>OX382225.1:10763255-13336901 GCA_947507525.1 Apamea epomidion
TGTAGATGTATGATGGAGGAGATGGAGATGATGTTGCATGCTTAATGGAACACTGACCCATTAGTAGATAGGTCAGATGTGATTCCATTTTTTTTTTTACTCAGATCTCATCAATAGTTAATCATAGACGTTCAAAATACAAGCATTCATGTATAATAATATAAATCAGTTTTATTTTTATTCATCAACAAGTAGGTCAAGTCCTCATAGCAAGATCTCCTTTTGCGATTTCCCAAAAATCGTCTCTTGAGTTAAGTCAGTATTCCATTAAGCATGCGATGTATAGTATGTAAATTAGAATTCTTGTAGATGTATATTATACATCTACAAGAATACCAATTTGTGTTCCATATTACTGTATTAATATGTGGCTATAATTAAGTACTCAATATGTTATATGGTACAAACTATATAACATATTGATTCTTTGTTCACTAATATTGTATCAATGTGTAGAAACAACGCTACACATTGATACAATATTACGGAACAAAGATTGTAGAAAATTAAACAAATTCTTATTGATGCATACATCTTCTTGAGGCTGATGGTAAATCATACCAAATATAAAATTTTTTCTTTAATGTGGAATTCAGATGTTTGAATGAGGAACCACCGTAAAGGCCCGGTAACTTTAATAAAATCCAGGATTGGGCCTAACGAATTGGCCCATTTACAACTTAAGTTACTCTTTAAATAAAAATGAGTTTACAATGTTTTGTTTAAATTTATTAAAAATCATATATGGATGACGATGTTGGAGGTACTTACTATAGAATCAAATTAATATGTTAAAGGTATAAGGTATTTGCAATTTAAGCAATAACAGATAAATTTATTATGATTTTAGATACATACTGCACATATTACACAATTATTTTAACCGACAATGAATTTGTGTGTGAGTTAAAGTAGTGCCGAAGTTTATAATGTTATTCTTTTATTTAAGGGTGCTGATGTGGAAGAAAAGTACTGTGGTCTGCAAACTTTTGCCATGATGATAGAAAATCCAGAGAATGTACCTCAGCTTATAAGTCGCGGATTGGTGAAGGTGGCAGCTCCATTGTTGCTTGACCAAGCCAGCTCAGTGAGGAATGCGGCAGCTGGCACCCTTCGGAATTTATCTGCAGTTGACCTGGGCACCTGTGATGATATGATGGAACAGGACATCATGACTCCTGTCACATGTTTTTTCCATGAGGTTGGTTTTCAATCAATTTTAATATGTGATTCACTTGTAGTATGATTGTATTTAGCTAGAATCTAGATGATTAAAATGTATAGCAGTGTCTCGGCTTGCATACAAACCTTGTGTCACCACCATAGTTTTATAACTGTTTCTTTTGCCCATTATGCTTGCCACTACAGCCAGAAAAGGCAAGTTGTTTGAAATTCAGATAGTTTCATGGCAAATAACGGGCCAGAGATTGTTTGTCGGGCCAGGCGCAGTGTAGGGTTCTGTAGTTTTTATAACAGCCAAGTGCGGGTCGTATTCGCTGACTGATAGTTTCGTACCATGCTCTAACTAAAAGCCAAACATAACTACCTACCTAATTTGACTTTCTATTTAAATCCTCACCTGATCCGACAATTTTGCACAGAAAGTTTTAATTTTTTTTTTGAGCTTTGGATAAGACTTGTCATAGGCGGTTTAGCTGTTTTTTTTTTATAAAATTTATTTAGGAATGAAACAATAGCGCGATACAACTGACGCTTAGCGCCATCTATCGACATTTCTATGGAGTTGTTCGAAATTTTCGAGTCTAATACAATTGGTTGACTATTACTCGTAAACTTGTAAAGCCCACTTGAGTGTGATAGTTTTCCTTTAAACTTCGTTATATATAGGTACTACTGCCGTGACATTTGAATTTCTAACTACAACCGTTTAGTTGGTAGGGGGGGGGACACTTGACTCTAACGAAAATTGGTACTTTAAAGCTTGATAAGTAACGAACGGTTTACTTAATCAAAAAACGGTCTTCCCAAACCCCTAATATTTTTGAAAGACCTATCCAACGATATCCCACACTATAGGAAGGACGAAAAAAAAATTATCATCCCCACTTTAGATGTAGGGGAGGTACCGTAAATAATTGTTTTTTTCAAAATTTTATTTTACCACTTTTTCGGCGTCATTAACTTGTATACTCATGCCAAATTAGAACTTTCTAGTACCAATAGTTTTTGAGCTAAACCGCGGACAGACAGACAGACAGACAGACGACATGGCGAAACTATAAGGGTTCCTTGTTGACTACGGAACCCTAAAAACAATCTCCAAAAAACCCGATTGCATAAAAAGAAAGAAAAAAGATTAAGTAGAATCATAACACACAGTCCCAGGTTTTTTATTACTTAAATAGCATCCTGTAGGCTGTATTGTTTATTGCATTTAACAAAAGTATAGCTGGTAAAGATCAAATGCTGCAAAGAAATATGTTTCGATTTTATGTAATTTATTTTAAAAGAGTTGGTACTTATCCTTGGATATTACAATTTCCTTAGCAATATTTGATTCTTATCAGCAATACTATCGATACTATCGATCAGTATATAAAAACAGAGTGCTTTTTTCAAAAAGATCGGGTTTGTTCCTGGCTCAGAGAAGCGTTTGAAAATAAATAAAAATGCAGTTATATTTTCCTGCAAATCGAAGTCATGAGTCCCTTTCGGATTATGCCCTGAAGTCCCATCTCAAAAATCACCCTTTATAAACTGATTAACTCTGCTCTCAGGGCTGTTTATACTACTAACACAAAATAAAAATTCGTTTTTCCAGCGTGCTGAAAGTTGGGTGCCTGATACAAGTTCCAAAACAAAAGATGAGGATATTGATACATTCATTCAAATTGTTAATTTACTTTTGAACCTTTGTGAGAGTTCAGGTAGGTAAAAGGTTAATTAGGTACAGTTTAACCCCTCATATAACATAGATTCACACGAGCCACAATGGCTTTTTAATTGTGTCTGTAATTACGGCATTCAACGGGTCAAGTCAGATTATTTTCAAGCTTTCCTTGAATTCTTTTGTTTTTTTCCAGATATGGCTGTCAAATACTTGGGACAGTCTAGAATATTAGACATATTTCCTCGTTATTTAGATCTTGGGACTTTCAGTAATGACATTGTAACAGCAGTTTTACAATGTATGTGTGTTGTTGTGGAAGACAATCCTACAGCAATGGCTAAGATAAAGTCTAATGCAGAAAAGCAATTACAAACCTTGTTGGGACTGGAGGGAGGAGATCCCACAGTACTATTGTTGAAAACCCTATCAGCAGGAGTGATAATCAATACATGTGGTGGTAATATAGCAACATTGCCAACTGATGTATTCAATAGCATTATGTTTATATTAGCTAATACACTGTCAGTAGATCACAGACTGATCTGTAGTCAGTTATCAAGTACTGTGCCCTTGAGTGATGGATCAGGAAAAGTGGAAGCACCCAAAGGCAAAGAAGCACAACAATTGGAAAGCCAGATGCAATCTGTATCACAAATGCTTATTGCCCAACACAGTTCTGTTGAAATTATTGCTAATATTTGTTCATGTGAAGGTAACAAGTGTATTCTTTTTTTATCGCTGTACAATTATCCTATATCCAGTTCAATTTTATTCAGGTGTTTTTTTGTAATGATCTTGCAGACGGTGATGAACTGGAAGGCAATGACACATCAGAGAGTGATGATGCAGATGAAGAACTTTTTGAAAATGGTAGTGAAACCATTCTTGCAGAAGACAAGCTGCCCCCTGGAGTGATGGAAGCTTTTATATCTCTGGAAATATTTGATAAAGTTTGGGCTAGAACTCAATTACCCGCTGAGAATGTTATGTTAATATTAAAAGAATATGAAGCATCACAAGTTATTTACAAGAGGTGGGTTTCTTAAATTGATGTTTTATCTACCTGTCTCAATCCAATAAGATGTTGAAATCTAAACAATATCCAATCTTTTCAGGATTCTCAGCTTGCAAACCCGAGCACTACTATGCATTAATAACTTAATATCAACACTTCCTATTGAAAATCTTGGTGGAGTCAACGGCCTCTATAAAATCTGGGTAGATACAGGAAAACTCGTTTTTAAACAAGGTTTAGAAAATTTTAATATGTCGGAAGCTGCAACAGCAGTCATGAGAGCTGCTTTAGACAAGATTAAGTTTAAAGAAAATCACAATAGTAATGAGTGTAATTTGTTTAGTGACTTGGCTTTATCAGATATTGAGGTAAGTCATACAACTTTTCTTACGACTTTTGCAATATGCAGCTCAGTATCAGGTTCTCTGGTAGCAAAATATTACACACACCCGTAAAAAATAAATATAAGTTCAAATACTCTAAGTTCATATTGCTTGTTCATAGTCATTCAATCAATCTTCATTTGATTTAGTTCCCGTTTCCAACTGTTCAGCAGCAGCCCGGAGTTGGGATCTGTGCCCAGTTGATGGAAATAGGCTCGCCCTCTTTAACGTGATTCTTAAACTAAACTAGCGGAATCTCGGTGTAGTATAGGTTACCTCTGCGTAATCCTTCGGGGAAAACAGGCGTGATGGTATGTTATTCTGTTGTTAACACTCCTGCCTGATTAAGTTAAAATTACAAAATGTTGAGTTGTTGTTTCTTAAGAAATAAGCAGTACCTTTGTACTCATGTTATAATTCTGTCATAACAATTTGTATTTTACTGTGTGTACATAAATAATAAAATAAATAAATAATAAATAATGTTTTTTGGTACCTCTATTTTCTCTAGTTTGTCCAAGTGAGGTGTTATTTTTATTCGTTTAATCTTTTGTTTTGAGCTGGATATGAAAAATTTGACTTTGTCAAAATTTGTCCATTTTACCCTAAACCACCCTAAAGCATTTGATACACCTTTGCTGTCAATCATACTTTAAAAATATATGCCTTAAATAGAAAATAATACAGGCCACTTAAAAATAATCAACTGTCCAATTTATACGTTAAATACTAAATGGATATTATTGTTTTGAAAGAGTCACCAAATCGCATCTGGGTTTCCCGAGGGGTGTATTTTAGGTCGTGCATGACTTACAATTTTTTTTAAAGAAAATTTTAAGGTGGATGGATGTTTATATTAATATTAAATTACTTAAATAAAACAAATAGATATTTCGCTTTTATTAAAATGTGCAACCAACCCTAACATATTTTGGTACAAGTCTAAAATGACGAATTTATTATCTAACTTACCTGTGTACTAAATTTTTATTTAATAATTTGTAACATATTTTGTTCCAGATAATGCTCACTGGAGTTCGGGAATGTGAAATCCCTGAGATAAGATCAAACTTAATCCGAATGGTTGGTATCCTGGCTTCACTATTGGTCAATAACTTGAATGACGTCACGTCCAATGTTATATGCACCATCACTGACTTTATTATAGAACAGGCACATAAGGAGAACGAAGTATGGGCTGTAGCTGAAGCAATAGACACACTCGTAGATTTATATTCCGAAGATGAAACGGATTTCTTGGCTGCTAAAGTGAAGCTGGCTGATAAGTTGGCCGTTCTAGCGCCAATACTGCGAAATAAAGTAAGTTTGGAGTCGTATAACATGTATAAAAAGATTTTGGTAGTGTTTCTTGTTTTTAACATTATCTGTATTTCAGGCAAGGCAGCAAAAAAAGCTTCCGAAGGAGTACAAGGCACTCGTCAGTACTGCATCATCAAATTTACCGAGGTTTATAAAGTATATGAAGGATAAAGTAAGTAGGTTATAAGAGTAAAGTTTGTTTGTTGTAAGAGTAAAACTAATGTTGATCGTCTATGAGAGTTTTAGTATATCTACTAATACATATTTTACTGAATATTATTGATATTTTAATCACACTCCTTTCTTTACACAATTTAGTGAGATTGAGATTAATGAAACTACACAATATCATTAGAATAATAATTTATTAAACAACAATGACTGAACTAACAAATAACTAATCCCAATGTAAACATTTGTATAAAATAATTAGGAATCTTGCACACAAAAACATAGTGCACTATGTCACCACTTACTGTCACAGTATGTTTGTGTCAATAGCATACCATTGGCAGACTGCTCGCGTGGTGATGTTTATGTGTTACTACCAAAGCATACATTCAATATAATAAAATATTTATCACAAATAAATTATCCTACGCCGCTAAATATTTAGAATATTTTATGGCAAAACAATGTTCTTCTTTAAGCTATGATATACGTATTATTTTCTTTTATCATATTATGCTATGTAACGAAGGTACAAGTATTTTAGTTTAGCTGAGTTAAGCATGTTTTATGATCACACTTTATAACCACATATTGCAATCCCCTTTATAAATGTTTGAGATCCGATTACATCTAAACCACGATCATTACTCGTATTATCTAAAAATCACATGTTACAACATATTATACTAACATATTTACTAGTTACTAGTGTACACAAACAGGATTGTTCTTGTTTTAGTCACAACTTAAATATAATAATTTGTATGATTTTCATTGGAAAACACTTAGGGCTTCATTCGGATTACAGCTAATGTTGTTCTTTCATTTGCATAATATAATATGTATAACATTTGATATGATAAGTGTAAATAAAACTAAACGTTTTTATTTTTCTATAGCCAATCGTGTACATGTGAGAATGCATAATATATTAATTTTTATTATTTAAATGATTGTGGGATCCACATTAAACAGCCATAATTAAGTTGGAAGGATTAACATTCAAGGAGTACTTGAGCCTCCACCATAGTGACTCCTCCTAGGCTTTGGTATTGGATTTGGTGACGATGCATCTTTCTTATCAAACCTTCTCTTGATCTCTGACACTGACAGCCTTGCATCTACGCTTGGAATATCGTCTTCGTTCAAGGCGGAATTTAGCTTATTTATTTCTCTTTCGAGCTCTCTAGTAGCTCTGTCTATTTCTAGAAATTCCTTTTCTGTACTTGAAATCGTTTCAATACTCTTTTTTGTTTGCGGATCGTCGTAAAGTTTGCATACAACTTTCTTGGGCCCGTCATTTCCGTTAGTGTCCATGTGCATTGTGCTCTCATTTAAGTTAATATCGTATGTTGTATACGTCGTGTCTAAGGCATTAGTAAGGCTCTTGCTTCTTTTATTCGATAATGACTGGAAGTCTTCTAAATTACCTCGTCGTAATCGTATGTCATCTTCATTAACGCTGGAATTGCGTCTGTATGTTACAATGTCTACTTTATGGAATGCGGATGAGTTCAGGATATCCTCTTCTGAAGAACTATTTCTTAGCGTGACTTCGTTGTCATTTGATTCAGTGATGTCTGGTTGGTTGTCTGTATCAGTTTGTTCGTTATTCGGTTTTTCTTCTCTGATAACCGAGACATCAACTACTTCATTATTATTAACGGTATTAGGAGTGGTTGGTTTATCTTCTATGGCGTCAGTATTCTTGTGTTTTTCATCTTCATCTTCAACTATTTTTAGCTCAATATTCAAGTTCATATCTTCTAATTCTAAATCTCCCTCAGTTTTGTTCAATATTTTTTCTTCGCTCTCACTTATTGGTATTTCTGAAGAGACAACGGACACCTGAAATGAAAAGAAGTGTTATCGTAGTGTTAGGTACATAAACGCCCCAAAATTAAATTCCGAAAACAATTATGCCTATAAAAAAATATTTTAGCTTGGCATGACTCGTATGTATTAAAATTTAATCAATGACATATTTTTCAAATACTTAATCAAAATAAGCTGCAGATAATTTATTTTTACATAGACGTTCGTCAGGGTCACCCAAATGTTAGCAGCGTGTAAATAGAGTACAAACAACATACAGCAGTGTTAGATGATAATATTGAATGCCTATTGTATATACCTATACCCATGTTATTGTTGTTTCCCTAAAGCCTGTTATTGTTCGGTTACACAGAGTGCATACGTGGTGTCGGTCGATAGCTTTCAGTGCAAGTGGAGTCTTTCTTAGACGAGATTATGAAATCACCATAAAATGAGTAAAAAGGACGTGACACCTTTGAAGTATTCGCCAATTATCTGTGTAGGTCTACTGCTCTTGTGTTGACTGGCAGGACGTCTCCTAATTTTGACAAAACCAAAATAATATTTGACTTAACATTAAACCAATCTAAGGATTTATACTACTGAATATTTCTTTTTTTAAGACATTCGGAGCTGGAAATGGACTCGTCATTTGCTAATAGGTAAGTCGGCCTTTGACTCTAGCACTTTTCAGATAGAGTCGGACACATATCGAACAGTTTCGGCTTTATTGTATATTATTCAGGTCTTACCGTAGTATCGGCAGTTTCAGGGGTGGTGTAGATTGGCCCTGGCGGTAGAGGTGCGCGCTTTTTCTTACGTCTCGAGGCGCGCACGGGCGGCACAGGGCCATCCTCTTCGAAGGGGTTCGTACTCTCCACGCTCAGCCGAGACCCCGACAATTCGCTACGGGCCAGGCGAGGGGTTGCACTGGAAACGTTTAATATTCTCTCTATATGATATAAATTTTATAAAATGATTATTATACTCATGGATAAGAATACCCATGCCTTAGGGATACCTATTTCATTTTGTAGAGAACAGCAGATCATTAAATGTGTTTTGGTAAGCCGGTATAGAATGAGGAAACTATGACTTAGCGATGACATAATTATGCAGACTCTAAGAGAACAATATTAAGTCGTGAATCGTTAAGTATAAGGAAAAAAAGATAAGATTTTCCTTGACCACTTCGAAAACCCTATATGCATTTATAAGATATGGTTGAAGCCACAAACAACTCTTTCAGTTAACTCAGATTAACCGTTAACGACTGTGACCTCAGCATAAAGTAGGAACCGCGAGGTAGTTAAAATAGGTGAGGTACCGCGAGGTAGGTTGAAAATTTAAAGTCCCCATTTGCTTGATGCGGCTTGAGACAGTCACACGTCATGTTACTTTATTGCTAACGTGTATACGAGTATCTCTCAGACTTAGAGACGGCAAAAAATGTCAGTTTAAAGACCTCACCTTAGTGATTGAACCTCATGATGGCTGGTGCTGCGCAGTCGCTCTTGGAACCGAGACCGAGGCAGCGGAGTGATGGAGCCACCATATACGTAGCGGTCGCCCCTCTCAGGAGACGCTACCGTACTGCGCGCGCCTGTAGGCGACGTCGAATCTGAAGATAATTTCAATTTAGATTAGATTAAGTATTTTTATAAATTAAAAAAATATTTACAGGTAAGTTTTTGAAACACTGGACTATAAATCTGACGACACGGTTGGCGCAGTGGCTGAGCGATCGACTGTTGCGCTGCGTGTCGTGGGTTCGATTGCCGCACGGAACAAATATTTGTATTGCCTACAGGGTAGTTGTTCCGGGTCTGGCTGTTTGTGTATGTGAGTTTAAATGTTTATAAACGCACCCACGATACAGGAGTAATTCCTAGTGTGGGGCAACGTTTTTAAATTACAAAAAAAAAATATAACACAAAATTAGATCATCATACACAACTTATTTTTATAAATGAATCGGAAATGCATTAGTCCACGTCCCAACCAAAGCGACCAACGCGCGACCACGCGACAGTCGCGTACATTTTGAACGGCGAAGCCGAACGCGTTGCGCCGACAGGGAGCACCCTCCGGTTTTCTGAAGAAATGAGTGACATAATGAACGCGCCGATCGCGTATTCGTCAGACCAATCGCTTTGGTTAGGACGCGGGATATACGCTGTAAAGAATGATATTACAACGATTGTGCTCTTACATTGCAGTGCTCTTCGGTAAATAATAGGCGAAGCGTCTCCATTCAACTGGGTGTTGCTAGACTTTTCTGAAGACGTCTCCTTCTTCCCTTTCTTCATAAAAGACCGTAGGGCCCTGGAAACAGAAATTGGAATTAAGACCAAGGGATTAAAACTCTGTATTGGTGATTTTAATGATTATAATTCTGTAAATACATATGAGTTACAGTCGTGAATCATATTTTGATCAACTTACAACCTGCCACAGTGGTTGTATTGTAGCTAGCGCCGCTAGCGGCAGTGCCACTAACTAGCAAATTGCAAAAACTTAAGAAAATTTGAATTTCGCGTGATTTCGAAGCAAAAATATAAAAATTTATGTAATAAGTCATTATAATTTAATGTTGGAAGCATCTGATTCCCGTTATTAAAGTGACACATCGTGGGAAGTAGGAGCCCGCATCTAGTATATATTAGTGCTCAAAGAGATGAATACAGCGCTAGTTAATGGTTATTATGGCAGGAGTTCTCACAATGCTGTTAACGGATGTCTGTAGGCAGATACTGTAGGCGCAATACTGACAAAAGTAATGGAAGTTTAGTGCACTTGATTCCACTTGAGCGGTCACAATTGTGCCGTGCGAGACGGACGAATGAGTGGCCAACGTTTGCCTACCGACTTGGGCCATTGTGTTTTATTCGCCTGACAATGTACCTACCTATGCAAATTCACGAGAAGTAAAAGTTTTACCACTTTTTCTATTGATGTCTTTTAACAAATATGTATTTCTAGGTTTTCTAAATGTGTGTGCTCAAAATACTCTCACTACTTTTCGGACAGAGGTACAGCTAGCACCGCATTTCAACCTCTTCAACCAGACGTGTCAGTCTCTTCTAATTAACCTATGCTACCCTTTATTCCCCTTATGATTTTTCTAAGCCACCACCAGCACCACACACACACATACAAGTCACACAAAGGCATGCTGGCCAACAGCTTAGAAAGTTCCTTCAAGAGCACTAAGTTATTAAAAATTAAAAGGCTTGATTTAATTTCATCTAACTACTTAGTTTCTCAGATTTACTTTTATGTTTGTTGATGTATGAGTCCCACGAACAGTGATGTCTCAACATCACTGTTCGTGGGACTCATACATCAATCAGCTTCTTATTCAGACTATCGATAAACATTTTAATGGAACAGTTTTATGGATATTCTGCGACAAATAACCTCGACCCAGTCGGAGATTGTTAATGTTTAACTTTATAAACAGTCGTTCGTTTGCTATCTCAGTATCTTATAAACAGACAGTCTGTATGATATTAAATCTCCTAGGTCACTAAGATAAACTGAGATTTGCATGACCTGCACTTGAACTGCAGCGAGTCCAAGGGTCCGCTGCAGTCGCGATGCATACCTACTCATACCGTGGGTAGACGGGTAGGTTCCCGACATTCATTGACATAGATAGGCGCTTGTGATTTGTCGAGTAACAGCGTGAGTTCGAACCTTGACAGGCACTTTACTTTGTGTATTTAATTTTATTATCACTGCTCTCAAAACGGTGAAGGAAAAGATCGTGAGGAAACCAGCATAATTATCCTAGAACCAAAAATTCGAAGACATGGGACATTTGCCAAGCTGCACTGGGCCCACGGGTTGTGCTCTTACAGAGAGGAGGCCTGTGTCCCAGCAGTGGGAACGTTATAGGCTGATTATGATGAGTAACGGCCTCACTCTGGGTGTTTTACGATAACTACTCATCTTTCTTCTTATTTGGCTTCTATTCTAAGGGAGGATCTGATGTGGTGAGGTGATGTCAGAAACAAAGAACTTGCTCTCGGAGTGAACCACGTGCAATGGGCACTTGTTGAGGTCAAAGATTACAACAGTCACTATTATGTATAAGTACTTATGTATCTCTAATATCTATCTCTACTTACTTATCTAAAGTTAGACTGACTAACCACAATTTAGCTGATTCTACGTCTAATCGTATTTCTCGTTTTGTAAAGTAAGCATTTAAGGGTGATCTCAGTCCTAATTTGATTTTTGACGTTTCACTACGCAAGAGTTCTTTTTAGATCAGATCATATTCAGCGATTCAGTAGTGCTATTCTCTAATTCTGTTAAAAGTCCATGGGAAAACTCAAGGGTCATGTCATCGAATGTTTCATACATTTTTCAGACCTTAGTTAAAAATAGAGAAAAAAATGGGTAATCTGCGTGGAGTTCGGTTTACAGAAGTTTCATGTTTCGGCTGAAGGAGCTTATACATATGTGGACAGCATCCACCCTGGTACGAAGATAATCACGATGAAGTGAAAGTACTAGGAATGCCCCTGGACTTTTTGAGAGTGTCCTGCAGGAATAAATAAATGAAAGAAATAAAATACATTTATTTGCGGTAACTTGACGCAGATGATGAAAATGCGGCAAGCTCTGAAGTCTAACACAACATCTTAAAACTAAGAGAGTGCCATTTGAATCTTACGTAGGTAAATTACCTAACGTACCTAAGTATCAATCTTATAAATTACTTTATGATCATTATAAATAAGTAGGTAAGGATGTCTTGACGGCAACATGTTTTTTGTTCCAAATACTTCTTTACGTGGAAACTTGATAATTCACGAGTACCATGAGCCTAGGTTTTGTGAGGTATCATTAAATATGAACGTACCTAGGTATAAAGATTAAGGTTGAACAAGGTGAGTGTTGAACATTATCTATATGTACCTACGTGGAATTGTATAGGTAGTAGGTACTTTATACCAATGACTGTTTAGATGATTTTAATAAGTGGAGTTTCTTGCCCATTCTTCTCCATACGAAAACTACCTTTTGGCAGGGGCGACTAGAATCAATTTTATTTTAATTTTATTTTTGACGTTCAAAAGTGCCTTTTATGTGCGTGCCTATTTGAAATAAATGATTTGACTTTGTCTTACAGACGGGACTTTAACCAATAACATTGGCACGGAAATATCAACAATTACCTAACTTGTAAACTACACTTTATCCAAAGTCTGCACTGAAGCGATGGCAATGATTAGCCCAGCGTGGTAATTGTGCAATGGCTTTCGTTTTGACAGTTCAAAATGATTCAGATTGTGATTGAAAGTGTGTCACGCAATTACGCTGGTGCATATAGCAAGTATAAAACTTTTTATTTAAAACTACTTATGTGACTGTACAACCGATTCATAAATGAAAAACTGCACGGTACTGTTAGTAAGTAGGTACTTATGGGAGGGCCTCACTGATTTATACGGGTGCAGAAGGACTTCAGTATGTTGTAGCTCGATGTGAGATGTCACACGCAATGCATGTGCGTGCCCAGTGCGTTTGGTGTGACATCTCGCATTACGTCCTTTTAGGTGGCGTACGCACTGCACCCGTATTCGGTGTTGTGCAAGCCTTATGGGGACTAGAATTATGATTAGACACCTACTTCATTTTGAAGAATAATAATGAGCTGTGTTTTGAATTATGATGCTGTCGGACTGTAAAATATGGAATGGAAAATACAAATAAAATTATCCAATTAAATGTGATTTGAGTTAATTAACTAGTAGGGGTCGAACATACGATTAGCATATGTTAAGATCATATTTTGTAGCATCTACAGTTGGCTATATCGTTGTAAACAAGTGCGCTTGCACTTGACTAAAGATTCGATTTGATCAGTGATTGTTGTGAATAGTGAAATCATTTACTTATCTTTTTATAGGAGTAAGTACGTTGGTACAATGTAAACGTTTAGTGATGGGTCACCTTACCACCTAACATTCCATTACTTCGATCATACTCCTAAAAGATCCAATACTTTTAAGATTCGCAGACTGCGGTTTGACTTCACTAAACAAGCGCTTCATACGAATGTGAACCTTATTGATATGCGTGTAATGTTCTTATTCGTAAGTATAACCGAATGTGAACCTGCGTGACATGCGAAATTAATTTATCTGAATATTGTTCATATTCGTATGTGGTGCTTACCTACTCTACTTTGCAGTCATGTCAAAACTGCGGTCTGTGAATCTTGTGCCTAATCGTAATCACCATGCGTGGTGCACCACCCCATACATTTTTTCTTATAAATTTTTGTCCGTGGGCCAAAGATCAGAGAAAATAAGTGGCATATTTTACCCTACCTCAGTCATCTTTTAAAATAAAGCTGATACGAGCCTATTCTTTGATGTTATGATGAATAATGTACCTAATTATATAAGTAGGTATAGGTAGGTTATATCTAAATTAGTAATAGAGACGTGTGCACTAGGGCTTATTGAAGAGGAAAAATCCGTTTGTAAACTTGTTTATCTTCATTTATTAATACATTAGAGTGATGGGTGAGGAACTGAGGACACAATAAGTAGGTAGGCATCTTGTAAATATTTACATACCTACTATTTACCTGACATTTTGAAATTATAAACTGGGTAGTTTATAATTTCAAAATGTCTTACTTATGCGATTCATATTTAATATTGAGAGGTAAGTAACGATTACCTAGATGACGTGGCAAACAAATTGCAATCCTAAACATTGCCGATATTTGAGTAGGTATGGTCATAGTATAGCGCCTTGCGGCAGCATACATCATTTTGCGGTCTCTACTGCTTGCAATGGGGCCCATTGGTATGCGTAAGAGTAGTAAGTGGTCCAATTTTTTTTTTACTTAGGTACATTTTATTCTTAGTATAAACTGATCAACCTACATACAAAGCATGTAAGTAGTGCCACTATGCCCTATACCTGTCAAGGCTGTGACCTTCCTACGTAGGTGTAGGCATACGGTGAAGAAAATTAACGGGCCGTGTGCCTATTGCTCTAACAATCCTAACTGAACTGAACGGGGCGTGACCCACTTTTACGCTCTAAAGAGGTTTTATCACACTTCTGCTGGACGAATGATTCACCTTAGCCTCTTTATCTTATGTGTTAAAGGCATTCCATAACGTACATGAACAATAGCACTCTATACTTAATCTGTTAGGTATCTGATGTAAATAATACCTCGCTTGTACGTATTTAAATGAGTTTTAATTACCACTTCCGAAGGCTTAGTAGAAGTCGCAATAATAATTACCTAAGTACCAACCTGTAGACCTTTGTAAAACTGAAAATAATTCTAACAACGAAGATTTTGGGTCGATCTACGGAAGCTATTGCTAATTTGAATATTTAAGTGGGTCAATGATATCGAACAAGTCACAATACGAATGAAACATACACATTTCATGATTATTATTGGCAATACTGTTACATACCTACATTAAGTGTATGTAACATGCAGGTACCTACAGATTTCCCAAGAAAAGTATGCGATTCTGCAATCATCGTATAGCGCTACAAGATTTTGGCGCGTGGCCAAAATCGGAACTAATGCCGCCATCTTGTTTTTTCAATACATTTCACAAAACAATTGCTCAAATGTTTACCAACAGCGCCCCCCTGTCAATGTCATTCGAGTGCCAAAAGATCGAGGTGAAGGGCGGGCGTTTTGGGGGACTGTCTCATGAAATTTTGACGTTCAAAAATGCTGATTCTCAGCCGCAGCAGTTTGAATAAATTACTATTAATTTTTTATATTGATCCTTTTAGCAGTGTACCTACGTAAATTCAAACGCGCGGTAATGAGATTTATTCAATAACAATGTAAGTATTACCACTGTGACCATGGAAAATTAAAAACTTTACAAAACAATTGAGTTACAGATGACGAGGTGCGACCGGGTAACCGGACACAGAGGAAACTTCATACAAACGCGCAATGATAGGTGCACTATACTTACTACTAAGTGCGGAAGTACAAAACCTCGAAGTTTTTCCGCTGTGGGCAGTTTTTCTGCGGCGCGACGTTTATGCTAGTTCGGAAAGTCGAAGATTACCGAAACCTTTTCTTTTTTAATTAAGTCTACTTATTTACCGCTTAGTTTGCTCTAGCACTAGTGAAGACGGTGACTGGAGACAGTGAAGTAGGTATAATTATTAGGACACATTTTAGGATCTAGGCATAGGCAGGTTTTTTTCTTTATAATCGAGTAGTACATCAAGGCCCTCGTTATCAAGTTTTGATAGATACATTTAAGTAGGTAGTTTTAAAACATCTACGGTTTTACACAACCAAAACCAAACTATTTAAATTCAGTGACAATCTTTCTGGGGATAAAAGGACTTGTGGTTGTGAATATAAATAACTTACAATATTGGGGTCAACCCTGAAATGCGAAAAAAATACCCTATTAATTTTTGTATGAAATAGCACGTTTATTTTTTTTCAGGTTTTTTTTACTAGAGAGTCAATCAATCTGCCTAGCCTTTTCCCAACTATTTAGGGGTTGCCTTCCAGCCTAACCGGTTTTGCCCGCGATGGCAACAATGTCGCTATGGCACAACCCAATACTGGGTAATAAATGCCCCTTGGTTATCAGATTTTGGGGCTTCTGACGACCCGTAACAATTGTCTTTGTGAAAATCCACTAATGACAGCCGAGGCCAACGGCTTAACGTACTTTTCGAGGCAAGGAGGGGTCTCGTCACCCATCCACGGACCAACCGCGGCAAGCAAAACTAAACCTATTCAATCGACCCGTGCGGTTGTAATACTTAGCCACGAGCGCCTCCTTTTTTTTACTACAGTAAAAAAATAATATATTCCTGCGTGCTATTTTGCGTCAGCCTGTATATAACTAACCATATAGATACGTAATATGGTATATACCTAGTATACAAAGTGGCGCAATAGTGTGGGTTTGAATAATCGACAGGTGACGTTTAAATCAAAAATTCTGTGCTTGTGGTATTGATTGATTTTTCCAACCCCAGATAATTTTATCGGAGAAATAATTTTGAACTTTTGACAGTTCTTCCATACAAAAACTGTCAGACGTCAATTTTATTCCACGAATAAATATTATCTTTCGATTAAGTAAGCCCTAAGTATATTTTATAATTTGTAAAAAAAAAAAGAAACGTACCTACTGTTAGTGCTGAGTGCATAATGTCATATTTATATTTTACCTGTAACACAATTATACCACAGAATTTGCTTAACAATTAAATTCCCCGACTTTACATAATAAAATAATAATGTCATCATTCATAGTTATTTTTAATACGCCTTGCATACTTTCTGTATGTCAGCAATTATATCTAATATCACTCTGCTTTATAATACCTCAATCAATCAAAGTTATATATTATATATACCGTGCGTGCCAATTGGTGCTCACAGACACTAGAAAATCTAGAAATACACTCTGATTTTTAATTTGTTAGACTAAAATGACAGCTGCGATCGACCTTTTTTTTTGTCAACAGCTGTCATTTTGATCTAGCAAATTAACAATCAGAATTTTGGTACCTAACTGGTCTATCTATAGGTAGGTAGGTACGCACTCTAAAACCTGCACCTATAATTATTGTTTCGCAATGCGACACCTACTTAGCATTGAGAATTCGTATCATTTAAGCAAGTATTCGTAAGCAAGGAACACAAATCTTGACAAGTATTAGGTCTACCTACATAGCTAACAGCACTCGTAAAGTCTCGTGCTCTACTTGGACTAAATTCAAAACTGTGAGATGTCTTGTTTCTCGTTTAATCTATTTTTAATCGGTTGAATGACTGTGCAACTCTGCAGCTTTAATTAAACTGGGGCATGAAAAGAAATAACGAGATGGATATGTAGGTGAAATGTTCAATAATGTGTGGGCCGCATCTATACGAACTACGCATTAGTGCAGCAGAGGCAACTGCAGTCGTCGACAAAGTGCCGCTCGTGTATTTGAGTACTGTGCTGGTTGTCGATGGCTGCAGTTCGGCCGTTGACGTGTGTCGTTCGTGTGTATGAGCACTTAACACCTACCGTCACACAAAATCCTACATTGCGCAAATACAGAGTCAGAAACTCAACAACAACCGTCGGGCAGTAGCTCACCAGACACAACACCACCTCGGTCGGAGAGTCTGTTGCAGTTGATGGCAGTTTTTTTAGTTAAATCTCAGATTTGGTGCCAACTGCATCAGACTGCTTGAAAAATTATCTTGTTTTGACAATTTTATTCCCAGTCGGGTTTTTGTTTATTTTTTTATTATTGTTTTCAATATTTTAGCGAGTTATATTTTTGGATTCGGCTCTTCAAGCCCTGTATTTTGACATATATACGAGTATATGTAAAAAACAAAAAGTACCATAACCATATGTGGGAATAATAATGTAATGGTACATTCTTTTTTCTAAGCGGCACTTTTTGGTTTTATAAACCCAATACCTAACCTATAACCATCGCACGACCTAGACGAGTTGATGGAAAATCAATCCATCCAGCCGTTAGGGTGCTTCGAGGGTATAAAGAATCCATGTCAATCAGGACTTCAGGATACACCAATTTTAGAGCTCGCTTCGGTCGCTCTTGCATTTTTAACCCCCGACAAAAACAGAGGGGTTTATAAGTTTTCTTATTACCCTGCATCCTAGCCGAAAGCGAAGCGACTGTCGCGCGAATACGCGATTACGCGATCGTTTACCCTGAATAGAGACGTAGGTACATACGCGATTTGATTGATCACGCGAGAATGTTATACAGGGTCAAATCACATTAGCTAGCGAAACTGTGCAGACGTGACGGGTATAGATATCACACACGAAACGACATTATAAAAATTGGGCTTCCGTCTGTTTAGTTTACAAAAAAAAGAAGATTTTTTAAACTGATATTTATTATCTAAGGGCTGATTTTTCAATCGAAGGATAATTTTTTTTCGTGGAATAAAATTGACGTCTGACAGTTTTTGTATGGAAGGACTGCCAAAATTCAAAATTATTTCTCCGTTAAAATTATCTGGCGTTATTAAAATATATCTGATTTTAGAACATTATTTTTTGTTTTATCACTATCTGTGCCGATGTGCTCATAGAAACAGCGGGACCATATGAAGCAATGTATCATTTCTTTTAAAATCCTTCAGTTGTGACGGAAAATTGGGGTGCAGAGTAACTTTCCTTATAACCTAGTTGGGGGTGATGCAGCCAACAACATCAATTAAAACTTGATAAAAAATACACGTAGAATATAAAACGGTACGGTGTAGGAAGGTAATTGTATTCACTGCACGCTTGTTTATTTCATCCTGAGTTGTGGCTTCGTGTTAAGCATACATCAGATAGATATTTCCTTCGTATTAAATTACTAATAGCGTATAACTAATAAAAATAAATTGCGGAGTAGGTATGTCATCTACTGATTACGAAGGTTATTGCGTATCTACCTAGGATAGGTTGTGTCTGATAATTAATTGTGAATAATATCTTTGCGCTAATTAAGTATATCCTCACATTCTTATATTTCAACTGATTGGACTGAGTAGGTAATCAACTTGGAACAACAAATCATAATAAACACTGGGGCTGCAAGATGCAAGCCAACATGATTGTAACAATATGTAACAGAAAGTCAGAGTGTAAAATGCAAAATCTAAAGATAGATATGTACCTACTTAGTTTGACTAGGCAACGGGGAGGTCCTAAAATCAAAGCCTAATAAGTAGAATCTTGTGGCTAAATAATAACAGCCGCACTGGTCGATCGATCAGGTTAAGCTACGTTTGCCGCGGTTGGCCCATGGATGGGTGACCATCTTCACATACCAAGACTCCTCCGTGCCTCGGAAAGCACGTTAAGCCGTTGGTCCCGGCTATCATTCGTGGATCTTTGACAGTCGTTACGGGTAGTCAGTAGCCCGCAAGTGACAACCAGTCATACCAACGGGTATCGTATTACCGAGTAAGTGGGTTGTGGAGGTCAGATAGGCAGTCGCTCCATGTAAAATTGTGGTATGCAGCTGCATCTGGTTTGACTGGAAGCCGACCCCAACGACAGGGCTAGCCAGATGATGAAGAAGGATAACTTTTAACCCGTTACCCGTTACCAGTTACCTAAATAGTAGATGAGAGTAGGTACAAGATGCCCAGTCAGTTATATCGAGCCCTTATCGTAAGCGAAAGACAAAATACAATATTTAAAACTAAGTATATTGGTAGGGAAGCCCAGAGGGTTTTTGGGCAAGTTCATGCAGGGCAAAACATTGATAGCTGAGTAGGTGCGGCATGATGAAAGAACACAGAAAAAATATTTGAAAAGTTTCAAATAGGAGCTCCGTGGTCAGGAGTCCACTTTCAGACACTTTCCTTTCCATCAAAATTATTCAGATTGAGATTGATAGTGTATTACGCAATGGGTGCAGGACATGTAACACTATTGCACAGAATAACTTTTATTCGCTCTAAATATCCTTTTAAAAATGCTCCAAATCTGGTTTCAACGTCGTCAGATTGCATTGATTGGGAAAGCCCACAATGTCTTCATCAGATTTGTCTATTTAACTCATTATGGGTTAGGCGGCACACGATGATATCAAAATCTACGGCCCTGAAGATCACTTTATTTTTGGTCCATTTTCTAAATCTGAAAGTGGACTCCTGACCACGGGGCTCGTATATACTTTTCAAATATATTTTCGGTGTTCTCTCATCATGCCGCAACTACTCAGCAATCAACTTTTCGCCCTGCATATGCTTGCTCAAAAACCCTCTGGGCTTCCACTACATATCATTAACGATATAAAACGCATTTTCGTAAAAATGTCGCAAGTACCCTTTGAAAGAATGTGTAGGCAACCTAAGTATTATTGTATGTAAATCTACGAGCTTAGCACTTCTACAACTTCCGACAAAATCCTTCGTAAAGTCATAACATAAAAATTAATGTTATTAGACAGTCTACTGTCTTTTGTGGTCATACATAGACTCATAAAAAATAATGTTATTAAACATTATGCTGCTGATAATGCGGCTACTTTAGTACCTGCATGTTTATCAAATATCCTGTCTAAAATAATCACAGCACAGTTAAATAAACCTAATCCAGCGATGAAGACTTGGATCTGTGCCAATGCACGTATGGAACGACCGGTTCAAATTGTTTTATGTTCTTTGTAACGCATTGTTTATATGTCGATTTATTTTTAATTAAATATTTATTATTTAAGTACTTACTGCGTAAGTACCAAACCTACTCGTTCGTACCTTTATGCTGCTTCTGCTTCCTGTAACTCTTGCTTACAGACGTCGCAAGTTTTGGAATATACATATAAACCTCTATTACACTAGGTACACGATATTTAGGGCCCGATATTTAGGGATGTGTTATCTTTCTCCCTTTCACCATCCTGATTTAGGGAAATGGTCGCTGAATATCGCGTAGTGTAATAAGACTTTTATGAAAAGTCTTATATAAACTTAAAGGTACAAGTAGATAAGAAAATAAGTATATCTATTTATCTACCCACATTTTCCTACATAAACATACCGCGCGTAAAACAATAGCTAGGTGGGTAATAAAGTAATATAAAGGTGTTTCAAAGAACGAAAACAATTAATCACGCACAAGTGTCTTCGATTTATGTAGTTCACTGCTATATAAAACATTTACTGATCGTGTTATTGTTATTTACCATTGATTGCGTAACTATTCAGATATATGACTACCAGTAGTTATAGGTCGCATGTCAGTGGTGACAGAACCAGTATAAGCTGGCCTTATGCTGAAACATCTTACTACGATAAATCGACGTGAAGTCTACTGTACCAATGTAGCATGTGAAAACTGCGCTGTGCTGCGCTTTGCCAGCACCCTGATTACATAACACAATTTCAATCGCAATCTGAATCATTTTGAAGGATATTGCTAATCCATTGCTTCATATGCTCGAAAATTTGTCTGCTCAACAACATAAATAATGCAATGAATATTGTTGAACTGTCAAAATGAACTGCTACTGGTGTAATTGCCCCGCAGCCCGCAGGTCGGTGTGCATTTAGGGACCTATAGGTGAACTAGGTACTTACTTACCTATTTCTAATTTTGAACAATTAAAAAAATCATGACGTCTTCTGTGATTTACTTTTAACAATGCCTGCGAAAACTTTGACCTCAGTCAATTGTGTTACAGCATTAGGTACCAAGTCGGAGGAATCACCCACATGATAAGTAAATTGTCCGGATTTAAGAGTTCATTTTCTGCCTTTTTGTGCTAACAATCTAAAGACTAGATAATATGACAGACATGACCTAGAGAATAACAGAACATAACATCACGCCTTCTTTCCCCGAAGGGTTGGGCAGAGGTATACCTACTTATAGTACCTACCTCCACATTTTGCCAGATATGTTTAAGTCCCATGTAATAGCCTATTGCCATCAATCCGAGACAATGCCGCTGCTTCTGAGAATTACCAGATAGATATATCCAATAACACTTTGTCCGACAGCAGGGCCTCATGCTGAGCACTCAGCAGTAGCGCTTGCGACCACTAGCCCACCAATGCAGACCTAGAGAATATCTTGACATTTTGTAATATTCACACTTATGTCGATAAGATTTACTTCAATATTTGTATACCTCTTGCGGCTATGGAGGTTTTTATTAGAGTTCCGTACCTCAAAAGGAAAAACGGAACTCTTATAGGATCACTTTGTTGTCCGTTTGTCAAGACTCAAGACCCTTTTTACCAGGAAAGGGTGGAGGTATCAAGTTGAAATTAAGTAATATCAAATACTGCATCAATGCTGCATCAATTTCTGCGGTCCCTTTGACGGGTTTAATTAATTCAAGCTTCTAAGTCAACGCTATCAAGATAAACGGTAAATTATGTCCCATTTTTTGATGATTATCTAACTTTTCAAAATCTGTAGGGTACCTATTTGCCGCTGGCGTTGACCTAGCAGCATAAAAAATGGCAAGAAGCAAGGTCTCACGTTAAAGGACTGAGCAAAAGAAAAACATTATACCTAATACATATTTTGTAGTCATCACTATACTTCACTACATATTATAAAACAAAGTCCCCCGCCGCCGCCAGCGCGTCGTCGCGTCTTTCTGTCTGTCTGAACGCGATAAACCCAAAAACTACGTAACGGATTTTCATACGGTTTTCACTTCACCAATGGACGCAGTGTTTCACGAGGAAGGTTCAAGTGTATATTTATTTTTGTAAATTGGCTGAAATATGACTATGAAGAAGACGCGGGAAAAAGCTAGTATCACATAAAAACATTAGTTAGTAGGAGCATCGACCGTGATGTAGAACGATGTATCTATGGGAGAACACTTCACTCAACTGCGAAGTTCAATGATAAATAATTCCGTGATTCCGCGGGCAGCCGAACGTCGGAACCCTCAGGGCGTTAGTCCTACTCGCACTTGTCCGGTATTTGTTCTTACCGTGTAGAATAAGTACATAAATAATATTTCAGAATCAATACGTAGGTACTCAATTGCAAATATTAGTCTTCTTATGTGCATGCCAGAATGCAGCGTGATTGATGTATCTGATAAAATGTAAATCTTATTTCTATATCTAATGAAGTTATGCCCCATATCAGTATTTTTAGATTGGAATGAAATACTTAAGTAATTTATATAAAATCAAAGAAGCGATAGAGTGCACTCATAACAACATGTGATATAGGTACAGTCAACAGCAAATCAGAAATTCAATACTAATGAACGGAGTTCGCGTCAGAACTGTGTGGCGTCGAAGTGATTCAAAAGTATATGATTGTAAATTATACCAAACATTTACTACTAGTAGGTATAGCTGCCATATATTCGTGATCAGTTTTGACATTGGTTTGAATTTCTGATTTTGATCATCTACTTTTGCTGTTGACTGTATACCTACTTAGTTAGTTAATGTAGGTTATGTATGTATAGTGTGCTGTTGATTCAATCAGATTTGATAAAGCTATTTCATTCATTAGGTCTAGATAGTCTCATAACATAACTTCACGCCTGTACCTGTTCCCCAAAGGGTTGGGCAGAGGTGTACCTAGTAGGTACCTACATTCATTGTACCAGCAATTTCCCAGCACATTTACATATTTTAGAATTCAAGTCCTGCACATATTTCGAACCTACATCCGATGACACGATGGACAAACTTTGTAAGTAAGTCTTATACAACTCTGCAGTACAGTGATTTTCTCGCCACACGTGTTTGTAAACCGGTAAATTAGATGTCAATCACGTATTACTCAATAAGCATGCAAAAGCGAGAAGAGTGACTTCAATCCTATAAATAACCATCTGACGACAATTGCATTATTCACACACTAGTTGATATGGTTAAACAAACAAGTACCTAATGATGCTTCCAACTTCATATTATTTAGTCCTTCGATAAGAATTGCGATTACTCAATTCTTGTCTTTCGTTTGGCTCTCCTCTAAAGTATCTACTTATACAGGGTTATTTTAAATTGGCAAGGGGCTTGTAGCTAAGTAATTACAGCCGCAAGGGTCGATCGATCAGGTTAAGCTACGCTTGTCACCGTCGGTCCGTGGATGGATTCGTGGATCTTTGACAGTCGTTACGGATCGTCAGAACCCGGAAAGTCTGACGACCAGTCTTACCAAGGGGTATCGTGCTAGTGTTACCCAGTAAACTGGGTTGTCGAGGTCAGATATGCAGTTGCTCCATCGAAAATACTGGTATTCAGCTGCATCCGGTTAGACTGGAAACCGATCCCAACATAGTTGTGAAAAAGCTTGGCAGATTGACTTTAAATTGGCAAGCTAAACTCCGCAGACGCGATGGGTACCTATCGATTGATATCTAAACACGATCAAATGAAAAATAAAAATGTTTGCTGTTTTTTTTGGGAGGTCAAAAACCGCTGTTAGTGTTGTACGTGTTACTTGAATTGTGAGTTGAGAAAAACTCGTGTTTAGATATCATCGAAACCCATCGCGTCTCCGGAGTTTAGCTCGCTAATTTAATTGAACCCTGTATACGTTACGCATAATAAATAAACGTATCTAAATAATTGTGTTACCTGAGCGCAGTGCAAGAACATACTTATTTTTATCTAAAGAAGTAGGTAAACTCATCAATTCCATAATTATGGGCCAATTATATATGTTGTGTGTGCAGTGAATCTTATAATAATACGTTAGTATGTAGTACCTATTAGGTTTATAATAGCTGCCTTAAATTCCATACATAAAGCTCTAGCCAAACTGAGGCGAATCTCGCGCGGGATTCGTGAAGACATTCGCTCGCGCTGATTGTATCAACTAACTTGTATAGAGGTGCTCAAACCAGCGTGAATAGGTGCGTGACTTCGATTAATAATTAGTGTTATACACACGAGCGGCACGCGCCAACGGCAACTGCAGCCGTCGCCTGTAGCCGCCGCCGCGCCAACAACGTGCCGCTCATGTATTTGAGCACCGTAGTCAAATACACGAGCGGCAGGTTGTCGACGGCTACCATCGACGCGTCGACGGCTGCAGTTGCCTTTGCCGTTGACACGTGCCGCGCGTGTGTATTCGACACGCGCAGTTGCGTCCCGCATCCCGCGCGGGATTCGCCTCAGTGTGGCCAGAGCTTAAATGGATATTATGGATCAACCGGTAGGTAACTTGTCACTTCCTACGTGATGTTGAGATTGTCATAGTTGTTATGTATACAGGTAGGTATATAAATCAGTTTGTCCTTGATCTCTATGACATGAGCAACTAAAGAAATTACAATAAGTACTTACAAAATAATTACACATTTTAATGACTGCTGACGTAGGGTAAGTAAATGTATCGTCAGCAAATTAGTCGAGTTTGCACGACCAGCCATACTTTTTTCACTAGCTAGGTAGGTTAGAAATTTTAATTTCTTATAAGTATGTACCTAACGTATTAGGCACATAAAGATTCCGCAATTCAGTATTACATATATGAATTTCGTAACTAATTATTCAATGATTCATAGAAGTCAACCGATGAAATCTTACAAATTCCTAGCATCAATGATAATGTTAAGCTTGAGGTTAGTGGTAAACTGCATCGTGATATGCAGTTTACCGCTGATATGCAGTTTAGTTGTGTGTATTAAACGTTTTATAATATTCATTGTAATAACTTTGGATTTGGGTTGGGTGATTCCATTCCCATGATTTGAATACAAAAGAGCTAAAAACGTGAATTTACATAAGTACCTAAGTTATTATATTATTCACATCGTATTTTCTATTAAAACTTTATTCTAGATATCCCTACCTAGATTACTCCTACGCGAGATATGAAAGCCTAAAACAACAATTCTTCTTGCCAGACTAGAATTACTTCACTAATTATTACTGCTGCTGCGATTGCGCATTTCTCTACCAACAATAAACACGCTAGGTACTACCTGTTTGATTTTATTTTGGTTGTGGTATTTTAATGTTAGGGAAAACCCATGTAAAAATACAGACAGTTTATAATACTTAAGCTTGCTTCGTTCAGGTCGGCACATTCGGTTCGGCAGTAGGTATTTGTTGAACAACAAAGCCGAGAGAGAGCCGAAGAAATACTAATACATTCGATCTTTCCGCCCCACCACGCTGTGGTGGCCAGAACAAGCAGAGATATAAGAAAAATGGGAAGTGTGTAGCACGCGTTACACACCGACTGGCACTAACTCTATCACAATATTTGTATTCCTCATGAATCATCGTCGGCTCGAAGTTCCAGTTTGGAGGAATCCAACTTAGTCTAAAGGTATTCTGATGATTTCACCATGCTAACACAGTTATTTTTGTAAAACGTATACCTACCTAAATGATCGCTTGTAAGACTTGTAAGTTGCATCAGTCTGTTATTGACAATTTATCGACACTCGATGACTGAACTAAGTATAGCCTCGAGCTAAGTCCGACAAGTAGAAATCATTATTTAGAACACACCGTTAGAAATGTAATTACAATTTCAGAGATAGTAATTAAGCCTGAAACCGATTCTCAAGGTTGTCACAGTATTCGCAGGACAGAGCTAGTTTATAAAACAAAGACTAATAAATATGACTTGTTTTAAACTCACCATGAATTCTTAAGGTCCTTCAGTCCAGAAAAACTGATGCTGTTCGACCGATTGAGTCTCCTGCCGAGAGTCCAGAACCGGATCTTGTTGTGATTGTCCTCCTCATGGAAAGGGTTTAAATGTTCCGGGTAGTCATAGATGGAGACCGTCTTACGGGGAGCAGTCGCCGCAGCCATAATTGCGTCTCCAGGAAAAACACTTTTTTAAGTTTTACATAATACACAGTACGTTAGGCGTCAACCACTAATTTTATCAGTTATCACACTGGTGAGTTATCAAGAACTGATAGCGCGTTGTATGGTTTTATCGCGGGGAGATTATTACGGTGTTTGTTTTCGCGGCGTTGTGTGGCGAGAGATCGGGCGTCGTGGCGCTCAGCGTCGCGGATTGAGGCACACTAGCGGCACACGAGGCGGCCGCCGCGCCGCAGGCCGACAGCCGTCAGCCGACGACGTTATCACACGGCAGCGAGTCACCGACACCGACCACCGAGCGCGTGCGATGCACCACCAACAACGCTGCTTCACTGCACACCGTTAACTGAACATCAGCAAAAAAAGAAAGTTACTTCTAACGCAATCAATATTTTATACTAGTCGAATTAATGAGCTGCGGTTCCCTTAACTGCGTTATTAAATTCTAAAAAAATTCAGCCATCATCTGCATTGCTGGAAGGATCCGCAGCGGTTCTTCCATATCTACTCAATACTTTATGCATTTTGCTAAGGAGCTGTGCTATGTAGCGTCTTGTAGCGCCCGGGTTCCATTTAGAGGACATTTGTTTAATGATAATACATATTTTTACAACACGTACCGTAAACAGTGGCGTTATAGCGTAGGTATATTTGCCTAAGATGACGCCATGCAGGAGCCGCGTCACCCGCAGAACTCGAAGGTCACGTCAACTTCGGAAAATTTAATCGCGCCTTGAAATATTTATATTGCAAAAGCAACTCAGCTTTGCTCATATTTGGCCGATAACATATTTAAGAACCTATAACACAGTTAACCTACATAATGAAAGGAAATACCACTACAATAATAGAAACTTAGTAAGTGTTCCGTACAATCCGTACTCTACCGCTGAGTTCAAGAGCTCAATCTATCTGAGTTTAGATTTTCTCTGCATCTAACAATTTGGAATACGGCTCGTTTTTGGGAAATTCTCTTTTTTTTTTGCTTACTATACCTCACTCTACCTATAACCTATAATTTTATTAATGTGAAAGTCTGTATGTATGTTTAGATCTCACGGTTTTGCATGAAATTTAGGGATTAGGACATAGGATACCTACTTTTTATCCCGGTAGGTAGTACGCTCCAGTGGGATAATTTCAGATATTCACGAGGGCGAAGCCGCTGGCAAAAGCTAGTAAACAATAGGTAATAAACAATAAGAACAAGCATTTATTAAACATAGTCACCCGAGTCCTAATAAATATAAATAACAAAAACACCGAGTGTTCTATTGTGTGATTTCTACGTCGTTTATAATTAACTGTGCCGCAGTTTATTTCAGTGGTAGACTGTGATTCAAGCCGCGGCACGCGAGCAGTGGGCCATCACTACTAAAATACCACCACCAACGGACCGCCTTTGTGGTATCGATCCACTACACCACAAATACGAAAGGTGAGCTACCCTATAGTGTAGTTCACTAGGTGGTTGGTGCCTATAGGCACCTACATAATATTTAGGTGAAAATGACACTTGCTTTTTTTTCTCGTAGATAATGGTAAGGTTATTGGAGGGTGCGTTTTTCACGCCTATGAATTGAACTTAACGCGGTCTGAATAACCGCTTGAGGCAAATCGATTTATTAT
Organism: Apamea epomidion; assembly: GCA_947507525.1. Taxonomy (NCBI): domain Eukaryota; kingdom Metazoa; phylum Arthropoda; class Insecta; order Lepidoptera; family Noctuidae; genus Apamea; species Apamea epomidion. Next base: position 10,791,749 of record OX382225.1, read on the forward strand.
ATCTACTGCGGTGTAACACACTAACAGTAAGAATGGCTTTCATTTTGACAGTTCAGCAACATTCATTGCGTTATTTACGATGTTGAGCAGACACATTTTTCGAACATATGAAGCAATAACATAACATAACCAGCCTATAATCTTTCCCACTGCTGGTACACAGGCCTACTCTCTGTGAGAGGAAGTGGGACATAAGTGGGGTTGGTGGATGAAGCAATGGATTGGCAATATCATTAAAAATTATTCAGATTGGGAATCATAAGTAGTGTGTTACGAAATTAGGGTGCATAAGTTGAGGCAATTCGATGATTATTTCTACTGGTTTAAATACAGTATCGACAACTTTGCGGAAACAAAATGAATACTGTACCAAGACTTTCGATAGAGCTAATATTCTGATACCACGGCCGTATACCGTAGTTAATGGTTTTTGTATCGATCACCAGTGGCAGAGTGGTAAACAATACCGAAACTAATGACTTGGACGTTTAATTTTTATTATTAACTAAGTAAAATGTTACAGAATTGGCTTACTGCCTGCAATGAGCATAAAACGACTTAGTCATCGTCTGCTTTTGTTCTTTGTAGTTTAATGCTTGCACTTTGAACTAGTACACTTGGGTAAAGGCAATCATTTGTCCGCAGAAACGAATTTATTCAGCTGCTTATTCATTGTAGGTATGAACAACCTACCCAAACCAGTGATGAGGTAGGTTCCTGTTTTGATTGTATTATTCACTGAGCTTTGTTTTTTTATAGGTCTTCCAAAAAGATTAAAAATCAGGTAGGTTACCTACCTGGTCATAATTAACCTGCATATCTACAGGGCATGAACCATACATAGATATAAAAAAGCTGAACTGAACTGAACGGAAGCCAATAAAAATGTCTTTAGTAGCGGAGAAAAACAATTGGTTCTTCTATTTATCTAATACCGCGTTGGGGTAATACCGGACGGATTTTCGACTAGCTGAAATAGGTAGTGTTGCGAAAAAATATTTTCTCGTCGCTTGTAAGCATAGGTGTACTTACTTCAATTTAATTAAATATGGCGCAGATGGTTAGGTAATCTTAGTTTAGCTTCAAGTTTTGTTTGGTTAATCATAGTTGTTTCGCACACTGAAAATGTAAAGACAAGAGTGCGGACTTTGATTTAAAGGCGCTTCTAGTGCTTGAACAATAAGGTCTATAAAAGGAACCCATCCGATCAAAAATGCAAAAATTGCCTTGTTTTTTCTAATGTTACGTAGCACAAGTCTACCTTGCCAGAGCGACTGGTACAGCCGGGCCAGAATAAAATTGCGCAGGACACAATGTTGTCAGCATTAGTATTGCCGTACGCAAAATAGGCGCATTGACGTGGAGTTGCGGACACTAGCCCCGAGCCCGTATTACATATTACCTAGTATTGCCAAATTAGCCAGGATTTGATACGTACGGTCTTATCCCAGCGCCGAACTTACCCCAGCATACCTACCCATGCCGTCTTCTATTAGGAAGTGTCTAATTGTTTAGTAGGTATTGCATCATCGAGACCAATATCGCGAACTAATTGACTGGGTCAGTCGTTGACAAACGTCTATTGTCTAAGTGCCCACTTTCTATAGGCATTATAATGGAGCTGTATCAATTTGCGGTTAAAAACAGAGATGCAACTGCAGTTGTTTATTTACATTCCTTTGTGACCGGGACTTCCCGGGTCCCATAAAATGTGTATCGATTTAAATGAGGTTTTTTTATCTCTGTGTCCAATGTTGCAACGATTATTTTTTAATTAAGTACCTAATAGGCGCTTAATAACAGTAATAAATGAGTTCTTTTCAGCACTCTAATTGCGTAACACACTTTAATCTCAATTTGAATCATTTTGGAGGATATTGCTAATCCATTGCTTCATATGTTCGAAAAATTTGTCTGCTTAACAACGTAAGTAACGCAATGAATGTTGTTGAACTGTCAAAATGAAAGTTATTGCTACTGATAGTATGTTACGCAATTACCCCGTAGTTCCCATTTCAGTCGTTAATACCTACGGATCCTCAACATCTCTGTTCAGTTAGGTATTGTTTTTTTGAACAGCCATTTATATTATTTTGATATCCGTTTCAAGGTTATCCATTAATTACCGGGCACCCTGTATACGAATAGGTACCTACGGAGTAAAAACATCTTGTTGGCGATGTATTCACATCTTGCTTGTAAGATGCAACGAGGAATATTCCTAAAGTTTACATTCATATAGGTACAATGTAGATATTTGGCTCCTAATTTTAATAACATTGGCTTCTAGCTAAACATTTCCTTAGAATAGAATACTCTTCATTGTGTGCACCATATGACCATACGAATTACTGCTTTAAATGTAGAAATTTTATAGATGATGGCGCGCGCAAAGGCGGTCTTATTGCTAAAAGCGATTTTTTGAAGACAACCTTTGATGGATTAAAAGGGAGAAGGAGAGACAACACTGTAGGTAGTCTGTGGTTTAGGTACCATTAACATACATACACAACAAATAAAACATATACTTAATATATTTTCAATAATAATCATGAAACTAGAGCATACAACTTACTGTCTATATAATGATGATGTTTAAGGAGAGAGGAAGTTCCTTCATCATCATGATCCCGGGGTTTATCAAAATGCTCGCCTCAGGTTTTGCCATCTGGCGTCCCGTTGAAGATGGCAGGAAGCCTCCCAGGGTATACGAGTACAGGCTCCTTTTTTTCTTCGTGTCGCTGGCACGACTGTATTTTAAATCTTATTTTCCCATAACTTGGCCACTTCCACGGCGTAGTCGGTGGCGGCGCACTTTGACTGCATGTTTTGGGACACAGAGGGCAGGATAGGAAGTGGAGCTTGGTTTGTGGCATAGCTCCACAATCACACCCTACAGGCTCTTATAACATGGGAAGCACCTTACAATTATAAGTAGGGAGATATTTATTTTTGAATTAGACTCAGCTCGGCGTTTAATTAACCGTAACAACTGACGACTCGCGAGAAAAGGAACAAAGAGAAAGCTACTACCTAGCTATGTAGCCTGACGTGCTAGACTTGCAGAGTCAATAAATGAAAAGCGAGTCGTTAAATTAGACCGCGAAATTAGCAGTTGAAGAAGTGTGTCAAAAAACATTTTGAGAATATCGGAACTTTTTTTTAGATTCTAGACTCTACATTGCTAGAGCGGAGTAGGTACCGCTCAATCTAGAGACAATACCAAAGATTAAAAACAGTCCCTAACAGTAGTTTGGGATTTTTTTTATCTCTAGTATTGTTATACTTATCACCCCACTATTCACAGGTTGTGCTGCAGATATTACCAGCAGGTTGCAGGTTTATCTTGGACATTATTGATATCGGTGAAGGAAAACATCACGAGAAAACCTAAAGTAATAACAGAAGTCTGAAATCGCCAACTCGTGTAATAACAGAAGTCTGAAATCGCCAACTCGTGTAATAACAGAAGTCTGAAATCGCCAACTCGTCTTGAGCAAGCGTGGTGTTCAATACTTGTGCCTTCTCTGAATGATAATAGGCCTTTGCCCGGCAGTGGGATAATAAAATTCTGGTATCTATTATTATTATCAAGAGGAACTGCAGAGATAAGCGCTCAAGATTTCTAAGAAAAATGGAAATTGCATTAGTTTTAATACATTGGCTTTCAGCCAACGCAAACATTAAGCTGCATGCTGTGTAAGACTGCTCTTCTAACATGATTATTTACAAAATTGCGCATGTTTGAATATACATAGTTATTTGGGCTTACATTTATTTGACTTGCTTTGTGCTAATTATAAACATCTTAAATCTGCTGGATTTGCCTTCCCATACTTTTCCTATATTTTATTGTTTTCTACTAAAATATCTTCCAGGATATTATTTGTCTTCTACCAACCAGCCCGGCCGTTGTTAGTCAGAAATTATGCAATTTCTGCATGTAGTAAGTAGGCTAGACTTCGTAAAACTCTACGTAAATATTAGATAAGTACTGTTTTGTTTATATATTGCAATATTTCTTTGTCTATTTACAGTAGCCACGCTACAGCAACCTTCACTCAATCTTTAGGTACTAGTTGCACGCAAAGGCAATATTATGAGTCTTAAATTCTATGTTATAAGTATATGTAGGTACTTTCTGCAACGGACTGCATGTACTTCCTGTACAGAATTTATAGAAACGCATAAAATATACCTGTTTACTTCCGTAAGGTTGGTCATCAAAATGTAATGTTAAATGTGAAGTTGGCACGTGTAAATATGATTTGTATTGGCAGCGTCGTCGGGCGGAGGAAGCAGCGACTTATCTCGGAAATTGCAGAGAGGATGCGCTACTACAAACGACATTGAGGTCCAATCAGACGGAGCTCAGCTAAATGGTGAATGCGCAGTTTCTTTTGTACGTAAACCTGCGGGGTAAGCGCGGAACACACTACAGTAGCGATAGCTTTCATTTTGACAGTTCAACAAGAAGACATTAACATTCATTGCGTTATTTACGTCGTTAGGTAGACTAATTTTGGAAGCAATGGATTATCAATATCGTTCAAATCAAACAGATTGTGATTGATGGTGAGTTACGCAACTAGGCTGCTTTAATACCTGTATGTAACTAATAGGACTGAGTTTCTTTCTAGGTAGTACTCAACAGTTCTAGACATTGCAACTCTTAGATAGATAGACACGCATTGAATGACGATTAGACTCAAATTAGAGTAACAACTTTTGATTTCAATAAGTCGTATTATTTTGAAACAGCTTTCAGTATCTGAGTATTATGAAGTGGGTAGGTACCTAGACAACTAAGGAATTTCGCATATTTCTTCATGTGAATAGTTAAAACGTTTGTGCGTGGGCGCAATAAAGCTCTGGCCACACTGAGGCAAACACCGTGCGGGATGCGGGACGCTACTGCGATATTGTTTCAACGATTAGGAAATCACTGAGTTGTAGGTCGTAGGTTCGAACACAAGCAGGCAGTTTACTTACTTTGTGTAAATTATTTAATCACCACTGCACTCAAAACGGTGAAGGAAACATCGTGGGGAAACCGGCATGTCCTAGAACCAAAAATTCTAAGACATGTGACCTCTACCAACTACTAGGCCCCCGTGGTCAGACATCCCGCGCAGGATTTGCCTCAGTTTAGCCAGAGAGCTTAAATTCGAACAGTTCGACGAAATAGGTCACATTACTACTTACTCTACCTATTAAACCAGTATCCATGACAACCGTTTCAGTTTGACCAAGTTTGACTAATTCAATTTGATAGAAAGCGTTTGCTATACAAGTTTCGTAATTTTATGATTAAAGGTAGTAGTTTTACGATATTTATTTAATTATTATTAATCAAATCGATCATGGCCGTCCCGACGCCTCCCAATATTTCGGCGCGTATATTCTACGGTCTTAGCACAGATATTGAGTAAGTACAAATAGCCACATGTTTTATGAGTAATATTTTTGTTTACATTACATAATAAACTGTCGATATTTGTTAGTGTACCTATAACACACTATAATAACAATAGATACTCAGCATCTATAGGTAAGGGCACTAGTGATGCCTAGGCTAACTGCGCATTGTTTAATGTATTTTATTGCTACCTAAATAAATAAATAAACCTTGAATAAAATACTTAATAAAACATGACAAAAACAATAAAATTCAAGTATTCTCGTACAGGTACAATGCACATTACTTGTCAGAATCAGAGATCTTGTACCCGGCTGGTGGCGTCATCGTTATTCACAACCATCTACAGAAGAAACAGAAGTTCATCAGACTCCAGGACAAACACAAACCTATCAAGTCATTTGTTCTCGCGCCAAACCGGTCAGTGTCTAAGTCTTTCATTATACCTATAGGCATAGAGGAGTGATAACCTAATCATAAACATTTCAGACGATGGCTTGCACTAAACGAAATCGCCGATGAAGGTCAGAAACCTATCATAACTATCTACGATCTGACTACATACAAACGGCGGAAGATCTTGACTGTGCCTTTCGAGAACTCTCAAGCGAGAGAATTCGCGTGTGTGCAGTTTACCTTTGATTCTAAATATCTTGTGGCGATAACAGGAGAGCCAGACTGGTACTTATATTATTACAACTGGGACAAAGGCAAGGTTGAGAGCCACGCTAAAGCGCAAAACCCGAGTGGCCAGGGCATCGTTACAAACGTAAGTTACTTCTCCTGACATGGATAAATTAGCCACTTTATTACTACAAGTAAAGACATGCTGCATTTAACAGGTGCTATGCAACCCCACGGATGCCACGTTGGTCGTTATTACTGGCCCGTACACTTTCCGCATTATGAATGTGGCCGAAACAGTTTGGCGCCAATGGGGCTGGTGCAAGGCTGAAAACGTAAGAAATTCATAATAATTTTAATGCGTAATATTTTGTGGCTTTCAAAATGTCTGCTTTGTTATTAGGTGTTATAACCGCCACGACAAAACATTATACAGTGTTTTATTACTGTCAGTAAATAACATAATAGGTGTGTTTCACGTGCGGGTAGACAAACATAACCACCTGCATGTGGTTAACGCCGGATCGCATCATGTTCGGGACGGACAACGGAATGATCATGATGGTGGAGAATGGCGAACTCCGACCAAACTGCCTTTTTAAGGCCTCTGAAGTCGTAGAGATGTCGCTGAAGAAAGTAGAAATGGAGTAAGTTTTTGATCCTTTTATTAGATCTAGATGATTTACTTTAAGACAGAGAATTGTTGGTATTTGTGGACTATATGCCAAAAAAACAAAGATTACCAACAGTCTCGAGGCCCTTCCATAATCATTTGCAGAGCAAGTGACGTGCAAGTCAGGGCCGCAAATGGTACATAATCAGTACTTTTCGTCCAAGTTTGATAATTATACCTACGCTTGAAAGACGGAGCATAAACGTGCCCGGAGACTGACTATGTCTGGCAGCTTTATTTTGCCTTCAGCAGTGCATCTAGATTGCAGAGCCACACAGAGAACAGATGGGCCACATTAACCGAGGACCTGTAGAACGAAGCTGGGTCACATGCACATTTTAATATATCATCAGCAATCATTTAACTCGAAAGACGACTACTCATATCTTTTTATTAATTCGATATGTCGTTATAAACAGGCAAGAGCAGCCAGAAAGCGATAAGGCTAGTACTTCTAGTAAACAAGACTCTGGCAGCGATGAGAAAGAAGAAAAAGAAATAACTTATCCAGTCACAAACTTCGTGAATTTCCCGAAAGGTAACGTATTCAAAAAAAATGTTTTCATACATACATACATTCACGCCTTTTTCCCTAGGGGGTAGGCAGAAACTACAGAACGCCACCTGTTAAGATCCTTACATACCTACTCCTTTTTCCTCCATTATTTATTTATTTATTAGGGACAAAAAACTGTTACATGCTACAAAATACAGAGAAATACTTAAACTAAGATTTAACAAACACGTAACTCACACCATTGTCCACGTTTTAACTAAAGGTTAAAAGAAGTGCTAAAGACAAGTGATAAAAAGAAATATAAAACACTAGCCGCTGCCACAATTATGCTGTGTTACTTAGCTTAGCTTAATTTAACTTAAAAAATCGCTAACCAAAATATCCAGAGCCAATTTCTTAAATGATTGCTTAGATAGACAAAATATATCCAGTTCAATAAAATGCGTGTTGTAAGAATCAACAAGCCGACGAAGAGGTGCAAGTTTCCCAGCGTTAGCCCTTTTTTTTTTTTGTGGATGGTAAATCAAATGACCCCTCCCGCTCTGGGTGGAGCAGAAGGGAGTGTCAGACTCTTACTGACTAAAACCCACCCGTATTCCTTCCTTAGCCCTTTATGTACCAGGGCAGCGGTAACCCTTTAGGACGATCCCGCTACCCCGGCAGGCTTCGGCCCTGTCGGGCCCCGTCAACTACGCTGACATCTCTTTGAGGCGCGCGTGGAACTCATACGCGCCGTCCGGCACGGGCCTGGTCCTGATCGGACGGAGAGCTACCCATTGCTCTCCGCCCGCAGGCCCGCGCCTACGGTGGCCGGGAGTCGTCACGCGGCTCCCGACGCCCGGAGCGTCTCCCTCGGCGGCTGAGGCGTGAGGATCTCTCCCTCGCCCATCCCGCCACCTCCTTCGCTAGCATGACTGCTTCGCAAAAGGAGGTGACCGCCTCCCACTCCCTCTCGCCCCGGACCATGGCTTGAACCAGGGCCGGACGCGAGAGCTCGCCGCCGCTGCCAATCGCCTCTACGAGGACACGGCGGTGCTCTGCCCAAGCGGGGCAGACCTCCACCGTATGCTCCACCGTGTCCTCTAGGCCATCCTCGCAGTGGTAGCGTTAGCCCTTTACGTTCATATATCTGGTCATACACGCTTGCCGGTTGCCTGTACTACGTACCTGATCTTTCCGAAGAACATCACCCATAAGGTCACTATATAGTGACCTTATGGGTGAGGACATATGTCCTCACATCTGCTTTGTTAGAAAAACCATCAAACCATCTAAGCTTACTCGTTTCAATTTGTCACTACATCTTCTTTTAAACCGCACCGTTGCCTTTTTTCTCCAGGATTTGCTTACGGTTGCGGACCGGGATATGTTCACATGTTTGAAAAGGAGACACTTCATCACTGGAGAAAGAGAAACCTTTTCAGAATTTCCAAAAATTCCTACAAGTGCGTACAAAGTCATATTTTAACTGAATAATAATTACATATACAATACTTCTGACACACAAATATTTTGCAGACATACTCGAGAACATCCACTGTGGTCACCACTAGACGAAATACAGCACATAACAGTTGATCCTAATCAAGAAACTCTACTGATTACAACTTTGAGGAAACAGTTATATACTGTCAAGTTATTTGGGCAGCACATGTTACAGGTAACCCAGTAGTTGTAGTAAGGAACTGGAGGTTCAGACGAGCCAGAGAACATTTTATGTAAAAAGGTATGCCTTCCCTACCTACATCTGTGACGCACTGCTGTCGCCGCTTCTCATCTTCGGTGTAGCGTATCTATCCTAATTATTTGATAAGTTACCTACTTTGCAATCTCGCTGTCGTAAGAGTTGCAAGGCTGTCTACAATCAATGGCTTGGAGCGCGAGCGCATACAAGGTAAGATTGGCTTGGAAAAAGCTGCTGTACTCAAAATCAAAAGTAAATTACTTTTGATTTTCAGTACTGCAAACGCTCTCCAAACGACAGCACAGCACAGCACATTACACAACTTCTTATAATTTTTAGAATCCAGAGATAGCATTCACTGAGCTTGGACCAGCGATGCATTATGGTCGGATTAATTCATTGTCAATGTGTGCATGGAAGCCAATATTTATGACGTCAGGAGAACAAGATAAGAGTATAAGGATTTGGAACTACATGACGGATGACATAGAGATGATAAAACTGTATCAGGAAGAAATCCATTGCCTGTCTTTACATCCTACTGGTAAGCAGGACATAGAACAAGGTTTTTTGAAGACGAAAGCAACGTTGTGGCGGTGTTGCAGCTGTACATAGAAGTCTTCAAGCATATAGGGTCTTAAAAAATTTGGGAGACCGAAAATAAAATGGAATTTTATGTATTTTCAGGTCTGTTTTCGATTGTTGGCTTTTCGGATAAACTTCGCTTCATGGTGGTGTTGATAGACGACTTTGAAGTGATGCGAGAGTTTCCTATAAGGAATTGTAAGCAAGCGAAGTTTAGTAGCAACGGGCACCTTTTTGCTGCAGTTAACGGCCAAGTCATACAAGTGTTTTCATCGGTGTCATTTCAGAATGTTTTTAATTTAAAAGGCCATAACGGAAAGGTTATATTTTTTACTTAATTAATTCTGGTAATACCTGTATATTAATATTTGAAAAAGTAACGATCGAATTGTTTATTTTTGAATAGATTACGTGTCTAGCCTGGTCGGCAAATGATCTAACAATGATATCGTGCGGCACCGAGGGTGCTGTGTACGAATGGAGCATGGTTACCGGCCAACGAGTCGGAGAAGTCATATTAAAAACTAACCAGTTTTCCGGATGCGCGGTGAATGGGTAAGCCATGTCACATTAAGTATATTTACCCAGAAGAAAATGAAATACAGTAATTGATGATAAATTTTTACTATATTTAAGCACTGGAAAAACCACATATGGAATTGGATCAGATGGAGAGATCAAAGAAATAGGTTCCAATACCATAAGAAGAAACATGGGTCTGATTGGCGTTGCCCTTGATACTATTGTACTATCTCGATCGGACCTCATGCTGTTCATCAGCGGCGGCCTGGGCGGAATCACCTCCATACAGCTGCCATTGCTGGATAAAGCCGTATATAACGAGTTTCATATGCACAACAAGCGAGTAACCGGTATCGCGCTCTCATACGACGACCAGACTTTGGTCTCTGTCGCCGAAGATGCTTCTATCTGCATATGGAGGTTGACTAACGCTGACGGGAGAGCTATTGCTTTAGACAAAGATTTCGCATACTCAAAAGAAATATTGATAAGTAAGAAGGATTTGCAGGAAAAAATTAATAACATAAATGTTAGTATCTTAAAGCTTTTACTAAATGCTTTTGTTATAAATAGTTATAATATTGTGTAGAAACAACATGACCCGTTGAATGCGAAACACACTTGCCGTTCATTATTTGGATGCTTGCTTATTCATAAGTATGAGACAAAGCCTTTGTATGCAAAATAGGTCGCAGTAGGTATCGATAATGAATTAAGTCCACTTATCTCGAATTCATTTCAGGGAAATTAAACTGTGCCATCTCATACCTACAGCGAAAATTCATAGAGAATCAGTACCTAGTTACCTACTTACCTACTTATTGAACGAATTTGTTTGTTTAGTTGTTGAGTACGCGAATGAGTGAACTCGAGACGGAGCACACGTATCAACTGCGTCAAGCCGAGGCGACACAGGCAGAAAAACTGAAAGAAGTTCACGAAGGTTACTGCGCTGCGATTGAGGAACTCAAGGAAAAGAATGAGGTAAGTATTTACTTGCCTCTAAGCCCATAATGCACGGACGTAAAAATATTGCGGCGTGATTGTATCGCGCACTGGATTTTCAACTCTCGGTGTTGAGCCGAGCATTGAGAATCCAACAGAGCGTTTCCCAGCGCGTCAGAAAAATACACTGTTGGATTTTCAACTCTCGGCGCTAAACCGAGCGTTCAAAATCCAGTGCGCGAAAAAAATCGCTGCGGGAAAAACGCGACGGTGCATACCTGGACTAACTTAACAGTCAGGTTGTAATTAATTGTTTATACTCAATTAACGTTCTAAAGAGAAGGGAGTGAAAGATAGCGTGACGGTTGACAGGGGAGAATGGAAGAAGAAAACGTGTTGCGCCGACCCCAAGTAACATGGGATAAGGGCAGGAAGATGATGACTCAATTAATGTTCTAATTTATCCTGACAGACAATGGAAAACGAACACACTCACGAAATAGGCATGATTCAACAAGATATCGCCAAGTTGCGGTCAGGCCACGAGAGAATGTTGCAAGCTTTAGAAGCTGATTTCAATGTCAGACTTATTGGCGAGTACGACAGATATCAGGTAATATTTCAAATCAACTTTAAAGTTATTATCTAGTAACTAGCTGTACCCGCGACTTCGTACGCGTGGATGTCGGAATACAATAATGTGTCCCTTTACTCATTCGTTTTACTCTTTATAACATCAGCTATCTGCCATGAAAGTCCCGTCAAAATCGGTCCAGCCTTCTCGGAGATTAGCCGGAACAAACAGACGGACGAACAAAAATGTTTAAAATTGTATTTTGTAACTTATAACAAAATACATTTTTGTCTTAAAGTATATACGGTACTAATACCGTAGGTATATACTTTCATGTGCATTTAGTAAAAAACTGTTACTTTGACATTACGAACACACTTTTTTATTTATTTGTTTAATATAGAAGTGTATTAAGATTGCTTATTTAAATCAATGTTGTTTACAGAGTCTTGAAGATAAAACGGCTCGAATGAGAAAAGATTATGAGGAGAGACTCGAGACGCTTGCTGAGAGCAAACGACAAGCCCTAAGGGAAATGAATGATATGTTTGAAGCGAAATTAGAGGAAAAAGACTTAATGCTGCAAGAGGTAAGTATTGCAGGGACTTCGCTTATCCTACCTATAAGTTCATCACAGTTCAGAGACCTGCATAGCTATTCACGAACATTCAATACGCTTCCGTGTCGAATCGAACATCAATCATTGTTATCGAAGGAATCCTCTAATCGCTGATCACGAATCCGACACCTGAAAATGATGCCAGTTTATAAATAGTAGTCTAGTTTAACCTGACAAAATTTTCGGGTTGGGCCGCTATTCTTCGACAGTTATTTGCTGTCGGGGATTAGGCAAATCAAGTAACCGAAAATCTGTCATTTTCGATTCGAACCCTGTCGAATGGTTGTAAATAATTCAGATTCAAAATCAGATAACACCCGTTCACAGATTCAAGTAATTGTTGACTAACCTATTCTTAAATACAGGGATGTTCTTTTTTTTTACACCCGTGTCGGTGAGATTCGTTAGTCCGTTCGAAGTAAGTGACTTCTCAAAAATATATTTTTTTCCTTTATTTTGCGTTGAGTAAAATCGCTTGCTATCATCAATATTAAAAGGTATCTACTTTACCTCCAGTGACCGTCTTTCTTGTTTATCCTGTATAATATGACAAACCGGACTGACAGCGACGAGAAACAGCACCTCAATTGCGTAACAAATTTTTTTTAGTAATATTGAAGGAAATTGCTAATCCATTGCTTTTTAAGTTTGCAAAATTCGCCTGCTCGACGACGTAAATGGCGTACTGAACGTTATTGAATTTTCAAAGGCATTGCCGTTTATGGTGTGTTACGAAATAAACCACGCTGTTTTCTCCCGTGAGAGTTATATGGTAGACGATGATTTATTTTTAACAACTGTTATATTATTTCTACCATAGTTACAAGAACAAGCAGATATGGAGAAAAGAGAACATGAAACGATTAAATCGTCAATCGAAGAGGATGCTGATCGTGAAATTATTGAAATCCGCACAGCATACGAAGTTCAGTTGAAGGAAGAAAAAGATTCTAATGTGCGACTCAAAGGAGAGACTGGCCTTATGAAAAAGAAGTTAATTAGTGCACATAAAGACATTGATGAATTCAAACATCAAATATCACAGTTGAAAGGTACTTTCTGCTTTAGACAGGAAAAAAAATTAACCTGCGCGCAAACTGTAACCATGAATTGTGCATTATATTATGATTCTAGCGAAGAAATTGTTAGTAGGTTATAAAAAAAAAAATCTGTTGTTCATAGAAAAGTGCCTACGCGGTCAAAATGTATGGAACAACAATTTTTTTTTAATAATTGACGAAAAATCACTACTCTAAGAGCGGTTTCGCACTACGTCCGATCCGAATCCGAATTCAAGATCCGAGTTCAATCCGAATTGGGAATGTTCCAAATTCGGACGGACTGAGTTCGGATATAGGGCCCCCACGATGAGGGCACCCCTCATACAACTATGGTACTATGGCTACTTCGGACCGTCATTTCTTGGGTTCGGATCGGACGTAGTGCGCAACCGCTCTAAGGGGTCTACAATCATATATTATGCTGAATTCATGGTTAGTTTGCGCACTGGTAAAAAAAGATCCAGTAAGTATATTATTGCGAATTCAAGTTATGACAACTAACCATTAATAATGATATTTGCAGCTGAACATAAACAGTTTCAAAAAGTAATTTCAACTCTGGAACGTGACGTTGCTGATTTGAAAAAAGAAATTGCAGAAAGAGATAGTTCAATACAGGACAAAGAAAAGAGAATATACGAATTAAAACGAAAGAAACAAGAACTTGAAAAGTATAAGTTTGTATTGAACTTTAAGATAACTGAGCTGAAGAATCAAGTGAGTTCCCCTATTATTTTATTTTACATTATTATATGATTAAATGTTAAATATTTAACCGTTGACGATAACTGTATATGTAGATTGAGCCAAAAGAGCGAGAAATACGAGAATTAAGACATCAAATTGATGATATGGAAAACGAGGAGTTAAAATTACTAAATGCAAAACATGAACTTGGTATGAACAGTAAAAAAGCCTGTTTTGGAGTATTATTCCACCCTTTAAGTAGGAAAGAAGTTACAGCTGTAAAGAAATATTATAATATACATCATTTTACCTTTGCATAACAGATAGACCCGTTAGAACGCGAGATTAAAGCCAAAAAAGTGCGTATACTTGAATTGGAAGTTTCATTGGAAAGTCTTCTAAAGAAAAAAGCATTTCGCGGTAATATTATTTCTACTTCAGTTGTAATTTTTTTCGCCTATCATGTAGGATATTACACCTAGTCATCAATAAGTTGTCACAGTAAGGTATCAATTTTCGCACCTGTTTTGTTTAGTTTTGTTACAATATTTTGTTTGTCAAGTGTTTGGCGTAGAGTTGTGTAACCATAGTTCGCGCCTGTAGGAAATATTTGATACCTGGTGTCGTAGCCAGCAAACAAGCACCCCCGTTGCGTAACACGCTTTCAATCAAAATCTGAATCATTTTAAAGGATACTGCTGAACCATTGTTTCATATGTTAAAAAAATAAATTGTTTGCTCAACAATGTAAATAACGCAATGAATGTTGTTGAACTGTCAGAATGAAAGCCATTGCTACTCATAGTGTGTTACGCTATTACCCCGCAGCACAATTAGAGCTTATGAGAAAGTCTTCACTACCGATTGTATATATTTGTTGTTGTTTTAGTTTTATTATGTATTTCAGAACTTAAGATTACGCAGCTTAATGAAAAATTGGGGTCTGCTAAAAAAGATTTCTTGGCCGAAGCAGAAAGAAACTTAACATTAAAAAATACACTAAAGAAAATCAAAATCGATCTGCACAACATGACAGCAGAGTTCCAAGATCCAAACAAATTAAAGTCAGCTGTGAAAGTGAGTATGTCATTGCAGGTGTTAATGTTAGCGCAATGATTTGCCAATAAGCTATGTATGAATTGTGTCGTAATTTGAATACTGCAATCTAAGTGGGCTTAACCAGCTGATGGTTTGAAACTAAGCATAAATAAAATAATGACACCTACATGTTTTTCATATTTTGAATATTCGCAGACACTGTTTCACAAATACGTGGAGGACATTGACTTTGTGCGAAGTCGCATAGCGGACGATGAAGCGGTGCGAGAGTTCAACCGTCAGCGAGATCACCTGGAGAAGCAGGTGGCAGGCTTCAAGGGGCAGCTCGCAAAGGCTCTGGGAGGCTCCAAGAGCGATATCGGTAAAATTATGGACGTAAGTGTTCGTTGCCCGTCAGCCCGTCTATCATCTAGCATCTTGCGACCTCGCGGATAAATTGTTCGAATTTACTCATCATTCTAAATAATTGCATTGTAAAATATCCTGATTAATGTGACATTCGGTACGGCTTCGTAAAGCAACTGGCAAGATACTCATCGTATAACGACTTGATGACTCTGAACACAATACGTGAAATTATTATTTCTAGGAGAACTGTACTCTGCTAACGGAGGTTAATAATCTGCGCACCGAGTTGAAATCGACTCGGACTCGATGCTTCCAAATGGAGTCTATCCTGGGCCTGTCTGCGCGGTACATACCGCCGGCCACTGCGCGGGCCAAGCTCAAGCACGTCACCGAGGACCGCGAGAAACTCGATGAGAAGTTCAAGCAAAAGATTGAGGCAAGACTATACTTATTACACTTTAGGTAGATTTGGACTGGCCATGTTTGGAGTGAACATGAGACAAGAGATTGGAGTCGAGATCGCGTACAGCGTAGTTTGGGACGGTGGACCAGCTACTAAGACCATCAACCTAAATAAAAAGCTTCCACAAAAGGGCGGCTGAGGCAGACTGGATTCGGAAAGCAGAGAATCGGGTGCTGTTGCGCAACTTAGAGGCTTAGCTATGTCCTGTCGCGGAGTGCGATAGGCTGACTTAATTGACTTAGTCTCGAGACCCTTTGAAAGTTTATTTTTTATTTATTCAAAATCTGTATAACATATAAAAAATCTGCCAAACTGCAAAACAGTTTGTCGGCAGTTGTTCTCGTTTCACAATATCATTAAACCAAATTTCAATTTTTACTATAAACCAACATATAAAATGATGTTCTTATTATAACTTCACTCGTTTACTACTGCAAAGAGAAAGCAGAGAGCAGTGGTGGCCCAGTGGTAACGACCGCGACTTAAGAGTTGTAGGTCATAGGTTCGAACCGAGACAGGCGCTTTACTTTGTGTAAATTATTTCATCACTGTTGCTCCCAAAACGGTGAAGGAAAACATCGTGAGGAAACTTGCATGTCCTGGAACCAAAAAATTCGAAGACGTGTGACATCTACCAACCCGCACTGGGCCCGCGTGGTGGATTACGACCCGCACTGGGCCCGCGTGGTGGATTACGACCCACTCCTCTCGTAGAGGAGGCCTGTGTCCCAGCAGTGGGAACATTGTAGGCTGATTAATGATTATGATGACTACTGCAAAGGATCCTAGATTAAGAGTTTAGGACCCATACCACGGTCTAAACACATAGGAACTGCAAATTAAATTACGAGTAATAATTCTATCGCCAAACATAGGTGGGTCCTAATCACTAAGATAAATAAAAGTTAGAAATATACGGATAATGCCTGGACTTTGAACGGTATAATGATACCTCCTATTTTTTTAAATCCACGACATTAGAAGTTCAAATAAAAAAAATACAAGGCGACAGTGGAAAGTTGCCATGTTTTATAGTTACTAATATTTGACCAGGTTTTATGTATACCCGTTTTATTACAGGAAAAGGAAGATGCAATATTGGCATTGAAGGAAGAAAATGAGCGTTTACTCGTCAAAGTTAGGTGTATTGAAGATGGCGCATTCGTGGGCGATACCGAAGATATTGCTTAATATTTCTTCAACTTCTAATGTGGTTTGCAAGATGTGTGGTTAATTATGTACCTAATGTTGTTTTTAATTTTCAATAAACTGTCTGGTAAACTTATGTATTAATATGGACATATACTTGATATACAAATACGATAGCTTCACATAGTAGACTATTGGGAGATGAATATAAAACATAAATATATGAAAACTTTTTATTGAACATAAATTGACTATCGTTGGGTGTACTGTAAAAACATGTTTTTTTTTATAAAAAACTAAATAAGCCATATTCTATAACGTAAACATATTTGAAAAAATATAAATTAAGTATTATTCTTTTAACGAATCCATCCATGTCATACAATACATACAAGCCATCACCCATATTAGCTCTATCTATAACCCGACCATAGAAATAAGACGTAGGAGTATATTTGTGACTTATGAGTCCTCGCCAAATAGCATTGAGCGTTCAATGTCTACTACATCATAATAACTAAGTAAATGCTTATAGGATAAAGGGCAAGATAGCTTTACGTCCCTTGGGGTAGTCTGCGAATTCCTTCTTGTAGTTGCGGTGCTTGCCGATGGCCCACACAGCCATCTGGTAGAACCCGGCGGCGGCAAACAAACCAGCTATAAAACAAAAGTTTACTTAAAGTTGCGACACTAGGTACATTAAAAATACATTACCGTCTATAAAACTAAAGTGCCTACAAAACGTCGAAGAAACGAAGGTTTGTTTAGTATTCATAAATAATTATCATTCGTAACATAATGGGCAGGTAAATGATATACGTAAACAAAGCAAAGTTCATGAAGCGTTAAACATTCATTAGACTTTTAAATTTTCAATTTAATAAGAAATTATAAAATGTTAGGTATACTTGGTTGGTCTATTTCTTGAAAAACACTTAGGTATAAATAGTAACCTTAGAGGTAATTGCGTAACACACTTAGTAGCAATGGGTTTCATTTTGACAGTTCAACAACATTCATTGCGTTAATTACGTTATTGAGCAGACACATTTTTCGAACTTATGAAGCAAAGGATTAGCAATACGCAATTAGGATTGACGTTCTAAAATAGTACCATTTGGCCCTTTAATGTTTTGAGAAATCAATTAAATATTCACACACAAATTGTTTCCTCACCTGGAGCGCATTTAGTCATGATAGTGAAGAACATCCACGATCCGAACTCGTAGGTGTAGTTAGGACAAGAGACGAAGTTGAAGAGAAGAGAGAAGGGGTTGCCATCGGGGACAGGGATGCGCCTCACTTTGGTACCAGGAGGCCGCAGGTTCTTCAACAACAAGTGGATGCTGAGGTTGCCGAGCTCACAGACCTGTAATCAAAGTTAATAACTTGTAACAGCAATTTACACTTGTAGTATATAGCAATTATGTTGTTTCCGTCAATAAGTTACGCAATTTTAAACATTTGACATAGTTAAGACTCAAGTAATTACATAAGCGAAACTTTACGTAAGTATATGACATACCGTCTATAAATGTATGATGAATAAAGAATACGTAATAATAAATATAAGTCGCCGTGGGTACTATCCACCCTAAGGTGGATACGTGGAAACGCATGTCCGAGATTCCACCCTAGCCTAGTTGGATAAACGGAATTTATAGGCTTAGGGTGGATTCTCGGACATTCGTTTCCGGATAAATGGAATAACCGGTCTAGAATTAAACCGGTCGCCATGCTATGTAGGTATCAGTTTTAATATAATTTTATTTTAAAGAACATTACGTAGATACGGTCCGGTTACGGCGCGCTATTTTTAAGTTCGGTACGTACAATTCTGTAGCACTTACGTGAATCGGTAAAGTACTTAACAGGTTGGATTCGAGCAATACTAATTACGTCAGTTGGTTAAAAACAGGTTGTTTGTTAGTTAAGTCCAAAATTGTATTGTGAATTGTTACATTACATGTAAATTCTACCAGTTGGCATGCACCTTCGTGTTAATTTTACTCGAAACATCTAGCTATTAAATAAGAACTAAATCACATTCACTGTTCATGATGATACCTAATGATTCTTATATAATTTCATTGAAAAATGCATTACTGCTTAACATTGGCGATTGAACGGACTTTGTCACTTATACAAGGTCAGAGGTTCTTGTATTGACAATGAGTAAACGAAACGTATGCCAATCCCTTCTGCGCGCGTCTTTACTTATTCGGGTTCCAATACTTTAAATTTTGAGGAAAAAATGCGTATTTTGAATATAAGTGTATTACTGATTGGCATACTAGCTGCTTGTTATTTGATATTTAATTCATTTTTAATGTTATTAGAAATTAATTACCCTAACTAGGTATTTGATGCAGTAAGTAAGCTGTTACTGAAAGGAATGTCTTTTTAACTAATTGGATGAATATTTAATTATTGATAGTAGGTACCTGCACTAATATTTCCGTGCCTAGTTGCAAACTTTCCAAAAAATATTGTTTTACACTGATAATCAGACAGACAAACAAGTTGTTAATGTAATGTTGTTAGTTATGTTATGTTGGTGTTAGTGAGTGTTTTTAAAGTCAGTTAAAATTTATAATTAATAAAAACATCTACAGATTTAAAAAACCTGCTAGGTATTTTATTACATTTTATACTTATCAATTATCAACAAGACTACCAATAACCTTGAAGGTTGTCCGTCCAGATATTTTTATTGTATAACTAGAGATTGAATTAAAATAATGTCTTGTATACTTACAATAAATCCTCCAAGTCCCACATAGAAGCAGGTGTTGCAAGGAGCAGTATACAGGGGATGGTTGATGTGGTATGCCACATACAGGGTGAACAACCAGTAGTATGCGCAGTTCCTAAACAAATTGCGCAGCGGCATGGTGCCGTGAGAGAAACGATGAACAAATAGGGTCTCTAGGAGCCGTTTACCATAGTGAACAGCCCAGCATGCAGTTGCAACACTGTAATAAAAGATTATATCCATTATTTCATTTAAATGCTTATAAATTAAATTTTAAAATATAAAAAATAGTAGCCCACCGGTATCGGGAACAGGGTCCAAACTAAAAACCAGTGGTTCACTTCAGCCCTGGATCGAAAAAGATGGAAGTCATGGAGAGAGGCATTTACCCAGCAGTGGGATGAAGCAGGCTAACAGTAATAGTAGCAGTATTATTGAAAACAATAGTGTTGCTGGATTATGGACACTGCAATCGTAGTTGTTATAGACATTCTTTCTTTCTTTTTTTTTAAATGTTTCCCCACACTAGGAATTCAAATTGAATGTGTAAATAAGTGTATTTATTAAATTTTTTTCAAGAATTTGTGTCGGTCTCAAATAGTTAGGGGCTGTGTCCTGTAATATAATTTATTTTTTCTATCAAGCCCTGTTTGCTGATACATTTCAGAGCTTCTACTTTCTTTTATGAATATTCTGATGGGAATCATAATTTCATGGCAGAAATAGAACCACTGATATTTTCTTCTATTTAATCTTTTTTAATTCTAAGACATCAAAAAACTTACCTTGCCACTGTTCCAGGCGATGTTTTCGAAACTCCATACAGGATCCATGGTCTTTGGTAAACCCATAAATAGATAAATAATGGTCCAGCATATTCTGCTAAAAAGACGTTTTTCCAAGATATTTGAGGTCCTAGGTCTTTAACATACAACTTTGCTCCATCTTGAATGTTTAAAGATTTAAGTGTTTCTTCATCTTTTAGGGTTTTTCCTTTGGCTTCTAACTTTACAGCTTGCCGGTCGGGGTGCAAGGATCTCTTGACGGTCTGGTAGACCTTCTCTTTCACATTTTTTATAGTAGAAATTTCATTTACCACTATCTTCCCTAAAGGTTTAGACCCAGAAGCGTTCAGGATCTCAATCTATGTGAAAATTTAAACGTTTTTAGAAAAAATATTTGAAAAAACAGGTAAGTTGAATAATGATTTCTAATTTTCACTTTACTTACCTCCATCTCGTTACTTGTGGTTGTGCAGTAATATTTAAATATGTTATTTATTAGCACCAGGTAAATTAGAGCTTTAACAATCTCTTCCGTTACGTTTTATGAAAAATGAAATGCAATCGAGACCAATTTCACGGAATGATGATGGGTTTTCATTTAGTATTTTAGTGATGCGCGATCCGTTCAGTCCGTTCTTCCGTTACTTTGTATGTACTTTACAGTATCGATGCAACATGATACGATACTCCAATAAATTGAATCGATATAAACGAATGCGATACATGATTGCTTCGCTGCAAAAGTAGCGGTATCAAAATTAATGGATCGTTGTTGGTACCACATTGACATAAATTATTGATCACTCAATTTAAAATATCAATATATCTTAACTGTTTATTATGTAAAAACTTATCTAGAATGTTTTTTATTTGGCAGCGGTGCATTTTGATAAATAAGGCAACTTAGAACTTATAGTTTTGTTGAATATTCGCTTTTATCATTCTATAAGTGTAAGTGTCTTTTAAATGTACTACAACGCATTTATTCAATAACAGATGCATGGAGTACAAAATATATCCTGGAATATTGAGTTCGGGTTAAATAATACCAGCTGCACGCATGGGTCGATCGAAGGTTAAGCCACGGTTGCCGCGGTGGGTTCGTGGATGGGTGACTATTTTATTCATATCGTGACTCCTCCGTGCCTCGGAAAGAACATTAAGCCATGGTCCCGGTTGTCATTCGTAGATCTTTGACAGTCGTTACGAGTAGTCAGAAGCCCAAAATTCTAACAACAAGTCTTATCAAAGGGTATTGTGTAACCCAGTAACTGGGTTGTGGAGGTCAGACAGGCAGTCGCTCCATGTAAAATACTGGTATTCCGTTGCATTAGGTTAGACTGAAAGCCAACCGAAACACACTTGGCACTAGGTCAGTCAGACTGATTGATTCTATATTTGGAGTATCCTCCAAATATATAATCAATCAGTCTGACTGAAAACGATTCTGGGATCGTATCAAATGGTTTTGATCATGATCAAAACCGTTTGATTCGATCCCAGAATCGTTTCGTATAGAAACAATCCCAATCGATCCAAAGCATCGATACAAATGCACGTATCGTGCATCCCTATTTTCATTTCATTTTACATTGACCATTGCCGACCGAATGAACACCACAGATTATTAAATACTAATCAAATCCACGTCCATGAAATTAGTACATACTATATGTGCACACAGGAGCGTGGGAATTGGCATATGGGCACAAGCAAAGACAGGATACCCAGCCGTGGGTGAAGTTGACCCGTGCTGTGGATGAAGGTGATGATAATGATTTAAGCGCACGTCGCACTAATCAAATTGATATTTACTTGCCTCCTTACTAGCACTAACATCGATCTTCTCCTTTCACAATACATCCTATAAATAATTAAGATTTGAAATGATAAAGGATTGGCTGTGAACACAGACCATTAAAAAAATGTTGAATACATACCGCCAGCAAGTAGTGAAAGAAGCATGATCACCTCAAAAAAATATTTTAACTCAATAATTATTATAGCTCAAAATGGTAATTTCCAAAATCATAGATAACTTGGAGAGTTTGTTTTTTGAACGCAGTAGTTTGTCATGAGATGTTGGCAATTGGCATTCTTTGTTTGTGTGGGTGTAGTTTACTAGGTGGGTATACAGTATACCTATTGAAAGTTACATCAGTGTGAACTGTGAACAATAACTGTGACAGTGTGTGAGTTAATAATTAAAATGGCGATTTGAGAATCGCAATTCTTGACTGTAACATTGTAATATTTCTGAAAATATCGATAGAGGACTTGGAATAGTCGTTTTTATACCCAGTGTTAAATATTCAACTCAGTTTATAATGCGTTCAGTAGTAGAAATTGGGGCCAGTGTGCCTGCTTTTCTTGGAAAATTATGGAAACTGGTCAATGATACAGAGACGAACCATCTGATTTCTTGGAGCCCTGTGAGTGTTTATAATTTTATAACAGTCTTAAAAACTCTGCTTATGCAGTTTACTATCATCTTATGCAGCTTCGACAAGTATTAGCGCGAGATTTCCCAATAGAAAGTCATTACGAAAACAACCTAAAAAATGTTGCAATTTGACAGACTGCCTGTGAAACTTGATAAATAAATAAATAGTTTACAGGTCACGTTTACTACCATGCTCTCGGCCCCTGACGTGAATTAATTGGCGATACTTTAAACTTTTTAGTCCGAGGAAAGATTTTAGGCTGCTGATCACATTATTAACTTATTTTACAATCAGTTATTGACAAAACGTTGAATATTTTTGTTTATTCGTGTACTTAGTCTGAATATACACATGGATAATGGAATGAAAGTACCTACTATTTGATTCTTATTACTTAGTCTAATGTTAGAAAACACTATATGTCATTAGGAGTTTCAATGCATTTCTTAGCAACAACAACAAACAAATACTTGGAAATTATACCCTGTCCAGACAGGTCATGACATTAATAATGAAAGTTAGTCTAAGGTATGTAGTAGATACCAACTGTAAACAATCAATGCATTGTGCATGTAATGACTGGTTAGTCTGCAGTCAGAAAATCAACCTTGTCATCAACCAGTTGTCTGTTATTAAATCAAGTACTTGTTTGCACATTACTGTGACTTGTAACCTTCTTTCAAGGTAGTTTCTTATAGATAGTATCATGTGTTTTTTTTTTATATTACAGGGTGGGAAAACATTTGTCATAAAAAATCAGGCTGACTTTGCAAGGGAGCTTCTTCCTTTATACTACAAACACAACAATATGGCAAGCTTTATTCGGCAATTGAATATGTATGGATTTCATAAGATCACATCTGTAGAAAATGGTGGCTTGCGCTATGAGAAAGATGAAATAGAATTTTCTCATCCTTGTTTCATGAAAACTCATGCATATCTATTAGAGCATATTAAAAGAAAGATTGCCAACCCAAAGTCAATAGTCACTAGCAATGAAAGTGGGGAGAAAGTTCTTCTGAAGCCAGAGCTTATGAACAAAGTGCTAACAGATGTGAAACAAATGAAAGGCAAGCAGGAGAGTCTTGATGCTAAGTTCAGTGCTATGAAACAGGAGAATGAAGCTTTATGGAGAGAAGTGGCCATTCTGAGACAGAAGCACATAAAACAACAACAGATTGTAAACAATGTCAGTTTATTATATTTTTTACTTATACTTGGTTTAAATTATTGCCATATAGTATAATGTCTGGCCATAGAGTAAATTCATTTAAAATGTTAATACCACAGCATATTAGTAAATTCATATAAAATGTTATTTTAGCTCATCCAATTCCTGATGTCACTAGTACAGCCAACTAGGCCACCAAACGCTAGTGGGAACAATGTTGGAGTGAAGAGACCGTACCAGTTGATGATCAACAGTGCAGCTCACAATGCAGACGGATCTTATCCTGGAAGGTTAAAGAATATGAAATTGGACAAAGATACTTTATTGGATGAGTTAAGTGAGGATAATTTGGTAAGTCGTCATATTATACTACATTGATTAAATAATTTGGAAGTCAATAGTTATTCAAGGATAATTCTGTGAATATGCACTTTATAGGAGGATGGACCTACTATACATGAACTGGCACACGACGATTTGATGCACAGTGAGGGCACTCATGACTCTATGCCCAGATCTGAGTTTGTTACAGTTGAAATACCCAGCATGACTAATGCCAACACTGGCCATAGCCCCGGTGATCCCACAACCTCGATGTATCATGTCACTATGGAAGATGGAGATGACCCTGACGCAGGTACCTCTAATTAATTAACTATTTTTGTCCTAATTAGTTTCTGATACTTAAACCTTTATTTAATATAAAATTAAATTTTAGTTGGAAACAGGTTAGGTTATCCGATAACCCGCAACAATGGTATGCAGAGAACAACTGACAACATGCCCATCATCACATCAGCTTCCCCAACACCTGCAACTCCCACAATGGATCAGTCTGGCATCGATCAAGTGATGAACAATATGATGGGCTCACCTTCACCAGTTGTTGTTAAAATTGAGCAAGTATCAACCAAACAAAAAGGCCGTAATAATTCTGCTAATAGGAGCACGATAACATCCTCAGGTAAAGGTCTTTCATCTGGAAACTACAACTCATTAAACCCCCCGTCAGATTTGAAGCTTCCAGCAGAAATATTTGCCAGTGATGATTCAGTAAGCGATGCTGGCGTTGCTGCTGCTGATGACATGAGTATGCAAAATGCATTGCAAGATCTGGTTGATGAGTCACTCCTAACAACATCAAGGGACAAATTACTTGGTGGCATCAATATTAAAATAGAAAGACCAGAGTTGAAAGCTAGTAGAAAATCAAAGAAAGGCAACATAAGTACTGAGCCTACCTTGAATCTGGCCGATATCAAAACAGAACTCCAGGATGATATTGATTGGAACAACATGACTCTAGCTACTGTAAACAACAACACTAATAGGTTCCAGACAAGGTAATTAATTAAATACTATCACTTTTTAATTCTTTTCTATTTTCAGTACCTATGTAGGTACTTTCTATGTTTATAATCCCCCTAATCACAATATGTGAAGAATAAAGAAGTTCTATTCAAAATGTTATTATATTGCAGTTAGACATTTTTCATGTGTATAATATGTATGTAATTTCGAAATTCAGGAATAGGAGAGATAACCTCAGCAAAAATCGGGAGGAATATTCTTCCCTCTTTGGAACAAATTCAAACAAGTATGTAAATATATAATAATAATAATAATTCCGTGTTACAGATTCAGATGTGTCCTTGTTTATATATTTATTGAAAGTATTCTTAAATTATGATATTGTTTGTATAAACTGTGTGTAAAACTTTGATAAATATCTATATTAGACAATCAATTGCCAAGGTTACGGTTTTCTTAACTGTAACTTAGGCGTTGCTTATTTAAAAATAAGTTGCTTTATCGGTACAAGGAGAAAAAATGTCTGTTATGTATTTGAGCTCTCAAATCATCAATTTTGGCAATCATGAACTGCTATACTAATTATTTAGGTTTTGCGAAAACAAATCTTAATTTAGCTACTGTTTTTGTTGTTGTAAAAGTAAAGTTGAACATACTACAATACATTCACATGTAGGTATGACAAAACTTCAATGTAAAATGATGGCTGGATTTGTCTACAAGAAGGATAGTAGATAATTGAACTTTTTAAATGTTTCAGGAACGATATTGATGATCATTTGGATACTATGCAAACAGACATTGAATCGCTAAGAGAACTGCTTCGGAGTGACAGCTACGCTTTTGACACAAACACGTTACTGGGCGTATGTATACTTATGTTTTATATTGAACAGTTTGTTTATGCAAAAATGGTAATTTTGCAATTGAAGTGTAGTTTTCATAGTTGGCACATTTCTGTATCTCAAGGGTTATCTGTAAATTTAACTTGGTTATAGATTGATATTCATTCCAAAACAATCGCCTATTTTATTTATAATTTTTCTGGTTTTATTTCAATACATTCAAGTATTGTGCATTTTCCCCAATTATTTATAAAATAAAAACCACTTAATTATATAACTTGTTCTAAACTTATTATATTTAACTTATTTGTTGTCCACCTTTGAGGTACAGATTCCATAATCTCCCGTTCAAAACATTATGAAACTTCGCTAATAGTGAATGCGCCGATTGGAATCGCACGCACACAAGCAAGAGCTCAAATCTGTAGCGCACTGTAAACATTGATATTTTAAGATCGTTAGGTTGGTAGCGCGGCGCAAGTCACGTTGCAGCTAACGTGTTGGTCCGCGTGTAGAGCCTTGTGCGGCATTTGCCTGCTGTTCTCACGCACACAGACGCGCGTGTCTGACTGTCTGTATGTAAGAGACCGGTTCATAACACATATAGAAACAATCCAGAGTGTACATAATATTTTTATATTGATAGGATTGTTTTGATTACACTTGGTAATGGCCATTGTGGTTTTTTCTCTTTTTAGGTAGATTGAATTACTTGTAGGATCCATTGGGTATATACTGTTTCTTTTAGTTTCTTAATGCTTTTATAATCTAGATTTTAACACAAATCAATGATAGAAAAATGCATAAAATGATTTTTGTATTGTCCATAGACCGCAGATGCAAGAATATTACCTTCGATGTCTCTCGCTATTCCTTCCTTGCAGCCTACATCAAATAATTATGTAATAGTTATATTTAATCAGCAGGACTAATAGATGCTAGATAATTATGATTTATGGATATTTCTTTTTGAATAATATTGACAGTCCCTTTCATAATCTTAGTATGAGTAACTTTGATGGTTTCGAACATTGTACTAAAGGACTAATGCTTATTACGGTAGATACACAGCTGGTGCATGATGCCAAAATTATAGATGTATTGTTATATCCGTCATATTATCTTGTATTATCATTGTCAGTCTATATATTGATATTTTATTTTTTTGGAGATAAAAATGTATAATATTATTAATGTTATTTCAGCTATTTGGGTCGGATGATCCATTCTACGGCCTGCCCTATAACTCGATGGAGGACAGGACGAAAACAGCTAATAATGGTGAGTTACTAGTTAAATTATAATTGTATGTTATTTTTTATAAACATACCTACAAAGTTCAAAGGAAGCAGAGATACTGTGTCCAAATTTCCAGTCATCGTTATAATTTCTTCCCACAATGTTGTGGGAATCACGAAAGTTGCTATTTCATCCATAACGCATAATAATCACTTGCACTACAAAACACAAGAAGGTAACTTATTTGCTTATTCAACCACATACATACTAATAGAGCTTGTAGAAATTTAGTAATGAGGACAGAGTTTAAAAAATAAACTTCTGCCCAAGGTGTATGCCAGTTTCGTTCTATCATTATGTATAAGATTAAGAGCATATACCTACCTACAACATCACTCAAACCAAAATGCACACGCACGACTTCCATCAACAAATCATTGCGATCTAAAAGGCCAGTACATATCTGCATGTGTTTTCAGAGTTATATTCACGTTTATATTAATTGTAGATACAACCAAACAGTATCCGATGATTGATTTTGATTGGCTGATCGGTAACAGCGAGGCCTCCCCTGCAAAGTAGCCTGTCACTACCTCATCTTGCAAGATTTTATCAACGCTGACCGCGTCTCGGCCACATGACGTGGTGGATATTTTTGGTAAAGGGTTATATAGACGTGGTGGTTCCGGTCAGTGCTACGGAAGATAGGTAGATTGTGTCGTGACAAAATTGACTCAAACGGACCTAAAACCCTTGGCTGATTATATACACATTAACACACTGAAATTGTGAATGTCTTGTCAATAATATAAAGATCTTTATAACTAAATGTATTGATGAACAGAACTGTTAGAGCATTAATGTTGTTATCTATGAGAAAATTATTATCTATAATTATTTGTGGACAATTGATTGCAAATTTAAGATTCCCCAATCCCACCAAGTGGTTTAATATTAAGAGATTCATTTTTGCCGCGACATTTTATAAAGACAGTTATTGCTGTGAAAATATTGTATGTCTAACTAAATATCATGTTAAAATAAGGCACAATAGTTATAAAATAAATGTTAACTGTAATTACATTTTATTGTTAATTAAAGCAAAGAAGCAGAAAGGTGAGATTTCGAATGTAAGCAGTGACGACACTCGCGTCCAGCACCTGTTTACTGAGGATAATGGTAGTAATTTATTTCTCACATACCTCACTGCAAAGTAGATTTTATACTAGATTTGCACGAATAGACTATAGACATTGATTTACATTCAGAAATCTGTAAAACTGGAACCGCTGATATTACATCCCACTCAGTGGCGTAACTACTAAGGTGTGAAGTGGTGCAGGGCACCGGGGCCCGCAGTGTTTGGGGCCCATTCAGTCCAAAATTTAAGATTTTCATTTGGGTCTGCCAAGTTAACTCGGCATCGGTCTAGGCCGTTAACCGACAAGAGGTCTTTATTATAGTATGTTTAGCTAAGAAAAAAGTAAGTCGTAATCCAGAAAGGCACGAGCCCGCCTCAATTCGTACTATGAATGATCAAAAGAAAATCTAACCAAGCTGAGGTGGGCTGCAAAAATTTTCGAGTTCGCTTCGCTCGCTCTG
Organism: Apamea epomidion; assembly: GCA_947507525.1. Lineage (NCBI taxonomy): Eukaryota > Metazoa > Arthropoda > Insecta > Lepidoptera > Noctuidae > Apamea > Apamea epomidion. The sequence goes on from OX382225.1 coordinate 10,820,830, forward strand.
TCAGCCTAGGTTTTTCGTAATTCTTTGGTTTTCGACAAACCTGTAGTAGCACATGACACCCAGCGCTTGTGATAAAAAACCTGTAACCAAAGTTTCATAAAAATAGTAAATATTAACCGAAGAAAATAACAAATTGAGTTTGTAAAAAAAGGCACGCCGGCGCCGTGGAGGGTGTAATGGGTAACGGGGGCCCAAATTCCCCTTTGCACCAGGGCCTCTGATGTGAAGTTACGCCACTGATCCCACTGATAGATTTGAGTACATTTTAGTGCTTATTTTTTTTTCAGAGGCAATTATGCTTTAATTCTCCATCATCGGTTCTGAAAGTTATGTTAGTATGTATTATGTTTTTATATCACCCGAAAAAGCGCTTTGCATTATGTTTAATTCAATTATTTTTTAATGCTGCGCGCTGGGCATTACACTAAAGCTGCATTTTTATAGCGTTTAACTTTTGTTCCATTTTTGTTTATAAATTTGGGCGTGGGTTGTATGTTTAACGTACGTAGTGATTTATTTTAAGTTATGTTATAGGTATGATATTGCTCTCAAACGTATACCTATTATCATTTAAGGATTGACAACTATTCTTGTTTATGTACTAGGTACTTAGTTATTGATTGCTTTTTAAGTAGAAGCATGGTTTATTATATGACATTGTTTTATTACATTTATATCGTTATTGTAATTCATTATTGATGACGTAGATGTCCTCTAGTATTTTTAGGCTATTTTTACATTATAATGTTACTATGTAGTAAACTGCAGTCGGTCTTTAAATTTCTATTTAAAAATATTAATAATATTTTTTTGGGCAACTTTCAGTTGAAGGGAATCAGCTAATCTCGTATACAGGGAATATTCCAGACTTTGAGGATATAAACATGCCAGATCTGGAGTGCGATAATTCTCAGGAGCCGTGCGTGCCCAGTCCCAGCAGCTCGACGCTAAACACGCCGCAGATGCAGATGCGCTCGCCTTCCTTTACGTTGAAACCATGAGGGAATCCTAAAAAACGACGCCACAAGAAGAAAGGTTCGTCTAAAAAGTGATATTTAAGTATTTCACTTCGATAATACTTCGTGTGGACTGACTTTGATAACTGATTAGTGTAGTCATACATGTAACCGAGAAAGAAAAACAAAAATAAGATACAATTAGCTTTAGAAATTGCTAATACAAGTTTTGTTTATCTGTTCATTGGTTTGCCTGTTTGCCACTTAAACTTTAAAGAAACTGATTTACAGAAGATATTATACAAATAACAAGGAAATGCGTCTAAACGTAAGGTTATCTTTTTAAATACTGTTTTTTTCCATTAACAAAGCTTAAATGATGATATGATTTTCTGTTTTACTTGGATATATTAACGATTTACAAAATTTAACCAAAAAGCTAGGTATAAGTTATTCATCCATATTTTTTATTCATAAAAAAAATACACCACGGGATAAGGCTAATATTACTTACATTATGTAGTAGTTGCGCTGTGTTTATGTCACTTAAGTTTTATGTCAATCATTTATTATGTACAGTTTCGAAATTTTGTCACGAAAATGAACAGTCTGATAACATAACAGTGTGTATTTTTGTTAACATTTATAAATGATTAAATTAGTGATTACATAAATATAAGCTCGCACATTGAACAATAAATTGATCCAAACTGTTTTTTTTTAATCATAGACGAATAATTATGAGTATTTTGTATAGTAATAGGTTAAATGATAACATGTAAGTATGTTTATCGCGTGACTGAGGTTCTTTGCACTCGTTCAAATATTTATTAAGACAGCTGAATGACATCGATATTTAAAAAGTATATGGAAGTCATTCCCGCAAAAAATAGCCATATAGCATGTGATTGTCGGTGCAATTGCTTTGGTGCCTTATAAAAGACTAGCGATCCGCTCCTGCTTCGCACGGTTTTTGACAAAACATCGACAATTCATTATCATAATTAAGTTAAATATGAATTTAATATACATTTAAACCTTCCGGATGAAATCCCCTAAATTATGGTGAAAACCGCCTGAAAATATATTGTGCAGTTTAGAAGAACTAAACGGTCACACAGATAGGCACGAAAAGTGATTTTATTTTATACTATTTATATATATATATATAGATGAATAGATACATTCACTTTAAATGCAAACAGCTTAGCGGCGTTGCTATTGTTGTTTTTTTACAAAATTTACTAATACGACAACATAATGTTTGTGGCTTATAATTTTTGAATAATCAGTCAAGCAATGTCATAAACGTAAGTATCTTATATTAGTTTTTTTCATTCAATATTGTAACATTATCAATGTGGTTCCTATTAAAAAGAGTGCGAATGTTCGTGATATATGGAACTGCAGAATATTTCCATTGATCGGTTATCCAGCTGTGAATTTGCACAATAATATAAAACGCAATATGTGCTGTTGATGAATTGCGTCTTCGTCTACCATTTTTGTGAATGTATGTAGCTAACTAATCACACCAGAGGTGTTATTTGTTTATTTATTTTGGTGCATTGAACCATTTTTTGTTTATTATCTCAATGTTTATTATGTATTTAAATGCCGCAGTGGTACTGCTTTTGTTGAATTTTTTCACAGGGATATTTAATGAATATTTACAAAATTTAACTTTCTTAAAAGGTTTAAAAAATTATTCGCTCGTGTGTGTACTATAAAACGGTTTCGTATTTGTTGACGGATTATATACTTTGTTTATAAAGATCGAAGTATATGATCGTTTATTAAGATAATATAATGTTATATAAGTCTTCATTTTAGAGTGTAAATTAGCCTAACATCCCATTTTGCGCTATCTCAAAAATGCATTAAGAAAGCAATCGCAAATTAGAAAGTATTATTACAAACGTGCATTTTCCGTGATGCTCAGCAGGCAGCATGCTTACATTGCATAGGTGGTACGTCACAAATGAAAATGTTTCGAAAAAAACATGATAAAACAAGTTCGTATAAATAAATATAAAATTGTCCAGTTTCCTATATGGTCAAGCTAAACCTCCTTAACCTAAAAACCGATAAAGATATTTGATGCTAAAACTTAGATAGATACTGCAGAACTACATATATTTACAAATTAATTATTATATAACTGTATAACTCGTTTAAACATACATATACAACCACAATAGTTTTAGTTACAATTATTTTATAGGTACTACATACAGCCATTGTATTATAACATTAAAATATGTTTATAAACAAAGTTTGGTAAGAATAGAGCAAATCAAGTAAGAATACATTATCTATGTTAAATATGTAAAAGCTATTTTTAAATTCAATGTAATAAAATATTGAAATTTATAATTTGTTCGTATTTATTTACACACTTGGGCCATAACAGCACCCTAGTTGCGTAACACACTATCAATCACAATCTGAACATTTTGAAGGATATTGCTAATCCATTACTTCATATGTTAGGAAAATTTGTCTACTCAACAACGTAAATAACGCAATGAATGTTATTGTCTTGTTGAGCTGTCAAAATGAAAGCCATTGCTACCGATAATGTGTTACGCAATTACCCCGCAGAACTCGCCAGTGACTTCCGCATTTTCCTTAAACTTAAGGGGAATATTCATAGAACAATGGTTACACTTCGCTGTTTTGTTTGGATTAGTAATGTTGGGCCACAAAAGGGATGTATTAAAGGCAATAGGCTATTTTCCTAAAAATATCTAATTAGTCCGTCAGTTAGATTATCAAAAAATATTGAACCCGTATTTTTTCTTTTGTCAATTATATAAAAAATGATGAAGATATCGCCCGTTAAAGTTCCGCGTGACGTCACTTGCTTGCGACACTTGCAAGCAAGTGACGTCACGACCCCCCACTCCCAAATTTTGACGCGCTTTATCTTTGTAATTTTTTGTTTGATTGACAACAGAATATGTGTCCATTATTTTTCGATAATCTAACTGACAGACTAAATATAATTATAATTTTTTTACCTAGGCAAATACCCAATTGCATGCAGCTGAGATGAGAATGCTGAAAAGGATGTGTAAAGAATGCATGTGAAAAGATATAATAGGGAATGAGTAGGTACATAAGAGGAAGTCTAAAAGTGGCACAGATGACTGAATCGTTGTGCGAAAATAGGTTGCCCCATTTGGGCATTATGCGGAGGAACGAGGAAAATGTTGTAAGGAAAGTATTCATTTAAATATTATTATTTATCTATTATAAACATAATAGATAGCATGTAGGTCAGTGACTTTACTGTTGGTGTGTCAGCACAGTCACAACAGATAAAATTATCTTGACTGTGGATGGCTATAAGAGTAGAGGAAGACAAGAAACCATGGAAAAACCGTGTGAAATCATAATCAGTCTATAATGTTCCTTCTCCTGTGAAACAGGCCTCCTCTCCGTGAGAGGGAGTGGGCCCAGTGCGGGTTGGTAGATGTCCCATGTCTTCGAATTGATGGTTTATGGAATTTAAAATTAACCAAAATGTGAAATTATTCACTTAAACCGACTAGAGAAGCTACTTACAGCTACGCCATCTGTTCTCATGAGTAAAAAAAGGGTTAGTTTGTTCACAAATTCCAGCAGGTTTCATCATCATCATCTTGTTCCACCTACTGCTGAGCATATAGGGTGGCAGGGACATCGACACGCAACCTGGTACTATGGATTCAGTAGGTAGGTAAAAAGGCTAAAAATAAAGGTTAGGCAGATGACGATACTTCAGAAATCTTATGTCAAAATTCTTGATTTCTATCTGACCGCCGCAACTAGGACCCACTAGGGCTTGGTCCTAGTTGCGACGTTTACCTTGTCGTGGTCAATATTTAGCATGCTGCTGTTTTTTCGAAAACATGGCTTTGACACTTCGGGATGTGGTAGCTTAGGTACTCTTTACCTTGAACTACAAGGGAAAACTGGGGATAGGTAAAGTTTGAAACAAGTGCAGTCAGGTTATATGAAGATTTCGATCTGATGATAGCGCCTCATTAAACTCAGATGGTTAATGTGAAAGAAGACGTGGTTTGGAGAGTAGCCAAATTAAACACAAAAATTATACTTACTTGCCTCAGACGTCAACTGCATCCCTAAAATTTCCGTCCTATAAGCCTACGCCCGTGTCTGGGCAAGTTATTTGATACTCATTCTTACCCGGCTGTTAAAAGTTACAGAACATTCAGGTACTGCTATCAGAGCAATTTGGATTTTGTAAGGCACACTACACCACTCGGCAGTGGGCCAGGGTATCGGAGCACACCGCACACAACCTAAATGAAGGAAATCGACAGGAATAGTGATGACTAGACTAGACTAGATATTGAAAAAGCCTTTGACAGTCTGGCACGAGGAATACTTCTCAAGCTAAATTTTAGAGGCATTCCTCTATCACTTATCAAAATAGTCCAAAACTATCTAATTAACCGCCATTTCAAAGTTTTCATAGGTGAACACAATTCTATGGCGAAATTTATTGTATCTGGTGTACCACAAGGTTCAAATTTAAGACCATTTCTCTTCATATTATATCTAAATGACATACCTCATCTCGCAATATTATGCTGATGACATTGCCTCATATATACTTCTTCAGAGGATAATATTGAATGAATAATTCGGCGGCTTCAACTTGCACTAAACCTATTTACACGTATTTCACCAGATGGAAACCAAAATTCAACTCCAGTAAAACAGAAGTTATTATTTTTTCGCGTAAACGATCATTACCCTCCAGGCGCATTCACTTTCAAAACCATTCCATACCCTGGAGCCGTTTGGTCAAATATCTCGGTGAAGTTCTAGATAACAAAATTAATTGGAGTGAAAACACTGATGCACTTCGCAAAAAGGATCTGAAGGGAAATACCAAGTTAAGCGCTGCCACTAAGTTGCGCATTTATACCACCCTCGTCCGACTATGTCTGACATAATGCTGCGACAGCCTGGAGTAGGCCGACTGATAAAAACTACAATAAGTTGAAAGTTGTTCAAAAAAAGGCAATCAAAATATCTTTTAACACGGCCTTGTACAAAAAAACGAGTTCACGATTATTATATTATCCATTAAAAAAAAACTTACAACTTAAAATCAGTCTTCAAAATTATCGTCAAATCTAAGCTATCCGAGGCAGGGTACTAAAGTTTTTGAGTTCGCTCCTCAGTCTAGGTCCTCTTCGTTTTTTTTAACTTTTTTTGCATATGTAGACAAAGTAACCCCGACTACTAAAACTAAAATGCCAACGTTCTTAAAATTATCGAGCTCGCGATTTAAATTATCTGTAGCTTCCATCGAACGATATTAATCTTTGGAAAGTCGGTACCCGTGCGTAGGAGCCTATGTGCATTGGCTATAAAAAAAGTAGAATGAAATACCGTAATAAGATAGCTCCTAGGATCAGGGAGTTGCGTCTGAGATCATTTTAAAAACAAACAAAGTGGTTATAGCTTTTATTGCGACGTATTTAAAGAATTTGTACTTATTGCAAATAAAAATATTCTTATTCTTTAAAAAGATAATTATAGGTATATAACGTGTTATCACAGTTGCTAAAAACTCCTGTTTCAGGACATGTAAGTTTAATTTCATCACGAACAATAATTACATATTTTGATTTAATATAATTTAACATAAACATTAGCCACATATTGCATTATAAATATTAGTTATCAAGACTATCAAGTAAATTACACCTAAAGTAAAAAGAATAAATCGTCAAGGTAAACATCACAATCATACACAATTTCCTCCTGTACAATAAATCAGAGAATCAATTTTGTCGATGCTAGTCTCTACCTTGACCTTGAGACATTCGATAGTAAGAGCGATTCTATAGTTAATTACGTTCGAACTAGAGGATGACGTAGTGGAGTGAACAAGACTATTGTAACACAAATCATAGTAACCTTCCTGTACCTACAACACAATTGAAAAAAGTGTCCTATGTTAGTGCCGTTAAGTATAGTCGCCCTCGTAACTCCTTTATCACAGTATGGTTCCGCAAGTTATGAATGTGATTAAGCAATAACGAGGTCGAATATACTTGTTTAGTTACAAATATGAATGGCAAGGATGTGCATTACAACATTTACAAAGATTCCCACAAAACAATCAATGCAATCAAGCTCAAGGCAATCAAGCTTCTGCAAGCTTGATTGCCTGGATTCTTGATTATCAGAACCATTACAAATAAAAAATGCAAGCAGGTTTCCACTGATTTACATATTTACTGAGGTAACTTGGATACTCATTTTCGTTATCTTTACTCCAGATGACCTAGCTAGACAGATTTACATTAAGTTTTGGTCAAACTGAAGCGAATTCCGCGTGGGATGCAGTTCGCTCGGGTTGATGGTGTCAACTAACATGTATGGACGTGTTAAAACTGGCACGAATAGTTGTGACTTCTGAATCATTAAAACAATCGACGCACGCAGTGGTGTACCGCATCTCGAGCGGGATTCGATTTAGTGTCGACAGAGCTTAGAGGTTCCACTGTAGTATTTTTCTTTTAAAATTGATTACTATAACAAAGTGTTTTAAATAAAATAAGCCTAGTGTAAGCGAAGTTTTCTCATCAACGCCGGGAGAAAAGCTGGGGCAGGAGCTCTACTCTTTTTTCCATCGTCTATGTAAGGTCCTGGCTTGGACATCAACACGGTATGCAGAGAGGGTAGGGATCCAATTGAACAAGCCAGTTCTGGAGACATGTTGCGACACCCTTGCACATCGAGGAACTGAAGTTTATTGCAGTGCATACTTATTGCTTCCAAGGTCTTATCTGTTAGCTGATTGCACCCCTGAAAAAAGATTTTTTAATTTTTAATATTGCAAGAGCAGATGTTCATTAGTTTTAGAAGAGCCTGGCTGATATATCACTTACTCTTAGTTCTAGTTGTTTTAATCTGTGCAAGTCTTTGACTATTTCTTTCACAGCATCATCTTTTAGACTGTAGCAGTCTGTCAGGTTAAAATATTCAATGCTCGGACAACTTTTGACTAGATGTTCTATTCCTTTACAGGTAATTTGTTGACATCTACTTAAGTTTAGATTAATCAGTTCCTTGAAATTAAAAGCATAGGTCAAGCTCACATCTGTTATTCTATTGCATCCACTTATATCCAGCTCTTTAAGACCCCTCATGCGAGCTAAGGAGTAACCTGTGTATGAATCCATTGTCAGTTGTTCGCACATAAGCAAGACATCTCTTTTTCGTCTAGCATCACGAACTATTTCTTCTTCTGCTCTGGACCCCAAGTGGATCTTAGGCGACATGTGTGATTCATCAATACTTGACCTTATTGGAACATCATCACCACCTTTTGTTTCAACTTTTCCCATGCCAGTTAATCCAGCATCGGACACTTTATCACAATGGCTGAACTTTAAAGTTTGCAGTGACAATTGATTCTTAAAAATGACTTGCACTGATGTATCAGTTACAGCATTGAAACAGTAGCTCAAGTTTAATACACGTAAGTTAGGAAGTCTTTCAGAAAGCATAATAACTCCAGTTTGGTCTATATTCAATGAGTTGATATCAAGTTCTTCAAGTCTTTCATTTTCTCCAACACAAATACCTTTCTCAAGACCATCTTTTGTTAACAGTTCGCATTGTGATATATTTAAAGACCTCAATTTCTTCAACTTATTCAGTTCTGCTATTCCTGAATCTGTGACAGCTCTACATCTTTGAATGTTGAGGTATTCCAAATTGACTAGATTATCACATATAAGTACAAGTGATTGGTCTGTCACTCGTGTACACAAGCCTATATCAAGCTCTCTTAGAGATGTTTGGTGTGTAGACAGAGATAATATGCCAGTGTTAGTGAGTTGATCACAGGAATGTACTTGTAAGGAGTGTAGCTTTAAATCTGGTACTTCTGATAGGGTCTTCAGTGCAGCTCCATCAATGAGAGTACAAGAAAAATGCAAACGTTTGATATTTCTAGCTCTAATAACAATCAACTGGAGTATAAAATAAAATGTCAATACACTCTCTGATGGGTTTCTGAATATATCAGTACTTGCAGGGTAAAACTTCTTGACTAAACCAAGATGGAACTGCAAGGAGCATGCTGATAAGTTTAACTCCTCTAGGGCTGGGGCAGCAGAAACAAATCTATTGAACAATGCATCTGTCAAGTACTGATTCCCTGAAAGACTTAAAGATTTTAAGTTTTCAAGATTGTCAGTTAAAAATCCCTCACTCTTCCCCTCCAGCAGACGCCCTGACATGAAAAGTTCTTTGCAGTTTTGTATGTTCAAAGTTTCTAGATTTGTACATTTCTGTAGCATATACACAAATACTTTTTCACAAATATCACAGCTCCTTAAGGTCAAACATCGAATGTGTTCACCCATTCTATTCCAGAATTCATTTTGTTTACTTGTTATTTCCACTTCATTAAATAAATAGTTGTAATATGTAATAGCTGATTCCTCAAATATGGTGAGTGGTGAGGATACTTCATCAGATAATACTGTTTTGTAAAATACAGCCACTTTGTTCTTCAAAAAGCATTGATCATTTGCAGCCAAGTACCATGAGCGGCATGTCTCACTTGCAGCTTTCCTATCAGATTTTGGCAAGTACTTGAAAAGATAAACTAATACCTGAAAGTAGTGTAAGGATATAAATATTGTGATAAAGAGTAGGTAATTATTGATTAGTATTAAAATCAAAACAATGATCTAATGAATTTATTCTTACGCATGTTACGATCTTAAAGTAAAGTGTAATTTTTGGGCGTATTATCGACAATAGAAAATTCATCTGCATCATCGATAGTCACGTGAAAAAAATGATAAAAATGACAAACAAAGAAAACCTTATTCTTTGATTGACGCGGAAGTATTGCTTAATCAATGTGAAAATGTACGTACCTCAAACGGAAGATCCATTTGTTATATTTGAATAACCTGCAAATAATAATTTAATGCTATAAACAATAGTATTTTTTAATTTATCATTTGTTTGCGCTGAAATCCAAATTTTATTTCCGTATTTTTTTGTCTCTTTTGACATTGACAACAACAGCTGAGTGCGTTTGACACTGACGAACCGAATTCAAAGAAAGGGGTTTTTTTTAATTGGCTTAGAGTCTTTTTAGCTCTAAAGAGGGACTCCTGGCTAAGTAATAACTCCTCACGGGTCGATCTTGAAGGTTAAGCAACGCTTGCCGAAGTCGGTATTTAATAAATCTAACGATTTGAACTCAACCTCAACTCACTTTTAAATTGTTAAAGAGTCGCCCATAGCATTGTTATTGTGGCTTTACACAAGGATAATTTATAGCATTTGAGGTAAAAGTCATCAATAAATATTATATAAATAATACGAAATCAGAGGCCTAGTAAAAACAGATTCCTAGAATTTAGAATAGACTAAAATAGAATACTCTTTATTGTACACCATACAAATTACAGAAACTTAAGTAAATATACAGGCTGATTTTTTAAAGACCAGCCAAATTTAAGGATGTGGTACAGACCATCAAACTGAACAACTTTCTCCATGGGACAAATAGCGTAATCACGAAAATTTTATCAACTGTCCCATAGAAAACTTCAATACCTACTCGACCTAAATGTATGGGACGGCTGAATTTTTATTCACGATTACGATGTTGGTCCCATGGAGAAAGTTGTTCAGTTTGATGGTCTGTACCACATCCTTAAATTTGGCTGGTCTTTATAAAATCAGCTTGTATAAAAAATTACAAAGCGTGACACAATGGGCGGTTTAGTCTTTTAAATGAGTGCATGCCTTTTTTTTTGGTTTCGCGTTGGAAATCCTCATGGACTTCCTCCATCGTGGGTGTGATGGAGAGGTATGCCGGACTCTTACCGGCTAAAACCAACGCGGTGTCCACCTCTGCCTATGGCCGGGGGTGCGGGATTCACATAAGCATTCACCGCTCCGCCGACAGGCCAGGTGGGACCCGCTGATCCTCAGCGGGTCCCACCTCACCCGTGCGGCCATCCCCACAATAGTCGCACCCAATCTCGAGTGGCACGCGTGGAACACTGCGGCGCCAACTCAGGCCTGTCTGGTCGGACGACCGACGCCCCTAGTCCGCCGCTCGCAGGCCACCTTTCATGGAGGTCACAGATCCTTTTCCACCCTTCTCGGGCGCCCGGTGCGTCTCCTTCGGGAAGGGAGAGAAGACGAGCCTTCTCTCTCCCGTGGGGCTGCCTCCTTTGCAGACATGACATCCTCGCAATAGGAGGCAACCCCGTCCCACGCGCTCCCGCTCTCGACCATCGATTGAACGACGGTCGGGAGCGAGAGATCGCTCCCGCCTATTGCCACGATGAGGTCACGGCGGAGCCCTGCCCAAGCTAGGCACTCCTTCAACGTGTGCTGCGCCGTATCAAAGTCAAAGTCAAATCATTTATTTCAAATAGGCACATAAAAGGCACTTTTGAACGTCAAAAATAAAATTAAAATAAAATTGATTCTAGTCGCCCCTTCCAAATGGTAGTTTTCGTATGGAGAAGAATGGGCAAGAAATTCCACCGTTACTCTTCCTCTTCCGTTATCCTCCAGGCAAGCCTCACAGTGGTGACACACCGGTGTCTACTCCCGACCTATTCGACACAGGTACTTCCCAAAGCAGCCGTGGCCAGAGAGTACCTGCGTCAGCCGGAAGCTGAGACGTGCATCTGGATTGAGGGCCCATTTTTTGAACCCTTGCGAAATGAAATAAGACTTATAGGGAAATTAGTTAAAAATAGTAAAAACCTAAAGCAATGGGCCATGAATTTCATAAACGTGAATTAAAACTGTTATGATTAAATAACTTGGGGCCTCAATCCAGACGCGTGCATAAAGTGGCATAGCCTAAATCTCAGTAAGTACTATCTCTGGGTTAATAATTTTTATTTAAGAATTTAGTAAAGGAAAGTATTATATATATATGTACCTACTGCTTACAATTTTGTTTTCTTTATTTTTAATATCATTTTTAATTATGTGATGTTAGTCCTTATGGTACTACTATGGGCCTAGTTGCCTAAAGCAAATAAAAAAAATAACTTTATTTATAATACTTCTATATAATACTTTTAACTGCAAATATTATGACTTTTCGACTGCGCTTTACAAAATGTACAGGTACTTACTATGAACATTATGGTCACCCTACAAATTTTTCTCTTATAAGAAGTTGAAAATTAATTTTCTTTCAAAGTATGGCATTAGAAGAACGGACGATATGTTAAAATTTAATTAAGAAATTGTTAACAATCTTATTCTAATTTGCGTTAATCTATGAGGTTGAACCTAGTCAATAAAACCGAAAATATTGGGCTCTCAGTTCAGACGTTTTAGTCAAATTCAACTCTCATTTACTTTTTAACAATTAACTTTTTTGTCATTATTTATTTTTAACTCATTCACATAGGTATCTAAGTAAAACATGTTGAAGTCGCATTTATGTATTTCTTCAGATAAATCCATGTTTTGCAGATTCCTCAGTACAGGCAATAATGAACTGAGGGCCCTATAGATATCGCCATAAACCTGTAATGTCATATTCAACAGATTTGGGAATTTCTTAAAATATTTAAGAAATTCTTAACTAAATATTCTTAAATAAAAATTATTAACCCAGTGATAGTACTTACTGAGATTTAGGCTATGCCACTTTATGCACGTGTCTGGATTGATGGCCCAAGTTATTTAATCATAACAGTTTTAATTCACGTTTAAGAAATTCACGGCCCATTGCTTTAAGTTTTTACTATTTTTTAACTAATTTCCCTATAAGTCTTATTTAGTTTCGCAAGGGTTCAAAAAATGGGCCCGCAATCCAGATGCACGTAAGCTGAGGGCACCATGCCGCCGCTTGATCCACGCCTCCATGATGGGTCTTACCGCCGCTATAACGGCGTGCCCCCAATGAGTGTTTGCCTGCGACTGTTACAACCTACCACACCCCCACCCAAGGATGGTTGTAAGTTGTAACAATGATTTGGGACAGTTGTAACAATTACCACCTTTAATAACACTAACACTTTAAAGTTACAGTTTCAGATTTATACTCATGGAAACCACCTTGTTCAGTTATAAAGTTTATTTGGGTGTAAAACACTAGTTAACTGTTTTACAACAGCGGTCGGCAACACGCGGCCCGTGAATGTTTTGTAAATAAGTTATAAATATCTAAATAAATGCATTGCAGGTAAAAACTAAACTAATCTTTGATATGCACACAGACGTAAAGGCATTCCAAATGAAAACCAAACTCTATATAAAACATACTGATGAAAAAAAGTTAGATCATTTTCCGAATTGTAAAAAGGCTGTCGAGGAAGCTGGAATATAATTTTCATTGGAAAAGTGATAAAATGAAAGATATTTTAATACACCTGCAAACTCAATTCAGCGTCAGATTTGGTGATTTTGAGAAAGTTTCAAGCAAACTGAAGATTTTTGCAAACCCTTTTTCGTGTGGTATTGAGGATGTACCGAGTCATTAACAAATGAACGTGATTGATCTCCAATCTAATGATGCGCTCAAAAGCTGTTTCTATGAAATCAATGATCTTGTTAAATATTATGGCAGCTTGTCATCTGATTTTGACGAATTGAAAAGGTTTGCTCAGCAGTTCATTACAATTTTTGGTAGCTGTTATTTATGCGAAGAAACTTTTTCAATTGTCAATTAGAGAAAAAAAACATATGCTTCTCGTCTCAAAGATGAGCATTTGAGAGCCATTCTACGAATTGCATCTACAAATGTGACAGTTAACATAAGTACAAGAAATAGCCTCCCAAATGCAACCTCAGACATTACACTCGAGCATTTCCGACGTTTGGCCCCCAAACTGGAACGGACCGGGGCCGCCTTAAAGCGGCTCCTGCCCAACCTGAGGGGGCCAAACGCCTCCTGCCGGAGGCTTTACGCGGGGGTCGTGCGGTCCATGGCCCTATACGGGGCCCCGGTATGGGCGCGTTCACTGCGGCTTCGAGCCGCACACTACCTGAACGCGCCCCAAAAGGTGGTAGCCGTAAGGCTAATCCGGGGGTACCGCACGATCTCGGGCGAGGCAGCAAGCCTCCTTGCCGGACTGCCACCATGGGATCTGGAGGCGATAGTCCTCGCGCGCCTGTATGACTGGCGCGCGGAGGCACTACGTCGGGGGGAAACTCTGCACCCGCGGCAAATCGCTGCGGAGCGGACGGACCTCCGGCGCGGTCTCATGGTGGAATGGAAGGCGCGACTATCGCAACCCAGCGCAGGGCACGCCACGATAGCGGCGATAAGACCCCTCTTTGAGGAGTGGCTAGAGAGGCGTCACGGCGCTCTCACCTACCGCCTGACGCAGGTCCTCTCCGGACACGGATGTTTCGGGAGGTTCCTGCACATCATCAGGCGGGAGGAGACGCCCGGGTGTCACCACTGCGAGGATCGCCCAGAGGACACGGTGGAGCATACGGTGGAGGTCTGCCCCGCTTGGGCAGAGCACCGCCGTGTCCTCGTAGAGGCGATCGGCAGCGGCGGCGACCTCTCGCGCCCGGCCCTGGTGCAAGCCATGGTCCGGGGCGAGAGGGAGTGGGAGGCGGTCACCTCCTTCTGCGAAGCAGTCATGCTAGCGAAGGAGGTGGCGGGATGGGCGAGGGAAAGATCCTCACGCCTCAGCCGCCGAGGGAGACGCTCCGGGCGTCGGGAGCCGCGTGACGACTCCCGGCCACCGTAGGCGCGGGCCTGCGGGCGGAGAGCAATGGGTAGCTCTCCGTCCGATCAGGACCAGGCCCGTGCCGGACGGCGTGTATGTGTTCCACGCGCGCCTCAAAGAGATGTCAGCGTAGTTGACGGGGCCCGACAGGGCCGAAGCCTGCCGGGGTAGCGGGATTGTCCGAAAGGGTTACCGCTGCCCTGGTACGTAAAGGGCTAAGGAAGGAACACGGGTGGGTTTTAGTCAGTAAGAGTCTGACACTCCCTTCTGCTCCACCCAGAGCGGGAGGAGTCATTTGATGATTTCCCATCCACAAAAAAAAAAAAAAAAAAAGACTACACTGAAATTTGTATAAAATCAGTTACCTATTTAGGTACTTTGTAGTTTTCATTTCTGAATGATTTACGGTGGTTATTTTTCTAGCTATAAGCCCAAACATATAAACATAATGTAAGTATCTACCTATTACGTGTACGAATTAAATTCTGTATGTTTTAATATTTTTTAACAGCATTTTTATTTTTTCTATGGGATAATATGACCAATAATTATTCGTAGGTATATTGGGCTTCTAGGGTTAATATCACGAGTGCGGCCCGCCTTAAGTTTATTTTGCCATCTTGTGGCCCTTGCCTGCCAAAAGCTTGCCGACCGACATTACAACATTAAAGTTGTCAAAAAATAAAAGGCCAGTCTTAAAATTTGGGATTGCGTTCTTGACACCTGTCAGTTTCATACAAACGAATACGTGTTTAGCGAATTTGATCATTATTAACTACTAGAACTGTTAATGTCAAAACGGGCCTTTTATTTTTTGTCAACTTTAGGACCGAAAACCATAAATACTAAGTTCGTGCAACAATGGCGGCACGAGGCAGGCACGTGGCGACGTGTGGCGCAGTATATGTGTGGGCAGCGGACTCATTTTAGTTACTATACTCTATGAGCGGACTGGTGCGCATCGCCAGCCGCTTTCCTCGCAACGGCCAGGCGAGGGAAAGATATAGATAGATTGTTCTATACATACAACGTGGCGCTACAATGGTGACATTAATTTAACACACATATACGTTTTCACATTTTCGTTTCATTATGAAATTATATTTCCATTAAACGTTGTTATTTACGGATTTCTTTCAAATTTTAGAAAATAGCATCTTAGAGCAACCTGTACATATAGAACTGTCGCGCAGCGGTCATTTGCCGGGGTCACGGATCATAACATCGCATCAATGAAATTAAAACGAATAAGCAATACTATTAGGATGAAACAAATGCAAAGAGTAGGCGAATTGAAGGAAAGAGACATCCCTTTGTCGGCGAGCAGCGCAGGCGACGGGCGCCCTCCCTTCCACCCGCACACCCGCCCGCACAAAGAATTATTTTTTTTACTTTTCTAGTGCTAGCCGAACCAGTGGCCTTGACACACTTCTTCATACTAGGGCGCATAATTACGTCGTTAAATATTTTTGTGATTGTTTCCGCGAAAATGACGCTTACCTATTGTCTTATTTATTTATTTTGTGTAATTAGGATAGTTATTAGATTATGGTACTGTAATAAAGACGCTTTGCTTTGTTTTCTAATCTAGTAGGTACGTTTACATCTCTTACGATACGGACGCTTTTATTTGTGTTATTAGTGCTTGTGTAAACTTGTGATCGTGATGGCAAATACACATCCGAACTACAAAGCAGCTGAATATGCGGACATGATTCTAATTTACGGAGAATGTCACCAAAACGCCGCCCTTGCGATAAGGACATATCGCGAGAGATATGGCGATTCAAGACAATGCCCTACTTATCCTCGCACTATTGTAGGAGCTCTTCAGCGCATCCGCGAAAACCGGCCAGTGGATCCTAGGTCTCAACGCCCAGATCAACCGCCTACACGACTCGAATAATAAACGCGTTTGAGAAATTGAGGCAAATGGCTATAAGTGACAATTTATTTTCAAATGTGCGGGAAAACATGAAACGCCGTTTAGCTCTTTGTATCCGCCAACACGGTGGTCTTATTGAAAATAAGCAAATTTAAAATAAAGACAAAAAAAGCAGATTAGTGATGACAGTTGTAACTAATAGTAACAAGAGAGGGTGATACAATAAGTGCTTGAGTAAGCACCTCCGCTGTAGGTACCACTTGCGCCGCTCGGTTTCTTTGATAACATGCCGTCAAAGAATCGGACCGATCACGAGTAGGTACAAGACGCGTTGCGCGGGTTGCCAGCGCGCGAAGCGACGCGTTGCCGCTCCGAGATAACGTAATCCAGCTAGCGCTAGGTAAGTATTTTCATGAATGAATTTTTGCAAGGGTGATCCCAATTTTAGTTACTTTTTTAGGGTTCCGTACCCAAAGAGTAAAAACGGGACACTATTACTAAGATTTCGCTGTCTACCCGTCCGTCTGTCCGTCCGTCTGTCTGTCACCAGGCTGTATCTCAAGAACCGCGATAGATAGACAGTTGAAATTTTTACAAATTATGTATTTCTGTTGCCGCTATAACAACAAATACTAAAAACAAAATAAAATAACTATTTAAGGGGGACCTCCATACAACAGACGTGATTTTTATAGATAATGGTACGGAACCCTTCGTGCGCGAGTCCGACTCACACTTGGCCGGTCTTTATTTTTAGTTTGATTACATTTTTTTTATTCAATTTACGAATTATTTTAACCTATCAAAGTTTATATGATTAATGGGCACTAGCCCTACCAGTGTGTTAAATTAATGTCACCATTGTAGCGCCACGTTGTATATCGTGACGGCACGTGACCACGGGATGCTCATAGTGTATGAGATTGTCTCTAGCGTGGCAGTGTAGCAGCTATTTCTGCTACACTAACAGCAGAATTAGCTGGACGTTCGCGATTTTTTGTCCTGCTGGATCTCGACGCGTTCCTTCCCGAACAGCTGACAGTGAATGCAGGAAGTTTATGTAAGGAGTTATTTGTGGGACAAAGTTTTCATTGACCCTGATGACACAAAGTTCGTGAACGGAACGACCTCTGTGGGTGACCGCATCTCTCTGCCTATGGTCAAATAAGCCGGTGACTTGCCTGTTGTGCGATATTTCGCTTTTTGTTTTGTTTGATGTCTAGGACTGACTTACATTCTCACAAGCGCAGGCTTCCGCTGTTGCTTCTTTTAGAGCAACTCCGTCAATCGGGTGGCTTCTCCTGGTGAGCATCTGGAAGTGGGTCGAACAGGTCCATGGCAACACCTCGTTCTGCTAGCTCATGACTGGTGTTTATAGTAGGCCTAGAGCTTGATGTTGTTGGCCTTACATCACTGGCAGTGCAGGCTAAGGCATAATTGGTGATTGTTCTCCGCATCTCTGTGAAATAATACAGCTGTGCTGCCTTCTGGTAGGCTCTATCTATACCTGGGTGTTCAGCAGTTTGAAAGTCATGTAACTCTTTCAAAATAGCTGAAATATGACCAGCAGGTATAATTAACTGAGCCATTTACTCTCGGAGTCCGGATTGAAACGGTGTAAGACTCATTGATCCATGCGGATTGAAACTCTTTCAAACCATCTGTAAGATGGAACATCATCTGGTCCTTCTAGCTCTTTAACGATCTTTTCCACTTTAGTGTGTCCGAAGTCTGTTCCAGGCAAAGCTGACTAGGTATCTTCACGGGAAGATCGCAGATGATGTACAAATACCGCAACTGTCTCTTGTGTCGCTGGAACAAATCGATTTATTTAGCGTGTCTGCCACGACATTCACCTTACCAGCATAGCTATTCGCGATCATCCGACAGGCTATCGTATCGAAAATGACATATTTCGATAACCTGATCTGCTTTGCCCCCAACAGCAAACAGCTGTCGGAAGAATAGCGTTCGTCTATTTGATTTAAACTGACAAAATTTTCGGTTTTGGGCTTGTGAACAGCGTTTAGAGGACTCCTACGATAACATCGATTGATGTTCGAGAGGGTACGGAAGCGTATCGAGTGGTTGTGAATAGTAGGTATATTCGAATCAGGCTCTAAAGCTCTAATAGAAAAAGACTGGAGCTTCAGAGGCCAACGGACTTATCTGCCTGCCGGCGTAGAGGCTAATGATCACTGCCAAGTGATTGGCAGTGATCACTAGCCTCTACGCCGTTTTGTCTCTATTAGCTTCTCTTACCTTAACTTATACAGACTGTGATGATGATGATAGAGAAGAAGACAGAACACGAGAGAGCCGCCGGTGTGTAAAATCAAATAAGTGGAGACAAAGAGTATGGAATAAGCCACGTTATCACAACAAGGCTTGGCTTACCGTACACAAAGGCTTGCGCCAATTTTGAAGTCATCTATGATCACTGTATCATACTCGTACAATGCATGAAGTTGAAAAACAAAACACAATAGATCTTTTTGGAAGCGTACTGTAAAGGGCTAGATGCCCTCAAGGTACCGGGAGGAATCGAACAACGATACGAATTCTTTACGTTTATATTGACTGAACGTCTTTACATATTCCCGACTAAACTAGTACCTACTGTCTTTTCCTAAACAAAATAACCTAATAAAATATTTGACACCCCGTTCTAAGTTGCTTGAATGTGCTAATGGAACCCGCGCTAACTTACAGCCAGCCTGCACTAAATAAGGTTGTTTTAGTGGACAACCTTTACAGTAATTCACTAGGCCCTAATTCATTATGACCACCTAACGATTCCTTCCTTCGAAATCTCGTCAATTCCTTAGCTAATCCCGCCAATCTCGCGTTGATTTCGTGCGGATTCGTTCATTGTGTCATAGAGAATGACGGCCCTGTGCGAATAATATCGGACCTGTAACCTGCGTGTTTCACCCCTTGCCCCCCCCCCACTCGTCTATCGCGTAGTTTTTGTAACATTTGAGCTGTTACAATAATAATATATTTATTTGCATAAAAACACGTTATAACAAGATCGTAAAAGTACATAGAATAAAACATGTTTTACCAAAATATAATAATAAGTATATAGAGGTATGAGGAACAGGGTGTAAAGTTCACTCATACTCTTTAGAAAAGGGAGGATCCTCCGACCAGACGGGTGTTGTGTCTGGCGGGCAATTGCCCAACGATTGATGTTGGGAAATTGTATCTATGCTAATTGCGCGGTAAACTCTGCTTGCGAGATGCAGGATTTGCGTGACGTCAGTATGACGCGTTGTTCGCATGTGGCGTTGTAGATACCGCTACAAGTATGCAAATTTTTCAGTATGTAACTAACATTAACATTTTTTGTCCATGAAATCCTTAACACTACCATACCCTGTGGGTGTTACTACCTGTCCTAATGTTAAAAAATTAAAAGAAAAAAAAACTTTTTAAAAACAAGCTTCTATTGCTTAAAAAGGACTGAAAAGTCTAAAATAATTTAAACCTGATAAGAAATAAATAAAAGCGTGTTACATTTTTATGGAACAAAGAACATTTAGAACACAATTTTGTTAGTTTGCAAGAGTCCACCCGAACATACCTACATACATCGCAAGTTAAATAAAAGCTTGTAAAATCAAACTAATTTACCGACCTGGATATCTGGATTTTTTCGGGCTTATGATGATGAATGAAGAATTGAGGATATTATTTATTTACCTATTATTATATTGTCAAACACCTTATCGTCACTACTTGCTGTTATTGAATGATAAGCTAGTATTTTATAATATTACTATAAGCGTTCCATGATGCATTAATGGCTGAATTAATCATCCTATACGACTTCGGTAATTACCTAGACCTATTTTCTTATCTACGTATTACGTAATCAAGAGTTAAGTATATTGCCGCCATGGCCGCGGGTTGTTCGAAAGAGATACCGTGGCCCCTGGCATAGGCAACTGAAGGAACACGGGTGGGTTTTAGTCAGTAAAAGTCTGACACGCCCTTCCACTCAGCCCAGCGCGGGAGAGGTCATTTGATGATTTCCCAGCCAAAAAAAAAAAAAGATTTAAGTATATTACACGTCTATATTACATACTTCCTTCTATTGAGTTTGTGTCTCTATCGTAGCGTAGTGAAGCGTAGCCTGGGACCGGCCAGCTAGATGGACTGCCGACCTTCAAAGGCAGCTTGGACATATTGGATACGGAAGGCGGAGGACCGGGTGTAGTGCTGGTAACGCCACTACGGAGAGGCCTATGTCGTGGACTGCGATAGGCTGAGTTGATTGATTGATTTCAATCAACTGTAGCCATTTCCAAGAGAGATTTTGTATATATATATTATAAGTATGTCTAAATTATAGTAATAGTATGTATGTGTATATAACCTATTTATGTATTTGTGTACCTAGTTTTAAGAGTTTTTTTTATCATTGTCCCTTTCAATTAAAGCACCTGCCATCTAATCTCTTCACCACCCTTGGTTGACTGGTAGAGAATGCCTAAGGCATTAAGTCCGCCTTTGTACCTTTTTGTGCGAAAAGTTTAAATAAATAAATAAATAGATCCTCCTCACTTCTCATTATCTGTACAATTCGTGTCCGTATGATTTGTATACGATTTCTGACTAGATCTTGATGTTTTAATAGCTTACGTAATTTATAAGAAGTAAGTACGTAGGTAGCTAAAATCCTTTGAGCAGTTTCGTTGTTGGCGTGGTAGGTACAGTAGACACTAGGAGTAGACATTAAGAAGGGGTCAGACCAAATCCTTTGGGTCTGGTAACTGACACTCTCACTCATATTCTAAGTCCGTTAATTTTACATTTCCTCGACTCAAACTGGACTCAGGGCGCCTTGACAAAGACTTCAGATGCGCCCTCCAAATTAATTTTAGGCGCAAGTTTGAGTGAATCTTGAGGTTCCTAGAATACTTTCTTAACTGCCGCGTTGGTACCTACTTACTATATCGAAACAATTGAACAAAAAATAACAAAAGGTTATAATAAAAGTAAAGGTCTCTGCACACAGCGGGCGGGGCGGGGCGGGACGGGACGGCGACGCGGCGCTGGCGCGGCGGCAGTGTTCACACTGCGGGCGCGATCACGTCCCGTCCCGCCGCGCCTTTCTTTCACCAAAAAAGATGTTGAGCGATTCAGACATGGAAACGCTATTGCTCGTAGTTGCGCTAGCTAAGAAAAAACAACGTAAACGGAAATGGGTGCATGAAATAAATAAAAAACGCGCTCGCGTCCCGACACGCCCCGCCCCGCCGCTTCTGACTTGTATTCCCACTCGGCGCGGCGGGCGGCGGCGGGGCGCGACGGTTACCGTCGCGTCGAGCGGGGCGGCTCTGTGTGGCGTCGTTCGTAAAATCTAGGACATTACAACTACTCAGCGTCGCGTCGCCATCCCGTCCTGCCGCGCCCCGCCCGCTGTGTGCAGAGACCTTAATACCATATTTTATTAGAGAACTCACAAGATAGCTGAATGTGATGTGTATGCCAGTAAGGCAGACAACACAATATTAACAATATCAGTATAATTCAGTAGGTAGAGTGATAACAACGCATTGCATTGCAAAAGCTTCGTCAATATAGTTACTATAATGAGTTAGTTTATTATATAAACTTTATACGTATACTTATTTAATTAGAAAAACACGTCATTGTAGATAGCCCCATAGAAAAAGTCGGAACTGTCGAATCTGGTGAACAAATGTTAACATTTCTTGAGATTTATAAATTCTTGTGATTCTGACAGTTTCGACTGTGTTTCAGGCTGCATGGTTTCTAGTTCCATCTTATTGGTACCACGTGTTTTATTAAAGTCTAACAGCTAATTGATTTGAAGAAGTAATAAAAAGATCTTAGCACGGTAGCAATCGCCAGTATCAGTAACAGTAGGAACTGTCCTGTAACTTCTCCAAAGAAGAATGGTTTCTCCAACTAATCAGTCAGTCAGAAGTGGATTGAGGTGTCGTGCGAAGGTCAACAAATGTCAAGTACTCTTCTTCACAATAGTGAAACTTTTGTTTACTAATCCTGTGTGATCAAAATGGGATTATTTACTCGTAATGAGTTTTTGGAAAATTGGGTTGTTTTTCAATCAGTTTAGGACCTTTAGGTAAAGGTAAAATTACCAAAGTTAATGAACCATTTGCCTAGAAAGAAATAAAGAAAAAGTATAAATTGGGACTCGCACAGGAAGATAGCTTACAAGTTAGGAATATTACCCACTCAACGGGTACTTCACAGAGACGTCTAACATGTGTCGAGCTTTCGGTAAAGAAAACTCAAACATTGGTCGGGATAGCACATGTCTTGCGAGTTTGCGCGCAAGGTTACAATATTGTTATTGCCACTTGTTGGGCGCCAGTAAGCTCAGTACGCGGGAGGACCCGCGCGTGGCACGTGTCGCGCACTCCCGACGCCGCGCACTTTTACTTTCCCGATAAACTTTACCGCTACATCTTGTAGAGCGTACGTTACTGTGTAAACTAAGTTCTAAGTGATTAAAGAAGGTGAAATGAAGTGATAGTTACATTTTTACGCGCTGATAAAGCGTGGGACCATGTCTCGAAGAAAACAAGCTAAGCCGAGGGCGCTTAAACGTAAGTTTATGATAAGAAAATATGTTACTTGTTATTATTTATTAGGTGGTCATTTAATAATAATAATCATTTATTAATCCAGATCATACAATCCACTTTGTTAGTAGTAACATGCACATCTTAAACACTAGTGTTAGTACTTGAGTATATTTGGCACATTATGGAAATAACTATTAATAATAATGTCAAAATAACCAATAATAATGTCAAAATCATCAATAAAAATGTCAAGATCACCATTAATAATGTCAAAACTACCATTAATTATGTCAACATATTTCCAATACAATAATAACAATACAATACCATAATCAAATACAGTAAATACAACATCAATAATCAAAAAACGCAATAGGTACAAGAACAGAACAAACTGCGATATACTTGGTTGAATTTATTTTCACCCTCAATTTGCGAGGCCGCTTTGATATATTGTTTGATTAAGACGGATTTAAAGTTCAACCATTTAAGAATATACTTAAAAGAAAAACTGAAAATAAATCTTCCAATATCAATTATTTTTGGAATGCAAAACCCAGTAAAAACTTTGGGCTTCGATACAAAAAGAAAATAAAGGTGTCCTTGTATTTTCGCTAACGGAGATCTGCAATACCTGTGTACACTCTTCCTATGGGTCAATCAAGGCAATGCATACAAGGGGTAACAACATCCTCGTTAGCGTAAGTAGCACTGGCATCGCCAATCAGGTGGAAAAGCGTGGTGGTCTATGGAAATGCTATGAATTCGAATGATATTTTAGTGTCCGTTATAGAGGCTTACGTATGTCCATCACTAGTGTCTAAAAGTAATCACAATTAGTTACTGTAAATGAGGGTTTTATTTGGTAAGGAATACGCAATAGGTAATATTTAAAATACCTATCTATAAACTTAGATCCCTGTGATACAGGGATGGTAACACCTGCTTCTTGTATTATACGTCTACTTTTAACCTAAGTTGTCGGCGAAATCGTCTGCGTATATTTTGTTTTTCATCATTTTTTCATTTAAATACCCAGGATAAAAGTAATATAACGATCGGTTCATTGGTTTAGGCGTGAATTGGCAACAAACATACAGACATAGTTGGTATATGAATGAGTATATGTCGTATGGAATTTATTTATTAGTTAGGTAATTAAAACGGTACAACACCAATTACATTTATTAACATAGAAACAATTATTATGTTGAAAATAATTATGTAGCATATAATGTCATTTAATTTAAAACTAACGTGAAACAGTAAACTCCCTTGCATACATTCTCTCACAGACCACCAGACATTATACGCATAATGTAATTCCATTCATCCAGAAACCATCACATTCAGGGGTTGTCATTCAGAAGGGCATTTAGCATTTTTAAAGTACGACGACAGACTGGGGATTCAGCTCTGGCTACAGTTTTGGATGACGGTTGCGCAAACAGATTGTGCCGGCGGCTCTCACGGTGTCCGATGTATTTGTCGGACACAAATAATCGGCAGAAAAGGCCATGGAGCTCTGGGCAGTCGATACGTCCCCAGAATGTATGGATACACATTGCTATCCTATGTAATTGTGTCCAAAAATGTGGAAGTAAACGATCTACAGATGGTGTATGTATGTAAATTGATGCTAAATCAATGTCAAAAGCGTACCTCGACTGCCTCGGTTTCCATCTCCGTAGACCATAAGCAAGTTTCTTAGCAACAAAGCAAAAGAAATGGTAAAAGTATTGCAATAAATTAAGCAACTATACCTGAAATTGCACTACCCATACTTCTACTCCCTACCCTCGAATATTCATCCTCACTTCAATTCCATCCAAATTACGTAGGTACGTAGTTTAAGTAAACAATGAATGGCTTGGCGTCAATGAGAGGGCGTCGGTCCGGGTGATGGACGGACCGCGGCGCGCTGCGGTCGTGGCGCCCTAATATCAACGTTTTATCAGTGACTGGTCGCGGTCGCCGCTCGGCAAACATCGCGCCGATGTATCCTATGCATGCAGCCACACTGCGGGCTTAAAGGATGACCCGTCGTCATCACTGACGTATTCGTTCGGTGGCTACGTTAGAACAGTTTGGTAGAGTTGCAAGTAAAAAATCTCTTATCATCGAACGATTTTTGTCACTTATCACGTTCAAGGAGACGATGCAGATGATAAAACCTTCATGTATGTTCAAACACGAGTGGTTGACGATTATGGTGTTCTGGATAAGCATATTTAGGACTCCTCGTATCTAGGAATGTACGAGTAGTAGAGGGCGTTTGATTATTTTTATGATATCTAATGACAAGTCTACTCCTTATTTCACAATAGAAGCTAAAGGTCTAAACAAAATAGAACAGGGTTTGTCAAAGATTAGCTAGCTTAGAGTTGAGAAGAGTTCAATGAAGTCGCACAAACTTTTACTTACATTTGCTGAAAGTTTCAAGCTGTTTGTAGTTGATAGATTTCGGAGTAGCTGTTACTAACACATTGATTTTTTTCTATACTAAACGCTTTTACATCCCACAATAAAAGAAAATAAATACTTGGTTTAGTCAGTCTTCAATACATAAGGCAACATACTACATCACAATTTCTAAATAATACCTAGATGTATGGTTTTACAGTTCAGTAAGTACTGAGAACAATGTTATTTGTTGCAGAACTAACAGCTATGTAATGTAGTAACTTTATGTATCGATCTAGTGGCGTCTAGTACTTTCGTAATGCGTCCCGGGGGAGCGCGAGGATGCTGCGACTCTCCGGCTGGCTCCAGGGATACCTAATGCAATACTAGCTCTTCAGTACGTTTGTGTATACGTATAACGCACTGTGTTATGGCTTCATTGTTGCTTTCTGCTTTTGCAGTGTTCACAAAGTATGATAGACAAAGTAATCTTTTTGTCAGTTCGTGAATATCGTGAGTACAATTGTCAGGATAATCTACATAAATGTAAGAAAATGGCATACTTTTCATATTATGATTAGGTTTTCAAAAATAGGGACCCTTAATGAATCTCGGAAAAACCGCCGCATTTATGTCCTAAAGGAGTTCGCGGTTGGGTTGCCAGAATTCGTCTCATGTGCCTAAATCCTCAGTCTTCTTTTGATTATGATTTGATCTGTGTATACTGCGTCTGTTGCCAGGATACCCGCTTCCCTCGCTGGGGTCCAATAACACGTCAATTTCAACGTCCCGTCCCTCATGCGGAGGAATTAAAATTTTACATCCAGTGAAAATGTTAATCCTTCCCTGTCCCAGGCATACAATAAAAACGAATTGCCGTATCTTGAATTGTTTACTCAACGTCGTTTTCTACCTGCTCGAGTTTTCAAGGACTATAATGTGTCTGCTTAGTAATAGATGATTAGGGCAAAGTATCTAGATTAGGCCTTATATGGATAGAGCGGAAATTGATTTGCATATACTTTTCTCACTTTTTGAAAGTTAAAGATAAAGGTTTCGCAAAATACATTTAAATGGCAAATTTGTAAATGCCCAAACATCTTCATCATTTTTGAAACATAGAAATTGATTTTTAAAGCAGACCAGGGAAGACCCACATGTTCATGGGCCTTCAGCCAAATAACAAATAGGTACCTATTATCCAAAATGTCGGAAGTAACTTTCATACAAAATTCAAACGTCCAGCTTGCTGAAATATTCAAGTAGGTCCATAGTATGCATAATTTGTAATTACATAATGTACGTAACATAACGGATTGATCGGGGGTGGAAGGTGTAAAGATCACAATAAACCGTATGAATGTTTTATTCGAGGTAAAAGCTTTGGATGGACGTATTTGTAAGCCTTTTGAAGAGGGTTAAGTCAATTTGGCTTTGTACGTCAACTTTTTTACTGAGCTTATGTGCTCCGATGTTCAGACTACACTAATGCAGTTGGGATAACTTAATTTTGTAATTAAGTCATGTTTTGTATCTTTATTATCCCTGTTTTTGCTTTTAATTATGTATTAAAAATATCTTTATTTAAATAGATATACACACACAAGAACTTTCATTTGTTGGACTGGATTTTGGCTCCAGTATTAACTTGTTAATTAACAATGGTTATTACAATTAATCAGTGCACAGTTCTTCGGCACTTATTACCTTGAGCACCATTATTTGTAACGATAAGAAGTTGATGGCCACGCCAGGGCCTGAGGCTAGCGCGGGGTGCTCACAGGGCTGTCAATCTTTGATTAAAAATCTGTTTCCAAAAACCATTTTTAGAGCTTGTACAGTAAACCTAAGCACTTCAACATGTCAATAGTAAACTTGACTTACAAAGATTTACAGTCCAAAAAAAATACAGAATTAAAAGTGACAGCTTACGTTAGAACTACAAAAGTATTCTTCCACAATCCAACCATCGACCAAGTAGGTTATTAGTCTAGAAACGTCAATCAGCAGATGTAGCAGCCCTAGGTGTTGCGCGTCCATAAAACTTGTAGAGGCCCCGCAGAGAATCGCCGGGAAATTTCCCCTGGGTGGCGCGCACCTCCCCTGTGCCTCTGGGAAATACGCTAAAGCCATATCATAACAGTTTTATGTTGATGTTGACCTCTCATCTACTGTTGGCTGCCCGTGAGTTGCTTAATCGATGTAATTTGCTGTGCTGCTTGCTGCTTTGTGCGAACTCTGGAGCAGGTGATGAATCTGGCCTAGCCTTCGTTACGTTTCAGTAATTCGCTATGCATTTTCATATCAAAGTCATTATTCTGTACCTATACTCTATGATTCTGGTCTATTAAATACATAAGGATATTTATTTCTTTGCCATCAATTTAAACTACTTGTGTTACAGTTAACACTTTACATTGATGGCAAGTGTCTATTATATGTATGTAAAAAAGTTTGTATTGTAAGATTTGGTTGCAAGTAGTGACATTGTTGGCGTGTGTAATATATCACATCTTTAGCTTAATTAATTTAGACATACATAAGTACTGAGCCTCGCTTCCATTCCTCACGGAATTTGTTTGAAATGAAATGACACTGTAACATGTTTTATATATAAAAATTTGCGCATTGGATAAGTAAAACAAAAAATATGTAAAACATTAATGCAATCTGTTAACATGGCGAGGAATTCTCTTTTCAAATCCCAGTCGACTGTCATAAATCACTCACCTGTTTCGCGGCAAAAAATCCATAAAAGGTAACAATAATAATGTGGGCTAGGTACTTACATAATGAATCACATTATGAAGGATTTTTTTAATATTATTGTGTGTTTTTCACTCGTTGTATGTGAAATATTTGATATGTTGGTCTGATTTTTTATATCACGTTTTTCATGATTGATTGACTGTTACTTAGCAATGGTTCTTGGGAAAGTTTAACTGAATTCTGGATGGATTCAATATCACACAATAAAACACAACGTTCTGTCATTTCAGTAAAAACATAGTTCGTTCAGTAGGTATCCGTAACTTTCAGACCTTTCATAATGTGCTGTGATGATAGAAACGGTAGCTCTATCTCATACTGAGCCAGTTAACTAACCGCACTTCTCTACGTACCTACTAACATCGTAGCGCTTCCAGTCTGAACCAGTCTTTACGTAGCATTTACATAAAATCTTAGAAGGTTTCAGGAATTATTTACAGTACTCATGTGGTTTAACAATTTTCCGAGAGTCGCGCATAACAGTATCTGTTAAAAATATCACGGTGGCGTCGCTGTGAGCCGGGCTGCCGGGACTAGGGGGTAGTGGGGGTAGTCCCAGAGGATGCCAAGTTCTCGCCCGCCGCCCACGCGGCGTCCCGGGAGGCCTGGCCCGGCAGCCGCGTGCCGCCTGCTCCCTCGGGACTTCGCCCCCGCCACCCTGCCCCGCACCGCACCGCCCCGCGCGCCTCGCTCTCCAAGGAAAACACCAGCTGAGACGTTCGACTTTTAATTGATAGCTAACCCTTACCTATCCTCACGAACTGAAGTGTTAAAAGGTGAACTGATGAATTAATCCAAACGAAAAGCAAGATTTCGTTCTTTATTTTTATGTTCAATTAAATAAGTTATGAAATGGTAGTTACATAGTTTTCTAAACTTCAGTAGATAACGCCCGCACAGGGTCCGCTACCTAACTGTAACGAAGCAAGACCTTTACATATAGGGAAAGCACTTTTATGCTTAGGTACGCCTGAAACATCCTCAATGGGTCACTTGTATCAGTTGTAGGTATCCTTTGAAGTGAACAATGAACTCCGATATTTCGATTACGGAAAGTCGGAAACAGACATGCATAATACATGGGTAATGTAGGTACATTGTACATGTTGAGTGTACATTAGTTAACGATGTAGCGGGCGCGGGCAGGCCAGGTCCTGCCGACTCCTGCCGACCGGCCACCTCGGGGAGCGCGGCTACTCAGCTATTCCCACTCGACATCATACCGACGCCTCTGACTCCGAACACATTAAAATTACAGTTTCCAAGGATATACAACTGAGCGAAACTACAATGACTTACGCCGAGATGGGATTGTTATTATTCCTTTGTGCTCCCCGGGTACTTAATCAAAATTATTAGGTACGTACCTACAACATTTAGTGCCGCCCGTTGAGTAGGTTAATGCCTCTTGTGGAACGTTTTACCTAGACGATGAAACATCCGATATCTGAGGCTTTATATTCTGAATGAGTGTTACCGTTTATGTTAATAAAACGTACATACTTTTTGTAAACTCTTCAGACCTTTTTTATGTTTTCTTTATTTGACCAAATCAGTAAATCTCATGATTTACTGATTTCGCAGAAAGACGAGGCATTTTCCAGTCAGAGCTGTGCAGAAACTTTTGGTTGGTAATTTTATTTTTATTCATCTACTCGCCCTAAAAATTAGATAAACCTTGAAAAAAAAAACAGAATTTTTCGCTAACATGTTAACGCAATTTCGAAAGTTTCTAATAGTCAATAAGAAAAAATTGAAATCAAAACTCGTCATCCCATAGAATTTGGTCTCGTATAATAAGCAATACGGTTAGTAAGAAAATTGAATTGGCGTGAGTATCGGCGCGGGCGGCTCCTTGGTGCGGAATGGATCCCGCGCGGCACATTGCGCGCTCGAGTTATGATGGGCTATCGCGATGGTGCAAGATGGCTCCACGGACGTCATACCTCGCTATTCTCTACGAAATTGGTGTGTGTTATGAGTAGAACATGTATTGTGAATTTTGACAATAGGTATATTCTGACGATAGCTTTTTAGCTAAAATCAATAGGTTCAATTCATCCTGCTTTCGAAGATATTAAATTCAATTTAAAAAAATATTAACACCCTTCTGTCCTACATGGCTTCAGATAAATACAGTTATTTTAAGAAGTTCCGTATAATAGCATTCTGAAAAATCGAAAAATCTCGTATTGAAAGTCGATTGAAATGAAAAGCTTAAAGGCCAGAGCAAAAGCTAAAATTGAACGATATTACTACCAAAATGTATTCGACGACAATGCTGTGAGCTGATGCTTTGAATTTAGGGCTCTTCACTTCATTTCATATTGAAATATGGCAATAAGGATCCTATAAGGCTTCGCTAGTTAGGTTTACTTTTATGATAGTATTGCAATCTTGCCAAGCAAAATGAAACATTGAGTTTAGTATTATTTTTTATCGTTTTAGTCATCAACGTTCTCCCGTAGATACCATACAAGTACGCTCTGGTGTACAGTAACAAAATGTTAGGTCGGTAACATCTGCAGTAAGTACGAACACTGCCTCAGGGACAGTGCGGGTTCCGTGGCATTGCTAGGATTTTGCCTCTGGCCTGCTTTTGATGAATCGATGGACATTCCCCCGGGCCACTAGGCCGGGCTGGGTCTCCCGGGACCCCGGTACTACGCTCCTCTAGCCTCAACTCATCTAAATATGAACTACCTACAAGACTGATTTATTTATGTGCGGACATGCGAATAGGCTATTAACATTAATCATGGTTTGGTAATGATGACCTCGTGAAATTATGTAACGATCATTTTTAGAGCCGTTCCTGAAAATGTTGTGTCGTCAAAGAGACAGATCGAACTAGCCTGATTTAACACAACTTTAGTAAGAAGTCACTCCGTGCTAAGCATAGTTTACAGTGACAACAATCCGGGAGTGTCAATTTTTACGTAATGTCCACAGCTTTGTGTTTAATTGTATAATTCGAAGTGTGTGCGGGCGAGGGTGCGGCCGCCAACGGGGCGCAATCACGCCACCGTCCCGCGCCCTGCTACCGCCTGCCTGCTAATTATGTCACCAAACTAGTACCTATTGTAGATTGGTATAACCTTATTAAAGTCGATGGACAAAACTCAATTTTATAAATTAAAATTAGGCTGTGGTCGGAAACGTAGAAAGGTTATTGAACTAGCTAAGGTAGAGCCAAGGAGCAATACGATTCCTAGGGTCATAACAAGGTGAGCACCCCGGCCAAAGGTAGTTGGAGAACACCGTGTGGTTTTAGTCTGACAGACTCTTAAATCGTCAGATCCATCCAATTCATTCCATCCAGTCCATTCCATCTTATCCATTATAGATATATCTAATTAACTAGCTAATGCGTTGCAATGCCTTGTTTTTGTTAGGAACCTCCTCACACGCGCACACAACAAAGTACCAAAGTTTTATCACAATCGGTCGAGCCATTTTTGAGTTTTTGCGAGAGTTACGAACGGCAGTTGATTTTTATATATAAAATTAAATATTATCCATTCCAAAAAAAAATACATCTATCGACTGATATCAATGAGGATTACCACAAAAGAGGGTCGTAACAAGGTGGTCGGAGTAGGAAAGTTATTAGTAGCACCACTGGGCGAAAGAACTGGGCGCCAGGTACAGACGCCAACACATCAAGCTACTACAATCTGTCAAATTTCTTTAATAGATTTTCAACTTTATAGTTAACTAGCTTTTGTCCGCGACTTCGTCCGCGTGAACCAACTTCCTTAATTTTTTTTTACGTAAGAACCTTCTACAATGTATTAGACAATTTAAAAAAAAAAGATGGATGAAATCCGTAAAGTCGTTCTCAAATTATGACGGACCAAGGGAAATAGGGATTCATTTTTATATACAGGGTTATTTTAAATTGACTAGCTAAACTCAGCAGACACGATGGGTATTGGTATCCCAACCGTGATAATACAACAAATAAAATTAATAGAATGTTTTTTTTTGTGGTGTCCCTGACGGCAGTATTGTAGTAGTCACTTGAAATATCAGTTTAAAAATCTGGTTCTTTTTGTTAACTCAGACGTGATAAGTATCAATATCTAATCACGATTTAACATATAAAACAGTTTTTCGTAATTTATACTACAATAACAACACTAAGAGGGGTTGTAGATTTCCCAAAAAAAGATTAAATCTTTTTGCTTTATTGTGTTTAGATATCAATACTCATCGCCTCTGCAGAGTTTAGCTAGCCAATTTAAAATAGCCCTGTATATAGATGTATTAAGGTTCAAGGTTGATTGAAAAATTTGACAGTTTCGGGTAGCTTGACCTGCTCGCGTCTGTACTTAGCGTTAGCCGGTGCTAAAAAAGTCTTTGCTGTCGCGCAGTTGGGTAATAAAAAGATCACAATGGGAATTTTTCGCTTTTGTTTTAAACATTTTTTGTAAAATAGATACCACTAGCGACTCGCCCCCTTTCCAAAATATCCAGATTTATTTATTACATGTAAGTTTAATATTAATGTATTATACACATCACTGGAATTAATTCTCCAAATGATGGTGAAACCCGCATCAAAATCCGTTGTGGAGTTTAGAAGATCAACGCGGTCATACAGACAGACACGAAAAGCTAAAAATGAATCACCGAAATGTATCAGTGGAAAATAAGCACAAGGCCGACTTCAAGTAAACCGGACACACGATCTAGGAGGAAGATATATGTATTATTTCCTTAGTGCATTTAGAACGTTATGGATAAAGCACCCAAAAGCCTTTCTCGCTTCGAAAACACAATTTTAGCAGGAATGGAAACGAATAATAACAATTGACGATACACTTAGTTATTTTCGGTCTAAATTCTCAATAATATTTCGGCGGGTCTTGTTCTAACATTATCATTACTATCACCCGAGTCGTTTACCGAAATTGGAGATACACTATAGGATTACCATAATTGTAGATAGAGCAATGTGTAAGGGGATTCACGTCGGTGACCGCTCGACGGCCCGCTCTTATTGTGAAGTACTGTCACTTTACAAGAAAATCCCTCGAAATTGTCAAAACAACTATTGCGTTTTGAATTGGACACTTTAACGAAATGTAAGATAACGCTACACAATTTTGATAGCTCCTATTACAGTAAAGGCCATTACATATGCAGGCTAGTGATGCAGTCAAAGATAAAAATTATCTCGTTGACTCAACTACGCTAACGATGCGAAGTACCTAATCGATAAAACAGCATGAAAACTATTTTCTCTTGCTCAGAAATAATTAGTTAAAAAAGTTACTTATCTATTTTGTTTTCTAATTTATACCCAATGGCGCGTTACCATGGGAAGGGACCAAAGACATGGACGTGCAAGCGCCATTCCATCATTCAAACACGGCGGGGTGTGTTGGGGCGGCTGCTACAGGTGCGGAAAACCTCAAAAGGCGCAAATACTCCAATCTTTTTAAGACCTATATGTTCGAGCCGTTTGGTGTTCAAACACTAGGGTCATCAGCATGGGGTCGGAATCCCCTCTTAGTTTTTCAAGGCAACGCAAAGCGGTTGGTCGACTCTGCCTGTGACCAGAGGGCTAGCCTATTTTTGGCCAAAGAATCAGCAGTGCCATACAACGTGGCAATATTATTATCATTTTAAGATTTTGGATTTATAAATGATGTAAATATCAACAATATACAATATATAGTATACAACCTTTTCAGCGGAAGAAGAAGAGTGGAATGACGAAGCTGCTGCGGCTGAGAGAGGAAGAAAAAGGACATTTAGTGATAGGGAAGAAAATGATGACAATGATGACGATGAACCCAACGATTTGCTGGATGAATCGGGGTGCAACGAGGAAAACAAAGGGGACGAGAATGAAGAATGTAATGCTGATGAAACATTTGAAGGTTAGAATTATTTTGCAGCCAATTTCTATCATGCGAAATTATTCGATAGTAATGTTATTTCGAATGCTGCAATTTTATCCAAATGTGGTTTTTTATTAGATTCCTTGTAAAAAACATAGAACTTACACATAGTTAGTAATTAGTGTCGATGGCAACATCAGTCTTTGTTTTGAAATAACTATAACACTTGAGATCATGGTGATTTTGTGGTAAATTATGAACAATACGAAAAAATAACACTTCTGCAAGAATGTTTTCGTATAGGATGACTTTGAAATACCTATATATTATAGGTTATAGCTATACTACAGACGATAATACCAAATAGGTTTAGTATTCATTCCTTAAGTTATGGTAATCCTAGCTAACCTCGATTCATATTGTTTTCTTTGCTACGGACTACTTACACAACTACCTCTTATTTATTAGAAAACCTAGCTAACGATACTCGTAGATGCAACGCGTTTAAGCGATTACACGAGTATGTTCGCCGAAGCGGCAGGATATGGGGAGTGCGTGCAGTTTCGGCTGACACTGACATAGAGGCGCCGATAACGGATGACGTACGAGCGGCGCATTGGGTGCACGACGTCCGTCTGCGAATGACACACGACACGACACTGTGAAGCTAACGTTCTGATTTACGAATTGTTAGGAAATAGGCATGAATCGGAAATAGGGGTAGTAGGTGTAAGAAGTATGACGAGAATGGTCCTTTTGCTCGGTACTTTTTCCGCCGATTACCATACACTGAATACCGACAAGTAATTTTATATGTAATTTTGTATGAAGAGAGAGAGAGTGCCTAGAGCTCTAGACTATAATCTAAGCAGTTCAAGGCCAAGTAGTTCTTCTAGAGTTTTGATGGTTTTGAGTCAGCTAGTGTGATTATGGATAAAGTCATCTAAGTATTTTTTTATCTTATAGAGAAAAGGAAAGTTTAAACTATACCAACACAAATATCTTTAATGAATAAACTCTCGCAGTTCGCTGTTTATTATAGCGCCTCTGGGGAAATAATTTATTATAATAAACACATATTCCCCAGTTATAATACACTAATGAAATATCTCCACATAGAAGTAATGGCTGAGTGAAATGTATTTAAAACGCAGTTGGCACACATGTAAATAGTTTATAGTTGTGGTAGCGTCCGCACCCAGCACTTAGTCACATGTCAGATGCATTTGACGCGCCGCACTATTCACTGGTCGCGTTTATCGACTCGCATCCATCGTCAGATTATCCAGCCGCTCGCCGCGCGCCGTACCCGCAGATCAGTTAAACTTCTAAACATACGACTCGAATGCATTATGTTGTGATATTCAAAAGACCTATTTGTTTGAAGCTTCTTCACGCTCCAAGACATCCGTCCTCGAATGAATTGTGGGGAACGAAGAAAAATTCTCGAGTTCGATGCATTTACATTATCTTCTTTACTTTTGGCTTGTCATATGCGGCCCCAGGTGACGGATCCGTCGCTCGTCGCTCGACGCGAAGGGTTTTATGATTGTTGAGTACATGTATAATGAATGGTTTATTTTAGAATATAGGAAGATCGATCGTTACCGCTACCTACTCACGCCTTTTTATGCCTAGTCTTTTTCTGTTTTTGTTTGTATGTTACTAAAAGTTATTAAATTAATATTATTTTAGTAGTTTCATTCAAGGTTACAGGGGCCCAAGGTTCTTAGATTGTATAACATAGTTATGAAGAGTGACCTTGTCAAATATAAGCTAAGGGAATTAGAAGTTGGCTAGCGTTTGTCGGCAAGTGGCTATGAACACAAATGTAGGCTGCCCCCGCATCTGAACGCTACGTGAGCTAGTGTTGAATAATTGAGCAAAAAAACTTATCGCCTTTTTCCTTGTAACTAAACATATGTTGATATTACTTGATGGAATAGAACTTGAACTAAATACACGCAAAAAGTAGAGGGTTTGTCCTACATGGCCATAAGAACTGCGCGAGCAGTGCTTATGGCCACCGAGGAACAATCTTTGATCAGGAATGACAGATCCAGAGGCTCTTGTTAATGAAGGATACAATTTTTAAACAGACATTCACACAAACTCAAACTCAAAACATTTATTTCAATTAAACCATTTTACAGGCACTTGTCAAAATTAAATAGTCGGGCAGTTAGTCAGAAAGTTGAAGTAGTTGCACAAATTGTAACATTTAAAATGATATGTAATATGACGTATATGGTAACAACCAAATTTTGACAGTTTTATTTGTTACAGACGGTGAAGATGCAGACCCTAATGAAACAAAAGAAGAACTCTATGAGAGAGAAGATGTGGCAGGTGAGAATTGTATAATAACTGTCTTTCATTACGCCAGCCCTATTTATAGAGCACAAGATACGATAAAGATGAATGTAGGTAAACGGTGAATAAATTATCTCAAACTTTTCAGAGTTAAGATAAGAGTACACTATTTAATATCGCGGAGACCTCTGAGCGAGGCTCATTATGTCTAAATCTCATTGAAATTCATAAGGAGGCCACAAAAATAATGAGCAACCCCAGGCATCGCCCACGCGGCCGATGCGTTTTTACTGCGGTTTAATGCTCTTTTAACAACTTCGTCGAAGGGTGTGCTGTGTTGCGGCGCGGCTGAGATGCCGCCACGCCAAGCGACTCGCGCGCTGCTTTACGACTCCGTCCTCGCTTATCTCGCGCCATTCGCGATAAATCTCCACCCGGCTCCTTGGACCTCAAATATTTACATGCTAATTCGTAGCCAATTCTGCACCAGAGATTATAAATAAATTGTCCACCGCGCCCCATCATCGACCAAAGCTACCTTCACTTTATCTTTCATGACTTAAGAAGTTTTTAAAACAGTGGGCCATACCGCGGCGTTGACGTTTTAATTTTATGCCACCCAGATAATTTAGCTTTTATGTTGCCTAGTCGTAACAAAATCTTTGGAAGAGTTACTAGAGTTATAAACTTTGTATTTTCTGCTCCTACTTATCATCGTAGAAAATATAAAATAAGCAGTCTCTTATATTACTTTTTACAATGGGTGTTTTAGAGAAGTTATTAGATAATATATAACCCCCTTTTATTTAGAAACAACTATACAAAAGGATGTTTTCGTTTAGGGAAACTGACGTACCTACTATGCATATTCTTGTATGTAAAGACATCAACAAGCAGGTAAAACATTCGAATAATAAGCAAGTTGCATGTGACAAACAATGGGCACTTCCTCTAAGGCACCCTAAGAATAATAAAAACTACTCATTGTTCAAATTTATTGCAAGTCCTTTACTGCATGTTGCGGAAGGACAAATGCGATGGCGCAGGAACAAACGGCTGTAGGACGCTTTGTTTCGCTACAAGTCTTGGACTATCCGCGGCAGTATCGGAAAATGAGTAATTTTTCCCAGTGAGTGGTTCCCGGTGTCGCAGTCGTTGTTAGGCCAACACTCGTGTTGCGCAAATGTATTCTCTGCGGGGGTGAGTGGTGGCGCGCGGGGTGCGGGGGGAGAGCGCGCGGGGGTGCCGCCGCTGAGCCCGAAGTTGGGCGCGCGGACTCGCTCCCGTGGGACTCCGCCGCAGGGACCGCACTCCACGCCAACATATTTTAGACTTTCCTATACACACTGGAATTTAAAAAACCTTTGTAATGACTGGGATGACGTGACTTAGAACCAATGCACCTCTGATAACCTAACAAAATAATTTCAAGTGTGGTGCCCTTTCAAGAGAATTAATCTCTTTCGAAGTATCCAAGCGACAAATATTGTATTGTCCAAATATGTCAATTAAATCCTAAACATTGTGTAAGTTATTCTGTCAACTTAGACAGAACAATGCGTGCTATGCTGATCGGGTGTAGGACGGTTTCTCGACCGGCATGTGGCTAATTAAATGCCGATGTTCGACATCGGGGGTGCATTCAGAATTCCAGGCGGCGCCGACGCGCGTGCCGGCGACACCGCGCCGCGTGCCACGCTGCCGTTGTGTCAACAATTCCGAATTGTTCACGAAGTTGGACCCGAATTCTAGCCAAATTGTGATTAACTTGTTGTGTAACAACCCAATCGAGTTGAATTGTCTTAATTTGGTAAACAAAAGCAAAACTGGTACATACCAGGCAATTATTACTATCAAGTTTTTGACAACTAACATGTTTGTAATTTGAGTCCAATCGCAATAAGCACCACTTGGAGTAATTTTGAACCTCTTGGAAAATCTTTTAACAAAAGGAATTAAAAAAGGGAAAACCATTCATCAACAATCAACATTTTTTTCATGAAAGCGTAAAAAAAAAAAAATACTACCGCCGTATCTCTACGTTGACGTCGTGGTGGGACTGGCGCGCTCCGAACTCTAGGCCTGCGCCGGAATAGTGTACTTTGCCGAAACAGGCCTAGGGTGAGGAGCCAGACCAAGAGAGATACAGAAACCCGCAGGGTAGCATGTGGCGAGCTGTTGGGCAGTAGCGACCCCACGGACCCTATCTCCCGGGTGAAATCTTGTTCCTCACCTCTGGCTTGCCTTTATTGGCCGGCTGGAGTGAACAATGACAAGGAACAGAGCTCCTACATCATTCTTGCCTTTATTGGCCGGCTTGAGTGGAGACTCGCAAGAGCAAACGTGCTCGGGGGAAGGAAGTATTCCAGTAAGTGCTCGTAGGGATCTTGATCATCTTCCGGGCTCTGGGATTGTTCTGAAAGCCGTGCAATACCTCTCCACTCCTCATAAGCATCTCAGGACATGTTGCCCCCCTACGTCACTATGTGCTAGCGACAGTTTCCGGGGGCTCATTATTGAGTGTGCAAGTCACCCCCTGCCATTTTATCCGTGTATATATAGAACATTGATCAGACAGGGGCCATAGTTCTTCCATAGTTATTGGTAACCAGTCCACTTTAGCCACCCAAACCCATAGTCCAAATTTGTATTTTTCCACAATAAAACAATAGTCCTACACCAACCGGGGGTTATCCTTGGGTGCACTTGCATAGTGCATACAGGGATAATCGTCGGTTGGTGCTCCATTTCAATTAAATTTCCTGAGGGGCCTCTGCGAGTTGGTTTCAGCCCCTCGTACGCCTTCCAAAGGACCGGGACCCCATGGTCCCCAGATAAGTATGTCAAAACATAATAATAATAATAAATCGTTTATTTATAAAAAATATTTATTTTTTATAAAAATATAAAAGTATATCCATGATTGGAGTGCGGCTCTGCATGATCCCAGGTGGCGCGGCCGCAGCGTTTGGAATTATCACATAGTGGAGGAGCGGGCGGGCGCGAGGGGCGCGGGAGGGGGCCCGATACATTCGTCACAGGCCCAGCAGCCATT
This sequence comes from Apamea epomidion, assembly GCA_947507525.1. Classification (NCBI taxonomy): domain Eukaryota; kingdom Metazoa; phylum Arthropoda; class Insecta; order Lepidoptera; family Noctuidae; genus Apamea; species Apamea epomidion. The sequence goes on from OX382225.1 coordinate 10,860,377, forward strand.
AGGCATTTAGATATTATCAACAGCCACGAGGGGATGACCCGCGACCTGAGCCCGTTGTTTCAATGCTTAATTACTAAAAGTGTTTGTTGTTTACACAGGGGACAAGATTTTAATCCACATCGTGGATATCGTTTCGTCATCGCCAAGTTTGCTACTTTGTTCTGTTTTGCCGATACAAAGGCGTTCATCGTTTACGTCTGTTACTTGTCTGAGCTCCCCTCGCCCGGCGGGTCCCAGGTGACGCTCTCCGGCCACACTTCCTTCCGTCTCCTGGGAGTACTCCTCGACCCGGCCACGCACACACTCACGTTCTGCACTTGTATGAAACGTTACACAGCTTTGTTAATACTTACTTATATATTTTTTTACCAGTTTTGTCATCGTTATTTTAGCTACGACTGAACCTCCTTATTACTTCAACTACACCAGTGAAGATCCTAAACATCTTGATACGGAAACTTCATACTTCCTACTTCGGAGAGTCATGAAAAGTGGAAACTTTAATAGTTATCACGGAGGTGTAATTTATCCACATGAAGTGACTATAACCAAGCTAAAGTTGAGTTCACTTGCACGTTTCTAATTAGCAATTAAACACAGTTTAGTGTATGGTGTATTGCGTATTTTGCGTTGCGCGTGGCGCGTAGTCGGTGGCGCGATGGCGGCTCGGATCGTGATTAATGCAGCCTCCCGGGGCAGACGAACTGATTGCCGTTCTACCTCCCCCGGGCACCACTACACGTACCTATATTTCAGTTTTACTATAAAAATATTTTGGGTAATCTCGCCATTTATGAAACAGTCTCCATTAAGGGTTCCACTTCGGTTACCATACATTGAGAAACTACAAGATTAGCCAAATTTAAAGAATGGAAGTCGATGCCGTTGGACATTAGAAACAAATAAACAAACAGAAAATATCAAACATGTCCCTAATTGGGAAAACATGTATCAATGTCCAATGCACGTGAAACTGAAAGTTTAAATGTCAATGCATTCTGCGCGGAAAAACCAGTTAAAAAACTTATAATGATATAATATCGCGGCGAACAAAGTAGTTTTCGCATGTATTGCACGTGCCATCATTCCATCAATTTAAAAACTCAACTTTTATTACATCTACAACATTATTGTTTTATAGCCATCAACAACGTTTACAATTTACATAATAAACGATGTAGCCAGCTCTCACTTATTCTGATTTTACGTGACATTTTAGATATAACGCAAACGTAAGAACCTAAGAACACACCTTGAGCACTATAGTGTGCGCTTTGTTATTTTTATTCAGTGCTACGTGAAAAAGTTTTCTCTGGAGAGGCATATCGGCATCAGTCCGCGGCGTTACCGGAATAACACCTTCAGTCTGAATGGCTACGCGAAAGGTAGGGTGTCTCTGGGGGGCCCTATGCTCAAGGCGGCAGAAAATTAACGTGCCCCCGTGGGAAATCTAGCGCCAGCTTTAGAGCCCGGCCGCCTGCCGCGCCCACTCCACCGGGATGTATTTAATATCTTGCGAGTTGCGCTCACGGTGACGACTAACGACGGCCACAGACACCTCGCACCGACAACTCTTACTTACTAACTGCGACTTTAACTGGCTACATTTAAGTGATGTATTGTCCATTAATAAATAGGGACATATTTAACTGATCCTCCAAAAATTTACTGACCTTCTAATGATGTACAGTCACGAGCACCAATATGTCAACACTTGGCAACTTTCTATTGCGATTTTTTCGTAAAATAATGAATGCAACGTTGAAATACGACACATTACATAAACCTATGGGTTCGAAAATGCTATGTTCGTAACAACATAAAATTTCATTAAAAAATAAAGGAGTAAATCGCTTTTGAATAAAGCCGTGTGCATACATACTTTTGCTCGGGACTGTACGCTTTTTTAAATGAATGAACCTCTGAAACTATTTTGGGCTCCTAATTATGCACACTTTTTTTAACTTTTTGGCTTTTTCTCACAGTTTGTTGCAGTAACTAAACTAGGGTATTCCGACCAAATGGGAAAGGTTAGGTTAAAACTGTAACTAACCATGCGCGAGAGGAATTGGTCCCAGTTACTTGGCTGTTTAATATTTTAGGACCCTAAAGTAGCAATTATTTGAAGTTCACAAAAAAGAGCGCATTCAGTATATTAGATTGACCAGTAATATTTTTAGGAAAGCATGCAAAATGGGAATTCTATGAGGTTCAACTAAGTAAACACATACCAAATAAATATAACTAGTGTGATTCATGAATACATTACGAATTGAATATGTCATAAGTAAATTAGGGTTCCGGGTACGTTGCTAGAAGGCTCAGGCTCCTAGCAACGAACCCAGTGACCCAGTAAGTAGGAGCCTCATGAAGCCATTGAGTGGATTAGAACTTTTACACAAGTGGCTACGATTGCCGATGCGATCGGCTTAACATCCTCATGATTGATATTGTCTTGTACTTTAAATTAAAGAAACAAAATGGAAATCATAGAAATAGCAAAGACGTATTCCACTGAAGAAAAATATTACCTACCTATGTGTTTGTGTAAACAACTGCTACGCTAGTAAGCCTATGGCTATGACTTCTGGCCAGCAGATGATGCCTCCAATATACTGCAAAGGTACCGCCCGTAGCAAATGTATTTGTAAAACATTAATTAAACCATGCTCCAGTCAACCGCAAGACACAATACTCGTAATAAGCTAATCGATCAATTACTGGCAGCGTGGGGACACTTAGCGCAAGTTACACTCTCACGTAGATTAATTTAGCATCGGCAAGGAGACTGCGTCCCGCACGGCTTTACTAATTCACAAGATCCAATCGCGGCGGTGAGCGGCGCCTCTGCACATTAATGTTGCAAGCACCCCCGTGCTCCTCTATTATCTACTTACTTAGCTGACGTACTAATGTTAGCCATTATGCTTATACAGATGAAGCAGGACGTGTTGTAAAAGTTATATCAATTTTTATTGTGTTAGTTCTAATCTAGTGTAGCGTAGCGGACTTCGTAGCAAAGTGCTACGAGATAATTTCGTAGACCCCAAAAATTGTTTAATCGTAGCGTGCATTTTGATTATCTGCAATATTTCGTATATTTATAAATATACACGAAATATTGCAGATATCTATGTTAATCAAGAGCTAGATATTTGTTTGTATCTCAATATTACTTTAGCGCTGTCTACGTTCTACAAGGTTGCTACGCTTTTCGTAAACGTTTGAACTAATTTTAGTGTTATTTTTTTTTATGGATATCATAATATTATCGATTGCTTTGGTTTTGGATTATAAACTTCTAGTCAGGTATGCTCTCTATATTATCAAATCATATTTTTATACATTTAGTGAGTTCGATTTTAAGCGTAGCTGGCCACGGAGATTAGCCTGTCTTTACAACATGTTATAATAATAATACCAGCCCATTAAGGTCTCACTGAGCAAATGCCTCTTCTCATACAGAGAAAGCACGAGCATTGATCACTACGCTTGCTCAACACAGATTGGCGATTTTAGACTAATATTGACTATAAGTCCAGGTTTCCTCACAATGTTTTTCCTTCACCGATGGTAGTAGATAATGTCCAAATATTTAAACTGAACTGTAAGTTATTATGCTCGTAGATAGTGGCTCAGGTGATAATTACTTTTATGCAATACAATAACTTAATTTCTGAATATTTCGAGTGAGTATTTCGTTCATCGGTCCTTGGCCTCTGGCCCCGTGAGAAGGCGGTCATCGTGTAAGCGGCTGCATATCTCGGCTGTAACGAAGTCCCCCGGGTCGGCAGACCCCCGGGGGTGACCGGACTGTCTTCCTTTATGTTACATACATCATTTGTACAGTACTGTGTGTTTGTTTTTGTAAAGTGTGACTGGAAAAGGGAGTTATCATATTGGAAGGAGATAATTTTTAAATTTCGATCTAGAAATAAAATCGATTAAAACTTTAGGAAAAGTGTGGACATCTCTAGGAACGTAAAAATTACGAATAAGTTCAGTAATAAGATATACATATTATCCTGCGTTCTCATAAACAAAAGTTGTATTTTTGAAGACTTATTAATAATGCTATCCTATGAGTACATTAACTATGTACAGACACCAGCAGGTCAAGCTACCCGAAACTGTCAAATTTTCTCAATCAACCTTGAACCTTAACGCTTTAGCGATAAATTTGAAAATCTATTAAATAAATTTGACAGATTGTAGTAGCTTTATGTGCTGGCGTCTGTACTTCATTTTGGTAATAGTCTCATCACGGTAACAAATTATTTTTTTCCGAGTCTGTTAATATTTTATTTAAGAAAAGTCAGCGACTTTAACGAAGTACTTACAAGCAACGTACATGCTATGTTACTTGTAAGTTTTTCTAGATTTTATTAGGTACGAAAAAACGTATCGCAAGAGTATCATCATCTGCCTTGCCTTTTCCCAACTATGTTGAGGTCGGCTTCCAGTCTAACCGGATGCAGCTGAATACCAGTATTTTACATGGAGCGACTGCCTATCTGACCTCCACAACCCAGTTACTGGGTTATACGATACCCCTTGGTAAGACTGTATCGCAAAAGTATACCAAACTAAATATGTGCCTGTAAGTACCTACACCAAATACGTACATACACATATCTACAGCCAAATATTCGAAAAGGACTCCCAAACTACATAATTAGACTGAAAGTTTAAACTGGATCACCCATCTGAATTTAAAACAGAGGTAAAGTGTCTCGGGTAGGGAACCGAGTCCGACTCGATTCGGCGGCAAAGTGGATTAGAGCCTTCGACCGCGGCCCGTGGCCCGACCGCGCCTCCGGCACACACCAACTTCATGCGGTTACCGCTCCCTAACTGAAACAAAATCTTTTTTAAACTTTCATAACACCCACGGTTTACTTTCGCAAGTTTTTTTGGAGATATGAAAGGTGTGCGTGAGGCATATTTATGACAGAAAAGGTTTTTTTTTTCATCTTAAAAATGTTTAGGTTCTCGTTAGGATAATTTTTTTCTACGTTGATAGAACAGAATACACTTTATTATGTACACCATATTAATTATAGACATAAATATAGAAATTTTACAAAAGGTCACACAATGGGCGCATTGATTAACATAATTAGGCCCTATGTAATTAAAATCAATTCATTATTGTTTCAGATGTGGCGGATATTAAATCGGAGAGCATGGACAGCTTCGAGTCAGGTAAGTTTAAAGTGCTTAATATAATTTAACTCAGCTATAATGTAAATGTACGCAAACTCATAATAAACGTGTCGTAAGAATAAAATTAAACTTACAAGACAACTACGGAATGGCGCTCCTATATTAATATTTGAATAGAGAAGTGTAAAAAAGTGTTGAAGTCGGAGGTGATAGGGCCGGCCGCGGCGTTAACGGAGCCCTGGAGGGCCTTTGCCGAAGTCCCCGCTTCGCAATACAGCCGAAAAGATAAAATGAACATAAAGTTGAGGAGCAGATACTCTCGCTCAGAGGAATCGTAGTTTCCCTCCTGGCGACACTAAACCGGCTACGACTAGGACGTACTCGCGACACGCAGTTTGCGGAAGCGGCGCCTTTATAGCGATGTGCTCTCTGCAGCCGGGCGCGGAATCTTTTTCATTTATTTGTCGCGTTAAGTGTTTAGCGTTGAGGAACATGTGTAATTGTTTTGTAGATAAGGTGAGAACCCGTTTTTCAGGTCATAAGAAATTAAAATATTTTCTGTAAGAAATTTATTTTTATGAGGATGTAGATATATACTCATACTCATACAAATAATTCAGTTCACGCCTGGCATGACCATGATAGGTAGGTACATTTTGAAGTCAACAAAAACTGCCAATCAAAACCATCATAAAAATGCTTCATGGAAAATGGCTTCAACGACAGGAAAATTAAAACTCATTCAGTTATTCCGGCTATTTTAAAATAGGTCTAAAAGGGGAGTCGGACTAAGAGCAAATACAGTTCTAACGGAAAATGTGGAAGCTAAAATTGCATTGCGGACAGTTTCCGTTCCGAACTTACAATTAAAACGGACGCCCGAAATTGTGTACACCGTTCGTCACTTAGTTCACGATGAATGGGGGACCACTCGCGACCGCGGCCACGTACGACTCTTATCATAGATGACGATTTATTTTCATAAGCTGTTCATTTTTGGAATGGTGATTTTAAGTGGCAGCGAAATTTGCCGGCTATTTGAAAAAAAAAAAATGGTCACTATTCAGGCGACTTTATGCTGTTGGTAATTATCAGGCATGGCGCTTTTGTTAAAGAAGCTTTTTTCTGATTGAATTCAAGTTTCAAGAGAGACAGAAATGTTGGACTACTTCATAATATGGCAGACTGTATTCTATTACCTAGTCGTTCGATCAATAATTTCGTTATTGATATCAATAAACCTAAACACCTTCATGTTTGTATTAGCTTGTTTTGCATTCTCAATACAGTTAGTATCATCAATAAATCACCAGGCAAACTTTAATTGTTTCAATATACCAATCAACGTCGGTTTGATGTTCCGAGGAGTTACAACTGGCCACTATAATAAAGCCAATTTTCGGTTTAAATAAAGCGACAGCACGACTTTTAGCCGTGGATAGTAACACGACTCTGCAATCAGGTGCAGTTTAAAATGTGCATTTGCGATGTGGCGTGGTGCAGCGGGCGCAGGGCGCGGACAGAAATGCATTTTCAATAATTGAGGGTCAGACGGGGAGGTGGGGGCGCATTAAAATGTTCGCAGCTAAACTTTCCGATCGTCACCGAGTCGCGACATCGAACATCCGCGCCGGATTGTCCGCTAATGGACCCACCAACAATAAAAAGTGACAACGTCGGATGAAAACAAGCATATTTCCACTTAATTTGACAACTAAATGATATACCCTATCAATCTGGTGTCTTCTTCATTAACTATTTGTTGGCTTTGACACTTTGTGAACAGGTTACAAAAATTAGTAAGATTAACAATGCAATGGGAGTGCTAATTAAAGAAATTACAGTTTAGCATCGCTAATCTTATTTGCCTCAAGTTTTTCCTTCCTTGAACTGGCGTAGCACGAGTTTCCACAACTTTGCTACGGACTTTTGCAGCTTCAGAATGTGTGACGTCAGACGTGACAGACACGAAACAGAAACTGGAAAATTTGTAATTAAGCGAACTGAGTCGCAATTTGTAGTTACGAATATGTACAGAGCCAGGGTTCTCATTGTGAGACATCTAATTAACAACCTCATTATGGTTAGGTGGGACTGTGCCGGTTACTGCCAAGCGATTTGAATCTGGATATTGCGACATTTAGTTTACATTATCTATTCTAGAGAATTTTACGCATGCTAGGCACAATAACACTACACTTTCTCCCCAGATCATCTATTTCACTTTACAAAAAATAAAGGAGACAAACAAAAACGAAGTTTCCCTCGGTTATTTTGTCGGGGAGAGCACGTAGGCGCGCACCTCATCTGCGGCGCTCCCGGTGCGGCGATAAAATTTAAAATTCAAGGCCGCGTTAACGAACCGGCCTCGCGAAGAAATAGATATTCAAATGTGAGAAGATCCCATATTAACATTTATGGCAAGTTTGCGGGGACGAGACAAAGGCGAGGCGAGTGGCGGCCCCCGCGGAACTCGACTCGCGCCGCAGCCCTCCGACTGCTATGCATATCTCTACAATATGCAGTGACCGTTGTACCAGCCTGCCGGTTTGGGATACCTTTTATCTCCAATTTAAGTAACAATTCTCTTTTAATAGTAATTCTTGCCCGAAGTTTGGGATTTGGTTTTTTAAGATATTTATTTGTATTGTCTATTACTAAAGTTGACGCTGTTTATGGGATAGTATCTAACGTCAGAGGAATGTAGCACTTCACCAGGCACTTGCCACCTGGAAATATAAGAATAAATAGGTACATAGTGATTTGATTTAAAGTATTTTTTGCAAAATTATATCTTTTGCATTGAAGGGGGCTTACCACCAGCTCTTATAGCAGGGCTGAAGTTGAACTGCACTGCTTTTTTGTACTTAGTCACACAATTAATTGTGCATAGAAGATCAAAATAAATAACCAGTTCTGGGTGCGTTCAGAAAACTGGCAATTAGTAATGTTGGTCCAACGTGCTATACAATCACCTTCTCGCGAAAGTCATTAAATTTTCCACTTCGTTAACAACAACACTACGACGAAGCTTAAGTTCTAATGATCGGAGAACAAGTGAAGGTGAACACTAAACCTTTGTGTTCCCTATTCGAGCTAAAGACAAATAAAAGTTAGGAAGAAAACAAATCAAAATCCCAATTTTGTGGGCTGCATTATTTATGTGATATTGCCTGGCACTGTCAACGTTCCCCTTTTCTTTGAACTTGTGGTTGTTGTAATTCACACTTTCACAACTTTTGCTATCAATACCAAAATAACGTGAAGTTGTTTGGTTTATTGCAAAGGATCCAGTAGACATTTGGAATTGTAGAAAGGTTATAAAATATTAATGTATAGATTTACGAAGGCTGTGCTTCTGCAAGAAAATAAAATCGGAGCGGCATTTTCATTCAGCGATGGCTGTTCGTCGGCTGCGGCACACACGTTTCTTATTAATATCAGGCGGTTGGAATGGCCGAAGACGTCCCCAGCGCCCGCTCTCTCCCAAATAAAATTGCCGCTATCTAAACAAAGAGCCCTAATTATTCGGCCGTGGCGGGCGGGGTCGCTCTCTTATGGGTGTTCTGGGGCCCATTTCGCTTCTCGTATAGGGCCCCGGGGAGCAGCGGGCGCCGCCTAGCCAATCGCCGGATGGAGGAGCGAGCGATCCGCAACCTTTTTATATGCGATATCGGCGTTGGCGCCGGACCCCCCGCCAGCCCGCGCCCCGATCTCGGGGAATTAAAAGTTGGAAGGCTCACATCTGATTACCCAAACACACACATTACACCGGATCGCCAATCTCGATAAGCCCCCTCCACAATTTATTAGCGGCTCTGACGAGTTGTTTTCGACTCTTATCTCATTAACCGTATAAAACAGACGAAAACGGTATTGTGATATGGCTAATATACAGAAAACAAATAATTGTCACATTCTTCTTGGTACCCTTTGTGTTTACATCCTTCCCATTTCTTGAGAGAACGTACCGCATCTGTTACTTCCTCCTCTCTCTCTCTATGCTCCCCTAACTGCACCTCATGCCTGTTCATCATACGTGCATGCTCAAGTATTATCTAATATTTATACCGAAAACATAAAGGACGGTTATAAAAGGCTTGGCGATACCGGTCGTATGGCTCAATACATATTTTAATTTGCACCCGATTTTATTTTGAGACAATAAATTGGATATAAAGGGTTTCCGAGCCGTTTCTACCTCCGGGATCATTGTCTTCACCCTACGCCTTTGCAGCGATTCTTTTGTGTAGGAATTATGAAATAAAAAGGCGATATCGTATGTCGGTGGTAAGAGGTGCGGCGGTGCGGTGCGGCGTGGGCGACGCGCGGCCGACATACGACACCTCGCGCGGCTGCTCCTCATTGTGCGCCACCATTCACCCGCTGCCGGCGGCGAGTATTCGATTGCAATGTTTTAAGCATTCGATTGCCCTCGCCAGTAATAAAGGGTTCCCAAGAAGTACGTACAAAATAAATTATTTTTTTCGCGTTTTATAGTCTTTCAAGCGGGCGCGGCGAAGGGTACGCTTATTGTTTCTATGGTGAATTGCGCGGATGAATGGGTCCCGGGCATTTATGCGTTCAGTGCTTAGAGATCGTAGGAAGATAATATGGCGCAGGCGGGTTCGGGCGGACCAGGGACGTCTGAGGTGGCAATAACAAACCTCCTACTGTACATTCATATTTAAATTAATTTTAAATAGGAAACACGTTTACCTTTGAGCCCGATAAACTGAATTCTGTATTCGTTCTGTAATCCCACTATTAATAGTTTATGCGCAGTTGCTGATAAGATATTTGTATAACCTAGCAGAAATAAGTCTAGGTAATACAACCTATTTTAAGGATAAACATAAATAAACAGCAGTCTATCAGCTAGTGTGATAGGTTATCAGTAATTCACCTATAATTTATGCAGACATGGACGAGACGCTATCTCTGAATCTTTGTTGCATCTCGCTTCTCTCATGTGGATGGCCACCTTTACGATCAGTGTATTAATGAATAGATATCTATGTATTACAGGATAAAAAAAAACAACAAATAATTAACGTTCACACCCAATACTTTAATTGAGGTCACCTCATGAATATAATCTCTTTATTCAAATTGATCTTGAAACAATTTCAGAGGAAGATCTCATTGTAAGTACCAAATGGGAATCAGTTTTTTTTCTACAGTGCGTTCATAGTTATTTTACCTCTGACAGTAGCAACCTAACAGCTACCTTATTGTAACGATTATAAATATCACTGTGATTTTGGCAGACTTGTCAGTGGCAGCAATCCAAAAGCAACCTTATTGTAAGGACAAACATTGTGAACAGTGATGCAAAATTTGAGATAAAATATGTAACTGTGAAAGGACTTTACTCAATAATGATATCCCGTGACGGGTCCTACAGTTCTGTCAAATCACTTTGACCTTTATTTTTGTTAACATACGGTTGCAGTTAGATACTGCCACTGATAAGTTTGTCGAAATCATAGTCATCTTTCTTGCCATTACAATAATGTTGCTGTTGCGTTGTTGCTGTTAGAGGTAAAATATTGTGCATGGACTGTACAACAGTTTACTGAAAGCTAGATACAGTAGATACTAGCTTCTGCTCGCGACTTCGTTTCCGTGGAAGTCGTAAGACACCACAATACAGGGTGGTCCAAACAGTGACGCCATAAAAAAAATTGATTCCTCATGCCCAGGTATCGGAAAATACCCTATGTATGTTCCGCGATTCTTGATAGTTTTCGAGTTATAATATTTTTTTTAATTTCTTGAAAATGTTATGGGAACCGCATCAACAAATTCTGTCTTTAAATTTACAAGGCTTTTTCACGTTCTTTTTTTTTGCAATTTTGATTGTTATGGAATATTCTTACACAGATAAAATAATCATCTTCCTATCATTAATGCAAGTTAAAATAATTTTAAGGAGGAATTCACGTCAGAGTGATACAGAGTCGTTAATGAGGCGAGGAATCTATTTTTTTTTATGTCGTCACTATTTGGACCACCCTGTATATTAAAATAGCCACATTTTTATAAAACTTCCCTGTACACTGAGACCAAAACTACAAACGTAGTATACGTTTGTAGTTTTGTTCTCAGCAGCCAAAATATACAGAGAGTCAGAACTGGTGATGCGGGAGCAAGCGTCGGACCTACAGTTGACCACGTATGCCACCCTGAATTTAGGTATAGATAAATGCGGAGATCCACGGCCAGCAGTAGACGCATAACAAAATAATTTCTTTATTGGGAATTTTCAATACCTAACTTGACTTAAAATGTATTCTACTCTAACTGAATGCGGGAACCGTGAAAAGGGTTCTGCCGGGTCGGGAGCACGCATCAGTAGGCGCTTGCTCCACTCAGGTGTCGCAGGGTGTCGCAGATACTCGTGAGATGGGTGTCATACAGGCACAAGATTTACGAAAATAAAATCTGCCTCAAATATGATCGAAAGGTTTTTGCAGTTTTTGCCATTTCTTGAACTCTAACCTCAAATGGTCCAGAAGAGTTTTTTAATCATCATATGAAACTGCCTCGATTGGCATTATAAAATGAAACTTGAGAACTAACGATTTTCTTGCTGACTGTACCTTTTTCCCAAAATCTGTGTATGCAGAAAGCAGTCAGTCAAAATGCAAAGGGCAGTTTCCTACGTTTTCGTGTACCCAAACGATTTTTGAGACGGGGCTGTAGCCTGTAAGCATCCTCCACCCTACCCTTACTGCAGCGTCTAAAAAAGTCACCTTGTATAGGTTACTTACAAGGTGACTTTTTGAGATGGTGCCTACCGGTACCTCATCTTCATCATCTACCTAGCCTTTTCCCAACTATGTTGGGGCCGGCTTCTAGTCTAACAGGGTGCAGCTGAATACCAGTATTTTACATGGAGTGACTGCCTATCTGACCTCCACAACCCAGTTATTGGGTAATACAATAACCCTTGGTAAGACTGGCTGTCAGACTTTCAGGCTTCTGACGACCCGTAACGACTGTCATAAATCCACGAATGACAGCCGGGACCAACGGCTTAACGTGCTTTCTGAGGCACGGAGGGGTCTTGGTACGTAAAGATGGTCACCCATCCACGGACCAACCGCGACAAGCGTAGCTTAACCTGACCGATCGAACCGTGCGGCTGTTATCTTTTATTTGATATCTAATATTATTGTTCTCACTTAGAAGCAATTGTAACAGCAACTGCATTATGAAATATATGAAAGCTATGTGGTATCATTTCCACACTGATATAAAACTTCCTGTCACTGTTGTTAGTGACAGGAAGTTTTATACCATTATCAAAATACACCAAGCGTATTAAGTACGTTCTATCGAAGCTAACTCAAAAATTACCCAAGCAAAGTTAATACAATTTTTAAGGGACCACCGCGCAAGTTCTTAAATGAAAAAAAAAAAAAGACATTTTCATAATCGGTCCACAATTGATGAAAATACATATAAATACACACATACATAAAAATACATACAGACGAACAAAGAACCTCTTTCTTTTTTGAATTCGGTTAAAATGAACCAAAAATTGATTTCAGTGGTGTCAATGCAATTTACCTAAACCACTAAATACTCAAAGCAACCAACATCGACTCACTTTTGTCCAAAATCATAAAAATCCATTAGACATGCACAGTGCGAGGTAATATGAGATATCACTAGGTTTATTGTCAGATAGCTTGAGGTCGGTCTCGTGAGTAGTGGTGTGCCGATCGAGTCCCGGCCGGGCCAGCGGCGTCTCGGTTCAATTAAACTTCACCATGCTGTTGTTCACAGCACCGCACCACCGCCCGCACCGGCCACCGTTCCGACTGCGTGCCTTCCTAATCTGTCTCAAATTATTGGACGCAGATATATACAGTTTCAATGCTCTGTACAAACTTGGCTGTTGTGGCAAAGAGCTTTTAACTCACCTGGGCCCTGATTCAATTGACCACTTAACGATTCCTTTGCTAATCCCGCCAATCTCGCGTTGATTTCGCGCGGTTTCGTTCACTGTTATAGAGAATTGCGGTCCTGTAGTCGACGATGGACCACGATTGCCTGACAAGCCAATTCTCCAACACACAATTTTTTTATTAGTGTGTAGGTATTTCATTTATTGGACAGCGGTATAATATTATTTTTTGATACAAGATCTAGGTCTACTATCTACTATGCAGCAATGACCTAAAATCAAGTAGAACGTAAGCAAAGTTTTCGCTTATAATATTTTACAGATTAAACTTGCATAAATAACGGCACCGCTTCACCTAAAACTTGTCATGGTAGCGAAAGAAGTAATATCTCAAGACACGCGGCTGCCTCTAGGGAGGTGGTCCAGGCGCGACGCAACAGCCTCCTTATCTATGCATGAGCAGCTCTGCAGCGTGTGAACATCACTGGCTCATGATTGTTTGTCCACCGCGCTGCCCAGCCAAGAAGTTAAATCGACAGCCTTCGGCCTCGAGGGAAACTCCGATATTGCGTCGACACTTGACACAGATGCACTTAACTATGCATGGACAGAGATACCGGACTCCCGAAGTCCCGAATACGAAACCTTGCCAAAGTTTCACACTCAATTTAAAAGTTTATAAGATTTATTTAATAAATAGCGCTGAGCATATCATATTGTATGATTATTTGAATATGATATAAGTAGAATAAAAACTTCTGGACACGTCATCGTTAAACTACCACTGCGTACTTTTTTGAACAAATGCCAATGAGCTAGAAGTTTATCTGGTATAAACAAAAAAAGATTTTTTTTTATAGTGGCACCAAAGGCATGAAATCATACCAGTCATCGATTTTCACCTTGACCGATCATTCGTCTGCGTGGGGCTATATTGTTTGATCAAGAGCGGAACACCAATGCCGATGGTTATTCTATGAAAATTTGCTTGAGTGATCACAGCAGTATGCTAATACGTAAAGGCAATAAGTAACTGTTGAGTAGCTAGAGTGAGTGACAATGGCGGCACGGCGGGGTCGCTCGCCGGGGGAAGCGGCGGCGTGGGAATCGCGAGGTCGTGTCCGCGTTACTGACATTACTATGAACCGCCAATTAATTTAAAAGAACTAATCAAAATTATATACTTGGATTTCTGCAGATGAAATTAAAGATGTGCGTAGTATTTTATCAGTTATTTGATGCAAGGCGCGTGGCGCGCGGCGGCGGCGACGTGTAGCAAAGCTCGGCGATGGTATCTGCGGGCCTGTGGCTCCTTCATCTCGCCGCGGCCTACCGCCGCCGCCGCCGCACAACACTCGTGGATCTCGCCACTTCACTAACTGAATTTACTTGATGATAATCGCTTTATTTAAATCGTATTGCTTTATCTTTATTGTTACGTATAGCTACGTGGAATTACTAATCGCTATTTGCATATCTCTGTATTAGAATAAAAAGTTTATGGCCAGAGAGTTTTGTGAACACTTAACGCTAATAATATCATTCATATTCAAAAGAATAGTATTTGTAGCGCGCTCTGTCGACGAGAGGGAGGAAAGTGAAAACTGAGGGGTTCTGAACAGGGGTGGAGCTCTCGGAACCTCCAACACCGAATACTGACATCTACCGGAAAAGTGTGGAATCAACTTACTAACAAGTGACTTTCCTAGTGCCGAGGAAAAGTTTTGGGATTTTAACTTTTCGCCACTGGCTGGCGTCGTTGGTTAGAATGGTAATGTTGTTTTGTAGCCAGTATAGCTACTTACTAGTTCGCTGGTAACTATTTCGTTAAGAAAACTGAGAGTTCAAATCACCTTTGTCTCGTGTTCGTGTCTTCTAGAGCGTGTTCATGAACAATAAAGTTCTTATAGTTTTTCAATACTTTCAGAAGATTACTTAGTTCAACGATGCGGTTGAAAACTTTTGCCTATAGGTAGAGTGGCGTTGTCGTTTTGTTTTTCTCGTTTCCGATTCCAATACTAACACGCATCAATGGCCACTAGTGCCAGAAAGCCATTTTGCGTTAATGTAGATTATGGTTATGGTCGTGGTTTACAATATTTTGGTCGTATTACGAAACAAGCACCGATTTACTTGGAGGTCTTATTTAATCATACCATAAAAAATAATGGATAAAAATAAAACCTTCACATTTTAAAATCCAAAATAGCATTGCTCCTAATGAGGCTTTTGACAGCGGCTATTATCTGTATCTACTGAAACTTTTACATAAACTTTTGAACAAATCTGTATTTTTAGTTATTTCGATAAGGTTCACCGTATTCATTTATCTTCCCTGCAATAAGACATATTCTAAAGAACTACGTATTCATACCTCCTCGCTAATTCATGAGGTCATTTACAGAAATGAACAGTAGAGCAATTTCGCGTAGTTAAAAATGTTCAAAATCTAGTCGCAATCTCATCTCAGCGACAATCAATGTCTAAACTTGACAAAAATGTAGGGAAATTAGAGGTATTTTTGACAGATTGAGACTGAGATCACTGTGAACGTTGTTAAAATTACGAGAATTGCTCTTCAGTTGTCCCACAGAGACCTATTTTAGGATCAGTGTTTTTCACATTACGTTGAAAAATTTAATTCTAACTAAATGCCATAAAAAATATAAAAATATGGTAAAAGCATATGGTGAAGCTCCACATAGCTCTGGCAGTCCTTCTACAAATACTGCAAGACTATTGGTAGTCTTCTGAAGTTCAAAGGTGCTTTAAAATTGCCGACTGGAAATAAATGATTTGACTTTGACTTTAACTGTCCTTACTTCATTCAAAACTCATTGTTTTAGGGGTGTATGGAAAAATTTCGAACGTGTTTGAAAATTCATTAACCACAAGGGACACTTGGACACAACGTGTTCACACAGCCGCTGCTTCGACACTAATTATCGTGTCACAATTAGAGACACCCGTGCACGTATACATAGACACTGGGTGCATAGATACTCTACTCTACTGTATAGTGTCGTAGTCTAAACCTAGTTTTCAAGAGAGAAACTCTGATACAGATTTTCATACTGCCTAATTACGCGTACTCATTAGGTAAAAAGTACATACTACCTCGTGTAAGTTAACAAACTATGTGTCTGCGTTTTGATCCTAAACACCTAACTTTGCAGTTTGAATGATGTAGGAATCTAACACAAATGAAAAATTAAATTAGTCCTGCTGATTATTCACAGATATCTACAATTAACACTGTCTAAGCAATATCTAACTACGTGTATGGTTTACTAGCTACGCCCCACCGTTTCACCAGAATAAGTCAGTTGTTTTTATGAAATATAATAGCGGGAAGCGATGCGTGAAACTGCGATTCCAAGTGACAACTGGTTTATTTTCACATACCCACATATAACACTTATTAACATACCCTACACCTCGCCCTTTATAACATTACTTAAAATATGGAGGCACTTAGTTTAGTTTACAAATTAACTACCCATTTTTTTATCAGTTTGTAATACAAATAAAAACACAAAATAATGATGATCTTTAACGGAATTGTGATCATTGCCCGCGCATTTTAAGATATAAGCCTATGATGCTCATTGACAATGTCGTTCACAATCATTTCGTTATGCACCGTTTGTAGTGTACCTCGTGGTGGTTTGTTTAACGTGATCATACTTACTTTATTTTTCTTCTTCTTGAATACTAATAGTTTAGAAAATGTATGAACGAAATAACCACCAAGTGCACCACCTTTGTGCGTTGTAATTACCTTAAGTTTTAATTTATCTTATATCTACGAGTACTATACCGTGTTTATACACTGGCCTGCAAAACTAAGCACTACACTTTTAAAATTTCAATTTTTTCTAAACTATACAAGTTAGAGATTTAAAATAAAAAACGTTTTTAAGCAAATTTTATCAGCTTTCTTTGAAACTAGTAAACTATACATTGGTAACTTTTTAACTTAAAAAAAAAGGTAAAACAATAAAAATAGCCTTTTTTAGCTTAGTGTCAAAAAACTCAATTAACATTTATAACTATGTTTTACATGTTATTTAATGTATAATAACTGGTATTGCCTCCTCGGGCTCTGACTTCAGCTTTGAGCCTGTTTGGCATACTGAACATGAGGTTTCGGAGCCGATGTTGGGGAATATTCTTCCATTCTTCAATCAGGGCCTGTTTTAGTGCCAGCTCATCCCAGGCGTGCTCAACCGGGTTGAGATCAGGACTTCTTGATGGCCAAGCCATCACGCTGATACCAACCTCCTGAATATACTCTTGCACGAGCTGAGCCATGTGCCGGGCATTATCATGCATCAGCATCGATCCATCACCCATATTTGCTAAATACGGCCCTGCATACTCGTTGGAAATCTCTTGGGCATATCTTTCCCCAGTCAGAGTGCTATTTTCTATGGCCACTAACTCTGTGCGACATTCTGTAAATATGCCAGCCCATACATGCACACTTCTTCCACCGTACTGGACTCTTTCTGAGAAGCAGTCTTGAAGGTATCGCTCACCAGGCCGCCTGTAGACACTTCGCCTTCCATCAGAACTGTAAACTGAAAATCGAGACTCATCTGTGAACAAAATTCTTGACCACTCTTCTTCATCCCACTGTTCACGGGCGTATCGCAGTCTCGCTACTCGATGCTCTCTCTCAAGTTTGGGGCCACTCGCTGGTCTTCGAGGTTTCAGATTTGCTTCAGCCAGTCTTCTTCTCACTGTACTGTCATTAATGTAGTCCCTTCGGGTCTGAAGAAGCTATTGCTGGAGTTCAACTGCATTAAGGTGGCGATTTCTCAACACAGTGGAAACAATATAACGGTCTTCTCGGGCACTAGTACACCTGGGTCTGCCCTTACAAGGTCTCCTCAGATGGTTTCCAGTCTCTTCGTACCTTCACTTCACCTTCTGGACCATTCGTAACGTTACACCCACCATTCTTGCAGTACGACGCATACTGATGCCTAGTTCCCGCAAAGTCATGATCCTAGCACATTCTTTAAGTGAAAGAGGCATGATAAATAAAATGTATGTGCTGTCGTCTAACTTAGCTTTTGTAACAAGACTCATCGATCAAGAAAAAATTGAAAACAAAAAAATGAATGGTAAAATTGTAATTCGAAAAGGATTATTTTTGTTTCTAAAGCTCTTTTCAGACATTTTTTTAAAAATGGGTCTGGACTGTGAAGTTTTTATATACAAAATTAAACTCTTTTTCGAGTCACAGCTTCTTCTGCCACTTGTATAGATAATATTTTTTGTAATTGCGATTACATACACAAACGAATTGTAGATAAGTTGCCATCTGATCACAGTGGACAAATAATAACATTTAGCTCCTATATGCCGTTACAAAAAATTTAAATAAGGTTTAGGCCAGTTACATGTAAAAATTTAGAGAAATTAAATAATTCTTTGGCCAGTAAATTATGTGATCAGAGTTTTAATAATATAGATGACCCCAATGAGTTCTACGCCGAGTTCTTTTCACTATTAAACTCGCAATTTTATGACACTTTTCCACTGAAAACTAAAAGTATTTACACAAAGTTTTTATTCAGTGACTGGGCTACTCCAGGTATTCGTAAAAGCAGGGAAAAACTTTTTGAACTGTATGGCTTAAAGCAACATATGAAAAATACAAACTTTTATCAGTATGTTGCAAAATATTCAAAAACTTTTAAAAGGGTGTGCCAAAGAGCTAAAGCTCTTTATATAAGCAATAAAATAAAATCAGCTGATGACAAAATAAAAACTACCTGGCGAATAATAAATAATGAAACAGGTAGGAAAAAACAGCGAAATAGTGAACTTAATTTAGAGACTGCACATGGCCCCATCAATTCAGATGTAGAAATAGCTCAGGAATTTGAAAATTTATTTGCTAATATTCCCCTTAAAACTACTGAAGCTTTAAATTCTTCCCCCACGCTTTCTGCTGCCTTACTTAAAAGGAATGCCCTTCGGAGCTTAGGTTTCAGCATACAAACCCCCAGGCTGTTATAAGAGCTTTTAAAGATCTTAAAATTAAATCAACAGAAGATCTCTGGGGTATGTCTGTAAAAGTATGTAGATCTCTCATCGAAACCATTGCACCCTATTTAGCTTTCATATTTAACACCAGTGTTTACCAAGGAGTCTTTCCGGATCTTATGAAACATAGTAAAGTAGTACCATCGTTCAAATCCAGTGATAGTAAAGATCCCAACAATTATAGACCTGTGTCAATTCTGCCAGTTCTCAGTAAGGTGTTTGAAAAGTTGATGCTCAGTCAAATGTTACGTCAGTTTAATAAAAATTACATCTTTCATGAACACCAGTACGGCTTCACCAAAGGGCGTTGTACCACTGACGCCGGTGTTACCCTCATGAAGAACATTTAACGCCTGGGAAGAAGCACAAGATGCTATTGGAATCTTTTGCGATCTCTCTAAGGCGTTCGATTGCGTAAACCATGAAACACTTCAGATGAAACTCGAGCACTATGGGATTAGGAAAACAGCACTTGACTTGTTAAGATCATACCTGAAAGATAGAAAGGTTAAAGTCCAAGTAAATGGCGTAAACTCATTGGGTTCTGAAATGACAATGGGCGTTCCTCAAGGTTCGATATTGGGTCCATTCCTCTTTTTAGTTTATATTAATGATTTACCCCAATCACTTCAAAATCAACCGAAGATGGTGTTATTTGCAGACGACACATCATTGATCTTTAAAATAGACCGACGGTCACAAAATCTTGACGACGTGAATAACTCTATTCTTCAGGTTCAAGATTGGTTTACGGTAAATAATTTAGTACTTAATGAAAAAAAAACAAAATGCATTAGATTTAAATTACCTAAAGTTAGAAGTAGCGAATGTGACATCATATTGAATGGCCAAAAATTAGAATTTGTTAATCAGACAGTTTTCCTAGAAATCACGCTAGACGAGAAATTACAATGGGGACCTCATATAACATCTATTGCGGGGCGGCTAAGCTCGGCCGCATATGCTGTTAGAAAGATAAGACAATTAACAGATGAAGAAACCGCGCGTTTGGTCTATTTCAGTTACTTCCACAGTATTATGTCATATGGCATTTTACTGTGGGGTCGGGCTGCTGACATTGAATCCATTTTTATTTTGCAAAAGAGAGCTGTCAGAGCCATTTACAATCTACGTCGCCGCGAATCTCTTAGGGAACTATTTAAAAGGGTTAATATTATGACGGTACCTTGCCAATTCATTTATGAAAATATTATGTATGTAAGAAAAAATCAACATCTTTTTAATAAAATAAGTGATAGACATAATTTTAATACTAGAAATAAAGATAAATTAGATCAACCTTTTTTCAGATTATCTAAAGTACATACATCTTTTATGGGGTACTGTGTTAAATGTTACAACAAAATACCTTGTGAAATATTGCAATTAAATGAAAGAAAATTTAAAACTTATGTTAAAATTACACTTTGTAAGCAAGGGTATTACAAATTAGAGGATTATATCCAAGATAAGAATGCTTGGAAACATGCTGGTCCTGCTCCATAGGACAATTTCTAGAGTCTAGACAAAATCAAACTGGTTGCTAATGTAATATAAAGTATAATTTTTTTTTTTTTTTTTACTTTGACATTGATTTACATTCTGTAATTACTTGGGGTCACACCCGGACTTAGTACTCCTTATTTATTTATCAAAATCGTCTACTTTTCGAATGTTTGTGAATATGTGAGCACCATGTATCTATCACATAGTTGATCTATATGGCATGGTTTCATTTATCCATTTTAATTCTTTTAACTATTGTGGTATAGTAATTTTATTTTTGGATGCATCGTCTTCACATATAATTATAAAAATAATGTATGCAAAATATTGTAAAACATTTTAAAAGAGTAACGGTGGAGTTTCTTGCCCATTCTTCTGCATACGAAAACTACCTTTTGGAAGGGGCGACTAGAATCAATTTTATTTTAATTTTATTTTTGACGTTCAAAAGTGCCTTTTATGTGCCTATTTGAAATAAAGGATTTGACTTTGACTTTGACTTTGAGTCCTTTTTATTTCAAAAGTATATCTTGTGTACTTAAAAAGTTATTCCAATTTTAAAAGTGTGATACTTAGTTATGCAGGCCAGTGTATAATATCTAATGTTACAATGTTTTTTTTTTTAACATATTTATATTAATTACTTTGCGTATTTGCCTTGGTATATGCATTTATGCCTAAGTTTAACACTTTCTATATCAGAAATCGGAACTGGTTCTGCTGTCACATTTGTGGGGCTTACAGCCGTATTACCGTCTAGTTGTAGTTGATTCTGATCAGTTTCTTCTTCACACGATGGTGAAGTGTTCTTAATTTGATTTTCCGGACTAGATTCAGTAACATCAATCTCAGTTAGGTACGCACTTATTTGTGCTACTCGTTTTAGAACGTCTAGAATGTCGTTTTTTAAGTGGTAATAATTGATCGATGTGTCGCTTCCACTCGTGTCCATCAGACACGCGTACTTTGTATGTGAGTGGATCCGTCCGTGCAAGCACAGTAGCTGCTGTCCATTTGTCAGCGCGAGCACGGTAGGCCCGCGCCAGCACCTGCGCGCCGGGCTCCACGTGCCGCTCGGCGCCGGGCCGCGCGCACCCCGCTCGCTCTGCTGACAACTCCACTGCACGCTCAGTGGACGGTTTTATAATGTCCAATCGACCTCGTAATCTCCTACTAAACAGCTACCGCTGGTGCCACTCCGGTAGTGGCGTGCTCACAATTGCGATATTGAAACAGACATTTCGAGAGGGCAGCATCTACATCTTTGCCTTTGTTTTCTTAAACTTATTTATACGAGTACTGGAGTTTGCATTAGTTCCTGACATTTTTTGAACTTCTATCCATTTACTGTATGCATCTACTGTCACTAAATAATATTTACCTTGAAATATAGCAAAGTCAATATGTAAACGTTGCCACGGTTGTGTGTCTGTGCTAAATAAATGTTTTCTCTTTCTTTTCTTGTCTTTCACTACATTCTCAATGTTTCAATTTCATTGTCCAATTGTGGCCAGTAAACATAGTTTCGAGATAGATTTTTGCATTTTGACTACCCCTAGGTGTCCCTCATGTAATTCCTGTAGAATTTGCTGCCTAAGTACCTTTGGAATGACCACTCTGTGATTGTATAATATACACTGTCTGTCGATGGGAAGGCTGTCCTTTCGATAGAAATAGGCTTTTCTTCATTTCGAGTAACTAACTACTGCTGGCCAGCCATTAATAATATAATCATAGATATTTTTAAGAACCTCATCTTCCTGTGTTTTGAAATTATATTTACTGGCCAGGTGTTTGAGTGTTTGTAGATATTCACTGAGAGATTTACCCGTGTTCTGACGTCTTTGTCTGAAAACATGGCGTTCAGCAGTTTCGGAGCGTTTGGGTTCAAGATGATCACCCACAATTTTAAAAAATTCACGAAATGTTTTTTTTTTTCTGGATGATTAGGTGCACATACATCACACATTAAGTCATATGTTGCCGCTCCGACCAACGTCACCAACGTTGCAACTTGTAACTCTGGTTTTATTTTATTTAAGCTTATGAATTGTCCCACGCGTCTGATATACGCTAGCCACTTTTTGCTTGATAGGTTAAATTCTTCAATTTTACCGATAGATATCTTGAAGTTCCACACATAAACGATATAAACCACACGAATTTAACTGTTTTCCTCGCTGCCAGTTGTACCTATTTATGAAATATAATAGCGGGAAGCGATGAGTGAAATTGCGATTCCAAGTGACCACTGGTTTATTTTCACATACCCACCTAAAATACTTATTAACATACCCTACAAACTCTTGATCCCGTGGGAATATCGGGATAAAAATCCTATGTGATAATCCTGGTTATAAACTATCTGTGTGCCAAATTTCATCCAAATCCGTTCAGTAGTTTTTGCGTGAAAGAGTAAGAAACATCCATCTCTCCAACCATCCTCACAAACTTACGCGTTTATAATATTAGTAGAAGGATATGGAAAGTAGGATAGAAGAACTAGTAGGATGAATAACACACAGTCTACAGACATAAGCAGGGAAATGTAAAGCGGGATTAAGTTGTAAGGTAGAGCTAAGAAGAAAGAGCTTTCTACTTGAATATGCAGAAAACAATGCCTATTAGAAAGAAACTAACATGTACAGTCAACAAAAGAGATAAGTATGCAGGGTCGTCGGATATAGTTGAAGTTTAGTAAGAAACGGATTGATGTATTCGCATAATTTTTTTTTATAAAAGAAAACCAACAGTTCATTTATCAAACTAAATTTAATTCGAAAACTTCCAGCGGTTTGTGTACCTAAATACACTCTAAAACCAAAGAACTAAAATACAGACTTAGGTACAACACACATTGTAATGATAATCTCTCTATTTGTATGCAAGTAGAACTAAACCTATAGAGCAACTTGCCTTACAATTTTGGACCACTTCAAGGTAAATTTCACCAATGAAGTTGAACGCGATCAGATCTGAACAGCGTTCAAGAGTTGTCAGTGACGATGAATTCGCTCTTGATGATATTAATATAACTTATGAAACATTCTTAGTAATAGTTGCTGTAGGGCGTGGCGCGTTGGGCGTCGCGATGGGCGGACCGCGCCCCGCCCCCTGCACCCACGCGAGCACCCACCCAGCACCCATGCGCCTACCAACCGTGCATCCGTGCAGGTTGCATGCACTCACTTTTAGAATATTGTTGATCCCGTACAACGCTGGCTCACTACGACACCAACCCTCTCGTGCAGGGTCACTTCACTTTTGAACTATTCGCGCCATTCGTGGTGACTGACAGATGACATTAGTGACAGGAACTACCTCACGACTTGTGTATGTGAGACAGTGCTTATATATCTATTAAATAGATAGACTACACTACTCATAAAACAATTTGTATGCTAGTGAGGTCTTGTATTTAACCTCCATACCATACTTTCCATAGAGCTTTTTTCAATTGATCTACAAAGCATTATTCTTATTGGCTATAACTTCTGCCATCACTAGACAATGAGGCAGAAAGGTCGCTATTTTGTCATTGTTTGTTTGTTTTTTTAATAAAAACGTTGCCCCACACTAGGAATTTCTCCTGTATGGTGGCTGCGTTTACAAACATTTTTTCATTGTTGTGGTAATTTGTTGACCTCTGGAGACTTGCTGCGAAGAGTCATAGGTACATTTGTATTAATTAGAATAATATGTATAAATCAATGCTGGCAGTTACATGTATCACGTAGGTATCGTGTATATTGTTTACTAATACTTAAGTTATTTTTACTAATACGAATACCGGATGTAGCTGAGTACCAGTATTTTATATGGAGCGACTGCCTACCTGACCTCCACAACCCAGATACCTACTGGGTAATACTATACCCCTTGGTAAGACTGGTTGTCAGACTTTCGGGCTTCTGACGACCCGTAACGACTGTCATAGATCCACTTCTCCATTTCCCGACAGATGCCAACCTTACCGTCCTTGACAACGTATTCCCGATAATTATTCGTCATGATAACTTCATCCATAATGGCACAGAAAAAACCTTCGGTTTCCCCGAAGAGGTCGCCGAAACGCAGCCATGATACGGACGCCAATAGGTGGAGGCCGTGGAGGGCCCGAAAAAAGCGTTCGTGAAGCTTCCCCTGCCATACCTCCCCGCAATCGTTAGTATCAAGTACCGCAGGTTTGCGCCAGTTCTCATTGACAAGGAGAGCGGGGTGAGACCCTTGTCCTCTGCTACGAAATATTGTATAAGTCCTAAGTCCTGCACCAACCGGGAGGGTGAAACCGCGGGGCGCAGCTAGTAATAATGATAATATTAACAGTACCAAACACACACAACCTACAAAACACTATAGCAGAAAAGCTGTCAAAATATACAGACTTAAAAATAGAAATAAGTCGAATGTGGCGATTAGGTAGCGTTGCCATTATTTCTGTAGTACTTTCAACCATGGGGGTCATTCCTAAACAACTGCATCAGTCTTTAAAAACGCTGGACGTAGCTCCCTCAACCTACCAAACCCTACAGAAAGCTGCAATCCTGAACACTTGCAGAATTGTTCGGAAATTCCTGGAGAATGACAATGATGCACACCCACAAACATCATTCACCACCGCAACACAAAGTGAACACATTACATCACCACGTCATATATCATCACCAATTATCAATTAGGTAGTACTCTCAGGGGTAGCCCTTGGCTTTGGCCCGTGTTACCCTAAAAAACCGGCAGATCAGTGCCATGATACAAAAATGTATACCAACAAATAATAATAAGGAATAATAATAATTGCAAATATGGACGAAGTTATGATGACGAACAATTACCGGAGATTTATTGTGAAAGACGGCACGGTTGACATCTGTATATTATCTCCGGGTGTTCTCGTCTAGCTAACGGAGAATACTTGCATAGACACAACCTTGTAGCAAGGATAATCCATCAGCAACTTGCTCTGAAATACAACCTTGTGGAATCGGAGGTGCCGTACTACAGGTATGTGCCCGACCCAGTTCTCGAAAATGGAAATATCATATTGTACTGGGATCGATCCATCATCACTGACAGGACTATTGTTGCCAATAAGCCTGATATAGTGGTAGTGGATCAATCAGAGCGACGCGCAATGATTGTTGACATAACTGTCCCGCATGATGAGAACGTGAAAGCCGAGAAAGATAAACAACTCAAGTATCTTGACTTGGCTCACGAGGTTGTCGACATGTGGGATGTGGACTCAGCGATCATTGTGCCGATAGTCTTGACAGCCAATGGCTTAATAGCCAAGAGCCTCGACCAATACCTGAGAAGGCTCTCGTTGGGCTGTTGGATCAAAGGCTTGATTCAGAAAGCGGTACTTTTAGACACGTCTCGCATTGTCAGGAGGTTCCTCTCTCTAGAGCCCTGACCACCGGTAGCCCTGTTCCCGATACCGGTGGGCTACTATTTTTTATATTTTTAAATGTATACGTTTTGTATTCTAATATTTAAAAATATAATTTATATGTGTTTACATTGAAATAAAGGAGATAATAATAATAATATTTTTTGGGCTCGGAGGAAGGTAGCATTTCAGTAAAATGCTGGATCTTGATCGTACTTCCGGGATTGTCCTGATAGCCGTGGAATACCTCTCCACTCCTCACAAGCACCTCAGGACATGTTGCCGCCTTGTTGCTACGACACTATATGCTAGCGACCGTTTTCGGGGGCCCATTATTGAGTGTGCAAGTCGCCCCCTGCCATTTTATCTGTAAATTATATTATCATTGGTCAGGCAGGGGACATAGACATTCCATAATTCAAGGTAACCGATCTATTATAATAATAATACTAATCGTTTATTTATAAAAAGGAAATACATTTACATTGAATACCTTAACAATTATAGCCACCCACACCCATAGCCCAGTATATTTTGTTTCCATGTTCTGCAATAGTCCTGCACCAACCGGGGGTTGTCCTTGGGTGCACTTGCATGGTGCATACAGGGATAATCGTCGGTTGGTGCCTCTTAATCATTTAAAATTGTCTAAAGGGCCTCTGCGAGTTGACTTCGGTCCCTGGTACGCCTTTCAAAGGTCCGGGACCCCAGGGTCCCGAGATATGTCAGACAAAAATAATATTTTTTATTTGTACGGAATATAAAGGTAGTACAAGGTAGTGTCTTAAGAGTAAGTTGTACAGTAGTTACAAAAGTTCAAGGTCGAACGTCTGACTCCTAATAAGTATAATATCTTAAGTACTTATAGGTACTTACAGCATACTACATACATACTTATTATTGAGTTAGCAATCAACACTGCACAACATGATTTAATAAAATTTTAAGTAGATTAGAAATACGAAGTGATATTCAATTTCGAAGTAATTTACGTTAGTGTTAATAATCATTGATATTAACTGTGTTTATTCGGTTATGGTCGAAGCTCGTAGGTCCCTCTGTAATGATGTCTAAAATGCGTGAAATGAACGGACGCTGGGCGACCACCCAAAAGTAGGATGCTCATCCGCTGGGAGTCTGGGAGTGAACCACTCGACTCACATGGTGAGAATCAAGGGTCAAAACATCCTTTTTAAATATAAATAAATAAATAACACAATTATTCTAAAGTCAATATTCATAGCAAACAGTAGGTATTCTCATACACACCATCACCTCGGTCATCATCATTAAAATATTGGTGTATCAACAAAACACGAGCCTGCACTTGGAGGTCTTAACATTTTGACTGCCTGTCACCTTTTTCGTTGAAGTAAAAAGTAACATACTCGTATACTTAAACTGATGTGTTAATATTGCGTCGTGCTAATTTTACACAGCCCCTTACTCTTTGCATTACATTGCCTTAATTTGGGCAAGTAAGCACCTCATAATGTTGCGGTTTTAACGAGTGACATAAGTACCTAAAGTGTTGGGACATACGATCATCAAGTAGCATGGAGGCCTTTTGAAAACATTTCATGGGAACACATAGGTAATTACAGAGTTTCGTGGTGCTGCGGCTACCGCCAAACGCATCAGTCACGTTTCCATCGACCACCGGCAGAATATCGCATTCACACCTTTATTAGGTACTCATCAAGTATCCTCATTGTGGCCAAGATTACGTTTCTTATTAGAAACTCATCTTGTAGATATTTACTTTCGTAGCAATTTGCTTGGACACCAAACACAATTTAAATTGTTGTAGTTAAACGTTAATAATTCACGCTTGAAGTAAGTAGTTAAAGGCGAAATTCTCGGAATGAGAGACTGGTTTTTTAAATGATTATGTCTTTGATTACATGAGACCATAATGGCTGTGAGTCACAGTTTGTGAGAACCTTAGCCGCGACCAAGTTACGTGTCGCACTGTACCGAGACTCGAGTCGTGGACTACGACATCTTATCGTCAATCAAACTGTTTTCTTGTGCTGAGATTATAATATTCATAACATCAGAACTATATAAAAATAAGCGGTATTTTCACATTTATAAGTGGGTGGTAGACCTATAAAGACGTGCTTCGGAAAATTTATTTCATCTAGGTAAATGATTTCTCAATAGCTCTATTAGACGATATCCGAAATAGTATGCAATCAAGTAGTATTTTGGCTGGGTAACCGCAGAGCCAGGTGGATGCGGTGCCAACAATCACGGAGCAGGTGATCGACTGAACGATGCAGACGTCTTCATCGACGCGTGCGCAACTAATCGCCTTTCACCCCCAACTTATCGCCACTGTGAAACAATTTAAATGTAATCAGTTATCGGATAGCTACCTATTATGTACTCTGTGTGGCAATCAAAGCCACTTCCGCACTTTTTTCTCAGCTATCCCGCCTCACAGATAAATGGATGGTGTTAAATTGAGTATTTTGTGTCGGTGGGCTTTTTACAGCTGTAGGTAATAGTTACGAATGTATTGTTGAAGGTTCTATTCATTAAAGTAGCTGTAATCGATTATACTATTTAGTTTCGTATAATTACAAACTGATCGTCGAACATAAACAAGTAATGAAGAGAAGATGTATAAGTTAGCTCGCACGGAGAATGTTTGATGCCTCGAGTCCTTTGTTTGTTATGTTATGGCTATTGTGCGTGCTAGTTTGCGGAGCTCGCTTCATCTTCGGCTCTCCGGCATTTCCTGCCAGCTTCCAGTGCGGTGCTACGTCTATTGTTGTTATTGTTTAGACGCATTTGCTCATTGCTTCTACCGGTTTTGAGTTAGTTTATAGTTCGTCATTCTATACAACGAAGACGCACATCCGATTATTTGCAAACAACGGTACCTACAGCTCGTTAAAGTGTTATTGTTATTGAGCAAATATTAGGTTTCTTAGAAAGAGATTTGTAGATTATGTTTTAATTGAATAGATGTGTAGACATAGCGAATAATTTCATGATAACCACGCGTTTTTTTAATGTTCTTTTATGTAATTCAGGCACTTAACTGTATAATTACAGCTTTCATTTAGCCAAGTTAAGACGGTTATGCTAAAACTGCAAGTTTCACCTCGTTATTTGTTAAATTAAGCTGTTAAACAATGGTGTACGATATAATAAATCAGGGGTGATTTACTGTGTTCTTGCCCACTGTTAATAAATGAATGAAACAGCCCCAAGTCTCGTAAGAACAGTTAAAAGGCGGAAGTCCATCTAGTCGCGATCTCGAGTGGAGCGGCTAGAACGAACCGGACGACCGGACGATGGCCGGACGATGGCCGGACGCACGGACCACTGCCGGCCAGTTACGAGGGCGAGGCTTCCTGTACAAGTCGCATAGGGCGTAATTCAAGTCCCTTTTATGCAAATAACTTTGGTCTTAGAATTTCTAATGTCGTCTCAAGTTATTTTCCTTTTGTGAACATGGCTTGTCTTGCGCTGTCAGCTTTTATGTCGTCATATTTGTTTTAAACTATTGGACATTTCTCCTTCTTACATTTTGCGAATGAATTCAATGCTTTTCTAGTCAGAAAACATGATTCATTCCATCTTGATTGTTTTGGAGAAAAGTTTCAATTCGCGGTGATAGGTGGGTTTGGAGTGGTCGCTGCGCACAGAGCGTGCAGTGCAGGTGTCGTCGCAACCGCAGCATCACCGCCACCTGCGCCTGCGCAGCTCCGGAACTACGTGCCGATTCGCCTGTCGCACGCCCCTGCTATCTATAAAAGCCCTGTCATCTAATACACATAAATTACCTTAAAAAAAGTCATTCTTTTGGATAATTTTTACCAGCGGCCGTTACAAAATAAATTAAAACTAATATTAGGTGACTGGTACATTGAACTTTCTACTTATAATTTTCTTTAAAAATCATGTAATAAACTGCAGTAATCGTCGGAGCGTGGTAATACAGAGGGTCGTGCACTAACACGGCATAGCTCACCAAAGGTGGTAAAAAGTCGCGCGACGCGGCGCGCCGTGACAATTGCCGATCACGCGCGCACCACGGCCGACAGACAACTGTATTTGTCGCAGATTAGTTATTGTCACTGCTATGACTAAGTAGACAGATTTTTGATAGACGGTCTACTTACTCCCATTACAATAAAGTTGATTATCTAAAAGAAACACTTTTTATTGTACATAATAAAAGGCAATAAGGAAATGTTTACTTTTAAAGGCGTTAAAGATTGATTGTCGATCGGACTTTAGTTTTGTTTGTTGTGAACTGCCTGAAGAAATTCTGTGAAGTTTTAGTATTATGCTTTTATATAATGGTGCAGGAAAATACTGTCTAAAAACGTTATTTAACCACTTTCTAGTGCTCGTTTTGATCTGAAATGTAATTGTAGAGTAGAGATATTTTCATCGAGATAAGTGGTCACAGTAGCTTCGGGCGGCGAGGTGACCTCGGCGTAGTAGGCGCACAGGCCGCGCGGAACTGTCACCAGGCCGCGCATGCTCCTCGGTTCGTTCCACCGCGCTCACGCTCATGCCGCCCGACTAAACGTCTCGTTGCACTATTACTGCGGAACAGTTTCCCACGGAACATTACCTTATTTGTACCCATTTTGTACCCAACACAAAAACGTTGCGGTCAAAAAATTGACAGTTCCAGTCAAATCACAAAAAGCGTGGCATTTGGCAACATTATGATTCAAGTTTCTAATATTGCTAAGGCCAATTACAAAAGTAATAGACGTACGAAGTAAAAGGAAGAAAAAAAAAAGAAAGAAAAGAAGAAGTAAAAGGGCAGTAACCCAGACCGCCTCGTCATTAATTGCTACCGGTATTGGAAGTGATTTGGGGCTCACGCCCAGACATACTCACTGAATGCCTTTGGTTCAATGGAGAAATTAATGGACAAGAAGCGATTAAGTAAAGCGTTTAACCGCCCCAATAAAGTGGTGTAAATATCAGCGACGGTCATGCGCATGATAGTTCGTACGTAGATATCACGCGCACGAGAAACAGATACGAGATCGTGGCAGCAGCAGTTTACGATGGTAAAGGCGTGAAACGTAGCACTGAGTGGTATCGGTACGGAGATCAGGCGTTACGGTCACGTATGCGTCACTCCCACGTCTTAATTGACCCATTTCGTGTGAGATGTAGCGCTCACAGAAAGCCGCGTCAGGGATACCATCGCCGCAGGACGTGACTCCGCCTATCGACATACATACACTATTCAACTGTCATTTCTAGATACTCATTGCTACGCATTTGACAGCATGCTTGTCTATTGTTGTTTGCTTGTGGTAATTTATCAAGTTATTGTCCTCGCTGTGACATATCCCAACACAAATTATCTTCTTTTGTTTTCTTGAAGGCAAGAACCAACCTGGCCATCTTAGCTATTCTTACAGTGAAAAATATTGGTACCGTTGCAGGAAATTGCAAATATTTCTTAAATTTTTATTAGTTTTGTAAATCGCTACATCTCTTCTGCAGGTGTATTTTATAATTATTTATTAACATTAAAAAGTAAAGAAAAATGTGTGAATCCGTGCAAGTAAAGTGTAGGATCATGAGGGCAACTTGATGATATCAAGGTGGTCACATTTTGTGGCCGCCAGTGTTTATTACACATATTACACGCTCGTGTCGGAATCTCGACACTTTAGTTTCAATTTGTAGATTTCGTCACCCACAGATACGTATTCGAGATTTTTTCAAAATCACCCCAAATTCTTGATAGGTTTTTTCTTTTAGCATTGCCTAACTCTAATCTTCAGTTTGTATGTAGCAGAAATGTCTGTTAAAGCGGAAATAAATCATTGAATTAGTTGTTAATTTTAATAATCGAGGGGTGATTTGATTGTTTGAAGCAACGTTGTTGTATGAAATATGAACCTTTCAAACAAACACCCGAGCAAATCATGATTGCTTCCCCAAATATAAATGTGATTAAAAATATCATTGTTGCGCGTAAACAAACTAATTCAAAGCTAAACACGAATAAAAAAAACTCTTGTGTTGGGTGAAGTGGCATATCATGGCGGACCACCCTGCCGTCGCTATCTCTCCGCAATCTTACCAAAAAACTTCACCCCCATCGATTTGTTTGTCCTGTGTGGCCTTCATTTTACGGTTCTCGGTGACTGTGAAATGTTCCGAATTATCTCTCAAATAAACCGTGAACTACCCTTTGTATAAAAATTAAGGGTTCAAGAAAGGGGAAGGAAGCTACTTTTTGGAGCATGTTTTTATTAGGTATTAATTATGGTCCTTAAAACTTTTACAGTTTTGTCTCCCATGAGATCTTTAATTAATTTAAAACTACTTAGATGTCACGTATGTATTTGCTACATTACCTATTAAAAATATGTGTTTTGTCAAACTCATGATCCTAAAAAACGTTTTTCTGCCAATTTAAATGTCCCAAGAAATACTAAAATGTTAAACATGAATGAAATCATTCTATCATCATTACGAAAGCTTTAACAAAAGTTATTATAGAAATAAGCCGCGATAGAGTTGTACGAAAGGCGTATGACGTAAAAAGTGACGCAAAGGGAGAATAGGGACGTGCCTAATCCATCGGAATGACGGCTGTCCCGTTGATTTATTAGGACGTGAACAGACGTATGTCCCACTTCGTCGGGTCCCGGGAGACGCAGGTACGGACAAAAAACATTTGGGTGTATGTGTATATGGGTGTTTGTTGACAACGCTCCGTCATGCTTGAAAATAAATATTTAAATAGAGAAGTAAAAAATATTTTTTTCAAATGTTTTGAGCGGTTATCGTGATGTCTACACAAATTGGCGTTTGTGGTTCTTTATTCTTTATTTTAGTTAAAACCTTTACACAAATGATGGATAGAGATATGTACAAGTTTAGAATGAAGTACCTATATTTTGCCAGTTCAGTAGTTTCTCAATTGGGAATAAGTACCTACCAAGCTACCTAAGTACGAAATTTCAACAATTTTGTTGTCAGTTGTGTACACAAACGATGAAAGTTTAATGATGCGATAGCGGATAGATTTCACGAGTCGTATCGTCCAAATACAAATCAAGGGTTGAACATTAGAGTAAGTTCGGAAGAAGCGGGGGGCTCAGTCAGTTCGCTATTAAATATTCAAGATGCTCGTGCTTGCCGCGTTCACTCCGTATCAGTTGGGGATTTAGTAAATTACAACATTATTGTTGTACATTTACTCCTTGCATTTCCTGGGTTCTAAATAAAAAAAAAAGAATTATTATCACAATTTCTTTTACTCTGATTTTGGGGTAATTATTACGTATATATACCTACATAATTAATTATCCTATTTTGATCCTACTGGATACCTTCGTCAAAACACACGGGTATTGTAACAATTCAATTAAGTATTTCAAGCATGAAGGTTCTATCTTCCAGTTAGCGGCATTTCTACATATCGACGAGACCCAACAACCCATCTAAAGATTTCATTGAAGCAAAGACCTTATCTTCTACGACGTAGGTAGGTAAAATAATCATGAACCACCAAAATATTATGTAGGTACTAACAATAACGTAACAAACCCCAGAAAACGTAAAGAATGAGCAATAACAGCTGAAATTCAGACCCTCATCAAAGTGGACCGCGTTGGCAACGTCGCATTGTAGATAAGAAGCACTTTTTCATAATACTTTATTCAGGCTCGGAGATTTAGCTCAGTGACAGAGTAATCGGCCGCGTCAGGAGTGAGGTGGGCTCGCTTAAGTATTAATGTTTAACCCTTTTGCAGCGGGCGATGGCGCGACGGGCACCCGACAACTCGATGTCAGTCCTGTCCCGCGAACGGCTCTTAAATATTTGATGTTCATTAATTTGTAAAGTTTCTGTAATTCACGTGAAATGTGTGACTTTATTGAATAGATGTGGAGTGTGTTTACAATGTTGTGTGTGATACGCTGGGATCGATACTATAGTATTTTACTGTTACTGTTAGCTTGCATCATCCCAATGCTGGGCAAAGGCCTCTCCCCATGACTTCCAGCACTTTCGACCTAAAGTATTTTATAAAATAAAAAAAAATAAAAACACTTAAATCTACATGGGCACTTTTGAAATGTCAGAAGCTAAGTGCACGGTTTCAATTGGTCGTTTCCTTTGGAGAAGAGACTGCAAGAAACTCCACGGTTACTTTTAAAAATAATTGGCTTTTACAAGGTTTTCAAATTACAGTGTAGGCCTGTCAACAAGTACCAGGTACTTAATAAAATAGAAAATGGTCTACAAATCTACAGTCTACAAGGCCTACAATGTTCCCACATTCACAAGATATTATTTTATATTCACTTATACCCATAAGGTTAATTATGAAGGAATGTCAGAGAAAAGATAGACTAGAGAAGTAGAGGGCAAGTTTGATTTTAATAGATAGACTACAGACGTGCTCCCATCTGCTTTTGCTTGAACGAAAACCAACAATATTTATGTATTCTCATTCTGTCGGCGTTATTTTTGTATGCAGTTTTAAGAATTTTCAGCAGCATTATTGCTCCGTGCTCATGCAGTCTCGATTCAATCATTTTTATTCAACGAGTCTGTTTTCTTGAATTTCATGTAATAATAAATCCAAGGTAATAAGAATCTAAGAATCTCTGGAACTTGAAAAGCCGATTGTAAAATTAGTCACAATCCAATTATTACATGATCATGCTCAAAAAACTTGAAGTTATCTAGTTCGTTATACTTTGTCCCAAATAATTCCCACTGGCTCAAATCTGGTGTTCGTACTTCCACGCGGATATTTCTCGAGTTTATCCGTTAAATTACAGCAGCTGCGGTGTAGGCTGCGTAATCCCTCTAATATATGCACAACTAAAAGGCAACAGCGCGACGGTCGCCCGCCGATATCGCCCCCAGAGGAGCGATCCGCGGACGCCCAGTGACCATCACTAGCTCTCGATTTAAATCATACTTTAATCCACATTACAATAACGTTGTAGATGTCATCTCTTTTGAAACAATACCCATTGAATATAATAGTCTATTGCTATTGCTACCACAAAGCTAAAAGGTTTACAAAGAGGCCTCTCTTGACAAAGGCACGTCCACAAAAAAGGAAAAAAATGTACATATAAAGTATTTGGCGGAGTGCATTGTGTTTAGCGAAGTTTAGTGGAGCGGCGCGGAGTGGAGGGCGCGCGGGGCGCCGGCGCCCATTGGCCGCGCCCACACCGTGGGTGGAACGAGGAAAATCTAAAACCAGTTTTCCTTCGACGCTCTAGATTTGAAAAGCTTTTAGCGTCATCTTCCTGTCACTCGACTCATTACCCGAGCCGCGTGCCGTATTTGCGACTGTCAAACTCATATGCGATATGTCATGCGACGTCTGATTAGGTACTCTGGGGACTTCTTGAACTTTTACACGGAGATGCCTGTTTATACTTCAATATCTGTTCCTTCTGGCAAGAGCAATATAAAGAACTTAGGTACAGCTTTTTTATGCTTTGAGCACTTGTCACCTTATCATTTATCAAATAGAGCAGTGAAGTAGCCTAAAGTTAACATGTCAATGGTGCCAACATGCCAATGGTGTTCAAGACCGAATATTGCACGTGTGTTCTAATCTATATAGTTGCGTTCTTAAGATGAACATTAATGTTGCGTGGAAAGCAGATATTAGGTCGTATTTCAATAATTGTAGAAACAAATATTTGCTTTGGAAATTGGAGGTATGAAGGTGGATAGTTCACATAACATTAGTATTTATGACCATTATGACCATTCTTCGAAGGCTAGAAAGAGGGAGTGGGTGCAAGTGGGGGAGGTCGTGTGGGCGGGGCGGCCAGGCGGGGCGCAGGGTGCAGCACCTCGGAGCTGGCGCGACTCGCCCACCGGAGCGCGGCTCGTGGCAGTCGCGCACCACACGCCGCTCTCGGCGCGCGTCCCGTTGCATCACTGCACCACGGCACGAGCTCGACGACCACCGACACTACTCCCTCATTATATAATTTCGCCGATACGGACGACACTGGCCTCGAAACTCGCAACCACCTGTAATCGGAAAATAAAGGTGCGTGCCAAGAATGATTGTCGCTAATTAAGCCGGTCGGCAGCAGGCACCCAAATAATTGGCGTGGAGGAAGCGCACGAAGCGCAGCCCGCGACCCGCGCCCCTTCAATTAGTGGCACCTGTCCGACACGCGCGGCGCATTAATTCGCACTCGCATAAATGCACCCGCAAAAAATACCAAAATAAACTGGAACCGATGCACCTGCGGCAATCAGCGGCCGACACGGACCAGCCCGAGTGCGCGAGTTGGATGAACGAACACCTCCGAGCAGGATCGAGAGCCTCCAAGCTGCTGGAGATATGATCATGTTATTCAAAGGCAATAGCAGTCGGCTGGAGCACCTCATTGAGAAGATCCAGGCGAACAAAGAAAACCACGACGTCACATCAGAGGATATAAAAGGTCAGCACATATTTTGAATGGGAAATAACTAAGTATCTAATCAACTATTAGATATTCTGGACTATTTTGTGTTATTAATTACGTAATAAGAATTTGGGATCTCAATTCCTATATCATGTACCTACTTGTGTCTCATCGCCCTCATTCCATCAATTTAAATATGAATACCAATACGTCTGTCTTGGTATTCATGAACTTTTTCAGATAATTAGTCGCACGATGTAGAGCAGAGAACGTTTTATTTGTATTGTTTTGACTGAGCTTACAAACTCTAGATCGTATCGGAAAAAAAACTGCAAATTGCGTATATATCGTAAAAATGATGTCAGCGTTTGTTTTTTTTGTAATATCGATCAGTCTGTTTGTGTGTTCATTTCGATTCTAATTAGATTTAAAGTAGAGAAAAGACCTCTACTTTAAATCTAAAATAATCTGATATAGTTTCAAATACACTGAATTTAACGATGGCGTACAAATTGGAGGATTCAGTGGTCACATTCTTTCCAAACTACTAAGGTTGGAAAAGTTACCATCATTTTTTAATCCTGGATCTGGACCTACGGCTACACAGTTAGTTACCTAATATTTTTCTCAAAGAAATCAATATGCGTAGTGCCCAACTAAGTTGGGGTCGGCTTCCTAATATTTTTCTCAAAATGGGTTTATAATCAGTTATGTCTTGTTGCCTTATCCGCAATGACAAAAAGATAAGAACATAGGAAATTACCATTTGAATTCAAACCTGCTTTGAACATAAAGTACCTAATTAGTGTATTTGGGATACCTTCTTCTATATTACTTAAAACTTTTTTTAAAGACATTTGATTGGTTGAAACTAGTTTCAAGTAAAGGTTGAGTCTTGAGTTAGGTTCTGTAATACGGGCCTAAATAATCCTCCTATAAACTCTCCATAAAGATCTCTAGAATCAATCGGACGTATTGAAACTTTGCGGATGCGGTAGCCGGTATGTGTTTGATCGTTTAGCGAATAGCTTCCGGAAATTGATAAATTATGTGTACGGTAGGGTGGAAACCCGATATTTGGGTACTTATAGCCGCCCAGAGTCTCTACATAAAACTCCTAAGAAATCTCCTTACTTCCCAAGGAAATTTATGATATGATATTTATGAAGAACAGCAATACACATCGTTACAGTACTTATACCCAGCGACTGTGTCCCTAATTCACCAGACTCCTGGAGGTCAAGTCTACTAAATTTACAAACGTTGCAATAGTCTCGCCATTCTGCGTTTTTTGTCAGATTTGTCATACGAAGTTTGTCCTGTCTGCCCCTGATCTCCGTTTCTTTTGGTAGATGCAAAGTAAGTGGAAGACTTTCAATTTGTACGTCCAGATTGTTATTGCGTATGAGATTTCAAGAATTACCTGGGGGAACGCAAATGGAATTTGCCTCAGTTACCCTCCGCTTGGGGCAATTAACTACCTACCTATCTGATTCCAGAATAAGAGTTTATGTTGTGCAATTCGCACTGATTGGCATAAATCTAAAAAGCCATGATGTATTTTTACAGTCCCCTATATGCTTGTATCATAAACGATTTTCGTGAAAACTGCGGGACGAAAATCTCTTAACCTTTAGTTGCTATAGGCTTATATCGAAATGCTGAATGTTCAGTTAGGTTTTTACCTTTTTGTGTTGTATAAGATAACTTATTAGTAAAGATAGAACCTGTAACTCATAATCAGGCAATAATGTTCCCACTTCTGGGACATAGGCCTCCTCTCTTCAAGAGGGAGTGGGCTGTAATCTACCACCAGTGCGGGTTGCTAGATGCCATATGTCTTCGAATTTGTGATTCTAGTACATGCCGGTTTCCTCACGATGTTTTCCTTCACCGTTTTGACAGCAGTGGTGATGAAATTATTTACACATAGTAAACCGCCTGCTTGGGTTTGGATATTTCTATTCCCATATACGGTTGGAACAGAAACACCCGGATTATAACGTATGGAATTTCTGAAAAATCTTTAGTTTGTAGGAACTAAGGTACCCAACACACATCTATAAAACTTCTTAGTGGATGTTACGACCAACAAGCATTATATTATTTCCTAGGCCATTATATTTCATACGAGCAGCCATAAAACATATGAAATCTATAATAATAAACTGTAAAGAGAAAAGGCATAATGTAGCTTTCCCTATTTTATTAATTACTGGCAAAAGCCTATGGTCCCGGTTGCATAGAAAACTAGTTTTTAATGGTTTAATTTTGGCACAAGACTTCGAAGAATTTTGTACGAATCTGAATGGATTTTCTATAACCAAAAACACCATACATACACACCATATAAATTACAGACATAAATATAGAAATTATACAAAGCTACTATACAACCGATTGTGATTTTAAGTCTGTACCTATAGACCTATAACTGTAGAAATTTCAAGCGTTTGTTTTATGAAAATCCATATTTCATTCAACAAATATAAGAGATCACATGTCACACGTGAGGTACTTGCCTTTTTTTTTTTTTTTTTTCTTTTTTTTTTTTTTCCTGGGTGGGAAATCATCAAATGACTCCTCCCGCTCTGGGCGGAGCAGAAGGGAGTGTCAGACTTTTACTGACTAAAACCCACCCGTGTTCCTTCAGTTGCCTGTGCCAGGGGCCACGGTATCTCTTTCGAACAACCCGCAGCCCCGGCGGCATCGGCCCTAACGGACCCCGTCAGTTCGTGCTGACAGCTCTTTGAGGCGCGCGTGGAACACAACGCGCCGTCGACCCGGGCCTGGTCCTTACCGGGCGGCGAGCTGCCCATAGCTCGCCGCCCGCAAGCCCGCGCCTACGGTGGCCGGGAGTCGGCTGTTGACTCCCGTCCAGGGCGTCTCCTGCGGCGGCTAGGAGCGCGAGGGTGCAGCGATTGCCTCTCCCTCGCACGCTCCGCCTCCTCCTTCGCGAGCATAACTGCTTCGCAGAAGGAGGTGACGGCCTCCCATTCACTCTCGCTCCGGACCATGGCCTGTATGAGGGCCGGACGCGAGAGGTCGCCGCCGCCGATCGCTGCCAAGAGGACACGGCGGGGTCCCGCCCAAGCCGGGCAGACCTCCACCGTATGCTCCACCGTGTCCTCCGGGCGATGAGGTACTTGCCTCAATTCCCCTTGGGAATTCTCGTGCTAATTCCAATGACCAATCCCTTCGTTTGACGGATTGACAGGCTGATGAGCTTTTTCATATCCAACCAGAATTAGACAAATAGATCTTGATTCAAAGGCAGATTTCATGATTTTATACTTTTACAGCACCATTTTTGTGTTAAAAGACGACAATTATTGCCGTTTTGTGTTGTCTGAAATAATGAGGTCTGCCATTTATGAAAATTAAATCATAATAAACGGCGAGGTAATTACATAACACTATCAGTACCATATCCATGGGTTTCATTTTGACAGTTCAACCAACAATATTCATTGCGTTATTTACGTTGTTGAGCAGACAAATTTCTTGAACATATGAAGCAATGGATTAGCAATATCCTTCAAAATGATTCAGATCGCGATTGATAGGTAGTATGTTACGCAGGAAGGATGCAGATGAGTGTGGATAAGTAGTGTTCAATTATAATTTAAATCGTAGCTAGCTGTGCTTAGGAACAAGGCGCCGCCGCGCCGTCGTCCATTGTTAACCCATAGGCACACTGCTTGCAGCCATATATTTGAAATGAGTTATGTACGTGTTTATAATGCTTACATCTGGTTGCATCTAAAAGTGGTACTACAATTTATATTTTTAGTGTTCAAAACATTCGCTTTACGGGAAACACATTTACAGCCCATAAAGCGAACAAAGCTTGATAATAGCTTGTTAAAACCGTTGGTTAACAATAAAATTGGTGTTCATCGATAACGGATAACTTGAAGTATAAGGAAATCAATATGTTTAAAGTTGTGTTTAAATAATGAGGAGAAAGGAACAACACACATTTTATGTGCAAATGGGACAAAATACTATAAAAGTACTAAAATTCTAAGTACCTTGGCATCTAGGTATGCATCTATGATTGCATATGTATATACATATCTATAATACATATGTAACACATAGACATAACATCACGCCTGTATCCCCCGAAGAATTAGGCAGAAGGGGTTAGATGGTTTTAATGGTGCCTAATATAAAAATAAATCATTAGGCGTCAAATTCTATTTTCTTTAACCAGGATGAAGAAAAAGCTTTCCTGCACGAATACTTTGATGCTCTATTTCCTCTATGTGACGCTGCTCACTAAACAATCACTTCCGCACAATAGGCATAAGGAACAGTCCTTTAAGCAGGGCTGGCATGGAGGCTGAGGAAACCGATGCGCATGTGCTCTTTGAATGCACTCACGTCACCAGATTAGGACAGAAATCCTTGGGGCAACCAGATCTTATAGGGATGTTTTTAACAGACCAGGAGATGTTATCAACTCTGGGGCGAGTCGGGCTGGTTGGAATAACCACCGACGGCCGCCATGGCCCACGCACAATATTCCACCTGAAGGACTAAGTGCGGAAACCAAACCCTCTAATATAGAGCATACTTTGATGCTTTTCTTATATCTTTCAATCTAATCATTATCATTCAGCCAAAAGGTGTTCACTGTTGGAAATAGGCCTCCCAAAACGGTAGGCCAGCCCTGCGCTTCCAGAATCCAGTATTTACTCAATTACATACATAGCGGCTGTAGCCGCGTAGACGCAGCGTAGCAGCCGCGACCGAGCAGCGTAGGCGCAACACACGCGTAGATGTCTACGCGCTTTGTTGCTACATTTCAACTTTTGGAGTGATTACATGCTGCGGGCTCATTGCGTTGACAGCTCAACAACATTCATTGCGTTGTTTACGTTGTCGAGCAGACGAATTTTTCAAACACATGGAGCAATAGATTAGCAATTTCTTCGTAATCCTTCGGATTGTGATTGAAAGTGTGTTAAGTATCCCGCTGGTTTAGCAAATATCGTAACGTTAAGTTTGATTCAGTAAATTAGTAACGAAGCCATAAGAACAAAAATAAAAACAGCTTTTCATGTTTGTTGCAGAAAGTTTAAATAATTTTTAATAAATGCACATACAAAGTTGGAAATAAAATTCCACTTCGCAAGGTGGCTGTCATACAAATTAACTTATTGATTTATTTCATTTAAAGAAACGGGTACCAGTACCGAAGTGCTCAGTTGTTCCAGTCTTTAATTTTGAAGGTCAAAAACACAGTTTTGCAATACTTTTATAGAGTTTTTGATGTTCCAATGATTTGTATTGTATTGTTACTGTTAGGTTGCATCATTCCACTGCTGGGTAAAGGCCCCATGACTTTCAGCTCTTTCGATCTGGGGCTAAAGTGGACCAATGATAGTTTATTTTCTCGCCACGTCCGCCGTATGCATATTGAGCTGTGGGCCTAAATAACCACTACATGGAGCTCTGACACAGTCAGAAGTCGTGGCAGCAGACTCCGTAGTTAATGGTGGGACGAGCTGGAGAAAACCAAAATACTTAATTTAAATAAGCAAAAAGAAGAGCTTGCGTGATTGGTTTTTCTAAAAAATTGCAACAAAAGCTGAAAAATGAAATAGTCACACTTATAAACAATACCTTAATTTTTTTACTTGACTAATGACGAGCACATTCATGAATACGCCATAAGTTCTTAAAAAAACGATTTACCTGAAGGCTATCGCGAGTGAGCACTATCAGAGAGGCTTTAAATAAAACATATTTTGGTTATGATTTATTCAAAGAACATCAGATTTAGACTAGACTAGTATCTATTTCACTTAAGTACCTAGAGCTTTTATTCAAACGTTTATACAGAACTAGCTTCTGCCCGCGGCTTCGCCCGCGTGGATATCGGAGAGGATTAGAAGTATGTCCTTCCCCAGGATGGCATCTATCTTTTTGGCATCTGCTGGCAGGCAATTTTATCGAAATCCGTTCAGTGGTTTAGGCGTGAAAATGTAACATACAAACAGACTTATTATAATATTATATAGACAGTATAGCACTTTGCCCGCGACTTCGTCCGCGTGTACTTTACTCTAAAAATTTCGAAGATGTATGTTTACGATCTTTATCATTTATTGTTCCCACTGTATTTATGAATTTATGATTATTTATACCCAGTTTCGAGTTAGTGGAAGCTAGCAGTAAAATCCACCCCTTAAACTTTATTACCCTTTTCCACCCCGGTAAGAGACGATTTTTGAAAAACCCTTAAAACACATACTTTTTGTTTTAAGTATTAGTACTGAGTTTCGAGTTAATCCGTCCGAGCGGCTTAATATTTTTTCTTCTATTAACTTTTTCACCACCTGACACCTCTGAGAGGATTCTTTCAATTTTTTTAAAACTAAAACTGATCATCTGTATTATCACCCCACTGGCGTAGAAATAAAAAAAATGGGATGTTTCGATAATTTGACTCAAAGATGATGTATACCAATTTTTGAGGTAATCAAACCACGTAGTAAAATACTCCCCTTAAAAAAATAATTACCCTGCCCCGTCAGCGGTCGATTTTCGAAAGACCCAAAAACTTATCATCGTTTCTTTCCTGTCAAAAGTATTAATACTGACTTTCGAGTTAATCGGATTGCGCATTCAAATTCTTCCACACAAAGTTTAACGCCCCTATATCCCCCTTTGAGGGGTAGTTTTGAAAAACTTATAATAATAAACTTTATTATTTACTTAGACGAGTATTCTTGCCAAGTTTCAAGTGTAATAACTAAATGAATAAGATTTTTCATATAAACTGTATCCCCGCTTTTCATCCCCACAGGGGTGGAATTTTGAAAAATCGTTTGGCATGTATTCATAACTTGATTCAAAGATTATTTATACCAATATTCGAGTTAATCAAGCCACGCATTATAATCCTCCCTTGTAAAAATAACTACCCCATTTCAACACCTTAGGGGGGGGGGGGGATTTTCGAAAAATCCTGATACATGTTATTCTTTATTCTTGGTCTTAAGTATAAACACTGAGTTTCGAGTTAATCGCACCGCACATTCAAATTCTTCCACACAAACTTCAACACCCCTATATCCCCCTTTGAGGGGTAGTTTTGAAAAACATAATATAATGATAAACTTTATTACTTAGGCGATTATTCTTGAAAAGTTTCAAGTTTATTAACCTAATGAAGAAGATTTTTCATATACTTAAACTGTATCCCCGCTTTTCACCCCACAGGGGTGGAATTAAAAAAAAACGGTTTGGATGTATAACTTGACTCAAAGATTATTTATACTAATTTTCGAGTTAATCAAGCCATGCAGTAAAATCCTTCCTTGTAAAGTTGACTACCCCGTTTTCAGCCCGTCAGCGGTAATTTTCGAAAAACCCTGATACACATTATAGTTTTCTTTCGATCCTTGGTATAAATACTGAGTCTCGAGTTAAT
This sequence comes from Apamea epomidion, assembly GCA_947507525.1. Lineage (NCBI taxonomy): Eukaryota > Metazoa > Arthropoda > Insecta > Lepidoptera > Noctuidae > Apamea > Apamea epomidion. The sequence continues at coordinate 10,904,273 of OX382225.1, forward strand.
CGGACCGCTCGCTAAAATTCTTCCATACAAACTTTGAAACTAGAATCAATTTTATTTGAATTTTATTTTTGACGTTCAAAAGTGCCTTTTATGTGCCTATTTGAAATAAATGATTTGACTTTGACTTTGACTTTGACTTTTGAAACCCCCCAACCCCTTTTTAGGGGGTAGTTTAGAAAAACATAAAATGGCAACTTCATAATTTACTTAGAATTAGTATTGGTGCCAAGTTTCAAGTTTATTAACTTAAGGAATAAGATTTTCCATACAAACAAAATCCCCCATTTCACCCTCTTAGGGGTCGAATTTATACGGTGGAGGTCTGCCCCGCTTGGGCAGAGCACCGCCGTGTCCTCGTAGAGGCGATCGGCAGCGGCGGCGACCTCTCGCGCCCGGCCCTGGTGCAAGCCATGGTCCGGGGCGAGAAGGAGTGGGAGGCGGTCACCTCCTTCTGCGAAGCAGTCATGCTAGCGAAGGAGGTGGCGGGATGGGCGAGGGAAAGATCCTCACGCCTCAGCCGCCGAGGGAGACGCTCCGGGCGTCGGGAGCCGCGTGACGACTCCCGGCCACCGTAGGCGCGGGCCTGCGGGCGGAGAGCAATGGGTAGCTCTCCGTCCGATCAGGACCAGGCCCGTGCCGGACGGCGCGTAAGTGTTCCACGTGCGCCTCATAGAGATGTCAGCATAGATGACGGGGCCCGACAGGGCCGAAGCCTGCCGGGGTAGCGGGATCGTCCGAAAGGGTTACCGCGGCCCTGGTACATAAAGGGCTAAGGAAGGAACACGGGTGGGTTTTAGTCAGTAAGAGTCTGACACTCCCTTCTGCTCCACCCAGAGCGGGAGGGGTCATTTGATGATTTCCCATCCTGAAAAAAAAAAAAAAAGGGGTCGAATTTCGGAAAACCCTGTCTAAGTGGATACCTACTCTTCACGAAGAACACACCCTCCAAATTTTATGTCTCTAGGACCAGCGGCTTAGGCTGTGCGTTGATGTATCAGTCAGTCAGTCAGTCAGGACTTTGAATTTTATATATATAGATTTGTTTTTTGCGTCTTATTCTTAAAACTGTAAAGTCATTAGGAACTAATTATTGAAATCCAAGTAAATTAATATAATGGTTGAGTAGGCCATAATGTAATCAATCACTTGTTTGATCATAAGCCAAAAACACGTTACTGTTATTGGTCACCGTTTACTTTTAAACATTTTATGATGTCCAATAAAGAAAAGAAACCAAAACTCTGATACGAACAAAGAAAATCATCTAAAATAAAAACAGTCTAAATGGCTGATACAGTAAAAGTAAGCTTAATAGCTTTATTTAATTTGTCTTAAGTGTGGATCAAAATCATAACAAATCTTATCTCATCAAATAAAACTGCACACGCTAATCAGTCATGAACTAGCTAGAACTAGACCGGTTGTAGGACGCCGCATGATACAGGATCGTAAAAAAATCATTCGGCTATCTTAATGTAAATGAATGGTCGTCGTTCCGCTCTCCACTTATGTAGCCGCTGCAATTAAACTTTAATCAACTCGTTAATCTCCTATCCGTGTCGTCGCAAGTAATCAGCCTTAAAATTGCGTGCAAACAAATCCGAATCAATCACGGGGCCAGCTGTTATTGTGGGCTTACATCACCGGCTTCTACAGCTTTTTAGAGGCACTTCCTTAGATAGTTAATTGCATTTACAAGGCCTGTCGGATCATTGTCTGTTCTGCATCCTTCAATTAAGAAATGCGTTGAGTAAGAGCATCTGTTGAAGTTTTGGAGCGTCAAGTTGTATGTTCTATTGCATTTTTGTCAATTTTTTGTACATTACGTTATCTTTCAGCTTTTGCATAAATTATAGGGTCCTGATTGGTGCGTACAGCTACTTATTAGGCGCCAACACAAATGAAGAATGTTGATGATAGCGATAACTAACTTAAAGACACATGTATCTAAGTGTTTATAGAAAAGTAGCTATATGATTAAGTTCACATAATACGGCATATCCTGGCTGCAGCGAGAGGAATAAAATTATAAAAAATAAGCAGTAATCTCATTAGAACTTAACATCGCATTAGCGAAATCAAGGTCTACGAGCACTATAAAGTGGTTTGTCGGTTTTCCATGTCGGCTAGCGATTGGCGTTGATTACCGAGGCGCCGGTCGAGGTGTCTCGCAGACGGCGCAATTAGGAAGTGTGCTTCCGCCGCCCACCGGTCGCCGGCGGCGGCGCCACCGTCACCCGCCGAGGAATTGCCTGCAATAGCTGCTAATTACGGCTATCCTCAGTGACCGGCCACATCCACCGAGCGCTGCTAAAATTGCACGAGTCCCGTTATTTGTTGCGCCAAGTGTTATTTGTTGGCCAGACCTGCCTTTTTATTGACCTCGTTCTTTGACGTATCATTACTGTTTCTTCAGTTGTTTTCGGAATCATTAATACATCGATCAAATACTCAGGTCTTGTGGGTAAGTAATAAACCGCTTAGGTTGATCGTTCAGGTTAAGGTGCGCTTGCCGCGGTCAGTTCGTGTATGGGTGACCATCTTTACATATAACTCCTCCATGCCTCGGAAAGCACTTTAAATCGTTGTTACCGGTTGTCATTCGCGGATCATTGGCAGTCGTTACGGGTCGTCAATAGGCCGAAAGTCTGACAACCAGTCTTACCAAGGGGTATGGTGTTACCTAGTAACTGGATTGTGGAGGAAAGATAGACTTGATGCTTAGACAAGAGCTTCATGTAAAATACTAGTATTCAGCAGCATCCGGTGAGACTGGAAGCCGACCACAACATAGTTGAAAAAAGGCCGAGCAGTTTGATTGATCAAATACATAGGTACCTATATCGATACTGGAGAAGCTGACAGAGACTATACCAGGGGCTGCAGGCTCGACATTCATAGCGATCGCTTTACGACCGAATTCAGTCGCAAAGACCTGTCGCTCCATACATTACCCCTGTCAATCCGGGACTTTGCGACCGAATTCGGTCGTAAAGTGATCGCTATGAATGTCGAGACTGCTGGGGCTGGAAGCGTTTCAACTTTTTCACAAACGCGGGATTTTACAATTTGTATGACTCCGTATCCAATTCTATTATGTTGTAAGTATATTCCCAGCTATCATTATTTTGACCATTAGTGGAAGTCGTTACCGCGTCCGGGGCGTGGAGTGCGACAGATTGATATAAATAGTTCCTCTTATTAAATGTGCTCGGAAGGGAAATAAGTCGTAAAAGAAATGTTATATTGCGAAAAATGTAATGAATAGCTTATTCCCATGATAAATTACTGTTATTATGCTAAGTACATACTCGATGGATTTAAATGTGGGTAGATTCCAAATTAATGTTGTTAATTATATTTCTATCTATCTCGGATCCTGTGCAGTGAATTATTGAGACCTGAGAGTGGATTTTTCTCAGGTAACCATGTTAATGATCATATTTTTCTAGGTCGAATCTTACCATGAAAACGGATATATTATGTAGATATTTAAAGATAAAATAATCTAAGTTAGGACCTTAGAATGCACACGAGAGCGTGCGAGTGCGAACAAGCTGCAAAATTGCAATTTTTTCCAATAAATTTAAATATTTAGGTAGGTAAGTAGGTATACCTACAGAGCAGCACTGCCTCATTCAATTTAACATTAAAATGTAAGGCGTGCTACACACTTGTTCGGGGGTTGGCTAGATTCGGTATAATTAGGCACAGTCGGGCGGGCAAATGCATTCGAATTTGCCACTCGGCCTGTGCCGAACCATGTCGACCCGTACATGTATGTAGCACCCCTTAAAATGTATCTATACTTACCTATACCTAGTCAAGTGTTCTTCGTCAGGGATGTACGAAGCTAGGCATAAGGCTGCCTCGCGCCTCGTGCCTCGCTACCTCCCGACATTAGTCATCATTAGCGCCGACGCCGCTCGTCATCGCGGCCCATTCAATTTGTTTATATTTCACGCCACTCCGAGGTGCCGCAGACATATTGCCTCTAGCCCTAACACCGAAATATGGACCCTTACCGATATTTATGGTAGCTTTATCCCGAGATGTGACTGTCTCCCGTAATGTGCTTTACACACCTTGGAAAATCTTCAAATTGATATTATTATTCTTTACAATTTGCTAGGTAACGACTTTTAGCGTTTATTGATATATGAAGAATCATAAATTGGGTTTCAGAGACACTTTGGGATGTACTATCATAGGTTTTATTAAATGGGGAATAAAAGACTTGGACACTCAGTGAAAACTTTGGTGAAAGGAGGTACTTAGAAGTGAAATGTTATCCTACCTAACCCTAGGCAATCTAGGGATTGACAGCTCATTTCAAACTCACTTCATCTAAGTTTTCACGGTGAGATTTTTACAGAATAGCACAACTGGTTTATTTTGAGGTCAAAGTACTTAGTACATTGTAATGTTTTCATTTATTATTATCTGCTTGTGGACACAACATTATTTTTGCGATTGCGCAATTGGTAAGATCTTCGACCGATACCACCGATCACAAGAGCAAAATACATATACATTTCAGGTGTTCACTTCTTACAATAATCCTATTTTCTTTGTAATTGTGGTTTTTTAATTATTTCCAGTTTTCTGAATCGAGTGGTTTTATTTAATAATAATATCATCAAAACTGATGATGATAATGTAGCTTTCAGGTTTACAAAATACATAAATCTACCACACCAAATAGGATGCATTTATTTGAGCTACTTAATTTTATTTTTCCTATTTAGTATTGACCGGTATTCGTAAAAGTGAAGATAAGAATGAAAAACCATTTTCTCAGAAGAAGAAAACATTATGAAGAAAACTTAATGGCATCTCGTAATTATTTTGACCACATTTGACCTCGTGAGGCCAGTTTTTATTGACTTATTTTAATACCAAAAAGGACTGGATTATTCTTTTTTGAAGATACTGGCTGAACAACCCACAAAAAAAAAAAAGTTTGCATGAATAAAATGAAAGGATGTTCGTTGGTAAGCGCATCACTTGAGAACAGCTGGACCGATTTAGCTATTCCTTGTTTTAAAATATTCGTAATAGTCTGAATAAGGTTGTTAGGGAGAGAGTAAAATGAGAATTTGCCCGAAAATTTGTAAAATTGGCAAAAACTGAGTGTTTTTTTGTTTTTGTTTGTTCTTTATTCGGTTCATTCATATTTATTTGTATGGTATTAAAAATAAAAATATATTTTAGTTAAGCCGCGCCTATCTGCTGTACAAATTATTTTTTTTTTCAATCGTTTCTACATGTAAATGTGAGTGTGTGATATTTGTGAAAAATAAAAACAACACGATTGGCGCGAAATTCGACTTCGGATTTTTAAAAACTTCATTATGTATCACTAATTTAACTTTAACAATCGATGCATTCGCCAAATAATTAAATGTTGTGTTAATTACTGCCCCCGTTATTGCGTTTAGATGTCCGGAATCCTAAATTTTATGTTTTTAAGCCTCCACCAGCACTGTTATGAAAAATGCCGATTATAGCATTTACACACTTGGATTTTATAAAGGTAAAAGCTTGTGCGCTAAATATGAAATATGTACTGTCGTTGACATAATATCTTTTTCCCAACTCTTTTATTTACTTGACGCACATAAGATTTGATGATTAGCTTAATAAATATTTACCTATGTAATCAATTAGTCATAATATGTCGTCATTCTAAGGTCCAATGGAACCTACTACCGAGCCGGCGGAGGGTCGTGTTAAATCTGGCTCTTATAAGGGCTGCCTTATCACTTAATGTCCTCTGTTATTTTGCCAGATCTTCAACATCCTCTGTCGTCAATGCAAAATCTACCTATTGAAGATTCACGAAAAAATACTCACTGTGACTCACTTCCTGGAAGGGTGCTAATAAGTTCAGAGATAGGCGGTATATGCAATTGAGTCAGCCTTTATTCTTAAGCCAGTCTAACTGGTATTATATAAATCATGTTGGTTCCGTGCACACAGAAACTACAGCTAGCAGATATGATAATTTTATTTTGGTTGTTTTACATCAGAGGCGCTGGGCAGCGTGGGCAGCACGGCGGGCAGCTCTTGGCCGTCGTCGACGCCGGAGCCGTCGCCGTCGCCGGCGTCCACGCCCACCTCGGCCGACGCCGCTGACGCCGAGGCCGAACCGCCCTTCACGCTCGGCGCCACCGAGCACACCCCTTACCAGTGCCAGTTCTGCGATAAAGCCTTCCCCAGGCTCTCTTATCTCAAGAAACATGAACAGGTATTTATGTTTACGATGTTAGTTTTGCTCGTTGCCTAGGTAGGTAGGTACTTGAATGACGGTTAACCAACGCATCCCATCCTACACTCATAATCTTCATTAAACTCCGCAAGACATATTCAAAGAGATCTAGACCAACGCAAGTAACATTTGAAGTAGGTAATATATACGTCCAGCGGCCGTCCTCTCATTTCCATAAAGTAACGAAGCTAACAGCTTCGCAGACAATACGACTGCTGCGGCAATCATATCTGTGGATCCACAGCCCAGTTTCGCCATGCATGCCCTCGCTTCATTAGCAAGTAGATACCCAAAACAGCCCATTTACAGAGCCGGTGCGTAGATATGCATCGCTCTCGGCTTGCAGCGCTGGCGAGCTGAGGGCTGTGACGTGAGCGGCCATTATGCCGGCCGTACATCTCGGCTCCTTTGTGTCGCGCCGATCTCGCCGCGTTACGATTACGACACACGCCGAGACAGATCTAGCTGAGATAGGACAAATAGAAACGTCACTTTGCATGCCGCCGCAAGCTGCTCGCCTACATACGGATATGGATCGGCACGTACACTTCAAGTGGCAAAACCGTCACCTCGTTCAAAATTAAAATTAGGGGAGGTCTTGCTCATATAAATTTGAGATAAGCCAGACGAATATCTAGAAAGGATTTCATTAGATTATCGGTATGCAATTGGCGTGTTGCGCTCGCGTCGATATCGATCAGCGCATCGCGGCGACCGTTGCTGGTGTCGGGTGTGCGCCGACAAATGTATCGCGCGATGATCGCGTCGCGGACCCGCGACAGCAGCGCGGTGACGGCCGGAAATAGGCTTGCGATAACAACTCCCTAGCCTAGCTCGCCACACCTTTATCATCGCGCCGCTGCTTGGGAAAGGCGATCATTATAAGAATAAATCAATTACAGAGTCCACGCATACTCGCCATTCGTCTTGTTCTCGTTGCGCCACCGGAGAAATCGTAAAGCAGTAAAACGTCTCGTGGAAAATATTACTTTAATGCTGAAATACAATCGATAGCTTGGAACAGTTCTTGGCCGTCCAGCTTAATTAACCCGTCCGATACGTATTGTGCTTCATAGAGGTAATCCAAATCGTAAAACTTTCCAAGTGCTATAAGATTGCACCACTAGATAGACTAGAGCGGAAGAATACAGAAAGTCGACCTCGGCGTCGAGAAATAGCAGTTTGACATACAGGTCTTTACGATCGTCACAAAATAGGTGGCGTATGTTGTTTTACGCTAGGATTGATTTCCAAAACAGTCCCCTGTCTCATCAAATCTATCGGATTGGTAAACTCCCAATCCTCATTATGACCCCTCCCGCTCTGGGTGGAGCAGAAGGGAGTGTCAGACTCTTACTGACTAAAACCCACCCGTGTTCCTTCCTTAGCCCTTTATGTACCAGGGCAGCGGTAACCCTTTCGGACGATCCCGCTACCCATTACGATCACCTGAGACACGATTTCACTGATCGTAGGGATGTTCTTTAAGTTGAAATACAGTTTTGGTTAATCTATACGCCTTTAATATCCCAGAAACGGTTTATAAACATCGCCTATGTCACTCTTCATCAGATGCATGTCTTAAGTACCTACCTTACAAGTTGCAATAATCGAACTAAATTGGGAATAAACTAAAACCGAATAATATTTTTTTGTGTTATTGTTATTTAAGATATTCTCAAAAATGTGTTTTATCAACCGTCATAATGATTTTAACATACTAACTCGAAGTAGTTACATATATGGATGAAAAAAAAATTGAGCGCGAGATTCACATCTTAATAACAGTAGGTACGAGCACCAACGAAGTAGAGCTACTGTTTCGGAGAACTTGTGATTCACAAGAATATTAAGATTTTTTATCATAAAGCCTAACATTTTTCTGCATGCGCTCCGCGGCGCGTAGTGAAGGGGTACATTAAGTTTATTCTAGTCGTGTAGTACTTAAGATTTTTTGTGTATTGTAGAGAAGGTGACTTATTTTGCAGTGAGCACCGGTTTGGATACAAACAAAGTTATGTTAATATCAACATTGAATGTGTATGAACATAATATGTAAATAATATCAAACTGGAGCTTGCGTGAGGTCTGGTCTGAGGTGTTATCGCTGTGGCGATGAGGGCCAGCGGGCCCACTTGACCTCGGGCTCTGCCGCACCTGACCATGTGAACCGAACATGTCGCACTGTTATTCATCTGAGAAAGTCGCTCAGTAGCCGCCCGCTGCCCATTCCCAAGCTTTTATTGGCTATCACGTTCACCTCAAACTAGTTTAAAATGTTCTTGGTGCGCTTTACTCGGAAAGCTCACCACCATTAGGCGCGTAATGTCGGTCGCTCTCACGGTATTTGTTAGCAGTTTAAATAACGAGCCGTGATACATACCAGTCGCGTGTCTTTTTACCATAAGCGCTGTGTAGTGTCGTGGTGGGAGCAGCACGCGGCGGCCAGCAGGGCTCCGCGGTGCACCCAGGGGCCGAGCTCCCGCAGCGTCCCCAGATCGTTTCGCTTATTGAATTCTCGCACGAAGTATCATGATGACAAGGGCCAATATTTTGTAAAAGAAACAAAACATTTATATGAACGTAGCTTACCTGTTGGACAATCAATTGCAAACAGTAATATCGCAAACACAATAAAACAACGTCTTATAAGAGCGCAGCTATCGATTAATCGATTGTCAATCTCGCGAGCGTCTAATTGGCCTACGCTGAGGGTAGCTTCCTCTTAAGTGAGTGCGTGGGCATGGGCGCTGGCCGGAGCGGGGCGCGATTTATCGTGCACGGACGATCAAATTTATTAATTCTGTCAGGGGCCGATTGCTCCAATTAAGTGAGTGGAGTAAACATGCCGCTGCTATGTTTATGTGTTGCCGTACTGCCGAGGTAGTGCGCCGTGCGCGGGCGCTTCGCGGTAAAATTCGCACGTCACTCACCGCTAATCACAACACGTGATTTAAATATCACTTGCGAGTCGCGTCACTAGTTTATGTGAATGGAATTTAATTAGAAGTTGGTCGTTTTTGGTTTTTAATCAATACAATTAAGTGAATATCTAGTGAAGTGCTTAGCCTACTATAGGGCCATAAAAATCGTGAGATAAGTGATCTGCTACTGAGCTGATAGATGCGTAATCTTAGGATTTATATGACGCTAGGTAGTCTACAATCTGCGTTTTGCGGTTCACTAATGTTTCACCAAAACACCATTGACAAATTTTTAGTTTACAACCAACGTTTCGTATACTATTTATTTCATAAACAACTGATTCCGCAAATGTTTTATTTTATAAACATTCGCTTTACAAACATTTGTATGGCAAATGCTTCTCATAAGAAATGTTTCGGATGATATTTAATCATTTATAAGTACATTTAATATTTAGATTACTTTGGAAAAATCACGTTTATACAAAATATAATTCTAAAATACATTTTCTAAACCAGTCACAAAGTGATCATGACGGTATTGTTTTGTATAATTTTATTAAACTACCTCCCTAAAACTAACAATGTTGTATTGCAAATGAGCAGTAACTTTATTTGATTTGTGTTTAAATCGAATAGAAATGGAATTAAAGTCTACATTGATGGCTATACTTATAACAAAATAACTTCAAAGAATAAATCTTTATACTGGGCCTGTGAAAAGCGAAATGACGAGATATATCAGTGAAAAAACCTACTAAAGCAATTTTTTTCTTCATAAATGTCAACAAAAATACAATAATATAAGGACAAGAACAACACGTCAGCCTAGTCAAATAACCCGCCCCTAACTGTTCCCGCCGCAAAAGGTACCCAAAACGCTTGCTGCATTGCCACGTTGGATGCCAATGGCTAACCTTTGCACCAAGAACGATTTTTTTTCTATAGGTATGTATAATCTATAATCTGCCGCGGCACCACTCGCTTCATTAGCTCGGCTCGTGCGTAAAAAAAAATGGTTAGGTTAGGTTAAAACTGGGGGTCACAGTTTTAACCTAACCATTTTTTTTATAATAATTAACCTAATCTAACTAGAAATGACTAACTAACTTAATGCCTATTTTATGAGTTTCATTTTTATAAAATTGCGTAATAATAAGTCAATATGTAAAACGTTTTTATTTCAAACATTTTATGAGATAAATTAAAAAATAAATGTTTTTTTTTTTGTCAAATATACGTATACCTATACTTAGACTATATTAAAAAAAGTTTATCGGATAGGTAATGTGAATTATTTGGCAAACTTGTTAGTGTACTCCGATTTATTGATCGAAGTTAGTGTATAATGATCAAATGACAAATCATGTTTTTGCCAGTCGTTGCTTGTCAAGTAAAAATTTGTAAATTAATTTTTGTTCAACTGACAGGACACCGCGTTTTGCATTTAAATACTGGCTGTCTACTGTAATTTCCAAAATAATAACAGTATTTGAGGATATTTGAATCTCCGTTGACGTTCTGAAAATGTACTACAGGTGAATATGAAGCTTAAATGTCCTAAACATTTCAAAGAAACTTGCTCAGAATTTTACAAGATTTTTTTGGTTCTACAATGGAAAGGTGGACCTTCTAAAGTATAAAATAATGTTCTAAAACACATTTTCCGACAAAACAGTTAGATACCAAAGTAAAGGAAAGTTCTAGTTTTATAGTTGTCATAAAATAATAGTAAAACAGTAGATCTGAGAAGAAAGCTCCGAGGCGGCGGAAGCGGGTCCACTTAGCCCAATTAGGCCGGCTCCGAGCTCATAATAATTGCTGCTGACTATACCAGGATACGCGGCACTTATCAATCTGTGGATTACACTCATGATAGTCCAGTAGGTGCCCTGTCTATCTAGTAATAAAATAATCTTAGAGATAAGCATCGCGGATGAGTTAATTTCTTAGGAAATTCGACGCTTCAATAAGAAAAGACTTTGCTTACAGATACTTTTTTAATGTGAGGTGGCCAAGATTCTGCTCAAGCTTGGAAATAATATGTAAATTAATCATACGAAAGGTCTTAAATTAAAACTTGCAGTAAAGTATTTACCTAATACATACCTTTATTATGGTACATATTCAATAATATTTATACAAATGTAAAGTTTTAAGGGCTTTTGTAAGATGTGGAGGTTTCTTGCCGGGACACAACACGCGGCGATTAAACCATCATAACCCACTTACAACATGTCGATATATTTATAATAGTAGATCGGTAAGTTATCACTTTTATCACAACAAGGTGCTCGCGACTTTGCATAAGCTAGCGTAGCATGTAACACTATAATAACGAGTCGTAGACGGCAGCAGTGGAGTTCAATGGGTATGATATACAGGCATTAGCTGTTAGCATTAAAATGATAAATCCTGAGGGCCTAGACTAAACGACATTCTATCTCCAATAAGGTTGATGGAAAATTCAAAATGTATGGGAGTGACATAAGCATCTTAAAGAGTCAAACCTGCGGGGTAATTAACATACTAACAGTAGCAATGGCTTTTATTTTGACAGTTCAACAACATTCATTGCATAACAACATGATTGTGTTGTTGAAAATAGTTGTAGAAATACGAAATGCTTTGAAAGCGATTGCCACTTGTCTAGGCCTTCTGGTTATCGAAAAGCTTAGAAAAGCTTAAGTGAAATAAAATAAACTATCATGTATTAGGATCAGGATAAGTAAGTGCTGGCAACTCTTAAATAGGACAGCGCATGATTGTTGTAACAAATGCAACAACAATAAGCAATATCTTTATGAGAAGTGCTGAATACATTACTTAGATATGCAACTATTAATAATAATAATAATAAGTTTGTTGACATGTGGGATGTGGACTCAGCGATCATTGTGCCGATAGTCATGACAGCCAATGGCTTAATAGCCAAGAGCCTCGACCAACACCTGAGGAGGCTCTCGTTGGGCAGCTGGATCAAGGGCTTGATTCAGAAAGCGGTACTTCTGGACACGGCTTGCATTGTCAGGAGGTTCCTCTCTCTAGAGCACCGGTAGCTTGGACCCTGTTCCCGATACCGGTGGGCTAATATTTTTTATATTTTTAAATGTTTTTATACTTTCTAAATTCTAATATTTAAAGATATAACTTATATGTCTTTACATTCAAATAAGGAGATAATAATCTTTTTTTATTTATTTTCCCATCACAAAAGTTTCATTATGCTATTTTTTTATAACTTAAAATTTAGAGCTAACTTTGTGAGGGACCGGTGCCTGATGTAGGTATGAACAACAACCTGTATTACAGGTCACCAGGGCCCTCCAGCGGCTAGTATGCTAGCTATGGTATTCGTTTAGCATTTCGCAGTGAGAAAAAATGGAAGCTTAGCTAAAAGAAAAAATAATAACAATTCTAAAACAAAAGTAAGACATAAATAAACAATTTATACTGAGGAGATTCCAGAACGTGGGTGTCAATGCTTAGTTGATGTTTGCTTGATTGCATGTGTTTGAGTGTTTGTGTGTGTGTGTATGTTTGTGTGTGTTAGAGTATAAGTTTGAAATGTCTGCAAGTTTATAAAAATAAGTTTAGAAGAAAACGAATGAAGCAGCCGAGTATAAGGTTAGAATCTATTTGAGTGGGACCAGGAGATTTTCAGTTTGACAATAGTCAAGAGTTTTAAGGTATTTAGAGACAGCATCTTTACACTTAGATTTCAACTGTGGGTAAATGAACAGCTTACTGTTTAGCTTGTTATAAAGGTATGGGCCAAGAAAGGAGAAGAAATCATGCGACAGAGCTGAATGTAAGAGTTTTTTTACACGTACATTGCCTTTACGGCGCTTGTCTTTTTGTAGATCCGGGTTATATTGCATCATTGTATGTTTTTTTGAGGATAGTTTGAAGGATGAAAGACTGTCTGACTGTAAGAACATCCCATTTTTTGTAGAGATTTACAGTCGGGTCGGAAGAGACCAGCGCCCGCCTTAAGAATTGCACGTTGGGCCCGCTCAACCTCAATGAGGTGGGTTTTCGCGGCGCCACACCAAGAAATTATGCAATAGTCAATCAATAATTGACCTAAGGCAAAATACACCATTTTAATAGTCTGTCTGTCTGCCGTGTATCGCAAGGTTTTTACAATATAGATTAGCTTTCGCAGTCGAGACACTAGGGCTTTTGATACTTCTTTGTTACTTGGCTACCGGCCTTAAGGAGGTGTGTCAGTAACAACTAACAAGGCATGTAATAACAAATTGAGATGTGGTGCTAATAGCCTCGCTGCCACCGCGGCACCGGTGGTAAGTCCTTGGGATCACACAAGCCTGCCAAATCCTCCCCAAATACCTTTTTTCTTTTTGGATCCCCTTACCCCTGTATCTTTTTTACGTAATCCAAATTCTAAAAACTTGCACGCATACATTTTGCTTCATGTTATTGTTATGTTTGTTAATTTGTTTAGTGCCAAACGCTAAACGTGTTAGCTGAAATGGAATAGAAGTCAATCATTCGTAACATTTGTTTAGCGTTGTTCTGAATGAATGTCGCGGAGGTGGTCAATTAGTAAAAGCGTGAACTGGCTGTCAGTTTGGGAGTCTATTGTGTGGTGGCCGGCTCCAGTTCACGGCGGTGCGAAGGCCGGCGACGTGGACGACTGTCATTATCTCCCTGCCACAAACTATTCACAAGCGCCGCATTACCATCCTCATTATGTCCTAACTCATGAATAATCTTTTGAGTGAGTCTAATAATACTTGCTTTTTACAACTAAACGTATTTCGTCACGTAGATACAAGATATATTTGGAGTTCTCAAATGGCTGCGTAGCTGTTTTACGATAATGTGTGTTCCCATAATAAATCAATAAGCATAAAATTTGCGGCATGACTTCGCTCACACTAGTGTGAACGTACCCTAAATACTGTGTCGAAATTTTGATCCGCGATTGACCTTATCTTTATTTCGAGTTTTAGTAGCTACAGTTTACTTGTCTACAGGACTCTATAGACAAACACTGACACACGGACAGTCTGGACTCTGTAGATATCGTTGATGACTATCAACGATATATGTATTAATTTAAATGTATCTATGCTAATACAATAATAATTTGCCTTCGATTCCACGTTCACTTGATTTTACATTTGAAGCCAATGAGAAAATTATTACCTCCTAGGATCTAGGTATGTTATACTAAGGTAAATAATAACCTCAAAGCTGTAGTTGCGACGACTTCCTTTTACAATAAACTTGAAATGCCCTCACACAATATTTAAGCAGGTTTCCTAATAGTCTACTTTAGATCATATCCTTTGACTGTTGCAATGCAACTTCCCTTCCCAAACTCGCGAAATACGCCGTGTAAACTAGGCACAAATACGTATTATAACATAGTAGCACCTATGTGACGAGACTATTGTGTGTATGGTGAAATCTGCGAACTGCCTACACGGCTTAACGGTTGCCATGTTTCATAACCTGTCGAGTCTGGGCATTACTTTTTGTTCCTATCTACCGTTACAAGAAGACGTAACTCAAAACGTGTTGTTCGCAGCAAAGGCGTTCCGGTGTACATTACCGATCAAATCCATCTCATTGTGATAAGCCCGCGCTGCTCCCGCGCAGGAATGTTATCGGTTACACGTATCGATTCGTTATACTGCAGCTTCGGATTCGTTGAAAAACTACCATTTCAACAATAAGTAGGATTTGTTTGATTTGGTTCTGCAGCAAAATAATGTTACAAATTACGAGTATAATTAATTATATGTTGACTTGGGTTTGTAGAGAGAAGCGCCCGTCATTTAGCTGAACATTTCAATTTCAACGCACGCTACTAGCTTACTCAACTTCATCTCGTTGCATAGCTGTACTTATAAGATCAAAAGAATCGATACGCAGATAATTAATTGAACAATTATCAGTCGTAATCGATCGCGGCGATGAAGCAGCGGTTCCCAATGGTTGATATCTTATTCGAACGTCACGACGAGCTTACTGGGTCCTTCGAGTTTTTTCTCTCTATTGACACAAAACGCCGGTAGATCGTAACTCCGTAAGCTGGCCAGCTCACGCAGGCGCAGCGGTAGTCAGTCCATTGTTCACAGATCGTTCTCACGATAGTTTTTATGATCAGCGCACCCGAAGTTATTTCGATTCGATATTGTGTGACATAAATGTGTACACATTTTAATCGCTCCTCATGTAATCGATTAAAATGTTATTAGATTTGATTGTATGCTTGGGAACACGAAGAAAACTAAAGTCGGAACATTTTGGATTTGCCCCGTAGCTTCATTGTATAACGACTAAAAGTTTCTAAACTTTCGTCTACCTAGGTTTGGTACAATTGCTTTTCTAGATCCGGTAGGGTAGGTATACGTATATTGAAGTTGCCTCTTTTTTTAGAATTTTGATTATCAGTGGCTGCTGAGGGCAAGATCCTCGATTAAACAGACCGGAAAACGGTTAAAACTCTTTAAGCTCTACTTCATATGTTGCGCCAGATCTACATATATTGCCCGTTATTTTATGGTCCCTATTTCTACGATGAATAGTTTATTTATCTTATAGTTGTAGGGGTCTCATTCTTATAATACAAACACCGATCTTTACATTCAAGGATATAAGACGTGACTTCTTTTATGTTATGTATTATGTCATTGTTTCAGACCCATTCGGATCAGATGCCATTCAGGTGTGAGTTTTGCTCGCGCCTGTTCAAGCACAAGCGTTCTCGCGACCGCCACGTTAAGCTACACACCGGAGATCGCAAGTACCGCTGCGCACATTGTGAATCTGCCTTCTCCAGGAGGTAAGAATTGTATGACTATCGGATATGATTTTATAACGATCAATATAAAACTACTTTTTGCCATTAAAACTCAGAAGGAAAGTGGACACAAATCGAAAGTTCCATATTGGTTAAGTACATCGCTTAGTTTTATAAACCTTTTTCCACCGCTAAATCCTATTACCCCTCCAAATATACGTAGGTAGTGTACCACCACAAATGGTAGTATGTACAAAAGAAATGCTAATGCGTCTAATCCCAAGGCATTGAAGATTAATATATGGTTAAGAGAATGCTCAGGAGATGCGTGCATGACAAAGGCCTCAGAGTAAGATTGATCACCATAAGTCACGGGCACCGCGCTCTCGGTCGTAAGGCGACGTGTCACCTTTTTCGTCACCTTACCGCGACCACGTGACTAATTCCATGCAATTTGTCGGCCCAACCAACCGCCGACGAGTGAAAAGAGATGATGCGCTGACAAATGACGTCGAGGGTCTCACAAAAATGAAATAATGGCCCGTACCTAAACGGGCACGGCGAGCGCGGCCATTAGCGGAGGTGTTTGGGCGAACGCCTCTATTCTGTAGTTTGCGTGAAAAGCCTCTTTGTTAGTTCTGTTTGGTCCGTGCTTTATGTGGGTACTTATGTCTCATATGACAAATTGACGTCTCAGCTTGGTCACAAAAAGACGATTTATCTCAATTTTAAAATCCTTATACGGATGTTTAGCTGTTACAGGCACATTATTTGGGTACGTCTTAACTTAACACGAAGGATTTAAGACAAACTAAGGACTCCTCAAATAACCTTGCAAATCCTTACAACACCGTAAAAATTTATACATATAGTGGAAGATACTGGAAGTGGGTTTTATTGTGAGTGTTGTATAGCGCCGATTACTAATAGAATAAATTCTGTAACCTAAGACCGCACGCACTATTTTTGTAACTCGGATCTTTATCGTTTTTACATCTTACCACTAAATAATAGAACTCACCAACAGGCAAACGATAGGTGTATACGATAGTTTCGATTTCTGAAATATTTATCGAATTAATCTGCTGTAAAATCTTAAGTCAACTTTATGATTGGTTTTTTGTGTTTTTGTGAACTAATCACAACAGTAGACGTATAATAATTTGATGACTTGAAATTCCAGTGACCATTTGAAGATCCACATGAAGACACACGACAATCAGAAGCCATTCCAGTGTACTGTGTGCAACCGAGGGTACAACACCGCAGCCGCTCTGACGTCACACATGCAGGGACATAAGAGGGACCGCGAGGGTCGCGAGCCTGATAGGCGCAGGGCTTTGCGCTGTCTGCGATGTGGAGACGCCTTCCGACGACCGGACCTGTTGCAGGTATATTCAGAACTACCAAAACATTCATTAATATAAGACATGGGTTCTAATCTAATGGAACTTTTAAAATTTCGCATTTTTCGCCATGTTTACCATATCTAATGTTTTTATTTATTCAGGCCCACATGGTGAGTGCTCATGGCGTCGACACAGCAGCTATGACTCCACCGCGACGCGTCGCGTCTCAGCCGCCGCCCACACTACTCGCCTGCATCTACTGCACTCGCGACACCTTCACCAGCATGGAACAGCTACAACTCCACGTGCGAGCAGCACACTCCGCGCTGCTTAACGGCGAAGGGCCAGTTCAAGTTGATCAGCCTTTACCCACTGATCTAAGCCGACGGGCACCTGACGAAGTGCCCCCAGTCAAACGTCCTCGCTCCGGATCTGGCACGCCACAAACAACCTTATCACCAAGCACACTTCTCTGCAATCAATGTGATGCTGCGCTCCCAGATTTTGAAGCATTTCGGGCTCATTTGAAAGGGCATATTGAAGAAGGAGGGGAGCTACGATCAAGTCCTGCGCCTTGCGTTCACTGTGGAGCTACGTTTGCGGATGCTGCAGCGTCTGAGCGTCACCTCACGGCACATTACTTGGCAGTCTCGTGCGAGTACACCTGCCACAGTTGCGCTCGGAGCTTCGCTGCTCCCGATGACTTGCAGAAACATCTTCTTGAACTGCATGCGCATCACTTGTATAGATGCGCTCTTTGTAAGGAGATTTTTGATTCGAAAGTTGCAATTCAGGTAAGGCCTTCATACAAAAATTGTTGTAATCTTGTAGATTTAATCTTAACACCCTGTTAATAATATACTTTGTTCTATTTTCAGGTGCACTTCGCGGTAGCTCATAGTGGTGAAAATAAAGTCTGGGTGTGTCGTTCTTGCGGAGCGGGCGCGGGCGCTCTCCGCTCGGAGGCCGAGGGCGCCGCTCATGTACGCTCTCGTCACGCGGCTGCAGCCCCACGATGTGCCTGCGGAGCCCTACTTGGCAGTGGGGTGGCCGCGAGAACCCCTAGGCCACATCGCGCGTATCGGTGTCCCGTGCCTGCCTGCAATGATGCATTTGCTGTGCAGTACTTACTCGAAAGACACATGCAGGCTCATCATGCAATGCAACAGCAGGTAAGAAACTATCGATTTTTGATTCTGTGGTATGTTTTCTCGTACTATTTATTTTTTTCTATTTCAAAGCTTGATTATTAACTAGAATGTCTTTTGGCAGGTTCTCAACGGAGAATTACCAAGAACAAAAAGAATGGACTCCACCAACGGAGGCGAGGGTGGTGACGACGCACGATCTCCGTGTACCCCGACAGCTGACAGCGGCGGAGTGACCACTGCGGTGGTGGCCGCCAGTGAGGAGCGACGGCGGAAGAACGGAGCCGTCGCGCTGCAGTGTGCGTACTGTGGGGAGCGCACGCGCAGCCGGGCAGAATTAGAGGCGCACACGCGAGCACATTCTGGAGCCGCGGCGGCGAGACACAAGTGTCTGATCTGCGATGAGGTGCTGCCGTCTGCTGCAGTGTTGGCGGAACATAAGCTCACACATTGCAAGGTTAATAAACTTGAATACATTTACACACCACAATAAGCCATGAATTCCTGTTAATAAAACTTTATATGCAAAATCAATATAAACCTTGCACAATTCAACTCAAGTTGCATGTTTCAAGTTTTTTTTTTTTGGTAATTTGCGTTTATAAACTAAATAATTAGAATTTGTATCTTCCTCCAGGTGATATCAGGCGACACGTGCTCCCGCTGCCGCGCTCGGCTCCTATCCGAGGAGTCGTTCCTGTCGCACATGGCGCGCCACCACCCCGCGTTGCCGGCGCCCTGCGTGGTGTGCCGCCAGACGCTGGCGTCCGAGCCCGAGGCGCGCCTGCATGCGCGCTTCCATCTGCGGCCCGGGGAGGACGAGCAGAGGTAACATACGGAGCCATAACACAACACCAAAAAAAATATATATTTTTAAATTGTGAAGTAGGTACCTCTATCTCTTTTTGGCCTTCTTAGGTTTACGTTTCCAAAGACAATTTTAGTAATAGGGGCCACTTCAATCTTAGAAAAAAATTGTTTCAATTAACATAATTATCGTGTTTGGTATCGCAAGAATGTTTGATTTAGCGGCCTTTAAAAGCTCAAAATTTGCAAATGCACGTTCCACTTATCTTCTAGTCAAAGTCACCTGGACGGGTTTGGTTTCGTTGGACCAATCTTCAATTCGCCAGTCTTTAAGACATTTGGATTCATGATCGAGACTATTTTGAAACTTTTGTGCTGCAACTTCTAGTGAAGAGTCCACCGAAGGAGGATGTTGGGAGGTCAGCTGTGAAAAGCAGGCACAGCGTTGGACCCGTTACATTGTCTTGCGGGACGCAAGGTTGCTTGATATAAGAAAGTCAACGCTTCTCCTTGTTTTACAGCGACCGTTCCAGTGTAGGTTGGTTGAGAACTGTGTAGCCCGACTCACTGTTGGCCAGTTGTAGTTTTCTTTTGAATATGCCAATCATAATATGTGTATACGCCAATAAAACAAAATACTTATTCTTCCTTTCTCTCTCTCAGATGCGCCATATGTCTTCGCGCCCTCCCGGAGAGCGAGGCAGGCGAGGGCGCGCGCGCTTGCTCGGCGTGCTACGCGCGCCACGCGGCCCCGCGCGCGCCTCCGCCCGCCGACCACGACTGCCGCCTGTGCCGCCGCGCGCTGGGCTCACCCACGCGCCTGCAGGCGCACCTCATCGAGCACACGTTCGCGGGCATCGGCGCCTTCACCTGCTACCTGTGCTCCGCCGTGTTCACGAGCGCCGCCGGCCTGCAGCGCCACCTGCCCGAGCACGCGTCCGCGCCCAGACCTTACGACTGCGCACGATGCGGACTCAAGTTCTTCTTCCGAGCTGAACTTGATAACCACGCCTTCGTGCATCTTGAAGAGGCAGAGATTGCGCAACGAGCTTTCTATGAGGCGTACGCTCGCGGTGCTGCGTCCGCGTGGGCCGCTTTAGCACCGCCGGAGCCTCGAACGAGTCCACCCCAAGCCGAGGTCAAGCGTGAGCCGGAGATCAAAGAGGAGCGAGGAACTGACGAGTATATAGAAGTGTCGTCGCCTCTCCCCGCGCCCCCTCCGCCCGCTCCTCCCTCGCCGCCCTCGCCCGTTCCTGTCGTGAAACTAGAGAAGCCTGACGAAGAGTGACTGAAGCGTCCCGTCGTGCAGTATTGAATGTGTCGTCCCTGACGCGGGCACGAGTCCCGCTGCAATACTAGATTACGTCCGTACGAGCTATTTTTAAGTCGTTAGTTTCGTTAAAGGTTAGTCGTTAAAGTTTTGCGTTCAGAACGCTGTATTTCCTGTAAGTAGTCCGTACCTATCGTTTATGTTGGCTAGGAGTATGTTTTATAATGTTTACATGGCTATTTGTATAAACTGTTAACTTAATATATTATGTTAAGCTTCAATAACAAAATTGTTTTCTTGTATTCACCTTTCTTATTTACCCAGTACAAAGAAATCATCACAAGCAGCGAGAATGTATAATTGATCCTTTATTAAATAATGTTTACAAAAAAGTCGATGTATAAGCTGTAAGACATAGCTTATTAAACAATAGATCCCTACGATAAACTCCGTCCTTACGGGGTGGCAACCTGCGTTTGTATCCAGGGAAGGAATCCAGCAACGTTGACGTAGGCAGCTGGCACGTTAGCATTGGCGCAGCCCAAACCCCACGCAACCAGCCCCACCAGCACCCACTGGCCGTTCACTTGGCACACCAGGCCTGAACCACCGTCACCCTGCAAGGAGAGAACAAGAACAAATATAACATATGAAGCATGATGTCCGAAAATAACTGACGACCCAATGATAATCGAAATGTTCTAAATGGTCGTAGATTAAGAAAATAAAATTCGTAAAATGTAGGCAATTATAAATGCCTATGAGCAAAACAAATTGAAAATATCGTTTATACCTGCTACTAAACTTGATAATCATTATTTGACCATCATTCTCAATCTCTAACCAAAATTGTGCTATCCTATCCTCTAATTTGATTAACATTGTTGCCAAGTCGGTATCTCGTACCCATAACCCAAATGACCATCATAAAACACACATTGATGTTAACAAAATGTTATAACAGTGTTATAAACTATGCCATATACATAACATAGGAAGTAATAAAGGCAAGAATCTAGAACATAGCTTTTACCGAAGGCCGCCCATAAAATAGGCATAATTATGGCGTAAAATACACTAGTCACCAACCGTCTGACCATCGAGGTGAAGCTGTTAGATAGCCATACCATAAGTATCTGCTGATGCTTGACGAATTCCTACCCTCGGACAATAGAAATCGGATGAGAACGTCAGCGGCAAAAGTAACTGACTAAGCGCTACATTGGAAATCTCTAAAGACTTCGAACCCAAGTCAGCCGAAGCTAAGACAATCTCCACACATGGGGGTTCATGGACGACTCAGATGTCAAGTCCATATGCGGCATCTCCCCTCAAACAATATGCTAAGATGAAGAATCGCTACATTTGCGTTAAGCAGAAAATAATACAGCAGCGGACTACTATGGCTTTATTAATTCATTTATATATTTAACTAGCAGAGCATGTCGGAAAACAAATTGGATTTCATAGGTTTTCATTTTTTTTGCGCGGATCTCTAATTCTTTTTCAAAAATAAAAGTAGCCTAAGTAGCCTAAGTGAAAGCCCCATTAAAATCCGTCCAGCTGCTTCGGAGATTAGCCGGAACAAACAGATGAACACAAAATTTTAAAAAAAATTGGCGTAAGTACCCGTACCTATATACTTTCATATGCATTCAGTATAAAGCTTAAATTTTGACATTACAAACTGAAACTTCAATTTTATTTATTCGTATGTATAGATATGCACTTACTGTACACGAATCCTTATTGGCTTCTCCTCCAGCGCAGATAAAAGATGTGGTATCCAGCACGAAGGTGGCTCCAAGCCGGGCGGTTTGCATCTGAGACTGACATGTCGCTGACGCCACTATAGGCACGTCCACTTTCTTCAGTATCTGCTGGTACTGGCCTGATACCCCAAACATGTCTTTACCCCAACCTGAAACCCAGCACCTGAAAAAGATTCCAAGTTCAAAAATGTATCATTCTAACTAATAACACAACTGGAAATAATAATAACATTTAGACTGTTATTTTCCGAACTAAAAGCCGGGACGATATATGTACAATTATTAAATTATAAGTAGTAGAATTCAACTGGGCTGGGCAGCGTTTGGGAAGCTTCTAAAGTACTACTAAAGTCTTCAATCAGTACGTCCTGTCTATTATAACTTACGGAGCCGCAACGTGGACACTCACGGTACGGCTGGTCCAGAAATTCAAGGTCGCTCAGCGAGCGATGGAACGAGGGATGTATGGGAAGGTGATCCGGCAGAAAACCAAAATTGTCGACATAGCTCACAGAATAAGCAAGCTAAAGTGGCAATGGGCTGATCATATTAGCCGTAGTACCGATGACCGTTGGGGTAGACGTGTTCTTGAGTGGAGACCGCGAATCGGCAAACGTAAGGTAGTACGCCCACAGACTAGGTGGATTGACGATCTTCGCAGGGTAGCAGCTGAATGAGTGTCGGTGAATTGGCAAGAATCGAGCTAAATGGCTTGCAATTGGAGAGGCCTATGTCCAGCAGTGGACTGCTGTAGCCTGATGATGATGAAGTTATAAGTAGTCACCAAAAATAAATATTTCTATTTTAAATCGTACCTATACCATAGATATAAATCGTCCTACACCTTCTAGTCTACTTTTCCTTTATCAACTCACCTTTGTCCTGTATAACTAGAGGTCGATGATGGTGGCAGACAAGCCCTATTTATGGTCACTGCTGCTCCTGCACTCGGTGTAATTGGCACAGCCGCTGACAATCGCAGCACCATGATGTCATACTGCAGGGTATTGGCATTGTACGACGGATGGCTGAACACTTTGGTCACCGTGTACTCTTGGTAGGGAACTGGCTCGTAAGTACCGGCTGCATCCCATTCGCCAAGACGAACTTTAACATTCGGAACAGTTCCTGAAACACTGTCATTGACATCAATGGACGTCACTCTAGTTTATAGATTACATGATTTTAATATAATAGCTACAACTAAAATTACTGGGCTCTAAGAAGCTTTTACATTACTTACACATAAGGCAATAATCTGTGAGTAACAGTCAAAACATTTAGTGAGTTTATGAGAACACCTCCAGCAATGTAATCGTTCTGCTTCGTCAATATGAGTGCCTATAATGGAAAGAAGAAATAATTTTAGTAATATTTAAAACAAAATATCAAAATGATCTTATAAATAGCTTTAAAATGTACATACCTGCCAAGGAAATTCTCCGTAATTAGCTTGTCCAGCGGCTGGAGTGATAGCTAGTGCAGGTACAGATTGTAGTAAACCACAAGCTATCGTCGCTGGGGTGTTAGTGTTGCCACAGCAATACTCTTGACCAGCTGGACATTGAGTTCCTACCTGTATAGTTTTAATCACAATTTTTGATATTTCAGATGATCAGAAAAAAAAAATAGGAATGCTGATAGTTTTACTTCCACTTACCGGAGTGACTATCCTGAAGTCTATCATACCAGCACCCGAAGTACTAGTTCGGACACAAGTCCCAGATGGCACACAGGCACAATTACTTTGTCTTTTCACAATTTTGTGTTTTCCATCTGTTCCTACACTATTTAAAAAATGTTTCATGCTTATAGCATATTTATGGTCCACGTTTCTACGTTGTCTTGGGAACTTCACAGCGGTGTCGAACGATGGTATTTGTGCACTATAGCCAGTAATCGGAGGCATTTTCAAAGCTGCCGAAGGACCCGGAGTGGTGCCAAGACGAGGATCAATCGGGAGCGGGCCTGCGATGGTATCATCAGGATTAAATATACATACTACGTCAGGATCGGTACAAATTATGAGAGATAAAATCATTCCACCTAAAGACGGCGCTGCCGTAGGTGCTGCGGTAGGAGCTGCCGTAGGTGCTGCGGTAGGAGCTGCCGTAGGTGCTGCGGTAGGAGCTGCTGTTGGTGCTGCAGTAGGAGCTGCTGTAGGTGCCGCAGTAGGAGCTGCTGTTGGTGCTGCAGTAGGAGCTGCTGTTGGGGCAACCGTTGGGGCTGCCGTAGGGGCCACCGTTGGAGCTGCGGTTGGGGCTGCAGTAGGAGCTGCTGTTGGGGCAACCGTTGGGGCTGCCGTAGGGGCCACCGTTGGAGCTGCGGTTGGGGCTGCGGTTGGTGCAGCTGTGGGCACGATGATTGGTGCGGGCACTCCGGGCACCACCACGATTGGCGACGGGTTGGTAGGGAGCAACCCCAAACAAGCTGTCAGAATCCACAGACACATTCTGAATACAACAATATAGTGAGATAAATCCTATCTAACCGAACGCCGTCCACCGCGACCGATCACTGTTTGTATGGTTGAAGGTGATGATGAGCTAAACATTAAATACGTCCTTAAAATTACGATTGACGGTATTTCCCTAACAATTGCAGCCTTCATGGTGTAATGCGCATGATCATATAGCGACAAATTGTTGCAATCAACGAAATGTGGATTACTAATCTTTTGTTGGCAGGCACATGTCGTAATTTTCATCATCAGTTGAAAGAGTAAATTATTGTAATCTCACGCACTTGAACCATAATGGCTAGTATAGAATTGCAACAATGGATTATAACAACACTATAATATATTATTTTACGTGCTGTTTGCTCTGGTTCTACTCGCTCTTTTATTTTTAAATTGTTTTATAACAAAGTGACATGATCAAAACGTGAAGACCAAAGGCAAGGTCATCAATGACGTCAAAATCTGTATTTTCAAAACATTATCCGTACCTATATCAGTTTGTGTTTTGACGTTGCGCGAAAAGTTGAACAGAAAAACCCGAAATACGACGTGCGCATGTGGGCATAAGCGGAAACTAAGATATTTTCTGCGAAAAAATGATTTTAATGTCTCTCACTAGGATTATTTTTATTTAGTCACTAGTCGACGCAACAGACGTTTTCCTGCCCTTGAAAATCCTATAGGAAAAGACGTTCAGTTTTTCCCGTATTTGAACATTCTCCGTATTTATTTTCCAATTTCTCTATACAAACCTAATTCAGACTATACTTATAGCTAAATCGGTTTAGCCGTTTACCAACAAATAGCATTTGATTTTAGCATTTCTATTTAAATTAAGTAGAAGAAGATAGATTACAAAAACAGTGTGAAAAGTGTATTGCGATACTGTGCGCAAAAAAAAAATAAGCTGTCAAAAGTCCCGAAAATCAGTTTAATGCAAAAATCTCGTAAAGCATTCGTTCTACGAACATTTATGGTATCACAAATTAATTCCTTACTAGCTTTTACCCGCGGCGTCGCCCGCGTTGATATCGGAAAATACCCTAATGGGACGTACTATCGGCATTAAAAGTACCCTATGTGTTAAGGTAAACCATGTATTCATTCCGTAATAGATTATTTTCATATAACTCTAGTTTACGCGAACCACGCCAGTAAAGCTCCCAGTCGGCATAATTTTTTTCCGACATGTTCAACAATCATCGTCATATTTCAGCTAATTTACACGAAACTACATGAATCAGTCCGTCCATTGGTGAAAACCGTATAAACACTCGTTCGGTAGTTTTTGAGTTTATTGCGATCAGACAAACAGACGCGGCGGGCTTAAAATATGTACCTAAATATATAATTTTGTACAAAGATCATAGACAAAGGAGCGGATCGGAAAGGACCGTAGGACCGGTTCTCTCGAGATAACAACTTCAAAATGTTGGGTAAATTATGCATTTTGTTTCCACGTCATCTTTAAGACCTAAATGACGCGTTTTCTTTTCCTGAATTATCGTAAAACCTAATTATGACACCGTTTTGTTAATATACAGGGTGACAGGGAAATCGACGTATTCCTTGAAAGGCGTTATACTAGAGGTCATTAGTAACACTTAACTAGGGTTCAAAACTGCATGGTTACCGAGCTGTGTCGGTTTATGAGAAAAAACTACTCCACTCCAAACAATTAATTGATACTATTCTGAAAATTGAAAAATGAGTGATCATTTAAAAAAAATGCTTGCAAAACTTACATAATCTCAGAAAGAAAAGTCTTTAATAGCAAATTTGTTTTTTTAACCATCCAGTATTGACCCTAGGGGTCAATACTGGATGGTTAAAAAAACAAATTTCACTGGACTTAATTTGTTGCTATTGACCTCTAGTATAACCCCTTTCAAGGAATACGTCGAGTTTCCCTGTCACCCTGTATATCTAATTGGTCGTTTTCTTCTTCGTCTTGGTTCTAATATTCTGCTTCTCTTATTTCTTATTCTTTTTCATAATTTACATAACGGTAAAACACCCTGTTAGATGGACATTTCGGTATATTTTTTTTCTCGGTTCTCTTGTATTGTAAGAGTTCAATATTGGTCGAAGGGTATTTAAAACTTGCTTGATTTGGCAGAAAATGAGAGTGTCTTAATTCAAAGGCTTTTTGAGCATAAAAACATTATCTCATTGGCATAACACAACAACTTGAACAGCAGTTTGCGCTTTACTTGACATTTTCTGAACCGTATATTTCAAAATCAAAATCAAGTCATAGTCATTTATTCAAATTAGGCTGAGAATCAGCACTTTTCGAACGTCAAAATTACAAAAGACAGTCCCCCAAAAACGCCCGCTTTTCATCACTTCCTAGTGCTATCGCTGAGAAGAAAAAGTGGCGCAACAAACTTCCCAGCAGCACAGCTGTCTGTTCAGTTAGAAAATACTTGATACTTGCTTGTATACAATACTAGGTGTTAAGTAATTAACATTACAAGGCACAGAACATAAAATTAAATTATTTGCCATATGTCAACTAGCTACGCCAATATACCAACAAATATAATAAAAAACTATACGTAGGTACTCAAGCTAAAAAACAATTACCTAAATAAAATCCTCCAGGCATAAAGGGCGTGACAGATTACATATTTATGCATTGCTGGGTTCTGGTCACATAGCTGTCACTTGAAGTCACAGATGATAAACTAGGACCATCGAAGTAAAATAAATAAATAAGTTAAAACTAATAACAATAATCTGTCAGTAAGCTAATTCTGGAGAAAGAACATGAACATTGTCTTGTGTTAATTAGGGCGATCAACTATTCTTATCGTGTAAGTAGTCGTTGATGGAATAGTAAGCCTTTGAACAAAGGTTGGATTTTACTTGAGCTTTAAACGCATTAAAAGGCCAGTCTAGCAAAGAAGAGGGTATCTTGTTATAAAAGGTTATACCAAGCCCAACAAATGACTTATTTCTAGTGTTAACACTGTGAATATCACTGTTTTTAGTGTATAAGTGTAAATTTTGCCTAATATATGTATAAGATGTTGGCGAAGATGAATTGTGATGCAACCGTGAGAATACCAATATCTTTAAAAAAATCGAGAATCATTGAGCCTACCAGAATCTTATTTCGGACTTTTTGGAGCATTATTAAGTAAGGAAGAAACTTGAAATAACATAAATTGACGTAAAACCAATCTATGTCGAGAAATTCGCAGAAAATATAATCCCGGTGATCTTAACTTGGATTTATTTCGCAAATTTACTTTTCCTAGATTATTTATTTATTGTATTATTTATGTACAACGCCAGCAGATCAAGCTACCAGAACTACCTTGAACCTGCTTTAGCGATAAAGTTGAAACTTTATTAAAGAAATTTGACAGATAGTAGTAGCATGATGTGCTTGCGTCTGTACACTCAGTAAAACAGATACAGATACGATATATATGTATAAGAACTGAGACAACAAACAACACAACATACAATAGATACTAGCTTGTACCCGCGACTTCGTCCGCGTGAAATTTCAGCTATTTTATATGTATATAAGTATTAGTATAGATAACATGAATAATTCACGTGTTTTTATATTATGTAAATTCAACTGTATCTTCTATATCTAATCCGTGCATTTGGCTAATGCCCTTTTATTCGCGTAATTATATCTAATTGTACGGTATTAATTAACTTTATTTCGAAAAAAAAAAATAGAATGTAAGATAAAGGGGAATCACATGTTAGGTAATATGCTTTTATTTACATTGTGTTCGGGGTTAAATACATTTATTATAACATAATAATTATACAGCCTCACATGTCCTTGGCTGGTGGACAATGAAGTGTGATACAACAAAGCCATTGAGCATGCATAGTTATGAGACCGTGGCGTGGTCAAATAGACCACCATCATTTAGACAATGTATCGATGTGTCACACAATGTATTTACGTGATTATGTATTTATACAATTTGCGGGACCTACTGATTTTTGGACGTACTCGCTTTAATCACAGGATTTTACCAAATAATCCCGCCATTAAGCAGAATTTAATTGGTACTTTTTTCTAAAATGCTCCACTTAATTGCTGCTACATTTTGCCGTCCAATCTCAACTTGTATTTTCCTTATGTTCATTGCCACAAAGACCATTTGCGTAACGCTTTTCCTTGTTCGGGGATGAAGCTTACTGCAGCATCAAGTCATCTCTTCCAATGTCCCCATAATGGGACGAGTCAACATCTGCCTAGCCTTTTCCCAACTATGTTGGAGTCGGTTTCCAGTCTAACCGGATCAGCTGAATACCAGTATTTTACATGGAGCGACTGCCTACGAGTATCTGACCTCCACAACCCACACAACAATTACTAGGTAAGACGATACACCTTGGTAAGACTGGTTGTCAGACTTTCGGGCTACTGACGGCCCGTAACGACTGTCTTAACGTGCTTTAACGACTGTCTTAACGATAGTCACCCATCCACGGATCAACCGCGGCAAGCGTAGCTTAATCTGATCGATCGAGCCATGCAGCTGTTATTACTTATCCAGGAGCCCCTCATACCAGTATTTTCATTTTAGTAGCCTGTATTGTCCCACTGCTGTGAAAAAGTCTCCCACATGACTTTCCACTGTGCCTTGTGTGTTGCCTTCTCCGGCTAATTTCCCGTAAACGCATCTGAGTCACGCCAGCGATAAATAAACTATCCAAACTTTAGGCCGAGTAGTTGATTCAAATTATCTCGCAACAATCCCAATAGATTACCCTAAGTAATAATATAATATATAATAATAAGGATCACGATAAGTTTTTTCAAATTATTGGTAACGTAACATACGTACATCAAATAATAACGATTACGTACTCTATTTGACGTACAGCAAGGTCATAATTTTGTAAATGTAATATGAGTCATTGTTAACGTTTATTAAATAAGTGAAAACGAAACAAAACCTTGTAAAAATAGCAAGAAACGTCAAATAAATCGCTTGTTTTTTAGGGTTCCGTACCTCGAAAGGAAAAAACGGAACCCTTATAGCATCACTTAGTTGTCCGTCCGTCCGTCCGTCTGTCTGTATGTCGACACTTTTTCTCAGGAACGCGTGGAGGTATCAAGCTGGAATTTATTTCAATTACTCAGATCTACTGACCCTTTGAGCTGTGAAAAAATCAAACTTCTAAGCCAACGCAATCAAACATACAGCCGTTTATGCCGCAAATTTTCGACACTCGCAAGGGAATCAAAACCTACAGGGTACTTCCCGTTAACTCAAAATCTTGAAATTTGGTACGAAGCAACGTCTTATAGCACAGATAAAGGAAAAATTGCGAATACTGTAAATTTTTAGTTACATCATATAATAAAAATATTTTTAATACTTTTAATTATATACTTTTACTTATATACAGGTTTGTACGGAATCCTCGGAGCGCAAGTCCGACTCGCACTTGGCCGGTTTTTTATAGTCATTCGATCCAAATCTGCGTTTATTTTGTGTCGTTCTTTGATTGAAATGATTCAATGTGGTTGCTGTAGTTTACTGCCCAACCAAATGATATTTCTATCTCATTTTTTACGCTTTTTTTTTTAACTTTTGGAAAAAAATGCCAGGGAAAGGAAAATGTTTATTTATTTCAAGCGACGCAGGCCCATGGATTTTTTGTGCGCGTGGTTTATGTGCGTCATTATTTATTAATAATGTAGATATCTAAATTAGTCATGTTTTCCCCTTAGAAACATTCTTTTATGTCCCTGTTTGTCATACAATTACTGTGAGCTATTTGGAGGCAACAATAAATGGCGATTTTTTTACAGGAGACTGCTGTTGTGCCAAACACGAAATAAGGAACCGGAGGAAAAGTAAACAAAAAAATATGCTTATGTCCGTAATACCAAAAACGTAGGCAAATCCGTAGGTATTATTATGTATATTGTTTTTATTTTAAAGAACTGTTTTATTGCGTCTTTAGTAGAATATAAGATAACATAGACTTTTTGTGTTGAATTTTAATTTTCAGTTAGTTTTCCTTCTTCTATAGCTTGTATGAAAATGAGGGAAATTGGAAACTAGTGCATCTGAGATGTATGACGTGCAATGACGAATAAATAATACCATTATTTCACAGTCCATCAGATCAGTTTACAAACACGGAAAACGAGACTGATTCAAAATAATAACGATAGCGGAGCTTATAGGCCAAAACGTTGATCTGTTAAAGATGTAAAATGTGTAAAATTGGTAGCTCATTATAGCCACGGTTTGTATCACTGCCACCTTACGAAAATGTTCTGCACCGACTGATTCATTCACACAATAGTGCTGATCGTTGTTAGTGAGGCGGTTCAGTTTATCGCACGAAGCGTACGCTGGTACAGATGGCGCTGCTACAGTTCGCCACTGGGGGCGCCACTAACCAAAGACTACATTGCCACTAACTCACGCTCTGCGCAGGCCGACCATACGTCAATACAAACAAGAGGTGTACTGTCGCGCCAGCCAGTAGTGCTCCGCTCAGTTTGCGTACACTGCTTGTGTAATGCGAGGCCGATTGTGAATGCAATCTATACTATAATTTTAATATTGCCGCGAGTTTTAATTATGACAGATTCGAGTGAAGCCCCTTTAAGAAATAAGTTCTGTTTTAGTTTAGTGAGTTGACGTTACGAGACGAATCAATTAACCGTGCCTGTTAAATCTGCAGCAGATATAAAATGTTAAAATTAGTGTACTTATCACATTAATGATAAAAATGTGCGGATTGTTGCCTATGCTATGTTTTGAGTTACATGAATTTCGGGGTCAGAGACGCCTCAGTCAGATATTCAGGTCATAAAATAAGACGTATTTTTTTAAGTTTACCCACAGTGCCGATGCGGCATTTATAAAACTGCAAATGAATTTTATTAACTGCCGATTTTTCAAAATGCCTTCTTATAATCAAGAAATTAACGTGGATCTGAATTCTAATGAAAATGGTGCCTTGAAGACTGATGCCAAAGATGGCAAAATCGATGAGAGTCGGTATATGTCGGCCGAACAAGTTCCAAATAATGCGCCGATGGGGCTTAACACTGATCAGAGGCTAGCTTTCGCTCTGAGGGATTTTTTGACTCCAACGAGCACAGCTCTTAGTGATGGGGAACCATCCCCCTCTGCCCTGTCGCAGAGTCTGCCTTTCATAGATGAGCAGGTAGATGGAGAAGACGTTACACACTCTGAAGAAGAGCAGCCACAAAACCGTGATACGGAGGATGTTCTGAACAACGCCGCGTGCCGCCTCAGGCGGTGGCGTGCTGCGTCTAGGAAGCTGCGCCGGCCGCGGATCATAAACAATCTGTGCTCCAAAGACGATAAAGACGGCAACGTGAGCAAAGTGTATAACGGTGGGCACACGGACCTGGCGGACCGGCTGCGCAGCCTGGCGGCAGCCGGCAGCATGTCGGCGTCAGCTGGCGAGCTGCTGTCGCTGGCGCCGCCGCCACCGGCCGCCACCGCGCCGCCGTCTCCCGGCTGTCTGCTCTCACCCTCGCTGGCAGACCAGAGCTCCGCGGACTATTTCGTAAGTCTTTAAATTTCCTTATCGTGTCGCATTTACTGACGGCTGAAAAAAATACTACCTGTAATCGTTCTTATCAAAAGTCATATATGGACGACGCGGAGGCTGATTATTTACATAACACCTAAGTAAGTACGTACATAAGCAAATATTAGCGTACTGAAGACGCACGCACCTCGTCGAAAACAAAGCATTTTTCTACATACATCAACATTTTACGTTCGTGCCATGAATTGTTAAACAGTCGTTTACATTAATTTAATTACTTAGGATGCAGCCTATTTTAAGTAGGGCTATAAATAATGAAGCTATAAGAAATGAGATTTTGAAGTACAAAACCTCGATGTTTAAACCTTCTGGGATCAAGATACAGTCGTTACCCGGTTCCGTTTTCGCGGTTTTTCTAAACCACAGCGCAGGGCCTGGTTGTAATGTAACACATTACACAGATATCTATTAATGGACATATTATTTACTGACACCTATGCTTCATATTTTGTGGGCTTGGCATAATGACGAAATCTGACGTAGCCACGTAGGTAAACATTAGAATTAGTAAACGTTGATACCTTAGGAATTAAGGGGTTTATTTATAAACGATGATTAAAGTTAAGTGAAGTTCAAACGTCAACAATGTACGGTTAAAAAGTCGCTAATCACTACTTACTTTAAGCAACGTTTATGAATAAAGGGGTGGATGTTTATAATATTCAGTTCCGTATTTCCGTTGGCAATTAGGATTACACCTGCATACGAAGACCCACAAGCATTAAATAGTATTTTAAGAGAGAACTAGTTTTAATTTGTATGACCTTCAAAAATAGATTAGTACCTAGATGGTGATTTGATTGAGATGCCTAAAATAAACGTTATTCGTTTATTTTAGGCATCTCAATCAAATCACCATCTCAATAAGGTATCTTGCAAAATATTTTAGTTCTACAAAATAAAATGTAAATGTAAATTATTTAGAGTGAAACTCAATCATTTTAATTTCAAAGGAAGATGTACATTGTACGTATCTTGTTGTTCCAGAAATGAACGAACCGCTTATACCTACATCACGACTGTTAAACATACATTGGTAGCTTTCGATATTAACTGTGATACTTCACTTAAATTTTCAATAGTAAAAAATAAACTTCAACTACTACAGTGACAGTCAAGTATCACAGCGTATAAAAAGAAAACAAAAGACGCTTCAGTTCGTTAAACAGCAATAAAACTGTATCTCAAGCACATCTTACAGCCTTTCACCCATAAATGAACGTCATTAAAAGTCAGAACATTATTCTATAAATCAAGTCTGACGTCATCGGTACGTCGTCAGTTATGGCTTTATTTATGTATCTATCAACAACACTGGCCGCACAGCTGTTCCGATATCCCGAAGTTACGGCGCTTGCGGAGTTGCAACACTTTACCAACAACGTGGACAAGTTATTTTGGCGGACACACAACTAAAAGTAAAAGGCCGAGATAATGTCGCGTTAGCCAAATAAACACTGATGATCCATCACACTGGTATTCAGGAAAGTTGACTAATTAGTTGCAATTTGGATGGTTCCTTGGACCTGCCAAATATCTTATCAGCGACAACAAATGAAACAGGTACCCCTCTTTATCTTGAGCTGATAAATTATAATAGGTACTTATAATAAACGCAATTTGTTGATATTACGAGTATGTACTTAATTTCCTTCATGAATTCACAGTATTTGAATTCTGTGATTTGAATGCACGTAGTGACGGATTGTCATTATACATATATAAACGTGAATTGATTAATTAAAAACGTTATTCATAAGTGCAGTGTTGTTATAGTGGTAAATCGTACTTATAAAAGAGGAGCACAAACAGCGAAGTGAAAGTAGCTTCCGGGTTGCATCATGCAGGTAGAACAAAAAGTAAATTACTTTTTTCATTACTTACTACTTTCAGTGGAAATCTTTCACATAACTATTTGATTTGAACATAGATAGTCATAAAACACCAATTTTCTAGTTGCATCTACACAGATAAGTCAAGCTTACTACCTACCTACTTGGGTCTTTTTCAGTTGGCTGTCTTGTGTTCATTTTATATCTCTAAATATTTAATACAGTTACCTATTTCACAAAGTCTTATATTTATTGTGAATTACGTTATCAGCGATGCTCAAAGTATTTTGAGATCTTTTCAAAATGCTACGACACAACCACGGCATATTATCTCTGCGCGCAACAAAATCCTGAAACTACGTGCGAGTGAACGTGTTCAGCTGAAGATAACATTATGTGTATGTAGTGATAGCTGGCCAACACCTACTATGTAACAAACCTTACTATGTGCGAAGGCAATTTTAGAAAAGCAATATTATAAAATGAGTGAGATTTTCCTTGAAAACATTTCTCGTTGCAGGCGCATGAAGCGTGTTTTTATAATACAAGTGTTCCGTTTAATTATGGTACAGTCTCCTTCACCCCTGGCTGAGTGGGACGACGGTTTGTCCGAACAGATGTATATATAATATAAGTGCTACAGGCTGGAGCACGCGGTCACATCATGACCCGCACGCCGCGCCGGCCACTAGCGTGCTGTATCGATTGGTTCGACCTAACGATTCACTTTAATCTTGACCAGTCACTTCACGTCACCAAATCTGTACAACAAAAGACCCAACTCGACTGTTTTTATTCAACATTCAGTTAGTTTTTTCTTGTTCTAATTTGCCTATGAAAAAATGTAGCATAGACTCACCTATACTTTAGAGACCACTGAAGGTAGGTGGTACTGATACTATGGTATTATTACAAGCTGTGTTAGGTTAAATAGTTCATATTAACTGGAATCCCGAGAAACCAATTAATGGATGTATATTCCTCAGTAGCAAGATACATTAATTAATTGGTTGCTCATATATTTATCAGTTGATTGTAATAGAGGTTTATTTCTGCGCTACTCGATGTTGAAACTTGAAACTTTGACCGTGCAGGGGAAAAAGTCTTGATTTAAGGTATTTAGCGACACAGGCACAAAAATAGGTTTCGTAAATAATCCTTGAATTTAGGATCATTGTTTTTAAAAGCGTCCCCGAACAAAATATTAATATAGCTATGACGAAAACGCCCCTAGGGAGTAAGGCATAAAGTGCGGATAGGTATACGGAATCACCTAAGTACTTAGCTATTTTTGCTAATATAACCACAAATACTTAGTTACCTATCACAAAAAGTAGTTACAAAAATACCCCATTTATTTACAAGGTTACTCGTTCATATTGATTTTTTACAAGCTATTGTTTCACCTATGTACGACGGTACGATATTATTATTTCAAATTCCTCTCGCAACCGGAAAATAGGCGGTATTTGAAAACCTTTGCGCCTGCACACAAATAATTGATTAGGAGGGTGTTCCATGTAATCGATACATGAACCTTGGGGCTTCATGGTAAACGATCACTACTTCATTAAGCGATGACCACCACAGCAGTTCATTAGAAACCCATTTTGACTATTCACTGTATAGGTACTTATAATGATTCATGTTGTGTACCTACATGTTCCGATTTTCCTGCTCCGCTTCAACTCCCTAAAGACGTCATGGGGGCGTGAATGCAATCAAAACACAATGATTTCAGTTCTAACGGTAACCATACCGGTATTAAATGAGTTCATGGACGTTCAAATAGTGTCGTGTTAGCTCTTTTGGTGTCGTAAAAAATGACTATAGGCGCTGAGCAGTATGCATAATTATGATTATTTAAGAACATCAACATGCGATGACAAATCGGCTTCCGGTTAAACAGTGAAAGCCACTTACGGGAAACTTGTAAGTCCTTATGAAACTTTACCTGTGTACTATACATGAATAAGACTTATTGAAGACGTTTATGATATTTTGAAACCATTGAAACCATATTTAAAAAAAAAACACTATTTTTTAAATGTCGTGCTGTGATAGGGCCTTTAGGCTTCTGACAGGACTTTCCATTTTTGTTTTCATTTTTCTTTTGCTTTATGTTTTTAAAAGTGTGTTTTATAATATCACTGTGCGGGTCCCAATAAATACTTTTTCTTTATTTCTTTCTTTTCTTTATCAAAGCGATGAAGTCATAAAACAGTGGAATGGTAATCGGAAGTGAACGAATGATTAAGTATAGGAAATAAAAAGCTATCACCAAGTGTCGTCTACATTTATTTACGAGCACAACGATGTTCAGTGCATTTCAGTGTCACCGCCAGAATCTGTTTTAAATAAGATTATACGATACCTTGAATTTTATTAACCTCACACTTTTCAACCTTCATGCAGAAGGTGACAGAAATAATTTAAAATTCTAAGGACTCTACTACTGAACAACAACAAAGTTACATGTTAGGATGTATTTTACATTGTCGAGCTCGCTTCCAAGTACAGTCAAACAAATATCCGATGGATTAGCGCTATCCATCGAAATATTCTTATCGATACTAACTTCATCTGATGTATATTTGATCATGTTTACAGTATCTATTAGTATTAATTACGGCCGTACCTACATGAGGTACTTTGATGTAATTGACATAAGTTGATTAGGTATAAGTAGTAGCACAGCGAAGGTTAAATCAGTTTAAAATGCCCATAATATTAATATCTCGTAAGAGACTCGTGCCTTACTAAGAAGAGCACAGAACTGAATATCTATTACTTAGCTGTTATTTACTTCTTCAAAATGTATAAGGTAAAGTTGATTCTTGGTTTGGAAAATCATGACGTTTGTATAAGATATTCGTTGGTTCTCTGTGTACATAGATAATCTGACAGCACGGTGTGATGTACGCGGTGGAGCGGCGCTGCTCAGTGTTCTCCATTCGGGTCGATCTCCTCAAACGGAGGAGCGCGGTGCCGCTGCCTCGGTATCCGCGCCCTCATGACCCAAATTTTCGCAATGACGTCACCGAACACCGACCACGATGTGGGTCGTGTCATGCGCCAGCACCGACCTACTCTGCACTCCGATATTGCACCAGATAAGATAGGAACAATCAAAGATATCATTATTATATAGGTCACGTTACCTTCTTCAATACGACATTCATTATATCAGTTTGACTTATGGCTCAACGTCTAATTGATTTATACAAACATATTGACGTAGCGCCAGCGGCCTTGCCACGAGTTGCTATGTTAAAAATGTATAAAA
Organism: Apamea epomidion; assembly: GCA_947507525.1. NCBI lineage: Eukaryota > Metazoa > Arthropoda > Insecta > Lepidoptera > Noctuidae > Apamea > Apamea epomidion. The sequence goes on from OX382225.1 coordinate 10,941,767, forward strand.
TAAACTTGGAACTTAAAAAAAAAAAAAAGAAAAGTTCAATTAAAATTTATGCTAATTGACAATTGTTAATCCTTAGTAAGACTTGAAGATCGTCTCCCTTGATGTTAGCTCCTTTGTATATTTTTTTATATTTTGCATATTTAAAAGACTTTTCTGAATTTCAGTTTTATATTTAACCTATGTATATGTGAGTGTACTAGAAGTCGGTTCTTTACAATTCTTCAGCCACTTAATGGCCAATAAATACCTTAGCTGAAGAGTTATATTGTCGTTTCTACGTTGCAATATGGAGACCACCCACATCGCGCTTATATTGTCGTAGAGCTTTTAGCGAAATGTAGATACTTTATTTGAAAGTGCTTGGAAAAGCATGACCAGTGCACTTTGAAACGTGACCGTTTTATCATCTTCATATTTTCACGGTTTTTTTTTCTCCTTTTATTATGAACGCACGTGTTTAATAACCACTAATTTGTCGGATTAATGAAGCTTCACGTATACACAAAAACTGTTGTTTTGGGCTATACGCTCCGAATAGTAGTCTGCTAAAACCGTAGCGTAAACATCTGCATCAACAGATACAGATTTATATCATTACAGATTAATGAGTCTGCATGGAATTACGAGCGTTGAGAACTCGTGTCTGAGTAGTAACCGTGCGGTCATTTGATCCCCGCCCCCGCCAGCTTTTGAGAAATGTGGCCATTTCTTTTGTGCATAGAGAGGTCTGGTACACGCAATATAGGAATATTTTTGTCTAGAGTCTGGACCATAGAGGATCATGCTCTCCAAGGCACAGAGAGGTCCAGAATTCTCTGTGCCTCGGAGAGCATAATCCTGTTCCATTTCTCTTATTAAATAACTATTCTGGTTGTACTAGGCACCTAGATTATCAAAAACCGGAAAGTCTGCCAAACAGCCTAGTACTTACAATAACTTTGAATGCCAGTATTTTTCAGTACGAGGTGGCTGACTTCAACCAGTCGCAGTCATATGTAATCCATACAAAAATGTTTACTTATTCAACATTTATTTAAATAAAATCAAAGATAAAAGAAACCGCAGAGCGATATGTTTAAAAACAGTATGTATCATAGCAGAGCCAGAGCATTGTTATAAAAATACACAAACGGTTACCAAGGTAAATTAATTACCTACGTCAATGCGAATATAATAATTGTTTGTTGGACACCTACATATTAGTACGAGTGCTCTGACACGTACCTATACACAATTATTGTTATTATTTTACCTATATACAAACGTTTGTGGTTGGGAACACAAAATAGATACTCGTACCTACCCCATTTCATTTGTTTCTATTTGAAGGTATTGCTTGTAATTTTTATGTTCGATTCCCGTTAATGCAAAATTAATCGCGAGCATGCGTTAAAATTGTGCTCTGGAGTATCCTTAAAGATTTTTCCTTGTTTAAGCCATGAATTAAAATCAAAGGTTCCATTGAGATGTTGAATTGAAACAGATAAACTAATATATGAACCACAATGAAGGTGGTTTAACAATATCTAGTTTTAGGCCAGATTGATTTCGACCGAATGAACGCAGTTATTCTATACAACATTCTGTTTTAATATTATTAGAATGTAGATACCCGAAGGTTGTATTTATAGACAAAATATAAAGAAAGTTCAAATGAAAAAATAACAATTTATTTTTAAACGTCATACTCTGTTAATTATCATTTATAAATATAATTATCTGCATTTAAAATAAAGTACAAGGTCAGATCTGACGTCATTGTTGTTATATACATAAATATAATAATTAACATTATGTATATACGAAGTGCGACAAGCAGAAACTTTTCATCGGACACAATGTGCGCACATATTTATTATTATAAATAGTGCGAAAAGGATTGTATTTAAAAATATGAGCACTGAAGTTAGTAACTAAACTTCGACACTTATTACTTAAATAGACTTTGGTTTTGTTGCTATTAATACCGCCGGAAAAACATGAATTAAGTCTAAACAAAGTCTGTAGGCTAGGTAAAACTGTATTGAACTGAAAATTATCGTTTATTATTTGTTGATTGAGTTTGGCGTGTCTTGGAAATATTGTTTGGTATTATTGTGTCTTAGACATATCTCGGGACCCTAGGGGCCCGAAGGAAGGCGTACGAGGGGCCGAAGCCAACTCGCATACCTACTACCTACCGACCATAAAGCGTCCCAAACTAATATTTTCTCAAAAAATTAATCAACTCCGTATCCTTGGCCATCTCGAAACGACATCGTTAAAAGTTTAAACGTAACGTTATAATTGTATTATTATGTTATAGCAGTTTCAAGAGCAATCTTAATAGCAATGTTTCTGGTATCCTTGAGTCATATTATAAGAGTCTAAAAAACATTTTTGTCTCAACCAATTCGAATAGATTTCTAGTCTACTAGTCACCACCAACTATTTGAACTTTCACTTAATTCCAGTAATGCGTAGCGTCACGAAGGTAGAGCACATAATTTATTATTGTAAAAGACCTCCAATTTGTCTCGTTAGCGATTTTTTGATAGTGCAAGTCTAGCTATTGACACAAAACTTAAAATAATTATGGTAACGATCGTAATAATCTATCCTCGATAGCGGCTTGTGAAGAGCTTTTCTTTGACCTTTCGCTTTTAATTTTATCGACTTTTCAGATTATTTTGCATTATTTTCTACTTTAGACTGTTTGTCTTTTTATGAAGCACCGTTTTTTCTGACTTTGTTTGGAGTTTTTGAAACATTTGCGAAAATTCCTGAGAAGGCAGTAAGAAAATATTGGTCCGGACTATCCCAACATTTAACTAAGAGACAATCGTTTAGCGAGACTATGCTACCTTACTGACTATAAAAATGTTGTTCTGCAGGGTTCAAGTCCGGAGTGTTGTGCTGACAACGCAGGGGTGGACTCATCCAATAATGCTGGGTCCCCGGCGCCGCCCCCAGGGCCCCGGTACAAGCTGGCTTCAGAGGGATCCCTCAGAGTGTGCTGCTTTCAGCACACTAGAACTGTAGTAGACAAGATACTCGCAGCGAAGTTCCTGAGGCGGTGGGAAACCCATGTGCTATGCCTAGATGAACAGCACATTATTTCTAAAACGGTAAGTTTCTGTTTCTGTTCTACAAACGCCCAAAATTCATTGGAATGACCGCTTGCGTACTTTCGACATTTGGGAAACGAATTCAAAATAATGGTTGCGTAACAACTACGTCATTCTGATGTCAAACCATGTCCCTGAAATAATATGTTCTGTGTATATTTTGATATTTTATTATAATCTATTATTAATATATTGTGCTGCCAGATTTCCGGACGATCATTTTTCAATATTGTTCCAAAGCTATATTTCCAAGTGCCTAGTTCATAAAAATTTATAGAAAAAAAAAACAACCGACTTCCAAAAAAGACGTAGTGTCTTTTTTGGAAGTCGGTTGTTTTTTTTTTAAAACCAAACTACTAAGCCGTTTTTGATGAAATATCTATGAGACCAATCTGAAAGTATAACCTTACAAATAAAAAAAGAATTTTGCAAATCGGCTTTTAAATAACGGAGTTCTGAGGTACCAAATATAAAAAAACAGTCGAATTGAGAACCTCCTCCTTTTTGAAGTCGGTTAATTAATTTCTACCGTCTCAAATCTCAATCTTCATTAGATGTCTCTATAAAAGTTTAACTCTTTAAGCGTGTCTATTGGGCAACAGAATAATTCCAACAAGGTTAGCTACGGACTCTATGATATCGTAGCGAGGTTTAATGACCAAAGTGTGTCTCAAATATTTACCTAATTGAGTACAATTTTTATGAGCGTATCGCTCAGCCATTACGTCTAATTGCTTTGACGTAATGCTATTACTGATATTTCTACTGTCAACAGTTTGACTTTTCTAGGTAGAGTAGGTTGGCGTCCTTTAGTTTATGCACAGTTTATAACAATCGAATATCATGTTTAAATAGCTTGTAATCTTCTTAACATCTGTATAAACATATAATATACGTCAACGATTACTCATCACACTTATTTATGCGTAATAATTAAGAATTTTTAATGTATCATAGATATTTGTACCAAGTGTCTGTGACATCAAAATATTTATATAACTGTACACAAATATGTTCGTAGCAAATGTCTTTTTTGTAGTATGTTTGTCTATTTTCAGAACTTGTAGGAAATTCAGTTTAAATAAAAATTTGGGAACGATAGAAACACCAAATACAGACGCCAGCACATTAAGCTACTACAATCTGTCAAATTTATTTACCTAATAGATTTTCAAGTTTATCACTAAAGTATTAAGGTTCAAGGTTGATTGGGAAAAATTGACAGTTTCGGGTAGCTTGACCTGCTGGCGTCTGTACATACACCAGCACATCAAGCTACCCGAAACTGTCAAATTTTCCCAATCAACCTTGAACCTAATACTTTAGCGATAAAGTTGAAAATCTATTAAAGAAATTTGACAGATCCTAGTAGCTTGATGTGCTGGCCTCTGTACCTACTATAGTTCATTTCAGCGTTAGACAAATAAATAGTTTTTGAATCACATTTCGTGTTTTGATAGCTCACTAGCATCTAAAATATCAAAACATCTTGCTGTTATTGTTGTTGGCTATGAAGACACACATCATCTTTTTACTGTAGTGTAAGTATCTATCTGAATCACCTAATCTCAAACAACAATTTCGTCTTCACGGAAATTTCATAGTGCAAAACCTGAAGGAAATAAAGCTGATTATTTTCCTTACGAGTGTTTTTATACGTTTGATAGCAATGCGGACAGAATTACTTTGCGAGAATAAGATGTGAGTATTCGTGACTTATCGTTATTTTTAATGGAGCCGCTAGGTTTCCTTGCGAAATATTTTCAAATTCAAATTCAACGTAATTTATTTATGGGTAAATATTCATCTAACAAAAGTATATTGCAGTCTCGTTATCACTATGGTACGGTGATAAATATGGTAATATGGTGGTTGATCTGTTAGGTAAAATTTCATTTTTTTTTTAGTTTTTATGCAGATAAAAACAAAAAAAAAATTAAATGAATAAATTTTAACAGATCAACTGGTGATCTGGTAAAATTTAATGGTGGTTTAAAAATAAAGTTAAAACATAAATCATATTATACTTTACCCTGAAAATACACACATCAAAAGTATCTAGACATCAAGTTCATTATTAACTATAAAAAATTATCCAATTAATATTTACCAAATCTAGTCTTTCAGCCTGGCTTCTTACTTTAATTCCGATGTTTAAGTTAACAACTTATCCCGATATTTTGTAAAAATTAAGAAAAATTGCTATTTTTGCAAATGGTGAGAAATTAACCTAAGTTAATGTCGTCAATTAAATGGCAAAAAATGTAAAAACAAGGATTTTTTTTAAATTTTGTATTGTAAAGATAAAAACATAATAATCTGTGTTTCCACCATTGACACGAATCACACAATTACATCGATTTGGCATGCTTAAAATCAGTTCATCAAAATCATTTTGAGAAATGGCCGACCACGTTCTTTCTTATAAGTCAAAAAGTTGTTGTGGGGTATGCATGCACGGCATCCATACTCGGCAGAGCTCTTCTTTGGAGCATATCCCATGCGTGCTCAATTGGGTTGAGGTCTGGCGATTGAGCAGGACACGGCTGAACGTTGATGCGAGCATCGGTACGAGTGCGTGTTACGACTCTAGCCGTGTGTGGACGTGCATTATCGTGCATTAGTCGAAACGAATCACCCAACCAGCTTCACAAAGGGATGATTAGTCTGAAACTATCCTCTCCGCATAAATCTGAGCATTGAGGTTGCCCCTGATCCAAATGAGATCGGTTCTTCCACCGATCCAAATACCAGCCTAAACCATTATTGTTCCCCCTCCGTATGAATTAACTTCCTGACAACATTTCAAACGCTCATTACGTGCAGAGGTCCTCCAAACTCGAGTACGTCTTGTATCCGGCCTCATACCGAAACGAGATTCATTGGAAAAGCAAACACAACGCCAGTCTTCTTCCTCCCAATTTCTGTGTTCACGAGCCTATTGTAAACGGGCCCTACTATTGCGGGGTGCTATAGGTGGAACTCTCAGCGGCCTTCGGGTTTATGGTTTGTCCGCTTATCAGCAAGCCTGAAGAGCTGTGGAGCCTCCTAGCCAACATCATGGCGGTCATGGTACGATTCCGTCGAGCAGTATTCTGGATGTATCGATCCTGTCTGCGAGTGGTGATGCGAGATCGTCCTTCATGTCGCTCGGCCACGCTACCCGTGATGCGATAGCGTGTCCAGAGGCGGCTTATGACGCTCTGTGTAGTGCCAAGAGCGACAGCCACAGTACGTTGTCTGGAACCAGCTTGCAACATTCCAACGGCGCTCATCATCTCTTCTCCTGTCAAATGATGTCGTCGCTCTATATCAATGCAATTTTTTTCAGTTCCGATAAAAAAATTGTAATGGTTTTGTAAAAGCGCTATTACACACTTTTATAGGAATCCTGATTGACAGTTGATTTCCTATTTTTAATGAAAATTTAAGGATATTTTTTATTCCAATTGTGAAATTAACTAAAGAGAATCAATAACGACCCAAAAATGTAATAAAAAATACTCTAAAACGTACTTGATCCCTAGACACTTTTGATGCGTGTACTCAGATACACTGTAAAAAGCTTTATTTATCAAAAAACCTTTTTGCTTTTTTTGAACATATTAGGCCTCCCAAAATAAATTAAATTAAAGTCTTTCGTAGATTTTGATTTATTTCGTATTACTTTACCTACAGCGTTATTTTATAACGGAAATGACGAAAATGTATCGAATGTACCTACTTCAGGCATAGTATCTAAAAGGTATAAAACATTTTTCTATTCCTGGTTTTGCCCCGACACCAAAGGAAAATCCCTAATTATTGATTTCGCTTATAAATATAGAATACGATCATTTGTTCTGTGTCTGGGTGTAATTTATCTATAATATTTATGTATTTAGAAATATATAAGTATGTTTATCAGTTGTCTAGTACCCATAACACAAGCTCTGCTTAGCTTGGGACTAGATGGCGTTGTGTGATAGTTGTGGAATATTTATTATTATTATTATTATTAATATAAAATAACTACATAATACAAATTATAATTATACATCACAGCTGTTTGGTTGACTATTATACTTTAAAAAAAAACCAGCTCAAGTAGGCACCTAACATTTCAGAAAAGACCTGCACCCTAGTTCCGTAACACACTTTCAATCACCATCAGAATCATTTTGAAGTATATTGCTTATCAAGCAATGGATAAGCAATATACTTTGAAAAATGTGTTTGCTCAACAACATAAATAACGCAATGAATGTTGTTCAACTGTCAAAATGAAAGCCTACTGTTAGTTTGTTACGCAATTACCCCCGCTGGTCGCTTTGACTTCCTTCACCTTAAAATACAAGTCCTGAAAGTAGTTTGTTCATAATTGACAACTGAATCGATTTCAGTAACTTTTATTCATTCTCATCATTATTTTTTTTTAATTGTTTTTTGCTACACTGACCGCCGATTGAGCCAAAGAAAATTATCTTATTTCAAGGTAATAAGACTCAATTTTGAATGCATAAAGTAATGTTAGGGTCAACACGATTTTCTTTATAATAATACTTAGCTTTAAAAAAACATAAGTTTTTGTCATTGTATGCTTTTAACTCAATACTGTAATTAGGGTGTATAAGATCAGGCATTACTATGTTACATATTGTATAAGTACGTCTACAATTTAAGTACAGTTCGTTATTCACTCACTGGACTACCTAAAAATGGACTTACATCTAATCTTTGATAACCCACCTAGCTCGTGTGCTCGTGTCTAGTACTTCTATAAAATATATCATGATATAATTTCATATCTATCGGGTGATCCGCTATACAAACTAAAAACACAAATAAAAATGTTTTTTCCTTTTAACGTGTGACTAACTGTTTTGATGTTGTGATGATAAGAATTCTTCAATCACCAAATTATACGGAGTACGTAATTGATTACTCATTTCACTTCTAATGACGTCATTCCGTAAGTAATTAACATTAGAACTACGAAAAGTGGTTGACAATAATTAAAATTAACAAGTTCGTAGTAAAAGTTTCTTTGTAACAGCACGTGTTTGGTTCTTTGAACAATACGTAAATAGATAATTAATCATTTTCCTTAATGGCGACTAAAAATGAACACACCTTTCTTATCTTTGTTTGATAACCATCAGTGTTATCAGATAACTATCGAATGTAGCGCGACTCATCCACTTAGGCCTACCTATATCTATGTATAACATGTATTTACTCTAGGCCGTAAGTGTTCATTGTTCTCTATAATAAAGTATATACTGCCACATCCGATAGCATTGTTTGCAATCAATATTAGAGTGCCATTTACAAATACGTTTCGCAAAGTAAACATTTAACTCTGCAGAATCTTAAACAACACAACCGCATGATGTATCAAATCAAATCAGTCATGTTATTTTTCAATGGGTGATCAATAAACCCAAAACCATGAAAATTCAGGATTCAATTTGAATAGGTACATTGATTTTCAGGAAAAAATATGCCATTATCACATTTAAATCCCGTTTTCGTTTAAAATTAATTGTTATGACGTGCCGCCGGATAAAGTACAAACAAATATCCCATACCTCGTTAAGATAATTAATAAAAATAATCACTATTATGACGTTTGCTGTTTAAATTAGATTGCAGCTTCGGACCGAACCCTTCAACGAGGTCAATCGAAGATAAGAGAGCGTTCGTGCGTCACCACTTTTATATTAAACGTCCGGCTACCGATATGTGATTGTTCACAGCATTATGTAATGCGCAGCGCCGCACTACAGCCCCACGGATGCCTTACGGATGCCCCACGGTACATACACACCTCTCAAATAACTTTATAGAATAGCAGGGAGCCAAACTTGCCCGAGAGAAAGAAAACATAAATGTTTACATTTACCTACATAAACGGCTTTTGGTGTTCAAAACAGTTCACCTTTGACGTCATGTGTACGCAGAACACATTTGCGTTTGATATCCAAATTCGATGTTAATCGTTAGCCTTTTGTGTAACCACGAGTTGTTATATGCTCCATAAATGTAGCTACACGTGTGCCGATCTGTACTTACTTTGTACAGCAGCTCTGGTTTAAACGAAATTAACTACTTATTTAGAATAACGGATAATTTATCTATTTCATTATGTAAAAAGTTTCATTATAAATTAAATACTTTTCACACAGCACTTTCTCAAAGTCAGTGAATTTCGAAACCCGACAAGTATTGGTACATTTACCTTACTTTGTACAGCAGCTCTGGTTTAAAGATTCAATCATATAAATCCGCATAAGTCTCGATCCCGTGAGAATATCGAGATAAAAAGTCATATGTCCTAATCCAGGTCATGGTTTACCAATGTGCCAAATTTAATCCAAATCCATTCAGCCGTATTAGTGTGAAAGCGTAACAAAAATACAAAAAATGAACTCTTTTCTTTTTATAATATTAGTTTAGATATACAGAGGAGTTTCAACCTATATTGTTCCCTATAAGGAGATTGGAAGTAACGTATTCAGATTCAGACTAAAAAAAAATTAATTAAAATTTTAATTGTTTAAGCCAAGTGACGTAAACGACAAGGATTGAAGCAGATAACAAAACAGGGTTGCATTTATTGAAGTACGAGTAGGTGTAGTTATCTACTCCATGCCTTATTTGTATGTGATGCGTTCGTGTCATTTTCCTTCATAATTATCTGCATACAAACTGCCGCGTCCGGTAGAAGCGCCCGCGCAACTGAAGTATGAGAGGCCATAAGACTTGTATGCTTTGATGTAAAAGAAAAATCACTTTGCCAAATGATAAATGCCGGCCACTTTTTTCTTATATTTGTGACATTCGAGGGCATTGGCATGTTTTGGATCCGGGATAAGTTTTATAAATCTAGTGTTATTGTTATTCTCTATGTTTACGGATATCAGTTTAAAGTTATCAATAAGGGGAATAAAATCAAGTTGGTGATGTATGATAATGTTAAAGTTAGATAATTATGGTCCATGTGAATTAATTTGATGAAAAATTGTTAAAGAAAAACAGCAGTTTTTCAGCAGAATTGTTAGCAAAAGACAAATATCTGCATTCGCCATTTGTCTGCAGTGAAGGCGTAACTGTCAGACGCGTGAGTTCTACGCTAATGTCAGGGGTCGGCCGCAGTTAGACTAAACATTTTGCTACAACGTCACTGTTTCAGGGCCCTATTCCATTAAGAAAATTGATAGTCAATAATTATGTTAAACTTCACTAAGTGCATTTGTACATTTAGAAATTATGAACGGCTTTGACGTGTCAATACTTCGCAGTTGATTCGATTATAACCGCTCAAGAAACAATAGGCAATAACAGTTTTCTGACGTACACTGTTTAATCAAAACTACTTACGCTATGTCCTTGCAGTTTGCAATACTATAACAATCATAACACTGAAAATTTTAATAAAAAATACTGGCACGACCTTTTTATAAAATTTGTGAACCAGAAAGTATCACTGTTACTCTGTACATTTTTATTTTTTGCACGCTTGGTTTTCCCTACCATTGTCTTTATAAGACAGAATAGCTTTAAAAAATAGAAGGTTATCATCCGTTAAAATAGACGCCGCCATTACAATAATCCTATCGACAAAACGGTCGTCATTTAAAGTTAAAAGCGTAAACAAGGTTTACCTGACATTGTTAAACAACAAAGTTGGTACCACAGAGGGGCAATTCTCGTAATTTTAAGAACGTTCACAGTCTGATCTCAGTCTCAATCTGTCATAAATACCTCTAATTTCCCTACATTTTGACAGGTTTTTGACATTTGTTTGTCGTCGAGATGAGACTGCGACTAGATTTTGAACGTTCTAAATTACGAGAATTGGTCTTCAGGTATGTGCGTAGGTAGTTCTCTAGCAATGTTAGGTCATTAGGGAATGTTGGCAACCATTATTAGAAACATGGGAATTCCATAATGAAAAATTTTATAATAATTGTATCACCACGCAGCACGTACATGCTTACGTGTGCAACGTATCGTTCGCGTATGGTCGATAAAATGAACTTTAATATTTCGTGTTCGTGTTATTAAACTATTTGTACTTCGTATCGGGTGAAGCGAAAGGCATCACGTGACCGTTTCTTATTATCAGTAATACACAATGCTTAGAAAAACGTGGCAGCGGTTTACGCACGTCATCCAGCTATCATAATGATTTATGTATCAGCAAGACCCGACTGCGCCCGACGGTTATCGTACGTTTCGTAATTATGACACGAGATGACAAGACACAAAATCTTCATCTTTAAAAAATGTCTCAAAAGTACTTATTAAAATCGTTTACGACGTCACTATTTGTCTTATTTTTATTTTGCAACGTAGGTATTAGTCAAATAAAAATATCTCTACGATTTTGCAGCATTTTCAATTTATAATATTTTGATAAGTAACCAAAAGAATAAATACAAGTTTTACAATAAAAATAACATTTTTCTTAGTTGTCAAGCGTGGTATTTTCCGGCTAAGAATAAGTCGCCCTTTCTCGCGAAGAAAGTCTTTCTCAGAAGCGTTATTTTCTACATTTATCCCTGTACAATAGTCACGCATGCGGCATGTCTGATCCGCCTGCGTCTTTTGTTGTCATAGGGGAAAACCCACGCTCAGTTGTAAAGTGGGCGTTTTCAGTCTGATATTTCCTAAATACGTCGTGTTTATATACTTATTCCATTTTATAAATTTCGTTTGGTCTGTCTTGTTACGCTTTCACCGACAAGCACCCTAAACCTAATCTAAATCTAATAGGACGTGCAGACAGAAGAAATGGAAAACGCCCACTACTCGCACAATGTAAATTCGCCCAAAGAGCTCCAAGATACACGGGTCCATTTGTTTACCAACATATCAACAAAATCCTGGACATAGTGGGTTGCTCAAAGCGTACTTGTAAAATAAAAGTTAGTAAGTGGCTATCAGCTCAAGACTATGCACGGACTGAAGCTCTCCTGACACCCATACAGTAAGTCCCTCACAAATACTCACCCAGGCGTAACACATCCCTTTTACACAAACATGTACATACATACAATCTACACAAACTTTATAATTGTAATTTTGCATGTTGCCTTGAGTTAAGTAAGTTTGAATATTGTTTAGACTAAGTAACCAAACGATTACTGAACTACCCACTAGTGCACTTATAATGTGTCATTAACGCCGAAATAACTAGATCCCACGACACAGGATATCCTAGTGTGGGGTCTAGCGCTACTTTAAAGTGCGCTACGCTTCAATATTTTTTATTTTTGGTTTACCTATCTTTTGTTTGTTGTGCTTAACATGTCATCAAAATGCGTCTAAATAAATTTATTATTTATTAAATATTCGTTTTCGAGGCGTTGTAGCAGGTGATGTTCCGTAGCATATTTTTCTCTAGTCTTCTAAACTAATATTATAACGAGAAAAATTTGGTTTTTTGTGTGTTTGTTGTTACCTTTTCAAGCTAAAACGGCTGAACGGAATTGGAAGAAATTTTTTGCCTGGGTAGACCTGGATTAAGATAGGATATACTTATTTATCCCGATATTCCCACGGGATCGAAACTTATGCGGGTCAAACCGCGGGGCGCAGCTAGTTTATATTAATATTGGTGGAGTAGTATCTAGACATTAAAATACATTATAACATGGTAACTAACAAGGTTTTTGACACGTTTATCATTCGCAGCGTGTGTGTGGGCCACGAAAGTCGAGGTTACGCTTAAAAGAAAATTCGGAAGATCTTGCAACGTAACAATTTATTTTCCGATTCAGGAAACTGTGTCCCAGAATAGCATGTTACAGGATGGAATGATCAGATAGTGGCACGATAGAATAACGTGGGCAACGATATTACTTGACCATCCCAAGGTAGGTATTAGTGAAGAGGTCAACGTGTAGGTGCCACGTGTCCGAACTATTCGGGGAACACACAATTAGGGGATCAAAATAACAGTCACGACTGTTATTTTTACACTCGTTCGTTCTGCTATCGTAAAGTTACTCCACAAATGTCATTAATATGCTCTGACGTCAATCTGTAAAACCGAATACCTATTTTTTTGTAGCCAGTTCTCTATCACAAGAGCTAATTTGTTTCACACTTAACAGCGCAAAACTGATTTCAATTATTTTTTCATAACCTATTAATTATATTTACAAAATTAATAATAACTCTGACGTCAAAGCGTACTGGTCGTTTACATCATTATATTTAATTGGTGATTTTATTCTAAATTACCTTTTACCATTGTTATCATCGACGCCACTCTTTGATGTACCTATTATTATGGTTGAATTAAAAATAGTTAATGTGGTTAAAACAATGATAGGATATGTGTAGTTTTCCCTGTCATACTTCAGTAGAACATTGCATAACCTTCGTAATATCATTGTTGAGTACACTTATTGAAAAGCATTGTTATTCGAATCAGGTGAGCTCACATCATTACTTAAATTAGATTTGTATGGGATCATTACGTTAGACGCGGCTCGGTACGTTGTGATCGGCAGGCCTCTCATAGTGTCATTACATGGTCAGTGTATCTTGTATTGTATACAGAGTGCCAATAAACACACAAGAGATTTTGTAGATATAAATTAAACCAAATAATGAATGACTGGGTTTGTGCCTGGTTGATGGCAGTAGGCTCCCCCATAGATATTCCATGAGACAATAAACATAATTGGCAAAATGTGGGTTTACTATAGGTAGCTACACTTCTGCGTTGGAGAAAACAGGCGATACGTTGATGTTTAATATAAGAACGACAACTCTTCGAGCCTCTTGTAGATGGAGAGATACATTTAATTTTTTTGTAAATAGCAATAAAAGTTTCCAAGAAAACAATCGAAATGAAACAGCCGAAACTATCCCAGCTACACAATGATGACCGCGAATAGCGAAAATTTCTCTTACCTTGACTGATTAACAAGTTCAACTAAAAAACTCTATCAAGGTTGTTATTCTTAAATAAATATCCGGTTTTCAGTTCTGTTAATCTAAACACGAATAATGTAAACACCTACGTCGGAGTTTACACCCTGTAAAAACATTTTTCGGACGATAAACCCAGGTCGATGCGAGGTGACGTGAAACCAGCTGAGAGGAAACAATGTCGGCATGTGTCGACAGGGCAAGGATGGGTCGCGAGTACTCGTGACGTCATAGCAGGCCCGTGCGCCACGCGCAGGGGCATTGCTCCGAGACGTCATACATCGCCGTACACTGCCCCGCCTACCGAGCGTTCTCCACACAAAGCGATGGCTGCGCCCTTCTCTTCAGTTGACCTAATTCCCCATCGAATCTACGCGAGACACGAAAATAGGTTGCTAGCTATTTACAGCTGTAAAACGTCTATCGACCTATAATGTTGGATATTTATGAACGTACAACAGGTGCATTGTATTTATGCATATCATGAAATGCAAATTTATTTTTGGAAAATAATGAGAATATATTTGGTATATTGTAGTATTGTACTTGTGACCCGACCACAATGCTTTTGTAAAAATAGGTTTTTTCCCAATATGGAAAACAAAATGTAGCTTAACAAATAGGAAGGTAGCTTCAAATTTGATTTGATTTGCGTCATTGTGGTCGCGGTAGGTTGTGGTAATTAAGTGTCTGTAAATGATGTCAATGTTTTGTGTATGTATAGGTACCTATGCCATAAATATCTAAAATTGAAAACCTTTACCATTAGGTGCATATGTCGCTGCCAACTGTTTTAATTAGCTGTTTAGTTAACCGACGGCATAAGGTACTCAAACATTTTACAAACCGAGCTGCTTACCTATCCTAGAGGTTTCCAAAATATGGGCACTTGCGTAAAGTGTTTTTTACTAACAATATTTTTACATTGTGTTACAATAAAAGCTAAAACAACATGAAGACAAATTAAAGACATAACAATAACTATGAAGATCATGAGTTGTCACTCATGGTATTCTTAATTATATTTTTAAGGTTTTAAAACAATCTTCGTAGTACAAAAAATATTCTAAATAATTTTGCAAATCCACTGTTATGTAGTTATATCAAAAATAAAATGCGTGTGTAATAAACACGTCACATCGATACAAATGTCAAGCGACAAAAAATAAATATATATTAAGTCATCATCATCTGCCGTATGTTGGGGTCGGCTTCGAGTCTAACCGAATGCGGCTGGAGCGACTGCCTCCATAATAATATACAGGCTGTTTTTTAAAGACCAGCCAAATTTAAGGATGTGGTACAGACCATCAAACTGAACAACTTTCTCCATGGGACCAACATCGTAATCGCGAATAAAAATTCAGCCGTCCCATACATTTAGGTCGAGTAGGTATTGAAGTTTTTTATGGGACAGTTGATAAAATTTTCGCGATTACGCTATTTGTCCCATGGAGAAAGTTGTTCAGTTTGATGGTCTGTACCATATCCTTAAATTTGGCTGGTCTTTAAAAAATTAGCCTGTATATTAAGTATATCATGTCAATAAAAAAGGTTAATAATTATAACAGTCTAGAATTCTAGATACATCTACACAAACTCATCAAGTGTGGGTATAATAGCATATTTCTATTAGAAATTACTTTAACTGGTTCTCAAACTGTTTAAAAAAATATAAATGGACTTTAGTTCTAAAAGTCGTTTATTTAACAATTTAATTAATAATAATAACCCTACCGCCGTATCTCTACGTTGACGTCGTGGTGGGGCTTGCGCGCTCCCAACTCTAGGCCTGCGCCGGAAGAATTTACTTTGCCGAAACAGGCCTAGGGTGAGGAGGCAGACCAAGAGAGATACAGAAACCCGCAGGGCAGCACTGGCCGGCTTGAGTGGAGACTCGCAAGAGGAAACGTGTGCTCGGGGGAGGGAAGTATTCCAGTAAGTGCTCGTAGGGATCTTGACCATCTTCCGGGCTCTGGGATTGTTCTAAAAGCCGTGGAATACCTCTCCACTCCTCATAAGCACCTCAGGACATGTTGCCTCCTTGTTGCTACGTCACTATGTGCTAGCGACAGTTTCCGGGTGCCCATTATTGAGTGTGCAAGTCACCCCCTGCCATTTTATCCGTGTATATATACAGGATGAAATTAAATTCATTGGCATCCTTTTAAGGGGTCATTGGTCCCATAGTAAAAGTTGTTCATAATGATGATTACAATGACCCAATGACCCCTCCCGCTCTGGGTGGAGCGGAAGGGAGTGTCAGACTCTTACTGACTAAAACCTACCCGTGTTCCTTCCTTAGCCCTTTATGTTCTAGGGCAGCGGTAACCCTTTCGGACGATCCCGCTACCCCGGCAGGCTTCGGCCCTGTCGGGCCCCGTCAACTATGCTGACATCTCTTTGAGGCGCGCGTGGAACACATACGCGCCGTCCGGCACGGGCCTGGTCCTGATCGGACGGAGAGCTACCCATTGCTCTCCGTCCGCAGGCCCGCGCCTACGGTGGCCGGGAGTCGTCACGCGGCTCCCGACGCCCGGAGCGTCTCCCTCGGCGGCTGAGGCGTGAGGATATCTCCCTCGCCCATCCCGCCACCTCCTTCGCTAGCATGACTGCTTCGCAGAAGGAGGTGACCGCCTCCCACTCCCTCTCACCCCGGACCATGGCTTGAACCAGGGCCGGGCGCGAGAGGTCGCCGCCGCTGCCGATCGCCTCTACGAGGACACGGCGGTGCTCTGCCCAACACCGTATGTTCCACCGTGTCCTCTGGGCGATCCTCGCAGTGGTGACACCCGGGCGTCCTCCCGCCTGATTATGTGCAGGAACCTCCCGTAACATCCGTGTCCGGAGAGGACCTGCGTCAGGCGGTAGGTGAGAGCACCGTGACGCCTCTCTAGCCACTCCTCAAAGAGGGGTCTTACCGCCGCTATCGTGGCGTGCCCTGCGCTGGGTTGCGATAGTCGCGCCTTCCATTCCACCATGAGACCGCGCCGGAGGTCCGTCCGCTCCGCCGCGATTTGCCGCGGGTGCAGAGTTTCCCCCCGACGTGGTGCCTCCGCGCGCCAGTCATACAGGCGCGCGAGGACTATCGCCTCCAGATCCCATGGTGGCAGTCCGGCAAGGAGGCTTGCTGCCTCGCCCGAGATCGTGCGGTACCCCCGGATAAGCCTTACGGCTACCACCTTTTGGGGCGCATTCAGGTAGTGTGCGGCTCGCAGCCGCAGTGAACGCGCCCACACAGGGGCCCCATATAGGGCCATGGGCCGCACGACCCCCGCGTAAAGCCTCCGGCAGGAGGCGTTTGGCCCCCTCAGGTTGGGCAGGAGCCGCTTTAAGGCAGCCCCGGCCCGTTCCAGTTTGGGGGTCAAACGTCGGAAATGCTCGACGAAGTTCCACCGGCTGTCGAGGACGAAACCCAGGTATCTCATCGTTGTCTCGACGCCGATGTGAACCCCTCCTACCATCAGTTGGGATCCCGAAGCCGTACCGGGGCCCATGAAAGGACATGGCCTCGGACTTGTGCAATGCCACCTCGAGACCCAACTGCCGGATCCTTTCCACGACTATCGCAACCCCGCGTGTCATCGCGTCGGCCGCCGCCTGATGCAACCTCCCCTGCGCCAGGGCCAGCGTGTCGTCAGCGTAGCAAACGACGCTGACGCCATCAGGGAGGTCGGCCCGCAGCACCCAGTCGTAACCGATGTCCCACAGGAGCGGCCCCAGAACCGATCCCTGTGGGACACCGCACGACATCTCTCGCCGGTTCCATTCCCGTCGCGACCGGGGTAGATGACGGCTCTGTCCGTCAAATACGCCCCGACTATTTGACGGAGGTAAGTCGACACCCGGTGATACCGGAGTGCCTCCCCTATGCAGCTCCAGGGCAGGGTGTTGAACGTGTTGGCGATGTCGAGTGACACCGCCACGACCACCCCACCCCGGGACACCACGTCCCCCGTCGTGAGGGCTCTCACGCGCATGATGGCGTCCACCGTCGAGCGCCCCTTGCGGAAGCCAAACTGGCACTCCACAAGATCCGGCCCTGTCCTCACCAGGTGCCCGACGAGGCGGCCCGCAATCACTCTCTCAAAGAGCTTGCCGACCTCGTCGAGCAGCACTATGGGCCGGTATGCGGACGGAGAGTCCGCAGGGCGCCCTGGCTTCTGAATGAGGACCAGCTTCCCCGTCTTCCAACGGAGTGGAAACTGGCCTCTCTCCATGCATGCGCTTAAGAGCGCTTCCAGTCGAGGCCCGAGAGCCCTCGAGGCCAGGACCCAGGCTTTACCCGGCAAGCCGTCGGGTCCCGGAGCGGTATTTTTGGCCTTCAGCCTGCCTACCGCCGCTCTCAGATCTACCCCGGTCACTTCAGGGGTGTCGTCGTCGTCGTCCGCGTGGTCCGCTTCGGGAAAATAAGTACCCTACGCCCCAAATAAGGAAAATCCTATACCTTGGGAGGCAGTACTGTCTTCGCATTACATAAAAGTCGAGCGGTTTTCTGTGAGCTTACAAGTTATTATTTATTAATTATTTTCTTTATTACTTATCCTCCCACTGGAACACAATACAGCAAGTACTCGATTAATTTTAAATTGTAGTTTTATTAAGATAGAATTTTTAAAAATAAGGTTATGTACCAGTGAGATGAAAAACGTTGTGTAAGTACAGTATGTGTATGTTAGTGTGTTTTGGAAGAATAGTGATGTATGTATTATGTACGTGTGTGGGTGTCGTGGCATGTAATGAGTGTTAGGTGTATAAGTGGGAAGTGTTGAATGTACGTGTGTGCGTGGAGATCTCTCATCTCCACGCACACACGTACATTCAACAGTTTTTGGGAGAACGGAAAACTGTGTGTAATAGAGTTAACAGAATCAACAGACCCAGGTAAGTAACTCTTCAACAACCTCATATTCCAGATCAAATAACCAATCCTCAATTTTAGCTTTCACCGTGTAAGTATCTAATTCATTAATGTTTATTTTGTTATTAATTTTTTGTTATAAATTGATTGATAGCTTGCAGCATGACTTTCAAATGACGTTGAAATGCGGTTATATCGTAGGTATAAATAATTCGACCCAACTTCGAATTCTATAAAAAGTTGACATACATAAGTATATCGAATGCGATTCTAAAAACAAACCTGCTAAGTGTAGTTGTATACGCCCGACTAATATACATAACGAGTAGTGCCTGTGCGTCAAAGATGCCCAGATACCTTGTTTGCCAAAAATCGTTCCCTTTTTTAATTTATTAAGCATTTTAACTTAACGTAGCCTGTCAGGAACCCTGGCCGACGCCCGTTGCAAACTGTAGCAGGATACTCTTCCCCCTCCTACTTACTATCTACCACCAAAGGAGCATCTCCCTGCAGGGTGTAACCTTCCGTAGTTCACTTGGAAGTCCCTGAACCGTCTTTGGAGACAAGTGGGAATATGTAAGTCCAACCTGGCAAAGTGGGGCTACCTTGACGGAACGCCAGTGGGGTGTGATTGTGGAGCTATGTCGTAAACCATGCTCCACCTTCTTATCCTGCTCTTTGTGTCCCAAAACATGCAGTCGGTGGCAGTGCAGAGGTCACTCTGCACTGCCACCGGCAACGCCGTGGAAGTGTCAAAGTTTTGGGCCTACAGAATCTAAATTACAGTCGTGCCAGCGACACGAAGAGACAGCGATAGAAGTGATAAAGTCTGAACGTAGCAAACACATTCTGGGACTACCTCCTATCTTTATAGTATCATGTTTTTCGCTAGGCATTCTTATTTTCTCATATGGGAATATGTGCATATTTTGTTAAGATACCGACTAGTGACTAATGTGTGCTTACGTGGCGCAGTTAGAATTTTATATGACTGCCAATCCACATACGATAACGGACTTTTTATTATTGTTTGATATTTTGTGCTGAGCGTAGTACAATAGTACAATCTACAGACCAATAAACATAGAATACCTATCTAAACTAATATTATAAAGAGGAAAGATATGATTTTTTGTATGTTTGTTTCGCTTTCATGCTAAAACGGCTGAACGGATTAGGATGAAATTTTGCACATGGGTAGACCATGACCTGGATTGGTACGTAGCATAGGCTTTTTATCTCGATATTCCCACGGGACTACGGGACTTATGCGGGTGAAACCGCGGGGCACAGCTATATAGTTATATACAGGGTGGCGGGGACAATTTTTTCAGGAGTAGAAATTTTTCGTCGGTACTCGTAATAAAAGATGTTCCATACATTTTGACCGCGCAGGTATTGCAATTTTGTATGATACAGCAGATTTTTGAAAACCGACTAAGAATTTCTACGCCAGTGGGTCTAGAATTCATGATAACAGTTTGCACGTCTATGTCGCTGCCATCTGCTACGTATAAACTAAGTCTGTGACAGTTGGTAATTAAATATTCTAGGTAATATTTACCTAGAGTCAGTAATGTCAACCAAAACTTGGCTCATGAAACGCGTTCTTATGTTTTACTATGACCCATCGTCGCGTGCGCATGTAGATTTACCGAAACACAGTAGAAATTCCCGAAAGCCGACCTTCTCCATGACTACTCATGTGATGAACTGTTTTTCCTAACATATACGAGTACATATTTAAACAAACATCAATGGACCTAAACTGAATCGCAATACTGTCGGAATGGTCATGAATCAGCTGAATGTACACACGCCGGTGCCTACATTTAGTTGATTCATGGACCATCAATGTTAATAGTTTAATTAGGTCATAATTATAACCATGTTTATTTATTTAATGTCTAGACTTCCTGGTTTTATAAGGATAACTTTGTGTAGGAAATTTTATAGGAGGCTAGGAATGAAACAATAAATATTGACAACAAGAATCAGACTAAGTGCAAACCGTTAAACATGCGTGGGATGCAATAAGATTACAGAGTAAAAATACACATGATATGTCGTGTTTTCCCCTAAGGGTGACCTAAAGTACACCCACTATTCACCAGTTATGTTTAGATAAGTACCATCTAATAGGGGTGTGCCTATTGGCATATCTATAAGAATATTAATCTATACAGCGTGGCAGGGACATCGACGTGCAAACTATAACCATGGATTTGACACATGAGTTTAGACCCCATAGCGTCAAAATTTTTCGTCGGTTATTAAAAAAAAATATTGCTGTTCCATACATTTTGACAGCGTAGGTATTGCACTTTTCTATGAAACAGAAGATTTATTTTTTGATAACCGACTAAAAATTTCGACGCTATGGGGTCTAGTATCATGTGCTGAATCCATGGTTACAATTTGCGCGTCGATGTCCCTGCCACCCTGTATACTATGTACTAATAATAAAGCTCAAAAGTTTGTTTGTTTGAATACGCTAATCTCTGAAACTACCAGTTGAATTTGAAAAATATTTCTGCATTTGATGGCTCAATCCTTGAGGAAGGCTATAATATCACACAGGATCCTTAGAACCCGTGGAAAAAGAAAAAAGTCAGAAAGAACGCTATGCGAAAACGAAGTAATAGCGCGGACAGGCGATGGGATACGATGGCTATCCTGTCGTATCCCATCGCCCGTCTGTCGAAGGAACAAGACATGTTACTCGGACGAAGCCGCGGGCAGAAGCTAGTAATTAAATTAAAAATAATTGCTAAACAAAGGTATTTTAGAAATAAAAGCATTGCAACGTAAACTTGGACTGCGATCCCTGTGCAGGTATGAGCACACTCTTTGACTCCATTGAAGTAGGTCTTATTGCAACGACATATTATAATAATGATCTTCTTATTGAACAAAGCAATAATCTCGTCAGAACAATGGTGTAGTACCTGGTTTATAGAAATTATATTTTCGGGGCCTTTGTTCAATGAAATCTCCAAACGACTGGTTGACACTCCCCGTGATCTAAGGGCTACCTTGGCTAGAGGCTGAGCATCGACAGCATCAGCCATCATCGCAGCCCAACTTCACACACTGCTGGACATAGGTCTCTCTTTTCTTGTTCCAATCCCCACGCTCCAGGCTTTATCTACGAGTACAACTCAACGTCTGCCGCAAGCTATTTTAGTTAAAAAATAAATATAAAAACAATAATTTTTAAATTTTTTTTTTTCTTCTTTCCAATAATTAAATCAACGCCAAAAAAAAGAATTCTAATCCAATATTATGAAACGTGACATTTTTTTTAAATTTTTCTATGCATAATTTCGAACAAGTCGGTATGTAGTGTATATGTATGTGTACTGTGTAATAAAAAAAAATGAAAACATTATTACTGTTTTCAAGATTTTTTTTCTTCATGAATCTACTTGTGTGGTTTAGGAGATATTTCAATTTCTTTAGGCACTTTGCAGGTGGCTTTTTTATATTGCTCGTCAGTAGCAATTAGTTTTAGGTAAGTTAGGAGTCATTCTTATTAATTAACTAGCTATAACTTGAATTATGTATATTTTATTTTAATTCAGAATTAACCTTGCCTATATTTTACACGCTGTTAGGGAAAAATATTGCAAGTCATTTAAATTGCTTGAAATCCATGTTTATTCGGAAATGATTTAGAACAACTATAAACGATTTTAATCAAACTGCACACGTAAACAATAATTATAACTTTATTTTCTAATATTACACTATTTTATAACAATTCTGGAGGCACTCTGGAGGCTACTCGCACTGTGTCCAACGACCAACTTCCAACATCTCTCCCCATATTCGTGCGGCAAGTGTCGCCCCACCATTGCTCCGGAAGTTCATAACGGAACAATAATGGCGCGACACCAGTGCTGCCAACTAAAACATGAATCAGATCATTTATTTAATTTTAAATAGCTAAACATAGTTAATTTCGAGTAGCTCTCTACAGACTATTAATTAAATATGTTTTTAACAAATAAACTAACTAATAATTTAATCTTATATCTAAATATGTAACTTATTTTATGTAAATATGTATGTCTGTCTTTGAAGCGACAACACAACTTTCAGTACTTCTTCTGTTACTCGTTGTTTCTCGTACATAGGTGAAAATTCAATAATACCAACAAGAGTAGACCGAGCTACTTTGCAATATTAGCGTGTGTAGAATGAGACTTTCCAAACCTTATTTATCATTATTTACTATAATCTCATCTTGCTCTATAAGAAAACGTAGAGATATCGTTTTTACCGTTAAATTTAATTTCAGATTTACCTACTTGCGGTTAGGGCTTTAAACTATAAGATAAAAATAATCCTACTAATATTATAAATGTGAAAGTTTGTATGGATGGATGGATGTTTGTTACTCTTTCACGCAAAATGTACTAAACGGATTTGGATGAAATTTGGCACACAGATGGTTTATAACCAGGATGAACATGTAGGATAGTTTAATCCCGATATTCCTACGGGATCGAAACTTATGCGGGTAAAACCGCGGGGCGCAGCTAGTATTTTATATTTAAGTAAATGTTAAATTGTTTTTCGTTTATTAATTGTTATTTGTTTATTTAGCGAGGCCCTTCTGAAAATAATATTGATAAGTTATTATTCAGGTAGTCGTACTTAATAAATATTAGCGAAAAGGAATGGTTTGATAATTGGTTTAATTATGATTGTTTCAGCCTTCAGGCTTGCTAGAGAACCCGCTGTCGTACAGTTGTATGCAGGAGGTGTACTGCATCTCACGCTGGGATCCTGCCAGAAAGTACTGCCTCAGAATAGTCATGCCTCACGGATCTCTGCTCTTGCAGGTTTGTTATTCCTAGTTATTTGTAGGTATCTACTAGATCGTTCCTGTTACCTACATAGGAATAATAATGTTCTCACTTGTATCATTTACCTCGTTTACCTCCCTAGATAATACTAGCCAAACAATGCAACTAACCATGACGTTCTATTTTCTAGGCAAACGATGCTTATACACGGGACCAATGGTATCATTCCATTGTATGGAGGGTAAGTTGACATTTAATTATTTCCTTCCCGTTGTGGTTATGTCTAATTGTTTACTTAGTACATATTCTAACAAGTGCAAATATTTTTCAGAGAAATATGATAAGGTACAGGAATTTTCTTACAAAGACTGTCAGAAGAGAAGTCGTTTTAAAAGAGTTGAAGGTAAATATGAAAAAATAATTATTTATAAATATATTAAAAAAATATATTTAAATAAAATGTAATATAAGTATATTTAGTCATGTTGTTTATCCTATTTCAGAATATGGTGGATTTCGTCATGACCACGCCTTTACAAGACGAAAGTGTGACGCGTGCGCCTCTTCAGATCCTCACAGATTTACTCTCCGAGGTAACATTATAGACCAATACTCAAATATTTTAGTAGCTAAGCAAAGGACGTGAACAAACTTTAATCTTATGAACACGGTGTGAACGGTGCGAAATAAATTACACCTATGAAAATCTTCCATTTTCATGTAAACACAGAATACGTGAATCCACTACATGAAATGTGATTCGTGATTTCCTCGTGTAATCGATTGACGTTACCTACGTCAATCGATCGTCAAAACCTCGGTATCTAACACCGGATACTCACACCCACGTGTGCTACTCAGAGCCGCCATAACTGTGCTATTTCGACAAATATTTAATATATATCTTAGTAAAAAATTAACAATTTCACCATTCATGACAGAAGCGAATTGTTTCTCGCTCTTATCACAAGTCATGCAGAGCACACGTGGTCAAATATTGACGTTCGCATTACTTGTACATTTGATACACGTATGAGATGGATAAATAACATTTGCTCAAAACATTCTTTGTATTTTTATTAACTATTAGTTACTAATGATGGATTCTGGGATCAGTGACACCCCATAATACTACAACATTATGAACAAACATTAGTCTAAATTATACGTACATATTTTATTAATTATTTACTATAAGCTTTTATTTTGACATTACAAACAGACACTTAAATTTTATCTATTTGTTTAGATTAGCAGCAGAGATCCAAAAATTATAATAACAGCTTCATTCGATCTGAAAACTACAGTTGAAGTAGCAGTGTAGCTGGGCCAAGAAATTAGTCAGACATAATATAGGTGAACATAAAAAATTTGGAGCATGATTTATCTCGGACTGTAATCCATAAAGCGATTAGCCAGAATAAATCATAAAACTTAAAAGTATGTCAGCGTACAAACATTGCGATATGTAACTAGGTAACATTAGTTTCAGAATTTAATTTACCCGTCTATTAAATTCATTGTATGGTTTTCGTACGTCATAGCTGTAACCCATAAAATTTTCAGCATGTATGTAATAAGTACGTTCCTATACCTACCTACTTGTGCACTATTTGGCAAAGTTATGAGTTAACGTCACTGCGGCGCTTATTTACTGCAGTTCTAAACAATTTATATTACAGAACGAAGCAATAAATCGCTTTCATAAAAGTTTTACTTCTGGTTGACTCATCAGTCTTTCAGTAGGTGTCTGTCTGCCAAGTGTTTATATTTGTGCCTTTACCTCAGGGCTGTTCTCTCGTGTGAATCTCGATTTTTTTCTTGTAGGTTTCTCACGTAAGCCATTGCACATTACTAACTACGTAGTTAACATTTTGGGGTCAGTCTCCGTCCGCTTTCTTATGACGCACGCTGTAACGCAACACTCAGTAGGTACACAAAAAAAACGAAATCGGAAATTGACTCATGAGTGATAACCGTTAAAATTGACACTTTTTTCAGAATAAGGAAAGTGACGACTGGGAGCAGTGGGCAGAGAACGTCACGAGTGCTGCAGCCCCGTTGTTGGCGGAGCGGTGTGCAGCGGGCGACCTGTGTGGGCTGCTGGCGCGGCTGTGTAGGCGGCGCCCGCGCGCTGCGCCCCTGCCTGCGCTGGCGCCACCCGTACGCCGGGTGCTCACGCGCAACGTCGACTTTGCTAGAGCCCCAAATGCAAGGCGGCTTGTTAGAGACTATATCAGGTATAGTCACTTTCTTTTTCAGTGTTCAGTGTGTATTTCATCACATCTAAGTTGAATTTCAACAAAATATATTTTTTCAGAGCTAGGTTCTACATGAACTACTTTCCCTACTCATAAAAACTGGAATAACCTTAGACTGAAAAAGCACTATTTAGACAACAGTGCTTTTTATACAATAGGCAATTGTGTGAATTACCTACGTCATTTTTAATCTCTGAATGATCTGATGAAAAGTGATTGCTACAGTAAGGAACCATTAGTGTTCTACCGAATCGCTTTTGTGCAATGTCCATGAAGTCTCCTTTAAACTTAGCAAAAAGTTCTTCAGGGAAAAAACACATTTTATTCCCGTCATGTTAGTGACCTGCATAATATTGTACCAGCACTATAACCTCATTTGCTTACAATACACATTATTAATTGCTTTTAACAAAGCCAATCAATTCGAGTACTTAAATGACGTCAATCGATTTTACGATAATGTTTAGCTATAGATAGGTCCTCGAGCTACTAATTTGGGTATTTGAACAAATGAAATTGATGGTTGTCGGTTAAAAGTACCGAAAATAACGAAGCGTAATATCTACATTGATTGTCGCTGAGATGAGATTGCGAGTAGATTTTGAACGATTTTTAACGTCAATTACGGGAATTGGACTTATGCTGTTTAGTAGCGCTACCACTGGTTAGCAAAACAATTTGTTATTGAGTTAAATATAGAAACTGGGCATAAGTTATTCATAATCGAGACGTATAAATAGCGCAGCAGCCGACTAGACGCTCGGAGACTCTATTTTAGGTTTGTTTAATTAATCGATTTGCATCTAGCATGAATATTTGAATGTGAACATCTAACAATATTATATGAAGTATGATTGGTACTATTTTGGTCAACTGATCATTGGAAAAACAACATATTTACAAATTGATTACGCTTTCAAGAACTGGCCACTAGCCAGTTACGTCACTTGGTAAATTACGAAACTGACGGTCACCTGAAGTGAGGTGTTAGTTGTTAAGGTTCATCAATAGTCACAAGTCGCACGGCCTTGCGAATTCTCGTTACACATTGGTAGATCCTACCTAAATGAAACAGCTGTTATATTTGGATCTTTCTTTTGTCTGCAGTGCCTTAAGCGCGCACAACTCGGGCAGTGCCCTGGTTCGTCGGTTCGTCGAGGTGACCCACGGGAGCCGCGCGACGTGCCCGTACCCTCGCGCCGCCCCCAACCTGGCTGCCGTCGCGCTGGCTGCTTTAGATGACTACTTCCGCGACTCCGCCAGCCCACACGTCTGCGATGATAATGAGGATGAAGTTCTGTGTTTTGCAGATATCTTGGAGCACATGTAAGTTTGACTAATCGCATTGTATCTGTACTTTACCACTTTCAAAATTATGCTTGGGTAGTTACGTTAACATCCGCAGAATCGTATGTGCCTACATAAAGAAAACATAGGTACACTAAAGCTTTACAGATCTTTGATCAGGATATCTATAGAGATGGCGAAACGAACTAGAGTTGATTTTTCCTTTCGTTTTCAGGTGCGAATACGAGGACTGGCTCGTCGTAGTAGGAGCCGTACTGCAGCCAGTTCCATTATGTGCGGGCGTCATGAGCTGCCCTCGCGTCGCTAAGCGGCTGGGCAAGCTGCTGAACGCGCTGGCGCATGACCAGCGCTGCGCGGCGCACGCATGCGTGGCCCCCGCGCGGGCCGCGCGCCTGTGCCCGCCGACATGGCTGAGAGCAGCAGCACCTTCCGACCCACTACTCGCTCTTCCAAATGAAGATTTGTGCCAGATTTGGGGAGATATGGTAAATTGGTTTCTTTATTCAAACAGTCACTCGTTTTAACTTCATTAACCTATACTAGAAAGGATAATAATGTAAAATTTAATTTTCAGCTTGGAAGTCTAATAAATTGCTGCAGTAAAAGGAAAAGTTTTCTGCAGAGTATGAGCAAGCAGCTCCCCGATTTTGTTCTAGTCGCTTTAACTGCTCACGTGAGTACCGACCCTTCTCACTTTCAATACCTAATAGGACCTTTCGATCCTTGTTCACAAACCTAATATTTGATTTTTATTCTTACAGCCAGCTGCAATAGAGGCTCTATGTTTATTTTTGGAATGGGAAGTCACGACTGGAGAGCAAACTCAGTTGGAGATCATTGCTGCACTGCAAGGCACCGAACTTGGCCAGAAATATTACAAAGATTTGTGCGAAAGACAGCAAAACCTCCAACGACTGGTGAGTTCTACACATTACAGCTAGACAATGGACTAGTGTTTATTTTGCTAGAGTGTTAGTACAGTACTAGCTGTCAGGCAATGTTAGTAGAGTACTAACTGTCAGGCAGTGCAATTTTGTGCACAAGTTTTATTGTAAAAAAAGAAGATCTCTTTAAAGGGCTTGTGTTTGGTGAGTGCTAACTTTGCATAGTATCGAACAGTCATAACGTCGCAAGCATATTATCTTGTAAAACACACTGTCTACAATCGGCATATTATATTTCAGCAATCAGAAGGCGGTCCTCGTCGCCTGGCCCTGCCGGTGCGTGCGACCGACGCCGACGTGGCCGAGCTACTAGACGCCGGCGCTCTCGGCAACCTCGAATGCCTCTCTCTCGCTTTCACCAGCGTCACCAGCGCCTGTGCACATCATCTCATTAAGGTATGTCATTAATATTGTGACGCACGAACAACACCTGTTTGCCCGGCAAAACATGTTTACTTAAAATACGCATAGGTAATCGTTACATTTAGATTGTTTTTATTTAAAGTAAACAAAGTCCTTGTCCCGTCCTAACAAACACTTAACTGACCTACTATTTTTTAACTTTTTCTCAGTGTTGATTAATTAGAACAATAAAGACATTCGTGGAGTCACCGACCCATAATTATACCTATTACTGGTTCAAAATGGATTTTTTATATAAAACATTATTGCTACAGCTGCCATCTCTTCGCTACTTGAACCTGTGGGCTACAAAGTTTGGCGACAGCGGTGTGCAACTGATTGCTGAGCATCTTCCGAAGCTTCAGGTGCTTAACCTCTGCGAGACGCCCGTCTCTGACAAAGGAATAGAGGCATTATCAGGTAATCATCATTTTTACCCATAACCCATATAATAGTACCTACTTTTGAACTCAAAATGAGCATTAAAATTGCTGCCACGAGTGGCGATACTTAAATGTACTCTCTCCGGCGTACATTCAGCCTCCTACCATTTTGCTGACTGACAGCCAAGACATAAGCTGTTCTCAAATAGCTCGTGTTTAACTATAGAAGAAAAGAGAAGTAACCAAATATAACCCGGAATTTCGATCCAAAATTTAATTTGGCTCTCTTTTCAGGTCTCTCAAACTTGCGGCGTCTTAACCTGAACAGCACCAAATTATCGGCCGATGCTTTCGAAGTCCTGCGCCAGCGCCTGCCGCAGCTACAGGAATACGACATCCGGTACACAGAGGCCTGGTGACAGCAGGCTGATGTTCGGACTCCATCCACTTCCACCATTTAGATTCACGTACGATCTCAAGCGCTTTATCCCAGTATTACGATGTTCAAATAAGTTAAATTGGCACAAGGATACCAAAAATATCCAACATCTGAATATTGTTAAGTTCCATTATTTCCTTTATTGTCAATATTATTATTTTTTATCAATTATTACATGCTAAGTTATTCGATAAGATTTAAAATACAAATGTAGGCTCATGGAATCCTGACATTGATATTAACATTACTGTGTTATCCATAAACATTGCATTTTGTGTCCTATTGCCAGGACCACGTTGCCACATAGACCTAATTTTGTACAGAAACAACATTGTTATTTGCCGACTGTTCCGTTCTTTAATCAGCCTCTATTATAGGTAATCTATTCGAATTAAACTTGATTAGGTGAGTTATTTATTCTTAGTGCGTACTCGAACATAAGAAGTCGCGGTCCAATTTTGTTTTTCTTCTCATCTTTGGGCTACAAAATGAAACGAGCATTTGTTTTAACTAATTTAATTACTTAAACTTAGTTTAAGAACCTAATGTTATAAATATAAACAAACATTTAGGTCTGCCATGTAAACGCTTTAGGGTTACGACAGCCACTATGTGTTATATAAGATTATTTATTTATTATAAACACCAGCATTTTAGGTAATAAGTATAGTTAGAAATAATGCTTTAAATTTTAGTATCGTAGGATTTGTAAGGAGTGTGGCGTAGAGTAAGGCTGTGAGAAAGAGAACCAACCGGTAGATGCGTAATTGTCGCAAGCTGAATGTTTTCTTTATTGTATTTTTACTTGCATTATCTGTTTCTAGCATAATCCCTCTAAACTAAATCAATGTTTCAAATTCATAGTTGACGATTTATTCGTAAAATATCTACTTAATCATAATTGATTGCACTAAGTATATTAATGTATGAGGATGATAAATATTGAATACCTACCTATTTATTTGGTTATTTAAAACTACCAGTGAACTATCTGTTAGAATGGTAGATATGATATTTCCGGCCTAACCTACCTAAAAAAAAATCTGTTCTTAATTAAATAGAAATAAAACACTGTTCTAGCTATAAATCTACACATTTTAGTGACAATGACACACCCATGTACACTATATCTTTCCAGTATTTTGTAAATTTGATCTTTTAGACTTATAATAACTAAAATTCACGTCATTAGAAAATAAGTAAAATGTTACTCAATTCTATATTAATAGATGTATTGGCAGTGTCGTGTCACCGGAACTCGTAGGCCGGAAACTGTTTGTTAGATAACACAAAACGATCCTATAACACATCAATTATGTTGACATATTAAATACAACCCACATTGCTAGATATAAAATTGAATTGCGCTAATTCACAATTGTAATTTTGCTCTGACAATATCCCAAACAATTAGCAAGATCTTGCACACAAGTATAATATAGTTTAACGAGATGTGAACTGAATTACTGTAATTGAAATTATGTCATATAAAGAGATACAAGACTTATCCACCGTGCGAAGGCAGAAGTGTGAGTTTTTAATAAAATCTTAAAAAAAAATGTATTCTTATTTTTTTAACCCCGTGCATACGTTGTTAGTTGACAGTAGTTCCTCGGAAAGACGAAAAAGCCCACGTTCCTACGGACGTAAAATTATCGCGGTGGGGATTTTCAACTGTCGATGTGGAACCAAACATTGAGAATGAAACAAAGCACATCCCAGCGCGCTGTTGGATTTTCAACTCTCGGCGCTAAGTATCTAGATCGTTGAAAATCCAGTTCGTGAAAAAAAACTGCTGCGGGAAAAACGCGTCCGCGTCAACCTGGGCTAACATGTCGTTGGTCGGTCCCGACAACACTTCTCACTACTTCTTCTGCGTAGCACAGGTTGGTCGTCAGTGTCTTCTGCCGGACCCCATTAACATTCACATGTGCTGAAAATGACCACCGTATAGTTTATGTACTTACCCATCCAGAGATACCAAAAAAAAAACAACAAACAGCATAACAACGTCTTATCCATTATTATGAAATTTTGCGGGTAGTTCATCACAGAGCGCGTGCTACGACCTACGCGCTACGCCGTAGGTGTTTCATTCGCGTTCAAAGACTACAATAGTACACAGGGGGTCTACTCCGAAGTAGTATCGGCCAAATGTTCGGCCATTTCCTGCTACAAAGTTACTATTTGGTTCGGTCGGTTCCGATCCTACACTCCTACACTCTTTCGAATATTGACTATGGTCCCGACCCAACTGAGCCGATCCGAACTTTTTTCGCATTTTTCAAAAATATTCGGTTCGGCCATGTGTCGGTCCGTTCCGAACATTCGCACTTTGCACTTCGGAGTAGGCCCCCTGGTTCGCGTTTCAGGTATCGACGAGTCAGCACCTCCCGAGAATACACGCAAGAAGGTTATAGGTTTGGAGCCGCATATTTATTTTTGCAAGTAGGTAACCTGTAATATTTTTGACGACGCGCATTTGTTTGGCCAAGGTCATCCTTCTTACACGTGCATTTTTTGCGAGGGCGAGCTCTGCTGTTTTCTGCATCCAGCTTGATAAACTTACCTAAGGCGGGCGGTATCGGGAGGTTCCTGCACATTATCAGGCGGGAGGAGACGCCCGGGTGTCACCACTGCGAGGATCGCCCAGAGGACACGGTGGAGCATACGGTGGAGGTCTGCCCCGCTTGGGCAGAGCAGCGCCGTGTCCTCGTAGAGGCGATCGGCAGCGGCGGCGACCTCTCGCGCCCGGCCCTGGTGCAAGCCATGGTCTGGGGCGAGAGGGAGTGGGAGGCGGTCACCTCCTTCTGCGAAGCAGTCATGCTAGCGAAGGAGGTGGCGGGATGGGCGAGGGAGAGATCCTCACGCCTCAGCCGCCGAGGGAGACGCTCCGGGCGTCGGGAGCCGCGTGACGACTCCCGGCCACCGTAGGCACGGGCCTGCGGGCGGAGAGCAATGGGTAGCTCTCCGTCCGATCAGGACCAAGCCCGTGCCGGACGGCGAGTAAGTGTTCCACGTGCGCCTCAAAGAGATGTCAGCATACATGACGGGGCCCGATAGGGCCGAAGCCTGCCGGGGTAGCGGGATCGTCCGAAAGGGTTACCGCTGCCCTGGTATATAAAGGGCCAAGGAAGGAACACGGGTGGGTTTTAGTCAGTAAGAGTCTGACACTCCCTTCTGCTCCACCCAGAGCGGGAGACATTTGATGATTTCCCATCCTGAAAAAAAAAAAAAAAAAAAAAAGGCGGGCGGTATAACCACTATGTTGTAATTCAAATTTTTACCTGATTAGTGACGATCAGTTCTCAAGCAGTTGCAACTGCTTCGGGCGGTCGTGCGGTCAGGCAGTCGCCAGGCATACACTGACTGCTCGAGCTGTCGACTGCTCTCGCGCAGTTACCTGATTTGAATGACGAGCAGTTGGAATCAACTGCTCCAGCAGTTATCAATGGCAGCTTCAAGCTGTTGACTATGACTGCAAGAGCCGTCCGTCTATAGTTGATCAATCGCTAACTGCTCCAACAGTCCGTGTATGTCGGCCCTATGGGCCGGTTTTTTGATCCGTAGTTAAACTCGACCAATTGTTATTAAATTTTTGCAAAATGTGTTTTTTGATCAGTTTTTAGTTTATGTAATAATATAATATCATTGCTAATGGTCAAACAATTAACTACCTATTAGTTAAAAAAATAACCATCAGATAAACTAAAAATTTAACAAAAACACATTTTTCAGAAATTTAACCATTAGTTACCATTTTTAACAATTGGTTGAGTTTAACTACGGATCAAAAAAACCGGCCTAAATTTTTGCCTGCCTCGTTGGTATAGCGGTCACAAGCGCTATTGCTGCACATGGTCCTCTATTCCCGGGTCGGCCAAGTGTTATCGGGTTTTTCCATCTGGAATTTCGCAGTAGCAGCCGGAGTGTGGATTTATCCCCGATTGATGCCAGGAGGCTCGCCCCGTTACATGGGACTTAAACATAACTGGCGAAATGTGGGTACACTTCTGCCTTACTTTTCGGAGAATACAGGCGTAATGTTATGTTCTGTTGTTAATAAACCTGTGTAAGTGTTGATTTTTGAAAAAGTTGTGTTTTTTTTATTTAACAAATAATACAAATACTGGGTGGTAGGGACATCGACGCGCAAACTGTAACCATGGATACCTACTGAACACCTACCACCACCACCACCACCACCACCACCACCACCACCACCACCACCACCACCACCACCACCTGAATACCTACTTAACAAAGTTCAAATTCCATTGCAACTAAAAACTTTTGTTACAAATGGTCACTCAAAAATCAACTTAGAATAAATACATTTCACTAAAGTAGATATGGCGATGGAATGTATTTATCTGAGATTATAAATACTGCTTAAAATATCGGTTGGCCTAGTGAAGGCAATATGGCCGCGAGTTCCATTTCCACTTTATTTTGGTCTATGGACTAGCGCTTGGCATTGAGATATTTGAGTCTCTAAATCTGTAAGTGAATTAATGTGTTTGAGAGTTCAGTGGCTGACAAAAATAAGTACCATAGTGTATCGGAGCATCAAGCACTCATACCTATATCTATAGCTGAAAACCTACAGGATAGTGCCTTAAATAAAAGCTTCCTAGATGTCTCCAATGAAGACAGTTGTGAAAATGACGAAAGTCTTAATATATTGCACACACCCACTGATGAACTAACTGACGACGGTCCATGTGCTAGAAACACTTTCTCACGCGACAACAAAGAAAATAAAACTAATAAACGTGTAATGATATTATGTAATGAACAAGGGAATGGGCTACGTCAATCACTCACCAAGCTATTGGAATCAGATTACACAGTGTTCTCGTTTATAAAATCTGGTACTACATTGAGAAACCTCATCAATTCCTCAAAGAATGAAATAGCTAAATTTAATATGAATGATTATGTTATTGTTGTTGGTGGCCGCTATGAACGCAACCCATATGATACGGAAATGTACTTGCATACATGGCTGACATCCATTAAAAACACAAATGTAATTATAAGCGAGGTTCCATCAAATTGGTATCTTAATGAAGTAAAACTAAATTACATGTTAAGGTTTATCTGTGGAAAGCATGACAATGTAATTTTTATGGACATGGACTACTCTAGATATTGGCCTCGGAAAATACATTTTATAATTAATTTATCTAGATCTTTACTAAGGGAAATCTTGCAGTTGGACTATAAATTCAAATCAAAAGAATATCAAAACTTATTAATTATACACAGTAAAAAAATATATGTAGATAAATCTGTACAAACTGACATTACATATTATCATAAAAATAAAATAGAGGCAGAAAAATTCCAAGTATAATTATAATTATAAGATAATAAGTCATCTAGTACTAACAATCAGCGTCTCGAGACTAATACTGTTTGTAGTGATCTTTTTCGTGAATAAACACCTATATGTTCTACACCAGAATATAGCGGGTTTGCTTAACAAAGCAGACACCCTCTCTATATGTCTTAATGAACTGACAGAAAAAGACCAGTCCGTTGATGTACTTTGCATAACGGAGCATTTTATGACGTCGGGTCATGAAGACCGCCTTGTCGTACCGAATTATAGACTGGCTGCATGTTTCAGTAGACAAAATAGCAAAAGAGATGGATCTTGTATTCTGGTCCGGTCTGGTCATTTATGGCGGGAGGTACTAGAGGCTTCAGAACTTTCAATATCTAGTGTTGTAGAATGCTGTGCAATTGAACTGACAAGTTATAAAGTAGTTATAGTATGTATTTATAGAGTACCAAAAACAGGGAATTTAAATGTATTTTTTAGCAAAACTAGAGCAACTGCTAATACTACTAACAAGAAGAAATTATGAGAATATTATTATAGCAGGTGACATAAACATTGACGTTTTGAAAAATAATAATATGACTTCCGAATTAAAATATCTTTTAACAAGTTTTTAACATGACATTAGCAATAGAAAAACCAACCAGGATGCAAAGCCAGACTTATATTGATAATTTTGCCCACAATTTCGAGAAAAAATGCAAGACGGAAGTGATAGAATTTGCCCTATAATTTGACCTGCGCAACTGCTGAAATGTCCTCTACGTTTGAACTGTGTACTGAAATATTGGTATATATCACAACGGGATTTCAGCCCAGAGAATATTATTATATTTAGAACCTGCCTGGAAAAACTAACATTCTCTGAAATATATGACAATGATGATCCAAATGATGCATTCAATTTGTTTATTGTACAATTTAAATTATTTTACGACCTGTGCCTCCCTCGTAGACGTATTAAAATACCAACAAGCCAAAAACCAAAGTGGATATCACGAGGACTTAAACTATGTAGCTTTAAATAAAGGCAATTATTATGGACGTCTAGACTTAAACCTACTCAAATAAATAAAACAAAATATTCAAATTATACAAAGATATTAAAAAAAAATATTAATCTGACTAAACGATCACAAAATAACCACAATATTAAAACTTCTGACAATAAAAGCAAAATGACATGGAAAATAATAAAGAATTCTAAATTAAATCTACCTAATGACTCAATAAATAATATACATATTGACAATAAAATGTTTAACAAACCTCAGTTAATTGCTGAACAGTTCAACGACTATTTCATAGAAAAAAATTAAGCCAATACCCGGAGCTGGCAAAAGATCGAGTGCGTATATAACAAATAAACAAAAATCAATGTTCATGGCTCCATGTCAACCGATACAAATATTTAACATTATTAAAGACATCAAAAACACTAATAACGTAGGATATGACGAAATTTCAACTAAAATTATTAAACATGTTGCCGACTTAATCTCTAAACATTTACGTCATATTCTTAACCTATGTATCAGCCACGGTGTTTTTCCAGACCGTCTTAAGGTCTCCATGTGAAACCTATATTTAAAAAAAGGTAATAAGCAACAAATGCAAAACTATAGACCTATTGCCCTTTTACCAGTTTTTTCCAAAATATACGAGAAATATATTTATAATGAGCTTTACACATACTTAGAAAAACAAAAGATTCTCTGCAACGAACAAAA
Source organism: Apamea epomidion (assembly GCA_947507525.1). Classification (NCBI taxonomy): domain Eukaryota; kingdom Metazoa; phylum Arthropoda; class Insecta; order Lepidoptera; family Noctuidae; genus Apamea; species Apamea epomidion. Next base: position 10,978,295 of record OX382225.1, read on the forward strand.
AGGTTTCCGAAAGAACATGAGAATAAACATGGCTATTTATGACTTTTTAAATAAAATTATGACTAATATTGATAATAAGACACCTGTCTGTGCTGTATACTGTGATATGATGCAACCTTTTGACTGCGTTGACCATACTATCTTCAGAAACAAACTTGACTCATATGGTATAAGAGGTAACGTTCTGGACTTATTAAGCACTTACTTTTCAAAAAGAAAACAATTTACCGCTATAACAAACTTAAACCTAACGACAAAAGAAGAAGTAACATACCTGTCTAAAGAACGCACAGTATACTTCGGTGTACCACAGGGCAGTGTATTGGGTCCTTTGCTATTCCTGATCTATATTAACGACCTGCCCAAAGCTATACTTCCCAATAACACTCTTTGCTGACGATAGTACAATAATAATATCACGGGATAAACCTGACTCATATGAAGCTGTTGTTAATAACGCGGTAACTGCAATAATCTCTTGGCTTGATAATAATAATCTAAGAATTAATCTTGACAAAACACAAATAATGCACTTTGGCCATAAAAAACCTGGTTTGAAAATGGAGGTCCAATACCATAAAAACAAAATTCACGATGTAGATAGTGCAAAATTTCTAGGTTTGATAACTGACAGGCAGCTCAATTGGAAGGATCACATTGAAGCGCTATGTAAGAAAATCAGTAGTTCATCCTATGCCTTGTATAAACTTACCCCTACAGTTAACACAGATGCACTACTTACAGCTTACCATGGTCTTGTAGCATCTGTACTAAGATACGGAATTATATTCTGGGGTAACTCTACAAATAGAGAAATCGCTTTTAAAGCGCAAAAACGATCCATCAGAGCCATGTTCAGACTACAAATAACGGACAGTTGTGAACCATATTTCAAAAAACACAAAATTTTAACACTACCGTCTTTGTATGTTTATGAAACTGCCTTATTTGTAAAGTTGAATTTACACCTTTTTCCCAACTTATTGGATACAGTTAAACGTAACAGGCGGAATGCTGTTTTGGCTCTACGTCCGCGTAACATCGCGGACGTAGAGCCAAAACAGCATTAATGTGGAAGAGCATATTCTGTATAGCTCCGCAAGTTTTTAACAAAATCCCAAAGCAAATCAAACATTTAAATATAAATGGGTTTAAAAAGGAACTTGAGTTACTATGTAAAAACTGTTATTATGATTTAAACGACTTTTTGAATGATGTTTCCTTTTGATTGACATCCTAATTTAACTGTAGTTTTTTTGTATGTATGTACTTTGAAATCTCTGTTTGATAGTTTGACATTGAATAATACTTTGACATTAACCTAGATAATATTTTTAACTGACATGCCTCATGTTGTAACATTTCATTCTTTATTCAATTCAATATTAACCTAATATTTTTACTTTTGTATTGTAATAATTTTATTTGTATACCTGATATTTGCACGCCCCACGTGGCAGAATGTGATGAGACCATTTATTAATCTAAGACCATGTAATGTACCATATTCGGACAAATAAATGAATTTGAATTTGAGAAATCCTCAAACTCATTAATGCACTTTCAGATCATTTTAACCGATTTAAAAAAAGGAGGAGGTTTGCAAATACTCTTTTTTTTAACTAAATAAATATTAACATAACATCACGCTTGTTTTCTCCTAAGGGTTAGTCAGAGGTCAACCTAGAGTACACCCACAGTTATTTTTATGATTTACTTTTTTTAATGTTACAAATCAAAGGAAATCAAACACATTTAATAAAAAATATATATAAATAAATAAATAGAGGGGCTCGTGGCTAAATAATAACGATCGCAAGGGTCGATCGGGTGGGTCGGTCTGAGAGCGGCGGTAGGCAGACTGAAGGCCAAAAATACCGCCCCGAGACCCGACGGCTTGCCGGGTAAAGCCTGGGTCCTGGCCTCGAGGGCTCTCGGGCTTCGACTGGAGGCGCTCTTAAGCGCATGCATGAAGAGAGGCCAGTTTCCACTCCGTTGGAAGACGGGGAAGCTGGTCCTCATTCAGAAGCCAGGGCGCCCTGCGGACTCTCCGTCCGCATACCAGCCCATAGTGCTGCTCGACGAGGTCGGCAAGCTCTTTGAGAGAGTGATTGCGGGCCGCCTCGTCGGGCACCTGGTGAGGACGGGGCCGGATCTTGCGGAGTGCCAGTTTGGCTTCCGCAAGGGGCGCTCGACGGTGGACGCCATCATGCGCGTGAGAGCCCTCATGACGGGGGGCGCGGTGTCCCGGGGTGGGGTGGTCGTGGCGGTGTCACTCGACATCGCCAACGCGTTCAACACCCTGCCCTGGAGCTGCATAGGGGAGGCACTCCGGTATCACCGGGTGCCGACTTACCTCCGTCGAATAGTCGGGGCGTATTTGACGGACAGGGCCGTCATCTACCCCGGTCGCGACGGGAATTGAAACCGGCGAGAGATGTCGTGCGGTGTCCCACAGGGATCGGTTCTGGGGCCGCTCCTGTGGGACATCGGTTACGACTGGGTGCTGCGAGCCGACCTCCCTGATGGCGTCAGCGTAGTTTGCTACGCTGACGACACGCTGGTCCTGGCGCAGGGGAGGTCGCATCAGGCGGCGGCCGACGCGATGACACGCGGGGTTGCGATAGTCGTGGAAAGGATCCGGCAGTTGGGTCTCGAGGTGGCATTGCACAAGTCCGAGGCCATGTCCTTTCATGGGCCCCGGTACGGGCCACCTTCGGGATCCCAACTGATGGTAGGAGGGGTTCACATCGGCGTCGAGACAACGATGAGATACCTGGGTCTCGTCCTCGACAGCCGGTAGAACTTCGTCGAGCATTTCCGACGTTTGGCCCCCAAACTGGAACGGGCAGGGGCCGCCTTAAAGCGGCTCCTGCCCAACCTGAGGGGGCCAAACGCCTCCTGCCGGAGGCTTTACGCGGGGCTCGTGCGGTCCATGGCCCTATATGGGGCCCCGATATGGGCGCGTTCACTGCGGCTACGAGCCGCACACTACCTGAACGCTCCCCAAAAGGTGGTAGCCGTAAGGCTTATCCGGGGATACCGCACGATCTCGGGCGAGGCAGCAAGCCTCCTTGTCGGGAGGAAACTCCGCACCCGCGGCAAATCGCGGCGGAGCGGACGGACCTCCGGCGCGGTCTCATGGCGGAATGGTAGGCGCGACTATCGCAACCCAGCGCAGGGCACGCAACGATAGCGGCGGTAAGACCCCTCTTTGAGGAGTGGCTAGAGAGGCGTCACGGCGTTCTCACCTACCGCCTGACGCAGGTCCTCTCCGGACACGGATGTTTCGGGAGGTTCCTGCACATCATCAGGCGGGAGGAGACGCCCGGGTGTCACCACTGCGAGGATCGCCCAGAGGACACGGTGGAGCATACGGTGGAGGTCTGCCCCGCTTGGGCAGAGCACCGCCGTGTCCTCGTAGAGGCGATCGGCAGCGGCGGCGACCTCTCGCGTCCGGCCCTGGTTCAAGCCATGGTCCGGGGCGAGAGGGAGTGGGAGGCGGTCACCTCCTTCTGCGAAGCAGTCATGCTAGCGAAGGAGGTGGCGGGATGGGCGAGGGGAGATCCTCACGCCTCAGCCGCCGAGGGAGACGCTCCGGGCGTCGGGAGCAGCGCGACGACTCCCGGCCACCGTAGGCGCGGGCCTGCGGGCGGAGAGCAATGGGTAGCTCTCCGTCCGATCAGGACCAGGCCCGTGCCGGACGGCGCGTATGTGTTCCACGCGCGCCTCAAAGAGATGTCAGCATAGTTGACGGGGCCCGACAGGGCCGAAGCCTGCCGGGGTAGCGGGATCGTCCGAAAGGGTTACCGCTGCCCTGGTACATAAAGGGCTAAGGATGGAACACGGGTGGGTTTTAGTCAGTAAGAGTCTGACACTCCCTTCTGCTCCACTCAGAGCGGGAGGGGTCATTTGATGATTTCCCATCCTGAAAAAAAAAAAAAAAAAAAAAGGGCCGATCGAAGGTTAAGCTACCAGCTAGGTCCGTGGATGGGCCACGATCACCAACCATTACTATATCGAGACTCTAGGTTGGCCCCGGTCTTCATTCGTAGATACCAGTAAAACGGGGTGAATAGAGATGCAGGGATGAATCGGGACGAAACTTTAAAATAGATTTGTACTTTAAAATAATATAGTTTGTTGCTAACAAGGACACTTTAATCTTTAATTAAAAAGCAGTTAACACATTAGAGTATTTTCTGGCAACAAACTATAGGTATTATTTCAACATTAAAATCCATTTTAAAGTTTCGTCCCGATTCACCCCTGCATCCCTAATTCACCCCGTTTTACAGCAGGTTGTAAACTATCATATCTAGGATCATATCTAATCCTAGATATGATAGTGTACAACCTGCAAGAGTTTTATTGAAACCAGAGGCCCGCACGACCCCCGCGCATTCACCGCTCTCGCCATCGACGCCTCAGTATCGCGCGCTTACGTCATCCGAGCGAAGTCTCCAAGTTAACTCTTGTGGGTTATACTATATCCCTAATTCAGACCCATTTTTAAGCTTTATCGTAATGATGATATAGGACATAGGTCATTGTTCATATGTTACGTTATTTGTACTTTATTTTAACCAATACTTTTATTTGCACCAATTTTGGACCTTGACTTTTCAAGCACAGGGCAGTTAAAAAAAAGAATGAATGTATAGGGCGTCCTTTTCACCAATCTCAAGTAAAAAACCTAATAATATTTACTAAGGAATATATTTGAGTAATTTTCTAAATACTATAATATGTGTATGATACATAGTTATTTCCCTTAATTTTATACATGTCTCCATCACTTTTGAATTTATTATCAACTTTTTATAGTTGCGGCTTTATGGTAATATACAAACCAAAATAATATCGTATTTATATACAAACCCAAATCTAACAGTAACTTAAGCACTAAAGTTGATTATAAGGATCTTATGTAAACCATTTATCATTTATGCATTAGAAATTAAACATAAACACTATGGAGTGATCAGTAATTTATTTCTAGGTACTTATAAATCACATTTCAAATGACAACACATTATAATGTATTTATAGATTTTGTTATATTTTTTTATAAAACAGTGCCGTGTTGTTTTCACAAAAATGGAATATAAATACAGGCAATTTTATTACTGACGCTTGTCACAAATGAGTGTTGTAAATAACCTGTTTTTTTTCATTTATGGCAAGCTAATTTAAAACAATGATAACTTGTATATTTATTCATTTACAACTAAACTTGAATTAAAATAATGATAAAACAAACCTGCGGTGCTATTTTGTAAAATTCTCACTGTGAAAACTTGGTGAAGTGAGCTTCAAGTGAGTGTCAATAGTGTCAATCTCTAGCAACAGATGAAATGATAGCTCACTTCACCTAAGTTTTCACGTTAGAATTTTACAGAATAGACTGGCAGCTATTACCTTAGAAGATACTGGGATATAAATCTCGTGCGCTATTTAAAATTATAAATTCTATGCGCCATAGTTAATGTTACTTAGTATTACCCAGTTGTAGTATATTCGTATATTGAAGTTAAAAAAAAATAATCACAGGGATGTTAAGTGAATCGATTTCGAACAAACATAAATTACTCTGCATATATTTAAGTTACCCATCAAAAGTTTTTAATCAAAAATTAGCAATAAAACTTACACTCTTGTCTCATGCTAAAAGTAAAAGGCATTCGCATTCTTACTGTGAACATAGCGCAGTTCAACTATAAAAACACTGCACACACAATTTGAATAATTAAACATGTATAACAAAACTCGAAAAACAATCATAATAATATAACACCAATTATAGGATATAATAATTCAGAACCTTCAATCATTTACATATATAATAAACGGTAATCCAATTTATTATTGAAAAGCAGATCAACATACAAAAACCTACTTATTAAAAATTTCACCAAACGTCTCATTACAGTACTTATGTATATCATTACAAATAATAAGTAAGAATGTGTAAACTAGCACAGTTGGTGTCAACAACCAGTAACATTATAACATAATTGCCTTACAGTGTCAAAGACAAATATGCACAAATATATAAGCAATAGGTATTTCAAAATGGAAACAGTTATTATATCTTATTGCAGCTGTATATCACAATGAGTGAGAACACACTCTGGTAGCTCTCCATCGTGAAAATGCAGTAATCAAACTCCCAAACTTTCCCCAGCAACTACCCTTCCGAAATAAATGAAATTCTAGCTCCAGCGCTTTCAGACATTTTTGTACCATTACAAAGAAAGATTTTTGTAACGAAGTTCCTTAACGCGGCTTGCGGTAGGAATTGACTGGTAGAAATCTTCACGTAAGGAAAAGCGCTACGCCCCTCCATGCGACTTTCTCTCTGTCTGTTTCTCACTGTGTGTCTGTTTGTATTATATACGAGTGTATGTGCGCGCGAGTATTGCGTAAGGAACTTCGTTCCTGACGACGGTCCCCCGACAACATACGTTTTTATTTATGTAGTTAGACAGCAATGTCAATGCCGCATATTATTTTATCGACCAGCTGTACAAGCTTAAACACCAAAAGTATTATACACCAAATAAGTTAAGGCAAACTTTTGTGCTATGATAAAAGATAAAATAAATTTAGAAACTACACTTATACGAAAGTAAAACCATAATTATATGACAATGTTTTATATGACTATGTATGTTATGTAGAAGCAGTTAATTGATATTCTTAAAAAAATAAAATACTCCCCATATCTCTGTTAAATGTTCAAATGAGTTCAATGAATTATTTTAATACTGGTTAAATTAAATGATATAGTTAACAACAATGTGTAATGAATTTTTTGTACAAGTTCATATTATCTGTAACACACGCGATACACCTTCAAACCATTATTATAAAATTTATATTGCCGTGTCATTAATTTATTTCTATGTTTCATATAATTTAAAGGTGATCATGTTTATTTATATTCATTTTAGATTTTACAAAATGGGCTAAAAAGTATTATTTTAATCCAACACAAATTTACCATTTTCTAGTTGCCAACAGTGATGACGACACGCGTTACCGCTATTTAGTGAACGCTGCAAACACCGCCCACATAATTTCGCAGGCATCTGGTCGCATGGCTTCAGCTTCGAAATCTAGATCTAAAAGCGCGCGCACGCGTCTCGTCGCTAACTCATAATCTTCGTCGGAGAGGGGCGCGAACGCGTTTTCTAGTACATCAGCCGAGTGGGCAAGCATCAAGAGTGCCAGAGATCGCTTGTCGGCGTGAGCGACATCGGTGATCGAGCGCCTCAGAGCCGCTTCTTGAACCTGCAATCATAATATTAATATCAATTATCAGAACACATACCCCTTTATTCATAAACGTTGCTGAAAGTTAAGTAGTCATTAGCGACTGTTTAACTATAAATTTTTCAATCACCCCTTACTTCAATCATCCCTTATTTATTTATAAGGGATGATTGAAGTAGAGTGACGTTAACCATTGACGTGACGAAAACCATCACCAACCACAGCGAGGAGGCCTGCGTCCCAGCAGTGGGAACATTATAGGCTGATTATGTTGTTGTTATGTAAACCATCTCTATTTCCTTCAATAATAAGAAATGTTGTCTGCATTTGTTTAAGTAATGCAATAATGTTTGTAACACATGTTGTGGATACTTTTAACTCCAACGCTTTGCTTTCATATTGAAATACAAGTTGTTTGGAAAGAATCACCTGTTTATGTTTTATGAAACTAATAGCGCAAACAGTATTAAACAGGCATGTTATTGGAAAGGAACAATGTAATTGTATTGTACATCAATTATTGTATACCTATGTAATTATGTATGGTACAGTACGTTTTTTAGTATCAACTTTTATTTATCTTATATCTACATTCAAAATCAATTATTTTAAAAGGGTTGGTTATCATTTTATTTTACAAGCATTTTGTAGGAAGGACATGATTACTATCTTAAATTGATAACAGTTCTCAATTGGACATCTCAGATGTGTGTTTAAAATTACCTTTTTGACCAAGCGACATTTTACAACATTGTCAGTCAGTGGATGAGTAGTCATATCAAACAGCAAGAAGTTCTGCTTCTCTGTTGTCAAAACTCCCTTTTCTACAAGATTTTTTGCCAGCCTTTCACGGACATTTTTCAATTGATATTTTAGTTTCATTGGATTCCATGTTTCACCTGAAATTATTTGCCCAATTATTATAAAATGGAAGTCAAACTGATATACCTAGTAAAGAATAAGAAACCCTTCTTTAATTGCCACAAGCAGTAATTTGCTAAATTAATTTGTTAAAATGTACATTTATAAGAAACTTCTGCTAACACCAACGTCTGATGATTATGGAAACATTGTTGAAAGATATTAGACCATATTTATATGACATTAAGGTCTTCTATATTGCGCTATTGATACAGACCACTTAGGTATTCTATCCAGCTTTGCACTGTCTCTGGCGGTTCAGTTTCTTTCATGTGTTTCAAGGCCTCATCCAGCAAAACATCACCAGTTGGTGTATCTGAAATCAAGTTTACATTTATACAAATAATTGAAAAATTATACATGTTATAGGTATGATTGGTTTTACCGACCTCATCCACGTACCTGTGTTAAGGATATGAACCTTTAAAAATAGTTATTCAAGTTACACAAAATGAATAAACTCCAACTCAAAGCATTTATTTCAATTAAACCATTTACAGGCACTTTTGAACTGTCCAAATTAAATAGTCGGTCAGTTAGTCAGAATGTTGAAGCTAGTTGCCCATTTCAAAACGTAGATCTATATGAAGAAGAACGAGCAAGAAACTCCAAGGACACTCTTATTAGAATGTATCTCTTATCAATGGGTATTATTATTATATTTGTGGTTTAAATGAAAGCAAACTTTCTACTCTACAAAAATAGGTACCTCAAAAATCGCAATTCATGCTTTAAGCAGTAATACAGGTAGAGCCATATAATTTGAATTAACACACACAACTCATATGCAATTATGACAGATTGTAGCATTACTAATTGAGAGGACATTAGGTGGAATCAATAGGTATTAATGTTATCAACTTTCATTCCTTTTTTTTAACCACTAGAGACTAGCTAACAGCAGTCATTGACCTTTTTCAAATTGGATGGTACTTGTGACCCACAGTTGAAATGAAATTACTTAAAATAAATACTAAAAGCATTTAATACGTAAATTATGTGCGTTATAAAGATTAATTATGTGCGTTATAAAGATTAATTATGTGCGTTATAAAGATTAATTATGTGCGTTATAAAGATTAATTATGTGCGTTATAAAGATTAATTAAACCATTCTCTTACCTGATTTAACTATTACTTTTCTAGATAACAATCCCTTTCTACGCATACCAGCTCTTTCTAATTCTACGCGGCCTCTCAAACCAAGTTCAATTAAAATACATCCTCTTAGGCCGCTGGATATGCAATCATTCCAAAATGATGTATAACCCTGAAATAATCAGCAATGTAAGAGATGAAATGGTCACGAGATCCTCATTATAATAACTGTTTACTGCCGAAGAGAGCGTTCTCTTACCTCTTTGTCCTTTAGTCCTAAAAGTAATACTTCTTCCATGAGTGTCAATCGAGTTTCCTTTGAATCCCCGTCATCATAACTTTTATCATTTTTCTTATCATCGACGTCGTGGTTTTCCTTTAATTCTGCACTGTCCTTAATTACGTTTACGTTTCTTCGTTGCACCAACCCCTCAGCTCGATTCATTTTTACATTTAATTAAATTGCGAAATAAAAACAAATTGATTTATTTTATGCGAATATTTGGATAGTTTTCTGAAATTCGTAAACGAATAGTTGACGTTTGCTATGCGACGTGATGTTGTTGTGCAAAACATGGCCGACAAGACATTCCGTTCGTTCAGAAATCGTCGCCATTTACATTAAAAAGAGTTTGTAATACCTAGCTTCTTTAATGACGATGTTAGAAGAATTAATTTTTTGGAGTATTTATTTTGCTGTTATCTTTTAACAATAATAAAATCTGAAATAAATTCTCAGAAATTATGTGCGCGTTGTGCAAATTGTGTTTTTGAACGTTAGTACTGTAAATGCTTGAATTGAAACGTTTACGCTATCGCGGCACTTATATTTACATCTCGGCAGATTCGTATATAGTATGTAAATCTCCAATGTACTTATATAATTTTGTATTAGAAAGGATAATTTTAGCCGACCTCCAGTATAAATAAATTATCATAAAGCTTCCTATGTTTGTCTGTAACCATTTGGTTAGTGTGAAACATTGTATGGTCAGCAACAGAAGTAGATTCTTACATACGATCTACATAAAATTACCCAAAGTTATTCAATATCCTACTGTTCAACATTGTTAGTTTGTATTGTCTGAATTTAACACCTGTTCCATTTCTTTAAAATAAATTCGCTACCTTCCATAACGACCGTATCTATGAAATTTTCAGCTTGTTTTTATTTGGCTAAGTAGTTGTTCATCTAATATCATTCTAATTTATAAGCAGGCCGACCCAAGAGATATAGGGAACTTTAGTTTAGGTTAAGTTTGGTACCGAGTCTATACAAGTTGTTCTCCGCAATCATAAACGCAAACAAGAATTAGTCCTGTTATCCTGTAATCGAAACCAGACAACCAACCCTGTAGAACAGGCGTTTCAGGAACAGTTTTTCTACAGTAGACCATATTCACACTGTCGAGCTAACTCTAGAGATAATATCGAAAACAGCAGAAACCTCTTAGATATCTCACATTTATTGATTACAAAAAGGCTTTCGACACGGTTACACACACAAGCATTTGGGGAAGCTTGAAGTTATCTTCAACAAGCTGGAATGGAGCAAACTAGGAATCTATATGTATACAAGGCGGTTTCTAAAGTCATCTAATATTCGCAGACGGTGTAGAGATATTATCTGGGACACGCTCACAGCTGCAGCTCATGATCGAATCCCTACAAGTGCCTAGTGCAAATGTAGGCTAGAAAACAATCTCACTAAGACTGATAATGCCATGACAAATTGTCGTATAATACCAATAAGAGGTAACGGAAATCCAGTGGAATACACACAACAATACATGTACATCTAAAAAAAAACGATATACCTAGTCTTGCCATAAATACTGTCACGAAGAAAAAAAAATTTTTTTAATTGCAAGTACCTAATATTTATTACTTTTACAGTGTGTTAGTTTAATACATAAATATAAAACAATTTAAAATATAAAAAGCTTATTCGAAGTGGTCTCCATTGGCTGCAATACAGTCCTTTAAACGTTGAGGCCAGTTATCAATAGAAGCACGCACTCTTTCCATGGGAAAATTCTTCACTGCCAATCGTATGGATTGTTTTAGGGACTCCAAATTATCATGGCGTTTAGAGCAAGCCGTACTCTCTAAAACTGACCATAAATCATAATCCAGCGGATTAAGATCGGGACTAGACGACGGCCAGTCTTCAGCTCTGAAGAAGTCCGAAACGTTCACTTCCAACCAAGACTGCGTGGACCGAGCTTTATGACCCGGCGCCGAGTCTTGTTGGAAGGACCATACTTGGTTATTGAACATGGTGTTGTTAAGGGGCTTAACTACCTTCTCAAGAATGGTATCTTGATACACTTGTGCCGATGTTTTAATACCTTTTTCAAAAAAATATGGCTCAGTCACTCTTTCATAGCTAACACCCCACCAAACCATCACTGAAGTCGGATAATGCCCACGTTGCACTCTGTCGACTAATTGTGAAGCTTCCATAGAGCTTTGAGCATAAATACGGTAATTTTGTTTGTTAAAATGTTGCTCAATTGTAAAGATTTTCTCATCCGTAAACAAAATTTTTCTGTGACCTCCCTTTGCGTACCGCTTCAGTAGTTGTTTCGTTTCTACCACCCTATTCTTTTTTAAATTATCAGTTAAAAAATGACCAGTGCGTCTCTTATAGGCTGCAAGTCCTAAGTCATCTTTTAAAATACGCGACATGGTTCTGGGTGCTATCTTCATCTCCCGAGATAATCTTTTGCTTTCGGACAGGATTTCTTCGAATTCTTTCCCTTACTGCTTTGACCACCTTTTTCGTACGAACACTACGTGGACGGCGAGATCTTTTTCTGTCACAAACAGAGGAGGTCCCATTGTACCTATTAATAGCCCGGTACACAAACATTTGACTAATACCAAGCGTATGGAGAGTTTTAAAAATTGCATTTGGCTCCATACCAACTTTGTGTAATGCAATCACAGCGATTCGGTTCTCTTTATCACCCCACTCCATTTTAATATCGCAAAATATCGTACCATGTATTGGCGCCAAAATTAGAAAACACAATGAACAATCGTATAAAAATGACAGGTTCCAAATTCAAATGTACCTAATATCTTTCTTATTTTTAATTGTAACATTATTTATGGCCAGACTGTGTATACATAAATAGAAAGAATAATACAGCAAACAAGTAACAAATATTGGAGTCTAAAAGATGTTTTCAAAGTAACATGTCAGTATTTAAACTTTTGATCATGAGCTCTAGCCTCTTACCGTGTTTGATATACGGAAGGTGAAGGGCAGGCGTTTTGGGAGACTGTCTTTTGTAATTTTGACGTTCGAAAAGTGCTGATTCTCAGCCTAATTTGAATAAATTACTTTTGATTTTGGATGTCAGACGTGGAACGGTCAAAGCCAAGCTATAAAACTAGAGAAAATACGACTTACAAAAATAACATCAATAAATTAACAAAAGCCACTAATGCCTTGAGCTATGCAAAAAAGCTAAAATAGAAATGGGGCAGGCCATGTAGCGAGGGTTACAGACCAGGGATGGACCGTAAAAGCAGCCCTGTTAAGAGGCCCACAAGAAAAAAGAGACGAAGGAAGACCAATGACGCATTGGTAAGACGAGATCAGTAGAACCGCCGACTCGAACTGGAGCCAAAAAGGACAAGACCGATACAAGTGGGTATCTTTGGAGAATCTTTATATGAATCTAAGATAACTTAACCCATTACGACATACCTTCTAAAATAAAAGGCGTTTTTTTTTCAGCATTTGTTCGGTCTTATTTTACAAGTAAAGTCACCTTCAGCTTTCTTGAATTAGCACTCGATAAGTAAGGAAAATCTAAACAGTTAATGTTAAAACCATCTTCCTCGATATACCTAAGCAAGTAGGTATCTACAAACGGGTTAAGGGACATCTCGCCCATGCAAAAACTGGCCTGGGGCTGCAGTTTCGACATTCATAGCGATCGTTTTACGACCGAATTCGGTCGCAAAGTCCCGGATTGACAGGTGTAATGTATGGAGTGCGACCGAATTCGGTCGTTAAGCGATCGCTATGAATGTCGAGACTGCAGCCCCTGCGTGCCAGATGTCAACTTTTTAAAATGTGCATGAGACAGGGGAATATTTTCGGACCGTCTCTGACATCGCTAGATCCAACTAATGCTGCGGCACTATACCAGTTATGTAGACAAGACTGTTAGGTTTTTTCATGTTGAAACTAACCATGCCCATAGCTCTGACCGGGGGAAAATTTCGATGCTTTTGTAGTATAGGTAGGTACTTGTACAGTCAGCCGCATATCAGTGAGTTTTGTTGTGCAAGAGTTACCAGTGATGTGTGGTGACTGTTCCTACCATTGATTGAACCTGAGGCGGTGCGCTCATTTTGCACGTGTCCTTACTGAACCCAAACTATTAAAAAACTACCTTCCTTATCGATAGATTAGAAAAGCTCACGATTCTGTCGGTACAACCTAACTTTTTACCTTATCTACGCTACCTAATCTATCTGGAATCACGCTTTTAAAAACCATAAGCGAAATTTCAGTTAAATTGTAACAGTAGATCGCGATCGACATATTCATTTATCAAACAACAGTAGGTATGCAACTAATAATTAGGGAGGGCCCTATTTAATATAACTGACGATGCGATTTTTTGTCGGTTAATGACAAAATTGACTTAATTTCTCGACGTCCTGTTTATCGCAAAAAAAATTATGAAAGGAAATCGAAATATTATCAAATTGTGGGATTGTCGCCTGTTATTAACAGGTGCAACCACTTATTATTGTTTTGTACTTCTGAATAGAAGAGAACTAAGTCGATAGGAATCGGTTGGTATGTCAACTGTTCTAACTATAGAACCCTAGAGAGAGTAGCCAATCACGCTTTAAAATTGCGACAAGGTTGGGACGTCCGGTGCAATAAGTACTTAAAACAAGGAGGGACTCATGGCTAAAAGGGGGGCTGGCAATTCGATATCCGAGATCTGCTGTGATCACGTTCTGGATGGATGACCGCTTTTTAAACTATATCGAGATCTCTGATGCTAATAATCTCTAATCTGAGATTAGTGGTAACAAAGGTAATGGCCCCGACTTACGAGATGTAGCTCAGGCAGGCGCTTTGCTTTGTGTGAATAATTTCATCACTATTGCTCTCAAAACAGTGAAAGAAAGCATCATGAGGAATCCAGCATGTCCTGGAACCAAAATTTCAAAGATAAGTGACATCTACCAAGTACCAACCGGCACTGGGCCCGCGTGGTAGATTACAGCCCATTCCCTTTCGAAAAGAGGAGGCCAGTGTCCCAGCAGTGGGAACATTATAGATAGGCTGATTATGGAATGCTTATCTGATAATCATAATAAAGGTGGCGGACAGTCCGATTCAGATCCAGCTCTCCTTCACTTTTAGACGTCTTCGTCTTATGTTTTCCATATAAAAATCGTCCTGTATATTCTTAGACTACTGCCTGTCAATGTTGCTGAACCACCGCACACAGGCTACAGCTTGAAAAGTGGGTGGCCTTGATCTTCATTCAATGGTTGTGATGCTGTCAATGCTGTGCCTCAATACCTACTATGTTGCAAAGTAAATATAACATATCACTCCTTTATCAGGTCCTGGGTTCGATTCCTAGGTCGGGCAGTGTTATTGGATTTTTTCTATCAGGAATTTCTCCGTAGTAGCCCGGAAACTGGATTTGTGCCCGGAAGATGGCAATAGGCTCGCCTCCTGTTATATGGGACTTAAACATAACTGGCGAAATGTGGATGTACTAAACATACACCTCTACCTAACACTTCGAGGATTACTGGCGTGATGTTATGTTATGTGTTCCTATATCAAGTAGGCAACGGTAATACGTACACCTGTACCTACACTCTCATTTCAACAGTTATGTCTAAGTACCATATTCCTACCGGAATTTAATAAAAAAAATGCCCAGTAGATAACAATTTACCCCTGGGAATCGAACCAAATTGTGCACGACCAACCAACAACCGACGAGGTTGTGGTGTGGGATATATCTTACATTTTATCATTCAGATGATGTCCTCATTCATTGCCTAATTTTAAAAGATTAATGATCTACTAGAGACACTACTCCATTAACATGAATAGTCGGGTTGGGTTGGTGAGTCATGTAACATTTCAAAAAGAGATCTACGAGTTTCATGAGATTTTTCTTCCAACTATAAAATAGAAGAATATGTATAAGAGGTTTTAAGCAGAGTTTTCTCTATGACCTGATATAAACCACCAAAGAGGAACACACACAAGAACACGAAAGAAAAAAAATGGTCACTTCATCATGACTGATGGTCTGATGATGACAAATGACAATTTGATGGCATCTACGACAACCTCAACTGCGAGTAAAAATATCGTTTATCCAATGCATTGAGCAATCCTACGCAAATATATTGTCCAGCGCGGGGGTCTTTATATAATATGATAACAAAGTAGATAATCCATTTATTTATTTATCTGAAGATAGGTAGGCAGTGCAGATTCATAAATCCACATTATCCACGTTAAGTCTGATCGCTTGATGACCTTAATTTGAACTTGGTGAGTTGTATAAAGCATTATATGTACCTACTTAAGTATTAGGTACTCTATTATGTATTGTGAGAATTTCCGTTTATCTATCTGATAGCTAGGAAGACACTATGGATACTATAGGTAGATGGGTACTGAGCTAAACCAATACTAACAGAAAGCAATTTCTACTTGTAAGTTGAATTACTTTAATTAACAACTATTTCCCACGCGCAAGTCAGCAATCGTAGTAGACCGATATATCGTATCAATATGCATTTCTTTAGATATTATGTAGTAAATAGAATAGATAATAAAGAGTACCTACCTATTCTATTTATTAAGGACCATTCATTTTTACATTGCCCATTGCCCATTGCACTGAAAAAATCAAAATGTGCCTAATTATTTGAGGTGCTTAATTGCATAAAATGCTGAACAGGATATGATAGAGCGGAAATAGCCATTCACGAAGAAAATTTCGCCGTACTGCACACACATAAAAAAAAAAGATAAGATAGTTTTACCACAGATTACTGAATAGTTACTACGGTTTTACTTTTAATAAGAATAGGTACATTACTAATAATGTGGCAATCACCTCTGATTAGCCAAAGCAAGTGTTGTTTATCAGTGCCGGTTGAGAACTACAACCGCGTGTAAACGACGCGCACTCAGTCATCTGCGCGGACGCCGTCGAGCACGTGCGCCGTGATACTAAAAGTGTGACCTGTGTGAACGAACATCGCGCCATGGACGTGGACCAACTAACCCATGATGGAGCCGTACGTATATTTTTTATGTTTTCATAATATTCACTCTCTCTCTTTCCGTGATCGAATCAACCAAATTCACCATAAACACTTTTTTGCATTATATTTGAATGTTATTAGCGCGCGAAAATTGAAGGTGTTTTAGGTAGCATGTCTTCGCGAACAGTGAAGTGAACTTTATACTCGAGCTGTACGTGGTCGCGCAGTAGGGCAAGTCGCCAGTTGGCTGCGGCACTCGCGTCACCTCGGTCGCCACAATCCATGTATTTTCCGTCTACACGACGACCTACACAGGGTCAGCTGTCGATCGCGGTTATCTCTATATTTTTCCAGAGTTAAAAGTCCGTTTTGACCAAAGTTTTCATGTTGAGAACGTGCAATGACATTTCAGTGTAGTAGAGCTATTTATAAAGTGCAGTGAAGGATTGTTCAAATATTCTGATTTGATTTTATGATTCAGTCTTTGTTTAGGTAAGCTCTTAGTTCACGATTTTTAAGCTAAGCTGCTATATAATACGTACGCATTTCTTCGCATTTATTTCTAAACAGATAAAGAGACATATTCAATGACCAGCAGCTGTTGATAGGTATAATATTATATTATATACCTATTTCTCAAAGTCATGACTTTAGAATAACAATAAACTCATGCAGTTTCATCACCATATTCTCAATCTAACTTTATCTACATCAAGAAACATGCTCACGATATTCTCTGATATAAGACGTCCTAGTTGACACACACTCGAAACTCCCGCGCCGGGCAAATAACCCGTTACACCGTTACTCGGTCGTCTGCCCAAATTTACATAGCCATGAGATGTTTTGCATTTCTGATTTAGGTACCGTACTACAAATGAAAAACTGTATTCAAATCAATATCTTGCTGAACTTACTAGTGGTGGTTTGATGTCTACATACATGTTTTCTGAAATTCCTGCAAGCTCATAATAAATTATAAAGTGTTTGTCAGTTCAGTAGAGTCGTCTACGTAATTATTTAGTTAAACAATAGTTACGTACCTAATATCAAATCATGAGGTTATTTTCCTCGTTCTGTCTAATAAATAAATGTGTTGTTTGATACATTTAGGTGTAATCATAACACGTTGTGTGAAATTTGAATCGGTACAGAGTATTAAAATACATGTAACAACATAAACCGGAACCTAAGTGGTATGACTACGTATAATAACACAATGTGAAATTAAAGTCTTAATTTTTTTTTAATACCGTACCACACCGCATAGGTAGTTTCACGCACATAGTCAGTCCTCAGTAGGATTATAACTTGGCATTTCACATGTACGCACGCAGCCAAGCCTATGTCACGCCATTCGCTGATAACTGATAACCGCTCTCATTATCAAACTGTTATCAATTCTACATATCGCCGAAGGGGTTATATTTATAATAGTGGGTTGACTATGCGAACCACGCTCAGCTCAAAAAAAAGGCTTAATAATAGTTATTACCTACGTATTATAAATGCCAGAGAATTTCTGAAGTTGTGGCTCGAGCAACATGCATATTGCATATAGGTAGTCACCTGAGGGGGAATTCTCGTAATTTTAAGAACGTTGACAGTGTGAAGGCCAATTTTTGTCGTAATTTAAAACTTTCAAAATCTAGTCGCAGTCTTATCTCGGCGACAAAGAAATGTCAAAAACTTGTCAAAATGTAGGGAAATTAGAGGTATTTTTGACAGTTTTAGACTGAGATCAGACTATGAACGTTCTTAAAATTACGAGAATTGCCCCTCTGATCTCAGTCTTAATCTGTCAAAAATACCTCTAAACTCCCTAAATTTTTGACAAGTTTTTGACATTTGCGACTACATTTTGAACGTTTTAAATTACGAGAATTGGCCTTCTGATAATTTGAACTTCCCCAGTATTTATAAAAAAGATGGCAAACTATACATATTTTACCATCACACCTACATAAAAAAGAAGGAAGTTAAACATTTTTGAAAAAATTTAAATATGCCTTTTATAGTTTTGCATTTATAAGTGAAGAATATCCTTCTATAATAATATTATAAACGTGAAAGTTTGTATGGATGGATGGATGTTTGTTACTCTTTCACGCAAAAACTACTGAACGGATTTGGATGACACGGATTTGGATGAAATTTGGCACACAGATGGTTTATAACCAGGATTAACATATAGGATACTTTTTATCCCGATACTCCTACGAGATTCAAACTTATGCGGGTGAAACCGCGGGGCGCAGCTAGTAATGTACAAAACAATTCAAGGAGACGAGACGGTAGATCTTGCCTAACTTCACATACTTACCAAATTTATTATCCTCCGACATATCCATCCGACTTACAAGATTGGTTCTCTGTACAATCTCTACAATAATTCTTACAATATTTTAAGATTTTTATAAACTTTTATTTTTCTCGCCATATTGCATGTATTTCACATAAATATTTAGAAAAAGTAACAAAAATGGTTTGTTTCCTTAGCATTCAGCTTTTATATCAACTATGATACTTATTTCTTACGTAATTTGTTTAGTGATACCTACTGACATCGTACGTAAGATAGCGGTGACCCCACGTTTGCGACCACTATAAACTTTTTTTACAATAAATAACACGCATTTACTTCATTTACATGAACATAATTTATTGCATTTTACAGTCACAAAACATTGCACTTAAACAGGAGAAAATGTTTCGTCTATCATTGTAACAATGATTACCTAAGTCGTAAATTGCTCTAACATCGTTGTAGATCATACATCATCTGCCTAGCCTTTTCCCAACTAGGTTGGGGTCGGCTTCCAGTCTAACCGGATGCAGCCCAATACCAGTATTTTACATAGAGTGACTGCCTATCTGACCTCCACAACCTAGTTATTGGGTAATACGATACCCCTTGGTAAGAGCCCGAAACGACTGTCAAAGATCCACGAATGACAGCCGGGACCAACGGCTTACGTGCTTTCTGAGCCACGGAGGGGTCTTGGTATGTGAAGTTCGTCACCCATCCATGGACCAACCGCGGCAAGGGTAGCTTAACCTGATCGATCACCCGGCTGTTATTTCTTAGCCACAAGGCCCTTCGTTGTAGATCATACCTACCTTAATAAAATATATTTTTAAATAATATGCCTAGTCAGTAAATACTTACCTACTTATATTTTCCCTAGTGATTGATAGTGGGACTTAGGAACACTTTTTTTTAAATAGTTGTATTGTCATTTCTGTTACCTGTTTACCGATGGGCAACTGAGAAACACAAGAAGTGCGAGTCGGACTCGCACACGAAGGTTCCGTACCACAAGGCAAAAAACGCCGAAAAAATCACGTTTCTTGTATGGAGACCCCCGTTTATTTTTAACTTTATTTTTATTATTTTTTTATATAGCGGCAGTAGAAATACACACTCTGTGTAAATTTTAACTGCCTATCTATTACGGTTCATGAGATACAGCCTGCTGACAAACAGATGGACGGACAGCGGAGGTTTGGTAATAGGATCCCGTTGTCACTCTTGATTACGGAACCCTAAAAGGTACTAGTCAGAAAAGAAAATTCAAGAGCTTAATTATTAGATACAAAACAGCCTTTTATTGTTTTTGAATAGATAGCGTGGCGATTCGTTTTAAACAACCTCATACATTATGTCCCTTGCATAACACATGCCGATGTATTCTTAAAACCCTGGACACGTGTCAGCCAGCTATTATTTGTAAATGTCTGCATCAACGGAAACGAAATGCTGAGCAGAATGACATGGACGCAACAAAATCATTTCCGCTTTCAAATAGGCACTAGTCACCTGGGAATGACGATGTTGATATAATAATAATAAAATAAAGGATCGCAATGTTTGATAATAACATTGAATACTAAATTATTATTGCATTAGGTTTACATAGTCCTATAATTTATTTAGTTAATCTAATCTTGATTACGAATAACTTAAGTAGGTATGTTGTAATCTAGGACACGTCTGGTGCCGATTTCGATGTAGACATCACTATAAAAATACCGACTTTTCTGATTAGAACAATTAATACTACATAACAGGTATAGGTAATTAGATACCTAAGGAAGTACCTGTCTGTAACATACCTACCTAATGTTTTTAAAGTGTGTAATTTTTCTTGTGCGAACTGGACCCACTTGTGGCAAGTGTTATCACAAATGGTGTGTCTTCTCACTTTATTGCGCTCGTCAAAAACCTGTTTGTTTCGTGTCAATGGTCACGTCATAATAGTCGCAACGAGACCATCGGGGTTTCGGTTCAAGAAGTGTGTAAGGCAGGAAGGCAATGCATCATCTCTTCTATTCTTTTCAATACTAATGCCGAGTACATTTTGCGCAAACCATTACACGGATGATATGGTATTATAGGATGGTGGTTGGAGGCCTGAAAATTTCTAACATTCGCTTCTCCGATGATGCCACTCTGTTGACCACCAACGAATCTAATGCAGTACAGCTGGTGAATCGGTTGGACAGCGTCGGTTAAGAAATAGGACTCTCTTAACCAACCAGGCCAAAACCAAATTGATGGTCGTCGATAGAACCAACGCTCTTCAACACCTTGACATGCTCGGGCAATGTGCCATCGTGCAGGATTTTGTTTACCTGGTGGTTTTGTTTATCGTGGGGACTCTGACCTTCCCTATTGGTTTTATGGTGTAGAACTGTGTAGTGGACCATCAAAGCAGCAGACCGACGCGTTTGAGATGTGATGCACACATAGGATGAATGCAGTCACCCTAAAAGAACTGCGAGAAGGCCTGCGAGTGTTTAGAGAGTGCTGCTATACTTCGGCCATATCACCCGGAAGCCATTCGACAACCTGGCAAAACTTATAGTTACCGGAAAGATGGAAAGAAAGAATCCTATACGATGGTCTGACCAAATGAAACAACACCTAGACATCAATATCTCCGACGCACAACAACAAACCAAAGATCGTCACAAATGGAAGGAGATCGTTAAAAAGTTGTCTGGCACATCACGACGCTCAGCAGCAGTGAGCAAACAACTGACGCAGGAGGGTTTAAATTGTTATTAAAAGAGACTGTGTGTTTATTGAATTAAAAACAATCGATTGCATGACGAAAAAATCAACATTAGGCTTATTTTAACATAGGGTCTTAACAAGTTCAATCGCCTTCTCGAGGAGAAATTGTTTGTACGATTCATTCCTGTGGCTTATATCTGTGAATACCGCAAATATGGTGAGACATCTGAAGCAGGCGATTATTCTGAGAATTGTAAATATTATTCATGTACTCTGTCTGCTTGTTAGTTTGTGGAAAACTTGTAAACAACGGCCCTGAAAAGTCTAAACCTTTACATACCACAACATCGTCAGAATTTGTATTCTTTTCTGCCTTTACAGGATTGCTATTGTAGGTATTTATTTATTATAGCTTTATAAGTTGTTGACATTTCTTTTTTTTCTGATCTGGTACCGACTAGATCCAGATGTTTCCTATCTCTTGTTGTACATGCGACATTATATAGGTAGGTACACAAGTAGAACTAAACACTTCAGCGCGAACCGGTATAAAAATAATCCCGAATCTACATGTTAGTCGCACTAGCGTTACTATACATTGTACGAAAAATAAATTCGTTCTTTAGAAGAGAAAATGTATTTGTAACACTACTCGATTTAGCTGTACTATATATATCTATAGGTACACCTCTGCTTATCCCTCTGGAGAAAAACAGGCGTGATGTTACGTTGTGTGTATTTCACTTTGAAATCGTGTCTCAAAACAAACTTTCTTTTTGAACTAACGATTACACTGATTAGTCAATCACACACATAAAAACAAATAAAAATTGCAATCATCTCTGGCCACGAGTTTTCACGACAATTTGAGACAAAGGTGGCATGTGGCGAGTTACTTTTGGCACCTGTTTTCATAATGTCGTTTTAATTTATAAGTTGTTGTTTGAAATGGATTGTTGTAAATAGGTGGATAGAGAGCGCTTAGCGTAATTTAAATAGAAAGAAAGAAAGAAAATACGTTTATTTGCAATAAACATGACGCAGATAAAGAAAAATAAAACAAGTTGGGGGAAAATATGCGTCACATCCACGTAATAAACTCAAACTCAAACTCTTTATTGCATATGGCAATACGGCCATCGTTTAGCATAATGCTAAGACCCTATGCAAGACAGCCCCAGCGTTGGTTTTCAGCGACAGCCGGCGTTAACTTGAAATGAAATTAAGCGTCGTCAGTAATGTCTCATTAGATTAATTGGTTCGTGATAGATGAGTCGTTATTCAGTGTCGTCAGCGTGTGGCTGGCGGGGTCAGTGTGCCAGGTGAAGTGTGAAATGTACCTATAATGTATGGGTTTCGAAGTTTTCACCGACAGTGACGGCCATTTCTTCACAGAGACGTGACGGCGCTAATGAGTAATGATTCACTAATCACGCGTGTTTGTTGCTCCATGCCGAACATTTCATGCCTGTGATTCACCTGCTACTGATTTGATTTGATAAAAGTGTTTTTTTAATTAGTTCAATATTTATAAATAGAATATGATTATCTATTTATGTCCGCTTAAAGTAAATTTAAACAGGACTGTAAAAAAAAGAAAGACGCTCTGTATTGAAAACTTACGTACGGTCGAGATTGCCGTTTCGAAAAAATATTCCTATTAATATAAAATATGTATATTTCTTAGGCCCCTCGCCCACGGCGACTTTTAGTAGCGATGCTGTCGCGCGTTCGCATCGATACAGTCGCGATGCGGTCGCTAGCTGTTTACCCTCGCCCACACCACGATTCTCAGTCGTGATGCAAACGCGATACTGTCGCGCTTCTGTTGCGATGCGAGTTGCACTGATGCTCGGTTTTCTACTCACGCGCCACCCTCCCTCCGTTCTCTCCCCGATGTCGTCCGACACGGTCGCGCGTTTGTATCGATACAGTCACGATACTGTAGTGCGGTTGGCATCGCTTCTGTAGCGCGTTGCAAATGCGACTAACGCGCGACACCATCGCTACAAAAAGTCGCCGTGGGCGAGGGGCCTTTATTGCAGAATACAACGCATTTTACTTACGCTTATAGGTACAAATAGTATCGTGTAAAAAAAGACGGTGCAATTAATTGCGATCATAATACTTATTTCTAATTCGTTCTTATTTCCATATGATAGCTATTATTTTAAATACTGACTACGATTAAAAGCACCTATCAAGCAAGCAAGCTACAATGTATTTTTTAAGGTTGTCGTATTGTAGGAATCTTATAACAAAGAAATTGTCATTGTTTAATAAGGTAGCTAGTAGCTACCGTAAATCTATGTTACTACGAATAATAATTAACGTGTACCAACATAGGTGCTGTGGGATTCGTTTTTCGATGTTAGTCGGATGTACACAGTTATACAACGCAGAAGCAGCGGGACATCCGCGTAGACGCAGTGTAGCAACGGCTTTCTTACGACGCAGAAGTAGCGCAGCCGTAGCACCTGCGTTAATCCGGCGTATAAAACGCGTAGGTGCAGCGTAGCGGTCGTAGCCGCGTAGATGCCGCGTAGCAGGGGTTTAGTTACGGCGTAGCAAATGCGTTGAAGCAGCGTAGCCATAGTAGTCGCGTAGATCCGGCGTAGCAAGAGTGTAGAGGCAGCGTAGCGGTCGCAGCCGCGTAGACACAGCGCAGCAGCGGCTTTATTACGGCGTAGCAATCGCGTAGGAGCAGCGTAGCCGTAGTAGCCGCGTCGGAGCAGTGTCCTCCTAGCCTCCATGTTTTGTTGCTAAAAATGAACTTATTGAAGGCTGATTTCACCAGAATCCACCAAACGAATAAATCTTTAATGAATTTTAGTTTTAGACAGTTTACCCGAATAAAAATTCGGTTAACCTGTCTAAAACTAAAATTACTCGCCGGATTAAAAAATGAGCCATAAGAAAACAAAAAAAAAAACATACTATTTTAAATCATACAATGTGTGCTGCCAAACAGCTTAAAAATGCAGATTAGATTAATACTGCAATTATTAATCTGGTTTATTTATTACATTTACTTTTTATCGAATCCAATCAATGTTTGAACTGATACAGCTCTACAACGTGTCGTGAATCATTCCAAGGATTTAATATCGTGCAAATTATTATCATGCTATTATTAACTACTCTTTAAAAACACGCTTTATTCCGACAATTCCTCTTTCGGAAGTTATATTCATTTTCTAAGAGTATGAAAACAACAGGGAGATGTTGGAATGTTGACCGAGATAAATAAAACAATGCGATTAGTTTGAAGGATTCTATTTGGCATTTGTAATGTATTATCGGTGGTTACCTTAATATCTAGCTTATTGGGATTAGTTAGTTATATATTACATAATAAAAACATATTTGCATATTAATATTTATTGTGTAAAACCACGAACTTTCTTATCACTATGCAGCAAGGTGAGCCGAGAACGAGTGACAAGCTAAAGTAATAAATAAATCTTCTTCCATTAAATGGATATGTTTTTGTGGTTACTAAGCGCCTGCGCTTAAATGTGAGCGATTATTTATCGCACGAATTAATCCAGGTACCTATAAAACCACATAAAAAAAGATTATGAAGGAATTTGATATAGATAATAACATGTACCTCCAAACACCTGTCCAGTAAAAATTATGCAGCCAAAAGGAGTGTGTAACCAGACTTGAAACTTTGAGACTGCTAAAAATTGCTACAACATTCGTTTAATTTAGATCATGGTCGATAATTCAATATATAGTTGACGTTTAAATTAACTGCAATAAGTATTCAGATAAGGGCCCAATTACATTGACTAATTACTAAATAAGAGCTTTAATTTGATCAAGCTCCAAATACCTTTAAATCCTTCTTAAATATGTAAAGAAACCCGCTTTACCTTGATTTAGATTGAGATTTTAAGCTTCGTGTTAGTAACTGCATTAACTAACACGAACCCTAAAACCTCAATCACGAAATTGTTAGTTGCTACCGACTTATGTGCTAAATTAATAACAACTTGCATAAGTACCTAAATATTAAAATTATTCATAAGTTCGAACCGGTCGCCTTTAAGATTTTTAAGTTTTTAATATATCTATTTAGGACATTGCCTACCTGTGTTTAGTGTTATTAACTTCAGAGCAACATTTAAGATTTTTGATATTTTTAGGACATTGCCTACCTGTGTTTAGTGTTATTAACTTCAAAACAGTCAAATTCGATAGTGCTAGGTTGTTCGATTTTGTGGTATAACATTACCAACAGTGACGTTTATACACACACACACACACACACACACATAGGTACCTAAGTGTTGGCAGCCAACACTTACCAATAATCATTAGCGATGGTGATCGGCTGATCAACACGCAAAGAAGTTTTGGAATTTAGTTATTTCATTTTGCTTATAATTTTTTTGGTCCTCTATTATCTAATCTCGGTATCTACATCTATTTTGTTATTAGTTACATACATTAACCGTTTTTATTTACATTATAAACTAGAGTAGTTATAGTGGTTTGCATATTATGATTTAAATTATGAATGGGAATAATAACAGATAGCGATTAATGTCAGTTTCCACGGTAATTGCGTACAGTCTGGACTGTGGACTCGCTAAATGAGTATAATTTCGTTTACATACACCTTGAATAGTGCATTCCACGACCCTATAATTACACTCACCTTGTAGTCGTGTAGCTATACACGTGTCTTCTATACATACAATAAAATAAAATTGAAGTGTCTGTTTGTAATATCAAAATAACAGCTTTCTACCAAATGCATTTGAAAGTATATACGGTACTTACTTATAACAAAAAATAAATTTTTAATTTTTTTGTTTGCTGTCATTTGTGCCGGCTAAACTCCGAAATGGCTGGACCTATTTTGATGAAATTTGGTAAGGGTATACTTTAAATCATACCACGCGGGCGAAGCTGCGGGCGCAAGCTAGTAGTGTAATAAACCAATTAGATTTTACTATACCTACGCACACCAGACTATTTTCTAAAGCATTTAGAAAATAATCTGGTGTGCGTACTATTGTCACGTCAATATTCATTAACAACAAACGAAACAATTGAATTACGTACGTCTGAAAAATAAAGGCATTTCGGATAGTGTATTCAACATTAAAATATAGTAATTTATTTCTCTCAAAAAGGTACAGTTTTGATTGATAGGATCGAGTTACATTTTAAAGTTTATCCTTTGTGAGAGTTGGAGTCTATACTGGGTTCAGGACCTGTATCATAGATCTTCAGGCTCACACCCTTAAAATTATAATATTTAATGGCGCTTACGTACTACAATATTATAAAAGCTCCAAGTACTGAGAGGAAGAGAATTAATAGAAAAAAAAGGAGATGTGCTATGTCTATGTGTGTCTGTGGAGAGTGTTGTGAGTCCGTGAGTGTAATATAAGTCCTCACGCCCAGCGCCCGGGAATGGCACTGGGCGTGAGCACCAACATGCCCAAAAGTGTGTGTGTGTTTCTGTATGTGGTTAACAAGGTGAAACGCGATCTAAGATTCATTTAAGTTGAATATTTCCGATAGACGAAATTATTTTAGAATATATAGTATATTTTCAGTCTCCGCATAATCTAATTCAAGTAGCCATTTCGTAACAATTCTTATACGTTTTGATCTGCACATAGGGTATATATTTAGAATATTATAAACCTTGTTAAGACGTAGCTACTGAGGAAAGGGAAACTACGTTGGGCCGAACGACAGTTTGTACAGAAGGAGGGACAAAAATGAAAGAATGTAGGTAATGAAAAACAGGGTTTTAATAAAAGCTCTGTATTCGGGTTAACAAACTTGGGTCAGACATATTAACCAAAGTGTAATGAACCCTGCACTTAGGCGCCCCCTGTCGTGATTTAGCTCTCCATATCCTTACGTTGACCTCTTGATTTATAAGGCCTATCGTGATCAGGGAGTTCATTCCCACCAGTTCTGCTATATGATAATATGACAGGTACTATTATTAATAAAAGTACCTAAAATTAGCCCTGAAACGAATTAGGCTACACGCATGTAGTGTTTATTAAAAATTCCCTTGCTACTTTCAGAATTAAAGAACCTACTTTGGAAAGTCTCTTCTCTTATTGTTTTTCTTTATTTTACACATAATTTAAAAAACAGGGTTACAACATTATAAGGAGTCTCACTCCGCTTCTTTTAATGTGTCGTACATTGAAAGAAGTCGAATTTATACCTCTTTCTGCAACTTGAAATAACTTTTAAAGACGGAGAACATCACTTCTAAAGGGAGGAAGCAGGAACTCAGGAAGCGAAACTTCTAACGGAATAATAGGTAGTTACTATGGGAAATACAATCAGGGCCCTAATTTACTATGACCACTCAATGATTCCTTACTTTGAAACCACGTCAATTCCTTAGTTAGTTAGTTAGTCGTTATTCCTTCCAACTTCGCGTTCATTTCGCGCGATTTCATTCATTGTGTCATAGAGACTACTGCCCTTGGTCAGAAAAACTGTTTTAACCAAAATAAGCAACATTTTCACTTTTACAACTTGTTACCAGTTTTAAGATCGTAACGAACGCTACTCAAGTATATGGTGATACGACAAAACTTCTTTGTATTTGTGTTGTACACCTTATCAAGCGGCATTAGGTACCATTGCACAGCGGGGTAATTGCGTAACACAATATCAGTAGGATAGGAATGGCTTTCATTTTGATAGATCAACAACATTCATTCCGCTATTAACGTTGTTGAAGAGACACATTTTTCAAGATTAGTATTGAAGGTTTAGCAATATCATTATTCAAACTGAGATTGATATTGTGTTACGCAATTAGGGTACTGCTTTATGAGATTTCATGACGTATGCAACAAATTGTAGATCAAGCACACTGTAATCTTTTTTCCTTTCATTAACATGTTGTTACTGTAATCCGGAAAATTGCTAACATCAGACACAGATGAGGAAAATGTACCTACCGAATGAAGGTTGAAAAAATAAACTGACATGATTAGTCTAACGATCAGAACTCGAAACCTACTATTTGTCTTATAATCTAAATTACCACCTTACTAATGTGGTGTAGATAAAGCTAAACTAGTTTTTGTAGGTCACAGAATACTTTTTGGGGGTCGGTGTATTAGTAGGTGTATATTTTTTTACTGTTTTTCTACGCACTGTTTTCGATGTATCATTGCTACCTCTCTGTTTTAGTAGAACTAATAAATGTTCCTATTTTCAGAATAACACGACAGTCATCGTGGAGAACGGCGAAGAAATTGTAAAAGTTAGTAAAATGCAAGTGCCCAATGGAATTAGTCAAGCGAAACATTTGAACGGTAAGTTATAGATTTGTTTGCCCTTTATTTTAACCATAGTTTCCCTTTCATCTAGTATTGTGACAATTGTAGGATTAAGTTTTAGTAGCTTGTCAAAGGCTATGTTCTTAATTATTCACATAAGTAAATATATATTAATTAATTGTGAGTTGACAAACCTCCAGGGTCCAGAGAACCTTTACTCCGCAAGTCATTTCTGTTTCTCTTCAATATTTACATATACATATTTATTATGCAGTAGCTTTAGTGCAAAATTTTCCATTTGTTGATTTAAAATATCGCACAATTTATTCTTTGGTGTGTTATAAATAGCTATATGTTATAACCCCCACTAGTTGTGTCAGTAGCTCTTTAATATAAATGAATCAGTGGGGGACTAGATCCCTCCAATATCTAATATACCTAGTAGCTCTGCACATGGAGGTGACACTCGATTATCCGTGGGAATAAATGGTTACAAAGGGTTAGTTTAATTCTACTAATGGGGCGCTGTTGTGGCATCCATTTTTTCTTTCTATTCCTACGCAAGTAGGTAGCTAACCTGTTTTTTATGTAGGTACTACTTAATTGACGTCATTATGAAAATAAATTTGCTCAGATTTATTAAATATTTTGTCGCAATTTATAAAACGGCAGTAATCAATTGTTCTACGCAAGGCGAGGTAAACTTTAAAGCACAATGTTTACTTCGCCATCAGTAATAAATGAGAAATAATTGATTTTGTAATGATCATTTTATATATCTATATTATAGATGCAAACGATAACAATGGCGCGATCGCAACAATTACCTTTCAATGAGCGATTAACCAGTTTAATGCATGTTTGATAATGTTTGCCATTGGACAACAAAGTTACTAACGCACGAGGTGCAATCAGAACTTATAACAAACACTGAACTGTTATTGGGCACGTGATGTTTTCATAATATTGTAATGTCCAATTTTCAGGGCCGGACCAGGTCGTACCGTCAGAAAATTTCACTAATTCAGTACCCGGGGGCCATGTAAAGTTACACGTGCAGGCCCGAGGGCTAGCTGCGGAGCCCCCCATCTCAGTGCCCGGCCTTCTCAGACGGACGGTAGCAAGGTACCCCGACGCCACAGCGCTAGCAACAAAAAAATCAGATGGTAGATGGCACAAAATCACTTACAAGTAAGTTTACAGATTATCTGCATGTCCTTCTCTTTGCAAAATCCATAAGATAAGTTCATAAGCCCACTGAAATACCAAACACGTTTTTATAATAGATTAACGGAAACTTTAATCCATTTTCATTAATGATACATAATTTTCAAAATTAAGATTAATGTGCAAAATCGATTGTCAACTAAGCCGTTAATACCTCGACAAGAATACCTCGTGTACAAAAACTGCATAATGTTACGAGCTTCGGGTTCGTGACAATAAAAACTGCCGATAAAAATTACCAAAAGTTACACTTTAATTAAAGAACACTAATAACAACTCAAACACACTAATTATAAAACACAATCGCTCTTAAGTCGCACTTGAATATCGCTTTCGATGTATTCGCTTCTATCGCAGAACCAAGTCTGATTAGTCGCGGCTAGTCCCGGCCTTATATAGTGCCGCAGATAATTCCAGAACCTTCTATTGTAGAAACATCTAGAATGTTCGAGTACATACCGGCCCCGACTGACCACATGTCGATAGTTCTAGTAAGTTCAGCCAATCGATAATAGATGGCGCTAGTGACTCTATTAGTTCTTCTACTAGAAACTAGATGGCGCTAGTGGTAACTAATGTCACCATGCATCAGGCATTAATTGTGGCGCGCAACAATAACAATATTTATTTAACTATGTAATAGATATCTGACTTAGCCGATTTAATTTGATGATAACAGCAAATTGTGAATGATGATATGGTTAGGGTGACTACCGTCTACCAAGATGATGAATTTTAACGATATCAATGTATTTGCCCTGTCTAAACAAACATTTAAAAAACAAATTATAGGGTAACCTCCTTGTTCAAAATTTTTAATTATTGTATTAATATGTATGTATTAACTATTGGGTTTTAAGATAACGAAATAATTGTATTGTTGTTATATATTGATCTTATTTAAATTTACCAAAACTGTAGCATAAATTAGTAACATGTGGAAACGTAGTGGATTGTACATTTACTTATAGCATACTGTATTTCTAGATATAATATACAATGTACGATTGTTTGTTTTCCCAAATAAAATAAAACGATGACTATTAGAGAAGTATGGAAGAAAAAGACTTATTGCGCCGATCCCAAATACATTCGGATAACGGCAGGAGGATGATGAGTGTTGTCCAAATGATAACGGCAGGAGGATGATGAGTGTTGTCCAAATGATAACGGCAGGAGGATGATGAGTGTTGTCCAAATGATAACGGCAGGAGGATGATGAGTGTTGTCCAAATGATAATGGCAGGAGGATGATGAGTGTTGTCCAAATGATAACGGCAGGAGGATGATGAGTGTTGTCCAAATGGCGTAGTTACAATTTATTACATATTAAACTAGATATCATAGATTAGTATATTTCCTATAAATTATATAAATATCCCTATCAATGATTGTAAACTTGAAATTCCCCTTGTACCCCTCACATTATTTGATGTACCTACTTTCATGTATTTTTCAGAACATACCAGGAACGCGTGCGGACAGTGGCGAAAGCTTTCATAAAGCTGGGCCTGGAGCGATACCACTCCGTCTGTATCCTCGGCTTCAACTCGGAACAATGGTTCGTCGCCGACCTAGCAGCCATTCACGCCGGGTTAGTACAATTTTATTATACCTACCTAGGTAACTTTCGTGGGAAAGGTTACTTCCCCAAGTGTTTGCTGTCAATTATTAAAGTGTTTTTTTGTAACGCAAATACTAAAGTTAAAAAAAGCATCTGTCTCGCCTGAATTCAAACAATAGGTGATTATTTAGTTCCCATCAAAAATCTTGGCTACTTGAGTGATCATAATCTCCTCTTTTTTGCCGAAATACATTTCCGACAATGCTTAAACAAGTCTTAAAATGACGTGTTGATGTTGTTCTGTAACATGACTACCTTTACTGTGATTTTTAATTTGCTAGACCAAAATGACGGCTAATATAATACTAAATAATGTCATGTTGACAGAAAAAGGTCGATCGCACCGGTCATTTAAAAATAGCAAAATTATAAAACAGTTTAGGCAAATAAACAGCTATACTCTGCTTTTTTTAAATTGTTAAACTAAAATGACTTTTTAATTACATCCAACATCTTACAAATTTAATGAATTTGGCAGTTCAATCAACAAGTGACCCTATTGTTTCACAAGTATTTTACATTTCGGAAGCATATGTACGAACCTACATAGATATGTACCCACAAGTACACAATCGTTGTACTCGGTCAAAAGAATAAAACAATGCCATATGTAAATTAGCTATACCTAGCATTTTTATACCTTTTACAACAAGCTTAAGATAAGGAATCACTATGCCAGCTTATTTATTTATTATTTTATTATATAAACTATCATTTATTTATTACTAAGGGCCAAATACGTCATAGTTTCGGTCTTAAAATGATAGATAATAGAGTATGAAATAAAATGAATAAAGTTCATCTCTAGGGTTTATACTTTTAGAACGCTTGTAAAAATATGTTTTTGCACAAAAAATTATATTTTCGTACCAAAAAACTAAAATTTCACTTAACCATTTACTGACGGTCCATATTATTATAACAACTATTGAACGAGAAATGGTTGATTATTCGAGCTATGTATGTACCTACAAAGCGAAGATGACCTCCACCACATGACGAATGTAATGGAAAATTCTACAACTTTCAAATGTAATTCCCCAGTGGTTACGCAGCGGGTATCTACACTACAAACTCGGCGGATGCCTGCTACCACTGCCTGCTCTCGTCTCGCGCCAATATTTGCGCCGTGCAAGACAAGAAGCAGCTGGATAAGATCCTCTCAGTCAGGCACAAGCTGCCGCACCTGAAGGCCCTCATACAGTGGGAGGGCACCGTCGACACCTCGGTGCCCGGAGTCTATAGTGTAAGTAGTGTTCATGAGAAACAGCTAAACTAGACCCTGTTGAACTGAAATAAGCTGTACTTACTTGTAGGCAGGGAGAAAATTCGTAGAGCTAAGTGTTTAAGAGCTCTAAGTTAACACGAGTCGTGTTATCGAGGTTTTTTTCGTCACTTAAATATTTCTACTTCTATATTAATTTAGACCAAACTTCATTGTTTTCAGTGGGAACAGGTTATGGAAATGGGAGCTAAGGAGCCCAACACGCAGCTCGACAGTGTCCTTAAGACTATTGCTGTCAACGAATGCTGCACATTAGTGTACACCGTAAGTTCTTCATTTTTACCAGCTGGCGTATCGATCAGCTCCATATCACCCTACTTTCAGTAGGTAAGCAGAATGTAGGTATTAAACGATGTCAACAGTTCAATAATATAATAAACCCTGGTTTCTCCATGTTATTTCATCATTGCCCTCAAAGGCATAAATATAGGTTTAAAACCGCAGACATAAACATGGCCCTTATTAGGTCATAACTGGAGGAAACTGAATCGTAGAGAAAATTAACTACCTAATCACCGTTTCGTCTCCTATGTATTTGTTGTATTTTTGCTAAAGATTCCTATTTCTCCGAAAGTCAGGGACGGTGGGTCCTCCGAAGGCTGTGATGTTGTCCCACGACAACCTGACATGGGACGCCTTCACCATCGGTGAGCGAGTGGCTGACGTACAGCCGACACACGACCGCATCATCTCCTTCCTGCCACTCAGTCACGTCGCTGCACAGGTATGAGAGAAAGTAGAAAAGAAATCGGCCCTCATGGTCACTTGTGAACGTCAGCCTCTTAAGAATAGCTCAGGCTTACTAGGTAGGTATAATAATTAAGAAAAGGATTGGTGGATGCAGTATGTTCTCAAAAGCACTTAGAATGAGAAAACTGCTGGCTATCTAATTGTCTGCTAGTCGCTTTCTCGTCATTAATTTACGTTAATAGCTGTTGCTATCCCGCATATGATGCACTGGATGCTACAGTTCTTTTAGTCAGCTATCTACCAGGGTCTAGGGTCCGAACTACGTATTTGTGACGTATTTACTCTTGCCTCGATGGGACTATACTACATCGGCATAATTATTATTTCTCGCTAATCGAGGGGTGAAAGCAAAACAGTTAATGGTTGCTTATCAATCATGCAAGTCAATAAGGTCGACTAATAAAGGTTATCACAGTACAAATTAATTTAGATTGCACTGCACTATGTAATTTGTACTACGACGTACAAATTACATAGTGCAGTGCAATCTATTGACCTGCCATAAAATATTTGTGATTAACATGATTTCAACAAGTGATTTGGGGACGAAATGCGTCAATGTTATTCAGATCGTAGGTAATCGTTCGCAAAAATGTCATAGATCAATATTGAAACAGGTTTCGCGAAATAACAGACTTTGTTCCCAAGTTCATTGGAAATTAATTCAAGTTTATGATAAAGATGTCAATATTCATGTTCTTTCTCAGGTGGTAGACATCTACACAACTCTATCAAACGCGATTCCCGTATTTTTCGCACAACCTGATGCACTCAAAGGCAGTCTAGTGGAGACGCTGAAGGAAGTGCGACCTACGAGGTAACCTGCACCGAATATTTAACGTGTTCTCACTCTTAAACAACGGGTGTAAAAAGATGCTTAACGAAGCCGAGAGTCACTTGTTCTCCCCGAAATTGACCCATACGTGGAAACCTTCTGATTACTGAAATATTAAACGTCAAAGTTCTAACTTTTATTCACTTTTTTTCATGAGATCAAGTTTTAAATGTTATAACTTACCTTTCAATACCACAATTACTACTCCAGTACCATTGCATGCTTCCATAAGCACAATGTCTTGCTTGCGTTACATTACGGGCTGCCGTGAACTACATGTTTTCACACAAAAATAAAAGTCGTTTCCCAGCAATAATTTTGCTCAATGTTACTTATTTTGATGTACAAGGCATAGATAACGGCTGTGTAATGGGTCTTTTTACACCCTGTATAAAGGCTACCGCAGACAGGCGCGACGCGACTCTCACTCTACAAAAATAACATGGAAATTGTTCTACTAGAGTCGCGTCAAACTGTCGTGCCGCGCCAGTCTGTGGGATCCTTAATTAGGTAACTAAACACGACAAATTAAAAAAAAGTTGGGTTCTTTCTTTGGTTGGGATCGATGTGTCATGTGGCAGTCCGATTACTGTGAGTACCTACGTAGGCATATATGTTTTTATGTGAAATAATTAGGTTAATTGATTGGCTACCTATCTATTTGAGTTATGTTTCTGCTACAAATGACTCACCTGCTTATCTAGGTAACTATGTGTAAAATGCGTAAAATGTGTAATAAGTGTAACGTACTTAGGTCATCAATATCTATGAGATATTACGATAAGTATATCTGTAATGTCTGGTGTACGTTTTCCTTAATAGATTTTAAAATCCTTAAAAAATAATAGAATCTGATAAATCACAGCTAAGTTTGAGACGAATATCTATTAATTCGACTATTCAAGACACAAGATATTGTAATCTTTATCTAATAGCCTATCTTTTCGCTATGTTAGTGTACCTACTTGATACAGATCCATAGATTTAACGGTCTGCAATCAAAAAGGTTCCAACCATCATCCCTTATTATTTTCACTGCTTTGTGAAGATTCACCATTTATCATAATCCCATACATAGGTATCATAGTCAAGTTTCTAAGCCTAATAAATATTGATTCCAACAGGTTCTTGGGCGTCCCTCGTGTATGGGAGAAGATGTATGAGAAGATCATGGCGGTGGGCGCATCTAGCGGCTACATCAAGAAGCAAATCGCTATGTGTGCGAAGGACAAAGGTCTTAAGTACCATCTTGCCAGGATCAATGGGTAAGGCAACCAGACTTAGGTCTCATAGCTTTCTGCTTTTACCTATACAGGGTGGCAGGGACATAGATACGCAACCTGTTACCATGGATTCTGTACATGATTCTGGACACCCCTGTGTTAAAAATTATATATTAGGTTATTAAATAAAAAAAATGCATTTCCATACGTTTGGACCGCGTAGGTCGCGCTTTTTTATGAAAGAGCAAATTTTTTTTATTGATAACTGACGTAAATTTCTACACTAGGGGGTCATGTGTGAATTCATGGTTTCAGTTTGCGAGTCGATGTCTCTGCCACTCTGTAGTATATGAGTGACTTTTTAACACTTCGAAAACCTTTTATGCCTGGAACAGTGGATTGCAGCTTTGGCATAGTGGAGGGACGTGGAGGGATGTGCGAAAAATATTTTTGATGAGATGTTGCATCATTGCATACTGCGTAATCGCAGGTTGAACTATCTTTGCACCCGAAAAGTCAGGAGTTTCGATAGTATTTATGCTTTATAGAATTTGTCCCCCAGACTTCAGATTTCCTACGTAAATCTTACAATGCTGACCTTAGTGAACATACTTCCGCACGTAACGTAACAGAGGTGACTCAGCGCAGCATACTTGCACTGATAACAATAAGTATTACCAACTAAAATTGGTAGGTATATTACGCCATGTTTATCGAGTAGATAATGAGGAAAAATACATGAAAAAGGTATCCGGACGTAACTTTTGGACTGTGAAAACGTTTACTTAGGTAAACGTTTTGACTAAAATGGTGAAAATAAAAATTGGTGTGGAGAATACAGATCTTAGGTGACGTTCGGTATCCAGCGGGACAGAAGACGTCCCTTGAAAAATTGATGCTGGGCAAAATAGTCATATTAATGCCAATGTTTTTCAATCAGTGCGCTATCGAGCAGCATGTACAGTCTGCCAATAGACTTCACCATTCCTGAACTGATCAAGTTTTGGTATGTAAGGTCAATGAACCCTGTAGCGTTTGGTGCATGCATCCCAATGTATTTAGCACCTAATTACTAGAATGTAATGAGCTTGAGTATTTTATTTTATTAGCATGTGTACACATTCCATTAGATGTTTTTTAAATAGTCGTTTGTAAGTAGTTAGATTTTTTTATAAGTAGGTATGATCATTTCGCAGTTGATTTGGCCCATTCAAATGGCCCATAAACAAAATTAACAGTATTTTCCCTATAAAGTTGCGGTTTCAGACAAAAAAAAAATCCGACGATGTTATTAACTTTGTTACAGAATGCATGTGTATTGCATATTCATTTAATTTAATTAATGAACACAATAAGTAATTTCAGTTTAATCATTGTTTATCAACAGACCGACCGTGAATAACACTCTTATACGTATCTAGGTAATGTACTTGGCACATTGTTTGCAAACAAAACAAAGAAATGTTCAATCAATGATAAACATATGGTTTGTATTACATCCAGGTATCTACCTACTTATTAAAGTAGGTAAATATAGCTCAGACTACAATACACGCAAATAGCTAATTAGCTGCTTACATATTAATTTTCTGCGGCAAAGGTGACTCAAGCTCCTAAGCCGGCATTTATCATTGGTACCTCTCCCTAAGTACTATGAAAAGTAATTCCTACGACCTCCACGCGAGCACACAGCTAGTCTTCTTGTAGTACCTGAACTTATTTTACAGCAAAACATTGCACACCTACTCACGTGCTTTTTTGCATTCTGTACCTACCATTATTCCCATCCATAGCAACATGATGAGATGTAGAAAAGCGTTTGACTTAGTTGTTAGTTTCGATGTATTTTTGACATGTTGTTCATACACACAGGTTTTCTTATTAAGGCCCATTGACACGAATCAAATTATTTGCACGATAAATGCAATAATTGGAAGTAATATTAAAAGTTGCACCATCTGAACATTATTCAGACACTACAACTTTTATGATTGCTTCGACTTATTGAATTCACGTGCAATTACTTTACTTCGTGTAAATCAGCCTAGTTAGAATTAAATCTATCTCTAAACCTCATATCTGCAGGATTGACGGCTCATCCTTCGGCTACAAGTGTGCGAAGTCGATGGTGTTCGACAAGGTGCACAGTTCCCTGGGGTTGGACCACTGCAAGACGTTCGTGACTTCAGCGGCGCCTCTGTCGCCTGACATAAAGAAGTTCTTCTTGTCCCTCGATATGCCCATCGTTGACGCTTTCGGCATGAGTGAAGCTTCCGGAGCTCACACTCTCAGCATATACCCCAAGTGAGTAGTAACAATAACAGATGAACCATGTTATGCTTAGCCCATATTTCTGCTTAAAAATGGAACTGTAAAGAATGCGAATCCCATAACGGCTATAGACTCTTAACGATGCCGAGCTACAAATAATATGCTTTCCATCGTCACTAGATTTAGGCTTGGTGATGGGTATTTTTGTTCAACCTGTATACCTACTGCTGTTTTGCATTACCCACCCCGCTAGGTAAAGTTTTTCGCTTGTCACCATTGAGATAATGTTTAGTTGCCGATGTAAAAAGTGATTGTGTGTAAGATTAAAAAGCGATAGGTAACACAGAGCCAACAATAATTGGGACAGGAAAACAATATTGACGTCATAGAGATGACTAATTATGTGATTGATTCCAAAGAAATTTGATCATGTCTTGGTATTTTTTGATAACCATCATAGCGGCGACCATGTAATTTTTGTAATAAGTATGAATAACTGTAACTGTGCCATGCGATAAATATTTTCCCTAAACACATGAGTCATTGAATATGCCAAACGGCAAATAATCATTTTAGTTAATCATGAAGATTAACCAAAATGATTAAACGATTTCCTGGAACCAAATGCACAAATAACTTCCGAATGATATATTATTAAGTAGGTAACT
This sequence comes from Apamea epomidion, assembly GCA_947507525.1. Classification (NCBI taxonomy): domain Eukaryota; kingdom Metazoa; phylum Arthropoda; class Insecta; order Lepidoptera; family Noctuidae; genus Apamea; species Apamea epomidion. Next base: position 11,017,071 of record OX382225.1, read on the forward strand.
CCTATGTCCTATAATATCTGATTTTTTTTACTTAATTACAATAAAAGATGACATTCTTCTTTCATTTCCACAGATTTTCCTTGGACTCAGCCGGTGCACTTCTAGATGGCACAGAAACTATGTTCGGAGGTTCAATCAGTCCCAACGGGCCGGGAGAGATTATGATGCGCGGGCGCCACGTGTTCATGGGCTATCTCAATGACGACGCTAAATCAAAGGAAGCTGTTGACGACGAGGGCTGGTTACACTCGGGAGACATCGGCAGGGTCGATAGCAACGGCCTTCTGTATATTACTGGAAGAATAAAGGTATTTTTTCGATACCTACCCTTGTTATGAAACAGATTTAAAATGAGCATTTACTGAGGGCATATAATTTTATAGGAAAACCTTTTGTACTTATTGAGTTTTTTGAGTTTGAGTTAAGAATGATGATTCGTGAAGTCGGCAATAGGGTATAATGGCGATTGCCTCTGATTATGTACTAAATTATGAATTTTATTACCGTTGGGCATTGTTGTTAATATTGTTTGGATGCGTTCGGCTCAACTACTATTACTGAATTTATTTATTTCATTCCACAATGTGAACTTAGGTGGTAGGTTTACAAAGACATGAGCAAGGTAAGAGAGGAAGAGGACTTGAATTTTACAAATTAGTTAGTCTCTTATCACTTTCTCCTCGGATATGGTCTGACTGCCCTCATAGCTCACAAAAGGTCAGCAGATTGAGACTATCAAGTGGTTTACCCACTTTTCCAGTTGTTTTTTTTTTATTCCGACAATTTCCGATTCTTTGAATATTTGAATAAATGTAAGTACCTAATTGATTAATTCCTCAGGAGCTGATAATCACTGCGGGCGGTGAGAACGTGGCTCCGGTGTTGATCGAGCAGGCGGTGCAGGCAGAGTTACTGCAGATCGGCTATGCTGTGCTCATCGGGGACCGACGCAAGTTCCTCGCTGTACTTCTTACGCTTAAGGTAATTAAATTATACCACACTATTCCATAAAAGAGAGCAGACTTGGTCACTCTTCTACGGAACCAAGGATATTAGGTATTCCGTAAATCCTGGATTTACTATCACACTGTTGGTTTTAATAATGATAATGAACGAATATAGACTAAAACGGCTGTAGTTGGGGTTGGGACCGAAGAAACTAAACTCTACGTGTATTTTAGAAATTCTCAAGAATACCCTCTGGTTGGGGTATGGGACTACGGTTTCGTATCATCGGACTCCGATCTCCGATAACTTCAATTTATATATTTTGGCCACAGAAGGCATCTAAACCTAGTTTTCTTATTATTTTTCAGGCCAAAGTGAACTCTGAGACTACTGAATCGCTCGACGATCTGGACAACGAGACGAGGAAATGGGTGGCCAGCCTCGGAAGTTCGGCTACCAAGATCAGCGAAATTGTCAATACCAAGGATCCTGCAGTAAGTCTGACAACTTATTAATTCAGTTCTATAAAAGATCTTTTAAGAAAACCTCCGTATCTAAACAGAAGCAGTTTCTAATAAATGAATGTTTATTTTCAGGTCTACAAAGCAATTGAAGCAGGGATAACCCGCGCCAACAAACACGCCATTTCCAACGCGCAGAAAATCCAGAAATTCGCGATCCTTCCCAAAGACTTCTCAGTACATTCTGGAGAATTAGGTGCGTAGATTTTCGTTATTTAAAACCTCTAACACAGCCAGGCTATCAAATGTGTAACAGCTAGAACCAAAAACCTTCTGAATTCTTTGCTGAAACCAAGCCAGACCAAAGTTGGCAAGTAAAATAAGACTCACTCACAAGCATCTGTTGTGTTAAAACAACCTTGGGCGACTATTTTATTTTATTAGCCTACGCTGTTCCACTCCTGGGCAAAGGCTTCCAGGCTTCCCTCCACTCCTTCCAACCTTCACGAGCCCGCGCGTCCTCCTTCAATTTTAGACGGAACCTATCCAGCTTGTCCCACCATCTCCTACGTGGCCTACCGCGACCCCGACTCCCTGTCTCAGGGCACCAATTCTGTGGTATTTGGGCCCACAGTTTGCGTTTGCGGCAGACATGTCCTGCCCAATATCATTTAAGTTAGTCAGCCTTTTGAGCCACGTCAGCTATATGTATGTCTAGCTTTAGAGCGCAGTATTATGTTACTATTACCTTTTAATAATTTCATTATTTGCTTACAGGACCAACGTTGAAAATCAAAAGGAATGTAGTCTACGAAAAGTACAAAGACATCATAGAAGACTTTTATAAGGAGTAAAACATAAGTTTAGTGTTTAGGGCGAGGGACAACGTAATAATTATTGTTAACTTAATTTGTTATTGCTCAACTAGGGGCTAGTGCATCGGAATCAATGTGATTGATAGTACTTTACGCAAAGGTGTAAATAGGTTATATTTTTGTTACAAAAAATATATTTTATAAAATCTAAAGGTGGTTTTAATAAAATACATAATCTGCAATTAGGTTTTATTTTATTCCAAAATTAAGTACATATATTTCAATAAAAATTGGAATGGACAATAAATGTGTATAAGAAATAACAAGTTAACAAGAACGATTAAATACAAATAATTCAGGTAAATATTTTGTAATACTTTGAAACAATAAAGTTACATTATAATACTATCAATAAAGTTTCTTAAATTCAATACATTTACAATTTATAATAATTGTCGATTTGACGTCATTTTCCTATATTTCTTTCTTAACAAATTGACAAAAGCCTTTTGTTTGGACAGTTAAGTATACAGTACAGTATATTGTGACGGTTTAATGCCATCATAATTCCAGTGTATGAGAGAGACGGAGCTATACATGACCGATAGCACCATCCCTTTTTCGCACTGGAAATCATGATGGCATTAATATTTCGTATTACCGCCCCTGGACCATAAAGTATTTCGGAATGCATCACAAAAAGTTTAGATTCATTTTTATCTAATTGTATTGATATGTGTCCTATAAATGAACAATTTGAATCACATTTTATCATGAACAATTTGAATCACATTTTTGTACGGAATACTTTATTATTATAATTGTTCTTGTTTCATGAAGGTACATTGAATTTCATTAAAGGTACATTCAAGTACATTGCAGGTTCATTCCTTTCATATATAACATATTTATTTCTGCAACAATACACCCGTCATTCTAACCAACACAAAAAGTCTATTTGCAAGCTGTTTTGAGATAAAAGCGAGCTAAGCAGTATTTAGCACTACAGAGCATTAGCAGCGCGACACAAAGAAACAAGACGTGTACTATGAAGAATAATCTAATATGAAACTTATTCTGTAACACATAAGTTTTAAGGTTGTTTGAATTAAGCACTAAGTTTCTTTCCCAGTGCGAAAACTAGATACATTTTGTGTCGTCGCATCGAGATGCCAATGTTACTCTTAGCTTATAAAATATTTTTTCTGCTCACTCATTAAAGGAAACACCGTAACGTTAAGTACAAGTTCATTATCATAGAATATTGTCACAATTACATTATAGTCATGATTTTTACCGTAATGGAATGCATAAAAATGAAACGAACAAAGGTACAACCTTTTGACCGCTATTAGAAATGTATAATAAAGGGGATTGCAGATTTTTATATGGAGCCTGGCATACCAACCTGTCCGCCATCTTGTTTTTTTTTTCAAAATGGCGGCCACGCATGGAACTTATATAAATCGATAGCTGACATAAATGCAAATAGAAAGCATAATAAGACCAGGTCCCGTAGTGACGTCACGTTCCCTAGATATTAACGTTCAAAGTTTGATTCCGTGACATCCATATTTTTTTAACTTGCGTACATCTTGTTGCATAGAAATTTCATTATGTATTGAAAACAAAATCTCTCTGTATTTTATTTTTCTGAATACCTACGTATACATTGACTTAGGTGTATGAAAATCCGTAGGTGATGAACACGGTCAAAAGGTTTCGAAGAAAGAAACGTGAATAATGATTATACTAATACATTAATAGTTGACTCCATTTTTTTTTCTTAACTAATAAAATCGTTACCTACTTTTTTAAACTTTGTTTATCATCAATATTTTTTTACAATCTTAAGAGAATACTAGTTACAAAGATGAATTTTAGCACGTCAAGAGTAAAACTTATTAATATATCGCAGTGAAATATAACACTACTACTACTATTAATCTTATCGTTAGGGAGAGATGGACTAATTTGTTCTTAAGGTTTTTAGTCTTGGCTTATTCAATTAATTCAAACTGTTTTGATAACACTTTAAAGTAAAATAAAATAAATGTTGGAGCGAGATAGCGGACATAGAGTTGTCCTTTCCACTTAGCAACTTCGCGCAGACGAAAACCGACAGTAACGTCAAATTAAATCTTTGTACTAATCATTGATAACTGCCATGCATGCTTCTTTCATTTGTTTTATGATTACGCGGTGCACCGAGTTTAAAAGTAACATTCACTTATAAAATAAAATAGTTATAGGGTTACTGCAACTTGGCGGTTAAATCTCTCCCTACCGAAGTCTGAATGAATATAGCTTTTTAATGAGCAATACCTTGGGCACAAAAAACAAATATGCACAGAAGTTCAACCGCATAAAGGCCGGTAAGACCACACACGTCATAGGCGCTGGGATAAAACACGCAGTTTGACACACTAGCAAATGAACCACTGTGCTTCAGGATCTTACAACTGTAACTACTTACAACACTACAAGGTTCTTTTAACACGTGGCCTAAATCGAAACTAACGCCGCCATCTTGTTTTTTAGATAAATTACAAGTGACATTTCACAAAATTGTTTTGTGAAATGTTTACCAACAGCGCCCCCCTGTAAACGTCATTCGAGCACCAAAAGGTCCTTGTAGCACTCTTAATTATATGAAAGTTCCTTACCGCCTCTTTCGGGATGACTTCTGCGCTTCTTGATATGGTGTGTCCATGTCTAAGGCTGGCTAGGAGGCGCGGTGTGCGGTAGTGGCGGCGGCGCGTCTGCGAGCGGCAGTGGTTTGGCCACACCGATGCGTACGACACCGCGAGGTGCACCTTTTAGAGCTGCTACTGCTTGTTCTAGGCTCGCGTCTTCCAGGTTCTACAATGAAACAAAGAATAATGGATTATTCTGCACAAATAAGACGTACATTATAACAACCATAAAATGCACACACCAAAGGCCTAGTATGAACACGGAATACAACAGGATTTTGTTACCAGAGATTAAATCTAAACTAGTTGCTATGGACTGACTGCTCACGTGATATTTTTTTTTTACCTGGAACCATACCTGGGATACAATGGCACACAATGGTGTGAATGCATTACATAGCGCGCTCCCGTAAACAGTGATTTTCCACACCAAAAAGAAAAGTCAGTTTACCAATAGTTGTTGCTCAATGTTACTTAGTTTGATGTACAGAATGCGTTGATAATGGCTATGTGTGATGGGTCTTCTGATCTGTATAATTATTCCATTCAGATTTTTTCCGATAGAACTGTTCAATAAACTTGTCTCACTAACTTGATCATTGACAAACAGCAGTCGGTCGCCGGGTATGAGGCGGCCATCTTGCTGCGCCACGCCGCCCGGCACCAGCGAGCGGATCACCACCAGCGTGTGAGACGGACGCAGCGGGTCTTGGTAGTCCAGGATCGAGAAGCCGAGACCTCGTTCACCCTTTACTAATTCTGTACAATACAAATCAAACGTTTATAGTGTGAAAAAACTGGACATGATTTTGGTAAAACTCCTTCTTTCACGATACTTTCTTATACGATAAGCACACTACGACTACGTTTTGCTGTAAAATATTGGAAACAGATCAAAAGTGTATCGAAAAGTAACGAGTTTCATGGCGGTATCATGGTGTGCAAACTTCAGTAAAAAAAGCGAACTGAAAAAAAACCATGTAATGTTTTATTTTGCTTCAAAGAAACATTTAGGTGTTCACTAGATTATTAGCAGATTCTCCAGTATGCTAAATAGAAGTTAAGATTCATACACCTTACCAATAATTTGTGGTTCAGACGACCACATAGCAAGGCCTGTTAGCGGCTCTAGACTGCGCGAACGTACTTTGCCGCCCGCAGATAGAGACCCTCCCTCCTCTGCGCCTGCCCCGGCCAGGCTTCCATCCGACTTCGCCTGCGACACGTTTGTTTGTTAATAAAGTTATCATCATAAGTCAAACAAAAGCGTGGTTAAAGATGCAATTCACGAGCGCGCGTCATTTGACTGATATGGCACTTTTTTAAGGTTTCAATTGGAATGGTTGTCGTGCCTTCGTAAAACATTAATTGTTTTTAGATACCCCGACATGGAGACATAACCCGTTTGTTATGTTAGAACTGCAACCAATCTCGCCAATACATCCTAGTTTGTCGCAGTTTAGTGTTTTAGGACACCACAACAGCAATTATTTGAGATTCACCAAAAGAGGCGCATTCTTTATATTATATAAGAGTGTTCATTAATATTTTTAGGAAATCAAAATAGGAATTGGTTGAGGTGGTTAGGAAAGTGTCATGCCGTGTTGGTTAAGCCGGTCTACAAAGTTGGTAGCTGAGCTCACTGTCATAGGTACGCTGGACTGACATTTTTATTGACATTCGTAAACGCTATTTTTAGACAAATGTGTGATTACAATACGATTGATATGTAACCAATTTGTACGCATCATTAACTAAAGAATACACTGTATAAATAATTACCTACTTACATAACATAGAAGCTTATAAAATATATCAAGACATCAATCACGTTTTGGCATCTTTCATTCAATATGTACTCGTTTTGCGAATTGTAATTTTCCACAATTCATCATGATTAGATAATTTTTACTTTACTTTTAATATTATTATCTAACGTAAAAGAATAAGCATTGATTAATGATATTTTGTTATTATTATCGCAGCTTAGTCATATCAAAAGTGCATCGATCGGCCTGGTAAGTCGCACCGGCCTTGGTTTAAACATAATTTTTGTTTTATCACGATTTGATAGCAATACCTGTCATGTGTGTGAAGTAAGTAATTCCCCAACCAGTTACAGTGCATGTATTACAATGTTGGCACAATTTTACAGTATCACTGTTACTAACGATCCGCCCCAACATCACATGGGTGCTATCTATCTTCTGATATTGTTCTAGTTTTAATCGAACACTATGAAAAGCGACTAACAAAAGGCAAGGCAGATTGGAAACGCCGCGAGGAGACGCCGTAGAAGGACATAATTATAGTGGCTTTATTGGTAATGTTCTTCAGAAAGGTTAGGTGAGTAGTACTCGCAACCAGCGTGCGGTGTGCGTGTATGACCAGGCGTATGAACGTAAACGAAGCAAAACGAGTACGAAAGTGTCGTAGCAGGTGGCGTTCTATAGTTTCTGCCTGCCATGGGAAGAAGTCGCGAGTGTATGTAAGAGTTTTATAGTATTTGGAGATTATATTACCTTGACGAGCGTGGCAGCCGGCGGCGCCAGGTCCAGCGGCGGCGCGGGCCGCGGCCGCGCGCACACCATGCACACCTCGCTGGACAGCTCCTTCAGGATGGACACCACCTCCAGGTGGTTCATGCCCAGCAGGCGGTGACCGTTCACCTCTGTGGACGATAAACTACTGCTTTAGTTTTAGAATAGTTAAGTAGTATCATAGTTTAGTTCCAAAACGTTCAGTTTTGGACTCCTATTTAATTTGAATAATAATCTTTGACAATTTATTTACTCTTTGGACTTTCGAGTCTTCGGCTTACTATGACGACACAAGTTTCCATGGCACCAAACCACCGCCAAAACTTCGAAGACTTGTGACATCTACCAACCCGCACTCGACCCGCGTGGCGGCCCACGGTTACGGACCGCTCCCTCTCACCGAGAGAATGCCTGTGTGCCAGCAGTAGGAACGTTTTAGGCTGATTATGAACGACGCACATTTGGGTTGCACTAGACTAGTCCACATATAACTGACGTGGGACTATAGCGGCAACAGTTGCCGCATAGCAACGCTTTGAGTGCACTCCTGCATGTCCCGTCGTTTAAGTCCATTATTTTTCTGGACTGATTCCAAGCCGGCCCATTACTGCAGCGGCGTGCTCACCCAGCAGCTCGTCGCCCGGCCGGTGCACGGCCGCGCGGCCCACGGGCCCCTCGGCCAGCACGGAGCGCACGTAGTGGTGCGGGCGCACCTCGCGGCCGCCCTCCACGTCCACGGTGCCCTCCAGCGAGATGCCGAGGCCGCCACCGCCGCGGACGACCACGCCTACTACGATTTCTACTTCGTCACCTGTAGAAAAAAACTTGAAGGTTGAAGTCAGAGGGGCAATTCTCGAAGTCACAGTCTGATCTCGGTCTGTCAAAAATACCTCTAATTCTCTGTATAAGAGGCTTTTGCCCTGCAGTTGGACAATAATGGACAATAATTCTGCTTAAAAACAAAAGTGCTTGTTCACCGAGTATAGCCTGCCACTTCCTCTTGATGGCGTCCTTCTGCTCGTTGCTGCGCGGCATCTCGAAGGCCGGCTGCGCGCGCGTCACGACGGGCGCGGGCGGCGGCGACGCGCTCGCTGTCTCTTCCACAGGCGCGTCCACTGTAATGCTGTACGAACAAACATACATACTTACAGATAAAGGCAAAATCTTGCAAAAGTTTTTCGAAGGGAGCTTTCAAAATGTTAATTACTTAGTTCGTCTGCTCCAATATAATAATGTTGTTCATATAATATTTAAAATAAAACAGTGGTGATGAGGAGCCAAGAGTTATGTTTTGATTTGTTATTATCTATTAAGTAAGTAGCCCAACCAAAAAAAACATTTGTCGGGGCGGCTGCACCGACCACTTGCTGTTTAGTCCATCCGCTGAAATAGCGGGCCCTTCGAAAACTACCGCGAAGCGCGAGCTGTCGATTGCCTTACTATTTAAGCGGATAAATTACTTAAGGCTGTGCATTCTGAAAGTTGGCAACGTCGAATTTCGCTGTTTTACGATATTTCAACATTTAATGTAGTAACATTGTTTAATTATTAAAAACATCGAAATATCGGTCAGCTATTTGCAATGTAGCCAACATTCCTTTTGCCATTTTTAACCGAATAGAGTGCATTCTGTTGAAATGGCAAAAATAATGTTCTTAAAAGTTCGGACGACATTGAATACCCACTCGCTGTGCAGCTGCGTCATGGGAATGTCCCGGTCGGGCGCGGCGGGCGCGGCGGGCGCGGCGGGCGCGTCGGGCCGGTGCATGTGCAGGAAGGGGTTGTGCAGCGGCGCGGGCGCGGCGCCGCACTCGCCCGCCGCGATGGCCTGCTGCAGCTGCTCGAACTTAGGCCCGCGGAGGTATCTGGGGATGAAAAATAAAACACATGAGTGACAGAACAGATGGGGAGGGTCTGAATTTATGGTTTTGCGGTTGCACAACGACATGCTTTGATTCGCTTTGCTTGGTAGTATAGATGCAGGCCTACCCACCGGGTGGCGGGGTCTTGAGGGAGAGCGCCACAGTCGTGTAGATCCTCATGGCAAGTCCGGTGGATGCACCTTCCCGCGGTTGCCACCCCGTTCTTGGTCTATTTGCCTATGAAATAGACGCAACAAAAACCACCGGACGCCAGCGTATCCTTGGCATCCTTGGCCCAGTTTCCATCTCCTCATTTTCTCCCGTCCTACCACTTCCTTCCCCAAATACTACGATCCCTCCACACTCCATCTTACCCACATCCACATTCCTTCCACCTCCATCGTCCCAAACTCCACTCCTAACCGAGACCCCCTGTGACTGGGTGGTAGCGGGCCCACCTATCACTAAAATTAACTGATGGCGGGTAGGAGTAAACAGTCACCTGCGCTAGGACCTGCACAGTTGAGCGCCGTAAGCGGGGTTGAAGGAGTCCTGGGGGGTTGAGCCGAGCGGCTCTGGTTGTAATGTGCCCGTAAGGCAACACGCTCCATTTGGTCTGGATTTCAAGCGAAACGGTGACTCTACCCAATAGCCGGGGGTAGGGAAACGGTCATGGCGTCCCGTCAGAGGGCCACAGGCGAGGTGTGTGAGGTCCGCTGAGGTCGTTCTCGGACGGCCAAAGCGGTAGGTAAAGGTCATGCTGACGGTGTAAGTGAGGGTTGAGCAGTTCGTTGGGGGTGGCCCTATGAACCTTCCACGCCAACCCGCACTCTAATTGCGAAACACACAATCAATCTCAATCTGAATCATTTTGAAGGATATTGCTAATCCATTGCTTCATAAGTTCGAAAAAGGTTACCTTCATAAAGTCTGTTCAACACGTAAATAACGCAATGAATGTTGTTGAACTGTCAAAATGAAACCGATTCTGATTGATTGTGTGTTACGAAATTAGGGTGCTGATCGAGCGCCCGATATCGCACTGTAAACCAGCCTTGCGCCCCTATATCTCTCTGGTAGTCCTAACGTTCGAGCTTTTTAGTAGCAGTAGGTGCGGCGGGCTCCATGGAGGGTGCGAGCCAGAGTTGAAACTTAAAAACCAATTTAACATGGACAATCAAAGGCCAGTTAAAAAACCGCACACCGGAGTGGAGGCGAAAGCCAATGAGACTCCAAAGGAAGGTGCTTGCACCTCCCTTCCCCCTGGTGGCCTTGCGGCTAACGCTGCGGGTACCAGCGCGGGTACCGGTCCGGCTGTGGCGAGAACCACAGCTAAGACCAAAATAAAAAAGTCCCAAGACATACAAAGGACGTCGGCGCTGACTGGGACCAGTACCGACCCTTCTAAAACTCAGGGGAAGACCAAGGCGACGACTAATACCACTGCCGGTCAGACCCTCTCCACACAGACCCTGGCGCTGGCAAACACCGGCACTGGGGTTCTCCACAAACACCCTCCTTCTTCTATGGCTCCTCAAGCCTCCTCCCATCAGGCGGCCGTCACCGGTCAAACGGAGACGGTCGGCCGCACTGAGGACGAGTTCTCACGCGCCTGGCAAGTGCAAAAACGCAAGGGCAAGGGTAAAGGCACTCAATTAGCCCGATGCCCCTGCACTGACCCATCAGGTCCACCAGCTGCCTTAACAAAAGGCAAGCAGAGGACGAGACAGACGAGGAAGGAGCGACGGCAAGAACGCAGGCTGCTGGGTAAAGGCAGTCGTCAAAAACAGGTACCTGCCGCTAGGGCGGCCAAACTGACGAGCGGCCAGCTGAACTTCACTGCCGGCAAACGGTCGCAGGCAGAGGCCGGCACGAGCCGACCAACGCCAAGTCAACCGCCAACCGGCGTTCCGAAGAAACCGGCAAGAGGTACCGTCGAAACACCGGGACCAGATTGGAAGGGTCAGGCCGCGGCCAAGCGCGCTCTCAACGAGACTTTGCCACCTCGGGGAGAGCATAAGCGGCCGTGTCTTGATCAATCCAAGCTGGTCCCACAAAAAAGCTACGCCCAAGCTGCCAGTGCAACCCTGGACGTCGCGATCACCTGCGACCGCACGGGTATACTCAGCAGGGAAGTATCGGACCAGGTACTCGCTGCCATCCAGAGGCAGATCATCCTCGAGGCCTGCTCCCCCAAACCAGACACTCCGGGACCGACGTTCAATGCCAAGCCGCTGGTCGCCGGGGGCGTCGTGAAACTGTGGTACGGCAAAGACCACACTTTAGCATGCCTGAAGAAAACAGTCTCCGACCTATTTCTTGCCGACGGCACCTCGCTGGTGGTCAAGTCAGTAGGAGATTGTAAAACGATCACGGTGCGGAATCGTGATCCCAGACGAACAGGGGGTATTCGGGGACTCGACCAACATCGGGCGGGCTCTCAGCTACCAGAACCCCTGGGTCAACGTCAAGAGGTGGGTGCTTCTTTTTGCCGACAAACAAAACGCACAGTGGTTCGTGGTGGTCAGTGCCCCTGTGGACCAAATCCCGACGCTGATGGAGGCCGGACGCCGCCTCTCAATTGGATTGGGGGCGGTGTACGTAAAGTTCCAGGGACGGAATGGTAGGTTCACCGACACCCCTCAGGGATGGGACCCCGCCACGGGGACCAAGGGCGAGGTGCCAAACCAGCCGCTGACACCAGCGGGTGAATCCTCCCCCGCCTAAACAACCCGGAAGCATCCGCGACTGAACCTGCTATGGCAGAGTCGGCCGCCCCTGCTGCCGCCACCGTGGGAGCCGTCCCTTCATCGGGTGAGGAGCTGGACGACATGATCCTGTCCCCGGCTTCGGACCAGGGTGGGGACGGCTTCGACGAGGGCGACCTGTTCGCCAGGCTCAAACTGGGGGACGAGGAGGGCTCAGCCAGCGATGGCGTCCCTTTCGTCAGGCTGTAAAATCCTCCAGGCAAACCTCCACCACAGTCGGACCGCGACGGCTCAGCTTCGCAAGCGGCTGGAGGCTCAAAACACGGCCATTGCCTTGATCCAGGAGCCGTGGATTAGGGCGGGCCGCATACAAGGACTCCAATCTAGGCGGTAAGCTCCTGGTCACCACAGATCACGATCACCCCAGTATTTATGTCACAGGTAACCTCAAAACACAGCTCTTAACCGACTTCTGTTGCAGAGATCTCTCTGCAGCAAGGCTGCTAATACAGCGTGTAGACGCCATGGAGATGCTGATCGTTCTCGCCTCGGCATACATGCCTGAGGCGGAGGCGCCGCCCCCGCACGACCTCGCCCGCCTTGTGAGCCATTGCGAGAATTGCGGTTTCGAAGTTATAATCGGAACCGATGCCAACGCTTACCATCAACTGTGGGGTATGGACACGCAAAACGAGAGGGGTAAGGCCTTGGTAGACTACTTACTCTCGACTACCCTATCCCTACTAAACACGGGCTCTGAACCGATATTCATATCCAGGCGAAGCCGCACAATCATAGACCTCACTCTGGCAACAGAGGGAGTAGCGGTAACTATCACTGGGTGGCGGGTCTCCGAGGAGGCCTCCTCCTCTGATCACAGGTGGATCCGCTTCGACATCCAGGTCTGTGTTCCGCCGACGCAACTACGGCGCAATCCGCGTAAAACCGACCGCGCCACATATACACGCAGCCTCTAATCAAAGCTGGTGACATCAAACGATCCGACAACATTTGCGGATACGACACAAATTGAGGTACAGGTAAGCTACCTTACTAAATCAATGATAGACAGCTACCAAACCGCCTGCCCAGAGACCACCCCACGCAGCACACCGGGCAAACAACCTTGGTGGGGCGCTGAGCTGGAACGCAAGCGCGGCAAGGTACGGAAAGCTCTAAATAGAGCCATGAATACATGTGCGGATGTGGACTGGGATAACTATTACGCAGCCAAATCCAGTTACAAGAAATGCATCAGATTCAGGAGAACCTCGGGATGGCGCAAATTCTGTGGTAGCATTGAATCTTGCCAGCAAGCTAACAGGGCAAGGAAAGTACTAGCGCAACAGCATACGTCTGGGCCCGCTACCCTCCGGAAACCTGACAACACACTAACATCCTCGCCAGGAGACGCGAGACGCGTCCTCATCGAAACTCACTTCCCGGGATGTACCTTCGCACAGGTAATCGACTGGCAGAATGTAATTCAAACACCATCAGATAATGATTGGTATTAGGGGTTAAAGTATGAAATTGCCGATTTGCACTGAAAAATTGAAATTCGTTTTTTTTTTAATTTAACATATTTATTTAATCAAAATAATTACCATTATTATCTATACATTGCTGCCATCTAATAGTAAGGTCATTTATGCCTTTGCGATAGAACTCTCGTGATCTAGATTCGACAAACTGTGTGAAAGCATTTTGTACTGCCTCCTGAGAAGAAAACTTTTTATCACGTAGAAAATTGTCCAAATCACGAAAAAAATGGTAGTCCGTTGGAGCAAGGTCTGGCGAATAAGGAGGGTGAATGGTTTCTAATTGCAGTTCCTGTAGATTTAAAACGGTTTCTCGTGCTGTATGAGGTCTCGCGTTATCATGGAGCAATAATGGTGAAGATCGATTCATGAGTCGGGGCTGTTTCACTGCTAGTTTTGCTATCATTGTTCGGAGTTCGGCACAGTAGACATCTGGCGTTATTGCTTGACCAGATCGGAGAAAGCTATAGTGAATAACACCATGCTGAGACCACCAAACAGTTACCATTACCTTTTTAAGGGTAAGCTTTGCTTTAGGACACTGTTGCGGCGTTTGACCTGGGGTCAGCCATTGCATTTTTCGCTTACGGTTATCGTAAAGAATCCACTTTTCATCACATGTCACAATTCGATCCAATATTCTTTCATTTCTGTATCGATTCAACAAGGCAACAAAAGTTTCAACACGCGTTTCTTTCTGCAGATCAGTCAAATCATGAGGCACCCATTTCTCATATATATATTTTTTTATTGATTTGACGCAAATGAGTCAATATTGTTGGTAAGGTAACGTTAAACCATGTCGCTAATTCCTGGGTAGTTTGGCTCGGATCGGTTTCCACCATCTCTTTCAGTTAATTGTTATTCACCTGTGTGGGCGGTCTTCCACGTGGTTCGTTCTTCAAATCAAAGTTTCCATCACCAAAGCGTTTTAACCAAAATCGCACGGTGCGTTCATTAGCAGTCCCCTCTCCAAACGCAACATTGATATTGCAAGCTGTTTCTGCCGCGTTAGTTCCGCGTCGGAACTCGTATTCCAAAATAACTCGAATTTTCGAAGTATCCATATTTCTTGTCTAAGCTGAATAAAAAAAACAACTGAAAGTCTATAATTGAATGTTGCACATTTTTTAAAAGAAGAACTTCATAGGTACCATGTGAAAAAGTTTCACTCAAAAATCTCAAACCATGAAGGTTCTATGTCAATTCGAAGTACCTACTACAATAAAACGGCAATTTCATACTTTAACCCCTATTATTATGCTAGCAGGGTGATCACGTTGGAGAAACTCCAATGGGCCATCCAGAGCTTCCATCCCTTTAAGGCAGCTGGTCCCGACGGAGTGTTCCCCGCCCTACTGCAGTGGGGTGGCCCCCCTGTCGCAATAAGATTGATGCCTTTAATGTGAGCGTGCCTGGCCTTTAGATACGTTCCTAAATGATGGAGGAAAGTGAAAGTTATATTCATCCCTAAGCCAGGTAAGGGTGACTACACAAACGCCAAATCCCACCGACCAATCAGGCTAACCTCCTTCTTACTAAAGACTCTGGAAAGGCTATTTGATAGGGAACTGAGGGATGGCGCTCTCAAAACTTTACCGCTACACGGTAATCAACATGCATACAGCTCAGGTAAGTCGACCGAATCCGCCCTTCATCTGGTAGTCAGCCAGATAGAGGAGGCGATCCATCAGAAGGGCACCTGCCTGGGCACTTTCGTAGACATCGAAGGAGCCTTCGACAAAACCAATTTCTCCAGCATCAGCAGCGCCCTCTTCAGACATGGATTAGAACAGGTACTAACGGACTGGATCACAAACATGTTAAGCAAACGAGTATTTCGCCTTGAGGATGAACAGCAGCTGGCCATGATACCCAGAGGCTGACCCAGGGGGGCGGGGGCTGTCTCCGCTCCTGTGGAACCTGATGTGAGGTGATTAATGACCTCATCACCAAACTCAACGACAACCGCTACTACACAGTAGGTTATGCCGACGACCTCGCAATCCTTGTTTCGGGGACGGTGACGGGCACGATTAGCAACCTCACTCAGCAAGCGCTACGTATCGTAGAAAGATGGTGCAGGGAATTTGACCTATCAGTGAACCCCACTAAAACCGATTTAGTCATGTTTACCCATAAACGAGTATTAGGCCCTTTTCGCCTACCAAAACTGTTTGATACCGAACTCCAGCTGACCAGCGAAGTCAAGTACCTCGGAGTCATACTAGACAGTAAGTTAAACTGGAGTTGTCATCTGGACAAACAGGGCCTGCTTGACCTTTTGGCAGTGCAAGAGAATG
Source organism: Apamea epomidion (assembly GCA_947507525.1). Classification (NCBI taxonomy): domain Eukaryota; kingdom Metazoa; phylum Arthropoda; class Insecta; order Lepidoptera; family Noctuidae; genus Apamea; species Apamea epomidion. Next base: position 11,032,945 of record OX382225.1, read on the forward strand.
ATAGGTAAGAAGTGGGGCCTATCCCCTAAAATTATACTTTGGCTGTACACCGCAGTGATTCGCCCCATGGTCTCCTACGGGGCTGTGGTCTGGTGGCCGCGCACCAAGCTGGTTACAGCCTCCAACAAACTACAACGCATGCAAAGACTAGTCTGCATGGCGACTACGGGCTGCATGAGGACTACTCCGACTGCAGCAGTTGAAGCCATTCTAGGACTGCCACCACTCCACCTGTTCATACAACAGGAAACGACAATGGCGGCGGTACGTCTTAACACACTTAATCTCTGGGGTAAGAGTGTAACACCACACGCCGCGTTGCTCGAGGGACCCCACAAGGAATTGGCCATTACGAAAGCCATAAACGATCGGGTGCCCAAACAATTTATCTTTGATAAAAAATACAAAATCCAACTTCACGAGGATCGCCGATGCGAGGGGTTGTGCCCTGCAGAGCTGCGTATTTTCACGGATGGATCCAAAACAGGTAGTGGTACGGGTGCTGGAATCTTCTCGGAGGACTTGAACATACATATAGCCACACCATTGGGGGTCCACAACACATTGTTCCAGGCCGAATGCATGGGCATTTCCCTAGCCGCTTCAGCCATTATGGCTAGGGAGGTAAAGGAACACTCGATCCGCATACTCTCAGACGGCATGGCTGTTCTGCAAGCGCTGAACAGCTATACAGTTGATTCTGGGCTAATATACGAGTGCCACCGGCGCCTCAACCAGGTGGATAGCCTCAATAACATAACCGTTCAATGGATCAAAGGACACAGCGGTTCGCTAGGTAACGATGCAGCCGATGAACTTGCCAGAAGGGGGTCGAGCATGGCACCAGTAGGACCTGAGCCCATCGCGCCACTCCCCTTCGGATACATACGTACGTAAGAAAACGCACCAGAGACCAACACGACAAACTTTGGACGGAGCTGGGCGAATGTAGGCAGGCCAAGGAAGCACTTCCCAAAATTGATGGCCGCCTCACGAAACAGGTTCTCCGTCTAAATAAACTAAAGCTGCGTACAGTTACTGCAGCTCTAACTGGCCATGGGTCATTTAACAAACACCTCTATGTCATAGGAGTAACAGACAGTCCGCTGTGCAGGGCCTGCATGGAGGATGACGAGACAGCGGCGCATGTGCTGCTAAACTGCCCGGTGGTCGCCACGTACAGGGCAAAGTACTTCGGTAACCCAGGTACCCTACGTGAGACGGTCAGTAACATCAACGCGTTGCTGGCCTTCCTTGAGGAGCTAGGGTGGATCGAATGATCGATTTTCCCACCCGTACGCAAAATACGCGCATTGTCGTGGAGTTGCGGACACCAGCCCGTATTACCTATGAGTGACAGAAACTAATACTTTGAAAGTGTGTGAACGGGCCGCAGTATGCACACTAGTTTCCACATAATAGTGGCCAGGAGTCAGATAGGACACTTTAAAGGTGTATCTGCCTTCTTTCTCTTACTGGACTGGTCTGGTCTGGTTTTCCTTTCCTTAAAGAGTTACCGTTAACTGTTTCATACGGATCATAACTGTTCTATTTTACGATACCACGACTACCTCTCCAATCTACGGTGGAAGGTTTTCGGTCCTTGAAGCTCCACTTGATGCCCATTTTCGCAACATTTTATACTGACTGTATTCGGTCGATTTACCCGAATGGTGAGATGTTCAACTACAATCATATTTACCTAGGACAATATGAACAAAAAGAGTATGTAAGGATTGTAGCAGATGGCGTTCTGTAGTTTCTGCCTACTCCCATGGTAAAAGGGCGTGAGTTTATGTATGTATAATATTTACCTCTCCAACTCAAGTGTAACAATATTGCCGCTCTGCTTGAGCGCGTCTACGGCCCGCTGGTTGGACTTGCCGGCGAGCGACACGCCGTCGACGGCGACGATGCGGTCGTTGACGCGCACCTTGCCGCTCACCGCCGCCGCGCTGCCCGGCGTTACCGACTTCACAAATATACCGGATAGCTCCTCTTTTTCACATACGTAGCCTGTACAAAAGAAACGATATGAAATTACACATATTATAACTAGTCGCTTTTCGTAACTGCCTGTGTAACTGCGTTGTTCTTCTACTACGACGAATTACGATGTTGGTCCCACGGAGAAAGTTGTTCAGTTTGATGATCTGTACCACATCCTTAAATTTGACTGGTTTTTTTAAAATAACCCTGTATACAACATGTCCCAAAATTCAACGATAAGCCGGCACCAGAGGATGGACCTACTAATGACTACTCGAGAAAAAAAAAGTTAAAAAAAGTACCTCTACTTTTTTTTAAATTACTTAAAAAAAAGGAAATTCTTCGAAAATGTATACCCCTTATGACACTTTTAACTACCATGACCACAATTTTTCAAATATTTCAGTTTTTTTGTTTGTATCGGCAACCTTAGTAGTACTACTATTCACCATAATCTTTGAAAATTACAGAATTTTCGTAGTTTTATACAAAAAAACAACCAAAAAAAAATATTTCCCTAAAATTTTGAAAGATTTTTACGTTCAGTACACTTTAACTCATCGTAGTGTAAAAAAAAAATATGGACACTACTATGGCAAGTTTTTTTAAAAATTAGCGCAACTAACCTAGATTTTAAAATGGTATAATACTTTAGGAAAACTAGCCACAAAAAAAAAATAATGACACTTTTTCTAATCAAGAACCAAATTTCATAAGTTGTTGTTAATAGTAATCACTTCGACTATGTGCCCAAAATAGATTTTTGTTGTTGGAAAATGTTGAATGAATGAAACAAATGGTGTCAATAAATGTAAATTTGTTGCATTATTAATAATATTATAATAAATGTTCGAACTGTTTACCACCGGCATTAATACAGGCACGACATCGCCTTAAAAAAGATCGTTTTATTCGTCGTGCATATCTTCTACTATTGATATGATCCGCAGCCTGAGTGATTTTTTGGCGAAGGTCGTTCAGTGTTGCAATGGGTTTCGAGTAGACTCTGTCTTTGAGACAACCCCAATAGAAGAAGTCCAGGGGGTTTAGATCGGGTGAACGGGGTGGCAATAAAATAGGACCAAGTCGCCCTATCCAACGCCCTGGATACTCTTGGTTTAAGTATTCTCGCACAGGACGGGCATAGTGAGCTGGGCAACCATCATTTTGAAACCATATGTTTTGTGAATCACTAATGGGCATGTCTTCTAATAATACTGGCAAGTCATTTTGTAAAAAGTTCAAATAACTATTGCCATCCAAGTTTCCTTGTAATTCAAAAGGCCCAATCACTTTTCCGTTTAAAATACCCGTCCATAGGTTAACCTTGAATTGATATTGGGATTTGTCTTGTCTCATCAGGTGCGGATTTTCATTGCTCCAGCTATGTAGGTTGTGAAGATTTAAATAGCCATCTCTCTTGCAGGTTGATTCATCCGACCATAGAATATTATCCAAGAATTGGGGATCTTCTCTGTGCTTTTGCAGCATCACACGGCAGACTCGACGGCGACTCGTAGTGGATAGTCCCGCGGCAATAACGTCTGCACACGCCTGTAGTGATATGGGTGAAGTCTGTGACGTTTTAGGATTCGATGTGCAGTACTTTTTGGGATTCCCGTAGCTATTTCTATGGCACGTACCGAGGTAGTTGAATCATTTTCAATTTCATTGAGAACTTCTTCGTCGCGTTCCGATCTAGGTCTTCCAGCATTTCTCCTGTCAGATGGTAAATGGCTCTCCGAAAACGCTTGATGCACATTAATAAATACTCGATAATTCGGGTATCTTTGAGCATTTGGGTACCTTTCTCGATATAATCTGCTAGCAGCGCTACCATTGCATCGGCACTCTCCATAAATGAGGTGCATATTAGCGTATTCCAACGGTGTGTATGGTAGCGGCATGATAAACGCTAAACAGTCCAAAATACGCCAAAAGTCCAATTCACAAAACACAGTCCAGTTCAAAATAATGCCAGGTTAGTACAGTTTGCAGATCACTTAATCCAGTCCAAAAAGCCAAGCCAAAAGTCGTTAGTACGAGAGTCACATCATTTGAATACGAAACGGTGCACAGTAAACAAAGAAGCAGAGCGTACTGACTTTGTACTTTGTAGAGAACAGCAACATTCCTACCTGCCCTATTGTTATTTAACAACAAACATCTATCTATCTCTCTCTAACGTATAATCGCAATCTATCTATTTCTCTCTAACGTATAATCGCTCTCTATCTGACTTCTGAACTTCACAGACTACGCACATGTCCCTTCCAAATTCTAAGAATTTGCGAAAGAAATCTATTTTGGGCACATAGTAGAAGTGATTACTATTAACAACAACTTATGAAATTTGGTTCTTGATTAGAAAAAGTGTCATTATTTTTTTTTTGTGGCTAGTTTTCCTAAAGTATTATACCATTTTAAAATCTAGGTTAGTTGCGCTAATTTTAAAAAAAACTTGCCATAGTAGTGTCCATATTTTTTTTTTACACTACGATGAGTTAAAGTGTACTGAACGTAAAAATCTTTCAAAATTTTAGGGAAATATTTTTTTTTGGTTGTTTTTTTGTATAAAACTACGAAAATTCTGTAATTTTCAAAGATTATGGTGAATAGTAGTACTACTTAGGTTGCCGATACAAACAAAAAAACTGAAATATTTGAAAAATTGTGGTCATGGTAGTTAAAAGTGTCATAAGGGGTATACATTTTCGAAGAATTTCCTTTTTTTTAAGTAATTTAAAAAAAAGTAGAGGTATTTTTTTTTCTTTTTTTTTCTCGAGTAGTCATTAGTAGGTCCATCCTCTGGTGCCGGCTTATCGTTGAATTTTGGGACATGTTGTATACATAAGCTCATTGTTCACAAAAATAAATGAATTTTGAATTTTTGAATTTTGAAAGTAAGAGTAAACATTTAAAGTTAATTATAAATTATTATCAATGAATTACCTGCAATGGTGATTCCAAGACCATTTTCGTCCTTTTTGAGCTGTACTGTGAATCTATCCACTTCAGGTGACTCTGCGTCTGTTGGTTAGTTATAAATATACATAATTATATAGTTACTAGTTTATGTTTAATTTTATAAGTATGCCTATTTCATTAATCAACAAGCCATGTGAAGAAATATTATGAACTTCAATACAAACTTTCATCCCCCCCCCCCTCCCCTTATCACTTATCCCTTATTACGAAAGTATTTTTATTATATTTATTTTTATCGTTACAGCTAATACTTTCTAGCCCAGCGGTTTAAACTGTGATTTGTCTGTCAGTGAATGAGTGAATTTAAGATTTTTATTAAGTAGATTAGTAGTAAGAATACATTATTGGAACGGAGTTCCTCAACGCGGCTTGCGGTAGGAGTTGACTGGTAGGGTAGAAATCGTCATGTAAGGAAAAGTGTTATGCCCCGTCTATGCGACTTTCTCTTTGTCTCTTTCTATTACATACGAGTGTGTGTGTGCGTGCGAATATCGCGTAAAGAACTTTGTTCCTGACGGGGGTCCCCCGAACAAATGTTTTTTTTATTATTATTTTAAAAGTTATAATGAATTGATAATATTTAAAAGTTACCTGTTTCAGGTGGTGGTGTGATAGATCGGTCGAATACAAATCTGGAGGCGGTGGAGTTGTGTGGGGCGGGTGTAGGCTGCGTGTGGAACACTTGTTCGAAGCCTGCATCTAGTAGGTAGCGGTCCAGAGCCTCCGGGTCTGACAGGAGTCTACGAAAACAAAATATTTCTTAGATTTCTGGTGTATCTATGAATAATCAATAATATTATATAAGTTAAAAGAGGTAAGTAGGTACGCTTTCCGAAAGAGATACATTAGAACTGGTATAGGTAGCACAGCTGAACTTAGTGTCACGTCGCAGACAACGGAAGCAACACAATATACGGTTTAAGACATTTATTTCTCAAAAAGAATACAATTCACTTAATATGAGAAATACAAGGTAATCTTAAAACTAAATATAAGAATTACTTATGGTGAAGGTTTCGTAATAAATTAGGTTATTCGTAAGTAAATTAGTTAGTAGACAGTAGACACGCATTTTTTGTTGCAGGTAAAAGGAAAAAGTTGGTTTACTATTACTAATATCCGTTTCACCTTCGTCTACTCGCCGTTTCAGTTCGTTTCTTAAATTTTTCCGATATTTTTGTTGGTAGGGGCTCTCATCAGAGTAGATCTTGATATTTTCATATTGTATGTTTGATTTATGGCGTAGAATGGATTTCGCTGGTTCCGATGTCGGTAATATGACCTTTTAGGTAGATGCCTCAGGATTATATTTCCCGAGTCGTATGGTTTTTGTTGGTTCTGTGCAGTCTGAGACAGCCATTTTTATAATCTTCATTACCTCCTGGCTGTCATGAATTTTTCTCTCTTCAGAGTTTAAGAATCTTAATTCTGCTATCGCTCGTACAATAACATTCTTCTCCCTCTGAGATCGGTCATAGGTCTCCGATATAATGTCTTCATAGTTAAGCAGAGGTATTTGCGGAAGCGGACCCAGATTTAAGTGAAGCTATTTCATTTTCAATAGTGTCCACTTTATCCTCAATGTTAACTCGGAAGCTTATACTAACTAACTCCGATTTTATTTTGACCTGTTCCGAGGACAGGAGATCAGTTGTTAGCTTGATCTGACTTATTTCTTACTTTATAGCCGAAACATCTTGGGATATTTTGTTAAGATTTTCAGCCTGTGTTTGAGCCATTCCCTTTATAAGCGATTCCATTTTCTCTTGGAATCTTTCGAATTGTGTACCAAAGTCGTCATGTGGTTGTTTTCTCTTGTTACGATAGGTTCCCTGGGTGATGGAGTCAGATAAGGCAATTTTGCGAACCACCAGTCGTTTCAGATCTCCCAATACCACTTGCTATTGCTATAGGATCTCTATTCGCTTCGTTATACGTGGGCCCCCGCGCACTAGGCAGCCTAGCTGCGCAGCCAGGCTGCGGCAGCCAGAATATTTGCGCAGCCAGTTATAACAGCCAATCAACGACTAGTCTAGATCCTTCCGTCGAGCAATATGGACGTGGAAGAACTTATAATTATTGCTTACCTATCTCGTAAAAAACGCAAAATAAAGAAAAGATACTGGATTCATCCTCTTTTTCTAGAAAGACACTCAAAAGGCCAAACCTATTTCAAAGATATTCGCGCATTCCCAGACCGGTTTTTTAACTACACGAGGATGTCAGTGCAATCGTTTGATAACCTTTTGAAAAAAATACGAAATTCAATCAAGGGCATTGATACTCCTATGCGAGCTTGTATAAAACCTGAAGAAAAACTGGTGATAACTTTGAGGTGAGTACGAAAATGAAAGATATTGTTAATTAGTCTTAATATTTATTAGGTATTTATTTCTTACATGTATGGTAATGAATTACCTAGTTCAAGTTGTCCTGTGTAGTAAATAATTCTAGTAATTCAGAACCCTGAGACACATCTGTTGCATTTGTGTCAGTTGGTGATAACGCATCAGTATAAATAGTATTGTCTTGCCTGTCTGGAACAGCCGTAGAATACCCACGGCGGCCTTCAGTGGTCGAGGTTTCTGGTCTATAATTCGAGTGTGTCGAGTATCCATAGCGATACTGCCCACTGCTTGTGGTTTCCGGTTTATTTTCAATCGAGTATCCTTGACCTTGGCGATATTGTCCACTGAACGATGTTTGTGGTCTATATGATCTGGCGGCCGATGTCCCTGGTTCATAATCAACATAACGTTGGCGAAACGGACTAAATTCGGAATCGTGAGTTTGCATTTGAGCTCTTTTTATAACTTCCATTAACTCCATTTTTGTAGAAAGCTTACGATGTCTCGGAATGTTTTTAAAATCATCTAGAAGTGAAAGTATAAACAGTCTATCTGAATCAGACTCTTGCTGTCTTTCACGCTCTTCTCTCATTACAATACTTTCCCTTAATACCTGCACCAAATTATCGTCGTCACTTGTCTTCTTTTTTTTTGGAAACAGGTCGTTCACTTTGAGTACTACCGCTGTTAGCGTTGGTTTCGGCAGTGCGTGTTTCATCCATGCTATTTTGAGTTTCATTAATTACCACGGTAGGCCGAAGAAAATGAAGTTGTTTGAAATATACGTATGGACTCTTACGCGAAGCTGCTGATCCACTTATAATACCAGCTCTGCGTTTTACTTCCCTGCTGTAACTAGTCCTGATGTTCTTCCACTTGCTCTGTAGAGATTTACCTGAAAATTATATTTGTTCTTTGTTACAGATATCTTGCTACAGGATGTTCTTTAATGGAATTGAGTCATAATTATCGGATTGGACATACAACTGTCCGAGATATCATACATGAAGTTTGTATGGCGATTTGGGAGAATATGAGACAGTCATCGTTTCCAGAATTAAATGAAGAGAGGTGGCTTGAAATAGCAAAAGGTTTCAATGAAAATGCAAATTATCCCAATTGCGTTGGTGCCATCGATGGCAAGCATATAAGAGTGATAAAACCCAGCGATTCAGGGTCACTTTACTATAATTATAAAAAATATTTTTCCATCGTTTTACTTGCTGTATGCGATGCAGATTACAAATTCACATATATAGATGTTGGGGCTTATGGAAAATGTAGTGACTCATCGATATATAAAAAATCCATTTTGTATCAAAAACTTGTCAACAAAGATATACAAATTCCGGAGAAGCGCCCCATATCAAATAATGGAGTACCGATGCCATACGTCATAGTGGGGGATGAGGCATTTGGCTTATGTGAAAATTTAATGAGACCTTATGGAGGTAGGAGTTTAACAGCGGAGAAAAGAATCTTCAACTATAGACTGTCTCGGGCAAGGCGGTACATTGAATGCACGTTTGGGATATTAGCCAACAAATGGAGAATTTTTCACCGCCCACTAGATGTCCGACAGGAACTTGCAATAGCCATAGTACAAGCTTGCTGTGTCTTACATAACTACGTGCGCGAAAGAGACGGGTATAGGTTTCAAGACACACTGTACGTTCCACCAGAACTGAAAATAACCGGTGGACCCACAAATAGAGGAAGCCGATCATCAGCATCCTATAGGGATTTATTTGCGGATTATTTTATTAATGCAAATCCGTTAGAATGGCAAAACAGATATGCATTAGAATAGTGCCTACCTATTTATCTAAATAAAACATTGAAGTGAAAATACCTAGTTAAGTACCAAAAAAGAACAATAACGAATACATAGTTATTCTGCGATACTGTACAAAAATATTGATTGGTGTTGAATCACCCTGTATTATACTGTACTAGCGACCCGCCCCGGCTTCGCACGGTATTTTTTGGCTTGTTATGTAGTGATAATCCAGATAATAAAAATACATGCTTACCAAATTCTTTTTTGTCATTTTCTGATAAACTTTCCGAGCACATTTTGTTCGTGATTTCTTCCCATCTTTTTTCTTTAAATCCCGATCACTGTATTCTTCCGATGTTATATCCCAAATTGCTTTACGGCTTTCAATTTCCCGAATAAATTTCTCGGTATCGAAAGTCATCTTCGGAACGCAAAATACGTATACGGCTGCTACAACAAGTGCGCGGAGACTGACCGCAGCCACATACATTCGCCTACACACGTTCTGGCTGCGCGCAGCCAGCTGTCTGCCGTGCATACAGGCGCGTTTCATTGGCTGCCGCAGCCGAGATTTCGTGGCTGCCTAGTGCGTGGGCCCTTATTGTTTTTATAGATATGCAAAGATTATTTACTTGGTATGTTCGGAGCGCGCCCGCGCAGCACCACGACGAGAGCGAGATGAATATTCGTAGCCCGTCTCTTTTCACCGGTAGGGTCCGAGGGGAGAACACTTGCCACTCACCGCTCGCTTGGATGTTGATGAGAAGCAATAACGATCGATGTTTCGCAAATGAGTTAATGCTAATTGCGCACTTGGGTGTATGGTACTTAGTTCACTTTTATTTGGAGATTATTATTTATTTTATTAAAATGTTGTGAACACGTCCGTACCATTCGCTTCCGTAATTCGTCTCTCAAATATGCTTCTCTTTTTCGCTCGAATCCTGATAATTACGACAAGTCGTCATATTTTCTCTTTTCATCTATACTGTGACATGACAATACATATTACGTTATAATATACAGGCTGATTTTTTAAAGACCAGCTAAATTTAAGGATGTGGTACAGACCATAGCGTAATCGCGAAAATTTTATCAACTGTCCCATAGAAAACTTCAATACCTACTCGACCTAAATGTATGGGACGGCTGAATTTTTATTCGCGATTACGATGTTGGTCCCATGGAGAAAGTTGTTCAGTTTGATGGTCTGTACCACATCCTTAAATTTGGCTGGTCTTTAAAAAATCAGCCTGTATATGTGTGCGATAGTATGCCTTTTCTAATGAATGCTGCGTAGGTAACTTATCTACTTCTTTTAACTTACACTATAGTTGAGAAGATTAAAATATCTCAAAAACGGTCTCACGCAATAGTGCACCCTACGAATTTAGTATCCACGCAGCGTCGTCCATTCGTATCGTCATACGTGAGCGAATGGGACCAAAATGGGCCAAGGGGTAACTGTAAATTTCTTCACATATTATTATTCGTATCTACGCACTCACTTGTGCACTATAGTATCTCCCACGTCGCTGACTTATTTCCGCCGACATTGACCGCCAAGGCCGAAATTCGGTCTGGAGGACTATACATTATATTATTCGTAGTGTGCGAACAAGTTGGTAGTCGTGATCTTCCTCAGGCACCTATGAAGCCGTACCTGGCGGGCACGAGCGGCGCGGGCGGCGCGGCGCGCGCGGGCGGCGCGGCCGGGTCGGCGGCGCGCGCCACCAGCAGGCGCACGCGCGAGCCCGACGCGCGCAGCACGCCCGCCACCTGCTCCGAGCCCATCTCCATCAGGTGCGCCTGGGGAACGAGCCGCTTCATAAAAATCTTTTACTCGCTCACTGACAGAAAACGCACAGCCTAAACCGCTGGGTCTAGAATCATTAAATTTTGCACATGAGTTCCGTATATAACAAAAGTGAGCACTGAGGAAGGATTTTTGAAATCATCTCCTAAAGAGTTTAAATAGGGGATGAAAACTTGTACGGAAGTTTAACATTTTTGCTGATAAGAATGCCAGCGGGCACTTGGCTTGAACTGAAAGAAACTACCAAGGTCACACTCGATAACTCGAAATCACACATCAGAAGAATTAGCCATTAATTTTGATGCCAGAAAAGTAGTATGATGGAGCCAGACTATCTTATATACAAACCCTCCTAAGATGGTGTATCCCTCCGCTTATACCAACATTAAGCCAAAATACCAAGTATCCCCACTTACATCTCCAATTTGCAAGATATGATCTCCAGACTTCAGACGGCCGTCCCTGTCAGCGACACCTCCCGCCAGAATTGTCTTGACGATAACGCCACTTGTTCTTGCGCCGATTATACCTATAAGTTCACACAGCTCAAGGAAATTTCATTCTTATCGTTTATTTCCGTTTCCGCTTTTTCTCATTGTCGTATTGAAAGACCTTGACGGCGCATGGCAATGCAATGCGTTTTATGAAGGTTTTTGAGGATGGCCAATAGGGAAAAGTGATGTAAAAAAGCAGTTTAAATGTAACCTTAGGTTTTGAAACCAAACGTAATAAAAAATATAGAATTGAGAAATAAAAATTGACTTGATAAATAAGTAAATAAAATCGGAATTACCAAATCCTAGTCCTGTGCCATCATTTACCAGATTGATGATTTCAACTTGTGCCCAGTCACTGCCTACTATACTGTGGGACAGAGACCCTAGGGCTTCATCAGCCCTTGATAAGTCTAGTAAGCCACGATTCTGCAAAAACAGAAATTACCCATTAATAATACCCATAAACTATAACTATTATCAGTCATTACCTTATATACAGCCACCCTTTTGTGTGGCTAAAACTTTGTATTTTTTTACAAGCTTTTATTTAACTTGCCTTGTTAGTTAGTCCGTTACTTAGTTAGTTAATTAATTAGTATGTATTGGTCAAATCTTGTAAGCTGAATTAAAACCACTTCCACTTATACCATGAAGTTGAAATTTGACATGTTGATACTATTTCAAAGATAATGCATTTTTAATAGAACCAGATAAGTAGTAATTTACAAATATGGTGTGAAAGATCAGAATAAAAACTTTGGTTTAAATGTCTTCAATTACATTGGACATACCTGTTTTGGGGACATGTTAGAGTCCACAGATCCGCTGTCTAGCCCCAGAATTCGCTCATTGTCGGAGCCGGAGCCAAACTCCAGGCTATGTGGTGGTGACACCTGGGGCACACGCTGCTCTTCTTCCCCCTCATTGCTCCCATACAAGTTTCTTGCTTGAAGGGCAAGATCTCCTAAAATAAAAATAAAATAGTATGTTACAAGAAAAATGGTTTCTTTGGAGCATTACTTTAAAACATGACATAATATCATGCCCGCATTCCCCAAAGGGTTCGGCAGAGGTGCACCTAACCCTTTTTCGTATTTTGCTTTTCGCACCTCATTATATTTAACTATGTATTTACAAAACATTCAACAAACACATACAAATACATTCCTTTAGTGCACTCAGAACATAGGCACACAAAGACTGTCATGGTCCTTCCAACTTCCAAACAGTTTTTATATAATGTGAGAGGGTGGTCAATTTTTGTTTGGAGTGTAACAAATCCTCTAATTCACCATTTGATATTTTCAATTGTGTATTTAAGTGTTACCTGCTGGGGTGATGTCAAAGTCCCCAGGAATGATAGAGGGATGATGTGCAACCTGAGTTGCAAGCATTCCCACTGAATCATGCAGTGTTGCTATACTTTTGAGTATAGGGCTCTCCAGCAAATTGATCAGCATATTCAAGTCATCATTAGTTGCTGCCTGTATAGTAATTAAACGTAAACATTTTATCATCAATACTTAACAAATTAATATAAATATGAGTTTATAAAACTAATATTTGTTAGAACGAAGGAATAGGTCTCATTTTACCATGTAAATATCCTCAGGATTATTTCCTTTTCACAAATTTATGGTATGGAATAATATAACACAAAAACTAATTTAGACAAGTACTAAAATAACATAACAAGTTGATTGGACCACTTACAACTGACGAAGGAAACAAATCTCATTACATGCAAGGACATAACATTGATTGTTGTCCATGATACCTTTGGATACAAGTGAGAACCATAGCTGTTCAACAGTATTGTAAATAAGTTAGGGAACATTAAATCCCTCAAAACTATGCTCTGTTATCCTAAACATAAAATTCTGGAAGTGTTGTTAACTGTTGAAATGTAATTGTTGAACATCTTACCTTCAACTTGGGGTCATCACTTTGGTCTACAGCTGCTTTTACACTTTCCAATTGTTGCAAAGCATTTGATATATTAACTCCGAGGTGCATTCTGCAAATACAAATGCAATTGTAGATAAAATCACCTGATAATGAAGACCACTGCTATGAATTTTATAAAAACAATAACTTACTTGGCAAATTGTTGTTGATTCAATATTCACAACTAAGCGTAAGTTTGAATACGCCTATCACAGATCAAGAAACGTGAGTTTATACGGCATGAATTGATACTTTTAAACACAGAGGAATTTTTAGCTACTGCAGCTTTATAGTCCCAATAATATTTATTAAAATACTCGGCCACCTTGGCTAAACTAAAAAAGTAAAAACCACAGAGTACTTTTACTATAAAAACCATATTAGACTGTAGTCTGTGACCACAGGTAAAAACAAAAACACTCAAAACCAAAGACAACAATACCTTCCTTTGCTATGTCTCAAATCAGTAGACCACAGAGCACAGAGCACAGAACACATATACTCCTAACGGTACCACAGAGTACTAACGTCAAAAAAAATGACTCAGTTTGATCTAACACAGCTGATTTATCGGTACACCTACACAACGATCTAATGGCCAGAGGCTGCAGTCTCGACATTCATAACGATCGCTTTACGACCGAATTCGGTCGCAAAGTCCCGAATTGACAGGCGAAATGTATGAAGTGACAGGACTTTGCGACCGAATTCGGTCGTAAAGTCCCGGATTGACAGGCGAAATGTATGGAGTGACAGGACTTTGCGACCGAATTCGGTCGTAAAGCGATAGCTATGAATGTCGAGACTGCAGCCCCAGGCCAAAATTGAAACTAAGCCTAAAGAGTACAAAGTTTTGAAATAAACTCTTACAAAAATATTTTTAGTGCTAAAAAAGTTTCTTCTATTACTCTGTTGATCTGTTCATGCAGAGATCGTGAGGAGTATCATAATTGAGATATATCAAGGTGCGTTTGTTATCTTATCATTCTTAATATTTTTGACTCAAACCTTTGTATTATTTCACTATTCGGTCCTCACGCTCACGGCTTAGGTCGCTACCTCGATGTCACCTCCATTTTAAACTAATGCATGCAGATAGACACGCACGCACTTAGACAATATTCGTAAATCTTTGACAATCGTTACGGGTAGTTATAAGCATAGACTAATAATTATATATAATGTCAGAGTCATTCGTTTGACTATTCAGAACGCTAGCGCCATCGCCATACAGCTATAAGAGCGGTGTGAGCAGAGCTCAGGAACATCGACGCGAAGGATATGTTCGCGCGTGCCGACGCATCAGCTTGGCCCCACGTCAAGCACATTGCGCCCTGGCACGCGCGCCCCCCTGACGCGAGACCCTTGCCCCGCGACCTGGTAGCGGACGACGACCCCATCGCACCGGATTGACGCCCCAAGTGAGCTGCACCCAGGTTACACGCAGCTCACTTGAAACAATAAACACTCCACACACACTACATACATTCGCTGCGTAGCGTGTGCTAGGTTAATATAGGCACGTTACGCGACGAATACAGACACCCATTACTACACAGACGCCTAAACTCACGCGTGTAGGCGCAGCGCGGGCCGCGACACACGTAGACACTGAGCGGTGTTACACAATACAATACCGCTCACACACACATGACTGCTCCTTAGCTCGGAACGTAACCGGCTAGCTCTGGAAACGGGACGGGCGGGAGCAAAACACCTTTATTCTGTAGGAGCGTCGAGTCGGCACCTCTGTCGCTGGTCGTCCCCCGCCGGGCCTCCCCCGGGTAACTGGGGGTCTCACCTGGCGGGGACAGACCGCCGAAGTGTCGTGAAGAAAGCGACGCTGTGAGTCGGCGTCGTGACGCGCCTACAGAAATACGCATAGCAACCACTCACACAGGCGCGCGCAACTCACGCGCGCCAAATTACCAGGAGCCATTGACGCCAATCAAGAGAGGGGCCTGTATTAGCGGGCCACCGTATGGCTATCTGCGGCCTGGGAGCGAAGCCCTGGTGCTGCTCGCCACGCCCCCTAACGGGGGCGTCGCGACTTCCAACGACTTCAGGAACATCGAAAAATTGGACATCGTACGAACAACATTTGCTTAGAAACTGTCTGCGTTCCGTATCGTTGAGTTGTGTACCTACAGTGTGTGATTCGCTAGTGTAACTAACTTGTTCGTAAATTATAATCTGATTTGAACTGCAAACCGTTTTTCTATTGCGCTATAACCAACACTACCCATAATACGCCCACAGTAATTAAAATATGCCTGATGTTAACAAGAGACAGACATACCTGCTCCCACATAGAAATGGTTAGAAGCCCAAGTCTAGCAACCAGTCTTTCCAAGGGGCATCGTGTTACCCAGTAACCGGGTTGTGCAGGTCAGGTAGGCAGTCGCTCCATGTAAAATATTGGTATGTATTCAGTTGTATACGGTTAGACTGAGGCCCGACCCCAACATAGTTAGGCAAACGTTAGGCAGGATTTAAGATTTTAACAAAATATTTGCTGGGAGGAAACCTTGCAAGAACCGGTGCTAGCCGGAGTTTCACCATAATATGGCCATTACTGAAAACAGACTGAATTCTGCGTAAATAGGTTCAAAATTGAAAACTCCCACGTGAGATGGAAGCACTATCAAGTGTTCCACCATTACTGTCAACAATAAATTGTGTTTTAAATTGTTGTTTTATTCATAAAATAAAACTAAATGATATATAAATATGTATGTGAATTGGAGAGTGGCCAATTAAAAGATGAGTTAGGGCCAAAGCGCCAGGGCAGCCTGTCTTACGTTTTAAGCAGTTTGGTCAGAGTGGTTGGAATTAAGTGGATTATTTTTGCAATCGACAAGAGTGCAAAGGGTCATATTCATTAATGATTATAATCCATTCATCTAACCTAAATTATTAAGACCATTCCACCATCGAAGTTCATAATTTTCTAATAGCTCTAATAAATGTGACCACTATTGACTGATTCGTTGGGCGCTCGACAGTGATGACATCAGTGAGCAAGTGGCAAGTTTATCCCCAATTAGAAATTTTGACTGAGCTGACAACATTGTTGCAGTTTTTTGTCACATCCGACATCCGTACAATTTGCCTTGCCTTTGTTTTGTCTGTAACGGACGGGAAAACACTATTCTCGCGCTAAAAACATTATTCTGGGAAACCACTAAGATTAAAATGTCGAAATCAAATGATGTTATTGATTTGACCAATTCATTTACATTAGCTGATCATTGTGCTTTATCGAATGTAGTCATTGACTTGTTGGACACGGATGATTCTATATGTAGTAAGTGGTGCCTCTAATAATTTATTTGTCTTTAGGTCTAAACAGACTGTCTTCATTTTCATTACCCTAGCTCAAGTCTAAATAAGTATTTATAAATTAAATTATTAGTACAGTAACAAACTGAGACCTAAGCAAATTTTAATAGAAATGGAGATATCCGTTTTTAATTCAGACCTAACTTATTGATTTAGGTGTTGGTAGATACCCACTTATGTTAGATGATTTTAAAAAAAATGTTATTCCCAAGCTGTTTTGGATAGTAAGAATAAGTAATGAACTTCCAAAACAAAAGAATGCTGCATATTAATGCGTACCATGTAATGTATATCATCATCATCTGCCTGTCCTTATCCCATGTTACTTGGGGCCGGTGCAACACGTTTTCTTCTTTCTTCCTACCATGTAAAGTATATGATAATATATTTTATGTACTTACTTATATTTTTGCAGATGAAACGGAAAGCCTATATGATTCAGTGCCCCATTCCAGGGCAGCTTCAATGAAAAATGTGAAACCCACAATAAGGCCAACAGCTGCTGATATTGCTAAGAAAAAAATTAAAAAGCAGAAATCATCTAGTCTTTGGGAACCGAGAAAGGTAGTTTTTTTTCTCATGCAATGAAAAGAGAACTGACAATGTTGGTACTGATTCCAATCTATCCGTATTCAGCATAAATCTTATTCCTTACAGTTTATTTGGCAACAGTACATTAGGGAACACTGTTTCATTTGTAATGACTTTTCAGTACCTATGCAGCAAATCATAAGATAAGATAAGCTAATTTTTATAAGTTAGTTTTGTCAAGCACACCATGCCATAATTACAATATTAAGTCAGAAACAATTGAAAAGATATTGCATCTGGCGTGGATCCACATTCTGGTATACAAAGGGTTAATTTATGTTTTTCATTATATTTCAGAGTGATGCAGCATCTCCAGTTTCTAAAAAAAAAAACAAATTTGGTGGGTGTCCCATATGTTGGGATGAATTAGGTAGAAATCCTTTGGCATCTACTAAATGTGGACATGTGTACTGCATTAAATGTATACAAGAGTATCTGAAAGTTGAGAAAAAATGTCCTACTTGTAGGCAAAGTTTAAAAGGATCTACTCCATATCACCCTCTTTATTTAAGTGGGGAATAAGGTATATTTTTGATAAACAATAATAGGGAGAACCTTTACATGTGTAAAGGTTCTCCCTGTTATTCCAAAATTATTTATCTACAAAAATCAGAAACGGTGCAGTCCATTTTTGTTTTTGCAAAAAAACACTTCTTTAAATGAATTTCACATCTTTCACTTTAATTTAGTACCATGAAATTATTTTAGTAAAAGATCAGCAACAGTAAGAAACTAATGTTTAATTGAAATAAACAATACAATTGCATTATGCCCCTGATTCGGAGCTATACCATAATGAACTGAAAGCTTTCATGTTGAACATGTAACTTCTCTTTTACTGAGAGAAAAAAGGTACCATAGTCAACCAAGGACCAACCCTGTTATTTTTAGATAACGCTTTTTGTTTGTTATAATCTTTTTAAATTTACCATTTTGGGAACTTTTAATTCTAGAATTTACAGATTTTTAAATTGATATTCTGGTGTTCTGGGATCTCGAATGTTAGATGGTTGAAAATTAAAATGATCTAATTCTATTGTACAAATTGTATTGACTTGATGGCAGGACTGCCATTGTATATTGAGTTTTTAAATTAATTGTATTAAATTTCATACTTGTAATTTTAAGGTTACCATCTATTTAAAAATAATATTAATGTATGTTGTATTATTATGTATGCGTGTGTAATGTAATGATAGAAGCCAAGTGCGAGAATACACAGGCCAAACATTTTTAGGTACTAACTTAACAATTTATTTTATTTATGAAGCACATGTCTAGACTTTCCAAATAGGCAGGCTCGTAATTAATTAATCCTACTTTGGTGTAAATATCTTGATAACCCAGGAGACTACGTTTTAGAAGTTCAATGGTTTGCAAATATATGTATTCCTTAGATTAAATGTTTTTATTGTAATTATATTAAAGTATACATGGTGATTGGTAATTGGTAGCATTCCTTGAAATGGATGAGACTAGAGCCCATTTGCAACATTGATAAACTGAGTTTTTGTGGAGTTATAGAACTTTTAAGTTTTTTACAAATTGCTTATTTTTAATAATGCTAATATAGTAAAGAGAACTTAACAACGATTAATTTCTAAATGTAAGGGTATTTTTTTCGTTAAATTAGTACTCGACAGTTTAATTCGTTCATGAGCTATCAGTAAGTATCAAGTTAAAGTTCAAAGCAGTGGGAAATTTCCAAAAAAGAACTTGAAAAGGTTGATAATATATAACTTCACAGTCTGGAAATATGTTGCAAATTAGTTCTAGTATCACCCATTCCAAGGAATGCACACGATTACCAGTCACCCTTTCGGAAATTGATTGACTTATATTCCCATCTGGCAATATATGAGTTAAACTCTTCAGTCTTGTTTTACGTGTTTTGTATTAATTAATGGCATGTTTCACCATGTCTGGATAAAACCAATCAGATATATATTTATTAAATTAATTGCCGGACAAGTTAAACAACTTATTAGAAGTGGTGAAACAGGCCATAGGTACATTTTAATTTAATTTTTAATTTATTTAATTAAATAAAGACTGACTTTAGCGAACTAGTTTTATTATTATTTTATGTTACATAAGTTTTAAAACTAATTTCATGTTCTATCAATACTCAGTCGTAAAGAACTAAACACATTTCAGCTTATATGACAACACTTCAAAGTAAGTAGGTGCGAATAGTGACACTAATATTTTTTTTTTCATTTGACAATCAAACAATAATTAAGAAATCCATGCATTTGCCTATGCCATGACTAGCATCGACTGAGTGCACCTTACAAAGAAAAGATTTCGTATCTTTGTAATATGTATTATAATATTATGGAACAGCAGGGTAATTGTGTAACACACTATCAGTAGCAATGGGTTTCATTTTGACAGTTCAACAACATTGATTGCGTTATTTACGTTGTTGAGCAGACACATTTTTTGAACATATGGAGCAATGGATTAGCAAAATGCTTGAAAATGATTCAAATTGAGAGTACCTAATAGTATGTTACGCAATTAGGATACAGGTTGCTATGTTAATATAATATGTGTTAAGGTTTAAGCTTGCATCTGGCTTTCATAATCGGCAAAAAAAAAAGATCGACATCGTCACGTAACTCGAATGTACGGTAATATATTCCTAATTTGAACAAACCATGCGATTCTTAACACATACAAAAAAAGTAAAATAACACACGGCTTTTGCCTGTTCCAGAGCAAAAATTGTTTAAAATATATCCATCATTCTGATATGAAAATATGTATACCTACTTAGATTGAAATAGTTTTGCTTAAAGGACATTGGGCAAAAATGTTTGGGGCTTGGTCCAAATGTCCATCACTAACGAGACCTAAGTATATCACTGAATAGTATATTAAATAGGAGTAACTTTTACTAAGACAGCCATAAAAAAAAAAATTGGCGGATAAATGAAATAAGACTGCACTGCAAGTGTTATTGACATTTCTGATTTTGCATTATTTTCAATCATTTTGGAAGAGCCTTTTGTTATGAATCCACACACGAAAATGTTATAAAAATATACGCCTACTGTTATTAGTGGCAAAAAACCGCCATTCTGGTTTATATGGTGGACATTGGACCACTTTTGCCCATTAGCTCAACTAAATTAATTCAGCATGTCTTAAAATAGAAGGTATTTACTCAAACGGAACTATGCTTAAATTAAAGATTACCTATACATTATGTAGAGAATGGTATAGACATAAAATTTACATCTGCTATAAGCATAAGATAAAAACTTGCCTATTTAGCGCAGGCACAGCATCTGTTATTTACATTTACTTGATGAAAGTTTGTATGGAAGTCCGTTGTTTTTGCCGATAGATAAACCCCAACATCTGGCACACGGCTTGTCGTTTAATTGTCGTTGAATTTAGCTGCCTGCATACCTATTTCTTCTGCTTACTATACGTATTTAGATATCAATATTTTTATTAGTAAGTAAACAATATTTATAAAACAAATGTCTATTACAGGGATAGTTTTAAAGGCCTATGTACCTAAGTCAGTAATAAAACAAACTTAACTGTTCAATGTCTCGCCTTGGTTATTCATTTTAAACATTGATCTATCAAGTGTCATCAGTTGTAATCCCCATTTCTGTGATGGCAATGCGTATGTTATGTACAATATTTACCGTATCTCTACTTGTATGCTATGGGTAAACATTTCAGTTCCTCGCCCCTGGGCTGCGCTACGAAACCTGGGAATTTGAAACACCAGCTATACCTACGTACAGTAATAAGTTCACAGAGCAGGTGATTTTTATTTTATTACACTTCCATTACTTTATTATTATCGCCACGGATGGAACCAGCCATTGATCTGCTGGAAAGTGACTTCTCTCAGCTTTTATTCAATCTTATTCGGGTTGTTTTTCAATAAGAATGCCATCCCATGAACTCTGAAATGTTTCGCCAAATCTTCTGGGCCTTCAAAGTCTTCCCGACATATTTTACATTGATTTTCACGAAGTGGCTCATTAGAAATAATATCATTACTTTGGTATTTAATGAGAGCGTTTTCATTGTAGCATTGCTTTTCTTTAATATATTCTTCAATATCAGATATATTATGTTCCAACAACAAATGTTTTGAAAATGAGGGTTTGACAACAAAACTCTGTCCACACTCCATACATTGATATGCCATGCAAGGATCCCTATGCGATATCATATGTCTTTCTAATAATATTTTTTGTTCAAATTTATCACCGCATATGTTGCAAACTTGTGTACCGTCGGCAACTTTAGATTCACTTGCTTGTATAGAAAGCGGAACACTATCAACGTCAATAGAGACTGTTGAAGCTTTAGTTTGTTTGCGTCTTCTACTTCTAGATATTTTCTTATCAATCGTTTTTTTGGTGCCCGAAGTCTTGTGTTCAGATAGGAATTTCTTTAAATCGATTCTAGTAAGGACTATTTTAGCATCTAAACACTTATATGTTTTGTGCAGTGCAGCATAATGTTTCTTGATTTCATTCCAGTCTTGTGATATGTTTGTTTTACAAAGGTGACACGTAATATAGGTGTTCCTTTGCGTTCTATCAGGCATAACATCCAATTCCGTAGACCCAAAAGTGGAAGTACATTGAAATGGACATTCGTTAGGCAGATTATGAAAATCAGAATGTTGACATGTATATATAAAGCTTCTGCAACATAGGTCACATCTTTTTACAACGCGATAGACTCGTCTCGGCTTACTTGAATCTTTTGAATACATACCATTTTCAGATAGCATACTAATCAATGTACTTTCTATTGTATTATTTGTGTTGTGATTTGCTAGGAAATGACCAAGTAGAACAGATATATCCTTGAAAACGGAACCGCAGGGCCAACATGGAAAAACGCAAGTGACCTTATGACTTTTTAAGTGCCACTCCATTCGACTTTGCAATACAAATTTCCCGGGACACATTTCACACTTATAAAAAACGAGTGGCTTGGTTTCTGTTTTATGACTCTTCAAATGGTCTTGCATACTTACTGCGTTGAAACAAGCAACGACGCAGTATGGACATTTATAAACTTTTTTCATATGCAATTCTTTCATGTGCTCTTTATAATCATTGGGATGGAAAGGGCGACAATCGGGCGCGGCACATCTTGATCTGGCCGTTGCTCTCATCATCTTAAATCCTTCACAATCGTGGTTGTATGGATACTGCAAATTTTTGTTGCCAAGGTGAAAACCACATTCTGGGCAATAATAAGGTGGACATTTCAAATGTAAACGCAAATGTGCTTTAAATGCACATATACTCGGCAGTGCAAATAAACATATGGGACACGAATATATAACGTCGTTTGAAAACTGCATATAATGACTGACTCTATCTTTATAAGGGGGCCCCGAGCTAGTTAAATTTTCTTTACATTCGAAACAATTTACTGTGGTATATGTATTTTTTTGTTGTGCTGTAATTTCAGTTGCCGTTGTAATTTCAGTTGCTGTTGTAGTTTCACTTGCTGTCGCTACAGGAGATGTTATAACATCGTTGTTTGATGGGCTTAAAGGTTTAAATCTATAGTTACTTAACGGTAATGGTTCTAATTGTAAGTCTGTAACATTGATCGTAGCTGTTTTGAAACCATGCGATCTTATATGAAAAAGTAAATTACATCTGTTGAAAAAAGTTCTCGATAGGTTACAATTCCGGCACATGTAGGTAATGCTTACAGACTTGCGATTGATGTGATCATTAAAACTGGACTCAAAGATGAACCTGTAAAAGAATGAAAACACTCTTAAATCGAATAGTATTAGAAACGACTAACTGTTGCTCGCTATTTCGTCTGCGTGTTTTGTGTTTCACCATTTTTTTAATAGAAATGTCCAGGATGAAAAGTAGCCGTGCCTCTCCATATTTCAAGCTACCTATTTGTCAAACATAACGACCGGTCCATTGGTTGGTAACAGAGAGATAGCCAGATATACTTTCACATTTATATTATTGGTAGGCATGGATAGACGGGTGCAGTGGCGTAACAATAGGGTGGCAGGAGTGGCAAAAGGCCACGGGCCCCTAGCCGGAGGGGGCCCCCGGCCCGAGAGGGCCATGAGCACAGGAGGATCCTAACATACCTAAGTACTGAAATGCAAACTTTTTTCGACCACTAGAACAAAGAAGCAGTTAGGTATTCCATTTTGTAGGGGAAATTACGAAAACTACGCAGGCGAAGTTCCAGTAAAAAATATAACGTTGGTTGAGCTTCTTTACATTGAGGGAGGGCCCTACCATTCCCATGAATTTACCACGGGCCCCAAAGGGTATAGATACGCCACTGGGTGGGTGCGATGAGTAAAGTCGAATAACCCTGTGACTTACATGTCATGTACATACATTTAAGTCTCTTGGTTCTGACTGTACAGATAGGTAATCTACATAGTGCCTAATTAGTTATGCGTTGTTCCCACAGGCAGTGACGGTCAGTTTGACAATACACAAAACTCATAACGTGTGTCCTATATCATCAAAATATGACAATGTAACCAACTATCGTTGCTGTCTGTACATTTTATTGTTACATTTACAAAACTACCTCATAACAGCTTAATAATTTTATTGGTTTCATCGTGATGGATGACCTTGGATTTTTGTATAATACAGTTTGAATATTGTCACGGCGTGGGCTGGAGAACGAGAGGTCATGACGTCGGGTGTCACCTGTTGACATGAAATCACCCCTAGCCCTAGCATGTTTTGTTGTCCTAGGCAATCCAATAAAGTGAACAAGAGGCATCTTCTTAAAGCAGAATGCACAAAAATTAATGGGCAAAAAAATAACAGTAAAAAAAATGATTCGCGATGAACAAATATGACTACAGAATTATAATCATTAATGCAACCCTCTTATAAGTTCATATAATCCTATTGAATAACTATTTAATGAAATATCAATTTTATATCATTATAGATCATTAATGGTCATTCAAATTGAAAAAAAAACAGGTCCAGAGCGAGTAGTCGGACTCACGCACCGAGAGTTCCGTAGGTACCATTCTGATGATTTCGGAAAAACTGTGCTATTTAGAGACATCGTTTTATTTTTCTTGTAATAAACTTCTATTTTTCATCAAAATTCGAAAACTATGCGGGCTAAAAAAAAATGTTTGAGAATATGCAAACAGCGCTCTTTCATACGATACCCCACATGCCCTAGTAGCCCCACTTCGATTTCTAAGAGCTCCTTTCAGTCGTTGCAAAAAAATAACAATTATATCTTATTTGCAAAATAGTTGGGCAAACGTCATCAAAACTAGTCCAAATTTCAAGTTGATAGCATTAGTCGTTCTTGAAATATCCAGCTGTGACAGACGGATTGACAGATCGTCAAATTAATTTCTTATTTGTTTTATCGTGTTTAGATCTATATCGATACCCATCACGTCTGCGGAGTTTCGCTAGCTAATTTAATTTGACCCTGAATAGTAGGCTAATAAACACATTTCCCTCCTTTGCGTCGGGTGATAAAGTAAACACTAAAATTTATTGAAACAGATTTTTTTAAATATTTTTGTTACTTGCCTGGTCAGATTTTGATGCCACTTTTCCCAAGGGTATAAATGAGCTATCCCTACACAAATATCAAAGCCGTATCGCTATTGGTTCACTTTTGGCCAGTCTCCTTTACAAATTGGATTGAAAATAACTTTTATGTAGGTAAGTATATCATTTATTCTGACTGGTGAGAATTATACATTTTGGATGCTTACCAATGTAATAAAAATCTACCAAAAGAATCCTAACTAAAATCGTAAAGTAATGTTATCAAGACATGTTTTATGAAATTACTTACTTGTCCCCGCAACCTGTACATGCATAAAGTTTGTGACCATTCACTGGTATTGGTATCACATAGTTAGGGAAACTCTTATTAAACAGGAGATTTTTAACGCTGAGTTTGTCATTTAAATTCTCCATGACTTTATTTATCTGAAACAATGGTAAAATAATCACAATTAATACAATTGGAAAACTGATGACGATGAAACAATGATGGAATGCTATGTTGATTTTGGAATAATCAGTCGAGTAGGTAGCATCTTTTTTTACAAACAAATTATATTGTTGTTTATAACAGTCAAGATCTTTAAAATTTGAAGATGTAAACACAACTGTTTATGTCATCTAGAACGGGCTTCTAACTGATTAGAGCATACTGCTCACCCTTCTGAATCAATCATGGTACTGTGCAGATATACATAAGATAGGTAATATGTGGGTACCTTTTTATTTTTTTATAGAAAAGTAGTAGACCTGTACCTCAATATATGGTAGGACCATTTTATTATGCATCAACAGCACAATCAAGCAATAACAAATATTCAGTATGTCTTTGTTAGCTGGGGATAGCTTCCTACTTCATCACTGTGAAACTACACTAAGATAGCGTCGGACATCCCCCGGTAAGTACCTAAACCTGCGCACAACATGGCATTACTTCCTGTGTGTTGGTATTAAATTGACCATTACTTTGGATAATGAGGGTCATGTACTAACTATATCAAGTAAGCGCAGAGCATCAAAATGATTACCCTCGCTCTCTCATATGACTTAACATAACTCAAAACTTACCTTTTAGATTCTTGTCTACAATATTACGATTACGAAAGACATCCTAGAATTTACAAGAACTTGACAGAAAGCAACATGAGACGCCCTCTGTCGGAGCACAATCCCATGAAAGTATCGCCAGTATTGAAAAAGTTTTTGTGTTGCTAGTGCGTTGAAAATATTCGCATATGGCCACGGCCCGGAATCTACAGAAATATACTGTGAGTTTTAACAAATAACCCGAAGACTTCATTAATGTCTATTATATTAATAAGTATTCATTTTTATTTTACAAAACATTGGACATTGGATCCAAGGCAGTCAGGCAAGCAATGTTTTTAAGGGTTGTTTCAGGGTACATACCTATCGGTTTTGTGCAAGTAAAAATGATTAAAAAGTGTTAAAAAAATGTTTATTTTATTTTCTTTGAAATAAAACGTTCATTCATGATTTTTTTGTAGAAAACTAATTAGCCTTTGTGTGTTTTTCTGTAAAATATAAGATTTATATAATCAATTAAGTTCGCTGGAATGTGGTTAACAACATTTTTGCTATAATTCCTCATCAGTAGGTATGTACAAAGTAGTATTATAGTGGTGACTATTTTAGTCTTTAAACGTCTGTGACCATGTAGTACCTACTACGTAATGGAACAGTGTTGCTATTCGCTCATTCCCGAATGTTCCATAAGAGATAATAAAACACGATAACAAAGCAAAACGATAACTTGGGAACGGCTGCTACACAAAAAAACATTCTGTAAATACTAGACTAGCACGGGATCGTGCGCTACACGGCTTGGTGACGAGCGCATAAGATCATTCCAATTTCGAAATGACACATAAGTAGTTTTGAGTACCTACCTACCTATACTAAACATAATTATCATTAGAGTTTCACGATCACGAATTTACATTTATAAGGGCTGTTTGATAAGTTAAATACCCTGTGGCAAGGAGCATACCACGAATGGGTCATTTTGTGCACTAACAATACTGAGATAAACATCTCTTTCAGGGCCCGCTTTTGGGCTACAATGCTTCTTGCAGCACATTCTGTTGCGTGTTGCCCAAAAAAACCTACCCTTTAATTAACATACTTTGTTGGCTTATGGCTGCAAATTCTGACTGGAGATGATGGGCAGGATCACATCGTCCGGTAAACACTGCGAAAATGGACAAAAATATTCACCTACCAATGTTTTGTTATTTACCCTTGACTGTTGCTACTGCTCATAAGTTTGTAACCGCATTACTGTACAACTATGGCATGAAATCTCGAGCCATTTTTCGGAACTCAGTCGTTCGAAATTGAGCGCGCGCGCCTTAGCAAACTGTGCTTCTTGAGAAGCCATTTTCAAAATAATAATTAATGGATTACTTACATAAAGATTTATAGTGTCAATGATGTTTGCTGATTGGTTTCGTTATGTATGGTAGTACAGATTTTTTGTTTCGAGATTCAATAACTACAGCAGAAATACAGTTACTTATAGAACTTCCTAGCACCTACACTTCTGCTAAGTACCTGAATTTTCAGGTAGGTACTAGTACACCTACATAAGATGTGACAGATCACTACTTGATACCTTTTAAGGAAACGTGATCTGTGTGATGGTGACTGATAGAGATTATAGGACCTAAAAATAGGGGTGAGGGTAATTTTATATCTTGCGCTCGATAGATAAAATAAAGTTCATCTACTAAATACTAGTAGCGCGAATTTTAAGAAAGTTTACAGCTAGGTATGAGATTAGATAGAACAGAAGTAAGGTGCAATGATTGGGTTCTTTACGCAAAAGTGCTGCTCATTCAAATGAATTAAAAAATATCGACATTTTTGTATCCCAAAATTCAGTTAACTATTATATTGGCGATATTGGCGAAAGCTTGAAAAATTTGCAATGATAATAATACCAAGCCAAAAAATATTGTATAACGCTTGCAGGAAGTTTGGGTGCAAAGAATTTAGTTTCATTTACTGAATAGGTAGGTACAGTTCTGTGAAGGTCAGTGGAAAATGGTCTGTTCAATAGAAAGCATAATTGGGTTCATTGTATACAGGAAGGTTCACAAAAAAAAATGAGACAGTTATAAAAATGTAATCAAAATAGGTATAAGGTAAGTATAAAATCTTTGGTTTTACATAGGTAGTTATGGCACTTCTGTATTGATTTTAGTTAGTACTTTTCCTTATTCTAATTGTCTAGTATTAGCTCATTAACACCTTATAGTTTAAGTATTTAAGTATCTAATTAATGTAAATAGTATATCAAAAGTAAGTATAAAAAGTATAAACATTTCAAAAATGCTGTAAAAAAAATTAAAATTATGAAAAAGTAGGAACATCATATTATCAGTTTTCCATCAATAGCACCAAATAAAGGTAACCTTAGGCTACTTCAAAAAATTATAAGATTTAAGAATGGAGTTAAAATCAACGTCATGTTTATGTCCTTGGTGAAAAAAATGCAGAATATTCTTCTCATATGTATCACGTTTAAAGTAATGAACTACTTCAGATCGTGGAACAAAGTCTTTCCCATCTACATGTTTGTTATAAAATTTAACATTGGCCAACATGTCTTCATCCTCTGGCATCAACAGCAAATAACTTGCAACAGCTTCAGCAGCATCAACATATTTTTCCAGGTGATAATAAGATACTTGTATATAATTAAGCACATCTGCAATGAACTCCACTCCAGAATCATATGTAAGGGATTTAAGTTTATCTTGGCACTGTTGTCGGCAATGCAAAAGGGAAGCTATGTTGTTTGACATAGTTATCACAAATTCTGAGGACCACTCCTGTCCAGGCAAGCGTTCACATTCTACGCGACAGTTGTTTTCTGAAGAAAAATAGTCTTTTAGAACTTCTTCCATGCTTGTTACTGTTTCTGCCCAATTATTTTGTTTGTATGACTTTTTACCTAAATGATACATAACCACATAGTCATCACTTTCCATATCAACTATTTCATTTGGGTCTACTTCTGGTTGTACAACGTAATATTCCATGTTGGCTTTCATTGTCTCATCATCCGGATTGGCGACCAGGTAAGTGTAGGCAGATGAAGCGGCTTTGTGAAACATATGCTGGTTAAAATAACACATGTGCAGATACTCATATGGTTTCTTAGCCTGCATGTCATGCAGCAGAGAGTCTTCAAGAGTTCTGTTCAGGTTCACACTGAGGAATTCTTTATCTTGACATTTATTAAGGCAATCTCTTTTATTGAAGTACTTTTCATATATTTTAAGGTCGTCGATGTCTTCTTTGATTTGAGATTCATAAATTTGCCTGTTACATTTTATTCTACAATTAATTAAAATGGATTTGTAAAGTTTATAAAGATGCAATGCTTCTTCAAATTTTTCAATGCACAATGACCATCGCTCATCTGAGTAAGCAACTACTCCTTTATGGAAAGTTTTATCTAGTGAAGCCGGTGTGAGGCAGTCGTTAAATTTAATTTCACTTATTGAAATGATTAAAATCACGAAATAAATCTTGTTCGATACCATTTTGCTTTATTTGACAAAGATTTAATTGGTGAATATTGATCTCAATTAAACTCACTGAATTTAAAATTAACAGGTTTCCATACAAATACTTTACAATAATAATTTTTCCAGAACCAGATTGTTGAAATAATCTGGCCAAACTCATGAACTTCAGTGAACTTTGACATCATTCTTCAATCAAACTTTTAACTTTATCTCCCTTGTAATTTATGTAACTTGAGTATGAGCATTTTAAGCAAGCAAGAGAGTAAAGCCTCGAATACACTAGGGGACTAATGGAGCGACATGTTGCGAACCATATGATACCGCTCGACAACTACGTGAATGTTCCGAGAGAATTTTGCGGAACTTTTTTCAGGCCTACAACAAATGACGCGACAATGAGATGCGTGCGCTCACTCTCGCTCGCTCTCGGAGCGGGAGCAAGCAACATGTCCCGCGTCACGTGAAATGTTTCGGAACTTGTTGCGAGACACTTTGCAAGGTTGCAGCGACACGTAGATTGAGTGTTCCGCGTCATGTTGCGGGACAAAATGTCCCCTAGTGTATCCGAGGCTTAAACCACTCTGGCCGTATACTAACCGTTTTTTTAACAAATGGAACTAGTGATACCAGCCACGTCATAACTAGTTTTGAAAATGCCGAAAATAACAATTTGTTTTTTTTTCACGAAAAAAACAAATTGTGGTTTTTTTCGCATGTCACATAGAAAAATTAACAGAAGGAATCCTTTGGAAAGAAACAGGATTCTTTCAAATGTTTCGGTTGATGTTTTCAAAAGTTGAAAAAAACAAGTTTTATTGAACATGAAATATTTTTTAATAGGTGAAATACAAAACAAAAAAAGAAAACATACGAGAGGTGAATACAAATAGGTAATAATAATAATAGGGGATAATAGATCCATCTCGTTCTTCTCGGCCACAATCCCAGTCGTAAGAAGAATCGTCAGCTTCACCAGGCTCGAGCTCAAATTCGATAGCTTCTTTTTTAGCTTGCATTATACGTAAATTTGATCGAACGTAAACAAGTTTATTAAGTCGGTCTGAAAGAAGTCGATTCCTATCATTTGTATGCGTTCATTTTTTTTTCATTCTACTCTCCATTTTATTAGTAGGTATGTACATACGTACTACGTATTATTATGGAAAGAGTTAAAGCATAGAAGTAGTCTCCAAAACTGACCATAAATCATAATCCAGCGGATTAAGATCGGGACTAGACGACGGCCAGTCTTCAGCTCTGATGAAGTCCGAAACGTTCACTTCCAACCAAGACTGCGTGGACCGAGCTTTATGACCCGGCGCCGAGTCTTGTTGGAACCATATGGACCATACTTGGTTATTGAACATGGTGTTGTTAAGGGGCTTAACTACCTTCTCAAGAATGGTATCTTGATACACTTGTGCCGATGTTTTGATACCTTTTTCACAAATCTTCATAGCTAACACCCCACCAAACCATCACTGAAGTCGGATAATGCCCACGTTGCACTCTGTCGACTAATTGGGAAGCTTCCTTAGAGCTTTGAGCATAAATACGGTCATTATGTTTGTTAAAATGTTGCTCAATTGTAAAGATTTTATCATCCGTAAACAAATTTTTTCTGTGACCTCCCTTTGCGTACCGCTTCAGTAGTTGTTTCGATTTTACCACCCTATTCTCTTTTAAATTATCAGTTAAAAAATGACCAGTGCGTCTCTTAAAGGCTGCAAGTCCTAAGTCATCTTTTAAAATATGCGACATGGTTCTGGGTGCTATCTTCATCTCCCGAGATAAAATCTTTTGCTTTGACCACCTTTTTCGTACGAACGCTACGAGGACGGCCAGATCTTTTTCGGTCACAAGCAGAGGAGGTCTCATTGTACCTATTAATAACCCGGTACACAAACAATTGACTAATACCAAGCGTATGGAGAGTTTTAAAAATTGCATTTGGCAGCATACCAACTTTGTGTAATGCAATCACAGCGATTCGGTTCTCTTTATCACCCCACTCCATTTTAACATCGCAAAATATTGTACAATGTATTGGCGCCAAAATTAGAAAACGCAATGAACAATCGTATAAAAATGACAGATTCCAAATTCAAATATAATATCTTTCTTATTTTTAATTGTAACAGTATTTATGGCCAGACTGTATAAACTGGCAAATTTTCTTGAAACTTTCGAATGAAACATTGATAAAAACAACGGAATTGGAAAGAAAATATGGGAATTTTTCCTGCTTTTTTCAACGCTAGTCATAACATACATTTCGATAATTTACAGTTTAATTTGTATGTACTATCAATTATCGATTTTTTGCTGTCGAATAAAAAATGGTGCGGTTTCTATGCTGGTGTTTATTAATATTAAATACAAAACAATATAAATCATCCGCTCTATTTACTATCAATTTTGGGTTTATAGGTTCTTTAATGGAAATCAGCGTAAAAATAACGTATGCACTGGTTTGCCGTATTAATAATTGTGTTGTAGTGTCTATACATAATTATGAGGTTTACTACATAATAAAACACAATGTTTTTTATGCCATTTGACGAAAGTTTTAAAATCAAAATAAAACATTAACATCTTGGCAAATCTATATCCTGGCAATTAATTTATATATTTTTTTGATATTTGAGTGGATGCAAGGTTTTACTATACTGATTTACTTGTAATATAAAATGAGTATTTTCGATATATTCATTTGAAGCGAATACGTTCGACCCCATCACTTAGTACGATAGAATGTATGTACTTACGCATAACAATTATATTTCTTTTTTGTCAAAACTGATACACGTACGGTATTAATATGTCTGTAAGACGTCATAGATAAGATAATTCAATAAGAGAAGGCAGTTTATAATATTGATTTTACTACGCAAAAGTTAACTTTTGCGTAACCATTCAAGATTACGCAAAAGTTACGTTCTACGGCAGCGGTCAAAACACGAATAAGCTAGTGGACAGAGTTGTTTTCTACTCATTTTTGTGTGCCGAAAACCGTAAACGAAATCCGGTGTGACGCCACCACTGACTGACTGATAATAAACAAATACGCTGGATTTTATACTATCGATGACAAAATGAAGAAAGGACATGGTCCAAAATGTATGGACTAAAAACCCAAAATCGAAACGTAATCGATACGGTAAAACTGTGTGCACAATAATTCCCTAGAACTTTCTAAATAAACGTACCCAAGTTGCAATATCCTAATCCCTGGGATATCTGATATCGGATATCTTAGCTATGGGCTGTCAAAGTATGCAAAAATCAACTTTTTGACTTGGCATTTTCTCATCTGTGGTGCCAAAATCCCGTTAGGGTATATATGTTCTGTGGCCAAAATAGTCATGCTGTCGAATGTAATAAGTACCAACGACGTCATAGATGCGATTAACGTTATTACACTAATATCGATGTACAGTTGACAAAATAATAATAATAGTAAGTAAATAAAAATAGTTGTAGTTAATTTATTTGTTTCAAATTCAGCTTAGTTGCTTCTAGTTACGTTATTACACTAAGAAAAATATCGATATACCTACTTACACTTAACAAAGTAATAGTAGAAATAAATCTTATCCTATTATTCCTTTTGTTTCCGAAATAAAAGAGACTAAATAGAATGGTATCGCGTGCTAGTGAAAAAGGGAAAGCCAACAATTTAAGCTAATTATGCCCCACGACGTCAACGTAGAGATACGGCGGTGGGGTTATTATTATTATTCTTATCATACCTATTGATAAGTGCAACGCAACGTATTTCTTCTATCAACATAAGGTGGATGCTCCAAGGTAGCCCGCGAAATTCAAATGTTGATTAATATATGATTCGCGGCCGTAACAAATATGTATTTACAGAATTATAATCATCAGAATCACTAATACAACTTGTTAAGTTAGCATAATCCTGACATGTCAAGATTTCGTGAAAAGCATGACTATTTTGGCACCAAAGCTGTGAAAATCCCAAGTAAAAAAATGCATTATTTGCAGCCCATATCTCCGATGTCCCACGGATTAGGATGTTGCAACTTGGGCACGTTCACTTAGATAGATCTAGCATGACCGTGTCGATTGCACTTAGATCTTTGGGTAACTATGACACCATCTCCTTTGACTTTCACTATTTTGGCGCTGACAGCAATGTGAGCGTCCGTGAAACTAATGGTTTTGGTAGCGAGTTTTACAATATGCGCATACTCTCATGATGAAAATATTCTAAAGATCTCGTAGTAAACACAAAAAAGTCTTATTCCACGATTTAGACCTAAATCATCAGAGATGTTACCAAACCAACACGACGACTTTAGGACAGTGTGTTAATTTTAGTTCCTGGGCCGCTCAAGCGGGGCATTTTGAATCGGCGCAAAAAACAACTGTCATTTCGTATAGTATATTTCGTCCAGCGTACTTGTTTATTAGAGGTCAGTCGGTCGGTCGGCGGTCAGGCTCTGGACGACATGCCATCCATGCTACGCCATGCTACGTCATGCTACGCCATGCTAGGCCGTGCTACGCCATGCTACGCCATGCTACGCCATGCTACGCCATGTTACGCCATGCTATGCCACGCTACGCCATGCTACGCCATGCTACGCCATGCTACGCCATGCTACGCCATGCTACGCCATGCTACGCCATGCTACGCCATGCTACGCCATGCTACGCCATGCTACGCCATGCTACGCCATGCTACGCCATGCTACGCCATGCTACGCCATGCTACGCCATGCTACGCCATGATACGCCATGCTACGCCATGCAACGCCCTGCTACGCAACTCGCGTCCTAAAGGATGATGACCCCTTTTCAGGTTTAGGATCACAGTTAAGGGTAAACTTACTCTTGTATTCTAGTTCTGGCTGATTTAATTTTTTAAATTTTATCTGGCGTATATGTAATTAAATGTAATGAGGTAAATCAAGTAACTATCCTCTTTGGTAAATAACATTTTCTTGTGTCAGTCTGCGCTCTTTGTTGACAGTCGAAACTCAATATTTTTTTTAAGTAGGTAACAAAATTTCAATGTCGTTAATAATCGGTAATTTAGAAAATCATTAATATATTTTTTTAGTACATCAATTGAAAAATCTTAATTGGGGTTAATAATCATTTTAAAAACAACGCCAAAGCTATATTCTACTTATTTATCAAGATCAACATACGACGTAAATTAATTGGTTTGAGAAATATTTGACGTTATGACTTATAATAATTCTGTTCTTGTTGGAAATTGGTCCGAAGAAAGACTTAAAAATGAGGTAACCTTTCTAAAGTTAATAGGTAACAGTCGAAGGTAACCTAAGTACCTATCAGGGTGTAATAAATATGATGTTCTTATGGGCAATCGTTGAGTGTGCTGACAAATATATTGTACAGACGCCAGCAGGTCAAGCTACCCGAAACTGTCAAATGTTCCCAATCAACCTTCTTTAGCGATAAAGTAAAAAATGTATTAAAGAAATTTGACAGATTTTAGTAGCTTCATGTGCTGGCGTCTGTACCTACCAGCGGGGTAATTGCGTAACACACTATCAGTAGCAATCACTTTCATTTTGACAGTTTATCAACATTCATTGCGTTATTTCCGTTGTTGAGCAGACAATTTTTGAAAAACTTGTCTGCAATATTGTTTAAAATAATTCAGATTGTAAATTGATAGTGTGGTATGCAATTAGGGTGCAGGGTATGTAACTCATTCCTGACTCCTGCTTTGAGCAGGTGGCAGAATTCATCTTGTTTCACAAAGAAACATTCTTACAGTATAATTGTGAAGTAAACGTTTGTTGCAGTACGAGTTCAAATTATTTTTAAGGAAACGCGAAAGACGAGAACTGTTACTTCAGAAGTCCAGAACTTTATTCAGCAATCTACTGAGTGAGGTAATGTATTCTGACACTCCCTTCTGCTCCGCCCAGAGCGGGAGGAGTCATTTGATGATCTCCCACCCAAAAAAAAAAAAAAAGGTAATGTATGCCTGAGATATTTCGTTATTAATGTGCTTGACTTTCGAGTTATAATTTAGTGTCAAATACACTGTATTCCAATCTTATCTGCAAACAAACGCATCATGATGAATATACCGAATTTGGATGATATTTTGAACTAAAATTGATTATGTTGTACTTCTGTTACTAATTATCCTGAAACACTGATATCAGTTTACACAGGCTGTTAGTGTGGAATAGTCTTCCGCAAACGGCGTCGGCCGTGTACGTAGATCACGCGTATTAATGTTCACGATAGTAATTATGGACGAGCATAGTGGAGCATATAGTGTGCGAGCAGTAGTGGCCCAGTGGTAACTGCAACGACTTGCCAAGTTGTATGTCGTAGGTTCGAATCCAGTCAGGCGCTTTACTTTGTGTAAAGCGTCTGATCCACCACTGTTCTTAAAACGACGCAGAAAAACACTGTGAGGAAGAAAAACTAAAATTCTAAGACATCCGGCACTAGGCCCGCGTGGTGGATTATGGTCCACTCCCTCTCACCGAGAAGAGGTGTCCCAGCAGTGGGAACATTATAGGCTGATTATTGAAAGTGTAGCCGGACAGTCATGTCTGGCTGGAAATAATAATGATTTCCGTGAGTAGTTGGCAGATACGCATACCGACTTTAACGACCGGCGTTACCCACATCTTAAACCATATAATAGGGGTTAAAGTATAAATTGTCGAATCTAGATCACGAGAGTTCTATCGCAAAGGCATAAATGACCTTCCTATTAGATGGCAGCATTGGATAGATAATAATGGTAATTATTTTGATTAAATAAATATGTTAAATTAAAAAAAAAAAAGAATTTCAATTTTTCAGTACAAATCGGCAATTTCATACTTTAACCCCTAATATTAGAATACCGATTTATTACCTAGGTATTACACTCTTAGGTACTCCATACAATTATGTCGTGTTTAAAAGGTGTTTAGCCCGAACATCTGATAAACACTGTATTGTGGTAGTCCACAAAACAGTGTTAAATAATAGTGTAGTAGTTTCTATTTTATGAAAGTTTAATTTTTTTCAGAGACCGCTGAAGTTAAGTGGAACTTACGTTCTATACGGATTTAATGCACAAGTAGTTGCGTCTGATATGCCAGGTACTTTACCCATTGGTACTGTTGCACGCCACAATTAATGCCTGGTACATGGTGACATTAGTTACCACTAGCTCCATCTAGTATCGAGTAGCAGAACTAATTTAACACTAGCGCCATCTAGTATCGAGTAGCAGAACTAATAGATCCTTCTAGAAATTTCGATGCTAGAACTTTCTAGAACTATCGACATCTGGTCAGTCGGGGCCGGTATGTACTCGAACCTTCTAGATGTTTCTACAATAGAAGGTTCTGGAACTATCTGCGGCACAATATAAGGCCGGGATTAGCCACGACCAGACAGAGATGAATCAGCGATACATGCGAATACATCGAAAGCGATCTTCAAGTGCGACTTAATT
The DNA here is from genome assembly GCA_947507525.1 of Apamea epomidion. Taxonomy (NCBI): domain Eukaryota; kingdom Metazoa; phylum Arthropoda; class Insecta; order Lepidoptera; family Noctuidae; genus Apamea; species Apamea epomidion. The sequence continues at coordinate 11,069,829 of OX382225.1, forward strand.
GCAATTGTGTTTTATAATTAGTGGGTTTGAGTTGTTATTAGCGTTGTTTAATTAAAGTGTAATTTTTGGAAATTTATATCGGCAGTTTTTATTGTCACGAACCCGGAGCTCGTAACAGTACTATTTACCTATTAAGATTTTGCTAAACCTTCTTCAGCACCCTCATTGCGTAACACACTATCAATCTAAATAATTTTGAAAGATATTTATATAAAGACACTCAAAGGTGACTGACTGACTGACAGACATAGTGATCTATCAACGCACAGCCCAAACCACAGGAGGGATCGGGCTGAAATTTGGCATGCAGGTAGATGTTATGACGTAGGCATCCGCTAAGAAAGGATTTTGATAAATTCTACCCTCAAGGGGATAAAATAGGGGATGAAAGTTTGTATGAAACTTTGCCAATTTTAAACCGACCGGGCTGAGACTGCATGCATATAGCTACTATGACGTAGGCATCCCCTAAGAAAGGATTTTGATAAATTCTACCCCCAAGGGGATAAAATAGGGGATGAAAGTTTGTATGAAACTTCTTAGATTTTCGACTGATTGAACTGAAATTAAAGATTGAAGCTACTATGATGTAGCTCCAATCTAAAGCTAAATATACCTAATTTAATAATAATACTTAACGCGAGCGAAGCCGCGGGCAAAAGCTAGTTGCTTCATATGTTCGAAAAATTTGTCTGCTCAACAACGTAAATAACACAATGAATGTTGATCAACTCTCAAAATGAAAGCCATTGCTGCTGATAGTGTGTTACGCAAAATTACCCCGCTGATCACATTCTCTCATCTGATTATGAAATTACTTTTAAATGCTTAAAAACGAAACGCCTAAGATATTGTTTCGTTGTTAGCAAAACCAAAGCTGGAGGGGGGCAAGCAGAAGTACGGCTTAGCTATGTCAATTCTTGTGCGGGAGCGGCAGGTGGACTATATGCAGAACATATGTGACGGCTGTCTTATGACACTGTCACCCATCCTCACGCCATGCTGCCGGAACACATTCATTATCGTCAGGTTTGTCTGAGAAACTGCTTTTTGCTTTTACACCGTTACTTTATTAGACACTAAAGAATCAAGCGCTTCGGCTACAGTCTTGTGCTTTTGCAGTGCCAATAATCTTTGTCTTTGACTTATTTTATTGCAGTGGGTAAATAAGCAGTACGACAGTACCTACCTTGGTGTGGTTTGGAATTTCTACATATTTTGTTCACATTTATGCCAAGTTTTCTACAAGTTTTGTAGGTTGTTACAACCTTCGTTTTCACAATACCTACTTGATTTAGAGAAGTACCTTACCTACCTACCTAACCTAAACTATAAACAAAACAGTAGACACAACATGTATTTTTTTAGTAGCTATACCTAAATGTTATAAAGCTTTCTGTAAAAATCTCACCGTGAAAACTAAGGTGAAGTGAGCTGTATTGTGTCTACTGTTTTGTTTATAGTTTAGGTTATAGGCAGGTGTTATTTTAACAGAATAGACCGGTTGTACCTACTCAAATCTTTTTGCATTCAATAGAAAGTGTTAGCTACATCGGAGCGTGTCTGTATCATCAAGATAATTATGTTATGAGCACTTACGTAGTATTCGGTATGCTTGCAGCGCTGAGGATGAAAGAATAAGTGGAAAAAAATTGAAATATGGTGACGAATTTCTACTAAAGGCGGAGAATTATGAAGATCCCACGGTGAATGTAATTTATATCGATTTGCTAAAGAGCAGCTGTGGTGTTGATAAGTTGGTTTAGGATACATATCTAATAGATAGGATACATACATCCATGTGGATGGGTTTACATAGGTATATAGCTGTAGATATCTGGATTGCGCTTGATTTCAAGTTATATAAACTCTATTAACCACTGAAAAGGTCTGTAGAAAAATAACTTTGGATTGGAGCAAAAGAACTTACAAGACGTCACAACTTGTTAGTTTGTACCCATAAACCATTTATTTGCGCTCTATTGTGTAGTACACCAGCTGTCTAAGGTTCCAAGCGTTGCTGAACCTGGATGATTGACTCGTGCGGCAGTTATTACTTAGCCACGCCTCTATAGTTATTTATATTGTTATCAGTAAATAATAATGATGGTTCTGAATGTACAGGCAGCGTCTCTCTACGTCCGCTACACACCGACTGGCGTGCCAGAGCCCGCGGACCGCATGCCAATGCGACTGAGTTCTGTCAAAGACACCAACTGTCGATTCACAACTATGCCACTGTTGCCGTGCGACAGACTTGAGGGATTGGGCGGCCCTGTAATCGTAAATACAAATTCTTTCTTTGTTTTTCGTCAATAAATTGAGCTCACGCCCGAAATTTCCCACAGTTTCCTGTAATACCATTATAAAATTAATCCTGCAATAAGTAAATTTTAATTGTAATTTTCCAATATAATTTTATTGAGCGTGTTTCCAAACTATTTTCAGACCTGTGCCAAGCTAATAATAAAAAACCTGGTCGCAGACAAGGCTTTATGCGTCATGAATCAAAACTGGATGCAGACATTTTTTGGGCCTGTGAGTAATCATTAAATAGGTATATTCATTCTCTTCATGGAAATTAAACCATTATTCGGAAAATAAGTCATCGTGTATCCTGGCACACACATGGCGTGTATCGTTATGACTATAATGGCACTAGCGACGATCACCAAACGATTGTGTCTGGGAATGACAGTATACCCACTAAAACTCAGCGGTGTTCCCACACCGCCGTGATGGGAGGGCCATGGGAAACCGGCATAGCCTTTACTTCCACAGCCCTCCCGGCGCATGCCCGCCTAGCTGGACTGGCGGGCCCCGCATGCCCCCCAGGTTGGGGGGCTGCGGGAATGGCCGGGAACGCCTGGCCATTCCCGTCCCACACTGGTGGAGGCCTGTGCGATACAGGCAACGGTGCCCCCGCACCCGTTGCCTGCTGGCCTCCACTCCCGCCTAGATGGTGGGCCCCGCATGCCCCCCGCGTTGGGGGGGCTACGGCAGGCAGAGGATAGGGAGAGCGGCGCACCGCAATACCCTGCACTCCTCTCCCGCCGCGGCCTCCAACCCTCAGCCGCGATGCCTCCATACGACATCGCGGCCCGCCTCAGTTGCGATGTCGCCCAAGCGGCACCACCACCTACATGTTGGCCGCTACGTCGTCGGCTTGCTGGCAAAGCCCTGACGAGCGGCCCCTCCTAGGGTTTCTCTTGGCTTCACCGTGGTTGTCCAAGCCACGGCTACTGAGACCACCCACCTCGACAATGCGGGAACCCACGGGGGATTATTAACCTACCTTTTTTTTTTGTCGCTGAGAAATGCTTTATGCATCCCCGTCTCGCGGGGCACGAGACGGGGTATGTGGGACTCCCTGTCGGAATGACAGTATACCCACTAAAACTCAGCGGTGTTCCCACACCGCCGTGATGGGAGGGCCATGGGAAACCGGCATAGCCTTTACTTCCACAGCCCTCCCGGCGCATGCCCGCCTAGCTGGACTGGCGGGCCCCGCATGCCCCCAAGTTGGGGGGCTACGGGAATGGCCGGGAACGCCTGGCCATTCCCGTCCTACACTGGTGGAGGCCTGTGCGATACAGGCAACGGTGCCCCCGCACCCGTTGCCTGCTGGCCTCCACTCCCGCCTAGATGGTGGGCCCCGCATGCCCCCCGCGTTGGGGGGGCTACGGCCGCAGAGGATAGGGAGAGCGGCAACGTAACACCGACACTCCTCTTCCCCTGCGGCCCCACCGCGTCTGCCATCAAACGGTGGCTGCCCCGTCAAGGCCGCGGAAGGTAGGGAGAGCGGCGCACCGCAATACCGGCCCGGTAATAATGTCTCCCGCACGGGGGACATCACGGCCCGCCTCAGGTAGGTTGCGATGTCGCCCAAGCGGCACCGCAACCTACCCGCCGGCCGCTCGTCGTCGGCTAAGCCGCAAAGCCTTGACGAGCGGCCCCCGCTCGGGTTCCTCTTAGCTTCACCGTAGTTCTCCAAGCCACGGCTACTGAGACCACCCCCACCTCGTCAATGCGGGAACCCACCGGGGGGGGAGGGGTTATTAACCTGCCTAACATAACCTATCCAGGTCCAGGCCCTGCCTCTGTGTCTCAGGGTACCAGTTCTGTGCTATTTGGGCCCACAGTTTGTCACGCGGCAGACATGTCCTGTCCGTTGGGCAGCCTTTAGACCCACGTCAGCTATCTTTGTTTTGGAGCGCAGCGTTGTTTCGAATACGATCCGTTAATTTAACGCCTAGTATAGGTACTGCGCTCCGTAAACCTACTTAAATGAATTATTTGCTCGATGGCAAGAATCAAATCAGTTCATTTGTTTCAACCTTCGCAGGAGTGTGGAGTGACTTGCGGCAACTACATAGACACTCACGGAAGATATACAGCAGAGAATGTTTTCGCTCTGGTTAGCGACGTCGAGACTAAATCCAAGGATTGATTGACATTACAAGGACTGTGGCGGTCTCATATAGTCATTTTTAATGTATTTTAATATTAAGGTCTTGTTATTTGATGAACTTGTATTTTTTTTGTTAATTATATCGACTTATTTTTTATTTTTTTTAATAGTAATTTATAATTATTTTTTAATGTTATTTGTTTTTGCGATATGAAAATTGTGTTATGTGATTAACCTGTATCATTTGAGGTTGGTGATAACTTTATTCTCATATGCATTATTTGTTAATTACATCTACTTATTATATAATTAATATTTTTAGTATTTTCGCTCCAAAATAAAATGTTTATTTGAGAGTATTTCGTTTGTCTGAGATGTACCTATTCTAGTGCTGTAAGTGAGTTTTTTCGTGAACAATCGTAGAAAGTGAAAAAGCGGACGGTGAACCCCCAACAGGCAATCAGAAATCACTGCGACGCAGCTTTGTTAAGCACATTCGAAAGACTTAATAATAAACGTTAATTTTCGCATAATTAAGTTGGTTGGGTTCCCGGTTCAGCCAAGCGACTTTAAAAAAATATGTGATTGTCGACTGCCCGCTGCTGCCACAGCGTCGGTCTGAACAACCCATTATGTGAACACAAATGTATGGCATATTAAAGGATCCAAAAATAAAAATAAGAAAAAACAAAGAAAAAGGATGGAAATCTTTCCAAAGACATTGGAAAGATTTCCATCCAGCTACGCCGTACCTCGTTGCGTAAGTGCGTAGCATCCATTCATACAGTCTGCGCTACGGATTTTGACATGGTTTTCATTATTTCAAGAATAAATTCAAGTAGGTACGTTAAGCGAAAGTGATTTTGAAATGAAAATCTTCTAAACCTTCTAATCAAAAGAACTCATAAATGCCGCTGTGGCCAAAATAATATGAGTAAATTAAGTTGTTATGAACTAATATCTAGATTTCGTTCCAATAAAATAGCAGTGCGTTATTTACTCACCGAAATAAAACCTCATTTAAAAGTAACCTCAACCAGGCTTAGTGTTTCTTATGTTAAACTGCCAATTACTTACGTCTCATTCCTCCTCTCCAGCGTTAACAATTTGTTCAGCAAATTCAGTAAAATCTTGTATAATGTACTACATAGGTACTTACAGACTTTTAATTTAATATAAATTATAACTTAATCCAGTCAATTAAGAGGATACATTTAAAGAAGTTCTTTTATACAAATTCTGTACCGGAACGCACGAGAAGAGAAAAGTATAGAACCTTTATAGAACCATATCCAATGATATTCTATTTATAATATCTGTTAGGGTTGTATTTAATTTACATTTTTATTTAATTAAACTGAAACGCAAAAATACTAGTTTCCAGGCCAGTAACTATTTGATTCGAATATTTTTTTACTGACAACACTTTAGTTTGACAGTTGGTCGTTGGATGCTTCTGATTGGCTAATCTATTTGCGGCCAGCACATTGTCATCTGTGATTGGTTGACGACATTAAATCGATAACCAATCACAGAACTCGATTTTACCGGGGAAATGATGGAAAACCTGCGAGGCGGGAAGAGGTCGGTTGAACATTCTGAGTCGAGCTGTTGGTCGTGAAAAAAGGAATAAAGTGGTGTTTCCTGTTACTTGGATTTTCTTCAGTACTTCACCTAGGCATCCTGAAAGTCAAAATTTAGTCCATAGTCTCTGTCACAGAGCACTTTATAATACCGGTTACAGTTTTATTTTATATATCAGAAGTGACACGCTAACCAAACTTAAAGCGTAAGTACATGCCCGTGGCAATTATTATTTAAATTTTGAATTATATTTCTTTTTGTGTTTTATCTTTGCATAATAATATTTATTATAATTTTATATTTAATGCAAATTTGCGTAATACTAGTAACGGTACTGAAATCAGTGGTAATTTAAAGCGTATTAGGGAAAGAATGAACATGCGTTGAACAAGTTATTTAGAGATAAACAGTGTTTAAACCTATCTAAAAAGCAGCTCTAGATGTAGTGTAAATCATAGAGAGTGGTTCTATTGTTTTGTAATGCGACCGACAGTACTTTATATCGGTTTATTTTATTTGTGTCTAAATTTTTTTTTGTGTATGTGTGTGTCTTTATAAGTGTCTGAAATGATCGAGAATATTATCCTATGGGGGTTCCTAAAAGGGTTACGAAAATTTGCTTATTTTTGGAGTAGGACGCATCGTTTCAGAGATATGACGCATTTTTCATCCTTCAATTGAACCGAATAATGTGGTGTTATTCACTATATTTTTAGTGATTGTTATTAACATACCCTCTTTTTCTACAAGTGTTTAGATCATGGACGAGCCACCGAGACGCAGAGAACGCTCAAATCGAGACTCCAGTTGGCGTAGACTGGAGACACCTAGTCGAGAGGATCGCTCACGAAGTCGAAGCGGCCTGCGCAGCCCGAACCGATCTCAAGATAAACAAGACTTTCTGCTGGAACGGAAGAGAATACAGATGCTGGAGCAGGAATTACGGCGAGAGCGTGAACGTCTTCGTGTGTCGGAGGACCGTCGTTGATCATCGACCCAGAGATCAGCGAGCGTCGTAAGTGTTGACCCTACCATTAGTGGCAGTATTTTACTGAAAAATAGTGTTGCAGGAGAACCCAATCAGCAATTTTTAGTTTGCGGAGGACTTTATAATTCGACAAATGGCTGTGTGATTCCAAAGGACAATGTCTTTAGCCGAGCTGATAAGGTCTATTTTGTCAACAAGGTTGTAATTGAGTCGCCTGAACTGATGAGTGATGCTGCCGGCAATAAATTCGATGAAAGCCAGGTTCGCATTTGTCAAAAGGTACCTGATGATACTAGGAAACGGCTATTAGATTTGCTCAGAAAGTACAAGCATTGTTTTGTGTCATCCTTGAAGGATCTAGGTTGTACTAACGTTACCCAAATGAAAATAGAGCTTAACAGTCAACGTCCCGTTGTATACCGTCCATATCGACTATCACATCATGAGCGCTCACAGGTGCGTACAATGGTAGATGAGATGTTAAGCGCAGGTATAGTGCACGAATCTTCTTCCGACTATGCTAGTCCTATTCTGCTTGTACGCAATAAGAATGGATCTCTTAGAATGTGTATAGATTTCCGATGCTGAATTCTGTAACTCTTAAGGAGAGATATCCAATGACAATCATTGAGGATGAAATAGCTCGCCTTTCTGGTCAGGCCTGTTTTATTTCTCTAGACCTCGCGTCAGGTTATTACCAGGTACTAATCGTAGAGCAAAATAAGCGGTTCATCTCATTTGTTACGCCCGACGGCCAATACATGTTTAATTGCATACTATTCGGCTTAACAAATGCACCTGCTGCATTTCACCCCATGATCAATACAATGATAGGGTCAGCTCGTTTCTGTAAGGCAATCGCATATATGGACGATATTCTAATTTTTGGGAAGGACTCGTCGGAATGTCTGAAAAGTTTTGAAGACGTATTGCAATTGTTAGAAATGGTGAATCTTACTTTGAATTTAACGAAATGTGATTTTCTGAATTGACTATCTCGGATATGAAATCGGAGCAGCAGGAGTAAGACCTGGGGAGAAAAAAATCTCTAGTGTAATGAATTTCCTGCGTCCTGAAAATGTAAACAATGTTCGCCAATTCCTCAGGCTGGCAAGCTACTTCCGAAAATTTGTCAAGGATTTTGCCATGATGGCTTTTCCACTCGGCAAATTGTTAAAGAAAGGTGTAACATGGGAATGGGGCGATAATCAGGAAACTGCTTTTCAGAATTTGAAGGCTAGGTTGATAAATAGACCTATTCTCGCAATATTCGATCCATCAGCAGAGCTGGAACTGCCTGCACACAGACGCGAGTAGAATAAGGTATCGGAGGCATCCTCCTTCAGCGTTCAGTGGATAACACGCTGCGACCGGTTGCATACTATAGTATGCAACCGGTCGCAGCGAAATTCTTCTCCTCAGAAGAATTTCCATTCCTATGAACTGGAAACTTTAGCAGTGGTTTGTTCTCTACGAAAGTTTCGAGTTTATTAACAAGGGAAAGACTTTAAAATCGTTACAGATTGCAGCGCTCTTCGGTCTTCTTTTACTAAACGGGATCTCATTTCTAGGATAGCGCGCTGGTGGCTGCAATTGCAAGAATTTAATTGCTTAATCGAATATAGAGCCGGCATAAAAATGGGACATGTTGACGTGCTATCCCGTAATCCTGTAGTCGAGTCCGAGGAGAATCAATCTGATAATCTTCCAACCATTATGGCCATTTCAAGCGTAGACTGTTTATATAGGTATACCCTCCAACTTGGAGATTCAGAACTTAGGAGGATTAGAGATATTTTGGATAGTAGTCTAGAGCAGAAAGGCTTGCAATATATTAAGGAAAACTACGTCGTTAAGAATAACATGTTATTTCGTTGTGTAGGTGAAGACAAGGGAGATGTGCGCTGGGTAGTAGCGAAGGGCGCGACATGGCAATTATGTCGGATGAGTCATGACGACATCGGTAATTTTGGGGTGGAAAAGACTTTGGAACGATTAAAGAAAAGCTATTGGTTCCCAAAAATTACACGATTCGTTAAAAAATACGTGAGCACCTGTATTGAATGTGCATACGCTAAAAATAATCAAAGTGGTAGAGAATATCTTCTCCACCCTATAACGAAAATGGATTTTCAATACACTAAATATTGACCATCTCGGACCCTTCGTGAAATCCAAGCGAGATTTTTCTTACCTATTAGTAGTAGTGACGATTTTACAAAGTTTTGTTTTGTCAGACCGGTTCGGAACACGCACACTCAAAACGTAATAAGAGTGCTAGAAGACATATTCAGGATATTTGGAACTCCTGATTGCCTCGTGAGTGACCGCGGCAGCTGCTTCACATCGCATTTGTTCAAAAGATTTTGTCTAGACGAGGGCATTAAACATATCCTGAATGCTGTCTCTAGTCTCCGATCAAACGGTCAAGTCGAGCGGTATAACCGCACAATGCTCGGCTTTATGAAGGGTTTAAGCATTAAATGTGGTGAATAAGAATGGGATTGCCATTTAGGAAGGATTCAATGGAGACTAAACAACACTATCCAAAAAACGACCGACAGGACACCAGCCGAGGTGATGTTTGGTACCTCTATGAATGTGTCGGCAAATCCCATCCTTAATGAGATTTCTGATGAAACTCGCGAATCCACTGATTTACCAACTATACGCCAGGAAGTTAAAAGTAGGTTAGACAATGAGCAGAGGGGCAATTCTCGTAATTTTAAGTACGTTCACAGTCTGATCTCAGTCTCGAATCTGTCAAAAAAACTTCCTACATTTTGACAAGTTTTTGACATTTGTTTACTCGCCGAGATGAGACTGCGACTAGATTTTGAACGTTTTAAATTACGAGAATTGGCCTTCGGACCCAACAAAAACGGTATTATAATAAGGGTAGGAAGCCTGCGCGCGCATACGCGGAAGGCGACCTGCAGGGTAATTGCGTAACACACTATCAGTAGCAATGGGTTTCATTTTGACGGTTCAACAGCATTCATTGAGTTGTTTACGTTGTTGAGCAGATACATTTTTAGAATATATGGAGCAGTGGATTAGCAATATGCTTCAAAATGATTCAAATTGAGAGTAATAGTGTGTTACGCAATTAGAGTGCTTGTTAAAATTACTAAAACTTGCTTCTATAATGAAGGGCAGAGTAAGAAGCTCCTGCCGTCGTATATCGGTCCCTATCGGGTTACAAAGGTCTTGGGTACTGACCGACATGTAGTAGCTCCAGTAGCTGGTTTATGTAATACACAAGGCAAGCGTCCAACGACTGTTGCTGCGGATCGCATAATGCCTTGGATCCACGTGGCTGCATTAGATTTGAACGAGAACTCTGAATATACTTCCGACACAGATGATGATTTGATATACTAAATTTAAGTTTTAGTGTCTCTTGTGAGGCAATAAACACAACTCTAATCGATCGTTGTGATATCTACACCTTGCCTATGATTAATATGAAGTTGCTCTTCAGTAGAAGTCTGTACATCCTTATAAGATAAACAATTTTGTAAATAGGTAATATTAAATATTTAGATGTTTCATATTCTTTTTTACAACAATAGTTGTATTAATTTATAAATTTCTAAGTAGTCACTGAGATTCGTATTTAATATTCTAATAATTTGTAAAACTTCTAATAGTCAATAAATGAGTTAAATAAATTGATAAATAGATAGTCACTATAAAGGTTTGAATGTTAATTATTATGTGTGATATTAGCACATAATTTGAATTGATTTTGAAATATTGTGTAATGGTGAATGTGGACATGGTTTGTTTAACTGACCTAATTCCGATTGTTAGGGTTCCACCCGGTACCGTGTGCAGGGATGCACACGATATCAGGATGGTCGATTGGTAGGGTTCGATAATTTACATTTTTATTTAATTAAATTGAAACGCAAAAATACTAGTTTCCAGGCCAGTAACTATTTGATTCGAATATTTTTGTACTGACAACACTTTAGTTTGACAGTTGGTCGTTGGATGCTTCTGATTGGCTAATCAATCTGCGGCCAGCACATTGTCATCTATGATTGGTTGTCAACATTAAATCGTTAACCAATCACAGAACTCGATTTTACCGCGGAAATGATGGAAAACCTGCGAGGCGGGAAGAGGTCGGTTGAACATTCTGAGTCGAGCTGTTGGTCGTGAAAAAAGGAATAAAATGGTGTTTCCTGTTACTTGGATTTTCTTCAGTACTTCACCTAGGCATTCTGAAAGTCCAAATTTAGTCCATAGTCTCAGTCACGGAGCACTGTATAATACCGGTTTCAGTTCTATTTTGTATATCATTGACCATGCACCTATTGTTGTCGCTAGACAGATAGCCTTCGGATATGATTGTGAGACGACATTCAAGGATAGAGGGCTTACCTGGTGGTAAGCCCCATGTCCTTGAATGTCGTCTACTACTTCTGCCCTGCTATAAGAGCTGGTACTCTTATAGCAGGGCAGAAGTTGAACTGCACTCCTTTTTTGTTCTATGACATAGTAAAAAGCAGTCAGTGGCGTAACTATACCCTTTGGGGCCCGTTGCAAGTTCATGGGATTGGTAGGGCCCTCCCTCAATGTAAAGAAGCTCAACCAACGTTATATTTTTTTTTACTGGTACTGCGCCCACTTAGAGATCGTAATTTCCCCTACAAAATGGAATACCTAACTGCTTCTTTGTTCTAGTGGTCGAAAAAAGTTTGCATTTCAGTACTTAGGTATTTTAGGATCCTCATGTGCTCATGGCCCTCTCGGGCCGGGGGCCCCCTCCGGCTAGGGGCCTGTGGCATTTTGCCACTCCTGCCACCATATTGTTACGCCACTGAAAGCAGTGCAGTTTAACTTCTGCCGTGCTATATGAGCTGGTAGTAAGCTCGCAGATATGATAATACTGGCTATCATCAGTGGCGATCTGTCGTAAACTGAAAATAGGTTATTAGGTTCGGCCGTAAGAGAATGCAAGAGCGAGGGAAGTGAGCAGACAACTTTGAGCACCCTTTTTTTTTTTTTTTGAGGATGGGAATTCATCAAATGACCGCTCACGCTCTGGGTGGAGCAGAAGGGAGTGTCAGACTCTTACTGACTAAAACCCACCCGTGTTCCTTCCTTAGCCCTTTATGTACCAGGGCAGCGGTAACCCTTTCGGACGATCCCGCAACTTTGAGCACCCTCCCTGACTTGGATAAGATAGATTTTCTGTGTGATTTTACTAAATGAATGTAAAAGCTTGATAATTGGACCTGTAGATTTAACGCAATTTGTTTCCATTTTCGAATTTTCACTAGGCTTTCACTCTCTTTTCAAAAAGAATAAGCCCCTGCCTTTGACTATCATCAAGGTACAGTATGATCATCAAGATGATTTTGGCTAAGGCGCCCGGGGCGTTTTCCCACCGCACCGCCCCCTATACACGGCTTTGGCTGTGACACATACCTACTACCTAATGAAAAAAACCCCTGAGGGATGATGACCCCTTTTCAGATTTACACTTGTAGGTCTGATTGATTTGAGCTAGTCTAAAGAAATTAAATTAGGTAAAATGGGTACACTAAGAAACTATCCTTTTTGGTAAATAACATTTTCATGAGCGCAGTCTGCGGTCTTTGTTGACAGTCGACATCCAAAATATTTTAGATCACATGTATTTATTCAAAAAACTCAATTGTAAATAATCATTTAAAAACACATTACCAAAGCTATATTCTTATAGTAAATAAAAAGATCAACATAATACGTAAATTAGGTTTGAGAAATAATCGAGGATATGTCTTATAGTAATTCTGTTCTTATTGGAAATTGGTCCGAGGAGAGACTTAAAAATGAGGTAACACGTTAGGGAGGGCGGCCACGAGCAACTTTTGTCTCCGCAACTAATTTGTCACTCACATCAAGGCTACGGGTACATTTATAATGTAGCGACGCGACAAAGACAACACTTTCATACAAATTAATAAATATTTCAGACAAATTAGTTGCTGAGACAAAAGTTGATCGTGGGCGCCCTCCCTTATTAAAGTTAATAGCCAGCCAGTGACAGCCTTATTAAATACCGGTATTCAGCTGCAACCGATTAAACTGGGAGCCGACCCCAACATACTTAGGCTAGGCAGATGATGATGTGACAATCAAAGTTAACAGTACCTACCCATCTAGTATAATCAGTCTGATATCCTAATGGTCAATCGGTGAGAGTGCGGATAGAACTTTGAGAAAGGTTCCTATCTATTTTTCTCTTTAATGTTCCTTTGTGTAATAAGATGAAACCTGAAAATCCCCTTGACCCCCACCACTATCATCGTCTTCACAAAACTCCACCAGATGGGAGTGAGTTGCATAGACACCCAGGTATATCTATCGGATAGATGGTACCTGGGTATCTATGCAACTCAAAAATATATACCTTTCTCACAGTTTAATTTAGAAGTAAACCTTTGTTGCAGTTTGAATTCAAAATATTTTTAAGGAAACGTGAAAGACGAGAACTGTTACTTCAGAAGTCTAGAACCTTATTCAGCAACTTATTGATGGAGGTAATGGATGCTTGTGATGTTTCGTTATTAATTAGCTTGACCTTCGAGTTATAATTAATGTTGAATAAATTGTATTAAAATCTTATCTGTAAACGAACTGAACATGAAGAATTTAAAACGAATTTGGATATAATTTTGAACGTATATTTATTGTGCTGCACTTCAGTAACTAATTATCGAAATATGGAAAATAACGTCTTAGGGAGGGCGCCCACGAGAAACTTTTGTCTCAGCAATTTGTCTCTCATATCAAAAGAATGGAAGTGCTGTCTTTGTCGCGTCGCTACATGCGCGCACTTTCATACAAGTCCGTGGACTTGATGTGAGAGACAAATAACTTGCCGAGACAAAAGTTGCTCGTGGTCGCCGGGCTCCCTTAGTCAATTTAAATTTTATTAAAGTTAATTTCAATTTCAGAGAACGCCGAAGTTAAGTGGATCTTTCGTTCTATATGGATTTAATGCACAAGTAGTTGCGTCTGATATGCCAGGTAGATATTTTACCCATACCTACTTTTTATTAAGAAATAGCTAAACTTTCTTCTGGTCACATTTTGTCATTTCATTTTGAGATTAATTTTAAATGCTTAAAAAAGAAACGGCTAAACTGATATTGATGCGTTGTTAGCAAAACCGAAGATGGCGGGTACCAAGCAGCAGTACGGCTTGGCTATGTCAATTCTTGTGCAGGAGCGACAGGTGGATTATATGCAGAACATATGTGACGGCTGTCTTATGACACTATCACCCATTCTCACGCCATGCTGCCGGAACACGTTCGTCGTCGTCAGGTTTGTCTGACAAACTTCTTTTAACTAATCTACCTCAGACCTGGTTTGGAATTTTCACTTATTTATTATTTTGTTCACATTTTGGTCAAGTTTTTTAAAAGTTTTGCAGGTTTTTACAACCTAGTCTTAACAACTTGTTTGAAGTGTGCCGATTACAACAAACAAAAACAGTGGGAACAACAGGTATTATTTAAATATATGTTTTATACACCACTAAAAAAGGCTCTTAACGGGAGTGTAAAAACTACCGCGACATTAGGCTTTTGACTGTTGTCGGCAAACTGTATGCGAAGGTTTTAATAAATCAAGTGATAAGTGTGACAGATCAGAAAATATGGGATATGCAGGCAGGATTTAGAGAGGGAATGAGCTGTATGGATCAAATCTTCTCCTCAAGGTGCATAGCCGAAAAACATCTGACGAAGCACAAGAAAGTCTACTGTACTTTCGTTGACTTGGAGAAGGCCTATGACAGTGTATGGAGGGAAGAACTTTGGTGGACACTATCCTTGTATGGTGAGGACTACCGCTTGTAAGTAAATTAGTATATTTGGGGAGTCGGTTTATAAAGAATGGAAAGATTGAAGATCCGGAAAGAAGATTAAATGCGGAAAATAAAGTGAATAGTGCTACACATGCGATTGTGACCAGCCAAGTGATGTCCAAAACGGCTCGACTGGCTGTTCACGCACGAATGTCGAATAAATGCAGAGGAAATGCGTTCCTTGCGAAGCATGTGTAGTGTGACTATGAGCGATAGGCTGAGGAATGATGTGATAAGGCA
Source organism: Apamea epomidion (assembly GCA_947507525.1). Taxonomy (NCBI): domain Eukaryota; kingdom Metazoa; phylum Arthropoda; class Insecta; order Lepidoptera; family Noctuidae; genus Apamea; species Apamea epomidion. The sequence continues at coordinate 11,084,925 of OX382225.1, forward strand.
ACGATTTGGTTTAAAGAAGATGTAGTGTCAGAAATTTATAAGAGTATGCTTACATGGTTTGGTCATGTTGACAGGATGAATGAAAGACGAGTAATACAAGGTGTTTGTGGCAACACAAGGCAGGAATAAGTGGAAACGCCGGGAGGGGGACTCGCTAAGAGGACATATTATAGTGACCTTATTGGGGATGTTCTTCAGAAAGGTCAGGTGCATACTACTCTCAACCGGTGTGCGTGTATGACCATGTGTATGAAAGTAAATGATGCATATAGAGCATGTGAGGATCGTAGCAGGTTGCGGTCGTTAGTTTCTGCTTACCCTCATGGGAGAAAGTGTGAGTTTATATATGTATGTTTTATATATTGGTGCAAACATGGGGTACCTAACAGAACAGTACTCGAATCTTTTTGTTTTTAATGGAAAGTATTAGCTACATCGGACCGCGTCTGTTTCATCATGATATGAGCACTTTATTTACGTAGCACTGTTTGCTTGCAGCGCTAAGGATGAACGCATATATGGAAAGAAATTGAAATATGGTGACGAATTTCTACTAAAGGCTGAGAATTATGGAGCTCCCGAGGTAATTTAAATGGTTTTGCTAACTTTTTGTCTGACAATAACAATACAGTCAGTATTATAGGAACGTGCATAAGTGAGAATGTTAAGGTCTTGCATAAAAACTTACTATAATGTATATGATTAACATAGACAGTGATGTTGCTGACTGGCTGTGCCGGGTAATATTACACCATGTAACTACATAACTGCGCCCGTAATGAGTATTGGGTTGTCATTAACTACCCTAATGATTAAACTAAGTACGGAGTTTAGGTAGGTATACATAGTTATATCGCAGTAGGTAGATATCTAAAGCTGTGCTTGATTTCAAGTCATAGAAATTCTATCAGTCGCTGAAAAAGTATTTGTAGGAAATGAACTTTGGATTGGTCGTCTCTGGTCTGGTCTGGGCAGCCGGCCTACTGGCCGGCAGTCGTAAGATTTCTGAATTGGCTGGTCAAGATTTTAGAAAGTATTTATACATCTCTTTCTTCGCTCGGTTTAGGTGGATTCCTCAGTAGAGCTACAAAACTTGGAAGCGACCAGCTTTTTGGGACTTGAGTTGTTCAGTCACAGTTTATCATCAGCTTCCCGTCTAACCGGATGCAGCTGAATACCACTATTTAACATTGAACGGCCAATCTGACCTCCACAATCCATTTACTGGTAACACGATACCCCTTGATAAGACTATCTGTCGGAGTTTCGGGCTTCTGGCTCCCCGTAACGACTGTCAAAGATTATGATTACGAATTACAGCCAGGAACAACAGCTTAACGTGCTTTCCGAGGCACGGAGGCAGGGGTCTCGGTACGTAGGTAAGGGAAGGTCACCTGTCCACGGACCGAGCTCGGAAGGCGTTGCTTAACTTGGAAGATCAACCCGTACTGCTTATATTACTCAGCCACAAGCCCCTTAACTTACAGTTATCGGTAGATAATAAGTAATAATGATTCCGAATGTACAGGCAGCGTCTCTCTACGTCCGCTACACCCCGACTGGCGTGCCAGAGCCCGCGAACCGCATGCCAATGCGACTGAGTTCTGTCAAAGACACCAACTGTCGATTCACAACTATGCCAGTGTTGCCGTGCGACAGACTTGAGGGATTGGGCAGACCTGTCAAGGTACAGTTTTTAGTTAAGTAACGTTTAATAGGAATCGAAAATGATTCATTATCCAGATAGAGTAAGCAGGTGGTACACAGGTTAAACACGGCATTATATACAAAGTATTACTCTTTCAGTGAGCCTCAAACTAGACGGTAATTGTGGCTTGGGATGCGATTTCCATAGTAAAGACTAGAGGTTACGAGTGTGGTGTGGTGGTGGTATAGTAGGTATATAGGCACGGTGGGTGGATGCATGGTGTTGACTTGGTGAGTGATCGAACAACTGTTCAGTTGGGACGATATGTTTTCTTTTTACATAAAGCGTGGAGCGAGAATAATGTCTTCATGAAATATCGCTAATATTCATCATAAAAGGCGCTTTGTATGACTGAAATAACACAAGGAATGTATTAATTTTCACACAATGTGTCTTGATTAAGCAATGGATGGATATCGGTCCAGAGTCAAAATGACGGATGGGTTACGATGAGTTTATGAGTATCAATTCACAACTCATTGAATTTTGTTCATTAAAGTTTATGTATTTTCTGCAAATGTTAGTAATGTAATTTAATTTTTTTATAAAACATTGCCCCACACTAGGAATTTCTCCTGTATCGTGGGTGCGTTTACAAACATTTAAACTCACATACACAAACAGCCAGACCCGGAACAACTACTTGTACAAATATTTGTACTATTTATTCTTATATTGTATATTTATATAATTAAATGTAAATTAAATTGATCTATTTCCCATAGTTTCAGTTTTCGCCCTGTAACACAACAACAAGTTATCTGAAGAAGAATTTTAAATGTAGTTTTATGTATTATTTATTGAGCGTAATTCTAAACAATTTTCAGACTGGTGCAAAGCTAATCATAAAAAACCTGGTCGCAGACAAGAGTTTATGCGTCTTGAATCAAAACTGGATGCAGACATTTTTTGGGCCTGTGAGTAAACACTTTCACAATTCTTCATTTCTTCATGGAAATGTTTTTTTTAATGGAAATTACCACTCACATGGACAAAATAATTCTAGAGCATTTATCGACCGTCACAGCGTTACTTACTGGGCGCAAATCTGGGCTCGTATTCCCGTAATTTAAAACGTTAAAAATCTAGTCGCAGTATCATCTCGGCGACAAACAAATGTCAAAAACTTGTCAAAATGTAGCGAAATTGGACGTATTTTTGACAGATTGAGACTGAGATCGGACTGTGAACGTTCTTAAAATTACAAGAATTACCCCTGATCTACTAACACATGGTTACAAAAATATAATCTTGATTTTAGTCTTTATTTTCTAATTATCCTTCACTGTAGCGCTCATCGTGAACCTATTTTAACCAGAGAAGAGTAGAAAGAGTACCAAGTAGGTACTCTTTCTACTCTACGCTAATAATTGTTATGAAGAAAGCTATACTATCCAAGATACTAGGCCCGCGTGGTAGATTACGGCCTGAATGAGGCCTGTGTCCCAGCAGTAGGAACATTATAGGCTGATTTTAATTATGCTAGGTTACAGGTAATATCCAATACTGAACCGAATTATTAGTTCGAGATTGAAGTTAAGTCATTTGTTTCAACTTTCGCAGGAGTGTGGAATGACTTGCAACAACTACATAGACATTCACGGAAGATTTACAGCTGAGAATGTATTCACTCTGGTTAGCGACGTCGAAACAAAGGCTAAGGATTAACTGGCATTACGGTCTGTATCGTTAACCAAATTTAAAAAATCTGAATTATGTTTATGTTATTTGATATTTAAAGCAGGTAAGTCAGGTAAGTTTTGGTTCGTGAAACCTGCAAGTTTTATCTTCGAACAAGTGTTGTTATTTGATGTCCTAACATATTTATTATGTCTATCAAGTAAGTATGTTTCTATATTTTCAATATTATTGTCACGAGTAAATAAAATAATATGAATTTGTGTCGGCTATTACCTTGTTTGTTTGAGATGTAGCTAGGTACCTACTCACGTATTCTGGTTCAGTGCGTGAGCTCTTTCCTGAATAAGAAAAGGCAATACTTACCTAGAAACATATTAATGGCACAACAAAGGACAAATTCGCAAGGCGAACCATCAACCAATTAAGTAATTGAAAATCACAGAGACGCCTGCTTTGTTTTGTTTAGGACGTAAGAAAGAAGCGCGTTGTTCTTCCGAACTCCATAGTTTAAAAGATTGTCGGTCCACTCAACGACCCTCTAAACGACTCAACGGCCCATTGTAATTGAAAAGGACATTTTTTTTTTCATTAATTTATTTTCCATCAATATGTAGGTACTTACCTACTTTTGTTCATATTAAACGTTACGTGGAGAAATAGTAGAGTTATACAAAGGTAGTCGTAATAAATACGACTACCTATACCTCTAAATGCTATGAATGCCTGGCAAATTATTTACCAGGTCTATTGTTCAATCTAATACCAGTGAATCCATCGCACATCCAGATCTAATTAGTGAATAGATTCACACTAATAATGGCAGATATTAATTAATACGGCACACAATCATTTGTTAGATGATAGAACATGTATTATGTTCTGTATGTTAGTATCGATAATGTAATCCACTAATACGATTCATCCCATTGATTTCAGTCTCCAAAATGGATTGTAAGATCGGATCGTAATAGAATTCAGAGCGTTCTGTCAGTCATTTTACACGTGCAGCCTGTGGATCAACTTTACGCGGCGCGCTTACAACTGCAGTGCTTCCGCAATATTTTCGGATGCATCCATCGATGATTTCTTCGCCATCATCAGAAAAAGAACTCCATCAATGATGAACAGTGTGCGTAGTAGCACCAACATTGTCCTCAGAACGTTAGCGTGCAAAATTGATAGTCCATTTACTGTTTACTGGACAGGTGTACACTTGCACAGGAGTAGGAAATAGGCTTTAAGTAATTATTGTGATACTTCTTTTGTTTACGAACACATAAGTAACACTTATTATTTTTGTGTGTACAACCCTATAAACGTCCTTTTTGTAACTATTCTATGGACTGTATGTCTGAAATAAAGATAAATTAAGATCTGGGACACTTGTGCGAACGGACTTTTGCGCGAAAGACATTTGCGCGAAGGAGACTTGCGTGAAAAGACATTTCAGCAAATGAACTTTTGCGCGGAAAGGTAGGTAAGGTATCAAAGTATTTTTCAACAGCACAACACCCTTGCCCTTAGAAAAAATACAGGCGTGATGTTACGAAGAAATCTCATTTCCGCTACTTTTTCGCGCCACTGTCCTTTCGCGCAACTGTCCTTTCGCGCAAGTGGATTCGCGCAAGTATCTTTCGCGCAAATACCCATTCGCCGACAGCGGTTGCGGTTTCCTAGAAAATCGGTGGCTTCACTTAGGGTGAGTTGCATCAAAAGCTCCGTTATAGTTACTTCAAAGTTAATTTTGATTTTAACAATAAGTATGACCATAGAATCTAACTATCTGTTGTTGCACCATCATGTAAAATGTAAAAAGTTAAAGTTAAAAGGGTGACAAGTGATAAGACGTCCTAATTCCCCAAAAATGTTCGTGGGTAATTTTTTTGACAGGAACAACTCTTCAAGCTTGTGGTCATCACACTTTCAAAAATAACCAAGATCAAATTTATTTTCATTAAACGCAACGTGTTTTCAAATATAAAAACATATTATCAATATAAGCCACAGTCTGAGGCGGTAACCAAAACTGTTTTTATTAAGCAATAAAATAAATAATAGTACATAATACTGTTATCCATATTCATAATAAAAGTTTTTTTTTATTAGCCTATGCTGTTCCACTGCTGGGCAAAGGCCTCCCCCAAATACTTCCAGGAACTCGTTTCGTTAAAGTTGGGTAATTTTTTGACAAGGGCAACACTTCAAGCTTGTTGTCATCACGCTTTCTTTTGTTGGCTTTCTAGTGATGTTACTCAGTCATAAATGGACTCGATTGTCTCGATTATGTAATTCGAAAACTCAATTCAAGTTGGTTGTTGCTTCGTACGTTTGAAACGCACACAAAAAAAACTTCAAGAAAAGAATCATAGCAATATCCAAATTAAAGTAACCGTTCTATATTTGTACTATTGGTGTGACATTCGGCTAAGATTGCCTTTGTTCGACTTTGTAAAGAGCGTTGTGTCCTACTCAGATTCCACTGATTATCAGGTTGATCTGATAATCAATGACGATTTTAATGACAAAATATTACACTTTATCAACTGACAGCACTAACCCACAGAACATGTATTTTCTCTTATTAAAACTCAGTGACTCTGTACATCACAGTATTTTGACGGTTTATTACACGAAATATATCTATTCCTAGGTTGATTATCGAAGAATGACAGTTAACTAGTGTGGCAGTGTTGGTAATATTTATCTAATCGCAACTACATCGAGTGGCACCTTGAGAGAAAATGGACTTTTGTTTATTCAAGTAAGGAGTTAAATAAAATCGAGCCGCATCACTATCTGACACTGTCAGAAAAACAAGACGTGTCAAGTGACAATAACATTCATTTTATTTTTCCGTTTCTTTCGAATTACATGAAATTGATATTTCTGTTTTCCTGTATGTAATTGAAGGATTGCGTTATTGGAAGATGCATTAGAGCATTTACTCCAGAAGGATGTTGTGTTAATTGTTCAGTAAGATTTCAACGCAATGTGCGAAGACATTGCCCGAGACTGCTGCAGATGTACGGTAACTTGTGAACGCAAGGATTTACGAACACACGTCGAACCATCTCTAATGCAGTTTAACGAAAGTGCGTCTAAACTATGCAAGAAAGTATTGAAACTGTTTATACATTATGGAGATTTGGATACAGGAATATTATACAGGGTGGTAGGGACATCGACGCGCAAACTGTAACCATGGATTCAGCAATGGGTTTAGATCCCATAGCATCGATATTTTTCGTCGGTTATCAATAAATAAATCTTTTGTTTCATAGAAAAGTCCAACACCTACGCGGTCAAAATGTATGGAACAGCAATATTTTTTTTAATAACCGACGAAAAATTGCGACGCTATGGGGTCTAAACTAATGTGCTGAATCCATGGTTACAGTTTGCGCGTCGATGTCCCTGCCACCCTGTATTCTATGTCGATTTCACAACAAACGCATACTGTGCCTGATGACTGCGGGAAAGAACATTATTTTGCAGTGGATTCCAGCACACCAAAAAGAACAATAATAATATTAGTTAGAATACGTTTATTGTCTAACACAAATCTTCCATGTCTTTTTAGGTACATTATTTAGATACCTAGAACATCAATTTCTAACAGCAAGCTGCTCTTGTTGGATAACTGTTTGGTGGGCAGACGTTGGTACTGTTGGCTGTTGTGCACATGTAATGTGGAGCGTGCGGTATTTAAGTTTTTATCGGTGGAGCGACCTGCATCTTTTTTAGATGAAATATTACTTCCTTCTAACTCGTCTGACGTTGAAATTAATATAAGTACTTACAGTAATAAAAATGCTTTGTTATGTACACTATGTGATGTTTGATTTTAGACCGTTCAAAACACCCTTTAATCCTACTATGTATTTATCGCTGAGCACTGGCGGCTCCGTTATAATAGCTGCGACTTACATACAGCTTGTAGATCGTAGGTTCAAACCCAGAGAGGCACTTTACTTTGCGTAAATTGTTTCATCACCACTGCTCTCAAAACGGTGAAGGAAAACATTGTGAGGAAACCGGCATGTCCTAGAGCTAAAAATCGAAGACATGTGATATCTACCAACCCGCACTGGGCCCGCGTGGTGGATTATGTTACGGCCCACTCCATCCCATCGAGAAGAACCCTGTGTCACAGCAGTGGAAACAATAAAGGCTGATTGTGCTTATGGAACAAATATGATAATTGCACTGAGGTGTTAATTTTAGCAACGTAGAAGTTACTATATTACAAATCTTTGCAGAAAAACACATTTTTGCTGTGCAAAAAACAGACAAGACTAGCACAAAACACCAAAAAAAACAAGCATGGGACAACTCTGAAAAGGAATTCAATGCCAAACTCCAAAAAAATGATGACACAAACCGTAACTATAGCCCTTAACCGCCCAAAGTTGGGCGATTAATATTGCTATGATTCTTTTCTTGAAGTTTTTTTGTGTGCGTTTCAAACGTACGAAGCAACAACCAACTTGAATTGAGTTTTTGAATTACATAATCGTGACAATCGAGTCCATTTATGACTGAGTAACATCACTAGAGCCAACAAAAGAAAGCGTGATGACAACAAGCTTGAAATGTTGCCCTTGTCAAAAAATTACCCAACTTTAACGAAAAGAGTTCCTGGAAGGATTTGGGGGAGGCCTTTGCCCAGCAGTGGAACAGCATAGGCTAACAAAAAAAAAACGTTAATTATGAATATGGATAGCAGTATTACTATTATTTATTTTATTACTTAATAAAAACAGTTTTGGTTACCACCTCAGACTGTGACTTATATTAATAATATGTTTTCATATTTAAAAACACGTTGCGTTTATGAAAATAAATTTGATCTTGGTTATTTTTGAAAGTGTGATGACCACAAGCTTGAAGAGTTGTTCCTGTCAAAAAAATTACCCACGAACATTTTGGGGAATTAGGACGTCTTATCACTTGTCACCCTTTTAACTTTAACTTTTTACATTTTACATGATGGTGCAACAACAGATAGTTAGATTCTATGGTCATACTTATTGTTAAAATCAAAATTAACTTTGAAGTAACTATAACGGAGCTTTTGATGCAACTCACCCTAAGTGAAGCCACCGATTTTCTAGGAAACCGCAACCGCTGTCGGCGAATGGGTATTTGCGCGAATCCACTTGCGCGAAAGGACAGTTGCGCGAAAGGACAGTGGCGCGAAAAAGTAGCGGAAATGAGATTTCTTCGTAACATCACGCCTGTATTTTTTCTAAGGGCAAGGGTGTTGTGCTGTTGAAAAATACTTTGATACCTTACCTACCTTTCCGCGCAAAAGTTCATTTGCTGAAATGTCTTTTCACGCAAGTCTCCTTCGCGCAAATGTCTTTCGCGCAAAAGTCCGTTCGCACAAGTGTCCCAGATCTTAATTTATCTTTATTTCAGACATACAGTCCATAGAATAGTTACAAAAAGGACGTTTATAGGGTTGTACACACAAAAATAATAAGTGTTACTTATGTGTTCGTAAACAAAACAAGTATCACAATAATTACTTAAAGCCTATTTCCTACTCCTGTGCAAGTGTACACCTGTCCAGTAAACAGTAAATGGACTATCAATTTTGCACGCTAACGTTCTGAGGACAATGTTGGTGCTACTACGCACACTGTTCATCATTGATGGAGTTCTTTTTCTGATGATGGCAAAGAAATCATCGATGGATGCATCCGAAAATATTGCGGAAGCACTGCAGTTGTAAGCGCGCCGCGTAAAGTTGATCCACAGGCTGCACGTGTAAAATGACTGACAGAACGCTCTGAATTCTATTACGATCCGATCTTACAATCCATTTTGGAGACTGAAATCAATGGGATGAATCGTATTAGTGGATTACATTATCGATACTAACATACAGAACATAATACATGTTCTATCATCTAACAAATGATTGTGTGCCGTATTAATTAATATCTGCCATTATTAGTGTGAATCTATTCACTAATTAGATCTGGATGTGCGATGGATTCACTGGTATTAGATTGAACAATAGACCTGGTAAATAATTTGCCAGGCATTCATAACATTTAGAGGTATAGGTAGTCGTATTTATTACGACTACCTTTGTATAACTCTACTATTTCTCCACGTAACGTTTAATATGAACAAAAGTAGGTAAGTACCTACATATTGATGGAAAATAAATTAAAGAAAAAAAAAATGTTCTTTTCAATTACAATGGGCCTTTAGATACATATGTTTGGAGATCACCTTTAAACAACGGATTGCTTGTCTTAGGAGTCTCTGCACTTCCACTTATCATTTTTAATGCAATATTGAAATGTAGACAGTGTAAACATGCAAAACTAAAAACAAAATAAAGATAAAATAAAATAAAAGGGTATCTTAACATTAAACAAACTGCTCTCCATCGCGCTAGTAAGTGTTAGGTATGTGTGTGTCACGAGTGAGTGTGTTAGTGAGGTTGTGTGGTGTGCGAGTTGTAATAAGTGATGCTTACGAGGTGCATTCAATAAGTACCTAGCCTCATCGCCAGAGGGCGCTGTAGTTTCAAAAGAGTTTTACCACAGTATAGCACATTCTTTATTAATTATTTTTTCAAATTTTCATTCCAATCCCTTCATTTGTTTTAATTTGACAACTTATGGAAGCGAACGTATCGATCGGTTTTACAAAAATGGAAAAAGAGCAATATCGTTCGGTGATTCGATTCCTATTTTTGGAAGGGAAAACGCGCATCGAAATCAAAGAGCGCTTGGATGCTGTGTACGGTGACTCTTCTCCATCGATGGCCACCGTCAAGAATTGGTTCAACGAGCTTGCACGTGGCCGTACGTCGGTTTTTGATGAACCACGTCCAGACAGCTGCTACGGAGGAAAACATTAAAAAAATCCATGATCTCGTATTGGCAGATCGCCGATTGAAGGTTCGGGAGCTAGCTGAGACTGTAGGCATTTCAGAAGGAACAGTGCATCATATTCTTCACGACGAACTCGGCATGAGAAAGCTGTCGGCGCGATGGGAGCCGAGTTTACTCACACCGGAAAACAAGTGCAACCGTGAGACCACATCGGAGACGTGTTTGGCGCTGTTTAAGCAGAATCCAGCGGAGTTTTTGCGTCGTTTTGTGACCCTCGATGAAACCTGGATCCACTGGTACATACCAGAGACCAAGGAGCAATCAAAACAATGGATCCAGACCGGGGAACGTGCTCCAAAGAAGGCGAAAACTGTAAAATAGCCGGAAAAGTTATGGCCACCGTTTTCTGGGATTCACAAGGTGTGATCTACATCGATTACCTCGAGAAGGGTAAAACAATTACAGGGCTTTACTATGCCGATTTATTGGGCCGATTCGACGCCGAATTAAAGAAAAAACGACCCCATCTGGCGAAGAAAAAAGTGCTGTTTCACCACCACAACGCACCGGTTCACACGTCTGCCGTTGCCATGGCCAAATTGGTCGAATTACGCTACGAATTGCTGCCCCATCCACCGTATTCTCCAGATTTGGCCCCTTGTGACTTCTTTCTGTTTCCTAATCTGAAAAAATCTCTCGCCGGGAATAGATATGGATCAAATGAGGAGGTCATCGCCGCCACGGAGGCCTATTTTGCAGAGTTTGACAAAAACTATTTTTCGGACGGGTTAAAAAAGTTGGAGCATCGCTGGGCTAAGTGTATCGAACTAAAAGGAGACTATGTTGAAAAATAAATTGCCACTTTTCCAAAATTTTCGTTTACTTTTTGTAGGCTAAGTATTTATTGAATGACCCTCGTAGTTCACTTATCCCAATTAATGTCTTGTCCAGTACTAAATACGAGAGTGCGTCTGTTTAATTTGTTTGTTTATTAGTTACGCTTTCACGCCTACACGGCTGAACAAATCTGAATGAAATCTGAGATTTGGGACTTTGATAGATCATATCCTTGGTTAGGACACAAGATAATTCTAACCGGCGCTGCTGGTATATGTAGGTATAGGCGTAGGTTCAATTTTAGGTTGTCGGTTGTCGTTTAATTTCAAATATATTTAAAGAGTAGGTAACCTTCATTTACAGATGTGGTTATAATACAACCAAGATGTGTTGTATAAAATCGTCTCAATCAAGTTTGTTTTCAGTGGTGAATGCTGGCGAAGTCCTTTTTAAGTTTAACAGCAATACCTATATAGATATCTATCGGTTTTCAATCTTCAGTCAATTTCTTTTTCTCAACTTCCATTTTTTTCATTTATATTTTCTACGCAGCGGTTCAATTGCGTTGCTCGTAAAAAGTTACGAAGCAATATCATTTGTGTATAAAGGTTACAATTGCACCTAAATGCGACAATATTGGGTAGAACAATAACAGTACATAATTATAATAAATTAACAGGCTATTAGTGCCATAACGCTCCGGTTCTACGTTGTTGACATTCTCCCCGTTGAGTCCCAAATTCTTACGGCATCCTTGGCTTTTCGTAAAGGGTAGGCTATTCTAACTTGCTAGTGTAGTAACTACCGATCGTTAGAGGTATTTATTATCGCATACCTATTTGAAAAATGTGGCATTATAGAAAAACATCTGCTAACTGCCGGATGATGAAACCTTATTCATTCCTTTTTATCTATGTGTGTTTATTTATTTTATCTGTATATCCACAGTACTCTCTGGTATTATCATGTGTATGAAATTTTAAATAACATTTGACGTGTGACGTCGTATTTTCCAGTGGTTTTGCTGTTGTACTCATGTTTTGGATGAATTACTTAATTTAGCAAAAATGAACAAGGAAGAGACTGATAGAGGTATTGTATATTGCAACAGAGTTCGTATCGGCAATTGGTATGAAGCCGCGACATTGGAGGAGGTGAATATGTACTTTCATAATCTCAACACTTCACCTTTTCTATATTCTTATTACTAACCTTCAACTATGGCATCTATACTTTACATGAGCAAATTTACCCATGAGTACTGTACTTAAATAACTCTTGATTACTAAAATTAAATGGCGGCATATGTAATACAGTACTCATGGGTAAAGTTGTGGGACTTGTGGGTAAGTAATAACCGCCGCACGGGTCGATTGATCAGGTTAAGCTACGCTTATCACGGTAGGTCGTTGGTGGGTGACCATCTTTACGTACCAAGACCTCCGTCGTCGTTGCCGTTGGTCCCGGCTGTCTCATGGATCTTTGACAGTCGTTACGGGTCGTCAGAAGCCCGAACATCTGACAACCAGTCTTACCGACTGGTATCATATTACCCACTGGCTTGTGGAGGTTATAGATAGGTAGTCGCTACATGTAAAATGCTGGTATTTAGCTGCATCAAAATAAACTGGAAAAAAACCCTAACATAGTCGTAGTTGGAGAAAGGCTAGGTAAATGGTCACTCATGAGTAAAGTTTATCATGGAAAGTAAAGATGCCAGCCACAGTTTACCGTAGTTCTTCTTCACACTAACTTTTTCGTATTAAAATGCAGTATAAGCTCAACGTGTTCCTCGAACAAATGAAAAAAGGTGATCTGATGTTGGCGCGGTTCCGCAAGATGACTGAGAATCTAAACACGCCGACGATTCTCACCCAGTCATCGGGTTCCATTGCCTTTGGTTCCAAAATATCACTATACGCGCCACATGTACCAGGTAAACAATATTTATTCATAATAATTGTTTATTAACCTACCTAGTTTAATTAGTGTATCGTAGAACCATTTTATTTGTAAGCCTACATCCGGTTTTATAATATTTAATTAATTTCCATTATAGCCAGCGATCCGCCCGTTGAAGGCAAGACGGGCCTCCTCCTGGGCGGCCGTATCTCTTCAGACGACATCACGTATTCTCAAGACCTAGAAGATGGCTGTTCTATCGTGGGGGTCCCGTACTCAGAACCGGCACATAGAAATGCGTTCATAATCGCCAGCGCTGACTACTGCGATCGAACTGGCGAACTATTAAAATATAATCAAGAATTTCTTCTAAAGCTTGCATCGTCTGTTGACAAACAGGTTGTGTTTTCTGTGCATGACAAAATATTTCTCTTAACCAAACAAAAAATCTATCAGGTTTATTCATGAAGAACGCATTTTACCCAATCAAAATCAGCTTATCCAATAATACAGAGGACATAGGACAACAAAACGCAAGGAAAACAAAATTGCTAGGATCCGGAAAAATTTAATCTTGAAAAGAGAACCATACATTTTGTAAGGGACGAAAATTCCATTCATGTCAATAAGCTCTGTCCCTTCTTATGTACCTGATACGCAGGTTTTTGTGAAAGGTGCGTTGTGTTTCAGCCCTTATACATAAGGTATGATCCGGATCCTGTCCCGGGGTTGTGCGGCGCGTTCTCACTATACCTGAGCAAGCACTTTGTGTCCAATACTCGCTGGAGAGTGCTGCCCGTGCGGAGCCCCAATATCACGAGGTTCGAACAGGAAGGGACTATGGTTAATGTAAGGCCTACTTATAACGTTTTTATAATAACAAATCATAACACTTTTGTAGAGTAAATTAATTATAATTATTACCCTTGAAATTAAATAGGGATGTACGATCCTCGGGAGTCGGAATTCAATTATCGTAACGTCTTTATTTCCAGGTCAACCAAGATGTTGTTATAAATCATTGTGCTACAAATCATAATTTAGGCATTCGTGTCGGTTGTTGGGCCATGGGCTTCTATGGAAAAGTTAGTAGAAACGTTCAAAAAGTCTGTATTTGACATGAAAAGATTTATTCAAAAATAATTTTATGAATTCAATAACAGGTTTGCGCCCCCTTGCTGAGGACATGCCTCGACGTTTATGGACGGGAGTTGCCGAATAATATTTGGCAGATCCATACACCGATAGCCACTGAAATCTAAATTACGTGTTTGATTTTTAATTGATTTCGAATTCTTATTCAATTATTATAAAACAAATAAATTTTTGTTTTGTACTTATATTATAGTGTTTTACTGGTTTCCTTATTGCTGTCTCGCAATACAGTTGTGTAGGCCTCCGTGTGAACAGCCGTGGCGTCGTCAGGACACTCTGCGTTCGTTATTGTCTCGTTCATTATACAGCTCGCCATCTGAAGTCTTCGAACTTATTGCGTCTACCTTCCAGAGCATGAATAAGTCATACCCTTCGTTATAAGAATTGCTCTAAAACACCACCGTCATGAATATCGTTTGGAACAGGTTTTCAAGGAAATCCGGAGGATTCAGGATTATAATTCTTCTTTTCATTATGTACAATAGCTGTTACTTTATTTGTTCATCGTTTTTTATACATATCCATTTTTTTTCATTCATTTGGCTCAGGTCGTTCCTAGTAGGAACGATCAGATCATTAGCATTTCCTATAGCGTAGGACTTTCCTACGCTATAGGAAATGCTAATGATCTGATTTAATGTGGTTCCTCTTCCACAATAATATTTTCTCCTTTCATTCATACAAATAAGAACATCTCATCCTAACGGTTTGCTTTTTAATTTGCTATTTCAGTAATTGGAGAACCGAGAACCGGCTTCAACATAACTGGAGTAAAAATAACCTTAAAGAAGCCGAGAGTCACTTGTTCTTCCTGTTATAACGATATTTTTTTATGTACTGGACAATGCATAAGAACCTTCTAGTTACGAAGATATTGAAGGTCAAAGTTCCAACTTTGTATGATTTTTACGAAAACAAGTTTTAAATGTTATCATTTAACTTTAAATATCCTTCGATCCGTTGCATGCAATCATAAGCACAATGTTCTTTCACACCAAAAATAAAAGTCGTTTCCAAGCAATTATTTCTGCACAAAGTTACTTGATATGTGCAGAATACGTAAATGGCAGCTTCGTGAAGGGTTTTGTTACACGCTGTATAATGGAATGTGTTATATATGCAAATAGGCACTTAATTAGGTACTGAATAATGTGAAGTATATAGTTGTTTCGTCATGTTTCTGCGACTTCAATGAGTTTTCAAAGCGCACTATTCCAATGTGAGCGTATTTCATTGAATTCCCAATTTAATTGAACTGCGGGGCATGTTGAAGTTTTGATAAAAAAGAACTTCGCCCATTGAGCCTTCACTGAATTCCTTTTCATTATCTAGTCTGTGGTTGTGAGCTTTTTCCATTTGAGAATGGAGTTTGTTATTGATCTCAAATCTTTACTTTACCGAAAATGTTTTTTCAGCATTTTGTTTTTGTGTGGAATGTTCTTCTTCCATCTGCCTAAATGATGAATTTATACGTTGTAAATGCGTCTGCATTTGAGTGCCGAATAAGTAAGCATGTATGTATATATCTCTACCGCTCTGTGCAAATGGTATTATTTATGATTCTTAAGAAAATCAGTTTGGTATTTCTCACTCCTCATATTTTTTGCTAAGGATAAACACGTCTCGCTAAGGATATAAAAATTGGAAGGGTATGTATAAAATAGGCTTATCGTACAGCGTCGAGCGATATTTTTGTACATTATCCCATCCACATGTCATTTGAATAAGTTACGAGTAGGTTTAGTCCGTCTTATTTATTTTGAAGTACATTTGTA
Source organism: Apamea epomidion (assembly GCA_947507525.1). NCBI lineage: Eukaryota > Metazoa > Arthropoda > Insecta > Lepidoptera > Noctuidae > Apamea > Apamea epomidion. The sequence continues at coordinate 11,100,800 of OX382225.1, forward strand.
TCCTAAACATTTTCACTAGGATTTATTAAATTGTTCGGGTCCAATAGTACCTAAGCTCTTGGGTTGGTGCAGTCTGATGTTATAAAGTTTGCACATTGCTTATTTTGTTTTCTCTATGAAATCTTCGAAAACATTTTGTTTTCTCTCATAATTAAACTTCACAACTTCAATAGGGTTCTGTATGTGGCGGAGGTGTCATGCACAAGTTCATTTAGTTTACTCGAGCAGAATGTTTGAGGTATTATGAAAATTTAATTAGTCTACATCCACCCCGGTCTCGGGTGCTGTAAGTTTACGCATGTAGAATTCGTAATGAACAAAATGCAATAATACACGACGTGTAACCCTATACTTATTCATAACGAATGATTTCAGTATCTAATAGAATTTCATGTACCTACTTAAATCCTGACTAGCCACAAAGTTTCCTCGTCGCAGATACTTATCTAGCGCTGTGAAAAGGCAAAGGGGGAACTAATCTCCTTGAAGAGCGGCGCTGCGTCGTACGAGCACCGTCCGGACAGGTCAGTCAGGTGGGATGCGAGGCACGTAGCTACCTACTCCGCGCGACTGTTGCGTCGCTTGCTTGTACACATGCCCTTTGTGACGCGCCGCGCTCTCGGGCGCCCCCTCGGGATGTACAATCGAGTCGTTTGAGTGGCCTGCCTCCTATTTCGTATCAGTGATAATGGTATTAGTTCGCCACGGAGCAAGAGGCTATCGGAGACGATGTTTTTGTCAACTTGATATCTTTTGAAGACGCACGTTATTATTATTAATAGGGTTTTTGGCGTGTTGTTATGTCTAGAGATTAACTGGATTCATAATTTTGTTGTCACGTATGCGGTATTATATTTAATTCGCATTATTCACCCTTTGTATAATTTTTTACAAGTCTTGTTAGGAACATTTCAGATGAAGCTGTAGGTTTGTAGCTATTCTCAAGATGTACATTAAAGACATAACTATAAACGAAATACACCGGAATTTTATCAAAGATTATTTCATTTGTATCGTAGCAGCAGCGGTATCAGGCCCTCGAGTATATTTACCGCTGGAAGTTATCTACCCTCCAACTGAATTATGGTTCACTACAATAACCAACCCCAAATGTAGCTGACTTTTCACTTTGTTTAGGTTCTCGGTGCTTTGTCTTATTTTATCGTGCGTTTTGTACACAATAATAAAGCCTTTTACAAGGGGTCCTTTTATTTTTATAAATTGTGACACCGTATTTATGTTTATCAGTTTTTATACTGTACGTAGCAGTATTAACAGTAAAGCTGTCCCCTATACATTGTTCAACTAAACTTTAGGTTTAATTATGATATCCTATACGAGTAGTTCTCTAAGAAAACAATGTAGTTTATAAAGTAGGAAAGACTTCATGTAACGGGTAGATAAAGAAACAAGACCCGAACTTTCACTGAAACACTCGCTGTTATTACATGAACGTCTCTCTTCACTATCTACAGTTGTCAGTATTTAGCAAGAATGAAAGCTTACTAAAGTTATAATATCGTCAATATTCACCTCGGCGGTAGTCCACTTATCTTCGCTCACTGTTCAGGCATTTTCAGCGAAATGCCGTTCATTACCGCCTACAATAGACTCGATAACAATTCTAAAAACTCGTCACAGAGAACAAAGGTTTATCATTGCGACAGAGCACTTCATGCTCAGATCGGCAGTCAGCTTCGGGCGGATTACCTACATGTATACGTATTCCAAATCCTAAGTACTCCGCGAGCTTTTATTAAATATAGGCAGCAGGCACACGAAGACGCGTGTGGGGGATTTATGACGGAATAATAAAACTTTCGGCGTTAGTTTTCAGGATCATATGGGACAAGATTTTGGCAATTCAATAAGGTAAAAATCTAAACTGCTGACTGTCAGTCACGGTAGGTTCAATTTGAATAATTCAACTTAACGTTGCAAATTCCCTGCTGAACGTACCCTTTGAAAAGGTCAAAGAAAAACTTAAGACTAATATTCTAGCCATCTTTACTACTGAAGGTTTTAGATAGTAGATATATTTGCAATTTGGATGTGGTTATCTCAGAGTTCTGATAGCGTCTCGCTCGAGTACGGACTCGTTAGCCAATCGTGGCAATTTTTCGTCTTTAATAGTCTGTCGAAGCCGTTCGAATACTGGAGGGTTTTATCTAATAAGCTTTCATTAAGATATCTATTGATATGAAGGAAGAAAAACTTCGCAGACAGCTTATTGTTTTGGGTGCCAGGTTCGACTCATTCGACGATAATTTTTCCTTATTTCAGTTTGCTTGGTTTTCGCAAATCTTGTTACTTATTGAACTTACAAGTTTGTGACATATAAATATTGAGTCAACCAATAGCATATTCAATCTAAGTTTTAAAAGCGGTGGCCAAAATTTTAACCGAACGCCGAACTTTTAGTCGAAAATAAGCTTTAGGTAGTTACCTACTGGTTTCTATAAATTCAGTGTTTGATATCACATTAACATTCGTCAGTTAACTAAATATAAAATAATTGTTTCAGCACAAAACTGCAAAGTTTTTGTTAGGAATCGTTGGTTGTTACAGTTGTTCGTCGTCGGTAACCTTTCCCACGTGAATAATTCATAACATCCAGTTTCACAATAACATTTGTTTATAGTGTGGGCTCGCTGAAATCATTGGGAAAGTATATTTTTAAACGACACGTGTCGAAGTTGAATGTTATTTAACTATAGATCGACGAATAATGTTTCTGTTTTTTGTTACTTGGTGAATAAAACAGGTATGATTTGAAAATAATTATCACAATTTTATTACGATTTGAAAATAGACCGAAACCATTTTTTTTGTTTGCGAAATAAAATGATAAACGAGCGGCTTTACTAATTTAGTCTTAATTATCCTTACAGTAGTAGAGACTAGAATAAATTCGGACTAACGCTACCTTAATTTAAGAAGAAACGGAAGAACGCGACGAAACATTAAACCGGATTTTAAGTAACACTCCTACCTAAAAAGACGGAGCATTAAAAACACAAAATTAATTTATCTCCAAGCAAAGAGACATTTTAACTTTCTCTTTTCTCAACAGAAATTTGAGCACACCCCTCGAATTAGAATTTACGAAAAACCTTCGGAATAAAATTTTAAATTACTGAATAAAAGCGATCATAATTTGCATGCAGGTGATCATCTTTAGAATATTTCCGCCATCATTAAAACTTATGAGGCGGAAGGATCTAGGCACGTGACAGAATGAGGCTCCAGCTTATACAGTTACTTATTTGGGGAGAAAGTTACATTATCCATCTTTTGATGAAGTATAATTAACAAAGACAAAGAGAATAATAGAGTCGCGATATTCAACACGATTAAAGAGATTAAGGGAAAATATTCATTACCTAAGTGTATTATTGTTTTTAATTATTGAATGTTTTGTTTATAAAATCTCCCATCAAAAGACTTTGTAAATAAACGTCACTTTGATTTTTAGGAACCCATTTTCCTGCTATAACTAAAATAAATTGTATTCTTATTTTCTTCTCTGAAAAACGTCACAGGTAATCTCGTTGGTCTCATCATGGGCGTGTTCACTCCACTCGGCAATATTTTTAGATGTTAATAAAAGCAGGGCATTACTCAGACAAATAATTTTTGCTCTCAACGAAAGCTTAAATGCGGCATAATATTCCTGTAGGTACTTACCTACGCGGTCTAAGTGAAATCGCGTCTTCACAACTGAACCTGAAAAATGTTGCTATTAGAATACAATACACAACAACGGCTTTAAATAAAATGTAAATTGCGCTCTTAGCAAATGTTATTCATAGAACAAGGGAAACTTCATTTATATTCAGTAGAATTACTGTGGAGCGTTACGCAAAACAAAGTGAGCCGGAGCGAAATTAGACAAGTCTGCGAACATTACCATGTAGGTACCTATACACACGGGATACACAAGCATGAGGAATGCCTTTCAGCGTCACTATCAAGCTTCACAAAGTTGCCTGTAGCTTTAACATAATTCTGCTACACGCTGTGACGCTACACACCGACAGTTTAAGCGCTATTTGCGATCAAAAGGGCTTTAAACATAAAGCTGATTACTTTTCAATTGTTACATCTCGAATATCGATTTTCATCACAATTCTGAACACGTTATAGAGAATATTATTTCCACTGCGTAGTCGGAATACTCTATTTGCAATTTGTTTAAGCGTTGTATCTGTTGGTATATTACAGGCATCAACCATTCAAACGATCTCATCCAATATTAATTTGGTAAAATTGTGAACTGTAGCTGAAGCGTCGACATTACAGCGCTAGGATTGAGCAAGATTGCCGACAGTTTTTCCGATCATTATTTCCCCTGAGTGCTGGCGTAAACAACGGGCGATTCTTTTGTAATTTTGGATGCATGGGTTTTGTCTTATTCTCTTATTTGTGTAAATACAACGAACTTTATTAAAACTACATTTATGTGAACTTATAGAGTCCAATGTTTCTGTAACATAAACTCAAAATAAATGTATGCATAACTAACGTTAAAATTGCTAGTTCGCAATTAGTTTGTTTACGGGAATGTTATTCAATGGTATGGCTCAGTTTCAAAATATTTGCATTAGGCTCTGTATGCGGGTAGAGGGCAGGGCCTCTGGCAAACAGCGGACTGCTACAATCTTACGTGTTAGGGCTGTATCGTGCATACTAAACACTTGGATAATTCTCACCTCTTAATTCCTTTGTATAATTATGTAGTTACTAATCTTCCTAGAATTATAATTAGGACTTCCATGATATGGATGGTACGTAGAGTTAAAAATTTTTTTTCTCAAAGAAAACTATGGAAATTATATATGATCTTTACCCATGTTTAGTGTGTAGGTATTTATAGTAACCTCTGTTGTGTTAAATCTGTTGGTTTCATTTTCTTGGATAGTTTCAAGTAAATGAAACCAACAGATTTAACACAACAGAGGAGGAGGAGTAGGGCTGACACCTGCACCTTTACGTAGTGGTAAAGGTGCAGGTGTCAGCCCTACTTCAACTGCAAATATCGAACGTCTTGTCGGGTGTTATTAGCTGTGTGCGTAACTCAAAACATTGCCTCCAAGTTTCCCAATATCAACGATATTATTCGTTTCCGCGCCTTTTATGCAAATTGACTTTGAACTCGTGGGTACAAGTCAGGTCTTCATTATAAACAAGTAAACTTTTCAGATAGGTACATAAATATATTTGCGTTCATTTTCTTCCACGTTGTAAAACGCCATCGTAATATTAATTTTACAATTTTTTTTTTCGTTTGTCTAGACATTCTGGGGCCAATTAAGTGTGACACAGCACACCGCTCCTTGAAAAACTTATTTACTCGGCCTTTCGGCTCTTGAATATACAAATAAGTGTCAAAGAAAATCTGGGACGTGCCTACTAAGTAAGAAAAACAGATGAAAATACTTTAGTTGAGGTAAACTGTAATAAATATTTTCCACTCGACAAACAAGCTCGGGGGTACGCTACATTAAATAATATCGACATATCCAAGCCAATTTCGTACTTTCCGCTAAGCTTATTTCAGACTTCCTCACGCAAACATTCCCCCATGCGAAAATAGATTCGATTTGCATTTTAGGGTTATAAGACGAGCAATAACACATTTCCAATTTTTGGATATTACCATACGTTATTTAGCAAATGGGTTTTGATGGCAGTTCCTAATAGATTATTGTTGTTAAGTATTATATTCACCTCTTGAATTCAGAACATTGCTTTAATTTTTCATTACGGTTCGCTTGATATGTTCGTAAATGTAAAGGGTACCTAAAATGCAAAGCGTATAAATCCGTTTTACAACACAGCTTAACTTTCATGGAACATGGAGTAACAGCTGTAAAATTCGGAAAATTTAAATTGTGTACACGACCGTTTGGATCGATTGAATTTAAACAAATACGTGACGTCATTGCAACGATTTACGGCACGTTCGGGTGACGAGCGCGGCGTGATGAATGTCAGCCAGCAGCCAGCAGCCAGCTCCCTATACGTGTGTGACACTCGTAAATTATACATGTTGCTGCCAAACATTGCCGATACGTGTACATACAGAACAAAGGAAGGGGGTTAGTAATTTATTGTAGGCTTCGAAAAGGAATTGTATGAAACCTCGGCTGGCTGTCAGCCGCTTTTTGACGCCCATTTGTTTATGTGAATGCTGGGCGGCTCTACGTCGGGACACCGCTGATTTACTGATCACGAAGATCACTTCCTTTGATTAACTTAAGTTTCGTAATTATCAGTTTGTTTTTGTGCTTTACAAAATCGATTATCTCTATTTTTAAGGAGCCTTTCCCAGCGAAAGAAGTCCACGTGTTAATTAAGTACCTAGCACGCGAAGAGTTTAAAAAAATATTTAACAACCTGCAAATAGTCTAAATTGCACCGTGGAGCATCTATCTATAGGTCCTCCTTCCTGTACCTAAGTACCTGTTCACTAAAACGCTGTGCAGAGGATCACTTCATTGCTCCATCCTCCCCACTCAGTGGGGAGCTGTGTAAAAAATAATTAATAAGATCGCTGGCTGAGGGGAAATAGAGGAAAAAAGCGCGCCTAAATCTTATATAGAAACGCCAGTCTCAGCTTACAAACACCCTTAGGCATCGCTTAACATGGAAAGTTACAATGATTAAATTAACAGTGTGTTTATTTAGGTACTTGGACTTGGTCATGTTGGACGCAGATATAAAATTCTTTATTTTAATATTACATGCAATGGGGTAATTTTGATGGAGCTCTGCCCTACGCTTATTGGACGTATATCATAATGGTTCTGTAATGTAGCATGGTGCGCGTTATGTAATAAAACCGAAGGCTCGCCGCGGGTGGCATTGTAATATTGTTATAATAAGTAGCGGTTTGTTTCGCGGACATGCTTCAAATATATCATCATCTTTCACCCGAAAATGCAATATATTTAGGAGACTCAACATTTCAGGGTGCTACTTACAGAAGGTACATGTTTATAAAGCTTTTGAGAGATTTTTTTCAGAATTTTGGACAAGAACAATATCACGAAACAAAACATGTATTTTGTAAATTTTGTTTGCCTGTTTTCCTTCCCATGTTGTAAGGTGGTTTTTAATTTCATTTCGGCCGAAGTGAAAACATGACTGATTGTATCATTTAAAGCAGCCTGTATAATAGGCAATTACGTTCGGTAAGCGTGATTAAAAAAAAACGTTTTAATGGTTATTCCCCTGTGAGGGGAAAAGTAAAGCTAATATTTGGTTTCCCGTAATGTACGAGTATTACTGTGATAGTTTGGCACATTACGGTGGTGGCAGCAGTCAAATTAATCAAGCAGCTTTGCTAAATGTCGTCATTTTGGAGACACTATTGTAAATTAACCTTCACGTGAATTATGAGTAGGTATGTGCGTGTGTCGTTTGTCATTGTAGTTGTATTTTAGTTTGGCTGTCGATGTTTTGTAGTGTTTTTCCAACTGATTGATCCTTTCCGTAAATAAATGATATAAAAAAGGGGTTCAATGCACTGAAAACCTGAAAATATGAATGAACTCCACACATGTCAACTCATCGTTGTTCATCAATAACCTGTGATTTTTTAACCCTTCGTATTCGCCGGAACGTGGATCCACGCGAGACACAATGGCTTATAAAATGTTTCTGTAATCACGGCATTCAACGGGTTAAACTTTACACCCAATTATGTCCTCAATATATCATTGTTACCAGGAAACCCGAATTTCTAAAATTTCTAAAACAATGTGAAATAGGCAAAATGCTGATTAGTAGTTTAAAAATCAGAAAGTTCCCAAGCAAAACCCTTCCGTCTATTAATTAAATGCTAATAACAGAACATCGCACTACTAACAAGTACTTCGTAAACCCGAACTGCTTTTTATAGTCGGCTAAGTTCGGTATAATAGTTGGGATAATGGGTCGTTGTGGTGCTCAGACGAGTCGGTAATGTGTAGGCACGACTGAATAGCTTTGTTTCTAGCGTGTCGTGTTGTGCTAAGTATAAACCACCTCGTTCTATTCTGTCGTTATGTGATTTTATTCTGATTCACACCTTTCTTCCTAATTAACTTACTGTCGAAGTTGTGCTCACAATCACAATCTTTGAGAATATTTAAGTTGCGGTAAGAAGGATTTTTTTAGGTAATTTACAATAGCGCATCGCGACAATAAATGAGATCCAAAACAGCGATGCGTTTGATGTCAGTTGAATCGAATTACCACCAAAATAGAAGCAATTTTAATTACAGTTGCAGTTTTAATTACATATAAAATTAATGCACGGCTCAGTGAAATAATTTTTAGGTATTTCTTTAGTTGATGGAATTCCCTTTTATAATTTCCTTTACATAAAATATGATAGCTTACTCAAAAATTTTGAATACTGATGCGATGAAAAAAAAATATTGAGCCCTGTTTTACGATTTTTTATCATAGTACTATATTATTTTTATGAAATATTTTGAATAAGTCTTTTCTTTGAACATTTGACAATACACTTAATTTTTCTGGCTTGTAATATGTACAGATGCCAGCTCATCAAGCTACCCGAAACTGTCAAATTTTCCCAATTAACTTTGAACCTTATGCTTTAGCGATAAAGTTGAAAATCTACTAAAGAAATTTGACAGATTGTAGTAGCTTTATGTGCTGGTGTTTGTACCAATACGCCTAACTGTGCGACAAAAAACTGATTGTTTTACGGTGTCCTACGTTTGGGCAACGCCTTAAAGGGATGCCATAATCGTCAACATCATTCAACCTTATCCCAATTTATTTGAGATCAACGCAACGTCTATTTTTCTTCCACACTTCTCTAATTTGGGGTTGTAACTAATTATTACTATCAATTTGCTGATCAATAGTATCAGAAACTATATATTGATTAATTATTAATATTAAATAGATAAAGTATCCTACAAGAAACGTACGGACATGGTTAGCTAAGTTTAACGAAGAATCCTGCAAATGATTTCCGTAACAATCCAATAAATATGTATATTGAATTCCTAAGCCCCCACATCTGGCTTTTCAGGGTTCAAGCTTAACGACCGTTATTAATCTCCGTTTAATGTATGCAAATACAGTCGGCACCAGGAGTGGATTAGCAATCACCGTTCTTATCAGAATAATTGTTACTTTTTACTTAACTAATTAAAAGAACGACAGGGAAGTTATTGTAGCTTGTGTTTTATGTAGGTACATACACAATTTATATAAACTAAGTATTTGAATTAAATGATTAGTACCAGTATTATTAGTTGGTGGATAACGAAATGTGGGTCTACTTATAGGTAAGTACACCTCTGCCTAACCATCGAGGATTACAGGCGTGATGTTCTGTTATGTGTATGTGATAATTACAGTTTATTTCATTAGAATAAAAAACTTTTCAACTTGAAAGAACTCTACGAAATAAATACTTTAGATACCAGTCAATTGTTCATTAAAGTCATGTCCAAAATAACAATATTCATGGCCGTCATATATTTGCTTACTTATCGCTCCTGAATGTTTTATTGGTCTCCACTTTGTGATAAAGTATTCGAATTGCCACGAAAACTCGACACGTCCATTTGAATGAAAGCTACGGTACGTGGCCTGAATGAGCCCCACAGACGCGAAAGGGGAGTTGACTGATTTGAAGAAACTTTCGCAATATGTCTGCGATACCAAACACACCTCATTATGACTTTTCTTGGAATTAATTTTCAGTGGAAAAGTGACTTACAGCATCAATTGCAAAATCAGTTTTTTTATCGATAATTCATACCTTTCGCTGCCTACATTGGTTCCTTCAATGAAGCTTCAATATAGTATAGAGGTGCGCGGCACGGTATCACTGTCGCTAGTTCGCTACGTGTTGTACACCCCTCGTGTACCGACTCGTTCATATTATGAGGCTAACGTGCGAGACGTTGAAACGAAGGCGAGCAGACAGCACCGTCAATTTTAAACTCCATAGGTGCTCGAATTTCCTTTGAGACTCTTTCACGCCACACTATCCGTTTGAATAATTCATATTGTCGGTAAATATCTATGAAATCGAACATGGTAGTTGAAAATGATAGATGCACGGGCAAACATTAAACACATTACATTTTGCAATGTTGTGCGACGGTGTTCCACTGACGTTTGAATAGATACAGTCGGACTCAATTTCATTAAGTGAGCAGCACGCCTCCACGCAGACAAGGATCTTAATGATAATTGTAAAACTCACAACAATAGTACAAACAAAGGCTGAGTGCGGAAAGAGTGGACACCATGAACAACCAGTTGACTGAGGGAACCATCAATCTTGAGGAGGGACGACACAGGGGTCCACTCCGAAAACTCTTTCTACAAAAGTTTTGTAACAACCGCGTGATAAATAGCCCGAACGGTTAAAGGTGGGTGTGAGTAACTTTTATTGCGGGCTAATGAGTAAATAGTAACAGAACCTACATATTGGGTAGTTTAGACGTGTTCTCTAAAGTTTAATGACTCTGGTTTAATTTATATAGGTGTACCTTTAGTTTATATATTTAATTACACTTCATAAATAGCCCGCTCTCGACCTGGTGCGGGATTAGGTACGTTTAGTTTTAAAATACGTTGGCAAAATTCGTTTACTTATTCTCAAGTGAGAGAGCAGCTTTTTCAACCATCATGATCTTTTGCGTTATATCACGTATGCACGAGTACATAAGTGACGTTATTTCCTGCAACATGCTTTTTTAAATTGGTGTATAACACGGCTGTGATTAATTCAAAGATTCCTCAAGACTCAGTGTACGTAGCTCCACTTAGTTTTCCAAAGTAACTCTCAGCAGGAAATGGATTTCGAACACTCAGGTTAAGTTTTTCATCGTTTGAAGCTGAAAATAAAATACATTTTAATTTTTTTGTACACTGCTATCAAAGGGCTGAAAATGTCGTTCCTCAATTTCGGCTACCACAGGAGTCATTAGCACTCAGCTACTTTGTAATCCTGTTTATTATTCAATAGATCGGCTCCAGCACATTTAAGGCGATATTGAGAGTAGTTACAAAGGATTATTATTCGAGGCTAGCCGTTAATAAATTCAACAGTTTAATTTCCTTTGCGGTTGATTGGATGCCGCAGGGTTTCGAGCTTGGTGCTGAATGCTCAAGAAAATTGTTGCTCCATGCTACACTTTGACAACCGTTCCAGCCTGGTTTTACTACCCTGAATACCTGTTTGGTTAACGGCAATCATTGTTATCGGGCAATGAGAAAATTGTTTACCTGTAGAGTAGTAGATTCAGTTAACCAACTAATATTTCTATATGACTGTCTTAAAATCAAAAGAAAATGATTCTTGGTTTTTTACGAACCCGTTAATAATTAAAACGGCAATTTACTTTTTTTACCAAGTGACAAAGTATTCACTGTTACAGTCTGGGCGTCGTCTAACCACATTACCATTTTAAAGCTATTTTCTTTTGCTTTTCAATGGCCTATTTGAATTTCTGCTGGGTAACTTGGTGGTGTTCTATCATGTTTTTAAATTACTATTAATTATTACGTATTGACGAAAACCTATGCCATTTTGTACGTGAGAAACGAATCTATTCAAGAATTTTGGGTCCAACTTTGGAACGTACCACATGTTGTAAATAAGAAAGCAGGGGAATTTATTGCTGACAATGAAAGGAAATCGATCCTCAAGGGGCATGAGTGTGTGGCCCCAAATCGAAAACCTTCAGTCACATGCTGCAAAGTCAGAGGGTTTGTGCGAATTGACAGCTGTGTAGGCTTTAGGACGCGGTTCGTTTTATCACCAAGGTAAGGAATTCAATTTGCAGGTATGTGTGCCTAGGTAGGTTTTAAATTAGAATAGAAGTTTATAACAATTCAATGTTTGAAACAAAACAAATAGACTTACTGATATAAGTGAAAACTCTCGTATTGCTATACGTACGTCTTTCCACTGGATATATTTACTTATATTTATATAAGTAGGAATACACGTCGCCAAGTTAGCATCCCACATGTAGAATCCATATAACGACAAGGAACATGTAACAATTGTTAGTATAATAAGTAGTTAGCGTCGCATCTGCCTGCAGCGGATTCGGAGCTGACAATCAGCGTGGAGCAACTCCAGCGCCGAGTTAGCGCCGCGTCGTCTGCCAAGCGTGTGTCTAAGCTTAGGTAATTTCTGCGTCAACCGCGCGCCGAGAAATGGCGTCCTATGACGCTCCGTGACGCTTTGTGCAGACGTATCAAAGGACTAAAGTGAATATATAATCCGATTAGATACTAACTCTTATCTCAGGCATGACGTTCCTTAGTTTGCTTCTGAATTTATCTGAGTAAAGTACGAATGTGTGTAAGTAAGATTTTTATTTGCTTATTAGCCATGAAATGAAATGAAGGTAAACTGTTAAATGCTACGACATAATTTGAAAATTTTCGGAACATGGATTTCTAAATAGAAGTCTTCGTTAGAACTATCTAAGCATTCATTCCTAGAAATTGTTGCTATGATACTCGTACCTACTCTATCTGGAAAACAATTTTGTGTCTGCGATTCAAGTAATAACTGTATAACATTAATATCTACAGAGAAATAATAATCAAACAATTTTAAACTCGAGCGATCTAGATTCGGAGTATGTAAATTGCGATATAAGATCCGAGTTTAAATTGCTTCGCTTTGTAATTGGAAAACTAAGGAGCCATTTCCACTTGGAATTTTGTTTTGTATGTACATAGGAATAACCTCGAAAAGATTTTATATAAATCTGTTAATTGTTTGGCTTCAGGCGTTGAGCACATTTTCCGCGATTGTGATATGTACGCACTTTTATATTTTGTAGGTAACCTGTGGTTGTACAATAGTATTTATAGGTTACAATAACAACGTTGTTAAGCGCACCGCTGTCGGGCCGCGGATTTGGCCGGCACATCCGAACATCCGTAATTAGCGAGTGCGCTAATGGTCGCAACCCGTCAGCTTTTACAATGCCTCCCGTTGCAAAAGTACAGCATGAAAATCGGCGCAGGTTTGCACAGCGATGCAGGGCGAAACGCTTAGTAAACAGTCAGCACTGTCGGTTTTGTTGGTCAGTTAAAATGTGGATATTGTCGATGTTAACGGAAAGTTGTTTATGGGTGTTGCGCGCGGCTTAGTGGGTGGCGTTTCGGTGGAAAATACTAGACATAATTAAATGTTTCTGATTTCGAACAGAAATTCTCTGATGTATTATTTTTGGATAGCATATATATAACGCTCACCTACACAATGATATTTGCGGTAATTATTTTTATAAATAATTATCTCCAGAACATTTTCCATCTAAAACAATTTCCAAGCGTTTGTACTTAGGTACAAAGAAGCCCGCGGGGTACTTATCTAAGATGAGGACAAGTCTGGAAATTTATCAAATAAATATCTAAGCTCGGGAACATAAATAAGATATGTGGTAAGACTAGAATTATGAAGCGAGCGAGATCAAAGCGTAACTAAAGCGAGCTAGAATTCCAAGGCCGACGGTTTGAATAATCCTTTACTCGATATGGGTGTGTCATACATATATAGCGTTCATATTATCTTATACAATGGACAAATGCAAATATAGTTCACAAAGTCGGTTCACAATGAATGTAGCGTCCATGTTGTGTTGCATATCCCAAACGGGCGACGGGCGCCTGCAGGTGCGGCGGGCGACGGGGGCAACCATTGTACTGGGATTTATTAGGGGCTTTACACAACTATTACCATGTAGCAAACAGATCGGGCGACCATGTCCTATTTGCAACCTTGTATACATGGCTTTAATATGAAATTGTATTAGTAAACTTCGTCGGTACACGTTTGCAGTAAACATTGGGCTCGGAGTACAGCGAAACTCAATTAGGTTATGGACAGGTCTATGAGTATTCTGGGGTTTATGAGTAAATCTCTGCGGAAATGTTCCAAGTGCTTGGAAATATGGCGGGTTGTCATGACGTCATGCTCGTATTTCGGGGAGTACTCTGTGTCACGTAGTGCGCACGTGTGTCAGTGTGTAGGTACTTTATCGCGCGTGCTACCGAACACAATTTGCGTGATGCAGCGATGGTACGCCGGGACAATGCTCGCGTCCCGTGAGCGCTTCCTCTAATCAACGCATTTCCTAACCAATGTTTGTTTTTGACAGTAACTATGAGAACTATTAGATAGTAAAATAATAAGCTGATTAATATTCAATTTCATAAAATGTAAAGCGAATAAATATAGGTTTTGGTCCAAATATGTTTGCTTGCAGCACCTCGTAGCACTCTCATGGCATTAACTGTTAATGTTATCATTGCCAAAAGTCCATATTTCATGATATGGAAATAGGTAATGTATGTTATTTATCTAGCAAATATTCAACAGCAATAAACATCCATAACCAGTTTCATTGCTACGACATAAAATGTCTACAAGCCCAATAACACGTAACACTATGTGAAACGCTCGGGCCAGCAACTCGTAAATAACATGAAACCTCTTATAGGCAGGCGGTCACCGCAGACGGCTTTCAAATAACTTTCAATAAACGACGCGATGTTAGACTCAGTCCGCTGCTAACTGCGGCCTCGCTGCCCTCATATTATTGAATTTTCTTAGCTTTAGCTCGGATTTTCCAATAAGTGAAGTGCTTTGTTGCTTGAAAACAGGTTTTACCCATACTTGTGTACGATGCCGTACTTTTGTGCACGTTAATTAAACTTCATAAGGAACTCATTAGGAAACCTCGAACATATTTATAATTACTTTCTTATTACGAGTCATTGTTCGCTAACGAAATATATGTACGTACCCAAAGTAGGTGGGTTACAATTTAAATCCTATTGAATACATAATAAACAAACACCTGGAACAGCGCCTGTAAACAAAATAACCTTTCATGTGTCTTGACGTCTCGCAAAACAATTCATGAATTTGGAAACAGATAAGGCAATCCTTTGTGCCCAAACGAAGGGCTTATAAATTGTCAGGGGGCGGCGGGAACAAACAGCAATGCCTCAAACACCGATTGTCACCTGATCCTCCCGCACGCACACAGCCATACCCGCACCTCGACGGTACTACACAGAATTTCAGACTGTACTTCCGGCTAACAGTAATTATTTACTAAGAGGAAACGTCTTACATAAGTACAGGCAACTAAATAGCTACCTGACTGAACCGTACGCTGAAACATTTATGAGAACATCTAGACTGTTAGTATTGAAACATCAGTCAAGCTTTTAAGCTGACTTTAAATTATTCAGTCAGATGAAATGTGATGCATCGTTTCGCGAGGACTTATTGACCTGAGTGTTAACAGTCACCGTTATTACTGAAGTATCTAATTTTGATTCTATTCTTCTTGTCTCTTTTAGATTCTTTTTACTCTTTTTATTTATTAATGTTACAGAAGCAGAAACAGATATTACAATGAAATACTGAGAAGTGTGGTTTAATGAATTGCATTTTACATACATACGAAACGTTATCCTTTTGTAGATAATTGGAACTCATCTTTTGATATCTAAGTGAAAGTCTTTTCAATACTAACAATTAGAAAGAAAATAAAAAAAAAGGTTTATTTGTCATAGGAACACGTACAAACAAAAAGATAATAAATTTGAATAATAAAGAGAATCATGAGCCCAAAACAGAAATAGTTGAGAGCACTGAGCATGATGCTGTGCTATGCCCACAGCACAGCGCTTTTTCAGTTGTTACCCGAAAAGGACGTACGGAAACTGTTACGGACGACATCGCTCGTAGATTAAGATTTAAGTAACACGTGTAGTCGCTCGTAGACTAGAATATAAATACCACGTATAGTCGCTCGTAGACTAGGGTATAAATACCACGTGTAGTCGCTCGTAGACTAGGATTTAAAGTACCACGTGTAGACGTGAGAGAAAAGGTATAAAAGACGGGCGGCCGGGCGGTTGAGTTCCCAGCCCGACCCTTCATTGTTGATGAAGAGCCAGCTCGCGTTGCAGCTGAGCTATTAATTGTAAATTCACGACGACCGTAACCTCTGAGTTTGTTTCGGCCTTTCTTCTCAGAGATAGTCTTAGGAAACGCCGTGCTCATCAAAGCACTAAAAATATAAATTCGATCCAGCCTGTCCCTTTGCTGCCCTCTCCCAGCGACGCCCTAAGCCGAGGTTCGTACCCCACAGGGGGTGCCCTTAGCGTGCAGTCGCCTAGTTTTAATTAGTTTTAGCCCTGGCTGGAGGCTTTAAGATTTCTTAAGGCAACCACAGGATAGTCCGGTTAAGTAGTCACGACCTCTCAAGGTCAACTACGAGATGCCATATTCTAAAAAAAAAAAAAAAACGGTTGAGTTCACTGATCATTCGACACTCATCGCTCACTCGCCACTCGTGACTCGCAACTGTCACTCAACGGCCTGCAGCAAGTCGTCCTAAAAATAAAAGAAGTCGGAAAATTCAAGTTCGAAGTTTTAATCAACAGTCAACTCAGAAACAAAATACAGTCCACCCCGTTAGAAATCAAGTCAGGTTTAATAAGTTGTTAGGAAAATAATTAACTGAATGTTTGCACTTCACTTGGCACCCGTGATGTCGTACGCTACATACTACAGACTAGTACAGACTACACGGCTCGCCGTCTGCCGAAACCTGACGACTTACAAACTTTATTGCGTGTCGTCTTCATTAACTTCAGTTTCTTTGAAGTTTGCATACTGCGCTTTCACACACTTTGTCTGGCTCCCGCTGTAATTCTATTTCAAATAACTTCTATTCAACGTCTGTGAGGCGTCTTACTAGGTAATTATAAATCTAGTTAACCCGCAAATAACTTTACTGTAAGTTAAATTTGAGTGGGTCGCATTAGGCAAAAGACGGGCGATGTGATCAGAATTTTTAAGTTCCTAAGTATTTATTCTGCTGCCGAAAACTAAATTGAAATGACGTCGTTGAATGCTTCCAGTGACTGGCTTGGTCTGTAGTAATGTACTTTAACAGAAAACGACACGAAACTCGTATGTAGGTTCGTGTAGAGCTGTAATGTAAAAAACCTAAAGTGGTGTCTGACGGCCCAGGGGAAATCATCCAAAAAATCTATGTGATTCCCGAATTCATGTGCGATTCATAACTAAACACTGGTCCAGTACGAGTGTTATCGAAACTGTAATACGGCTTCATTGCTGAAGTCTAGACACTAGCTAAGCACATTCTCATAACAGCGACACCATATTTATATAAAGCACCTAATTTCGCTTTAAAATGCGCCGCGCCATAGCTTGCAAACGATATTTTTGTTGTATTGATTTATTTAAGCCTCCATTAACTTTGCAAGACCATTCTGGCGTCTTATCCTACGCATAAACCTATTCTCTGATCCGCTTACCGAGTACCCGCGTCACGAGCTTAGCTAATGGACTAAAGTATACTTGTGAACATTATTATACATACCAATAAATACGTATACTGCATTGTTTACTTTCTTGTTGATAAATATAATTTATCCGAAAACAGAAAACACCGGATTTCAGACATTAATAGGAGCCTGTATACTACAATAGATAGGTGATGTACTCAGGTATCTATTGTTTACGATTTCTATAGCTGGAACGTGATTTATGGTAATCGGATAGCGATTGATTGTACATTGTTTAATGTACCTAGATGGCGTCCCAATTGGTGGTCATTATTAAAAATTTCACGCCACGATTCCTCCATATTGACAAAACTGATTCAGTTCACAATCATTCCCTGTGAGTAATGTCCGCTCGATAAAAGCGATGTACGCCACTGATACGAACAATTTTAATTAAGGTAAAATTTCAGTTTCGGTGTCTGTGACGCGCCCGCCATGAAACTTGTTGAAATATGTATCAAAGGAAGCTGGCAAATTGAACGCATCACGAACAAGCCCGATTGCCGATGTACCGTGAATACACACACGTTATATTATAGCACAAGCAAAAGCACTAACCAATCAATCAATCAATCAGCCGATCACTAAAATAGGAAGCAAAAACTGTAGTACTTCAAACACAGAAGTGTGGAGTAATAAAAGTGTTTTTCGTGGGTATATTTTATGAGAGCATTTATTTATATAGCTTACGTAAAGCTCGTGGGGTACAAAAAGGTTAGCAAAAGGTTGTGTTTAACGCTCCCGTTATCGTAATAACGATACAACAAGTATGGCACGGTACGGTTTTCGATCGGAGTCGGAGATGGCGTCCATCCGGTTCCGGGAGTGAAGCGACTGTTTCTGCGCCACGATACAGAACGCCAAACGACCTCCCCTCATTTCGTACCTTACCATCTCATTATTTTTACACTGAAAGATAACATTGAGTGACATGTACTTCATATGATTATTACTGTATGTTTTCTTCTCGTTGGTTTTACTTTTGCGTTTTAAATATTGTGTAGAGGAGTTCCACGGAGTCTGCCTCGGGCAGTGTTTAATTAATTAATTAAATATAAAATCTTATTCAGTGACTGTTTGAATAAATAACATTACATTACAGCAACCTCATTTATTCACAAGGGAAATTAAAATTACAATTTATTGTACACCAACAAATATAAACACAGAAAATTATGGACAATGAAGTAAAATGTCACAAACAATAGAAGTTTTCCAGAACAGATGCGACCTAATTTAATGTAATATACACGAGCAAATAATAATATACAAATATTTCAAAACTTCCACACTTAGGAACATTACAAATATGTTTTGAAAGGAAGTTTCCGTAACAAAGTTATTATTACAATCACTATGGCAATGTGTGGGGTGTTCCGAGACGCGGGACATACGCAACCTCGCTCGAGGGTTCATTCCTGTTATAATAACAACGAAATTGAGTTCAATTATTATCAGATTAAGAACGAAACGACAAGGGCTTTGTACCTCTAGATCTATTATTGTGTACAGACTCCCCTATTATCCGTATTTTCGCATTACAAAGTTTATTATTCTGCCGGTACCCGGCAACAGGGCGCTATTAAAAGATTTTCAAAGGAGAGGAGTTCTTTGTCCCCGGCGCTAGATAGAATGCCCATAGTTTAGTAATTGGCGATTGTTATCTAGCATAGTACATAGGTAATTTTTCTTAACAAGCTCTAAATGAAATGCGGGATCACGCTCCGCTCGTCCAGTCGCGATTCATCGGCAGGATATCGACGCTATTCTAGCAAATAGGCCGGAATGAGCACATCGAGCACGCATTCTCGTTTGTGAGCGCCTGCCTGGCGGCGAACTTCTCTCTATTACGTATTTCCCAAATAGGATAGCTCCGGTTATGATTGTGCCGACTATCGCCAGGATTGAAGAAAACTTGCTTCACCGCTCTACTGCAACTTCTAACAATATCAAATTTTATTGAAATCCAAAAGGATACGAAAAGAAAATTGGCCGTCCACAGCACGCCAGCTTTAAGCTTCTACATAGTTTCTCACTCAATTTTATATCCAAATTTCAACTCCAGGCCCGACTCGCTGATATGAACGTCACGTTCTTAGCTTATAAGCTAAGAATTTTGCAATTCAAGTAAGTTTCTTGTAGCTAACTTTATAAGTTACCTACCCAAGTTTTAATTAGAATTTATTAGACGTCCAGTACTTTATTTATCAGCAAACGGGAAACTAATTTTAAATTTTCTTTGGTAAACAAAGAAACCTAAGACAGGCTGTTGTGTGCATGTGGGTACAATCCTACTTATACATAGTGGAGTGCAAGTTTAAAAGCGGCGAGTGTATAAATTGAAGAGTGTCGGCAGATACACATCGTTCCCGACTTGACACAAAGATGTGGGTTTAGGGCGATCTTTTAGAGGCTCGTAGAGATAGTGCGGCGAATTGAATGCTGCCCGTTTGCTGGCTTATCCCAGTGTAACAGATACTTTGTTATTTTTTATTTGCGTTCTCCAGGCACTTGCTCGGTGATAACACTATTTTCCTTAATACAACCTCCCATACTCCATAATACAGAACGTTATATATTACATTACTTTCCTTTTTTGCAAACGTAAGCAATTGTGGAATGGAAACGTCACAATGGGAATTATTACCCGGGTAGGTAAGCTCATTCGAGTTATCTGATATATTAACTCTTACAGAAACAGGTATAATAAAGTTGTCATAAGACGGTTACGTCGCCATATTTTTATGGGCTTATTTAGCGGCATCCAAGAGGGATAAAATAGATATCTGCGCGTCAGCTTTACAACGCTATTTTACGTTAATCAATTATCGGCATTTCAGCGTGGATCCAACTGACAATAAGAACAAAAGAGGAATGTTTTATTTAATTTTGTCTTTGAAACGAACGATGTCTTTGATAGAGTAAACGCTGGATATAGTTCGTCATTACGTAGAGGGCTACGGAGCGTAGCACGGTAAAATAACAACGTGCGCCTCTGTGGAACAGAACACCGCCCGATGGCACTCTCGTAGCCCGTAGCCCTCGCAAAAACGCAAGGTAATGCGAGAATTTCCTCCAAGTGTTCACTGCTTTTGTATTTGTAGCAGGGATTACACATGTCGAGGATACACTCGTACGTTTTTCTAATAGTTAAATAATAGTTTTGTTTAAAGTAATACTGTCAACTGAGAATTCTCGTAGCAAGTTGCTACGAATTTCGTAGCAGTTTATCTACTTTGTAATGTGTTTGAATCATTACGAATATTAAAGGTCGGGTTTATTTTGGTCAATTAATGTTTCTGCTTATGTCCTGAAAACAAAAATAACTATATAATTAAAAAGATTTTCGTCTTGTACCTACACAAACGATTTTGGAACAATAACATAAAAATTAATGAAGGTTCTCTACGTGACCGGGACTTGCTATGTTCTGTTTATTGGACGGCCATCCCAACAAAATGACAATATAAAGTCATGAGCAGGCTATATCAAGACTGCTGAGTAATACTCGTCATATAATAAGAAAGGGTCTTACATAAAATGAATTTACTATGATATCAAGTGCGAAGGTGGGTCATAAATTCTTATGAAAAGCCGCGTCTATTTATAAAGTAGACGGGTCTAGCTTTATTACTCGGCTTGTAACAGCTTAAACTGCTTTTAGCGAGCTCAGTACATGGTCGTGGAATCTCGGGGGAGATGTGAAGGCTGTACGGCGGGGCTGGCAGGTCTGCTGCTTATTTGTACAACAAACCGACAATGCCGCCGAGATCAAAGGTACAGGAATTAATTTGCGAACGCTATCTCTCGCCCCTCGGCATGCGAGTCCCCAGACCATGATAAACCCTAAAAAAATATTAGCCGTTTTTGTATTCCTTTTCGTGTTCTACTGTGCTCCGGTGCTCGCCGGTGGAAGGATTAACGAATATTTCGCAGAGCGCGGCACGACTGACTGGCACGTCGATATCAAAAAGATGTATCTTTTTCCTAAAACTCATATTCAGAAAACGAATAGGTAGGTATCTTTTATCTAAAACTTTGAATCATAAAACTAATATTGTTTCAAAAAATTGTCCAAACTTGATTTCGTTAATATATCAATTACCCAACTTCGGGTAATTGATATAGATACTTAGTAACATAAAAATTACTAGCTATAGCTACTCTATTATCAACTTTGTGAAAATATTCTATTTATTTTGAACTCCGATGTCCGTAATAGTAAACAAACAAACAAAAATATCAACTGATATTTACATTTACCAAGTGAACGGATTTCATAAATAAATAATATACATTCAGCGCATTTTGATGGTAGGTAAATATAGCCAGAATACCGTGCATGCCTGTTTCAATTAAACGTTAAAAGTTAAACAAACAAATGTTGAAATAAAAACGATGGCAAATGCATTGGACCTAATATATTACGTTCATCAATATACACAGGCGTAGGTGCCGCATGTATAAACAAGATGCATTTCATTACGCAAGTCAATACCAGCATGTTTACTACTCCGCATCTAAATACCTATTTGAAGACAACTTTCAAGTCTGTTTTCATCCATGTTAATATACCTACATAAACAGGCCATGGAGGATTTAAAATATGAGTATGTGCATTTTCTTTTAGAATAAAGTTTTGTATTAAAATAGCTACGTCTTTTGCATATTTGGCATGAAATCAACTGATCCTCGTATTCTTATCATATAATTTTGATCTTATAATTTTACTATTATAAGAAGTAATTTACTAAACTGTATGGGCTCACTGGCGGCACGGCACGGCTAGGGATTCTTTTGCGACGAATAGAAATATAACTCAATAGCATAGCAATAAAATTTAGATTTCAACGGCAACGATGCCGCGTTATACTTAGGCATACCGCGACTCTCTAGGCATCATCATTGAAATTTTAATTTTATTGTCATACTATTTAGATATATTTCTAGTCGTCGCATAAAACTTCATTGCCGGGGCTTGCTGACAGTAGGCCCTATTAGTTATGTAACTTCTAAGCATTGCTCACTAGATCCAAAATACTCATTACATCGTTAGCCAACTGAACTGTTTATAATAATTAGCGTGAAATACGCTACACTGGATAATTACGTCAAAATAGATACCTGTTATCAATTTTATTAGCTAAAATTTGCTTCTATTAAGGCTGACATTGTTCCTAATAATAAAATAGATGTTGAAAGTTAATTTCTGATCTTGTAGTTGATAAAAAAGAGTGAAAGCAATTTAAAACTTCTCAAAGAATATTATCTTTTTTTCTATAGAACTTAACAAACGATAAAAAGAAGTATAATTTTACTACCTAAACTAAAAAGGTCGTATATTTTTTTAGGCTCTGTGTATAAAGTTCAGCAAACTTGACAGTGTGTTTAAGCGCGATCCCTTAATTACTAATCTAGTAGAGTAGATAAATAAGATAGGTAACAAATTACCTCTTACTTGGACGGAGAAAGGAACTAGTTAGTTTAAGATGGTTTGCACACTACATTGATTAACTTATAAATTAGATTTAAGACAAATAGATCTTGCGGAAATGTAAAGAAAACGACATGTTTTATTGTGGTTGAGGTTATTTATAACGTGTACAATATGTGGCTAGCTTCCAAAAATACCTTGTTTTATTTGACAATTAGGTGTGATTTTGTCGAAATAAAATACAGTGGTATTGAATGTTCATATTATCTAGGTCGAATATGTAATATCACAAGAAAACTGAACAAAATTTTCAAGAATTTTAAAAGTGTCCATTCAACTTTTCACATTTTTATAAAACGCCCTCACTATTCACTATAATCTTGACTTAAACGTGTGTGCACATCCTAAGCTGCTGAGGTGGAGCAGAACGTCGCCCGATGGAGGCAATATGTTAAGGTAATGGACCGGCCCTCGGAGTGCACTTGATTAAGTCGATCCGTGATAGCGACGCGATGAGCCTATCAACTAGCCACTCAGCCGGACCGCTAACAAAAGTAACTATGTGCCCAAATACAGCACTACCTATCAGATATCAATTGAACATTTACATAATTATACGATCTTCAGCATTGCAGAATAGGACGATATCGATGGGAATTAATTAAGATTCCAAACTGGAGAGCAGGACTAATTAAGAGTTGTTCAGTTATATCTATAATCCATTGAAGTTTGTTAAGTAATAAGATCTTGTTATAAGAGGTTATAACCACTCTAATTAAGCACAAGAACACGAAACAAGAAGCCTAGTTATAACCATTATTAGGGAAAGACTGTTAAATATGTATCTAATTAAACAGCTACTAAGCTTTTAAAGCCTTAAAAAACCTTGTTAGTTCAGACATCATAGACCGATAAAAGGTTTTTTTTAATGGACGTCTATTTTCGAATAAAGTTCCAGCCTTGATAGAGTTTTTAATGAAAAATGGCGTCTTCCACTAGATCCCTCGGGTTAATCTGCGTAAATAGCCGACCATCCTGTTAAATAGCGTAGGCACATCGCGTGATGGCGCCGAGTGTTCTTCATTAAGTCGATATCCGGGGACCACTCCGCCGCGAAATGTGCTTTGGCTAACGTTTATTTTCAGTGTTTTTACTTCTAACCCACTTTAATTTATAATAATTGTTATGGCATTGTTATCTTTGTCTTTATATCTGACAGAATTTACTTTTTCGCATTCCATGGCATTAAGTGATTGCAGCATGTGTATATTGCATGCGTTACAAATCCCCAGGTTTGCAGGGCACGGCCATTGTAAACACGAATTAGGCCAGTTAGGGGACAGCGTTGCCAAGAGATGTAGAGATAGGGGCCGGCCGAGATCCCTCGTGCTCAGTACGATTGATTTAGCTTTATTGCTGGTAATAAATTTACCCCTCACTAGCCATTTTATTTTTTTTACTTAGTCCCATATATTTAGTGGAAACATGAAAGCTACTTCATTTTTATTAGATTTCTTTGAACTCGTCTGTGATTAAATTTTCTTCGTAGCTACGCAGTATTACACTCGGCTGGAGTAAAGCATTTGTAGTAAAGTTTGATGGCAGCTTCTGTTGTCTGGGGTTACACTGTCCCCGGCGACATTGTTGCATGAAGAGACTTTTTACGATCATTCCGCTGCGCAGGCAAAATGTTCCTTTAGTGCCGATATCATTCCGTAAAAGTAAATAACGTTTCAGCTCGCCCGATCATACGTCGGAGCAGTTTAACGAGTCAGTGCGGAAGATTTACCTGTTCCAGTGCATTGTAATGGTTGTAACGTTTAACATTCTTCTGGCCGTGTGCCAGCTGCCTATTATTGTAGCTATTATATCGTGCTAGCTTCCGAGAGTAATGAATGTAAATTGTATTTATAGGGAGTAACGGTCCGCGGGCGTCTGTGAAGTTGTAGCAGAACAAAGGGCGTCGAAGACGGCGAGTAAACAAGTTGCAATAAGTTTCACGGCGAGCCTGACATTTACTCACTCCCTACCTTGCTACAGTTGCTACAGCTCGCCGCCTCTCTAAATGCCATTATTGCAGTCTACTCCAACTGTTGAACACAAGACTTTATTCCTTCACTGCTTAAATATACTTTGTGAAGAAGAAGTCACTTCGTTGTCTTCTTTAGAAAGCACTCTGTCTTAAGCTCTGTTCATAAAGCTCTATTTAAAAATATGATATTGTATTCTTGTACGATAGTTATAAACTTTGAAGCTGTACCTGCCTATAATATTTTACTGTATAAAAAAACAATTTACGATACCTTAATTAGGTATTTAACATTCACCTCATTTTCACTTTGATTTAAATCGTGTCTGTAACACAAACGAAATCGCTTGAAGCGAGGAAACCTTTTTAGTATTCCACGATTCGGCACTTTATTTACTTCAACATTGACTTAATCCACATAGACTGGACCTTTTGTGTTTGATACAAATAAAGCAGGAAACATTTAAGGTACGTGACGGAAAATTCCATAGGTGTTAGGGCCGGGGGCGTGCGGGGCGGGGGCGGCAAGTCGACGCGCGGAGATAAGGCCGGCCGGCGGAGGCTACAATTAAATTTTCCGGTGGAGTCGCGGCCGCCGCGAAAGGGTTCTCACTCTCGTTACGCTACGATAAGGAGGTGCACCCATTGATTGTACCTACACCCTTACTTTATCCTGGCTCTGTAGTTTACATATGTAGGTATGTTGGCACCGTTCAGGCTACATAGACATTGAATAGACTTATTCTGCGATAGTGTTAACTTTATACAGTTTAAAAACTTGAAGATTCAATAGTATTTGTTCAACAAAAAAAAAAAAAAAAATTCAACAGTTTGTTTTCATGTTGTTGCAAGAAAAAGTAAGTCTCTTGTTACATTTGCGTTAAATAAGGTTACCCTATGGCAATAATCTTATCTTACCTAAGCATTAAAATTTAATGAAAGCTGACATAAAGGCCATGTAAACACAGCTCTTAGTAAACACATATTTTTGCTTACAAGATTATGTAGATATTTGGAATTGTTTTGCTCGGCAACCTGCGAAATGCGATTACGGTAAAACCGTCTGAATCTGTACGAAAACAGAATCTCTTTAATTCCAAAATAGTGTAATGTGGTGTCCTTAATCCGCGGAACGGTTCTAATGCAGACGATTTAGCTAGACCACAATATGGTATTGTCTGCCTTATCGGGCATACCGTGCAGGATTGCAGATGCATGCGGCTCGCTCGTCCTTCAAATATGATTGTGTTTAGTACCTACAGTTTCTATGGATATGACTATCTTTACAAGTTGTGAGTTATATGGACACAAATCTTGTATTCATGCTTTAGATTCTTAATAACTAAACATGTAAAACGGGCTACTTCTTTTCCTGTTTTAAAAAACTACAGAAACTAGTTACAATAATTAATTCGTAGGTCCTTTTTGTCAGTAAATGTGCTTAGATCGAGAACGCTACCAAAATTAAATCATTTTACGTTATTTTGTTAGACCTCACAATTTTGTACATATTCCTTTAATCTGTTATTGACATAGTGGTTCAGTTATTACAACTAACATCGAAAATTAAATTAAAGTGTGTGTTCAGTAATTAATGAAACAATGCTAGCTGCGCACAATGTTGTACAGTCGCTTCAATTTCCAATTTCGTGTTTCATTAACGAAGGCCTTATGTAATTCGAAGCCTTTTCTCCCCATTTTGTGCGTTTATAAGGATTGCTGGATAATTTGAAAATGTTATACATTTTAATTGGGCTGAGACCAAAATAAGGCAAACAAGTCAGTCTCGTCTAGACGTGCAGACGAGAGGGCGCGTCAGTCGGGTTCACTTATATTTTATTAATACTGTCTTCTTATAGGTAAGCCGGTACGACATCTTTTAAGCCGCGAGCTACACACTTTTTACGACTAATAAAATAAGTATAACATTATTTTCATTTAATTTTTCTTTTCTTTCTCTAATGGCAATTATTCTGTTCAAACTGTCGGTGAGACCGGCGGGAAATCAATGAGGTCCATTCCGCAACCGCTGTTGACTTTCTCTAATTGAAATCAAACTGCAATGGACTAATGAATTGAAACTGAATTTAATTTACGAGTACATATCCCTGTGAGTGTGTACTTTACCTATGCAATTAAACGGATTGTGTTCGTATTACACATTTCCTAACATGTAATTACATTGTTTTCGACGTTGCGATAAACATCGCCGTTGTTAGCGGCCGGTTCATAAGTTCTTTATTATCAGTTTTATGGGTCTATCTGAGCGCAAATTGCCGATAACTACTAAAGTTAATAGATATTGTAACATTACATAAATATACGATATCATCACCGTCACACTGGGGCTATAAATTCGGGCTACTATCAGACAAAGTGACCAACTTTGAATATAAACTCTCTCACCAAAACTTTATTCGGCTATTTAAGGAGTATTATGTTTATAGAACTAAAACGGCAATGCGAGAAAAAAATAAGAGTAAATTGCAGAGCCGACATTTTAATTTTATGAATCATATAATTTTCAGAGAGGATATGACGTATACGTAAATTTTATGCAGGTTGATATACATATATATATAATATGTATATCAACCTGCATAAAATTTACACATAAAACATCAAATAGGTATATAAAATAGCGCGCAAGAATTTGATGCGCTTTCATCCTTTTCGGAGGTATAAAATTTCCACGCGATATAAAAGGTACAAGCAACCGCAGTTCAGAGATTTGCGTTTATATCTCAGAGCTTTATTTAATAATCTGACTCATGCTGCACGTTTCACGTCATATCGATACAAGTATAATATGGGAAATACTCTTATGAATGAAGTTAGAGGTGCTTCTTCACTTCAGGTTATGTAAATGGCCACATCAATGGATATAATCGTCTTGTTAAATAATAATAATAATATAGGGATCCTGCCGTTGTGCCGAAAAGATTTTGCCAAGATTTCACTACCCAAACAAATTTTAGCAACATTTTTTTATACCAATGCAATGTTTGGAATAATTTAAGTACGCACATTTTCATTTGGTAAAATTTTTACTTGGCAGAATATTATCATTTAGGCATTTGGTCTATACTCAAATGATTTATTACAGCAAACAATCTTTAGACAGTAAACGTTTGGTCAAATAATTTGTTATGGCAAAAAATATAAAGGCAAAAATAAGATTTTTTGGGAATTATATAATAAAAAAATGCAATTTTATTTTAATATAATTGATTATTTAATACAAATAAGGAAAAAAAGAGATTATTGTTAGCAGGCTATCAAGAACCAAACTAGTTAGACATGCTAAGGTTAATTAAAAAAAATGGTTAGGTTAGGTGAAAACTGTGACCTCCTACGCACGAGCCGAGCGAGCGAAGCGAGCGGTGCCGCGACAGCGGCCGGCGAGTGGCAGAAACGACTAGATTATATAGAAAAAAAAATATGGAAAAAAACAGGCTACCCGAGACTGAACTAGTTACACTATAACAATTGACTGAATAGAAATGGTAAATTGAAAACTGGCAAAAATATTTGGCAAATTGTATTTTGCGTAAAATGAGCTATTCCAATTGAAATATTTGCCTACATAAAAATTGGTAAATTTGTGAATAGATTTTTTGCTAAGTAATAATTTGGCAAATGAAATTATGCGGAATTTTTTTTGGGAAGTGATAATTTGGCAATTTCTTTTTGATGAAACAAGGGAGACCCAATAATATTATCTCACTACCGACAATGTGCTTCTCATTAATCGTTTTCTTATGGTAAGATATTAGAGGAGATTCCCTGCCCCGTTGGTCTCGTGGTCGTGAGCGCGGCTACTGGACGGTGAAGTCCTGGGTTCATTTCCCAGGTCGGGCAAAGTGTTACTGGGTTTTTCCGTTGGGAATTTCTGTGGGTGGTGAGATACCCCCATGCCTCAGAAAGCAGGTCAAGCTGTTGGCCCTGCCTGCCGGGGTAGCGGGATCGTCCGAAAGGGTTACCGCTGCCCTGGTACGTAAAGGGCTAAGGAAGGAACACGGGTGGGTTTTAGTCAGTAAGAGTCTGACACTCCCTTCTGCTCCACCCAGAGCGGGAGGAGTCATTTGATGATTTCCCATCCTGAAAAAAAAAAAAAAAAAAAAAAAAAAAAAAAAAAAAAAAAAAAAAAAAAAAAGCTGTTGGCCCTGCACCTGATCTCTCTTCGGTCGTGTCGGGTTGCGTGCCTTCCCACACACTTGTGCACTATAATATCTCCCGCACCGAAGGTTAGTTTTCGTTAAGATTGGCCGACACGGCCGATATGCGGTCTGGAGGACTATTTATTAGAGGACAAAAAAATGTTGCTGGCCTATGTATCTATACATCTATATCTTCTTCCCCATCTATACATACGAGGATAATAAAATCGTAGCGAAGTCAAATCTGTACATTGAATATTTTTGGAAAAAAGTTATTGATACGAGGTCTGGGAACGATTCCAATGCCAAAAATATAGGCTTTTTATATTTTCTGTTTGTCTGAATGTATTTTTCAGCATCACGCAAACACTAGCGGATAAACTTTGTTCCTTTACAAAAACTGTTATAAAATTTTCAGGGAAATATCTTGTGAAAACTCAGAATTTCATTTTCATCAACCAAATTATTTTGTAATTAAAAATGTGAGAAATGTTTGCTCAGGCTACTGCCTGGGTGTTATTTATTGTTTTCAACACGTGGCGTTGCTAGTGGGTGTATTATGGTTTATATTGCAGACGTGGATTTATCGTAGCTGTGTGCTATGTAAAGTGAAAGCGGGTATGGCCACAATGCGCGGGGTGTACAGCTGTAGTGGGCACGGAGCTCGGGGCCACTAAATATGTAGGTGCAGAAGGTCCGTTCTTAACAGCGAGCGGCAACGCAAGCACACAACAACGGGTCCACCTATAACGTGTAGTGCAAGCGCACTCGTGAATGGGGTTCGTTATGAAAAACGGAGCCAAATGCCCGAAGTATTTTATATTGAATTTGTGTGTAAAAATCCACGCGCGTCGCGTTGTCTGCGCCCCGTCGAACGCGACGGTGCGCGCTACGGCACGTTGTAGTGTGCGATCCACTTAAGATTGCCGTAGGCATGCTTCGACAGACCTGTACCTGCTCCTGTTTTCACTCGTTGTATGGTGCGTGCCTTCTGTGCCTGTCGTCTTTGTGTCGGGGCGCACGGCAGACGGAGACGGGGCAATTACCACAATTTGCAATTAATTACAGCGCGGCAGTGACCGCCACCGGCCCCTGTCGCTCGCCTACCTTGTTTATCCCTTCCCCGTACCTACATAACAGTTAAATGTTATTATATTTGATCAAGTAATGCTCTTTAGCGGAAAAACTTTAAAGGTGTGCCGTGACGTTTATCTAAGTACATGTAGCGTAAAGTGTATTGGTAGACTACAGAGTCTATAACGTATTTGTATAGCGTTGTACACTACTATGCTCATGTAAACTACATAATAACAACGTCGTTATTCTACATAACATAACAAGCAAACTGCTGGCTGTTAATTTGTAAGCTACTGTGTACTTACTCAATGAAGGTGCTTGGTAACTTGGTATAATATTATGTAGCTCAGCTCGTGTCTTGTACAACAAACCAGAAATTATTTTATAATTTACCTCTTAATCTGGCCAAAAGATTAGAGTTTGTAATCCCGACAGCCTGAAATTCGTATTCTATTCAAAAACTTCCCTTTCGTTAAGTAAATCTGAAGTTGTTTGTCGTAACAAGAAAGCCTTTATGTTCCATAGTTACCTTCGTCTCAAAATAATATTTGCGTGACCTTTATTTCATCTGGCAGTACGCCTAGGTTTATATAAGAGTCGATCTTGTTACTGCGGCTCAATCTCAAAGTATTTGCTTTAGGCTCAGACTCGTCGGTTTCAGCGAATGTGCTATCGCAAATATCTCATATATTATTCCCATTTCAACAAGTCAACCTTCTCTAAACGTAAGAGGATACATATATTATTAGGTTGACTATAATTAAATATCCGAGTTTTTCAAACGTATTACACGTATATTCCGTAGTCTGAAAGACTGTTGACAGCACCTGAAACAAAGTTGTTCGGGAATTATTACTACGTTTAAGCCCAATTAAGGTGCTCAAGTGAACGTTTATAAAGGCTTTGATCTATAGTTTAGACGGAGTGACGAATGGAATGGTGCTCAGTTACAGTTTAATTTGTCTGTGTAGTGTCGTTACACAGTAGCACTGTCGATCGAATAGATGGCGGCTCACAGCAAATAAGGGTCCTCGAGTTGGTGACACGAGAACAACTCGCGGCAATGTATCTAGTGTCTCCGAAACCAGTTAATGTGACTCGCCAAGTTATTCGACCGGGAAAGTCATTAGCAATTCAAATACCTAACCACCGCATGGCTACCCCGGCAGAGGAGGGGATCCTCTTTCACATGACCGCTTTTGTAAATTATTTATTACTGTTTGGCTAGTTCCAAAAACCGCTTTGTTTCATGGACTAATACGAACTTCGTAAATGGAAATAACTCTCTTAATATTTGGCTCAGTTCCGCAGTATACCGTTGTTCTATTTGCGACAGTTTATATTACAGAACTTCTTTTGCCTGGCGCTTGGCCGGGTGTGTTGGCGGGTTCTAGTTTAAATAAAGGAACCGATCTTTAACAAAATATGCATGGTGTGCTCCTTTGTGTAGGACCCGATAATATTATTTATGCCATTCTTAATTTGAGTGGCACTAAAGGAAAGAAATGAAATTGTTTTTTCTATAAATAGGATATCGGAATCACTTTTACTCGTCATATTTTTTTTTTTAAAGCTTGGTGGAGTCGACATGAGACGAAATGGCGAAAACAATTCAAGGGTCACAGACTCTTTTAAACACCAGACATACCTAATCTTGATGAGGGGCTTGTAGCTAAGTAATAACAGCCGCACGGGTCGACCGATCAGGTTAAGCTACGCTTGCCGCGGTTGGTCCGTGGATAGGGTACCATCTTTACATACCAAAACCCTTCCGTGCTTCGGAAAGCACGTTAAGCCTGTCATTTGTGAATCTTTGACAGTCGTTACGGGGCGTCAGAAGCCCGAAAGTCTGACAACCAGTCTTACCAAGGGGTATCGTATTACCCAGTATCTGGGTTGTGGAGGTCAAATAGGCAGTCGCTCCATGTAAAATACTGGTACTGGGCTGCATCTGGTTAGACTGGAAGCTGACCCCAACATAGTTAGGAAAAGGCTAGGCAGATGATGAGATACCTAATCTTGATCAGATCATGTGCGGACAATGTAGATTTGGGCCTGAAATGGTCTTTTAACGAAAGAACCCCACAGATTTGAGGGAACCAGTCTAGTCAAGCAAGCATTTCTCAGTAATCGTGTAGCTTAACTCAGAACTTCAACGACTGGGACTGAGATTTTTGGTCTATTGGACCGGTGCATGGGGAATGTTCACTAAATCCTAAGCACATTTTCAAAGAGTTTTAACAAAGTGGCCCTCACACCACACGCACAGCTTTTATCCACTAAGCCCCTCAATTTTTAATGTAATTAAATTAGCAATTTGCCGTTTAATCCGCCTGACCTGCACAATACCATACAACTTAGTAAACTTGATGCTGCTATCACTCCATAACGAATTCTATTCCAGTTCCGCAACCAACAACACTTATTACTGGTCGTAATAACCTTAGTCAAAGTCTGCTTATTATAATATAAATTAGATTAGATACCTACATAGAAAATATATAGTATTCCGTTTTCAAGAGAATATGTTAATTTAAATTAGCTAATTACAACACTTCCATTTCTTAGGGTCCGGGCGGTTAATGCTAATCTCCGGAGTTCCAGTTAAAAAGCTTTTTAAGTATGTTACTGTGGCAAGTGGGGTTGGTTCCGGGATTTTACTTTAATTTTAATTCATTTGTACTTATATGTTGTAACTTCTAAATCAGGTTTGCATTTCTTTGGGTAGGTCGAAGTCCACGTCGTTTGCCAATTTACATCGTAGAATTTCGAAGTCCTTGATGGGACTGAATATAACGCAAAATCTCCAAAATTTTAGAATTTACTATTTCACAGAAATATGTGTTAATATGTTACTCAAATAACGCGAGTCACTCGTCTCTGTCATATGACAGCTTTTGTTTGAAAGAACGTTAAGAATTCCAATCATAACGCCGGAGGTTCCTCGAGACAAATTGCAAACGACTTTGTTACATACGTACCGCGTGCCGAGCCACACCGGGCGTGCCAAGCTTAGACACAGTGTGGCGACCTTAAGATTTACGAAATCACTTCCTTTGTAATCTTTGAATGAAAGGTATATTTCTTTGAGATACTATAGCTAATAGCAAATCATTATTGTTTTTGTATGTAGGATAATAATAATAATAATAATGGAGGACGGTCCTTCGCTATCCAGGATGTCGAAATATCCAGAGGAATAGCGAGCCGATAAGGATCGAACGAGGCATATTCCAGGGCGACAGTTTGAGTCCGCTTTGGTTCTGCTTAGCCTTGAATCCTCTAAGCACGCCGGTGGAAGATTCAGGTCTAGGCTATCGGCTGAGGAGAGGTGGTCAGGTTATATCTCACCTCCTCTACATGGATGACCTAAAACTCTTTGCCCCCAAAAATTTGCAACTGATGGAGCTACTGAAAATTACTGAAACTTTCAGTAGCGCCATCAGGATGGAATTTGATGTGGACAAATGTGCGGTCATGCACGTAAAGCGAGGGGAGATCGTGGAATCCGTGGGAACCCAACTCTCGGATTCCACAAATCTTAGAGCCCTCTCCGCATCCGAAACCTATAAGTATTTGGGTATGTCGGAAGCGCTGGGCATCAATGTTACTGACAGGAAGCAATCATTGAAGGAGCGCTTCTTTAGCCGCCTGAAATAGTATTTAATAGTCTTTTATCAGGCGAAAACAAGGTGCGCGCTTTCAACGGTTGGGTCATGCCGGTTTTGATGTACTCTTTCGGCATACTCAAATGGACTCAAACCGAACTCGACGCCCTGGATAGGAGGGTCCGTACGCTGCTAACTGCAAATCGAATGCATCACCCACGGTCATCGGTAATGAGGCTGTATATCCCGCGAAAGTGTGGAGGTCGAGGCTTTTTAAACGCTAAGAACCTCCACAATCGCGAGATATGCAGTCTCAGGGAATATTTCCTAGAAACCGTCGTGGGCATGCATCGAGATGTAGTCGCGGTGGACAAGGACCTCACACCGCTCTCCTTGGGTAAAGAGAACTGGCGCAAACCAGTAGTACTTGACACTAATGAACGCATGGAGGTATGGCAGAGTAAGGAGCTTCACGGACGCTTCTTTTGGGCCCTACATGGGCCCGATGTAGATCTACTAGCGTCCGTAGCCTGGCTGCGTTTCGGTGACCTCTTTGGAGAAACCGAAGGTTTTGTCTGTGTAATTATGGACGAAGTTATGATGACGAACAATCATCGGAGATTTATTGTGAAAGACGGCACGATTGACATCTGTCGGGCTTGCCACCGGCCGGGGGAATCAATCAGGCATATTATCTCCGGGTCTTCTCGTCTAGCTAACGGAGAGTACTTTCATAGACACAACCTTGTAGCTAGGATAATCCATCAGCAACTTGCTCTGAAATACTACATGTATGTGCCCGACCCAGTTCTCGAAAATGGAAATATCACATTGTACTGGGATCGATCCATCATCACTGACAGGACTATTGTTGTCAATAAGCCTGCTATAATGGTAGTGGATCGATCAGAGCGACGCGCAATGATTGTTGACATAACCGTCCCGCATGATGAGAACCTCGTGAAAGCCGAGAAAGATAAACAAATCAAGTATCTTGACTTGGCTCGCGAGGTTGTCGACATGTGGGTGTGGACTCAGCGATCATTGTGTCGATAGTCGTGACAGCCAATGGCTTAATAGCCAAGAGCCTCGACCAACACCTGAGGACGCTCTCGTTGAGCAGCTGGATCAAGGGCTTGATTCAGAAAGCGGTACTTCTGGACACGGCTCGCATTGTGAGGAGGTTTCTCTCTCTGGAGCCCTGACCACCGGTAGCTTGGACCCTGTTCCTGATACCGATGGGCTACTATTTTTTATATTTTTAGATGTTTTTTTTTATCTTTTTGTTTATAAAAATATTTTAAAATGTAATTTATAAGTAATTAGATGAAATAAAGGAAATAATAATATTATATTTATTTGCGTAAAACATGGTATAAAATGGTGTTACAGTACATAAATAGAGCAGACATGTTTTGCCAAAATTAAACATAGCATGCAAATATTTGTAATAACAATTTCCTTAACAAAATTATTATTATATTATAACAACACTATTTTCGCTCTAGGAATTGTTTTATACTATAACAACGATACAATATACGATACAACACACAAACAAGAGTTTTGTTTTGTTACGTTTAGTTTCTTCTGTTCATATTATTAATTTAGCTCTGACTTTAATTAGTAAATATTTAAGTTTTAATCTGTGCAGTGCATTTGTTAAGTTTTATTGTTAAATTGTTTCCATTTATTTTTATTATAAGTACTACGGTTTGTTTTCCCCTACAAATAAATACGATTGTTTATTCTGATAAAGGTCTCTTTTTGCCGGTACACGCATGTCGTGTACTAACTTTAATGTAACTGAAATGTAAGCTGTTGTAAAATCTGACCCAATTTTAGGACTGACTGACTTCATGTTGATTATGCGGGGTTGAAATTGAACCTCCGATATTTACCTAATGGTACACCTCAATAACAGTAGCAAGTTAATAAACAGAAAGGAAAAGTTTCAATATCTTTGAAAGCGCATAATATCGCAACGTTCGAAGTTCTCCGCCTTTTTATTTTACCAGAAAGGAAAGGTATGTATGAGACTAAACAACGGCAGTACCGAGAGAATATTACCTATAGAATCTTTAAATATTTGCGGAACTCGATACGTAAGACTTTTTCTACTTACTGTTCTGTCGACTTTCAATGAAATTTAATGATCCCCTCTAGCGCATTGGAGACGTAGACTAGATGTGGAGGCACCTTACGTTTAATTTCAGTATGTTTTCATTTCGAAGCGTAGGAGTAATTCCACCTCTTAT
Source organism: Apamea epomidion (assembly GCA_947507525.1). NCBI lineage: Eukaryota > Metazoa > Arthropoda > Insecta > Lepidoptera > Noctuidae > Apamea > Apamea epomidion. The sequence goes on from OX382225.1 coordinate 11,136,772, forward strand.
AAAACATATTTTCTCCGTAGTAATTCTGCTCTACATGAAATTCAAAATAAGTACTTACAATTGATACTACAGAAATACATACTTCAAGTTGAGGTGGTTTATTACTGTAATTTACAACCTCTTAAAACTTTACACCGAATTTTGGAGAGGAACCTTCATTATAAGTTTTAAAGATATCGCTGCGTGCTTTTCTCTAAGGAAACAAATCAATTTAATGTATCCGTCGATGTTCAAGGTACCGTCGTTACATAACGTATCGGATTACAATGGACTTTGATCACGGGCGATGGTACGTAACTACAGGGTTGATAACACTTTTGGGAACTATTCAAACAACGTGAACGGCGAGCGGAATATATTAGCTGGTTATCACGGCAGACGTATGTCTATCCGTCACACCATGATTAATTTACCTGAGAATGTAATCCAATCCCAGCCTTAAACTAGACACGCGGAGCACGGCTATGAATTAATTGTTATCACATATACACTCACGTGTAGGTATTCTACTCGAGATTCCCACATACATACCTGAGCAGTGAATATTTAGATTCGCTGTGATATTAATTTGTATCAATTAAGCTAGTGTAATAGCAAATAGAAGGCCGTGTCGCTATTGAAGTGAGGGTGCCCGCTGACGATATAATTGGAGATCCGTAGAAGGGCATTAATAACAAAACAGATAACTATTAGAGGCGGGGGTTCCGGACCCCTGCCACTCGTTATGTTGGAAACAAGGAAATTGTAATAAAGTTACAGGATACGCCCGTTGCCCGGTAATATTGTTAAGGAAAATCGTTACAGGTTGTGATTGAGACCCGTACCGGAGCGTGTGACAAGTCCGCCATGTCACAAACCAATCTGATTATGTTGCTCATACAAATAGTTGTTGCTAGGGACGGGGCGAATAACATTTTATAGTTATTGTAGGTCAGTGCTACGGCCTGAACCGAAAGACATATATCAAAATAAGGACGTGGGAGCTAATTAATATAGCTCATCCCGTAAACGTATACGGCTGACATTGGGGTTTCTAATAGATGAATGCGGAGAGCTTACGTTATCTGTGATGCCACCACAATCACGCGCTTATCTAGTATTCGTTAAGCACGTGATTGCTGCATCATTCATTGTTGGTGATTAAAGTGTAGAGGGATTCTTCGGCATCCCTTTAGAATATAAAAAGCAATATATCATTTTTAGCACTTTCTTCTTGAATTATGGCCATGTTATAGGTTTTATAGCAATCCATAGACGGTTATTATTTTGTTGGGCGTTTATAACTGCGTAGTTGGCACGAACAAAGGGCAAGTATTGTTGGTTGCAGAGCCCAGTCGGACTCTCGGGACTTTTATTTTTTGGACATGTAATATCAAATATGGGAATTCTTTTTCCAGACATTTTGTTGTGTCGGCACTTTTTGAGCCCGGTATCGGATGTACGGGTTGCGGGTTAGTTAGCACGCTTTATTTTTGTTAGCAAGTTTTTTTAGGATATTTGATAATAACTGTTTCTACACTACCGAGTCTTATCGCGCTACAGGTTACAACTATAATCTACTTTCAATTACTGTACTTGTTGGGAAGGGAACTATAAATATTTTCCCAGGTTTATGTAGATAGCTTATACAGCTTTACAAAATACACGTTGTTTTGTTTCTATAATTAAACCTGCGAAACATGTTTTTTAATGAGGAATATACGGCAATTGGGTTTAAAAAATAACAAAAGAATTTGCAAAACAACTATTTTAAACATACTATAATTATTACTTACTTAGTATCTCTTCAGCAAACAGTAAGTACCTCCTTCAGTTACGAACGACTACGCTACCTATCTACTACGATAAAACGAAACACATTAATCCAAGAGTAATCCTTAACCGTTCGTATTGCAGTTACAGGGCGACTAGTTTCGCGTTAAGTTGCGTGTACGTTGCCACAAAGCTAAATCAAACGTCATTGCCACTGAAGCCCTTAATCACCCAACAAGCCTTTGATAAACCGAGCTGGTTGCTGAAGTGAACGCGTAAAGGACTTCACTATACGAACGTATTAATATTATTCAATGAAATGGGAAACTTCTATGAAATATATTTAGAACCTTACCTGGGTACATGATACGTTGATACTAAGATTCATATAATAGACTAGCTTTAGCCCGCGACTTCGGCCGCGTGAAATTTCTGGTTCCCTCGACCCACCGCGTCGCATCGCATCACCTGCCCGCGTTATCACATCGTTTTAGCTTAGCGTTTTTTCTGATTTTTTTTCTTTATGCTTAGCTCCTAAGGGTCATAGCGTAATGTTGCATAGCCTATGGAGTTCCTCCAGAATTGGGATCAAATGCAAACAGAATTTTCCAAACAAAAATATTTTACCTCTTTATATTATTATAGTATAGACAAATTCAGAGTGACTTGAATTTAAACTATGTTTTGAAGTTCTATACCTAGGAGTGATAGAAGTGTAGATGTAGATATTATTTCGTAGCACTCTGCTACGGGAGTGCTACGAACATCTTGTGCTGTAGCAACTTGACCAGCACGCGAAGTTATGCAGCTGACCACACTCTTTGATTACTTAGAACTCTCAGATCTTACTTCAAGATGACTAGAGATACAGAACTTGAATTATTTTCGTATCCTTGTATTTTAATTCTCCTAGTCCCAACAAACAACATTAACAAAATCATATTTATGAGTAAACTTTATATCAAACGAATTCACTCAAAGGGCCCGCTGTTCAATGTAGAATTTGTTTTATTTACTTAGGTAACGAGTAATCGAGACTAATTGTTATAGAGTAAATACACTGAAATATGTAATGGTCATTACGTGGCTTTAGAAAAAATATAATTTTACTTTCAGCATCGCAGCTCCACAAGAATTTAATTAACTCAACGGAGCGGCCAGTTTCAACGTTTGTGAAAAGAAAATATTAATTAAATTAAATTTTACCAACGATCGAGTGGCCGATTGAATGATAAGAAATTCGTTTAGCAGAGTTTGTCGGCGTTCATTATTGCACAAATAAACGATAATATATCACGATACAGACTAGTTAAATTCAAATGAAGACATAAAACTCTAAGTACATGAATATATGTTGCTCATTTAATTGTTCAAAAGCAGTTAAGTTTCGTAGATGCTCATAAATGTACACATAACGACTGTTTCGAAGTTGATCCTCGATTATAAAGTTTCAATTGTGTAGCTTATTTGCGTGGAGGTAGTACTCGACATAATTTGCTGGCGTCGTCTAGCAGCCTCTGATGCCGACGATTGGAACAAGAGCTGTTCTGTCTTCCAACTTGGTCTTCATCTACTCTCATAAGTAGCTGCAGGCCTATTACGTACCCGGTCATACAAACTGTGATGGCCGGGTAACTTCTTGTTATTTTAGAACACCCGTGTGCAGTGGTTTTAAACAGACAGGTATTACCTGAAGCGTAATATTTTTGTAATGTTTGGTGTAGTGTTTCAGACATAAGTTTTCAGTAAACCATTTAAATTCCGACGGTACGTGAATACATGAACTTTTGAATGTACGAAACGAAATTTCAACAAAAAAAAAAATACAGAATGCGTGATTCGTTTTATTGAACCGGACAGAGAAGTTGTATATAATATAGTGTGTTATATGTAGGTAAGGTTTCAGTTTATATCACGTGAACGTTATGATTGCCCCAATATTTTATTCTATTTATTTTCATTCCGGAAATTATTTAGATAGTCAAACCTACATGAAGTCAAAAGGGATTAATTTATTGTTAAATTAATTTTTGACGGTGAAATATATTTTCTTAGGGGAAGCAGAGCGCGGCTAATTGGATTGAAATTTTAGCACTTCTTGCGGCTCGCGTTATTGATTTTTGATGAACTTCTTCGCAAATAAACTCAACAAGAGGCTTTGTTTAATATTCTAAGTCAAACTCAAAACATGCTCATTTTTGAATACGAGAAATGACACGATCACGTGTACATTATCTGAAATTGACTAGAAATAAGTTTAATCAAATAATTTTACAAAATATATTTATGGTCGAGTAAATAAATATAAGGCACATAAACCCTATACATACATACGCCTACATACAAAGGACAAAAAACAACATAAAGTTGGATACAGTCTGAGGAAAATATCAAAATGAATTTATTAAAAAAATATTGGTATTCTGCAGGCAGAAACCATTGTTAAAACATAAAGTAACATACGTAACGTTTGTCACGAAGTCAATGGGTTCAAAGTTGAGGACTGCGTTACGTTTCATTGGGCATTTTCAATGGCTATTGTTAGCAGCCGTGATTGGACAAGTTCGTTCGCGATGTTTGACCGCAGTTTGTATGTTTCACGGATTATTGCTTGTCACTAGAGAAACAATGTAACTTTTGAGCGTGTTTACTTGTTAGAGTGCTACTTCTTGTTACACAAAACAGCCGACATATTCTGCAGATCACTGCAAGCTCACTTCACCTAAGTTTTGACGGTGAGATTTTTACAGAAAAGACCGGTGGGCAACTTCCGCTGTTTCTGATATGGATATAGTAACTTATGGCATGGTGTTTTGCAGCGTCCGTGTGTTATGTGCAACGGGTTAGTAGGCCAAGTATGTACTACTCTAGGTACTACTACTAGGTATCACAAAGTTTTACGAGAAATTATGCCGGACTAGGTACTTTTTCTAGATAGAAATAGTTGGCCTGTCCTTTCAATTAGTGTACTGTGATAGTGATAGTAGATACCATTTCCTATGATCGGTAGTAATAAATCGACAATTGGGAGAGGCTATGAATGATGATCAACATTCAATTTAATGAATACGATATGTAGACGCCCGTTTATTATATATAAATCAACCAGATGTAGGTTCCTAGTAATTCACAATTATGTAGGTAGGTAGATCTGGACAAAAAACTAAATCATGTTAAAAATATCAAAAACGTGCAGCACAACAAAATTCAGAACCAGACAGCCAGCCAGACATCAGTATGTTTAATTAAAATATAAAAACCAATATTTCGCTAACAAATAAATAAAATCAAATGTTAGTTGTAATTTCGTCCGGTGGTGCAGCTGCCGTGAAAGCCACGTATAGCAATAATGTCCGGATGTGAGGATTGCTACAAAGCATTTGTAGGTACCGGGTCAGCGAGCATTCTGAATTGCACCAATTTCTATTGTCTGCTACAAATTAATTGATATTGTTGTTATCATCCACAACTGAATTCAATCACAGCTTAGCAGTTAAATGTCTTTTTTCTAGATTTCGTTCTTCATTGTTCCATACACTTTACAATTCATTACAATGAAACAATAAGTCAACGTACAAAGTCGACAAAATACCTGAAAAGTATTTCAGAATGAAGTATTACAATGTTAGAAAGCTTTCTGCGATACCCGAGCACTATTACAAAGCCGTAAATGCCACAACAGAACGTGCCTGAAATATGGAAGTCGTCGTAACAGTTTATTGTCACATGAACGTTCTCCCAGATTGTATTATTATACCGACAAATCAAGTTGTCAGAACGTATACAATGTAGGGCCGGTGTTGTTGGAGGAATGCTCTCGTATCCGCCGTCTGCTCTATTTGCACACGTTTTGAATGTCATTGTCACGGTGCTAATTGCCGGCGACTGCACGAGCTCGCGGCCTCGCCCACACCTCCCGCATCTACATACATTTACAATACCTCTCTATTTTCCCCTGAATATGCAATTTCGGCTTTTCATGCTACACCACCAGCTGTTCTCATTAAAACTTTAATGAGGTATAAGGTAATATTTATTCGTACCTCGGCGAGATTATTGCGGTAATATTACAACGCGGGAGGAGGTGCCCCGCAGGCTAGGGGATACGAGTATGATATTTTAAAGTCTGTTTATTTCGTTTATGAGGAGCGAAAATGATCCTGAAAAGCGAAGGCCGCACGCAGTCGGTTCGGGGAGAGGGCGCCCTCGTCGCCGCCGCAGCTTCGAATTAATTTTTCCAGGCAGTTGAGTTCGAATGCGCTTCCGGCTTGAGTTGCCTCAACTCGAAAGCAAACTTTTCGTGTTTACATTACTTTAAATTCTTTTACCTCTTAGCTTTGCTTGCAATACTTTACATAGTATCATTCGTAGTATATTTATTTCATGTTACACAGGAAAGTAAAACGAGGAAGTTTCCTGGTTTTACTGCAGAATAAAATACTGTAAAGGTAAGTGTTTTTCTTTCGTTCATTCAAGGTTTTACGCCAACACAGACTCACTAATGTCTGCTGGAGCAACAATAAATTTTACAGTATCTACCTGACCTTTAGTCCAACAAATTACAGTTAAGTTTCAGAAGTACGTACTTACTTAAATAAATTGCGCGAACGTTTATCATAGTTGGATTTACTAAATCACATTACTTTTGTATCTGACAACTTAAATTCACTGTGCATTTTTTAAATAACTACGTGTCATCCAGTTTTATACAAAAACGTAACAAATTAATCGTTTAAGTTCGACGCACCGATCGAAATATGTGCAAAGTAAATTTCATTCACGTTTCGATATTGCCTGACTATATTGCCTTCAGCAGAGGAAACGCCATTGCAAATATGATTTAGCGACGAGCTGTATCAAAGGCTAATTGTTCAATGCTACAATGTGTCGCGTTTTAAACAATATGAATACATAGGTATAGCTTGTACTACACACATGAACTATTATAAACGTGATTTAATTAGTTTCCCTAATTGTGTGGGTGTATTGACACGGTACCTATTACTAATCCTTTCACGTTGGTAATAATGAAAACTATGGGTATACGTATTAATTTTAATGGTATTTTAATACTGATTCATTCTAGTATTATTCAATTTCTTGCGTTATCATTTATGGAGTCACTTACGTAAATAATTGTTATTTCATTTTATTAGTACTTAGACAATACCGCTGTTTAATTAAATTTGACTGTTATGTGAGTAGGTACTAAAGCCATAACATGCAGTTCCACATTTCGGCTTATATCGTAATAATCCTCACCTATAAATCCATCAACGCTATTAAGTACATACCTTAAAAGCCTCTAGGCATTATGAGCTCGACAGACAGAACATTCAACTGAATATTAACTCGCATTAATACTGTTGTGAAAACTGCAGGCTGTAGTAATAACTACCCATATGTGATGCTTTTCGTAGTAATAAAACAAATTTCTGTGTGAGAGCTTACTTCGAAATCCTGGCTGGAATGCTTTGAATGCGACTGGTAAACCCTCGCTCTGAACTTAATATATGGCGACAAGCACTCAGCGTGATTAGAGACGGTAGCACTACGATTACGTATTTATGTAAGCACATTATACGAAAACAATCACATCTCTATTTTCACCGTGATCTGGAATTGGACAAAAAACATGGAAACTTCGTTCTGTATTTTATTTCATGAATGGCTTTGAATAAGGCTGTAGTCTAGTCTTTGAAATTGAAGGAGTTAAAAAGCTACCGTTGTGTTTCTGAACGGCCCGCCGAGATCTTACGGAATTTTAGGTTACAATTACATTAAGCCATGTGCAATTGTAATGAACAGATAGCTGTGCTGCTGGGGAGTTTGTTGCACCACTCCTTCCCTGTGAAAGCACTAGGTAGTGGTGAAGGGCGGGCTTTTAGGGGCAATACCTTATGTAATTTTGATTTTGAATTACATTATCTTTTGGATCAGGTATTTGAAAACCATCGTCAGACATCATTGGACGTTTTCGGCGCTCACTATTGTTGTTAAAATATAATTTTCAGTTTTTTATTTGTAAGTATTATGTTTCATGAACTGTGTCTAACTAAATGTTATTCTTTCTTTCTTCTTTTTACATCACCATGCATTTGCTCATTTTATAATAATCTTTTTGAGTCTTGATGATGCCATTAACACATCATTAAGATTGTAAATGTTGCCAACTAATTCAATTAAACTGCCGTTGCGTTACCACTCTATAAAGATTTCAGATTCAGTTATCTATTTATTCAACTCTAAACATACTCATTATTTTAATAAAAAAGAAACATATAATTAATAAAAAGTAATATGATTTTATATATATGTATATAGTGTAGATGTTTTTATAATAATACGTATATTATTATAAAAATATCGATTGAATCTTGGAATCTTTTGTGTGGTAATAATATGAATCCATTGTATTGGCGCTAACAGGCTCCACGATAAAGCGTTTAATAAAGACGTCTTCAACTTACCTACGCCACATTATCCACAAGCTGACACTTTGTATGAATAAGGTAACTCTATCTGGTCGCCTCTGATTTTCCGACTTCCAATTAACTAGTAATCATACACGCCCCGGGAACCCTTTCATTACTGGTAATGAGTTTTCACCCTTCGCCGAATAGTGGACATCGGAGCTTTGATAGACTGCACCACCTTATTATGTCTTTTGCTTTCATGCGGGCAAATTGGGCCCGAGTGACGCGTGCGCTCAATTAGCCGGATTTTTGATGCGGGGATCGCAGTCAATGTGTTGGACAATATTTAATTTTACTCGCCGACGGAACAGAAGCGACGTTGATAAAAGTTGCAGTAGTTTTGTTTTAGTGCTACGCAGCAGGGAAATAAAAAGGGCGACTTTTTACTGTAATAGTGTTACGTTTTCGAATTTGAGTTCTGTAGAATTTTTGGGGACGGCGTCCGCTGGGTTGAGTAAACAATGGCCAATTATGAAGCTTTTAAGTACTTACCTATATAACTATTTACAAATACTTAACAAACACACACACACACAGACTTACTTAAAATCTGAATCTCGCCATCGTTGTATTAGTTTTTGTGCCAAGTGTTCATCGAATTTTAGGATCAATACATCAATATCATCATCTTTTCCTTCCACCTTTATTTTGAAAGTAGAATATATGTAATATCCATCAGCGCCTATTAAGTTAATAAGCAAACTGGCTTGTACATCCTTGTCTTCTTTGTACACTCCTGAAGCCTTAAGAAAAACCTTAAATTGTTTGAGCCACTTTCGCCACGCGTCAGTTCGGTTTGCCGGGCCACCTTCTAAAACTAATTGGGCCGGAGGTCTCGCGTGTTCCATAATAACCCGCCTACTGTCTATCACCAAAACACACTAACACCACTTTGATTTCAGCTAATTATTATTTCCGAAAGCGTAATTCGTACTTATCGCTGTCACCATGAAGTAAAACACGATCTTGCTAGATAATGACTACTTTATTTATATGTACGGTATATGAACAAAACTTTGTGAGGTTACCCTCAATGTTAATATACAACAGGTAAGTCAGGTATAAAAAACGCGGCATGGAAATTAAAAATCAAGTAGCCCAATGACTCCAATGTATGTATCTAAATCGGCGCCCAATTAAAATTTTTAAAATCAGAATTTTACCTTTTTAAACCGACTTGACACAAAACACATTCACCCACATAATATTTCCGTTATTAACGTTACAAAAATATGCAGGTTATTGTTTATAGAGTGGCCGACATACATTTTTATTTCCAAAACACTCCTCGGGTAGCGATACCAAGTCATCCTCATTAGTGTTAATGGTGGTCCGACGCAGCCGATATCTGAGACAGAACGGCTTAATTAATGCCAGAGCCAGACTCTTTGTCAGATAATCGATAAATCATTTGTGAAGCTGTATGGCGCTCATTAATAATAAGTAAATTAATAAACGGCCTTTATGACGTCACTTTATAGGTTTGTTGTAACAAAGGAACGATTTAGTTATCGTTATGAGGTTGCTTGAACAAGAAAACACACCAATTGATATAGATCGTTTAATGTGAACAATCGAAACGACTTTGAAAAAATACATAGAAACTGTTATAATCGGTTACAAAAATTGTGTGAGTAGCATTAAAGTCGCAATCTTATCAGTCTTGACATTGCACAATTTGACCGACTCATCGCATCGCTTGGGAATATCATTTACAAAGTGGTTTTCAGATTGACTGCAGTTACCGAATGAGTGTAGAATTAGCTGCAGATTACTACGACGTCATGCCAATATCTGAGCATATCTATGCGTAAATTGCAATTTATTTACATCTTAATTGTCTAATGTTATGTACAACGGAGCCTTGCCTATGTGGCGAAGCGCGCGGCAGTGGCAGGTAACAGGAAAGGCGTTTCAGCGAAACATTCAACTATTACGTTTTAGTTACTGTTTGTTTCATTGGATGAATCTTTTTATAGAGCATGTAAAGTATGCTATGAGTTCTAGGACTATGGTCCTTCGAACCCTTCCCCCACATTGCCATACGCGCCCTGAAGTGGCACCCGATACCGGTCCCGTAATGTCTGCTCTACATGCGACATTTTGCAAAGGGAAAAGTATACTGTTCTTGGCGGAAAATGTTTTATTTTCACGTGAAACTATTCTGAAAAATCCAGGTTCTAAAACTATGCTTTGCCTCTGCCAATAAAATAGGGAATAAAGCAATACACAATCAGTTTGAAGTCAATATCAAAGTGGTTATTACAGTTTGGCCCAAGAATTTATGTTTGTGTTTCATGTTCTGGTATTAATAGGCAGATACTTTACCAACTAGAGCTAAATTATTTTGAATTAATTAACACTAAGCTACATAACAACTGTACAAGATTGTGTGTAGTACCTACGTAGATTTACTTACATTAATGAGAATGGTAAAATACTTTAATTAATACCCGTCGTAAATGATTGAGTAAATAAATATCCAATATATATATTAAATTCAAATGTTGGTAATTTTTAAGATTGAATTTTTTATGTTGTTTTTTTTTCAGAGTTGAGGTAATAAAGAATGTTATAAACACACACACTGCATACATATTTCAAGTAGGTCTCTATGTGAAATGGTAAACTTCCGTAAATTGTTTTCTTACACACAGAAAAATAGCTTTTCGTAACTGATTTTTTTTTCACAAAATCTTTGGCACGAGATTCTTTTGTTATTTAAATGTATGTTTCTTTTACATTGAAATATTATGACGACACAATTTTTTCAGAGCTTTATTTACAAAAATATATTTACATTAAAATAAAATATGAAATAACATAACTGAAAACAATAATAAATCCGTACTTCCTACTGAATACAGCTTTTATCTTTAATACTAACTATAACTACGCATTTCATATATCAGAAAAATATTTCACTAAAAATGAGATTATTTGAATATACAGTAAGAATCTTTGAGGCCAAAATAATGGTTAACTTATTACATTATTATAAAACGTTTTATAAAAATACTGTAGAATTATAGCCTAAGTCACGGGTTTTTCAAAAACCTTATTACACTATTTAACATCAACATAACTCAGTCAAATAATAAGTCAATATTACTGTGAGTACTTATCAAAGATAATAAGATGAAGATGAGCATAGCCTTTTAACAATTAAACTATAATGTTTGTAACGGGTTAGAGCTTAGAGTTCAGTGCTCATCTCGGCGGCTCCAGCGGACTTGTTGCCGTTGCCAGATGTGGTACAAGCACCGCCCGCGAGACCAGATGTTGCTTCATTTGGCGTACTCAGTTGCTCTGCAGCCTGGGTTATACAATCAACTTTTATTTTTTTTTTACAAATTAATATTAACATCAGATTTAATCATTCAACTTTATCAACAAATGTACTTCTTGTTTTTTTGGGTTTCGTAATAACAAACAACCTGTATATTCAATTACGAAAAAAACGGTTATCAACATTTTAATCACAACAAGGTGCAACACAAAAGTAACACAAATTACAAACATAATTGGTTGGAGTAAACACAAAACATTAGCAGTTAGACATGTGTTAGTTAAGGGTTAGTCTACTTAACACTAGCACACCACTATCCGTCACCAGCATGCAAAGACAAACGAAACAATGAACAAACCAAGGGGTGCGTGCAGCTACTCATTCCGCTAGTGTTGCGACACAAACATGGTGGATCGTCGGTGCGTGCCTTACTTACTGCGTGCTTTCTATGAGAGGTTTAAGGATAATGTCGAGGGTGTTGTCGTGGCGGTGATGCGCGAGGCGCGCGTGCGTGCGCGCGATGTTCGCGTTGTGGTCGCGCGACTCGCGCGTCGGCCGCGCGTACCGCCGCGCCAGCGACCCGCTCGAGCCCACCATTATGTTGTTGTTGCTAGCATGTCTCTGCATCCCAATAATCATACACGCTAGACAAACTACCTGTGCATACCCTATAGCTTTATACATGGATTAAACAGTGGATATATATGCGTATATATAAAAGAAGACTTTCGTCAAGTACCCGAATGATAGGCGCGTACAAAGTGCTAAAGTAGTGCCATTTGATCATCATTAAAAGACTAAGTACAAAAGATTCTGATTGGCCATAAATGACGAACAATAGCACTCTGTGAAATTATAAGCCCCTTAAGCAAGTAGAAGTCTTGAGAATATCTTTGAAATATAAGAAAATATATAAGTAGAACTACATATTTTCAAAGTTCGTCAACGAAATTAGGCTAACCTACGCATGTCTGTTCTATGCTACGCTTATGTTGAATACTTGGTAATAAAATAATTTATTTATTCCTAATAAGATGTACATAACTCTGTACATAAAAATATTCTCGAATTACAGCAGCCTGTACACTGTTAGCTTTTTCAGCGACCCAGAAACAGGAACTGCGGATTATTGCGACGGCCCTTGTGAGCTTATTTAACTCCGGTTATATTTTTTACTTTCAGCAGTTTTGTTTTTCTACTTTTTATGTGAAGAACAAGCGGGGACGGAAATTAAATCTGTGCATATGATTATAAATAAAACTCGGTTGCGAAATTGCATCAGGGTTATCATTTCGTACAAAGTTCAGGGTTCTTTTTTAATTCTCTCGGACTCGTAACAAGGGCCATCGGTGAGCGGAAGACATGTTAGAAAGCAAAGCGCCCACTCACGAAGAGAGAAAAGCCATCGGCGGGGTGAGGGTAACGCGGCGCGAGGTCGCGGGGGCGGCGCGCGGTGGCGGAGTCGCTGGCCACCGACAGCAGCGAGCGCTGCGACCCCGACGCGCGCCCCGGGGCCGCCGGCGGCCGCCGCGTCAGCGCGCCCCCGCCGCCCGCGCCCGCGCCGCGCGCCCCCAGCACCTCGCCCGCCGCCCACTGCCTACTCACAGGCGCCGTCCGCGACGAACTCCCGGCGCCGCACTTGGCACTGTCGCTGGACCTGCACCCGACAGATTGCCTTACATCAGATTCCACTCGCCTGCTGCCGATAAAGTAATAATAGGGTCACTGGTGACGTTATTTCTGGCGTCCGTTTCACCTTCGACCGCTGACGATTCATTCCACCCAGATGTTATGGCGAAAGTTTGAGGCAAATCGGGGATGCTGCATGACAGCTGTTTGATTTTCCAGTAAGACCAGTTAGTTAAAATAATGCTCTCCAATTGTCTTCAAGATAAGAAGCGATTGTCACAGAGTTCACTAAACCATCAACCTAGCATCCTGTGACTTACGTTTTAAAGGGTATAAAAAATAAAGACTACAAGGCTACTCCATATGGCTTAGAGCTCACAGGAGTCGCAATATAATCACCTCTCGGAAGAGTACGCGTAGTCCTGGTCGGCGCCGAGCCCCGAGTCCGTGTGCTCGTGAGAGACGCGCGCGCTGCCGATCAGCTCGCCGCTAGAACTGTTACTGTTGCTGTTGGTGACAGGACTGTAGGGGTTGTTGTTGTTCGACACCGGTGTCACGTTGCCTTTGTACCCGTTATTTGTCAAGAAATCATCGCCCGACCTCCCGACCGGCTCATCGTAGCTCGGATAAACTCGTCTGCAAAAACCCACAACGTAAATCATCCATATTTGTGCAATAAATCATAGTTTATGGGTTGCGGTGCGTACCTTCCATGTTTCTCGTGACCGGTCCGGTGTGTGCTGAGGGTGCTAGAACTAGATCGAAGCGATCCTTGGTTGTGAGTATCGTGGGTGTTCTTGCCGTGAGATGAGGAACTCTTATCTCGTCTTACTAATGATCCATTTTCGGCTCTACAAGTAATTAATCATCGTAAATAAATTATAGAAACAAAATACCAAATATACTCCATTTTTATCGAATAAGGAAAAGTTATTCTTACTGCCTATGCTTTGACGAAGTTCGAAGCTTAGTTTGCCGCGCATGACTGGTCTGAACAACAGTGTACGGTATTTCCTTCAGCTGCTCCTCCGTCATACCAGTAGTATCCACTAATGAGAACTCCAGGTGCTGTTTCAACTCACTTGGCAACCATTTCTTGTCGTTGGGGGATCCCGACCGAGATCTAAAAATGATAGAATATATGAAAATAATTCCTTTTGGAGAATGATTAGGTAATTAATAAAATAATAAGATAAAGGTAATTATTATACCGATGCTTCCGGTGCCTTCGGTGTCTGTGAGATGATCGATGTGTCCCAGTCTCGGGTTCCATTTGTGAACGACGAACGTTCGCTACCTACAAACAATGTGTTGTTATATCATTCACGCTAATTACTCATAATTTTATGTTGTATTTAGAACACTTACTTGGACTCCGCTTCCAACTGTAGTTTGTCGTAATACTTCCTTCCATTGTGACTCGGAATCAACCAGTTCATATTCTCTGTAAATTCAAAGTTACGGTTAACATCTAATTTTACATTTCTTGTGGGTACATTTGGTCCTTTATAATATCGTTAAGAACTACTAACTTGGTATCTGGTTGTGAGTCATCCCTCTCCGAGCCGGACTCATGCTTGTGCCGGGACCGATGCCTTCGATGACGCCGACCTGACCGACCTGAACCCCGGGACAGTTCACTCTCCGCATCAGACTGCTGTCTACGTGAGCGATGCTTGTGTCTAAATTACACAAAAACATCTTTAAATAGTATATTTTACCTAACTTAATGCACTCCTACTAATCTCGAAAACTCACTTTTACGTAGCATGTATCAAAAAACTTTAGACAGCGAACACTGACGTAAAAAAATGGACACTGAAAAAGTTCCCGCGTGATAATAATGGATTTTGAATTTTAGTTGGAAAGTTAAAGAGAGGCCACCATTATTCACCGCGTAAGAACTTTTGAAGCGGTAACAAAGTCGTAAGAAAGCAACGACTCCTACGTGCTTCGAGGAGCTACTGTGTGGTGCAAACATTTGGTCCAATAAACCTATAACTTAATTGAAGATAGCTGCTTGAAATGGTACATGAGGGAGTATGCGACTATATAGTACTAGCATCATAAACAGATGAGCATCACAATCATATCTCGCGGAACTTACTTGCGATTGGATCGTGAGTCATTAGAGCTTTGGGAGTCAACTGATGCGGAGCGATGTCGTGGAGCTGGCGGTGGCCTGGTGGCCGTCGGCGATGCTGAGTACAGGCCTCGCCGTATTGGTGCTGACCGAGTCGACCGCGGCGAGCCACCTACCGTGGGGACTTCGCAACCCATCACTTCGCCACTGATTCTAAGCCTAAACATTGACATACAATTAGAGAACATACTTCTCGAGTAATAAGTTCCACTCTTCAAGTAAAAGGTCGCAAAATTCTTTTTTCGTAGAGCAGTGTTGTCAGCGCACATCTATAATTAATTTAGTGAAGTTAGCTAATAAACTTACGAGTTTGGTCGATGTACTGAGGTAGGTTGTTTGATTTCTGGGGGACAGTCTTTTATTCTCAAGTCTTCTAGTTTCGGCACTGAAACAAAATGTTCGTGAAATCATCAAAAAAGTAATAACAAGCACCTGATGACGTCAAAACATTATAATAATAATAATAAAAATATTTATTGCAATTAAAGAGTATTTGTGGTATGTACATATTAAAGTTATTAAGTAAGCGTAAAACTTATAATAACAAATATTTGTAGGGGTGAACTATAACTGTTCTCCTAGCTAGGTAGCTGTGCAACCTGTATTAAGGAGAAACAGTTTGCCTCCCTAGAAAAAGATAATAAAAAAAAAAATTGAGCATAGTGCTACGTGTTGTCTCCCAAATGAAATACCTAGTTAACTTGCATACATTATTATCACCGTTGTTTAATGGAATATCTATATAAAATTAATAATTTAGATGGTTACAAATTCGGAGGTAAAAAAATAAAAATAAAGTAATGGTAAAAATGAGATCGTTTTGTGTGGGACGTGATTGAGTATGTGTTTGTGAGATTACTATTGGGTTAGTAAGCGGTTATGTTGGGCCAAAAACGAGAAGTTATGAGAGTGTTTTTAAAAGATCCTCACATTCCATAATTAGAAAAAATATAAATGTTGTGTTAAAGAAACCTTTCGTGAAGACAGCGTGTCGTGTAAATCAATATTGTGAAAGTAGATATTTATGAGTTTGTCAGAAGAATTATCATATCAATACCGTCATTTAGCGATGCGTGTGAAGCGTGTGCCGGTCGCGCGTTGCGTCGGGACGGCGTCCGCGTGAACGCGGGCGGGGGCCGGGGTCTTGATCCTCTACCACTGGACAAACATAATAAATAAGACTTTAAAGGCTATAGAAGATTGGAGCAGGCCGCAGGACAACGCATTGCAAAAACCCTCCGTCATCACTTTTGTACATAAAATATAGTTTCGTTCCAAACTATATTGGGGTCGACTTCCACTCCAACCGGATGCAGCTTAATATCAGTATTCTACATGGAGGGACCAAAGCTATCCAAGTTCGACATTCTCGAAATATTTAAACAATGTGCCACAATTTTGGATCCTCCCGAATCGATATCTCACCAGTCATCGTAATGAGTATTATGCGGGGTCAAATTAAATTAGCGAGCGAAACGTCGCAGGCGTCGTGGGTATCAATATTTAAACATGACAAAAAGAAAAAATATATGACTTGTTAGTTTTATCGTGTTTAGATATTGATACCCATCAAGTATGTGACTTAACATAAAAAAACTGAATTTCTAAACTCATACTTCCAGTAACTACAACACCTGCAGTCGTTGGCCCCAAAAAAATCATAAAGTATTTTTTTTTTTCATTTATCATGTTTATATATCAGTGCTCATCACGTCTGCGAAATTTCGCTAGCTAATTTAATTTGATCCTGTATAGTAAACATTTATTTCTGTTCGTGAAAATCTACTTACTTATATAATATATTTTTAGCGACACCATTTCTAATTTGAATTTGTTTTCAACTAACCTTGTCCTCAACCTGGTTCCTAACGCGAAGATATCAGCAGAAGCTGGTGATGTTTGCTGCATCCTGAAGAAGGTGTGGTGGTCGGAGCAGCATCGCCACAAGTGACGGCAGGCTGACCTCGTCGGGGACTCGAACCCGTAGGTTGACGTGTCATTCTACATCAGAATAAAATGTTAAAGTACCTAAATAATTTAGAGGAAGCCAGAAATAAATTAAGTTTGCCCTAAAGTAAAAATAAATCGTTTTCCAATTTTGGTGACCAAGGCGAAAACGGAATAAACTTTTAAAACAATGCCCCTGGATATCTCCTGGATTATTATTTCTCATAATTTCTTTAAAATATTACATACCTAATTTTATTTTCAAATTGTTTTCAGGGGGCCTACTCCGAAGTGCAAAGTGCGAATGTTCGGATCAGACCGACACATGTGGCAGAACCGAATATTATTGAAAAATGCGAAAAAAGTTCGGATCAGCTCAGTTGGGTCGGGACCATAGTCAATATACGAAAGAGTGTAGGAGTGTATGATCGGAACCGACCGAACCAAATAGTAACTTCGTAGCAGGAAACGGCCGAACATTCAGGCGATACTACTTCGGAGTAGACCCCCAGGATCCTATTAGGCGATTTCAGTAAACGAAGGTCAAATTTTGTATGTTTATAACTTTAGGCAGGCAATATTTTCGTTCCTAGCCGTACCCTTGTTCAAGATAAGCCAGATTATGTCTAGATTTTGTTTAACATGCAGCAGTAAACTCCAGAGCTTATCACCTTCTTTCATGTTCGAGATTTCTTTTACGATTCTGTGGATCACGAAGTGCTCTATCTCGAAGGCTATTAAAAGAATGTGCTTAAAATACGTTATCTCCAGCCATATTGAATGTTTAAGTATCGATCGTGTAATACCTTTAACTAACCGTTCAAGCGAGGGTAATATAAACATCTGCAAACTTCGACGGAGGTAGCTTTTATTATGAAACTTGTTTCATTTTGGCTGATGCCAGGAATCGTCACGAAGTAAGCTCTGTAGAGTTTCATACCGGTTATTATTAGCGTGTATACCTGGCTAAGGTTGGAGCACCTATATTGTTACAGCCAAATACGGAATTACATTAGGTAGGTCCGCCTAAGCTCACAATGCGTGGGTATTACTGACAAGAGCTTTTAAACAAGTAAAATAATAATAATTGCGTAGCGTCGTCGGTTATTATGGCCGTATTAGCCATATTTTACTACGACCCGGATGTTCGGAGCTTTGTGGATAAAGTACATTTCAGCAATAGATATTTACGGGCTATTGTGTTCACTGGTTATCTGTACAATGTATGGTTTTATTTGACACTTGTACATACCACAATATCGAGCTCCCAACTAAACCATTGACAATATAACAAGCAATTGGTTTCTCTAACGTCTTTTGATAAATGCCTTATGTTTGGAGAAATCCTTAATGTACACAGCATAAACCATAGTCTTAAGGACTTAGTAAAGAAAAGTCGGCGTTGGCCAGCTTGCCGGCGGTATATCAGCGGCTGGCTGAGCGCGAGCGACGCGCCGCGCAGCGTTATCGCCGCGCCCACAGCGCTGTAAATACTGCGCTCAGTTCTACGCGACTTATCTGTAATTGCCTGCCTACGAATGTCTTTCAAGGAAGCGACGCAAGGTGGACTCTATCTTGCACCACTATTCAAAGTGTGCCCGTTATCACTCTCCGCGATCCGAAACGAGAAATGGGTCAAGTGGAGCGCCCGATTTTAATGTTTACTTATTTGTCTAACTCACATTCTTTGTATTTTTTGTTACAAGGAGTTCTTACATTTTTATCCGCTACACGGAGCATGAAGTAGCGTCCCTTGTAATAAAGTTTGGAGACGCGCGGCCAATAATAGTTCGCAACTGTGTGTTTTCCGCGTAACAGTAAAAGACCGCTTGGCGCCAGCCCGAGGAAATACTCGACACTGTCTTCACCCTGTCATACAAAAAGAAACATTTTGTTAACTCTTAAACAGGCATGTTGATCTTTCTTCTATTGAAATGTGTTTATAAAAGACAAATATCTACCAAAACTGGATGCAGATCTACACCATACATGTCGAGCCATTTCACTTTATCCAAGTAGCTCAATTCAGCTTGTGCCGGCGAAATTCCCCTGTGAAAGAGGGCTGTTATTAATATTTTTTGAAAGAAAAGAGAGTTAAAAGTCAATTAAACTGTTATCCTTAATTAATAGGAGGCATTAAGGACAAAAGCCCACAAAAGGCTAAGCAACAATGAATAATCCGGGCGGCGCGGCGGCGCGGGTGGCGTGGCGAGCCTGTGTCGCCACCCTAAACCACGGCTCACTTGGTGTTAAGTAGGTAGGTACACATAATTTGCATGTAATTGCGGCTTTGTGACGCGCCAGCGGCCGCAGACTGCATCTTTGCGCAGTTAAAAATTCATTCAATTAGGCGAGAAAGGCGACGAAGTTTAATTTCCGGGCGGGCGGCGACGCTTTTGGCGTGAAACTGCGCCTCTGAAATCTTAATTTTTAGCAACTTGCCTTCTTCTTGGTTAATTAAGACAATAGTACGTATAACAGGAAGGATTCGACTTCCTCGCGTTGGGTGCATAAGTTCTTAATTAATATGATGTCTATTCTCGGAATTGAAATATAAATAAATGGCTCTACGTAGACATCCATATATTACAGGATATGAGTTATAATTAGATTACGAAGTCTTGATCGAGTTTTAAACTTTGAAGTGATTGGTAATAAAAGTGTTTAATATTGTAATAAGATTGGTACTAATGAACAGTGCTGGTACTTACGTGAGTGTGCGATGTATTTCAGCGGCGCGCGCCTCCAGCTCGGGCGTCTGGTGTGCCAGCAAGCGGAACTCAGATACGTAGCCGAGCCCGTGTCGCCTCGGGTCGTAGTCGCCCAGCTCCGCTGCACAAAACCAACCAATAACTACTATACACACAATGTACATTACTCAGATAACTTTATTACAAAGCCTACGGCAACATACACAGCTGTAAAGTGCGTAAAATAGCGTACGACAAACATTGTCACGGTGAACTCATTTAGCTGACAGGATACTTAAAATAGTAGGTGGAAATAAACCGGGAGAGCGGAGCTTTTCCATTTTTGGAACAAACATCTCGTTTAGGCGCGTGCAGTTGACCAAAAATATCCTGAACAAATCCTCTATGCGCGGTTGTATCGCTATTATGATAATCTGTAGCTCTTTTACAATCGCAATTAACTCTGTAAAGGCGGAGTTTGTGTCCTAACCAAATATACGAGGCAAGGTAAACACAATAAATGTATCTCCACGCGTTGATTACAAAATTGAGGTTAGCTTGCGGGTGACGTCGCGTTGGGAAGGAAGTATAGGTACGTATACCATTGTGATTACCCTCACCGACAGATTTAAACTTTCTTTTCCGGAGAGGATCGAGACAATAATTTCCAAGAGGCACATAAAAGAAAATAGTTGTCCATTCCACGTAGTTTACTAGACACGTTATGCAGGGTGAGAAAGAAATATCCACATACGGAGCGGGCTTAGAAAAAACTATGACTAGTGAACGACGCTGACAGTCATTTCCCGTCGTATATATCTTTTTTTTGTCCTCGGAAATCGCAACATCTGGTACGCTAGCGGAGTACACACATAGATGTTCGGACCTTTCGTACATTAGTTTCACGATTGTCTGATGAATAAAACGTTGTCATTACTAACAACACACGCTTAGCAATGTTTGAAGAACGTTTGTTTGTGTCATACCTAGATACTATGGTGAAAATAAAACTGAAGACTTATGAAGACGAACGTAGGTACCTACGCTGTTTGCATGTTACAGTCTATCCTGAAAATCTCATAAATATGTATTAACAAATTAGCGTTGATAGTGTTTTCTTTATGTAGGTCCCAGGTATATCCCACAAATCCCCATTGAGAATCCCATCAATAGGGATTTGTGAACTTTTTGTTCACAAATCGCCATTGAAGTCCCATAGAGTGGATGGAGAGGGGATTTGTGGAATAAGGCGGTCCCAGTGTTATTTTTAATTATGACTAGCTACATATTTACTGAATTATATATCAAAGGCCGAGTACCATAACCACCTGTGAATAAATACTATCGTGCTGACGTTTCGCCTGCCGATAAGATGGATGTGGCAGGATCTCCTCAATTAAAGGGCCACAGCCTGTATCTAACTGCGAACGTCTCACGTCGGCAGTCAGTCAAGATGCTGATTACAACTAGATGACTGTTTATCTATGAAAGCTTATGTAAAATATGATCTAGCGAAATATCTAATGGTTTCCTATTAGCCTGAATATCAGACATTACGTAGAAGCATCCATCTGTTGAACGACAGCGCTCTTTTTCTTTTTATTTAAGTACATATTTATGCTTGTCGTTTAATTTCCGAGCAAGTAGCTACGGGCGGCCATAAATCTGATTATTTTTAAACTCACTCGCTTCGGATTATTTTATGGATGCTTTGAAAAGGCATGATACAAAGAGAATTACATATATCTCTTTCAAAATAAGTTTGTAAAAAATGTGTTTGCTTTGTGATCTATTTATTAGTCTATAATAGATATTAGTGGAATATTAGTAATACTAATATAGCGATATTTATTAAATGGGTTTTCATAGAGCATTTGTATGCCACAAGCCATGTTCCCCGATGTGAATGACTGAGTTATTACAACAAGCATTCACGTATATCCACCACCTGTACGTCACATTTTGTTATTTGGACAAGTTAAAAGAATCTTATTGGCTATGGTTTCCATCAGATATCCGATCGGTATAAGTCAGAGTCGGAATCTGTTTTATGTTAGTAAGTGTGAGTGATGTGTAAGAGACCATCTATCATTTGGCAAGGAGGCGAGCCGCCCACACGTCGCGCACGATAAATGAATGATACTCGCAAAACTTGCCACAGCCGCGTTTAGACACGCTAGTAAACTATTGTACTGGCCAATTTAAAT
Organism: Apamea epomidion; assembly: GCA_947507525.1. NCBI lineage: Eukaryota > Metazoa > Arthropoda > Insecta > Lepidoptera > Noctuidae > Apamea > Apamea epomidion. The sequence continues at coordinate 11,158,905 of OX382225.1, forward strand.
GAGCTTTAGAGAATTACAAAGTCATTAAGTTTCTAGACAAGGCACTGAGAAAAGGCACTGTTATAAAGTTTTTGTAACTTTTTAAGTTCTCACGCAGGCATGTAATTAAAGCATAGAACAAAACAGATGTTTGCCATTTCACAAAATTAAGCTAGCAATCACTAATTGTATATTTTTTACTCGGTACACATGTGCTAATAGTTGAATAACAGTTAAAACGTCTGAAAAAAACTACAATCTTGTGGGAAAGTTGAAAATGGATAAAATATATACAGTCGAGTTTTAATGTGTATACCAACTCAATGATATCTACTAGTCAAGAATTAAATGAAGATATAGTCGTAATTAGTGCTACGTAACTTCACTTGAGTAGAGCAACATGCCACAGCTCCTGAAGCCTGAAATTAATGTAGAGTACACATCGACCGTATGTTCTGGAATGATAATTCAGCATTATAATCCCGCCGTGTGGTACTGTGCTTACATCTCAGTCGGCGCGGGCGCCAGTATGATTGTCCATCCATTTGATTAATGTGAACGCGTTACACGAGTCCGTTAACTTGTTGCGAGGGACAGATTGTTTCGCTTCATTCGTCTCTCCCAAACTGAGACTAGACGAAATAAGAATAACTACAATGTTGCTTGATTAATAGCATTTTAGTTTTGTTACTGAAATGTTTCTGAAGATAGGGATATTCTTTTGCGAAGAAAATATGTAGTTATGCAGTGTTTTATTTTCGAAGTCAAAACCTCTTTAAACCTCTCGCTTTGCGCTCTTTCTGAACAGTGAACTTAACTAAACCGTCACGCTCGGGTCGGTGACGCTGAGCCAGGTATACTCGGCTCCAGTCGCTCGGTGACGCTGAATCGCGTATTCTCGGCTCGTAAGTTTTCACTTCTATCGTGTCACAAGCTACCCTCTTTTTTTTTTCATTACGTGTCAGATTTTCTTAGTTTATTTTTCATTGGATCGAGAATGTTATTATAACAAATAGAAAAGTTGATAAAATATGGAAGATTCACACCCAGTCACTAAACTGAAAGTTATTATTTTTCATACTGGCTTGCAGTTCTCAGCTCAACGTGCGAAATATTTTAATCATGTTTAGTGCTGTAATAGACTTTCTGCGTTAACATCCGAACAAATATGATGTGATTTTGATAACAAGTGCATCGTACTGTTTATAAAAATACTCCACAATATTGCCGCCATGACGGAGGTTCTCATTCCGAATAATAATATGAAATTTTTTGAAGAACGCTTTAAGAGCACGTAACAATACTTTATTCTTTCGTATGTATGAAGAATCAAGTATATAATATAAAAGGGATGATTTCACGTGCAATTTACTACGAGGCATGTAATAGGTATACCTTTAACATAACGATGGTAATGGAAGTGGATCATTTGGGTGTAAAGGGGCCGGAAAAACGCAAATATTTTACATTCTTGTTTCATAAATATATGAACGAGCGTTTAAAACGCTATATGAACATTTTGGTATAACAGGAAAGCAATGTTTATGATGTAACATTTCGTTAATTAACAGTAACACTTATATTTGTAGTGTGTTCTTTGTTTAGTCAAATACTGAACTAACTCCTCACTCAAGCTGATAATAATTAAGAATACCAACATAATTGATTTTTTTGCAGTAGTCTTCAGGGCCCATTGAAAATAATTACTAGTTCAAAGTGACGCAACTGATGATTACAAAGTTCGGTAACACGCAAAAATGTTGTACCAGCGGTTGAGAACGGTTATAACGCCGGTATGTGTCCCCTGAGGTCGCACGAGGGTCACTGATGCCGGCAGATTAGATGCAAACGATGCTGCGCTGCTGATGGCTCATTTACCTCTTGAATAACGCATCGATATTAGACCTTCGCCGCCCCTACTTACTGCGCTAGATTGCCCTACTAACATAAATGGTACTTTGATGGTTCTTTTTTCTTTGATCTAAGGGTATAAGACCTCCTAAGTAGCATAAAGAATATGTGTATAATATAGGGCTATAAATTTTAATCCTACTTGACTAACTGAATTCCTAATTAAAATCGTTCATAAATATATTAGTAAAACAATCGTTGGTATGGAATCTTCCACTTTGAAGTTCCTCAATACAAAGTATTTGTGTAAGCGTCGGTATTCTAACGTACATATATTAACACATCTCATGTTTTAATAAAATATTATTCAGGAATAACGAGATCATAAGAACAAAACAATAAAATTAATTAGGTACATTACAAAGTCAAGTATAAATATTGAACCGAATATCAAACTGGGAGAGTAATTAATTACGTGAATCTTCAAAGGTAAGGTCGAGACGAGATGTAATTATCTCTTAATGTTTATAAAAATGAATTTGATTGCGTAAATAAGGCCATAATGAGGAGTCTCTAGACCTCCGACTTTTATAAGTAAGTATTTATTATTATACGAATCGCTTTTATGGAGTTGGATAGAACTTTACATTAAAACTTGTCGCTTAAAACATTTCTATAATCCGCATAGTTATCGGGCGGGTGCCGTCTATTAGTCTGAGTCTGAAGTAGCGAAGCGGAATGCCTGATAAATTTTACTGCGTTTGCGGTAAGATAGCTTCTCGTCCCGCCGCTGCAGAATCTCAGAAGAATGGCACTAGCTATTACTGGAAGCGGAATTTAGTCCGACTCAATAGCATTCTATATACTACTGATGCGATGAAGATAGATTAAATAAACTCCTTGGTCTTAGTTACAATTTCTAGGGTTTAATCTTTTGACGCTAAACACTGTGAAGTGTCTTTTGCGACATCACTTCTCATTACGAATTCTATTTAAATTCAGTGAGGTCAACTCACGAACCAGTGCAAAAATGACTATATGCGTTATTGTGCCAGGTTACCACGACTCATTAAAAATCATTGTGCATTCTGGGCCATGCGCTACATTTTCCATTTTTAAGTTAATACGGATGGAATATTGCCGAAATTTTAGCATCACTTCTTAACTTCAAAGCTAGATGGTCTTTGTGCTCTCCTATCATGACATGAATTCATGACTCATGAGAGAATAATCAAGTTTATACCTGTCTGTTTGATTAGCGATATTGTTCGATCTGAACTACAGAACTCACTTTTCAGTGTGGAAAATTGATAACTTAACACGAGGCAATGTCGTGGGGGCGCGCCTAGTTTGGTGTGTTTTTTACGGAAAACACTTGGGATTTTGTGTGTAATCCATTCCAATTTTTTCTCTTTCGTCCTTTTAGCAGGATATATTTTTTATTGCGCTACACATTTCGATTCATTCGCGGCAGTTTGTATGTAAGTGTTCATGCGTACTGCGGCTATCATGTGCCCCTCTGGCGGTGAGTCAACGTCCCCACATGATCGCACACGTTATTATTCTCTTGCGTGTACTAAACAATTTTATAGAACGACGATTACTACTTAAGTTAGATGTGTAGGTTAGGTACCAACTTATTAAATCATTTGGGAACTTTTTGTACCCTGTCTTGGGAAATCTACTGCTGACTATTGTTGTTTGAAATTATTATTGATGTTTTCCTGTAGGCGTCAACTTATAACAATATTACAAGTACAAAATGAAACGAAGATACTGCCTAAGTAATTTAAAGATTGTGCCTATTTCACAGAATCATGTTTCTCAAAGTCAACCGTAAATAAAAGAGTCGATTTCCTGGAATCTCGATTCGCAATCAAGTTAATAAAATAGGTGTGTTATTGCATAAAATAGTGAGCGTGTGTGAGGTGGGTACGCATAGCGTGGCGACCGCAAGTGGTCAATACATTATGTACCAGCAATAAATGTGGGTACGATAAATATGTACTCGTATATTAATTGCCCATAATCGTCCATCCCTGCCGATCGATTCTGCAAAAATCTCACTGTGAAAAGTTAGGTAAAGTGAGCTTAGAGTGAGCTGTCAATAGTCTCAATCCCTAGCATTAGTTGGAATGACAGCTCACTCCACGCTCACTTCACCTGCGTTTTCACGGTGAGATGGTTACAGAATCGCACTGCTGAACATGGACCTCTGAGTGTTTGTCAGGAGAATTATTGCCGAAATCAAATAACCATGCTTGGTGCTCACAAGGTGACAGTGAACAAGTAGGTGTTGTTCCATTGTTTTTCGCAAAAGTGACTCCTTCTTTTCCGAAACCCATCAGTAGAATTTTTTTTATTATCTCCCTAGCCTTTTCCCAACTATGTTGGGGTCGGCTTCCAATCTAACTGTATGCAGCTGAGTACCAATATTTTACATGGAGCGACTGCCTATCTGACCCCCACAAACCAGTTACTGGGTAAAGCGATACCCCTTGGTAAGACTGGTTGTCAGACTTTCGGGCTACTGGCGACCCGTAATGACTGTCAAAGATCCACGAATGACAGCCGGGACCAACGGCTTAACGTGCTTTCCGAGGTACGGAGGGGTCTTGGTATGTAAAGATGGTCACCCATCCAAGGACCAACCGCGGCAAGCGTTACTTAACCTTAACGATCGATCCGTGCGGCTGTACATTTAGCCACAATCAGTAGATATATGATTTTCAATTTTCAGCCAGGATTTTTTAATTCACTTGATCCATATTCGAATTACGAAATATAAATCCACGTTTCAAATGTTATTCGTATACAACTTTATCAAATAATTTGATTTTGCACTTACAAAATACATTTAACCGAATAGGTACTAAAAGAATATCGGATTACAGCGCAATCAACCAAAAGGTTCAACATGATCATTATGACTGTTTCATAAAATCGCCATTTAAACTGAAATTGACCCGAGTTTCGCAAATGGTTTCGTCTGCAGTCGATAATAATATGACCGGGGATACAGATACAATCAGATCCCAGTCACAATGGAAATTTTGATTACTATAGGATTTGGTCACGAAAGTATTGGTGAGAACTGTACCAGGGATGTGGAAAAGCAAAGTAATCTACCATCTATACGTTGTTTTGGGAGCGTATTTTGATAACGCATATAATATTGCTTTCGCGCTAGTCAACGGAGAGGTCTGTTGCGAAGGCTGTGCAAAGCAGGTACACTGGACGACTACGGGCTAATTTAACAGAAAGGTAACATACATAACTTTAGCAAAATCCTGCATGTTGTGTGACGTCAACAACGCGTCAGTCGCCGCTACAACTAAGCTAGCGAATCCTAGGCTAGTTACACAATAAGTCGGGCGGGTTAGTGGCCCCGCAGCCACTTTGTAACCGGAGCACGGGTCGCACTTGCGGATTATACCGACACTACTCGTACCACACCGAGAAACTCTAATTTGTCGCCGATGTTTACACAAATATACTCCCTAAGTGCCATCGGATTAAGTCCATGCCGCATTTCGTTATTGGTCTCAGCCAGAGTTTGGAGTCGTTTTCTTTAATGTACCGACTTGTTTATTTCCTACCCAGTAGTTTGAATGGATTTTACGGTGAGTATTAAGTTAAGTTTATTTGGAATCCGTGGATAATACCTATTTTATTGGTTTTTGATGTGTTTTTTATGGATTATGAATTGGTTTATTACCGGTTAAGTTAAAAACCAATTTTAAACATAGGTAGGTATATACTAATTTAAACAAACCATTGTCATAATCAGTACTTAATCAAAGTACGATTAATAATAAAGAAAGATATTTTTCAGTCGATGTCTCGAGACACCCTTACCTACTTTTGTATTTCTACAGCCAAGGGAAATATTAACGAATATTAATGTTAGACCGGTTACAGTGGTGTAAACATATAATTCAATTCAACACATACGCACATGACATAGCTCTTTATAATCATAACTACAAGACACAATATTCGACTTTTAATAAAATAAAATAACTAATTAAAAACTAGAACCTTTTTAGTTGTAACCTGTTTTTTGTTTCAACCTTTTAGTTGTTATATTTTTGGAATCGTCTCCACAAGCCCTTTATTTGTATACCCACGGTCATGGTGCTATTTTTTTAGCTCAAGACATTAATATTGACATCTTAAATCCACCATATTGATTTTATAACACAAAGGACTTAGCTGTGCCCGCGACTTCGTTCGCGTGGATGTCGGGTATCAATAATGTGTCACTTAGAAAAGGTGTAGGTAACACTCCTCCATTGAAAAGAAAGACACATTTGTCTTTTTTGGTTTTCATATTTTTTTGCGCGGCTCCCTAATTTATTATCAATACAACATTAGCTATCTGCCAGTGAAAGTCCTGTCAAAATCGGTCTAGCCGTTTCGGAGATTAGCCGGAACAAACATACAGACAAAAAATAAAGTTTTTTTGTTATAAGTACCGTGTATACTTTAGAATTTATAGAATAGAATACGCTTTATTATGTACATCATATAAATTACCATCATAAACATAGAAATCATATACATACATCTACAGAAAAGTTGGTGTTTTGACATACAAACATACACTTTAATTATATTGTGTAACTTAGCCTATCCCTGGCCTAGCCTACCATCACGCGACCCAGACGAGTCGATACCCATCCAGCCGTTAGGTTGTTACGAAGATATAAATAATTTCACATACAAAGATACACGCTTGAAAAACATAACCCTTTGCTGTCGCGCAGCCGGGTTAAAAATGGTATTCGCACGACACATGGTTAACATTAAACTTACATAATTATAACATAAGTGTAATAACATTGAAACATAAGTATAAGATAAGTCATAAAGTGTGACTCACATTGCAGCACATATGCGGCGAGCTCGGCCGCGAGGTCGAAGTTGACGGGTAGGCGCCCGCGCAGCACGTCTTGCTTCAGTTGCAAGAACAACTGGTACCTGATACAGGCAAACACATATTAGCTTACACTATAAAGCCCACAATATTAAATATATTGCTGAATATCTGCAAGAATGATAGATTGCAATAAATATCATAAATATAATAAATGTATTATTAGCTTGACACGACCCTTCATAAACGATTGACATTGAAACGAACTTAACCTTCTAACTCCTAAATTGAATTTTTCCTGAAACATAAAATCTCTATTCACCCATTTCGTTTTTCCTTAACTGGGAGAAACTCGTCAAACGCGTTGCGAAAAGATTGCCCTTAGAGGGAAATTAAATATTAAAAGACCATCAAGGCAAAGGTTTTCAAAGAATTTACGAGTATTAAACTGCGGCCCTTACCTAAAGGAAGACGTTTCCCCGTGTTGTACGTAGTACGTAGGTACCTACTGATGTAAACGTGGATCGCGCCGCCGCCGGGTGCACCGTCAACACCGTAATAACGAAATTTTAATAAAACATCCCCGGACCCGCCCAACATTCACATCGAATAAAATAAAGAATAAAATAGAAACTCTTCAAAGTTCCACTTAACTGACTTCAATTGTAGCCTTTGTTGTAAAGTTTAAAGGAAATACGAGTAGACGAAAGTTTCTCCGCGGTTTCCAAAAGATGTTTTAGGCAGGTATTAAATTGTAGCTCTATAGAAAAAAATTAGCGGACTCTTGTTTCAGTGAATAGCAGATATTACACCGAGGGGTCTATTTTATAAAAGGTGTCCAATTAAAATTGTCCATGAAATTAAATTCCTGTGTTTATGTTTCACCATTGACAGTGGAGCGCAGCACGGAGCGCCACTGCACGTCTGGCCCCATTCATTTCATCAGTGCGACGTCAGTTTACGACCTCACCGCGTTTATTGCGAGAGCACTACACCTTCTTTTGTATCCTTACTAGACTTCACTCTCTTTTATGATTATGAAATTTTAATAGTTTGAAGTAAAAGATACAGCATTACCTAAGTAATTCGCTTCGAAGCGCTCATACATGAACACCGTATAGATTAAGGCTATTGTGTTTCAACGGTAATGTGTCCAGTTATGTCACTCTCGCCACAATAGAGCTCCTACTTGTAAAGTACATAACCGAGTCATGTTGTTATTATTACGGTTAACGTCGTTATTTAGTTGCGCCCCATATATGGCACAAATGTACTTACTACCTTCATAAAAGTCTGACTACTGTCCTTGCAACGTTACACTAATTATGTCCCTCTATCTCTCAGCTTTATCTTGTTATATGTAGGAATAATGGGCACTCTCGGAACTCTATGTTCTTAATAATGTACAAACTTTTTATATGGGGGTCATAGTTAAACGTGATACAACACGACTATAAAACTTAGCTACTTATAGATTGAAGCGCAAAGTAACAAGGATAACATAATGTTATTGGTAAAGCTCTGTAAAGCATTTGTCTATAAATAAGTCCGTGTCGTCATTTACATCTTATGCTTCATTGAATATTAAAAAGGATATATCTGTGTCATTTTATAGCTTGTGTGTCGGTGACAGAAATGTGCCGGCGTGCCGCGGTGGAGAACAGGAGAACGCTGACACGGCGGACGTTAAGAACACAGATGTGTTTTATTATCACTTCCTACTTTCATCCCTCGCGCTCCTGAATTAATGTGCTATAATATGAATGATGTTGTGAAAGCGTTACTTACATTAGTGCCTACGTGTCGGGCAGTGTCGGGACACGTGCGAGTTATACACACACCGCACTCAACGCTTTGATGGAAAACCACATTAATAAATATCGCTCTGTATAATTTGTTAATGTTCAACCATTAATTTGATTTTCACATGCAGTTAGCGGTTTTGCTGGAACTCATTATAATAACAGATTTTGTTTGTAAAGCCGACGCATGTAAAGCTGTCTACGTACATATATGTGTATGACAGTTCGTCTGATTTGGATACAGGTCAACAGTATACATAAATGTTCTTATAAAAACTTCAACACACGAGTTCCATATACAGCGGAAGGTTGATAATAAAATCCACGTTATTGACGAAGTATTAACAAGCTTTATAAACTTTTAAATGAGGTAGCATTCGAGTTGTAATGATGTATTTCAAAACGCGTATAATTATGTTTGTCAGTAAAAACAATGTTGTATTGATATTCTATCTAGATACTGTCAGTATTATTGAACAGCTCATTTATTTAATCGTAGATACTAACGAGCCATTAACGTAAGAAAGAACCTTCAATACAGGAAACCTTCCTACGTAATTATATAAGGTAGATTTAAGTATATGATAAGTATCTGTTTTATCAAATATTTGTTTACCATAATTCATCAATACCCTTTACGGTATTTACAAATTAACTAACAATGAGCTGACCGCGATTGTTTTGCACTAAAGGCGTTTGACATGTTGAGAACGCAGCACAGCTGTACTCGTATAAATGACGCATACATTCCGTGCTTACCGGGTAATCTCTTCCAGAAGCTTGCATGGGTCTGCCGCGTAGAATTTCACTCCAAAGTAGAAAGTGTGTGGGTCGGAGCCGCGAAGTTGACGACGCAGCCGTTTCCCCGCGTCCAGCCAATGCTGCACAAAAAAATGAAATATAAACATAAATGTGAACGATTCATAAAAGTAATGGATTTCCTCAATGCTTGGGAAAGAAATATAGATACGCAATGTATTAATTTCTTATCTTTCGTAGCGGTCATAAATCGATTGTAGGAAATGATTTACTATATTGTGATATTAATTTTGAAAGTCTAATAAAAATAATATATATGTAATTTATTGAATTGGTGGTATTGTAGGTTTATAAATGTCTGCAGTATCTTAATGCTGTGTTAAATGATGCATAACCAGCCTGTTCCCACTGCTGAGACACTGGCCTGCTCCTTGTGAGAGGGAGTGGGCCGTACTCCACCACGCGGGTTCACATGTCATCGAATTTTTGGTTCTAGGACATGTCGGTTTCCTCACGATGTTTTCCTTCACCGTTTTGAGAGCAGTGGTAATTAAATAATGAACACAAAGTAAAGCGCCTGTCTGGGTTCGAACCTACGACCGACAATTCATAAGTCTTAGCCGTTACCACTGGGCTACCACTGCTCGTGTTTTTAGTAAGAAAACTCTTCACTAGCCCGAAAAAAAGTCGTTAAAAGCATTTTCTCTACAGAAACTAGGTACAATTCTCAAAGTTTCAATAGGTAAGATGACAAATAATTTTTTTTTTTTAAGTAGGTAGGTACAGAGGACATTTATGATACGCCATTAGACTGTCAGTGAAATCGTTCGTAGCAATAAGTAGTAAATAATATGCAAACGGATGGTACCTATGTCTATACATACGTATATACAAACGCTAAACCAGAGCAACTAAAATTAATTACTTTTATTAGAATCATTAATTGAAACAGAAACTGTTGATTTGAAACATGCTTTTAAAACTATGAATAAATTATTTGCATGTGTCAATTTGTACAATTTTGATTTCATCGAATGGTTTTTAGCTTTCATCACTTTGTTGCGCACACTGCGAGAGTTCCAGCCACAAATAACTTTATTTCTGGATTTTTATTTTCCTTTTTCCTTATAGTCTGTGCTAAATAATCTGTATTTTCTATCTTCCATATATTAAAAAAAAACTGTTATTCATTCCTACAAATACTTTTATCGGTTTAAAATCCTTCCTTACATTTCAAATCCGGACGCAGACAAGTAAAAAGATCTCGCAGATGGGATATAATCTCCTAATCCAATTCCACAACGTCATCTTTACAAAATGGCTCTACTTTGAAGAACTGAAAGTTTTAAAAATACCGGTCTTTGTTTGTTGTTGTTTATATTTTGCTTTTTAGATATTGTGATCTAGTTTGTACATACCGTCGTAATATTGTAAGATACATTTTTCTTTTCTTCAGAAAACTTTATCAAGCTCATTTGTCTCCCAAATTGTATATCTACGCAAACGGAAACTACAAACAATAGGTATTTACAAAGTTTCAAACATTAAGATACACTTTCTATGGTTTTGTATTAAAAAGGAAATAGGTTTTTTTTTGGTATGATACCTTAACCAGTGGAGTAATTGTGTAACACACTAATAGTAGCAATGGGTTCATGTCATTTTGACAGTTTAACAACTTTTATTTGTTGAGCAGACAAATTTTTGGAACTTATGAAGCAATAGATTAGCAATATCTTTCAATGATTCAGATTGTGATTGAAAGTTGTACTCACCGTTTGGCTATCTTGGTCTACGTAGCGAAGTCCGAAGTAAGCTGTTTCCAGGAGATCTAAATGACGGAACACCACGTCCAATAATGATTGACCAGTATTATTATCCTGAAACAAATGAACTTTATTAATTTCCTCAAACCGAGCATTGTTTGCTTAACAGAGGAAAGGGATGAGTGAGCTCGGCAAAATTTGCGAAACATTGGAATCTAATCGATTTTGCATATTTTGGTAGCTCATGCATAGCTAAACTTAGTTACTGAAGTTGTCTGAAATTAGCTAAAATATAGGGGACACCGACACATTTAATAACCAATGAAAAATATCTTCGCTAGCTCGTCTGATGGCCTGATTCTCATGTGCTGAATTCATGTTAATACATTGCGCGTTGATGTGCAAGGTGTAAGGTTTATAACACAATGAAGTATTACCTTGTTTAAGATTGGTATATGATATTGTAATTGTATCCTCAAAAACAAATCGCTGACCGCCGCGGAACTAAACCTATTACAAAATCGTTTGAGCTCGATTACTACAAACCGCAAAGCGCAGGGTAACGTTAACCACAATGACAAAACTATCTTCTCTTCTTGTGTCGGTACGTACCTACTAAATAAGCTACCGAAAGTATTGAATAAAAAAAAACATTCATAATGTTTTGAATGTCATATAAATAAGTTGTCTGTCGATATTCCTATGAAATATGACCACTTATTTATTAATTTACGAACATAAAGTATCTTTTTATTAGAAGTAAATTTGTGACACATTTTAAATCAAGCTTTCCCATAAATATAGACATTTACGGACAACATAAATCACAGTCGCTTCGAAAAATTCAATATTCAATATTATTTTGTATTTGGGGTATCTTAATCATCATTAATCTGTCTGGGTATCTAAGTACCTACACAGCGCTAATCTAATTAATATAGAAACATTTATTTAAGGTCAAGTCTATGTTTTCATGTAGAAGACCCATTTGAATATGGCATAACGGCGTAGTTACCTGAATTTATTGCCCGTCCTAATTTAATTTGGCGAAAATAAGCTCTCATTATTCGTTTCGTATCGACAGAGGAATGCCTTCGTAGAAATTCTTGTCTGCGTGCAATTTAATTTTGCTTAGACTCGCCTGAATGTTATGGGGTAATTTGTTTTTATGTGAGGCTTAAATCAGTTTTAAAACACAATCTAGAAATGAGATGAGTGTTTTCTTCGTCAATTTATTAGTCCGTCCAATTTAATACATACACAATTAGATTGCAAAAATTGTTCTACAAATAGAAGATTTGCATTTTAAATGAATCAATCGATGCTGCGGAAGCGCCTGGCTTCTGCGAAGAAACTAGATACTGATCGGGACCGGTAATATAAAGCAGTACTGTTAGAAATCAAATGCTATCGCGAGCAATAATGCAGTCAGACTATCTCCGATTAGCATTTCTTGATGCTCAGGTTTCCACAATTAGGCTAATGCGCACGCGATGGGCCTGGACCAGTAACACCAGTAGTCGGCTCGGTAACATAATGAGCGGGTTGGAGAGCAACAAGGGCACTGCGCAGCTCTCACGCGCATCTCACAGACCTTGCGTGTGCGACTGTGACGTCGTAACTACTCCCCAAAGTGCTAGTTTACATTTTTCCCAAACAACTCAAAATGTAAAGGTTCTTTTATTTATAATGAGCTTTTTGTTTAAGGTTTTCGATACAATTGGATGGGAAAAGTTATTTTTGGTTTTATTTTATTGTCAGTATGATGAATGTGTTCAGATTGTGCATTATGTCGAAATAGTAACAAGCAATGATACGATTGTATATTAAATAACTGTGATAGGCAACTAATTTGTTTATCTATGTGATGCGGCACACGTACAAATTAAATACTATCCGTTGTTCTAACAAACAAGTTGGCAAACATCTGATGTTATTTACCTACATAGTGCATAAATCCAACAAAGCAGATTTGAATTGTGATGACGATATTAAACTATCATAAATGAACCACTGAATACAGTGGTTCATTTATGATAGTTTAATATCGTTGAATTAATAATTGGCACGTGCATAGAATTACTATTTGTTAAGAGTGGTCAAACATTTTCATAATTCAGGGCAAACAGAGTACAAAGACTGCAAAAATCCCACCTACCATCAAATAATGACTCAAAATCCAACTGGCTAAATAAGTCGCAATTAAGAGAGCAACGTGCGTTTGAAACAACATATCACTATAAGTGTATGGCTATAGGATCCTCTGCAAGCTTGTGGGAAAATTGCGAAACAGTTCGTTGGGCTGAATAATAAATGATTTAATAACAGAGCGCGTTTGCTCCCAGCGTACGTGAAGCTCGAAAAATAACAAACGATTTGAAAATCTGGCAGCACGGTGTAGATGTAGTGGCGACGAGCACGCGATCCGCCGCCGGCCCGCCACCGAGCGTCGTCGCTGTGTCGTGTCGTCGGGTGTCCAAGGCCTACCGCCGCACACATCAATTTACTTTTCACTTCGTTTTAATAAACATAGAGCCAGTATTTCTGTTTTATAGCCGAGTTCAAAATACGGTTTGAGTTATTAGATTTCTATTGCCACAAATGGCCTTGGCTGCATATTTGGATTTTAGACATACGTTCGGAATTAGTGAAATTGTAATAGTGTTATGCTAATATTTATCGTCAAATAAAAGAAAGTCGTTTCTCTTCTTCATGTTTATCTAGATTAATTAGTATTCACCACAACTTCCAATAAAACGGTGATTTTAAATATGTTTCTATAAAAACAGGTAAAATACTTTCTGCTTGGCGATGAGCACCTCACTGTGAGAGAAATTGGTTAATAACATTGAACATGCTATGATATGCGAATCGAATTTATTCCTTACCGTCACGTGTTGATCATTCATTCAAAGTTGAAAGCACAGTTAGCAAAATACGTTAATCAACACGACAGCCACGAATGGACAGGTAATTGCTTGCTCCACTGTGCTGGCTGATTGTCAAGGGACAGGCAATGAAGACGTCATCAATAAAGCAGAACTAGGAACGAGGAGCATCAGCGCAGTAGACCGTGAAATGCCGTCGAGTCAATTTGCCGGCGCGACAATACACGTCCAAGCCCGCACCACTTGCCGCCGTCACTAGGCCCGCTTCATAAATTGCTGTGCAATTCCTTGTCTTCCCCTTTACTATCTGAGCCAAATAAAATGGCGCGCCCGCGTCGCTCGACACTCAATTGTCTTGACAAAAGAAAAGCTTGTTGCTTTTAACAATTCAACACTCAATATTCTTTTACGTTATTTAAAGTAAGCTCTTGTATTTTGACTGTAATCATACCTACTCTGTTCTTCAGTTCTACATTTCTAAAAATAGCATAGATATTTTATTTTATTTTCTAAAAATCTAACCAATATATATTTATGGGATTGCGGAAGTTTTCAGGTTTCCACAAGAGTAGTGTTGCGATGAGATCATTCCATGGAGTCTGTAATTTTCTATAATAAACTTAAGTATGAGTCTAACCAATTACGGGCTACGGACGGCCGCGGACGCTTCGACATTCCTCAAACTTTAAAAGATCAGTCTATTAGATTCTCCACGATTGATCAGTGCAAAATCTCTGGCATGGTTGAATTTATGAGATCAATACAATTTAGTGGAATGAAATCTCATTGGTGACAGAAATCCAATTCTCAGCCACTGCGGCCATAAATCTGAATATTATTTTCATCTCTAGGAAAAATCCTCGCTAGATCCGTTAAAGACAAATGTTCCTTTGTAGATAGGGAAAACTTACGAAAGGACGGTGATTTATCTAAAATATCCATACAATTTAGCAAGAAACGTCGAACTCGTGTCGGTCCCACTTTACCCAAATTGGATGATTTTAGCCCAATATATCTTGAGAATTTGTTTGACGAACAAGTTGCGAGTCTTCATACAGACCTCACAAAGGCATTTCTGGCATAAATTCCTCGGTTGTTTACAGTAACGATGGAGATTTATGTGAGTATTATCTCAGAATGAGAGGCTTTAGTGACTGCCACGATCTTATGTGCTTCCAAGTTTAACATATGCTGTTCAAGTTAAGCATTTACATGGGAGATGTTGTGATTAGATGAAAATGGTTATTAAAGTTCGTTTCAGACTTATTCGTACAGTAATAGCGGTGAAGGTAAACAGGAGGGCCACGTTGATAGGGCCCGCGCTCGAGGTAGGCGCGGTCTGGTAGTCGCTCGCGAGCCACTCTCACATTCACCACGCGGCGACAATGCGAGTCAAATAGAATTTAATATTCATAGAGCCGACGTACGATTCAGTGAATTCATCGCCCGCACCTTGGACCCGAGCTTCGCATATAAAAGACCTTCCTTGAGCCCCTGGGTGTACTTCAAATAATTCGTCTCGGAATAGCTGCATTTCACGAGTGCGGGTTGAGAAATGGAGAAAAATCCACGCGTTGTTTCATGTAGAAGGGAAAATTGAAAAATACTATCGGCGTCCGCCGGGACGCGGGAGTATCGGAGAATCTATCGCGGATATGGTTGGGCTTATAAAAACTCCTTCGTCGACATCCGCTATAAGAATTATCACCATCACTATTGAATCGAAACATAAAGTGTGTGGTTACACACCACAGTGGTAATGGGTCGGATAAAAAGAGCGAGGGTTCTTCCTGTGTATATTAATAATGTATATTAATTATTATTAGAGTGATGTAAGTATATTATTATGCACTGCAGTAAATAGCGTGGTACCTGTATTTCGTGCAGCAGTTCTCGTTCGTCAAGCAGCACCACGCGACAGGCCAGCGTGCGCGGCGCGGGGCACAGGCAGTCCATCATCCCGCCGCCGCAGCCGCCGCACCCGGCTGCCCAGCCGCTACGCGACTTCTGTAACAAATGACGTCACTTAAGAAACATACACGTAGCATTGCACAAGTGGGTGTTCATAATATAACAGCAAAGCAACGTTAACATGACACCAAACGTAAACTAGGATAGTAAACTTTTAAGCAAATTAAAAGACATAAATCATCTGTAAGCAAGTTTGACACTGATTTCTATTTGAACGCGAGCTGAACAAATCTGAGTGACGGTAGAGCGAAAACAAATTGATACGTCGAAGTGGCATAATCCTTTTGATACGGGTGACATTTAAAACATTGATTGATATGTCAAAAGAGTCATTAAAAACCTTTTAAACGATTACCCAATCCACACACGTAATTTGTTACATTATACAGCCATTGTATTTGGTTACGGTCTCTAACGATATTCCGGTAGACCGTAAATTCTAATACAAGAGGTAGAGTAACCTCGGTATTCTATCCACAAAGCCAGAAGTTGTTTGAAGTCAATTAAGGAGTTATTTGCAGTCAGACTCAATAGTAAAATCACCAAAGGGTTGGTCGAAACCAAATATATCCTCGTTAAAAGTTAGTCTGGTGTGGGGAGAGAGCGCGCACCCGCTTCTGTTTTAACAATTTTATTTTAATTAGTAGCAGTGCCCTCCCTAATAGGCGGATTTGATTCGGCTGGATTTTTTACGTACACAAAAAGATAATACAGTTTTCGGTTATTCGCTGTATATAGGAGGATTTTACGTATGTTCATTAGCTGCCAACTGTGAGGGAGCAAACTTGAAAGTTTCGATAGCTCTACCAGTATTACTGTAGGGTTACTTTATTACATCCTCATCCTCTCATTCAAGCATCAGTGTGTTACTTCCAAGTTTAATTCGAATTGAGTATAAAGTGTAATCGTGCATATTAAGAGCTGTACGTAAGTTCTATTCTGTTCACAAAAACAAAATATGCTTAACACAATTGACTTAACAAAACTGTTTCCACACAATAAACAAGAGGTTTTAATTTCTGCTTCCACTTGTGTTAAATAAAATTCAGTTTGCCGAAGGATAAATTCTCGGTTCCCGCGTTGCGCTCTTTCCAAGTCGGTCAAGTGCGCTTGGACCCGCTCGATGGCTTTTCATTTTCATTGTTTTTCAATGTCGTAGTAAGTGTCCGGGAACATCGTAAATTAAGTGTCCCATTCTCTTTGTGGCAGTGATTGTAGACAAGTCGTTCATTTTATATAGGCCAAAGAGTGCGGCAAGCTATTGGAGAACTTTCTTTTTGGAATATTAATGTTGTTAATGGGTTAGTGACAGTTTTAATTAGTGATAATATTTCTTGAAATTACATTTTCAATTGAATTAAGATTCTTTCTGAAGGTCACCAAACTGCCCTCTCTGTCTCTAATAATTTAATCAATCCTTTGGTAAAATTGTATGCCATATTTGCTATGTTACAGCAGATACATTTTTAACTGTATATTTGAGTGAAACTTAAATTTTAATGAATCAAGTTATTTCAATGCACTCAAGATAGAGGGAAGAGAGAGAAGAAGAATAATACAATTAAAAATTTAAAAAACTCCCGACACAAAATAATAATAAAAATAGTAGATAGAAATAATAATAAAAAATTTCATACGTACTTACGTAGGGTCATAATTTCAAGGTTATTTTTTTCTTTTTATAGTTTTATACCTTTTTTGTTCTATTTGTGGCAATTTTTTCAATCGTTTTTTTAATTGTTTTAAGGCTTTTTAAATTCGTACCTACTATTTTATTATTATTTTGTGCCGGGGGTTTTTAAAATTTTTAATTGATTTTTTTATTTCAGGTCTTTTGTAAGGACTCCTTATTATTTCATTTCTTTTATTTTCTTGCGTTTTAAGATTCAGGTAATTTGGTGTTTAATCAGGTTTTTTGTAATTCGGCATTTTGTGGTGGCGGCCATCTTGGATTTGAAATCTATCATAGTGTATAGTATTCTACTAGTCAAGCCCTTTCATTGGATACCCATATTGAGGGAGTTGTGAAAGAATATGTAATCCGCCATTTTGTGGCGGCGGCCATCTTGGACCGATTTTCATCAAACATAGCTAAGAACACTCTCGACAAATTCACCTTTCAAACAAAGACAACAAAATCAAAATCGGTTCATCCGTTCGGGAGCTACGATGCCACAGACAGACATACACACACACACACCCGCACACACACACACAGACACGTCAAACTTATAACACCCCGTCGCTTTTGCGTCGGGGGTTAAAAATGTAGTGATTTATATTGCAAAAGTAAATTCACTCTAACGCCTGAAAGTTACGAAGAAACTTGTAACAACTAGAGGGACCAAGAATTGTTGAAACAAACAACAGACACGACAATACGAGCCATTAATCCGAACGATCCTGACAGAGATTAGTGCTCCCGCTATTGACCCCACACCCCGTGCCTCGTCCCCACACGTAGAAAACATTTTCCCGCCATTGTCTGACTGAGCAGGAAGTAAAAAGAGGAGTCGCGATTGACATCGTGGCTGCGCGCGGCGACCCGGCGGCACCCGGCTCCCGGCACCCAGCGTGCAGTATGCACCCCGCTCTGCCGTGGTTGCACTCGATATTTGCGATTTTCCTTTGTTTTCTTGAGAAGATACACACGAGATAGACCAATAGCATCGGCGACGAGGAACACTAGATATCTAAATAACATGAGTCTCCGGCAATATTCTCGCGCTCCGTGGTAATGTCTCTTCACAATAATCACGTTCTCACGTATAATATTTCCCATGTGCATCGAGGTAACGAGATTTAACAGTTCTCAACAAAAAATGTTCGAGAACAATTTTTCCAACATTTACAGTAGAACACGAAGTCTATGAAATATGCCTTGTTGTACGCATAATAAGCGATTTAAAAAAAAAAAAACAGAATTTATAAGGCAGAGACAAAGGATTTATGAGACAAAGGATGAGAGAATTTATTCATTCTAAGAAATTCCTCCCGGTGTTATGTTTTCTATTTTTTAGAACGATTTTATTTCTGTAATTCCTGTGATTACGGAAATAAACATAATCTAAAGGACTTCAAAGGGCGCTTTTTTATAAGTATCATGTAGCTTTTCATTCCACGGAGAAGACAAACGACAGGCGAGGCAATTATGATGTCATTAGTAGCACTGCGGGATTATGTAATGCTAGTATTTAAATCCTTTTGAGCTGTAAAGGAAGTCTGTTATCGTATCCAAAGGGTCGAGTATGTGCTGAACGGCTTAAGTAGATGCAATTAATCCCTGATTTGCAGTTAACGATAAATGTGAGATAGGACATAGGTAGTGAGTGTATGGTTTGAAATATGTTAGTATCAAAATGTTTCTTAGTTATTGGTGATATAAACAGAGTGTGCGAGCGGACGGCGTCGCATGCCGACACGCACTTGCCGCGCGCATACTGATGGCGACGCGTGAGGCTTGTGTCGCCTGCTGCCCGCGGACACTATCTAAACTGCTTTATAATAGTAAATACTGCTTATCAATTCCACACTTGAAAAGTTTGTCGAGCCGGGCCTCTAATGTGTACGCACAAATCGATCTAATTGCTTTGTACACTTTAAAAGGGGACAAAGACAGTTAAGTGGACAAAACGTTGTTAAATGCTACAATGTACAGAATACGAGCAAGCAAGCCTTTTAGTTTTTTAGTAAGTAAGCTTTGCCCGGGCTTTCAATACGGGTTTACAATTAATTTTCCTGGAATACTTGGAAATACAGAGACTAGCACTGTCTTGGTTGAAATAATGACTTCTCCTCTTGTGTGTCGAAAAATAGTAGGGATAAAAATCTAATTGGAAACATTACAAAGAGTGATAAGCTTAGGGGTTCCTCAAGGTAGTGAGTTGAGACGAAATCTTTTCCCATGAACTACTTGAAATAACGCTTTCGCCGATGACATTCCATTATTTCCTGGCCGAGAATGACATTTCTTACTGAGAAAGCTCTCGTGACTATACGTTGTGAATATACGTGAGGATAAACAGTTTAGTTATATTATAAGTTTCTAGGCGTAAAAAAGCTTTCAAGATTTAACGACATAATTACGTTTTGAAAAAAGGTGTTAATTTTTTTACCAATGAGCTTATTGTTGGGCAAAAGTCATTATTTTAATTTCTATGGTATGCTAATGTTTATTCTTATTACGTTTAAGTTACCTTGAGTGTGGACTAATCCAATACAACTTACATTTGTGTGATATAATATCAAGCCTAATACAACCTGCCTAAAACAAATGACATTGAATTGACCACAGACAAATAAGTAGGTATGTAAAATGATCGAAACAGGAGGTAAAGCACTCGTATCAATAACTAATAAACAGGCACCTACTCGTATGTAGTAGTTCGTTTGACTAACGGAACGTGAATATTTCGTCCGGATTCACTGCATGAATGAGTGGCTTTGTACCAACTGCTACTAAATGACGCCGAAACTACCTACGTTTTATGAATTTCAATGGAATGCGTTTGTAGAGTGCCTAGGTATTGAATGAGGACCTCTCAAAATTACATTGATGTTCACCGATAAGGTTTAATTTGATTTAAATGGTCGGAATTTTGGCTAGAGATTTTTCATTGCAATACTGAATTCATTCCACGTTTTTTTTATTATGTTTGTTTATATAAGGACATATTACCTGGTACCGAATGCATTGAACGGTAGGCAAAGGTGGAAAACAAATTACTTCTACGTCATTATTTCCCCCGAATTACGATATTCGGTGGGCTCATACGTATTCCTATTAAGTCAAATGACCCAGCTCGATTTTATTCGGCAATAACTCGCACGCATTACTCGCGAGTTCCATGTACCATACGCGGCTGATGTTGAAGCGTTAGGGAATAAATTGATCAGAGGCCGTATCTCGGCGGACGGACGTCGTAAACTTTGCACAACACCGGCCGCACTTTTCGCGCTTCGATACGATAAACCTACAGCGCACGCAGAATTTCACCGATAAGGCACGCTTTATGTGCGGAATATTTGCTCTCCCCATTCAGGGAGATAACGGAAGTAATTATTATCATAGATTTTGTTTGTGCTACTTCTTTCACTTCGTCTAGATTATGGTTGGCGGTAAAAACTACTAAAGCCCATTATACACCCATTCAGTATTATTCAATAGCCAGTTCTGAATATAAAATGTAATGCATTAAGCACTATATCCTTGAAATAAACTTAACAGATGACTTGGATCCGAGTAGTTAGCTGGAAACAAGCCAAAAACAGGGTCGCGAAGAGCGTATAAGTAGAAACTTACACATATAAACCTAGGACATGTGCGAATACACTTTGCTTGTGTAAAGCTAACCAATAAAATGTTAACAACATTCTTGCAATACGAAATAATCATGTAGACCTCCAAACGGTCGGATTGGCGCATAAAGTTATTCAAGCCTGACTCATAGTGTATACGTTCAAAGTACATACTCCCAGCCTCTTCAACGAAAGGTTTTTTCTTTTTCTCGAAAATTAGTAGGTACATTTATTATTATGAGTAATTTCTGGAGTCTCAAATTAAGGCAGGTAGCCCGCGGCGGCGCGGGCCGCTCTCGGCAACAATCAGTGAGCGGCGGCGGCGTTCGGTAACGCATCCCATACGAAGGCTCACCTCGGTTTGCCTGCTCCGCCCACAGTTTAACATTTTTCAACTCGATTGGGAATTAATACTAGTTCGTTGCATTGTTTATTATAGAGCACTCTAATTATACTGTCATTATTATTTTCGAGTTAAGCCGAAGCGCGATGCTGTGGTTTTATTTTGTCCGAAAGTGATTACTATGAAAGGGTCAATGTCTTTAAATTGTTTTGTACAAAATTATGAGGTTACTTCTATTCTATCTAACACAGCTCGTCTATACAAAAACTAATAGAGCGAGCATGTGAGTGAAACGCTGTTATTGTTAGCGAAGCAGTTTGGAAAAGCTCCCAACTAGTATTCAATTTTGTGTGACATATTGGACGGGTTATATTTTTGAAAAGCATACATAGGTTTTTTGATGAAGCAGCAGCTTGAAATACTGTTCCATTTGTTAGTTTTACGGTTGAATAAAATATCCAAGTCGTGTTCTCTACAATTTATAATTTTCCATGGGTAAATAAATTTTAAATAACCGGCTATCACATAGCAGAAAAATGAGTCCATCCAAATCGCTCACAATAAAAAACAGAAAAAATGCATTGAAAACAAAACATTTGGCCTGTTTACGTTATTATTCGCATGTGACGTCGAGCGAGTACATTAGCATTAAACACATAAAATTCGCACGCTCATAACTGCGTCGCTCAATCCGCAAGCTCGGAAACCGTATGAACGAGGAAATTGTGAGATCGTTATTTTTTGTGACGTCATAATAGAAGCGTTAATTAAAAAGCTGCAGTTATCACATAAGGATTCTTAGAGCGTTGCGCTCTCTGCCCCGAGCAGAGCGCCGACTTCGCAATTTTAATAAATAAAACCTCTTTGAAGAATTATAAGCACGCATCTTACAACATTATTTATTTTAACTTTGTAAATGTTTATATTTGCACAACCTGCTCGTATTGTATATGCTTGTGGATGTGAAATATTAAATTGCATGTAGATTAAGATGTTTCCTGCAAATTGATAAAATCATAATTTATACTTTCTCCCACGGCCCAGACCGCTACTTTTTCCAACTGCACCGGTAAATATTTATAATATCACATTTAACTCTGCTTTAGCGCCTTGAAGCAGCTTTTGGCTGCAGAAAGAGTCATAAATATATGGGAGATGACACCGCTAAGTAGAACATAAACGGCTTTCGTGGCCTCACCTGCCTCATAACGTTACGTCACGTATCTCCTCATCACTTCTTTCTAACTTTATCGTGCTATAAACATTTAAGACTCTCCTTGAGCTTGTTAAAGCTGTTCCTTATTGACGGCAAGTGTAAATGTTTACACCCACAGATATTTATTTGAATGCCCTTATCTTTAGGTGAGTACTTTGAATCGATCTAAATTGTGAAGGCAATCAAAAGTATTTGTAGTTTAGTAAAAGATTTATTGCTAATCTTTAGTCTGGTATACCTTGAACAAGACTTGAGGCTGCTTGCTGTTCGGGTACTAGGCAAAGTTTGAACTCATAACACACATAGGCGGTACATAAGAAGGAAGTTGAAACATGGTCGCGATTAACATACTCAGTGCGTTTCGACGTAGCGCGGCGCTTCTCCAGCTTGTATGAGTGAGCAACTAACGAAGAACCCCTCTAAAACTTTGTTTTACGTTCGCACCGCACTCGCTTTGTGAATTAAAAGCGGTGCTCCTTTCGCACTAAAACGCCCCTTAATGAAACACGATCGTCGCAAATTCGTCTAAATTTCCGCAACAATGAGTACGCCAGGCGTCGTTTCGCAGACTGCGCGTTACTCATCCGCCCGCATAACGAGAGGTTAAATTAAATAACAACGAAACTTTGAGAATCCCCGGAGTCGAGTGCTGTAACGATGGAGCTGTATTATTAGTTCGATTCCTATTGGAAGTTCCTGACCGCAAACAGCTCGTGACGGGTTCCACAGTTCCACTGTACGAACTAACTTACCTACTGCGCACTAGTTTGCTAAACATTAAAACTACTAAGCACTTGTGAACTCTGGCGCGGACTTAACATTTAATTCTGGTTTTTATTTGTGTCAATGAACTGCATTTACCCGAGAAAAGAGCCAAGTGTGAGTGAAACTTCCGCAGTCAGTGTCCCATATCTTGTACCTGATCAATATCTACGATGTTCTTCTACACGGCTGCTAACCGGAAAGAATATCTTAATTCAACGTGTGTTTGTTTGCTTTGTCTTTGTGTTTGCTTTTTTATGTATCGAAAAACTATTACTCTCACTTTTGTAAGTTTTTTGATACTCAACGAAATGATTTTCGCTCCCCTAAACCAGCAACAAAACCCAACTTTTTCACTTTACGTTTGTTTCGACCTGTTCCGGCCGTTGTTGTTGTTGTACCAACACAAGTATTCCCATTTACCAGTTTTAATGCCGAACTAAAAGTTTCTCCTTTTTTAATAAACACGGTATTTTTGTGGGCGAGAGGTTCTACACGAAAAATATGAACTGCAGTTCAATATAGTAAATAAGTCTGTACAATGAAACATGAACCCAGCTTATCGCTACAAAAATTGCGTTAATTCTGCCGCCGCCACCACTATTGGAACGGGGGCGCTTTGACAGACACAATTCAATCTGGTAATCGGAAATGGGCATTGTTGCAACAAAGGTCCCATTGTCCTCCGGCAGAATCGTCCCCCGCGCCGCCTCCATCATCGCAATGGCCGTGCGCTCGCCGCATGCCCGCGAATATTCATGCCGTGCCCAATAATACAGTACCGCGCATACAGATTCCGACATGTCCGTCACAATAAACAGAACCTATTCGAATCTGCTACACGTGGACATATGTATAGGAAATTGAGTTACAAGAACAAATGAATGAACAATTATTGGACTATACTTATTACTAGTTAGGGGTTCTTAGTCTGTCAACGAAGATACGGGCCCGTTCGAAAGTAGTTGATCGGTCAAGCAAGTGACAAATCCAATTTTTCGAACGGGTAAAAACACGTCCCGAGTTGGGACAACTGTCAAATCGTGTTGTCATTCGTTCATAAGTCTGACCCCAAACTAATTTTTATGATATAATATATATATAATAGGAAACGCCCGTAACGTCAACTGAAGAAGTAGTACCCCCGTATAGACCCAAAATACTAATGTTGTTCCAAATTCAAAATCGGTAATTCATCCTCATCATCAGCTATAGCAGTCCACTGCTGGACATAGGCCTCTCCTATTGCATGCCATTCAACTCGATTTTCGAAATCGGTCATTATAGATCCCTAAATCATCCTATTAATATTTTGATTAAATAGATGTTTTGCGTAGGCCGTAGGCTAACGTTATGTAAATACCTACGAATATTGTAACGACTTTATAAGTGGAATAATTTCTTTTACGTCCTTGCTATCCCAATATGTGCCCTAAGTGCTTGTAAGATGCGAAACAATCACTGGGTAAGAATGATCTTTATAAAATGTTCTGGAGATTCATCATTATAGTGACGAGCCATCCTCGATACATAACTTTATTTTGAGGAGACTACCTCGGTACCGACCTCAATATATTTTGGAAAGATTGATGCATGTTGAGTAAAAATACGTTAATTTTTATTCCATTTTGAACAACTACCTACATACTATTTTCATTTCTGTGTACGACCGCCTGAAATGTTCATAATTTCCAGAATTAAGGTGTACAGGGATCTGCTAGTCGAGATAACCTTACCCAACATGCACATAATAATATCACATTCACATATAATTATATAATTAATGTATACAAAATATTGTAAAACCTTTTTAACAGAGTTCAGGAGGGAGTTTCTTGCCCATTCTTTTCCATCCGAAACTACCTTTTGCAAAGCGGCGACTAGGATCAATTCTATTTTTCTTTTTTGTATATTTTAACGTTCAAAATAGCTATATATGTATGTGCCTATTTGAAACCAATGATTTGGCTTTGACTATAACCAACTCTGTAAACAAATTCCGATCAAATTCTTTCGACAATGACTAGGGCCTAAAATCAATGATTGCATCAAATCATTCCAATAAGGATACTATATTTTCTTCGGTTTAGGCTTTACGATAACAGCTCATGCCGTTTGGTCATCCACCCTAGCTGGGCTGGTGGCGGGACTCAGTGCCCTGTCTGTTAGACGTATACCTACTCGATACTTGTCTACTTAAATCATAATTATCAGTTCCACCGCTGATATTGCTAAAGTAATAAAAAGTTCTAAAGATGATCAAGTTTGTTAGTTACCTTGAAAACTCTCGATTATAAAGGATTTCTCTGTTGCTACACCTGCCTATAGCTTCCATTCTACGATATTTTTCTTAGAAAACGATATTAAGAGCAACTCTATGTGATGCCGAGGATCGTAAATGGTTTTTATTTATTTTGGTTTATTTTCCTGTTTTTTAATCCTCTAGGGGGATTTATAGATGTCCGTAGTTGTGAACACAGTAGTGGTGGCATCACTGCGAGCCCTATCAGAATACCAGCGCTGCGGTATTTATGTTTTTAATATTGCAGTAAATATTATCCTGAAATAGAAACCTTTTTGGCCAGGCACAGCTTATTTTTATATTTCCAGTGCGTTTACTAAATAAAATATTTTTCTTTCTCTTTCTTTATTTCTAAGTCAAAATACAGTTTGCATACCTGTATGACATGGCACGTTGATATTTATGTAGGTATTAAAGGTCACTTTTACGTTAATTATCCTGACTCAAATTACATTGCGGGATAAGCACGCGTAACAAGAACAATTTGTAGGTAGGTACTCTCGAAATATCTTAACAACCTGAGGACAAAAGAGTAGTATAAGTCAAGGGGTCGATTTTCGATGGTTTTGAAGTGGGTGGTCCGTTGAGTGGACCGCGATTTACAAATCTGCCGAGGACAAGAACCCTCTTGACCCTCTCGTGAGGTGCCCGAATTGCTCCCGAATCTACTACAGACTCTCTATACTTAATTTATACGAGCAAATTATAGCTATACATTACGTTTTGTCGATGTACATAATTATTATGTATGCAAATTCAGATTTTAATATTTATCTGCTAATGACAGTGTTATCAAGTCGTCAATCTATTTTAATAGTTATTAAGTAATAACTGAAAAAGGATGTCATTAAATTTTAGTTCTAATAATGTTTATTACCAATGGTACCAATGTGTTAGAATAGATAATATTACGAGCGATGAGCAGAAAAATACTGGTTTTGGTGTTCCACAGGGGAGTATTCTGGGCCCCACCCTCTTCCTTATTTATATTAACGACTTGTGTAATCTAAATATTAAAGACGGGAAAATAATATCATATGCCAACGACACGGCGTTAATATTTAGCGCTAAAACCAGTAGCGAACTGTTCGAAATCGGTCAGCTAGGTTTTAATACTGTGACTAATTGGCTTCAAAGCAATTTACTAACATTAAATGCCGACAAGACAAAATATATTCACTTCTCCATGCGCAAACCTCAACTTAACATTACCGAACCCTCATCTGTATGCCCATCAATGTG
Organism: Apamea epomidion; assembly: GCA_947507525.1. NCBI lineage: Eukaryota > Metazoa > Arthropoda > Insecta > Lepidoptera > Noctuidae > Apamea > Apamea epomidion. The sequence goes on from OX382225.1 coordinate 11,185,963, forward strand.
GAAACCGTACAATCACCATGTGTAATTGTCCCTTTATCCACAAAACGAGCAACATAAAATACCTGGGGGTAATAATGGACGACACACTCTCTTGTAAAAAACATATTGAAAGCCTAGTTAAAAGAGTCCGCAAACTAATATATGTTTTTAAAAATTGCGAACATTAGCAGATTTAAAATTAATCACACAAGTTTATTTGGCCCTATGTCAATCTATAATTCAATACTGTATCACTTCTTGGGGTGGCGCACCAAAAACTAATTTGCTTCCTCTTGAAAGAGCTCAGAGAGCAATTTTGAAGGTAGCAAACTTCCATCCCTTCTTTTTTCCCACAGATCTGCTATATAAATCCTGCAATGTACTAACTGTTCGCCAGCTTTTCATTATGCAGTTGGTATTAAAACAGCACACCATGCTTGCCTACAATGCCGACAACACCAACAAGAGACGGTATGATCTAGTATGCATGTCTAATGCGGCCTCAAAACATGTCTTTGTAGAAAGAATTTTAGCATTCTTAGGTCCATTCCTGTACAAAAGATTAAATAGAAAACTAGGTTAGATAAACTAAATTACTATAGCTGTAAAAAAATTATACTTAATTATTTACTAACCATCGATTATGCACAAACAGAAGATCTACTTATTGTCTCTGCAAATAAAACTACTAACATGCTATTTAGGTAACTTTTATTTACAAGTTTTTAATTTAGTTTTTACATTATATTTATTGTTAATTTATTTCATTAAGTATTTATGCACTTTCTAGCCTGAAGCACAGGTTCAACCTAGTTCAGGCAAATTAGCAACTGTGCGCTATTTTTAATTGTTAAGGTATTAAATGTAAATGTATTCCCTTTTTATAAATAAACGATTATTATTATTATTTATTAACTCAGCAATATTTCAAATAATAAACTAGTTAGTTGGTTTAGTTACTCGCACATGTTAGAAAAACGGTTTGAACACAAAGACATGGTTCCAAGCGAAAGCTATAAATGAGATCGACCTCGTTATCACTGACAGGCCAAGATAGAAAAGAAGAAAGATGGCAGTGTCCCTGGAGACCGCCTTCATCCGAAGATACCAATACGTTACATGTAGGGACACAGATGTAACATTACTTACGCCAAATAGTAACTTTACCAGATTAGGGTCTTACCAGAAAATGTCAAGCACGAATATAAATAAAACAGACAAGCTTGATATTTATTAACATATCTTCATTCTAGAATTAGTAGGTGTACCTTCGTACAACTTTAAATGAACCACACGAGGGCACCGAACACCGCGGAAATAGGACGTAACAACTCCAGAAGTGGTGTCATCTCTGGTTTGTAATTTAAAACTTTGTCGTAATAGGCTCCAAAAGTACATGAGGCTACTGCATAATCAGTTCCGCTACGAAACAAAATGAGATTATTGCCAAGGTGAGGTAAGTGCGGCCAGCGATGGATGCACGGCGCCGACGACCGCGGCCACGGCGGCGGCCATTCAACTCAACCGTGGCCTCGCGCTCTGCCGGCCTTCATGGCAAACACTGCCGCTGGACTATTGTCCAACACCACCCAACCTAACCATAACATCATTCACCCAAAGAAGGGATGTACTGACCTCAATGCTATGCGCGTTAAATTCGATAATTAACTTAAACGAAAGAGAATGGTCACGCATCATAAAGTAATTAAACAAATGAAATTCTGACTCAGGTTGTCGTGCTACCATTCATACTAGCCATAACTATTTGCGTTGATATACCACCTGCATAGTTTTTACATACTTGAATAAATAAACATCAAACAAAGTTGATAAAAAAATATGCTTACCTACTTACAAGTAACTAAGTCCAAAGTTGTCCAGTAGACGGTTCAAGCTGAACAGTAACATACAGTATTGATGAACATCGTAAGTTAAAAAGCAAGATAATTTTTGCACTTAAATCGTACTTGACGACATGACTGACGGAGCCGGTATTTCTCCGAACACTTCACGACACTTTTATAAAGTTCACATTTTACAATGTTATAACATAAACTTGTCTTAAACTTATCAGTTAATGAAGTTTGCACCAAACGGGGGTCACAAGTGTAATGTACAAAAGGGATTATATCGCGAACGCAAGTTGGTGGTAGTGTGTGGCAGCGTGCCACCTGCCACTGTTAGCGAACACGAATCTACTGCCGCCGGCCGCTGCCTGCCGGTCCCGCGTTCACAACTCCAGCTCACCATGACACTACCGGTTTACACTCACGCCCTATCATCTTGATTGTGCCATATCCATTGCTTCTTATATTAAAACTCTTCAAATAACAAAAGAAATGCAGCAAGCAATGGATAGCACATACCGAAATGGTCGTTCTCAGTTTTGTTCGTAGTCGCTTGAGCTTTGCGTGGGAGGTAAAAGCTCGCTCGGATCGCTTCCTACGTTGTCAAGGATAAAAGCAGCGCCCTCTGTGACAGCTACAGTGAATGACGGCGCCTTTACCAGCGCCATCTAGTGGATATACAGAATGTTATTAACTCAGTGTGATTGCACGTTGTTGCATGTTCGAACCCGTAAACCAACTACGACACAAAACCAGTCTGCACCAGGTAGCGATTATTATCGAAAGGTGGCACCGTTGGAGGTTACTTGAAATAGGGAATAAGTTTAGTTGAATTGGGTAGCTATAGGTAATAATTATGTCGAAATAGTTTACATTTTTATAGCCTTGAAATATAGAAAAAATCCTTGCTACAAACGGGCTACGAAGATTGCCACGAAGGGCTACTACTCGCTCGTACCTACTTCAAATAATGTCATTTGACGTAGCAGTACCTTCCTAATTTACCCATTGGTTTTCCCACTGTCAGATGGTCCGGGTAAGAAAACTAAACAAAATTGGTTAAATAGATTAACAAAATAATAATTACAAGGAAACAATTTTACCTTTGGGCGCATTTTTAAAAGAAAGTAGTTTTTGAAGCAAACACAAACGTTTGTTTTTCTACAAATACAAGTAGAATAGTACCCACATTTTCAAACAGAAATACTACATCAATAACGTTATACCTACATAGTCTACAGAAAAAGTTTGAATACCTACTCGTAATATTCATTAAAAAAAAGAATAGCGTTTTCACATAAAAACTGGCTGATATTGTACGAAAAAAAAATAAGAAAGCCATTAAAAGAAAATTAAAAACATTATTGTATTTTTAATTGTTTTATCTATTGCAAATGGCGTTTCTTTTTCTTTCTGGCCTGCGTGCTATAAGTAGTTTTTCATACAAAATAATTATGTAATGAAATAATTTAAAAAAATAAGAAATCATCAGAATTATAATGTAAATGTAAGTTATTCTCAATTTAACAAATTTTTAGCTAAACTTAAAAGGTTTTCCTTGATTTTATAAGGAACCCACACCTTACCAATCATTAGTTTACCTACTTTATTTTTAAGACAATAAATAACTCTACCTAGTACATCACAATTATTAGTTGTGACATCGTTGGCAGCTTTTAAAATAGATCGTTACAATAAAGTGTACCATGTGCGAATTAGCGATCAGATGACGCAACGATAACTTTTAAATAGTTTAAACTACATATGTGTTTAATTAATATGCGTAGTTCAATAAATCAAATATTAAAATAACTTTAGTATTAAGGTATTTTATAAGCAGGATTTATTTTGATGAAATACTCGTAACTTCCTCCAACTTCTAATTTACAAAACTTTTGCTTTCAAGGTTCAAGGAACATAATATCTCCAGAATCGAATAAAACCTCTTTTAATAAAGAACTTTTCACTGCAATTTTACAGCAGCTGGCTGCCATTTACATAGAATAAAAAGTTATGGAAATTATAGAAAAACCGACTTATTTTTAACTGAATGCATAAAGTTATTTTATTAGTTTTATATCCGTTATTTAATTTGCATGCTCTCATTTCGTACTAAAAGTACTAAGTAATCCCAATGAGCTGCTGGAAATCAAGAAATTCCTGAAAAATCATTGAAAAAGTAAGTATTTCAATAAGCACATTTGAAATCCTTTAATATTTAAGGTATTTCATATTCCATTAGTAAATATTGCATCGTCAAAACAATGACAGTAAAAATTCTAATAAAACGAAGAAGTTTTAAAAAGGCAAACGTGATCAATACCACAATGCCAGCCATCAAGGTCCCTTTGCATAAATTAAAAAATAAAAGCAAATAATAACAAGCGCACATCTTGAACCACAGAATTGGTTACCTCAGACCACAACGGCCAGTCAATCCAGTCATGCTCGACGGTCTCATATCATTTATGTAAACGAATGAGTCATTTCAACGATTCGATCATTTAATATTCTATCAACGGTAAACACTTCTGACTCACTCTCAGGTTGTTATTAGCGAACGTGATAGTATTCTAAGGGCCAATGTATTTTCTAAATGTAAACTGAGCCATACTTTGTCGCCTTTCCCTCTAGAAAATGAGTGTAAACACCCGCATAAAATAAGAATGCTGGAAATGGAATTGAATAAGTTTATAATGAGAAGTCAACTACGATTGTCTTGTAGATCCCCTGTTTCTATTTAGAATTTAAACTATGGAACCAAAAATATATGATACTTTATCTAAAACTTAAGTGAAGTGAGCTTGAAGTGAAATACCTACTAGGGATTGACACTAATGATAGGTTATTTCAAACTCACTTCACCTGAGTTTCCACGGTGAAATCTTACAGAATAGCTTCACTGATTTCGGTTTTTACATTTATACCAATAACATTGTTAAAAACATATGGTTGCAGTGTTTTCCTAGAGAAGAGGGTAAAAAAAACTAAGAATAAGTTTGAAAAGCGTTCTTGGCGATTATTTTTAAGTACTCTCAACATTAGCCGACCCTTTTTTAACCTAACACATAACATTAAGTACTCAAAAATCTTCCCCGGTGTCTACAGCTCGTTAAAACTGTTGAACGCTCGTACCGGGGCTCGCAGCGGTTTACTAAGGTAACATAAACGTTTCCCCCGATGCGCATTTCGTTCACGCTTCACTGTATAACATTTACGCGATAGCTGCAGGGTAAAATTATTTGCTTCTTGACTCCCCCAAAGGGCAACGTTAACGGAAGTGCTACAAGCACTACAGTGTGCAGTAAGCCTTAAACTCTGTTACACTTTAATAATCTTTAAAGATAGATAGCATGTCACTGTGTGTATTTCAGGGCTGTATTTTGAATTAAAGGAATACTTGATTAAGGTCTGATTTTTAATCGACAGATAATTTTTATTCGTAGAATAAAATTGACGTCTGACAGATTTCGTATGGAAGAACTGTCAAAAATTCAAACCTATTCCTCGGATAAAATTATCTGGCGTTGGAAAAATCAACCCTTACAAAAACAAAACATAAACTATTTGGTGACAAGATTTTTCAGTGTTCAACACTTATTAAGAAATACTTTGTCTGCGTAGTTGTAGGTCTTCGACTCATAATTGAGTTCTAAATACTTTTTCATGTTTTTAGATCCAATTGCAAGAAAATGAAAGGAAGACTGAAAAGTGTTGGTCTACAACTGTATGACGTCTCGTCTGTCCGCGCATCTGGTAGGTTGATTTCATGTGTGATTATAATTATCAATGTAAGGGTAACAAAGAAAGGATTAATTTTAACTGTAGTAAGAAAAAAATATGAACCATAATACTTAATGTGTCTGCTGGGTGTCACGCATCGCCGCCGTCGCATTTAGAATGATTTCAGGAAATAGCGAGTCAATTCTTAGTTATAAACGTAATAATAATAAAGTGCTTTGACTCCCGTATGTACATTTTATAATAGACACGCATAACGTTGTTTATTATGTTAAATAGCTATTTAAAAAAACAATGGCCGATATACGATTTCACTCTTTCGTCGTAGAAATGTATCATGTGTGTTGGTATCTTACACATATCTTGTCCATGTCACAACGTAACGTTTTGCGTAACGTTTAACAACATGCAACACGAGGGCGAAAGTATGCATGAGAACAATGAATAGGCCATATCCTTTATGGTCCAGAAACTGCGTCCGGCCTAGATGTGCGTGGTCGTTGTACTTGGTCCAAGCCGTAGTGAAAGTCCGCCATTGTTGTGGTGACATACGTACTCGTACCTTGTAAGTGCAATACGCTGTAATTGCCGCGTCGCAATCCTAAGCGACTGCTAATGTTTTGCTTGGCGCTTTGGTCGTGAGCTGTATGTACGTTATAACCAACTTGTGACCAAATGCTGTAATGAATGCCTAACTACTAGATTTTACTCTATCTTTCTTTCTTAAGAAGGGTTGTTGTAGGTAAGGTAGTGTACGTTATGAGATAGTGTTACTGTTACCATGCGTCATCCCACTGCTGGGTAAACGCCTCTCCCCATGACTTCCAGCTCTTTCGATCCAGGGCATATGTGGACTACGGGTCGTTTATTTTCTCCAGCTCGTCCCACCATCTTCTACAGGGTCTGCCGTGAAGTCTTCTGGCTGTCTCCGCGTAGTGGTTATTTTGGCCCACAGCCAAAGGTAACATTTCGATTTTCTTTTTCACACAGTAACGGCTAAACGGATTTGTAGATCTGGATTTAGAATTGAAATTATTTCTATTTACTCCCACATGGTTGTTTATCCCAGCAAAGCGAAATAAATCTTTGTGACTATGTATATTAATCTGTGTCATTTGACTTAGTCAAAATGAGATATACCTATTTATAGATTCATACGATATATGTATAGCAAATCATTACCAAGGTTATTTAACAAGCAGACAAATACACGATTGCCAGTAATGGTACATGTTTGCCACTTAGCGTGCCCACGACACCTTGGTATAAGACGTGACGAACAAGTGAGGTTCTATCAATTGTCCTTACCATATTAGAATACATTTAGCGTTTAATGTGTGGGCTTCCCCAACTTATTATTATTATTCAACCTTAGAAAAATATTACTATTCTACCTATGGTATGTACCACATGTCATTTATTTCCCAATGTACACATGTCTCAAATTTTTTGCCAAATATTACTTAGGATTTTATCATTTTCACCTTTCACGATTCGTGTCAAGTAATTGCACATTTATCGACGTAAGTATCATTTCAACAAGTAACGGTAATATTACAATTGTCGGCGGGTGATAGTGGGGTCGTTCGAGTGGAACAGCAGTCGGTTCCCATGATGAAACCGTATACGGTTGCCGAGACGCGACTTGTTCTTCACATGAGAACTTAAGAAGTGCTTATTAAAATTTTACTGACGAGGAACGTGATGATAAATACGCGAAAAATACATAATTTGGGATTTAAAAAGAAGTGTGTGAGAGAGTTTTTAATGAATTATAATATCTTCATTTTTTATACTTTAACTTAAAGGCACCCTTCGTATTTAGTTTTTGTACGGTGTAGGCGTATTTATAACGTATGCGCTGCGTCTACGTCTAGAATTTACGCACCTGTATGCCGACTCTATGCCGCTTCTACGCGCCTCTGCGCCATCTCTACGTGGCTCTACGCCGCCACTACGCCACCTCTACGCCGCCTTTAAACGTTCGACTGTTTTTAACCCCCGACGCAAAAACGACGGGGTGTTATAAGTTTGACGTGTGTCGACGTTGTCTGTCTGTGGCATCGTAGCTCCCGAACGGATGAACCGATTTTGATTTTGTTTTTTTTGTTTGAAAGGTGAATTTGTCGGGAGTGTTCTTAGCTATGTTTTATGAAAATCGGTCCAAGATGGCGGATTACATATTCTTTCACAACTCCCTCAATATGGGTATCAAATGAAAGGGCTTGACTAGTAGAATACTATACACTATGATAAATTTCAAATCCAAGATGGCCCCCACCACAAAATGGCGAATTACATTTTTTTTTTCACTACTTCGTTAATATGGGTATGTATCAAATGAAAGGGCTTGACTAGTAGAATACTATACACTATGATAAATTTCAAATCCAAGATGGCCCCCAACACAAAATGGCGAATTACAAAAAACCTAATTAAACACCAAATTACCCGAATCTTAAAACGCAAGAAAATAAAAGAAATTAAATAATAAGGAGTCCCTACAAAAAGCAAGAAATAAAAAATTAAATTTAAAATTTAAAAAACCCCCCGACTCAAAATTGTAATAAAAATAGTATGAATGTAAAAAGCCTAAAACAATTTTTTAAAAAACGATTGAAAAAATAGTCCAATTTTCAATAGTTTTTTTTTGTATATTGTTGACAAAATACTGTATTGTTGTAGAAATTGTTTTCTTGCGGTGAGCGCATCATCATTGTTTATATAGAGTAATAGTATGGTTTCAGATAGTCTTGACTAGGTCTGCGCACGGTCTAATGCCTAAGCAAGACAAACAGGTACTCTTAGTGCAACACTGCCTTGTGGCTGTTTAGTTTTTCCTCAAACAGAAAAGATCGTTACTTATTTACTTTTGATCATAAACGGCGCACAAAAAATGTTGTTTTTCTTTATTGATGGCGTAGATATGCGGAGCTGCAATATTTAAATGAGCTAAACGTGTTTCAATCTAAAAACATTTCTATGTAAAATTCATGTAATAAATTGTGATGATAATTAATTAATTTAATTCCGTGCTGTTTAGAACCAGCCAGATGAGTTTCGTTTCCTTTAACCAGGTCGTCATTTCCCGTGGCCACAATATCCACCAATAGTACCTACAAAAAACTAACATAATGTTATTATTATTCACTTCAATAGCTATCACACTGCCAAACTGTAAAAGAAGAATGACCTCCCAGGGTCACTTGCTGTCTCAGGTTCGCAATGAAAGATTGGTCATTTACAAGCAGATATGTATTTATTTGCTTGTAAATGACCAATCTTTGTGGTGACAGTCGACAGATAATTTTTAAGATTGAACAGTATTCTAATATGATTTTTTCAGTATAATGAATACTTACTGCCTCTGTTATTTCACGCTGAAGTTTTCACCTTGAGGTCGTTAGTGACATTTTGATTAAATTCATAAAAATACAACTGCTACCTTGAAGTAGCAGTTGTATTTTTTCAAGTTAACAGTTGGACTAACTGTTAACGTATTTATAATAGCATTGCACGAAATGATAAAGTTGTAAAAAATATGTGTACAAAAACTCATTATTTTCTCTTGTCCTTTTTCATTAATTTAACTTAGTATGTGTAACAATTGCCTACAAAATCCGTAGATTGTCTACGGATAACTACCGGAATATGTACCGTTTCTTTTAATAATTTTCTACATGTTTCTCACGGAAGTGCAGACTTCTCAGTAAATGAGTGTTGGCTTCTTCACACGAATCATTCAGCGTAACGTTGAGCCATTCAGCGGTAATGGAAAACTCTAGTTTACAGCTAGCAACACAAAGCGATGTCATTTTAAACGATGTTACGACCTACTAACTGCTTAGTACACACGACACTTAGATTGCACAAAATGTATTCAAAAGTAAACACGAGCGACTTTTTTGCACTTGAGAAGCTTTTGACATATCAATCTTACATTTAGCTTGTTGATATTTAAATGGCAAAAACAATATACATATGTAGTTCTAATTATAGTAAGACGTTTAAAAACGTTTAACAGCCAAGGCGACCCGGATCAAAGAGTAATGATATCATCCAGATCTAGTGTAGTGATTACATAGCTCACTTGCGGCCGTGGGACTCCGTTTTTCCCGCGCATAAATAGTTCTGATATTTCACATTGTTTCTTCAAAGTTCGAGTAATTAGCGTTATTTTTAATGTTTGCATTAATTAGGCTTGCCAAATATGCGTTGTATCCGGTGATATAATAAATGGTTATCGCTATACTTAGTTTACATCACTTCTATTCTCAACCGACAATTTTTATTACAAAATCGATTTCGTCAACTATTTTAGACAAAGGTGTTTAAGAATCTCCTTTGTGTTGCACTGCGAGTTGTCTAATTTTTTTATCGTGTGTTACTTGCAGCTTCTGCCCTTTCCTTTGTTACCTAGAGAACTCAAGTCTGGTCACGAAATGCTTTTCTCAGGTAGGTATGATTTGATCACTGGGAGAATGGCCTATTATTATGTCACATTCTTCGTGTATAGAAAACCAAATGAAACGTTAGTGAAAGTAGTGCCAATGTCGAAGCTCGTATGGTAATTTTACTCTTTCTCTTCCACTTACTACGTGAAAGAAAATCAAAGAGTCGTGGGCTATGTAGAAGTGATCGATGAACGTAACGTGTCAAAACATCATTATGACAGATTGTTATCGATGCCATCATCCGATTCGTTTGGTTAGCTCATTATTCTATTATGAATTCGTTGTATGTTTGCCAGATTGCCTAGACTGCTTAGATAGATATTCATATTGTCCTGTCGAAAACCTTGATCAGTACAAAGTTCAAGTGACACAAATAGCATTATTGGACAATGTGTCTAACCTTCGCAACGCCGCTCCTAGTCTGGACGGCACATTGTGCATTTATTAGGTGCCTTAGGTGCGTACTATTATTTAAATACGTATTCTATTATTTTAAGAATGATATGTTAAAGCTAATCTATAGACATTCCATGGGAGTGGTACCTACGTAGAGAAATTCCGAGAACTTCTTGAACTGAGCGGTGTTTGTTGATGTATCTTTCGTTGTTCAACTTACAACAGGAATGACGAGTGTGGGTGTCTGTCTGTGTGTATCAAAGACCGACCACCGAGCTTTTCCTGTCCGGTACAAAGAAACTTACATAAATCAATGCGGAAAGTATCTTTTGAAGTTTCGTGACATTTTAAGTTTGGCGTGCTAGTCTGTTGAAGAGGGTTTTTAGAATACAAAAGACAATATGCTTGGTTTATAAATGAAAAACAAATCAAAACTTACGTCGATTTCTAAAATCAAAAACTATTTACAGTATGAAATAGACGCAGAATGATGTTGAAACAATATCATAACCGCAGTAAGTACTTAGATCTACATTTGAACAGTATTTTCATGTTCAACACAATTGGAACTATAAACGATAGTTATTCACGTAATCAAACAGGTATACAGTACGCGTTCAATCCAATAATAATACGCTTAGCAATGTTAACATACGAATGTTTAAAGCTTAGAACGCGTAATATACTCCCCGCCTGTAATCGTGATTACGACCAAACGGCTTCCGTGCAACGCACCCGCCCGGAACAATAACACGACCGGCAAGTTTGAATAAAAACAAAGCTGATTACTCACACACGCGTCGCGTCGTAGAAAATTATTTATCAGTCGGTGTACTGTGTGTTCAGACGCAACTTCAAGTTCAGTAGATATCTAAGTCTTGAGAATATCCTTATCAATTCGCTACTCGTTTTTTTGTTTGTGTTGACTTTTTCCTGTACTCCATTACTTTTGCCATTCGTTTTTGTAGAGTAGGTACAGTAGTTATCAGTAACTTTAATGAAGCCAGGTATCAGAGAGTTGCCCGAATTAATGCTTTATGTTTATATCTTAATATAAACAGACATTCGTCCGCGCCATTTAGACGCCTTCGTCACTGTTCGTTGTGTTTATAAGGGTCTAAATAAAATAAACCACCCGCCCACACCTACAGGCGGGTTGGAAACCACAACACTATACAGGCAGCGGCTAGTGTTCTGTGCTATACAGTGTGGTCCTATCTGTCGATCTCACATGTGGGTCTACGTAATACATGATCGATTTCTATAAACTTTCCGTACTGGGGCTTAGGGCTCTATTGTCAAATTTTATTGAAAATTGGCTTTTGTGTTCAACTTAAATCCTTAAGAAGTAATGTAGTACCTATCGGACGTGTTGTTTGGCATAACAGGACCTTTTGTTTATATAAAGTTGATATGTGTGTGTTATTGTATGGAACATGCTATATTTGTGAGGTAACATGGCTAGCAAACGTTAACGACACGCATTCTGGCAGTCGTGCGCGTGCCCCCTCCGCCAGCCGCTGCGCGCACGCAGGATACACGCGCCACCGCGACCGCTACGTTCCCCAGTCAACACACGCTCGTTAAGCCCCTTACCTTTATGGACTTGACAAATACCTTATAAAGGTCATTCAGGTCAAGGAGGCCTGCTAAATATTAAACGCTGTTAATTTTATGTTAAGCATTCAATAAATATTTATGCGTAGAGAATAGCGCTATAAAGTTATATCGACGGGTAATTGAAACGGTTTAAATGATTTGAGTTCATTTCATTTTGAGAATTGAAAACGGATGTACGATTACTTGATTAGAATTCAATGCAATCACATTCTTTCTAAGTAAAATAAACATGACCATATCGATAATAACGTAGGTAAAAAATAAGTCAAACATATGTGACATAAATACCTAGGTGTACTATTTGATAATGAAGTCCTATCCTATTCTTCGAAACGCGCTTTATTTGCACTTAGATAAAATAATAGTCAGCCTTGCGGGCGCCGATGTGAGGCGCGAGACGGTGTGCCGTGTGGGCTCGCCTCCCACGGACTTATTACAGACCTTGTCCTTATCTTTCACTCATCAATAATTAAAACTAATTATTCAAAGAAAGGTACTCCGCAGTTTCCAGAGTCAATTATGACGGCATTTTATTGCTAGAAATTACTGTATAAATTGCGATGCACACCGTGCAGTCAATATAATAATATCTAAAGTAAACATTTTCAGAACTGTGATGAAAATGACAAATTAAAGTAAATGCTGACCGTTTTGGTCAGCATTTACTTTAATCTGAGCCCTAATCATTTCTTAGGAAAACATTAATTTAGGGTGAATTTCATCAGCCCTTCTTAATTTCAAATAAGGTAATAACAAAAACAATAGAACGTACAAAAAAGCCGATGCAGATTACACGGAGTGGGATGAATTTAAAGCAGGTACCTATTTGTTAGTTGGCTGTTTAAAATCATTCATTCCTCACGCTTCAATGGTTTCTATGGGCTGAGAATGGGACCCTGGGGAGACGGTGCGAACTGCGCAGGTACACCATCGCTACGCTATAAAAGATTTTTTGTCATCAACTTGTCTTGACGCTCAAGTGCCACTTGCCAAATATGTTGACTGCACATGTTTTTATTTAAACTTTAAAGCCGTTACGCAAGAGTTTTAGGGAAATATATTTCCTGTATGGTGGTATTCATTCAGCACGATATCGTATGTTATCAATATAGGTGTGTTGTTGTCGAGATTTTGTGAATGTAGACCACGATGTCAGATTCGTGTTTACAACGTTAATAACTTAATCGACATTCTATATTCCAAGTATTTTGTTTTAATTTAATTAATATCCATTCAAAAACACCTGCCATCTGTACTAAAAATGAAGTATAAAAGTATTGTTTTTATTTGAAATAGTAAAGGACGCCGCCGTTAACGAGAAACGCTATCGTAGTATCGTCGGCTCCCCCATCATAATACACCTTTGTCGACATTCTCTCTTTGTCTCTCATGGGATCCGTCGTATTTCCTTCTTCTTCACAACTGAACCCCATTTATGGGTGTACAGACAGCATAAACAATTTCTCGAGCGGCGCGCGTAAATTTGAGGTTATGTTAGTATTAATTCGACGTTCGCTTTAGACGAACGTGCGACAGTGCAGCGCGCGTACCGGCTTGTGATCGTGTGCATTTTCGTTACGTCACGATCGATATCTGGGTACAATCGAGTGCATTATTGCAGTGTCTGTGCAGACTGTGTATGTAAATTAATTTTCGAGTTTAGTAACCGCCATGGTTATCGTTTTCAAAATTAACGTGCCCACCGGACGTACACAATTTGGATAAATTCTGCTATACTTTTTAAGGTAAGCGTTATTTTTATTCGTTTGTTTCAAAATAGTTTGTTATTTCACTTGAGGTTACATACTTAATTGGTAAAGCTTATTATTCCATTCAATTTCTTATTAGCCAAATTGAACCTGTGTTCCTGAGCGAAACCAATACTGCAATTTGATTTGAAGGTCATGTAGTATTTCATTTAAATGTTTGCAATTATAAAAGAAACCGTTGTTCTTATATTTGAATTTTATCTTCTTTTGGCTCTAAAAATATAAAGTTATTGCGGATGATATACTTCTAAAGAAAACTTTATTACAACGTATTTTATATATTTTTAATAAAATGTAAAGAAATTCAGTTTCTTTATAATGTCTGATTCGATATTAAATGTCCCCAGTTCAGTCACCTGGAAAAAGATAAATAAATGCTTGAAAAATATTTGCACAAAAAATAACGTATCGTTCGTTGCTTTTCTACGCTCCCTCATAGTTTGAACCCTCGCCCGCCACACTCCAGCAGACAAACGTACCAAAAATTGTATACCGTTTTCAAAGCCCTTATTGCATGGAAATAAGATTTATTCTCTCTTGATTAAATGGTAATGTTAATTGTGCACCGTCAGCACCGTGCATTCATCCCGCACCCTCTTTTATTACCTATACCGTATGCATGTTGCGGTTCTTATTGTGACTTGCATCAATCCATTAGAGCGATTAATCTCTAAGAGGTATTTAGATGACATTGTTGTGCAAATGATATAGAAGATTATAGCCATTTGTTTGGCAGCTTGAATTGGACAACAGCTGGGCTTTTCTGCTATCCTGACCATGTCTGATAAAGTTTTGAACAATTGTTGTGATAATTCATTGCTTGGAATATCATGAAAAACTACGACGATCAGATACAAGCTACAGACGAAATTTAGACAATATAGGATAGGAATAAGTATTGAAAACCGTTACAACCGGATGTCATACAAAATTTATTTAAAAATTAAAACGTTGCATCTTTGAAACGGCAGTTATTGATTCTGCATCACCTAAAATGGAAACCGGGTTATTTTTTATTACCGTGGACACAAACAAGATTGACCAATTATAGCGAGCAAGTGTGGGCTAAAAGATTAGTAACAAATTCAAAAGGTGGCTACTTAATGAATTGTTCATTTAACGGTCAATTTCATTGAAATTCACTAAATCTATTAGTGTAGAGTATATATAGCAAAATCTGAGCATGCCGTGGGCGCAAAATCTGTATCAAGAGAGCAACACAAAACAAAGTGCAGTCTCTTAACTAACATCAATTGAAATCGATTGTTGTGCAGCTGAAACTTGGCATTTGTTTCTTATTATTTTTAGATATCAGGAAGATCATTATAATAGCAACAAAATTACTTAATAACAGATAATAGACATATTTTTGCATTAACTGGAATCCAAGCAATCAAATCATTTATCGTTACTTCCATATTTCGAAAGTCCTTGATCTATACCAACCGCCGAGAGTGCAGTGTGCAACATTTGACGGCCTTTATTATTCTGACATGAATTTTAACGTTTCTAACCTTTCGAAGCGTCTGTAGTCACGCGCATCTGTAAGTACTTGTGCGTAGGTACTTGTTATGAGACGTTTATTCAATAAACTAGTGATCAGTCCCTAACCGCAAAAGCATCATGACTATTATTGTTTATGTCAGCTTTATGTACTGAAAATATAGCTATGACTCGGTTCGTCTCTGGTAATGATTAGTCAAAATTATTATTATTAAACAAACAACAAGTTAACTATAAAGGAAATCTGCCTAACTGCCTTTTGTAGGCTGACCCTAAACGGCTATGGCCAGTTCTGGCACAAAATAACCTTCAGTAAGGACTCTGGCGTCAATACTCATATGCATACAATTACGTGATCCAGGAAAATGTAAACAATAATAGTTCCGTTCAAATGGTGCATTTGTGATAAATACACACAATAAAATTAAACACAAATATACCTGCGTCATTTTAAATTTATCGAAAAACAATACTTAGATATGTGTTTAAGAATGCGAGAATAATGTTTCGTCATTGCTCACAGGAAATAGGAAGGTAATGCATTCGTTCCATAAAATTAGTCGAATCACATCGAATTTTCCAATAACAATGCCATTAAAGCTAGTATAAAAGAAAAAAATCATTGAAGTCAAAATTATAAACACCTATGGAAAAATGAAAACGAGAGTTCTACCAATGAAATCGAGTATCGTACAATCCCTAAGGTATCCGTCTACCTATGTTGCCAACTTTTAGGTACCCACTACTGTTTGTTATTTCTTGAAAAACGGCAATATTGTTGTGTACTTTCATGTTTTCTAAGCAAAATAATAATGTAAACAGTCTTAACGAAAACAAAAACACGTAATAACCTGTAAGTATTTCCCTATCTTAATAGGTATTAAATTACCTGCATGAATTGTACAGTCATACATCTAAGATAACAGAGTAACAGCTTAATAGCCTGCTTAGCTTTTAATTAATTATTATTAAGACTTTGCTTAGCTGTTTTTATTTAAACAAAAAAAGCTGATGGTGGCCATATATGTAGCAGTCGTTAGCATTTGTTAATATCTAGCTAATTATATTTATGATATATATGTCAAAATTGCTAACTAAAAATATTCATTACTTGAATTTCAGCAAAACCATAGATTGAACCCCAAAAGATTTGAGGAGTGTAGAGCAAAATCATTCCCGAAATTCGCTCACGTGACTGTGTATTCTATTGGCATTATAATTTAATCGCAATGTGAAGTCATATCCTCTACTCGACATCGGTTGATTTTGAAGAAGTTCATAGTTGACATACTTTTATAGTAAAGGTTTAGTAGAGAATGGGAAACTAATCCTTTACTGTCTTGAGCATTGGCATTATTAACTAACAAGCCGTGTGCCCGATAGGATTTCCCATCGGCAAAAACGACGAACTTTCGTACAAATTTTCATCCCTTATTTAACCTCTTTGGGGGATTTTTTTAAATCCTTTCTTAGTGCTCACCTTCGTTAACTCTTGTGTAAAATTTCATGCTTCCAGACTAGCGGTTTAGGCTGTGCGTTGTCAGGGGATTTTTATCAAGTAGGTTGCGTTTTCCCTTTAAGTTACAACCTAAAACTCACATCACACGGGATGATTGGCGGCTGATATGATTGTAATGTACCGACAGCATGAACGAATGGTAGGTACAGTCCAGTATGATAAACACATCGCCGTATATTCCGGGTCTCCCACGCCGATAATCTAGACAATGACGTCTTTGATTAACGAAGCTGCATGTAAGTAGGGCTCTCATGGACCAATTACAGCTTGAAGAGATAACAATTGTAGATATGGAAATACTAATTATATCTTCATTAAGACTTTACTGGCAGTTGATGACGAAAGAAATTTACCTAGATACATACTTATTTATACATTGTGTTAGATACATAACGCCTAATTAATGAGTAGATGACACAGTATACGTCTGTGTTAAAATGAATAGTAAAATTCATTTGGAGATTAAATATACCATCACAGGTTGTTTGTGGGAATGTCATGTAGCGAATGGTAACTATACACCATAACATTTTCTACTCATGTTACCCTGTCATTATTTATACGGTCGTCAAAAAATTGTACATAGAACATAGAATATCGTAATTATAGGTATCTCGAATGAATATTGCTCGTCACAGCGTAACACAATTGATTCATTTTAATAACACTTTTTTTCCACTGGCTTTCTAAATATATGCAAACCTACGCAAATATTGTCAAGGTTTAACTCTGGCTACCTATTAACTTATAACATAACAATTCGTGTTTCCATTCAAATAATTCCGATAAGACTCCATTTTATATTTAAAAATCTACAGTTTACAAACTCGAAATCAGGCGTGCAACAAATTATGTTCTCATAACAAAATGTTTCTGACTTAAAACAGCAGTGTTTTTAAAAACAACACATGAGTTCACCTGTTTATATAAATTTACTTTTACTGTGCTTTTACTCTTGCGAAACCCTGTACGATGTCCTACATACGACTTCGTTACTGGCGGCGAAAATTGCGGCCGTCAGTCATCCATCAATTGAAACTTGAAACGGACTGACATACTATATGAGCATAGCATAGTACCCACGTATTTATAGAACAGTTTCACATGTCGAATAAAAATATATCGATGTGTGCTTTTTCATTCATGTTTATCTGGAAAGCAAACAGTTAAGTACTATGCTGGAAAATACAAATTAAAGTTATTTTTTTATTTTTACTCACCATAGTAAACTTTAGCCACACCATTTAGGTAGTGGATCACTGGGCAACTTTCAGGAAAATGGTGTTATTTCAGGGAAATCCTAAAGACATCACACACATGTTATTATTTTGTGTGTAGTGACCGATACACTAAGGGCCGGTTTTTTCATCCGTAATTAACTCAACCAATTGTTAAAAATAGTAACTAATGCTTAAATTTTTGCAAAATGTGCTTTTTGATCAATTGTTAGTTTATCTAATAGTTATTTTTTTTAAGTAATAGTTAATTATTTGACTGTTAGCAATGATATTATATCATTAGATAAACTAAAATATGATCAAAAAACACATTTTGCAAAAATTTAACCATTACTTACTATTTTTAACAATTGATTGAGTTTAACTATGGATAAAAAATTGGCCCTAAGTATTCTGTTAATTCTATGACTAAACAACACTCCATTTTTCTATCGATGCATTGCCCAATTTGCCCATACCATGGTTAGTTTTCGACTCTCCATGTTAGATTCAGCATATTTGTTATTTTAATGACGCGGTTTCCATTCAATGAGTGAGTCATATTGGGAAGTTCATACGTTTCAGCTCATGCCCATTGTCATGTAGAATACTGTGAATACATTAAATGTGTGACAAATACACAAAAAAGATACAAAGGCAAACTTTTTCACTTACAAAAAGTTATTTTTTTTTGTATGCTAATATTTCTATGAATGGAGAAATTGACATATATTGGACATGCCCTACACATACCTCCTTGTGTATAAGAAAGTAAACTGGTACAAAAGACTCATCGATATTTTCATTTGATGCTTAATCAATAATTTTGGAAGTCAAAGAGTCAATGACACACCAATTTAAAACATCATTGTACAAAGTTCCTTATTTCTAAGTAAAATTGTTAGCATAACTTCAAAGCCGTATTAGCGCATACCAACTTGATGTCATCGTCTAAAGGATTTTTCAAATATTTTCACACGCGCTTTTATTGTTCTTTCTACTTCATGTACTCCATAAATGACTTCCGAATAAGTATAAATATAAATCTTTATGAATACCTATTCCACAAACAATGAATATTCACGATATTTTAATTATAACCGGTTACGGTAAGTTTTTAATTTGTGTTCATTTGTTCTGCTTCTATTGTGCGGAACATGATTTGAAGACTTACTTGTACAACAATGAAATCGGAGCAACCGATTTCTCCTGAGAAAAAAATATAATAGTAAATAACGATGAACATCATAATAGAAAGAGTGAGAAGCAATTTCCCAGATTCATTCGATGAGCTGAGATGTAGAGCGCGGGTAGAGTCTTAATTCCACTGCAAACAATGTTACTGCGAACAACAGATCCACCGTATTGCAATACCGTAGCCGGCCTACTTGTTCATACAAATTATGAAAAACGCTATAAACTGCTTAAAAAGGTTATTATTTTAAAACTGCGCAGTGATCACCATTCACCAGCGCCGTTTTGTCTTATTGTTTTTCTGCTAGTTGCGTTTATGACATCAGTTTGATACCTACTTTTATTTTCAGAGCTTCTGGTGGTTATTTTGTGGTAAACCATATTTTTCCAGTAAAGATATTGTTTTCATTAACTTATTATTGAGGAAAATACAGAGCTCGCCATTTTAAATTTGAGAGAAAAATATGTAATAACTTTGTGTAGTTTTAATCGTAGGTTATCGGAAAAGCGTGATTAATTGAAGCAACGGGGCAACGACTTTTGTTTATATTCATTCTAGTATTCGTTGATCCTGAATCGAACTTATTACAAGTTTTAAATATGCATACTAACCATCCATAGTTAACCGTCTCCTTGGACGAAGAAAATATAATTTATAAAAGAATCGTTGATTCACACTTTTTAGGAAATGGGTTTGATAAGTATTATTATTACATCATGGTCCTTCCTTCCTTCATCCTTCATACTATGAATTGATTATATGAAAGGTGCGACGCTGATGTAGGTAACGAACAAAACGCGGGTCACATTCCTTAGGGCCTATTGTGCCACTATCGCTCTCGTAGTTACGCATAAATCTTAATCTTAGTTTGGTTAATAAGTGTGGGCGCAACATGCCCACCAAACAGTTACGTTATAATAGCCATAAATTCCTACAACAATATTGTACGGCCGAGTGACTTGTCTCTGCCAATAAGTTAATAATCTAGGTCTAGAACAAACTACAGAACTATAACTCACAATAAAAGTATAACGATATCAGGTTTGCGTTATGTTCTTAACCTTGATGGTCAACCGCGATACTAATCATTTTAAATAGTAATACTCGTACCATAACGAGAATATGATGACCACAATTTTCAGGCACTCTGGGCAAATGAAAAATATTGAATGTAACTGATTTTAAAACTGAGGTTTCTTCGCAATCTTAACTTTTTAATTGATTAGAGAGCTGTCTAGCTTGAACCAATCTCTTGATAACGGATAGAGACTGTTATTTGGCCGCTTCATACATCGCGATGAGGCAGTCGAGGACACTTAAACTCCCATGGAATGAACAACTAATGGATTCAGGCTTTAATGGCGGTCCACTTGAGTTCAAAGAAGGGCCCCGCAAGGGAACAATTGAGGCGCCCGCGTCCCCGGCCTCACCCATCTGCTGATGTTACGAATTCTGCTTTTGAATTTGTCACGTACTATTTTGGGGACAAGAGCTCATTTTGATTGTGTTTTTATTGCAAAAACTGAATGTCTTTTTGAATTAATTGCTTGTTTGTGTGCGATGTGTTTGAAAATTGCAATTCAAGGAATTACCACAAATTCTGATTTCCTTGAGCCAAGGAATGTGTCTAGTAGAACAATTATTGTTTTTATTAAAATAATTATTGAAAAGGATGACCACATTCACCACGATGTTTGGTGTGTTGCAAATGCTATTTGTTGTTACTTTTAGAAACTGACTTAGTTCTGTTTGTGTAACAACTTTAATAGAACTGTGTATTAAAAATTGCATCACGCCGTTTACTAATAGCGCACAAACAATACAGGAAAGCTTTGATTTAATAGATCTATTGTCGTTGAACGAGATCGTGGCTGGTTTTATAGTAAAAAGTATCCCAAACAACTCGTAACAAAAGCGTGGGACTAACCTGTTACGATTTCAAAGCGTCTCCATTGATGTCTCTTTAACTATGTCAAACGTATTGAGGCGCCAACGCGATTATTATCGCTACAAGAATATTTTTATTAATAAGGGTAATAAATGCTGCCACTTCCGTAACTGGCAATGACAGTAGAGCAAGTGACCGGAAGATCAGTGACCAGTGAAACGGCGCAAACGTCGCCAAATTCGGCTCACAACGGTACTGCGCCGGCAAAATTAACGCCAATTTCCTCCACTGTAGCTAACTAGATAAACTAGTCGGCTGGATGTTATGGTTTTGTACAACAAAACTGTACTTTGATGTACTGTACAACGCTTTTAGTCCGGTATTGATAGTCATCAACAAGGTCCCAATTACTAGCAAATTATGTTGTCCGGATCTGTTTGTAAACACAATTTCACAGTTTCGTGTGACACATACAACAAGTTGTATTTAAATGAATTAGCTGTGTTTTACGGAGAACATAATGAATCATTCTCTTAATTAAATAAATATTTACGTTACTCTCGAATTTGTGATTAGCGCAGTTTAATTAATTCATTATAACAGTAAAGAGCTTGTATTAGTCATTGAAATATGTATAATACAATAATATGTTTTGTATTGTAATTCGAGATATCTCAAAGTCATGAATGGAACAACAGTTACGTACGCCATTGTTCATTTGATATTCTGAATTAGACTCCGTTTCAAAGTGCTGGTCAAACTCAATATACTCGTAAATTACCGTCCCCTTGTTTTTTGTCTGACCGCAGAGCCCTTTATCGGTCGTAAAGTTCACCCTGGGATCAGAATCCCGGAATTTAATTACTTACCAGCGTCCTCACGGTGTCTACAAGTCTACACATCCCCTGAGTTTAATATTATCCTGCTCTCCCCAAACATGCCCTTAAGTATATTTTTATATTATCATGTACTTTAACTTGAAAGTAACTAAGCTCTACCATTCTGGTTTAGTTTTTGTTTTGTTTCTGAGACTGGCTTTGTAAAGTTCAAACGTTTCCTCAAAAGTAAATATTCCTGTGACATGGCTGTGGGACATTATCAGCCAAGTTGAGCTTGCATGTTCAGAAATAGAGACCCGTCTAAAAGGGTTTATTGACATTGTTACACCAGAGGAACTCCTTGTCCTGATAATTACATATATCGACAAGGAATTCCTTTCCTTCAATACCACAGTCGGTGTAACAGGAACAGTTGGTGCACCTATTGTTTTAGTGTTCAGTCCACACTCTGAAACACAAATCAAAACTAGTCGTTAAACAACGTAGTGCACGCGAGCTCTGTTCAGCCAGCTATCAAATAAGCGGTTATAAATTATAATTACCTCATGGCCATAAAAAAATAAAACGATAGACGGCTCAAAGTGCATCAAGTGCACCTCAACTATTTAGTATGAGTGGTGGGTGAGTCTGGCGGAGCGGATATCCGCAAGAGGTACCGCTCCGCAGCTCCTACTTAAGGCAGACGAAACGTTGTTTGGGTTTGATTCTAATTACAATAACATCTGTCTAAGATAGTTAACGGCTTGAGTCTATAATTAAGATATGGAAGGTATGAGTAATGCGTGTATTATTAGAACTGAAACTTAATAAACAGTTCACGTGTTTCTCACGACAATTTTATATGACAAAAACATCGTAGCTTGATTTACCAAGTGCCTAAATTGTTCAACGCCTAGATGAATGGACGAAATATATTATTATGAAGTAGAGAAAACCGTGACTTGGCCCTTGGTTTCGGCGTAGCATAGTCGCGGGTAACGCATATTTTACTAACTATGTAGGTCACGACTAGACATAATTGTTGAAGTTATGCGACAGGGCTCCGGTGACCGGACGTCGTTGTTTGCCGACCTAAACCCACGCCGTGTGGGAGGCCCCGTGGTCAATGTGTATGCTTCTATAATCCTCAACCGCTACTAGTTTTAAAACATATTTAAACTTTTAATTCATACGGCCACATGCCTGTTAAGCTGGAAGTCCTTCTTAAGATGTAAGTGGGCATATAGTCACATCTAATTATATCGAGCTTCTAATAAGCACAAGTGGTTACTTACTATATTTAGCGGTGCGTGATGGCTCAAGTTTATTAAGTCCAACTACAGTAATCACGACTATGAGTACCCATCAACCTACTTTGTCCACGACTCCGCAATGGAATCTTATTGGGCTTCGCCTTTTACAATTTGTCCTAATAAAATACTTTACACTTACCGTTTGGTAATGAAACTTATACGTGAATGAAAAAATGTAGCCAAAAAGCATAAAAAGATATTATTTTAAACCTACTTTAAAGTATGCCTTGTATGACACATTATTTATTGTTACCCTTTTTAGGCAGATTTATTAAACAATTCCCTGCATCGTTTTTTCAGGGGTTATATAACTATGGGCGCCCCTGCGTGGGGTTCCCGCGGCGGTGGTGGCGACCGTCCCCGGCTGCTGCGCATGACGCCGCTGCGCCACAGCTTCGCTGCGCCCGCGTCGCCACCCGCGCCGCCCCCGCGCGCGCACGACTACGCCTCCGACGCCGACACCAACAAGAAAGGTAACTTCCTTATGTGTCATAACACCATATATGTCGTTACTGTCATTTACATAAGTCATTCGCTCGGTTTATTTAGAACATTAACTGAAATATGTTAGATTGGACTTCCAACTACTTACATCCGCAAGAATAGAGCCGTCGTATTCTTTATTACTTAAAAAAACCTTTGTAACTGACCAAGAATTTAAATTAATCAGTCCATTTATTATATCGAATGTAATGTTGACTTTTCAGAAGAAGGATGGAACGCTAACTTGTCTCAAAGATGGCGAAAACTTCGTCGTCGGTGTTCACGATTACGGCCTGGCTCCGGTAACCGAGAGCCAAGTCCTGTCCGCTGCTCACCTTCTCCACCGAGGCCACCACCACATTGTTCCCCTGCACCGCCTTCCAAGCTATCATTCCGACATCGAGGGAAAGTTTACACTACAGCGTCACTTCGTGTCACAAGTGGTGCTCCAGATTTGCTTCGTGCTTTAGGAAAGCTTGGCGGTGGGCTTAGGCGGCGAGCACTATCCGCTCACGATGTCCTGGCACCACCACCACAACAGCCGTCCACTTTCTACGTTCCTAGTCCTACAGTAACACGGCATCCACCGTCACCGTCACCACCGCGCCACTCGGCGCAGTCAGTACGCAGACGGTGTAGTTCACCAAACGTTTACAGAGCAGCTAAAGAAGCTGCAGCGCAAAGAGACCGCACACCTCTCATAAGTCAAGAAGACGAAAGTCGAGATGTGGTTGACTATACTTATGTGCCTGAAAGAAGGAAGAATAGTTCAGAGGGAAGAAGTCGTCGACCCTACAGTGAAAATGTAGAATTAGAGGTCCCGTATAGAAATGGATACAATCGACTCCCGTGTGAAGCTTCCCAGAGGTTATGGGAGGAGCCATATAGATTGCCACGGGTTCAATCACGGCAGGAGCCGATGCAGCAGTTGAGGAATGGTGTAGCAGAGTTACGTGTGAGTGCGACTCCCAGATCTGCGCGGCCGCCTCCCGCGCCGCCTGCATCTACACAGACGGGAAAGCGACCGCCAGCTCCTGAACCTCGAGATACACATACTTTTGAGGTATGAACTATATCATAGGTTGACATTCAAAGTGTCATACATAATGTTATCAAGCTGGCCTTTAATAATATTGCAGGTGCGGTTTACAAAGTCAGCCGGCGGGAAAGGTCTCGGGTTCAGCATCGTGGGTGGGCGGGACTCACCGCGAGGAGACATGGGCATTTTTGTCAAAACCATTTTCAATAATGGCCAGGCAGCTGAATCTGCACTCAGAGAAGGTACATTTTATATTGAAAATCATATTATTATTTACTTGACACATATTTCAACGTTTGCTATTGTTTACCTTTCGTTATCGGACGCCTCATGACCCGATTTGTGATTTATGGGCAGTCGATTGCAATCAATCAACCTAAAGTAAAACGAAAAGGTGTGTTAGCCTGAGTTACGTTGATAGTTTGTTTCTCTCTGACTATGTTTTCTAATATGTAAAAAGCTTCTGAAGGTGGAATCATCACTTAAATGTCACGTTCATTAATATTAAACCCATCAAGTTCCCATTTAAAAACAAACATTGGTTCGTCAAAACAAGCCGTAACCTTTTATTAATGCCAACCATCCATCATTACTATACTTCATAGAAAGGTGCAGAAAATTCCTCGGCGACTGTTGCACGACAGCTGCATGTTGTATTACCTAACTGTTACTTACACCTGCTGTTTGTTCGCTATAAATAACAATTTAAGGTTATGTTCTTATGAGCAAACGGCCCTGCTAATTAGCACTGGCACGTGGCAATTAGATCGCCCTTGTAGAATGCGAAGGTACTAGGTACCTTCAAATAAAAAACACGAATTACGATGCAAGTGTTAAACGTTCAATTTCCTTGTTATTATGATCACTCTAAGAGGCTGTAAGTTTTCACATTTAATAGGGTATATTTCCAATAATTCGACGAATATGCTATAGGAGGTATGTACCGGAAAGTTAGGTAGGCACTAGCTAAAAACAGGCATCGATATTAAGTACAATTTTAATACTCATGTCGTAAATAAAGAGGACAAACGTGTATTTAATGTGTCTTGACTGTTCATTTACACTTAAAAAACATCAAAAACACGTTTGTCTTCAAACAGAAAACAAAATGTTTATTTTATTTCTCGTTTCTTGAAAGGATATTTGGCTTTGGGTGCCTTCATCTTTTCGTTTAAATATTAGCAGTTACATTGGTTGAGCTAAGATTTAGGTGTAGGATCATGGAAACCCATCTAACAATTTTTAATATTGTTTTTAATGGAAGGATTTTTTCAAAACAAAAATCCAACGTCGGAGAATTATCAGTATGAATATCTACAGACATTTTAGATAAAACAAAAACGGACCTAATGCAATTCCTAGTGAAACCCCAACATTTTCTATACTTTTGATACGCTATTAAAAGTAATTGGCCAAATATTAATTGGTCCTAATTAAATAGGTTTTAAACTGACGAATGTCTGACATAATTATCTTCATTCATTTGCATTTATGGAGCCCGCGCTCAGATAAGGACTGTGAAATTGGGGTAATGGTTTACACATAATTAAAGCGTTTCTGCTCATAAAAAAAGCTGTAGGAATGGCCATTATCATCCTTATCAGGAAAGTTACTGCAGACTGCGTTTTACTGAGTAACGAGGTGTAAATTTCAAGATGAAACCGTTGCTGCTGTATGGTAATTTATTCCAACAGGACTAAGGCAGAAGCGTTAAAGATCGCCTTTTTGACATTTTTAAAGTACTTATATATTTATTATTTTTCGTTGGTGTAATGGTCGCAAGCGCTATTGCTGAGCATGAGGTCCTGGACTCGACTCCCAGGTCGGGTAAAGTGTTATTGGGATTTTCCATCTGGAATTCCTCAGCAGCAGCCTGGGTTCGTGCGGTTGATGGCAAAAGGCTCGCCGCCAATTACATAGCGAAATATGGGTGTACTGTTAGGTACACCTCTGCTCAATCCTTCGGGAAAAACAGACGTGATGTTATTTTATGTTACTCAGGCCTTTTTTCAAAAGTGGGCTTTAAATCTTGACTGTGTTTAATCTCCAGGTGACGAGATCCTGTCAGTGAACGGTCGCTGCACGGCTGGTCTGACCCACGGAGAGGCCATTCGCCTGTTCAAGGACGTGCGCGCCGGGCCCGTGCTGCTGAGGGTGACGCGCCGCCCGCCGCGCTGACTGCGCTGCGCCTGCTGCGACCTCGTGCACGACCAGCAGGCGCTTGCTTACACTCCTGACATCTACTCCACCATGTAGCTGTACTGTACTACTGTATAATATATAGAGGTTTGACCGTGAAGATTGTATAAAGGAATGCATAACGTATTCTAATGGTCTCCTCTGTAAGTAGTTACCTACTTGGTACACGACGTTTGTTTGACATTAACAATAGCCAGCTCGTGGTGGGTGTGGTCAAATCTACTCCACCATGTGGCTGCTACCACTAATCGTATAAAGGTTGGACTGTTTGTAAGGAGTTGTGAATGCTCCAAAGGTCTCCTCTCTTTGTAGCTGCTTGGTACACGCAGATTACAATAGGGTTTGGTTAAAATGTTCAAGGGCACCGAATGCCTATAGATAGAGGTGATGACAATGAAACTTTTATAACATGCCTCGTAAAGTGTAAAGGGACGTAATACACTAACAATTGCCACTTTGTATGTAAAGGTGCTGCCATGGGCAAACATCTACTCCACCATATAGGTGCCACCATCAATGTTATAGTGGTTTGACCGTAAGCATTTTATAAAGGAATGCATGACGTATTCTTAAGGTCTCCTCTATTAGTTGTTATTTGATACACGATGATTGTAATCGGGATCAGTTAAGATCGTTTTACATTAACCATTTCCAGCTCGTGTTTAATGACGTCGCCAAATCTACTCCACCAAGTATCTCCTACAGCTATGGAGACTGTAAAGTTGTGAGAAGTTGTAATTGCATTACGTCCTCTAAAGATCTCCCTTTATTAGTCGCTTCTTAGTACACGATGATTATAATAGAGTTCGCTTACGGAGCACTTACAATATTGCCATCTCCTGTTCAAAAGCGAGCCAAGGGCACACATCTAGGTACTTCATCATGTAGCTGCTACTACAAATCGTAAGGAAGTCTGTGAGAATTATACGCAGTTGTACGAGTACATGTATAACGTGCTCCGAAGTTCTTTCCTTTATGTAGCTACCTAGTGTAACAACCATGATGCATATTTTATGCAATCTCATACCCAGTTTAACCGCGCATTTGATATCGAATCGCTGATGTAAGCACTACATGCATGGTATGAATCTACTGTTGTATGTATCCATGTAGCCAGAAGAGTATCAAAGCGGACGCCAGAAATAACTTAGTGTGAGGTGACGCACACATGTCTAGACAGTACCCGATTTCCTTGCTGTGGTAGCACCTCTCTCATTACGTGGTTCGGACGGCGTATACATTATCTACCTACTTTCTCCTTAACTGAACTCAGAATTTTAATACGGTGGATTGCGTCCGTCAGACATGACTTTTGAGCGTGTCTCTCGGCAGAAACAATTGAAGATCAGACAAGCGAAAAAGCATTCGAAAATAAAGAGCACGCAGGGAGAATATATTGATACATTATAACAAATAACACATACCTGCCAAGAAATCCACGAGATATGATGGACAGTGTCCAAATTCTTTAAACATTGTCTATAAATAGCCTAACTAAGTAACGATGTTATAGTTACTATAAACTCCCATCGTAAACTATTCTGCCTGCAATTATCATAGTACTTTGTGAAGCAGGTCCAAATTCAGAAAAAAATTAAAGGTTTAAAGAAACTGTTCTAAACTTATGCTAAGTATTCCGATTAACGCCTCTTGTTCGAACACCTCTGCCGATCCCTTCGGCCAAAACAGGCGTGCTGTTATATTGTTATCGTTTCTTCTCCAGTATGTATACTTAGTTTTCATAACGATATAAACGAAACGTATGAATAATAAAAGTATGAATAAGGAAAAATATTTAAAAATGTGTGATTGAAATTGATATTGCTTAAACAAAAGTCATAGAATGTATTTTGTAAAAATATTTTTCGATTGTATGTATATTGAAAATATCTAGGTACCTATTTTGGCAACTTGTATTTCACGTTATATGGCGAAAGGTGTATTTAAAATTTTTATTACACTATTAAACTTTGACAAAAAGTATTGTAACATTGCATTTATTAATTGCTGAAAGTGTATATCCGTGTTTAATTAGAATAGCCTACTAAATATACATTTTTAAATGATAAGAAAGTAGGTAATTCTGTGAATGGCTTTATCAAATAATTTATATGCAATTGGTGGAACCGGTAAAATATTCGGTTATAATTTGCATATAGATTGGTTATGTAGATTAAGACTAACCAAACTAACGAAGGCAAACGAAAAGTATTAGATACACACAGTTTGATACAATTTGATAAAAATTGTCTGTGATATTGATATTCAAAGCTGAGTGCAACATGTAGTGTTTTGTAATTATCCTAATTCTAAGGCAACTAACTTATTTTTATATCCTAAAACGTATTTGACATCTACTTAGTATTTATTGTAAAGATATGGTACATGTAATATTAATACATTTATTTTACTAAGAACTTAAATATTTTATAAGTATAGAGGTAACTCGTAAGTCTACATAAGTGATTTTATTCGAATAAAAACATTGCATTAATTCAGGTGTATTTTGAGAGCTTGAAATCCCGAGATGTGAAAAAAGGGACCATTCTTACTCGAAGAGAATTTGATTGTATCAACGCACAAATATACGTCCATAATCTCTCGTGTAATATTATTGTTCTTTCTTGTTTGCGTATTTATTTAACCTTCCTCTTGCTTTACCTCTTTGCAGTGTAGTTAAGGTGTAACTTCAGCTAAAATAAATATTTACATCAATCACTTTTAGTTCATCTGTATATCCACACTTGTGCACTATAATATCTCCCACGCCTAAGACTGGTCTCCGCTGAGATTGAACGCCATGACCGAAGTTCGGTCTGGATGACTTTATTTATATAATTATATACGGTGTATCTGTCTTTGTTAAACTTCAACTTTTCTTCAATATCAATACATATTATAAGACGAAGTCGCTTTTCGTGTCTCTCTGTGTGACTGCGTTGTTCTTCTAATCTATTCGACGGAATTTGATGTGGTTTCACTATCATTTAGGAATTTTATTCCGAAAAACATGTGTTAACATTTAACAAAAATATAGCATAGAAATTTCGCGTTTGTCATGTCGCTACATCAGTACATTGCACCCAGCAAAGTAGGGACGGGTCGCCAGTTGACTATAGTATGATATAAAATTATGTGATCAATACAAATATGGATACAACAATGAAAGTAAAATTAAAATATTTATAAAACAAAAATTGACAATTGTTAGTCCTAGCGCTATTTTTTCAAGACTGTACATATTGTATGACAGGATTTTAATATTTTTATAATAATAATGTGTCTACCTACACTACAAATAGAATTTTGTATATATCAGTAAATAATTATGAAAATTAATAAAGCTTCCGAAAAACAAATTAACTTCCAGCGATCTGTGGTTGACTGTAATACTAACTAAGCTGTGTTAAAATGAATTACCGAAAAGTTAATACAAAATTAACCGACAAAAATGTTTGTATTTAACAAACAAACATGAAGCTTATTCAAATTATAATTCTACGAAAAATATTCTATACTTTCAAATAATAAACTAAATTTCCAAAAAAATACTAAACTTCCGAAAAAAATACTAAGTTTCTGAAAAGTTATAGTTTAGTGAAATTTGGAACGTAACACGCATATATCTTCTTTAAATCGAAAGAGCTAGGTTAGGTTAGAACTGTGACCACATAACGCACGAGCCGAGCAAGCGAAGCGAGCGGTGCCGCGGCAGCGGCCGGCGAGTGCCAGAAACATATTTTTGAATGTAAAACCAAACCACACAGCCACAGCGCCACAGTTATAAAATGTGTAAGATTGATTCTAAATTTATAATATAAAATAGGTAAGTTACGATAAAAATGATGACCTGCAGATTTAGGTAAAACGCAATTTAAGCTGGTGGAAAAATATAACGTCAGCAAATATTGTATTAATTTTTCGGAATTTTCAGCATTTTATTTGGTCGTTTCTTTATTTGTATTTGCTTATAAGCTGTCGAAAAGTGAGTACCTATTTAAAGCAGTAAATTTCATATTTTGAGTATGCTCATATTTTTTTTTTTCGGATCTTTTATTACTACCTAATAATTATTGTAGCTTTACACTAAAGTAATTATATTCGACCAATGAACTAGACAACTTAACAATGATAGATATGGTGGCTAACTGAGTATTTTGCATTTTGATATAGCATTTTATTGTAGATACTTACGCAATAATATAAATATTTAAAATGGATACGTTGTTTTATTTTTATTAGCTACTTAATGGATGGCTACGGCGTAGACCCTCGTAGACCTTTCGTAGACCGTCATAGATCGGTTACCTGCTTAAAATATATATGGATCTGCAATATTTGAGGTGTCGTAACATTCACTCTGGAACCCTTTCCTTCTAAAGTGTATCAAGCCTGTCTTGAAAACATATCGAAATGACTTGAGACTGTTAAGCCACATTTTCACTAGGGCACATTTGTTCGCTCGACACGAAATTCACGTGTCCCGCGCGATGTCGCCCGACGTCGCGTGGAACATTTACGGGTCGCGCAACTTCGTGTCCCTCGACAGTCGCCGGCACAGAGTACATTTTTATAATAGGGAAGTCGCCGGACAGGCTTTGAGTAGTGAGAACGTGTGTCGCTTTGTGTTCTAATTATGTAAGCTGCACTGAACAACACTACGTCCTCGGGCGACATACTGATCACGACTGGCCAATATATGTCGCGGGACATGGTCCCACAACTTTTGCAGAGACAACTCCGTGAATTTCGAGCGATAAGTATCTGCGACATGTCGCCTAATGAAAATGCGGCTTTACGGTGTTTTATACATTTTTTACGAATAACCCGGGTAACCCTTGAATGTAGTAAATAAGAAATTATATTTAATACGATCTTCTGCTTTGATGTTTAATCTCGCGGACCAAACATCACCCTCATGGCCCATAGTCCTGTGAAATAACGATAAAGAATTGTAGCATAAATTATTACAACCACCGCAAAGTGTCCACCGCTAAACATAAGCAACCCACCGGCTGCTGCATTGGTCAATCATGAAGAATATTTTCATATTTATTCATCTTGCTTACTGGTTTGTTATCACAGTTTGTTTTTAAAGAACTAGAGGTCGCTGTCATCCTTTCTCTTTAAGTAATTTCCATACCCTTGTTGACGATATTCGATTCGTTGACGATTGTGTTAGTAGATGTCGCTTATTTCTGGATCTGTTATCCTGTTGGTCGGCCACCGATGTTTCAAGAGATACCATTTAGTCTTAATATTTCAAAGAAACGTGGATAATTTAAAGCTCACCTCACCCTAATAAAATACCAGATTCCAAAAGGAGAACTCATTAAAACCGAAAATAATAATAATATTACAATTATAATAAAAGTAATTTCTATATTTTGTATTGTATAAGTGCAAAGTTAAATAAAAATAATTTAAAAATGTATGTGTTATGTACGAGTATAACAATGAATAAAGGCAAAAATAAATTAAAACTCTACAGAATAAGTATCTTCGTTGAACGAGCTCAACTAATAAAAAGCGAGTGAATTTAATCAAAAATCTAATAGGACGGTGCTGAAACTAAATTATTTTGTAGAAAGCAGCAGGGTCCAATTACACACAAATATTCTGCTTACGTACTTTGGTAGGTACATCTTAAAATGTAGCCGAATGCATCGTCGTCGGTCCAAATAAAGGGAATTCATTTGCATCGCAGACAGATATGTAAGGGCGACATTCCGTAAAAGCGTGAATTCGTTCAGCAAAGTGTATATATACCTACATAATAGGTAGATAGATACATGCATTTACGCTTCGGAATGAAGCGCTCGGTAGGTACTAGCAAACCTCATTACCTCTTGAATGTCGTCAACGTCATGACATTAATCGCCTGTGAACGCGAACGACGTGATTACACGACGAAATTTATTTCGACTTAATTAACAATTGCAACCGTTCAAATATATGTAGAGGGTGCCAATGGCAGAACTAGTTATGCTCGTGACTCGGGTCCTATTTAACAGTTAATGGGTAGAGGATAATGAAAAATATATGTAGGTAGGTAATTAGAGGAGCTCGTGGCTAAATGCTAACAGCCGCACGGGTCTACGCATACCGCGGTCGTTTCATAGATTGCTGACCATGACCATACATTACATATCGAGACCCCTCTGTGCCTCAAAAGCACGTAAAGTTATTGGTCCTAGTTGTCATTCGTAGATCTTTGACGATTTGTTACGGGTAGTCCGAAGCCCAAAGGTTAAAACCAGTCTTACAAAGGGGTATCATATTACCCAGTTGCTGGGTTGTGAAGGTCAGATAGGCAGTCGTTCCATGTAAAATACTGTTATACAGCTGCATCTGATTAGACTGGAAGCCAACTCCAATATAACTGGAAAAAGGGTAGGCAGATGATGAGGTAATAGGCTATTTTCCTTAAAAAATTCTAATTAGTCCGTCAGTTAGATTATCAAAAAATATTGAACCCATATTTTTTCTTTTGTCAATTATATAAAAAATTATGAAGATATCGCCCGTTAAAGTTCCGCGTGACCTCACTTGCTTGCGACACTTTTGCAAGCAAGTGACGTCACGACCCACCCGGGGCCTCCCAAATTTTGACGCGCTTTATCTTTGTCATTTTTTAATAAATATAATTATTTTTTTTTTACCCAGGCAACTACCCTATTACGAGGGATGATAAAGTTTTTGCTTTCACTTAAAATGACGCAGCTGCAAGGATGTGATCGATAGGTGACCGAACTCTGCATCGAGCGTTCTTGTCTCTTATATTATGCAGTCTCGAGTAGCTTACTCAGTCCTTAGAAATTCTGGAACCGATCTTTAGAATATCTAGTGTTCGGAGAGAATAACTTTAAGTCGTTTTTCCTAACACTTTCAATTGCTACAGGTAGAAAGTTAAGTGAAGAACTTTTCAGAAAGTACGGTAAACATACCTACTTATTATTTGCACATGATTTGCACTAACGACAACACCATTTTATGTCCAGGCAATTCACTGTCCATCCCAAGATTGCCTGGAGGAGATCGCAGAAAGCGATAAGGCTGCCCATTGTATAGTTTGTAGTATTCGATCTATTTTTAATTTTTGTTATGTATTTTTGTAGTGTACAATAAAGTATAGATAAATAAAATAAATAACAAAAAGTACTTATTTACTATTAAATAAAGGTATTTAAAAAAAACAACAATATTTATTACGGTGATTATATAATATAATATAGTAACATAAAAGATTAATAGTAACTAAGATAACATATATCACCTAATAAGTAAATAAAGAATATTGTGTATATTCATCAAAGGGTATATAATCAGATGTTAATGACGAGAATAGTTACGTGTCGAATCCGCTCGTAAGTCATAATACCTATTGCAGCTTTTGCCACCTCGTTGAGTTATAAGATCGGTATCCTAGAACGATGCTCAAGCACGAATCTCGATTATAAACTCTCAAGTTTTCTGCTAATGTCTAGTAAAATCTAATGTTGTGTTCGATCGAGATTCATGTTTCACCACTTTCCTAGAATACAGTCCTTCTAAGTGTCACTAACAAATCAGTTTTCCTCAATGTTACTAGTAAGCACAAAAATAATAATCTATTTGTATCTAGCTAATTAAAAGACATGCTGGCTCTTATTACAAAGAATACAAAAGAGACTTTTAAATACAGATTTTTATTGGTACATCGCTAAACTCTATTGCTCGAACAATAAATTAGAGGTCAGTAAGATACGTCAATTTAATTAAGTTAGGTACTTCGAATTTTATAAAATTATGTTCATGTACTTTCACGTTTGTCTCAACATTAATGCAAAATTCCAAAATTTATTTGAAAGTAGTAAACGATGAGTGACAAGCGGCGACGGACTTAACATAACCCGCTAAATAAAACAGTTATTAATAAATAACAAAATATTTACAAGTCCCTATCTAAATAGTTCGATGCATTATAACTAAGCAATGGTATGATAGGTACCGCAATTGGCAATAAGTATCATGGCAAGTAAAGGGTTGAATAACAATACATTCAACAATCAGCTTTAAAAAATGTTTACGAAAATGAACTTTTTGTTTAGGGCATTTGCTTGAGTAAAATTAAAAGTTTACATCATTACATTTAGAAATACATTGCTGATTATGATTAGACACCATATAATGAAAAAAAAATGTTGATAATAGTCGTACATTCGCCATTATCTACTCTTAAGTTACCATCTGTAGGGGTTATTGCATGTGAAAATTATAGATCTCCATCGAAACCGCACGCGTCCTTATTATTAAGTGTACGTACTTACTCTGAAAGCTCAGCTTTACTATCGACGCTTCACAAGCTTAGATTATAATTATTATGTCAATTATGTACATCACCGTGTGCGCATAATGATTCATGAAACTAAAAATGGCACTAATGACATCAATTTTGATCTTCGTTTTTTCGCACATGTACTTTAAGTACAATGCCTAAAATTCAATGTTGTCTTCAACATTTCTACAGTCCAGACTAGTTAATTAAACCGAATTAATAAATAAACGATTTTAACAAAAATGAGACACAGTCTTAATAAACCTATCTTTACGAGAATTCGTTACAGAAAGATAACATAAATTACCTATTTACAATCTTATAGAAACAGTGACTAATGAATGAGGCAAATTGTAAATAAAAGAAGAAGGAATAACCAGTCCCGAAACCCTACACTTTCATCGCACTTTCCTAAATTGAATGGTGTCAGTTAGCACCGTTTTACTCTCTCCCTTAGACGCAAGCTCGCAGATAAATGAATCTGTAAATCGGAATGCTAACCGGGCTCTGAGACACGTCACCAAACTCAATTATTCAAGGAGATCTTTATAACCAATTTGGTATCACTGTTGTAGGAGGCTTTACTGTATTCAAACTTATTTTACAATATTTGTATTTAAATATCCATATTGCCTTTAGGGTTCCTAAGTACAAGGGTAACCGGGCCAGCAGGCAGAGCCTTGAGAGCCGCCCAGGCTTGTGTGCGTGTGAATCCTTCTATTGACTGACCGCCAGCTGATAGAAGTTCTGCACCGACTAGAACACGACCGCTTTGTGCTGCTGCTCCTCCTGTAATTCAATTTCAAAACTTAAAAACTCACTTTAGGTACTAATTTCAGTCATTCAATGAGATTTTCTTAATTATGTAAATAGCTTAACTAAGAAGTTTTACAAGCTGACCTGCGAAAAGCTTCTTAATGGTGAGTGGACGATCGCCTCGCGGCGAGTCACGGCCGCCGTCCAAGCCGAAGCCGAGCCCGGCTCCGCCGCCAGCCTTCTCCAGCAGCACCGATACAACAGCACCGGTAGTTTTACTCTCGTCTCCCAAATCTTTATTTTCTACCTCATTTCGGACCTTCGACTCCGCTGTAGAACAAAATGGAAAGTCAGTATATGTTTGTGTAAACAAAATTACAAGTCATACATACAAATAATTTTTAAGCTCGTTACAAACCTTTGTCAGAGCCGCATCCTACACCGTTTGCATTTTGTCGATTTTCGATCTCTATTTCGATTATAACTTCTGAACGTTGCTCCTGAAAAACCAAATTAGTTTCACATTTAATTAACTACATATTTCGTTAAGCATTACCCATAGGATCTTAGTGTCTGCCTTCAGCAGTGTAAACAAAAATTAAGTTTCTCTTATGAGAAAGATTCTTTGCTTGGCTTTGAAAAAGGATATTGAAGATTTTTTCAGTATGTTTTCGACGTTTACTTTCGGGCTAACCAAAATGTAAAGATTTGCTGGCTTGTAAACACCGAAGGAATATGTACGTGTATACACTAACTCCAAAGCCAAAGCTAAAGTTAGAATGAAGAAAATAACAATATTATAACGGTGCTTACCTTAAGGATAGTGACAGATTGTGCATGTGTTAACCCTGCCATAGCGCAGCCGTTTATGCTTCTGACTTTGGCTCCCCTCTTCAGTCCTGCTTTGGCCGCCACACTATCTGCTAAAACTCTATGAACCTGAAATGAAAATCACCACAATACTTAGTAAAAGGTACAAAATAATAATCTGATTAACAGGTTCACTGTTCACGAAGCAAACACAATGGTTAAACCATTGCCGTGAATCATAATTAGGTAATCATGGGTCAGGTAAAGGGAAAATTATAATATTAGGGAGATATTAGTATCGCCATAATGCTTGATGAATAATTTTTGTTTTTACATTCTCAAAAGCTTAATAATAGGGGTTAAAGTATGAAATAACCGTTTTATTGTAATAGGTACTTCGAATTGACATAGAACCTTCATGGTTTGAGATTTTTGAGTGAAACTTTTTTCACATGGTACCTACGAAGTTCTTCTTTGAAAAAATGTGCAACATTCGATTATCGACTTTCAGTTGTTTTTTTATTCAGCTTAGACAATAAAGATGGATACTTCGAAAATTCAAGTTATTTTTGAATACGAGTTCGGACGCGGAACTAACGCGGCAGAAACAGCTCGCAATATCAATGTTGCGTTTGGAGAGGGGACTGCTAATGAACGCACCGAACAATGATAGCAAAACTAGCAGTGAAACAGCCCCGACTAATGAATCGATCTTCTCCATTATTGCTCCATGATAACGGGAGACCTCATACAGCATGAGAAACCGTTTTAACTCTACTGGAACTGCAATTAGAAACCATTCGTCACCCTCCGTATTCGCTAGACCTTGCTCCAACGGACTACCATTTTTTTCGTGATTTGGACAATTTTCTATGTGATAAAAAGTTTACTTCTCTGGAGGCAGTACAAAATGCTTTCACACAGTTTGTCAAATCTAGATCACGACAGTTCTATCGCAAAGGCATAAATGAACTTCCTATTAGATGGCAGCAATGTATAGATAATAATGGTAATTATTTTGATTAAATAAATATGTTAAATTTAAAAAAAAAACGACTTTCAATTTTTCAGTACAAATCGGCAATTTCATACTTTAACCCCTAATATTAGATTCAACTAATAAACTTTAGTCTAAATATTAGTTGAAGACACACAAGAAACAAACGAGGACTTTAGTAAATCAATCAATTTATAAAATATACGCACCGTAACCTCTTTCGCTTCACAGTCGATCCCACCGGCCAAAATGACTCCTACGCCTGTACCAGCTCCTCGTCTCAGTCGAATGGTTTGTGTCGGTACTTTAACTTCCTCTGCAAAACTAATATCAGTTTTATCTCTCGTTGTATCGATTTCGATTTTTTTACTAACTTCTAATGATTTTTCTTTTGTTTTCACGTTGTTGCAGTTTCCATCAATGCTATCAATAGCTTTGTGTTGTTCGACTACTTCAGGTTTGCTAGTCTTTTCTTGTTTGTTGGACAGGCCACTGTCAAGTTTTTTTACAGCAAACTCATGTTTGTCTGTCAGACTTGGTGTTTTGTTATTGTTATAGTTATCAAGTCCGGCTTTTTTAATTTCCTTTATTATCTTTTCAGATATAACTTTAGGGCCATCTTCAACTTTAGGATTTTCTAAATTAATATCACTTTGTTTGTTTTTATTAGCTGAACTGGAGTTTCGTTTCAGTCGTGTATTTTTGAAATCATTCTTCCTCTGCCAGACGTTAGCGTCGCTGTCACTATCAGAGTCAGTTTCGGCAATAACTTTGTTGCGTCGTCTGTTTTCGCCTTTATTCGACATAACACTCACTGATGGCGTGAGTGTAGAAAGGCGCTCAGACGTTTTGTGTACTGGACTCGGGGACCTGTCGCAAGACTCGTGTGAGAACTTAGCTTCCACAACAGGTGATTTAAGTTTAGCATCTCTGCCACTCCTGCATTTTGCTGATGCCAAAATGTTTCGTCTGTTGATCGTATCGATATTATACGATTTCGAAACTTTTCTCTTATCGGAGTCAGCGACAGAGCTTTCAAGTGAACTGCAACTCGCTTGCGATCCAGACGTAGCTGCCGAACCTGCCGACGAACTGAGTGACACGTTAGTATCAGAAGACACGGAACGACACACATTACGCTTCATGTAATCTTCTGGGTTCTTTTCCGCTGCATTTGCTTTATTCGATAACTCAGTCTTAAATACTGAATAAGTTGCATAGTGTGAAACTCGTGGTGATAGACGTGAGCTGTCAGACTCCATATTTTCTATATTATGCATTGGAGAAGAAGCTGAAGACCGGTAACTAGACTGCGTGGAACTCATTGCAGAATCGTTGTCGCTATCTACTACGTCGGTAGCAGTGCATATTTTTATATCCACGTTCTTGTAGTCTCGGATGTAATTTAATATATTGTCTTTGTGGTCTCTTCTCGCTGAGTTTATATGATCTGATGATAAGTTCTTGCTTGTTGTTAATGTTGCTGTGGGCACTCTGCCTGGTAACCCATTGGTATCTACGGTAGACCTGAGAGACTTAGTTGGTTTGTTTGATGTTTTGTTCATTGGGTCTAATCTCTCATTGTAATTAGGTTCTGGAGTAGATTCTTTAGAAAGATTTGAAGGCGTGTACACTTGTAGCGATTTACGTTTGAAAGCTGGAGAATATTTAGGTAGATTATTGGGCAGTATATCGGCTTTCCATTTTGTTTCATTTAAGTTGACAGGTTTTGAATTATTTGGTTTGTTAACTTTCGTATTTGCATTACTTTGATTGTTCTTCAAAAGAAATGATTTAGAAAGCGCATCTTGAACTTTAATTTCGGGAAGATCCACAATTGGAGTTTGTACTTCAGGTATAACTAAACATCTTAATTTGGACATTGATTTCTTCCTTTGTTCTATTAAATAGTCTAAATTCGATTTGTGTTTCGATATATTTTTATTGCCGTTGTCATCACTAACACTGCGCAC
Organism: Apamea epomidion; assembly: GCA_947507525.1. Classification (NCBI taxonomy): domain Eukaryota; kingdom Metazoa; phylum Arthropoda; class Insecta; order Lepidoptera; family Noctuidae; genus Apamea; species Apamea epomidion. Next base: position 11,225,796 of record OX382225.1, read on the forward strand.
ATGATACACCGTCTTAGCAAATGAAGGGTCTGTACTCGAAGGCAACGTGGTAGTACTTCCATAAAATAAGGGTTTAGCCTCTGCATATAGGGACGTGTTCTTTGCTGACACGTATGTCGAAGCAGTTGAAGCACGTTCCATGCCTCCCAAAACTTCCGGTCTCTCCGTGTGCCTCTTGTATGAACGAGGTAGTTCATCAAGATTGTCTTGAGATTTCGTCAAACGTCTATCCAAAGAAGATACGTCGGTATAGCTGCTAGCATATGGGACCGTACTTTTTCTCACAGTTGAAGGGTTTCTAGCTGGCAATGTGCCACATTTATCCAAGCGATCTGAAGATGTCGCCCGATCATTTGAAAACATGGCAATTTTGTCTTTAACACTAGCCTCACTGCGGGCATCTTGTGTCCTGGATGTATAAGAGAAGCGGGGCCGCGCGCCGGGCCAGCCCGCCGGCATGCGCAAGGGGAGGCGAGACGTCGGCTCCGGGGTCTTCTCCACAGCCTCGCAAGGAGTTTCTACTCCATCTGGAGGTTGTCGTGGGCATGATGGTAGAGGTGTCTCGTCATTAGACAAACTCTTGTCTTCAGCGTCGCTTTTGTTGACACGATCTGAAAAATTAAGGATAATCATATCACATACCTATTTATCAATAATAAATCTTACCGGCAAATCCAGCTCTAAAATTACTTAAATCAGGTAAACCGTTTTAAACAACATAGCTCCCTGTATCCACTACATTTCCCCTGCGCCATTATCAGCACGCGAACTAATCTGAACGGGGTCTATAAGAACAGCTGATCTGATCGTGTTAAGATAACACCAACCTTTTGAAATGAACTAAGGCCGATACACATTATTACATCATTATCAATGAATATATTCGCTAACGACATCGGTATGCGCGTGCAATACTTAAATTAAATATACCTAAGTGTGTAGTCAGCATCTTATACATAAGTGAACAAACTAAATAATTGTATCCAGGTCAACTCTCGCCGCTGGTGTTATCGTAAATACCTCAACTTATAGCAACCGCATGGTTATAACACTAAAATTTAAATACATTTATTTGATTTCACAAGCAAGGGAAATATTTCAAGTGATGTGATAAACTGTCAGCTATGGTTGAAGGAAGTTACTCAAATAAGTTAGCATTATGAATCACTGGCAGTGTCCTATTACAGTTGACCAACACTGTATTAGCTAAGATGATGCGTCACAGTACGTACTTCATCACAAGTGATACTTATTCAGATACTTGTGGTAATATGCAAATGATTTCAAGATATGGTAAACAAAGAAAATGTATTAATTGTACTGATTTGTATTCCCCCTGAAGTCTTTCTTACAGACTTTAACTGTACATTTATAAAATATGCACGACGACATTGTCAAATCACAATAAAGTGTTTACAATAAAAGTACCTTCTTTCTCCTCTTCGATCCGGTGTAAACAACGAGAATGTCTGATTTGAACAACGCTATATGTTGTTGAGTCTAACACTATCACCTTTTGGGTATACATCGCATTAAGACTAGCAAATTTATACTGATTCTAAATCGTGCATTTATTTTCGAACATTCTTGAACTTATCTACTAGATCACCATGACATTTATACGAATTTAATTATTATTGAATATTGAGACAGGTAATATTCAAAATGGGTTAACTTAAAGAGATATGTGATACAACTGACGTTTATCACCTCGGTATTCGTAGTAAAAATAATGTACACCAATTTTTCAGACTCGGCACGCTTCCACATATTTACACAACTGTTACTGAAATTCAGTCTTAGAATGGACAACCTCAAGGGTAGATACTAACAATATTTTTAATTTTATATCGTCATTAAATTGAAACAAAGACATTCGAATTCATTTATTCAGTTGCGTAAACCTATGAATTACGTCGATGGTCACGACTGAAAAGAAAAAGTAGGTACAGACGTGCAGTATTGCTGAAATATTCTTTGTGTAAAAATTGTGCTCATGAAGTATTTGAAATGTTGAACCTATAATAAAGGTACATCAGTACCTATCTGCACTTATAATTATGGATTTACTAACTAAATAGTTTTAATATTAAACAGAACAGACTCAGAGGCGGCAATATATCTTCAGTTTGTTCAGTTGGTTACGATGTCCTTTTGTACGGATACATATATTTAAAAACACACATTCCAACGTACCATCTTATCAACGTTGTTATCAAGAAACACATAATTGCTAGGGATATCGGTACCAACGTAATACCTACTCATTCATAACGATTAAATTATTATGAATATTATCTATTTTCCAGGATTATAGTTTTATATTATTTCTCAAAGGTTCTCGTGCAAATTTTCATAAACGTAGGAAATCAGTGCAACATACACCCTCTTGACGGAACTTGTGTAGGGTAGTCAGAGAAAAAACTCTGGAGTGTGTGTCTTTTTTGTTAATTTGGCATATTATGTACTGCCAACCTATGTAGAACAATTAAATAATTGGTACTAAGAAAAACAAACAACAAAGGGTTTTTTTTTATTTTAACAATAATAAATTAATCCATCTCGTGCTGCCAATCCCTCAAAAATAATTACAGATACGTAACATGAATTTTCTAAATCATATAAAGTTCAATTCATATATAATACCAAAACTATTTGTAATTGAACCAGAAAAGCTTGACTCTGGATTAAAACACGTTGTCGAATAAAGGCTATGTATGTGTCCTAGGAAGCAGCCTGAAGAAGGTGACCGCTAGGTCAACTCTACATAAACACATACATACATACACAGGCTGCGGCTTAGCTCGGCGCGCCAGATACAAAACATAACCTGATGCTGTATATGTGACGATAATTTATAAATGTTTTAATTAATTAATGTTAAGTCCGTTTAGTTATAATACAAGCTTTGTGAATAAATAATACGAACCATGAAGCGACACCGATCGCCTCGGTAGTTTCCTCGTGTCCAACATTGTGAACAAAACAAAATATCACTTCCAAGGTGATCGTCATTTGAACCAATTCATAACACTACACTTTCATTCGTCAAACCAGTTTTGAATCCTGTTCGTACTGAAAACTTACTTTCATTGTGCACTTCGGAAAATTAATCAGAAAAAAAAACTTCAAAACTTCCGATACCGAAAACCCCTATCCACTTATTTGGCAACGGAATAATGTTACGGACTCAAAAGTCCGAAGAAAGAGGATCGAGTTAAGAATGCGGAACGTGTCCATTAACGACCGAAATAACAGTTATTTTACATAGGGCGGTGCGTGCAGTGGCGTGCGCCCACGGCGGTGTGCGAGCGCGAGCGGCGAGCGCGGAGCCGCCGCGACATGGCGCGATGCACTGACTCGCGGTGGACTTGCAGAAATTTGCAGCGTCGCCGCCCTTGACGGGGGCGTTGCTCCGAGCCAGGGACGGACACCGAGCTGCGCACGCGACGCTCCCCCGCGGCCCACCGCACACCCGTCACCCGACAGCCCGGCACACGGGCCCATCACCACCGACTGAAACTACCATTTATTATCAGCCGCCCCGGCCGCAGGCCTGACTAACACTGTGACCTAAAGACACGCGATTATGAACACGATCACATCACACAACATGGGCTTACTGAAACCTCAGGAACTCCCTGAAGGAACGCTAATTCTAGTGTTCTAACGTTGATCTCGATAAGCAATAAGCATCGATCGGTATCGTGTGCTATTTTTAGCCAGTAGGCGCTGGAGGGCGGCGACCGTGAGCTCTCGCGCACAGCAGACGGCGCCCGCGCACCACAGATGTCAGGGTCGAGGCGCCCCAACTAACTTGATCTTTTATTTCCGTCCACATGTAGGTAAGTTTTTCTAATATCGTTCCTAGCTCTAATTTATTTTCCAATTTATATAAATGTAGCCCTTTTAATGTTTAACTGGTCCATAATAGCCGCTTTCTTTTGCTTTCTTTTTCATATTTGCGGTGAAAGAACGAGTGCCATCGTGGAATGCGCCTTGTAGGTATATAGGAGTGACGTCGCCGTGGCCACGGGAGGCTGGAATGCTGCCTGTGCCCTCCGCCGCCGCCGCCCCTCGCAATCCGGACGCGGCCTTTAAACCGCTCCGACGTGTTTGCAGAGTTGTTTGCACATTTTTTTACATTCCCGTCCTTTTATTAAGCCCTCCTGTAATACCTACCTCAATATAGGAATAGATATCTGCAGAGTCGTTGCTGGAGTTGGGATTTTTTATATATTTCATTTATAAATATTTTATAAGAAATTCTTTCAAAGTAAGCCAATTTTAACTTTAGAGAGGTACCGGAGCTTTATGTAAGAACTTTGCTGTAGGTATAAGGAACGATGACACAACGAACCTCACCGAATGCGGTGTTGTTGTGCAGTTAATTTAAAGGGAACTGGGTTTCTTGTTCTTTGAATATAATCGACGGATCCAACAGCGAAACTATGAAATGGATAAGTGAAAGAAAGAGCAATCGATTTCACTTTCAAAACTAAATTAACTTTCTCTAGTGACATGTCTTACGTAATCTGAACAAAACAAGTCAGTAATAACCGCAACATTTAAATCTGTAAAGGTCGTCGGGCATTTATTAACTAGACTTATCAAAGTTAGATTTATGTGCCGCGTTAAACAGTCCTTCTAGCGACAATGGATTGTCACCCAACGCTTACGTTAGTTACGTTTACATAGCACATAATGTACATTCATGTGATAAAAAAGGGTAATTAAGCAATTAATATCTGAGCTGCAGACGTTTTTACAATGAAGAATAAGCCGATACAAGTTTTTCGCGCGTAGATGAAACTTAAAAGCTGCCGATTAAGGTACGGTAGTTTTTGCGCCGAAACTTTCTTACAGTGAATGGCCAGCGAATACATTCAGACATCGCTAACAACGTACCTATAGCACAATTAATAATATACTTTTATGTCGGTATGTGGCTGGTTGGTTACCTTTCTGTATAGCAAGTCAAAAAGGCCAAAGCAAGCCCTGGGACCCGTCAAATATACACAAATCCTGTCTTGTGAATACAGACCTTATGCCCCTCACTTTTAAACGTAAATCACTTTGATTTTAAATTATTTTTTGTTTGCTCCTCAGAGGAAATGCCGAGACTTCCAATTTAAATGGCAACCGGATAAATTAATGCGCCACAAAATATTTGAGGCTAAATTACTGTAATTTTGATTTTTTCCCATCCCCAGAAAGTATTTGGTCGGACATAGTCTAAAGTCCTACGTAAGTGTACGCCCATACAAAATGCTAATCCCTTCCCCTATCCCGGTCATAAAAGAGATGGCATCTGACCATAAATTGACAATCACTTTCAATCATAAAATGATGTTGGTGAGACGATATGCAAAGCGGTGGCTAAACAATGAAAGCCGACGGGCAGGTCGTGGTCGTCACTTAATGATCGTGCGCGGGATTCCAGCCCACCTTACTTTCCTCGCGGGAATTTATTTGAAAGTACTTTTATGTAGTGTTCAGGCTTGAAAAAATACAATTGTTCTTTGCTTCATTGAAAGTCGTGGTCATGCAGTTAAAATGTTTTCGAACATATTTCATGTACAGGTATGTGTTTCAAAGTTATGCGCACGCAACCGACACCTAAGGCTAAAAAAACTTTGTACAGATGAGAGGTATTCATAGCCGAGCCAATAATTAAAAACATGGTGTAATCAATATTAAACGAATTGCAAAATCATGATTTATAGAACTATAATGAAGAAGCTAAGTTCGCGCAATTAAAGTAAATATATTATTTACTAATGAAAACGCCAGAGCCGGTGATGATGATGCCAGTGAGGGTGAAGTCGTGAGGTTCGATTCCTAGGTCGAGCAATCTATAGTGGGATTCTTATTAAGCAATTCTCAGTTGACTCATTTAAATGAAGCACACGCGTCCTTTATTTTCCCAATTCATGATTATGATTTTTGTAATAATAATTCTTATGTGCGCCGAAGTGTATTTTATAGCGAAGCCAACGGAACAAACGTGATATTAAGAATAACAGTTATCTATTTGATCTATGACTCAAACCTTTCTTCTATTGTAATAGTTTTGTGTTGTATGGCAGAATTTAACCAAAGCAATATCTCCATTGTGAAATGATGAACTCTGATATTCAAATAAATGGATCATGGTTGGCCTTTCAAAAAATTATGTTTGCACGTGTTTCCTGCTAAAGTTTATGTAATATCGTGAAGATGAATGCAAAAACTAGTATTGCATAACTGGAACACTTGAAAGGTTTGACTTTGTTGATATTCTATCTTGTGGCGCGCCAGCAATGCAGTCCAAGCCTTGCACCGAAACTGCATTACGCCATGTGCTGCGCCGGAGCAGGTGCGACAGCGGCCGCGCCTGCGCAAGGTGCACTTTCACGCCCCGGACAAGGATTCTGATATAACTATACACAATACTTTGATATTTTTTTACCCATTAAGGATACGATAAATAACAAGTTTCTCTATGAGTTCAACAACACTAGTGTGGGAAATTTACATAGATATATTTTAGAAGATTATATTTTTCTAATATCGTTTAATTTTATAGAACGGGTTTCAGCACCACCGCGGGTAGTTATAAAATGCAAATATGAGACCATGTTAACCTGTACATTATCTCTAAATATTATCATTAACAGTAATTGTAAGCTGTTTACGAAATAAAGTTATTAAATTCAACGAAATAGTCCATTAGCATATTCCTTAATTATTTTAACACAAGCAAAAAATAATGAAACTTACAACATAATTATTAACTGTTACCACGACGACCCATCAACAACTTGAGAGAATTGCATGTCTACAAACAAGTTCGTTGAAATCACTTCAATTACAACTTCATTACTTATAATTTTCCGATTAATTGAACAGCTGCACACGGGCAGCCTCCCTCAAACCGCGACTATTTGATATGCGCCCGAGTGGCTCAAGCTAACGCGTGCTGCATTTACTTCTTTATCACACAACTCTATCGGAATTCCTAATGCTAGTTTATTCTTGTAACATTTTTGCTGTCGATTAATCTTATTATGTAACACGGATTCTGAGAAATAACTATACGGTAGCTACTTATTCAGGTCCATATTATTACTTTTCATGATTAAGAACCATAACTTGCATTTCTCATTAATATCATTGACGAGAATAAGTAATATTAATTTAAGTGAATAGGCAACTGCAATTTTACTTTAGAATATGGGTCGACAGAAAATAATGCTTTTCACCGCTGTAAACGGTACTCTTATGTAGAAGACGCTGTTAAGTATGTATAATCCTGTATTACTTACCTTTGTCCCGTTTCCTTCCTAACAATTGAAATAAATGACGAAACTGCAATGGAAAACATGAATATAATCTGCCTCAACTCACACTATTTTCATTTATATTGAAAATGAAGAGGCAAACTACGACCGGTATCGGCATAACACCATTAGCCTTTATTAAAGCAACAGAACTCAGTGAAACTGAACGTGACTTTTGTGACCCACTGGTCGAAAAGTTGCATAAGCTGTGAGAGGTTGCTGATAGCCCATCACCTAATTGACTCACACGAGTCTTGCAACAACTGGTCTCGGTGTTTGTGCATGCATCCGGATTTAGTCACTGACCAATATAAGTGGGAATACCAACCTAAAGGCGAAATAATCGCACTACTTGTCGTTGTGATCTTGTTGTCGTAAATGCAATCATCTACAGTCTCCTTTTATTTTTCGTTGCTTGTATACATAATACTACGTATGTATGTATTTATGTATCTATAATTTTGGATATGTATATATTTGTGTATTGTATACATAATATTTGCACCAACGACAGTCGCATTTTATGTCCAGGAAAATCACTGTCCATTCTAAGGTTGCCTCGAAGAGATCGCAGTAATGCGATAAGGCCGCCCATTGTATATTTTGTAGTGTTTCATGTATTTTTTTATGCTATGTATTTTTGTGGTGTACAATAAAGTATATATAAATAAATAAATAATCGCCCAACTTGAGGAACAGAATTCCTCAGGCTGGTGTAGGTTTCACCATCGTGTTTGTAAAATGACTAGTCCTACCTGTCCTATACCTAATCGCGGGTAGAAGCTTTTGTGAGACTCAGGGAGCTACGGTTTGCATAAACTAGAAAATTGCTCACCTTCCCAAAAACTCCTCTCAAACGATGATTTTCGTTCTTTCTTTTTGCTGACTTCAACTGGTTTTCTGCAATTAAAAAAAACATAGTGAGCATCGAAACTAGAATACGAATGCAACAATGATGTCGAGACGCTCTACCGCGGATTACATGATAAATTTTACTATTTCTCATAAAATATTAGATGATAGTGATAGTCAATCGCATTAAAATCAGGGTAAGTTACAGTCACGCTACGAAAAGTAGCCGGTATGCGCACAATAATGAATAATAAAATGTTTTGCAACGAAATACGTGTGAGTGCACAGTTTATTTACAAGTAATCGAATGAACGTCGGTTGTGCACGCTTCGAGCCCACTGCCTACACAGCGGGTAGTGATTTATTGCGATTCAGTGTAAGTGACCAATTTCTGTAATAGTAACAATTAGCGGCGGCGGGTGGCGCCCGCTCCCGCCTCCTGCCCGACACACCGCCCCGCCATTACAGCCGCTCAACCGCTCAACCGACACTGTTTTAAACCTTTTATTAGTGGATAGTGGATACTTTACACCACATTTACTAGATAAATTTAATTTTCCAGCATGAACATTACAACGATATAATAACAATGGAAAATCATACAACTAACAGTTAATGAAAGCTGAAAATCGTAACCTAGGTACCTTTGGACTGGAGCTTTGTACTCATCTAAGAGCTGATTTGTCCATCGCCAGATAACTTTTATTCGAGGAATAAAATTGACGCTTGACAGTTTTTGGTACATAAGGGTTTCTTTAAAATACAGTGTCTATTATTATTTTAAGATTTTCTTCGATTACTATTTATTAGTGACCAAAAACTCCTTATAAACCACCTAACCACCTTGTTCAGGCGTTTCATTAAGAAAGTGCAATTAATGATTTATAAATGTTTTGCGGAAGGTGCCACAATCACAAAATACCGGAAGCAGTTTGATTATCATGGATTCCTTAAAAAGTAAAGTAACTCACAACACAGGTAGCAATATTTTGCTCAAAGAATACTGACTCTGGATCACTAGTTTGATGCTACGAGATGCTGCGTTGCGAAACGATGAATAATGTTCGCGCCTAAATCAACTTTAATTAGTCTGAACTAAATCAATTTCAATCAAACGCAATCATATAATTTACAGCTCAGAATATTTCAATATTATTGGAATTCATTCTACAACATTTGACAACGAATAACATCGAAAACAGGTCATCGGCTGCCTTTATCGAAATGTCAGGGTCCGCGGCGGCGACGAATGGAACAGAATGCCAACAGATTGGCGATGTTGAATCATGAAGGCGACCGATATCATAGGACAGGAATTTCTTCAATGAAAATAAATTTTAAATAGCTACAAGACATTCAGAATTCTTAAATGTTTATTGTCATGTGAAGGCTTCGCAGTACATATGTACATTTTCCAATTAGGTAAGCTATTTACGACTATAAGTACACGAGGTCATTCTCAATAAATATTTATTATATTCCAGCGGTCGCATATAAGACCAAATAAATAAAATTTACTGAATGTTGTAGAGAATCTCCAATATATAGCCTACCCCGATCCGCATTCCTCCATGGGCATTAAAAGTTCTTTTTACGATCAAACGATAACCTACACAGGAGAAATACAGAGCGATCGCGAAAGGCAAAATGGAATCAAGCCTAACCTAACGTAGGCTAGGCTAACCACGTCGTGACTCCCCCCGCGCGCCCCTGTCACCCGGCGAGGCGGCGCAAGCGCAACTGGCGTTCTCGTTCACCGGAAAGCCTTCACGATATTATTCAGTTACAAACATCGCACTACTTGATCACCTAAACCTTCTTTAGTTAAACCGGTATCAGTTTATAACAGCTTTTATCATAGGCTTTCATATGTTCAGCTTATATGGCTTTAAGTGTTAAGGTCATGTCAAGATTGCATCCATACGGCATTGACTTTTTCAAGAGCAAATTAATTGCTTTTAATTGATTTAGTACCGATTTTAAATGGTTCCACAAAACTGTATGAATATTTATTACGGTTGTTATCTAAATCCTAGAATGATTCTAGATTAATCTTGGCAGCACACTTATTGGTATGATCAATTAGGCATAACGAATTCTAAAATTAGAACTATATTAGGTACGCTATAACTACTTTGTTACAAGTAGATATAGCGTACAACATTACTTTCGATTTTGTTTTTTTTATTTTAAACTGAACCTGAAATCAAAATTTCTATTTTTAAAACATTTTTTATCCTTTTATAAACGAACTTCAACTATCACGAGATTCTCAATTCATCTTATAGTAATTATGTGCAACACTGTTTGGTTTCTGGTCTCCAAAAAATATTTGCATGCAATTTGGTAATTTGAAATGCAATTAAAATAAATTAAGTCTGTAGGAGTTTTTTATGTCACGTTCCCGGACATTCGGAGCCCGTGTTAAAAGTTGCACCTACGGAGTGCTCGGATTTGAGTTTTTGATAAAATTATATTTGTTAGGGTCATGTCGTCAGGTACCTATCAAGAAAGGTCTTGCAGAAACTGTAGAACTAAGAATTGGTACTTTTATACTAGAAACTAACATACTCGTAAATGTCGATCGATATGTCGGTACCTATGTAGAATTCTGACTTTCTGCGATCAAACTATACTGCGATATGACGAAAATAAATTGTACCATAAATTATTTATGCGTGCCATTAGTACCGATATTTTTTTTGTTTGTCAATCATCTGTCAATAATACCTGCATCTATTTATTTAGAAGGTTAAGTTGCATTCACAATTCTGAATGACAACTCAGAACGAGTACTTAGCTGCCTTAGCTGTTTGTAAACTATCATAACGAATATCGATTTGTCAGTAAACACCATAAGTCTACGAAATTCCTGAACAACTAATAGCTGGTAAACTGGTATTCCTGAACGACTAAACCACTATTCGTTCAATACCAAAACAAACAACCACTTCAAAACGAATACAACTCTATGTTTGTTTAACATTTTTATGTGTTTACTACGTAAGTAAAGTTTTTACGTACACTTATGATAATGAATGTGTACGCAATCAAAGTCGTCCAGATACTTGTAAAAACAATCACAGTGCATAAAACGGTTAAAAAATTGCATCGCAGTTTATATAAAAGGTTTTAAAAAATATAGCAGTTCGATAAGCAGGGTGGGCCGAGATCAGACGACGACGGCGGTGTCCACGGTGCGGGCACCGTTAGCAGGCGCCCGAGCTACACTTCGCAAAATCACTGCATCAGCCTTCACTTCATTATCCGCAGATACATTACTAAGGGTTACCGTTGCTGTATTTGATGGATCAGCCACGATGAAATAAAGTCACCTACATCCCGAGCCCGTTTTGAAGCTAATACTTGTAATGAAAAGATTGATGAAGCTTCGTTATCTAACAGTCCTTCCAGGCTCTAAACTGGTTATATTTTCTAGGGTGAATAACCCGTAATACTCAATAAATCATAAATCTAAGTGTTGGATTGAGTGACATTATCACAAAAAAGCGTTTATTGAACTTGAGATTTGGAACGCCAAGCTGAATGCTATTTTGGTTTGACGAATTGAATCCCACCAAAATAAGAAGAAATGCGTGTTCAATCTCAAGGACGCATCGCCTTTTATTTATAATGGCATCTGTATCTATTCGTAAATTTGCATGTAATGCTACCGCAAAAAACTTAGCTTGAAAAAGTCTTGCTATTTTACTAACACTATTTTTTAATAGCACAAGTATATAATCAACTAATAGTAGAATTCGTTTTAACATTGAAGGGCGTTCTAAGAAATCAGTTCTATGTATTTCTTATATTATCTAAATTCATGTTATACATTGTAAAAATTCATTATTACACAACTAATCTTGCTTTTTCTTTGATTTTCTATCCACCCAGAGTGAATTTCATAATAAAAATAAAAATAATCAATGTTTAAATGAACGCTAATTCACGTTCTATTTGTATTTACAAGGCACTGAAGGCACAAGCACAAGACAAAAGTTTAACTTGGATGGGGAAATTCTAAAAGGTGCGGTACTTCGCCCTCCTTTGTCTCCAAACACTTAGCAACTGTTAGTTGAAGATACAATTGTTTGTACATGTAAATGACTAAATAGCCCCCTTATAAACGGGGCAGCGAACAAGTCGATAAATGGAAAGTGGGAGAAGCGTGCGAACAGGGTCGAACGTGCTATTGTCACCGCAACGTCACTTTGCGATATTTCCTACACATGAACCTAGTATACATACAGTGGCACACACATTATAGGTGAGTGTATATGAACAAGATCAAGGCGCCTCGTTCACCGCTTCCGCCTCTCCAGTTTGGAATTCCATACATTCGCCGCGTCGATACGGGTTAAATTAAATGACAAAGTTAGAATGCGGCGTTGTGCGCCGCGCCGGGCCGCGTTATTGCAAATATTTCATTTATTAAAACCTACTTTGGAGAAAATAAGTTTTCTCTAGTAAAATGATTTTGTTTATTACAGTTTTATACATTGTTTATTGTGTTGAGATTGCTTGAAATTGATGTCAGGCATCAACACACTAATTGATAACTAATAACTTGCGGTTCTTTGGAGATAGGTACATAAAATTCAGATTTATTTCCTTTATACAAATTACCAATCATGTTTTCTGATTTTGCAAAAGTAGGTAAGATTTGATTACATACACAATTGAAAGAGTGCACCGATCAGCAAACCTACATTAGGTTTAGATAAAGCTTTACAATTGAGATGTTGACATATGATTAGAGATTATACATATATGTATATTATCAACCAGACCAATAAAATAATCAGACGGTTTATCATACTCAACTGAACTGGAAGATATCTATAATTTGCAAATCATACTTAGCATTGTCTTAACGTACTCTTACGTGGGCGTAAAAATGCAAGGCGGACAAAAACTGAGCGTCGATAACATCGCCGTGATCGATGCCTATGATTACCATCACACATGAGAGAAAGTATGGACAGATACAAACATAAATTTAATAACAGTATTAGATGTATTGGATTGCAGAGACGGCGTCTGAGAGTTGCAGGGCCAATCAGTGCGGCGGCGACGGAGACGCGGTACCGTTAGCGCGCCGGCCGCGTGGTACCCACATCAGACCATTCAGCCTACTTAATAACAGATAATGGACCAGTCATGTGAGATAATGTTCCAATGACAAGATTTATAAATGCAACCGAACACGAAGCGATAGATACGAGCAAAAAGAAAATCGTGTAAGTAGAACGCATTTTGCGTTACGCTAAATCTCAATGAGCACTAACTGCGCTATTTGGAATTCAATGACAACAAAATCTAGTTGAAGTCGGCGGCCAACATTTGCGACCAATAAGTGTTACACGTACAGACGCTTACAGAATACGATTGTAAAACTGAGAAGATGGTCCGTTAGAGAGTACATGACTGAATGACCTCGAACGTCGTCTCGTCGCGAGCCTAGCCGCGGTGACTTGCACATCGATGTAAAACAAAGTTGCTCTAATAATAGATTATATGCAGTGACCACGCCCAGTCGCATTCTGGGACTAGTCAATATTGTGTCCCTACTGCGATCATTTACATTACACCTATCCATTATGAAGAGCGGTCGAAAGCTCTGTAAGTTCTCATTATTATGGTATTCGTTATTGAGCATGTTTTCTCTTTCAAGCTAGTATGTGGGTCATATCGTGATCGTTATTGCTTTGATTATCTATAAAAGAACATTGCCTTTACAAATATGTAGGACTGCGACCAATTCTGTCAGAGATGTTTATTGCTTAATAGTTTAAAATTCGGTTCAAATTATTTATTGACATCGATAAAAGTTTACTAAATTATATTCTCTTCAGCGCGGATGTGTTTTATTAGCGAAATCTTTGACGAATTCACACAGTACGACCGAAGGAATAATGGATGAATGTGTGAAACGTAATAAACTTGCACATATAAGTACCTACAGGAAAACCAATTTAAATTTCTCCTTTCTCGTGCAGTGTCTTCCTTTTGGTATTACGTATTTACGACAACTTACACGGTTTGAAATGGTTCTCAAATTATATGTACTGTGAAATTTTCATTATTTTTTATTATTCGTCGCTAACGCCAACTACAAGTCTTATAATTTATTTAATAAGGTTTTAAACTTCATGTATTCAAAATTACAGTATTTTACTTACCAGCTTAACATTCAGAAATTAAGAACCTGTATAGCAGTATTAAAAACTATTTGTGTAACTACAAGTATTAAACCTAAATACCATAATCAAGTGTTTAAAATAATATGGAGAAAGTACCATAATTAGAAACGTTTTATTATTCATCAGGTATGATTAGCCATCAGTAACAGATATATAAATACCCACAAATCATCAGTTTTCAGAACTTTAGAATGTACTCTAATAACAGTTATTTGTACTAAGTTCCAATAACTATAAACTAGTAAAGTTCAGTTGTTATGAAGTAAGTTTGAGAGAGAAGTTACATCGCACGTAGCGTTTGTATGTACCGGGTTACATGGAGCTGGCACGTCTGTACGGCGCAGGGCAGGCGGCAGGCGCAATGCGGTAATTATTGCAGCCGTATTCCAACCAACCATCTTTAGCAATTAAACAATCCATCAAAGAAGATGTTGACTTGACCTAGCTTTCAAAGAAAATACCGAAAGAAAATGTTTTCTTTGTTCAAAACCGGAACATAAACAACAGATCGCCACTTGATAATGGATTGATTGCTCCTTCAATCAACTAATACGCAGTTTGTAGAGTTAATGAGCCTTAGTATACGACATATCGTTAGTGCATTTGCGAAAGCAATCAGCCCCGATTTGCATTTATTCTTTTAAATTTCGCCGCGACCCCAATTTGAGTCCATAAGCCCAACCTGACCCATATAACTTGACCGACATTTTAAGGCAATAAAGTCCCAAAAATTTGAAAAAAAAGCTGTTTGAATTTTGCCGACAAAGTCGAACGTAAATTCTGTAATATTCGGCACACAACAGAATAATGAATTTCATTTTGCAGGAACAAGTTAAAGTTAAATTAGTTAAGTAACTATAGGTAAAATAATAAAATGATTAGGTAAGTAATATTAATGGAAAACTAAAGTAGGCTTAAACATTTAGAAAAATGACAGCCAGATAATATTTCTTAACGGCAGCTTAAATAGGGATCTGTAATTCAGTATATCTCATGTAGGTAATCAGTTTCAAGGGCCACTTTAAAATCTCCTGCTATTCTGCCTATCTTTCGTCCGTTGGTACAACCTAGGACGCTGCCTATCCGGTGATAGATAAAATCGTGAATAATGCATATAAATAGGGTGAGGTAGCGCAACCAATCAAATTCTATGAATATGTAGAGTGGCCGTTTATGGTGTTTGAATTTATTTAGTGCTGGGCCGCTGTAGAGACCTAAGGATGTAAGTGTTCCCTGGCTAGTTCCGCATAGAAAGCGTGAAGGTACTATAATATGTTTACTATCCACTATTGAACACTTTTATGGCTCAAGTAACAAAATGCCATTAAATTCTGTCGAGAGGTTTTTGGGTCGCGTTTGTATTAGACGCGTAGACAAACGAGACGAAAGAATGTGATCGATGGTTTAAATCCACGTCAGCATTTACGTGTTGACTAATTTACATAAAAATGTTAGTGCTTTCTTTGCTGTATCAGAAGTACCCATGTACTCAACTAGGTATCTACTGCAGAAAATCATGTTTATGAACAGTAGACACACACCTACTCACTAAATAACTTACTTTTAATTAAAACCAATACACAACTCAATAAGTATCAGTTTTTATAATAGGTGCTTAAAAAAATCAAGTAAGTATCATTCTTACAGTAAATTTATAGCCCTATAAATTACTAATCCTAACATTGCGTGGGAGGGCAACTGAATTTTTCTCATTCAAATTTTAATAATAGGATGCCAATAAACATATCGATAATTAGCGAGGCCCAGAAATGGCTTTAATTTAAAAAAAAATAGCGGATCTTTGTTAAAAATGTTAAAGATACGGACATGACTTATCCTACGTGACATTAGGTGATATAGAGGTATCATATATTTTATGATGTCACATCTTAAGTCTGCACATAGGAAATGACCATCACATTACAGCAAATGACATGAGTCATTACCATCAAGACTTTATTAATGTTCACGCACGGACATTATTCTCGAAGGAAAAACGTAAATAATACTCTAGTACAAACTGACGAACCCAAGCCCACTTTTAAGTATGACTTCATTGATGATCAACATGTTAGAATCATCAGGAAACAAAGGAATCTTTGTACTCACGTGGAAAATCAACGTTTTGTGAATGTGACAAGCACTTAGTCCTTGTTTACTTTGGACTTTGGAGAGCTTCTTGACAATAGATTACCTAATCTACATGCAGTTAAGAGTTTACACACACATCTAGATATAATAAGAATGTTGCACACTGCATTCGTTGCACAAAACACTTCAAAATGTAGACTCGAAACGTGAAATTCCAGTTAGAGATTACGCAATGTGAACTCACACGTACATTAAAACGCCGAAAACACGTTAAGATGTCTATTTAAATGTAATGATACCTTTCTGAACATAATACACATCAGACGTACTTCATATTTCGTTTAATAGTCAAACACTTGTTTAGAGCCCTCGCGTATAACATAATAGGTTTTTTGAGCAACTAAAATAGCCTGCCGATTTGTTGCAGTCAGCAATATTCCTACAACAGTATCGCATATCCGAATCACGTTCTTATACTGTTTATACGAATTGGATTTCATAACAAGCTAGAAGCAAAATATGCAATGATTAGCTGCTATTGAAGTAGAAATCCAATTCAAAGGCGATATAAGAAAGTAATAAATAAAACAAAATAAATATTCTGTGAATGTCCACTAGGTTTTTTGACCTTTTAACACTGCAGCGACAAAGGATCCATTTTCCCTATCTCTATTCTTGGCATGTAGATTGCCGATCGGTCTTTGTTTTTATTACCGAACAATCTACATGAGCCTGTTGTAGCGCATGCTTTAGCACGAACCCCTGACTACCTTTAACGACACTTTCAGAAAATAGGAAGACCTCTCTATGAAAAATTATTACATACCAAGATACTCCACCGAAGGATAGATTTTGTATCACACGTAAATCTTCTTAATTGATCATTTATCACTGAATGGATCTTAAACAATAATTTATTATGACTTGTATACAAACAAAACCGTCTCTTTAATTCGCAGTGCGTGACAGTCCTGCTAATGAGCCTCGTTAACGATACAGCAATAGAGCTAGATATCTCGAAGATTAATCAAACATAGACTCAAACTGCGTATGTTGCTCTAGCTGGAGTACTACCTACATAATTATAAATACAAGAGGTAAAGTCCTGCCCTAAGAGTCTCTCTACATGACATATATGTAAGTCTGTCGTCGACAAGGCTCTTAAAGGCTTAACAATCCGTATCAATACTCCTATGTTTTTGTGATGTTTATGACGCTAAGAGATAATTCTCAGATGTATCAGATGAATGGTCAAACAATGATAGAGATCTACTTTCTATTTCATGTTCTGATGCCATGACGCTTTGATTAATATTCTTCAACGGTACGTCATTCAGTTATACAACACGCAAAATTAAATTTGAAATATTTCACTTATCTCAAGCACTTTGATTATATCATTTACATTATTTTAAGTGTCTGATCACGCGGCAATTATAATTTGAGTATCTTTTGTCGAGTGTAGCTTAACATTCCGTGTGTAAATTAAAACAGAAGTAATGAAAATTACCTACATAGCACTCAAACTATACGTGCAAGCTCAAATAATTATTTTACGTTAATGTGTGCTAACCGTGCTAAGTCAACGCGGTACGAAATCTATGTGAAACTGCAATGTACTTTACATAGCAGTTTCAGCTGCTGTTTGTTAAGCGATTTGTACTAAACCTAAATCGAATTTGAATTTGTATGCGACATCTGGACTTGAACAACAGAATAAAGCATTGTTATATTAACTCTTTGCTGTCTTTTAAAATATGTATGTTACAAATATGAACACATATACAGGTACCTAATTGAAACACGTATAACTATTAACAGTTGACCTTAATGTGAAATATTCACTAAAGACTTTCTGAAAATGCTCTTTGAAACATCCATCCAATCCAATTTTCATAAATAGATTTTAGTATTTTACTCAATAAGCATAGGCATACTGTAGTTTAGAATCACCGTTATTAATTTTCGAGTAATTTGTACAGAAACTTGTAAAGAACAGTTTCAAATTACAAGTAAGTTTCTAAGCAAAGCTGTTAGTCTCTAGGTCAAAATTCTCCAAAGATGGCCTGAGTAAACTTATTTAACAATTAAGCTGCAAAAATTTTGTAAACAACAAGAATTTGGCAAATAACTGTATACATTTTGTGTACACATAGTCTTAATTGAAAAGTGTACCTAAATATACATAGATTTATGTACCTAAGCACTCAAACACTGTTAGAAGTGGGTCACAAATATTTGACAGAGCTCTTCATTTCGCTAATTTTACCGTTGGCTCTGCTCTCTTATAGACAGTTAAAGCGTACAGTCGGCAGTAGCGATCATTTTGAACGCAAATCGTAGCGGCGCCTAGTGGCCCAGGGCTGATGCAAGCAGGAGTATATGTGTCGTGTAATATCGGCGTGGCTGTGTCGGGGCTGCGACTATATGCACAAGTAGTTGCTCGGTGCACTTGGAGCGCGGTGAGGGCGAGGGCGCAGCTGGTCGGTGGCGCCCCCTACCACCCCGCTATTGTTACCCGCTAGTTTGCATGAAAATAGAGAAAACTCTCCATGTGTGTCGCCGCTCCGAATAAAATATTCTTTTCTTTGTTTATAGCCGTTGTTCCTGTGCAACTAGTAAAAGTATTGTTTGCTGAGAAAACAATGAACTTAGGTATTTTATCATTTAGCGGAATCTTTATGAAACAATTTCGCTGGTTACGTAAAAAAGTTCACAGGAGTTGTGGTCTCTCTTAAAATTATACATTAAAAGTGCATAATGTTAATGTCTTCCTGTTTCAACTCTCTTGCTTTCTTTACATTGCTATAAAGTTAATAAATTTATTTAGCATATATTTTCAAATAAACCGTAGTGTAGTGTACACCACTAATAAACAATAGCTAATTTACCACTATCACTGTTTATGAAAGTTAATTAGTTCAACAATAAAATAGATATTCAGAATTCCATGAAAAATGGTCAGTAATTAAAGTATATGTGAATTGCACATGCACATAGAGTTAACCGACCGGAATACATTAGAAGGAATCTAGTTCGCGTTTATCTATCTATGTACTAACTTACATGAATCATTGTGTGCAAGCTAGTTTTCAGATATTCAGAGCACAAATGCGGTTCAACTAGGTACCTGTTTATTGTTACATAATGCAAATATGGCGAACCCACGTGCATGCCTATGAAATAGACAAAGCATTAAATTAGTTGTGAGCGTCAGTATTGTCCGAATAATGTCAATAACAGGCAGCTAAACAGAAGTGGACTAATTTATGACACGCGTGGAAAGATATCGTGAGGTGAGTTCGAATGGATAACGCAAAAACAAAGAAGGGCTAAATACTGGTCGATCTGTACAGTATAAGATGAATACAAATTAGAATAATTCTATCCATGCATTTGATTATATTATCTTCAAAGCCTCCGAGCAATCATGGCCGGCCGTCACAGGCACAGCTGTGCCCGAGCGCGCCAGCCCGCCTGCCCGCCTGCCCGCCTGCCGCCCATCATAAGAAACTAGAGAAAACATAAAACTCGCTTCCAGTTCTGTTGGAAAACATTAGCTTCATTACTAACCATTTGCTCGGCTCACTTGTAAATGGATATTTTCAATTGCAACCAGTGATTACTTCCCCTCAGGTGAAAATTTACTTTCTTTCATTGATGGCCGAGTTTCTGTGGAAAGAGTTTTCCCTGCTCGTGCGAAGTTCGTTGTACCTATGTTCATACGTGCATCAGACTACATGATTTTAATTAATGCAAAACCACTGTTTTATTTTATTTTTAAACATGTTTGTTATTTGCGATTTGGAAATTTAGTTTTTTTTTATACCTACCTATTATCATTTTAAATGCCGTTTTGTGCAGGTGTTACAATAGTAACTTAAGTATTTATGGCCCAAACTTTCCATAAGAAAATAAAGTTTTTTGTAAAGAATAAAACATGAAGTTGAAGACATTAAAATAAAATGGATATGTAACGTCCAATTCGCATTTTATATGTCCCACACTAAAACTTCTACACGTTGAGTGTATTTTACGAGATAGACCATCAACTCTCGACGACGAATAGCCAGGTTTACGTCCAAATGGCTCGTATTTATTTTAACAAGCAAGCGGAGCCGGTGACGGATACGCGGAACAAATCTTTTGATGGTGCATTTGTCGCGCCACGAAAGGTTATTGTTCACCGACAAAGACATTTGCGGTACTTCATCTCTTCTAAGTAAATCTTAGATCTAATCCAGCGCGTATTATTGAATAACTTTACATTATCTACGCAAATTAAACCTTCAACCTGCGCTTTGTATATTTTAATATTCATAAACGGTTACTTAATCTGAATTTTCACCTTGATCTTATTGTTGCAAAAGTTAATTCTTCAAAACCTGGGTGTATTTCTACACTGTTAATTAAATTAAAAAACATGCATATTCATAACTTGTAATTGATAAATTAAGTTTTTCCGGTTGTTCGCATGAATGTTCGCGTGTCAAACTATGATTTGTTATGAAAATAACGCTTAACAAATTAATTTGACCTACACTACTGAGTCGTGAAATCTTTTAAAAATGATCGGTTTTTAAAAGATTTTGGATATATTACACTTCGTGCGGGATACCTAGCTATTAAAACGTAACTGAGAGGAAATTCGTGAAAGGCAAAACTGAAAAACATGCCTACATGACCCCCACACCTAACAACATGATCCCCATATAACCTTTTCCTAATCTTAGTCACTTAAAAGCTAATGTACATGTCCTGGTTTTTCTATGTTTTGATATGAAGAAAGCCTAAATGAACATAACCACAAGTCAAAAAACTTAGCAAAAGTACTTACACATTATCAGTGACGTCTGCTGATTCATCCAGTTCGCCGATAGTGTCTAGGGATGCTCCGGAGCCATCTTCTCGCGTCTCGGTGGGCGGCGGCGGCGGCGCAGACGTCGGCCGCGTCAGCGGTGATTCGCTACTGTTCTCTTTAAACTGATGCTTGGGCACGAAATCTATCAAACGCGGTAACGCCTCAGGCAATGGAGCTTCCTCCACTTTTTCAACAGTTTTGTTGTTCATTTCAGCTTCTGAACGCTGCAACCATGTTTCTATGCAGTTCTTCTTAGTTGCAGTCAGTAAAGAGTCCGGCACTGGCGGTGGCGGAACTTGTGGCACGGGTGTCGGTCTCGGCTTCTTCTCACTAACAGAACGCTCGATTTTCGTGTTTCTAGGCATAGGCTTAGGTTTTTCGGCAACATTATCAATTTTTTTTGTTAGAGATTGTTGATTCACTTCAACGTTATTCGTTACATTTGAAACTATCGTGTTGTTATTGTTTTTGTCGTTATGTAGTAGTTTTTGCGTTGTGTTTTCCTGACTGTTAAAACCGTTTGTAATGAAGTTTTTCTCTGTCAATTTTGATTCAGTATTTGTTTCCAATCGTTTTTCTAAAAACCTTTTACTAGTCATGTCTTTTAAAATATTTGTGTCGATGTTTTCAATACAATTCAGAACTTTCTGTATATCAATAGTTTTAGGTTGCATAGTTGGAGTTGATGGAATGCTGTTCTCTACAGAGCTTGTCATGGATCCCAATCTATCTACAACTGTGGAAATAGAGCTGCTTGTGTCATCAGACTCAGCGTCAGCCAGTACAAGGCAGCGTTCCCACTCCGATGACAGTAGGTCTATGTACACATCAGCTTCAGGCGGCATCGCTTTTCCGTCTGATAAACGTCGCACTAGACGTCTAACTTCTTCTGGAGACCCTTTTTTCAAGTAAGCAATACCGCCTTCTTTACTTTGTCGAAGAATATGACTGTCAAATGAAGACTTTCTTGATAATTTTGTAATTGTAGAAATGCCGTTCTGTTTTCCGTTTATTTGGCACTCAGATTGGCTCTCGTTATTAGAAAAGTTTTGCTCACCAACTGTTTGAAGAGTCTGTTTGTCTTTAAAAGAGTTTTTCTTTCCTAGTTTCCTAGGTGGCACAGGCGGTGGTAATGTCGTAGGTCGCACTATTTCAGAAGAATGTTTTGAGTTTATAAGGGACTCTATCACGTCCATGCCGTTACGCTCTGTATTGCTGTCTTGTTCAAAATGTCGCACAAGCAAAGTTAATGTTTCATCTGAGTCTTTGAGTCGCCGAACACAGTCTATTCTTGTTAAATTTGATACCGATTCACCATCTATTGCTAATATTTCATCTCCAGGTATGAGTTTTCCCCAAGGGGCACTAGCATTTGCTGCAGGGCTGTCCTCTGCACATGATTGCACGAGAAGTCTCCGTACGTTTTCAGCGGCGGCAGATCCACCTTCGAATTTCAGTCCCAGACCGAGACGTTCCCCGCGTGGTCTGCGCACGATGACCTCCGCTGCACCGGTCGCTGCGCCCACCGTCAGCACGGTGACGAAAGAAGGATCTCGAGGCGAAGGTCGGCCTTCGCCAACCGGGACGATGGTGACGAAGTCCTCCGCAGCTGCGTCCGTCGCCATTCCGCGAGAAACACGCCCGCGTAGTTTCTATCACCACTTTCGGATTCGAACCTGCAGACAAAAAATATTAATGAGCTTACGTAATAAAAATGCAATAGTAAATGTTTAGAGTTGCGCGCGCGACGAACGGCACGCAAGAACTGCGCGCAGCCTCTCTCTTTCACCGTTGCGCTGCACTTGAACGCTCTGAGATGAGCCAAGATCGGAAATGTCGATCTCCGTTAAGGCTATTGATACAAACCACTCGACCAAATATGGAATAATGTAACAAAATAAAACTAAAGCTCCTTAATCACAAATTGAATGTTTGAATCATCCATTATCGACGAATCATCATATTCATCTCTTTATTAATACTCGTACGTATAGCTACCGTTTACTTAACAAATTCCTTCACAACGAGCAGGTATCTTTGATGATGTTGATCATTCTCGCTAGATAACTACGCACACCTACTTCCTACTCACGAGCGTCCGAAACTTTCGTTGATCGATATGAAAGTATAACGAGCGTGTTCGTGGCGAGCGAGGGAACGTGTTGACCACAAACAGTCGCATCATTGGAATGGGCGAGATGTGGGTTAGTAGCACCAGAGGCAGTGCAGGCGTCGTCGGCGGCATTCGCGGAGAATCGACGCATTAGCATATCGCCCGGGGCTGCG
Organism: Apamea epomidion; assembly: GCA_947507525.1. Classification (NCBI taxonomy): domain Eukaryota; kingdom Metazoa; phylum Arthropoda; class Insecta; order Lepidoptera; family Noctuidae; genus Apamea; species Apamea epomidion. Next base: position 11,249,414 of record OX382225.1, read on the forward strand.
GCTGCGAAGGCCCGTTACTCCCGGGTCCCGTTCCGAAGGGCCACTCTTTCTCACGGCTCTCGTCAATTTTCGTACCAAATTGCTGTCTGCTTCCCAACCGGCCACGCAATGTTTACTACAGTTGGTTTGGTCCTTACCGGTTTAACTTCGCACGTATTTAGATAGCGAGATAAGCTGATGTTTATTTAACTCGTTTAGTTCAACATACTATAATTTATATATTATGTAGGAATGTAGGAACTGTACCTATTCGTAAATAGAAGATTAAGTAAACCATGAATGTAACAATAATTTTCACCTTACTCGACGTCATCAGGAAAATAAATGAAAACGAAACTGAGTAATGTAAAGTGGTCTAACTAACAAATTCCTAGTAAGCAACAACACGCTGTACTTACTACGAATTAAAGTAGCACCGATAATACCAGAGAATTTACTGGTTGAATGTTTCCGTTTTCGATTAGTTATTAAATTCCTCATTCCTAGATATCAAAATTTTGCAATCTAACAGGCAGTGAACGAAGGAACCGGATTTTAATTCATAATATCTGATAAAAACATAAAATATCGACTGTCGGCGGAGCCTAGTGTGTGACCTTGGCTAACGAGACTCCAGGAGAATGGGAGCAAACACAAACACATCGGCAGAATCAACTTCGTTTCACTTTGTTACCGCGTAAACAAAGAAAGGTTGCTGCATCGTATGTGGTATTGTTTAGCGATATCTCATAATTTAATCTTTACACCGTAACCTACAATACAAAAGAAGATTCTATTTAGACATGTTCGACGACCAGTTATAAAAAATAATACACCTACGTATGGAAAGTAGGCAAAAGTTTTACTAGTCGAGTTTGGAGAACGTATCTAAAAAACCGTTAGTCTGTCACTCATGAACTTGGGATATTATAACACATGCCTAATCCATTCATAATGCAGTAGTAATGGTGTTACCCATGAATATTCATTGTGTTCACGACTCGCCGGTAATCTGGCGTAAGCGTGTTGTTTTAGACGGAATTTGGAAGATCGCTAATTACACAGCTTATGAACAAGTGGGTGAAACGTTACGTTCTGCTATTGTTTCATCGTTTGTATACATGCTAATGTCGATAAATGTACAACCGTGCACGATGTTAGCCAAGATTACACATTTGTTTTTATTTCATTGAACTTTGCAGTATTTATGTTGAATGGTCATGCGTTTATTGCTCCACGAAGCGAACAGAACTAAATTCATTGGTAGTGCAACAACAAGAAGTGGGTCGTCGGTAAGTATTCGGCTACACGCCTACCAGCAACAAAGAAACTCGTATTCCTAAGTTAACTTTTACAACTCGATCTCAAAACAAACTAGCAATCTCAAATAGTTTTCACCAACACACCGTCCGTTCCTAATGTCTTCTCTCTCTCTCTCTAAGTTAGGTTTAATGTTTAGAGCGATTGTCATGTTGTGATGTTTATTTAGGTACTCTTTCGTTTCATTTAAAACTGACTGATGTCAAAGTTAGTAGACACAAACTTCATATTTCTACAGATACAAACTGAGAACAAAGGATCTAAGAACAATTATCATCTCCACCTTACCAAAACTACAATAGGGCGCCCACGGAAACTCAAACACAATAACCGGCAGAAAAATTTACATAGAATCAACAATACGAGGATCACTAACGAACGGCGAGATCCGGCAGGTTGAACAACACTGATCTACTAATCTGCTAGACATAGCACAGTAGGCGTGGCAGCAGTGGCAGGTCAGCGATAGCAGCATGTAAACAGACTGCGAGGCAGCACAGCAACCCCAGAGAAGTTGTTAGTGACAGCGACACAGTACAAACAAACACAGCAGTCACTGCACCCATGCGATTTGCAAGTAAATGTACCACTTATCAGTTATCAGACGCGCAAACATTGCTATCACTTTGCATAGTTGTGCTCTTTATCACACAATCAAGCCAGCAAAATCTAATTAACTGTAGAGGCCGCAGACAAACCATGACGCAAGCATCACTTTTTACACATTGGACACACTCATAACTCTCGATCGATGGATACAATAGTCAGCCCATAACAACTGGTGTTAAAATTTTAATAACCGAATTGTATGAGCTACATAACTCACAAATAACCTTAATTTTTGGGTATAAAACTTATATAACCAATGACTACGCTACCTCTTTCTGTTATTTTGTAACTGATGTCGCAGTCATCAGGGCTTTGAATCCGTGTCATGAAATCTTCTTCACTTCTATTGTTCATATCATGTAATTGTAACTCTTATTCGATCGATACAATAATCAACTATCAGCTCATACCTGTAACTACTAGCATACGACGAGTCTGCTTGTGACGAGTGCTCAACTGTGCACTCCTTTAAACTAAATTCCTTACCTTTAAAAACCACATTACTCAATCGCTCCACTTAAGGATGCCATCGCCTCCTTTTATTGCATAAAATTGCACCAAGAGCCACATCAGGATTTACAATCCTTATCAGAATATGAAACGACCGACCTCTTTAGACTAATGCAACGAACCTTCATCTATGTTTATGTTACTAGCACGTACGAATAATATACACTATAATCGCCAGTAGATAAGTATTTATTCTAATCCACATTCATAATCAAAGTTAAAGGTGCAGTTGTTGTGTATGTCGCAACAACTTTCAAAAACAACTACGTCTTAGCCTTCTTCGTGATCGATTAGTGCGCAACACAGTTAGCCATGCATATTAAGACATGAAAAATAAAAGGAAAAGTGTAACGCAACGCAATATTCGTGGTCGTAGCGCCCGGCGACGGGCAATCGCACCAACTCATCTAATTAGAGGATCCCCGGGTTGTGCAAGCGCAGTGTGGTGGCATGCAATACCAACGTACACGATACCGACACAATGCTAGCCTTATTTATTACTCCGCTCCGTGTTAAGTACGTTGCAACGCCATACATTCTGCTTATTTAAATGTAAGTAGAAGATTCTTGCGTGATACGTGACTAGAAAATAAATCGCTGGGATTTCTCAAAACAAATCCTAGATACCGTTTTAGGAGCAAACGGATTGTTTTGAAAGCTTATCTACGAGTCAATTATAAACTGTCTCTGAAGGAAGATTCTGTTGTGCCATTTCCAAAGTTAGCAAGTTGGTTCATCAATAAACTAGCAGGCGGCTTCGCAACCTTCCTACATAATTATTACCTACTGAAACCCTAATTAATGTGAACAGCAAGGACAGTGTCCATAACTTTCGTAACCGGATATTACGGAAACATTATCACGTGGAACATTAGTAGCATCTACACATTAGGTACACAGCTTCTTGGTGCATAAACTAGAGATTTTCAGAGGTAAAATTGACATCGGCATGCGTAAAATCACACAGAAACACGAAATATCATTGATTATAGACACACATCACGTAGCTCTAAAAGGTGGTCAAGTAATTTACTTCTAATTAACATGCCATTTTTTTAAACCAATCATCGTATTCACATATAATGGGTCGAAAATGACCCACTCATAAACGACCAATATTCCGTTATCTGAGTTACGTACCTACATCATTAGGAAGATTACTTTTACCCATATTCATGTATATTCTTGTCTCGTGTGTGTCACGTATCTTTTTTTTGTAATAATGTGACCGGAACTTGATGAATAAGAGGTGATAATGACTAGCATGATGTGTGGTATCACGTACTGAACAGTGTGAACGGCTAGTCGGTAAGAGTTTCCCAGCCCAAAGTGCTTTCTTTACAAGCACCGTACTTAGTAGCTTATGGATAGTTGTTTTTCTATTGACTTGTTCCATTGATGCTACGGTGAAATAAAACATAGGTCCTACGCTTTTATTGCAATACTAAACATAACGATCGACATATCAATGTTATGTATTTTCCCTTCCGAGTAACTCTCTAAAGCCTTTATTGTCAATTCCCAATATCCGTTATTATGTAAAACACCGTTTTCTAAACAATTTTGCAATAAATATATTGGTTTCTGAACCTATGACTCCATCGGCACGCGACATTTACATAGCCAGCGGCGCGGCAAGCGGCGCGTCATAACAGTCAACAACTAGCGAACAACATAAGTATGCAGACCTACAATAGAGTACCACGCAGCGCCCTCCTTCGCTTATCTCACACGAAATTGAAATAAGATTGATAAAATCTCCGCTTATAAAGAAGAAGCGGGCCGCAAAAGGCGAGTGGTTTGGACATTATCTAGATATGTGTCGCCAAAAACAGCGGCCAGACAGGCGTAACAAACGAACACCGCGGATCACGAACTGTGATAGCCAAAAGGAAATTCAAAAACATACATTCCACGAGCAGACTTCAGCGAAAATAATAATTTATTTAAACTTAACCGCATCATTGGAAAAACATTTCAACGAAGAATTAATCGATTCCAGAGATACCGCAAATAATAAATTGAAATCCCGGTCTCTTGTATTTTAATTAACTTTCATGCGCTGCATCGGATAAAGCATATTATTTTAATTTCTGCTGTCTTATTTACAACTGAATTTTATGTCTATAAACATTTATTGCTTGTGTCAACCCACCACTATAATATCTGCCATGCCCGATAACTAATAAATCTGCCATTCCCTATTCTTCTCATCTGAGCGACATACACAAGTATTTTACATTGAAATGCATCTAACAATGGCATTTATCACCATCGATAACCAAATTAGCATGACAAAAGCATAACAAATGTCATGTAATTGATAGATTGTTAGCACAATAATGTAAATAAACACATAATAACGCCTAATACCATTTATTGCAGTAAATAAATCCTCTCTGCCGACTTGCCACAGCGTGCAAATGTCCAACGACTAAAAAGGTGAACGTTCCGTTTTGGTCGGGTACAAAACATGAAACCTAATAAGTTGCTCCCCCGCTGAGCAGTATCGCCCACTAGATTAAGTAGTAATTTAGTTATTAAAACCGATTTAGACTTGCTTGATGCAAAATTTTAGAGATTTTTTTTTTTGAGATTAGATAAAAACGTTAGCACAACCCACGTAGATCAAAATTACTTGGAAGATATTTTGAGGAACAGTCAAGACTCCACCAATTCAATTAAACTGTAGCTGTAAATAATGAAGGCCGTCAGATTCAATATCAAATGAAGTATGTTCGTGATAAATGAGAGGATAATGTCCGTTTCATCATGTAATTTTAACCTCATTCATCTTGGAAATTGGTATTTGACAAAATTTTAAATTAGGGATATGTCTGTCCAGTCTAAAAATTGTTTGTAGTACTTAAACTTAAAGCGAATATTATGCAATATTTTTAATATTCGCATTTCTTTATTAAAAAATCTTTATTTTATTACTTTTTCTAGAAATAAAAACTCTCCATTAAGTCCAAATTGTTGTTTCACATTCTCAATAGTCCGATAATTATATTCTGAAGAATAATTTAGACACACTTTGACATATTATCTATAGAAAAGCTGTCAAACCGCCATATTTATTCTTCCGTTAAAAGTTAGCGGACTAATGAAAAATCAGCCATTAATCAATTTAATTCCAGCTTAAAACAATAGTGATAACAAAAAAACAAGATGGTTTTATTGACATTCGACATGCATGTATAAAAAGACGGCAACATCGAAAGCTACTTTTGTTGATAAAATATTGAATATTAATGCAAAACAGCATACATGATTAAATAATGTTAGGAAATCGTAGGCGTTGTCACCGGCGAGCATGACATCAGACGTTAGCGGTGTCGCAGCCGCCATCATGGACCAGCGACTAGAGGTGAACATCCTATGAGCGTCCGAGCATAACCGATGGACCAATCAGCTCGCACACCCAAATACTATCGAAAAGCCTGTTCTACCTCGATATAAGGATTTTTATAACCGTTTATATTAAAACTAGTTGCAACTTATCTCAGCGTCTCAGACACAAACACCGCTAATCGATATGAATGAATCTGTTAAAGCGATACGTTTTTTTTATACGCTATATTAAATGTGTCTCGTTTTTTATAGCCGACGATTCCGACGTTTTTTAATACGTTAGTGTTAATATGTGTAATTATTTATAACTTCCCCTGTTAAAATGAAATGTTAGACTATGTATATTGTATACCTATGCTAGCTATGTAATATAATATTATGTAGGTGTGCATACATTTTCTACATAGTCATTATTCAAGAATAACTTATTATACTGTACAGAATGTTGTATTTCTGTGAAATCGCGGAAATATGCAATTTGTGCGAGAGGCAAACTTTACAAAACGTTTATATCCTTTATCCTCCCTACCTCTTCAATTCTTACATTTTAATTTTTAAAGGGGATATCTGTACCTCAGAGGAAAACAATGGTACATCCACGATAGTAATGGTTAACCTTTGAATCTGCATGTACCTCGTCATATTTAAGATGGTATAAACTTATAACGCATGAAATTCTATGACATACCTACATACAGACTAACTTAGTTTTCTGTCTGTAAGGTTGGAAATTGGCTGAAATATGACGATGATTGTTGAAGATTCCGGAAATAATCATGCCGACTGGAAGCTTTACTGGCGTGGTTCGCGTAAACCAATAGAGTTATATGGAAACAATGTATATTCCTCTTAAAAAGTTCTATTAAACTAAGTGAACGTTTCCATGGGATAATTTTCGACCTCCACGTGGGCAAAGCCGCAGTCAAAAGCTAGTAAATAAATAATACAGAGTAAAGTAAACCAATATACTTAATACGAAAGTATTCGACAATAGCTGTATTAAAATTTAGCACGCTTGGTGTTATTTACCCCTGAGTTTCTTTTAATAGCTGATATTATACCTACAGTACAGTTACTTTAGTAACGAGAGAAAGCCCCTTCCGGAGGTGATCAGACGTGTATTATCACACTATACGCTAAAGTTCACTAACCACCGGCTACAGTTAGCTTGTCTCAGCATCACTGTCGAGCCAATCTACTGACTTGATGTTATCTTAGTTAATTTAATTAACTTTACACGTCGATTATTTTAAAGTTAGGTACTACTTTCATGTTCGTTTTCTGTATAACTTGGTTTTTTTTGTAATAAATACCAGTTTAACTTAGGTATACTTAGACTTAACCATATGAAAAGAAATATATTATTTATTTGTTTAAAAAGCGAAATATGCTATTAAAGTTTTGTATTAATTAATATCTAAATCGGGAGTTTTCCCAGCTGATCTCTCTCTAATTCTACAGTCTCATAGGTTGAGTCTATTAGGTAACTGTAGTTCTTTAAGTTAGTAACAAAACAAGTTAGTTTAACAACAAAAAGATTTGAAGTTTTCTTGTTTTTATTCATGTAAAAATAAACAAGTCGTTATGCAGCAATTTATTTATCCAACTACAATAACAAACTTACCTAATTAACATAATAACTATTCATCCCCACGACTACGACTAACAATATAAATAAATGGCCTATTCCGCTATTAAAATATAAAAATCGCATTAAATAATTGATAACTTAAGCTTAAATAAATGCCGTATCATTAGGGCGGGCGGTAAAATAGAACAAGGATTGCGGCGGGCGGCGCACGCGGTGTGTGCGGGGTGGCGCGCGGGCGAGGGGCGCGGGGGCGCGGCGCCGGGACGCGGGAGCGCGCGAGCCGTCCTCCCTAATCTCATTACCGCGCACACGGCCGCTCCGCTGACCTTAGCCCGCTACCCGACATGGGAACCCGCATAGTAATTGTGCTCCGCACACCATTGTTTATATTACCCACGTCAATCCATACAACCCAAGCCCAAGGACTCCCCCGTAAACAAACTTAATCTATTAAATAATACTCACCCTAACAATGTTCCCTCCAATAGGCACCAATTTATTAAATAAATTTTCAGACACTTAATTCAGTAAAGAAACATTCACTGTATTGAAACGTCCCACGGCACATAACAACGTTCAAAACATCGTAACTTCTGTCGTGCGTGGGTAGTTGTGTGTTGGTTCGCGATATTCGGTATAAAATCCTTCGGATTGCAGCGATGCAGGGTCGGTGGAGCGCACACGGGCGCAGCGCGAGCGAGCGTCGCGACGTCGGCGGCTCAGAACAGCGTGTGCGCGCGCGCACAGGCGGGGCCGACCGGTCGCAACCGGGCCGCGCTCTCACCACGCCGCGGCCGCCCTGCCACAATGTTCGCTATAATCGCACTTGACACCGTGCTGCGTTCGATCTACAAGAAAGTTTCACATTTCTATGCCGCTATGCGAAGAAAGTCGTAGGAACATCAGTCCTACGCTCTTCTCCTAATCAACTCTGTCCTTTCGTGTCCATAGCTACGCGGTATCACCTCAACTGGAGAAGATATCGTCAAAGCCAACTTAATACTGTTCTAATTGAATTAGGTAATTCTTCGACATTCAGATATCGTGAGTGTACAGTAGGTATATTGAATGGGCTTCACTTATTGACATAATGGGTGGGTCAATCTTACACAACGGACGTAACAAAAAACTTTTTCTTTGGCTCGATCAACATCACTCAGTTAGACTTTGACGAACTGAAAGACAGTGAAAGTAATTGCCAATTCTCTCTGCGAGATAACACGAGAGATAAGTTTGCAACCACTTTTCCTTCTTGTCATGCAGACAATCAACCGCTAATTCAATTATTCGGCGCTCTAAGTGCTAATTCCCGTGATGAAACAGAAACTATCTTTTATCTCTGAATGGTGTGTGCACATCAAAATAAACCAAAACAATACGATGATTTCGTGAATGGTAGATACAGCTGATACCTGCGCAATCAAAAATTTCTCAAGTTTAGATGTCTACTGAGCAGTTGATGAAACCAATATCACTGTGACGAGGCAGTTATTTTATAATAACCATAATTATTTTTATATTCACCATTAGCTTTATTAGTAAGTTCAATCAAGCATTTCTTTAGAACCGTTTGCTTGCTATCTTACCAAATTTTGAATTATACCAATCAGGAATTTATTAACGAAACTAGGCACGAAGGCCTGTCCTCTGCCCTAAAAAGGTTTTACCCATCATCGTCAGAAATCGTCACCTCGAAGAAAACGTTGTCACTCGTACCGAGCTTGAGTTAAAGTCCTCAAACCCTCACGGAGGTTTACCTAAACTTTTACATGATTTTACTGAAAATTGCACTATTGAAATTTCACAAATAACTAATTCTAATATTTCACTTTAGAAAAAAACCTTCCTAACGCCTTAAACCGTTAGGAAATTTTTATTTAGCAGCGAAATGTGTTGCTGCTAAATAAAAATTTCCTTTTCTCTCTCTTAGTTTATATTTTTCGAACCAGGTACTTAAGTTCTTACAAACTAAATTAAACAGTTTCTCAGTTTCTACAAAATATTAATTAATTCTTAATTAAACACAAAGTTGTCTCGTCTTTACCAAGAAGTTTAAAGTTTAAATAACCCTAAAAGCTTCCGAGCGTCGAAAAAGGCACGAGCCCTGTTAAACAGTCCCAGCATCCTCCTTGGCTGTTGTTTTGTAAGCAGGATTAAATATATCATACTATCAAAATGTTGTGTACCTTTGTACTCAAATGTTTTATGTCGTTTCTCTATGTTTTTTATTGTGCGTACATAGATAAATCAATATTTGATATTATTTTAACCTTTTATTTATTTATTTAACCATTTATGTACACACATATACAGGGCGTCCCACGGCTATGTCACATGGAGGGAAAGTACCTTGAATATTGTAGATGGAACATTTTACTGAAAGAAGACATTATTTTAATTTTAAAAACAATTTAAACTGCATTCATAGATTTTTAAATAATTACATGGTTGAACCGGGAATCGAACCCGCTACACGAGAAAAAATATTAACCTGTAGCTTTATCATACCGATCGAAAGGCTTCATTATAAGCATTTTTTTTGCTAAATAACTTAGTGTCAGAAATAATAGGAAGACAGTAAATTTTAAAATTTTTAATACAAAATTAATCAATTTATCAAATGCTCAAATGAGTCCCATACTGTTGAATACAAAATCGCACTCTTTTGATTATTTCACTCCCTGTCGATTTTTTTATCTTGTTGTGGTGGATATTTAGAATAATACGTCTAAGTTCTGTTTGTAGCTCGTGGACATTTTCATACTGGTCCTTGTAAACAAAATTTTTTACATAACCCCATAAAAAAAATTTTGGTTCATTTGGTGCCGCGGTTGTGGTAAGCGGTGATCGAAACGTCCCAAATTTAGCCGATTATTCACCAACCGTTTCATAATAAATCGAGATGGTGTATTTCTTTCAGAATGTCTTTCGCGGTGCCATTGTAAGGCTAATGTAATGTTTATGTGGTTCAAAAAGTATGCTTCCATTAAATCAAAATTATTTTAATACGCCATGGTTATGTAAAAAATTCACAATACAATGTCCTAAAATAAATCCTACAATGAAAATCACAGAAACAAAAGAATAAAAGTTTGAAAATGGAACACATTCTTGAATTATTTCTTTATAATAATCAGCCAGCTGCATTGCGATGGACAAAATAATTTACGCGTCTTTCAGCTCAGGATACGGCTCGATTTGTTACATACAACCAGGTACCTACTAATTACGTATCTCTTTATTATTTTATCATGCACTTAAATTATAATAGGGAAATGATGCGTACTTCTCAAGTGGGTACATTTATTAGTAATAGGTACTTATGATAATGTCAGTTGTATGTCCTTACGGCAATGTCAGCTTTTCATTTTTCTGAACAAAATTTCACATCATATGTTAAAATTTATGGTCTTCCTTTTATTTCTGACACTATGTTATTTAGAAAAAAATAATCCTTATGATGAAGCCTTTCGATCGGTATGATAAAGCTACAGGGTATTTTTTTTTCTCGTGTAGCGGGTTCGATTCCCGGTTCATGTAATTATTTAAAAATCTATGAATGCAGTTTAAATTGTTTTTTAAATTAAAATAATGTCTTCTTTCAGTAAAATGTTCCATCTACAATATTCAAGGTACTTTCCCTCCATGTGGCATAGCCGTGGGACGCCCTGTATATGTAAAAAGACAAGAAAAAAACAGAACAGAAAAATAGGTACAGAGGTGATGCTTATTTCATAAGAAATCTCCTCCAGCATACCTGCGATAGGACAATAGATAGAGAGATGTAGACAGCGTGTGAAAGAGTAAAGGAGACAAAAAAAAACATAAAATCATATACAATTCACTTAATAAAATTAAACAAATATTATGGAATATATAGGTACTTACATACATACACAACTATGATGAAGTGGAAAGATAGTGTTCCTTTTCTGGTAAATTAAATATACAATATATTTATTTAATTTGGAGAAAACAAACGACCAGTGGTCCACTTTAGCGCTGGATCGAAAGAGCTGGAAGTCATGGTGAGAGGCCTTTGCCCAGCAGCGGGATGATGCAGGCTAACAGTAAAAGCTATGGGCGATACAACAACTCATTATTTTGTTTAATTCCGTAAATAAATTCGCCGACTCAACTGTCAAGTCAGAAAATGAATGGCTTTTTCTGGAAAAAATAATAACAAGGTATTCTAGAGACATCAGACTTACCTCCTTACAATAACGGCTAACGGACACCCCCTAATTAACGCCGACATGAAATAACAGATAACGACAGAATTAAATTGATAGGTAGAACTGTTCCAGAATCCAAGTGACTTATTTTCTTTTTCTTAAATGATTGCTTTTTATACACATAGATTTAAGGACTACCTATAATAATAGAGCCGAAGAGTTTCTTTGTTTGTTAATATTAGGAGTTAAAGTATGAAATTGCCGATTTGTACTGAAAAATTTAAATTCGTTTTTTTTTAATTTAACATATTTATTTAATCAAAATAATTACCATTATTATCTATACATTGCTGCCATCTAATAGGAAGGTCATTTATGCCTTTGCGATAGAACTCTCGTGATCTAGTTTCGACAAACTGTGTGAAAGCATTTTGTACTGCCTCATGAGAAGAAAACTTTTTATCACGTAGAAAATTGTCCAAATCACGAAAAAAATGGTAGTCCGTTGGAGCAAGGTGTGGCGAATACTGAGGGTGACGAATGGTTTCTAATTGTAGTTCCTGTAGAGTTAAAACGGTTTCTCGTGCTGTATGAGGTCTTGCGTTATCATGGAGAAATAATGGTGAAGATCGATTCATGAGTCGGAGCTGTTTCGCTGCTAGTTTTGCTATCATTGTTCGGAGTTTGGCACAGTAGACATCTGCCGTTATTGCTTGACCAGATCGGAGAAAGCTATATAGCTAGTGAATAACACCATGCTGAGACCACCAAACAGTTACCATTACCTTTTTATTGGTAAGCTTTGCTTTAGGACACTGTTGCGGCGTTTGCCCTGGGGTCAGCCATTGCATTTTTCGCTTACGGTTATCGTAAAGAATCCATTTTTCATCACATGTCACAATTCGATCCAATATTCCTTCATTTCTGTATCGATTCAACAAGGCAACGCAAGTTTCAACACGCGTTTCTTTCTGCAGATCAGTCAAATCATGAGGCACCCATTTCTGGAGGGGAGTGATGCGGTGTCGGAGTCCGACGCTGCATCTGGAGGAGCGAGCACGGGAGGCTCAGTGAGCCCTTACCGTGACCAGGAGACGGCCGCTGCAAAAAGGAAGGTCCAAAGCAAGCGGCCAAGGTCAGTGGACGGCCAGGGGTCGTCCTCTGACGGTGAGCTGGCCTCGGCTCGAAAAATCCCCACCAGTAGGCGGGGAGGAGCCCGAGAGAGAGGCATGGGGAGGGGGCTTACTGCTCGGGAGGCGGCAGAAAAAGCGGAGGTGCCCGCTATGGAAGGGGGCGCGGTCGATTTGGAGCCCTCAAGCGACGAGGCGGTAGAGGTTGGCGGCCCTGAGGCGGACCGCAAGAAGAAGTTTGCGGCGGTCGTGGAGGCCGCGATCCGGGACGTGGCCCTGAAGAAGTTACAGACTTCTAAAAACAGGGCCATAGTCTCGGCCAAGGCCTCCATCATGGCGGCAGCGGAGGCCATCCACCTCGGGCCCCCGCCGGACGGAATGTCCGAAATGCGAGTGGAGGTGGCCCGCTTGACAGCGGCCATGGAGCTTCTCCGAAAGAAGAACGAGGAGCTCCGAGCGGACCTGGCCGGGCTGCGAGCAGCCGGCCCCCGGGAGGTGCCACAGGAGGGGGCGCAACATGGGCGGCCAGTACCTGCTCAGGACCGGGTCCTGAACCTGGTGCGGCAGGAGCTGGCTGCCTTTCAGAGCCGGTTCTCCGCCCTGGAGGCGATTGTCCTGCGCCCCCCGCTGGCGGCAAGCAGGCCGGCCTCGGGCCAGCGGAAGGCGGTGTCGTATGCTGCCGCCGCGGCTGTCACAGCCACGGCCACGGGGCAAGCAGCAAAACGGACCGCCCCGGAACCCGTGAAGGCCACAGCCCCAGCCCCAGCCCCAGCCCCAGCCCCAGCCCCGGCGGCGAAACGGCCGCCCCAACCGCCTCCTGCATCGCCTCCGGCCGACGCCGATTGGCAGGTGGCCGGGCAGAAGAGGAAGGCGAGCAAGGTTGCAAGGGCGGCCAAAAGAAAGGAGAGGCGGCAACGGCGCAAGGAGCGAGGCGTCGCGGCTAGGCTTCGTGCCCCGAAGACCGCAGCTGTAGTGATCACACTACAGCCGGAAGCGGAGAAGAAGGGCATCTCCTACCGCGACGTGCTTGCCAAGGCGAGAGCGGCGGTTAACTTGCAGGAGCTCGGCGTGGCTGAAGGCATCCGGCTAAGGGTCACTGCGACTGGTGCCCGGATGCTGGAGGTCCCTGGTGCGGCTAGCGGCCCGACTGCTGACGCTCTGGCCGAAAGACTTAGGGCGTCCTTAAATGCGGAAGAGGCCCGAGTGTCCAGACCCACCAAGTGTGCTGACATGCGCATCCTGGGTCTGGACGACTCTGCGACGGTGGAAGACGTAGTGGCCGCCATCGTCAGGACTGGGGGGTGCTCTGCCGAGCAGGTGAGGGCGGGCACTCTCCGCCCTGACCTCACGGGGATGCAAGCCATTACGGTGAGCTGCCCCGTGTCGGCGGCCCAAAAAATAGCCGGGGAGGGCCGAAGGCTCCTGGTGGGCTGGGTTTCCGCGCAGGTGAAACTGCTGGAGCCCAGACCTCTGAGGTGCTTCCGCTGCCATGTGGGCAGTCACGTGGGAGCTAAATGCACCTCGGAGGTGGACCGCAGCAGTCTCTGCTTCCGCTGTGGTCAGCCCGGTCACAAGGCCGGCTCGTGCAACGCCATGCCGCACTGTTATCTATGTGCGGCAGCTGGCAAGCCGGCCGATCACCGGGCCGGGAGCAAGGCCTGCGCTCCACCTAAAGCCAGGGGCAGGGGCAAGCCCCCCGCCACCGCCGTCACCACCGCAGCCGCCGCCACCACTGCCGTCGCCACTGCCGCCTCCGCTATCGTTGCCGCCGCATCCACCGCGGCTGGGCCCTCACAAGGGGATCAGGAGGGGGCTGTTATGGAGTGCCAATAATGGCCCCATTACGCCTCCTCCAGGCGAACATCAACCACTGCGCCTCCGCTCAGGATCTGTTGCTCCAGAGCATGGCGCAGTGGTCGATTAACATCGCCGTGGTCGCTGAGCCGTACTTTGTCCCGCCCAGAGACGACTGGGTGGAGGACCTGAGCGGCTCAGTGACCCTAATTTCGTCGGCCGCCGCTGGTACCCCGTCCCTTGAGGCTGTCAAGAGAGGACGGGGTTGCGTGGCAGCACGGTTCGGGGAGATAGTCGTGGTAGGGGTATACTTCTCCCCGAGCCGAACTCTCGCCGAGTTCCACAACTCCCTTGCGGAGTTGAGAGTCGTCGTCGTCGGGTTCCGTTCCCTCCCCGTGCTCGTCCTCGGGGACTTCAATGCCAAGAATGTGGCTTGGGGTTCCCGGCATACGGACACACGGGGCAGAATGGTGGAGGACTGGGCTCTGGAGACAGGCCTGGTCGTCCTAAACCGGGGTTCGGTCCCAACATGCGTGCGGATGCGGGGTGAATCAGTGGTGGACTTCTCGTTCGCCAGCCCCGCTCTGTCGCCGCATGTCGTCAACTGGCGTGTCTTGGAGGAGGTGGAGACCTATTCCGACCACCGGTATATCCGGTTCGACGTCTCCGCCCAGACCTCGAGCGCGCCGGTCCGACCGGCCCTGGGTGGTCCGCGGTGGGCGCTGAAACAGCTGGACCGGGAGCTCCTCCTGGAAGCCTCGATCGTGCAGGCCTGGGTTTCACCACCGGACAGGCCTGCTGACATCAACGACGAGGCAGAGTGGTTCCGGGAGGCCATGTCCGAAATATGTGACGTGGCAATGCCCCGGGTCCGGCCCGGACGCGCCCGGCGCCAGGTGTACTGGTGGTCGCCGGAGCTGACGTCTCTGCGCGAGGCGTGCGTGGCTGCGAGACGCCGGTACACCAGGCACCGCAGGCTCCGTATCCGCCCTCCGGATACGGAAGCCGTGCAGGCGGAGCTGTACGAGGGGTACAGAGCGGCGAAGACCGCCCTCCGAGCGGAGATCTTGCGGGCCAGGGGGCTGGCCCGCGAGGAGTCGCTGGGGACTCTGAACAGAGACCCGTGGGGACGCCCCTACAAGATGGTGCGGGATAAACTCCGCCCATGGGCTCCCCCGCTGACGCAGAGTCTCCGGCCCCAGCTCGTGGAGGACGTGGTGAGCGCTCTGTTCCCTTCACGAGGGGAACATACTCCCCCGTCCATGGCTCCGCCTCCTGCGATGCCAGATGCGGACCACACCGAAGACGACGACGATGCTCCGGAGGTGACCGAGGTAGAGTTGAGAGTGGCGGTACGTAGGCTGAATGCCAGAAACACCGCCCCAGGACCCGACGGCTTACCTGGAAAAGCCTGGGTCCTGGCCTTGGAGGCTCTCGGGCCTCGACTAAGGGGGCTACTAAGCGCATGCTTGGAGAGGGGCCGGTTCCCACTTCGTTGGAAGACGGGGAAACTGGTCCTCATCAAGAAGCCGGGGCGCCCTGCGGACTCTCCGTCCGCTTACCGGCCCATCGTGCTGCTCGACGAGGTGGGCAAGCACTTTGAAAGAGTAATTGCAGACCGCCTTGCTGGGCAGCTGGTGCGGGTGGGGCCGGATTTGGCGGACAGCCAGTTTGGTTTCCGCAGGGGGCGCTCTACGGTGGATGACATCATGCGCGTACGAGCCCTCACGACGGGGGATGCTGTGGCCCGGAGTGGGGTTGTCTTGGCGGTGTCTCTAGACATCGCCAATGCCTTTAATACCCTGCCCTGGAGTTGCATCAGGGAGGCACTCGGGTATCACCGGATGCCGACCTACCTCCGTCGCATTGTCGAGGCCTATTTTACGGACAGGGCCGTCATCTACCCCGGTCACCGGGGAGAGTGGAACCGGCGAGAGATGTCGTGCGGTGTCCCACAGGGATCGGTCCTAGGGCCGCATCTGTGGGATATCGGGTACGACTGGGTGCTGCGCGCCGACCTCCCTGATGGCGTCAGCGTAGTTTGCTACGCTGACGACACGCTGGTCCTGGCGCAGGGGAGGTCGCACCAGGCGGCGGCCGAAGCAGCGACACGCGGGGTTGCGACAATCGTCGAGAGGATCCGGCAATTGGGACTCGAGGTGGCATTGCACAAATCTGAGGCCATGTGTTTTCATGGTCCTCGGGACGCGCCACCGTCGGGTTCACAAATAATGGCGGGAGGGGTTCACATCGGCGTCGAGCTGACGATGAAGTACCTGGGACTCGTCCTCGACAGCCGGTGGAATTTCGTTGAGCACTTCCGACGTTTGGCTCCCAGACTGGAGCGGGCCGGGGCTGCCTTGAGGCGGCTCCTTCCCAATCTAGGGGGACCAAGCGCCTCCTGCCGGAGGCTCTATGCGGGGGTCGTGCGGGCCATGGCCCTTTACGGGGCACCGGTATGGGCGCGATCTTTGAGGCGGCGACCAGCCCGCCGGTTGATCGCGTCCCAAAGGGTCATGGCTATCCGGCTCATTCGAGGATACCGCACGGTCTCCGCTGAGGTGGCGAGCCTCCTTGCCGGATTGCCGCCATGGGATCTGGAGGCCAAAGTCCTCGCCCACATATGGGAGTGGCGAGAGGAGGCAAAACGCCGGGGCGTTGCTCCGCTGCTGCGAGAAATCACGGCACAGCGGACAGAGCTCCGGCGGGATCTCATAGCGGCATGGAGAGTGCGATTGTCGCAACCCAGCGCTGGGCACGCCACAATTGCGGCGATAAGTCCCCTCTTTGAGGAGTGGCTAGAGAGGCGCCACGGCGCCCTCACCTTCCGCCTGACGCAGGTCCTCACCGGACACGGTTGTTTCGGGAGGTTCCTGTTCAGGATAAAGCGGGAGGAAACGCCAGGGTGTCACCACTGTGGGGATCGCCCGGAGGACACGGTGGAGCATACGGTGGAGGTCTGCCCGGCTTGGGCGGGGCCCCGCCGTGTCCTCTTGGCGGCGATCGGCGGCGGCGACCTCTCGCGTCCGGCCCTCATACAGGCCATGGTCCGGAGCGAGAGTGAATGGGAGGCCGTCACCTCCTTCTGCGAAGCAGTAATGCTCGCGAAGGAGAAGGAGGCGGAGCGCGCGAGGGAGAGGCAATCGCTGCACCCTCGCGCTCCTAGCCGCCGCAGGAGACGCCCTGGACGGGAGTCAACAGCCGACTCCCGGCCACCGTAGGCGCGGGCTTGCGGGCGGCGAGCTATGGGCAGCTCGCCGCCCGGTAAGGACCAGGCCCGGGTCGACGGCGCGTTGTGTTCCACGCGCGCCTCAAAGAGCTGTCAGCACGAACTGACGGGGTCCGCTAGGGCCGATGCCGCCGGGGCTGCGGGTTGTTCGAAAGAGATACCGTGGCCCCTGGCACAGGCAACTGAAGGAACACGGGTGGGTTTTAGTCAGTAAAAGTCTGACACTCCCTTCTGCTCCGCCCAGAGCGGGAGGAGTCATTTGATGATTTCCCACCCAGAAAAAAAAATAATAAAGGCACCCATTTCTCATATATTTTTATTTTATTGATTTGACGCAAATGAGTCAATATTGTTGGTAAGGTAACGTTAAACCATGCTGCTAATTCCTGGGTAGTTTGGCTCGGATCGGCTTCCACCATCTCTTTCAATTCATTGTTATTCACCTGTGTGGGCGGTCTTCCACGTGGTTCGTTCTTCAAATCAAAGTTTCCATCACCAAAGCGTTTAAACCAAAATCGCACGGTGCGTTCATTAGCAGTGGGCTCTCCAAACGCAACATTGATATTGCGAGCTGTTTCTGCCGCGTTAGTTCCGCGTCGGAACTCGTATTCAAAAATAACTTGAATTTTCGAAGTATCCATCTTTCTTGTCTAAGCTGAATAAAAAAAACAACTGAAAGTCGATAGTCAAATGTTGCACATTTTTTAAAAGAAGAACTTCATAGGTACCATGTGAAAAAAGTTTCACTCAAAAATTTCAAACCATGAAGGTTCTATGTCAATTCGAAGTACCTATTACAATAAAACGGCAATTTCATACTTTAACCCCTATTATTTGGAACTACCGGTCGGAATTGAAAACAACTTTTTTGTATTTTTTTTATTTGATAGACCCATTCTTGAGGAAGGCTACAGGCTTATTTAACATCACGCTATGACTCTTAGAAGCCGAGCAAAAAGAAATAGAGTCAGAAAGAACGCTAAGCGAAAACGAAGTAATAACACGAGCTGGCGATGCGATGCGATGGGGAAGAAGAAGAAGTAGAAGAAGCTAGTAGTTAATAAACTAATCAGAGTCCAATGTTTATAGTCGTATCCGTTAGATACAGCTAATTTCACTTGCTGCCTAACGGCTGTCCTAAATTATTGCGGCTGTCTAACATATAATCGCACATACATATCCACCGGAGTGTTAATTACCTAGACACTGTAGGCAAAATATAAATTATATGTATACTTGTATAGCCAATATTACGGTGGCCCGACCAATTACGTGCGTCGAAAATTTAGATACCCACCTTTAAAAGATTTAATTAAAAAACCAGTCAAGCGTGAACCAAACTTACGTGTTAAATGATCCGTATGATAATTTCACAGCTTTGGATGCTCTGTTTTATCCCAAAAGTTAGGAAATTCAGATCAAATAGTTTCAGATGTTGCTACAGATTATGTGAAACAGTTGAAAATCAGAGTAATTTAGATGTCAAAATTGTGGTTTTTATTAGAATTCATTTTTATATTAGTAGAGTATTGATAACTCTTTGTTGCCTTGATTATTTGATTTGTAAGTATTTAATCTTTAATCAACAGAAGAATGAGAAAACCCATTCAAAGTACTCAAGCCTTAAGTCAAAAGTTTCATCATGGAGAATATTCCGCAGTCGTTAAACAACACTCCTATCTGAGGAACAAACACGGCGACGGCATTTTTCTCATTTGAGGTTAATGAAAATCGCGCCGACTTCTTCCATAGCAGGCGTGAGATGCTCACCCAATTACACCCGGTAAGGCTCACAGCGACGTACTCTCTACACGTGTGAGCTGCTACCTACGTACTTTGAGAACCACTAACTTAATTGTAATGAACATATGTACCTGTCTATGCTCTTAATTGAATTTTATCCGCAGTTCGCCTTTCCGAATCATATAATTCTACAAAATTGGACGAAATTCTTTTGCACTTTTTGCCGACGTTAGTTCAACTTTAACACGGATGCAGAAAAATTCTGCAACTTTTAGGGCGCTGACTACATTTTAAGTACTACGACCTAGAAATTAAAAAAATGTAGTATGTGTTTTATCTTCGTTCGCCGAAGTTGTAAAAGTCAAACGAGGAAAGCTGGTTTCCTTGCACGTAGCGACAGGCCAGCAATCATCATTACTTGCGACCCCATAACTAACATATTATCGGTGTACATGGCTCATAAGGTACCCAACATGACGTGTGGTTAAACATACCTCATATTTGTTCCGCTTTGTCTGCTTACCCCTTCAGAGAAAAATCAATAAGTAAGTCACATACTCATAGACATACATACAGCTAGAAAATTATTTGTAGTATTATCCATTATGTGACGGGAAAACATTCGTACCTATGAAGCTACCAATGTTTTCCCGTCACATAATGGAAGGCTCTCAAAATGAAAGACTTCTTGTGCTATAAAACCATAAGTCACCATCAGACACATAACATTCCACAATTTGTCACGAGTTTCATATCCGGAACTCAGCGCTCCGAAGGCAAACATCCCAGTCACTTACCGTCGCATCGATAAATCTGTCCTTAAGATATTCTCTTGGCGCGTTTAAAATCTCATATTGTAGGAAATATTTAAGCAAAGACAGTCTTTCAAAATATTATATTCGTGATAGTTCTACATGGTTTCCGCGTAAAAGTGCACCGTGCACTTACAAAA
Source organism: Apamea epomidion (assembly GCA_947507525.1). Taxonomy (NCBI): domain Eukaryota; kingdom Metazoa; phylum Arthropoda; class Insecta; order Lepidoptera; family Noctuidae; genus Apamea; species Apamea epomidion. Next base: position 11,269,800 of record OX382225.1, read on the forward strand.
CTGTCGGTCGACCTAAAGACGTAGAAATTCACGTAATAAATGTCTGCGGTAACACCCCTTCCTCTATGTGCGGCTGTTTCTATTCGCTGTGTATTACGTTTGCGAGACTCCTAGTCCTAACATAGCACATAACTGGATACGACCATAGTTTTGATATTAGAAAACTGTCACCAGCTACTTTCAGATCACGCTCAGCACAAGCTTTTAAGTCGATATTTTAAGTAGGTACCTTCCTACATTTTTCCACTTTTATTGTTTTACTTTGAAAATGACTTTTCTTGCTCCGAGTTGCCAGAGAAAATTGGTATTCTTTTTCTGTTTGTTTATTGGCGATCAATGATATAATTCGTTCCCGAAAATATTTATCGGTGTTCGGGGGTTGGCAGGCCGTGGTCATTAATAAGTAATCAGTGCGACCAACCCGTCGCCCTCGCTCGCTCAATACAAACACATAAATATAATTTGGTACATTTCATAGTTCGTGCAATATTAACGACACCCTTTCCGCAGCCATAAATCAAATGAAGCAATCATGAAAATGAAATACAATTTTTCATCGACATGTTTCACAACATGAAAGTATTTCCACGAACCACCGCTGTGATTATTTTACAATCGTGCTTCAGATCACTTTAAATATTAATTAAAGTGAACGCCTCGTTTGTTCACATTTATAATAACCACAATTGGTTATCTGTAAATAAATAAGATAAATCCGTATTGTAAATACCCAATCAAATTATTCCATAAATCGACACTGCTATTAAGCAATCCTGCAATTTAGTTTATTCACTAATCAATTTCTAACTTTTTAAAAGCTTTTATTTTTAATTACATTTACCTACCGAATTCAACAATTTCCATTTCAAAGTCACATTGTCTGACTTCAAAGTTATAATGTCAACGACATGTGTCTACTTATTTTGTGCTTTATAATAATATAGGTATTAATGCCGATACAACAACATAATATATGAAATATTATGTTGGTAGTAAACTGTATTCTCCTCTAAAATTAAAGTTTCGGTCATATTTAGTCATCTCAGTGTCACTGACAGTGTCTTTCAAAACGAATTTCGCTAGTCTATAAAAAATGTTACCGTTTAACGTGGTCGGTTTCGCTATGAAGTAATCTGCGGGAATGCACTAATGGTCGGTTGCAGGCCGAACGCGGCGTGTAATGTGCAATTTGCAGGCAGCCATCGAGCGGTCACGCGACGCTGTGCCGCCGCGCCGCAACGCCGCACCGCCACGCCACACCAACGCAACACAAATTCAATTTACGATCCACACATAAAACAACGATAGCAATTTTATATCGACTAAAAAAAAACTGTAAACTTAGATAGTTTTCAAATACACTGTTACCAGTTTTTATGAGTAACGGTACCTATTAGCCACATAAATAAATACTTACGTTTCGATCAATATTTTAGCATCGAACGAGGTTGCGTTCCGAATAAATGGCACGTGAAAACTATAAATTAGTTGTTAGAATAAGAAGGAAAAATTGCAAGAAATAAGTGACCTTATAAACTTTTTAGACTTTGATAAATTAATACTTACATACCCGTTCTGAAATGAACAAAATACCCAATTATTTTTAGAAACTAAGTGAACGCATGATAAGTTTAGATCATAGGCGCGTGAGAATACTAAACAATAGATCTATCTTCTCTAGAAGTCTCACACTAATATATTTTATTTGGTCAGGAGCTGTGGTATCCAGCTGAAATTGCCATTTTCCGGAAATGCGGGAGTAACATCCAAAAAGGACAATCAAATGAGCACTATATCACAGTGCTTAGAACGCATACAAGAATACCGCAAACAAAAGAGCTTTAGTATTACACTGATTTACAGTTTGTGTGACTGGTAATAGCTACGACATCACACATGCGACACACATCGAAATGCTTCTAGTGTAAGCCCGTACTCTTCAAAAGAATTATTAGCACCTCGAGGGCTTGAAAGCCATAGTAATGTTACCCACCCAGCGAGATGAAAGGTTCGTTACCCAAAGCCATAGATAGGTTGGTAATCATTATAATCTATGAGCTTAAGATAATATTGTAATGAACATTCAAGAAGTATCCGCTTCGATTTATGCACGTCGCAATGGCAAAGGCTTTTCTTGAGACTCGAAATCTTTATTGACACTGCAATGTGAATTTCGTGAAGAGAGATGCTAGAACGTTTTCCGTATATTTTTTGCAGAGAGGAATCAAGTAAAAAAACACACAAAACATATATATTTATATTGATAAGCGCCCAAACCGGTCACTCTGCGACCTATACATGCATTTTTATTGTAGAATAAGTATAGGCGTCGTAAAGAATTGAAGCTTTTGTAAGCTTTTAAAGTATCGAAGTCAGTACAGTGATGTTGGCACGAAGCTCACATGTGGAAGCCTATGTGGGTGGCGATGAGTGCCTAATGCAGGCGAACCAGCGCCATACCCTCGCGCCTGTGCACTCGTAACTTTTAACCTTTACTTTTGACATTTCACTCAGGGAATCAGGTATATGACGTTCATTATTTCGCCTAGTTTCTAGCAAATGAACTGCTTTTGTTCTTACTGCGCCATTCAACGGTACGTACCTACTTCTTAGTCGCTTTCTCCGAGTTTCGCAAACTTCCTAGTTCTCAACACATTTGCCATTTACAAAACATATCAAACGCCTAATAAAGACTTGGTACTGAATAGTGAACTCCAACTATAGCATTGTTCCCGTCCTTACTTTGTTGTTGATAATTAATTGCCTGCACTACGGTACTAATTATCTTACGGTACTAATTAATTCAAGGAGTGAATTAATGACCCAGTCAATTATTTTATCTTGTTTGGAAAGTTCTAATCATTGGAGTTTACGTAATTTAAGAACCTTCGTTCACGATGTTTTCAGGATATGAGTTTGAGTGAAGGGTAGGAATAAGTGTAGCGTGTGTAATATGAGTTTCTGAATATCTGCAAAGTGTTAAGTGTCGCTGAGCGGTGAGCGGTGAGCGGTGAGCGGTGAGCAGTGAGCGCAGCCGCGTAGGAGCGTAAAGTGGTTGTGGTAATGAGCAAACACCCTTCATTATCAGGTTGTGCGACATTAGGCGCGGGCATGCTCGTAGTCGCGCTCCCCGACACGCGAGCCTCATTGTATTCTATGTCTACTTACTACATACTTTGTCCCTAGCATTCATGTACATTTACTTTATTTTTCAGACTTTTTTTTATTTTAGAAATAATATTAAAAGTTCGAGACCCAAGTTTATAATATTAATTTTGTTGAATTGGTTATTTCGGTATGTGCAAATCAGTTTCTTTCTGTTAAACCTTTTTCTTTTATTGTACATAAATCAGAATTACTTCTACTCCAACGACTTATTTATAAAGGCCTTATTTTAATAGCTGTGATTCAAGAGATCATAGCCGAGATTCTCAGGCGATGGCAGAATTAGCGAGCAAAAGCTCCGAAAGTTACCCCCTATAAACATTTTGATAAACAATCCTCTTACGCCAGTGGAAATTATATTACGGCTTTGCAAACTGAAATAATAAAATGGGGTTTAATGGCCCTTGGTTATCAAGATTACCTTTTCAACATTACTTTATTCGACCCCGTGAAAAAAAAGTGTGTCAGCTAATATTTTAAATTAATGTTCGAATTGGAAGTGCCATAGTCACGGGATGAATTCAGCATGGTAAGGGGAACGTGTGGGGTGCGCGGGGGGTGCAGGGAGGCTGGAGCAGGGTAGAGAGCGGCCTCATTGATCGCACGCGGCCCGAGCCCGAGCCGCGCCGCATCCCCGCACTGTCGCCGACTCACACAACACTCATATTCGGGAAATCATGCAAAGACAATGACCAAATATAGGCATACATACAGAAATTACTAGATTCATATACCCTTCGGACAAAGCCTAATACGGCAAATAAGTTAAACAGCCTTTGTTTCCACTACGCTCAAGTCTCAGGTGCATAGGTACTGAACATGAACACAAATACACATACACAAAATTATGAACAATCACAATTACGAAAAATACTTCGAACATAACAGAGTAGGTATGTTCGTTTATCTAGTACTCCTATAACTTTAAATATAAAAAAGAGTTGAAAAAACTTTATCTAATCGTACATGTAGAGACAGTTCGGATAGACAAATAATTATGAGTGGTAATAAGCGTCAATGAGGGGTGTGTGATGTAGCGGTGCGGTGGAGCGGTGGTGCGGCGGTGCGACGCGCGGTGTGCGTGGTGTGCGTGGTGCGCGTGGTGCGCGTGGTGGCGCGGAGCGAGGACCTCGTGCAGGCCGCGCGACAAGGTCGGCAGCGCGCAGCGGCGCGGCGGCTGGCGGTGAATGGGCGGCGGCGCGCGGCTGCGCGGCCGGCGCTCCGTCAGTCCGCACACCGGCGGCTCCGCTGCCCCACGGTCGGCCGCACTCCGCTGAACAACAATGCTCAAAAACACGCCGTGACAGAACACACACATCCCTCGGCGCAGCAGGCGATGTTTGAGGATCGGCCGGCACGCGTAGCCGTCGGCGAGCGGTCGTGAACAAGTTGCATACATATGAAAACCGTAAAAAGATTGAATTTTAAGCCGATCGTGTTCGATAGATCCTAATAGAGAAGCGGGAGTGCGGCGTTTGGGAGGCGGGGGTCGGGTCGCGCGCTCGGGGAGGGATGGCGCGGCGCGGGGCGGCGGCGGCGGCGGCGCGCGGCGCGGCGGCGTCGCGGCGCTGACATGGGCGGGCGGGCGCGCCGCTCGCTGTTGGCGGCGCCCGCGGGCCTGCTGCTGCTGCTGTGCCTGCTCTGGCCGAGGGGTAAGCCACCAGCCACCACTACATCCTCACCATCTCGATCCATCTCACTAGACCGTCCGTTTGCTTCACAACAGACGTTTCTATCATAAATCTTTCCAAATTACGTTTACAACAACACAATAAAATTACAAAACATGTGTCCACATCATTACCAAATGAAGTAAGAGTAGTCAATATTTTAGATATAAGAGTTTTATTCATCTTTACCGTCAGAATAACATGATTGGAAGGAAAATGGCAGCCATGTCTGTATTTGTGTTACAAAATCGAAATCTTTTTACAGAGCACATGGCTAGATCTAATATAACAAATAAACATTAAGTACACAAGAATGTTTACTTCTCATCGTTCTAAAAGATAAGTCATCTCTGCTTAATTCAAGTGACAACATTGTCTTCAAAGGCAACGAGATGAGATTTGATCGCTAGCTCTTGAATAATCTCAAGAGTATCAAGTGTAAGATAAAAAGCTCTCTTCAGACACTACACTTCAAAGTGTTTGATCATTTATATTGAAAAAATATTATCTTTATCTTCTAAAAATACATGAGTTACCTACAAAATAGGATAAGATCACTTCTCCACTTTTTACTAATCAAGGTTTCTTAGATATCAAATAATTTATATTTGACCATTAGAATATAAAACTACATGTGCTGTGCATTTTTAGATTCTCCGGAACATAATAGACATAATTCCAACGCGTAACTGTGGCGAATTATCATCTGAAATTGATCATCCAATATCCTGCGTAATATGCAATTATTTGATAATAGGCTAAAATAATGTTCAGAGATATATCATAGCTGCACTAGAACAAATAACAGGCATTACTTACACGTGGAACAAAAAATGTTATCGAGACAAATTGCCCAGTAAAATAGCAATACTTAGGTACCTACTACTTAAGAAACCGATTTGCTCTGTCGCCACCAAACAGTACGAAATTGCAGCAACGATAATGTTCACAAAAGATGAGGCAAACTAATAAATTGCAAGTAATTGCTTTTCTTGAAACAATTTTCAATCTATAGTGTCCCTCGTTATACATAATGGACAATTTACAAATGGATACCTCCATAGTTCACTTAAAATAATTAAACAAACAGTAGAGGCATCTTTTAAGGATATTAGCGTAGATTATTTCACAAATTGCTGCAGTTTTAATGGCGCTTAATATTATGATAAAATACATCGTGAGAGTTTAATTTATTGACTTTAGTAACTACGTGCATTCAACCGAGACGACCCTTGAGAGCAAATCAATAATACACTCCAATGGGCTATTTCATTTTGATTGTTTATTTCAACATCAGACCAACAAATCTGAGATTTCAACTTTATTTCCTTTGAATTTGTTACTTATTTCGATTTAACAGATGGTTGCTTATTATGAGGAATAATCCTCAGGGGAAAGGTTTAGAAAAAACTGCAGCAATTGCTGCAATTTTAACAAAAACCCTTGGCTCTGTAAATTATTATGATTTAAAAGTATTCAATTCCAATACACAAAAATAAACAGCCACTTCTTCGTCAAATGGTATTTTTGCCGCGTGGCTGACGCGTGCCATATCCCACGGGAATTTTTATTTATGAAAGCTTTTTCTTATAATTGTAGTAATAGTACCAATGTTTTTTGTTTATTTAGGTACTTTGAAATTGTATATTTATATTGGAATCTTATAACAAACTACATTGTTTATAAAGATTCGGACTATTCCTTGCGGCGGCTCCTTGGTCATAAAAGACTCATTTTAATTCAATTCTCAAGCAAATCCCTTGCATTCTCGTAAAACAAACGTAATACAAAATGTAAATGAGTACCACATAAATCTTCCTTGTTTTTCTGTATTTCTCTTCACGAGGTAAATCCGCAAGACTTTCGAACTTTCGGTAGTTTTAGGGAACTTCAATACATTTACGAATTGTGATTACATACTCGTATAAGATGATCTATAAGTAATACATCAAACAACATTTTATTTTAGAGAAAGTGCATTTGGTGCACACGTGGGTATCCTAAGGAAAAAAAACTGCAGTTCATGAAAAAAAAAACATATTTGCTACGCTACCTTTCTATTTGAATTAAAGGTTACTAGAAAAAAAAGACTCACTCAGGGTTTAGGAGCCTTTAAAAAAATACTACTATAAAAAAATATATATATATTTTATTTCAGACCCACAAGATCCATAGTTTTGTTAGTATTACACACGACTTAGGAAACTATGTTAGTAAAAAAAAGCTAAAATTTAATTTAACTTATATTGAAGAATTATACTATGAAGTATCTTCAAAAATCGAATTTACCTTATTCAAATCACTGAGCAAAAAATCCCCTGTACGTAATGTGAAATCACGGTCGATCCTTTAACTACGTGAGGGTTTCCAATCGTACGTGAGGGACTCAGACATGCCGAATGCCTTTTTAAATCTTAAGATTGCACCATTTGCATACCGTTGCGGATAGTTACCGTTAGATGTAGGTTTTACTGTTACAAATGTTTATATTTGGAGCCGAATAAAGATCGAACATCGATCTTTATTCGGCTTTAATTAGTTTTATTTTTTTCTTGCGGATCCAGCCTATTGCGTATCGTTAGTAAGTACAGGAGTGTAATGCGAGGGTGTTCTGTCCGCGCAGGGGCACGCTGCGGGTTGCACGAGAAGCGGCTACTGCACCACCTACTGGACCACTACAACGTGCTCGAGAGGCCCGTCGTCAACGAGAGCGACCCGCTGCAGCTCTCCTTCGGCCTCACGCTCATGCAGATCATTGACGTGGTCAGCATCCACTTTTATACACAAACTAAGGAACTGCTACATACATCAAATACAAGATGGATAGTGTTCCCATGATTATCCAAATGTACCGTTCAATAAATAAACTATCACGATACGAGCCGCTACGAAAACGATTAAACCAACTAACCAATCAAGTCTTCTAAATATGTCCTCACATTTTAAGTGCACACTAACACACAAACTGTACTGGTGTGCGTCAACACTCAAACATTATTGATAGTTTTTGTCTAAAAGACGTTCTGAAACCTGTTTGTATACACGTTTTTCTATAATCCTTGTTGACCGACTCTCGCAGTAGATATAATAATGATTCATTTGAGTTCAAACTATGAACAAACGGGACAGAGTAGTAGCAATAAAATACAAATTAATGTTCGCAGGACGAGAAGAACCAGCTTTTAATAACAAACATCTGGCTAAAACTAGTGAGTATAAGTTTTTATATGTTCATGCGTGTAGAGAAACAAGAAAGTAATTAATTATTTTAGCATAGCAATGAGATTTTATAATTGTGTTACTGTGTATGCATTACATGTCTATTTGTTACGTAAATGTGCGGTTCTTATACATTTGTTTGTTCAGGAATGGAATGATATGAACTTGAGGTGGAACACTTCGGATTTCGGCGGGGTCAAAGATTTACGAGTACCACCACACAGACTATGGAAACCAGACGTCCTTATGTACAACAGGTACGTATACAACAAACATATGCACCTATATACAAACACAATCGCCCACTCCTAATGAACCTTCCAAGAAACACTAGAACCAAAGACGAAAGCGAAATTAAGAGCAATATCAATCAAGAACAATTAAGTCCCAAAATGGACTGCTGTGTTGCATAACACAATTATAACTTTAAACGCCTTGAAGCGAAATATAATAACAAACTGACTGAATATATCCACTGCAGCCAAGTCTATCACTGATAGGTATATGTACCTACCTATATTGATATTTGATCATAACACTGATTTTAAACCTACTCTTTCGGTACCTTTATTTTTTAGTAGGATTCTTTTAAATATATGATTACATATCATCAACCATCAGCATCCGTTTCCTTGCTTTCAAACAAGCGTGCTAAGAATTCATTAATTTCGCGTGAGAATAAAACTCAAGTAATTGTTGTTTATGCCGATATAACCCAAAATGTCTACTGAAGATTGGAAAGCGCCAATAAATTTAATTATTTCCAGCCACTGATAAAAATAAAGATTAATATTATGTTTATAACTCACTAGTTTTATAAAGGAAAGATTAATATATTTTTTATCGCTTTCAATCATTAAAATATAAAGGTACTGCTAATTAAATTGAATATCCATCAAAGTCGAATCGAAAGTGTAAATCATTTTCCGTGATAATTGCTGTTTTAGTCATTTATACCAATGACCCGGTTCTAAGGTTGAGTGAAACTATTGATTTGTTGTTCTACAACCAGTCAACCACATATAAAACAAAATACAATAAAAACCAAATTCTTTAGTTCATAAGTCACTACTAATGTTAGTTTCCAAATAAATGCACAAAGGTCCATCAGGCTAATAGCCTCCCACATAGTCCGCCACAATGAGCCGTCATGGACACGCATGGTCATAATTAGGGACCACGCTTCTCTGGCAAATTAATGGCCGAAGTTTGACGTTATTATTACATACATAGATGACCCTTCTCTTGTTATAAATTATTAACTTAATTGACTTGCAACCTAGACTTACAGACTAAAACAGACATGATAAAAATCCATTAAAGACTTTTTTCTCTATAGACTCGTAGCATCGAGACTCACTTCATTAGTTTTATAAATAGAGCTTTACACAACACGTATTTTGTCTCAATCTCTGTCGTGATATACTATAGACTTTTAACGACCTAAAGTGCTGACGTTGACTTAAGCCCCAGACATAATTTTAGACTTGAACTGTCTTATACACTTTGTAGACAGCGCTTTCCGAAACTTGTGAAACATCGCCAATTGTTTTCTGTTTCCCCTCTCATTATGTAGGGTCTAAAAATGGGTCGCTACTTACGAAACGTAAATACTTTACTGGTTTTTGAAGTCTGTATTTTTTTTCTATTGGAATAGGCTTTGAAGCTGCAAAGCACCAAGTGCTACGATTCGATTGTTACGATTTAGCGTTTCTTAGATTGATCGTAGAACGCTGCGTGTTACGATTGGTACGAATAAGAACTCCATGTACTTCGAATGCTACGATTGTAGAACGCCGCGTGCTACAGAGGCTACGATCGTAGAACGCCACGTACGATACGCGCTACGGATGCTACGATCGTAGTAAGCTACGCGCTACGAATGCTACAACCATAGTACGCTATGCGCAATGAATATTACGATCATAGAACGCCACGGGCTACGTATTATGCTACGAAGCAAAACGTTTTTTGTACATCTTCCATACACATGCATTGTCAAAATGTGTTTCTTTTTTTGAACAGCGCGGACGAAGGGTTCGACAGCACATATCCGACGAACGTAGTGGTGCGCAACAACGGCTCATGCCTGTACGTGCCGCCTGGCATCTTCAAAAGCACCTGCAAGATCGACATCACTTGGTTTCCCTTCGACGACCAACGTTGCGAAATGAAGTTTGGCAGCTGGACTTATGATGGTTATCAGGTCCGCAATTTTAAAACGACTAACATTTATATTGATGTTTTCTGAACTAATTTTCAGTTTTATTTACGTTTATCTCTTTACAGTTGGATCTACAACTACAAGATGAAGGAGGGGGAGATATAAGCAGTTTTGTCACGAATGGCGAATGGGAACTAATAGGTTATACATTTTTCAGTTCTTTTCTTTTGTTTTTGCATTTACGTTATCTAATCTCTTCCATCTATCTTAGCTACGAAAGCTTTCTTGTATGTTATCTTTACGACTCCAACTTAATGGTGTCAGACCTGTAGTTCGACTTCATCGGATTGGTCATTAATTCTAAAACTCAGGTTAATAACATTGAAATGTGTTCGATAGCTTTATTTTATCAACTTTACATACGAAAACTTTGTTTAGTTACATATTTATTCTACAGGTTTGTCACTTACACGAACTTATCGTGACTCTTTACTTATAATAATAATAAATTCTTTATTTTATACTGTGTTAGTAAATTCCTTATAATTAATGTTAGTGCCATATTATTTAATACTTGTTTATCCGAGATCGCTTCATGTGGACGACGCACAAGTGAAGGGAAAGTACTTCACTCGTTCATCACCCCCACAAAACGTCTCAGAATAGGAGAGTAGATGAACTTATACTTAACAGAGGTCAAATATTTTATTCTTCTATCATTCCTGTCGTATAGGAGTCCCGGGCAAGCGCAACGAGATCTACTACAACTGTTGTCCGGAGCCGTACATCGACATCACGTTCGCGGTGGTGATCCGGCGCAAGACGCTCTACTACTTCTTCAACCTGATCGTGCCCTGCGTGCTTATTGCCTCTATGGCGCTGTTGGGGTTCACCTTGCCTCCAGACTCCGGAGAGAAGTTGTCTTTAGGTAAAAACTTCAAACATTATACATACATCGTCAGTATCATCAGTCTACTAGCAGTAGATAAGCTCGCCTTCTCCGATTACACTCTACTAAAGTTAAACACCGTGCAGGTCATTTCTGCCTGTACGTAAAACGGTAGCTACTTAGAAATTATACTGTTATGACTGGTCTGACTAACAGTGTTATGTTTTAAAAACGTTACTTACAAAAAACACGATAATTTACCACGGCTGCATCGTTATTCTGTCCCAAAACCATTTCCCCGACATATGTATGAACCGTAATCCTGCTTTTCTTGCGAAGCTTATATCTGGTGTATGTATATTTAAATAGAGCTCATCGAAAAGTTTTTCTAATACCTAGGTGTGACGATATTACTGTCGTTGACGGTGTTCCTCAACATGGTGGCGGAGACGATGCCAGCGACGTCGGACGCCGTGCCGCTACTCGGCACCTACTTCAACTGCATCATGTTCATGGTGGCTTCCTCCGTCGTCTCCACTATCCTGATTCTTAACTACCACCATAGGCACGCAGACACACACGAAATGAGTGATTGGGTTCGTATTTTTGTGGTGTTACTTCGATAGTTATGCAAAGTTTTTTTTTTTTTTTGTATAAAGTTATGTAACGTGGTGTATTGTCCAGATTCGTTGCGTGTTTCTGTACTGGCTGCCGTGGGTGCTGCGCATGTCGCGGCCGGGCTCGGCGACAACGCCGCCGCCCGCGCGCGCACCTCCGCCGCCCGATTTGGAGCTACGCGAGCGCTCCTCTAAGTCGCTCCTCGCCAACGTGCTCGACATCGACGACGACTTCCGCCACCCGCAAGCGCAGCAGCCGCAATGCTGCCGATACTACAGGTCCCTCGACGATCTACACGAACACTACTCGCCGTAAATAGCACGGTTACGATAATTCACCCCAGCCTCGAACGTTCCGCAGTACCCGACCCTAACAGCTAAATCACGAGTATTCAAACATTCAACATCAACATACTCTTTCACGGGCCATCACATAGTTTCACTTTCGATTGTATTTCTACTTCTGGGTCTGGTCTATAACATCTAATCGGCATAACTCCTGTAGTGCCCTCCGTTCCTCGGCTCCACCTGTAGAGTAGGGTGCAGATGTAGCTGCTATCTACAGAGCGTACTCGTTGCAGGTCGGGTGAGGAGAATGGCGCGGGCCTGGCCGCACACAGTTGCTTCGGTGTCGACTACGAGCTCTCCCTCATACTGAAGGAGATCCGAGTCATCACAGATCAGGTAACATGACCACACAGTAGTTTAGTCCATTCAATAGTTGATTGGTATACATTGCAAGTAGTTTAACATGGTGAATATACTTTCCAGATGCGCAAGGACGACGAGGATGCGGACGTCTCGCGCGACTGGAAGTTCGCCGCCATGGTCGTGGACAGACTGTGCCTTATTATCTTTACCCTGTTCACAATCATCGCCACGCTAGCCGTGCTGCTGTCCGCGCCGCACATCATGGTGTCGTAGCGACCCGCCCGCTTGCGGATACGCATGCGAAAAGTTCTGTGATACCGCGAATATTTGTTAAGTTGTGATGAGCGAAGTGGCGCGGACGATGACGCCGCGGCGCCGGAGTTGCCGCCGCCTGCCTCGCCGCCCGCGCCCCCCTGTAGACATAAGTTACCGCTGAACTGCCAACCCTGTACGTTACAAAAAACTGCCCATCCGACTAACGTTTTCTAATCCCTTGAGAACTTCAGCGATTGTGTACCTTTTCTTCCAAGAATACAATGATAAACGGTCGTCACGCTCAGTGGAATTAATTCCGTACTCTAACCTGATCGTTCCCATGAGCGTATGGCATGAGTTTCAATGAGCGGTTCCGTACCAGACGTTCCGTCCCCGGAACGGTCGCCCACAGCGATACAGTGGCAGTACGTGCTACACAGGCACAGCCGCCACGCGCCGCGGTGCACACTCACGCGCAGACACCGCAGCATGTGGCCACCCACTAGACAAGACTGCGGCAGAAAATATTTGCACAAAAACGTCTTCCTTCTTACCGTTGAACGACCTGATTCGCATTTAAAAATTAAACTTTGTTAGAACTTCTTCGATTCTTGAAATCTATTGTACAGTTTAGAGTTTGGGCGGTGAAACAATGGCCCTTTGTTTCCTTCTTGTTCGATTCCATGAATCGTGGTTATAATCCCTAGTTTTATTTTCGGATATATTTGTGTCAGTAGCTAGTATAGAACTTTACAAACAATGTTGATTCAATTGGTACAGGTTGTGATATGCCTCGTTGTGAACGGGTCGATATTGTTATAAATGGTAATAAAATACCCATGGCTATAGCTTAATAAATCGTTCGTTAAAAGTTGTAGTTAAACAAATATTATTTTAATAAAGTCATATCTGGGTCTTTCGGAACGACTTTTACAAATAATAATTAAATTACATATTAATATCACGTTTGTACTTCTTTCCATACAGTTACAGTAATTCGTATGCTGAAAATAATATTAGCTTATAAAATTTTCTTCTTCGAAAATTAATTCAAAAGATACGACCATCGTTTCAGACATGTACATGTAATATATAACTCATTTTATAAGATATACAACATTTTATAAGTACAAGAAGTTGTAACATGAACCGGTTTTTCGTTACATAGAGGGTTTAACACAAAGGTGCCTATTCATTGACAGATGCGACGCACGATCAGTTGACAAGTACAGGTTCACTATATCCTGACATCTGACCAGTCCTGCCGCTCGTCTGCCACACTCCGAAACACTTCAACTCGTTCAGTTTACTGCTCCGTCATGATCGATTGTTACGTTTGTTGTTCTTACTCATCGACGTTCATTTATTTCGGAAACATTGTAAACCTCTCAAAAGGAAAACGTAGTGTAAACAGCGAGAATGTGCGGGTACACCCGACAAGCGAATGTACCCTCGCAAAGCTCCTGTAATGTTTTCCTTTTCCGAGGCAGTGCTGTTAGTAATCTTAGACGGTCCGATGGAAGTTGCGGACCGGATGTGATTATAAGTCAATGTTTTTGGTCATTCATTTATTTACTGTTATATCTTCTTACCATTCGCTAGAGGTTGTGTGACGACCCGGACGGTGGAAGCCGCAGACCCGCACACGCGGGCTTCATCTTTGTATTGGATGGACCTCTGTGCGGCATCCTTCCGTCGGCAATGGGACAGCCCGTTGTCCCCAAGATTTGTTCAATTGTTAGGGTTAACTCTGAATTGCACTTTGTTTATTAAATATAAACGAATGAAACAAACCCTTGTTTTATTTATTTTAGTTTCTACATTTATTTAAAGCCTACCCTACCATAGCTATTCAGCTCACAAGCTCAATAATTTACTAATACGTACCTACCGAAAAACAGTTTATTATGCCTCGCAACCTATAAGCTCAAATCAATTATCCTAGTCATGTATAATTTTGGTCAAAATAACAATATTCCTGAGTCATAATCACAATTGGGGCTTTAATCTCGCTTGTAGATGTTCCCTCGGATCGAATTCCCGTGAGTTATGTAAATCATCCCTGACCTACATAATATTCCCGCGGAGGCGTTTGGCACGGAGCGGAGTCACGGAGCAATCGATGATATCCCACGGGATAACTGCACATGCGCACGTCACTAGCTAATTTCCACAAAAGCCACCAACAGCATACCAACACACGTAAAATAGAGCCTTCCTGAAACGTATGAAATATTGACCGTAGATGGGTAGGTAAGTGTAAGAGTTGGGAAAATACTTTACATTTGAAAATTAGACACTAGAATGTAGTAAATTAATGTGATAAGGAGTCAGTCCAGATTCCAACTTTAGCACGGCTAAACTACTGAACCAATTTTGACGACATTCAACAGCAAGAACTTGGCACTTGTATGTACAATATATGTTTTGCTATTTTCTTAAAATTATTTTTATGAAAAGTATCCCATGACGGAGCAAACAAAAAGGTAAACATTACTGTAAGCCATAAGGTCGCCATCATCTGCCCAGCCTTTTCCCAACTATGTTGGTATCGGCTTCCAGGCTAACCGGATGCAGCAGAATACCAGTATTTTGCATGGAGCGACTGCCTACCTGACCTCCACAACCCACTTATAGGGTAAAACGACCAGTAACGACTGTCAAAGATCTACGAATTAATGACTAATGACGTTAAGCCGTTGGTCCCGGACTAACGGCTTAACGTGCTTTCCGAGCACGGAGGGGTCTTGGTATGTAAAAATGGTCACCCATCCACAGACGAACTGCGGCAAGCGTAGCTTAACCTGATCGATCGAACCGTGCGGCTGTTATTTCTTAGCCACAAGCCCCTGCTTCTAGGTGAAAATTGCTATAAGGTACCGGTAAGGTATACCTGTTACCACAAAAAAGCACGCCTGTTTTCATTTTCACGTTAAGTAACTTAAATTCAGCTAATGGAATACGAGTAATATGCAGCATGCATTAGTGCATAGAGCGGTATGGGCGGGCGGGCGCTACGGGAGGACTCGGGAAGACGGTGGGGTGTGGCGCAGCGCGGCGGGGTGCGCCCGGCCGCGACCGCACGGCAGTACGCGCCGCCATGTCGGGCGGGTCGCGCGCCTGTCTGCTCGTTGCCGCGATCCTCACACTCCTCTACTCAGGTACCACACACACCATAAACAAATCATTAACAAACGATCCCCATAATACGCAAGAATCCAAAAAAAATACTGTTACATTCATAATTTTTTACTTTGTCTCCTCATCTATCTCATAAAAGCCGCGCTACCGGCTAGCGATGTAAATAGAGGTACATATAAACAAAATATGTATTACATACGTTATATTCCAATATTTCAGGACACAATATGTATAAAAGACACGCAGCTGAATTTATGTGTTATATTCAATTAAGTTTAATAGATTTTAATTCAGCTTTTGGTTATTATTATTTAATTAATCGAGTTTATTTAATTGTGAAACATTAATTACATTACAACAATCACAATAATAAGTAAATCCTTACTAAAAATCATCGCTTTATCTTCGAGAAGTGTAAACTAAACAACATTATCTCCGGTTGTCTCTTTATTGATCTGGCGTCGCAGCATCATCTCGGCTATGGATGCTAACGTACACGTTACTAAACTTACGGGAAAACCATTATAAAGGAAGATTAAACTGAACTTCTAAAATTCGACGTCCATATGCGTGAATTAAACTGAAAGTCGTATATAACATATCAGCTGAATTCTTGCATATCATAGCCATTTATTTAATAGCGAGCTTATAAAATCTCGATAATTTTTAAACTTGATAAAATAACAATACTTTTCAGGTTTCATGAACTGTGTTATGAACAGAATACACTTATTTGTATGCGTGACGTAAAGAGTAAAGCACAGCAGGCGACCTGTGCACATTATTAAATTAACTTTTATTCGTAAGGAATAGAAGGTTGTAATTTTCGCCCATGTTATTATTACTTGTTACCAACTGTAACATGGGAATCGAATTTCAGACAAAACAAGATCCTAGCTTATTGCTTATTAACTCGTCATAGATAAGTTCTGTTGATTGGTCAAAAGTAAACTTGTAGTCGCGTCAATGAACGCCACGTAATATATGCCTATACGTTCACCAGAAGGAAATGAATTAACACTCCCTTTTTGCCATTCATGTATTCAAATTAAATGAATGATGTTGATGTATTCGAATGCCAAATTGAGTTCGGGTAATTATACCTATTGGAAGTAATGGTTGCTGATAACTATACATATGTTCTAGGATGGTGTTCCGAAGACGAGGAGCGGTTGGTCCGCGACCTGTTCCGTGGTTACAACAAACTCATCCGCCCAGTACAAAACATGACACAGAAAGTGGACGTGCGGTTCGGACTAGCTTTCGTGCAGCTTATTAACGTTGTATGTACCTACTCGTGTTTATACCCAATTTTTAATATAGGTACTGTAGAGAGCTAGAAGAGCTCTCTGAGCCAAAGGGAGGAATCAAACAACTATAGAGCTCCTTTATATTATATTGTAAGAATGTCTTTACATATTTCTGTCTAAATTACCACTCACTATTCTAAACCAAAAATCCTAATTAAAATACATATATGACACTAGCTTGAACGTTCGAATGTCACCTGCGCTAAGTTATAGCCTTCCTGCACCAAATAATTTTGCCATCGGCAGACAAACCTCTACAGTACCTTGATGAAGTCTTCCAGCCTCTCACTGGAGGGTATCAAATTAAGGCCTCAGAGAAAGCATTGGCCACTGCGTTCCCTGAACGCTATGTGTTGACGACTTCAGACTAAAACGAATATTTCACGCTTATTATAAGTTAATCTAGTTTCCTACAAGAAAATAATACATAAACTTGTAAACATACCTCTTGCAGAACGAAAAGAATCAAATCATGAAATCCAACGTGTGGCTCCGGTTAGTATGGATGGACTATCAGCTGATGTGGGATGAGGCTGACTATGGCGGCATAGGCGTGTTGCGCCTGCCGCCCGACAAGGTTTGGAAACCTGACATCGTACTTTTCAACAAGTTAGTATATTTCCTTAGGCACTTTTTTATTTTATTATGTTTAATCTTCGATGCTAATGGGTCTTTTGCTCTTCCAGTGCTGACGGCAACTATGAGGTGCGATACAAATCGAATGTCCTAATTTATCCCAACGGAGAAGTGCTGTGGGTACCTCCAGCTATTTACCAGGTAACTATTTAATCGTAGAATTACTATGAGTGACCTTATCGTCTTCGCTATAGATGGTAATTGCACACACACATGTCAGTCTTATCTTTGACAGACTTATCTTTTCGTTAATCTTATGTTTGGTTTTTCAGAGCTCCTGCACAATTGATGTAACATACTTCCCCTTCGATCAACAAACGTGCATCATGAAATTTGGATCGTGGACCTTCAATGGTGACCAAGTATCCCTCGCCTTGTACAACAACAAAAACTTTGTTGATCTGTCAGATTACTGGAAGTCGGGAACATGGGACATCATTGAAGTACCAGCATACCTGAATATTTATGAAGGGAACCATCCTACTGAAACTGACATTACATTCTACATAATAATTAGGAGAAAGACCTTGTTCTATACAGTCAACTTGATCCTGCCAACTGTATTGATTTCATTCCTTTGTGTATTGGTATTCTATTTGCCTGCCGAAGCTGGTGAAAAGGTGAGACAATATCACCGTTACCAATTTTCTTATACATTTAATCTGTCTTCAAAGGTACTGTTTCATTTAAAAATAACGGTGTTATTTCTCGTAGGTAACATTGGGTATCAGCATTTTGCTGTCACTGGTTGTGTTCCTGCTACTGGTATCAAAGATTCTACCGCCAACCTCCCTCGTGTTACCGCTCATCGCTAAGTACCTACTCTTCACATTCATCATGAACACCGTCAGTATTCTAGTCACGGTTATCATCATCAACTGGAACTTCAGAGGTCCAAGAACACACAGGTATGGTAATCTGGACCCTACCTATACCACAAAACTTTACATTTACAATTTACAAATTTGTAAATCATACAAGATATTGTACCACAAAACTCTAAGCCACATAATATTATAACGGGAAAACCTTACAAATATGTAAATAGTAAACCGTAGTGATGTAAACCTAGATTGTAAATTGTAACTCATAGGTACATATTGGTAATTTCTATGATATGAATATTTTCTATTGTAGAACAACATTTTTTTAGTGTACACTTGTAAATGTTGTGGTATAGGGCCCTGATTTAATAATGCACTTCTTCCCCTCTTAGCGTGTCGATGGAAATCTAAATAATGTACGGTATTTAAAGATAGATTCGATTAAAATTACACTCCTAAATGGCACTTCTTGTTTAACAGAATGCCTCTCTGGATCCGAAGTGTCTTCCTCCACTACCTGCCTACAGGCCTGCTCATGCGTCGTCCGCGCAAGACGAGGCTAAGGTGGATGATGGAAATGCCCGGCATGGGCGCCCCGCCGCATGCAGCCGCCCCGCACGACCTGCCTAAACACATCAGGTACGTTTGCTCACATAGCACTCACTAGATGCTAGTGAACCTCTCTAACCTGTGAACCTTGGGAATATACTAACTTCTTAGTGCGATTGGTGTAAAACATAGCAAAATGGAAGCGATGGAGATGTCGGACCTGCACCATCCGAACTGCAAGATCAACAGAGCGGCCGGCGGCGGTGAGGTCGGGGCCCTGGGAGGACTCGGCGCTCTCGGCGGCCTGGGCCTCGGAGGGGAACGGAGGGAGTCGGAGAGCTCAGACTCGCTACTGTTGTCGCCAGAAGCAGCGAAGGCCACAGAAGCAGTAGAGTTCATCGCAGAGCATTTACGTAACGAAGATCTTTATATTCAGGTGTGTATACCTATCAATAGGTACTTCAAGCAATGTTCTACGCTATAAGGCTATGTAACTTAGCCAAAGTCCTTTGAGTCTTTCTCTTTTTACTGAAGGCCGGTTCGATAACATCGTTTTTTTTTTTTTTAATTGTCATCTCATAGCGACCCGACCGTCTCATCGACCCCCGAAAAACTTGATCATAATTTGGTAATCAAACCAAGCGACCCCTTTGGATAACATTATCTAGCCCAATATATTATGGTAGGTACAGTAAATTGTTGCTGACATAGCAAACCCTTCAAAATCATTTACAGGATAGATCTGTAGCTATTTATTTTTAAAACGTCTTCTGTTTCCGACCGTACTTTTACTGTAAATAGTGTTAGTTTTTCCACAATTAATCAGCAATATCATTTGATTTTACAGACACGTGAAGATTGGAAGTACGTAGCAATGGTGATCGACAGGCTGCAGCTGTACATATTTTTCATCGTGACCACAGCAGGCACGGTCGGCATCCTGATGGACGCGCCACACATCTTCGAGTACGTCGATCAGGACCGCATCATAGAAATATATCGAGGAAAATAAATTTAGTAATAAGAACAGAATTGCTTTAAGACGGCTTCCATAATACTCATTAGTTATCTACCTATTTGTATTTATTTTAATTAAGGTCATGTTTTATATTAAGTGTTGGCATAGGTAGATGGATAAAGCGCATTTTACATGATAGATTATTTAAAGTAAAGTTGATTTATCGTATAGATGTCTGTCGAGGAATAGACGTATGTGTCGCGGCAAACATACCGATAATATAACTTATAAATAAATGATCTGGCTTAGTTTGTAAGTATATTAATAAAATATATAAAATGGCTGTGTTCGAGGTTTATAAAAGCACAATAGATAATGGTTTGTATTTTGTAATTGTCCTAAGATATAATGGTACCTTTAGTAACGTAGATAGTAGGTTTGTAATCCATTGTTTATTTATTATGTTGTCATACGGTGGCTTTTAAAGTATCTAAATACTTCTTAATTTGTTGATCCTATAAACCTATTATTGAGATCTCGTAATAAACCCCAAATACATTTTCGATGCCCCAAGTGTATTGTTACTTTTTTACTTAACTACTATTTGCGATTTTTAAGTATTGATAAAACTGGGTCAGTTAATAAAATAAACGTTCGATATATAATAGTGTAATTTTATTTTTCCACCACAAATTGCTCAACAAAATGTATTATAACATAATCAATATTTCCATGTATAGTTCGTTTTTTAATCCCAGATTAATCTGACAGGTGTAATGTCAACCTTCTATACTAAAAAAACGCAAACACAAGACCTAAATAAAAATAAAAAGAATTAAAGATTAGTCTCTGGGATTAAAAAACGAACTATAGGCAGTACTTAATTCTAACATCAGTTACGACTATTTTACTTATTTCATGTCAATAAAAGTCAAATCAAGCTTTGTATAGAAATGGCGAAGTATTAGCGACAAACACTACAACAAAGCTACAAAACAAACATGACAGTACCTTACGTATTTAAACCCTACCAAAATCAAATGATGTTAGGATAAAATAAGAGCTTTGTAATCTTGCTTGATATAAACTTATGTAATTATTACACATACTAATCTTAAAGTACAATTTTTTGTTTTTTTGTATTTAATCTCCCAATTGAACAGGGAAGTTGAGAATATTTACAAATAGTATTTAAGAAGTAATAAGATATAAATAAAAAAATTAAGTTTATTAAAAGACTAATCGTCGCCGTCGTCATAGTTAGGTGAAGTAGGAGAGTATGTTGGTGAAGTTGGAGAGTATGTGGAGGGTCCTGCCGACGACGGGGAGTATGCGGGGGACGACGGAGAATAGTTGGGCGAGGTCGAGGTGTAGGTCGGAGACGTCGGCGAATACTTTGTCGAAGATGGAGAATAACCCGGTGAGGAAGGTGAATAATTTGGAGATGGCGAATAATTTGGTGAGGATGGCGAGTAACGAGTGCTTCCCGGGTGTTGTGGTGACGAGGGCGAGTATGCCGGGCTGGTCGGCGAATACTGCGGACTCGTAGGAGAGTATTGTGGACTCGTCGGTGAATAAGTAGGGCTCCTGCCTGCCACGGACGGCGATGTAGGGGAATAGTTAGGAGATGGAGAATATTTAGGCGAGGATGGTGAATAACTGGGGGAAGTCGGAGAATACGCCGGTGACGTCGGCGAATATGAGGGGCTAGTTGGAGAATAAGCGGGCGACGTCGGCGTATAGTTCGGCGACGACGGCGAGTAACTCGGTGAAGCAGGACTGTAGACAGGACTAGTCGGAGAGTAGCTCGGTGAAGACGGCGAATAGCCGGGCGACGTCGGTGAATAGGCCGGACTTGTCGGTGAGTACGACGGACTCGTCGGGGAATAAGAGGGACTCGTTGGTGAGTAACTAGGTGAAGTCGGCGAATAGCTCGGTGATGTTGGTGAATACGCTGGACTTGTCGGAGAATAACTCGGTGAAGTAGGAGAGTAGCTTGGTGACGTAGGTGAATAAGAGGGCGATGTGGGAGAATAACCAGGGGATGTAGGAGAGTAGCTCGGTGACGTTGGCGAATATATAGGTGAGGTCGGTGAATAGTTTGGTGAAGTCGGTGAATAGGACGGGCTCGTGGGGGAGTAGTGTGGTGATGTCGGCGTGAGGCTGGGGGAGGCGGGCGCGTACACCGGGCTGGTGGGTGAGTACGAGGGCGAGGCCCCGGCCGGCGACGTGTAGGGCGACAGCGGGGGCCCGGGGGAGCCCGGCGAGCCCGGCTGCGGGGACCACGCGCTGTAGGCCGGCGACAAGCCCGACGCGTCCGACGCTCCCGACGGCGAGAACGATGGTCCACCCGGCGTCATGCTGCTGCCGACTATAACAAAATTATTTATTATAAATAGCGTCACAAATTGTTTATTATTGAATTGAAATTATAAAACTGACTAACTTCACAAATTTCTTTAAATTGTTAAATATTTATATTAGGGTTGCAACGAATATTCAGTTACTTGGTATTCGGTCAATATTTTATATTCGACCGAATACCTAAATACAGAAATAAAAAACAGTAAATTCATGCAACTTCTATTAATGTTGAACATACATTGCTAGTTCGAGGCATCGTAATTTTTTTCTTTATGTATCTAAAAGATCAACGGAAAGTAACAAACGTAAAGAATTGTTCGAATTAAATCCAAACTGAAGACCTTTTTTTACTCGTCATACAGTTCCAGTTACAAAATCTTTAGAAAAGATCTATACAAATACAACAACAAAAAAATATTTGTTTTCATCCCGTAACCAAGCATGTTAAACCTGCACAAAAATATCACACTATAAACAAGTATTAACGCGATTGGCGAAGCGTAATGTGACAACGAGCTAATCAGAGAGCTTCTCATATATGCTTTCAGATGCGAGAGCTCTGTCATAATGCGGTGTGGGCACTAATTTTCGAAGGTGGATAATCAAGCCGAACATTCGGCAACGCAACTGGCCGAATATTCGGTATTCGGCCTGATTTATTTGTTGCAACTTTAATTTGTATATTTGTTTTCTTTGCTTTTTTGTGTATGATCCTTCCTTACTGTAAATGTTTGTTTTTTATTGAAATCTAACTGTGCAATTACTTGGATTTTTAACTGTGTAATGTTTACATATATTTTTTCAAATAAATAATAAATGTCAAAGTAATCAGTTCTTACCTTGGCCTGGAGACCATGCACTGCTGCCGTATCCAGGAGTGTTCTGTGTGGACCACGGCGTCATCAGCGGCGTCATGGAAGGAGTGCCGACGCCGAAGTACATGCCGCCGCCCACTCCTCCCACACCGAGACCACCCATTTCCATTCCCAGCTTACATTTCTCGGCGTCAAGTAGTAAGTCGAAGCAGCCTAGTAAACAATTAAATTATTCGTCAGCAATGATTATATCAAGGTGTCAGTATGATCCGAGTTTAAGTTTTTATTTTGTAAGTATTTTGTTGTCATTTGTGGAAAAGATTTTTTTTTTACAGTTCAGGTTACAAATGTAAATCTTACCAGTTCCCATGCGCGGCAATTGACCCATGATAATATTCTCAGACACGCCTCTCATAGGATCCACTTCAGCGTGACTGGCGGCGTCCAGCAAAACGTCGACTGTTTCTTCGAACGAGCATCTCATAAGTGCACCAGTGTCTTGCCTGTTGATACCGTGACGAGTGATGGCCATGAGATGACCCTTAGCAGTCATTACGTCACAAAGCAAGGCAAGGTGACGGTAGTTCACGTATAGACCGTAGAACTGCAACACGGCGTTCATTTCTTTCTCTACTGACTTACGCACAGCCTCAATACCCAGTACTTGGAATATCTCGCAAATGTCGTTACTGAATGTCCTTATGGGGTCTACATCTCTCTCAGAAAGTACTTTCATCAGTGAAGTACCATCAGTTTCCAACAACCATTCAGCAATAGCCTTGAATTCACCCTGTTCAGTGATTATAATACGTTTCTTAGCTTCAGTCTGTGGTAAGTGCATGTACACCTTTGCTATAGCCTCTATGCCTTGTAGAGTCATGTCTGACAGCATGTTAGCTTCAATACATCTCAAGAACATGTCGTCTTCCATTTTGTCAACCGTTTCTTCGTCATTATCTTGGAATTTACTTTCTTCATTGTTCATAATCCTTATACGTAGCACAAGCTTTTCAGCGTTGTCGTCGTTAAAGATACAATTCAAATCGTCTCCGAATCCAGCGTTTATTTTTTCAGCAATTTGTTCCATGGTTAGTTTCTTATCTGTCATCCTCTTGCGATCTAATTCAATACGTAGCAACCATGGAGAGATCTTTGTCGGGTCGAAATCAGGCATCTCATAGTAAACATTGACGAATTCTTGATCTTCAGCAATAACTGTGTTTTGTGGGTCGGGATCGTAATAAATCGCAGTGTTTGCGGTCACCTTGCGCAGTGTTGTGTGTTCCAGTCTGCAGAGTACATTCTTAGCCTTTTCTGCATCTCTTGCAGCACCACCAGTCAAGAACACTGTTAGAGATGGAGCTTTAGGTTTCTTAGAAATATTGATGATTTCCTTAAGACGCGGTACTCCGAGGGTTACGTTCTTGGACGACACACCAGCGAAATGGAAAGTGTTCAGTGTCATCTGCGTGGCGGGCTCGCCGAGAGACTGCGCGGCCAGGGCGCCCACCATCTCGCCAGGGTTCACCTGCGCTTGCTGGAAACGGGTTTCGATTTCCCCAATCAACCACTCAAAAGCTACTAATGAAAGTCTGTATTCCTCAGATACAAACTTTGTGCATAAAGTCGAACGCACCAAACATTGGAAGAGTAGAGTAGCGTTTTCATTAGCCTGCTTCGACAGGCGGTCCTCGCCCGCTACAATAACGCATTTTTTGAGTAATTCTTTGACACCCGATATTACTTTGATGGGACTGAGATCTGTCGGCATTCTTTTATTGATATGGAAAGTCTTCTGTGCATTCCAAATCATTCTCTTGAAATTGCAAGGCAGTACAACTTTAGATTCACCGCTTGGGAAAATTTGTCGCAAAACGTCTCTGTCTTTGTTGAGTTGTTCCCATTCGCTCTCAAGATCACTAATAACATATCCAGATTCTGTCAACTCCTTGATAATGTCTTCACTAAAGATCCTCTTCAAATACCTCTCGTTTGAAGGGTCAAACTTGAATTTCTTTTCAAATGCCTTGTTCGACAGTTTGACTGTCGGTAAATTCTGGAACTCTACAGTTTCTCCAGCCAGACCATCTTCACCATATCTCAACTGAATGAGTTGTCCGACTGAATTACGAACGGTACCGTCATAGTGAACCATTACAGACTCCATAGCCTTTATTAGACGACGTTGGATGTACCCAGTCTCGGCAGTCTTTACGGCAGTATCAATAAGACCCTCACGACCTCCCATAGCGTGGAAATAAAACTCAGATGGGGTCAGACCGGCAAGATATGAATTTTCTACGAAACCTCTCGACTCGGGACCGTAATCGTCTTTGATGAAATGCGGCAATGTTCTTTTACGGAATCCGAATGGAATACGTTTACCTTCAACGTTCTGTTGACCTACACAAGCAATAACCTGTGAAATGTTAATGTTGGAACCTTTGGAACCAGCAACCACCATAGCCTTTAAGTTATTGTACTCAGTCAGAGATTTCTTAGCTGATCCACCAGTTTTGTCACGAGCGTCGTTCAGAATACGGTTCACTTGATTTTCGAATGTCTGTCTGAGGGTGTTACCAGGAGTTGGCTCCAACTCCATATTGTGAGCTTTTTGAATGACTTCTATGACATCCTCTTTGGCTTTCACGATGGCACGCTGAATTTCTTGGTAGGTCTGAGGATCAGCAATAGTATCGCCGATACCGATAGAGTGACCTTCTAGCAGCAACCAGTTGTTGATCACAGTCTGAATGTTACCGTAGAAGCGACCGGCAGTTTCGTGACCTAACTCTAACATGCAAATATGTAGCAAGGAACCTGCTGAAGCACCAAGTGACTTTTTACACAGGATACCCATCAGCAGTTCACCGTGCTCCACAACTACTTTCGTATCTCCGGGAGAGATCCACTTGTAAGGACCATCGTCTTCTTCATCGGGATGTGTGGAATGAGTTCGAATCATATTTACGGGACCAGGAATAATGAGAGTAAATATTTGTTTGCCAGTCCACAGTGGTTGGGGTTTCAAAATGCAAGGCTGTGGGATTTTACCATCCCATGTAGGCAAAAACATAAGTAGATTCATTACTTGTTCTTTTGTGAGGAAAACATCACGCTTAGTCATTTTCCTTACAGCTGTCAGTGTATCCTGCACAATACCCATGACGGGCTTGTTTGCCTGGGGAGTGATAATTTGTCTCGGCGTTATGTGAATATTCTCCACCTCGGCTCTAGTTTCCATTGACTGGGGTACATGTAAGTTCATTTCGTCGCCGTCGAAATCAGCGTTATAGGGAGATGTGCAACTTAAATTCATACGGAATGTTGACCATGGAAGTACTTTCACCCTGTGCCCCATCATACTCATCTTGTGTAGTGTAGGTTGTCGGTTGAAAATGACGAGATCGTCGTCCCTCAGATGACGCTCTACTTTGTAGCCGTGTTGTAAATGCAAATCTGATGGTTTTGGGTGAAACCTTAAATCTATTCTTTCTCCATTGTCGCGAACAATATACTTGGCCCCGGGATATTGCGCATTACCCCTGCGGACAAGCTCCTGCATTCTGTCAATATTGAATGGTGTTACGAGCTCAGGGAATGTCAAGTTTTGTGCAATAGATCTAGGAACTCCTACTTGATCAATACGCAAGTTAGGATCGGGCGTGATGACAGTACGCGCAGAAAAATCAACTCGCTTTCCCATGAGGTTTCCTCTAATTCTTCCTTCCTTTCCTTTTAATCGAGCCTTGATTGCTTTGAGTGGTTTTCCTGATTTCTGCATGGCTCTGAAATAGAAAATCATCACATTAATACTAGAAAATAATGTTTTTTGACAACAACAGATATTATATTGAAAATTTTGAGTATGTTCTATGTTACGGGTTTGGTTTCCGCACTTAGTCATTCAAGTGGACCATTGTGTATGGGCCATGGCGGCCGTCGGTGGTTATTCCAACCAGCCCACCTCTCTCCAGAAGCTTATTAAGTCTCCTGGTCTGTTGAGAACATCTGTGTAAGATTTGGGTGTTCCGAGGGTTTCCGACCTAATCTGGGTGACGCCTGTGCACTCAAAGAGCACATGCGCGACGGTCTCATCAGCCTCCATGGAAGCCCTGCACAGGGGGCTGTCCATTATGCCTATTGTGTGGAAGTGTTTGTTTAGTGAGCAGTGTCCCGTGATGGTCCCCGCAATCAGGCGCAGGCCTTTCCTGTCCAGGCGTAATAATCTTTTCGTTAGCTTGCCATCTAATGATGGCATGGTTTCCTTGGACTGCCTGCAACCCGGTGACGAGGACCACCAGTTCTCTGCTTGTGTGTGGGTGTGCTTCTGTAGCCACCTGCGTAATTAATTGAAGGGGATGGGCACAACTGGTTTCGGTCCATAGACTGACGTGCTGGATGCCCTTCTGGCCATCTCGTCAGCCGCGTCGTTACCTAGTGAGCCACTGTGTCCTTTTATCCATTGTAGTGTCACTGTGTTGCGGTTCGATACAGTTACCTGTTCAAGCGAAATCGCCAAATCTTGAGTATTGTAGGCAAATATATTATGTTCTTCCCATATTACAATCTATAGCTTCAATAATGCTGACGATAAGGATTCTTACAAATGACAAATTATACTTACTTTGGCATGCCCGGCATGTCATTATCTACAAATGTTGCTACATGAAACTGTAATAGTCTAATATTTTCAGCGAGCACGTGCGCCGCTGCACCAGACTGTTCATTTCTCATCAGTTCATTGTTCGCTTTGATGATGTCAGCAAGTTTGTGTGTCAAGTCATCCTGATTCTTGGCTGACCCAAACATCACTACAGCAGGTCGCACGGACAACGGCGGCACTGGCAGCACTGTCACTATCATCCAGTCAGGTCTCGCGAATTTAGGGTCCATACCCAGTATAAAGGATTCTTCATCTACAAGGAAAATACATTTTTCAATTAAAATCATTGTGTTACTGTGTGTTTGTCAATTATGTGTGAATATGAACTCCTCTAGGTTAGTGATTGGTAAAAGATCAGATTTGTGTGTCATCAAACAAGAGTATCTCAGAGACATCACATAAAACCTTTGTCTGGCCGCTGGGGCACGGTAATGTTTACTGTGGCTGGGGGGTTAGTTGTACCACTTCTTCTTCCCAGCTAAAGCACTAGGAAATGGTGAAGGACGGGCATTTTGAGGCCCTGTCCTTATGTACTTCAAAAAGAGTTGATTCTAACCAATTAGAATAAATTACTTTTGACTTTGTAAAAAGTATAAATGTGGCCCAAATCAGACCAAAGCCGTTTATTTGTTCACACAGGTTTCAAAGACAGTTTGCACACAATTTTTTTGTTTTTCACATTAGACAATAGTCATGAGTAGTTTGTTTTTGCAAAGATAACTGAATAAAAGTTATTATAAAAAAATATCAGGGATCATCAGTTGATAATACTTGATGATTTCAGGGGGGCAATTCTCGTAATTTTAAGAATGTTCACAGTCTGAACTCAGTCTCAATACTTCTAATTTCCCTAAATTTTGACAAGTTTTTGACATTTGTTTGTCGCTGAGATGAGATTGCATTTTAAGCGTTTTAAATTACGAGAATTGGCCTTCAGAATATTTTACACAGGCATAAACTTGTCTCAGCCGAGAACATTCATATCAATGTATTCATAATGTTATATTTTTTTAAATGTTTATGTTTTTTCACATTGATGATCTTAGTGTATTGAGGTTTTTATGTTTGCAACCTAACTCATTACATTCTGTCATGGAATACTAAGAAATGAGACTATAGGTATAAATGGGGAATAATAGGAGTATCCATATGTACTGTCTAATTTATACCTGTGATATGTTTAAGTATTTCCCACACCCTCTCTGCTGTGATAATGATTTTCTTTTCTTGTGTATCTTCATTGGCATGTTTCCACTCAGCTGTCAAATCAAGACCTTGTCTTCTTATGGAGGGCTGGTAATGACCACAACCACCATGCCCTGAGCCTCTTTTCCCTTCTTCACCTTCCTTTCCTATATCCATATCCTCACCACCCTCACAAATATTCTTGCCTTTACACAAGTCATACACATATGTCAGTCTCTTACGAGGTTGTCCTTTTGATTTCATCACAACTTCTTTTATCTTTGGGTTAGTCTAAAACACAAATTATTGACAATAAGCCTCAACTATAATGTGAATATCATGAAAATAAAATACTATAGAAACAACAAAACTTACTGGGCTGACAAGTAGCTTTGAGCAGTAGAAACAGACACATCTCAGTATCTTTATTGTTTTTGTTATAAAACCAATGTGAAAAACTGGTTTTGCCAAATCTATGTGTCCAAAATGTCCAGGACACTCAGTCATATTTCCAGCACAAGTTTGACATCTGGAACTTCTGTCGATCACCCCTTGTCGCGGATCCATAAGTCCACCGAGCTTGGGTCTGCCACCCTCCATTGTTTCGGGGAACCGAATCCCGCCTTCGGTGACTGACATCCGTCGCTAAAAGTTTTATTTATCATTATGTTGTTGACATTTGTTTAAAAACAATTTTTTTGTTCATGAGCTGTATCCTACAGCTACATAAAATGCCTATAGTAGGTACAGCTTTACATGTAAATACCAAACAACAAACTATCAACAGCCTTTAATAAATCCTGTAGGACTACCTGGACATTAACTCAGCCTCATACAAACCCTCGAAGGTCATACAAGTTGCAACAGCCTGATGTTAAATAACATGCAGTTTTGTTTACAAGAAACACTGATTGAACAATTACATTGCATTTCCAGTTTACAGTTTTTGATTTTGTAGATATTGATTATCGGGTCCATAAAATTAGAAGGTGAAGGTTGTGGAGTCTCAAAGTTTTATGCTTATTTTGTTGTGCAACAATCACTACAAATTAGTCATTGATTGTTAGGTAAAACAATTGTTCTGTACCTATACGCCAAGTCCATCGTAACGAGTTAATAATTAATACATATGCAAGCAGATATCTGAAAGTTCACATTAAGGAAACCTATGGCAAATATTTGTATCTGCCCAGCACAACCACAAACTGCGTGCCACTTTATCATTTGACATGAATCACGTTCTTGCGCACTCAAAATCGTGGAATTTATGTAATATTCCAAACACTACTTAAATAAGAGTTTGAAAACATTACTTACGATTTCATCTGGAGATAATATACCAAATTGCACTCTTTTTACTTGGCGCACAGGCGCCTTCGAATCATTCGTGGTAGCCATTTTGTTGGCTACTAGTACCCCATAGAGTAAAGTAAAATAAATTAGTACCTACCCGATATATTACTTTACTCTATGGCTACTATCTACTAGAGGTGCACATTTGGAAAACACTAATAAATACCCCGAACCTGGGATTCCCATCATTGTTGTCTATGACACTCAATGGGATCTGTAGCAACCAAAAAAAAAGCATTTAACCTAAAAGCAACTTGATAAATCGATATTATCGATAGCATCGATTTTTAAGTTAGGGACAAAGGGATATTCTTTTTTTACAAATAATTATTATTTCAATTATTTTTCCTTTATCACTGAATTTCTGGAGAAACAAAATAAGAAAAGATGCCGCCGGCCCTCTGGAAATAATCCTAGGTTTAGCCTCGGTCAATCCGGCATCAGTTGTCTCTTTCAAGACCAAGGAACCTATATCCAACCAGGAATGTGCATTTCAATTTGACACCAATATAAAAATAAACCTTATGTATATGATGCTAAGTTCTATTACAGACAATCACTTGGTCAAAGAGAAATCCGGTCCGAGAGAGAAAGCGCTTCGAGAGCCCTTTGTCCCTTTCTAAAGTGTTGCCAGCAAGATTCTTCCCGAACTTAGTAGGAATGGTAGGACAAAATAATATTGTCATGTCTTAAAAAACATTAATTTTCGTTCTAACATATTTCTAATATTTTTCAATGATTTTTAGAATGAGAACATTTTTTTAGCAATAATTTGGACACTGTATTGAAATGTAATTAAAAAAGATAAGATTGTTAGTAGAATATATATAAGTTAGACTGGCAGCCCGACAGCCATATTATTTTGTTGTAAATTATGGTGATTTCAATTTAACCGCAATTCGACGATAAAACAATCAATTTCTTTATTCGGACGTAATAGAGATGGTTAACAAGTATGCGATTCAAGGTTGCAAAAGCGAATCTTATGCAGGATGCGGTGTTTCTTTCTTCAAGTAAGTATATTTTAATTCTTGAAGTAGGGTGCCCATAATGAACGAAATTATAAGATTATTTACACAATGCAGCATATAAATAGGAGGTAGTCTTCAACGTAAGCATAATTACGCATGTCTGTTATAGGTATTTTATGTTTATACTAGGCTGATTTTAACATTTATTTCAGTAGGTAATATGTGTGTTGAGACTGTTCTGTAGTACACGCCACGATAACTTTATAAGGAATGGTGTACCGCATACTTAATAGACGTGATCATGAAATTTCGCATTTCCCGAGGAACATTGTAGGGAAATGGCAAAAAACTTTCAAGTTCCCATATTAATCGCTGATTTAGGTGCGTCACTTCGTATATCTTTAGATATATAAATCAATTGCTGTTCGTTTGTCTCGCTAAAACTCGAGAACGGCTGGGCCGATTTAGGTGATTTTGGTTTTGAAATGTTTGTAGACCAGGGAAGGCTAAACGGTGAGAAAATATGAACTTTAAGACAGAAATTGCATAAAACTGTTTTATTTAGTAATGTGTGAACCTGACTGTAAATATCTATCAAATAAATATTTATAAATTCTCCATAATGCGTTTTACTTTAATCCATCCTTAAAGCATAATTATTATTATTTTATTAAATCAAATGATTGGTTAATATATTATATCCTATTATATTAGTATCCACCTACATCATATTGTTTGGTCACCCTAATGAAAGGGACAGAGGGCTCTCGCGAAGCTATCTCGCTCGGACCGCGCATCGGCAGCCTGTGCGCATTCCAGGTTGGATATAAGTTCCTTGTTCAAGACTGACTTTTCGGTATTTGTAAGTATATAGTACCTACTAATTCCATGGTAAAAACAGATGCCAGATTTTAGTTTTTTAAATTATTTTATTAAAATAAAATAATTTTAAAATTATATATTAAGGGATAAGGTTTAATTTATTTATTATTATCTCCTTTATTTCATTTAAATACTTACAAGTTACATTTTTAAATATTTCTTATAAACAAAAGGCTAAAAAAAAATTAAAAATATAAAGTATATATAGTAGCCCATTATTATTATTATTATTTATTTATTTATTTTAACATTTATGTACACACATATTTATACAGACAATGAAAAACAGAACAAAAAAATAGGTACAGAGGTGATGCTTTTTTCATAAGAAATCTCTCAGCATACCTGAGATAGGACAATAGATACAGAGATGTAGATGTAGACAGCGTGTGATAGAACAAAGGAGACAAAAAATAATACATAGAATCAAAAAACAATTCACTTACCTACAAGCTAAACAAATAGGTATTACGAGAATGAAATAATTATTTTGGGGTTAGGGGTCATTGAGGCCAGGTTATCAATTAGAATTTGTTACGCAGCCTACATATCATTTTAGAAAGGTTTTTAGCGTTATTGAAAACAGTCGCGAGTGAAACATAATTGTTTTATTCTTATTTGGAGTTTATGTATGAATAATTATAGAAAACCAAAATATTTTCAGAAAGTACTTCTATAAATCTTCCAATAGAAACCAAACACGGTATACTAATTAAAAAATAAAGTAATCGGTAGCACCACCACCATGTAGTTTCGCGGGTTATTGGCCTATAACGCTTCCAACGATAAGTACTTCGTATAAAATACGACTAGTTTGGGAGTTATGAGGGAAAAGACGAACATACATACAATTGTACATAGTCTGTCAAAATCATAACCCTCCTCTGGTTTTCCCATAGTCGGGTAAACACTGAACTGTGCTGTGTCCTTTTCTATTGTGACCATTGAGGAATGGTCACCTCATTTGTGATCTAAATCACAGACACATCCTAGTTTTTTTTGGTTACCTATATTAAGTGTAACAAAAATAATAAAGTGTAGTTTTTATAATTATTCAATATACTATAAGGGCGTCAAAGTCAAAGTCAAATCATTTATTTCAAATAGGCACATAAAAGGCACTTTTGAACGTCAAAAATAAAATTAAAATAAAATTGATTCTAGTCGCCCCTTCCAAAAGGTAGTTTTCGTATGGAGAAGAATGGGCAAGAAACTCCACCGTTACTCTTTTAAAATATTTTACAATATGTTGCATACATTATTCATATAATTATATGTGAAGACGATGCACCTAAAAATAAAATTACTATACCACAATAGGTAAAATAATTAATATGGATAAATGAAACCATGACATATAGATTAACTATGTGATAGATACATGGTGCTCGTCCAAATCCAAACGGGTATACACATGTGGGTGAAAAACGCCTTTTTCATACTGCGCCTGAAGAAGAAATAAAGCAATATATTATGTGTTAACCACTGATATCGAATATAAAAACAACATATTTTGTTACACTTATTATACCAAAAATTAGGATATATCTCTTTTGTGTCGGGCCTGGGTAAATTTTGTATGGGCCGTGACCAATCTTCAGCTGTTTTACATAGGTAACGTATCTATTTTGTAAAACAGCTAGCGTTATGTTAAACAGTGGATTTGACAAAGTATCTGCGACATAAATGTTAATAGTGGGTTGTTTGTTTGTTGAAGAATCGATGGCCGGTGGAGCAGACGAGTCCTATAGGACGCCCCCCCCCCTCTAAAGCTCCTCCAGAACCGCGCAGCCACCTCAGGCACCGACTCAGTTAAGCGGTCGGCCTTTAGATGGCACAACGAGACGCCGCGCCTACCTTAAAAAGGTGGCTGGGGGGGGGGGATAGACTGGATGCGGAAGGCGGAGGACAGAGTGTTGTGGCCCAGCCTGGGAGAGGCCTATATCCAGCAGTGGACTGCGATAGGCTGAGTTGTATAATTAGTAGGTATGAAGTGAAAAACATATTTCATTTTCATTTACCAAGGTAAATGAAAATGCAATATGTTTTTCACTTCTGAAGTAAATAAGAAATGTAGTAACAACACTGCAACGGATAGATACGTTATTGAATATTGTCAGAAGTTTATGTCGTAAAAATTACAGATGGAAGGAATATGGTCGTTTGTAGGTAACTTTTATGAAATAAAAAATACAGAGAAATATAGGTATTAAATAGTTTTTTTTTTATACGTCCCACACTAGGAACATACAAATATTTGTTCTGTGCGGGAATCAAACCCGCGACAAGCAGCGCAGCAGTCAATCGCTTAACCACTGCGCCAAACGTGCCGTCACAATTAGAATGATTTGCAAACTGTAAAATGTCACCACAAACATAAAACCGCAGTTGATACAATAATATCAAGTTTCATGGCTTTGTTATTTATTAAATGACAAATTGCTTGAGGTTTTAATTGTGTTTTAGGTACTGTTGTATAATCATCGTCTTTAAAATTGCAAACTTTGACACATCATGTTTCAGGGCTGTTATACATCAGCAATCTCTCTGCTTGTTATGAAAAAAAAACCTGCTGAAAGCTGAAATTCTGAAAAAAAAACCCAACATCTTTTACCCCAAAACCAATCATTACGACTTATTTTTCAAACAGTAGAATGCTTAAAACCAATTTTTGGACACCGTACCTACTTATATTCAATTATGTTAGGGATGAAGGGAAACGATTTATAAAATGTCCTTAGATAAATAATATCCCAAACAAAATTGGAACATTATGGTCACATTTTAAAAAAATACTCAATGAAACTTACTAAAGGAAACGTAATCAATCCACAAACCGGATGCGATCACCGCTTTTTTAGGAAATCGTAGCTTTAGGGACTAACCACACTTATTCAGCTTTTGTCCATAGAAAACAACGATTTTTTATGGAATGCGTACTCATCCTTAAAGCTGAACGCGGATAGGTACGCATTCCATACAAAATTGTTGTTTTCTATGGGCAAAAGCTAAAGAGAGCTGAATAATTGTGGTTAGTCCCTTACACCATGTGTTCACCCGCCACAGTCAACGACAAACGAGGTTATTAGAACCGAGCGTGACGTCCCGGGGTGGACACGTGGCTATAGCAAAATGTATGTATCGCTACTTCTGTCTTTCTTTCGTTCGTTCGTCTTTCTATCTTTTTTTCGTTAACTGTGGCGGTGGACATACCCCCTTAGGGTTCGCACTGACAGCCAGGAGTCTGAATTTGTGCCAAGTAATGGAATAGGCTCGCCCCCTGTTAAAAGGGATTTAAACATTACTGGCGAAATGTCTATCAACCCGATCTACGCCTACAGGGAGTACTGGCTTGATGTTATGGTGATAAGCGAAGCACGCTGGTGTACGTTTGCTGAAACTACTCCGTATCTTTAGTAAAATAAAAAAACAACTAAGTCTATTATTACTATTTTATTGCAAAGTCATGTTAATAAATATACTTTGGCAGAACAAAAAGATTCTAGCTTTCACAAATATTATACAAATGTGTTGACATACAGTACTTATTTATTTATGACATAAATCTTGAAGATCGTGATATTATTATTATACTTTACTGCTTGAGGCGCTAGTAGTATGGAATTCCAGAAAATCTTTGAGTAATGTAGTTCGTCTTTTTTCTGCAATATCCATTTGGTTTTCTAAGTCTCCTCTATCAGTCGTTTCTGCCCTCTCTACCTTCCATGATAAGTTTTCTATTTCAGCTTCTAACTGCGCCTGGAATAAAAATAGTAGATAACATGTATATTATAAGTAAAAAGGGGTAGTTATGTTATACACTCTCCGCAAGTGACACGTCAAAACTTTGCTCTACCCTGTCCAATAGGTTAACTGTTTTTTGACAGCTGTCTTAGAACGTAATTATTCCAGATTACGTAAAAGTTATGCGTAATAAAATAAATATATAAACTGCCTTTTCTTATTGAATTATCTTATTTAGGGCTTCTTACAGACATTATACCTTAATACCGTACGTGTATCAATCAATGTATTGTGTGTTGCTGCAATCACTGGGTTATCTGTCAAAAACGGTTTACATAATGGACAGGGTATAATTAGCCTAGTTACGTATCGCCTTGTCTCTTTTTCGCTCCCGATAATTACGACATGCCGTTCCACTTCCACGAATCTAACAGAATGTTTTGAATAAAGTTTCTTTTACATTTTGCCGTTTTTTTAAGATCGAATGTTGGGTAGGTAAGTAAATAGTAGTTTACTTATGATTAGTATTTACATTATGTATACTAACCTGCTGATACTCAAATAGTTCTTTTCGAGGGCCATTATCCATGTAGTAGGCATAGGGATATGTATACTGCAAAGTGTATCGACACCTCTTCAATAACTTTGCTGAATCCCAAAGATATTGCCAATCTATCCAAGTGCCTTCACCAGCCATAACCTAAAAATAAAATGAAAATTACACCTTCTCTAAATAGTATAAAACAAAGTCGCTTTTCGCGTCTGCGCTTAGTTCTTCATTTGTAAAGGTAATTTCCATCTTAAGAGTATAATAAATTAATATTTTACTCAAGTGTGCATACACACAAGTGATACTCGTCGACGACATGGGCAACTGGGACCATCGACGCATGTCGGCTTCTGTCATCGACGCGTGGAGCTCGTGTATATGCACACATAGATATAGCACTGAAATCTCGAATGAATTCTGCTAGGGTAACACACCTGTTAATCAGTAAACTTTTCAATAACATAAAGTATATCTTTTGCTTTACTGTCTCTTCTTGGAGCATCATAATACGTTAAGCATAATCAGCCTATAACATTCCCACTGCTGGGACACAGGCCTCTTTATGTGAGTGAGTGGGCCGTAAACCACCACGCAGGTCCAGTGCGGGTTGCTAATACCTTACCTTTTGATTAATTCGCCTTTTCAAACTAGCTAAAGTTTGTTCTTCCAATTTAAGAGATCGAGCGTGATTTTCCCACCTTTCATAGTAATGTAAATACTTTTTTAAAGCTTCTCTCGCCTGAAAAAAGGTAAAATGAAATTAGTGTATTGTGCTAGCACCCAAAATAAATAGAATAAAGTAAAATAATAATAATTACATGAGTGCTTACTTGAGCATGTTGGCTATCAGAGGTCAAATTGGGATCCTCTTTATAGCGACTACATTCATAATATTCAGAGCCATGTGATTTCCAGTC
Source organism: Apamea epomidion (assembly GCA_947507525.1). NCBI lineage: Eukaryota > Metazoa > Arthropoda > Insecta > Lepidoptera > Noctuidae > Apamea > Apamea epomidion. The sequence goes on from OX382225.1 coordinate 11,307,295, forward strand.
TCCCAGGCAAACCCAACAAAAATCATGTCTACATGCACCACACTGCATATGGTTGCAGCCTCCATTTTTCTCTATGCAGATCTGGCACTTAGGACAGTCCTGTAACCATAAATAACAGTTCACATTAATTATTTTTATTCTTTACCGAAAATCTTCAACAAAAGATGTTGATGAACCCCATTTTTCACTACAGAGATCACTACAGTGTAACATATAAAAAAGAAGTAATATAAAGCTGTACATTAAATATCGAAACTAAATTCTTTACTAAACATTCACTTTATGATAAAAATATAAATAGACATTATTATTACCACCTGATAAAGATAAACAAATACGACTACTACAAAACATGATAACTTTTCCTTTACCTTTGTATGGGCACTAATGTAGTTGGCAGTTTCAGAATCATCAGCGCATTTTGTGAGCCAGCGGCGAATAGTGGGGCAGTCTGTTGGTGCATGGTGTGGCGCTCCACATGAAAAGCATGTCAATAGCTCACAACCCTGGCATTCTACGCGACGGGCGCCCTCACGAACCCATGCCCGAAATATCCACTAAAATAATAATAATTTCATGAATAAATGATTATAGAAACAGAAACTATTATAGCACAAAAAATATTGAAGAATTTACAATTTCTAGTGCTTGTAACAGGAATGTGCTAACCTGACAGTTGGGACCTGGGCAGAATCTAAGCTCTGGATGTGATTTCACATGATCCTTGAACATAAACTGCTGGTATCTTTCCCGCAGCATAGGCTTGGTCACATGTGATAGCACAAAGTCTTCAGGGGCTCTCAGTTCACAGTCTTGTGCCATACATAGAATGGTGTTTGATACTCCTGAAACACAATAGATCATTTGGATTTTTTATCCATTTTATATACAGGTTAACCACCTAACACCAGTTTCAGGGACTTTGTGTGAAGTCCCTGTAACCACTTTCTTATGTAATAAAGATTTCTTTTTTACCCTACATTCCTCAAAACAATGAAGACAAAGATCATAGAACTGTTCACTTAGCTGACAATGCTATATTGTGACAGCATAATATAGCAAACATAGATCAAATGACTCACAACAAAAAGTTTTATAAAAAAAAATCCATAGATCTACAAAGCAAGGCAATGATTACATAATACAAAAACAACTAACTGAGATAAACATCAAATACCCTGATGTCTAGCAAAAGATGAACATCCTTATGGTTCTTAAACAAGCCAATCCTTTTGTGTGATGATTCTGACTATCAAGCTTAAAAGAATAATTATGTGTTTGACAACTGATTATGCTTAGCCATTCATTTTCAGTCTGTGACAAAGCCAGCCTATGATAAAATAGCTGATAGATAAGTTAATATAGTCTAGGATTTGACATAATTATTTCCAAATTGAAATAGTAATAAGGAATCAATATTTTTATTTTCATGTTTCAAAGAGCCACCTACCTAAGGTTGCTTTTAGTCACAAACATGTAACATCTAAGCAAGACTTTGTAGTATCATTTTGTAGTTGATGTCTGCTGTTTCATGTCCTACAACTCAGTCTATGAGTCAAGGTATTTGCTGAACATCCTTAGCCCTTTCTCCAATACAGCATGTCAAAGTGACATAGTAAATGATGAAGACAATAACAGAATTTGTGTAAACTGACATGTCATGAACTAAAATTGGTATTATTGGTGTAATTACTCACCTTGCATAATTTGTACTTCAAAATGCATCGCCCAGCAGTCATTGCAGAAGTAATGTCCACAAGCAAGTGCACTGTATTTGTGTATAGGTGGAGTGTTGGCACACACCGCACAGCTGGACCGACTGGAGCCCCCCTGCGTCAACGGCGCGCGCGACTTTACGCGACTGTACACCAACACCTCATTCGCATTCTCCTTATACTTATTTATAATCTCTTGAGCATTCCATTCATACGCATGGAGTGTTACCTGCAAACATCAATATAATACACTAATCTAGGCCTGACAACAACATTGTCAATCAACATGATAGAAGACAAACCTTGGCCAGTGAAGGCGTTATCTGAAGGCTATTGCTGAGCAATTCTATGGATTCATTCAATAACTTCTCTACTTCTTCCACCTTTAGGCAGGTATATAGAAAATACTCCGGGTCCGATTTAGTTCGATCCACAGCTTCCATGTCACAGTCATCCTGCTCTCCATAGTAATCATAGTCGTCTCCATCGTTGTCAGAATATTCCATATCAGATTCCGCAGACATTTTGTTGGTTGTTAGATGGTTGCTGGATTTCAAGATGAAACGAGGATGACGGAAAACACTGTAAAATTGATTTCAATTTCAAAAAAGTCTGAAAAATTTTACACATAATAAATATCGTGGAAGAATATTCCCGTACTTGTTAACTTAGAAATCAAGGGATTCTGTACGGTAATAACAACAACAACTTAAATTATGTACTTTTTAATACAACACCGTTTCGTTCCCTTGTCTTTTTTTTCTTTTCTTTCTGTTCTCGCAGGCTCTGTGGGAGATTAAAATAGAGTACGAGAAAGTTCGATGAATATCTGTCGATATAATTGGCAACTTAGGCGATTTATCACAGGCTAACTATGAGACACCTCACGGCTCCATTCAACTTAATCCCGGCTCCTTACACTTGCCAAACTTTTACAAGCACCTTGTTGTCAATCTGCTCTACGACGCCTTTTGTGCACAAATCAAATGATAAATATATATATTTTGTAAATTGGTTAAAATAACATAAATAAGTTTTTTTTTTAATTTAAACTAGATGATGTCGTCAGCCAGTCTATTCTTCTTGGAAAATTAGGTGAAGTGAGCTATCACACTACGTTATTCTAGGGATTGACACTGGTAATAGCTCACTTCACCTAAGTTTTCACGGTGAGTTGTTAACAGAATAGATCGGCTGGTCGGTCAAAGGAAGCTTGCGCCAACCGCTTGCATTGCATCCGTACATTTGTAGTTTGCAGGAAGTATGCCTAGCATATGGAAAGCTTTTGTAATCCCTTCAACATTATAATAAAAACTGCTACTTGCTCACCGCAGATGTCGCTGCTAACCAGCGTCTAAGAATTTCACAGCTAGCTGTCACTATCCATATTTTTTTGTAAACAAGCGACTTCTTTTGCCCATAATTAATTGATATGCACCTTTGCGCAGCTGTTGACTGCAAAAATACGTGGCCCATGTATTTGCCAAAGATGGATGAAACCTTCTGGGAGACAGCTCTCCCATAAAAAATGGAAACCCTTCAACGACAATAGGTGAATGTGTGAATCCTTTTTATTACAAGCTTCTAGTTAACTTGCGATGTATGTATGTATATTCGGATGGACTCTTGCAACTCAATTTTGAAGCAGATATCTTCAACCGATTCAGCTGAAATTTTGCATGCATGTGTAAATCGGATCGAATTGATTATAATTCTGTAAATACATATTTGTTACGGCCGCGAATCATATTTTAATCAACGTACAACTTAGTACTGACCAGCAAATAACGTAAGAAAATTTGAATTTCGCGGGCTACCTTGGAGCATCCATCTTAAACCTAACAAAACTATGGCGGCTTGTAGACGGTGCACAGTGCTGCAACCTATGACGAGCTTTCAATTTTTAATCCTGTTAGTAGAGTTGAGAGTTGAGACAAAATTATGGGTCTCTATCTCCATAAATACAATAAGAATGACACTTGTCATGTCATTCACCAAAGGTCACCTTGGTGAAGTTCAAGATTTTGAATTCGGTGATTTTATTAATATTTTTCGGTACGTAGATATCAATTTTGCTACCGGTAAAAAACATTATTTAACAAGTGCAGTGATAAGATATGAACAGTGATAAAATATATTTGTTGTGTTATGTAATATCAGTATAAATGGCATTATTATTATTTATAGGTGTTGGGATAAATTAAAAGTTTAAACGATGGAGACGACTCAAAGGTTTATCGGGCGCGGTTCCCATAAAGGGAAGGGCTTGGCAGTTTTCACCAGTGGTGGTGACTCCCAGGGTATGAATGCCGCCGTGCGCTCAGTGGTGCGAATGGGTATTTACCTTGGCTGCAAGGTATACTTCATCCGTGAAGGATATCAAGGCATGGTCGACGGAGGTGATAATATTGAAGAGGCAAACTGGTCTTCTGTCAGCTCGATCATTCATAAAGGTGGCACTATTATTGGATCAGCTCGTTGCATGGAGTTCATGTAGGTTTTATTTATTTACTATTTAATATGTACAGATAGACAACAACAAAAAAAGAACACTCCTACAAATAAACAAATGATTCAGTAAAACAAATGTTACAATAAACAGTCAAAAACATTCATCAATATTTAAATATTGTAACTTCATTTTTATTCATTGTTTTTAAATAATTTGTCATTGTTTGGTACAGAAAGCGAGAAGGTCGCCTTAAGGCAGCCTACAACTTGGTAAATCGTGGTATCACCAATTTAGTAGTAATTGGTGGAGATGGTTCTCTAACTGGTGCCAATTTATTCCGTGAAGAATGGTCAAGCTTGCTGGATGAATTGCTTGCAAACAATAGGATCACTAAAGACCAGAGAGAGAAATATAAGTTCCTGCACATTGCTGGCATGGTAACTATTAATTTTTATTACTTTGCTCATGTTCCTAAATAGTGACTTAGTATTTGTTCATGTTATGAAATATTACATTTTACTTTAGTTGATAATTGCATCAACAACTCATGTTTTGCAACTGGGATATTAATTTATCCACACAGATCTTTCGCGGTAAATACCAAAACAATCATAATAATTATGCTTCTCTTGTAGGTGGGCTCCATTGACAATGACTTCTGTGGTACAGACATGACTATAGGTACAGACTCTGCGTTGCACCGCATCATTGAAGCTATTGATGCTATTGTGAGCACCGCATACTCCCATCAAAGAACATTTATTATGGAGGTCATGGGCAGGCACTGCGGGTAAGATGTTCTTCTGACTCTTCCATGTGTTACAACTGTTTTTTACTGTGCCATGTAACAAATAAACTTTCTATATTTACGTATCATTGGATCACAGGTACATGCTTATTGTCTCTACAGTTATACCAGTTATAATGGATGTGTGCCAATTCAGTATCACTTTGTAATATTCTTATGATTCTTTATTCATTTAGATACCTTGCTGTGGTCACTTCTTTGGCATCTGAAGCGGATTTTGTGTTTATTCCTGAAGCTCCACCAGCTACTGACTGGAGAGATAAACTTTGTGATAAATTAGAACAGGCAAGCTCTGGCTCCTTCTTTGTGTCCTTTCCACACATCAAATTAGAAAGTCCTCGACAACATTACATTAACTTTTTTCCTATAATTCAAATATCCCTTTAGTTTTCTTGCAGTTTACACGACACTCTGTTGCGACGCTACTTATAGTTTTATTTGCGAAGACCCAGCACCTCACAATTGGGAACAAAAAATGTGTGCAAAAATAGCTGAGGCAAGGACTTAATTTTTATTTTCAATGGGAGCAGGAACAGTTTAAGGTTTATTCATTCATCAATATGAATTGGCAGATCCATTGGCAAGATAATGATTTTGAAATTCAAAAAGTTTTTCATTATATCCATCATTTGTTGAGTATAACTTGGGAGCATTTGCATGAACCATTTCGGGCACTGGTTGTTGCAGTTATCTGGCATTAGTGGCCGCTCTGGCGAGCGAGGCAGATCAAGTATTCATTCCTGAGGACCCTGTTCCCAATAATTGGGTCGAAAAGCTTTGCAAAAGATTGGCTCAGGTATGCAGGCTTACTTGAGAGGCAATGTATATTGATAACACACAATGCTCATAATAAGCTTTTTTAAATGATTTTTAGCAAAATATGATGACAATCAATGTATTAGATGAAAATATTTTAAGAAGTGTCTCGGCATCGTCACTGTAAAGCTGAGAAATTGTGATGTAACAATGTTCACAATAGTGAATGTACAAGATCAGTCAGAGGTCAAACTAATTTGACTGAATTCTTTAAACTCATCAATATTATGTTTCAGCAAATTAGGTTTAGCAAATTAATGATGTTTAAGGTACTTAATACTATATCTAAACAAAAAAGAACAGGTTATTTTCATTTAATTCATTGCAACCGTAAATATTTATGAAGAATAATCTTCTCCCAGCTTTAATTTTATGTATACTCAATTTAAATTGACTATAATTGACTAATAGAAGTTGATTTCAGCCATTTGCGCATACTGGCTGAAAAGTAGTTTATTTCACTTAACAATATTCAATTAACTTTTATAATGGAAATGCTTTGGTTATGTGTTATTTATTTATGTAATGTAATCTGCTTATAAATTGTTTGATATAAGGAACACTTAGTATCCCCTCTCACTATTCTATACAGATTCCATATTCACGTTCATAATATTCCTATTTACTAATCATAGTAATCGTGCATGCTTACCTCTTTCTAATTGCTTTACTTTTAAGTGTGTTCGTATATCATGTATGTTTTTGTAATAATCGACGAACTTTTTCTAATAGTTTTTTTCATGACGTAGGAAAGGAAATCAGGCCAGCGTCTGAACATTATTATAGTGGCGGAAGGTGCTATTGATCGCGAAGGTAAGCCTATCACGGCCGAGCTGGTGAAGAATGTGGTAGTAGAGAACCTGCAGCAGGACACGCGTATCACCGTGCTGGGTCACGTGCAGCGAGGAGGATCGCCCTCAGCGTTCGACAGGATCCTGGTGAGAATTTGCAACGACTTGGTGCTACAGTACTTACTCTTGTAACTGATATGATTAGACTGGTAAAAAAAAATCGGAAATGTATCCGCGAAGTATTAGTTAAAAACTAATAAATAAAACCAATCATTGAAATTGCATTATTATCTCTAGTGTAGTTCAACCGTTTAGCCTTGTACTTGATAAAGTAATGTAAGGACATGACATGTAGGTAAGCAACGATGCGTAAAAATAGAAGTATTCAATGAAATTGTATATACGAGGCCTCTATTACTTATATGGCACTGTTATCTAGGGTTGCCGTATGGGTGCGGAGGCAGTTATGGCCCTGATGGAAGCTTCTCCCGACACGGAGCCGTGTGTGGTGACCCTGGACGGTAACCAAGCCGTGCGTCTGCCTCTCATGGAGTGTGTGAGACGTACTAAGGCCGTCGCTCAGGTAATCAATTCTAATCATATCTACTCAAATTGTGGTCAATTTAATTGGCGTTCATTGGTGTTGGCTGAGAGGCTGCGTTTACAAGAACATATTACATGATAGCTAGAACAGTATGCATCGAGGCGTTATGGTCTATGGAAAGATATGGGATAAATAAAGATCTGTTTACAAATGTCACTCACCTATGACGCCCCACAAAACTATTATGTTACGTAAACGTAGCCAAAGTTTGGCGAAATAAAATTAAAACGATTTTGGCATTCAGTCAAACTCTTAATTGAAACATTTTTGGCTATGGTATCTAGTCAATCTGATAATTTAAATATTGTAGGCTATGGCCGACAAAAACTGGGAATTGGCCGTGCAACTACGCGGGCGTAGTTTTGCACGCAACTTGGAAACCTACAAGATGTTGACGCGCTTGAAGCCCCCCAAGGAGGCTTTCGATGCATCTGGCAAACCTGCTGTAAGTATAAACCTACGTAAATATTATTACTATCAGATAAACTTATTACAATTTTCCTCAATAGTCGGCAAAAAATCCCCAATGTCCTATCCGAACATTATCTTATCATAACAGCATACCATTATTCCCTGAAGATGTAGATAAACAGAAGTTTAAAGTTCCGCCACATTACGCCAAAATAGCTTAAATTAAAGCTTAAGATCTGGAATCAAAATATTCGGAAGAGATTAGATGCTAAGTATTGACATAGCTTGCAGAGTTAGCAAGTTGTTAAGTAGGAAAGTCCAGCAGTGAACTGCGACAGGCTGAGTTGATCCTCATGATTGCTTGGAAATGAGTAACCCCCGTTCCTGAAAGGAAAGGTAATGAACACAAAAATGACCTGACAGATTGTCAAACTCATGGTCCAATGATTTGATTGGAAGGTGTCTTTTCAGATAGCCAATGTAAACAGTCAATAATAAGTTTGACAATCTGACAACTATGTACATTATGTGTATCTTCATGTGTGGTGTAGGTACTGGAACAAAATAATTATTACTTTTCTTTGTAATCTGTAGGAAGGCTTAACCCTGGCAGTGATGCACGTAGGCGCGCCCGCATGCGGTATGAACGCGGCCGTGCGTTCGTTTGTACGTAACTGTATCTACCGCGGAGACACCGTGCTCGGCATTCACGACGGCATGGAGGGCTTCATCAGCGGGAATATCGTTAATATGGAATGGTTCGTGTGGTTCCTTCAGTATTCATTGTACCTATGTTTTAGCAGAAGTGCAGTATCAAGGCGTTAAAAAGGATCATTGCAAGTAATTGTAACGACTCTTTGGAAGCATAGACATTGAAACTTTGATACTTAATCGAAGAATCGAATAATTATACTTAAGCATAAATGGACGCATAATGCATTAATTTGGTAACCGCTTTTCTGAGCCGTGAGGGGTACTCGATCAATCACACCAAACAAATTAAATTTCATGCCAATTGCCGTTCGTTACTCTCTTAAAAACACAAAATAATTTATTTACGTAAATAAGGTACAATTTTTTTTTTAAAGATAATTAAGCACATAGATCTCTTATTCTGCCTTTAATTTAATACGTTTTTAAATAACCTATCGTAACTACCTATATCGTTGTGTAGGTCTGATGTGACCGGATGGGTGGGTCAAGGAGGAGCCTTCCTGGGCACTAAGCGTACGCTCCCCGGCGACAAGAAGGCAGAAATAGCGGCTCGCATCAAGCAGTTCAACATTCAAGGCCTGCTTATTATTGGTGGATTCGAGGTACCCATTGTTTTATAGCCGTAAGTCACGAGCGCGCATCATGTGACCTTTATGAACTTAGCACAAGATTTAAGTTACAATGATTGACGCGCTTTCGTGATATACAACAACATACTATACCCACACGGACACACTGTTCTAATAAGCATTGATTGAATTCTCTATTGTGGTAGGTACACAAAACCTAATTAAATTATGCCGCTGGGGTGAACTTAACAATCAATAACATTGTTTCTTTAAATTCATACTGGAAATTGATAAGATTACAAAAGCAGCAGCAGTTTGCTAATCATTTCTTAAATTTGAGCAACGTTTATGAATAAACCTCTTTATGTTTCAACCGATTTTAATGAACACTGACAATTTTATGTTAATGTGAATGCTGTATAGTGGCCTTTTCCGCCACTATTCAGCTGAGCACCAGTTGTATATAACTTGGTGCTCAACTAGTGTACTTCGTAGTAGTGTACGTCTTTACACGTTTGACCCATATAATAAGGGCTGGGCAACACCACCTGGCGTCGGCCACCCTTATAACACCTGAAGGTGAATTGCATCAATGAAACTGAACGCGATCAAAACACCTAAACCGCGTTCACGAGCTGTCAGGGTCAATATTTCGCAACAAGGATGATCCTGGTGTAGGTGACCGGTGTTGTTAGCGTTTAGTCACATTTATGCAATTCACCCTAAACGTAAAAATAGCGCTTCAGTCTACCAGTCCTTATTATTTCCATCGATATCAAAACTTTTAACACTTCCATAGGCTTATCAAGCCGGCCTGGAGATCTACGAGGGTCGCGCGCAGTTCCCGGAATTCTGCATCCCGTTGGTGGTGATTCCGTCCACCATCAGTAACAACGTGCCCGGTACCGACTTCTCGCTTGGGTCCGATACCGCGCTCAATGAGATCACTGAGATCTGCGACCGTATCCGGCAGTCGGCTCAGGTTTGTTGATACCATAGATATAGGATAGAAAGAGATATGCCCTGAAGTTGAAAATGTATCAGAACTCCATGTCGTTAAGACGATCCCACTACCGGGCCACTACTACACATGTATGTAGTTCAGTAAAAGCAATAGATACAAAGTCGCGCACACACTTGCAATTCATAAATCAGAACGTACAACACAATCAACTATAAACCTTAACTCATCCATCAAACACACTGTGCATTTACCATGCACCGTACAACTTACTCACACAAAAACATCTGTCGCTATCGTTGTGCTGTGCAAAAGCCATTTATTTTACATATACGCTAGTGATTGACTAAATCGGAAAGTTATCGATTCTCCCATTTATTATTGTAATAATAAAAATTTGGGGTTCAGAAAATAAAATAAAAAAAAACGATAAGTCCAGAAAATATCTATATATTAGGGGTTAAAGTATGAAATTGCCGATTTGTACTGAAAAATTGAAATTCGTTTTTTTTTATAATTTAACATATTTATTTTATCAAAATAATTACCAATATTATCTATACATTGCTGCCATCTAATCGGATGGTCATTTATGCCTTTGCGATAGAACTCTCGTGATCTAGATTCGACAAACTGTGTGAAAGCATTGTAGCGGTATCTACAACGCCACATGCAAAAACAACGCGTCATACTGACGTCATGCAAATCCTGCATCTCGCAAGCAGAGTTTACCGCGCAATTAGCATAGATACAATTTGCCAACATCAATCGTTGGGCAGTTGCCCGCCAGACACAACACCCGTCTGGTCGGAGGATCCTCCCTTTACTATAGAGTATGAGTGAACTTTACACCCTGTTCCTCATACCTCTATACTGGTGACCCCGACGTGAACGTCAGCGCATCCTTCGTGCAAACACTTCAGCGTGACGTCATCATCATCACTCCCGCAAGCTTTAGCGGTGAGTCACCCAGCCAGCCAACACCCACGGCTTCAATGGGTATCCTGACCACCAGCATGCAGCTTCTGCGCATACCTGGTCATCACCCTCAGTCTCATCAGCAACCTCGGCACAGCACACTGCACTTTCGGCCGGTCAACAAGCAGAGCACCCTCTCCTGGTCGACGCAGCAGCCAGCCTCAACCCGGCGCTGTACATCCGACGCACTGGAATGTAACGCAGCGCCACCCCGACTCACTGGGGACAACTCCGCAGACAGTTCCGACTCACCGTGAACTATGCGGCAACCGGTTCCGACTCACTGGAATCTCAGCTGGCCTGGCAAGCATCGCAAGATACAAGACTCAGTCCACTATCGACCTCCGGTCTCCGGAGGGGAGTGATGTAGCGGTATCTACAACGCCACATGCAAAAACAACGCGTCATACTGACGTCACGCAAATCCTGCATCTCGCAAGCAGAGTTTACCGCGCAATTAGCATAGATACAATTTGCCAACATCAATCGTTGGGCAGTTGCCCGCCAGAAACAACACCCGTCTGGTCGAAGGATCCTCCCTTTTCTATAGAGTATGAGTGAACTTTACACCCTGTTCCTCATACCTCTATAGCATTTTGTACTGCCTCCTGAGAAGAAAACTTTTTATCACGTAGAAAATTGTCCAAATCACGAAAAATATGGTAGTCCGTTGGAGCAAGGTCTGGCGAATACGGAGGGTGTAGAATGGTTTCTAATTGCAGTTCCTGTAGAGTTAAAACGGTTTCTCGTGCTGTATGAGGTCTCGTGTTATCATGGAGCAATAATGGTGAAGATCGATTCATGAGTCGGGGCTGTTTCACTGCTAGTTTTGCTATCATTGTTCGGAGTTCGGCACAGTAGACATCTGCCGTTATTGCTTGACCAGATCGGAGAAAGCTATAGTGAATAACACCATGCTGAGACCACCAAACAGTTACCATTACCTTTTTATTGGTAAGCTTTGCTTTTCCATCACGAAAGCGTTTAAACCAAAATCGCACGGTGCGTTCATTAGCAGTCCCCTCTCCAAACGCAACATTGATATTACGAGGTGTTTTTGCCGCGTTAGTTCCGCGTCGGAACTCCTATTCAAAATTAACTGGAATTTTTGAAGTATCCATCTTTCTTGTCTAAGCTGAATAAAAAAAAACAACTGAAAGTCGATAATCGAATGTTGCACATTTTTGGAGGGTGTGTTCTTCGTCTTCACGAAGAACACACCCTCCAAATTTAGAAAACTCATCATCGTCACAGAGGTCTCATCATCGTCGCCAGGAGATGAAGACAAGAGAGCCAATGTTGAGAGCAATGGCTCTCGAGGGGGGCCAGTATGTTAACGCAGCGCCATCATTGAACACTGGAAGACATTATCACAGTCAATCATGAAGATAGTTCGATGGTTAGTTAGAACCAATAAATCTTGTTATAGTCAGGCCTCAGTCTAATTAGCTTCTGTCGTCTCGGTTAGATGGCACCACTTTCTATATCAATTAAGAAACAACAATTATGTGTAGATTTTGTCTATGACATTCTATTATCTATGTTAACTTCAAATTGAAATTCTCACTCATTAAACACACGGTCAAAATAATAATAAATCTTCTGGCGACGATGATGAGACCGGGAGAGGGCAGATCTTCGAAAACGCCCTCTCGACGACGCCAGTTGCTGTCTTGATACAAGCAACCCTGGCAACCTTGTCTCATCCCGGTTACGTCAGCAGGATTCGTCCTTACCGCCATTTGAGGGGTGGTAAGTAGTCCTCTTTGATGAGCACCAAGGAACCGGGACTGAGTGCACCCTGATTCACCTTCCATTTGATACGTCTCTGAAGCTCGGAGATGTAGTCCTTGGCCCAGCGCTTCCAAAAGTGCTGCCTGAGCTGCTCGTCACGAAGGTAGCGGAATAAAGAGTGTGAAGGCTTCGTCATGATGTCTGCGCCTGCGGGAGCTGTCAGAGTACGGCCGATGAGGAAGTGACCTGGCGTCAGGGGCGCAAGGTCATCAGGATCTACGGACATTGGGTGCATAGGACGGGAGTTCAGGACGGCCTCTATTTGTACTAAAACCGTCTTAAACTCCTCGTAAGTTAAATGCAGGATTTGACTCCAGCTTCCCACAAACCGCCAAAGTGAGGTGCGTAGGGAGGTATAAATTTAAATTCTATTTGATTACTTGAAATGTAATTAGTAATACCTTGACAGCTGTTTTGTAAAAAATCAGAAAATTCCCTGGCTGCACCTACAAAATTTCTACCATGATCAGAGTAAACGAAGGAAGTTTTCCCTCTACGGGAAAGAAATCTTTTTAAAGCTAGGATATAACTTTCTGATTACAGTGACGTCACAAGTTCCAAATGTAATGCGAATACGCCCCATTTCTCTAACCTAGAACCTCGGCCCTTTTTGTTCAGAACATACATACCCTGCGTAATCAACGCCACTTTTAATAAATGGAAAACCTGATTCAAAATGTTCACTGGGTAGATTACCCATTATAGGTTTTATGAACTTTGCCTATTTAAAAAACCCTAAAAAGAAAGGGTTTTTCGAAATTCCACCCCTAAGAGGGTGAAATGGGGGGGATTTTGTTTGTATGGAAAATCTTATTCCTTCAGTTAATAAACTTGAAACTTGGCACCAATACTAATCTAAGTAAATTATGAAGTTTGCCATTTTATGTTTTTCTAAACTACCCCCTAAACGGGGATTGGGGGGTTTCAAAGTTTGTATGGAAGAATTTTAGCGCGCGGTCCGATTAACTCGAAACTCAGTATTTATACCTAGGATTGAAAGTAAACTAAAACACACAATATAAACTTGAAACTTGGCAAGAATATTGCCTAAGTAAGTAATAAAATTTATTATTATAAGTTTTTCAAAACTACTCCTCAAAGGGGTGTTGAAGTTTGTGTGGAAGTAATTGAATGCGCAGTCCAATTAACTCGAAACTCAGTACTTTTGACAGAAAAAAATAATAAAAAAAAGTATGTAAAGTTGCCGTAAATTGACCCCTGACGGGGCAAAAAGGGGTAAATCGATTTTTAAGGGGAGGATTTGAACAAAGTCAAAGTCAAAGTCAAATCATTTATTTCAAATAGGCACATAAAAGGCACTTTTGAACGTCAAAAATAAAATTAGAATAAAATTGATTCTAGTCGCCCCTTCCAAAAGGTAGTTTTCGTATGGAGAAGAATGGGCAAGAAACTCCACCGTTACTCTTTTAAAATGTTTTACAATATATTGCATACATTATTTATATAATTATATGTGAAGACGATGCACCCAAAAATAAACTTACTATACCACAATAGGTAAAAGAATTAAAATGGATAAATGTAACCATGACATATAGATCAACTATGTGATAGATACATGGTGCTCACATATTCACAAACATTCCAAACGTAGACAATTTTCATAAATAAATAAGGAGTAATAAGTCCGGGTGTGACCCCAAGTAATTACAGAATGTAAATCAATGTCAAAAAAAAAAAAAAAAAGAATAAATTATACAATTACATTAGCAACCAGTTTGATTTTGTCTAGACTCTAGAGATTGTCCTATGGAGCAAGACCAGCATGTTTCCAAGCATTCTTATCTTGGATATAATCCTCTAATTTGTAATATCCTTGCTTACAAAGTGTAATTTTAATTTAAGTTTTAAATTTTCTTTCATTTAATTGCAATATTTCACAAGGTATTTTGTTGTAACATTTAACACAGTACCCCATAAAAGATGTATGAACTTTAGATAATCTGAAAAAAGGTTGATCTAATTTATCTTTATTTCTAGTATTAAAATTATGTCTATCACTTATTTTATTAAAAAGATGTTGATTTTTTCTTACATACATAATATTTTCATAAATGAATTGGCAAGGTACCGTCATAATATTAATCCTTTTAAATAGTTCCCTAAGAGATTCGCGGCGACGTAGATTGTAAATGGCTCTGACAGCTCTCTTTTGCAAAATAAAAATGGATTCAATGTCAGCAGCCCGACCCCACAGAAAAATGCCACATGACATAATACTGTGGAAGTAACTAAAATAGACCAAGCGCGCGGTTTCTTCGTCTGTTAATTGTCTTATCTTTCTAACAGCATATGCGGCCGAGCTTAGCCGCCCCGCAATAGATGTTATATGAGGTTCCCATTGTAATTTCTCGTCTAGCGTGATTCCTAGGAAAACTGTCTGATTAACAAATTCTAATTTTTGGCCATTCAATACGATGTCACATTCGCTACTTCTAACATTAGGTAATTTAAATCTAATGCATTTTGTTTTTTTTTCATTAAGTACTAAATTATTAACCGTAAACCAATCTTGGACCTGAAGAATAGAGTTATTCACGTCGTCAAGATTTTGTGACCGTCGGTCTATTTTAAAGATCAATGATGTTTCATCTGCAAATAACACCATCTTCGGTTGATTTTGAAGTAATTGGGGTAAATCATTAATATAAACTAAAAAGAGGAATGGACCCAATATCGAACCTTGAGGAACGCCCATTGTCATTTCAGAACCCAATGAGTTTACGCCATTTACTTGGACTTTAACCTTTCTATCTTTGAGGTATGATCTTAACAAGTCAAGTGCTGTTTTCCTAATCCCATAGTGCTCGAGTTTCATCAGAAGTGTTTCATAGTTTACGCAATCGAACGCCTTAGAGAGATCGCAAAAGATTCCAATAGCATCTTGTGCTTCTTCCCAGGCGTTAAAAATGTTCTTCATTAGGGTAACACAGTCAGTCAGTGGTACAACGCCCTTTGGTGAAGCCGTACTGGTGTTCATGAAAGATGTAATTTTTATTAAAGTGACGTAACATTTGATTGAGCATCAACTTTTCAAACACCTTACTGAGAACTGGCAGAATTGACACAGGTCTATAATTGTTGGGATCTTTACTATCACCGGATTTGAACAATGGTACTACTTTACTATGTTTCATAAGATCCGGAAAGACTCCTTGGTCAACACTGGTGTTAAATATGAAAGCTAAATAGGGCGCAATGGTTTCGATGAGAGATCTACATACTTTTACAGACATACCCCAGAGATCATCTGTTGATTTAATTTTAAGATCTTTAAAAGCTCTTATAACAGCCTGGGGGTTTGTATGCTGAAACCTAAGCTCCGAAGGGCATGACTTTACATTCCTTTTAAGTAAGGCAGCAGAAAGCGTGGGGGAAGAATTTAAAGCTTCAGTAGTTTTAAGGGGAATATTAGAGACAAAGAAGTTTTCAAATTCCTGAGCTATTTCTACATCTGAATTGATGGGGCCATGTGCAGTCTCTAAATTAAGTTCACTATTTCGCTGTTTTTTCCTACCTGTTTCATTATTTATTATTTGCCAGGTAGTTTTTATTTTATCATCAGCTGATTTTATTTTATTGCTTATATAAAGAGCTTTAGCTCTTTGGCACACCCTTTTAAAAGTTTTTGAATATTTTGCAACATACTGATGAAAGTTCGTATTTTTCATATGTTGCTTTAAGCCATACAGTTCAAAAAGTTTTTCCCTGCTTTTACGAATACCTGGAGTAGCCCAGTCACTGAATAAAAACTTTGTGTAAATACTTTTAGTTTTCAGTGGAAAAGTGTCATAAAATTGCGAGTTTAATAGTGAAAAGAACTCGGCGTAGAACTCATTGGGGTCATCTATATTATTAAAACTCTGATCACATAAACTTGAAACTGTATATTACATTTTCACACCTAAACCACTGAACTTCTGATTTGACAAAGAGATAGATGGCATCCTGGGGAAGGACACACTTTTTATCCTGGTAGCACGTTCCCGTGGGATAATTTCCGACATCCACGCGGGCGAAGCCGCGGGCAGAAGCTAGTTATATTATAAATGAATAAAAAATAGCAAAAAAAAAATTTGGTAAATAAAATTATTAACATTATTTTACATCTCAAGGGTCTTCCAACCGGATTTCAATGTCATTTTTTTAGGTCTTCCAACCGGTTTAAAACGGTTGACAAATTGTAATATTAACTTACTAACTAACTTTGACGGCACGGTTGGCGCAGTGGTTAAGCTGCGCTGCGTGTCGTGGGTTCGATTCCCGCACGGAACAAATATTTGTATGGCCTACAAGTAGTTGTTGCGGGTCTGGCTATTTGTGTATGTGAGTTTAAATGTATGTAAACGCACCCACGACACAGGAGAAATTACTAGTGTGGGGCAACGTTTTTTTTTTTTTTTTTTTTAATAAACTATAAATTCGTTGTGTAATCGACATTGTTGTCGATAGCCTACGTTAGTGGATCTGCACAGCCACATCACTAGCTGGCCGCAAGAAGCAGCAGCCGTACCATGCGATGCACCGCATAAATAAAGAATCGTTTTGTGTTTTTTATTTTCCTTATCTAGTCACTTAGCGACATATTTAGGTAGTGGTTAAGGAGCAATGTATTCACTGCGAAAATAGAACAGTCGCTGCGATATTTGAAAACAAAATTAACGCAGTAAAAGCAAGAAATATTTTACAATTTGTTGTTTTTCATGATTTTAAGGACAAATAATATAGTAAAATACTTAAATTTGTATATGGTAAGTGATTCCATGATTTACAAAGTTTTAGTTTTGGCTTCGGTTTTTACAAGAAACCACTGAACAACACGGTATTCTTATATTTTTTCACGATCATGGTCGAAAGCGCACTAGTTCGCGGAGACGACCATTTGCATAGACATGATCATTTTTAACCTGCCGCGACGACACAGACACGCCCCCTTGCCACTTTCCTGTTTTTTACATTTCTATGGTTGATACACTATTTTACACGCATTTTTGTTGAAATACTTAAGAGTATAATAGGCTTGACCGGCTATTCAGAAGGATTTGTATATCCGGAGCTGTAACAAGGGTATACCCGAGTGCATGATATGTATAATAACATATATTATAATACCCTTGTGACCCTGTGGAGAAATACATTGTAATGTTCAATACAGACTAAAATATATACTTATATTTGAAATAAATACAAATATTAATCTTTTCTCCTTGTCTTTTTTCTCTCAGGGAACTAAACGCCGTGTGTTCGTTATTGAGACCATGGGAGGCTATTGCGGCTACTTATCTACTTTAGCAGGTAATTATACAACATGTCCCGGAATTAGCGCACACCACCAAACACCCCAATTAGAATATTATGTTATAATCATAAAACATACACTGAATTTTTATTATTATGTAAAAACATTGTTTTTTTTAATAAATTACTTATACTGATTGTGGGAGAAAATTATGGTCACATTACAAATCTACGCATACACACAGTCGCACTCGTCTAAGGGTCTAGCTCAGTGTGTATTTCATCCATTTTGATTTGTTTTGACTGTACAGCGGAAGTGTGATAGTAATTTACGTAGTTTTAATTACTTAGGGATAAAATATTACCTATATTAAAAATTACAGAAATCGATTCAGTAAACGATTCTGAACAAACTACTTTCATAATGTGCATTAATTCAGTTACACATTGTATATGACTTTCTCTCGCATCAAAGTACCTATGTATAATTAAAGAAACAGAATCAAAACAACCTCATAAATGCAGTATGGGACAAACATAAACGTCACCCATTTTGTTGTAGTTTTTAGCATCATCTGCCTAGCTTTTTCCAGTTAAGCTGTCGGTCCCGTATGCCATTCGTGGACTTTTGACAGTCGTTCCGGGTATCGTGTTACCCATTAATATGCTTTCCGAGGGACGGAGGTGTCTCGGTATGTAAAGATGGTCACCCATCCACAGACCGACCGCGGCAAGCGTATCTTAACCTGATCGATCCACCCGTGCGGCTGTTATTACTTAGCCACGAGTCCCTCCGTTATAGTTCTTATCATAATGTGTTTATCAGGATTGGCCGGCGGCGCCGACGCAGCCTACATCTATGAAGAGAAGTTCTCTATCAAGGACTTACAGCAAGACGTATACCACATGGCGTCCAAGATGACCGGCGGTATCCAGCGCGGTCTCATCTTACGTAACGAGAAGGCGAATGATAACTATAACACAGACTTCATCTACCGCTTGTACTCAGAAGAGGGGAAGGGACTGTTCACTGCTAGGATGAATGTGCTTGGTATGTATTTCAGTGTGGTTTTTTACGGTGATATGATCATTATAAACCTATCAAGACAATAGGGGTCTACCTCTATGTCCGTCAACGAAGATACGGGTCCGTCCATAAGTAGTTGATCCGCCAAACCAAGAGACAAATAAAAATGCTGCAAAATCCCACCTTTATTACGATAATATAAAGTGACTTTGGTCCACAAATTGTTTCTTATATTATGTCGTAGAATTGTTATCATATGTAACACGGCGACCTGTAATCCCAAATGAAAACCCAGAACTCATACATGTCACTATTCAGACGCTCAGACACGGAACTAGGACATAAGTACTCCCTTGAAATCGTGGCTTGGTTGTAATAATGTATTTTATAGGTATTTGATTTTTTATTAGTTAATGATGACTTTGAAGTTTTTATTAATTGCCAATTGTATTTACTAACACAAGTATTTAAGTTGTTTATGTAATTACTGTAATTTCATGGATTGTATTTTTGGGAAATAAATGATTATTATTATTATTTGACAGGTCATATGCAACAAGGCGGTTGCCCCACCCCGTTCGACCGCAACATGGGCACCAAGATGGCCGCGAAGTGCTTGCACTGGCTGGTAGAGACCATTCAGAAAGGGCCGGCCAACTTGCCCGACTCTGCCTGTCTGCTCGGCATCGTCAAGAGACAGTACAAGTTCTCGCCTCTTGAAGACTTGAAAGCGCATCAGACTAACTTTGCGTAAGTAAAATTAAGAAACGACCTGGAATCGAAACGCCTCCTCTCTTCTACAGCGTTGCTAGGTCTACACATTTTTATAGATCCAATCTACGGATTTTTGCAAATCGGATCTGGCAACACTGTTCTTCTGGTACTGTTTAGGTAGGACTGTTGCATGAAATACTGATAGTGATATGATTGCAGTACGCGCCATTTTCGATAGTTCATGAATTCCTTTTCTGCTATTAGTTATAATAGTTAATAATATTGACAACTATGGTCTAGTGGTAGTGCATCCAACAAGATAACATTAATTTTTTATCGATTTAAAAGCTTTCGATCAAATAAACAAACAAAAATATTAGCATAACTTCTAACCCCAAAAGGTGGACCCGAGTGGACCGACGATTAAGTAAATCGACGGTCGTTGTGGCAATCCTTGGAGGAAATGCCAGTCACGCAGTGAACGTCTTTTAGCTGAATAAGAATGGTGATAACTTCTAACGGGCAAATAATTTGAACTTCACTGTTACAGTCAGAGAATACCAAAGCAGCAATGGTGGATAAAACTGCGTCCATTGCTACGTATCCTGGCCAAGCACGAGTCGACTTACGAGGAAGAAGGCATGTACATGACTGTGGAACAGGGAGAAATTGATTCTGAAAACGTTATATAAAATGTTTATGTAGCATGCGTCTATCAAAAGCGGATAATAGTGTAATTTATTATATTAAATAATTTGAGAATTAAATCTATCGTACATAGTTTGAAGGGAGTGCTTTATCTACTTAGACCCGTCCATTTGGTCTATGTGCTTTTGGATATAATTTAACTTATAGATTATTTAATTTTTTAATCAAATGTTACAAAGGTGCATAATTTCATATAATTTTGATAGATGTCGTTTTTATTATTGTAAACTCTGGCAGTCACGTGTTTTATTTAGCGAATGGCACAGAATTTACGCTCGAAATTAATTTTAAATTATAATCATAGATGATTTCAAAAGAGTATTAGGAACCATTATAGACTTTATGTAAAAGACGAAATAATTAATATTCTGCCATTTTAGTTGTAGGTTAACAATAATTTATAACTTTCATGACACTCATTCAATGTAATCTAACATATAGGATTACTGTGTTAACTGTGACTTATTTCCACCGTCGTTATGTGATTCACTGCTTTATGTATCAGTTACCACAGGCCAATGTAAATATAGATCAGACTACTGTTTGCTATCACAAATATCTATAATCCATTTTAAAAACATAAAAGTACAGCATACAATATAACACTGAGTGGCTGTGGACTGACTGTTTGTTAATTTGTGCAAATACCTAATGGTGTTAATTTATTTTATTAGGATCACTTTTATAATTTATTTAGAGATGTTAATGAGATTTTATTTTAAGATTTCTTTAAAAAAAATTTTTTTTTTTTTGGCATTCAAGAATTCTATATCCGAGATTATGTTTTAAGAATATATTAGAAAATAAGCGGAAAGTGGTAAAATATACTATGCTCGACAATATTGAATGAGAAAACATTTATTTGTCTGTTTATATAATCAAATATATCAACATAATTTATGTAATAAGAATGTATGAATATATTGTTGAATACATAAATTTGAAATTTTTGAATAAAATTTTGTCGTAGTTTTGTTGGATTGTTTTAAATACTTTTTGACGCCCCACAAAAGACAGCCCTACAAAAACAAATATGACCCATTTCGAGCTTATATTTACCCGAGCACAGCAAAGCCAAAGGAGGGTTATGATTTTAACAGGTGTACCATGTATGTATGTTAATCGGTGCCCTCATAACTCTTCAACTGCTCGACGTATTTTGGCAAACAAGGTATCGTTGGAAGCGTTAGGTTTTTTATTAAGCAGCAACAAACCTACAATAAAAAAGAAAGTCTACAGACAGACAAACTAAAAAGTAACATCGGTTTTCGAATAGCTGAGGTTTACTTATCGGACGCCACGGTTGGCGCAGTGGCTGAGCGATCGACTGCTGCGCTGCGTGTCGCGGGCACGGAACAAATATTTGTATTGCCTACAGGTAGTTGTTCCGGGTCTGGCTGTTTGTGTATGTAAGTTTAAATGTTTGTAAACGCATCCACGATACAGGAGTAATTCCTAGTGTGGGGCAACGTTTTAAAAAAAAAACAAAACAAACTTGGCACTTACTCACAAGGTGCAAGTAGAGAAGACTACGAGAACGCGTACCCAGGTGACCTTTTTGTAGGATAACGATTCTCACTGACAAGTCTGGCCTTAAAATCCTGACGGTAAATTATATTTTAGCTGAAAAATTTCTTCAGCTAAAAAGAATGCAGATGACTCCGCCCTGGAGTGTAAATGTGGTGCTGTTCCACAAATAATGGAGCACTTATTATCGTGTCTAGCGTGTCCTGTTGTCAGCACGCTACAGGAGTTGATGGACGCTACTCAAGGTGCAAAGCTCGTAGCCAAATACTGGGCTAACTGTATACAGGGTGGCAGGGATTATTGGACGGTTATTTAAAAAAAAATTGCGGTTCCATACATTTATAGAAGTATGAGGAACAGGGTGTAAAGTTCACTCCTAATCCTTAGAAAAGGAAGGATCCTCCGACCAGACGGGTGTTTTGTCGTTTTGGCGGCCAACTGCCCAACGACTGAAGTCGGGAAGTTTGTATGTATGCTAATTGCGCGGTGAACTCCGCTTGCGAGATGCAGGATTTGTGTGACGTCAGTATGACGCGTTGTTCACATGTGGCGTTGTAGATACCGCTACATCACTCCCCTCCGGAGACCGGTCGATAGTGGGCTGAGTCTTGTATCTTTCGATCCTTGCCAGGTCAGCTGAGGTTCCAATGAGTCGGAACCGTTTGCCGCATAGTTCACGGTGAGTCGGAACTGTCTGCGGAAAAGTCCCCAGGGAGTCGGGGTGGCGCTGCGTTATACTCCAGTGCGTCGGATATCGTACAGCGCCGGGTTGAGGCTGGCTTCTGCGTCGACCAAGAGAGGAAGCTCTTCTTGTTGACCGGCCGAAAGTGCAGTGTGCTGTGCCGAGGTTACTGATGAGGCTGAGGGTGATGACCAGGTATGCGCGGACGCTGCATGCTGGTGGTCAGGATACCCGTTGAAGCCTTGGACGCTGGCTGGCTTGGTGACTCACCGCTAAAGCTTGCGGAAGTGATGATGATGACGTCACGCTGAAGTATTTGCACGAAGGCTACGCTGAAGTATTTGCACGAAGGCGTCGCTGACGTTCATACTCGGGGTCACCAGTATATAGGTATGAGAAACGGTGTGTAAAGTCCACTCATCCTCTATAGAAAAGGGAGGATTCTCCAATCAGACGGGTGTTGTGTCTGGCCGGCAATTGCCCAACGATGGATGTCGGGAAGTTTGTAGGTATGCTAATTGCGCGG
Source organism: Apamea epomidion (assembly GCA_947507525.1). Taxonomy (NCBI): domain Eukaryota; kingdom Metazoa; phylum Arthropoda; class Insecta; order Lepidoptera; family Noctuidae; genus Apamea; species Apamea epomidion. The sequence goes on from OX382225.1 coordinate 11,330,351, forward strand.
TAAACTTTGCTTGCGAGATGCAGGATTTGCGTGACGTCAGTATGACGCGTTGTTCAAATGTGGCGTTGTAGATATCGCTACATATTTAGACCGCGTATTACACTTTTATATGAAACAGTAGTTTTTTTTTTGATAACTTACGAAAAATTTCTACTTTAGTCTAGAATCATGTACTAAATTCATGGTTTTAGTTTGCGCGAACAAACAAGCACTTTATGCAACAATGGTTACATGAGCGGCAAGTATAATAATTTTGATAATTGTATTTTAAAGTAGGCACTACATATTAGGCAAATTCACCATGTTCCCAAGACACTTGTCACTAAGGATATCGAGAATATAAAGCCATAAAGTTTAAGGACACTATGGAAATAGTTTACTTTATGGTTGAGGTTTTCCGGTTCAAGGTAGTAAACAGAGAAAATCTACCAAAAATACATGTTTTGTGGCTAATTAGATTCTGTTTATTACATTTACGTATATGGGAGTTGTTTAAGGTGAGATTGAATTAAAAATTAATAAATCATAATTTTGTTGGACCTTTGTCTGATACCTCCAAGTGCCAACACAACAACTGTCGTATTTCCGTAATCAACAAACGACGTTGACGTTTCACCGCGTAGCAAGTGAAAGTGTCACGTCGATTGGATTCCTGTCAGAAATATTATTATTCTGGTATAATTCACTCCGCCTTCCTAGAGGTACGTTCTAATTAACGTTTTCTATTACTAATCAATCATGTTATCAATTTTTAATTTATGAATGACATGTTACATTAAAATTTGTTTTAACAAATAGTACATTTTCAGAAAGATTATCGCCGGGAAAAATGGGTGTTAAGCCTGCAATTGGAAGAAAATCTAACAAAAACCCACCTATTTTTAGCCATGAATTTGTGATCCAGAATCATGCGGACATTGTTTCGTGTGTGGTGATGGTGTTTTTGGTCGGGCTGATGGTACAGGTGAGTGACAAGTCTGCCACGTAAGCTAGGTACCTCCGTAAATATGTTTTCCATAGAATTGTATTCGTGTAACTTTATTTATGAAACAGCTGTTGTATTAATCTTGCAGTCGACAACTCCCATAGCGAGTTTATTCATCAGCCTGCACCACAATGTCAGTGGAGTTGAGCCCACCAGAGAATTGCCAAAAGGAGAACCATTCTCCTACGAAGCAGGATGGAAAGACGCCTGTGCAGTATTCTTTTACTCATTGGTGTGCATTGTAATGCATGCCATCCTCCAGGAGTATTTCTTGGATGTAAGTATGACATTGTTCAAACATATGTTTAAGTCAGCAAACATCTTAAAAACCTACTGTTGTGACCTACACTTAGTAGACTGAAGATGGTTTAGTTTTAACTGTGATTTTCATTTGTAGAAAATATCAAAGAAGTTTCATCTGTCCAAATCAAGACTGAGTGCCCTGAATGAGTCTGGTCAGCTGGTTGTGTTCCACCTCGTGACTCTTGTGTGGGGTGGGGATGCCATCATCCGTGAAGGATTTGTCTTTAATATTTCGCAGTTGTGGGATGGTAAATATTTCATATTAAATACTAACTTTTTGGTGGCGCTTATGTAAAACTTAGTTGCTCATGAAACAATGTCATGTCAAAGATAATTTTGAATAATGGCATCATTATTTAGAGTAGTTCTAAAAATAATTAGACCATAGAATATTCAATACATAGACTAGTTTTCTAAGAAAATTTGTATCAAATTTACTATAAAATAATTTTGAATAAATTAACCATTGGAATTTTATCAAACAGCATTCATTATCTGATAATTTCTCTTATGAAATGAATATTTATGTAATGAAAGAGATATGTTATCAATTATAGTAACAAACTACCTTATTATTTCCACGGAGCTACCTATTTGTTATCATTGCAGTTTCATATTATTCTATGATTAATTAATCGATTACTATCTGCTTTCCTAGGAATATGTATGCCAGTTTCGTCTAAGTATCTTTCAAATATTTTATGCAATTTTCAAGATAAGATATTCATTTTGCCTACAATGTTAGAAAAAAATATTTTGTTCATGTAAAAATGTTGACATTGGAAACGTGGTTGTGTTTATTTAGCATACTAACGCCAAACTTTCTCCAACATGAGTGATTCAGCATCAAAGTATTTATGGCCCATATTCTAGTTTGACATTTCTTTATGCAGGTTACCCCAACCATCCAATGAGCTTCCTGCTCAAGCTTTGGTGGATCGTGCAAGCAGCATACTGGATCCACACTGTCCCCGAGTTGTACTTCCAACGCATCAAGAAAGACGAATGGCTTGCCCGTATCAGACACGCTTCTGCTGCATTTGCATTTGTTGCACTGGCTTATGGCTTCAAGTAAGTGTATTTTTATTTTGTAGTTATATTTAACCTAATATTATAAATGCGAAAGTTTGTGAGGATGGATGGAAGTTTGTTACTCTTTCATGCAAAAACTACTGAACAGATTCTGATACTGAAACTTTACAGTAATATAGCTTATACATAGGATACATGTTAATCCGATATTCTCACAGGATCGACACTTAAACGGGCGAACCGCGGGGCGTTGCTAGTATAGTTATAAAATGAAAAAAGACAAGAAACCAAATATGTGCAAACAGCAGGCCCCCATAGAGTTAAATGTGTTGTTGGTTGATGATAAAAAATTGAGTTAAAAAAATGAGATAAGAACATCTATCTCACAATAGGTATTATTATCAACTACTTGTCTTATTGATACCAAAATTATTGATAAAACCAATTACTTTTACAACTGAAATTATCATTGTTTAACAAAGTAATTGTACTCATTATCTGGTAGGTTGATGTTATCCTTTTTCAGTTTATAAAACCATTCATAATCAGGACTTATTTTTATGTAACTTAATTAAATATTACTGGTCATGCTGTGTAGGTAGGCTTGTTTTATTTTTGTCAGCAATTAATGCTCCTGACTTTTATTATGGCTTAGATAAGCAGTGAATGTTTTTATTAACATACCTCTATAATTGAGCTGCATGCTTTTTAAAATATCACTGTGGGATCTAAAGATAATTGAGGTAGAGGCATAATTACTGTAGTAACATTTTCATCATGACTATTATGAATTCACTAACAGGATAAAGTCTGGTATAGTTTGCTTTATGCAGCCTCCATCAACATTTTCTTCCTTGAGATAGAAGGATGGTTCAACCTATCTGACGACACTTGACGTCATCTACGTTGTTTTTCGTAAAGTCCCAGTTTCGCCAGGTTTTGTAAGACTGAACATATTGTGATAAAAGTGTTCTTATTTTATCAGGTTTCAACGTGTGGGTGTCTGCTTGGTTGTTCTGCACTCTCTGGCCGAGTTTGTGGCTCACAGCTACAGGCTGAACACTATCCTCAGGGGAGAACGTGAAGACTGGTTAGACAAATGTAAGTGCAAAATCACATTATTCCATATTCAATGTTTCAGGGTTGGGTATCTTCATGATCACAAGGTTCCTGATGTGTATTTCTGACTAGTATTTACAGAACATACGTAAACAGGAATATTAAAAAGGAAATCTTTAATTTTAGTAACTTGTTTGCACAATTGTAGGATGTCCTGATTTATACTTGGCAGCTTGTTTTATTTGCCATGTATTCACTTGTAATGATTTAAAGGGTATATAGACGTATATAGGTCTATATACCCTCTATCTCTATAGGTCCTTTAAATCATTAAATGAGTTGGATGAGTGAACTTTACACCCTGTTCCTCATAGGTATGAGGAACAGGGTGTAAAGTTCACTCATCCTCCATAGCAAAGGGGGAATCCTCCGACCAGACGTCCGAGAGTGTCTGGCGGGCATTATATATATGCGGGTTGTATATATCGTCGCTCTAGATGTGATACCTCGTAACTGTAATTATTGGTAAATTTTACATTTTGATGCAAAATTGGCCATCACGCAATTTTCTATCTTTCTGGCGATACCTTGTATGTACAGGAGGTTTACTTCACTTATAAAACTGACTTTTGGTGACATCTCGTAACAAGACTTTAAAGCACTGTAAGGTGGGACCTTGTAAGCTTAATATACACTAAGCATGCCAAGGTGATTTTTTATGTACATACAAGAAAACATACGGTATTTTATTGAATATTAAATAAAAGAACCAAAAGCATGCAATATACATAATTATCAAAACAGTTTTTGTCTCTCCTGGAAAATTTACAGGTTCGTATTTACGAGGTGTCACATCTAGAGCGACGATATGCTAGATGCGCGGTAAACTCTGCATGCGAGATGCAGGATTTTGTGTGACGTCAGTATGACGCGTAGTTCTCATGTGGCGTTTGTAGATACCACTACAGGTATATTGCTTCATTTACCATGCGTGATAAACAAATTGATTATTAGTATACAAGATTATTCTGCAATCAACTCTTTATTTTTCACACAGTAGATATAAGTGCCAGAGATGAAAATTCCAAAATATTCTAGTGATGATGTGGTTTATTTGCTCCTATTCTAACGTGCACTTTTCCGCAGTCTTGGGCCTGATCAACGGCTCCGTGTTCGTGGCAGTGCGACTATGCTCGCTGGTGCTCGGCGTGCTCACCTTCTACTTCGGTCTGGCGGGCGCCGCTCAGCTGGTGCTCCGCGTCGCTGCCTTGTCCCTGCTCGTCTCCTTCCAGGTAAGATACACTTCTCTTTGGCTCATATTAGCCCTCCCACTAAAAACCTCAATCACATGTTTGTCTAAGTACCGTTGCAATCCTTTAATATAAAATTTGTGGATGATGTCGACTGGCAAGTCTGTTCTCTAACTTGGTCAGCAAAAATTTTATTTGCATTTGCGTACATCATAAGATTTTAAACGATGTTTTATTATATGCTGACCTTGATAAATTGTGTTTTACACTTATTGAAGCTGATTAACTTGTCATGTATAATACTTTGAGGTATGTACAGTTTACTAGTTGTTATACTGGGAAGTCGTTACAATACGTCTAATTTATTGTCAGTGTTTATGATGTGTAGGTACATAATTCTTCTTTTGTTTTTGAACAGGTTTATCTGATGTTCAACTTCATCTCTGAAGCCATCAAGCAGAGACAGGAGATCCGTCAACAGGCGCTAGCCAAGCCCAAGAAAGAGAAAAAGGAAAAGCCTAAGAAGGAGAAAGGTAAATAAACTTCCTACATCGTTTGCCGTTTTCGACATATTTCTGCAAGAGTAGTGAATTTTATTGCGTCTTCGAAAAGTACATGTTATTTTCAGATCGATCTTAATATTACGTTGTTGTTTTTGTGAACAGTAAAGAAAGCCCCGGTTGAAGAGTCGGACCTGCCCGAGGTGGACCAGAACACGAACAAGACGCTGCGACAGCGACAGAGCGCCGTCAAGGCGAAGTGAACCGCACTCATTCATACAATACTTTGACATTAACTGTAATGTTAGGTTGTCGTCATCCCGTTGTAACTGAGTCTTTCCACTACTACACTTTAGTTACATTCTCTTTCCCTTTAGGTATCAATGTTCTAGCACAAAACTGTACTTTTGTATTGTAAGATCGTAACGGACTCTGGTGCATGTAATCGATGTCGATAATAATTGATGTTAATTAAATAAGTATCAAGCACGTACGTGACAAGACTTACTTTATCGTAGTTAATAATATTGTATTTTCTTTTTACGAAACATTAATTTAGACTGTGGAACATATTATCGTCATTAAAAGTATAGTGGATACAGGGTTGTAAAAATATCTCCTAAAGTGTAAAAAAATGAAGTCTAGGTTAAACTGTTGTTTATATGAATATATTGATAAGAATATTGAAGTACTGTGTGTTCATACACATTAAATGATGAAAATTCCATTTTTATTTTGCATTTCAATATTTAAAGAAATTATTTTTTGTTGTAATATGATGAATTCCAATACGAGTTTACATTTTAAATTATATTTTTATATTTACAGTATACTTTTACTATAACTAACAGTTTCTATTTTCAACGAGATGGATGTTTTTCTTCAGTTGCTGTAAGATTGTAATCAGGAGCTGTTCAGTTAATATTATTCTTTCTACATATTCATTGCATTTGGTATGAACGTTTTGCCTCGTTTGCGTTACACTTTGAGATTGAATCCGTGATTATTGTTATAATTTAATGTGAAGTAAAGAAATAATGAAATTATTCTTCCTAATGTGAAATTGTGCTCATAAATTATTATATAATTTTCATGAGAATTGTCAATTTTAAAAGCTTGATGTTATTTTTATTTCAAATAAATTTTTGTAAGAAATCATGTGAAATCTTTGATTTTGCTATCCTCACACAAGATTAAACTAAAGACTCACAATGAGAAAGTGTTCCTATTTTTAAGACCCGCGGAACCGGGCAGACGAAACAAAAAAGAAGTTTAAAACCTTTTTTAACAAGAAGTGAAAGCCGTACAGATCCACTACACCTTGTGGAGAAGTTTTATAGCCATGCCTTGCAAGTCTATTTTGTTTCTGATCTTTCTCGGAATGAATAAGTTAGAACCTATAGCGCCTACGGTCAGCAACAAAAGTCGGTTAACACTTCAGTTGTTTAAATCTTAATTATTGAGCAAAATATTCTTAAAAAACATATAGTAATAGAATATTTAAGAATAATCAACTATTTGCTATTACATGAAATAGAGAAAACCAATGTATCGCATCATTTTGTATCAATTTAGATGATTTGTAAAAGTAACAGAGTTAATTGACTTTTGTTGATGACTGTACCTATAGCAGTAAAGGTCGCATCTATACGCATCCATATACCTTAAAAGCCTGCCATCTAGACAACTAGATAGCCTGAAATACACGCGTACGGCGTACCCTCACATCGTTCAAATTCCAAGAGCCAATATCATGTTACGGGTGTATTCATATTACACAGGTGCTTCGTTAGCACCTTTACCGCGCACCGTTCGTGCGTATTTCGTACCATATTGATAAGGTCTTAAAAGTAGGATTTCGCCATATAGTAGTGGTATCTCATGTAGGTAGGTACTTATTCTTATAAGGCTCGCTTGTGCACGTTGGAATAATAGAGCTACGAACGATTTGCGTAATGTAGCTTGGCCCGCGTGGATGGCGGAAATTATTCCACGGGAACGTGCTACCGGGACAAAAAGTAGCCTCCTTATAACATCAGCTATTTGCCTGTGAAAAACCTGTTAATAAGCGGTCCAGCCATTTCGAAGATTAACTGGAACAACCAGACAGACTTTTTAAATTGTTTTTTTATTTTTTATTAATACCGTATATACTTTCATAGGGATTTACTAACTAGAAAGCTTTTATTGCTATGCAAACAGATACTTCAATTTTATTTATTTGTATAGATAGATTTTTATGGATAATAATGAGAGTATGCTATCTACGAGGGTGAATCAAAAAGTTTTTAGAATTGCATATAAAAACCTTTTTGGGAGAAGTTCGATATTCAAATTAAAGATCACACAATATTTATGCAAACTGTCACTTGTTTTTGTCAGTTCGTTCGCACGTAATAAATTGTTTTGTGCAACGAGTTGCTAAAAACCCAAAATTATGGATAAAAGTGAGTTACGTGCGGTGATAAAATAAGTATCTCAGTTTGAAAAAAATGTCAACGAATGAAATTTTTTCGGCCATTCAGCAGACATTAGGGGATGATGCTGTACCCTATTCTACGGTTGCGTACTGGGTGGCTGAATTTAAAAGAGGTAGATCAAGCTGTAAAGATGACCCGCGTTCTGGGCGGCCTTCAACCTCCATTACGGAAGAAAATGTCAAAAAGGTTGAGAATCTGGTTTTGGAAGACAGAAGAATAACTATAAAACATATAGTTGAGATCCTAAAGATATCATTTGGTAGCGTTCAATCCATTTTAATTGATTCACTGGGGTTCGAAAAAGTGTCGGCAAGATAGGTGCCACGAATGTTAACCGACGAAAACAAAAAGCGACGTTTGGAAATTTCTGAGCGTAATCTCGAAATGTTCCAGCGTGATTCGGATAATTTTTGCCGTCGCCTTGTCACCATGGATGAAACGTGGGTCCACCATTTCCATCCTGAAACTAAAAGCCTGATTTGGATAATTTCTGCCGTCGCCTTGTCACCATGGATGAAACGTGGGTCCACCATTTCCATCCTGAAACTAAGAGACAAAGCATGTCTTGGAAAAGACCATCCTCTCCATCCATTAAAAAAAATCGAGTTGCTTCTACCGCTGGCAAAGTTATGGCCTCGAGTGTTCTGGGATAGTGAAGGAATCCTTTTTATTGATTACATGCCAAACGGCCAGACGATTACTGGACCCTATTATGCAAATTTAATCCCGAAAGTGCGTGAAGCGATTAAAGAAAAACATCGTGAAAAACTATCGTTGGGCGTGTTGTTTCTTCAAGATAACGCTCCTGCTCATCGATCGGAAGTTGCGCTCAACGCAATCCGCTGTGCTGGCTTCAATCTCCTTGACCATCCACCATATTCTCCGGACTTAGACCCAAGCGATTTTCACTTATTCCCAAAATTAAAAGAGGACATTCGTGGAACAAAATTTTACGATAGTGACGCGGTTATGGCGGAGGAGCTTTTCGAGAGTCAAGAAAAACAATTTTTTTCACAAGGAATAAGGAAGTTAGAAACGCGTTATTCTAAATGCATTGCATTGGAGGGAGATTATGTAGAAAAATAAAATATTTTTGTTTAAATCTTTGCATTTTTTTATATTGATGCCAAGAATTTTTTGATTCACCCTCGTTTATTGCTTATACTTACATAAAAATTTTAGTCTCCATAGAAATTTTAGTCTTCGGAGAATTTCCATTATGATGTTCCAACTGGATTACCGACTCGAGACTTGCGGTTTCTATTGTACACTAAGTGCTCATACACACGAGCGACACGCGTCAACGGCAAAGGCAACTGCACCTGCAGCCGTAAACGCGTGTCGGCGGCAGCCGTCAACAACATACCGCTCGTGTATTTGAGCACCGTACTCAAATACACGAGCGGCTGCCCACCGTCCAGCAGTTCATGAAACGCCTTTCCAAGCGTTTCTTGGATTGTGCTATAAAGCACCCCAATCCCCTGATTGCGGCGGCCGCCCGATACACTCCCTCCCACTAGGTAGGATTTACCGACCGAGGACATACCCTTACCATCCCCGACGACTCCACAACCCTCCTACAGGAGAGTATTAAGGCCACCAGTAGTCTTAGAAAGTACAAGTCCCGACAGCCGTCCTTCCGTCCCCGCCGTCGAGACCCGTCACAACGCCCCGACCCTTGCTTGAGCTAGCCCGCGCCGCTGCTGAGTCGGTAGTTTTAAATTCGTCCCTAAATAATTCCGATCCAGCCTGTCCCTTGCTGCCCTCTCCCAGCGACGCCCTAAGCCGAGCTCCGTACCCCACAGGGTGCCCTTAGCGTGTAGTCGCTTAGTTTTTAAGTTTTTTAAGCCCTGGCTGGAGGCCTTAATTTATTGAAGCATCCACAGGCAAGCGCGGTTAAGCAAACGACAACCTAATAGGTTGAACTGCGAGATGCTATTTATAAAAAAAAACACAATTGTCGACGGCTGCAGTGGCCTCTACCTTTGACGCGTGTCGCTTTTGTATGCACACTAACCGGTCGCGGACACTTCAAGCGCTTTATATTTACAATTCTTATATTGCGTCACTAGGTTATCCATGGATACCTACAGGAAATAGGTACGTAAATGGGTATTAATTACTGTGACAAACGTTAAAAACAACAGCTAAAGTAAATTAAGAATTTTGTTGTGAATAAAGCTAATGCTTAGTAAAAAATAGCAATAAGTTGTAATATTTATTTATACTAAACTTACTTAACTTTTATACTACTATGGATTATTCCTAGACAACACATACACTGTCAATACCTACCTATATTAATAGATCTGAAATAAATGATCTTATATCATTACCAATTATGGCACCTCAGTAAATTGGTACGGTCAGCATCAGTAGGTAGGCACCTAAATGGTATATTTATTTCGTAGTAGGTGATGCACTCATGCAAGTGTATCACTTTCTGGTCCACAATTTTAACAAAAGTTTCGAAGACCAGAAGTGCCAAGATGAAAATTCCAGAATTTTAAAATTAACTAGATGATTCAGGAATTAGGCTGTTTTCGCCGTTTTCATAACTTGTAACTGAAATATTGCAAGTAGTTAAAAATAACATTACTTTGGAACTTTTTATAACCTTTCTGTGATGCTGACTGTGCTAGAACTAATTGTTTCCTACCATGTAAACAATGGGTAAGTTTAATGACGTACACGACAGTACCTTCCTACTTATAAAGAACTGAGCATTTTATGTTTATTTTATCACTTAAGTAAGTACCTAGTAATCTTGTCAAAATCATAAACATTACTTGATTATTATAATTGAGGTACCTACATGGGTGGGTACTATTTGTGATCGACATGGAAATACCGTGTGATGGAAAAGACTAGATATACGAAAGCAAAACCCACCTTACATGGTATGAAACCTCCTCAGAAATTTTACGTAAGTAGGTACCTACCTACACTGCACAATGCACATTAGTGCGCACACACTCTGGATAGTCGGCTAGAATGCATAGAAATTTAATTTATATGCATTCTAGCACCATTCATTTACCACGCTTGACCTTATCAGTGAACGCTATATTGTATTGGGTATGTGAATATGTGCATAGAATCTACTTAATAAAAATAAAAAAAACATTCATTCACTGACAGAAAACCAACAGCCTAAACCGCTGGGTAGCATGGAATGTTGCATAAGGTTTCCTTATATACCGAAAGTGAGCTCTAAGGAAGGACTTTTGAAAATTCGTCTTCTAGTGGGTTAGATACGGGATGAAAGTCTGGATGTTTGTAATTTTTGCCAGTAATCCGATCGGCAAAAATTGCTTGGCTAGTTACCTCTGTCATCGCTAAGGATATAAGGAGGAGAGTCGATGTGCCCCACATATTCTACCTGATACAGGGGTGTGTATCAGGTAGAAAATGTGGGGCACATCGACCGGATTCGTAAGACTTCTGGTCTCATTTCAAAAGTCCATTCACAGCTAATATGTAGGTAAGTTGGTTAGTAATTTGGTAATAGCTAACCTACGTAGCAAACACTACTCAAGAAAACCGAAGAGCAGTGCTTCATTCCAAACAAAAAAAGGTATAGACATTAATGATCGAAAGTTTGTGGTGGCGCAGGTAGGTACCTACCTACCTGTAAATTGTAGAGATAGCCTGTTCTCAGCATTTGATTGAATTTAGTTACTTATTCAGTCTGGTAGTTATCCAATTTCAGGCTTTTGATAATAAATCGATACAGATTTTAAATAAACTTAGTCGAGGTTTGGTTCACCCAAAAAAACAGCTCGGTAAAGTAAAACGTCGAGTTCGTCAAGCCATAACAAAAAGTGACATAACTAGCTGTCACTTTTTGTTATGGCTTGACGAACTCGACGTTTTACTTTCAATCTGGAGGTAGATCAAAATTGATCTACCTCCAGATTGATCAAAAATACAGGCTAATTCTACGAAATCTAAATATTTTAAAAAGCTTTGTCGTTTTTCAAGGCCTTAGGTACTTATTTTATTTTTGTGTTAAACTCTAAGATGTGAAGACTTACTCTAGCGCTTTAGCACGTAAGAAAAATGACAAGCTGGGATCCGTATGCGTACATTAATTTGAACACATGAGCTGACGTATTTGGGGAATCTCTTGCTTCTCGTATTGGAAGCCGCATCTCGTCAGAAAGTTGTCATGTCTATCTTCCCACGCTACTTAAATTAATCTTTTAGTGATCTAATTAACTTCCTGACCCACATAAGCAGGTATAGCTACACATAGATCCGCGGAGACATATCTTTGTCTATAATTTTATGCCAAATATCTGGGTTACACGGATTAGATTTTGGATGGGTGTAACAAAGTAAGGACTTACATTACACCGGCTTGAGAACATACTTGCGTGTTCCGTTCGTATCGAGAATACGGAACAAGTCTCTTAAAATGTTTGGTACTAATAATTACATATATATAGAACATTTAATTTATAGGCTCTAAACATGTAATTGCAGGGTACCCTAAAACTAATTGGCTACTTACTTTCATTTCAGAACTCAGGTTTTTATCAAAGCAAATTGGCATTTTTTGGTATCCATTCAATTTGATGATAGGTTTTTGCCGGCAACGACCGTTATTGCGGACCGTGCATCTAGATGCGCGTGAGTTTCCGCCGAGACGCTGCCAATGTCGCGATATATAAGGCTTATAAAGTGTGTGAGCGAGTACGGAGAAGCCAGTTGTTGTTCGACATCTGTGGAGTCTACACGTTGAAAATGCATAAGATTACTCTGTTCATCTTGGCGGCAGTGTTTGCCGTAGCCCTCGCAGGTTAGTGCCCCCCCGGTTTTTACCGCCACAGCGTCCGAGCTGACTCATAATTTACTTTTCTAAGTGTCATTTTATGTAATTTCCGATTGGATTCAGACAAAGATCAGTGATCTTGCATGTAATTGGGTTTACTTTGGTGATTCACTTTTTGGTTTGATAAATCAGGAAGGTCACTCGTCCCTGGGATGATTACCCTCGTCAGAGATTAAGGACAACTTACTACAAAGTGTGCAAAATTTTATTTTTGAATAATAGTTGGAATTGCTTCTACCGGGGGTGTATAACTAGACATACAGCCTAAGCCTAGGGGTTACCTACTTGTTGAACATAACCAAGAAACTTGGCCCGAAGCTTTTATTATTGACATCGTTAACTCTTGCTTTTCTATCTATAATTTATTGTAATCGATATCTGGAATGCAGGAGCTTTAACCAGCACAGTTAACCAGTAAGCTCATGTGTTTCAAATCGAAGTTTTGTTGTTAATTAAACGGTATAACAGATAAAGGCGTAGATCCTTTAGTAGGAACGTATAGGATTGTTTTGAACCCTCAAAAACTCATACATTGTACAAAAGCTTTGTAGAGTCTTTGCTAGAGCTGAAATATTACTTATTCTCACTCGTTTTCAGTATTGTTTCGTATGGTTCATACAATATGGGACGTTTGAGCTTACGTTCTTATGTAGGTATAGAATTGTTTTGGATCCCCAAAGCTCATAAATTGTTAAAAGCTTTGTAGAATACTTGCTTGACCTGAAATATTACCTATTCTCACTAGTTTTTACTATTGTTTTATATGGTTCATACAATATAGATTGATCTCATTCAAACACTCATACATTCTTACGTACAGTAGCTTATAACAGTTAGAAATCAAAGCATTCGTAGCTGCATAGCATTTGCAAAAAGTTCTTTCATTCTGTTCTTCATTCGCAACTTTATGGATGGGTACCATGTTACTCAGTAGGATCCTTCGTGTTATAAAAACATGATATTTTTTGTAATTTCTACTTTTAGCATGATGATGTTTGGTTGAATCCTGTCGGTCACGATTAGTTGAGGTCATAGATAAAAAGCAAACGCCTCGTGCTTTAACTACAGCGATTAGTGATGATCTCAGTTTATAATGGTGAATAGCTTCCTGATTCATTGATACCTGCTTACATTCTTCCTTTAATTGTTACTTTAGGTTCAAGGTTTTCTAGTCTGGCTAAATTTTTAGACAGTCATAAAACGTCTGTTTTTCCACTAATTCGTTTTAAAGGAGGAGTCATGAGTAGGTAGGTACCTACACAACTGAGGTGACATTTTGGGAAAAGTTTGCTCCGTAGATTATAATTCTTGTACCATTACATTTCTGATCCCTGTATATTTAACTAGCTAGGGACCGAACGTGATCCATCAAAGTTCAGTAATGCCCCTGAGCTGTGAAACCTACTTGGCTACTTGATATGTATAAAGGACTCACTAGTATGAGCACGAATGACATATATGTGCATTGTGCACATTCCAGAAGGACAGTACTATGTTCCCCGCGCCTACTACACTATAGACGCGGAGGGCCACGAGTCTGCGCGGGTGCCGCTGCGCCGCCTGCGCCGCTCCCTGCAGCCCTACCCCTACGCGTCCGGCGGCCCCGACTCCAATGCCAACGCCAACGCCAACGCTGAAGCATGTAAGTTATTTTCATTATTAACCTACTAATATTATCGATGCGAGAATGTGTTTTTGTTGTTTTGTTATTCTTTTAGGCACGGATCGACGTGATTTTTTGCATAGATATGGGTAGTGTAAGGGCCGAATGTTAACATAGTTCTTTATGCTGGAAAAATCCCCCGAACGGGACCAAAACTGCAGAAGAAAACTAGTTCAGTTATAAAATAAAAAGATCTAAGTACTGGCGTAGCGATCATGCCACGTCCGTCTCGTATAAGAAAGCCAGCATATTGTGAGCGTATAATTGACCAATCGCGATTTTTGATTACCTGCTCGCCTTATCCTACGTTACTGATCAATTCGTTTCGTGTAAACACTTCTTTGGTTTATAAAACTGGAAAATCCTTATCTTTCAGAGGTTTTCAGGTTAGTGTGAAGCATGTAGGCGTAGTAGGCATGCATAACGTTTGTTTCTCTTGTGGTACAGTGCTACTGATATTATGTGCAGTGCATAAACTCGTGTAACTAAATATAACGGTCTCGGCCATGATCTAAACGCTCCGTAATGTGTTATGTCGTTACATGTAAGTACAGTAATGTGCATGTTTTACTCTTCAATAGAAGCCGCAATACGTTAATGGCACTGAAATTCTGAAAGTCACACTCTAACGACCGTGCGCATAATTTGTGAAAACAAAAAACGCTCAGCTTTATATGCAACACAATAACCCATAACAGAATAACCTAGTGTTGGAACGTACGGAATGTCTAATGTCGAGCTACTGACAGTCTGAGGCACTCTCGTTTGTATAATTTTCAAAGCAAATTGAAAATTGTATCTAGGCTCTATACACAGCCTGCGTAGTTTAAATATAATAAGTAAGTAGCTAGGTTAATTAGTATAGGCCCTGGAGAAAAGACTTTGTTTTGTATTACCTCTGGAAATGAAAATGTTTGTACTAAAAAGGTCCAATTGCAAGATTCAACTGCTTTGGAACAATACTAACAGTATGAAACGTTGCTACTACAAGTCAGTTGTAGTAGCACAGGCAAGTCGTCATATCTAAAAGCTGTATTCAATAAAAAAAAAGTACATTAGTTCAATTATTATGAATAAACCGGTCATGCGGTTTACCACTAAGAATAGTGATTCACTCAAACCACTTTCCTAGCTGGAAAAATATTAGAATGATGATGCAGAAAATAATAAATAGGTAAATAAGTAAGTTCTCCACATCTGAGCAGGTAGGAACTTAACATCTTCAGAATCAAAAGTATTTGTGAAAAGTAGTTCTTAAAGTACTTACTTAGCTCTTGACAGCCAGAGCTTCATAAATCCATTAGCTTATTTGCAGACATACATATATTCAATGAGGCTCAACGTGTATTAACTTGCCTGCATATTGAGATAGCAATTGAAAATCGACTTGACAAGAGTGTAAAATATACTAGAGGCCAATATAATAAAATACTGTTACGCCGATATGATGTTCAGACTTCAGGTAACACTATACATCAAGGCTGTGTGTAGTCACACGAAAATTAGCAATTGAGTTTTTGATCGATGTGACAATGTGTTGTTTATGGTACTGACAATGATTCTTTACTGATGTTAGGTGCTGTTCCGTCATTACGTCATTTATGATTAATTACGCGTTTGTTCTTGAACAAGTGAAGATTATTAAGAAAAGTTATACCTTATAATTTACTTGAAGTGAAGGTTTTTCTCGAAAAAATAAATATTTTTAATGCCAAGGTTGCAATCATTTAGAGAAGTATCTTCCTATTATATTGCTTACTATGCAGTCTCAATAAAAATAAGCGTATCCAAAATGAAGCTTTATTTAGCATTTGAACTTAAGTATCAATTCATTCCGGTCCTTGAATTTTGCACAGAATTTATTTCTTGGTCACGAATTTCTAAAGATTTGTTATTTATTACTAAATGTAATCGTGCGTAATCGGTCATCATTATAAGCGTATCCTTTGTTGTTTTTAAATCATTTTATTTGTCATATGATTTTATACATTTTTCGTGCACGGCCCTGTTAAGCAAACCTATTCAATTCGTAATTCGACTTATAATTTTGAATCAAAGATTCTACAACAGCCTTACCGATTCGAATGGCCGACGAGGGCTAATCGCAATTTCAAGCCCATTGTTATGCACTAAGTGCATTTCCCGACTTAGTATGCACAATCACAGTACAAGCTGTAGGTACGCGGTACATATAATTGTCGTCGAATGTAGAACGGGGACGTGTCGAGTAAGCTTAAAAGTGTTGCGGCTGCGACGCCGTCCGTTCATCTAACGGTCTCGGAATTCTCCGGGCGACGCGACGGTCAAGCGGTCTATACGCACAAAAAGTGATCGATAAACATCACTCGGGGCCCGAAGAATAAGTGGAGTAGTTACCGTTTGGTCATAAATTTCTATTTAATGCGACCCACATCATTTTATTTGATTCGGGTTTGAGTCGGTTTATTAACAGGTTTACGCTTGTGCTCCTTTCTATGACCGCTGTTCTGTATCTTAATTTGAGATAGTATTGGATTTGTTATTTTAAAGTTACGAATTTCGCCTTTCAAACTTTTTCATATAATATGGATAGACTGGTAGCTTGTAGGTAGTGTTATCGGTTGTCGTAAACCTAATACCGTTATTTGGAGCGCAGACGAAGCTACCTACTAATATTACAAACAAGTCGTAACGACTATAAGGAGTCAAACGCACCATGCCCCATATAAATCTTATCACGAGTCGATCACGCGGTTATCATCTATATTACATAGGCTACCCTAACATTCAGCTGCTGATAGCTACTACCTACCTACCTACAATGTAAGGTCCTAAGAGAATGTTCGCACAATCACCAGATTGGTGATCGTGGTGTATACCTGCGTATTACCCGTGCTTATATCTGGTAGGTACTTTTTAGCAGGCCTACACTGTCCTCCCATACGTGTGTATTATCGTATCATCACTGTAATTTGAACATAATGTAAAAACCATTTATTTTTAAAAGAGTAACCGTTGAGTTTCTTGCCGGCTCTTCTCCATTGGAAACGATCAATTACCGGAAATGTGCTCCTAACTTAAGATGTTTTATAAGTGCCCATGTATGTTTATGTGAAATAAAATATTTCAATTTGAATTTAATACATATCGCAATAGACTGAAGACAATGCTTTCAGCGATAGGTAGTCCATGGAAATACAGAGGTAGGGTTTTATGCTTGCATCTGGAATACCTAGGTTGTAGGCATTTTTTTTTGGGAAAATAGGCTGATATACAAATTATTTCACGAGTCCTTTGAATAAAAGCCTTTTTTACTTTAATCTTAAACCTACTGTTTTCGAACATCATCTAATATGCTTACCTGTGTTTTCAGACGGTGGTGGTACCGCGAATGCGAACGCGAACGCTCGCGCGTCCTCTGGCGGTTGGGGTGGCGGCCGCGGAGGTGGCTACGGCGGCAACGGTGGCTGGGGACTACCCTCCGGTGGATATGGCGCTTCTAACCCTGCGCTCAGGTAATAATGATTAAATGAGGATCTAGTTAGTTACATGATAATTAAAAATACTAGGATAAATATGCCAGTCACAGGTTGATAGCCTGATTACCGGACGTATACTTAAGTATAAACAGTCGTGGAATATTTTTTTATTGTACGCCTAAGAATGAAGAACCTGTGCGGCTGACCTCACAGTGGCCTTCATTTTGCTAAGAAGAATGAAAGATATTGGCTTCATTTGACACTTATTTTGGCTAAGCCACGTATATAAAAGATGCCAAGTCCATTCACACGATCATTCAGTCTTTATTTTCATACATCAAATTCAGTTCACAAATATGAATGAGTTCCCACGCAAATTAAAGTGGCATGTGAACGTAGAAAAGCTAATACGTTCATCTTACCTGCATTTCATGACTACAATCAATTTTACGTGCTGCCCTAATCTCTTTAAATTAAAGTAATGATTTAATCTGAAATAACCAGCAACTAACATGTATAATTTTGTGTGTTCCTAGGCACTAGGTTGGCGGCAGTGAATAACTAGACTAACTCCATGGTGTCGGCCCATCCATTCTGAACGCGTATTTTCCACCAGTTGCACGCCCGCTGCGCTCTGCGCACGCGCACCGCTGTGCAACTGCCGGAAGATTCTTTCCTATTTATTGTTATTAATTATTAATACATTAGCCTAATAAATGTTTTAAGCAATGCCATTTGATTCATATTTTGATACAAATTACCTCATCCTGTGAGAGAAAAGTCTTACATTACCGACTGATTTGGTGAAAACATTTTCATTTCGTAACTGAAAGCTACTATAATATTTAATGATATTGCTCAAGTTCCTACTCAGATAATATATGCCAGTAGAATCATTTTAGTAACCAATTTCTATATTTACTTTAATCGAACACTGATGTCGCAGCTGTTTGCACAATAGCATTCAAAAGACATCAACGCGTTTAATTTCGCTGCACCTTTGTGACCCGCAACGAGAGTATTTTAAATTGTCCCAAAAAATATATTCTGTATTGTCAAACTATCTTAATATATTATTGGAAATGTTTATTATTATTTTTCATTCATAATAATACAAAACAGTGTTAATATTTCTTTATTTACAATTTTTTTACGCACACATATACATATGTATAAACAGACAAGAAAAAAACAGACAAGAAAAATAGGTACAAAGGTGATGCTTATTTCATAAAAAGTCTCTTCCAGCAAAATAAGAAAAATAATTAATGGGTATTATAATAATGATTAATATTTTAAGTAAATTGATTAATAGGTATTTAGAACAGGTGAAATATTGAATGAATAATACAATGCCCTACTTAATTGTATGTCCACATTATGTTATTGAGAATACTAATTGAAATACAAAAACACAAAAATAGTTCCGCTCAAGATAATGGTGGGCGAATAGTTGAAAATTGCTAAAGTCGTTGACAAATATTTTTAATACTCGAGTAGGTATTACAATTTGAAAATATGAAACATGGCAAACCCCGTAGACAAAACCAACAACCAGTGGTCCATATTTGCCCCTGGATTGCGACAGCTGGAATTCATGGCTCTGCCCAGCAGTGGAATGATATAGGCTAACAAGAACAGTTGCTTCATTGTACGTGGTCATAATCTTATGATGTTAGACCTGGCTCCGGGCTCGATCATGTAATGGAAGGATCCAGTTCTAATCCTAAGTATCACCCATTCATAACATTTATCTACCGACCCTTCTTCAGTATCAGTCGGCCAGTACCCTATTCGCGTAACACACTTTCAATAACAATCTGACCAATCATTTTGAAGGATTATTACTAATCCATTGCTCGAAAAAATTGTCTGTTAACAACGCAAATAACGCAATGAATGTTGTTGAACTGTCAAAATGAAAGCCATTGCTACTCTTAGTGTGGCAATTACCCCGCTGTTCGTAAGGTGCACACAGATTGTGCGGTCGATCGATGTCATCGACCGTTATGATCGATCACTGTGGTGCAGGCAGTTAGATTAAGTTTGTCGATCGATCATTACGGTGTTTCTCTGCTCTTGATATGAGAGTGGTTTTAGGTTGATACTATACCCTACTATCGAACAAAAAATCAATCAACTTTATTTTTTATTTCTCACCACAATATAAGTACTTAAGTTATTTTACATTGGTCAGATTCGACAATGACACATAGTTCAGATAAGTACATATTGTGAGAGACTGGTGCCTAAGCTAGGCTCGTGGCCTGTGTTTCAGGACACCACGATCCCAACCCTTTACATTTTCATTTTTATAAATTATGTACGAGTACTAAGCGCGGTGACTAAGTTGGTGAGTTCTATTTATTTTGAATAATATCTAGGTTAGGTAAACGAGACGAATGTTAGTAGACGTGTAGTATGGGTGATTGTGTGGGTGCATGAGTGTGTGAGAATGTGTGATAGTGTGTTTAGGTCTTTATAAGGATGTTTTCAGTATCATCATAGTTTAATTTTAGTAGCCAGGCAGTTAGCCTCTTTTGCCTTTATTCTTTGTGAGACTAAAGATATGTAACACCTTTTGAGAATTATTGTATTGTGCCACCTAGATAGCAAAAGAAACGCCTTGCAAAAAGAGTTTTATGACGTAGGCGATGGCGCTCCACTGGGTCAAATCGTCTTTCCCCTGGACAGCGTTGGATTATAAACCAAGAGAGTGTGATGTCTCAACAAAATGTGCAATATAAATAGTTGACGCACTGTCAGGATTTTATTTTCTTTATATAACTGTTCAGTGGGTAGCGATACGGTCGAAAAGACGACACTTTCAGTATAGCTCTTTGGGTTCTTTCAATTTCTATTAGGGTAGTTTTCGGAGCTCCAGCCCAAGAGGTGATGCAGTAGCATATTATAGATTGAGCAAGAGTACGCTGATTTCATAATATTTTTATCGACGACAAATCTCAGTGTTTTGAACACGTGTATTAGTTTCTGTAATCTGTTACTAAGGGTGGTAATATGGTCTTGAAATCTTAGGTTTTTGTCGATTGTTATTCTCAGGTATTTTACCTTCTCAGCCTTGGTGGTTCGCAGTTACAACTACGGGTGAGTGGGTTTGTGCAAGAGTGAGCTACAGCTGTTTGGAAGGATCCATTGTTTTTCATGGAGAATGCTATGTAACCAGTTGGATACCGTATTAAAGCCTAGTTGTGCACACTCATAGGCATCTTCCCACGAGCTTGCGCTGAATAAGAGGGCAGTGTCATCAGAAAAGCTAATGATTTTGCCATTGTGGATAGTGAGCGTACCCAGATCGTTGATATAAATGAGGAATAGAGAAGGTCTGAGGACCGTCCCTTGGGGCGTGCCGTACTTAATTATTTGATCCTCATTGATGAATTCTTCTATTCTCTAACTTTAATTTCTGGGTACGCTCACTCAGATAGTATTTAAAGAGGTCCAGAGGAAGTCCTCTGATTCCCTAGCTTTCCATCTTACGTAGAAGAATTGGGACAGAAAGCGTGTCGAAAGCCTTAGTAAGATCTAGAAATATGGCCATAACTTTATTCCCACTATCCATGTTTGTGACCACATAGTCTGTCAACTCATGGACCGCCTCAGAGGTGGATTTGCCTGAGCGAAACACAAATTGCGCTGGTGCGATAAGATTCTTTTTTTCCAAGTAGCTCACAAGTCTGCTGTTCATTACCCGTTCCAGTATTTTGGAAAAAGCAGTTAGCACAGATATAGGTCTGTAGTTATCAACACGGTTCCTGTCCCCACTCTTGTAGGATCGGATGAATTATGGCTTTTTTGACACGTTAGGAAATTTACAGGTTACATAATTATGTACGTTATCGGAGGCACAATCACAGCCGCATGCTTTTTCAAGAGGTCACCGGATATCCCATCCCATCCCGCGGCACAGTTATTGCCGAGCGACATTAACATTCCGGCTACCTCTTCCTCATCTGTTGGGAGCATAATCCATGGATTGCGTTCTGTTAGTTAGGTTTCCCTTTGTAGCTTTTGTTTGTGTACTCTTTATGTTTTTAGCTAGTTTTTCATCTATTTTGGCAAAATAGTCATCGACATGGTTTACAAAATTTTGTGGTATACTTGATGAGGCTAATAATTGTGTTGATGTGTTGGTTTTCCTTTTCTGCTTGAGATATTATTTATAGCCGACCATAATTGTTTAGTGTTTTTTCAAGCTATTTGGATCTCATTTTTTCCAAATTCTATTTTTAATTTCCTTAATCATTTATTACAATAGTTTCTGTACCTAATAAAAGCGATTTCTAAAATCTCATTAGTGTCTCGATGTCGCATACAGCGAAGTAAACCAGGTGTAATCCATGGCTTTAATATTTGTTTACGGTTCGGAGTCTTACTAGATTTGGAGTTTTGGTCTATCACGTCTTTTATTAATCTAGTTATTGTTACCCCTGCCACATGTAGATCTTGGGTCTTGTATACTTCACTGAAGTCTAGTTGTTTTAGGTCTATGTCTATGTTAACATAATTAAAACGAATACAATTTTTTGTAATTATTTTAGGCATTCGTTTTGACAAGAATAACATTACTGTCTCATGATCAGTTAGAGCAGAGTGTGCGACTGAAGTAGAAGCAGGTAGTCGAGTTTTCAGTATAACGTGATCAAGACAAGCTTATCTTGACCACGTCCAAGCTTGTCTTGTGGTCACGTAGGTATTGTATGAGATGAGCAGGTAAAAGGCCATGGGTAGCCAGTAAGTTTAGGTAGGAATGTTTAGCGGAATCCTTGGAGTGTTCATGTATATTTATATTGATGTCTCCCGTAATAATTATAATATCGTATTTGGATAACCTACTTTTCTTCTTTGTTTTTTGAGGATGGGAAATCATCGAATGGCCCCCTCCCGCTCTGGGTGGAGCAGAAGGGAGTGTCAGACTCTTACTGACTAAAACCCACCCGTGTTCCTTCCTTAGCCCTTTATGTACCAGGGCAGCGGTAACCCTTTCGGACGATCCCGCTACGCCGGCAGGCTTCGGCCCTGTCGGGCCCCGTCAACTATGCTGACATCTCTTTGAGGCGCACGTGGAACACATACGCGCCGTCCGGCACGGGCCTGGTCCTGATCGGACGGAGAGCTACCCATTGCTCTCCGCCCGTGGATAACCTACTTAGGGTAATATTTAGGGAGTTTAGAAAATTATTTAAGTCTTTGTAAGCTGGCGGGCGGTATATCGCTAAGAGAACAGTATTTCTATCGATTTTTATCGAGACAGTTAGCATCTAAGAATGATGGCTACTCTGCAACTAGCTGCAGTTTTTTATGCACATACAGGACTATTCCTTCATTTTGTGTATGATTGTTGTTGGTAAGGTAAATAAATAGTTATAGTTCGTCAACTCAGGAATATTATGGGCGTTAGGAAGCCAACACTCGGTTAATGCGATTATGTCCCAGTCAAGTTTTGTCCGAGCAAGTGTAGTCATAAAGCCCGTTATATTTTTATTTATTATACTTCTTATGTTCTGTGTAATGATTTTAAGTTTTTGATTAGGTATGAAATTAAAATAGTTTTTCATTGGCTCTAAGTTTTATTTTATTGCTAGTTTCAAATTTCAATGAAGTAGAACAAATAGCTATGTATTAGTAAAATATTTTTTATGATTTAAAGCGATAAATGTCGACTGGTCGACGTCGATCTACCACAATCTAATCCCACTTAACCGCATCATTGTTTGTCGACCATCTCATCATCATCTGGAGCTGCAGCTGAACACCAGTATTTTACATGGAGCGACTGCCACCACAACCCAGTTACTGGGTAACACAATACCGCTTGGTATGACTAGTTGTCAGGCTTTGGGGCTAACTACCCGTAACAACTGTCATAGCTCTACGCACGATAGCCGTGACCATTTTATTTAGGTGCCTTCCAAAGCACGGAGGGGTCTAGCTATAGCCACCCATCCACAGGCCGACCTCGGCAGCCTTTGCTTAGTCTTGAAGATCGACCCATGCGGCTTTTATTATTTAGCCCCGAGCGCTGCTGTGTTGTCTGTTGGCTATCATAGTAATATCACATTTACTTACTTCCCCAGTTCTGGAATGACTCGTCGTCAGTTCGGGCCGGTGCAAGGGCGCTCGGTGTCAGCCAGCACCTCCGTAGGTGTGGATGAGTCCGGAGCCGGATACTACGACCAGTCTTCATCAGTTCACTAATGACTATTGCTGTCCTAGTTCAACCACTGCATAAGATATAAGCATTGTAGATTTATAAGTATATCTTCAGTTCCGGGAATACTTATCAAGAATTCACTCAGCTATGTTGCCCGTAAGCTCTCATGTATCGTTTTAACTACAGATCAAATTCTGTTGGTCAGTGTATGCACCGATGAACAGCATTTATACCCGTTGGCACTAACACTAGGTGACACTTAAATGAATACCTAAATAAAAGTGCACTGTTGGATTTACAACTTTATGCACTGAGCCGAGCGTTGGAACTCCAGCAGCGCGCTTTCATTTATCTGTCGTCTAGTGTTAGTGTAAATAGGTATAAGTGTTAGGTAATGCCTTCTGCATTGATTCGTAGACTATTACTACTTACTACGTGATATAATTTCATGAGACACGTTCTGTTTTAGAGTCCTCGATACAAAGGTACGAGAAATGAGTGTTAAATGCCGTGTTGTACATAATTTATAGCTTATGCGGTTGTTGCTGATACCCAAATTTATAATGAAATAGCATCTATGTAAGTACCTACTCGTCTTCCATAGTTTAGTACCTATTTGTATAAGATTGATACATACTACATTAATTTTCGGGAAGATAATTATATTTTTTATATGTGCAATAAATAGGAATCATTCGGTGAAAACGTATCAGGATGGTAACAATTAAAAATTAAACTTTGAACACAATTTATTTTATTTTATTGCCTTTATAAACATTTATAGTATAATTTTACCAAAGTGCGTGAAGTGTTATATTTAAAATTATTATTTAAAATTATTTTATCATCAAACCCGTACTCGATGTATTAAAGAATCTCGTTCGTAAGATCTAAATTAAAGAAAATAAATCTCAGCACCTCTTTGATGTATGAGTTTAAAGAAAACCTGGTTTTAAAATAACCAGTCGTAAACGGCAGGCTGTAAAAGCAGATGCAGCGCATAGTTTATGCAGTGACCCAAAGCAAGTGCAGTGATCGTACGTACGATGTAGCCCGAGCTTAAGGTTCATTTCCTGTTTATGAAGCGAACTAGTTTAGTACGTGTTGTCAAGATATGATTTTTACTAAAACTGTTTCTTAAAAACTGAACTGACCCGATTATGGTGTAAATTTTCTTAACTTATAATATTTGGCAAGCACAAGTTGTTCTTCACACTTTGTAGACAATGTCAATATTTGCCAAAAGAAAACATAGAAACTCAAAAAAAAAGTGCAATAACTTAACTACCTAATATTTACGGTCAGTCAGTTGCTAAATTGACATACTTTCGGCTTATTTGTGGGGCAGTTCCAACCTGTACTGTGGCCTGTTGTACCTGTATCCTTGGTCCTGGGTGGGCTCAGGCGCGGGTACTGGGGCCGGCACTGGCGCAGGCACGGGGGATGGGAATGGTGCGGGCTGCACTGGAGGCACGAAAGGTGGAGTCACTATCACTGCGTCGTCAGTAATCCCCACGTCCCGACCCGACGGGATGAAGCGCTGACCGAACTGTTGAGGGAACTGCTGTTGAAACTGTTGTGGAAACTGCTGACCAAATTGCTGGGGTCTCTGCTGAGCCACCTGTTGGTAAACCTGCTGCTGACCCGGATAGAAGTTTCCAGGAGCTCCGTAAAGCGGAGACACATCATACTGATTGGGCACTCCGTATTGCGTAGGCAATTCC
This sequence comes from Apamea epomidion, assembly GCA_947507525.1. Taxonomy (NCBI): domain Eukaryota; kingdom Metazoa; phylum Arthropoda; class Insecta; order Lepidoptera; family Noctuidae; genus Apamea; species Apamea epomidion. Next base: position 11,355,814 of record OX382225.1, read on the forward strand.
ATACGACCAAACATGGATCCCAGGAACGGGAACTTGTTAGTCAAAGTTGCCCATAGTCCAGTGCCGCCAACTTGGTTGCTGCCCTGGTTGCCCCAGAAGAGTCTTTGCGACGGCTCCTGGATAGAGTTCGGGACCTGGTTGACGCCTGCTGTATATGGGTCGTTTGGTCCGGAGTAGTAGGGTGCTTCTCTTTGCGGGTAGTACGCTACACTACTCCCTAAAAACAGAAAACACACCGTTAGTTTTCTAACAAATAAAATAAAAGTATCGATTGTTAATTAATTTCACTGCACGTACCGACTAAAAAGCACATCACAAAACCGATGTTCGCATACATTTTCGAACGAGTTGCTGAACTCCAACTGTGAGCTATTGTTGCTCGTCTTTCCATTTATACCTCCTCTATTTGCTCCTAAACGAGGACCTTGAAGAAAAATTCTCGTAACCCAGTATTGAAAGTGTGAGGTAATGGCGGCTCACCCAGCGGTGGACGCGGCGTGGACAATAGGTGGGACATCTAGGTGACTCGTGCGCCGCCGCCCGCCGGCCGCACGCACAGGTTGTATCTAAATCATTCCACATGTGTCCACTAAAAGCAACAATGGACATTTCACAATATGTAAATGAACTTTACTTCAAACTTTTATCAAATGCTGCTGGTTACGCCATCTTATAAGAACAGAGAGAAACGAATCTGATTAATACGCGTTGCAGCGTTATCCACTTATTTACCAGGACATTTCTAACAGGATTCATCTCGTCGGTTCTGCGTAACAGACGTAAGTTGAGACGTCTGTTTAGGCACATTACCTATAATGTTTTCTTAATCTTGGTTAATGTATGGTAGTAGGAACAGCAATATTTATTATATTTTCTGAAAGCTCAATTCTATCTCTGAGGGTCAATTTTCGTAATTTTAAGCACGTTCACAGTGTAATCTCAGTCTTAATCTGTCAAAAATACCTCTAATTTCCCTACATTTTGACATTTGTTTGTCGCTGAGATGAGACTGCAATAAGATTTTGAACTTTTTAAATTATGAGAATTGGTCATCTGATCAGTCGAGCTGCTGTCAAGTCTAATGTTTGCTTGACACACGCATAACACTTGTAATGGATAAAATTAGTTAACCAAAAATGACACAACCAACTGATCATATATTCTCACTTGAGAACTGACAACAGATTAACTGTTCAGATTTTCAGAAGGAAGAGAAATCTGCACTTTTGAGCTGAGCAGAAATAATATTGAAAAGATTATGCAAAATGAACACACACTGTATACGATAAAGATTCGTGAAAAATGCATTGAGTCGCGTGTGCGTGTGTTTACTCAACATAATCGGCATTATTCATAAGATAACAAGGTAGGTGTTTGTCTTCGCTTGTCATGGTGTTGTCGCCCGCAGAAGCGTTTTGCGAAACGTTGCTCAACACCTCACCCGAAGAAACAGACTCCATACGGAATAGATAAGGATGTTTACACGGTCGCACCTCACGATTGTCCACGGTACACGGTCGTGATGACTTATTCATAGTTTCCGGTGTTCTGTTGGCTTAACATACTCTAATTATTGTAATTGTCACTTCATAGCAAGGACCTTCGCTAGTCTTAAAAGTTCTCATCAGAAGGCCAATTCCCGTACTTACTTATAAACTTTCAAAGTCTAGTCGCAATCTCATCTCAGCGACAATCAATGTTAACTTGTCAAAAATGAAGGGAAATTACGAGTTTTTTTTTTGACAGGTTGAGAACCAGACCGTGAACGTTTTTAAAATTACGAGAATTGCCCCTCAGATCGGCAATCTGTTTACTCTCAGCGCCTGCCATAAATGATTGCTTAAGGTTATCCACTTCATACGATTGTAAGTACTCATATTAAGCACTTGCTAGGCGCTACGATTTACACATCTATCTAACAAGTACCTAATAAGTAGATTAAATATTTACGTTGAAATATGTAATAAAATTGACCTACCTAATCTGAAAGCGTTTTCTATCTACCATGCAGCTTTGAACTCTTGCACAAATCTTTTTCTCCACATTATGCTTCATAAAATATTCTTCTGTTAATAAAACATAGTCGATTCATTAATCTTTATTAATCTTATCTTAAAATCTACCCAGTTTAAAGTTCAAGCATTGTGCAGGGAAAGCTAAGCGGTCATCAGTTGACCCGCGCAGAGTTTCGCGACACCGCGGCCGTGCGTGTGCGGTCAGCTCATGTTATTGTGGACATAGATTAAGCTACTGGATATTACGATGACTTCTTTTGTAATTTCTAATATTAAAAGCATAAACTAATATTTGCCTACTACCTATATTATATTAGCTGTTTCATCATATATTTCGGTTTAAACTTCAAATAATAATAATTTATGAGATGTCATTTCAATTCATTCAATGATCTATCATTTAATTTTGACCTATCGTTGTTCTACACCTTATAATTTATTTTTCCACCTTTTTTTCGACATCTTTTAGTTTGGTGATTTGCTGCTTTCATACATTTAGTAGCCGTGCCGTGACGTTGACCCTGCGCCTGATCTCTCTCCGGTCGTATCGGATTGGCGTCCCATCGGACTATGAGAGTGAGGAAAGAGAGAATGATTGTGTAAGGAAAGCTGGTCGAAGGCTGGTCTCCGCTAAGATTGGTCGCCATGGCCGAAATTCTGCCTGAAGGACTATTACATTTAGTAGGCATCTAACATCCTAAAAAGCGCAAACTCTCCTCCGTCCTTTCTCTTAATCAGAGTAGATATCTACCATATATTATGCAACTTGACTTCAGAAAAAGCTGTTGTATAATTCAGAAAAGCATTTTACATAGTGAGGAATTTCACTATCCAGTTATAAGTTTATGGGTACTCCGGTTCGTCTTAATATCTTTTTCTGCAAGAATATAAATATAATACTTAAACTTGTTTATAATAATCGTGACGGCATTATACGACGTATGCTTGATAAATAAGTTACGAGCAGTGTTGAATGAGGAAGTCCAACTAGGTTTAGACACCTCTAGAGTTAGAATTGATAAACTTAACTGTATTCCGCGTGTGGGTAACGAAACCAGGAAAGCAACTAGAAAGATGAATGACGTTCTTGATTAACACGGCGTGGGACGAAGTAGAAATGAACGAAAACGAAGCAAAAGGATTATGAGTACCTACTACTTGGACTGTGGGAGTATGTAAGATCGTAGCAGGTGGCGTCCAGTAGGTTCTGCTTTCCCCCATGGAAAGAAGGCTTGAGTTTATGTGTGTGTATGTAGGTACTTAATATTTATTTTTCAGTAAGTACCTAAGTTTAATGACTGAAAATAAGAATACCAAACAGCTACAAAATTTACATTTTTGCAATAGGAAAGTAAGGCTGGGCGCCTTTATTTATTTTCTTATATATACTTTATTGTACACCATAAAAACACATAGCACAAAAAATACATGACACACTACAAATGCTTTTAATTATTATAGAGTGGATGTTTTAAAACCTCATATACCTACCTGCAAGGTGTAATTAAAATAACGTTGAGAAAGACGTTAAGAAAGTTGTTCTTATTGATGAGTACAATGAACAACATTTCAGGTTTTCAGTTATTTCAATTACACCTAGTAAGTACTGTAGGTTTGTAAGTTGAAAAACATAAGGTTGGTCTGATTTTAATAATAATAATTATTCTGAATCACGACTACCATAAATCAGTAATGATAACTAATGGGACTTGTCGTTTTTTTTTTGTGGCAGGCACTACGCAATTTAATAATTGACTGATGTTATCTTCTTCGCGTGTTTTGGGATAGAAATGTAAGATGTAGGTGTAGCGTTAAGGTACGGTGACCAAAGGAGATAAGTAACCAGGGTCGTCGGATACAATTGAAGTTTAGTAAGAAACCGATGAATGTTTTCGAATAAAATTTAAATTAATTAATAGAAAACAAATAGTTCATTTATCAAATTAAATTTCATTCGAAAACATCCATTGGTTCCTTACTAAACTTCAACTATATCCGAGGACCCTGGTTACTTATCTCCTTTGGTGACTGTACATCCTTCTCTGCCGAATAAACGTTTTTAATCGAGCTTGATAATTTATTAGGTAAGTATCTAAACTGTGACACAATAACTTTGTTAGGGTTGTCATTTGCGAATTAAATTAAATCTTCACTTTTTTTAACCCCCGACGCAAAAACGACGGGGTGTTATAAGTTTGACGTGTCTCTCTGTGTGTGTGTGAGGGTGTGTGTGTGTGTGTGTGTGGGGGGGTGTGTCTGTGTGTGTGTGTATGTCTGTCTGTGGCACCGTAGCTCCCGAACGGATGAACCGATTTTGATTTTGTTTTTTTTGTTTGAAAGGTGAATTTGTTGGGAGTGTTCTTAGCTATGTTTGATGAAAATCGGTCCAAGGTGGCCGCCGCCACAAAATGGCGGATTACATATTTTTTCACAACTCCCTCAATATGGGTATTAAATGAAAGGGCTTGACGATTAGAATACTATACACTATGATAAATTTCAAATCCAAGATGGGCGCCACCACAAAATGGCGAATTACATTTTTTTTATCACAACTCGCTCAATATGGGTATCAAATGAAAGGGCTTGACTAGTAGAATACTATACACCATGATATATTTCAAATCCAAGATGGCCACCACCACCAAATGGCAAATTACAAAAAACCTGATTAAACACCAAATTACCTGAATCTTAAAACGCATGAAAATAAAAGAATTGAAATACATATTATGGAGTCCCTACAAAAAGCATGAAATAAAAAATTAAATTTAAAAAACCCCCGACACAAAATAATAATAAAAATAGTATGAATGTGAAAAGCCCAAAACAATAAAAAAAAAACTATTGAAAAAATTGCCACAAATAGAACAAAAAAGATATAAACGTGAAACCCTATAAAAAGATAAAAATAACCTTGAAATTATGACCCTATGTAAGTACCTACGTATGAAATTTTTTGATTAAATGTTGTCCCGTCGGAGGACCGCTACTATTTTAAACTTTAACAGAACGTTAGGCTAATAATTAGAGCGGTCCCCCGACGGAACAACATCGCTGTACCCAAAGTGGCTTATGTATGATTGAACTAATATCAAAATATTTGGACGATAGCGATAATTCACCAGAAATTAAGAGTTAATGTGGTATATGCCAAACGCAAATCGGACCTATTAAAAATGGTGCCGAGAAATATGGAGAGATTTAAAAAAATGGTTCATTAGATGACATCAGTGGACCAAAAACATCTAAGAATAGTGGCGAAAGAGATCTGAAAAGGAAAAGCAATACTTAGTTTAGCTGAAGAAAAAATTTTTAGAATCAAGATTTCTGCTTGTGCTAGCTGTATCGAAGATGTGAACAAAATGTTCTGACAACTTTTTTATGCGAGTCCATTTTGCTTTCCTGTGTGATCCGTTGTGCCGGCCGGGTTATGAAGGTAAAACGGACCAGTTTAAGCTTTTAGAGATCATCTAATAACGAATATATCGAATTCTAATTAATAAGTAGCGTAGAGTAAACGTTGTGGATAAGTTTTACTCTGAAAAATGTTAGTAAAACGAATAGTTTTTTTTCTAAATTAATTCTTGCTAAAATTGTCCGTTCTTCGTTCTCTTCTCCTACAGTATTTATAAGTATTTAAGTCAAGCAAACGAGAATAATATATACCTACTGAGTGATTTAAACAGTATTAAAATAGCGCCAAGTTAATTCCATGGCCAACTTGACATGAGTAACAAGCAGTCGGTATAACCACTTACAATATAAGTATGTATACTACTCAGACTTACAGCTACAAAAATACACTTTGTGGTACCTACCTGGATGGGCTACCAGAAACAATTTTCATACAAAGAAAAAGCAAGAAGACGTTGGAATTATACATTGTACCTAACCCATTCCACTGAGTTTCGTAGAAACCATCAATCGGGCTTTGGTCCCTAAGGCTAAGCCTAGTCAGCCTACATAGGCTGACTAGGCTTAAGTCCGAGCACATGCTCTTATTCCGGAAAAAGGAAACCACCTTCACAAGAGGAGAGCAGAGGTGGCCCAGTGGGAACAGTGGGAACGGCCCCAACCTACGAGTTGTAAGTCGTGGGTTAGAACTCTTCACTTTGTGTCATTTAATTCATTACCACTGCTCTCAAAACGGTTAAGGAAAACATCGTGAGGAAACCGGCATGTCCTTGAACCAAAAATTCCAAGACACGTGACATCTACCAATCCGCACTGAACCTGTGTCGTGGATTGTACATATATAGCCCACTCTCTCAAGAGAGGAGGCCTGTGTCCCAGCAGTGGGAACATTATAGGCTGATTATGTATGCTTTATGTGCTTCACGAGATGAACAATGACATTCTTACTAGGCTTAGGTTCTAAGGCTTTTTTATAAACGTAATAATATTACATCATACTTTTTCCATAGTGACATCCTTAGGTGCAAAGATTATGAACAAAAAGCTAGCGGTCACCGCTCGGTGACACAAGGTGACTGGCTGAGATGATGAGCCTGATATTATTATTTTTTTAACTAAATACACCATATAGCACTGCATGACGTGGCTACCAGCAAAAAGTCGTTAGTTATTCTACACGTGAGTGTTTATTTAAATGTTAACGAAATGCCACGCAACACAATGGCCAATTGAATTCTCTAAGCTGTATTTTTTTCAATTTATTTTTAATTTAATTCATCTATTATCTCTCTTCCCAGAGGAGATCAAACAATCGGAGAACACAAAGATTCCTGCCTAGGAATGAGCAGCACTGCCACAGCATCAACAAATATACATAGGAACGCTGATGGAATCTCCCGAACATTACGTATTTTCCATTGAAGTTTATTGTAGGTTTTTTTTCCCATAAAATCAACTATCAAAAGTCATTTGATTAGTAGGTATCTCTATCTACTTGGTACTTCATGGCTAGCGTATGGAACTAATAATAGGTAGGTGAGTATTCCCTACGAATACCTATGTTTTGTGGTATGAAAGGCGAAAATATGTAAGACTACTCTCACCATCATAAAATACTAACCAGCAACAGGTGGTAGATATACTTACTCCTGCATAATAAAAAAAACAACTGCTACTTACGTCATTTTAGTTAATATTGCAGTATGTCTATGTAGGGTGATGTCTATAATAGAAAATCGTTAACATTCTGCAATACCTACATATTACATTAAATGTCGTATAAATAGTCTATCCTGCTTTACGATATGTAAATAAGTAATAACATACCTACATAAATGCTAAACATGCTTATAATAATTTACAGCAAGAAATGTAGCAGGTCCGCATTTTTTAGACTTGGCAGGCATCGCCAGCGAATTGAATAAAAGCGTAAGATGCGCTTTAAAAAATAATACAAGTAATTGATGCGTAATCTTTATTTACAGATACATAAAGTACCTTTTACGGATGTAATGTATGACAGGATACGGCCCTGACCAACCTTAGTCGATATCGAGTGGGTGTGGAGCGACGAACTATATGAACTCAACGTTGCAGTGAAGGTATTCGCTTAAATCGGTTTACCCTAGGAATGTTGCAGGTGGCCTGTCGGCTCTAGTGTATAGTCCCTTTTATATCTATACTAATATCATAAAGAGGTAAAATGTGTTTGTTTGTTTATAAAAATTTTTCATTCGATAGCCTAATCCTTGACGAAGGCTATTATCATAAAAAGGAAAAAGGCAGAAAGAACGCTTTTAACGAAATTTTACGCGGTCGAAGTCGCGGGGAGAAGCTAGTAGTGTTAGTAACTATAAATTAACAGACTTTTTATCAGTGGGTGCATATCAACCTCGTTTCCGACAATTCTCTTTCGATGACGACGAGCTGAAATACCGCAGTGACTCACACATCTAATAACTACATTAAAACATTACTTGTTACTTTTCGAAGCCGGATATTTTGATCACGTTTTGTGGAACTCCCTTCTGCCGACGTAGCATTTAGGTACTTATGGTGATCAATAATAAAGATACAAGAACATTCAACCATGGGATATACGAGACGTAGCGGCCGTCGATAGGTTCGAAGAAATACAAAACATCCAATTATATTGCACGATTACCATTCAACTAATTACGTCATCAAAACAAACTTGGATTTATATTTATGAATGGAATGATTAATTAATAACTAGAATAACACATTCATTAGAGGTCAGGGGTCGGAGGAAACCTGTAAGTATTAGAGTTGATTTCGGATTTTCCAAAAATATTCTTCGTTTTTTAGGGTGCCAACGGGAACCTATTACTAAGCCTCCGCTATCCGTCCGTCCGTCTGTGTTTTAGCGGGCTGTACATATCTCATGAACCGGAATAGCTAGACAGTTGACATTTTCATACATTTCTATTGCCGCTATATCAACATTTGAGAATAAAATAAAGTTAAAAATGAATGGGGGTCACCATACAAGAAACGTGTTTTTTTCTGCGTTTTTTCCTTGTGATACGGCCTTTGTGTGCGAGTCCGACCCGCACTTGGCCGGTTTTCTTGTAAATGATGGCTACAACAAGCTTGTGCCCGATAAGATTTCCCATATAAAATGACGAACTTCCATATAAACTTTCATCCCCTATTTAACTTCTTTATGGGATTTTCTAAAATCCGTCCTTACTCCTCATCTTCAAAGGAAGTCGTGTGCAAAATATCATGCTGCTAGGACCAGCGGTTTAGGCTGTGCGTTGTCTGTCAGTGAATGAATTTAAAATTTTTATTAAGGAGACAAACCACGCCCGATGGGATTTTCCATCGTCAAAATGACGAAATAAAGATTTTTATTAAGTAGATTTGCCTTATACTTAATTTTATCTACCTGTTTCTTAGTCTTGAAGCAAAGTTCACACATACATACCAAATTAATTTATCGCTGCTCTCGACACCGGCTCTACTATGATCGTAGAATCAAATACTCGGTATTTGCTTATAGGTTTTAAAAACTGTATTTTACGACCATTGAAAGTTATTCGAGCTTGTAAAAATGTATGAAAAGGAAATTGTAAAAAGCCGTACATAAGTATGGTATTGTATGAGGACTAGACACTGGGGAGACACTGGGGAGACTTGACACTTTTCACCTGCGGTGTCTTCGGTGTATCCTTCGAATAAAATGGCAGGATCGTGTTCCCAACTCGGAGGTGCTGAGGCGCACTGGAATGATGGGCATGGAGATTTTGATAAGGATCCAACTGAGATGGTGTGGTCATGTGCAGCGCATGGATACCAGTAGGCTACCTAAAACCGCTTTCTACTCGGAGCTCGCCCAAGGAAAACGTGCACAGGGCGGGCAATACCTGCGCTACAAAGATGTCCTCAAACGTCACCTTACGACCTGTGGCATTCCCGTTGATCGGTGGCAAGAGCTTGCTCGAAACCGAGAGAGGTGGCGCACTTCAATCCACAAAGCAACTGAATGCTTTGAAACAAATCGTCTGGAAGACCTAGACAATAAGCGCCAATTACGCAAAAGCCGCCCAAAGCCTTGCTATGCATACACAACCAACCAACCAACGATGCTGATCAGCTCTTCTGTATTCGGTGTGACCGGGTTTTCAAGACCAAATTTGGTTTTGCTAGTCATCAGAGAGCTCACGAAAGGAAAGAGAAGTAGTCGGGGTCGCTGTCGCCGGTTACGGTGAAGAGGACTATATATATTGTATGAGGATTTTAAAAAGTTGGCAGATCATAATGCAGATCTTAATACCATAAATCCATTTACATAATGACATGGACGAATACTCGTATGGTATATGACCGCCACTTTGTTGTAGTCGCAGTGCTACTAACTGCTGAGCATGATGCTCTTGGGTTCGATTCCCAATCGGGCAAAGGGTCTGGGTTTTTCTATCAGGAATTTCTCAATAGCAGCCCAGAGTGTGGATGTGTGCCCGGTTGATGGCTTGAAGGCAATAGGCCGCGCCCTATTATGTGGGACTTAAACATAACTGGCGAAATGTGGGTGTAGGTACTATAGGAATGAATCTTTTTAACCCTCCGGGGATAACAAGCGTCAAGTTATGTAGGTATTTGTGGTATAGTAGCATTTTTGGCAAAAATAGATTCGCATGTTGTTGGAACTTTTAATTACACTTAACTGAGATGACCATGACCATAACACGAGTGTGTTAAGGTAAATTAACCGTTTAGAATAATTTGGCAATTTTTCAAAAACAGGATTTTTCCAAACGAACCATGGAATACAAATTATTTCCGCGGTTTAGAAGCAGGACGAAAACAAACACAGATAGCTTTTGCTCGGTCAGCAACCTAAAGGCTAAAGGAGCGATGATCTGTACTAAGAACTTGTATCAACCGCGGTTGAACACTTCTCACACTTATGCCCTAATAAATAAGGTTGAATAGTGGTTCACCGCCAGAGTCCGCGTTGGGACCTACTCGTATGCTTTATTTATTACCGATGATCGTTCGAGCCGGCGAAGTCTTGGCTGGTGACCGCGAACCGGCAGCAATGTGGCAAAGGATCCACCACACCCAAAGTTACCTAAATGGACAGACGTCCTGAAGAAGTTTGTAAGTGCATACATAATAAATAATCTGAAGAAAGCGGAGGGAGGACCGGTGTTACCTATATATGGTATAACATAGGAGAGACCTAAGTCTAACAGTAGACTCTTTAACTTTGTATGCGCTTCAACATCCCCTTACCCTGATTAAGAAATGGATATTTATGCCCGTTTTCACTAGCACTAACAACTCGCTGTTGAATTTTCAACTTTCGACGCTGAGCCGAGCCTTAAAAATCTAACATCTTTTATTTAGGCATTTAAGTGTCATCTAGTGTGAGTTAAAACTGGCATTAGTTTATTAAAATGATACTAGATGATACCCAAAAGAAGTAAGTATGTGCTGACATGTTGGAATAGGTTTTTGCTGATCAGGGTTAGCGCGTCACGCATGTCGCTCATGTTAGTAGCTGCGCTCTCAGTACAGAGTACCTGAGACAACAGTACCTAAGTAGTTGCAAAAAATAACGCTTTTTGTATATCAAAATGTATCTAAGTACTTCTTAAGGCCATATACCTACCATAATATAATGGCTAATTTGGTGGTTTAATATTATGTAAAAGTAACCTTTCTGTCAAGTGACAGAATGGTTACTTTTACATAATATTAATATTATTAACGTAACGTAGGTACGTTCAATGGTAAATTTTGAATTTGCATTTTGTTAGTCGTTGCCAAAACGTAGATACCTACGAACAGCATGGTACGTTGTAGGCACAGTCCGGACTCCTGACGGTGTGGTTGTAGTTAAGGACTAGTTTATTGGTAGAAGCAAGAAATCATGAAAAGGACTCTAAAACACAATTTAAAACCATGTTTTGTTCTTGTTGGTAAGTTTAGTTAGTTAAGTTAAATACATTTTGAAAATTGAATGTTGCTAAAGCAAACTACACCTAACTAGCTCATTTACTATGACTCGCTACAAGTACCTACCTAGGTGTAAGCAATTTTACCGCGTCGTATTCATAGAGAATAGGTAAGTATACCTACCTGCTGATTGTGAGCTAACATTTAATTATATCTAACGGTATTAATAGTAATAGCACGTGGTTCATTTTCATTATTAATGTAGGCAAAAGTGGAAACTATAAAGTAGGTACCTTTTTTTGATTTCGCGGTGGAAATCCTCATGGACTTCCTCCATCGTGAGAGTGATGGAGGGGTATGCCGGACTCTTACCGGCTAAAACCACCCCGGTGTTCCACCTCTGCCTATGGCCGGGGGTGCTGGATTCGCATAAGCATTCACCGCTCCCCTAAATAAAGTAGGTACCTAAGTAATAGTAATTATGTCTACATAAGTAACTAGAGTAGGTATCTAAGGAAAAAGATTATAAGTAATATTAGTTACCTACGTCTAATCATAGCCAGTGCCTAATAGATACGCCTAATGACATTCCTAATTAATTCGTAACAATTGAAAGAATTCCAATTAGAATAGCGACAAAGCTTATTAGGTAGGTATGTAGGTACTTATCAGTACCTACCTACCTACTCACATCATAGATGAAATTACAGGGATTATAGATATGAATACAAAGTAGATATATTCTCAATTAGAATTAATAAAAAACATAGATAATAATATGTCATTGGTATTTAATTTATGCCATTCATAAGCACCACGATATTGATAACGTTTAGATATAATTGTAATAAATTTAACGGTGCCTTCACAATCCGTACACTAATATCCTATAAAACTACATGATTCATAATCAGCCTATAATGTTCCCACTGCTGGGACACAGGCCTCTCGGTGAGAGAGAGTGGGCCGTAATCCACCACGCAGGCCCAGAATGCGAGTTGGTAGATGTCACATGTCTTAGAATTTTTGATTCTAGGACATGCATAACTACATGATTATTAATATATATTAAAGACCTTGCCAACGAGGTGCTGACGGCAGATGCACCTACGTCGAACGTTTATGAATAATTTATTTGCACAGCATCCGTGAACTAGTCGTGAACAATGGATAAGAAATGTGGATGATTATATCAGCAAACATATGACACGGATCGAGTGATTTACGATTAGAACAAGATGAGCCCTCCGTTTACCTCCATAGAAGGCTACACATAGGTACATCATTATTGCAATCCTTGTTATTCTCTCGTGTTTAAGTACATAATGATAGGATATAAAATAATGTAACATCTATCCGCTATCGTATTAATATCAATGTATCATTATTTTGTTTACCTACAGCTGGATATGTAACTTATTCTAATGAACCGACATCTTTAGGTGTGTGTGTGTGACTGTGTAGGTAAATGGTGGTAGGCATGATATTTTAAGAACTTGATGTGGTCAGGGTCACCGCGGATTTCCTCGTGGTTCCGCTAGCCATCTACTAGCTAAAACCGCACGGTGCCATCCTCAGTATATTTTGATGGGGTATCCTGGATGTTGAATACTGGTGTTAAGATGCATCCGGTTAGGCTGGAAGCCGACCCCAACATACTTGGGAAAGATGATGATGATGACGTTACTCCTAATAATTGATAGTGTTAAACCAGCACGTGACCACTACAGGTTGTCACGGTCTGGGTACCTACCGTAGCCGAGTCCTAATAAGTACATTTACATATGCAAACAACGTAAAAAGTAATCTTTAGGAGTAGGTATCAGGTAGGTATACTCGTAACCGCAAAAAGTAGGTGGTACACCTCGTTAGCGATTCACGTAGCGTGTTAAATGTTTAGGTGGTCATATAGTCTTATAAAAAAATCCTAAACATTGTCGTAGTCTTGTAAAAAAAACATTTCTAAGATTTTCGTGGGAACAAACACAGAGTGATGTAATTTGTTCCCAACCAAACATCAGATTGATTAGATCTTCAATACAGTTTGTTATTGAAATATAAATAACAAAAGAAAAAATAACTAAATGTGATTTGTATGTTTAAAAAATGAGGAGTGGCTGAATACGATGCTTTTGTATTATTTATGAATATTTAGAATTATCTGCTACATCTTCAGTTATGATTCGATAACTAATAAGGAAATACATTATTCTTGTTTTTTAGAGTACCTAATGTATTTGATTGCTGTTTGTTGGGTAGGTGCAACATTCCTACATAAAGAAATCCTGTCTTCGATCGAATAATTAATGTCCCACTGGTCAGGTAAGTCATATTAATTCGATCATATCGATAGTTTAATGTTTTTTTTTTTCAGATATAATAATATTACTTGCAATAATGTTTAGTGCAGTACCTAGCTACAATTAAAGACTTGCACACAGGCGCGACGCGACCCGATTTCTATGAAAATTTCATGGAAATTGTTCTACCAGAATTACGTCGCGCTTGTCTGCGTGAGCCTTAACCGTTGAACCACACAACGATACCAAAAACCCTATCGTGTAGGTTTTTACAAAAGTACTACTTATAAGCATTGTTTGAAGATGGCAATATGGTTTGAGTAATCGAACGAATAAAAAATATTTGTGTATTCGTTCGATTCAATCATAGGTAATTAGATAAGGATACTGGTTTATTAAAACGATTTTAAATAGGTTTAATTATATTTATTTGCTTTTAACGTAATGCTTTAACGATAATCGTTTTTCTCTCAGCATGCGGGTTTTATTCGTGCATCTGGGATCACTATTTGTAATAGTCTTTAGATACAAAGGTAGGTTCTTCATTAGAATTGAGTTGTGAGTCATGTCAACCCAAGGACTTGAAGAAACCTCGAGGGGGACTATAACTAAATGTGAATCCTTTATTCTTTTATTTTAACGAAATGTCCGTTAATTTTATCACATTGCTATCACAATATCTATCGACTATCGTACTTAAAAGGTAAAAGTTACATTAAATAAGTCTTCGTTTTCATAACAATACTAAGTACGTTTTTAATACAGTTCGGCATTTTATCGTTTTCCGTAACCTGAAACAAATGAATGAAAATGTAAGAAAATAACAGGTGTGAAATGCCGGGTCGAACCGTGGGAAAAGACTACCTACTCTTGTTAGGTATTATTTAAATTAAGATTTATGCTCACAATAGACATATATAATAATTTAGGTAGGTAACTATGCGAATTTAGAGTAGGCAGATAGTTCTAAGGTTCTAGGTTAATACCTACGTATTTTGAAGTTTTAATTTAATATTAAGACAAAATATAATGATGTAAATGAAAAGGTTTTGATAGTAAATACATCCTCTCATTAGCAAGAATAGGTCCCCACTGTGGCACAAAAGGATTTATATACATTAGATCACAGTAAACCTTTTTATACAAAGATAACAGATTCAAAATTCTTACCTCCTTTGGTGTAGGCTCCGGCAGAAGCGTGTGCGCTTGCTGAGCTACTGGCATAGCTGCCTCCCAATCCAAACGCACTGGCGCCTGAGAGACTCTTCGCTGTAGCACCCGATGTGCTTCCAGCTCCGTTTAGCCCGTCTGAGAACACAAGCTTTGGAAAGCCGTGCCCTCCACTAACTTCGTAGGTGGAACCGCCATTATAAGCGCCACCGCCGGACCCGCCACCGCCGGACCCGCCACATCCACCGCTACAAGGACTGCCACCTTTAATATTTCCTGCATGATTGTAATTTGATCCATGTGTACCAGCAGAAGCGCCGGCCGCTGCTCCAGCATATGCCGCAGCACCCGCGTTACTGCCGGCTTGAGCACCTGTGATTCCATGGGCTCCTGCAGGACCTGTTGGGCCACCATTTGCATCGGGAATCGTGCCATGTTGCGCATGAATGTTAGCATTATGAGATCCATATGCACTGCCTATTTGTGACCCATGAGTTTGTCCTCCATTGGAAGGTAAAGCTCCAATTTTGCCATCATCATAGGGTGCCAGGACACCAGGTGGTCCTCCAAATCCACCAGTGTATGCAACCGCATTAGCTTCAGCGGTCGCTGCTGCGGTAGCGTGAGCTCCGCTCGATGCACCATTTTGCGAGTGTAGAGCAGAGCCGTGGGGCGTTTGAGGATTGCAATTCCTAGAAGTGCAAGCTGCAGGTGTAGAAGCTCCTGTAGGCTTATTATTAGGTGAAGGGCTAACAGCTGGAACAGTGTATTCATCAGGCTTTAACAAACCGTTAGCACCTCCAAAACCACCACTATAAATTGGCTTTTCGTTGGAAGGATTGTTTCCGGCACTAGGTTTAGTGACACCGTACGATCCTGGTTGAGCGTTAGCTCCAGATGTCGCATCAGCACTAGCTGTAGGTGAACCAACACAGTTTGGCGTTTTACAATTTGTAGGAGCACTGCCGGTAGAAGGTGTAACATACGTATGTACGTTAGGTTTAAATGTTCCAGAAGGTCCACCGAATCCGCCCGTATATTGTGGTTGAGTCGGAGTCGCAGGATTTACATAGGTATTAGGCTTGGTAACACCATATGATCCGGGTTGCGCATTGGCACTAGCTGATGCCCCGCTTGTGGGGTAATTGGCACAGTTTCCTGTTTTACAACCAGGCGAATTATGTTCGTTGGGGTTGAAGGTACCAGAAGGTCCACCAAAGCCCGTGTATTGTGGAAGTGCCGGAGCCGCGGGGTTTACATCTGTATTAGGCTTGGTAACACCATATGATCCGGCTTGCGCATTGGCACTAGCTGATGGGCTGCTTGAAGGGTAATTGGCACAGTTTCCTGTTTTACAACCAGGTGAGTTATGTTCGTTAGGGCTGACGGTACCGGAAGGTCCACCAAAGCCGCCCGTATATTGTGGAAGTGCCGGAGCCGCGGGGTTTACATCTATATTAGGCTTGGTAACACCATATGATCCGGCTTGCGCATTGGCACCAGCTGATGGGCTGCTTGAAGGGTATTTGGCACAGTTTCCTGTTTTACAACCAGGTGAGTTATGTTCGTTAGGGCTGACGGTACCGGAAGGTCCACCAAAGCCGCCCGTATTTTGTGGAAGTGCCGGAGCCGTGGGGTTAACATCTATATTAGGCTTGGTAACACCATATGATCCGGCTTGCGCATTGGCACCAGCGGATGGGCTGCTTGAAGGGTAATTGGCACAGTTTCCTGTTTTACAACCAGATGAGGTATGTTCGTTAGGGCTGATGGTACCAGAAGGTCCACCAAAGCCGCCCGTATATTGTGGATGAGTCGGAGCCGCGGGGTTTACATGTGTATTAGGCTTGGTAAAACTATACGATCCAGCTTGCGCATTGGCACCAGCTGATGGGCTGCTTGAAGGGTAATTGGCACAGTTTCCTGTTTTACAACCAGGTGAGTTATGTTCGTTAGGGCTGACGGTACCGGAAGGTCCACCAAAGCCGCCCGTATATTGTGGAAGTGCCGGAGCCGCGGGGTTAACATCTATATTAGGCTTGGTAACACCATACGATCCAGCTTGCGCATTGGCACCAGCTGATGGGCTGCTTGAAGGGTAATTAGCACAGTTTCCTGTTTTACAACCAGGTGAGTTATGTTCGTTAGGGCTGAAGGTACCAGAAGGTCCACCAAAGCCGCCCGTATATTGTGGATGAGTCGGAGCCACGGGGTTTACATGTGTATTAGGCTTAGTAACACCATATGATCCGGGTTGCGCATTGGCACCAGCTGATGGTCCACTTGTGGGGTGATTGGCGCAGTTTCCTGTTTTACAACCAGGTGAGTTATGTTCGTTAAGGTAAAAGGTATCAGAAGGTCCACCAAAGCCGCCCGTATATTGTGGATGAGTCGGAGCCGCGGGGTTTACATGTGTATTAGGCTTGATAACACCATATGATCCCGGTTGCGCATTGGCACCAGCTGATGGTCCACTTGAAGGGAAATTGGCACAATTTCCTGTTTTACAACCAGGTGAGTAACTGTCTGGAGAAGAGGGTGACTGAGTATGGACTAAGCTCGGTGTTGATGCGGGACCGCTGATTTCATTAGGTCTGTGAACTCCGGAAGGACTATCATGACCAATTGGATAAACGTGCAATGTTACGCTTGAGAGATGTGGCCCTGAACTAGGTTTGGTGACACTAAATGATTCGGCTTGTGCATTAGCTGCAGCTGTACTACTCAAAGAAGGATAGCAGTTTGGTGTTTTGCAGCCTTCAGGATGACCACTAGAGGCAGGAGAGTTGTATGTTCCTGAGGGGGTATAGCCAGGGCTACTAGGGCCGGTTGAGTGAATATTATGTTTATCAGGGTTGAAAACTCCTTCTGGCCCACCAAAACCACCAGTATACGATGGTTGTTTATCATTAGGAGAATGTATGCCATTGTTAGGTTTCGTAGTTCCGTAATATCCAGACGGCGCTGACGCCCCAGACGTAGCACCCGCACTAGGCGAGTACCCACCGCAATTCCCTGCTGCTTGACAACCCGGCGTACCAATGTTACCAACTGGTGATTGTGTATTGTGTGATGGACTCCCTGGATGTGCATAGGTTGGTTTATTCGTAACTGTTGCATGAACATCAAATTGATTTGGTTTAAGCGTCCCAGTGGGTCCTCCGAAGCCACCTGTATACGGTGGCAATTTTTCACTAGGGCTGTCACCACTTGGTCGGTGGCTGTATGTACCCGTCGGCACAGGTCCGCCTGTAGGTCCAGAAGCAGAAGGATACCCAGAACAGCTAGGCGAATTACAACCTGTTGGAGCAATTCCCAATGGTTTTCCATTTTGTGGTGTGCTTGCATGACCGTAGCTTGGATTAGCAGCTGGTGCATGAACATCATATTCATTGGGTTTTAATATTCCGGCGGGGCCGCCAAAACCTCCTGTATATGGTGGAAGTTTGTCATTTGGCAGTTTGTTGTTCTCATCACTCGGTTTGCCATTATGCCCAATGTGTCCAGGCGCTAAGTTTGATCCAGCTGGCAAAGTAGGTACGTGAGATGGTGTGTTTCCAAAATTAACGTTACCTGGCCTTACAGTAAGAGACGGTTCACCCGTAACTGTATTTGTTGGTGTACCAAAATTAACCTTACCCGGGCTTGCGGTAAAAGACGGTCCACCCGTTACTTGATTACCTGGTTTCCCAAAACAACTTGAACCTGCGCAATTTGTAGAACTTGGATAATCAAAAGACGATGGACCCTTTGTTACGGAGTTATCTGTAGGGGTATATGACCCTTTAGGTTGGTTTTCACATTTGACGCCATCACACGAAGGCTTTGGTTCACCTTTATCGTATGCTCCATGAATAGGTACATTGTAACTTGAGGGTGAAGTTTCATGACCAAGCTCATGGGGTCCGGCATCACAGTTTCCGGAGTTGCATTTTGAACCTAATTTAGGGGATTCCAAATGTGTCGAAGGTTTCTGGTAATGGGAAGTTAGTCCTGCGTCCGAGCTAGATGCTTGTTGATTATTCGAAGCAATGGCTCCCTGATAAGAATTTCCTGAATTATGACCGTAGTAATTGGGTTTTAAGCTTGAAGACCCTGAAGGACCACATTTTCCATGAGAACAATCAGAACCGGCGCCATTATATGCTGATGACGTTTTGTCAATACCCAAAGATTGATGATTGGCATTGTGAGCAGAGTCTGATGATGCAGTAACAGCACGAATGTCATTAGAGTCATAGTCTGTTGGAGATGCGCCGTTTCCTAAAGCCGATCCACACTGACCCGATGTGCACTTGTTGGAATCAGAATCAATTGATGGAGTTCCAGTTTGGAGATTTGGTTTGCACTGTCCATATGTGCATTTTTCAGAATTACCGGCACAGGTTAATCCTTGACATCCCGACCCTGATAAAGCTTCGGCTCCTGCTGCAGCTGCAGCATTAGCAGAATTATATCCTTGAGCAGAAGAGCCATGAGGAGCTGGAATTCCATTACCTCCAGCAGTCTGACAGTTTCCAGATAAGCACCCTCCATGGCCTGTTGCTCCACCGTTCAGTCCAAACCCACCAGCTCCGGAGCCACTATAGCTAAATGCACTAGAGCTAGAACTCGAGCTAGCACTTGAAGAAGCCAAACTGGATGAAGATGATTTGGAAAAACTTCCTGAGTAGCCAGCTCCTAGTGGCACAGCAACTGGTACGCCACCAAAGGCCCCTGCGGAGGCACTAGATTCCGCTGGAATAAATAAAAAAGAAAGCGTTAATAACTATCTATACCCAATAATTAGGGTTTACTTATTAACAATCGTAAACAATCGTTCAACAGATATCACTTCAAAACTAATAAGTTCCTAAATACTATACATTCATATCAACACATCTTTCAGTCCACTTTATGAGTAGATAGAATTCTGCTATTAATGTCAAACTACACAATTTAAGACACGGTCGTCATTGCCCACCACTCTCTTAAAAATATTCTCTACTAGACATCATACTCAAGCTACATTGGTACGGTCAACATCAGAATTATGAGAGCTTTATAAATAATTAAATAATGTTGTATGTATAAAAACTTACTTATTTGTTTTTTTTTATTCGTAACATTCAAGGTTACAATCATAGGTATTTACCTTATTCATTAGCATCAATAACAATATATATTTATAAATTAAAAAGGTAGTAAAAGATTCTAAATATGCTGACTTAACGTTTAAATAAATGTAATAAACTGTAGGTAGATAGATATAAAGAACCTATGCGGGAAGATGTTCAGAAACAAAGCTACGATCCATACCGCGCTCCTAACAAACCATTCCGAATAACTTATATTCCATCTTCATAATAAACAAACTACAATTCAAATTTTAAGCCATTGTATGATCTTTAAACATTATCGAATGCAAATAAAGATATGAATATAAAATGTAGAATGCCAAATAAAACGAAATAACATTACATTATGAAATAATTATTTAAACACCTTAGTTAATTACATAACAATTATCTAATTGATTACTAATCTATGGTAATTCACCCATAATTATTTATACACTGTTATTATTATTTACCTTTGTCTAGTAAACACCAAATAAAACAATTAAACACCTACCTCTTGCGGATGCTCCACCCTTGACACCATAACCCCCATATCCGTGTGGGGTAGCGAGCACTAAGCTCGCTGATATCAGTGTGAAGGCACAGGTGAGCTCCATCATTGTGAAGCTTCTCACTCACAATGTTTTTGTTCTGCAGCCGCCCTGCTTTTATAAAGCGATACACAAATAGACGCTAGTGTATTATAGCAAAAACCTGTTGGGTGTTACCGCGAATCGGAGGTTGTATTAGCGTAGGTAGTGAGCATTGTTTCCCGTGTTCTTAAAGCGCTGTGCAGCGCATTGTAGATGTGGTTCATAGCATTCATATCAAGTTAGCTATTTAACAATAAGTATTACTCACTCAATCATATGTCATCCGAAAACGAAACAGCCGGGAAAACACGCTGACATAACCATAACGTGTATGTTCTCCGGCGTGGTATTTTTATTATTGTATGCAGCAGTAGGTATGTCTGCGATAAGATGTGAGCAAGATACTAATTGGTAAACGAATAGCTTTTGTTGTGTGAGCAATAATGTAAGCCTCTGTCACCGGTGTGCTATCTATGTTCAAAATATGTAGATTCTGACCCGTTCAAGTTCAAAAACCTCATCCCACTTATGTAAATTGCTTCAATAAATATTCCCAAAAAACTGGTAAAAGCTGTATAACTCTAACATAGGTAGGAGGAACCATAATGAAACCAGGGAAATAGGCATACTTACCTAGTCATATGGTACCCAAGCAACCAATTAATATCTAATAAAAAAAATAACACAAATTAAATAAATCAGCCTGTGATGTTCCATTGCAGGGCAGACTACCGTTTAAAAAAATAATTGGTGCGAAATGTTGAAGCAAAACAAGACATTTAAGAAATCTGCCAGCCGGTTCTTTTGGGTTCAGGAAAAATATCTCATATCTACCAACAGCAACATTATAAGTACGCACCACTCAATTTATGCACACAATAAATAATATTTAAAATTCAATGAAAGTTTAGCATTCTTGAGAGAAGTATGAAGTAATTAAGCGACGACATTCTCGCAAGATACAGTAGGATTCGAGATTACATGAAGAGTGCCATTCTTAGAGCAGTACCTACCTTTATTTCTTAAGGTCTCAAACCTCTGGTCTCAAGCTCTATCCTGAAAGAGTAATTCTGAACACTTACACTACGGAAATTGTTCTTACTGCTACTACAAGAAAGCGATGTTAATGTCAATGTTGTTACCACTGATGTGAGGTTGACTGTACGAAACTACAACTGGCTGTGTACTGACCCTACTTTTGTGGAAAATCTATACAAGCTACATTTATATTAAATAAGCTATAAGTAATGGGAGCTATATAATGTTCTACTCTAGACTTGTGAAAAGTAGCAATTATTATATATTTACTTACTTTTCCATACCTGCATAATATTTACAAAAATATTACCTGGTAACGTTTTGTGGAGTTGCATACTTGATAGGTAAGTACTACAATTTCTATTCATGGATGCCGACGACGCGGTATCCCATAACGCTGCCCATACGAGCTGCGAGGGGCAAGTACCTTGTGACCGCAGTTAGGTCTATAGGAGCTCTTTTAGAGGCTGCTTACCTCTACCTGGGATTGTTGAAATGCTGACAGTAAGTTGTATAAGATAGTTGTTTATATTTAGCAGTTGTGTGTTGTGAAAGCTTCTTGTTATTTTGTTTACTAAAAAACCGGTCAAGTGCGAGTCGGACTCGCGCACCGAGGGTTCCGTACAAATTTGTAGGTATGTAAGTACAAACGGTTATCGAATTTTTTCCTTTACTTGTGCTAGATACATTGCTTCTTGCCAAATTTCATTGTTCTAGGTCAACGGGAAGTACCCTACCATAGGTTTTGATTAACTTGCGAGTGTCAAAATATGCGGCATAAACGGAACATAAACGCCCGTATCTTTTGATTGCGTTCACCTAGAACTTTGATTTTTTCACTGCTTCAAGGGATTGCAGCCCTGAGTATTTGATATTAATTTCAACTTTCCTTCCTGAGAAAAAAGGTATTGACAGACGGACGGACAGACAGACGGACAACGAAGTGATCTTATAAGGGTTCTGTTTTTCCTTCTGAGGTACGGCATTCGAAACTCGCTGACGTGCTACATTCGTTCATCAGCAAGTTCTGTTTCATGAAAACAGCTCACCATAAATCAGCTTTTCCAGAATTCATGGCATACTATATAATGGCGTCGTTGAGCTAAGATCTTGATGAAGGTCATTATTAAAAAAGCTTTGATTTATCTGTTGATAAAAGATCTAAAGTGTAATCGCCAGGACCTATACATAAATTATCTAAATGACGTAAGCGAGGGCTGACAAGCGGCGGTGAATGAAGGTAGCGAGTCGCGTCGCTTCTGCCGTGTGACCGCAAGCGTGGATCCCGCACACATCCGGGTGACGCGTCGCTTGGATGGTCTCACCACAAATTCTCCACAGTTACCTACTATATTCGTACCAATCATACATACTTACAGAGTAAGTCGTGCACTCGACACTGACTTACACGGAATATAAAAATACCAATCACGTAATGGACTGTCCTCTTATGGCTTAATTTATTTATTTATCCCCAAGATGTAATGGAAATATGATACATTACCAATGTAGATAAGTGATCACTTGTAGAAATATCAGTATGTGACAATAACGTTCCTGCCTAATGTATAATCGAAGGTAACCAGAGGTCAAGGTTTATAATACCTTACCTTGAAGAGGATACAGCATTATATAAGTGATGAGAAAATGTTTCCAAGTTAAATCAACTTGGAAACATTTTAAAAGGTTTCTTCATAATACTCATCTCATGTAAAATTATAAATAATTTTCCTGTTCGATCCTAATTTCGAAGAACCGCACTAAAAGGTCATTACAACAACGAATGGTTCTCAATGCTATTAGAAAGAACTCCATGATGTTGATTCCGTGTCCGCCACGTATGACATCACAATTCCATTCCAATACGTAATGTTAAGTAGGCAATGCTCGCATTTCAGTACTGCTTTTGTTGTTTATGAATAAGAACATTATAACTTCCTTTTATTTCTGACACTATGTTATTTAGCAAAAAATAATCCTTATGATGAAGCCTTTCGATCGGTATGATAAAGCTACAGGGTATTTTTTTTTCTCGTGTAGCGGGTTCGATTTCCGGTTCAACCATGTAATTATTTAAAAATCTATGAATGCAGTTTAAATTGTGTTTTAAATTAAAATAACGTCTTCTTTCAGTAAAATGTTCCATCTACAATATTCAAGATACTTTCCCTCCATATGGCATAGCCGTGGGACGCCCTGTATATCGAGACCCCTCCGTGCGTCGGAAAGCACAAACGCCGTTGGTCTTGGCTGTCATTCGTAGATCTTTGACAGTCGTTACGGTTAGTCAGAAGACCAAGTCTGACAACTAGTCTTACCAAGAGGTATTGTGTTACCCAGTAACTGGGTTGTGCAGGTAATCAATTCATTGTTATTTGTACGTTTCCCCTAAAGTTCGGTATGATGCTGATATTTCTTTGCAATACTTACCAAGATTTTGAAAGTAGCTAATTTATCGCAAATTACAATTTTACTTAGCCCATGCTAAATTGTTCGAATGTAATCGGACATCACCAGTCCACATCATCTCGGTCATAATACGGACTTTATAATCCTCGAAAAGACTTACCCCAAATGCAAGCAGACAAGATATTAATTCTACATTTTAATTTGCCTGTATTGTGACCAAACATAAATTATTATATCAAATGTTGGCCTTGAACTACAGCTGAATGTATCAAATAATACACGGAAACCAATTTTAAGAACTTATAGAGTAAGAATTTCTATCTACTGCTTGATGCAAATAAAATATCAAACATAGAAAATAATTTTTGTATTCGTAAAATACACTTAACATGTGAAATATTTTTCATAGAACTAGCTTATATTCTAAGACAAGTAACCGCACGATGCATTTAGCTTTACTGGTAAGTACATAAAACTATTTACAGCGATTATTTAAAATGTGTAGTCAGTTTCAACAAGATGATAAAATCTAAGTGCTTATGTGTGGCTGTATCCTTTTGGCTAGTCGCTGTTGCGAGGCTCCACGTTAAATAAACTCGTCGGGTTCGCGTGGGGCGTCCAAGTCGCGGTAGTGTATCACCGGACGGAATTCGGCGCCGCCGCCCCTTTAACAATCAACCACATTTTACTACGTTAGAGGAAACTCACCCAGCACACAAAGAATTGCACTCTCAAACACTAATATTTTTTTCTAATTAAAACCACACTGCATGAACTACTAAAATTTTATTTATAATCTCAGCTTCCCGGGAGGTTATCTTTGGTGATACAGTTAATAAGGAATTTTACATGTAAAGGAATTAGAATAAAAAGATGGTATGTTAGAATTTCGGACAGTTTATTGAAAATCGTACAATAAATGCTATGGTCAAAGACAACATTGCAAACATAACTAGTTAACCCTTTTGAAGAATATTGTTAAGATGCCTACATAATATAATTCTAGATTTTTCGGCAATTTAATTAAAATGGGAAACAAACGTTCAATATTAAAATACAAAGAACATTTTAATATTGAACGTTTTTTTTCATTTACTAAGGACATTGGTCAACAGTGTATAAATGACCACTACTAACGAGACCTATGTAACTGAATAGTATTTATTTATTTTACCATTTATGTACACACATATAAACAGACAAGAAAAAAACAGAAGAGATAAATAGGTACAAGGGTGATGCAAATAAAAGGTGATGAATAGTCTACTAAATAAAAAGTATTTTTTATTAAGCCTTACAAAACATCTGTCAGTAAAAAGTTATATTAAAGTGAAAATTATTATATAATAGACTATTCAGCGACAGGTCCCGTCAGTGGTAATTAGACTGCTTCTGCCCAATGTCTTTTAACGACTTTACAGTTTTAAAAGTTTGAAAAATAATTATTTCCACGGTAGTCGGATAACGTAAAGCGCCATATTTGGCAAAATTGCTAATACTTGTTATTTAAAAGTAGAAAATCTGTACTGTTCTAAAATAAAATGGTTAAGTAAAAAATTATAACACAAAATTGTATAGAGAGACTTTTAATTTGAATTCTTTACATGTATGATCAGCTTATCTATATCTATACATAGTATAAAACAAGGTCGCATTTTGGGTGTGTATGTGTGACCGCTTAGTTGTTCGAGACTACACAATGGATATTAATGCGGTTTTAACCGTTATTTCGATAATTTATTCCAGAAGGTTTATTTACTTATAATACATTAATATTTAACTTGTATATAGCACAGAAATCTCGCAACATCAGTACATTACACTCGTGCGGAGCATGAGCGGGTCGGTAGTCAACTAATAAAATGAAACGGAATGCTTATTTAACAATAAAAGAACTATGAACATGATATATTCTGTCATTTACACACGCATATTTAGAATATGTCACCACTGTCCGGGAAGTCAAGATCGTTGTACGCAATAATAGGCCGGGACCGGTCCACATTTTCCCTGGAAATTATTTCTCATAACTTATGAAAATGTTTAATTCAAATTGCCAGAGACTATTTTAAAGGATGCACAACAATGAATAGTAATGAGATGAAAAAACCCAGATCAAACCATAGCCAAATGAATAATGAAGCAGTAAATATAATAGATAGAACACGTAGATAGGCAACTTTATAAATCAAAATGTTAAGGTCATGCAAAAAATATGAATGAACTAGTAATATTGATCTAGATATTAAGTTATGTTTGTATTAGTTTTATACTCTTAGATTTCCTAGTCGTCGCAGTAAGTAGGTATTTTATTTATTCAAGGAGTTTAGAATAAGAGTCGTAAAATATACTGGTTTATTATTGGATTCAGACAAATTAGTTAAATAAAATGCATTATTTGGCTTGTGATCCAAACCACAAACAACTTTTAAGGTTTAACAGAGTCCTTATGTGTTTATTTGTATTCGATAATGTTAGCACCGTTTCGAATGTATTAATTGCCATACTAAATAAACTTTTTATATCTGTGTAGTTCATGCAAGGATGGTGTGAAAGCCATATACAATCGACGCACAAAAATAAGGTAGTAGGTACCTTATTTATGCGTTTTTAAAAAGACATTTGCAGATATTTTACACCATTTTTGAAGAATATTATTAGTGTTCCATAAAGTAGAACATTTTCCAGCCTGAAACTCCAGTGGTTTCTTTCTGTCTTTTTCGATGTCAAAAGTAGGCGGAACAAAGGTTCCTTTTTAAACACTCTTTGGCCAATGCCATTAAAATTGGCTACGTGGTCACGGAAACATAAAAAACGAGAGAGAATGTTCTTTTCCCGCAATTATTTTTAATACTAAGGACCTGCGCCCACTGGTGGCACGGTATGGTAAGGGTTTTTTAACCGACGAACAGGAATATAACTAATGAATAGTATGACAATAAAATTGAAATTTCCATGACACGGCATGCCTAAGCATACCGCAGCTTGGTTTATGTCTCAACAATGATTATCATTGATATTTCTATTTTATTGTCATACTATTATAATCCTATTCATCGCATAAAAATCCCTTGCCGTGCTTTGTCGCCAGTGGGTGCTGGCTCTGAATCAAACTTTAAAAGTGAAAAAGTACTCGAGAAGTATTTATAGGATAGAAAAAGTACTCGAGAAGTATTTATAGGATAGAAAAAGACATTGATATAGGGGCATTTCACGTGAAGCGGACAGGAAAAAAAATGTCAGGTTTTGGATTTTGTTCATAATTGGGTCAATTGTACTTCCATGAGACCTGAATAAACGTACGTCTTTTTTTTTTTTTGTCTAGTTGCAGATTTATGCGACTTCAAAGAATTATCTGAAAACAGCTGTAACGAAAACTGCAGTTTATTATTGTTCCAAAGAAGAGATACAACCACAAAGACTATTTTTGCAACCGTGATTTGAGAACGCTGTCACCATTCCAGGGACTAAAAAGTTCCACGCCTTTGTACCAACGTCTGAGGGCATAATTGTAAAACGTACAAGTTATACCACGAGCTGTAAAATAGCTAAAATTACGAAATAAATAATACATCTTTTTCAGCACTTCAATGTTTTATTTTACCCTTCCGAGCAATAATCAAAACTAAATTGTATTTACTTGATTGATTATTATAACTTAATAATGATAATAACATATAATTAATTTATTTAATTTACGTTTTCATTATGGTTATATAACCATCTTTCATTAGTTATGATATAAACTGTACGAAGCGAGTCACACTAAGGAACCGCCTTGTACTGCGCGACATATGGCACCTTCGTATTTTAGTTCATCTATCTTCTAAACGAATCGAGATACCATTCTGAAATTTTTCGCATGATATTTCTATACTACAAGGTATATTTTTAGGTAGAAATTTGCTCAATCCATCTGGTTAACTTCATTAATACCTATCGAAAAATCAGTTCCTCAAATTTTGATAATTCTTTGAAGTCGCATAAATCCGCAACTAGACAAAAAAAAAAAAAAAATGACGTATGTTTATTCAGGTCCCATGGAAGTACAATTGACCCAATAATGAACAAAATTCAAAACCTGTCATTTTTTTTCCTGTCCGCTTCACGTGAAATGCCCCATAGTTAAATCGTGTCAACCAATGATCCAATATATATATATACTATTATCATTCAATGTTGCGACTCGTTACACTGCATCTATGCAGCATGAATTTAAATCTGCATTTTTATACTTTTTAAATAACGACGGCGTACCCAGGGCTTAAGAAAACAACGGGTAGGTACTCTTGTCATTCTTAGTTTGTATTTTATTGACATAGGTTTTTTGTCTAGAAGGTTAATATATTACTAAAATCTGTCCTCATAAACATAATAAAACAAAGTCTGTATAAAAAGATAAGGGCTTCTCGATATCATCAAATAACGACAAAATATGTATGCACATTATTTTTAATTAAATTAATAATAATTTAATTAAAAATAATGTTTTATTAATAATTAGTAACCAGATATTCTAATAAAATAATATAAATATTGGTAACAAAAGTATATAATATGCTGTGATGAAAATCGTGCTCACAGCTAAGAAACTAATAAGCTGGATGCAGTGATAATTAATGCTAAGGCAACATTTCGTTTCATGAACTAAGTCAAGGGGGATGCGCTGGCTGGTAGCCAGCAAAATTCTTATCTTACATTTCTTTGCAATTTTTAGCTCAGTATCTATCAGGTTGTGTGGTAATAAAAAGTTATCATCAAATATTTATTTGCAGAATAGGTTATCGGACATGACTTGTCCTGAGATGATACTTTGTTTCGTTTGTGCGGCTTTCTATAAAATATAAAATAATAATTTTCGTTCTTCTAAAGATCGAATCTTTTTTGTTGCTATTGACGATATGATCTATCAATTACCACAAATTGCATCTCTAGGCATCATGTTTGGACCACGCTTCTAAGGGAAAACTTGCATTTGGCGGGCTACCGTGGCATTTCCGCCTTGATATTATTTAATGGTTTGGGTAATTCCTATTGATTGGTGAATTGCAGTTGAGTATATGAACACAAAGAGCACAAAACAGTAAGATAATATTTATTTTAAAGCAAATTACACTAAAATTGCAACTGATCTTTTTTATTACCTTAATCATAGTATTTTTAATGATAAGTTCACGAAATGGAATGTAGTTGTAATAGGGCTTTAGCGAACATCTGATTGTCCAAAAAATATACTTTCCCGTTAAGTGACTGGATGCCGTCGCTTTATTTAATTGAGTTGGTACACATGATGATATACAAAGCTATACATTCCCAGTTTTAGCTGACCTCGCATTGTATAGGCTTTTCGTACAATGAGAAGTCAGCTTACACTGAAAATGTATAGCTTGATAAGTCGCTGTGCGTACCACAGGTAGGCCCGTTTGTGAAACAAACTCAGAAGTGCTTGTTAAAACCCTATGAAATAATGTGGTGAAGCACAAGCTAGTATAGATGGCAGTGCGGTTACCTGGGTCTCGTAAAGCGCGGATGTCTCGGAGCGTACGCGGCGGGTGGGGCCCACGCGCCCCAGCCCCAGCCGCGTGCGCCCCCGGGGCCCCCGCCCGGACCCCCTGGGCCCCCCGGTCCGCCACCGTACCTGCTGAGGGAGAGAATATCTAATACAGCTAAACTGTACGTTTTTTATTTTCCAACACCTTCCTTCATTTGCACTCTGTTCCTGACTAACCTGGTGCTAATGACTTCTGTTATTCTGTCATCTATGCTCGGATAAACGGAGCTAGTATTCAGTAACCTAACCACTTTTAACCAATGCCAAGTTGGCAATGCAGTTGCAATTCAGACAACAGGCCAACGCATGTGACTTTAGAACGACACCGTTAGCTACAGCCGACAAATTGAAAAGTGCCTCGTATGCCAACGACGGCAATAACGGACGAAAGCCTATTTAAAATAGGGTTTCTTTCGCGTTTCTGACTACTATCAATGTGGCTTAATTATTTCATAGGTTTCGAAAAACAAATATTAAAAATTTTCGGCACACAAAAGCAATGAGGTATAAATAATAGTAATAATATGCTGTAGTACTGACGGTGCGGGCGGCGGCGCGTGCGCGGGCTGCGCCTGCACGCGGCCGGCCGGCTCCGCCTGCTGCGGCCGCCGCACGTCGCGCACGTACGCGTTGAAGTACGCTACCTCGCGACGCACCTCGTCCACCTGGTGGGAAAACAATCAACTATTCTTTATCTACTTAATAAACATCTTAAATGCATTCATTCACTGACAGTCAAAACAGCCTGAACAGCTGGGTCTATGAGCGCAAAATGTTGTACAAAAGTTTTTTATACAAGGTAAAGACAATAAATTAAATTAAATTAAAAGAAAAACTTTTTAAAAACAAGCTTCTATTACTTATTACTAAAAAGGACTACAAAGTTAAAAATAATTTAAACCTGATAAGAAATAAATAAAAGCGTGTTACATTGTGTTCTAAATGTTCCATCAAAATGTAACACATTTGCGCTCATAGACCCAGCTGTTCAGGGTGTTTTGACTGTCAGTGAATGAATGCATTTAAGATGTTTATTAAGTTCAGTTCTTAGCACCCGCCAAATTGGTGAAATAGAGGATGAAAGTTTGTATAGAAATTTGACGTTTTTACCGGTGGGAAATCCTATCGAGCGCACGACCATAAACGAAAACAAAGAAGTCCGTTAAAAAGAAACTCTAGGTAAGTTTATCATGTTGGTTTGCCGACTAAAAAGTTATTTTAAATTGCAAATTAAAAAAAACTTCTATCAACACAATGCAGTGTTTACCTTTAACTATTGATGGAATATAGGAATTTTTGTAAAACCTACCGTTACCTACATTTTGTCAAATTATGCAAACAGATTTATGGAGCAGCTGGTTTTTTTCGCGATTTCAGCGATTGTCTCATAGCGAAATTTGTTGACAATGATACCCCCTTTAGGATAACGCAGTTTAATATAAACCTTGCGTTGGATCATATTAAACTCTGCGCAAGTGATGGAGGAGGCAAGGAGGCACTACAGGCGGGCGTGGCCGCACCTCACTTTTTGTATGAAAATTTGCGCTGTGGTCCGTTGCGGCTGTAATGTGCGCTTGACTTTAAATCTCTTTTTTTAGTTTCCGATTTTTATAAAACAATTTATTACCTTTTCACCATGCTTGTTGAATATGTGTTTTCTGATGAAGTCGGGACCTTTGAACTTCTTACCGCTGAGAGGACACAACCATTTGTCTTTCGCCAGCTCTTGAGTATTGGCCAGGATAAACTTTTCAACTTCCGCGTCGTTATCCTGGGAGAACAAAATTTTTAATATATAGTATTACGTAATATTGATTTTTTTCTTATCGTGGGGAATACGAAACAAAACTTTACCTTTATTCCAAGTTTGTGCAATTCTTCGTCAGAAAGTGGTTTTACGTCTTGTAAGAATGCAGACATTTTGCGTTCAAAAACTTTGACGTAGTCCTGTATTTCTTGCTGGGTTGGCTGCAACAAAACGAATATGATGTATGTATGATCTACGCCACTTGAAAAAAAATATGTATAGTTTGTAAGATGCTTACCTTATTAGCAGGAGTCCCAGACCGTGCATGCATGATGCCACAGCGGTTGGGCATTTCATCTTCGTAAGGATACTCGCAATGGTTGTAGTAATCCACAGAGTGTACAATACGCAGGTACAGCACGAGACGGTCCAACACTATCGTAAGTTCTGGGTCTGGTTGCTCACTAACCACAGATTCTGTTGACGCTTCGAGACCTAGTAACTCATCCTCTTCAGTTGATGCTTCTTCTATTAAATGCTCCGTTATCTTATGGAGCACCGGGTTCTTTGAATTCAAGCTGAAGCTCTGTAGAAAAGTATAAATATAATATGACGTAACCAACCACCCAACCAGCTGCTAAATATTGTTGCAAAAGTTGTGAACTAAGATTTTTACCTCAGGCCGATTTGCTTGATCACCGTCTTTTTCTTGTTCCTCAGAGCTGTCGTGCCACAGTTTCGTGCGCGTATCGAGTAGATGTGCGAGTCGGGCGGCCAGCCGAGCGTCAGCACGTAAGACTGGCCGCTCTAGAGTGATGCCCGAAACTGGACGGATGCGACGTTGCAGGTCACGGTTCACTATAGCACCCAATTCACACTCGCGAAGCTAAAAAGAAACAGGAAAAAGAAGCTGAACTCTAACATATTGGAGACCATAATATTATGTATCATGCTTTAATAATAAAAGCTGGTAAAAAAAACTTAGCACTATGGGCCCATTAACACGTCGATGATCAGTACAATAATTTATTGTATAATTACAGGATCACGTGGCAGATTCATACTGCATTTGGTTAACCGTATTAACAGTGGGATGTTTACGTGTGGTCCCAACTTTTTACAGTAAATTATCGTACAGGACAGCGCCATGTGAACGGCCGTCAATGCAAATGCCATACGCATAGCATGAAAATTTATTTGGTAACATGTAATTACCCTTATATTATTAAGGTTCCAACAGATATCTTTGATGTTGACGTCACGTCGGAAGGTGACCCATCCACGTCGAAACCAGCGACGCTCTGGCAGTGGATCGGCCAACGCTACACGTAGGAAGCCGCCGTAACGTTTGCACATCTAGAAACCAGTACACTTTATTAACTATTGATTATTACTTCATCAATAACCACAATTTCAATTCGTACGTAGCAACAAATTTAGAAAAGCCATGTTATTGATACACTTTTTTTATTTATTTCGGTAAACCTTTTAAAAACCAAAACAAGTTTTCTACATGTAGTGTCTATTATCGTTTATCGTTTACACATACAAGTTGTAAAGACTAGTTATATAAAAAACTTGCCAAAAAGTTGAACAAAATATGTCTGAAACCATATGCTACATGTATTATACTTGTATCTGTGTGTAAACCCTGTGTAAGAAACTCAATAAGTAAATTCTGAAGTCTTTAACAAGCTTAACTGAAAAATCTTAAATAGATGGATGCTACTTTATAGGCAAAAGTCTTGTACTCACAGCTTCAACTTCAGCTTTGGTGATGGTAGGTGCTAAATTTCTTAAAAATATGGAAGTAGTTTTGTGTAAGGCGCGGCATTCTTTCTTCTCGATAATGACGTCACTAACTGACTCTGCTTTCTCGTCGCCACTGTTGTTTCCCTTTTCCTTGTCATTTTCAGTGTTGTTCTCAGCAACTTTCTCCACACTTGGAGACTTTGATTTGGGCTTCTCCTTAAGTTTAGGGGACTTGTCGGGAGTTTTCGACTTGGACTTTGATTTCCGGCGGCTGGGAACTTCACCTTCGTCTTCTGAACTGGATGACGACGAACTTGAAGATGACGAACTGGATGATGACCCTGGTGGTGCTGTTAATACAAAAGATAGAACATTCTTTAGTAACTTGGCTCTCGTCGTTATTATGTATGATAAATCGCAAGCAATACGTGAGATTTATAAAAAGAACTGTTGTTAAACAAAAAAGATAGCATAGCATGGAATCAAGCTATGTGCAGATATTATATCTGTAGGACAACAAAGTAACGATTGTCCCTGGAGTGGACAGTGACACATCACAGAGGTAAATTGTACTTTCGTGACTAGGCAGTGTGGAATAGGCAACGTTTAGTGCAGATGTCTAACCACAAATTGTCACACCACCTATTGACTATAATAACAATATATTGATTCAGAAGGCGGTACTTCTGGACACGGCCCGCAATATTAGGAGGTTCCTCTCTCTGGAACTCTGACCGCCGATAGCTTGGACTCTGTCCCGATATCTGTTGGCTACTATTTTTAATATTGTTAAACGTTTTTATATTCTAATATTTAAAAATAAAATAATATTATAAAAATATCTATATACTAATAATAAAGCTAAAGAGTTTGTTTTCTTGTTTGAACGCGCTTATCTCTACAACTGCCAATCGGATTTAAAAAAATTCTATTTGCATTTGATCGCCCATTTTCTGAGGAAGGCTATTTAACATCACGCTACCCTTAGGAGCCAAGTAAAAGGAAAAAAAAGTCAGAAAGAACGTTAAGCTAAGTAATAGGGAGGGCAGGCGACCGACGGGGTGGGTCGGGGAAACAAAAAAACACGCGGACGAAGTCGCGGGCAGAAGCTAGTCATTAATAAAAGTGAAACTCACGGGGTTCCTTCTCCTTTTCTTTTTTCTCTTCCGTTTCTGGTTCAGTTCCCGTCGAGTTGAAGCGCGAGAACAATTTCGCCTGCTCCTGAAGATGACGCAAATGGGGATCAATCTCCATAGTAAGGGGCGCCGTCGGTTTGGGAGACTCAGGTTTTTTGTTCTCCTCTTTCTGTTTATCAGAAAATGTAATAGTTATTTATATTAACATATAAATTTTCGCTGATAGAAAACTTTCCTCCTCCATCACTGTTTGGCTGCCTAAATAATTAGTGTTCATGAATTAGGGAGTTGTGCACTTGCTTGTTTTACCTTTAACATTTAATTTATAGAAACTATCATTTTAAGCAAACCTTTTCGTTTTCTTCTTTCTCTTCCTTAACTTTTACGTCATCAACGTCTATAACAACTGGCTTGTCAGCATCAATTTTATCTGAAAAGACCACTCATAAAAGTAAATTTGTAGAAGGCAGTCCTTTAAAATGATAAAAAATACGAAGTTTACATGAAATTCGCAGTACCTGCATTTTCATTTGAGTTAATAACTTCCTGTGGTGGGGGTTCATCGAGCTCCTTTAAATCTTCTTCAGTGCCACCTTCGAGTTTAATTACCACGGTATCTAGAAGCCTGATCAACTTCTCAGATTTATCAACATCTACGGAGACCTTGTCCAGTTCCCCTTTCTCCAATAATTCAAGGAACACGTTGAGCCGATTCTGCAATATTTTCGATTTTACAATACAATTGGAAAATATTATGAATTTTGTAATATCAATCAGTAAAAGTATTTTTCTATACCTTCAAAGCACCTAGCTGCTCCTCTTTGCGTTTTACGGATTCTTCAGGGTGGTATTTGATCTTGAACCTACGAAACAAAATATTTATATTAGTTTGTGTTTAATTTAAAGTCAACTAGTCCATATAACACTAATGAAACAACTTGGATAGACCCACTTTTAAACAAAAAAGAATTTTAACCCAGTTGACAGCAAATAATAAATCTACGACATTTTTTATGCAGTAGGTAGTTTAGTTCTGTAAACTAAACAATTAGATATGTGAAAACATACCAAATATAACAAAAATAGATTTAAGCTAAATCCAAAACATGTTTTAGCCTTTACACATACTTAATTAATAAGTTTAGATGCATACAATACAAATAGAAGATTGCATTAAAAATTCAATCCTCCAGTTAACTACAAACGCAAAGAAATAAACGACCTTTTGTGACAAATCCAGAATGGTTGAACTTTAGTTTTCTGTGACATGAAGTCACAGAAAACTAAAATTTCTTAGTATACATTTCTTAGTATATATTTAAAAAATCTCATAATCTCACCTGTACCACACATGTGGAATATATTACCCTACCCCTAACAGAAACGAAACCTGTAGCATTGCGCGCTACGGGTCAACGCGAAATAAACTAGCTACACACAGCATTTAATCATTTGCAAAAGTTTGATTAAATTTTTCTTAATGATGTCCGGCAATCCACGCGAATACACTGTAGACTGTAGGAAAAAAGGTAACTGTTAACATTTGCATAGCATCTTTGAAAAATTCTAAGCATAACTGGGTCTTATAGCATTCTGTACATCTATTGATAATGTTTGACTGTCAATTAATTTTTTTGTATGCTTAGAATTTCTCGATAACCAGCAAATTATACAAAGAGCAAATTATTGATTCTTTAAGTTGTATATGGTAGTAGTCCAATTTCCCATTTTAATTTATTCATGCAAAACTAAATTTTGTTTCCCCATAATTTTTGAAGATTTTAGGTTGCATCTAGATGAGTATAATACAAAGTAGAATTATACATACCATTCTTCATCTTTATGAGCAACGAAAAACTCATTAAGTTGTTGCCTCCTAAACTCGAGCTTGTATTCATTGTACTTCTGAATGGCATCATCTACAGAGATGGAGTCATCTTGGGCTGCAAGGAATGCCTTGAAGGACATCATGGTGGGGGGACCATCTGTTGCTCCCAATGGTAATACTGTATCCCTGCAAAATCAGTGATTACAGAATAAGAATAACGAAAATTACAATTCCAAATCGAATATACAAAAATAGTATCTTATCTGACCTTGCAGGTACTGGTGCCATAGGCTGTCCATAACCTTGATGTGCAGGATGTGGGCCGAAGTGATCATGGGCCCACCCATACCCATACGAGTCATGAGGCATGCCCCCATATCTTCTCTCATCTATAGGCCAGTCAGGTCTTATGCGCTTGCTTGGTGGACCTTCCCCTCTGACTGGAGAGTATCCTCGGCTAGCACTGGCTCCACCACGGTAGTCCCTGTAGTCAGGACCAGAACGACCTCCTCGAGATCTGGCAGTCAAAGAATATATTTTATTTATGTTCAATAACTTCTGACTTGATCTTTTAATATTAAATCTGGCAAAATTATTTCTGTTAGAAAAAATAATTTAAATTAAACTAACTCAAAGCATTTATTTCAATTAAACCATTTACAGGCACTTTTGAATTATTTTGAATTATCAAAGGGTCACACAGAAAGATGAAGCTAGTAAATAATCTCTCAGGTTTTACAAAGGATGAACTTTTTAATCTTTTGGTTTATAGATAACAAGCCAAACTGGTTTTGGGTCATAACTAAAAGATGATCATGGCAGGCTGGACTCAATTTGGCTGGTCGTCTGTAGGTGCCTGTGCCAGAAGTTATTTCTACAACAAATGAGGCTACCTACAAAAATGTTTACCGAACATTTGTTTTAGGAGGGTACAACTTTTAATTTTATGCTAGGATACAATATTTTACATTATAAAGTGGGAGTCTACTCCTGGCTGGTAAATCACTACGTAAAACTTTTAGATGACCTACATCTCAATATAATAATACCTTATAATAACAGCTACGGAACGCTTTGCAGGTTTAACTCGGGTAGGAAGTTTTGGAAGTTCAAAGGATTGAGGTTGGGATCTGCAAGGAATTCAGAACACGTAGATTGTTGGTATCCAAACACAGGTCTCATGATCTCATCACCCTTTAACAACTTTAATTACCTCTCAGACCAGTCTTCGCGACCACGACTCCTTTCCTCGCGTCGGTCACTACTACGATAACTGCTGCCTTCGGCAGTTCCTCTTTCGCCCCGGAATTTATCGCGTCTTTTACGATCATACTCATCGTCACTATCAGCCATTTAGAATAAGTTGACTGACCTTTTTTATAAAAACTTAAGGTTAGTTTAATATTTTTTGGAGATATCGGACTAACTCTGAACTAAAAAAGAAAGCGAAAGAAACTAAATTCATAGAGTAGACAGATTGTAGACTAGACAGCTCGTCAGGCATAGAGTAAAGTAAATTAAATCGTCGTCAGGTAGGTATTCATAGACTAGAAGCGTAACGAATAGAGATGTGATGTGATTGTGACCAAAAGCAATTCTCGGGGTTAGGTAGGTTAATGCCGGGATGGTCTATGGTCTAGTTCCAGACGATGAGTCGAATGCGTTGGGGAATGCTACAAAATAGTCACTTTAATGGTAGTATAGGTGTAAGTGGTAAATCAATTATTATTATTAGTTATTTCGTAACATGACTGTGCTACTATAAAATGTCAATATATACAATGTGCAGTGCACCCACAGCACATGCGACATACATTTGTATAGCAAATGGTGTAATTTAATATACGAAAACAATTAATCATAGTCATGGTCAATTATTAACTAACAATAATTTGTATCGGAATTTACACAAAAATTTCGAATGCGGCGTGAATCTAGGACATCGAACACGTCAGTATTTTTAATAAGCAAATCTTTGTGATGCCTGACTTCGATCAAAATACTCATAGCTAAACCGATAAAAACCGATATAAAAAAAGAGAGTGTGTGTCTATGATCACTGACTTTAGATTCCGCGCGGTAAATTGCACAGAACATAATATAATTATATATCCTGACGCTGGCAGAATTGTCTACACGGCTCAGTTGCCAAAGAAGAAGAAAAAAAAAAATACCCTAACGGTAAATTGACTTGATAAAAATTTAAAGTTATGCAACTCATGGAATAATTTCATTTCATAGTACTAAAAAGGAACTCGTGCCTTTGTATGAGAAGGGGCGTTTGCCTTGCAGTGGGACACAATAATAAGCAGGTATTAACTAAAGGTAACTACCTACCTACTACTACTGTTTTTTTTTTTCATAGTTTGCCTTGATTCATTTTTTAACTGTAATAAATCATATTAGAAAAACCCAATAACACTTGCCGACCTGGGAATCAAACCCATGACCAATCAATTTCCAAGTCAATCGATTGAATAATACTTGAATGTTGCTTTGCTTGATATGCATTTGCCGTGAACTACTTACATCGAATTTACGCATGGTTCTCATTGTCATACGGAATAATGGTTACGGGCATGTAGTAGGGAGGGGACCTAAAGTTCATCAAACTCCCCGTGGGTACTGTTTTTCGTAACTAACTAAGGATCCGGTACATCAGAGCGCCTCGAACTTGGTGTCTGTGAAGTAAGCTGCACAAAAAAAACGAACACTACCCGCGTTTTTTTGTGTTTACTGTGTTTTTATTTTACAGGGACAGTACGGGAAAATCCGAATCCAAGAGTTAAATGGGGAGCTATTTTAGGAACCATTAGCTTTTTTTTCATGATAACATTTAGGCATAATGAGTTTTTTGGTCAAGTGCAAGTTGCCCATACATTTAAAATGCTGATCCACTCAGTTTCATTGTATCGGAAGATAAAAATCTGGACCACAGAAGTGGGCCTTTAATAATAATAAAAAATTCTAGCCTAATGGTTTATAAGACAGTTTCGGCGTAGGTATCTCTTAAGGATTAGGATTTCCCAATACTGTCCCAGTTACAAAAAAAAAACACGTGTTATAATTTCGTCGAACTTAGAAGAAATCCGAAAAATGTCGGAAAGCGGTGTCAGGTATAAAAAAATGCGTCTAATACACAACCCATCAAATAATGAGAAAACCCGGTCTGCAGTTAGCTGTACAGACAAAGATCCGTGACGTGTAGATACTTTACTGAGGTTGCGTTTATTTACCGTTAGTTTATAAACTATCTCGCGAGATTGTAAACTGTCGATAAATTCCCTGATTTGTCGGTCTTGGCGGCAGCCGAATTGATCGCAGTACTAAGCCAGGGTATCCTGACCAAGTTGGTCGCAGTTGGCTATTTAGTATTAGCACAAGGTGCGATCCTTCGCATGCAGTTCACAATCTGTTTACCTAATTGTTTAATTGAAAACATTATTTTTCGATAGTTTACTATCGAAAAATAATGTTTTCAATTGTAAATGGTTTGTTGCAGTTCACAATTTTTAGATAGTTCGTAATGTCGCCAGATAGATTATAAACTAACAATGTTCATTATTATAAAAAGTAGAGACATCAGTTCTTATTGTGAGCAAAAATTAAACCGAAAAGAATTATTAAAATCCGTTTATTCAAAAAATCTTTATTGTTCTGATAAATTGTATTAAGTCAGTAATGTAGTTACAGTCAACCGCACATCTGGTGTAACATATTAATATTGACAGGGCCTTTATGTCGTAGCAGTAAGATGAAAGTACATAACTACCTATTCATAGTTTACTTGTTACACTGTGCCGTTGACTGTACTTACACTTTATAGTTACTGGTCCACCTGAAATAGTGGATTAAACTATTTAGAACAATGCAACTCGTCAGTGAGGTCACCACAGTTGTCATGACCATCGCATTGCACAGCGCGCGGCACGCAACGTTGATTCTTGCAACGTGTTTCATGCGCACCGCAGCTACCGCCACAGCCGTCGGGTTCGTCACTACCGTCAGCACAATCTGCCAGCCCGTCACAGAATCTTGAACTCAAAATGCACTGGCCGTCAGTACACGTAAATTGGTCGGCAGGACATTCTATAACCAAAACATAATTCGTGATTAAGATATCTAGAGGCTTCTCTAGTATTAGTGCCTACTTCGAACCTTAGCAGTCAGCGTGCTTCATAGTCATAAAGAACTACACGTTACCAATAGGTGGGTATCTTCATAAAATAATGCACCTAGCTATTATAAAACCACGTGACGTCTAATGTTCAAATTGCTTCTTTTGTGTTGTAGTTTTCTATGAAGAGGAAGTGGACAGAGGAAGCCCCGTTAGATTCGAATGAGCACATTCATAATAACCCACTTAACAAGTTGCGATACATTTTTCAGTTCGGTTATTGGAACAGTTTTGCAAATATTAAAAAATGAAAATATTAGAAACTACCTTACCAGTAGTGCAATTGACTTCATCATGTCCATCCCAGCAATCAATAACTCCGTCGCATAATTTTGTGTGTGCGAAACAAGATATAGAGTGTCCGCAGCGAAACTGCTTCGTTAAATCGCATTCTGTTGAGGTTACAGTAAACTTTAAATTATGTTAGGCATAGGGTGCGCAAGAAGTCTAGGCGCCGGCCGCATAGTTGTATTAGTTTTACAGGGTCAAAGTCATCGATGTGTAAATACGATAAAACTATTTTATAAAATCATATTTCCAGTGACTACAGCTGATTACGGGGTCAATGGCGCGGGTAAAACAAAAAAATATATTCTAAACTTATAATTTCAAGTAACTACACACTTGAAATTATGAGTTTAGAAAATCTTTTTTTGTTTTACCGTGATTAGATATAGATACCCTTTACGTCTCTGTAGTTTCGCCAGATAATTTAATTCGACCTTGTATATGTATGTATGTACGGTGAGACTCCTCACCACAGTATGTTTCATCAGATCGGTCGTAGCATTGAATAGAACCGTCGCATCGGGCTTCCGCTGGCACACAGAGACCGTTACGACACCGCCATTCATCTGCTGAGCACGTCACTAGCGTCAATAAGCGGCACACGCGCACTCCTCGCGCTTTATCCACTAGTTGGCAAGCTTCCGTCTCTAGGGCGCACAATCCTCCACAACCTGAGGTACAAATATAAAATTCATCATACACAAATATATCCTCGAAACACCTATGATTGAAAATGATTGATAAAACTTCCTGTCTGTAAAATGAGAATACAGCTCGTAAAAAACTGATCAAAGATTTAAGTGCGTTCGCGCTGCATTTTATGGTGGTTGGTCAGGAAATATTGTTAAAATCACTCAAAGTTCAAAGTGCAAGTCGAATGTGAATTAAAAGGTGGTGATTAAAGTTAACGTACCTGTTGGGTCATCATTATCTATTGGCTCTCTACACACGGATGTGCCACTGTTTTCATCTAACATGCAGATTTCATCTTTTTGGCACGAGCAAAATCTTTGAGATAAATCTCGGTTATTGATATCTTTAGGTTTTGCACTTTCATCTGCCTGCTTACTTGAATGTTTTGGATATGTTCTTATATTCTTACGTATTTTTGATATAACGTTTATTAATGTAGAGTTCTCAGTGCTAAAAGTGTTGGCAGACTCTGTAGTAGTAAAATATTCTTCCGTAGAATTGATCTCTGTTACTGACGGCAGGTCCAAATAAACATTAGTAATAGCTGCCGCTGTTTCATTGATATCTATATTTTTTGTTGGCACTACGGTTGTACTAATTTTGTTGGTCATACCTTTAAAATTAGGGTTAGTAAAATTGACCAAAATAAAACTTATTATCACGATAGCTACTATCATCACACTTATTGAGCAGGCTTGTATTTGTGTTCTCTTTTTTACAGGGCTATCAGCCGAAGCAAAATTAACTATACACCCAAAACCGCTCAGGCTTTTTCTCAGTCTCTGTCGCCTTGAATTATTTGAATCCATTTCGTAAGAAGTGTATTTTTGCCTAAAGCTGGAATCAATCTGTTGTGATATGGAAGGAATGCGTAGTTTATTTTCCACATTTGTGGGCTCTAAGTCTCTTGAAAAGCTTTTGTTATATGAACAAACTGCTTGACTTATGTTTATATCAATAGGGCGTTCTTGTCGCTCATTTACAAACGTTTCATCTTTTTCTATTGTTATGTCTTTGTTAGGAGTGGAATGATTATGTGGCGTGAAGTTTCTTGGTGGCTTCAGTTCATATTTTCTTATTTTACCTTTACATGTATAACAGTATGTTATAACATTTCTATCTTTAGGCGGTGCTGTAATAATTGCATTACGTAAATAACTATTCGTCCAAAGATGCGAACAGTACAGGGAGTTCAAATTAATCGATCTCTCGACGTTACCAGAAGTTGTTATGGAGTCATCAAAACTCCCTGATAATATCATTATGTCCTATATAAAAATCTTGTTTGTCATTACTTTTATAAATAAACATTATTTAAATCCTGAAACATAAAAAAAAAGGTATCATGAACTCATTTCTAACGACAGTGTGTGTTACTAGAGGGACCTACATTTTTATGTGTTATCATGGGTTTTATTAGTAGCGTTACCTACTTCTGTCATCGTAAAGAACGCAAGTAAAGTAAACTCCTATCTACCAAGACATTTTATTCTGTCTGAAGAAATATAGGCTTAGACGTATTTGTAATTTTATAGATCATGCAAAGTGGCGTGCGGAAAGGCGTTAGTGCTATCGCTTACAAAAAAAAACATCAATTCTTTTTCGGATGGCTACGCAGTTCATAAAATAGTAACTTAAGCTCGTGACAGCAAGGAAGACCTAACTTTAACAAAGGGATTAACTAAAAGAAGGATTCTTACATTGAAGTAACCCAATCCGCGGTAATGAAGTGTGTAAATGATATCGTTTACAGTCAACTGAACTTTATGCCTTAATTTATTATTATTTTAAGGTAAAGTTAACAAGGTTGACTTTAGTGCAATTCTCTTTTCCTATCTTCAATCGCTTCCATTCCATTCCACACATAATAATTTCACAAGTCATTCATCACAATCATCACGTTTGTAACCCAAAAGGCTAGGCAGTTACCCAACTTCGTTCACTTCTATTTACTGTGTCTGACGCAATTTTAGTGATCGGTACCTAACGTATTGTACCCCATAATTGAGATTCGTCTAAAGTGTAGATAGAACCTAGGACGCCAAAATCCTGGTGGCACTTGTTACCGTTGGATCGATTCGACGGTTTACTATCTTATGTAAGTACGTTCTTGGTAGACACACGCAAAATTGCTAAGCAGCTCTTGTGGTTGCTGATTAAAGCTAAAATTTAGATAAAATAGTACATCAGTCTTCTATAAAGGGATTCCTTTCGCTTTTCCTTACAATGGCAATTTCAATTAGTACGTCTATAATTTCTGCAGACGTAGAATTGTTTTTCATTTATGTTACGACTTCCCCTATTCCCTAGAAAAAACTTTCACCCTTGACCGCTGTGCACGTGAACCACAGACAGGTGTTACATAATTTGTTTTAGCGTGGTGCATTTCGCCCTCATTCAAATTGGTACACAGTTCTTGTTAAAGAGCTTGGCGACTTGATTTAATCATTCAGTATATTTTTACTGACGGTTGGTATTATAGAAACGACGAACGGTTGTTTTAGTATTGAGTCTGAAATGACAGATTAATATGTTAATATGAAAATAAAAAATGTAAGTAAATTACTAGTATATCTACCTACAGAAATATAGTAAATTGTATAAATGCGATCAAACGGCCACTGCATGTTTTTTTTAATCAAATAGTTTGTATTTAATGAACCTTATAGCGTTTAGCTCAAAAAACATCTTCAAGGTTCACCTTAACTAGGTTGTTTTAGCCTATATTTTATGAACTTGAAAACGGACATATTGTACATATTTGTTTTAATCTAATTTAATTATGTTAACAAACGTTTAGTGGGTAGGTACACAAACAAGCTTCATTTTTGCAGCACAGTTCTAAACATAAGTCTAAATAAATAAAAAAGGTAGGACCTAAATGGTAGGTCAAGAACAATTTGTAGGTCAAACTAGCATTTCAACACCGACTCTAGATACTACTTCAG
This sequence comes from Apamea epomidion, assembly GCA_947507525.1. Lineage (NCBI taxonomy): Eukaryota > Metazoa > Arthropoda > Insecta > Lepidoptera > Noctuidae > Apamea > Apamea epomidion. The sequence goes on from OX382225.1 coordinate 11,399,903, forward strand.
CTAGCCCAGCTGATTTTTGTAAACAATAAGTTTAAAACAATTAAATTGTCAAGTAACACTTACATGGAGTGATGAAGCTCATGTTCTTTCAAACACTTTTCAACACTTAACTATGAATTTAAAATATTGTCAAGTGGAAGTTATTGAACACGTCAGGTCGCTATGCAGCCGCGTGCCGTGTATCGGACTACCGTTGCCGGTGACAACGTCTAACAACTTTACACCAACACCAGCACCCCGTACGTCGTACCAGTGTGCGAAAGGGATTAATAATACAGCTGCAAGCCTGGTAGAAAGGGATGAAATAATGGGGTTGGTGTACCAGCGGCCAAGGTCCGTGCTCGCTCAAGAGTGACACGTGCTACGTGCAACTGAACGAACATCTGTTCTCTCATGCTGTCAATAATTTAACGGTAGAGGCATTGTTAGGTAATTTTGCTAAAAGTGTAAAGCATGTTCTTGACTTATTCTTGTTGAGGCGATGAAATTTTCATTTTACAAGAAACTACCTATTTTGTACCAATTATTATCATAAACCTTTATTAAGGTGCTTTGCAAATAGCGTGTTTTCATTGATACATAAATTATAAGCACGATAATGCGAACGACGAACTTGAAGCTTTCAAATATTAACTTACTATATACAGCTCCCTGTATATACCTAGTAAGGTAAGTTCTCAGGCAAACTCTCATGGACCTCCGTCCATGAGAGTTTTTAAAACTACTGAGAAGTCTTTGCCACACTCGTATAATTTTACGGACTGAAAATCACGAAAGAGTTTAGAACATTTTTTTTCGCTTAGAACTAAGATTCTAATTAAACTAGGTAGATATAAATAATTGCTGAACATTCACGTGGATAATTTTGAATTGGAAAGCCTTTGGAGAGAGGTCTTACAAAGTCATTTTTTGGACCACTGCAAACGGGCCACCCTGTGTATACAATAATGAAAATGACCATAAGTAGGTAGGTAAGATACATAAAACAAACTGGGCAGGATTATGTGAGTAACTAGTGAATAGATTTTTTATATTCTCTACTTCATAGCGTTCGAAACTTCTATTCCATGTTACGGTATTGTATAGTGTTAAAGTAGGTAAGTACAGACTGGTGTATTTACGGTTGTTGTTGATATTATCAATTTATCACATGTTTATTCTTTAAGAACTAATTATAAAAACAAACGATAACATTCACTCGTTGCAACCGAGCAATGACCGCGGGATGTTATAAATTATGCACCTACGTAGGTAGTTTAAATTCAGAATGATTGACACGAAAGTTTTATGCGGATATTGGTTGTTGGCCGGTTGCTAAATTGCTTGTGTATATGCTCGCTTGTCCTGTGACTAATGTTGTGAGTCCCGCGACCGAGACGCGGTCCCAGATGCGCGGTGCTGGTGGGACACGGGTGCATATGCAGCATCTCGCGGATGCAGCCGCGGCCTTCGACGCTCTGCGTGGTGCCTGCGACACGCAACTGGGGGAAGGCACAACTCTCACTGCGCGCGCCGCGTGCGGTTGTGGTCACTCGCCCACCTCCTCGCCTCGTTCGCTCGGACGTGCTGCGGCTCCGACACACACCTCAGTGTTCTATCACACAGCTATCCGTATGCGCGTTATACCGTACGTCGCGCAGTTTCTCTCGAAAATTAATTAGTATGTGAATGCGACGTTTTTATTTGTTCAACACGAAAACGAGTGAAATGTTGTTCGCTCACTGATCAGCACGCATTTGTTTCGCCTTTGGACAGACTTCATGTGAGGGACTGACCACTTCTTTTCAGTTACGGTGAGTTTGATACAAAACATTTTATCATTGCAAATTATCCACCAAGTTACTGCAAACTTTCACATTGCACAGAAAAATCTATTGCTACTCCACCTCATAACTTCTTTTTTATTTAATTGAATACAAAGGCACTCAAAATTGCCCGGCAACTTGAAGATCCAAGAATACCGTGTGTAGGTCAGAAAGTCAGATGTCCCACTTCTCACCGAAACAACACCGAGTTACCAAGAGGCGGACTGTTATTTTGTTCGCTTATTGGATACGATTTTCGCTACTCATCTGATTTACATGAACAAGTTGAGATGAGACCCGTTGTTGTTAATTCGCTTCTGACTCGTAGCTACAGGTACAGGTACTACCTAGGTACTCCCCTTTGTTTGATTGACTATGATAACATAACTAAGCATAAACAATGCCAACAATTAAGTAGCATTTTCCTTCCATAAACCTTGTTAATAAAATAATAAAAGGGTTCATGTTAAGTTGATATTCCTTATTTACAGTGGAAATCGAAATAAGCCACAGAACCATTAAAAATATGCTCAATGAACTTTATAACGTAGGAATGCCAAATCTGTTTACTGGCGGTAGAAGTAGCATAAACAATAACAACTGATTTCAAATTATCGATGAAGACGATAATAATAGTTTAGGTAGGTAACCTACCTATTTCTTCTACTACAAGAGTGAAAGCATTATAGATTGGATTCATTTATAACTTTTTGATTAATTAATTAGGCCCCGATTATGTTACTGCTCACTGATAAGTTATAATACTTAAATGACAGTCGAAGTCAAACCATGTGGTTTTTTTTTTTTAATAATGACAAATTGATACCAGTCACATTTTTGCACGCTTGAAAATGCTCTTTAACCATATTGGGGATACACAGGAAATGAAACAGCACTATAGATACATATAGTAAAGCGAAAACAGTTTTTAAACATATTAAATTATCTTTGGAAAGAGCGTAACTAGGCAATAAGTAAAACTAAAGCCTGCTGTTTTATCTGTAACCGTTTATCTTTGTTAAGTAACGAAAAAAGTGAAATCCATTTGATTACGGATTCCCAACGTTTCTTATAGTCACGTTTGTACTCATTTTTGCGTATTTGTTTGCAAATGATGATGCTGTGATGAATCCAGTTATTTTTCCGTAACTGAATGTCTCTGCTCTCTGCTGGTGATGTGATCGGTTACAGTGTGACTTTCTCGAGTAAACAGTCTCTTTACCAGCCTTATGTAAGCGTAAAAAGCAATAACATGAATACCAAAACATAACTTAGTCATACTCAATCTTAAAGCATTTTCAGACATCTCAGTACTGCTCAGAGCTCGGGCACGCTAACTTAATTAGGTAGGTACAGCTATATGAATCAAACAGCGACTTAAACATAAGTAATTCGTTGATGAGTTTACTTTGGCATTATCTATCATGTTTTTACAAGCTTTATTTAATTTAATATTCTTACTTACTTAACCGGTAAATGATAAATTAGGTACCTATCTTAGTATTTTGTATCTTTTATGTGCTAGTGCACCTATGATAAAAGATGCAAAATACATGTTATGTTATTAATTATGATATTATATTATTAATTTTGTAGCAAACTCGCTTAATATTTTCGCGAATCATGTCATGGAAACCAAAGTGATTGCAATGCAACTACTTTCTTTCTGGCAAGCCAAAGGAGGTTAACGGCGATTCTCAATGTGTTCAGAATTAATAAGTATAATGGAACGTTTTGTATGAACCCCTATAGAATATAAATAGCCGTAACAATTTCCACGGTGTGCTATTTTTATTGTAATTCAATTGTACACTACTTAAGCGCCGGTTGAAACTTAGATAAACTTGCTTGAAGCATCATTGTCCCGGATTTGACTTTAAATCAAGCCAACCTATTTACAGTGTTTAATTATTGTTCATCCCTTATGTTTATTCAATCGCTATTTATAATATGTAATGTTTATTGAAAATCCTACTAATATTATAAATGCGAAAGTATGGATGGATGGATGGATGATTGTTACTCTTTCACGCCAAAACTACTAAACGGATTTGGATGAAATTTGGCACACAGATAGTTTATAACCAGGATTATAACACGTAGGATACTTTTGATCCCAATATTCCTATGGAATCAAAACTTATGCGGGTAAAACCGCGGGGCGCAGCTAGTATAACTATATTTTCAAGAAACTGAACCTAAGTACCTTTGTCTTTCTTTACCAAAATAATTAACAATCATAATGGCCAGCAAATAGGAATGGATTCGGCAATTATGTAACAATTACAAAAATATTTTCATTAATGAGAACTTAAAGGTTGCGGAATTCTAATTTTCTACTTGATATCATATATTGTGCCCATCATTAAAACAAGATATTAATTACAATAAAATAATCCAAAACAAGACGTCAATTAAAACAGGTTTCCCATCGTTTCCTGCATGGAAGGGTCTGCTTATATCTAACGACCAGGGTAGAGCAAATTGTGGTTTGGCACATAGCGGTAGCGTCCTCGAGACTACCGTTATATTAATCATCATAGAAGTTTCATTATTGCATAATAGGGAACTATCAAGATTAGCTGAGTAGTAATCTTGAGATCGACGTCTGTTGAAGGCGGCTCATGCGGAAATATTTTACTAACAAACAATCAAGCCTTGCCCTAAAAGATAAGTAATTAGGCCTCTATTTCATAATCATTAAGAGAAAGACCAAGTTTTACAGGAATAGACAAACCGAGCTATGCTTAAGACGTATTATCGTCACAATACTTGAGTCCAAATAGTGCGATTTTTCGTTCATTAGAAAAAGCATTATCTCAAATGTAATTTGCAAAGTGGCAATCGTAAATCATTAGAGCAGATTACATAGTCCTGGCGAAGTTATGGGCCAACAAAATTTGAGAAGACCTAGTCCAGTAAATTCTAAATTCAGTAGATTAAGGGGTGCTCCTAAGTTAGAAAGGATGACAGATAGGGAGCGAAAGGTTGAGAATTACGGTGAAACTTGATAAAATCCCAGCAATGTTGATCGGTCAAAATCGTGTCACAAAACGTACCTAGTGTTTAAAAGAAACACGACTTCGAAGAGTTGTTTTGTGTAAGGATGCGTTTAAGTTCTTGCGTCATAAGTACTTGGAAAGTAAGCTCGCTGCTCGCCTTGGGTCAAGCTATAATAAAAACACTTGTATGCATCGGATCAGGATGCCGCGACATAATGTTGAAATGCCAACATTAATTGTGACCAGTCGTCGCCAAAACATCGAGAATGCAGGCTTGTTTTCCTGATACATCTTATCCTAGATAGCTGCTAGGATAGATTTTATCGAAATTGTTAAGCAACTTTCTGTAGTAGGATAAGTCCTGCCAAGTTGCCACGTGGAAATATGGAGTTCCATGTTCAACAAAACAAATACAATCAAGGTAGGTAAGTATCCCATAAATACTAGTTATAGGAACTCATACGTTTTGTCGATACTATCTCCTATATCAATTCAAACATGCCTAATAAACTGCCCAAATTGTAATTTTAGCACAATTTCGGAAAATATTTAATTACCACTGCCCTCAAAATGGTGAAAGAAATATCGTGACGAAACTGACATGACCTGGAAGTGAATTTTCGAAGGCATGTGACATCCAACCACCCGCACTCACTGGGCCCACGTGGTGAATTACGGCCACTTCCTCTCACGGATAGAAGACCTGTGTCCCAGCAGTGGGAACGTTATAGATTTTATAGGTTGATTATGCTATGCTTATGCTAAGCTAACTGCAGATGTACCTTTTACACTGCCTATAGCAAAGGCTATTTGCAAGTAAGTAGTTCGTGTTAAAAATAATAAAATAGGTACGATGTGTGTCCCACACAGAGTGGCCTTGTTACAAAAGAAAGGGGTGGATCGAACCGTCCACGTCCACCGCAGTACAAGGAATTTAATGTTTATTTCAGTTCATCATTTATATTTCCATTACACGTGCAGGTTGTACATAATTATTATCTCTAAGGTACATACTATTGTGTGTCTGAGGCAAGGAACCTAGCTATTGATTGCGTGACTTCAAGTACTTCAGTCAGGTATCATGTTTTACAAGTTTGTAGGTTTTATACCAATGCTTACGCATGCAAATTTTGTATTATGGATATTCAAGTAGTTACATCCGCATGTACGGTGACCAATGGAGATTAAGTAACCAGGGTATATATAGGGGGTATATATACATATAATTGAAGTTTAGTAAGAAACCGATAAAGGTTTTCGAATAAAATTTAATTTAATTAATAGTAAAAAACAATTCATTTATCAAATTAAATTTCATTCGAAAACATCCATCGGTTTCTTACTAAACTCCAACTATATCCGACGACCCATTACTTATCTCCTTTGTGTGTCGGTGTATTTTTATTGTAAAAGATGTAAACTATTGATAAACATTCAAGCGCAAGCTCGTCGACATGTGTATCCCGCCTTTTTTTTTGTTTTTTGGTCCCCCTGCGACGGGTGAGATCATTGGCCCCGCCGCCTGCCAATTTTCGGCCGCAGAGGATAGGGAGAGCGGCCAACGTCATACCAACACGCCTCCTCCCCTGCGGCCCCACCGCGTCCGCCGTCAGACGGTGGCGACCGCATCAAAGTCGCGGAAGGTAGGGAGAGCGGCGCACAGCAATACCGGCACCCTCTCCCACCGCGGCATGACGGCTCCCATACGACATCGCGGCCCGCCTCAGTTGCGATGTCGCCTAAGCGGCACCACCACCTACATGTTGGCCGCTACGTCGTCGGCTTACTGGCAAAGCCCTGACAAGCGGCCCCTCCTCGGGTTCCTCTTGGCTTCACCGTGTGTTACCATGCCACGGTTACTGAGCCCCCCCCCCCCCCCCCTTCGACAATGCGGGAACCCACCGGAGGTGATGTGTATCCTGCCTATCCTAACCTGTGGCGCTCAGACTTGGTCTTTGATCGAGGCTCAGAAGTCCAAACTCAAGGTTTGCCAAAGAGCGATGGGGCGTAGCATATAAAAAAATAAAGCTCACCGACCAAATTCGCAACACCACAATACGCTCCAAGACGTTGGACGATGGTCGATGTTGGCGATAAGTCTGCGAGGCTGAAGTGGGACAGGGTCTGCAGTCTCGACATTCATAGCGGTCGCTTTACGACCGAATTCGGTCGCAAAGTCCTGTCACTCCATACATTATCAATCCGGGACTTTGCGACCGAATTCGGTCGTAAAGCGATCGCTATGAATGTCGAGACTGCTGGGGCTGGGCGGGTCACACCTATAGAATGCATCCAGACAGATGGGCCAAAGTCGTTACACAGTGGGTGCCTGAAGACGGGCGTCGTCACCGAGGCAGGCCTAAGAAACGCTGGCGTGATGATTTCGACTCGTTCCTAACTGATTGGACGGAGAAGGAACAGGACAAAAAAAAGTGGAAAAATATGGGGGCGACCTTTGCCCAGCAGTGGGACAATATAGGTTGAGAAAAAAAAAACTTTTAGGCGAATTTCCGATTTAGATATTTACAAGCTCTGCCTATTCCTTCGGGGTATACAGGCCTGGTGTATTTGTTATGTTACTAGCGTTTTGTCAAAACATCAGATTTCTTTATGATTTTTAAATTTGATATGAATGTGCCTATTAAGTATACATATACCTATAAATACACCATTTGATAAATTACTACTCTTGAATAAATTCTCTAAAATATTTTCCAAACCGCATCTAAATCCGTTACGCAGTTTAGAAGAACAATGCGGTCACACAGACAGACACGAAAAGCGACTTAAATTTTGTAAGAACCTGTATAGTACATGTACATCAAGTTACTAATTTACGTACGTACTACTTGTCCAGAATTATTACGAATTTACGTTGGTCGAATAGGTAGGTATCTACCCACTGATAACTAGATTTCCAGAATTACCACGCTTGGCAATAGGCTGTTTTCCTAAAAGATTCTAATAAGTCCGTCAGTTAGATTACCAAAAAATATTGAACTTGTTCATTATATAAAAAATGATGCAGATATCGCCCGTTAAAGTTCCGCGTGACGTCACTTGCTTGCGACACTTTTGCAAGCAAGTGACGTCACGACCCCTACTCCCAAATTTTGACGCGCTTTATCTTTGTCATTTTTTGTATGATTGACAAAAGAAAAAATAAGTGTCCATTATTTTTCGATAATCTAACTGACGGACTAAATATAATTATTATTTTTTTACCCAGGCAACTACCCTATTGGTGATCGTTATACATAATGTTGTTTTTACTTCTTATTGGCATCCTACTAATATTATAAACGCAAAAGTTTGTAGGGATGGATGGATAGATGTTTGTTACTCTTTCACGGAAAAACTACTAAACTGATTTGGATGAAATTTGGTACACAGATAATTTATACCACGATAGCGGCGGTAAGACCCCTCTTTGAGGAGTGGCTAGAGAGGCGTCACGGCGCTCTCACCTACCGCCTGACGCAGGTCCTCTCCGGACACGGACGTTTCGGGAGGTTCCTGCACATCATCAGGCGGGAGGAGACGCCCGGGTGTCACCACTGCGAGGATCGCCCAGAGGACACGGCGGAGCATACGGTGGAGGTCTGCCCCGCTTGGGCAGAGCACCGCCGTGTCCTCGTAGAGGCCATCGGCAGCGGCGGCGACCTCTCGCGTCCGGCCCTGGTTCAAGCCATGATCCGGGGCGAGAGGGAGTGGGAGGCGGTCACCTCCTTCTGCGAAGCAGTCATGCTAGCGAAGGAGGTGGCGGGATGGGCGAGGGAGAGATCCTCACGCCTCAGCCGCCGAGGGAGACGGCTACGACTCCCGGCCACCGTAGGCGCGGGCCTGCGGGCGGAGAGCAATGGGTAGCTCTCCGTCCGATCAGGACCAGGCCCGTGCCGGACGGCGCGTATGTGTTCCACGTGCGCCTCAAAGAGATGTCAGCGTAGATGACGGGGCCCGACAGGGCCGAAGCCTGCCGGGGTAGCGGGATCGTCCAAAAGGGTTACCGCTGCCCTGGTACATAAAGGGCTAAGGAAGGAACACGGGTGGGTTTTAGTCAGTAAGAGTCTGACACTCCCTTCTGCTCCACCCAGAGCGGGAGGGGTCATTTGATGATTACCCATCCTCAAAAAAAAAAAAAAGTACTTATCTTTAAGAAATGGACCCAGATTTACCAAATCCCTTAGTCGCTCGCGTCTTTGCCTTTACACAAAATTCGCAGAAAAGTCTAAATAAATAGGTCTAATGATTTGTCTGTTTTACCGTTCCTTTCTCACACCCAGTAACTGGGTTATAGAGGTTATATAAGCTGGATAGGCAGTCGCTCCGTCTAATATTCAGCTGCATCCGGCTAGACTGGAAGCCGACGCTAACATACCCAACTAACTACATACATAATATGTTTGGCAACAAAAGGTTAGGCAGAATATTTGTTTGATCTGCAATCTAACGTTGTTTTTTTTAAAATTGCTGTTATGACTCGACCGCTGTTGTTACGATTAGTGATTACTTATTACATACATTATTCAAATACCTAGTACCTATTGGTCATTAAGGAAAACAACATAATATTTATTAGATTATGCTTTCAATTAAATTTTCCTGTAACAACACGACTTCTCATTAAATATTGTAAGTAATTTTACCGAAAAGTCATCTGCGACATCATTGCATCGTAGAAAAGTAATAAAATTATTCGTTTTAAACAATCTCTCTTTATGTGTTTCGAAGGATGACTTGAAGAAAAATGTATGAACGGAGCATTGGAATTTAAACCCTACCGGCTAGTAGTAGAGTTTCGTGTGCAAATCCTAGATGCTCGTACATAGATGATAAGGACAGGAGGTTTTTTTTTGCTCCACATTAGGAATTTCTCCTGTATCGACGGTGCGTTAACAAACATTTAAACTCACATGCACAAACAGCCAGACCCGGAACAACTACTTGCCTATGATGATGGTGTTTGATGATGATGAATGAGGTTGATGATAACATTAAGTGGGTAGTTGGTTAGGTACTGACTGACTGTCCCATTGGTCTCGTGGTCGCAAGCTCGACTGCTGAGCGCGGGGTCCTGGGTTCGATTCCCGGGTTGGACAGTGTCATTGGGTTTTCCATTAGGAATTTCTTAGTAACAGCCCGGAGTTTAGAAATTGGCGGTTTAATACCAAGTACGTAAAAGCCGTCGGTCCTGCGCCTGATCTCTCCCCGGTGGTATAGGATTGTCGTTTCATCGGACTATGAGAGTAAAGGAACAGAGAGAGAACCTGTGTTTACGCACACACTTGTGCGCTATAATATCTCCTGCGTACCTCGCTAATCTCCGCTGAGACTGGCCACCATGACCAAAAGCGGTCGGGATACTGTTATTAGGTAGGTACTAATTGTGCGAATTGTAGAAAATTTTTGCACCACCACTAAAAAGTCAACGTTTTCTATAAAAAATTGCTTTTCGTTAACCTACTGAACTACAACTACTCATGAATATATAATATTCGTTCTTTTAAACTTTAGTTTGCGATTACCTACAGGCTTATTACGAAACCAGGTTTAACTATTGAATGACAGTCAAGTATGATTTTGAAACAGTGCCGTAAGATAGGTACTTGACAATCTTTTAATAACGGTGAACTAAACCTTGACATTGGTAGACAGCATACATACATAAACACACGCCTTTATCTCATGGGGGTATGCACTAGGCAGAAACTACAGAACGCCACCCGGTGAACAATATGTGAAATCGTTGTTCGCTATAGTCATCTATAAAAATAAGATAGAGCCTCTCAATAAAATATCGAATATTCAAATTAATGAAAGCGTTTGCGACTGTGGGCGTCTAGAAATTAATCTGCAGAAATCTGAATAGAAAATAATTGCACGCATTAAAGTTTATTATTGTAACTTTCATTCAACTTTGTTTACATAAGATTCACGTCTCTATCGTTATTGATTTACGCTTAAGTAGGTACGCATCGTAGTCTCGAGTGCCAATACTCAGGGTCACAAGTTCACGACTCTATGACATGCTAACTTGTGATGTTTAACCCTTCGCCGGCGATACGAAGGGTTTAAAATCACAAGTTGGCGAACGTGGATCCACGCCAGACATAAAGGCTTCTTAATTGTTTCTGTAATTACGGTATTCAAACGGTTAATAAAATAATTATAAAATCTAAAAACCCGACTACAACTAAAGTTCAAATCAAGCTCAATCAATCGAACTCAATCAAGCGAGCTCAATCGAGTTCAATCTCAGATTCGATGCCAACTCATCAGATTACTTCAAAAGTGTGCTTGTTTTGATCATTTTAGTTGCAGGCGGGTTTTTTTTCAAGCCTTTAGTGTTATATTTTAAACATCGTCTTCTCAAGCTCTTTATTTTGACAGCCTAAATAGTCAGGTTACAAAAAAATATTTTATCAACACATTACTTATTAACGTTCACAATCCGCAATTTTAATTTTATAAAACCTACAAGTAACCATCGCGCGTTTCAGAAGAGTCGATAGACATTGTAGTCATTAGAATACTTTGGGGCACAGTAAGTCTGTGTTCAAGGGTATAAAGAATCCCAGGGTTATGTACCCTGTCTTGTTGTCGCGCAGTTGGGTAAAAACATAGATCGTGAATAGAGCGCTAAAGCAAGGGAGCAACGTGGGAACTAATTACTATCAGCTTCTAGGTACCGTAATAGCTACCTACCTAACGATCGTACCAGGTACGCCACACATGATTTCGCTGAATGGGTTAGAATAATGGTTAATTGTTTCCTTTAGGTCTTATTATTAAGAAACAGTCTGCACCTTAATTGCGTAACACATTGTCAATCTCAATTTGAATATTTTTTAAAGATATTGCAATGCCATTGCTTCATCGTCATCATCTTCACTCTCCCGCCCTCATCCCAATGTATTCCTGGTCGGCACAACATGTCTTTTTCTTCCATACTCCTCTATTACCCGCCATCTCGATAGTTACCTTCTTTCTAACCATATCATCATTCACACAGTCCATCCAAAGCCATTGCTTCATATGTTCGAAAAATGTGTCTGCTACACAACATAAATAACGCAATGAATGTTGTTGAACTGACAAAACGAAACCCATTGCTACTGATAGTTTGTTACGCAATTACCCCGCTGTACATATATCTTATTATAACAAAGGTGCAGTCTTGTAGCGGGATTATTTAAATATGTATATTACTAACACTTGTTTTTATTATTGCATTTTATTTTAAATATTTACAGAACTGGCCATAATGCCTTGCCCACGGTTCTTATGACAAAATTCAATTTTTTTTATGATGTTTGAATAAATAATGTAAATGTACCAAATTGTTATCGGATCTACCTACTTAAAATTCTTAGATGCATTACAATGCAGTGCCGATGGCATAAAAAAACAATATCTACTGATTTCTATTGATATCAAACAAATAAATCTTTGATAAACAAAGCATTTGTACCTAAACAGACCTACGTATTGTGTTTACGGAATAAATCTTGTAGATAAACTTGTTTTATAATTAAATCTCACTACAATCAAACTGTATTTTAATTAAAATTATTGTGCCAATGCCATAACTGGCGAAATTTGGGTGTAGCACCTCTGCCTAACCCTTCGGGGATTAAAGCCGTGATGTGCTAATGGATCAAACTAATGGTAATTTAAAACGTACGTCGTACACAAAACACGTGAGCATCGTGCGACTGGCATCATATCAAGCGTAACACTGGCCTGGTTAGGAGCGCCTACTCAGGTGCTAAAGTCTGCTTAGTCTTTGTGTTTGTCGCTCGCCTGGGACACGTCCCACCTTCGTAAGGTTTCCCTTGCCTCTACTCATCAACAAAGCAACAAAATATCAAAGACAAACAGCTGTTTGACTTCGACTTTCTCGAAAAAGAACTGGCTGGTTATCAGTTAATTTATGACTGTGAGAAATGAGAAAAAATCGCTTTAGTGCGTCATGAAATATTAGATTAAAGAAGATACGGTATATTATTTGACATATATGTAATACCAACAATATCAACAACTGTACTTCTTTCAGTTTTTCCTATTAATATATCAACACTGCGAATGCATGTAATTAGTTTTTTAAGAAGATTTGAATACGGTTCATATTTTACGTGCATATTGTGTTTTGTGTCTCGTTTAAGGGATACGCACCTCATAAGTAAAAATGGAGCCCTTATAGCACCACTTTGTTGTCCGTCTGTCAAGAAAGATTCTTGGTTGAAAAACGGTATCAAGTTGAAATTAATATAAAAATACAAATACTAACGCCTGCGGTTCCATTATGGTGTGAGGTATGAGGTGTTAAAAATTCAAGTGTCTCAATCAAAAGACATGACCATTTATGCTATAAATTTGCTACTCGCAAAATTTATAAGGTAGGTTCTTCCCGTTGACCTACAATCTTGAAATTTGGAAGAAGCAAGGTCACACAGCACAAGTAAAGAGAAAAACCGAAAACTGTTAGATACTTTATACAATATTACATGGAAAGATATTTTCCAGTTAAAACATCGACCTTGCTGTAGACTAGATTGTTGTATGGGAGAATACTTTTTTCAGCTGCAAAGTTAAGTTTGTTCTTGAATTCGACTTACCTTTTCACTAGTAGAACAATGTACCGAACATTAAGCTTAGGCTTACCTTAGCCATAATACTCGTACCTAATATGAATTTCAGTAATTACTTACTTTGTTTCTGCTTGTTATACTTTGGTACGGAAACGGAACCCTTAAGGCTCGTCGTCCACGACGCGTCTTACTGCCAATTGTGCATACTTGTATAGAATAGCGACAGGCGTCAACGGCAAAGGAAACTGCAGCCGTCGACGCGTCTGCGGTTGCAGTTGCCTCTGCTGTAGACAAGTGTCGGTTGTGTGTATGAGCAGTATGAACACGAACACGTTAGTAACAGGTTACTAGTTTGTGAAATTATGATTGGTTTCGTCTTGTAAGGTTTACCTTTGGACTACCAGTGCTGTGACATTCTGCCTATTTATTGGTGATTTGAGTTTGTAACACGTTGCTTTTGAGTAACGTCATGAACGATGGGCCTAATTGTGCGCAAACCATTGTCACGGTCAGTTTTTAATGCAAAATACGTAATAATACATATAATACTCCTTTAAATATCGATAATAAGTCGTTAAGACGAATTACACAGGTACAGTCACGAGCACTAATATATCATCACTTGGAAACTTTCAATAGCGATTTTTGCGTGAAATAACGAAAACAGCAATGAAATACGACACATTGCAAAAACCTATGGGTCCGAAAATACTATGTTCGTAGCAACATACATACAATTTCATTAAAAAATAAAGGAGTAAATCGCTTTTGAATAAAGCCAAGTGTATACATACTTATGGTCGTGACTGTACACATACATAAAGCTGTAGGTATAAATAAAATGTATGTCAATGAACTGTTGATAAGTGATCGTAAAAATAAAATAAGTTACCTACTAACAATGAACACAGTCATTTTCACTTGCGGAATGATTAATAAAGAACGATCATTGTGTCATTATAAATTATTTTTATTAAGTTTATAAAACTCGTGAAGAATGACTTTTCAGGTATATTTTGCTTGTCTTTCGTATACTTAGCTACCAAAATTTAAATTATTGGCTAGCTTTTGCCCGGGAATTCGCCGGGGGACTTTATTTTATATTATGTAGTAATTTGTAATTACTTCCTAAACCAATAATAATTTTCCAGAGCTCTATAATGACTTTACTTACGTAGGTTCCTAATACAATTAGTGGGATCCAGTATCCCTTTATGCAAACAGTAGGTAGGTAGTGTTTGTTTTGGGCTCGACAGAAGTTTGTTCAATTAGGTCATTCGCCAAGAATGCGTCCTTATCATAAAGAAATTGTCCCATTTATGAAGGTTAGTTGTTCAATAACAATAAATCTTTGTTTTGAAACGGGCATAACATTATCTGTATTAGCGTAAGGCAGCGTCTGCGTAATCGCACGGGTCGAAGCGACACAAGAGGTCAGTCTATTTATCGGAATCGTCACACAGCTCTGGCAGTGAGGTCAATTGTCGTCTGATTTTCACAAGTGCTTTAATAACACAATCGTCTTATAACGGTAGTTTCTATTTATTAATCAATATTAAAGTATTGTGCGTGCAAGTTCGTGAAAGTCAAATATTTACCACTTCCGTAATACTAAATTAAAACAAGATAACGGTTTTCAGGGATAAAACTCAGTGTTATTAGTTTCTACAGCGGAAGAGTTTTTCCACTTCCCCGCGAACAAACATACAACTACCTATTTGATAACGAATAACTTGAAGGTACGTAATTGTCCAAGCATTTCATGGTTATGGTGGACATAATCTATTGAGCGATATACCTATCTTGCCTTTTTGTTCATCTGTTTTCCACACTGACATAGAAAATATGAAAACCGAGTTACCGGTTAGCTACCGTGTTCATGTTTTTGGCTCTCATTATCGTTTTGCCGGTTGTATATAAGACACTTTTATGAGCGTTACAGAGAAAAATACACTTACTACTCACCCCAAAACCAAAATTGATTTGACACAAGATATCAAGTAACTTTTTGATAAAAATACCAAGTCGTTAATATTAATCTAATTGTTTAGATATGCGTACACGTTTTCCGGCGTCCAGGCCGGCTACTCGCACTATTTATACTTCACTATAGATAGCTGGGGCAGCGCGGCACGGACACTGAATAGCAAATGAGAAAAATCTGAGCGATGACCACGTCGCGCCCTCAACCTCGACCAGCAGACGCTCAACTCTGCTTAATTTACATTAAATATGGTCTACGTTATACTACGTTATACCTTACGTACTGTCTCATGTAATGAATTTAAGAATGAAAGTAAAATAACATCACCTCATTCAATCGCGAGAGTTGCGTGCCATGATTTAAAAGAATTTTGCCAATGAAAACAGTTTCGGCTATTTGTTTGTTATACTTTATCAGTAAGTATCCAGGGTATCCCGCTATTTACATGAACTACTGAATAAATTCCAAGATTGTTGATGTTTGTAGTTGTGTGAAGCGCTCAGATCTTTATGAAATGAAAGCTAATTTCCATTTCAAGCGAGAAGCACTAATATCTAATACATAACATACAATAGGTATTATATCTAATACGTGGGACGTGCTAACAAATATAATTGAAGTGCATTCCGATGAGAGCATGTGCTTACAATAGGTGAAAGTAAGTTCGATGAACCAAACGAAAGTTTTTACAAAGGGATTCTGGATGGCAGCCGGGACAGCGCGTGTGAACGCACTCTCCAGAAAGTAAAATGTGCAATTGTTCTTACGACAACAATGTTAGACACTTAGTCATTTTTATCAGAGATAGAGGTAATATTCTGTAAACTCAATTTAGTATAACATATAAGGTCTAACGTGTTTAAGATCGAATCGCTACGGTATGGTTACGGTATCGCTACTCATTTAATATACCTGTTACTAAATTGGCAATCATATTTATACGCCCAAAAGTCCTAAACTTAAGTTGCCAAAAAATACTTACTTGTTCTAAGCTCGACAGCCCAGGGAAAATATTCCTTCGTTAGATTTATGATAACGTACTCTAACCATGAAATCAGACCGTAAATTCGAATAACAAAATAATAGTGTGAAGTGACTAAGAATAAGATCCAAATAAAATACGCACTTAAATAGAGTCATATTTTCAGTTCACTGCCGTGGAATGTTGAAATAAAAACGCAAGTAAAAATAAAGGCCTGTGCACATGACTGCCATTTAGAGCGATAGAAGTGTGTAAGTATTCAAATAACGCACGTGTATCGACATTTTTGACGCGTCAGTAATAGCTGGGACTGATGATGATGATGATGCATCGATGTTACCGGTGACAGTCTCGTGACATTGTCGACGTCGCGCGTTTGCATCACAACCGCGATCGAGTGTTGGGGGAAAGCGAAACATTGGCGATGTTTTATTTGATGGACATCGTAAGTGTACGGTGTCCACATAGTTGGACTAATTTGTTGTGTTGCGCTTGTGATCAAATCGCTGCAAATACCTAGCTCACTCAAAGTTGCGTACTTTAAGACAATACTTGACGTGTGCAACTTTTTAACGAAACGATAAAAACTGTACCTCATTGTATATTGCAGAAAATAAGTAACCAGTCCACGGTAAATAAAATGAAGATTCATAAATAAATAACATTACAGTACACGTAAACCACAAGATGTGAAGGAGCAATTTAGAGAAAGCTTATCGAGAAAGCTTGGCACTAGTCCAGAACACGTAAGCCGAGCTATACAAGAAAAAGACGTCGCTGTGTTGAAGTAATATCATAAAACCTACCTACATTGTGTTTAATATAATTTAATTTTATGATGCGGGATAGAATGCAGTTGCATAATAATAAACCCGCATGTTATTATCGTAACGAATAACCATTTTATCCGGTATTTGGTCTATTAACCTGGAATTGGTTTTTATATCGTCAATGCGTCAATGTGTGCGCATCACGACATATGAAGCTATACATTTCCAGTATTTAAGCTGACTTCTCACTGTACGAAAAGCCTATACAATGCGAGGTCAGACACTGTGTACTAGAAAATAACATAAAGGTTTTATAGTTAGGCGTAGGTCAATCAGATGATCAGAACAACAAGTGATCTCAGTAATGTCGTCGGCTACCTAACAGTTAGTTCGGTATCGATTCAGCAAGCATATTGACCGAGTCTGTTTGCGCCCTCATTCGCATGGCCTTCTTGATTAGGCAAAGATTGGTAACGCTGCATGCACTCCAAAAACTAACGCACTTCGTTGAAATATGATAATGCATTTAGAAACAAATTGTAGGTACTTAGGTACACTCTGCTCTCACTTTTCAATTGGGTTTGTTATGAACTAAAATTATGACATAATCTACGTAATTGCTTCCAATGAATGAGAAGTTATTAGGAAACATCCAACAAACTTTTTAATGCTCAGGCATCCGAACCTATAATTACATAGCAAGTTAAGTTACATTTAAATTACTTGTTAGCTAATGGGCTAGATTGCAATGTAAATAAAATACCTGCTCAATCTATCATGCCAAGTTTTTTTCTGGCAGTTATCGTACCTAGGTATTAACATGCTGCGTTAATTGATTCTCTGTGTCTATCCACTAACTTATTCTAGTAATCGTCTTCTCAAAACAGATTTTACCAATTTAAGTACCTACAACACAGCTAAGTTTTTTTTTTTAAAACGTTGCCGCACACTACGAATTTCTCCTGTATCGTGGGTGCGTTTACAAACATTTGAACTCACATACACGAACAGCCAGACCCGGAACAACTACTTGTAGGTCATACAAATATTTGTTCCGTGCGGGAATCGAACCCGCGACACGCAGCGCAGCAGTCAATCGCTTAACCACTGCGCCAACCGCGCCGTCAAGTGTTTATCGGATCCTCCCGTTTTCAAATCAAACTGGCGGCGGCGGGGTGATTGCGACAGACACTATCAGTAGCAATAGCGAAAGCCATTGCTACTGATAGCAATGGCAGCGATACAGCTTTTTTTTATTTTTATGCGAGTCTATTTTGTGATCCGTTGTGCCTACCTTAGGAAGGTAAAACGGACCAGTCGGGTAATTGCGTAACATACCATCAGTAACAATTCATTTTGACACTTCAACAACATTCGTTGCGTTAAGTACTTACGTTGTTGAGCAGACAAATTCGAACATGTTTAGTAAAGCAATGGATTAGCTATATGCTTTAAAATTATTCATTTTGAGATCGGTAGTGTTACGCAATTAGGGTGCTGCATTCAAATAAACGCTGCACAAAACAGCGCGTACAGCTTAATTGTATAACAATACAATTAATTAAGTCACCTACTTAACAAACGAGGAAAGAGTACCATCGTAATAAATACCCACGGTATGCATAAGACATGAGATTATAATACATCCGTGGAGGGCTAATGAATGAGTGTTTCGTAAGAATTAGGTATTAGGTATAATTAACACCCTACGGAAGGCAATCGTTATGCAAGCAAGTGCAATGTTCCGTTCGCGACAGTAACGGTGTAGCAGAGTGAGACGGTGTCTGTGTCCCTGCTCCGTACCACCTCCGATAGCATCACTAGAAAGATTACTGGTTCCACGCACATGCCTAAACAAGATATCTAGAGCCGTTTATGAATCTAGAATAAAATAGAAAATTACAGCACATAGCTAAACGGTCATAGGAATAGCATTATCTACAATTCTACATCTTGTATCTATACTAATATTATAAAGAGGTAAAATTTGTTTGTTTGTTTGTATGTACGTAGGGGGTAATCTCTGGAACTACCAGTCGGATTTGAAAAATCCTTTTTTGTTCTATTTTTCTACTTATATAGCCAACATTATTGAAAATATGTACGATCGGTAGATTTTAGGTAAAATATGCAATAGCCTGAAAAAAACCTTAATATGCAAATGCATATGCAAACATGCATTCGCATAAAATCCTAGTTATTATACCATTCAAGTTACATTCGGTGTCGGAACTGGACAAGTAATTCAGAATATTAAAAACAAAATGACGATGGCCCGATTATGTTGGTTAGGTAATCTCACGAATATCCAATTTATATCCGTAAAGATGACGCAGTGTGGGCAGTGAAAGTGGACGGACATTAATTGTACCAAGCTGCTGGCAGTCGAAAGAAAGCGGCCTGGATGAATAATCCTTGACGTTAACTGCCATCCGCGGAGAGAAAACTTACGCAACAATTTTGTTAAATGCAGTTACGAGCGAAACGAATTCTTTTATTTTATTAACAAAAACGTTCTATTATTGAAGAGATGTGTGTAGAAATTAACATAAGCCGGTATTTACGTAATGCAAGCATTTTTTTTTTACGGAACCGTCTTAAGATAATAATATGTACAAGTACAGGGTGGGCAAATAAGAGGTATACACTTTATTTTTTAAATTTTATTCAACGAAATATAAAAATTATTAAGTAAGTTATTTTATTTAAATATAGTATTTAGGGCCTGCAATCCAGTATGGAAAATTATCTCATACAAAATGTCTACCTCTAGCAGCATGGCAGATATGAACCCTTTTCACTACGTTTTTCTTGACATTTTCACACATTTCTTGCGTTATTTCAGTGACTGTGTCTCAGATTCTTTAAGGTTCATTGGCCTGTTAGCAAAGACTGAGAGCTGTTAAATCCGGGGACCTTGGGGGCCAATCAATGTCACCGTTTCTCGAAATTAATCGACCCGGGAATGTTCTTTTCAATGTCTCGATTATGGCTCGTGCCGTATGACGTGTGGCCCCGTCTTGTGGAACCACGTGTTTCCTAAGCCCAACTGATTCACTTGATGTAAGAAAACTGCTTTATCTGTTACAATGCCATGCTGCTCAAATTTAATCACTAAACACTAAAAGTTATTATTAGCCGCGAAGATAAGTGATTTCTACCAAAAATTGCCCGCTTTTTTCTTAGAGTTTCCGCAATACATGATTGGGTTGAGTAGAATGTTTTAATAATTAAAACACTTTGTTCAGTCGTAAAACGCTCCATAGCAAAGCCGCATCTACACAAGATAACTTTCATGAAACAACTGTCATATTTGCCGCCAAAACAAAATGGAGGCAGAAAAAGTTATATGGGTGCCTCCAAGTTGCCCACCCGTATATAAAAAAGGGGAGATGGAATGAATAATAGGGTATCTAAAATTTCGTCCGCATCGCTGTCGACAGGAAAAGTGCCCAAGAGGCTGGCAGCATTCCCACGTTGTATGGCAATGCTGATTCTTTGGCCCAAAGATAGGTCAACCCTCTGATCACACCACACACCACACCACACACCACCACACCACACCACACACCACCACACCACACCACACCACCACTACACCACTTGCCGCTATTCATCATTTAACCCAAATGGGTGCCACAAATTGCCCCCACGAGGGAGATAATTAAATGTACTTAAGTAGGTAGCTACTCTACGTCTGGCATACCTTAGAGTTAGTAGGCAATAAGCGCTGCTATCGCCTTGCTGACTGGCTAATATTTTATCTAGGCACGACGAAATATTCTCTTTATTATTGTTTGTGCTAATACAAGAGAAATTAGACTAATCCTTAGTCATATTCAGGCCACAGTATGGCATGGCATACTAAACATTCCTAATACGCTAACATTCCCTGTTTTGTTTGAAACCTCTGCAGTCTTGCAAAGGAAGTTCACGTTTATCAAAATGTACCTCTATTTTAACGAGCCAATTACACGTTTACCATGGATGCAGGAAGTGATAGATAAGTACATTTTTTCATCTAACTGTCTCCGTTCAAGTCTCAACCTCATTTCTAAAATAGGCAGATGAACTAATTTAAAGGAATCTAATTTTAATAGGTATTATTCATAAAGCATTAACACACATACATAAACTTACACCTTTTTTTCCCATGGGGGAGCCAGAAACTACAGAACGCCATCTGCTACCCCATAAGTAATAAATAACAATAAATAAAATGTGTTATTGTTTTAATAAGTTCATTTACTACCTAGCGAGAATATCTATTATTGTAGCGAACTGCCATGGACAAAATCCGGGGGTACGGAAGTGCCCCCGCCAAGAGGAGCTAAAAACAAAAAGCAGGAGGGCACTGCCAACCTTTCCTCGGAGCGTTTCGTCGTATTTGCAAACCCTCATAGCTTCGGCCTGGATAATGCTAGACTAGAGAGCTTAACTTCTCAGGATAAGATAAAGTATGACTTGGCCGTTCCATTGAACTATTGCTTGACACAATATTAAAGACCAGAGACTTAATTTTTTACCATAAGCCCATAAGAGTGTCTGTGCGACGGTCGCGAAACGCCCAAGCCATACATTTTGGCCAAGATGCAAGGTTTGTAGAGTTAGGGGCTTGGCTCTACATCCGATCTGATAACTTTTTAACAGTGAAAGCGTAATGTGAGTCTTGGCAACCTACTTTACATGAAATATTTTTGGTGTGTAAAGTTACTGTGTATACTTACTAATATATTTCTGAATATTGACAGTTTGGTACCTAATCTAAAATGTCTTGCAATTCGTCACACTAGCCAGCAATGAGTAATGCATTGTATTTGACCAAAGAAAAGGGATTTGATTAATTTAATCGTTTCGATGAAATTTTCCTTCATTTTATAAATAGGTGTTATTTATTTCAAACTAGCTTCTGCCCACGACTTCGTCCGCGTAAAGCAACTTTCTTATTTTTTTTTTCGTAAGAACAACAAAGTATTAGAACACTTTTTAAAAAAATGGATGAAATCGGTAAACTCGTTCTCAACTTATGGCGTGACCAAGGGAAATAGGGATTCATTTTTATATACATATATAGATAGATTAGGTACATAATTTATCAACAATTTGGTGTAACAAATTGAACAAGTTGGTAAGTATCTAAGTATTTATAAGCTGTTTTCATGCCGATTTTTGATGTATTTCTTTTATTGTCGCGGTAGGTAGAGTACACGATACCTACCATAAAATGATCTGCCAAGCCGAGTGTCAACAGCCTTTCATCATAATACCATTTTATTGTTATTATGTAAGTCATGTGCACCTTTATCTTACCAATATTTTAAATCAGTAAGATTTTGGGTGCTAGTTTTTGTAAAAAAAAAATATTTTGTTGCGAATAGGGTACCGCCGTACAACTGCACCAGGCACATATGTACAATAAAATATAAGTTTAGAATATGCTCAAAACATATCTCAAAACTAAGAAAAGAATAAAAGCAGTTAAATTGAATTAATGAACAACATTCTGCAGTATTACATTGCATGCCAACAAGTGCTTTTGTACAAGTAGTTCGCATAGCGTGTGCAAACATGATTGTGAGCATCATGATATCCTCCGGTTCACACAAATGACTGTTCCTATGTGAAATACATTTCTTTGTTACAAATGCAACGCAAATCGTAATAAAAGTGAACCAAAAAAGGGATTAAGAGAAAAGCGTCAGGCCATGCATTGCCCCCAAAAAAAAACCAGCTTCAATTTAGTGCCTAAAGTGCTCTGTAAGCGAGGTTCATCCTACCAAATTGCGGCAAATAGCTTGCTTATGTCAAATATTATGAACCTTCTTTTTCAAGATATAGTGGCCCATATCAGTCAGACTTAAACAACAATAGGATTAATAGAATCCAACAATAATTAAGTACCTACTAAGAAATTGAACAGGATTAATGACCACACATCAATTCTTACAACTTTACTGTTTACAAAGCTCGGTGGTATTGCGATCATAATACGTAACACTGTGTTAAGATGTATGAAGCTGATTACTATAACAATAAAGTATTGAGCAATTGCATTGTTGTCGAGGAGTTATGTTAGGTGAGCAAACGCATCGTGCGATGCGACCGTCACTTTCCAAGTCAATGAAGCGCGGAGAAAGTGGCGACCTCCACGTCCGTATACAACTGCCGACTGCTGTCTGTAGAATCCGCTGACTCATTAAACATTCACACATCACGCGTGAACACGACAGGATTAGCAGAAATACTATTGAAGTAGAGTACCTATTCCATAATAAAATTACGATTATATTACACAGCTTTTTTTCCATTCATAGAGTGACTCTTCAGCATCTTTGTTAGAAACATCATGTCCTCGTCAATCATTCATGAACATTAACACGGTTTTATGTAAATTAAATACCATAAGTTAAGTAATATTAAAGCTTAAATATTTTTATAACTTTAATCTCCGAAGTTAGTGTCAGTGACCTACTAATACCAAAAAATATATGTAGGTATTTACCTATATACGAGTATGCAAAACGAGTACGAATTAATTCAACGGCATAAAAACGGCCTTTAGCTAAAGTCTTTATATCCATAGGAGAATTGTACAAGTTTGCGACAGTTTTTGAGAAATCTTTAAAAAGTGAAACTTTTGTTTAAACTTGAAATGTCGCAAACAAAGTTACTTCACTTATGTAAAGTATGATTCGTTCTACAGCTTCACTTAGCTGTCACCTGAGATAAGTTAACATTAATAGATTGGACACATAAATGCATGTACCGTCACGGTTTCATGAGAAATGGGGCTCAATAGAAGTTATTCTTATAAATAGCGGTAGATGGGGCGACAGTAATGGACCACCTTTCCTTATGATTTTTCATATATTATATGAATAAAGAAAGGAGTTAGTATTTTGATTCGAAAGTTCCGTAAAAGAATTTTAATTTGTTTACAAGTTATTCACTACATAATGTCTAGAATAACGGACCTTTATGAACGACTATACAGAGGATATCGTATACTAAGAAAGAGAGAGCGCTTTTATGACTTTCACGATTTAAGCGAGGAACGCTTTGTCATAATATTCTATGTCTAGCTTAGCTACGAGTACCTATTTACATAGATATCGCTGGAGCTTTGAGTTTGTCAATCTATATAGTTATTTTCTAGAGGTGCCTGCAAGTTTGCTCGATTTTTGGGGATCAACACGTGTTTTCTTTGGTCCTTCCCCGACATGATGGGCAGAAGAACTAAAGAAAACAGCGGGGTAATTGCGTAAAACACTAGTAGTTGCAACGGCTTTCATTTTTAACCGACGAAAAAAAACGGAGGAGGTTCTTAAGTCGACGCGTATATATATATATATATATATTATGTATGACCACGCATAACTTTTTACAGAGTAGTCCGATTTTGATAATTCTTTTTTTATTGGAAAGGGGATACCTCAAAGTTGGTTCCATATAAATTTGGAAAAAAAAAACCAACCCTAAGGGTGGGAAAATAGGGGTGATTTATTTCACTCACAGATTTGAATGTTGATTTGTGTATTATTACTCTACTCAGTGCCACATATGCCTGCCCTTTGGCAAACAATTAGTAGATTATAGCCACAAAAAATTATAAAATAAAAAAAATTTGACAACAAAATTAAACCGCCGAAAAAACTGAAAAGCAAAAAATAATAAACCTTTATATTCAACCTTAATAACTAAGTTATTAAACTAATGTAAGTATACCTAAGTAATTTTGAATCGGCGCCGTTTAAAAAGGAAATTTAATGACCTTTGTTTATTGATTGTTTGGCGCCGACTCAAAATTACTTAGGTATACTTACATTAGTTTAAGAACTTAGTTATTAAGGTTAAATATAAAAGGTTTATTATTTTTTGCTTTTCAGTTTTTTCGGCGGTTTAATTTTGTTGTCAAATTTTTTTTATTTTATAATTTTTTGTGGCTATAATCTACTAATTGTTTGCCAAAGGGCAGGCATATGTGGCACTGAGTATAGTAATAATACACAAATCAGCATTCACTGGATTTCTCGTTAACTAAAGACATGAATGAAAGGTTGACAAGTTCTAACCAAGTTAATAAAATCGTGCCTAAATCCAATTTATCAATGAAATAGAGATTTTTATTAACTAATTGGAAAAGGTGATGTTTTACTACAGTAATTAACATAAAACAATTTATATTAAAATGTTGCAACGTTGTTGTGGGTGGCGTTAGTTTAACTGGCGCCGGGGCATCGTTATCCAATGTTTATTTATGTCAGTAAAGGTATCATAATAGTACGTGCGAATGTGTATTATGGGTACTTAGTTACATAAATGGTAAACTGCGGCGTGATCTAGTTCGCTCTCGATTACATCACTGACATCATTGATACCACACAGGACTTAACTGCCGCAATGAGTGGTGATCAAACTAATAGGCGTCCTTAATATTATACTAGTACTTACTTGCTACAGTTAAAAAAATACTTAAGTTCTTTAGGCAGAAAATACCCCAGAGAGGAACCAAGGCGAAGGGAAGTGTATACCTAGGTGCTGTACTGACATTCAACATTTGATAAACTTATTTTCTGTGAAATAACCCACCAACTTGAAAAGGAGTCATTAGGTTGTGTAGATACTGAACTTATTTACAGACTAATCTGTACCCAAGGCAATAAAAAACTTGGTTAGATCGATCACCTTGAGCTAGACCTTACCAAGGTCGACGAACGAGCTATTTTTGGAGTTCATAAAAAATATATGGTTAATGCAA
This sequence comes from Apamea epomidion, assembly GCA_947507525.1. Classification (NCBI taxonomy): domain Eukaryota; kingdom Metazoa; phylum Arthropoda; class Insecta; order Lepidoptera; family Noctuidae; genus Apamea; species Apamea epomidion. Next base: position 11,425,795 of record OX382225.1, read on the forward strand.
AGATGGTTCAAAAAGCGAAGATACCGCCATCGCCCATAAAGCCTGGGTTAATTTGTTCAACTCAACCTAAACTCTAAAGGGCGACTTTTGACGTCAATCATTATTTTTCTCCATTTTAATATTGTTCTGCGCAAGTTATCCGATAGCACAAGTTGATCATGAACTCGTGCGTAAGTTGGTCCTAACCCATTTGAAATGGTTGATAACATTTTAACCTCATTTGTTTGTTTTGTTTCAGATACTTCCTTCTTCTACGACTCTTAGTTATGATTATAAGGATACGATGGCTCGTGCAATGGATCGCCACTCTTTCTCTAAGTATCATGATGACTTCAGGTAAGAACTTGGGTAACTACCTAATCGTGGTTCATTCTTAACTCGGCAATCACTTTAACAATGCAAGTTCAACCTTAACCAAGCGATTTCTTATCATCACAGGTAACCCTATATTTCTGCAACAATCAGGAAGGAGTAATCGACCAGTGATAAAATGGATGCCACCTAACGACGACTGGAATTGGAGACTGACCCCACGCAACGAGGAACCATTCTTCCTTCCATCTAATTATAATCATACCCTACCGCCATCTGCTAACGAGACTGAACTAATAGCACACATGATAGCTTTAAAACGGAATTACTCTCGTCTTCTGTGGGATAGCGATAAGAGCAGTAACCTTCCCGTTTTTGTGGAAAAGGCCCTCAAACTTCTCAATTTGAAACAAGTTTATTACGAAGTAGAGCACTCTGTTATGTCTAAAGTGTCGTGCACAGCCTGCAAAGCTGGTGCCGGGTTACTACAACATTACATAAGACTGGGCAAAAGCAAAGACGAAATCAATAAAATGATTTATCAATTTTGTGTTTCGTTAAAAATTCAATCAGCTCGCGTTTGCGAGGGCATCACGAGATTGTTCGGGGTAAGAAATCGTGGTCGCATTGACACAAAAATATGACCTGCTTTTCTGTGATATCGATATTTACCTTACGTTTCTCATATTTCAGAGTGAAGTAGTTTACGTATTGAAACGTATTACAATAGGTCCTGACGAGATCTGCAGTTTTGTCATAGGAGACGCGTGTGGCGACGTCTACAACCCTTACCACGAGTGGGAAGTGGCGTTCCCACCCGTACCAAAGCCTACCCTGCGGGAACTTGACGCTCCCGTCGAAAAAGCTCCGACGTTTAAAGTACTGCAGATTTCTGATACACATTTCGACCCCTACTATGCTGAAGGTGAGCGTTTCTACGTCTTAATATAGAAAACGTATCAATTCGCTGAAAACTCAACAGAGCACCATTTTTTCTTCAACAGCGTTATACATTGTTGTGGTGTACTAACATCGGGTCTCTTCACCCATAAACCAAATTATTATTCTCAGAGACAGCGCTTAGCAAGCCGATACACTGAAAAGCTTGTTATCAAATTCCAGGTGCTAATGCTGAATGTAACGAGCCCCTTTGCTGTCGAGCGTCTAATGGCCCAGCCCTGACGCCGGGTGGAGGGGCCGGCCGCTGGGGAGACTACCGCAAGTGCGACACACCCAAACGAACTATAGACCACATGTTGAAACACATAGCAGACACTCACACTGTACGTATGACCGTTAGATACTATTCAGCTGATAGAGGTGAACCCAGTTAAAAGCAAGGATAAATAAGCGTACATAATGTAAGGAAAGAGGGGACGGTATATCCACCGTAAAGATCAATTGCTCTACGAGGCATTGTAATTTCTTGATTGGATAACAACCGTAATGGTCGAGACCCATCAGCTCCTCAAATTATTTTTAAAGGCAGTCCGAAAGAATAATCTAAGATATAATCTTATGCTGGATTGCTCATATCTTAGATATGAGCAATCCAGCATAAGATTATATCTTTTAAGATCCCAACTTCATGACTATTATTATAACAGTCTAAAAATGTACTGTTGCACTGTTCCAGGACATAGACTACATTTTATGGACGGGAGATCTACCACCGCATGATGTATGGAACCAAACCAAAGAAGAGAATTTGAAAGTGCTACAAGAGACGGTGGCTCAGATGTCGGATATGTTCCCCGGTGTGCCGATATTCCCGGCCCTTGGGAACCATGAGTCATCTCCAGTTAATAGGTACGAATGAACCGTGTAGCTGCGTATGTCGCAACTATCAGCGTATGTCGCAATTATCAGCGTCTGTCGGGGTCATTTTAATTACAGACACAATCCCTTTCAAGATCGTTTATTCTTGGAATATAGGTTCCGTGCGACATTCGATTGATTAGTGGATGCGGATGTACGAGTATTACCACAGATCTATTACTCATGAATTGCTTATTGGACGGAAATACCTGTCGTTGGGCCCAAACCGCAATTACCTTTATTTGTATTTTCTAATACCAATAAAGGCAATTGCGGTTTGTATGATATGTAACTGTTACGTTTGCAAATGATAATTATGTTACTGTTCCGCGAAATGGAAGTAAAACCATTAAACTATTCGCTCATTTATAATTAAATAAAGTGAGTAATCTCCACAGCTGTGCGACGGAATTTTATTGGCTGCGTAGTGAAGGTACTCCTAACTACACTGTGTAGACAATTCCGTAAAATGCCAGGATAACCAAAACGACAACAACAACAACTGAAAACTAGCGAAAATTACTCTTTACCAAATTTAAGATTTAAGCCCCCACGTTTTCGGATTTCATCCATTAAAATCCTATAAAACATTGATTACTGACTTGTATCCTTATGCCTTATTTCCAGTTTCCCGCCGCCGTACATAGCGTCCTCGGAGCTCAACATCGCTTGGCTCTACGACGAGCTGGACGCACAATGGCGCCGCTGGCTGCCGGCCGGCGTGTCACATACGGTGCGTCGCGGCGCCTTCTACTCCGTGCTCGTGAGGCCGGGCTTCCGCATCATATCGCTCAATATGAACTACTGCAATAATAAGAACTGGTGAGGAATATTAATTTATTTCTATATTTTGATTAGGCAATTCATACCAAGGGGTATCGTGTTCCTGCCGGGGTAGCGGGATCGTCCGAAAGGGTTACCGCTGCCCTGGTACATAAAGGGCTAAGGAAGGAACACGGCTGGGTTTTAGTCAGTAAGAGTCTGACACTCCCTTCTGCTCCACCCAGAGCGGGAGGGGTCATTTGATGATGATGATGATTTCCCACCTGAAAAAAAAAGGGGGTATCGTGTAACCCAGAAACTGGGTTATGGAGGTCAAATAGGCAGTCGCTCCATGTAATATACAGTTTTATACACATATATTCAGCGGGAACAGCTGGAAACAGGCTAGGCCGATTGATTTTGAACAGGTAGAACATGTTCCAACTAAGTATTTAAGTATTTCATTCTAGCGTCCTGTTTGAACTTCCCCTTATTTATGTCAAACATGTGCGTTCTATCCAGAGGCGTAGCTCATCCTAATGGGGCCCTGTATCAAATTTTTTGGGGGCCCTTTTTACCCAACTGTGAGGCCACAGAGGGTATTGTTTTCACGAGTAGAGAATATAGCATACTGACTTAGAAAGTGAGGGGCTCGTGGCTAAGTAATAACAGCCGCACGAGTCGATTGAAGGTTAAGCTACGCTTGCCGCGGTAGGTTCGTGGGTGGGTGACCATCTTAACATACCGAGACCCCTCCGTGCCTCGGCAAGCACGGAAAGCCGTTGGTCCCGGCTGTCATTCGTGGATCATTGACAGTCGTTACGGGTCGTGGCGGGCCAGTAACTGGGTTGTAGCGGTCAGATAGCCAGTCGCTCCGGAGGTAAAATACTGGCATTCAGCTCCATCCGGTTAGATTGGAAGCCGAGACCCAATAACACTTTGCCCGACCCGGGAATCGAACCTAGGACCTCATGGTCAGTAGTAGCGCTTGCGACCACTAGACCAATGAGGCAGACACAGTTTTCTTCCATACTTCTCTATTAGTCGTCATCTCGGTGCTCACCCCCTTCTTAAACATATTTTTGAACCAATTTACAGAAATAAATATCATTTATCAACAAAAATGTTATGTTCTGGATATTATTTTAAAATTTTTTGCTTGTACACGTCACGTCGGGGGCCCCTGTCGTTGATACGGCTGATACAGCGGTAGCTACGCCCCTGGTTCTATCTAAAACGAGTTATTCTCCTAACTTTTCAGGTGGCTGTTAATGAACAGCACAGATCCAGCAACGGAACTTCAGTGGTTGATTTATGAACTGCAATCCGCGGAGTTCAGTGGCGAAAAGGTCCACATCATTGGCCACATTCCGCCGGGCCATTCCGATTGTTTGAAAGTATGGAGCCGCAATTACTACGCCATAGTTAACCGATATGAATCAACGATAACGGCACAATTTTTCGGACATACTCATTTCGATGAATTTGAAGTTTTTTATGATCCGAACGACCTTGGTAGGTGAACCTTGTCAACTTGATTGAGCTACATAAAACCTTATTAAAATTTCAGGTTGGGTTTAATAAGTTACCGTCATTTGTTATATTTTTCGCAGGAAGAGCCACAAGTATTGCGTACGTTGGGCCCTCGGTTACTCCGTACTACGATTTGAATTTAGGTTATCGAATATATTATGTAGATGGTGACCATGAAGCCACTACTCGGGTAATTATGAATTGATTTACTACATAAACAAGCAAATTACTTGAAGTTAGACAGACAAGATAATACTAATTATAAAATAACTTACCTGAATACATTTTTCAGCAAGTGGTCGACCATGAGACTTGGATCATGAACTTGAAAGAGGCCAATCTGTTTGGGTACCCGATTTGGTATAAACTGTACTCAGCTCGGTCTTCATACATGATGCCGGCGCTCCGACCGCAGGACTGGGACACGTTCATCGATGATATGACTACCAAAGAAGACGTTTTTAATTTATACTACAAGTAATCATTTGATTTGTTTATACTTACTTACCTACTCATTCAGCATGAATACTGCTGAGACTTCTTCACACATTTTCAAACCCGTCAATGGATTATTATCATGTTTATACAAACAGCTTTTATCAGAACTGCCGTAATTTTTCAGACATTATTGGAAGAACAGTCCTCGCCGCGGCACGTGCGACGGGGAGTGCCGCAAGCGCCTGGTGTGCGACGCGCGCTCGGGCCGCTCGCACGACCGGCGCGCGCTGTGCGGGCACATCGAGGCGCGCATCGACGGCGCGCAGCCCACGCCGCAGACGTGGCGCGCTTGGCTCTACAATGGCCTGTCAGCCTCGTGAGTTATATTATGCAACTTAACCACTGCTGTGTACTTACGCCTTGTATATATCGATGTTGATAGCGGTATACTTGGGATAAAAACTTGCAATTACAATCGTCATCGATAAGAAAATTGCGCTTCACTACAGGTTGCCATAAGGCATATTATTGGGAGGGGCACGTAATATGCGCTTTCTTGGTTCCACATATTCCATCTTATTTAGCTAGTTTTTGGCCAGAGTGTAGGAATTTAGTTGGATACCAGAAGTGTTAGACAGGCAATCAGACAAACATACTAATCTATATACCTACTAAAAAAAATCCTTTGCTCATTTTATTGATTAAAATAACTAGGTTTAAAAGCATATAAAATAATATTTTCTTCAAATTCCTACCTGACTCCTATTTAACACCTGCAGGAGTCCTTGAAAGTGCTACCAATACGAAAATATATAAACAATGGTGCCATGCGTGTTATTATACTTAATGGCCAAACATGACGCACATATTGTCAAAATATGCTAATATTGGCAAGCTTGAGAAACTACAAATTGAGCCGGGTCATCGATGTCGGCCATTTGTTCACTACTTTCTTCAAAGTAGAACATAGCGGTATATGAGAACGATAAAGTTGCCGCATTCCAATATCGACTGTTAATCGACAAACCATTTGTTTTAGTGCAGTACTCCATAAAATAATAATGTATAAACTCTTGTTTTTTTTCTGACCTTCCTATGCGAACACTTTTGCCAGGTCAAGTCTTCTCGATGCCTCCAACTTCCTTGACATGATTGATCGAGAAGTGGGTTAAATCTATTGTGCAATAGGTAGGGTTCGAACCCATGACCTCACGAACGGCAGTCGGATGCCTAACCCGTTCAGCTCCATTATGTACAGCTTATTTGACATTGTTAACCCTATATAATGTCAAAGGATTAAGATATCGAAGGAACATGTGAATGAATGATTATGTAAATATATATATTCTTATTCTTATACCTATGCAGAGACCCTCCTTCTGTACAACAAGTATAACTGGTGGTGGAATTAGCCTTAAATTTCCTGCACAGCAATACTAAGGTCAGTATACTCTATACCTACTGTAAATATTGCTAGGATGAATATTTTTCTTAGTAATGTAAGTACTTGTGCTTTTAAGGACGAATGCTTAGCAACGTACCGAAAATCTCAGCATTGATGTAAATAAAAGGGACATGGGCTGCCCATGCCTCTTTTATCTGCATTCAATGCTGTAAGGTATGAAGTAGACAATGGTGATGGTATATATAACCAAGTACTACTCAAAATTATGTTGTAAATCAATTTCTTATCTTATAACTAGCTTTTGCCCGCGGCTTCGCCCGCGTGGATGACGGATAATAAATGATTTTATTTTGTAAGTAGGTTTGTACAAACACTTTTACATGTCAATTATATTTTAAAGACTAGATGAGGTCCGCGTTTCCTATCTGACTAGTCTGAGAAGAAAGGCTAAAAGAAACTCAGAGGTCACAGTCTCTTTTAAAGTCCAGACATAATCTTGGTCAGATCATATGAAGACCATGTAGATCGATGTCTGAGATGTTCTTTTGAGGAGATGAACCACACAGATTGAGAGGACCTGTCCAGTCAGTGCACGCATTTGTCAGAAATCGTGCAGCTCAACTCAAAACTTAAGGAGATTCGACGAACAATACCAAAGAAAGGACATTTGGGTAGGCCACATAAATTACTCAAACTGCCAGAGCATGACAAAACTAACAGAGCAGAGAGGAAAATAAAAATAAATAAAATGACCCACATAGTCTTCACATTCACAATAATTAAAATAAGAATACATTACAAAGTAAGCAAATGTCATTGTATATACAAAATTTATTAATGTCAAAATGTATATAAAAAATAAAGAAAAAAAAAAAACACTCAATCTATTAAAATTGGAAGCAGCTTAATCGCAAGCCTTTTTGTCCTCGATATAATCCTTAACAGTATAAAAAGAAAAGCTACAGTACAGAAAGCTTCTGGCACAACTTACGTTTAATGAATGATTTGAATTTATTAAGGCTTAGATCTTGAACGTGGCTTGGAAGTTTATTATAAAAGCGTATACATTGGTATCTGAAAGAGCCACCTATTTTCTTGAGCCAATATCCCACGGAAACGTACTACGGGATTAAAAACCTGGTTATAAACTATCTATGCGCCAAATTTCATCCAAATCTGTTCAGCCGTTGCTGCGCCGATCCGGAACATACATCCAAACAAACGGCAAAAAAATCTGAAAACTTTAAACTTTTAGGCATCAGACTAGTTCTCACACTTTTCCAAAAATATTTATTGTACAGTTTTGACATTACTATTTTATTTATGTACCTTTACGGAAAAGTGTACTTTAAATATTTTTTGTTGACTTAATATTTTGCCAACAAACCATATATTTTAACACATTTAAAATACTTGAGAATATTAACTTATAATATGTAAACCCTTTGTGTCATATGTTTACCCAAAAAAATCCTTCAATGTTTTATTTTATGTTTACGATTACTCATTATTTTTATTACAGAATGTCCATGATAATGCAAATACCTCAGGTGGCGTATCAAATACCAAAGTTCGTGATGGGACTCGGCTGAAAAAAACTATAATAATGAATGTGCAAAAGTTAGCATACCACCGGGCTTAGTCATGACGACATGAACATTTCTACAACGATCGTCGATCGCCACCCATTACCATAGACAACTATTTATTTCATTATATCAATAAAACGAAGTGCCTTAATCAGTTTTAATCTCGAGTTTTAAACAAGGTTTTAATCTATCAAGAATACTTTAAGCGATCAGCATCATTCGGTGGTTTTTAATAACGACCACTAACTTACTTATAAGTGTATTTGTAAATATTAATTTTAATTGTATAATAAAATAGTTTGGCTATATGTTGTTTTATTTTTATTAAATAATGCAGTGATGTCATATACGCTTCTTATGTATGATATAATTAAAAAGTTTTTGTTTTTAAAACGTTTTTTATTACCAATCAAAGACATAAATTGAAATAAAACTATTTACAAGACAAAAACGGACACTTATTTATAATACATGTCATGAATTTTGAAATTAAAAATTAATTATTGGACAAAATCAGTATACATACAGATCAAGTCAAATTTAAAAATTAAATATTGAGTATTACAAATTGTTGATAAAATTAAATTGTGCACACTTGGTCCCTTCATACCTTCAACTTTCGGGTATTTAGGTATAAATAGCTAAACTTAAAACACTGGTTCTTTTCTCAAACAAACATAAATATTTTATGAAATATCAACGTTTTCTTTCAGCAGATGTACTTTCTTGAACAGTACTCAACATACATATTTACAAAGCATAATAATAAGCTACACACTCTTCTTACATACTTAACTTATAAATTAAAAGTTTGTCCAAGAATTATTCAAATACCACCACTACAACACTAGTCGAAGTAAGGCGTCACAGCAAGGAAACAACAAGGGCCACAGCCAGAAGTGGCGTAGCCTTTATTATTGATTTTAGATTCGCTTGGTGACCTGTCCAGCCCTTGTCACACAATATGACCTGCTAATCCCTATACTCCGTACAAAACGTTTATTTGCCGGAGACCGTAGGATGTAGCTGGTCACTTTTGGCCATTGCTAGTGGCCCGTGAGAAGACAGCATAGTTAGTAGTTATCAGTTGAGAAGCAGACAACAGCTATAAGATGTGGTAGGTGGGTTCTGACTACACAGGGTTAAGGCACTGGTAAGGCGGTAAGTGGATATTAAAATACAAATATAGCCCATGAGTAGATTGGTAAGGTTAAAACATAGTCATCGAAGTGTTTACATTGATATGCGAATTACGTTATCTTAATATTAAAGAGACTAGGGAATGTTTACAGAAAAAACCTTTTAAGGGGATAGCAATTCGGGCGTCATTTGAGTTACATTCCATACTACCCAAAATAGAAAGCCCAAATCACTGAACCCCTAAAGAATACTATCCCAAATAACTCCAGGCTGAAACCATAAATTCAAGGTACCCCCAGACGGACTAGGTTAGGTTAAAACTTTAATTTTGAATGCAGAAAATATTGAGACATAACTGGCGAAATGTGGGTGTTCGTGTGTACCCCTGCCTAACGTTTCCTGATGTTATGTTATATACACGGAGAAAACATAATAAAATGTTTTTTTCGATTATCTTGGCACGGATCCTATACAATATGTAGCACTAACAAATTATCCAATGATTCGAAATAACGTAGTTTCGATTTAATTTTTTAGGGATGTAGTTCGACGTCGGCTCGTGGCTAAGTAAAAGTCACACGGGACGATCGATCAAGGATTCGCCGCGATTTCATTTGCTGCGTTCGGTCCATTTCATAGAGATTTCTCCGTGCCTTGAAAAGCTTAAATACCCACTGGTTTTCAGCTACATCCGTTTTGATTGGAAGCCGACCCCAAGAAAAGGCTAGGTAGATGACGAAGATGTATTGCATTAAGAACACAGTTTCAAATGAATTTGTTTGCTCTATAGCACCGTTCTTACAAGTGCCACATACAAAATTACACATCGTTTCTTTAGGTTTATCAGAAGCTTGCGACCTAGTATTAATGTTCGTTGTGCGACCACTATCTCTGCACCCTACTTTTTCTTACTTTCCATGATTATTGATTTCATAGGGTTTGAGTGTATTTTAAGAGTTATTTCGGGCTGGAGTCATTCGGGAAAGCGAATGCCGGCTTTAATTTTTGGGTATGGCATATAAAAGTCAAAAATTTAAGTATTCTCTAAATTTTACAAAAAATAAAAACTATACCTACATGTTTAAAATTTGGACTGCTTTTTTATCTTCAGCCAAGATGTTTTAACATAATTTTTTTTTTCTACTTGTTTATAGAATCAGTTCTGCATGACGACTCAGTCTTCATGACTGAACAAATTCGTTAGAATACACAGATAAAGGTCACAATGAGATTAAAAACCATGGGGTTTCTCCGGATATCAAACCCAGATGCATTTACAGATTAAAAAAAATACTAAAAAGATAACTAATTAATAGTAGTGATGTATTAAAAAACAGTCTTACTTTTGAGTAATTACTATTCGAATGTTAGTAGATTTTATTCATTAAGGGCTGATTTTTCAATTGACAGATAATAAAAAATATCTGTCGATTGTAATTAAGGATAATATAAATTATCTCTGTGTGTAATTTGTGGAATAAAATTGACGTCTGACAGTTTTTGTATGGAAGAACTGTCAAAAATTCAAAATTATTCCTCCAAAAGTTATCTGGCGTTGGAACAATCAGCCCTTAGGGCTGATTTTTCCATCGCCAGATAACTTTTATTCGAGGAATAAAATTGACGATTAACAGTTTTTGAATGAAATTACTGTCAAAATTTCAAAATTATTCCTTGAATAAACTTATCCGATGATTGAAAAGTCAGCCCTTATTAATAAAGGGTATAATCTGTAGAATACTTAGTACAGGCAGTCTTAGTCTTAGTTGTTGATTAATTATGGAATAGGCGGTAATTTTTAGGCCTAAACCATTTGATGTAAACTAAAACAAATTACAGTTAAATTATGTAAATTATAACAAAAAATTACATATTAAAGTTAATCAGGAAGAGGAAAAACCTGACTATTCGAAAATTTTACGAACTCCTACGAACCTGTCGTGTGTAAGTTTAATATCCTCGAGCGAGTGTGATCTCTACTAAGTTTTCTTTTTTTTCACTATGAAGAGGTTTATACGGCTTTCCCTTTAGGATTGCAGAAACTACGGAACGCTACATACTACGATCCTTTCATACCCTTGTGTTTCTTACACATTAATGAATAGTCACACCTGCGTTTACAAGACCAAAAAACGATGCGGCCTCTCCTTACGATGAAAATACGTAAAGTCGAGAACTTAAGTATTGATCAAAAGGACTACCTACCAACTTAAATTGTCCGTATATTCAAATCATAACTGTCATTCTTTGACAGTTATGATTTGAATCACTATAACACGGCAAATTGGCGTAGTGTGTCAACTTCATAAATAATTAATTTCCCCGATTGTTCATTACAAATTAAGTCAGTGTATAATAGGATATTGGCAGAAGCGGTCCAGCCGAATGTCGCCGATATTATGCAACATGACGTCGTCATAGCGTATTTGTCGCGATAAGAGTGGAGAGACCCGTAATAAAAGGATTGCTGGCTAAAAATTACGAATTTACTTCTCATGATCCGTAATAAGAAAATTATATTATGAAAACTGCATGGATCTAGAATTATGTGAGAAATAACAAGTTTTTTAACGACGCTGACGTATGGTTCATAACAGAAGATCAATTTTTAGTGCGATTTAGTTTGTTCATTATGAGGAATGAAAAAGTGCACCACCCATAGTCATGTCGTCTGTTTTGCACTCAATTTCAAAACATGGACTGCCTGTTTAACTGTATTTACATACCCGGTAATGAATAAGATCCTGTAACCACAAATCAATTGTGGATTTAAAAATAAGAAAACCCGTACAGATCCTTAATTTATAATTAATGGAACCTAATTTAAAACTGCCAAACAGACTTCCTACTGACTTTGTGGTCAACTATAAATTCATAAATCGATAAAAAATGGCACAAAATCAGACATGGGTCAGACAGACCCCTTAATCTCAAATATCATAAAATACGATATTATTTTACTGGATACACAATCAAATTAATAATTCTAATTTAGCTACTTCAGTAACAATTTTCAGATAATGGAATGTAATTGACAAATAATAAAAAACACTGGTATGAAATTGAATTGTTGTAAACAGCAGATCACAGAAGTCTACGCAAGTTCTTTCTACTTTTCCTTGTTCCCACAGCGTAATCACATTTCTTTCTTTTAGAAGGACTCGGAGCATTCAGGTCATATTGATTACAACTCTTACCTGGGTGCCTACTGCAATTGCAACATCTGCAAAATTGATATGAGCAAGTAGCGTTTGTGCACTCCACCCATTCCTCTCCAGTTGGTTCTTCTGTTACCTTAGCCGGCTGTGTACACCTTACACATGCCAGCTGCATCCGAGAGTCCAGTGATGCAGTCTGAAATATTAATAAACAAAAGATTTCATTTAGCAGGCAAGGTAAATATTGTAGTGCAATCCAACAACAAGATTTTATTTAGGCACTCATTTAGGTGTCGCCTAGTGTTAGTGAAAATGAAAACACATTCAACATACAAATATGAAGACAAGAGAAACACATGAGTTTCCTTCTGCACATGTGGCTTCCATGGCACCCCATTAACGGCATTAACTATGTAAATGTCTATTAACTGCTCTCAAATATTATGATGATCATTTTTTACATACTTATTTGACCTAATCTTTTTATTATTTGACATTATAATGGGTGTAAAAGGGACACTTAACGAAATCGAGTCTCTTGTACTCTCCGTCATTGTGATCACTTTTTTGTATTGGTCCATATCTGGGAACCTTCTGGTTATGGAGATATTGAAAGCCAAAATTTGAACTTTTACAGAAGTTTTTTTTACGAAAACAAGCTTTTAAAGTTGTGTTATACACCCCCACAACTCATGTATCATTGCATGAACCCATAAGCATAATGTTTTGCGTGTGTTACATTGCACACGACCGCAAACAGCTAATTTTTATACTAAAAAGTTGCTTCCCAGCAATTATTTTTATGCAATGTAGCTTAGTTTGATGTACAGAATGTGTAGTTGACAGCTATGTGATGGGTCTTTTTACACCCTGTATACTGACAATTACCTCTTCTTTTTTTGGGCAAAACAAAGGACATGGATTTTGTGTGGCCTAGTACCTATAGACAAAAAGTTAATGATACTTATTTAAAAAAATAACTGCTAATATTTGAAATCCTACCACAGCTTTCGTTACTTGGCAAATCAGTGTGCAAGCAAACAAGTGATACAGTCGTTAGATTTGAGTGAAATTCAATCTGTTGGAAGACAGTGGATTACTCTGATTGACAGGTTTGAAGCTAATTCTTTGACAGGTTTGAAGTCATCGGATTTGGGAAGGGTCTTAAGGCCCTTTACTAAGTTTTACGACAAACAAAAATATACTGGGTTCACCATTATTGCTTCCTATTACATTTTCGTTTTATTTGTGTCCATTTCTGGGTCAAGCTTGTATGGGACCGGTATCCATTTCCTTTAAGGGTTAAGGAATCACATACATTTTTTCATGTTATATTTGCCATTGACATTCTAAGAAGAAGAGTGGTTGTAATGACAATCATATCATTTCGTTTTAATAGGTTCTTATATTTTGATACATTGTTTTATATTTTGTGAATGTGTTTAATTAAGTACCTGGTACTTGTTGAGAGGCCTACACTGTCCTCCTATACCAATTATTACTGTAATTTAAAAACATTATAAAAGTCAATTATTTTTAAAAGAGTAACCAACTGTGAAGTTCTTGCCAGCTCTTCTCCATAGAAAACCTCCAAATGGAACTGTGCACCTAGCTTCTGAGGAATCATAAGTGCCCATGTAGGTTTATGTGAAATAAAATATTTTGACTTTGATTTTTTGTACCTGGATAAAGACAAGGTATTATTTCTGTGGCTCAGTCTCAATGGGTAACATTTTAATAATAATATATCCAAATACACACCTTTATGAATTTCCTGAAACGAGTTGTCCTCGGTGAATACTGAGGACTGATAGGAGTACTGCTCACAGGGTTGTCACTGATTCCATTGTGAATTTCGCTGAGGCAACCATCATATAACTTGGTAGTTCTGGTCTTAGTTCTGCTCTCCTTTGCACAATTCTCTTGATTTTCTTTAACTGACTTCAGATGTTTTCTTAGCCCCTCTTTCTTTTCATTGCTGTTATGAAAGTTCCAAATATCTTTCCAAGTACTGCTTACAGAAACAAAGTTGCAAATATCTTCATAACTTAAATACTGAAAAATATTTTTTATAGGTGGTATGGCACAATTCTGGTTTAGCAATCCTAATATATCTATTTTTTGGTCAGGTCGGGCTAGAATAGGTGGTGTAAGTCCTATCTTAGCTTGTGATACTGGCTGTAGCTCATGCTGGTCGCATGATAGAGAATGTATGACAAAGTCTAGCTTTCTGCCAGATTTCCTACAGGGACTTAATCTACAGTTTCTCTTTATAGGTGTTATTGGATATGGAAACTTCTGCTCGCATATGTTTAATCTGTAAATGTATCTTTTATTCTTTCCAGTGCTGTGAGAGCTCTGTGATGGTAAGGATATAGTGGAATTTTCTTTATCTTCATTGACTTCCAGACTCTGTATTTTGCCTGCAATCCATGTTGTAGGAGTTGGGATAGTTGTTTGCTTCGTCGACTCGACGCTCGAATAAGGACGCTTGACAGCCCGTCTTGGCGGTGGCGTGTCGTTACAATTGTCATTCCGGGGTTTTAACTGGCTGTATCTATATGTAGCTTCAGGCGTAACATAATCTACTTGAATTTGATCAATAAAAGCTGTTGTTGCTACCACTGACTGATCAAGAAATTCATTCGTTAGTTCCGAATGTTCTAACGAACCTGGGGTAAATGATGTGTGGTATCCACTGTCCTCGGCTTTGAAATAATTTATATTGTCGAAAGATAGGATAGACTTGGCAGTTTCAACATAATCTGAATGTACATCCATTGTAATATCTGTTATTTATCTTATGTCTTTCACTGTTTCATGGTAGATGCCGAGGGCTACTTCATCATTGCGAGTAAACACTTTAGAACTATTTCCGTACATAATAAAACTTATATCTATTAGTATCGTTTTTCCGATTAGTTTTTTATTAAATGCATATTTCGAATCCCAAACACTGATTATACACGAAAAAAAGTTCAGAGTTGTTTGCAACATAAAACTAGCGAGCCCAACGAACGAATGGAATGAAGAATAGAATGATTGAAAGTGAAACTGAAATTCAAAATTGTTTGAAGTTGAATGAAAAGAAATAAGCGTAAAGCTATGGTTACACCATGGAATTAGTAAGTACTATATAGCAATGCTGCAGGTCTAGTGGTCGCAGGTGCTACTGCTGAGCATGGGGACCTGGTTTTATTTCCATTCCCGGGGTGGGTGAAGTGTTATTGGGTCTGGATTTGTATCCGGTTAGTGGCAATAGGCTCGCTCCCTTTGTATACCTCTGCATAACCTTTCAGGGAATACAGGCATGATGGTTATGTATGCATAATAGTATAGCGGTTACACAAGGCGCTAACTACTATATAGTATTGACTAATTCCATAGCAGTACAGAGCAGTAGAGAGGCTCAAGTGCAGTTTTAAGTTAATAAGACAAGTAAATCATTCAGACTCTCGATAGCTTCAATGATTTTGGGGGATCATGACCCCCACGATCCCCCCCCCCCCCCCCCTCAGACCGCGCCTGCTCTCGGTGTTGAGCCGAGCTAAGTAGTGCATCTTGCGCTGAGTGCAATGCAAAATGCAATGCACGATAACAACACCACGTTAAAAAATAGCTCGTGGGCACGAGGGCTAAGAATACAGTAGTAGTATATTTGTTTCGCTTTTTCCACGTTGGTCTTATAAACTGTGCTATACTCCAAGTGGCACACATTTTTATCTGGTTTTCATTTAATTTGTAATTGTCACAGCAGTGAGTTCTGCCATCTATGACGAGCTTTCAACCCCATTGTATTGCGATTTATAGTAATAATAGTTCTCCGCTGTGATGAAATATCTTCAATAATGAAAAATTGTAGTACGTGTTTGATTTGAAAAATCTTAAAGCCAAGTATCACCAAGTATGTATGTTACTACAGATTATTTTTATATTTATAGATGACTTTCTAATGAAGTATGCTTTTATTATTAAAAAAAAAATGAACATACACAGATTAATTACTATTTTTACAAGCTAACACTACATAATATATATTAGATACAATTATATACAAGTATATAATACGAAAAAATATAGAAAAAGGCAGGAGCTCATTGGGCATCAAAAAATTCGTCCGCATCACTGTCAATGGGATAAGTGCCCGTGACTATTTAGAGATAGATTTATTTTTTGTTTTTTATGTTTTGGATAAGTATTGTTATATTGTACTATCTAGTCTATGATTCTTTTCTATCCACTTCCATGCAACTTCTGTATCTTATAGATGACCTTTTACCTAAAGATATGCGATTGCGATTTGTTCATTGCTGGGGCTGCAGTCTCGACATTCATAGCGATCGCTTTACGACTGAATTAGGTCGCAAAGTCCCGGATTGGCAGGTGTAATGTATGGAGTGACAGGACTTTGCGACCGAATTCGGTCATAAAACGATCGCTATGAATGTCGAGAGACTGCAGCCCCTGGGGGCTTACCACCAGCTCCTATAGCAGGGCAGAAGTTGAGCTGCACTGCTTTTTTGTACATAGTCATAGAACTGAACTGAGCTGAAGTGCAATATTTTTGTTTGAGTAAGAAACAGCTCCGAGATGATGGTACTGTAAATATTTGTAGTAATGTGAGTGACTGTTTTTACATTACCAGATTGGTCGTCTAAGATACCCCTCATGGATAAACTCTCCAAAACTCTCTCTGTGGCTGTATGAGTTTATAGCCTTTGCTGGCTTTCACTGGCGTTTTATTTAAAAATAAAATAAAAATCCCTATTGTCGATGGGGGTTGCTTTGATGGCTATGAAAAAATAAATATTATTTTTTGTTTATCTGATTGTATTCATGTATTGTAATATGTGAATTAAAACAAGTCGATAATGTTTAAATAGCATTAACAATAATATTTACTAGTTCTTTACCAAAATGGCTATGAGTGTGAAAGACTTGTGTAGATTATGTGCAAAAAAAGACGAGTTTTCAAAAGATCTATTGGATGAAAGTAATAGGAATGTTCTAAAACTACTACAAGATTTCATACAAATTATCGTAAGTATTACTTTAATCATGTGTTACTTAATATAAGTCATAAATTCATGACAAAGCTAGACAAGCAAACAATACTTAGCAGTCATTGTAATTTTAACATAATCTTGCTTTAATTATTATTCTGTTAATTCACTATCGTGGCTATAGCGAGCTGTGATTGTTTTTTATTTCAAGCTATTTGTTGAATTAAGAAAGTAAAATCTTCATACAATTTTCATTTAAGTCAGTTGATAGCTATTTTACCAATTTTATTAAGTTTTAAGCATTTCAGTTTCTTTAAACCCTTAGCTTTGTGTTTTAGATCTTTGAGAACGACACTTTACCGACGAAGATTTGTTTGAATTGTGAAGAAAAAATGGTGTCATTCCAACTATTTGTACTAGAATGTTATAAAGCCCAAGATACACTGAAAAAGATGTATGATGATAATTATGATTCTCTTGAAATTAAACTTGAACGAACGCAGGCAGCTGTAGATTTTGGTGTCCCAATCAAATCTGAGGTATGGAAGTCTACTTAATAAAAATCTTATATTCACTGACAGACAACGCACAGCCTAAGCTGCAGGATCTAGAAGCATGAAATTCCAACAAGAGTTCCTTTTGTAACAAAGATGAGCACTAAGGAATGATTTTTGTTAATTCTTCCCCTAAAGAGGTGAAGTTGAAGAATGATGACAAAATTTTGTATGGAAGTTTGTAATTTTATAAGCTAAAAACATGGAAGAACTTATGACTTCTGTTTATTAGTAATACTCAAACTCAATCTCTTAAGACGCATAGAAATACATATTAAAAAGCTTAAATTTTGCATGCCAACACAATTAAATAAATACATTACAATCACATAAAAGTACATGCAGCATTTACAACACAGAAAAGTTCACAGATATACATTCTATTCAAGTAAAGATTTTTTTGTCTGTGTGTGAATAATAATATTTAAATGAATTACAGGTTAAGGATGAAGTCACTGCAGATGACATAGTTTGTAAGTTGCATTGAAATATATTCTCTTTAGGGCTGATTATTCCATCAACATATAATTTTTATTCATGGAATTAATTTGACGTCCGACAGATTTTGTATGGAATGACTGTCAAACATTTAAAATTATTCCTTACTGGATAATTGAATTTATTTTGTTCTAATTTTGGCTTGCTCTAATGAATAATTTAACTTGAAATGAAGTGGTTAAAAGCAGTTATTTATAAGAGTAATTAGTAAAACTCCTAGTAATTAGTAAATACCTAATGATTTGACCTGAAACTAAATTGTTTATGGTCCAAGGACCAATTGACGGCACGGTTGGCGCAGTGGTTAAGCGATTGACTGCTGCGCTGCGTGTCGCGGGTTCGATTCCCGCACGGAAAAAAATATTTGTATGACCTACAAGTAGTTGTTCCGGGTCTGGCTGTTTGTGTATGTGAGTTTAAATGTTTGTAAACGCACCCACAATACAGGAGAAATTCCTAATGAGCAACGTTTTTTTTTTTTTAAATTACAAATTGAATGAAAATACAAAAAGCAAGTAGTAATACAGAACAGGAGCTAAACTACACATTACATTTATAGGTGCATTGAATAATGAGGCAACTTTATCAGTAATAGACGTTTTCCCGGATAGTCATAGTGATCATGATGACGCTGATATTCACAATGGTGATGATGATAATGACGAGGATGATGACTATCTTGATGACATAGCTATAGCAGAACTGAAGCCTAAACGTAAACGTATCAGAAGAAAGGAAATAACAGAACAGGAGGCAGAAGCGTTTAACCAAATTCTCAAAAAGCCCAATTTGAAAGTGAAAGATTTTGTCAAGTAAGTGAAATCATAATCAGTTATGCCTCATGAAATAGAATGAATAAATTAAATTTAGTTTTAGGTTGGAAAATAAATACACAGTCTGGCCATAAATACTGTTACAATTAAAAATAAGAAAGATATTACATTTGATTTTGGAATCTGTCATTTTTATACGATTGTTCATTGAGCTCTAATTTTGGCGCTAATACATTGTACAATATTTTGCGATATTAAAACGGAGTGGGGTGGGTGATAAAGAGAACCGAATTGCTGTGATTTCATTACACAAAGTTGGTATAGAGCCAAATGCAATTTTTAAAACTCTCCATACACTTGGTATTAGTCAAATGTTTGTGTACCGGGCTATTAATAGGTACAATGAGACCTCCTCTGTTTGTGACAGAAAAAGATCTGGCCGTCCACATAGTGTTCGTACGAAAAAGGTGGTCAAAGCAGTAAGGGAAAGAATTCGAAGAAATCCTGTCCCTAAGCAAAAGATGTTATCTCGGGAGATGAAGATAGCACCCAGAACCATGTCGCGTATTTTAAAAGATGACTTAGGACTTGCAGCCTATAAGAGACGCACTGGTCATTTTTTAACTGATAATTTAAAAAAGAATAGCGTGGTAAAATCGAAACAACTACTGAAGCGGTACGCAAAGGGAGGTCACAGAAAAATTTTGTTTACGGATGAGAAAATCTTTACAATTTAGCAACATTTTAACAAACAAAATGACCTTATTTATGCTCAAAGCTCTAAGGAAGCTTCCCAATTAGTCGACAGAGTGCAACGTGGGCATTATCCGACTTCAGTGATGGTTTGGTGGGGTGTTAGCTATGAAGGAGTGACTGAGCCATATTTTTGTGCAAAAGGCATCAAAACATCGGCACAAGTGTATCAAGATACCATTCTTGAGAAGGTAGTTAAGCCCCTTAACAACACCATGTTCAATAACCAAGTATGGTCCTTCCAATAAGACTCGGCGCCGGGTCATAAAGCTCGGTCCACGCAGTCTTGGTTGGAAGTGAACATTTCGGACTTCATCACAGCTGAAGACTGGCCGTCGTCTAGTCCCGATCTTAATCCGCTGGATTATGATTTAGCCAATGGAGACCACTTCGAATAAGCTTTTTATATTTTAAATTATTTTATATTTATGTATTAAACTAACACACTGTAAAATTAATAAATATTATTTGCAATAAAAAAAAAATTTTTTTCTTCGTGACAATATTTATGGCAAGACTAGGTATAGGATTTGCTAAAAACTGATGTAAAAATTTGTTTTATTATTTTAGATTGCAGTGTGATTTCTGTGGAGAGAAACTGAAGACATGGGGTGGCTTACGAGTACATTATGCTAAAGAGCATAAGAGTGAACCATTTGTTTACTGCTTGTGTGGCTTTGCCGTAAGATCTAAAAGTGTTCTTTACAAACATGTATCAGACCATAAAATAGAAAGTAGAAAATTAAGGAAGAACTCGGAGGAATCTGACAATGAAGGAAAACAAAATTTTAACTATGCAAGTTTGAATGTCAAAGATTTTATAAGGTATTGTTTACATTAATTCTATTGCGCTCTACTACTAGATAGTCTGCTGTAAAATTTGGTTGCATGGGCCTGTTACATGTAAAGTTTTAATATTTAATTTATTTTTCCAGGTTTCTATGTCCCCATTGTGACAAGGAGTGTTCCAGTTGGTATAGACTGAAAGCGCATTCTGAGTATGCTCACAAAGTGCCGCCGGTGGTGACTTGTATCTGCGGCATCACTCTTAAATCCAAGTCAGTTATGTACAAGCATGTGCACGACCATAGGAATCCTAATGTTTTGACGTAAGTATCAGTTTAGCGAAAGTTATCTTTTTTTTTTTACTTTGCCTATACTATCCCACTGCTGAGCAGGCCTCCCCCAAATCCTTCCAGGCATCCTTTTCTAGAGCCACCTCAATCTAACCCTTGCAGTACTCGTCTAGGTCGTCTCGCCACCTGTCCTAGGCCGACCTCAGCGGTGCTGTCCAAACTCAGGTACCCACCGTGCACAGTGGTGCATGCGGCCAACGTAACCCGCCCCAATGGATCTTTCTATAAATAAATTAAAATATTGCATAAAATCTTTGGTTTATTAAACATTATATTTTTCTCCTGCTTCAAAAGTTTAAGTTAAGTTTAATATTGCAATGTGCGCCCTTTACGGATTTTCATCCGTAAAAGTCTCGATCCTATGGAAATATCGACATAAAAAGTCATGTTCTACCCATGTGCCAAATTTAATCGAAATCCGTTCAGCCGTTTGAACGTGAGCAAACAAACACAAAAAATCATAAAACAAATCACAAAATCAAATCTTTTCTCTTTTTAATATTAGTTGAGAAAAATTGCAGATCCTATTCGAAATATTAACTTGTGTTTTTCTTTTTACAGATGTGACAAGTGTCCCCGAATAACGAAAACTCTATCTGCCTTAAATAAACACAAGATGCGACATATACCAAAATCAGAGAGAAAGTTCTGTTGTGCTTCATGCGACAAAATATTTACTTCTAAGGATGCATTAAAATCTCATGAAAGGTCGCATATACCGATAGAGGAGCGTAAAATATATCGCTGTGACATGTGCAACATGAAGTAAGTTCAACATCGGAACATTATAGCGTTCGAAGTTTTACCGTACGAAGGCAATACAATGCTAAGTTCTAATACATACAAATACACAAATTTTGCGGGCTCATAATATTTTATCTCGCGTTTTGCGGGTAGTTCAGCAAAAGAAATTTTTTAAAGTTTTTAGTTTACTTTAAGCACAGTTTTGTTTTGTATCAATCAACGTAAAGAGTGAAGTGCGTTGGACCAGGTTGCGTTGGTTTATAAAAAGCATAAAACATACTGTAATTGGAAATATTTTCTGTCCAGATTCACGACTCGTTCATCGGCGGCGTCGCACAAGCGCGTGGTGCACGACAAGATCAAGGGCTACGTGTGCGACCTGTGCGGGTACGCGTGCGGCACCAACGGCGAGCTGCGCCAGCACCGCGCCATACACAGCGACGACAAGCCCTTCGTCTGCAGGAACTGCTCCAAACCGTTCGTTCAAACTTAAGCTGTTCTTACTTAAAACTGTATGTTTGTATATGCAGGGATATACTTGCCTGTACAAACATGAAGTTTTAAATACATTTACAATATAACACGTTTGTATTTTTGATCAGATTGACACTACGTAAAGCTATTAATGAAATATAGCCATTTCATACGACTGATAAAGGACTGCTGTGATTTAAATATGGAGAAAATAAGTTGATAGTCAATTTGCGATTTGTTTCCCTGACTTTGCATAATAAATAATATAATAGATAATACTACAGTTTTACTTACGTTTTTACCCAACTAGAAAGTTTCAAACTCTACCCGAGCTTTTATTCATGAGCTTTTAACGCCGTGATGTCGCGAGCCGAATTATACTAGTCTGGCATGAATACTGCATGCATTCTGATCGGATCCTCCACTAAGTAAACCTGATGAAAGGAATACTTTTTCATTCGCGATAAAATAGAACTACTTTTTTTGCCTAGGAATGGCCAGGAACAATCTCATTATAAATTACTTGTTTTTTAAGGTAAACTTTAGTTATATCATAAAATACTTTCATTTTATTACAGTTTCAAGACTTATTCGAACCTGAAGACGCACATGGACACTCACGAGGACACGTCGTACGAATGCTACATCTGTCGACGGGTGCTGAACAGTCGCCGCACGCTCCGCAAACATCTGCTGGTACACGAAGACAAATGCAGGCATGTTTGCTCCTACTGCAACAAGGCGTTCAAGAGGAGACAGACTTTGAAGGTAGTCGTTCGCACAAAGAATAATTTACTATAGCGTTCAGTATTAAATTTTTGTAATTAAATAAATGAAAAGCATAGGAACTACAGACAAGAGAGTATATTGGAGCCAAACATAAACCATGGGCAATAGAGAAAAGCCCCAAGACTATGACAATTTCTTTATTCTCCATGTTACTATTTTCTTTTACCCAAAAATGCTGTTTAAATTTACTCCAGACGCGTATGATTTTCGACATCTTGCTTTTCCATGGATCTGCTATAAAGAACTTCAAAACTTTCTCTCTCTCTGTACACAAAATTAGTTAATAATATAAAACTTGTAAATGTACCTGTTAAAGCATGTAATGAACTGTGTCGTCACTAATCAGGTGCACATGTACACGCACACGGGCGACAAGCCGCTGACGTGCAAGTGGTGCGACGAGCGCTTCTCGTACGCATCCACGCTGCGCTCGCACCGCCTGCGCTGCCACCCCGACAAAATGGCTGCGCAAGCGCACGACTCCTACCCCAACTACGACATGCAAGGGGTGAGTTGATCATTTACTACAACGTGGAGACGACAATAAATAGAAACACTAAGCAATATCAGTGCATAGCTGTACACGGAATTGAGACCGCAAAAAAAAAAAAAACAGTCAGCCGACTATCATATTGACTAAACTATGGAATATAATTGATTGGATATTTGTATGCACACTGGGAACATGTATACGCAGTTTAATTTATTGTCATCTCATATCTTACACGGTACAGCTGTACTCGTACAGATTTGCTTGAGATGGGGCAAAGCAAGACCACATAAAATGTAAAATTTGAGATGTTAAATTGATTGAAAATTGTTCTTTAATTTTCAGAATTATATCAAGAATGATGTGCCGCCTGTAAATGTTCCAGTAGCAAAGAACGAAGTTGAGGCTATGTAATGTACTAACTTAAGATAAGTGTTATCTATTCTAAAGGCACTTTAGAAGGAAGGTTTGTAACTTGTGAACGATTTTCTAGAAGAGAACATTAGTTATATTGAGAATAACGTCTAGCTATTTTATTAGGCTTAGAAGAATACAATATTTGTATTACATTAAATAGTTTCAATGTTTTTGTTATTTTTATAGATTTGTAAATATTTATTCATAGTTGTATCAAATAGTAATTTGAAAGGTATATATTTCTTATTCTAAACCCATTATATTGTTAACCCAAATTAAAATTATTACCGAGTCTACGGATTTTAAAGTAGACTAAGTTTTTCACACAAAGATAGCTCACTGTCGCGTTTGATTTGTTGTTCAAAATAAAGTGAACTTGAGAACTGAGAATTTGGTAGTTGTTCAAGAAGATAACTGGCGCGAAGAAAACTGTGCCTCGAAAATAAATAATAATAATCGTATTATTATTGTCGTTATTTTAAGTGAATAAAAAGTATTGGAAATCCTACAGTAAAACATGTAAGATAGCAGCTAATAAATGAATCTAAGACCAATCCTAAGTATTATAATTTTATTCATAATTTCCTTATAACCTTTGAAGTCCTATTAGACATTTAGATAGCTTTAGCTTCAGCGTAAAGTATTCCGAGGGGGACGGCAGCTCGCAGACGGCAGCGGCGATTGACAATAAACGCAGGTGACAGTGGCGCTGCGATTTTGATTCCAAACGTGACGTGAAATCTACGACGGCAGCGGCACTTCTCTTTTTTAGTTTCGTGAAACTCGCTTGTCAAAATACGACTTGTAGGTACTCTTGTCGCTTTGTTAGTGACAACCATTGACAGCACTGCTGTTACGCCGTTTGTAGTCGCCGCTAACCGCAGCATCAGGTGG
Source organism: Apamea epomidion (assembly GCA_947507525.1). Lineage (NCBI taxonomy): Eukaryota > Metazoa > Arthropoda > Insecta > Lepidoptera > Noctuidae > Apamea > Apamea epomidion. The sequence continues at coordinate 11,450,475 of OX382225.1, forward strand.
CACTCGCCGTCTACGATAGCGTTTTCATAAAAATACATACAAACCAGGTGACACTACTCCTGGGTCACGGGTTTGGGCAAGTTGCTGCTCCCTTTCAAACTAAAACTCACTCACTTTTGAACTGTCAAGGAGTCTGTCAGTCAGAAACATAAAGCTATATTGCCCATTCCAAAGCGCAGTAGATTCATATGCAAAACAACCGACCAGAAACACACTTTTAAATCAAGATATTTTCCACCACTATCATAGGCTGCCCTGCTGTAAGTACACCTAGACATGACGAGGCATCAGGCGCTCACCCCGCTCCACCGATGTACAGGGTTAAATTAAACTAGTTACCGAAACTCCGCAGACGTGATGGGTATCGATATCTAAATATGGTAAACCAAAAAATATATAATTATATTTGACGATATTTTTATTTTGGGGTCAACAAGTTCAAGGACCCAATTTAGTTAAAAATATCATTTTATTAAACCGTTTTTATTTGTAAACTTTACAGACGTGGGAAGTTTCGCTAACTAACATTAAGGTAGTTAGCTAGCAGTTAGCTACTTACAACGTTCGTAAAAAATACAAATGGGTAAGATTAGGTAAGTAGGTACCTACTTCGGCAAATCAGCTACATTAAGAAAATTATTATTAGCTGAAAGTTACACAGTTGTTCCGATCCGATGCAGGAATCAAATCCGCCTAGTTGCACAAAAAGTAGCGCACTCCACCACTGGTCCACTGCGCCAGTTGGCTCGTTGTTTCATTGTCAAGTCTCTATAGGTACCTACTTACCAAGAAAATCATATCGGTAAATACATTTCTCGATTCCAATCAGTACAGTGACCTCGATTTCACTGGACATGTAGGACACGTCTCCTTACGCACACGCTCAACGCCACGCACACTAGTGTCGCCTCCACAGACTACAGAGAAGCCTACCTACGTAGGTACCGTTTTCTTTATGATAAGCACTGGTCATCGTGATGACCCTTTTCTATTGGAGAACATTAGTCCGCTGTTACATGGGGATTACGCGTCACTGGTCGTGGGATGTGTTTATATGACTATTATATTCCTTTACACTAAAATATAATATATGTTTGACAGGGGATTAGTGTCGTTTCTACAAAGCTTTCACTGCTTATTAATTATGTCCCTGACCGCTTCTGCCAGACGTTTACCTTTAAGGAAAAAGTGTTAAAAAATAGTAGGAATGGAATGGTAGAATTATATCTATGGGTAGAATAGTAAGGTACAGATAGAATTTTAATACCAACGGTTTTTTCGAAAATCAACTTCTAGTCATAGTAGTATCAACTCTTCAAAAGCATAGAAAATGGGTAAATGTATCAACTTCTTAAGAATGCCTAATCGTGTGTCACATGGTTTGCTTTAGGGGCAGCGGAACAAATGCTATCGTCCTCAGGATTATCATAATGATAAGGGGAGTTTGTTGCGCCAGTCCTTCTTTCCAGCTAAAGCACTAGGAAGCATTGAAGGGCGAGCGTTTTGTAGGAATGTCTTATCTAATTTTGACGTTAAAAAAGTGCTGATTTTCAGCCTATTTTGAATAAAATTACTAGTTTTGATTTTTGATTTTGATAACCTTTCCTTCTCCAGTTCTTCGTGTGGAATAGACAGGCACGACTTGGGTATGTATATCTCTATCTGGGTAGGTAAAATTAATTTTAACAAAGCAAAATTTGAATAATGTACTTACCCTTCAGGAACAACACCCTAGTAGTACTTACATCAACATATTTGTCTTCAATAGTTACCTAGCTACGCAACCTTCTCTATTCATAGATTTGCGGAAGTTTCACTAATCACTTTGCCAGAGTCAGTGATTAATAGCAGTCGTACTTATTAATAGACGATTGGTACGTTAAATAGCGTCACGTTGTGCGTCGCTCGCTGAAAGTGAAGCGAGGCATGTCGGAGGTGGATCCGAGTGGAGATAAGGGTAGTCAGTCACACACGTCAGAGCGTTGGCGCCCCGCCAGCCGCCCGAGGCCGCCGCGTCACAGCTCGCGGGCCCCCGGGCCCCCGGGCTCTCGCTTCACTACATCTTACGTAACACTGCAAAAACTAAACACTTAGTGCTTACGTCTAGCTTTTAATAATTTTGGACGGGCACATAAATTACAATCGCACGGTTGTCAGTGCAAAAGTGGGCCAACTCATATTTCATTTTTATTTATGCTAGGTGCTACCTACAATAAGTATTTGGTACCTATACCATTTTCAACTAGGTACATTAACCTAACGTCCCCATTATAATAAAATAAGCATAATTTAAAACCCGGGAAAACGTGAAAGGTAAGAGTTTCCTCTCAGGAAAATCCAATGACGCAATGTTTCCGTCGCGGATGTCGACGATAGAGCGAAGTGGAAGAGAAAAACGAAATCGTGCAACCCTATCACCACGTGGAAATTAATAGCCGGGAGATTAGAGAGAAATTAAACCAAACCATGTACCTAACTGAAAATGGACAAAGATCTTACATAAAACAGTTGACATGGACCTAAACATAGACTTCTTTCATAAGAAACTTTGTTTCAGCTGTTCTCACTGTGAGTATCTGGTATATCATCAGTAGTTTACTCCTCAATCGAGCTTTTGCGATAAAGGACTTCAATAAGTTTCTAAAAACAAAACAAGGAAAAACTTACAGGTTACAACTGGCCCTAACTGCAATCATCTACAGTCTTCTTTTATTTTTCGTTGCTTGTATATGTATATAGTATGTATGTATGTATGTATCTATAATTTTGGATATGTATATATTTGTGTATCTATTTTAGTGTATTGTATAATTAATATTTGCACCAACGACAGTCCCATTTTATGTCAAGAAAAATCACTGTCCATTCTAAGGTTGCCTGGAAGAGATCGCAGTAATGCGATAAGGCCGCCCATTGTATATTTTGTAGTGTTTCATGTTTTTTTTTGTGCTATGTATTTTTGTGGTGTACAATAAAGTATATATAAATAAACTGGCTGAATACAAGAAAATAAAATTTCAAATCGCAAGTTCAACTTCATATTGAGAAGTTGCCATCGCAGCTTTTACATATACATTACATTATACATACATTTATTCCTTCTCCCATGTGGGTAGGCAGAAACTACAGAACGCCAACTTTTACGATCGTTACATACACCTTTTGTTTCGTTGGCATTCATACGTCTGGTCATACACGCCGGGGCTGCGAGTATTACGCAGCTGACCTTTCTGAAAAACATCACCAATAATTAAATTTATAAGCCGTAACCTTTGACTATCCAATAATACGATTACGGCATAAACACTAGAGTGTAACAAAACCAATAACAGTATACTTAAGTAGTCCATTGTTCTGCAACAATAACCCTTCGATCCCCCTCTATAATATTAATTGAGTCTCGCTAACTCGCGCAGAATGATAAGTCAGCAACTACATTATATAGGGTCGCATAGACTGCTTGCACTCTTAATTACCCTTCAATATCAGGCCAGCAAGAATAGATTTAGATGTCAGCAGCATTACAGCTATAGTTTGCTTGCCGCCTCTTTGCAAGAGATAAATAGAAAAGTTAATGGAAAATGGCTGTTATTATGTAGTTAGTCTTTAGGTCTTATGGATGTTTTTTCTGGTATATATTTTAGTAATAGGATAAGACCATCATTGTGCTCTCAATTTGTGTAATTAATTTAAAGTTTTACATGGTGTACCTACAATAGATATAGTTACCATATAAATATCATCATTCTACTCTTTAATCTATACCTTCCTTACACCAGACTATATTAACCGCCAGTATCTACATTTTATTATTAATCGGAAGCACTTAGGTAGGCCGGTTCCGGGTACTTATTGTGAAAACGTTGGAAAATTCGAACGCTCTTTATATTGAATAACCAGCGCGTTTTTCCATTAAAAAGAACTTTGTTCAGCGAAACTCGGTTATAAACATAAATTAGACAAGATTTACCTTTATGGAGCAGGTAAATAATAAATTGTGCGATTTTCCAGTTGACAGTTAATTAGCGAGCGGATTTAGACAAGATTTGGGTATAGGATAGGTAGGTACATGAAATCCGTTACCTCACGCCTAATTACCCACGCGTAAGGTGAATACACAGAAGTACCTCTAGGCAGTTAAGAGAGTATCCGACGTATAATCTATACAAATAAATAAAACTGAAGTGTCTGTTTGTAATATCTAAGCTTTATATTAAATGCATTTGAAAGCATCTGTCTGTCTGTCTGTTTGTTCAGGCTAATCTCCGAAACGGCTGGACCGATTGACGGGGAGTAGGTAACAGAGAAACTCCATGAAACCCAATTTCGTTCATTCACACGAACGAAGTTGCAGGCACAGCTGTACTATCTAATATTAGCACAATTCACAAAAATACTACAATTTAAAGTAAAGCTGTGCCTAAGCAATTAGGCGATAACCACCAGAATTTATGACAAGTAATTACAACGTGATTATATCATTAGCAGCTAATAACGACTAAGTTATAATATATTCACTACAATTTAACTCTCATGATGACTAATTATTATTATCTCCGCACGCATTATGTACGTGAAGATAAAATACTATTTGAACTTTAATCAAGTATGCTCAGCGAGATGTACCTACCTAATTGAAAATACGTAGATGTTATTAAAGCTGGCACTTCGCTGGCTAGTTCGCTTCATTTACCCGCGCCGGATATCAGGAATGGACGCAATTTCCTGTTTTGATTAGCATACCAATCTATTTAATGACTAATTAACTTCTACGATACGGACTGCTCTGGGATGTAGACATTTACATTACTAAAAGGCATGGCCTCCATAGCGTTGTGAAAAGTACGCATAAGTAGATTGATGCTTTAAGTAATCGGTACCAACTGCGTAGTTATAAGAGAAAATGGAATACCCTCGGCGTTTCAAACTTCTTTTTCTTTTAAAACTTATTGACCATTAAATCACCGCGGCAGTTTTATGAGTTCTCTTTCATCGTATCCTACCTCGTGTTCAGCGTGAATTTAGGTAGGTGTTTTGATATATTTTTTAAGAAATGAGGCTTTTCGGATTTTATACTAAGCTATTACTTTTACAGCTTCAGGCTTTGTTATGATGCTGGTCGAAAAGAAAATATTTTCTTCGTGCTCTAGGATATTGGATTGCGTTATTGAACATTCCAATGAAATGTAACGCAATAAATATTGAGAGCAGGTAGCGCGGGATCGTGGGCGGCTTCTGACTTGATGTTTACACTGGGTCTGGTGCGCCGCCCCGAGACCGCACCGCCGGTCTATCCGCCGCACTACGACGAGACGCCTCTGGCGCCGAACATTCTTAGAAAGAAGATGCTATCAAAACAAATACTATTTTGAACAATCATCACAAAATATATTCGAACCCGTATCCCAAATGCAAAATTCAAATTCGGAGAAAACAATGCTTCGCAACTTCGAGTCTTGTAACGTTAAGGAAATCGTTGGTAATACAGACGTGGAGTAAAATGAAGCAAAGATACAGGCGTGTGAGGGTGCGCGTGAGGGGTGCAGGGGTGCGGGCACGGGGGTCCGCGGGGTAGGGGGTGAGAGGGGTGCCCGGCCGCCCTCAGTGTCGCGGAGGCTGCGGCCGGTTGCGTCGTCCGCCCTGTGCTACGCTGCCGCCCTGCCAAAACATTGCTTCAGTGTATATAAATTAATCAAAGCTTGATTTGTTTTGATATTTGCTCAACTTAATATATGCGAATTTATCAGATTTTGGATAAAACTCTATTGAAGAATTGTTACTGAATTAACCGGGACATAATTTAAGTCGAAAATATTATTTTAATTTAGTGGTAACGTTAGATGAGATGAAACTATTTATATTTCTTGTGAATTAATTGTGAAAGCATTTTTTTTCACCCCCTCATGATATTATTGTCATTCCGTGTTCTTACGTAAGTATAAATTGTTCATGACCACTGAAAGAATTTATTGAAGGTTATTTCAGAAAAGAAATATTTATGTTCATCGCTGGAGTTCAGCTCATTTTTTATTTATATAATGGACGTGGTAATAATTAAATAGATGTCGTGATAAACGTTCTGGAAGGAATCATTTTCTGTACCTATTTGCCTTAGACTAATTGTTTACTACTGGACAAGCTGTAGACGAAGTTATTTTTAACTTCTATTTATTTTCTAAGCAGACCTACGACACAACCTTGACGATATGTCCCTGTGGGGGTTTCACAGAATTATGACAATTAATTTATATTCGTAGCTAAAGATAGAGTACCCTTTGTGTTTCTAAATGAAAATGAGCTTTCTTAAGTTCATCAGAGGGCTGCACTCGTTTCTGAAGAGGGTCGCCACTCCACGTGAGGGCTGTACGGCTTGTCCAATTATAGATGTTCGCATCAAGAGGTGTCAGAAGAAGAATATAAGACGTTCATGTTTATTTTTAAACGTAGACAGTGGAAAGGAATAGTGTGTTTGTTTGTTGACTACAGTAATATTAATATAAATACCTATGGCATGCAATAGTTACATTACAGTTAAACATGTACATATATTAAAACTGCAATGGTATTAAAACACTGTGTATCATTTTCTTCATAGTTTGAGCGTAGCTTTTCAAGTTTGTATGAGCTATGAGCACGAACTTTAGTATTACACTACCTACATACGGATAATAAGTACATACCTCTATGAAATGGTTATGTACCAAAACTTTGAGACTGAATAGCTTTAAGGTTATACAATACTTACCTCTACATGCTGGAATCGAACCCCTACTAACCGCTTATATCGTCTAGCATACATCGCATATTGACATTCATTCTCTTTTCTTTATTTTGCCAGGTCTCCTGACTTTTCACAAGCTACAAATACAGCGGATGTGCCAAATACCTTTTTAAAATAGAAAATAAGTACTAACTGTAAACAACAAATACGAACAAGTATGAAGCAGAACACCATGGGCGGCCACAGAGCGCCACACTCTTTGTTAATGGCCACCGCGCTAATTTTGTCATTAGCCGGCGCCTGTTACTGTGAGCTGACTTTATCTTCTAAAGACGAGATTAAAACAGTATCAAGTTCTCAAGCCCCAGCGACTTTACCACTTAAAAAGCTTTACGCTAAACCATTAGAGACTATCGTTGTGTCGACGACTGCATCTTCAACTACAAAGAATAGCATAAAAACAACAAAAGCGGACGCGGCGACGGAGAGCCCGGCTACCGCGCGCCATTCAACTGCTAAAGTGTACACAAGCACAAAGGGAGTAGTGAAAAGTGCAAGAAGGCAAAAGTTAAACACTAGTTCTAGTGCCCTCGCGGTGCATTCGCCGGCGCGCCTGCACGAGCGGCTGGCGGCGATAGATTGCGACCTGCCCGTGCTGCCGCGCGAGTCTCGCCTCTGGCGCGGCAACGAGACGCATGAACTCAATCTGCCGGTCACTGTAAGTATACTTCTCATGAGTTATGTAATTCTGGTTGCAATTTCACTTCACAATACGTTATTTTTCAGCTGATAATATACCTACACCCACAATGTACTCGTAGGTAATGATAATTTCGCCAAATTAAACCAACTTATTAAAATATAACGTCGCCTTGTTTCGTAGACCGTTACCCGGTTGGATAATGTGCTCAATATTCGTTAGTCATTTCTTTCTTTTTTTAAATTGTCATGGCAAATGCTGTTGTTCATTTTCTTGATATGTTACCCCTAGAGAACTGACCTCGTTGTGTATTCGCATCAGCCTCAAGATGATCACTGTTATATGGCTGTCCCCACAGACCGCTGCGCTGGTTACTAAGTCCGAAACATGTTGTGGGAGTTATTCCTCAGTTACGTACTTGATTCATTGGCTCTGTTAGGTAAGAACGTGACATATAGTTACGTAAAAATTTATAACACTTTGCTTGGGTAGTCATTTATAATGTTTGTGAACCGTTAGTGTTATCTAGGTAGTCATCCCATGAAGAGTTTCAGAGTGCACCAACACGTAAATATGGCGTCCCCTGATTGTGTCGTGGGTTAATTAATCCGTCACATGAAGTCGCAGACTACCCGCACGACCGACTAATTGCTAAAAACAATCAGCTTTTAAAATTTATTTTTACAAAGTTTATTACATCCATCCGGCATGCCTAAATTCATTTATTAGGTAGGTAGATAATTCGGTCACTGAAAGCAAAGAAGTATTGTGCACTTACAGTTCACTTGTATTTAACCCAAGGTTTAGTTCGCAATGAGCCAAGGATAGACGAAGCACCACTTATGTCTGAGAATTTATACCACCCTGCGCACCTGGATGTACTGAATATTTCAGTATGTGTATTATACATCTAAAGCTTTTCTCAACATCGATGACGTTAGAAGACCTAATCCGTACTTTTAGGGACAGATCCTACTTTCGTCGTACTCTTGAAGAAATTGTACCAGGAAAATCCGATAATATTATACTAAGCCTAAGATATTTAGTTACAAGTAGTTTACGTCTTCTTCGTAAGAGGACACCTATTAGGGTCCATATTAATTGAGTGCCATCCTGGCTAATGCTCGGTACTTGAATTATCGGAAGCGGCTATACCTTACTAATCCACGGGAAAGTTAAGTATGTACCTAACGTGCCGTAATTCTCAGGGAAAATACGACCCGTAGTATTATTTTTATAGGAAAATGTTTTTTTATGTCTTTGTTTACGGGTTTGGAATACTAAACATCTTTGAGGATTGTATCTATCATGATTAGAATGAATGCGGTAATAAATCCCTCTTAGAAAACTTCAAGTGAAGTTTGGTAGGCAAATAGAAATTGATTGTGCTTTCTGCATCATGACATTCACTCTTCTCATTCAGTTGCATCCGGATGTAAGTTGAGTCGAAGTACTTACGAGTTGTAGATCGTAGGTTCGACCCCAGACAGGAGCTTCAATTTGTGTAAATTATTTTATCACCACTGCTCTCAAAACGGCGAAGGATAACATCGTGAGGAAACTTAGTCCATGTCCTAGAACCAAAAGTTCGAAAACATGTGGCAATGACATCTAGCAACCCGCACTGACGTGAGGTAGACCACGGCCTACTCACTCTCCCCGAGAGGAGGCCTGTTTCCCAGCAGTGGAAACATGGTTGATTATGCAGATGTAAGCCGGCGTTTGATGTATTATACAATCATCATTAGATAAAGATTTTGTAAATTGTTCAAATTATGACATCAAGAACTAGAAACAGTCGGGAAAAATGCACAAATAGATAATACAAAAGAAAAGTGTTGATTTTTTCTAAATTGTGTTACTAGTTTGTTTTGTTGCCATGTGAAAGTTAAGAAAACATTAGACATCAGTTTCTAAGGGCACGAATGTTTTCTTAACTTACAACAAAAGATAATAGGTACACGTTTCAGGTGGCGGAAACATAATTAATTGGTTCCTATAATTCACTATTCGTTATCTAAAGCTACGGCACGTTCAACGGAGCTTCATAGACAAAAATAATTGGTTTTTTGAGTGGTCTACGGTATTCTTATTAATATTCAGTGTAGTAAGTTTTAAAATTGTATTTATCGGCTTACAACTTGGCGGGTTAATATTGTCTAGTCAAGTAAAGCATAACTAAAATGCATTTTTCCCTACAGCTTTTAGTACAGGTTACGTTTTATTTTATTTTACACCAACGACATATTTATAAGGATAATTACGACAGTGACAATGGATAATGACAGTGGAGAATGGGTAATCACGAGGTGGTGGTGGAATGGGTATCGGTGGGTTTTATTTTCATTTCTTACAATTGTAACAGAGTTAGTTAATAAACCTCTCTCTCTCATTTTACTTTACTGATCTTTTCGTAGCATCGTAACTCATCTTTTGCCGGTATCTGACTAAGCATTCGCAGTTTCGTTGACTCTACATATTTTGTTATTGCAACGAGCATAGCAAAAGTCTACCATACCGTGTTGCATATCGATCACCAGCAGGTTAAACATTTCTCAGGGTCAAGTTGTCTTTTCTTTGCAATCGATTTTACCTATCGTGAAATCTTTGTGAATGATTGCGAACAATATAGGTAACAAATTTTGTGGATTACCACCTATCATCCATGTAATACAAATGAAATGCTGTTCGTTGGTAAGCGCATCTTGAGAACAGCTGGTCTGATTTATTTTTTTGTTTTAAAATATTTGTAATACTCCGAATCTGGTTGATACTGAAAGAAAAATTGGAAAAGTCTCCCGGAAAATATTTAAATTCGGGAAAGCTCAACGTCCTTTTTTGTATGAATTATTGAAATTTGGACAGGATCACAGGACGTCTGTCGGGTCAGCTAGTTTACCAATATATTTCTGTTTTTAACCTTTCTCTTAAGCCTATTCCATTGTTTTGTTTTTGTATTGAAACGCAAATTATACGCGCGTAATGGCGTTATGAAGCTTGTAGCAGTATCAGCCATAAATAAGACGCAAGACATGAATGTACTAAACTTAATCTCCATAGGCAATTTATACAATGTCTTTTCTTCCGCTCCCTTATTTCAGAGCATAATATTCTTGTTCGCACAACTTTGATCGTGACAGAAGCGAGCATGCCGAGGTCAAGTACATAAACCATAAATCGTCTTACTGAAGGAGAAATAAGGAAAAAAGCTTTTTTGCTCCAGTGGTTGAACTCTATTCATTACTTCTGTTAAGGAAAACGTCTAATCCATTATTTATGTACGGTTGGACCGTTGCGGTGTCTCCGTGACGATGGAACAAGACTTTTTGTTTTTATTTAGGCACGGCAATCATATGTTATTTAAATTGAAGACTAACCTAATAAGCTCAGCGATCAGATTATACTTCCTGGTGTCATTGCACATAATCGCACCTATAATAGTTTAATGTCAACTTTACTGGCCTCTGCTCTTTACGAGCACATCGGTCGTAGTAATATTTTGTAGCGGTACATGTCTGATGCTCACCTCTTAGTTGAAAATTCATTCGGTCTAAGCTGTTACTAAAAGCTTGGAGTCAAAGACCCTTTGATGCAGTAAATATGACAGAGGCCATTTCAATTATTATTCTCAGAGGTTGACTTGATAATTAATTAATGTGTGTGTGACTTTGTGGTGCGGATGGCGGAGGAGTGTGGGAGCAGTGGGGGAGCGGGGGGCGCGGCACCAGGAGCGGCCGAGGAGGAGTACCCCCCGGTCATCGTGTCGTGGGAGGGCTCCGCCGACATTCAGAGCGGAGACATCCTCATCGTGCGCATCGCGGACTCCTTGCTACTCGACACCTTTGGCCAGCTTGACGTGAAAAACGGCACTCCTGAGGCGAATGTTTCACACGCTGATGGGAAAAGGTCAGCTATATTAATAGAACTGTAAATCTGTGACCTATATCGCCGCCGGCAGCTTTAGGCAGTGACCTGTACCAGCTCGGTGGATCGTTATAGCGATTGATTTTCCAGGGTACATCGCACGCTGCTGCAGCCGGCTGTGTACCAGGTGACGCGCCAGGGCCACGAGCACTGCGATGTATCTGACGGCATGTTGCTGGACATCACTCCACTCGACGAGCGCGGCGCCAAGCTCTTCACGCTGTATGATAAGGATCTCACTGAAGGCGTCAATTTACTTATAGGTACCCAAAATACAAAGCATAGTATCACTTTGATGGAAAATTTACAATATACTTTGTTCAGCTTAAATATTGCGTGAAAAGTAAGTGCTATTAAAACGTGGAGCTATGAAACGGTTCAGATATGTATATCATAAACCGGAAAACGGAAGGAAGTGCGAGGCAAAAAACGTCAACGACAACGGACGGTTTTATTCTACGATCGCACAATAGATATTTGCGGAATTCCCACCGTATAATGCATTGCGTGCCAAAGTAAGCGGTGTGAAAACTCATACACGCGTTCTATTTGATATCTTTTCGAGTATTATTGCTAGAGAATGTTTTATGGAAATGTCGTAAAACATACAACGACGTTTCTATCAGATGTTTCTGTTTCAGTTGTTTCTGAAAACTGGAGGACTCAATGTGTGCGACTAAAAGTAACCGTGAAATCGGACAACTGTGGCGAGTCTCAAGACTGTTCAGGAAAGGGTGTGTGTTACACTAACGTTTCAATGGTACGTGATAGATAGATGTAGTTTGTGATAAGGGTAATGTGGGTGACAGGGTAATCGCTGGGGTATGTTCGTAGGAAGGGTACGAGTGCCAGTGCTGCCCGGGCTACGTGGGCCCGCACTGCGAGGAGCGCGACGCGTGCACTCCGTCGCCGTGCCTCAACAACGGCATATGTGTGGATCTCACGCAACCTCTGAACGGCGCCAACTACCGCTGTCTCTGCCCTTATGGTACACATAAACATTTACTATGCTCTAAAATGTGTATTCATATCACACTCCGCCTTATATTCGTTTGATTTTATGGATACCCTGAAAGTAGAGTATGTTTATTTCAATGCAAGGCAATGATATTTGGCAAGAATATTATGAGGTACCTAACAAAAATCAAACATAATCATTATCTTATACTACGGTACTGAAACTGGTCGATAATATGATTGCGAGAGTGAGCGAGATTATGTAACGATAAATCTTTTCTATGGAGAGTCTCCTATTCGGTAAATCCGGCTATCTACCAGACAGTAACGGACGGAACAGTAAGCTTTTCCCTCGGTCGATTTCATTCATTCATCCGCTTCGATTCCATTTCGATTTCGGACTTACATAATACGAAAATCGAATAAGGAGTAACCGACTATATCTAGATGACCCGTAAATTGAGTCGTCCAGAGCTAGCGTGTTTGTGTGGACAGACGTAAGAAAGTAGCGGACGCGAGAGATTGTATTCTGATTGCAGAGTCGATGCCCGCAAGGGACTCGATAGGATTTGTTATACGGTTTAACTGGTCATATATATTTAGAGATACTTAGATATCAGACTACTTCTATCCATCTAGACAGAATACAAAGTCACGGTTTGACCTCAAAAATGTATCTGTGAAAGGAGAGACTTTAGGCTGGTAGCGCTGGAGGGCAAACGTATGACATCTACCCATTCGGTACGTATGCAGATAAAAACGATTTTATAAGCGCTCCAAAAATAATTCGATGTGACGCAATCTGGTGACCGCATGGCGCGCTGTTTCGTTTACGTAACTATGCAACGGTTTTGCACGTCCATAAATAATATGTATCATGTATTGTAGGTATATCCATATACACTTTACATATTCCTATATATAACATAACAGTATTAATACAGGCAAAGGCCACGGCATGGCTCGCGAAGGTTTTCCCCTCATTATTTTTATTTTAGATTTAATTTGAATAATCAGAATGAAATTTTTTATTCTTTGTTGAACATTTTACCTCAAACAGGAGCTTTACAAAACTTCTGTAAAGTAATTTGATAATAAGAATTGGGATTTAGAAGATTTTTAAAGTTTGATAAACAATTTTGGCATTTTATATATTACATTTATTGAGATTCCTAATTACATTTCATTTTAAAATATTGTGTGATTAATATGATTTAATAAGTTTATCTAAAAAGTTTGTGAATACGTACAATCATTTTCATGGATTTTCCATATAGGTTTTACGGGCAGAAAGTGTGAGCGGGACCCGTGCTTCTCATCGCCATGTTTGAACGGTGGCTCCTGCATGAGTATGGCAATGAATGGCTCGACTACTTTCCACTGCGCATGCACGGATGGCTGGACAGGCGCGCACTGCGAGCTCTCTATAACCGGAGGCGCCTGCGCGTCCAATCCTTGCGTCAAGGGTATCTGTATCGAACAGACTGATAACGACGTTGAAGGACAAGATTATCGCTGTTTCTGTCAACCGGGTGAGGATATTTAAATATTTATTTCTGTTATCTTCATTTGATAGTTTAATTACATTATACTAAATTCTTACATACAGGTTAGACATTCCCCTTCTTACAATACCGCCGCAGTCGGGCAAAAAGAGCTTTACTTAAAAAGAAATCAGGTAGAAGAAACTTAAATATATTTACATTATATATTATTATGAACTGTGTATTTGGCCAGTGAGCAATAAGAGTCGACTAACAATATTAAACTTGGTCTACCTAAAATACGGATGAATTAAACGATAGAATGCCTCCACTGCGCTTGGCATTCTGCGTAATGTTATTAGTGCAATAGAAGGACTATAGCAAGCCCATAATTTCCATTATACAGGGTGGCAGGAACATCGACGCGCAACCTTAACATAGATATAGTACGTGATTCTGAACCTGAGTTAAACAATTTCGTCGGTTATAATAAAAAAAATTGCTGTTCCATACATCCATGCATTCCAAACTGTCTAGGATCATGTACCTGAATCATGGTTTCAGTTTACGCGTCGATTTCTCTGCCGTCCTGTAGATGACAAAGAGTAGTAGACTGAAACCATTGAAATAAAGTTATAACCACTGAAACAAGTACTTATTTTTACACCAGTAAAAATAGTATTAATATGTAATATGTAAATAATTATCATGTCTAAAATATCCTTCACTGCAAAAGTTTCCAAGTGAGATGAATCGGCTATTATCGTTCGTACATATCCTGGGACTACACTCCGTAACAATAGGGTCCTAATGATAGCCTATTTCCCCGAATCAGCCGCGCCATTTATACTGGAAAACGCAAACGCATACACATATAGTATAGCTATAGTATAGCTATTTGGTGGTGATATGGCTATACAATACGTATAGCTAGATATAAATGTTAGAAATTGATAATACAAGGCCAAATTAAATTGGCTAGCGAAACTCCGTAGATGTGATGGGTATCAATATCTAAACAAAATAAAAATATAGATTTGATGCTCTTTTTTTAGGGAACGATGACAGCTGGTAGTGTACTGCGTTTGATAGTATTCCGTGTAGTTTTTGGTTATCAAATTCATATTATTTTTTAACTATAACGGCCACCATCGGTTATTGTTTTTTCAAGCAAATTCTCAGTTGGTCATAATCGAGAGGTTTTTGTGAAGATAATCGATCTCAATTCGTGATAAAGTGAAATACGTGTTCGGAGCTGCGTGGCCGTGAAAACTGAGGTGGCTGCGACTTGGCTCTGTGGTGCTGGAGATCTCTCAAAATCTTCATGCTTGACAGGTGGATTATAATAATAATAAGCTGAGAAAGATAAACAAATCAAATATCTTGACTTAGCACGCGAGGTTGTTGACATGTGGAATGTGAGTTCGACTGTCATTGTGCCGATTGTCGTATCGGCCAATGGCCTGATGGTCGAAAGCCTCGATCAACATCTATCGAGGCTCTCGTTAGGCGGTTGGATCAAGGGCCTGATTCAGAAGGCAGTACTCCTCGATACGGCCCGCATTGTGAGGAGGTTTCTATCTCTGGAGCCCTAACCACCGGTAGCTTGGACCCTGCTCCCGACACCCGTGGATCACTATTTTTTTATATTTTTAAATGCTTTTTTTTTTTGTTTTTATACTAATATTTAAAAATATAATAAAATAAGACAATTCAATGAATAAACGACATAATAATAAATTTATTACACAGATACAGGGTGACACTTAATTTAATTGATTAGTGATTGCAGTATGTTGTTATTAGCAACTATGAATAAAGGCTGCTGCATTTCCAGGAACTATTATAGTCTAGAAAGGTAGGTCTGTCTTTAGTTAGTAGTAACATATAATAAGTGATTTTTGAGCTAAAGCTAAGTTGGAGGTCAAATAAAGCTTTGGAGCTAGGTCAATTTAATAATGGTTGAAACTTGTAAGTGGGTACTGGAGAGCAAATTTGCGCAGTGATTTATTGGAGTTAAGTTGGAAGGCTGCCCACGGCCGCTATCCGTCGTGCGGTTTCATGTGGTTTCGTCCGCTCGTTGTTATCTCCGGAGGCTTGACTTGAAACTGGGCTTAGCGGAAATTCACAACAATACAAAATAATATGAACTGTAGGATCACTCTTATTGTCTTTCTTAATAATAATAATAATCGTCGGTTGTTGCCTCCTCATCATTTAACATTGTGTTAAGGGCCTCTGCGAGTTGGCTTTGGCCCCTAGTATGTATGCCTTTCAAAGGTCCGGAATCCCAGGGTCCCAAGATATGTCAAAGACAACTATAATAATAATAATAATTTTTAGTATATATATATATATTTTTTTTTTTAATTTCGGAGGTTCCTCTCTCTGGAGCCCTGACCACCGGTAGCTTGGACCCTGTTCCTGATACCGATGGGCTACTATTTTTTATATTTTTAAATGTTTTTATACTTTTTATATTCTAATATTTAAAAATATAATTTATATGATTACATTAAAATAAAGGAGATAATAATAATAACCCCATCGCCGTATATCTACGTTGACGTCGTGGTGGGGCTTGCGCGCTCTAAACTCTAGGTCTGTGACTGAAGAGTTTACTTTGCCGGATCAGGTCTAGGTGAGGAGCCAGACCAAAAGAGATACAAGAACCCGCAAGCCAGCATGTGGCGAGCTGTTGGGCAGTAGCGACCCCACGGACCCTATTTCCCGGGAGAAGTGTTGTTCCTCACCTCTGGCATGCCTTTATTGGCCGGCTGGAGTGAACACTGATGAGGAACAGAGCTCCCACCTCATTCTTGCCTTTATTGGCTGGCTAGAGTGGAGATTCGCAAGAGCAAACGTGCTCGGAGGAAGAAAGTATTTCAGTAAGATGCTGTTAGGGATCTTGACCGTACTTCCGGGATTGTCCTGATAGCCGTGGAATACCTCTCCACTCCTCGTAAGCACCTCACGACATGTTGCCCACTTGTCGCTACGACACTATGTGCTACGACCGTTTTCGGGGGCCCATTATTGAGTGTGCAAGTCATCCCCTGCCATTTCATCTGTGAATAATATAATTATCACTGGTCAGGCGGGGGACATAGACCTTCCATAGTTCAAGGTAACCGATCCACTATAGCCACCCAAACCCATAGCCCAGTATACTTTGTTTCCATGTTCTGCAATAGTCCTGCACCAACCGGAGGTTGTCCTTGGGTGCACTTGCATGGTGCATACAGGGGTAATCGGCGGTTAGTGCCTCCTCATCATTTAGAATTGTGTAAAGGGCCTCTTTGAGTTGGCTTAGGCCCCTAGTACGCCTTTCAAAGGTCCGGGACCCCAGGGTCCCGCGATATGTCAAAGGCAACTAAAATAATAATAATAATATTGTACTTTTTTATCTTTTTGTTTATAAAAATATTAAAAATGTAATTTGTAAGTATTTAAGTGAAATAAAGGAAATAATAATATATTTATTAGCGTGAAACATGGTATAAAATGGTACATGGTAGAGTACAAAAATAGAGCAGACATGTTTTGCCAAGATTAAACATAGCATGCAAATATTTGTAATAACAATTTCCTTAACAAAAGGGGTCAATCTTTCTCATAGCGGCATGGAGAGTGCGATTGTCGCAACCCAGCGCTGGACACGCCACAATTGCGGCGATAAGTCCCCTCTTTGAGGAGTGGCTAGAGAGGCGCCACGGCGCCCTCACCTTCCGCCTGACGCAGGTCCTCACCGGACACGGTTGTTTCGGGAGGTTCCTGTTCAGGATAAAGCGGGAGGAAACGCCAGGGTGTCACCACTGTGGGGATCGCCCGGAGGACACGGTGGAGCATACGGTGGAGGTCTGCCCGGCTTGGGCGGGATCCCGCCGTGTCCTCTTGGCGGCGATCGGCGGCGGCGACCTCTCGCGTCCGGCCCTCATACAGGCCATGGTCCGGAGCGAGAGTGAATGGGAGGCCGTCACCTCCTTCTGCGAAGCAGTAATGCTCGCGAAGGAGGAGGCGGAGCGCGCGAGGGAGAGGCAATCGCTGCACCCTCGCGCTCCTAGCCGCCGCAGGAGACGCCCTGGACGGGAGTCAACAGCCGACTCCCGGCCACCGTAGGCGCTGGCTTGCGGGCGGCGAGCTATGGGCAGCTCGCCGCCCGGTAAGGACCAGGCCCGGGTCGACGGCGCGTTGTGTTCCACGCGCGCCTCAAAGAGCTGTCAGCACGAACTGACGGGGTCCGCTAGGGCCGATGCCGCCGGGGCTGCGGGTTGTTCGAAAGAGATACCGTGGCCCCTGGCACAGGCAACTGAAGGAACACGGGTGGGTTTTAGTCAGTAAAAGTCTGACACTCCCTTCTGCTCCGCCCAGAGCGGGAGGAGTCATTTGATGATTTCCCACCCAGAAAAAAAAAAAAAAAAAAAGGGGTCAATCTTTAACATTAAAATGTATGGAGATATTTAGGTCGTTTATTAGTCTTGCAGATGTAATCTATTGCGAGGTGGGTCATGTTTATATTTGTTAAAGATTTGGCACTAAAGTTACAAATAAGATTTATTTATTGTTAGTTACCTAATTGAATATTTTTTTTATTAGATAAAAATATTAATTCTGTATAAGATCTTAATCAAGAATTCAGCCTCAACAAGAACAAACACTCAAAGTCATTAGCTGCGTAAAAATAATCGTTGGACAGCATATGTAGTACCTACTTAATTTTAGCGCGTCCATATTATTACTTTTTTGTATCCATTGTTTTTCTAGCCAGCTACTTACAACAAGCCTTCTGATTAGTCAATGTAAAAAATACATTTGATTATACCTAACTTAATAAATAACTGAGTGACTGTGAAATTAGGTAATAAGTATTAAGAGGATAAGCAGCGAAGCCTGATAAGATATGATGTCAGAAGTGTTGTTCAGTAAGTTTTGAAAACAGTAAGTACTAAATCGCCCGATTTATGGCAATAGGCTAGCCCTCTATTACTTGGGACTTAAACGTAGCTGGCGAAATGTGGGTATACTATAGGTACAGCTCTGCCTAACCCCTCCAGGACTACAGGCGTGACATTATGTTATGTTACCTAATCGAATAGGCAGGTATATGATTATACTAGGACGTAAATGTAGCTTTTACGAGCTGATGTTATTAAATATTAGTGCACCGTTGAAGGTGTGTAAAATATCGTGTTTCTGTAGCTTGTAACAGGTTCATAAAACTCAAATTATATCTATCACGTTGTTCGCGTCCACACCACTAAAACACGTTAAGGTCGTGTTCAGTGTTGTACAACATGAAATGTATTGTAATAATTTATGTATCAACCATTATGCACCTCAGGGCTAATAGGATATTACTGTTATAATTAATTATAGATACAACTATGATGTCATTACGAATGAATTTACATAATGTAAAAACATTTACAATGAACAATCATTCGTATATATACATAAAATAATAAATCAAATCTTAATCAAGCCCCAAAAGGAATATAAAGATTGAAAATTTGTAATTCAAATATATTCTGTTCTGACTAATAATTTGATGAGAAAAATATGTATTAACTTCTGGAATACACAAATAAGCTTTTTACGACGCCAAATAAATCGGAGTGAATTAATCAAGAGTATTTTACTACTCAAGGAACGTTTCTTTGCGGGTTGCAAGTAAACAGCCCTTGGGACAGATTGCGTCTTGTCATAAGGAAACTGTGACTTTATTTTTTCTCTGTACATTTGCTCTTCCCTAGACGTATATTTTTTTCCTTAGAAGATTACCATTTGCTTGACACACTTATTTTTGCCCGCATTTTGATTGAACTGGAAATTATCCTAAACTGTGCAATCATGTGACTTAAGAGTTCAGTTATAAAAAGCAAATACCCGATGAGATGTTACACATTAAGTATAAATGTTTTCTAATGATATTTGTACTAGTACGAAAATGTTTATATTTAATAGATACATTGCATGTGTTTGCGTGTGTTTGTTGCGCTCTCTGGCTGGGGATATATTAACTACCTACTTCCGATTATTCAAAGAGCCTGTCAGGTTGTTGTGTTGTATGTAACCTTTCTTATATAATAAATTCTTGATTCAGGTTACACTGGCGAGCGCTGTGAGCTAGAGTACAACGAGTGCGAGTCGTCCCCGTGCGCCAACGGGGGCACATGCACCGACCGCGTCGGCGGCTTCTCGTGCTCCTGCGGCCGCGGGTACACTGGCAACACGTGCCAACTCAAGGTCAGCGAGCGCTCCTTACATACTAATGAGATAATGAACTTCGTCCCTGGTTGGCTTCTGACCAATTTAGTGATCAATATTGATCAAACATATGCATTAATCGGAATTTTAGGTCTCATTGCCCTTGGCCTTGCTCGTCTTGCATCTATGCATATGTCAATCGCGATTAAAGAGCCATGATATTTTATAAAGATGACCTTTTATTTTCCCAAATTACCGGGGAAGTAGGCTCTTCGATTAGTGAAGCTTGGTGCAGCTAATTAACCCTCTTGGGAGTTGTTCGAATTAGTGTTTCCTCTTGTTATCTCTTAGTAAGCTCTTCAGGGAATTGAGAGGTTTTTTTCATGCTAATTCAAGTATCCCTTGTCACGGAAAATGACAAAAAGTAGCGAATTACTGGCAAAAAGTATTCAATGAACATCGTCGAAAGTTTTTTTTCTACAAAAGATTAAAATTCAAGATGCATCGTTTTTGTCATTATTATTCTTAATTTCATGTCTGGTGGTGACTGACCTACGCACGCTCAGTTCATATTAATAAGATATCACTGCGGATGATCCGCGACAAGTAGCAAAGACGAGATCGTGGAAGCGTACTTTAAAGAATTTTTAAAGCTTTAAAGCTTTGTGATTATTAATATTCTTTCGATTTGCTCAAATCATTCAGAGTATTTTGTAAACATTACTTTCGAAACTCCACTGAAACTGAAAGCTTTCAGTTTTAGCTGAGTTTTGAACGTTTTTATAGAAATTATGTCGATTTAATGGTACCCAACAACGCAATGTGACATTTCATATTTATTAGTGTGTACTATTCGCTATTTCTGTAGTATCATAACCGTAGGTATAAAATACTACCTAAAAAAACTATTTTACAAGCTTTTATTTAACTTAATTTGTTAGTTCGTTAGTATGGATTGGTAAAATCTTACAAGCTGAATCTGTTTCGAAGGCAATGCATTTTTATAAACAGAGTTGCTTACATTGATCGATCGGGAGAGTGATCAAAGATATGCTTTCGTATCTATTTATTGTGTAACTATTATGGAAATAGTTACACAATAAATAGATACGATATTCTGTTAAATTTTAGAATCTTATAATAAATCTGCCAGCTTAAATCGAGGTTCATGCTTGAGCATCGTTTTAAAATGCGGGTTCATGAATATATTTTATGCCACCAATGTTTTGAAACCCAAAGAATGGAGTAGCTTTGTTCATTTCTGTGCATAAGTCTTATTTTATATTATAGATTACATTATTGTCAGGCTAACCAGAGCAAAAGGGAAATAAAAGTATTCACTTGAAAAATAAGCATGATTTATTTACTGGGTT
Source organism: Apamea epomidion (assembly GCA_947507525.1). Taxonomy (NCBI): domain Eukaryota; kingdom Metazoa; phylum Arthropoda; class Insecta; order Lepidoptera; family Noctuidae; genus Apamea; species Apamea epomidion. The sequence goes on from OX382225.1 coordinate 11,471,841, forward strand.
CAAAAACTGGCTGAAAATAAAAGCACAAATATTACGGCAATACATTTATAGTTATATTATTACAATTCCCAGTACTTACATGGGTATTACAAGATCCTTACACTTTCGCAGTTCAACCTCTACTGTCTTGCTAAAATGGCCCTACCACGTAAGTTTTTAAATCCCTCCACTTTATCAGACTGAAATAGTCAGTTGACAGTTAATATCCGGTGGCGCCATTTTAGTATTTTGAACAAATAAAATAACTGTCAAATTATGACCAAATAAAATATTCTGTTATTTCGAAAATACTGTAAACATCATAAAAATACCTAAAGATTTATATAAATAGCTAACATTATAGATCTGAAAATGCAAAGTTGGTTTTTTACAGCTTTACACTTTTACAATTCATAAACGACATCAGTGATTTAGTAAAGTTTCCTTAAGACGTTGATGACTTCCGTGTAGTTTGGTAGGTATATTGTTTATCATTATTCTCGAATAAGTATACAAGCTGTTGTTTTGCATCCTCGTCAAATTTCAGGAGGCTGTTATGAAAGACATTAATAATCAAATAAAATTACGATCCCTGGTAAATAATGAATACATCCTAGTTTTTTTAGTTATTTAAGTTTGACAGTATTTCAGAATACACCACTTTCAAAGAACAGAATCGTGCTGTGGTATCGTATAAGCGGCCGCGTTTTTATGTGTGTGTAAAAGGGCAGTTACAGTGCGGTCTCACACAGGCTGCGTTTTATGTGTGTGTAAAAGGGCAGTTACAGTGCGGTCTCACACAGGCTGCGTTTTATGTGTGTGTAAAAGGGCAGTTACAGTGCGGTCTCACACAGGCTGCGTTTTAAAAATTGTGTGTCTTAAAATTGCGTGACAATTGGAAATATCACTGCTTGTATGTAAATGTGTGCTTATCGTAATAGTCAAGATATTTCGCGTTGAGAAAAAGTTAGTATAGTCTCCATTGAAATTAGCTGGCCAAGGCTGAAATTCGGTTTAGAGTCTGGAAGACTATTATTATTTTAATTGTCTAGACATCAAAGGATTTCCGACCTCCAAGCGGGCGACGCCACAGGCAGGATAAACTCTACTACATCGGAAATAGACAAAGTGTTTCAAATTCGAAGTACGAAAATGTCACGTAAAATGTACTCGACAATACGCGGCTGCCCCGTATTAAAACCCGGTAAGTACTTCCAACTAAATTTTCCGGGAGAGCGCTGAGTGATATCAGCTTCTCCACACACATGTAATTAGTGCATTTTTAATTATTTTCATAGTTCTCATACGGCGCTCTTTACCTCCAAATATATCGGGATTGTGACACTTTAGGGGTAGGTACATTATTTGACATTTTTTTGTTTCTTTATGTGTCTAGCCTCTAGCCTCTTCCCAACTATGTTGGGGTCGGCATCCAGTCTAACCGGATGCAGCACACATGCCGATTTCCGAAAATTAGAAAAAAAACCTACTTATTTTATTATTGATTCGTGTCGAGAATCAGTAGCATAGTTACGTTCTTAAACTTGACGAGGATGCAAAACGACAACTTGTATACGTACTCTCCTTTAACCTATTTTTTGCTACGTGATCACATGGTTACGATTATATAGACATGTTTTATTCATTTTCATCAACTGCACTTGTGACGTCACCAAACTTCAATATATTCAAAATAACGTCGAACAATTAATGACATAATAATGTATTGTGTATATTTAGGTAGACCTATGTTCTCCGAGTCCATGCCCTTCGCACCGGATCTGCCTGGACCGCGGCAACAGCTACGCGTGCGAGTGTCCTCTCGGTTTCGTGGGCGATGAGTGCCACATACCCACCAGATCTGTAAGTACTCACTTTGCTACAGTACCGCTTTGCTTGCAAACGCGATGTATGTGAGACTTGAGCCCGCTAGCTCAAAGCTGGAAATATACGAGCACTTACGAATATGTTTAAATAAAAACAAATTGTTGGCATTTAGAAATTTAGTGTTCCCTGAGTTTGAAAACAGAACGCAGTCAGAACGGATCGTTTCCTAACCCCACGGAAGAACATAAACAGTAGGTACTACACAAAAACATCTTCACAAAATTAAAAAAAAAAAAGTATAATTATCATAATGGTAACTTAATTAGAGATAATCGTGACATGGTTCTTATGGCGTTTCATAAAAACAATACTCTGTTCTCAATTATAAAGCTAGTCAGTTTGAAGGTCGACTTTTTTTATACATACTTGGTATAAAACATAGAATTATTTCTTAAGTATTTACTTCCGCTAAGTTAAAATGGCTTAAACCTAGTAAATTTGTACTTATAAGTACCTATGTATGTGTTTTGACGTTTTTGCTTAAAATTGTTTTCAACTTATAACAATGATTATAATCAGAACTAGGTATGTCTCTTGTTTACGACTAATCTCAACTTTCCTGGTATAATTACAGGCTTGCGACAACAATCCCTGCGCGCACGGCGGCACCTGCTGGAGTGGCATCGAGTCTTTCTACTGCTCTTGCCGACCAGGGTATACCGGAAAGCTTTGCGAAGGTACTTCTACAGTGTTTACATAGAAACCAGAAGGCTAATTTTCGTACTTAAAAAACGTTCAAATTCAAGTCGCAATCTCGCAAAAGCGGCAAAATTATAAAAAAGGTATTCTGCTAAACCAAAAAAATTACGTATCACAAAGTATCATAATTATCGTCTGCATACATTGAACCGACCTGAAAACTTGTTAATTTTTACATAAACTTTAAACAAAGTTAACCGTCATGAGTCAAGGCTGCAATGAGATTGCGAACACAGAGTAAATACCGATTTCAAGAATATTTGAATGCTATTTTTGGCCTATTCACAATATCATCACATTTCGGTCAGCTGTCTTTGACTTCTTACCTTAATAAGTAGAATTGGCCTTCAATAAGCCATTAGCCTAAGATACTGCTACGGTAATTGCATCACAGTACTCCTGGACCGAAATATTTCATTGAGTGGTCCACGCACTACAAAATATCATGCGGTTCGATTGTGGGCTAGGTGAATTTTCAGCAACTGATTTTCCCCACACAGATAAATGTATTCTTGTCATATATTTTTAACTTTACACCTATTAAATCTCATCAAAAATGGAAAGTGATTTTTTGACATGGTTATTAAACAGGAGCAAAATCCATTTTCATTCGTTTACGGCTTAATACATATATTTCTCAAAAAGAATACAATTCTCTTAATATGAGAAATACAAGGTAATCTTAAAACAAAATAAAAGAATTACTTATGGTGAAGGTAGATATTCGTAAATAAATTAGTTATTAGACACACATTTTTTACAGTGTTGCAGGTAAAAGGAATAAGTTGGTTTACTATTACATATCGGTTTTTGAAGGCAAGTCAATAGCAATTACACATTAAACTGTTTATATGTACTGTAATGTTTCGGAAATACAGGGTAGGTATTCTAGTTTTCTTAATACTTAGAAAATTTGTAAATAATAATAATTGATGAGGATGTAAATTAAATTCGTGGGGTGGCAATTTAAAACCTAGAGAAAGCTTTTAAGATGTGGTGCTTTATGGTTCTTTTGTATAAAGTAATTGTATCTCTTTTATGTCATTAGATAATGTTTTATACAACTCAGCTCCTTCGTATAGTATAGTTTTTCTTCCGTAATTAGTTCGTGGTGGTCTTAAGCAAATGTTGTTTTTTCATCTGGTGCTACGTTTTTGTGTTTGTCCTTTTTTGTAAATATTATTTTTAAGTGTACATTTTTATTTAATAGCTTATGTACTAGTATGCATGTGTTATATTTATATATCTGTGATAGCGTCATAAATTTAGTTTCTTTATAATTTTTTTCAGTCGGATTTAGGTAGTAGACATGTGCGCTGATCGGCGTGGCGCACGCCGCCGGTCATTTTAGCAACGCCGACGCTGCCGGATTTTTCATCGGCGTCAAAACCCAAATAATATTCTAGATTATATAACGCGGATTGTTTAACAAAAGTAGTATTTTTTTATTTGCTAAATTAGATATTTTTTTTTCGCTCACAGGCAACACTTGTTGATGTTTTTCATAAGAATGTTGGTTATACTTTGGTGGATGCGACCCCAAGAATGTGCATAACGGAAACATACTTCGTTATTGGAAGGAAAAGAAGAATAGATATCCTTGGCTATTCAACTGCGTTCGGGTTATAATGAGCGTTCCCGCCACAAGCACTCCCAGCGAGCGAGTTTGTTCAGTCATAGAACTAACCATTACGGCAAAAAGGTTATGGTTAAGTCCTACTTCCGTAGACAAAATTATATTTATACATGATAATTATGACATGTGTAAGAAGCAAGTACAAAATACTTACATAATAAGCTAAAATAACTTGCATCTTGCTCATAAAATTTTATTTCTTTTCTCTCTTTTTTGTACTAGTTTGATTGTTATTTGTTGCCATAGAGGTTTTTTTTGTTATTGAAATTTTGTTTTTATAATTGTAACTATTTAGTATAAATAGACAAATAATTCTTGTCATAATTTAAAATATGATTTATTTGTTCTCTAATGTGCCATATAATGTTTATTATAATAAATAAATACAAAGTTTAATGTGGATTGAGACGTCTTCTATTCTACTTATTTTGACCATCCACGCCGATTACACCGATGACGCTGCCGCCGCCGACAATTTAAACGCCAGACGCTGCCGCCGGTCAAATGACCATCGGCGCACATGTCTATTAGGTAGTGGTAATGGAATAAGAGTTTTACTGTTTTGTGTTGGCATGTTTCGATTTGTTTTAGCTGCAGTACCCCACACCTCTATTAGGTATTCTAGGTGAGGTTTTACCATAAAGTTGTAAATGATATACCTAACAGGTGTCGGCAAGCAGCGGACGATCCCTCGAAGCGCGCCCATGACAGAAGATAGTTTAGATCTTAACTTATCTAGATGTACCTGCCATGTCAGATGTTTGTCTAGGTGGAGACAAAAATACTTCTCCGAAGAAACTTGGGTTATAGGTTCGTTATTTACGTATAGATTTTTAGTGCTAGGAACAAAACAGTCGCAAACAACTCAATTGTTTGCGACTGTTTTGTTCCTAGCACTAAAAATAATATAGTTTGTTTCCTATTAACAGTAAGCAAATTGTCTTGGAACCATCTAGAGAGTATCCAGATCTTGTTGTGCTTGTTCAATGACATCTTCGATATTGTTTCCAAATAAAAATAGGCTTGTGTCATCAGCATAAAGTATTATGTCACCTGCCAGGTTTAGGTTATGTAAGTCTGTCTGTTTAGGTTAAGAATGGATCCCTGCGGTACGCCATGGGTTAAAGTGTCGCAGCTACTTTGCATATCACCAATCCGAACAATTTGTTTTCTATTAGAGGGATAAGACCGGAACATGTCGTGGGCAGTTCGAGTTTTGTAGCACTTGCGTAGGCGCCCCATAGCAACTTTAAACCTTATAGAAAAGGTAATTGACAAGTAAATACGAGCCTCCTTCCAAATCGCTATTTGGCAGGGTTGATCGTAGCAGAATTCTGAAAACAGTATGCATCAACACAGTGTACAGTTCTCTCAGTGGCATGGGGCTGGTTCAAAACGGAAAAATTCATACTATCGTTTTTTTTCTACAGAGGATTTCATACTAGAATCAGTGGTGGGCAGCGATGGTGGCATGGATGTGGAGCCTCGCAGGGGCAGGCTGGAGAACAGTGGCGGCGGATCGGTGCGCGAGGTGCGCATGCCGCTCGGGCTGTACCACGACCGACTACACAACGTTTACATCGCGGCCGGCACGCTCGGCGCGGCCATTGCGATCGTCGGAGTTGTGGTAACTACCCAAGACCTACAACAGACAATCAACGTCTATTCCTGTTACAGGATTTTTTCCTAGGCTATAATGTATTATGATTGCAAAACATTACCTACGCTTGGAAACGCTGAATCGTGGTTTTGTTAAGTTCATGGGATGATACTGCCCACTCACCTGACGAACGTGCCCATTAACTTATTAATTAAATATGTAAATAAATAAGGGACACACTAAAAATGTATCATCCTCATATCACTTTAAGGGTGCTACGGACGACGTTGCTACGAGCTCCCGGTTTCGTAGCATTGTGCTACGACTTGAATTTAAAGATCTACGAATTACGTCAATTGCAAAGACGGATACAAAACTATTTTAGGGTGCATTAGCACTCATAAGAGAGATTATGCAAATCTATTGTTTGCGTTACATTAACATTTAAGGGCTGCTGCGGGTTACCCTGCTACGAGATCCCAGTTACGTAGCACTTTGCTACGACATGAATTTATCGATTTACGATTTACGTAAACTGCACAATTGCATACAATTCTTTAGTGGGTTACATTTACACTCTTAGGAGCTTATAAAAGGAATATATTTTAGATTTCAATCCCGGTTGTGGCTGTTAACATCAATTTGCGTAGCAATCTCGTAGCAGGTACGTAGCACTAAAAAATGACTACGGAATCAACTCTTAGGCTTCGGATTTTCATAACATTTAATGCAGTTAGGAAAATAGTAACTCTACATGAAAACTATGCATGTATGTGCTTGAAGTAATAAATAAATAAAACTAATTTCCAGCTTCATGTGGAAATTGGAAAATGCGCAAAATGATAAGGAACTCGACATTTAGCTACAGTCAATGTTAGTCAAGATTACATTTTTATTTGTGGCTTAGTTCAATTTATCGGTATCAAGTTGTTGCTCGCGATACCAATCTTAGCAATGCAACGTAATGTGCGTGCGTAACCGTTATGCCTGTCTGATATTATGAAATTATTACACAAGATTATTCATTGTAGCGTTAATAACAGAGGCATGCACGATGCACGTCTAGAAACTGTTATGCACTTGAATGTTTAAAAGGAGTATCCGGCAGTGGGTGATTCCGGGCTGACATGACGATGATGTATACTGAGGGCAAAATTAGATATACTGATCGCGTTCAGTTTCATTGATGAAATTCGCCCTGATTATCTTATCCATATTTTGATCTTACCAATGTATGTACAGGTGACGGCGTGCCACTGCCGAGTAAATAAGACGTACTCGCGCGTGCTGTCACGCCTGTCTCGCGCGACGGCGCCCGGCCCCCCGCACCACTGGCTGCAGGACAAGCGCGCTCCTCCGGCCGCCGCGCCCTTCCCGCCGCCCTCCAGCGCCCTCGACACCACCGACATGTATTACACGCTCGACTTCAGCGACAGTCAGAGCTCGCCTCTCATTCAATAGCAATCATTCCAGAACTGCTCCGAGGGGGAACGGTTCAAGATACAGATCTAAGAAGAGACGACCCCTGTCCAACGTCGTGCGCTTCAGTAACGGTCCAGCGTGTTACTTCCATATTTCAAAATCCATTCGGACAATTAAGCAAAATGCAATGCATTTAATGTGCCATTATAGAAAGTAAAATATTTATCTTGTTTTGAAATGTGAAAGTGTTGTTAGCAATTACCGATCAATTTCAATAAACAAAGTTTTACGCTAAAGTATAATAATCGCGTGGGAGATGGAATAACTATCAATAACGTGGAGCCATTAACTAGTGGCCTCGTGATGCAAAAATACGTACGAATAATTTATGATTATAGCCGTAGTAAATTATGTAGTGTCCCGCTGCTAGTAGGAAATTACAATATAAATAATTTAGTTGGTTTTTACTAACAGTATTGTGTACCCATTATTTATACAATTTAGACCATCACCTCAATATTTTTTAATCAAATTCTACTTATTTTTTAAGATACCTTATTAGATTGAAAGTAATTAGGTAGTACAAAATGCAATCCAGGCTTTGCGTATAAAGTTAAACGTATGGCTCATAACACTATATCCATAATTCTATACCAAGTGGACGTGATTTTATTAAAATTATTAAGAATTTATTGTACTAACGTTCTAGTCTTTTGTAAGCAGGCTTCTGCAGTTATTAGAATAAACAGCTTTTATTTAAAATGTTATTTTTAAGTCAGTTTGTTCGATCTATTATTAATTAAATGTGTGGTATATTACAAGCAATAGTTTATGCAGCAACTTAGATAGATTACGCCATTGTTATTTATTAGTTGAGCATATCGCACACTTGTGTTTATTCGTATTCACACTAAGTGCCTGTTGGAACGTTGGGAGACGCTTTACATTTTTATTATTATTTGAGATTTCAGCCCTTAACTCACTACTGAATTAGAAAAGTGCTCGAACTAAGTCGATCTCGAATGTTTTATAGTTTGTGGATGTCGAAATTATGAATATTTGACTGATCTTCAGATTAGATGTTTCTCAAAACTTTACTCTAGCTTGCTTTTCATGTCTGTACATATATTTTGTACCTAGAGCCGTTTCTTGACTTCAAGGTAAACATCTTTTGAAGGGCAACAAAACTTGCCCTCAGTTTTTTAAGAATAAAAAATTCAGCTCAGTTAAAAAAGGAAAGTTAGAAACGCTATTTTAATAATAACTTTTGCTATAATTATCTACTTGTAAGGTATTGTTCTTATCTAAACAGATAATTATAGGCGAGTCTCTAGTCTTACTTCAAGTCTTTGTCTCGACGCTTTCGTGAACTTTGATGCTTCTAAATGTACAGTATATGAAAAATACCAATTGTTAACGTAAAATAATAAGACTCATTAAAAGTAACTATTGAAGTTGCAATGCTGTTTCATTTATCTACTTCATGTTTTTATGTCATATTGGTTCCAGGAGTGTTGATATTCGTCTGTTATTTCCAGATTAATGATCGGTAGGAATTGGGATTAGTGATGTTAGTACTAGGTTAGTGTATTTTATTGTACTCTTCTTTGAATAAACACTCGAACCGTATAGGATAAAGACAGTTCCAGGAACGAACAATCATTCAATCTCTCTTGGTACAATCCAGTGCGGCTGACACCACTGCTACACCTAGGGGTCTACAGATCTTTAATGCGGTTCTGATGCATGCTTTGTTTAAATAATATAACTCACAATCATAAGGTATGTATTCATAATTAACATTGAAACTATAGTGATGTTTTCAAGAAAAACATTTTTATTTAGATTATAAACTTTGATAAAAATAATTATATTAATAATATTTTTATGACAACTTACAAATATTCATATAAAAGAATAACGTAACATCTATTCAATTAAACCTTAAGTACAGTACAATTTAATAACGAAAATGTGCTACCACTTTCGGGTTGTGTTTTAACTAGTGTGACTAATATCTCCGCGAGCCATGCGCCCGCGCCGAGCCGCCACCTCAACGCTCTCCATACATTTATATTATATATATATATCAATCCAATTGACGTAATCATCCACCATTTTCATATAATTATACAACTTTTATAGTAAAACTCTGATTATACATTGCACAACCTTGCTGGGCGGAGGCTGCGCGTAGCGACCCGCCGCGGACGCTAACATTTTAACTACTACACTGTATTATTGCTACTGACGTTTGTGACTTATGACGAGATTCTGAATCACGAGCTAACATCATTGTAAGTAAACATTAAAGCTGCACAATTTATATTAATAAGTATATAAATAAATATAATTACTTGCATACGTATGAGTATAAAAACAATGCTGTTAGAATCCGGCCGACAAGCGCGGCGACGGACATTGAGCAACGGATTCGTAACCAAAACATAACATTTTAAGGAAATTAAAACTCCAGTTGTGAAGATATAACAAGTGTAGGAAAGCGAAAATAATGGAAGATAAGATAAACGCGAAGGACGGAACAAGTCACAACGCAATCGCAGCTAGTGCTGAATGAAGCAAAAACAACACGTTACATAATATATAATATATGAACTATATCTTAATTAAAATTCGATGCCTACCTGCAAGTCACATGAGACATAGTAAAAAGAACTAACATTATGTTAAAGAATCTACGCCTAAGAACATTAAGTACTCTAAATTATGTCATAATATGGCAGTTATTCGAACCGTCCGCGCTACTCCGCGGCCCGCTCTGGGGCGCTCGCGTCACTCGCGACACGCGACACGCGCAGCGCGCGCTGTCGGCGGCGACGCGCGACCACGCATACACTGATACAGAACCTTGTTCTGGATTTTGAATAATCGGTGGAAATAACTTAACAATATTTTTATGCTTTATTCTTGAGAAATGATTAATTATGATTATGGAATTTCTGATATCGAATTATTACGGGTTTTTTCTATGTATTCATTATGGAGAGCTTTTAAAAACAAATAAAACTTAAGTCGCTACAGAAAGTTATGGTCCTATCCGGCATGAAATCTTATAATATAAATAAGTCTTGGACATAAAATACTTCATAAACTAATTGTTGTCATGGCCCGATAACCTACGTATCGAAATTCGTTTATTATAACAAATGTATTTTTAATAAAAATCTTAAAATTATACACAAACCACTCCTATCGATGATAATGTAAATGTTGTTCGGATGGACGATTTTGTGACTATGTTTATATGACTATTATACATCCAACATTATGCGGAACCCTCGGCTCTATCTCATAAAATTGTAATTCACGTCATTGCTTCCGTTTCTAATGATTCATTGATTGATTCGTGGCATCGCTCGAAACTAATTAAGATACAAACATCCGGTTACTTTATTATAATTCAAGTAGTTTTGCATTTTCAATAAATAGTAAGAATTAAACGGAACTAGTCACTTGGAGGAAGCAATGTACGCATGCTTGAACCTAAAACTAATATCAACTTTACTAATTGTAAGAATTGAGCGAGCTTATAAAGCAAACTTAGGCTTACAAAACTTAACAAAGTGGATGGCATTTAATTTGACTTAACTCACTTACATTATGCTATTATAACATTAATTATTATGACGAAGGCACTTCATGCTTTTCTCAGTGTAGATATATTATTATACCTACGTATAAGTTTGTGACAAGAATTTATTACTTTATCATCATGGCAAGAATAAAAGGTACCTGTTGAAATGTTAACTACATACCTATGATAACCGAGTGAATGGCACACGCGTTCATATTCAGCAACAGATCATCGTCATTTACAATTAAATTACATTAAATTAACGAAACATTTCGTTTTTCTGATAACCAAACATCTACATTTTTATTCGCCATCACCGGGCAATCGAATCACGATGTAATTTCATAAGGCACTAAAGTAGATATTTACACAACGATTTCGATTCGATCGCTTAGCTGACAACGATAACTGAAAGTTTCTGTAACATTTCGTTTCAGACAAAATAGAGAGGGTGAATCGCTTACGAGTAAATTTCAACCTGAGATCGACACTTTTGATACAACCTTATCCCATAAAGATTTTTCACGTAACGAGTGTAAATCGGGAACGCTTATAGTTAAAACTGCCGTCCGGAGGGCTCTGAAGGCTGGCAAGACACGTGCCTGGACGGGAGCGCGCGCGCTACGGGTCGAGCGGCAGCTCCACAAACGTGATGTCGTACAGCCGCTCGTCCTCGCTGGCGCCCGCCGGCCGCACCTCCAGCAGGAACAGGTCTTCATTGCAGTAATATGCCAGCATTTCATCGTCAATTTTGGCCGTAATCCTGAAATACAACACATGTCAGTAAGTGCACTCGTGGTCTTCAGCTGGAGGTGGGGTACTGACTAATCGTCCAAAACACGTGCAAATGAATCGGATGATTCTTCAAAAGAGCTACAGTATGACACAAAAAATAATATTTTAGTTGCAAATTATTAAGGTAATTGTGTGCTCATTAACATTAATTAGGTGCAAGTGTTTGCCAGCAATGCAGCTTAGGTTTGGATCCAGATTAAGGTGTAGTTTCGGACCAGGGGAGGCGATTAAGTGACTGGCACCTATTATGAAGCTCATTAGATAGTTATAGGGGAGTGTTCGTTGTAAAGCTTTGCGTAGTTATCAGTTAGTGGCGCGCCCTCGGGACAAGCGATGCTGCATTAACGCGAGGCGGCCGGTGCGTTTACGCTGTCAGATTTGTCTAAGGCCAATGAAAACCACTTACCCTTTCTTGTTCTTTCGATAAAGATTATTAATTGCCGAACTTGAAATTTTGTACTTATTCTCAATCTGAAAATAAGCAAAAAACAAAAGAGTTACAAATGGGCCTTTCGCCATTTTGAACCGAGACGTCTCGTCTAACGGAACCGAAAGTTCAGTAACCGGTCTAGTGGTTTCGTACTCTGAGGGACAATACGCGCGAGGACCGCCGGAGGTCCGGTGCGACGCGCGGCGGCCGGCCGTGCGGATGTTAATTACAACATGCGGTTATGATGATCGTGTGTTTATTAGACGGGGTTATAAAGCGTCCAATCGGTTACAGCGGCGGGCGGCGGCCCGGCCGGCAAGCGGACCGGCGCCCGCGCGCCGACGAAGCGTCTCGATTTCTTGCGTTTACTTCACATACAAGTATACAATGAATTCATTGACGAACGACGAGAAACCGAGAAAGCGACGGAGTACGTCTCGCTCACTCGTGTTCTATGGTTAGCTGACATCACCAAGGTTATTGAAGGTGCACCCAGAGACGTCGCACACAAGCCCAGTGCTTGACGTATCGAGGTGCACAGCAGCAGATAAATAACATAATAAGTGTGAGATAAGGTGTGGTACTCACCGCGTGCAGCAAGCCCTGGGTGGTGGGTGGCACGACGTGCAGCGCCGTGTACACGTCCTCGGTGTCCTGGCGCACGTACAGCATGACGCGCTCGCTGAGCGGCGGCGTGCTCACGCGCGGCCGCTTGCCCAGTACGCCCTCCAGCTCCAGCGAGTCCTTGCGGTCGCTGTACGGCGAGAGGCCTCCCACCTCCCGGTAACTACACAGATGTTACATTTTATATTAAACTTCTCAATCTTTTTCTTTTTTATCGTAGAGGTGTAAAATATTTTTAATATTTATTGTAGCCAAAAGAGCTACACTACCAAGGAAAGTACCTCTGACCGCATATTATTTAAGGATGTACTCTGTGACAGTAATAACAGACAGAGATGACCATAAATACAGATATTACAACCCCATGATACATACAAGAAGCTTTTGACGGAAATTATACTTAAATTAGGTAAACATTGGTGACAGTTTGAAGATGGCCGGTAAGTGGTTTTTACTTATTAATTAGAAGTGTTATTTATAAGCCATTAGGCAACACTATAAAACAGCCAATAATCAATAAAACTTTCAATATAAAACCAATTAAAAACAATTTTACTGCTGGCAACAAAGTTGCCAATGCAGTTCCTCAAAACAATTTAATAGTCAAATATTGACTTTAGGAGTTAACCACGTATAATTTTAAAGAGCTCGTAATCGTTAGACCTCTGTCATATGTGTGAAATTCATTAATGTTCATCTATATTCCTATTAACTATTCCACGACCTATTCTGTCCACATATTAACATAACACAAACTACATATGAATAAATAAGATAATAACAATAAATTGCTTTAGAATATTGAGACGTGATTTGTTCAAGAATCGCATAATTTTCTGAAAGTATTTGTAGACTACATATAACTACCGAGTGACTTCATTTTATTGAAAAGTTTCCGGGTTCATTATCTGTGTTCCTATTATGTACAACTTTGAATTTAGTAAAATTATATTGTTGTCTAAAGATGTCGACGGTAAAATCAGAAGTGATCGCAAAAGTAACATAAACATGTATTAAAGTACATACCCTGGCGCGTCGGGTGGGAAGTGGTTGTGGAACTTGAGAGCGGGCGCTTGCGGCTTGGCGGCGTGCAGCAGGAAGGGCGATGCGCCCTTGAGGTGCGCCTCGGCCAGCGCCGAGTCGTCGTGTCCGTAGAAGCCTTGGATGTCCATCCCTGCCAGCTTGTCGATGTCCTCGGCCGGACTGAACAGCACGGGCGGCTTGCCCAGGTCTGCCATCGTGTAAAACTCGCTGCGCTCCGTCACTGGGTGGTAGATCTCATCCAACTTCTTCCTATTCGTCGCCGACATTTTTCGCTTCGCTGCTCTCCTCTCCTCGTCTCTTGTTTTCCTTTCCGCACCCTTCAATTTAAAAGTAATGCAATTACATTATTGTATGCTGATTATTTGGTTAATATTTAATAATGGGGTAGTAGTCAGTTGTTTTGCTTTGCATCTTACCTTATCACAGAACACTTTGATTTGACAGTAGCCTCTGTGATAAACTTGCTGGTCCCGAGGGTCTTCAAACGTGTCAATCTGTATGTGTAGCGGTAAACCCTGTAACGAAAAAATATTAGAAATAAAGTTTGATAGTCTAACACAATCATACCTACCGACGTACTTTCGAATATTTGATTTCTAATTGCAAAATGATATTAATCCATTTGTGTCAATTTTAGCCAAATGGGGAGTTAGAAAGAAGGTTAGGACTAATTGACCAATTACTCGAAGACGCATCTCTCACGCTATTTGGTATCCACATGATCTCATACATAGTCATATAAACAAATCGACTATAATATTTTGAGTCAAGCAATTTCACGCTTGAAGTCTACACTTATCTTAGAATGATAACAAAAAAAACAGTTTTAATAAACGTTCATAAGGGATAATTGCGATAAATTTACGAATAAGGAAAAAATATGCACGTGTCTGAATCGAATCGCGTTAAAACGTCTTAATTGCGTTCGTTCGAGGTCGGTGTTGCGGCGCCGTCACTGCGCATTGGATATGTAATTGAGAGGCTGATAGCGGACTGGTTTCATATCAGGCGATGGACAAGCGCGGCTCGAGAACGACGCTTACAGCGGATCACATGCAGGGGTGATCAGTCGCACACGACTAATTTGTAGCTTGCAGTGTCACACGGTCGTTAGCTAGACATAAACAAGATGCTATCAGCTCTGGTTGATATTGAGAATGGGAAGCGTTTCAGTGACGCCGCCGCGAAGCTACTGTGCCTTGCGCCCGCGCTGTACGCCCGCCGGCCGCGTCGCCCATGCCCGTGTGTCGCTTCCATGGTTATCGAGGCGTCTCCGGCGACAACGCGGTTACCGACCTCATGCCTTGACGTCGACGTATCGTAACTTTAATTTACATACTTTCAATGTGGTAAGCTTAATTAACATTTTGCAATACAAAATAAATTAAATGACATTTGTAGAAGGGTACCTACTGCCTACTCGTCTTCGATTCCCACGCCTATTAAAATGCTACATGCATATGGACACAACATACAACGCATTCAATGAACACTGCGATGAAATACAATTTAAAATTATTTACGATCGGCAATATAGAAGTAAATTACCGTTTTCCTCAACAAGGCTCAAGAGCAATATGTAAACAGCTTTATTTATTTTCATCGACGTGCATTTACATACATTAAAATAATCTACCATTGTAACAATAGTGATTTATCTATTAATTAAGCCTACAGATTTATATCTACAATCCGTTTAGA
Source organism: Apamea epomidion (assembly GCA_947507525.1). Classification (NCBI taxonomy): domain Eukaryota; kingdom Metazoa; phylum Arthropoda; class Insecta; order Lepidoptera; family Noctuidae; genus Apamea; species Apamea epomidion. The sequence continues at coordinate 11,487,253 of OX382225.1, forward strand.
TTACTTTGAAAGATGACTAACCTTTACACCTTTCTGACTGCTAAAATCTGTACTAAGGCACTGAACTGCAATGTTGATCTGTAAAAAAAATAAAGTATTTTTCAAAAACAAGTTGAAAATAAGAACTAACTTAATAGGTAATCGAGACATTGTTGTGTATAAATATTATGTTTGCATACAAACATCAACATCTCGAGTACAAAGACAGGCACCACGGTAGTCGTGTCGTTAGCAATGCACAACAAGATAAAGTTAGAAAATAATATGCGTAGAGAACTGTATGAATAAAAAGTGGACATTGCCAGAGGCGTTTCAATGAAACTCATTGAGTTTGTAGTGTGTGCAGTTACAGTGTCCACTGTGGAGTTTACACTGGCACGTAGGGCGTGTTTAGCTTAGCGAGTGGTCGCGGAGGGCGGTATGCGCGCTGCCCGCTCATTACCGCGGCCTATGCAAATGACTCTCTCGCGTTTTTACTCGCCGCCGACACCGTCACGATGGCTGTCCGTACGCGTATTAAATGTCGCAAACAACTCGCATCCTACCATTTACTGGCCAACAATAAATAATTACGGATATTGATAACCGACCAGTAGCCGCAACTCCGTCCCAACTAATTATCAGCAATAACATAAATCAACGAAAAAACAACTTTAATCCCATTCGAAACGCTTTTAAAACAGCAAGTTAATTTTTAGCAGCAGCCATTAACTTTATGATAAAATCGAAATTGTGATTCGATGTAGAAGTCGTTAAACGTTAATTGCCCCCTCGACTAGCATTAGCATACTGTCATAGAATTGAGGCTATTTCACGCGGACTTTTAATTGTTTGATGAATATTTAAAAGGCTATGTACATACATAACATTATCAATGAAGTATACGTTTTTGTGCCGCTAGTAGTAGATACTGTATAATTTTATGTAAGCAATTAAAAACACAGAGTGTTGTTTATTATTCAACAATATAATGAGTGTTCACGGTGGAGCGCTGAAGCCCTGCGCATGCGCTCCCGGCCGCTCGCCGCCGCCGCGCGCCCCACGCGCTTTTTGTTTCATTTGGTAAAGCCACTCGACCAAATATGGTTGCAGGACTCTATTTAATTACACTTTAATAAGTGTAATATCATGACCTGCGTTTTAATTGTGTACGTTTATAATGATCACGATGCTTGGCAGCGATATATGCACTTTAAATATGCACATATTTTTGCATCAGTGAGCTGAGTCGTCATTCGGCGCAGTCACACTGACAGGAAGACACATTAGCCCATTAGTGTTTGTACATGAACAAAGTAACTTCCATTTTTAATGCGTTATGGTAAATTGGCGAGAAGGAATAAGATCTGCGGTTCATGTGGTAGTGTTGTGACAGTTCGGTACTGGGTAGGAAGAATGGTCGTGATGCTCGGACGTACCTTGGCGGCGCTCTCGAGCGGGTTCCAGTAAACGGCGATGGCGTTGTGCGCCACCTCTTCGATGCAGCCCGCCAGGCCGATGCTGTTCTTCGTGTCTGTAACAAAACAACAAATTGTCATTAATCTTGTCTTCGGGTAACTGTGCAGTAATGGCGGCGGAGATTTCGATTAAGATATCAACGCACAATACGTCATCGAGGACGGAAATTTATTTGCTGGGCGTGAATAATCACGTGATAGGATCAATTTATTGACGACTGCAATGTTTCCATTTCTGCCCTTCCTAGATTGAGGTTTATGGGCAGTAATTAGCAGATTTGCATTCTGCACTAATTGCACATGGACCAGATAAATTCCAGTTGATATTCCGGAAATCTTTTCTCCTACGCGTCTAGGTATCTTATTTTATTATTTATTAAAATCCTGCTGTATTTATTTAGCTTTTATTTTATTATTTAAGGTATGGCATCATTCATACTCACGACGTCCTGTCATGTTACCCGAGGTAGTCGGGTTATTAATAATATAAATATTATGTCTGTTTTAATTGATAATTTCGTATTCTCAATTGCAAGAATTTAATGGTAAATTCATTAGAAGTTTGCAAAATGACTGTCATTAAGCTAGTTTATAGTTCAATCGTGGTTAGTTAAACGTCTACTACTTAATTATTATACGGTCATTGGCGGTGCGGGATACCTATTTATGAGTTATCTGAATACAAGTATGAGTTCTGTCAGTGTTGCAGTATTTGGAGCAGTGTGTTAGGTTTGCGCGGGTGTTAGTCGGTCGGCGCGTGAGTGTCTGTCTGCTGCGCGTGGGCGGGGGCTATCAGTCGGGCGCTGGCGCGGCGATCTGTGCGGGCGCAGGCGACGTCGCCGCTGACGTGTTTATGAGCCGCCGGGGGACGCCGCCCTCCGACAACCTTATTGTTTTAACAGCCTCTTACAAATTTACGAGTCCACGCAACATCCTGCTATGTGCTAATAAATCCGCCCACACAAAAACTTCCTATGTACACAGATTTGTATGCAAGTATCCATTTTTCTTGTAAAAACACATGCCATAGGAACGAACTATTCTGATAATCCTGAAGGCAAATTCTCGTAATTTAAAACGTTCAAAATTTAGTCGCAGTCTTATATCGGCGACAAACAAATGTCAAATACTTGTCAAAATGTAGGGAAATTAGAGGTATTTTTGACAGATTGAGACTGAGATCAGACTGTGAACGTTCTTAAAATTACGAGAATTGCCCCTCTGGTGTCTCGCTCTGTGGCACTCCTTTGGCTTGGGTGACTAAGTTTAAGTACTTGGGTCACTGGGTCACTGATGATCTTAAGGACAATATGGATACGGAGAGGGAGCGCAGGTCGTTGTCTGTTCGATGCAACATGCTGGTTCGAAGATTTGCACGTTGTCAAAGTCACTCTTTTCAAAGCTTTCTGTCATTCTTCAGTTCTACAGGTGCAGTCATTGGACCCGTTTTACGCAGAGGACATACAGCGATCTGCGTGTCCATATAATAACGTGTTTAGGATACTGTGTGGCTGTCGTGGCGTTGTAGTGCGTCCACAATGTTTGCGGAGGCACGCACAGACGATTTTTACGCCATAATAAGAAAAAGGACCGCCTCCATAGCCGGCCGGCTACGCGCCACCACCAACGGTCTCCTGAGCGTGTTCTCAGATCGGTGGGTAAAAATCCATACCAGCTAATATTTGTATTTAAGAATGTGTCTCTTATTACTAACACTAGTTATTAAGTTGTTTTGTTTGATACTAACACTATGGACTCAGGTCTGAAATAAAGAATTTGAATAGCTAAGGGACGGCAGAAAACAACTTCTGGTAAGGTATTCTAATGTGTGTTCGCTATAGATTCTACCTACATGGTGATAGTTATACAGAGCTTTTAAAAATTAAATCAACGATTAAAAACTATATAATTGACTTTTAATATAAAATTTATACTTTACGGTTCTCATAAATAGGCAAGAGAATAATCGAGGACGATATAAAATGTAAATAAGAAAATAAATTGTCTGTTATGATTATGACCATCAATGTATAAAATTACAAACGGATATTCCTTAATATCGTCAAAACAACGACTTACTGAAGAGTAATCTGTCGAATCAGTGACGCGTGGTATATAAGAAAACTGTCAAAAGAAATAAGTGTGGAGGCAAAGAAGCTGCGCTGAACGTGGACACGCGATATACGAAGACATGTAGGTAATCGGAGAAGGCATTGTGCGGGCGCGCAGTGCGTTGCGATCCCCCCGCACCCCCCCCCCGCGCACCCCTCGTCCCGCCGCGCTTTCACACGCCTGCGCACAGGTATCCGGTGTCGCCCTTGACGCTGCTCCCAAGTTCGTCGCATACATTCATGGTGCACTACCTCTCTGCCTACCCTCGCCACTTCTTATCTTAGTACTTCCGTCATATATGTAAATATACGAGAATAGTAGGTAATCAGATGTTTCTGAGAAAAATACCGACTATGTTAAATTATGGTCTGAACGTCCTAACAAATGAGTCCATGACATCGGAGCCACAACGCTTACGGATATAATAAAACTAAAAACAAATACATTAACTCAGTCTTTTGAGATGTAAAATACAAAATTCCTTTGTGTTTAGACATTAATTCATCCTATGTAATAACGTCAACAAATGAAAAAATAAAACTTAACTAACATCGAGATAAGCTAAAAAACCTTGACATTAAACTTGACTCGACCGCGCGAATTAATGGCTTCCATGTTTTTATTTTCCTTGAGATTTAATTTATAGGCAGTGCTTGTGGCCGCGGCGTCACTCATTACAAATGCTACAGGCCTCACTTAAGTAATGTTAGAATGTGTAAAGTGTCATATATCAGCGCTCTTTACTTCGAGGCATAAGCGTTTTGTTGATGACGTAACTCTCTAACTAATCGGTTAACGCATATCTATTAAATAAGAGTCATGTATTATTTACCTCGCTTTGCAATGGTTAAAAAAAGCACCACAATTGATTTCCATTACTAATTCTAAGAAATAGCAAAGCCTCGCTTCAACTCGCTTGTAAAGTTTATTGATATTGTGAAGATAGGAAAATCGCGACTTTGTAAAATGATCAAAACAATAATTTTCTAAGGCAGAGCGCTTGTGCTGGCGCAGGCCGAGACCCATCGCGCAATTAACATGCTAATGAGCGCGCTCCCCGATATCATCGCTGTAATTATGTCCGCGCGCGACTATATTGTAAGATTGCTTATATGTGTTATCCTTTTTGTAGACATTCGACACGCGTACTCTAAGGTAGCCGAGCTACGTCTTTGGAACCTCCACTTTATGCCTATCAAAACGAACAGCGACAAAATAGGCAGGTGTTTCGACAGCGTCGAAGAGATTTCTCACGAATTTTAACGATTTCCTGTTACTCGGTCTCATAGAGCTCATCGTGTCAGATATCTTTATTACATAGTTTCATTTGCCTGCGTCGGGGAAACTTCACATTTAGTTTTATATCTATAATCTGGTTAATGTCGGAATGTGTCATTACAGGTAGCGTAATATAAAGCTGCGAGCGGAGCGCGGGCGTCCGGCGCAGGCGATGCGTCCAGCTAGGCGGTGCGGTGGTGCGGCGCCAGAGGTGTTTATTTTTAGTCGCAGCGATTGATAGGTTCACCGGTCGGTGTGGGCCGCGGCCGTCGTGCGCGTTATTTATGCAAATGTCCTAACGAGATATAATGGTGGCGCGGGGTGCGCGGGTGCGTCTCCGCGGTATCTGCCTGCAGCTCGGTAATTAGGTCCTGCGTGCCGAGCGCCCGCCACCGCCCGCCACCACACGCAACCTCTGCGCCATGTTTCTGTGTCGCCTCGAGCACGACTCTGTTTTTGCACGGGTATCGTGTCTTAAACCCTTGTATGCGCTACTATACAGCTTATACTTAGAAAAAGCTGAACAGTCATTGTTCTTCAAATTATCTTATTTGATAATTATATAAATACTCACTTATCGTCACTCACGCAAGATTGAACGCGTAGATTAGTATAATATAAATGTTGGTAGCAATCAATACTCACCGGCATCTAGTATCCTCTGTTTGACCGAGTGTTGTCTGCCGTGCCAGAACTGCCACGCTTTGATTTCGTCTTCAGGAGATTTTTCTTCTCTGAACATCAACATTACTACACTCTGAAACAAATCAAAGATACAATGTTTAATACAAATTAGTTTTCAAGCAATACTATAAATCTCTTACGTAGTAATGTTTAAATAAGTAATATCCTCTGTAAATAAGACGGTATATAAATTAACAGGCAGGGTGGCCATTAGAAACACCTGACATCGGGCAGCTATGCCTCTACTTTATTTATTGCCAACTTTTAATGGCGAAAGTACAGACGAAGCGCCGTGAGCATTTCGCGAATACGCAAAACGCGATTACCGGCGTGCGTTTCTCAGCTATTACGTTAAACGAGCGTGATTACGTCGTTACAGCGGGCATCTTAATTTCATACGCATTTAAATGCTCTTAAAAAGTAACGTGAAACCTTTGGCCGTTTCCGTTCAGATGAAAAAGTGAAATATGCTGTTAAGACGATTTCTATCGACGCGTTAGAAAATGAAGTGAAAAAGATGTGGCTTGCGCGAGGCGTGGTACCGACCGTGCCTTATAGGGCTAACGACGAGAAAGCTCCTCCGATCGTCGCCTCGGATTGATGGATCGCCGCGACGAGGCATCATGCGCAGCCGCGCCTGCTCCTTCCTTCCTCCTTGTGCCGTTGTCTCCAAATTGGACCGTTCATTAGCATGTTTGTATTTTAGGTATTTGATTACGGCAGTGATAAAATAAATTTATTTAATATTATTTAACAAAATCTATGCACAAAATCTAAAGATCATTTTGTTCCGATCCATATCAATATTTATTTCCACATTAACATATACCTATTAAACTGTTTCTATACATCTTCATTCACGAATGTCAGTTATCAAGGTGCATGTTGGCGAATACATTGAAATATCTGAATATTATCGATAAGTTACAGGAGTTTGTTCAACTACATATCTTGTCATCGATTGAATATCGGAGGTTGGCATTCCTTTGCAGACCCAATTGGGTGCTTCATTTCTTTTTACCTGGAATCAAGGTAGAGAAATGTCTACTAAATTCGTAGATCAGGCCATACAAGGGCTATTTATTTGCTCATGAGTTTATCTAGTATAATTCCAATCGTCCATGTCAGTTGGGACGCATATATTTTTGATAGCGTGTGTGCCGAGTGCAGACGTATGTAGATTGACGCACCCTTCCTCCCGGTTAACTGCAGCACTTAGAGAAGTGACTCTATAACCGTCCCTGGCTCCAATGCCTATTTACAACTTAACTGTGACTTAGACGTCATTATCGAATCATGAATATGCATAGGAAAAGATAAGCTAAATAAGATGAAGTATTCGACGTCTGCACACGGCAATTACGCTCGCATTGCAATTAAATACTGCAAGGACCCGCGGTTACAGTGTTGGCTCGGGGCTATAAAAACACTATTTTACTGTAAATCGATGAATTTACGAGTAATTTGTGTCGGTGAATAGTTCAGCGAGTCTATAAGCGGGACACGGGCTTTCTCCGGAGATCGGGCGCGACGCGTAAACCCAACGGAACCGTGCATACTAATAGATAGCCCATGTATAAAATTGTAACGGTTAACACCGCCTCTACCCACCGTCTCATCGCTTCTAATAAATAAATATAAACATTTACTACTTTATTAGAATTCCGCGCGCCAGTAAGCATTTGACGAAATACATAATGCTAACTGTAAACTTGAATTAGTTAATATATATAGCGTCAGTGGTATTCAAATTGAAGCCAAATTAAATGTGGTCTTTTCACAACTGTTCCGTTTTTAATGTTCTACAAGCTCACTGTTTATTTATGTGTTGTAGCTAATCGCTGACTGAACTGGCCACTTTTGTTTATTATATTGGAACTAATGATTCATAAACACTTGCTAACTAATTTAGAGTCCGACTGGTAACGGTTTACGTAATTTAGTGGCTATTTTCTGGTTGCAATTGGTACTGAACAATGTTGGCTATTGTTGCATGACAAAGATACATTGTAATAACTGGCAATCATAATTGTTTGACTTACCGCACAATTTATCAGAGACTGGCTTTATTTTGATTTCATTAACGACTTTAATTTGACATTATGTAGGTACAAGTTTCTGGAGCTTATTGCGAAAACCATAAGACCGGCAACAATTGCATTAAGATTTAACTAATCGCTGCTTGTATGTTAATTCACTTCATTTGAGAAGTTCCGTGGGATTGGAATGTCATGTAGATGTATGTTATTCAATTCAAGATTAGATAGCGTTAATTTATTTATTTTACATTTATATGTTTAAGCAAAAAAATTAGATAAAAGCTACGATATTAATGATTGTTATCAATCATCAATATATATAAAATACCTGTAGTTTTTTTTTACAGTTTTGCTGAGTTAAGGGTACGACTATTTAAATAATTATTGATAGAAAATATGGTCTTAACTTGTAACCTAACTGAGAAACTGTCTAAACATGCAGTTTTAACACCATCAATTATGTTTTGATTGCAATACCGAGGCATGGTTTTCACAATGAAATATAATTATATCCATACATGATAAATGTTTAACTAATCAATATCTTGCTAAGGATTTTAATCTATTTTATATAATTCTTCGAAACTTAATTTGTATGTATATTTTACGACGCTACTAATGAATTTCAAAAGTTATTTATTATAGTGTTAAAAATGTTTTATCATTTGGCGCAAAGTTGTGATTCGGATGTAAGTATTAGGACAGGTATCGGGTGATCGGATGGCTCCGTCATGTTGGTGCTTATTGGCCGTGTGAGCGGCGAGCTGCGTGGGCGCCGCGCTTGTTCCGCGCGTTAATTGGATTTTTAATCCGAAATGACAGAATTATGTGTTCTTGTAGCACAAACTTATATCACGTTCAACTCATAACTGTAAATAATGTTTTATTATAATTTGGACAACAATTTAAGCACATTCTTAATGTAATAAAACCGACTATTTCATGGAATATTGATGCAACTTTTTGAGAACATTTTGAAATTGTAGAGCATTGTAAATGAGTATTTTTATAATCATTAAAGATGGCTATACGTTATCTTGAGCATATGTGTTTACTCTTCTGGATTTTCTTAGTAATTTGCATCAATTCGGAAGCAAAGTCGGTCCTGAATATCGCCTTAATATAATGATGTAGTATTACCGTTTCATTGGTATGAATGCAACGCGCAAGTTTCACAAGACGTCTACGGTTTTGGCTTCGTGGACCAGTTACTTCCAACTTTTCGGACCGTCAATTAATTAATCGAGTGTATCGACATTCGACCCGATTTCAGGAGCTCGGTTGACAATCTGAGTTATCTGATTAAGCACGCTTTCTCTCGCCGCGTGTGACACACGCCGGGGACTGTTGTGCCCAAGTGTCGGCCGCCGATGCGATTACGCTCCGACAACCACTCTGCCTTAATTTCGTCACTCTATTTGAATAAATAACCAATTGCATATTTATATCACACACACGCAATCAGATGGACTGTTCATGTGACAGCTAGCGAGCATATAAATCTTATCAAGAATAGCCATTAAATAAAGAATTTGAATTTGAAAGAATTTTAATAAACAACAGAATTCGATTCTGGACTGGACCATAGCATTCATTTGAATTGCAATTTAATCAAATAAATGCATTCCATTCTAGAAAAGAGAGTCAATATTTCTTCCGACGAAGTCGCGTGGAGGTTGAAGAAGGCATTCTTTATATGCTTTTTATTAAAATCATAATACGAATGGTCGTATTTGGGGTGACTAAAACTCACACATGTACGATTGTAAGACAAGAAGAGCTGTTTTCTCCAACTTATTTTCAGTGTAGTTCAGTATTGAATTTCAACACAGTTATTTTCGTCGCCTAAAACTGCGACTAGACCAGACAAAATTCTACAAAATGTATTCAATGTTTATTGAATATGCAAGTTAAACTCATAATATCGAGCGACAAGGTTCACTCGCGTGTTGGAGATAAATGATCTAATTAAGTATAGCGCCCGAACATGTTTTCACTTTATTTCTATATCGATGTCTATTTCTCATTGATGCTGTTGTTATGTCGGCAAGTCCACAAGGGCCTCTCTCCGAGTCTACACACCTGTCTTATTGTTACCTATAAATCGTGAGTTAATAGCATCGTTAACGTAACAATTACTTCAGATTTAATCTTGAGTTACGTTATGTACATAAACGCACAAGTAGTGCATAGCGATAACCAGCGGAACGTAATCAGGCGCACTCGTCAGCGCATCATCTGGTCAGTGATGTAAACGCGTCAGATACGTAAATCTGCGAGTGGGTGCGTGCTCACGCAGCAGGCACGGGCCTGGCGGTCAGTGGGTTCCTGCTCGTCATGAACGCTTCCTCGTTAGGCGGCGGCCGGGCGCGGCGCCCATCCATCAGCTCCTATCTATTTTATGACAATTATTTATGTTCACTGCGTGGCAAAACTATTTCGCTCACCGTTGAGCTTTATCGATAGCGCAGAAGTAATGTCCTGCCGTCTCGATAGGCTATATCTGATACGGATACGTCTGTTTGTTAAGTGCGCTAGTTGTCTGTGCTAGTTGTTTTAACGCCTAGGTTATTTGCTGTGAATGTTCTCCGCAGTGAATGTCGGTTTCGACATAAATTCTGAGCGAAACTGTGGGTGTAACTGCCGCGCAGTTGCCTACGTGTCGGTATTTATTTCACATCAGGTGAAATATATCAATGACCATTTTTGCCCCGTAAACAAAGCGATAACAGTATACGTATTTCCTTTCCTCGGACTTTTATTCAAACGGGCCTTCGTAGGCGCTAACTAGCATAATATTCATGTAGGACTTTATGCCTTGCTTTCTAATCTCAATCTGAGATGAGAAGATAGCCTTCGCAATTACTTATAGATAGACATTGTAGAAAAGCTCAAGAATATTCAAATTAAGTATGGTACCATGTAGTGAAAACGCTTTAAGTATTGGAGGGGCATATTAAAGAGCGCATTATGTTGTGCGTGCGTCTATCGGCAGGGCGCGGGGCGGCGTCTGCAGCGCGCCGCGAGCTACGGGAGATTGCTAGAGATGTGCAGCTTCCGCCGCCGGACAAATTGCCCAGTGTTCTCGCACATCCGCCGCAGTTACAGCCACCTACTATAATTGAATATTAACCACGTAAGATTGTATTAGCTGCAATATGTCTTCATAAACGTGATATTATCAGGATCGCGTGAGAAGAGCTTATCCGTAAACCAATACCTCTTTAATGACACATTCATGCCTGTATACTTTTTCAAATTAAAGCGACCATTTTAATTTGCAGCGTAATAGTAGTAGCTGTTTGCAAATAGATGGTTACAGAGCGCATTGATAGCTTTAATGGTGGCGTTGCGCAGTGCGCAGTGACCGCTAAATCTCGATTAAATCGGAGCAATTCCCGCGACACGTCGAGCGTCGGATTAACATCCGAAGCCGCGTTGTAACACTAATCTGCTTAAATGTCGAAAGGAAATGTCAGATTGTAATGTGCAGGGCTAAAGACGAAGCGTGATGCGGCTTAAGATGTGGTACCTACCGCGAAGGGCACAGCTTTCAATCACGGAGGTGCACTTCTCGCACTAACGGCGGAACTAATCAAATCATTCAGTGATTCCGTGAGAGAAGATTTCGAATGTAATCCACGTCGATATTGCTTTAGTTCAGTTAAACTCTTAAAAAAAAGTTTAACTTACTGAAATTTAAGAAAGGTTTACTCACATTTTAGTAGTAGGTAAATTAATCTTTTCCTATGTTTCAATGAGAACAGTTCACGCTAGGGAAATGGGAAAACTAACTAAGCTGGTAAATGGAGGTACTTATAAGTACATTTTTTTGTTTCAAATCCATAAAGCTGAATAAGCATCGATGACAACAGCTGGGTTAAGCTTTGAGTCACTCTGGCATTGCATAATCGTATCTTATATCACCCTAATGTCGCTGATTACGGGCGGTTGTCAGCCGGCGATGGTATCAAGGATTGACGCTAAATACGCCCGCGCCGTGACACCACCAATATCGAAACAATGACGGACCGGATTACGTAACGCTACTTACGACTAGCTCTACTGTCACACGACTATCAGCTGGTGAAAGTCGCACTGAATGAAAATGCCCTTAAATACCAGAGAGGCAATCTCCGTGTATTGATAACTTAATTCCTTCTTCAGCAACTAGGCAAGCAGAGGTTCGATAGTAAACTATCGGACCACAGCTTGATAATTGTAATAAGATCAATTAATATTCTGAATTCTCATTATAAATGTGTGTTTATTTTTACAAAGAGGTACATTGTATGCCTGATCTAAAAAAGTTGTAATTAACGTTATTCTATAAATCAATTACCAAAATGCATATTAATTCGCATTTCGAAGAAAGTGCTCTATTATAAATGCAAAAAAAAATATTACAGGGTTAATTACGACTAGTTATGCAGTTTCAGCGGTTACGTATAAACATATTACCGAATAATACGTAATATTTCGAAAGTGTAATAGTTATCGAGTGGCGTTATGCGAACCTGAAACCGAACGTGGAAAATTCACGCTCGGTCGAGCGGCGCGCGCGCGCTAGCCGCGCCGCGCCGTGCGCTCACTACAAGCGTACAACGTACATGGCGGTTTTTTATTGTTTGCTTGGATACAAAATACGTGTCATTATATATCTACATGTGCACTTGATTATAATTAATGTAACACGTTATTACACACCCATGTTTAACCACGTGTGTGCAGCGGACCGACTGAAGCCGCTCGGATATATTCAATAAAATAAAGATTGCCAAAGCATATTAATTACATTGTATTTAGGTATAATGTTCGCTCGCTAAATAAATAAATGAAAGAATTCCATACTGGATGCAATATACTTATATATTGTACATACTAATTGAATTTCTGCCGCTAACGGGATTGTTCATTTGCAGAAAACGCAATTATCCGTTTTTTATCATAAAATGGAATTGCCGAAATTTTTATTAGTCTGAGAAACAAAAAAGGCGAAAAAAGCAATTAGGTACATTAAAATCCCATAAATTATTCTTTAAAAAATAAGGAACGGCAGAAAAAGTACATTAACTTGAGAGGAGACCGCTCCGCTGATAAATAACCATATTGATATATCCCAGATAGTTAGGTACCTGTAGATTGTTGAGTACATTTTCGCCTTACGCAGGAATAATGTAGATTTATAATAACCAAAGCTGCAAATAACTAATCCTTACAAAATAATACAAATCATGTAAATATGAGTAAACATTTTGGAATAAATAACCCATCATACATTATTTCTCATGATAAAAAATTGGATAAATTAAATTTGATAAAGAATGTCTATCGCAAGTAATTTAAAGAAATGCCGTTATCAAGAGCTTTCTGTTGTATAATTCTGCAATTTATAATCATTAACGTTTTTCTGATGCGACAGGGCTGAGAGCGGGCGCGGGGTGCGCCTCGCCGCGCCGAACTTGAGACGAGGGTGCAAGCTAAATTGAGACATCTCAACACGTGATTGATTGCAGCCGTGATTGGCAACTTGCAACTCTCAACGGAGCGCATGCAAATTTTTGCATATATTTTTTGTAGGTACAACATTGTGAAACCTTTCTCGTGAATTCGAGTACGAAAATTTCATTACAGCTGAGTGCCTCCTGTGAGAACATTCAGTCGGTCTCGTATGACAGCCCTTCACTCGTCTGTATCGATGCAGTCGGCCGAAAGGTGCGCGGCGGTAGGAACCGCGCGCTCAGAATGTAAACCGTTATAATCCCTCATCAAGCGTAATATGTTCAGTGTAAAAGGCATCATTAACGATTGCCTTAAAAAGGCAAACGGGAGCAATCATTAAAGTCGCAAAATATTATAAAAAGAAAACAAACACGACGTGTCTCGTTACGCGAGTTTCCGTTGCTACGAAAGTGAACACAATGATGTCAGTGCGCCGATAAAAAGCCGAGTAAAAAATGCTCTGAATGAATAGAAGCGCTTTGGACACGCAACACATGGCTTCATCGTAGTTCACAATAAACAGATCGAACGGAACTTTATTAGCGATTAAAGTGCGTGCATAATGTCAGCATCTAAATTACACATTTATTGAACTTTAATTGTAGTGTTGTTTTAACACACCCATCTATTCCACATATCTACATGACTATAAAAATTATAATCTAGACTCATTCGTATTCGTAAACATTACAAAAACTCTCGAGATAATTTTTTAATTAGATTTATCATATTACCAAGTGACGGTTGAACTTAAAGACGAGTCATCTGTACCTATTATTTCTACTCTAGTATGAGATGTGATTAATGACGACGGATATCATTAAAATACACCTTAACATATTTGCTCCGAGGATGTAGGGCGACTGCGCGACGCAACCCTTGCAATGTGATGCAGAATAACAAACAACGTCTCCGTGTTACACTAGCGGGATGATTAATTGCCACTATGCGCTGTGATTGATTAAGCTCTTTTCATAATGTTTTTTGCACGTAAACTATTTTTGCGGAACGACATTTCAATCTATTCAACTCGGCTAACGTCTTAAGATAACATTTTAAAATGATATTTGTCATTAAATATTTATGTAAATGTTACGGCCGTGGCGTGTGAACGTTTCCAATATTAAGAGGAGATTAAGTCAATCGTGTATTTTGTACGGTGTTTAATTAGGTGCAGAATCTGGAATTCGTGTTGTGTCGTGTGTTCGTCGGTGGAAAGCCACGGGGCGATGGTATCGCAGACGAAGGCAAAGCTCTGCCGAAACAGGGGCGTGCCGGCCGTAATTACAATCCCGCCACGCACACCGGCTACTCGCAGCCACTCGCAGGCCAAATCTCTCTGTTTACTAAAATTTCTTACAATCCCTTAACCGCTTTTTGGCACGCAAAACGTATTCAATTCGCTTCGCGTGTGGATTAAACTTTTTTAGTTACGGTTGATAACGCGATAAAATTGTTTCGTAGATGTAAGTAGTGTAGGCATGGTTATCAATTTGTGTTCGTTTGGATTTAAATGTAGCCATTAACAATTCTTTATTTATATAAAATACGCCATGAAACCCAAAATGCTAGAAAAATACTGTAGGTTAAAAGAACATTTCACACGGGTTTCTCTCTAAATTGTTAAGCTAATTCGTCTGCACATGCCATAGTTTCACCGGTAGGCAGGCGTATAACATGAGATTCTTCAACCTTTATTTTCTTTTTGGAAATATGAAAGAATTCTCGTTAAGAAAACACGATGTTTGCCGCATTGAAATTGTTTTATCATAATGCAGTATGGTTATTGTTTAAAGGGAGCGATATTATCCGAGCGGAGGCACGGACTCCCGGGGCGGTCATTGTATTCCTATATGGCGAATGTCAAAAGCGTCGTCTTAATTATCGGGCGCGGCTATACAATGCGGACTTGATTGCGGCGAGATAAGCTCGGTACACCTATCTGAGTCCGTATTGAATGCGATACACCGGCCGGACTCGCGGCCCACTTACTGCCTTAATAATAACTTCAAACGTATGTCGCATTGTATCTCTGATTATTCCGATCTAAGCCCATTGAATAGAGATAAAACGTGTTTGAATATGTTAGTCGCTGTCAAAAAACGGAAAATTCAACATTGAATAAAAACGAAATTGATAAGCATACCTACGTCTATGACGTTACTGTAGTATGAGTAACGTTCCGTTTCATAACCAGTAGGTACAAACAATAACATTAAAATCAAAACAATACAAAAAAACCAACTTCAATTATCTAAACCAGATTAACCAGATTACCAAATGTGGAATTTCTGGTTTATCCAGATTACATAGTTAATGTGTATTATGGCGCAATTTTATTGTGTCAACCTTCTCTCGGTAAGTACTATTCATCATCACGTTTTTCAGGGAAGTGTCAGGAAACAATAATGATGGGATTTCCGATTTCCACGACATGCCGACACGATACCACGTGGGTATTATCGTTGCGGTTAATCTTTTGTCTAAACAAAGTTTCTCACGAGTTAAATGCTTAATTTAGTCACGTCATTGCATCATTAGATATTGAATTGTTCGTATTTATGCTACAGCAATTATATGTTACGCAGGCGTATCAAGATGATCGCAAATTATATCTTTA
The DNA here is from genome assembly GCA_947507525.1 of Apamea epomidion. Lineage (NCBI taxonomy): Eukaryota > Metazoa > Arthropoda > Insecta > Lepidoptera > Noctuidae > Apamea > Apamea epomidion. The sequence goes on from OX382225.1 coordinate 11,502,945, forward strand.
CTGTCTGAAAGGGAGGATATCGATGTGTTTATTTTATTTTACTTTGGAACTAGTATCGCTTCTGAAAATCAATTGCAGAAAAAACCAAGTCACCAGGGTTAAACACGGGTTTTTCAGTGCGTAAATGTTCTAAGAATAGTGTTAAGCAGCGGAACGATTGTTATTAACTTATTCGTTTTGCACTTCACCGCAAGTGCTCAATATAAATGAATACGAGATATTTTTGCATGTTTGGTAATTCAAGTAGCTGGAGAAAGGAATATGATGAAAGTGAATACTTGAAGGTGAACTGGGTGCTAGGGAGCAGGGTGAATCTGAGCCGCTCGCCTGCGGTCTCCCGGCGAACTGCTCCCACTTATCTCCTTACCACCACTTACTTACATACTACTTACAGTAGCCCTTGTTACAATTATCTCGCAACGTATTACCGGCTATTACGTAAATCTACTTGTTAAATTTAGTTACATAAAACACATTTTTCGTTTTCATTTTAACGTTATCGTAATGAACGGAATATTAAGAAGGCACATCGTAAGTTGAAATGGATAAACGTATTTGTTTCTCTCAAATCAGTATCTGTTTTCAGTAGAAACATCGTTTTTATAGGTACCTGATGTAACAATCTATGGTAGGTTGAGTCTAAGCTAATGATTTCTGTGTGAGGGAGATAGCCTACTATCTAATAAAATGAAGCATACCTATACGAGTATGTTACCTACATTCTGCTTGTAAATATTTTACAAAGTACATTGATTACTTTTCAGTACAGGAGCAATAATTTGGTTCATTTTATTTCAGCAGTAGCGCATTGGAGTTATAAATTGAGATGTTCGCGGAGAGGCGCGCGGCGCGCGGCCGGGCGACGCCGAGGCACGGCGTGTTTTACGATTCCCTATGCGAGTACGTTTAGTGACCACTGCCGCAGCTTTCTAAGGTCCACTACAAGTAAACATCCGGCCACTTAACCGTTAACGTCGATAATTTCACTGACTTTTTAAACTAAGATTTTTCATTCGTTCAATTCTATTAAAAGACTCACCTTGACTGTTTGGTTTTTGAGTGGTTTATCAGGATCGTGGATGTACTCGAGCGTGATGCCGTAGAACTGGCCCTTGTTGATGTATGTGATCCGGTCATCCTCGCGCCTCTGCGAACTGCTGCTCGCGGTCTCCAGGTGGTACTTGAAGCCGTACGGGGAAAACCTGCCACAAACAAGAATAAGTGTTTATATCGCCACTGAGAAACGACGAGTCGCTATGACATGTACGACACCTGCGACTTCAAGATTTAAGATAAATACACAAAAACTTGCGTATTACGGAGTAGCGCAGTAGGCGACTTGTCGTTAATGTTTGTAGGAACATAAAATGCACAATAAGAGCTGGTTTCTGTAACATTTAGAAAAAGTGCGATTTCTTCTTTGAGATACTTATCTACGGATACACGTTCTCGACAATAAAGTTTCCATGAAGTAAAGCAATAAAAGTGTGCAAAAAGTGGAAATCTTAATTGCACCGGCGGTACAGCTTGTCAGCGGCGTCGTTACATAAAGGCGCGGAGATCCAGTTCGTAGTACGCAATGAAAAACTGTGTTTTCTCGCGATTTCCTGAGTGCTGGACCGACGGAAGGAAAACCCCGCTAATTTAGCGGTGATCGCGTGCCGCGGCTCGTTAGCGACACCGCGCGACGCGCACGCCGCCCGCGCACCCCGCGCCCGCGCCGCGCGCTGCTTGTCACTGCGCTGATCTGGACGCCCACGCGCGCCACTCTCGCGCTTACAAACTGCACCACCAAACTAACTAGTCATTATCGGAGCAACCTATTGTGTCACAGACTTAACTTATGTAACATGATAAAAAGTAATAAATCGTTATGGAACGTTTAATCCTTTAAATCTGTCCGAGGAATGCGGATAAAGCAGTTTGCGTCGATTTAGTTCTACGGTTACACCATTACTTAAGCTTATTGAAAACAATTTGGTAAACAGCCCCGCTGATGTTTGCGATTTGAACCGAGCTTGTGAAGATAAAAGCCGTGTAATGCAAACGCAGGCCGACAGTGACGGATCGGTCGCGGCGGCGCGGGCGCTCGCCTATCTGATGCTCTCTAAGTGATTCCGAACACAATTTACATTTGCAATGTTGCTTTGTATTGTCATTTCAACTACCCTTATCCTTTGTTTACTTACACTTGATGGACTGTTCGTACTACTACCAAGATTATAATTTTGCAATACTTAATATAATACTAATACTTCCCGATCAATAAATACAAAAGCAATGGCTAAAAAGACAAAGAACATGATAGATATGTATGTAGGTATAACGTGCAGGCTGTGTGCGTACATGAATTCTTTGTATTCAGTAATAAATAACACATTGTTTTCGAATGAGCTTCATTACAAATTTCAGTGGCGGAGCAGCCAAAAAAAGACACTTCCTGAGTGGAGACAAGAGCCTTGCCTTTCATGAATAAATCAATCGACGAGGCGCGGAAATTGATGAGTGCGCAAAAAGTCTTGGAACGTAGCGACAACAAAGTGCTCGCAATAAAAACACATGCCGCGATAAGAGACGGAGAGGCTCGCGTCCCGCAGAGCCTCCGAGCGCTGCGGCCCAAATTAGATGCGCATAAATACGAACCCTCTATAACCATATACACTTGCGGCAAAAACACCACTTATTGGACAGTACAATAATTTCTTGCAGTTTTTCAGCATCAGTCTAGGTACTGTTCAACAACACTTATAATATACCATATCTCTATCATGGTTGACAAGCAATTTTAAAGGAAAGCTACGATCCCAGGAATAACATAATATAAAGGGCCAAGCGCCACTAACTCGTAAGTCAAACAACAATGTAAATACGTGCAGAAAAACAAGTCTAGTTCTTAGAATTGCTGGAAAAGCTTCGACTCTTTTGGAATCAACTGTGAAATTCCTGACGTCACATGAAAACAAGCGTATTCGCAGCAGGGCGACACTGTTGGTATTAAAAACCCGTAAAAATGACTCGTTAGCGGCCATTAACATTTTTACTCTTTTTTCCTTGTCATCAGACCCAGGGATAAAATATGCAAGTGTCTATGTATCTACTTATACGGATATTTCTTAATTATTGTCGACAGACTACTGGTTTTGTTTCCCATATAAATAACGATAAAAACTATGTTTATATCTGAAACGTCACATTGCAAGGTCTTGAGCAAATTATAGAATGTAAATGTAGTTCACCCACAAGTATATACGAGACAGAGGCGCGCCGCATCGCTCAGTATCATGCTTTGATGGAAATTGAAGACCATTGTGTGCTGAGACGAATACTACTGTGAGGGACACAAAGCTTTAAAAGTTTGCAAATTGCACAAAATCTCGCAGCAAAAGTACTTGCGAATATTTTTCTCAAGAATTGTGCTACTCCCAAGCTTTAAACATATTTTAGCTGTTTTTGATAAAATCTACGGCAATCTTCAAGCCAAGCTATAAACTAGCAAGTCTATTTGTAAAGGAGGATGATGAAGGTTTGTTCGAAACATCATTGAAATTAAAAGATATTATCTTTTAATACTAGGGGCGGTGTGCGGTGGACAGGAGATAGCACGTTACACGCTACGCGGAGCGGTGGCACGGAGCTGGTGCACCATGCACGCGGCTGCGTAATGAGAACGCTTAGCCAGCGTAATGGCGCCGCGCTGATTGCCGGGTGCGGCTGACGACCGACACACGCGGCGACGCAACCCTATCATCATAGCCAAACTATTATTATTTTCTGCTACTATTCCCGCAAACGATTCATGGAACCTTTCCTACCAACCACACTCGCAAGAATTGCAACAAACACGCGCTTGTAACTGTCCCAACACCAAACGTTTTAATCGCTACTCAATGCGAAAATTATAATAAAGGTAAATAAGGTTTGCCTGTAAAGTACTGTTCATGAGACAATAAAACAGATAAGTAGATTGCAACTCTCCAAGTGATCGAGCAAACGGAATGAAAACGTCGTTTCAATACTTAACAGAGGCAGAGGAATGCTGTTTAAAGTATACATTAATTTGGCTTAAAGCGGACAGATGTTAGGATCGCGTGTGTACCGCAATCCTGAAGCATTGCTGCGATATTGCTCTCTACATTTATAAGCTCCGGTAATGAACTTGTTATATTAAGAAACATTAAAAATAACGGCGTTTTTCATTAAATATTAAGTTTACAACATTATGCGCATTAACGTTATCAAACGTAAAATGGAAATACATATTTATAGAAATAAATTAAAGACAAAAAGTCGTTATGTTATTATATATCAGTTAATTAATTAATTCTGTGATCCAGATAAGTGTGTGTGCTGGTGCCTTTTGAAGTGATAATCAAATACACACACATTACTTGATTAAGTTACTATACCTTTAAAAGCTCATTCCTGTGTTGAGAATTCAAGAGGTAAATAAAGTGTCTGTTTGATACATCGAAAGGCATTGGTGTACTTAACTGACCGGTAAGTAATAGACCAAACATTTGTGAGGGCGTTAGAATTACTAGCGCAGGCGAGGGCTGGTAATCGGACAGAGCGAGTGGCGAGCGGCGAGCGGGCTCGTATCGACGACGAAGGCAATTTAAGACGGTAGAAGCGACCGCGCTATTTGGGCCAAATGCAAGCAAGTAATTATCGAGATAATAATGCTAATGCACTTATCATGTCGACGAATGCTTCCTCCGGCGACGCGATGTTTTTTTCCAACGATTTCATTTGAAGGGTATTTTGATGTTTGTCTTTTAAGTTAAATCGTACAATTTATTTACAAATCTATTGTAATTAAAGTTTAGAAAGCTTATGTAGTTACTTTGGAAAAGATTTTATGAAAAACGTAGGAGTTTATTATTCTACTTATATCCTAGTTTGCTAAAGACGATTGTTGTTCACGTCCCATTTGGATAATTCAAAAACGGGAATTATATCATGAGTCAACGACTCATTTACTTATTTCTAATAAACAAAAAACTTATACTTACATTCATGGTCGGTTTTCAATATAGATAGTTATTAGATCACTTATACCGGTACGTTTAAATATACCTAGTAATTACTTATCATTGCTAAGTTTACTTACATCCGTTCCTTTTCTTCAATCCAATTAGGCAGCGTGTAAATAAAGTCGTTTTAGTATTCTATAGAAGTATTACGCGAAGTCGCCGTAACAAGACCAGTTCACAAAGAAACATGCACATGAAAAAGTAACTACTAAGTACGAGTAGGTACTTCCCGACACCTGGGAGTTGGGTAAAACCGCTGACTCCTACGATCATTATTTTATGTGGGAACACATCTTGATCTAGAAATGGAAGAAAACCATTCAGTATCAGCAGTTTATCATCCCGCGCAAATTGTACGAACTGGGGAAACAAGTTGCTGGCTCGTAGGCGAGGAGCTTACTACCAGTGCCCAGTGCACTGTTGCGCAATGTTACACCAAAACATTACAGTAAAATACAGCTTTCAGTACTCATAAATAATGTGCTGGACATAATTCATGCACAGTATGGATCAAGGCGCGATTATTGAAATAATTTAGAAACAGCTGCTCTTGCAATTTTCCCTAGCACTATAAATGGACTAATGTAGTATGATATGACAGAAAATTGTATACTTTACGAAATCTTATGTAAACAACATTTTCATATGATTATTTGTCTGATTTAAATTTTGTGAGTGATATCACCATAAATGTTTGGATATAAGAATCATCATCATCATTCAGCCGACAGATGTCCCCTGCTGGACATAGGCCTCCCTCAAGCACCTCCACTTCGACCAATTCTGTGCTTATCGCATCCAACGGGTTCCTGCAGCCTTCACAAGGAGGTCGTCGGTCCATCTTGTGGGAGGCCTTCCAAAGCTACGTCTTCTCTCCTCCAGAACCTTTCAGCCCCATCGGCCATCTGTTCTGCGAGCAATGTGTCCTGCCCACTGCCACTTAAGTTTGACAATTCTTCGGGCTATGTCGGTTACCTTGGTTCTCCTGCGGATCTCTTAATTTCTGATTCGATCACGCAGGGAAACTCCAAGCATAGCCTTCTCCATTGCCCTTTGGGTGACTTTAAGCCTTCTAATAAGGCCCTTTGTGAGCGACCATGTTTCAGTACCATAGGTCTTCACTGGCAACACGCACTAATCAAAGACTTTCGTCTTGAGATACTGCGGTATGTGGGACGAGAAGATATTGCGTAGCTTCCCAAATGCTGCCCAGCCGAGTCAGATTCGACGATTGACCTCTTTCTCAAAGTTGGACCTACCCAACTGGACAGTTTGTCCTAGGTAAACATACTCGCCCACGACTTCGAGTGTAGCGTCTCCGATCTTCATGAGAGCGGGTGTTACATGGGCATTTGACATGATCATCGTTTTGTCCATGTTCATTTTAAGACCCACCCACCCTCTTGGAGGTTCTACTGAGGTCATCGAGCATTGTACTGAAGTCCTCCATAGTCTCAGCCATGACTACGATATCGTCGGCAAACTGAAGGTGAGTTATGGACTCGCCATTAATGTTAATGCCAGCCCCTTTCCAGTCCAGAAACTTGAAGACATCTCCCAGTGCAGCAGTGAACAGTTTCGGAGAGATAACGTCTCCCTGTCTCACACCTCGCTGTAGAAGCATAGGTTTCGAGGTCTGATCCTGGAGTCGGACTAACATAGTGGCGTTTTCGTACAGGCACTTCAGCACCTCAATGTACAGATAGTCGATCTGGCACCGTTGAAAAGACTGCAGAACAGCCTATGTCTCGTAGTCCACAAACGCTAAGTAGAGAGGCAGGTTATACTCTTCGGTCTTTTGTATAACCTGTCGTAGCGTATGTATGTAGTCTACGGTGCTAAAGCCTTTACGGATTCCGGCTTGTTCGGGAGGCTGGCAGTCGTCAAACCTGCGCGCGAGACGGTTCATAATGACTCTTAAAAACAGCTTGTAGACATGGCTCAGAAGTGAGAGGCCTATCATTCTTAAGAAGGGCATCGTCGCCCTTCTTAAAGAAAAGAATCACCACAACTCTGCTCCATGCATGTGATATGTTACCCTCGAATATGATGGAACCAAACAGCTTCTGAAGGGCCTTAAGAACGGGTTTTCCGCCGGCCTTCAGGAGTTTTTGAGCTACTTTAGAGCCATCCTAATCTCGTACAGGCTGACGCCTATATAAGTCGTCGGATTTAAGAATGTATAATTATTAAAATAAATTGATTCTAAGGTAATTTTGTTTAAAAGAAATAATCTTAATTAAATGTATCAACTTTTACTCATTGAGTCATTGTATAAATGCCAATTTTATACGAGTAGGTACTTGTGCGAATAACACTTACTGATAGGTACTTCCTTTGATAACTTTGTGGCACCACCACTCATTTAAAATGTACAAAAACATCTATTTTCATTTGGAAAGTACGAATTTGAGTCCTTTTATACCATACGTACATATGTATTATGTTAGGCTTGGGATGTCCTGGAATCGCGAGCATTCGCAACAAATCGACAAGAAGGTTTTTATTTATTGTTTTACTTCTAACTACACTGGGACACAAACAACGTATTCAAAATTAATATAAAAACAAGACCACATTTGTTTACTTCAAGTCCATTGAACCAGTAACATAACAAACCCTCAAACAAGTATGTGTGTACAAATCACGTCCTATATGTTAGGACGTGATTTGTACACGGCACGGTACGTTTTCGAGGAAAATAATTAAGACGAACCCTTCGAGTAAATTAACTTGTCAGTTAGGAAATTACTAATTCACACCTCCTTTTACTCGTTGTATTCAAAGATCACGAAATGTGAGTTAGCACCTCCTAAAGAACTATCCCGGTAACTTAACAACGAAACGGAAGAAAATACTCGGTGCCGGCACCCATTGTATACGTGATTCAATATGTCTGAATACATAGTGTTTCAGTGCCACTTTACCAAGTAAAATCAGCAGAATCTTTTGAAGAGTTTGTTTGGATACATTTTTGGTAATCATACAGTTTCAACTTGAAAATTCGTAGCGAAATTTAGTTTGGCTAGCACTTTTATAGAATCGCCACATTAGTAAAATCCTTGAAAATAACTAGGGCAAAGCATAAATATAATAGTAATAGACACATAATAGATTTCAACAATAACACACATGTTTGCTCCTTAGCTGTGTCGCTCCGCTACGCACCGCGTGCGGTCTGCGCAGTTTTAGATAGAAATCCAACAGCTTATAATATCATTACTAGTTAGGTAAATTATTAACTGGTTAATAATAGAAATCAAATGAATACCTGTTCTATTTTTATATTAATTGAATGTCACGAGATTGGAATAAATAAAATAATGCGACTTTATAATGTGCAAATTAATACGTGTCACTGAATTTTAAAACTCTAACGCACGTAAACCAAACATGTTGAAAAAAAAATTGTTATTAAATTATATCACATTTTGCTTAGTAATTTTCAACACTTAAGTCATTAAAATCTAGACAGATATGTGTCGGTACCCTGAGAACCGCAAACCGCAAGTTTTTTTTTAATACAGTGGACAGGAAAAAAGGAACACACAGAGTACCTATGTGAAAGAAAATACGCATAGGAAGGAAAAGACAAAGCAAAACAACGCAGTGGTGTTGTTGTTGCTACTTCATTTACATAACTTAGTACTGAAAATGAAATAATTCCAGTAGCTTTATAAAGTATTTAGCTCCCTAGTATTAGTTAATTTTAAATTTTATTTGTATTATGATATTATTGTTAGGTATTATTTTTGCTTTATTATTGTTTTAAATTATTTATCTATAATGAATTAAATAATATATTTTTATTAATGTTTTACTTTATACGTAAATTGGTCATATTAGGTATTTATATTTTGTAAAAACTGTTGCTTCTATTTGTATTTTATTGTAGGTAGTTGATTGATAAGGTAAGGTATTATATACTTTAACGATCTCTTGACGTGTAAAATCATGTACTTTGGAAGTAACAGCTGAGCTATAAGTAGAAAGGTTAGCTCTTGTTGGTAGAACTTTATTTAACAAATTGGTCAATTTAATGCAAGAAAATTAATGAAAAAGTAAATAATTAAATATAATAATAAATTAAGATGTCGTTGATGTCTTTTGTTCGAATAGTTTTTAAGCATTATTTTTCATATTGATGGTTATCGGTTCCAAACAAAAAGTATGTTTTGCATTGTGATTTTCGGGCTTTTTGCTATATTCCAAATAACGTGCTTTGAGTTCTATTCTACCAAAGCGCAATTCATCACCAGTATTTGCTAAGGTAATATCAATTTCACTTGAAACGGTAATTAATGCGAACAATGTAGGAGTTGAACATATTAAACCGTTTGTGTAGTTTTAGAAGCAGTTACATTGTCTCTCTCAATGTGTGTGTCCGCAGTGACCACAAAATGCCTACGTTTCCTAGAAAGGGTCACATTATAACCGTCATGCGGAGAGGTGCAAAGTGCTCGGTCAATATTGTCGTTCGGACCACTCACACCAGCAAATTACTTAAATATTACAAAAAAGGTTTGATCAAAACGAATTGACTGTTTACGTTACGTGTTTATACCGGCCGCGTGTTGTTTGGTTTTTTGTCCGAAACTATACAGGGGCAATTTGTGTAGGTAGTTAACCAATCTCTGAAGAAAATATACACCGAAATTAACATTGTGTCTTTGAAAATAAGAAAAAAATGTTTCGCAATTTAGTTTAAATTGTAGGATACTTCGTTTTTTTATTGTTTAATGGCCACCATTAATATAATTTACATTATGTATATTAAATAAACTTTTTATCCCTTTTACGAATACGATGTACTTAATTAACTGTGAGAATGTTCATTAATTAAATGTTTCATGTTTGTCAGTGTTACTATGGCTGAGGACTTACTTAAGTAACTGTCTAAATTAGATACGAGTATCTTATAAATATTTAATTTTGAATGATTTTACATAATAAGTAATTTACCCAGAATCTTTGAGCATTTTAGGTAAAAATAATAAAATGCTAATTCGTCGAACTCGTATCAAACGGCAGCCTGTTTTCGATACTGTGCATAAAAAATGACATTGCTGCGGTTGGGTATGAATGAATGCTGTATTACTTTATACGAGAACTGCTCTTACATTCCTGTGCCTTTCGATCGCATTAGCACATTCTGAGATCAACACCACCGATGCTACTCAGAGCTACCAGAGTACCAAACATGGAGGGTTAAGTTGGTACTTACAGTTTGGCGATTTGTATCTTGTCGGCATCGTTTTGCCTGCCGAAGTCGTGCCAAGGCCTGGTGCGCGGCGCCTGCGCAGGTGAATGGTGCGCCGACGGCGTCCCTCGTCCATCTTCGCCGACCGGCTGCTGGCATATCACCGTGTAGTCGAACGACTGCGCGGACAATAACAAACATTGTAATCAAGGGCGCTAACAAAAACATCCAATATGCGAACCTGTACCGGTAGTTAGGTCCCAACTCTAGCGAACTTTTGCTTAGAAAATATTTCCAACGTAACATGAAACCCAACATCTTTTATGACATTTAACACATTCTTATTTGCATATCTTATTAGATTGACACTGTAGTACTAAATTTTAATATATGCTTATTATATTTTATTTTTTTTACCATTTCAATATTGTTTAACATTGTTAATTCTGCCTTTATATCATTTGTTTTTTTTTTTAATTTCGATAGGTAGGTACGGTCTCTAGATTTTTGTAAAAACTAAACTTGTAAAGAGATATTTAAAGTCGCAATCTCTCATAAATTAAATCTAATTGGCAACTAATTTATGATAATGGTTACACATTAAAATATCATTGTATTTACGTCATCGTCACTACCTGTGCTCACAACGTTGAAACTAATTACAGTTATGTCGTGAAAATGTTGGGCTCGGGATACGATAACAAATAAGGAATTAAGTATTTGACCAAGATAATGTATTCAACTCTATAGGAATGTAACATTCATGTTTGAAGTCGATGGACAAGTTTGGAACAATGTACAGTAGCTAGGTGTCAAGTTTAATTTATTTAGTGTCAGTCCAGTCGTTCTTTTGCGTCGAGTTAACAAAAGGCAAAATAACAAATCTGCAATCTAGATCAGTCGGGTGGTAAGTAAGTAGTTTCAATGCTCGTGATCGCCACGCCCTAGGAACTGCTAAGTCCTTCAAAACCACTTAGCTCAACCAGATTACCGGTCATGTCAATTTGTTATTTTAATATGTAAACTCATAAATTTCAAGTCAAATGCGAGGTGTTCGCAATTGTGTTGGTTGAAGGTCTCGACTCTATTGTCTGAACATCGACGCACAGCAATTAATGGACTTAGCTATTATACTAATGTTATCTATTAGCCAATTACTCACCGCTGGTATTCTAATAAGGCATGTTCATTATACTAACATTGGTTAAGGAGTCTGGTTAGAATGGTATATATACCTACTTCTTCAAACTTAAACTCCCTATGAATATAAATATAGAATAGAAATATAAATTATTTATACCTACTTATTATATATTTTTACGTACCTATCGTGTACTTTCCCACCAGAACAAACTACTTTCACAATTTTCAGAAATTCTCAGGAAGACTATTCTAAAGAAGTTTTTGCCTTAGCGATTACATTCTCTACTGTAAGTTTGTCGACCTGCTGAAAACGTGCACAACAGGTACATTGTACAAGTACCTAGACACCTTTTAAAATATGTGAATAGCTCATTATTATCGTAATGGAATATGATCTTATAATAAAGCAGTTTCATGAAAACAACTCGGCAGAGGTTTCTGTCCTCACTACTCTGATATATTTGAGTCTTAGTACTAACTGATAGTTGAGTAATGTAAGAGAGCTAGTTTACTTATTATAAATTAGTACTACATACAAAATGACAATAGTATAGAGCGCGGGTGGGCTTTGGCGATTGTGCAAACTACCATTTCAAAGAAATGGGTCAGTTTGCAACTTTAACGTTACATGGGTTACAGTCGAGATATTTACATGCAAATGTATAAATGTACCTAGACATATTTTCAAAGTGAAAAATAGAGATGAAGTCTCCCATATGGTATTAAATTAATGTTCTATGTGAAGCCAGAAAGAGACATGGTGTGATTCCTCACAGCTGTATGTTAAGGATATGACTGAATGCATGAATGAGTCCTACGATAGTATGGAAACGATCTGTAAATACATCGATACATTAGTGTGCAGTGTTATTGTCGTGTGTGTATGTGAAGCCCGCCCGCCCGCGCCCGTGGCGTGCACCGACCTGCTGAACGGCTGATGCGTGGTCTCGGGGAGTCACCGCGTCGGCTCCGATGCCGCTATCTGGTGATGGCAGGTCCACTGTGAGCCCAGCGGCCGCGATTACACTCTTGCTATGATAGCGAGGGGTCGCGTATCGATCGCTAAAGGCGGAAGCGGATGCAGACTCCGCATCAGCATAAGGAGGCGCCGCCCTTTGCTGGTAACCCTCGCCGACGAAGTACTCTCTGTAATAGGGCTCGCCGGCGAAGGTCGCCGGCTGGCGCGAGTACTGGTCGCCGTATGGGGTGGGGCTGGGGGTGCCTGGCGGCGCGAACATCTGGGCTGCATACATGGCGGCGTCCGGCAGCAGCGAGCCGGCCGAGGAGGCACGCGACGGCGCCGGCGATGGCGAAGCCGCTTCACCGGGCTCACCCACCGCCACCTGCGGACACACGCGCCGGTTACACGCGCTCTCCCACGACAATTGTCCGCTCCGCAACGTCGACGCGTACATGCCGCGTCAAAGCACAGTTCACAGCTTCACGTACACTAATGTCGATCGATCGTATCACGTTCACGATTATCAATGTGTGTAATCCCGAAAAAGTGTAATGGTCCTTGGTAATCGCCGAGGTCGGCGATGCACTGGGCGGGCAGCACTGCCGGCCGGACTGGGCGCGGGCGGGCGCGGCTAGTGCGTCGCGAGCGCGGTGCTCGGCGCATCGTACGACAAGCGCGATAAATAATACATGAGTGACCGGTACAGTAAGTGTGTGAGTGCGTGCGCGCGCGGCGGCGGCGTGCGGACGTGTGACGCACCTTGTGTCGCGGCGGCTTGAGCGCGTGCTCGGGCTCGTCGACCACCTTGCGGCTGAGGTCCTCGGGTTCGCGCTTCACGAGCCCCGCGTGCAGCAGCCCCGACAGCTCCGCCAGCTCCGCCCCATGCGCGCCATTGGCCGCCTTCAGCGCCGCGCCGGCCCTGCGGAGGGGAGACAGGCGTGATTGGCGACGTGCGCGCGCGCTGCTACGAGTCCGCCCGACCTCGCAATGCGCGCGCTAACTCGTCATACTATCATTCTCGCTCTAGGTGTTACACACTGTCAAATTGTCACATGGTATTTTCCTAGCAATCAAAATACAAATAAAATGATCATACTTGTTGCAGTTTGCAATAATATTTACATGATTGCAAGGTTTACTTTACATTTCTTAATAAATATCTAATACTAGATAAAGTTATTTTACAGATATCTGGCCTGCAAGCTCTACTCAATCCTAAAAAGGTATTTTAAGATAGAAGCCTACTTTCAAACCGTATAATTTAAAATTGTTAGGATTTCTTGACACTGTATCACTACAACTATTTATTTAAGCTTAATTTATAGCCAATAAAAGTCGCATTAAGTTTATGTTAATTAATTTAAATAAATAATTTTGAAATCTTTGTTTTTGTTCGTTTTGTTAAGGAGCAAGCAATCAGTGTGGTGAGTAATTTTTGATGAACGTTACAATTTTTATATAATTTTATATTATATAATAACTCATTTTGATACAAATTTCTGAATTTGTTATTAATAATTTAAAAAAAAACATTTTTCAAAGTATTTATTTGAATACAATATATATTTTAATATTATAACTGCCCATTACAAGTGATTTCGTATTCGTTTCTAGTATTTTTACCGTATCTTATAGATCACTATTCTGTACCTGAAGTCATCACTGTGCTGCCATCTATTAGTAAAGCTGGGAACTTTTTCAGAACAACGAGCGCGAATTGTTGCCATTACAATAAGTGAGAAAAAAAATCACCACATGTACACGGTTCAGTTAAATACATTTTATAGATTCAACAGTCAGGAGACAGAACAGAGCATTTTACTTTCATTAAAACCTTTTTTTTAAATTACATATTTTTTGCGTCACATAAAAACTCCAATATGTGATCAAAATTTTCTCTTTTAGCATACACATTTAAATGTTATCTATATTGTCATAGTTTGTAATCTAGAGAAAACGCGCTACGCAGCCAAAATTCCACACAATTGCAGATGGCCCGAGTGCTACGCCTAGCAATGTAAAGTCCTAAGTTATGTCACCAGTCACCATCTGCCTTATTAATCATTACAATTTGTTCTTTAAATTAGGCGTTAATTGATAATTGGTTAAAAAAAAGATTAATTAAAGTGCCCTTAACAAATTCTACGACCTGCTACGAAGCTCTACGAAATTCGTAGCAGTTCGTAGACCGTAATTACTAATGATTTCTGTGAAAGTCGATAAGTACAACATGGTATCTTTCTTGAGACATGGTTGTGGTATTATGTTAGAGTATAATGTATGCTTCAGTATACATTTTTTTTTCTTTTTATTGTACGCAGTCTTGATTGCCACAAGAATATAAATGAACAACGGTAGCCGATTAGATCCGATTCGTAACGAATACGTCCGTAGCAGCATAATAGTATTTTTACACAACAAACAAGGTGGAATATCATTATTTAGTGGCATGATCTTAGGTTCCACTAAATTGCACAAATAAAAATAATATGTACCTACGTTAAGGGCTGATTTTACCAAAGTCAGATATCTTTTATCCTTGGAGGAAAAACTGTAAAAATTCAAAACTTATTCTCCGTATAAGCTTTAATCTATGTATAAAAGTTTGCTGGAATGCGTCCTAAGTCGAATATTTTTCAAGAGTAAGTTTCAAGACAATTAAAGAACCGACAGGCTAACAGTATGATCATCATGATTTTACAAAAAAAAAGATTTATGGCAGATTTCTTGGGAAATGGCCAATTGAAAATGGAAGGTTTCTATTTGTGACGTGTAGGTACATATATGTGGAACAAACGAAGTCACTATAAATATAAAACAATTGCATGTTTACCATGAACGTCACAAGTAGGACGGTTTACATGTAATAGCGTTTGCAAGTTCATTTACATGGGAGCGTTTTGATCTGTTTGCATGTAAGCGCGCACCTCGCGAGCGGCGCGGCGGCGCGGGGCGCGGCTTTCGTCGGCCGTTGTCAGTGCGCGCCGATTTATGATAATTGAAGACATGTTTCACCGGCGCTCAGATGTTTATTTTAGATAAGAGACTCTCGCGGCACTATTTCATGCGTCCGAATTGGTCGGGACGCGCGACCTCCCGCGAGCCGAGCCGCGGACGCTCCTCGGCCGTGTCCGATTGCAATTCTCGCTTTGCTCATTCTTAACGATTTATGCACGCGATTTGTAAGAGAAACGCGACGAGTGTGAAATCGCTCATTCGATAAGATAAAGCTCAGCCGTATAAAATATTTCTGTATGTATGTATCGCCAAATTTCCGCAGTATGAGTAACTAACAACGCGATATGCGAAAAGTGAAACGAATTTGTAATTTCACGAGAAACAAACTGAGTTGTAGTAGTGTGTATTTTGATGCTGTGAAGGTTTATTCCGCCAACTTTTTTGCGACGCATACAAATTGAATTATTGGTATTAATCCGAGGTCGGTATGCCGGCGGCGTCGCGTAGATATCGTTATTCATATGGGTGAAGCACAATACGGTGTTTGCTTGTCGCTCATTGTTGATGCTTGTATGAACGGGACAAAGCGCGCCTCGTTGACAGCTGACGCTTCGAGCCCTGTGGGTGCTGCCACTATCGAGTAGATATCGAGCTGCTTACGAAAGTCTCTCTTATCTGATATATTTACATTCCAAATTGATCTTATAGCAAAACATAACACTTTAGAGCTAATTAAATAAATCACCGAGACAGCTATTTTTTAATTAATTTGTTTTTAGTGTTTTTAAATTATTACAGAGTATGTATTCATCGATTTCAAAGAAAAGGGTCCTTTACTACTGCAAAGAAACTAAATTTTCCTACAAATATAAAAAAATCTCTGGACTACTACATGATGTTATAATGAGATTAAATTGCTTATTTAAAAAAACGAATACTGACAAAAAAACCCACCGACTTCCTATCGAGTGATTTGGTCCAACATCACAAAAATACACTTGTTAGCTTCTAAAATAAAAATAAAACGTTTAACATGAATTTGTGACCAATCAAAATAAGTTTAAATGATACGATGCATCGTAGTTAATCTATGCAAACTATTATTGCTACGCTAAAGTATAATAATAACAAACAACAAAATCAATATGTTTATAAGAAACATAGATGTAGTGACGAAACGAAAAAGAAAAACATTATTGCTATGACTTTCTTTCTTACTTTACCATGTTTTTCACATTTTCATGAGACTAAGTGAAAACTCTTGTCATAGTTCACAAACCGAAGACAGTTCTAAAAAATATTGTTTTTTTAACATTAATGTTAAAGTTCACCCTCACAAGTTCCCCTAACGTTGCCGGTGTGTAAGTATTTCTCAAAGTCGATCAGGTAGCGGAATAGATTTCCCAAACTGTTAATCTGATATCAGTGTCATGTTGCTTGCGATTAGCATAACAGTAACTGTAATAAAAGGTAAGAATGATCACCATCTCCAGCTGTGAACTACATTTTACATGCAAATATAAATTTTCTTATCAAAGCGGGATCGCTTCGTCGCTCGGATGCAATTGCCATTATAATTATTTGCAATGTTTACTTAACACCCTTTCACACATGATGAGATCTCGACAATACGATGCTAAGGATGTAAGGGTCGCGCCGCTCAATGCGTTTATCGAAATACCTCTTACGGTATACAAAGGACACCATTCATAATATTTTTTTATTTTTGATATGTATGCTTTTTTTCGAAAAATCTTGGTAGCTATCATCATATCGAAACTCAATCATAACTTTTCAGTGGTTTTAGCATCACTCTTTAGAGGTAGATAGTTACCTATTTATTATTATTGATATATTTAAGATAGTACCTATATTTACTGCTCTACAAGATTCTTGCTTCATAATTTATTCTAAATATGTTACAGTCGTTATCTCAGACATTAAATGCTGAAAACTCTCATGTAATTCCACGGAACCTTTGATAATAACTTAATAAGCTAACATATGCGCAGCGGGCTCTATCTATATCAAAATCTGAAGCGGCGACAGTTTATCCATCGTTTGACGAATAGATTACAATCTACCGAACGATAAACGAGACGAAGGAGGCGCTTGCAGCGGATGCGACCAACGTAATTTCATTCTATTTGAATATATCATTCGACTAAATGTAGGTTTATTGCTACTTTTCTCACGGAACTAATACATTATCAAAAACTTTAATTGAAAACGATTTCGCCATTTGTCTAACTCATTAAATCGGGTGTTAGATTACATATAACTGTCTCAGGCCATTATATTTTCCCGATAAGTTATTCCCTTAGTCGTAATTAACTAAGAAAGTATATATAACGACAAAGTTTCTAATAATAATCTAGGGCTGGAGTTTTGGCAGACCAGTCTTTAACGACTTCTTTGCGCAGCTGTTGTGAATAAATTCGCATGATAAAGAATGGTCAAGAAAGAATGGTCAATCCCCATTTAAAATTTTCGCTACGTGATGACCGAGACTGTCAGGGACATAACGATGTTACCATCTTTTTATGCATTATCCTCATAAGAGGGTCCGTTATATCCAAGGGAATTGAATGGTATTAACTACTGTGTCTTTAACAATAACGACGTATCTTGAAGAGAAAACCGGTTCTAGTCCTAAATGGGTCACACGGTTCCAACTCCCTGAGTTTTTGTTAAACCACCGCGACATTGACGACACATGCGCTCAGCCCGCTCGCTAAATAACACTATTCAGTTTTTATTTTTAGCATATAGATAGGTTTATTATTTCTGCACTTACCTACTTAAGTATCCAATTCTAATACAAATTGACGTTAGTTATACCTAAATTAGTTAACGAAGAGTATTTAAATTGTATTTAGTAAATATTACACACTGCGTACTTACCTACATAGTAATTAAATACGTAGATAATTTCTATCATTAGCTCGTAAAATAAGTTAGGTACATTAGTGTGGAGAAACCGACTTCCCGTTAGTACAGCAAGTGCGAACAGTGACAGGGTCAAGAGGGCGAGGCCCTCCCCAGAGGCATCCCGCCGCGCGTTTCTATGCTAATCTTAGCGTTAGCATTCGACAGCCTCCGACAACTATTAATGGTTATAGCCGCCGTTTCCATTTAATACCCGTAACATCCGCGTAGTCCTGTGCTTAGAGCGCGGTTAGCTGCGCCCGCGCACTACGCAATGCGTTTACGAAACGCTTTCACGCCTACGTCAACGAATCTCGAAGGAATACAGACGGAACTAGTTCATTTCTACATCTATCGAGCATTCAATTCAAATAATACGAGCGATTTAGACAACAAATAGTAGTCTTCAAACCTGACGATGCACTGGCGCAGAACTATTAGCATACAAACACATTCGGAGACACAGAACGCGCGTATGGGTGCGGGCGACTGAGAGTATTCGTTATAATTTTGAATGTATGAATGAGCAATAGCGGCGCGCGCGTTGAACCGAGCGCGTGGGACGCGTGCCGACAATGACTAGCGACAAGTCCTGGGCGTCCTTGTCAATGTGAGCCGCTTCCAGCCACATCCGTCTATTGTCATTGTTTGTATTTATGCACTCCCGTAAACAGTGACGAGCATGACGGGTGGAATGGAGTCGACCAAGTGTCACATTCTGGAGCGCAGCCCGCGGCCCCGGCAGCAGGCGCGCGGCCCCGACGTGTGTGGTGACACGTGGGAGGCTTTTCCCACTTCGACAGTTCTCTATTCTTATGTGAACAACTTACATAACACAAAGCCAACTTCCACACATACCAGTTATTCACATTATTCAGTATTAAATGTAGTTTTTGTTGACAGCAAAATTAAATTCAGAAATTAACATTTTCACGGATTCAAAACTAGTTTCCTTTATAACTAGTGTTTATGGAACATAATAAAACATTCATAAAAGTTTAAATGGTCTGTATAGGGTCAAGTTAACATTATGCACTCCTTGTATTAAGAATGTGACACGGCGTTTGCTCATTTTTGCGTCGCTATTCAAAGGATGCTGTTAACAACCTCTTTCAAAGAGCGAGTATAATTTGATCGGGGTCGCGTTTCTATGGGAATTCGTTGAATGCACCGACTGTATTTATAATTATTTAGAAGATTTAAAAAAATATGTGTCTGTTTAGTTTAATTCTTTTGGGGATTTAATTTTATAAAGAATCAAATTATTTTTTCTCAAAATTGCAATGAAAATAGAAAAAAATGCTTGATTTATCCATTTTAAAGAGTTGTTCTAGTTATTATTAAATAATTAATTAAACGTTGACACAAGTCATAATTTTCAGCTAATCCCAAAATATTTATTAAAAAACACGTGTTTCTTTTGCAAAGGCATTCAAATAGCAAAAATATGTTAATTTCGGAATGATATACACAGGCAGGTCGAGGGGCGCGGGGGGTGCGGGGTTTGCGGGGGGTTCGCGGGTTGCGAACTGCCATTTCGTTAATCTCGCCATAGGTATTCAAATGAGTCTCATGATTTATTGAGTGGAACATTAACATTTTTATTATTTGTTATTCTTACACCTTTCGGTGGGGCCGGAAGCCACGCGGCGTCTTGTCTCAGTGTACTCGTCCGTGAGACTTGGCAACAAACACAACCCCCGGCCCCGCCTGCCTATCAACGTGCACAAAAACTCTACAACACAAAGATTGCATATTACCATAGTTTACATATAAATTTTACGCGAATTCATTCCGTATTCACCGCGCCACGAAATTCGGCGATTATAATGATAATTGCTCCGATACACGAACGTTCAATTTGATGTACGGCCGTGAGAATCGACGATTGATTTTCCGCGATCATTTTCTGATTCCACTTGATTGTTAGGTATCGATATTTGTGATTGAATTTGCATATTCGATTATTTTTCTATGTATTCTTGATATATAAGTTCGTATTTATGAGTAATTAATTACGCTTGATGTGTATGTGCTTAGAGGAATACTTATTTTAAGCATCTAACACCGTATTTATAATAAATATTAATGTTTTGTAAAGTCATATTTCCGATATAATGTTACATGCCTAACTGCTACACCGATCATATATTTCCAAGTAACAGTTAGCTACATGATAATGTGTAAACACTCGAGTCTAGAGCCAATTAATAAAAATATGACTAATGAGTTGTGCGGTTCATGCAAAATTCACAATAAGGAAAACATAGTATATAGGACTCACGGCCACACATCGACAAGTTTGGCATCTTTGTGCAGGTTGAGATGCGTGTCCTGGCCGAGCGGCGGCAGCTTGTAGTACTCGATGGGCTGGCCCTGGCCGTCGTCCGCCACGGCGCCCAGCACCGACGTAGCCGCGCTCAGCGGGTGCTCCGCGCTCGAGTAGTAGGCGCGCCACGACTCCCCGCTCACCTCCATCACCTCTTTGCGTCTTCTGCGACAATACAACATACTTTATATAAATGCAACAAAAACACTCATCGACTTGAATGGATTATTTATCGCTAAATTTATCGCTCCACTATTTGTAATGCTTCATTCACTCCGTAGTTTAGTGTAGATCGAGTAAACATAGCGTAAAATACTGGTACACAAAACCACTGTAGTTTTACGAATGAGTCGACTACAACTTACGAACCAGTTATTAGGCGTGACCATTTTGGTACGGATACTGACCTTTGATGGTAGGTACCCACCGCGGTCATCGCATAATGTGACGCTACGTTTGCTAATTATTGCGCACACAGAGCATGAGTCAGCACTGCTGGTGTCTGGTGCGAGAGTCAAACGACTAGTTATCGGAACGGGCTTCGACACACGCAGTGGCGTTGTCTAATTCGGGTGATTTTATGCAAGTTCGCCGTAGTACCCATACGTCACGCGGCCGCGGCCGGGTCGCCTGCTGGCGCAACCTGATGTAGAACAGGTCTGAACCACTCGCAGAACCGGAAGGATACGAGGCAAATCCCTGCTCCCTCGCTAACCAGTTTAGGTCGCCTGACGTCACACCCAGCGGTATCCGACGATGCAGACAAATAAATAAAAAATGTTGGAAGCACGCGTCGGACGGGTTTGACCGGATCGTAGTTCTACCTGATTCCTGTTCCTGGTGTGTTAATACATCTTGGCATTTGTTGTGTGAAATGTGACATACTTATACGGTCCTACTTTCCTGTGACGGTGATGTCGCCGCGTGCTGCTACGACACGAAAAATTTTCCTGGTTCTCCCCATAGACTTAACCAAGTTGCCAGTTTAATCCGGGTCAAAAAAGAAAATATACTAATATTTAAGATTCGAACAAAAGTCTCATAAACCCAGTGCTAATTTTGTAAAATGAGGATGAGAGATGAGGTTATTCAGGGTATTCCAATTACAGAGTTCAAGAACTTTTAAATAAGTCATTATCGTGTTACGTCACATCATTACCTACTCAATGAATTAACCCTAGCTACAGAATGTCGGGTTAGTGTCAAGTAAGAATAGAATGTGCGAATTGGATCAGAGAACTGGAAAAGCCAGCTTCTGGCATTTAACCAGCCGAAGCGTGAGTCATTTGACGAGTTAACTGGCAGGCGGAGGCGCAGGGGGCCGGGCGGGCGGCGCGGCTGCACCACGTGAATGAGATTCCGGTAGGTGCGCACGTAAAAATCGTGCAACGAATCTAACAGGTTTGCTGGGGTCCTTGCGAGGCCACCGGGACTGGTCTAACCTGCCCTGTGCAGCCGAACCTCGAATTTCCGATCGTTTCCTATCACGTTTGCCTCGAATCGATACATGTAAACACACGAGCTTGTTTACATTATAACCTCATTCGATTACCTACATTCTGGAAGTACCCGGAGCATAGCGTTGTGCAACCACTTTGACAAAGCTTCGCTCGACTGGCACCTCTATAAATAATTAATTGATCACTCTTTTCTGGCTGTCAATTGTTCGAGACATTTAATGTTTCGCAAGTTGCCTACTCCTTGTGTATTTGTTTAGTGTTGACTGTTGAATGGAGCGATTAGAAAGTATCGCGCACAGCTGTCACGACGAGACGTGACGTATGCTAGAGCGGAACGGATGACTTTGGCAAAGGGTTGGAGATGGAGAAGCCTTGGTAACACAAACAATGCATTCGACATGGACGTAGCGTGCACGACTTTTCTCAGACATCTTACAAAATCCACGTTGGTAAAGGGATAATCTTGCTGTTGTTTTGTTTGCAATTAGAATGAAAACGCCTCCTAGCAACTAAAACTTGGAATGTTTATTCACTCCAACAACATGACATATTTGAGAAGATACGCCTGAGTGAAAGCTCGGCTATGAAGTTGTCTCAAAGAATATGAATTTCATGCTCGGTCAAGTCGGAGACATTGCGGGATGGATTTATCGGAGGTGTACAGCGTACCTACAGCGAAACGATCAGTCGGCGGCGGCGAGTTTCGAAAGGCGGCGCTCGTCCACGTCCACGTCCGGTGACGCGTCCAACTATCGATCATTCGGTTCGTTAATAAATAACACGTTGGCGTCGCTCGCCGCTTATCTGCTGCTCGGGCATGTGGAAAAATTTGGTGTAGGTGTCGTAACGGAGCGGCACGCATGTCTGGCAGGGTTGCGTGCGCCCGCGCGCCCGCCGCCCGCCTGCCGAGCTTATCCTCTACGGTCGTTGGCACTGCAGTCGCAGCTCTCGGCTTCATTATTAATCTCTTAATTAAAATCCGAGAAACTATGATAAAGGAACCATTCGATAGTTCTCTAATAGCTATGCGCAGTAAGATCTATTTGTAGACTAGTTAAATTTATCTTTATCCAATCCACCAGTACACATTCTAAAATGCCATTATAATCGTGTAGTCCTTTCATGGTATAACGATGCAAACTTTCACGTAGATCTACTTAACCTGTCTCATATGCAATAACCTCACGTAGATACATATCCATAAACGTTGTTGTCGCACTGCAGATATATTGAATCATGCGTGGTGGCGGAACAGGCCGCGCGGCTTCACCTCGCTCACCCGGCAGGTGCAGTACCTACCTTCAAGGGAAAGTGCAGGGCGCGGCTCAAATCTACGCATGTTTTATCATCGATGATAAGAGAAACTAGTACCTATCGCAACTAACGACTCATTACCAGCGCTGAGCGAGACGTGATAGAAACTGATGATTTAAACGATTATTTTTCATTAGATCATAAATTACTTCGTAAGTAGTGCCTACCTACATATTATGTATGCACATACCTACCTACATTGAAACCAGCTCTTCAATGCTATTTTAATTAAAACTTGCTTCTTGAAAACTTTTAGGAAGCTCAACAAATTCAATCAACATTGAGAGGTGAACTGATATGATATTAATAGTAGGGGTTAAAGTATGAAATTGCCGTTTCATTGTAATAGGTACTTCGAATGGACATAGAACCTTCATGGTTTGATATTTTTGAGTCAAACTTTTTTCACATGGTACCTATGATTCTTCTTTTAAAAAATGTGCAACATTCGATTATCGACTTTCAGTTGTTTTTTTTATTCAGCTTAGACAAGAAAGATGGATACTTTGAAAATTCGAGTTAATTTTGAATACGAGTTCCGCGAGAACTAACGCGGCAGAAACAGCTCGCAATATCAATGTTGCGTTTGGAGAGAGGACTGCTAATGAACGCACCGTGCGATTTTGGTTTAAACGCTTTCGTGATGGAAAAGCAAAGCTTACCAATAAAAAGGTAATGGTAACTGTTTGGTGGTCCCAGCATGGTGTTATTCACTATAGCTTTCTCCGATCTGGTCAAGCAATAACGGCAGATGTCTACTGTGCCGAACTCCGAACAATGATAGCAAAACTAGCAGTGAAACAGCCTCGACTCATGAATCGATCTTCACCATTATTGCTCTATGATAACGCGAGACGTCATACAGCACGAGAAACCGTTTTAACTCTACAGGAACTGCAATTAGAAACCATTCTTCACCCTCCGTATTCGCCAGACCTTGCTCCAACGGACTACCATTTATTTCGTGATTTGGATAATTTTCTACCTGATAAAAAGTTTTCTTCTCAGGAGGCAGTACAAAATGCTTTCACACAGTTTGTCGAATCTAGATCACGAGAGTTCTATTGCAAAGGCATAAATGACCTTCCTATTAGATGGCAGCAATGTATAGATAATATTGGTAATTATTTTGATTAAATAAATATGTTAAATAAAAATAAAAATAAAAGAACGAATTTCAATTTTTCAGTACAAATCGGCAATTTCATACTTTAACCCCTAATATTAACCTATGTCAATACGTACTTACTAACATTAAAAAGTTTATGTTGCGAACAGGTATATATAGGAATAGCATACTTCTAAAAACTAAGAGGAATATAACTACGTAATCATTGTTTTTAAGTTTTTCCCACGGCTATTATGTAAGAAATTTACATTTATACTTATAAATTTACAGAAAACTAAAATTCCAATTAGTTCCAAAAATATATATTATGGTAATCGCAAATTTAAACCTTGTAAAAAGCATTGTTCCTATTAGTGCAAAAGTGAAAATGTGTCATTCTCATTAATAATCCATTTTGTATTCCCACATTAAAGCTAACGATTCGAGGTGGAATGTAACTTCGCTGCATTTTGTCAATTAAAGAATTCGCTGGCTTGGATTGTCGCAGCGCTGGACGCACACTGTTATGGCAGCACAAAAAATGTACATTCTTCATACCAGTATAAATAAATAAGGGATGAGTACAGGGAGCAGCGAGCGCGAACGCAGCCACGCCGAGCTAAACTAAACGAGGAGCATTTTCGACAAACCTCTTTTTGCGTCCTGACGAGGAACGCATATGCGATGATTCATTTACGGAGTTCTTCACCGTACAAGTATGGCCAACATTATTACTTCTGTTTTCTTGGCAGCATTATGTACGGTCAACAAGAAATGTTTTCTCAGAAATATGCGCCCACGCAGATTAAAGATGGAAACGCAACATGGGCACTAAATAAGTCATGTCTCCTGTCTGCGTAACTAGTAGCATTCAAGTCTCAAAGTTTAACGTCGCTCTATAATTACGCGCTGAAGCTTACAATGACTGGCACTAAACAAGCGACAATAGGCTATACATCTACATACATTTAGAATTTCGGTATCTATGAATTATTATAAGGTGTGCTCGTATTCAATTTCCGATTTAAATTAACGAAAGACTATAAATAAAAGGGGTGATATTGACACATCGGTACCGTTTTGTTTGGGGTTCTCTCTTTATTAGCGAAAGCCATAAATATACATTGTATTGTCAAGTCTCAATCATTGTTTATATTCTATTCAAAGATTAAGACCGTTATTTATCCAATCGTTTTTAAGAATAAGAATTCGAAATTCTTTTTAAATATGGTTGACCGTATTCACGTCTCTTTATAGAGTCACTCATAGCATTTTATTTAAAATCTGACATTTGGCAGGAAATAAAATTTAATTCAGAGCGCATGAAATTGTTATTCACAATTCTTTTTAAAACCGTTGAGTGACCGTTGAGTGACAACGCTCAGTAGGTTGACGCAGCGGTTGAATGCGACGTTAACTCGCGATTATAAGAAGTGTTCTTTGTATTGTGTGTGCTCGGTCGCGCGGTCGCCGGTCGCCGGTCGCGTGAAGCCGTCACTGACATCACCATCAATACGTACTTCATTTACAAAGGAGAATAATGGTTGTAATTGAAAATTATACTTCACTTTTCACAGTTGTCTTTTTATACATCACTTACATGCGGCTCTCAATTTTCATATACACTATATCTTAGAATATTTCATACATACTTTAATGTAAAGCCAAATTACAGGCCTTCGTTAACAAAAGGCATAACCTAAATTACAAACCCCGAACTCATGCCATTAGCAAAAACAAAAACAATGAACATTACATGCGGCATGCATGTAAAAGACAATTTGTGCCATTTAGCAGTGAGAGGAAGTGCGGAAATAGAGACAGTATGAAGTGAAGGCCGCCTGCGCCTGTCTGCGACGAATATGCTCGCAATTATTTCACCGCGCGAACAGTATAAAAACTGAACAAGCACTTATCATCGATCATTTCAAAACGAATTATCTTTAACTACCATTTAACAATAAATAAACATCCCGTTTTAAAAAGCGTACAAGTTAAATATTATTATGTTATCTGGAAATTATAAAGAAGTAAATTGAGAATGTTTCTAACCACGAACGGCCACATAAAAATATTACACTAATCGTCTTAACGGTCGAGACGCGGGACGTACAAATGTTTCGGTTTCACTACAAATCAAAATGATATACCTATACAATCGAAGTTGCACGCATTAAGCTCTAGTTAAGCTCGCGTAAAGTGTCTTATTAGAAGAGTTACGAGCGTAGAAAGAAGGAACGCCCGCGGCGCCCGCTCCTCTCTAAACCCAAAATAAATGCATCGTTTCCGTTTTGTCTGACTTTTCTAATTTGAATGCTGTGTGTGGTCCATGTTCATCGAGAAGGCGTTACTTAATAGCTTGTAGAGCCTTTATTATAAATCAGACCTACGAGCAGTATAAACCTGTAAACAATATAAATTGTGTAAATGAATAATAACTTAAATGGTTTCGTGAAGTAATAAGTTGGGATGGTTGTGTAGATGTCGTTATCTCGAGAAACAAATGAAGAACAATATTCTCAAGGGAAGCTGCGTCCGCGGCGCAGTTCTGTCAGTTAGTTATGTTTGGGCTGAGCGAGTGAGCGCCTGAGCGACTCGCATCGGCTGATTAAAGTCTGCACGTTTCAATGGAAATGTTAATGCTCTCGATTGTGTGCTAAACGTGATATTCACCGAACGACCAACTGAACAAAGAGACCATATCTATAAATTTCATGATGCGAACTATACGAATAAAAAACCTATAAATGACACTACAAATGAATTTTATCCTATAAAGCAGCAATAGTAAAAACTTTGATACGTATTCTTGGATAGATTCGGCTGCTGTCGTTAAATCACCATGAAGGTATAAATTAGGAGCGCCGCGGTCCGCGCAGGCGCACAATACGGCGCGCGCATTGTGCCGTGCCAATTGAAACAGGTTGTGGTTGGCA
Source organism: Apamea epomidion (assembly GCA_947507525.1). Classification (NCBI taxonomy): domain Eukaryota; kingdom Metazoa; phylum Arthropoda; class Insecta; order Lepidoptera; family Noctuidae; genus Apamea; species Apamea epomidion. The sequence goes on from OX382225.1 coordinate 11,530,315, forward strand.
GGTATCTATATAACGTGATTTATGCCCGATTATGTTATACTCCTGCGACTATAATTACACCGCAAAGCCATTATTCCCCAAAGATCTACAAGTTCTGCGACACTGCCCACGGAAATATGGCAACGCTGATTTAATGCATTCAGATTTGTTATCGCATTGTTTTACTTAGATGAACTGGCGAAGAATTGAGCAACTATTAGTCAGCTGTAACAGATTGAACACGATCTTAATTGATGTCTTACTATGCTACGTACCTACCAGCCAGACACTTAAAGTTATTTACAAATTCCATTCTTAGCTCGGATCGATCATCCGGACCGCTAAGTAAACACCGTCATTTAGTAGTTCATACGTAAAACCGTTCTAACCACGCACTGCCTAAAAAATCTTCTTCATAACGATTAAGAAATATCTGTACTTACAGATAGACAAGTCAATAAGCTTTGTAAAACGAATGTAAATATTTGTCGTATTAAGATAATTTATCGGGAATTCTGTACGAAAAAAGTGACACAAAAATAATAAAAAGTAGTGTAGTCGTAGTAAGTGGCGGTGCGTGGACACCGGCCGGCGGCGGCGCAGGCGCCTCGCGGCTACGCAGCTTTTAAAAAATCGCAAGCAACTCGTCAGCAGCCTGACAATTGTGAGAACGCGATCAATTATCCTGTGCAAATAGTAATTGTCAACAATAAATAAAGTATGAATTAAATTGCGCAGGAACGTTTTCATTATCGGTACACTGTTAAAATAGCATGTCAATCATTTTACGAAGCAATCAGCGAGCCCGCGATGGCCGCGATGGCCGCGATGGCAGGGCGCGAGATAAGCTTTTAATTACCTCCGACGCCTATTTACATATTGTAGGAGATACCTACTCGGGGATATATCGCAATTAGGGGCGTGTGCTTCTTCCTTTTACGCCTCAGAGTGGTTAGGTTTGTTGCAATGGATAACATCTGTTTGACGGAAAGATTAAATGCTCTCACGAAGAAAATTTGCAATAAGCTGCGCGCCACACATGCGAGCCGTCTGAATTGCGATTTCCATTTTGTAAAACATTTAGCAACGTCCACTGACACCATATTTTATACTCCGAGTTTCGATTAATACGTAGGTACGTCTGTATAGAATACGATTTGCATTTTATAAAGTAGCGTGCAAATCTGAAATAAGTTTGCGCATATTAGTATGTTTAGCGTTTCATTGCTAACTGTCTTGTTTAGACAAGTTTTGTTAGATATTGTAATTGAATTCGGGGTTCACTAAAATAACTTCATTTTACTCACAATAATTTGAATAAAGCGATAATTATACCATCCCATGAATAAGTTGAGCAGAATCTTTTACATTGGATGAAAGCACCAACTTCCAATTGTTATAATTTTTTCATATTTCATAATGTTGTTGATAACTTAGAAATTAGGAAATATAGGTACCTATATTATAAAATGCTTTAACATCCTGCTTATTTTGTTAATTTTCTAAAAGCTCTGGCGAGAAACAACCATGTCTGAGCTAGATACTATATTATGTAAAGATATTTACTTAGGTATCAATTCTAGGTTATTTAGATAAAGACAGAATATGTACATTAAGAAAACTATTAAGTGATAAAGTCGGTGACTGTTCAATATAGTCGATATTTGCTTGTTGGTGAAGGAAACGTATAATGCGCCAAATCGGCGCCTGCTAATTGCGGAGGTAGATAATTTACGAGCACTCTGAATAACCTACTGCCGTCATCGTCAGCCTTCCGCCACCACAACGTAACGGCCCTAGAGGAATGTGCCAGCTAAATGTAATTTCGCACACTCCAGGATAATTGGTCACAAACAAAAACCATGAATCAAAATAATATTCGGCTATCAATTTACTCTACGTCATGATTTGGTGTCGTATACCTAGGTGTTATTACCCATTTGGTAAAACCAACTTTACTCAACTTTCTAAGGAAATTTTGACATCATTAACTGCGCTATTAAAGGTATGAAGCTTGATGATAGAGTATCGACGAGAACGTTTAAATCTTATTAGTGGGATGAATAGCCGTTGTCGTTTTTTTGCAGAAATATAATTTTATAGTTAATTTACGTGCGATAGAGTAAAGCGGCGTGTTCGGTCGCCGCGCGCCGGCCCCGCCTGCCGCCCGCGCCGCAGCGCTATCTAAATGCAAATCGGATAGGTTCGGTGGATGTCCACGATAAATCAGCCTCACGGGCCGCGCTCCGTTATCCGTCCGAGTCGCCCTCGGGCGCGACCGTGCGACGCACCACTACACTATCATACCATTTCACAATGCAATTATGCCAACACAAATTACATGGAGTATAATTAGGTTCAGAAGAATTACATGTGCTCCAAAGACAGATAAATATAGGTCTTAAAATAACGACACTACTGCAAAAAAGGAACTTCAAACTATGTATTATCAATAAAAAGAACCTGCGCAAAACTGAGGACCATTAGTGAAGTCTATTTACAAGTATGTCTGGTTATATTTGTAACAGTTATAAGTTAAACTAATAACGACAAGAGAATTATGTCCGTTCTCAAGAGCCTTGAAGTGAACCTAAATGCAAAAGGTGCTTAAGGAAACGCAATCCCCAGAATCATTTATCATTAGTGTAGTACAAGCGCAAACGGACATTGGTGCTGGTATCCAGTGACTGTATCCATTACCGTAGCTGCATAAACATTTAACAAATGCCTTGTTGCAATGCATCTTAACAATCTCGGACGTCACACCAAAAGCACGTGCAGCAAACATTTTGTACTAATCTCTGTTGTTGTGATAAGTTTAGACACCATTTTTGTTTTCTTTTATACTTTGATACGCTTACCTAAATAAAAACATACGTCACAAAGTTAATCTTGTATACATATGTATAGGTACCACAACAGATAGTACACTCATGTTGCTTTTATTAAGTATACAAATCAACAATTGCCTTTAACTAGACGTAATAAGCGGTATTTCTATGTACTTGTTTTAGTATCGAATCATAAAAGCTGTGTTCACTTGCAATCAGATATCCACACATAATTGTCGCTCGGTAGCGGCGTCCATTCCAACTTCATAACCGTTTTTATCGACTAGTTCCACTAGTTGGAATCTAATTAGATTAGCTGTGTTCAGGTCTCAAGATTAAAAATTATCTCCGATCGGGCCGAACGGAAATGTCTCTGTAATAAAATTGTTTTCTGTTACACTTTTTTCTATCTTCCGTTCTCGTTTACCGCATGTCGTGTCATGATGTCATTGGACACATACTCTATTACTAATAATGCCGCATAATTATCTGTTGCACTTTATATTAAGTCGTAAACTTTAGCTTTTCTCGAAACTTTGAATAACGTTTTTAAGTATTTATACTTTAAAGATTTATAAAAAAAATCTCACCAATCAAACAGTTGCACTCGAAGAGTTTGTAAATATGCCTTTAGTCTAATTAACATCTCAATTCAGGCCATTATAAACTGATAAATATTCATTCGCACCCTGCTTACATCAACAACGCCATAATCAATATGCGTGTGGAATGAAACATATTAGCATAAAAGTTTAAACCCTTTAACTTTATACCAATAATATTATTGGTATTAATAACGATTTAAGGTTATTACCGACTTCCGACACTCTAATTAGTTCGTCATTCACAGTTCAATGAAACCAATAAGAGCAGTTATTACTAAAGCCAGCGCCGCTCGCAGAAGACGTAGTTAAGAATCAAATGAAAGTACGTAATAATTCATTAGATTCCTATCTGTTATTTGATATTCACAGAAATACTTCATAAAGTTAAAGTTTTATGAACCTACATGTTGAACAAAATATGTATAATGACTAATGATATTATCAAAATCATTCCGTCATTATAAAACGATCGTCGTCGAAATTTATTCAAAATAAATATTAATTAAGAGGTTTGAGGTTCAGAGGAAATATTTTGATCGAAGCGATTTTCATCATGGGTAAATATAGAGGAGTCATGAAAAAGACGCAATTTTATGTAGATACAGACACTTATCGGGCACAATTATGCAAATATGCAACGTCGATTATTGGCTAGTAACCACCGACTAGTTGCGGGAATTTATCGCCAGAGCCGCTAACTTCTACCTACAGCTACTGTTACTGATGTATGTCCATGGCTAAGAGATGCTAATTGCTTATGCAATGTTTCAAACATAAATATCTCTGTGACATTATATAATGGCAAATTTTTAATTTTGTATATCGACACCTGAATCTGTAGCTGTGAGCATTCTAATTCTTCACATAATTAATTACAGTTGTTCGTCGAAGTTAGTTGTTGCTTATTAGAAAATTGTGTTTTGAACTAACTTGTGAATATTTTGCTATTCATCTGGTAGGCTATTTGCACTCGAAATAAACTACTTAATTTCATATTAGAATTTGTAGAGCAAATCTACATTCTTAATACTATACATTAGTATTATTGTATAGGCTAATTGGTCGACGGGTATTTTAACAGCTTAAATTCAAATAGGTATAAGCTTTTCGTATACCTAAGGTTGCATATGAACCAAAGTGCTCCGTTACAATAAGCCAAAAAGTAACCCTGAAAGAGTATAATTCTTTTAAAGTAGTTTTATTTTAATGCGCAATGTCTATAAAGCTGATCTCTTGTAACCAAGTGTATTTAATACCTAATGCAAATCCTTATTTCTTACAAGAGATTCCTAATAATTTGTGATCTAATAAAATCGATACATAATTTAAATATTTATTATACAGTAGTTAAGTGTAATCACAAATATTATTAATTTGTAATAGTAACGCATGTTTTAAGATTCATTAAAGGTTCTAATGGATATTTCTCGTGACTACAAATCTAGTGAGTATACAGGCCGAGTGTCACATTGGTATTTAATGTGGCAAAACAGACGGCGCCCTTGGCTCATAATAGATATATATGTTTATTTATTAATGCAGTGTAAATAAATTAATTAATATTAGTATTTGTGCACGATTGGAATCTGTAAATCCGATACAATATTTCAACACAAACGTACGAGTAGCTCGAGGTATGCCTCGCCTCAGCCTAATCCCATACAATATTAATTACATTGTAATATTCGTACACTATCTATGCCTACCGTGCGTAGGAGAAACAAAGCGCTTCCTCTCCATCCCGTGGGAGAACCTCGTCGTAATACCATATACATGATAATTTTTCACCAAAACTCTTTGTAAAAGCAATTATAAGCGCATTTTGTCGGTGTGTCTGTCATTAACTTAAACGTACGATGTTATTTTAAGGGCCGTAATCGCCGTTCCAGCGAGCCTCTGCGCTTTTTTTGCGTTCGCTCACGAAAAGCTATGCATTTAAACGCTTGAATTATGAAATTACAGTATTGAGTGTAAACAGGAATTGTTGAGAGGCAAAACTTTACGTACACACGCAATAAATTGCATAGTACATTTTACTGTAACCCTATGTCCAATAAATTACATACAATTTATTCACCGAAAACATTGCGTCGGACTGCGATCAAATCGACTTGTACCAGCGTAGTTTTATACCTACAATCAGGAAATTATCGTAATAAATTCAAATATAGCCCAATTAATTACAATGGATTCGTTTTTTTGTAACATGTCCCATCTGATTTCATGATTTGTGTATATTTTATCATCATCTAATATAATTTAAATGTTTTGTTTTACGGATCGCAGATTTTTGTAGGTATGGTTTTTAATATATTGCCGACTTAGTTCATTTGGTTCATATTAACTTCCTAATACTGTTATAACAATATAAATGCATTATTAATATCTTTTATATAGCTTAATAATATTAGCATAACTACTGCAGATAGGTACTTACAAATACCTATTCAGCTCTGCATAGTCGTCGCTACGTCGAGCTTTTATAGCTGACCGGATTTTTTATCATAAATATTGGCACAATATAAATGAGTGGCCATTGTCTCAACTAAAAGTATCCACTTACACATTACTGTTTGCTGACATATCCTAATACATTACGTAAGCTCGACACCCAGAAACAAAGGCTGTCTATTGATGAAATCACTGTATTGATTCACAATGCGTAAATTCATTATGTTATGACAGGCGAGCATAAATTCTCTGCGGGACCCTCGGATGCTGCGAAACAATGAGTGTCTCCCCATCGGGCGATTGTCAAAACTGTGAGATATTACCTCGGGTCGCCGTGACGCTCATGGACACAGGGCAAAGAAAGGGTTGAAGATACAACAATGGCGCGGTTCGCAATTTTCTTTTTAATGATAGGGGAGACAATGGTCAGTGCACCGCTCACCGTGTGAAATCACCAACCACTATTTATATGCGAGATGGCCTTATAAAGTAACGGAATAAATTAATTCGCTTTTTTCTACGAGATAATCAGATGCGAGCTTTGTCACGATCGCGTATCATAAACTTGATTAATTGTCGAAATTATACAATTCTGCGATGTTATTATTCAATCAAAGTTCATAAGTTCATGTATGACACTATCTTTTGCCCGCGGCTTCACCCCCGTGGAAATTGGAAATTATCTCACGGCATCGTACTACCTAGTTAAAAAGTATCCTATGTCCTAACCCAGGTCATCGTCTATACGTGTGCCTCCGGTCAGCCGTTAAAAGATAACAGAATACAGACAGGCAAATTTATTTTCGCATCTATAATATTAGTATGCCAACATTATACATTGTCTAAGATTTTATTACTTAATTCGACTACAAAATAAGCAGGAAGTTCTTAATTCCATTTTGTTTTTGCGTATGTTATTATGTCCGGCATTTTTACACCGATTTTTTTATTTTATTTGTATAAGTACTTCCAATGAGATCTACCCAAAAGTCTGACTACCATTATTACCAAAGAGTAGCTTGTTACTCATTAACTGGGTTGTGGAGGTCAGAAAGGCTGTACCTCCATGTAAAATACTGATATTAAGCTGCATCTGGTTAGACTGGAAGCCGACCCCAATATAGTTGGGAAAAGGCTAGGCAGATTAATCGACTTTCAGTGTGACCTCATATAATATTTGGTGAGGATCTGATGAAGAACTTCAAATATAGAGTATAGAACTCCTAAATATACACAAAAACACTTCCATACAAAATTTTATCCCCTATTTAACTTGTGTAATTTCCAATAACCTATCCTCAGTGGGCACCAAATACTTGCCAAATTTCAAGAATGTAGGTTTAATAGCTCTTGAGATTTTGTGATTATTAAGTCTGGGAGTGAGTGGTATTTCACGAAAAAAGAAAATAAAATACTACTATAATAGCACCCTATAACTGACCCGCTGCAAGGCAAAGGCCTCTTCTCATACAGAGAAGGCATGATCATTGATGGTGAGCATTGATCACCACGATTGCTCAAAGCGGGTTGGTGATTTCAGACTGAGGTATATGTTTTCCTTCACCGACAGTGATGTCCAAGACCAAGTTAGAAAGAATAGTTATAAAAAAATATGAATAAATATTCGCGCGGTAGATAGGTATGTTAGTGGAAAATTCGGAAAGCCTAACCGACGTGTCCTGTGCAGTTTATTCGTTTTACTTAGTCTCACGTCACAGCTATAATGTAATAAACACCTGCAAGTAACCGCAAATTACAGGCTCCTGATGTCAGCGTGGCGCTGCGCACAATAGCTCGGTGCGCACTGCGCAGCCAGTGGGCACACCACTGATTGCCAAATTACAGGGTAAAGTGTCATAAGTACCGGTTGTGGACCGACGGGACACTGTTTAATTCATTATTGTTGTTTACCGCATTTGAACTTTATCTAACGCCGGGAATTCATTATGCGCTAAAGTTAAAGACCGCAAACAGCGATAATTAATCAGTGTTAGTGGATATAATCATCCAACATATTTGTTTAACTGAAAAAACTTGTTATCGTTATTAATAACTCGGTGTTATGGCTGGCATTTTGCCATTTTTGTGCACATGTGTTTTTATCGTATATTATTGAGACGTTTTGTACAAATTTACTTTAAAAGTAGGTTTTAGAAGGATACAACAAAAAATGTAGCGTTAATTCAATATTTTGACCTGATTCAAATGTTCAGCTTAAAGATATTTAAACGGTGCGAGTAAATAATTAATTATTTTCGCTTTAATGACAACATTCGTCGGTTGCACAAAAACCCTAAAGCGTTGCGAGCCCTAATAAAGGGTCGCGTATAAGAAAGCGACAAAAAATTAAGAATCGCCCCGATGAGCCATTATCTTCGCATGTTAAAAATAATATGGTCATAGGGTAATGCTCATTCATGCGAGCCACGTCCAGGAGCGCATTTGAATATTCCTTTGTGGCGTGCACCCCCTGCCTGCGCCGGACTTCACACGCTCTCGGCAGGTACCGAGGCACCGCGCGCAGCCCCGGGCCCGCCCTGCGACCACCGAGCGCTACTCTACCGCGACCTACATGTTTAGACACTTCGCATACATTTTGGCAACCATTCTTTATATTGGAGATATTTCTAAATTACATATTAAAAATTGATTTTTAAAGTTAGTGCAGTCAATTGATTAAAGATACTTTGTTCAGCTATATTCAATCATAAACACACACACATTTAACATTTTTATTGATTGATGTTACTTATTTAGTAGATAGACAAGGAAAAAATAAACAGATTTTTATAATAAGTTTTATCTTGTAAATTATCAAATGTGATTTTTAGCTTATAACCTCGATCATTATTGATTACTTGAACATTATTTAAAAGAAAAAAGGTTATTGTTCAAACCCAAAAAATATAGGAATATTGTTGCGCGCACGAGTTATTTAATGTAGGTTTTTATAAAACTTTAAAAACAAAACAAAAAATCAACTTGACACATTTGGCGCTTACAGTACAGCCGATATGTCACTTTGAATAATATCGAGGGTTATTCAAAACGCAACTGTCAAGATTAGTTAGGTGCAGTATTTTGATGGACTCGCAATAACGTTGTTCATACACTGTGATTGCTAATAATACGATTATTATTAGTTGCGTACTAATGTTATAAAGTTGAATACAAATTGACGATGATTTGTTTAATTTAATCGTGGCTTGGACTTTCAGCAATTATTGACAATATTATGTGGTACTCGGTGTATACCGAATTAATTCTTGGGAGTTAATAACATACGTGTCGCAAATAAGTCGCAAGCATGACATTTCAGACTTCACTAATGCAATAAATATTTACCTACTTTACTAATGAGTTTTTAATTGAGTCTCGACTCCGAATGTGAATCAATAATATTAATTATGTCAGTGATGATCGGGATAAAATCGTCTCACTATAAAATCATTCAGTATAGACTCTGATGACTTTTTTGTAAAAAGTCATTCATTCACTGACAAGTCTGTGAAAATCATCGTGATCTTTATTCCCGTTACAATAAGGTTGCTGTTAGGTTGCTGATGCAAGAGGTAAAATAACTGTAAATTAAATTCAGTCAATAATTCGCCTTTTTACTGTATGGCTATTTTCCATACATACCTAAATTGTTTAAGTAAAGGAGGACCGGACAAAATGGTCCCCACGATCAATAACAAATGACATTAGATAGGCATTTTAATATAGAACAATAACTACTACTTATGGTGGTTTATTTGAAATCGCTGTGTGAAAAAAGATATGGCGATGTTTCGTAGGACGTACCTGGACGGTGGGTAACGGAATATTTGAATAGTTAATCACCTCTAGTGGTCTTAGTTTGAATATTCGCAAATGTATGCATTCCGATGATAACAACATAGTATGATGGTCTGATGATGGACCTGTACGCTAGATATCAGAACTCTTGAATAACTATTAGAAAACCTATCGACAGTCGGCTCATTATATGTGTCATAACGAGTACTGTTCATTTTACCTGATGACAATGACCTGATGACTGACCTGGACACCAGGATAACGGAACCCTTAAATGGCTACCAGTAAAGTCATTATCATCAGGTAAAATGAACAGTACTCGCTGAGACACATCTAATGAGCCCACACTCGAGGGATTTACTAGTAGTTATTCAAGGGTTCCGTTATCTAGCGTCCAGGTCCATAACTCGATGGTACCATGTTATTGTATTATCATCGGAATGCATACATTTGAAACTTAGACCACAAGAAGTGATTAACTATGCAAGGGTTCTGTTATTTAGCGTCCAGCTCATTCCTACGAAACATCGCCATACCTTTTTTCACACAGCGGTTTGAAATGAGCCACCATAGTAGTTATTGTATAATAACTATCTAATGACTGTGTGTAGTTGTTATTGGTGCCAGGACAAGCATCCATTCACTTTTGCCGATTCTCCTTTAATAAAAAAAAACATGTAAGTATTTTAGTGCTTAAATAATTTGGTTTAATCCTCTCATGTAACGGGTAACAATGTTTATTTATTTACAATGTTTAGATGTCTCGCATTAAAAGTCGACATGTCGAATCTTAAGAGATTGAAACTCGTTAAATATAAGAAAGCAATAAATTTCAAGTTCCGTTACAAGAGCCGCATTATACCTACCTGTACAACATTAAAATTATCTATTACTTTAAAATTAATTGTTACAAATGACTTCTTGTGTGAATAACTACAGCTATCACCGAAGCAATGATAGCTATTCAAATAGTTATAGGTACCAGCACGACCTTTTGAAAGTTTCTTATTTAGCTTTAAAGTTACTCAATAAGAAATAATAAAATTCACTCGGACTGTAACCCATGGTAGCCGATTATTTTTAATTACGTTCGATAAATGAGTAATGTCCAACAATAACTGCCATCGAACGTTTTACTAAAAAGGAAGTTCGTAATAAATCCAAACGTACACCTGCCACTCAGGCTTATTCACATTTAGACGCCGATAATGTTGACGACCCGAAGTTGCAATAAAATACATTGGATGTAATATCGCGTGTCACTTGACATTCCTGAGTATTCAGTTTTACAGTCGCGGGATGGCGCAGGGCTTTAGAAAGCGCGCACCAATAAATACTCGTCCGATTATGATCTACGGCGCGTAGCCCGTAGCCATGCCGCCGCGCCCGCGCCGCGCTCCGCACGTATGTATCAGCGTGCGAGGCATTGCGTTGACCATCGGACCCTTGTAACCGTGAAAATTGATCGATGTTAAAATATAAATAACAGTTATATAAGTTTTTACAACTTTTGTAACTTTTCTTTCTTAAACTAGTAAAAACGTAATTGTAACAGTGATCCTAAACCTACGGTTCTTTATTGCAATATGTGTGAACATCAGTCCACTTAATATACGGTTTCTAAAGACCAATGAGGCCACATTTCGAGCCTTGCCTACCCTTGAATGCGTCCGAGAGAGCGCAGTCTTGTGGGCCGCATTCCGCGCTGCACTCACGCATCATACCTAGAAAAACTTACACAGCGCGCGTGGGATTCTCGGGAACACGCTAAATAAACACAAAAACACCACGCTACGTTAGGATACAATGAACACCCACGTAATTACATATCCCTACTTTAGAAACCTTTAAATATGACGTTTACACGATACTACTTGAACTAGAATTGAGGAAGTTATAACGTAGCAGGCAGATATGACGGTAGACATGATATTATTATGTTTTCATAAAATGTATTCAACTAACGGAGACCTTCGATAATAATCAAGATACCTAATTACTTGCATATACCATATGAAGTAATTACTTAACAATTCTTAAAAAAGCTCAATTAAGTGTTTATCTTCTTAAAACCGACAACAAAATTAACCATTTTTAAAGTTAGCTACATGATATTCTCGCCGCGATTAAGCGTATTTTGATACACCTACATATTTAGTGAAATTCCGTCAAATGTGGTGAAGGCAGCTAACCATCAAATAAAATGGTAATTGCATAGCATGTGTTTGTGTACACTGTTACATATATAGTACGACGCCGCGACGCGCCCTGCCGCGCTCGCCCGCGGCACATATTAGCATACAGTCGGTGACTCGGCCGGGGCACCACGTTGCCATATTGAAATCACCGACACGCCAATATCGACATGTCGCTCATGTGCGTAGGAGGTACTATCGCAAAATGTTTAAATGTGGGTCAGCCGAATATCAGCTCAACAAAGTAATTGGATGTGGAAGTAATTGTACACCTATGCGCCGTTTATGTTTTACTGCACCATAGTATGTTATTATGATACCAGTTCATGATTTATTCTTTATTAGTCGCAATTTAGAAAGATAAATGCTTTCAATTGTACACCGGGTACTTATACTTCCATCTTCGGCTTCTACTTATACTTCGTTGCGTAGTTAACTTCTATATAGGTATACTGATAGATATGGGCTTTTGTTGAGCAGAAAGCTATCAGCTGCTTCTGTCTTGCAGAAAGCTATCTGTCCGCGGAATTTCACTGCAGTTTGTGTAGCTGAATTTTTGGACCAGTATTTGTAACAAATCTCACTTTTTAGCTGGTTTTATTACAAAAATTGCTTTCTTTTAAGATATAGTGACTAATTGGATATTATGTATGTATTTGATTGATTTTTAGGGTTCCGTACCTCGAAAAGAAAAAACGGAACTTATAGGATCACTTTGTTGTCCGTCCGTCCGTCTGTCTGTCTGTCAAGACCCTTTTTCTGAGGAACGCGTGAATACTCAGTGCTATTGACCCTTGGGGGTGTTAAAAAAATCAAACTTCTAAGCCAACGCGATCAAAAGATACAGCCATTTATGTCGCAAATTTCCGCAAATTTTCGACACTCGCAAGGGAATCAAAACTTACAGGGTACTTCCTGTGAACTCAAAATCTTGAAATTTGGTTCGAAGCAACGTCTCACACAGCACAGCACAGCACCGATACGAGTAAAGGAAAAATTGCGAAAATTGTAAATTTTTGGTTACATACCTACAAATTTGTACGGAACCCTCGGAGCGCGAGTCCGACTCGCACTTGACCAGTTTTTTGTTTGTAGAATGACGATTAGTTAGTTTTTTTTTTAATTCTTATTGACGTCTCAACCCTGTATGGTTCTTTAATAATTATGTTCTTTTGAATATCCAATAAAGATGAACGCTATACATCACCGGGCGATTTTCACCTACGTGTCTCTCATTAACATCCTCGCCTCTCGACTGTCGAGAAAGCTTCCTCGTGTAAGGCTTTAAGCTCACCTCGTGACAAGGAAATGTCACAATAACAATAATACAATCTCCCCAACAAATAATTATACTATTTGCACTGGACCGCTATCCGTATTTGGAAGACATTACGACTTTGTGTACCTTATAAACTTATAAAATATGTAATTTATTTCTCGAATGCTAGAAGTGTAACACCTCCACAATATGTACAATGTATTCTATCAGTGGATTAACATATTATAACAAATATGATATATCTCGCAATGCAATTGAGCTCCACCTACACGTACGAATGTGTCGTATACCTATACTATTGACAGTATACACAGCACACGTCTGCGCAGGCGCAGGCGTCTCGTCCACGGTCCACACATGTGGTCCGCGTCTGCTACTTTCACGCGGGTCGGGCGCGCCCATATTAATTGCTCCCGTTCTTCGGCGAAGCTTTATTTATTGCCCTCACCGGTGATTGTGAAAAGCTTTGAGTAGAGTGTACATTAGTTTTAGTTTTATCTCGTGTATTTGATCTGACGTGTGACACACGAGCGCGCTCGGACCCGGCGTGTGCGCCCCGCACGCCGCGCGCCGCACGCAATATTAGCTGCGAGAGTTTTTCGCAAGAAAAGTATAACGGACTCGGACAGTGATACTGCTTATTCGCGTTCCGTGAGAAAATGTGCCTGACGCTATTTGCCGTTGTCTTCGTGCGGCAACACTCAAGGAGTAAATAAAAAATCAATTATTATCTAAACAAAAACGTGAGCAGTCGCGCGCCGATGTTTTTAGAGAAATAAACATTAATTGTTTGCACAACGACCGCCGCCAAAACCAATATTTGATATTCGAAAATACTATTCTAATGTATGTCGTGGTACATGGCACCACTCGAGGCATCAGGCTCTTTAGCGGCTCTTTTGGTCTTTGTAATAATATTACGTGACATTTTAACGTTAAAACATCAATCGCTTAGCAACACTAATGCTGCGTACTAAAATATAGACAGATCATTATATTCGTCGAAATTATCTTCCTATGTGAATTGAGGAATTTTACCAAAAACTCGTAATTAATTTTCCTGCCGACATAAAAACTTCACAGTCAAAACTATGAACCTAGATGCTGGCAATTACATTTATGAACAACCTTCTTCCTTATTCACATCTGATATCGTAATTAGCTAAATTGAGGTCTCTTGTTATGAATAAACAAATATATTAACATTGCACATACATATTCATTAAGCACCCAATAGTTGACGATATTAATGTATTATATTCTATGATTTGACACGAGTCCAACTTATAGAATTAACTTCGGTTGTTTTACAATCAAATTTTAATAAATAACGCATTAGGTAAAAAACGGCTACGCTTGAGGTCTCACGGTCAAACTCGCTATAAATCTGTTGACGAGCGCGGCGCGGCGCGACGCGGAAGTGGTGCCGCGATATTACCACCTAATTATCGGCTATAACCGAGAATCAGAATATATTTCGAATTATGCGTCACTACTAAATGGATACGCGTGTTTTTGTTCCTTCCAAGACGCGGCAATCTTGCTAATCACACGAAATCGTTAGAAGCTTAAGGGAAAAAATGTTCTCCCACAATTTGATTGAATGGAAGTCATACCACGCAAACAACAAGTGTAGTGCAAAAAAACACATGATTTTATATTGCTCTGGCTACTCAAATGGTGCATTGGCCAAGGATCCCATATTGTCGGTTTTCTACATTATTATTACGTTATTTTTAGGGTTCCGTACTTCAAAAGGAAAAAGACGTAACCCTTATAGGATCACTTTATTGTCCATATCTCAAGGCCCCTTTTTCTCAGGAATGAAGGTTATCAAGATTAAATTAATATCTAGTACGTAAGTTTACGGTCTCTTGGAGCTCTAAAAATTAAATCTTCTAAGTCAACCCAATAAAAAAATACGGCCATTATGCGACATATTTTGATACTCACAAATAAATTAAAACCTATAGGGTACTTCCTGTTGACCTAGAATCATAAAATTTGGCAAGAAGCAAGGTTTCACAGCACAAATAAAGGTAAAGTCCGAAAATTCAAATCCGGAATGAATTTCCGGAAATTATAGTTTCATCACATACCTATAAAAATATTTTTTGCGTTTACAAACTTACATTTGCAGTTGGAAAATTGATCGTTTGTTGTTTGTTTTTGGGATAAATTCATCTTACGGAACCCTGCATTGTACGTGGTCTGACACACAGTTAGCTGATTTGTCAATTGCTGTTTTAGCTTAAAATTAATACAAATACAGATTAAGGTAAAGATCATAGTTCAGACTGCAGTCACGAGTGAATACTGTCTTATTAATTAAATAAACTCAAACTCATTTGACAGGTGACACAAAATTAACATTTAAAAATATTGGTAAACCTCCACTAAGTCAGCTGTAAAAAATACTTTGCCTTAGCTATAAGTAGTGTATTTATCTTCTACGTTCATCGTCTGAAGTTATGAATACATTACATAGTGATCATCACATAAATCAACCTATTTCCTTTTCGTTTAAATACAAATAAAAACAGGTTCAGAATGTTGTATGTGTAGTTTTCCTGTTCCAAAGATCAAACCAGATGTCCCAAAAAAAACCTAAGTTAAATAGTAAACAGACATATTATGTAATATTTGGAGTAAAATGAAATCGATGACCACTATTGTGACAAACATGTTATCGCATCAGTTACCTATGTGTGAAATCTAATCGGCCTTTGCAATAAATACTAGGCATATCTAAGATTTATACTCAAAAAGGACAAAATGTGTAAAGGCCAAGTACTTCCTAAAAGTTGTTTCAGATTTCAATGCATCATTATACTTTCCTCGAGAAAACATTGGCAGCGGAATATAAAGCATAGGCTCCTTGCAAACCCTAACTCCAAAGAGGCTTGTAAATCTTTTAAGGGATAATTACTACACACGTTAGAATATAGGTATCTCCGATGGATTTTTGAAAAGCCACCATAACATTCAGAGTTTCTTCTCAGCCCGAGTAGATTGAATCATTAAAACTTCACTGAATCACTATTGTTACTGAAAAAATAGTTTGTCGTTACGTAAGATATAAAGCACCCCCGTTAAGATTTCTCAGGCTTGGTAGTAACCATGTGTTAAGTCTTTCCAAGTCAAACAAAATCATTTAAAGTTCCTACACAAGTTAATAAGTGCAAAGCACTGATTGATAAAATAAATTTAATTAATTATTGTCATTAGGGTTACACAATTAGGTATACATTGCATTAAAGCTGGTTTTAGCATAAATGTAGATTAATGATTGAGATTTAATCTTCAATATATAGATTTAATGCCACTTTATTTTAGATTAAATCTCGATCATTAACACAACAACTTCAATTGAATCTGATTACTGATACGATTATTTCTTTCACTCATGAAATAAATAATTGTACTTATTGTTTGATTCAATTGTTTGAATTGAGTTGTAGTACATAAAATTTTCATTGTTTTTATACAAAGACTCGTCTGATTTATAGTATAACGTTACACTAGATAACAAGTAGCCAGGTACACGTTACACATTCAGTGGCAGGTTGCGGGAAATAAAGTGTCAAATATGTAGCAATTATATACATCTGATATCGCACATCCGTACGTTTCGGCTCACGAATTCACGATGTTATCATAATGATTCAATACGTAGATTGAGCAATGGTCAAGAAGAACAGGTCACGACAATAATCGAAAATACCTGTGGAACAAGTTGAGAACTGGTCGCCAAGGGGGCAGCTGGGCAACCCCGCATCAACGTCCGAGGGCGTTTTGCATGACGCGGTCAGGTACCGGTCAGTTGTCACGCTCGTCCAATAGGGGTCACTTGTGCACAATACAGTGTCCGGTCCACCCTGCCCCACGGCCTGCGTCGGTTGGGGTTCGATTTTGGAACAGGTTCGCGGCGGACAGTGATCGGATTGTTCAGTGCGCGGTCGGCGGTGGTGCGGTCCGGGTGCGGCGTCGCTCGCTACTGCTGCGTCGCCGGCCGCTCGCCCCACACGACCGCCGAACGCTCACTCGACCCGCTCGGAGAAGGGTGACATCGCAGCTCTTCCTCTTTGTTCGCTGATAAAGGGTTGCCGATTGTTTGAACAGGAGCTTTTGTATGCAACTTTATTTGTAATGTCTTAGTCGCCGAAACCGTTAGCGAAAAAATAATAAGACCTTCCCTATACGCTGCATGCGTTTATTTGTAATATATTGTGCATTTAAATCATTTATTAATATTTTTCCAATCTACGAATTATCAAAATCTCAAGCTCGAGTCCAAACTCCATACATTAGAGTTCAACGAGCCGTACACGTTATGTATGTATGTACATTGATCGAGGTCGATCACTTAAATGACAGTCGATAGTATAATCGTAACTCATTTAAGTGACACAAGAGCTTTCTTTTTTATAGAGCTGCTAGCTGGTACATATACAGGAAGGAAGTCAACTAAAATACCACTCATTTCCATTGACTATACATAAATCTTTTGCTTCGTAGCCAGCACCTATTGACTGGGATGGTGCATGCCAAGTTTGGATTAAGTTTAAAGCATATTTTTTATGTTTTATTCTTTGAAGTTTGCTATAAGCTTATTTACTTAGTTTAGAGCGAACGGTACATTGAGTACACTTAACTATTTATAGCTCTTTGCTTTGTTTGCTTGCTACGAGTCTACGAGAGTGCGTAGTCGCCAATTTCGCCATTTTTTCGCTGCGTAGCGTAATCGTAGCACGGGTATATTGCTTTAGGCAACATACTTTGGACAGCCACGAATTATAAACTGGATCACCTACAGTTTATATGCTAAACTAGTATGATGCAAGTGTCGTATAGTATGACAAATAGATTAATGAATGTACAATGTTTTAATACATTTTTTTTTATTGTGGGGTTCTACCTTACCAAATTATAATATGTTGTAGATTGGTTAAATTGAATGGAATAAGGAACCTTAACACTACAATTTAATTACTATAATACAGCGTGAGAAAAGCTCGGACGATGTAAGAATTAATTTAAGTTATGGCCTAAGGAAACATAAAATGTCGGCAGTGGTCGAGTAATTAGAAGTCAAATTTGAGTGAAGTCGAGAGGCGTGGAGGGTCCGCGACGCGGAAGTCACCCGCGTTACTTTAATTATGCTATAGCGCCACTGTACAAAAAACCTCCAACATCTGGAAATGCAAATACCTAATTCACGTTCGCCGTCATACCATTCGTACTTAGCATTATCATTACAAAACAATAAGAGATCTACACTTATCGTCCGCCGCTTACAAAACTACAAGTCCTTGGAAGTTTGGAATGTTTCCTTCCGGCTTTACTCGTGCATATGTTTTTCGCGATTTAATATAAAACCTCGGATTTTATGGATCATTAATATAACTGGGTGAATGTAGTTAAATAAAATTAAAAGTAATCTTATTACCATAATATATTATAAGATTATTGACAACTAGATTGTATTTTGATACTCCATATAAAATATGATTAATGAGTGATCGTATCTGATTAGATACTGTTTTATATTCTTGGCTGCTTAGCGACTAATTTAAAGTGATTAGTGTGTAAAACTTTACTATCACGACTTATAATTACGTCTAACGAGTCAAATATATATCGTCTAATTTTAATAAAATGGTAAAAGTAGAACACTTGCATCAATTGATTGGAACCGAAAATGCTTCAAACATTTGCCGTCTACGAATTTTATTATAACGGCCATTAATTTATATTGCGTTACAGATAGCAAACGATTTAGACTTGGTTTTTTTACCGTTTTACATAATTACAAAATTATGCCTTATATTTATGAGTACATGTGTGTACCGGCCAGCCGGCGCGCCCACTCGGAGCGGCGAATAAGAGAATTAGAGGAGCACGCTTGATCGAGACGGACGGCCACAGATAATGTGTCATGTTCGTTTTTTAAGTAGCCAAATAACACTAACTAGTGAAGCAGATCGCTAATGGCCCGTCCGATATGATTCTTAATAGATTTGGTATCATGTACCCATACCATAGAAGGTATAATGGACTTTTGTTTGGATAAGTAAACGAACTAAAATCTTTGCTTATCGCTTAGGTCTAGTAGTATAGTTGCTTTAATGTAATTGAATGAATTTTATATTATGCTGGGTCAAATTAAAATGTAATTACTGTTTTTAATATAATTTGCTTCGTACTGATTGAAATGTCTACAATTTTACATCGTTGCACATCTCAACTAAACAGAAAAGCCCCCACATAATTATTAATATTATATTTTTGTAGAAGCTCTAATCTTCTGAAGATTCTAATCGGTGTAGATAATAATCACAATATTAGAAATATACGGATAGTAACGGCTTAATTAACCACCAATTTAGTTTGAGATAATTTTTGGTTGCTATATACGTACTAGATAATTACCTACGTACCGTATCATATTGGTATTGCTACCTGTAATATTGCAAGTAGTCATATGAAAACGCTCCGTACATATCAAGTATGTGATTGGCGTAACGAGAACAAGTACCGATTTGGTCAATAATCGCCATAAGTATAGTGAGTACTTTCGCGTACCGAATGCAATAATAATTGGAGGGTCCGATTTATCACATTGCTTTTCTCCGAAACGCCTGAACACTTCTTGTGCAAGCCCTTCACATCGTGCGCACGAAAATATCTCGAGGAGTCCATGCCGAGTTCACGTAATTATAGGTAGAAAAATACATGCATGGGAAGTTCCGACGAGATTTTTTTATCTCTCTTATTAATTCACTTAACCGTTTTAAGCCGTGCAAAAAATAAACAATCACAGTAGGTACCGAGTATTCTTTCTTTGAACTGACCCTTTGCTTTTGCACTATAAAACTTCATCTATAACGGGTGACACAAAGGATGGGTCAAGCTTTCACAGAGAAATAAACGTTGCTTCCCACACTGGTCATTCACGGGTACCGGTCATCGGTGGTCATCGAATGTTTAGTTTACACATTGTCTCCTCAGTAAAAAACAACCCTTTTCATTTTGAATGGATTATATCTTTTGAAATACTGCTAGACGGACTTGGGAGTGCGACACCCCTTTAAATTGTGCAACCAGCCATTCATCTTCTAATATGCAGGTAGACACTTGGTGTAGCATTACAAAATTATTTTTCAAATTGTACCCGATGGTACTGGCCGATCGTAGCAGTGCTTCGTAATACCTACTTAGGTAGGAACGGTTTCTTATTTAGTCAGACTTTTTCAATAAAAATAACTGATACGGAATTATGTTATTAGGTTTTTTTACGTGTCATGTATTAGTATCAGGTAATTAAAGAAACCCAATCAAAAATATATAATTAAAGAAAAAAATAAAAAAATGTCAATGAGATGGTGCTGACCGGAAAAACTGACAGACAAAAAATCCAAGTGGATTTTATACAATAAGAATCTAAATATTTTGGATTCTTGTTGCATCTTTTCGAATTTATTGTACTTATCAACAATATACCTACATACATACTTGAGCAGGCACCAAGTGAGATAGGGAAATCGTCGCACAACCTACCTAAAGAGCTAGACTTTTAGAATACGACCATCAATCTGCCGTGATTATTTAAGGTTGGGATTAAAGGTACAAGTTCAAGCAACTGCCAGCTACATGGTGCGGTAGTTTAGGTACCCTGTGATCAATGTAGCTTTCTGAGAGTCGAGGCAGGGCGCGGACGCAGGCGGCGGGGGTAGGCGGGGCGCCGTGTGTGATGCTGCTATACACCACGCGCTGTATCGACACTCGGAGAAAGTCGACGTGATCATGATAAGCCACCAGCCGACGATAAATTTATGCGCCCTTTGTTTCTTTTCAGCGATTTATCAAAAAAGACCCCCTTTGTGTACACGTGACGATCTATGTTCTCCTGAGGAACACTACAAGCGGGTCAAACGGTCACGGTTTGTGTATTGTTCAGCTGTATTTATAGTGAAATTATACGAGAACACACTGACTGGTAGGTACCTATAGGATGAGCCCGACAAACTCAGCAGATGAAGCGCTACTTAGCGTTCCAGCAGGCATACTAATATAAGCAGTCAGGCTCAACGCGCACTGTTATTACCGAGAGGAACCCGCTGTAACAAGATAAGCAACAGAGTAGAATAATAATAAAAACCGTAATGTATCGAGTGCCGTAAATTGCTTGTTTTGTTCACATAGGCCGCGGGCGGATCAATTTGACCCTTATCGAGAAAATAACCGACGAAAGCGCAGTCCTATTAACTGCGTCGAGAAAAAATTAATTGTTCGTGATTATGGATTGTGGATAATTGATTGTCGGCGAGGACGGGATGTGTCGCGGCCATCCTCCCTCGGTGTTAAATTGCGGCGACTGTCTTCTTATAACCGCGAGTAAGCGCTTACTAATAAATGGACTATGTCAACGTAATATGTTAGTACTATTAATGTGTGCCTGTTCGGCGCCATTCGAATTTGTAAAATACTAAATAAATTGCGTTTACCATAAAAGGGAACGCTGTAGTGACTCAGACACAGATGATAAACAGACTTAGCATAATTGTTGCAGCGTCATATGAATGCACAAAGTACGAGCGCCTTCGAGCTTCTACGATAAAAATGTTTACGGACAAACGTTTCTGGAAGCTCGTATAGGCAATAATTTTTTTACTATCAGGGCTCTGACTCTGATCGCTGACAAATAAAAGGAAGTTGACATGTTGCAGAGTCACTGCAAGTTTAAATAATTCCTATGGACTGGCCTGCATGTATCTACCTACTTTTCACATCAGGATTTATCTATCAATAGTTTCCAGAACTGGCTAATTTTTCAATCGACCGATAATTTTTATTCGTGGTATAAATTGACGTCTGACAGTTTTTGTATGGAAGAACTGTCAAAGATTCAAAATTATTCCTCCGATAAAGTTATCTGGTGTTGGAAAATCAGCCCATAGTAAGCTTAATCAAAAACAAATCCTTGCAAGAAAACAGAAATAATGTAAATATACAAGTTGCTCGCCCCGACTGTCTGGCTGACCTCTAAGAAAGTCACTGTAACACTGGACAAGCTCAATAAAGACTAAATTTCAAATAGTACGCACTTATTGTCACAACCTAGAACAACAGTGATGCCATTCACGTTAATTAACTCATTATTTATTATCCTCGGATCACTCATAGGTATTCACGATACATAAAGTATGATGCATTACTTTATGTATCGTGAATACCTATGAGTGATCCGAGGATAATAAATAATGAGTTAATTTGGATATAGTTAAAAGATGAAATATAATGAAAACTCGTGTTTTTATCTTTTAATGAAATTTTAAGAAAACTTGTCGTCTTTAGACATTAATTTTACTTAGCAGGTGCCTTCGTTGAAATTGTTTTAAATCAATAAGTATGTAGATGTCGCTGGAAATATTATAAAGGAGTTTTAAATACCTGGAGCTTGACTTATTCAAGCCGTAAGGGTTATAAGCATCCACGATACAGTTATGTATCTGAGACGAGTTTTATTTATATTGAAGCAACGTTAAAGATGTAGATTATTGCATCATTGCGAGGTGAATTGACTTCCAGACTCTTAGCATCTCAGTTTATTCTAGGAATTCGCTCCGTGTAGGTAAAACTCAGTTTACTTAGATTACTTAGTCAACTATGTAGATATACACACGTGTACTAGGAGTGAACAACCCACATTATACGATTATTATCAACTAGCACACGGTTGGTGTGCATACGAACAATATCATTAATTGCCACAATAGTTTACAATACAGACTATTTATACCATTTGGCACACAAACGTGGAAGGTTCAGATAAAATACGATTTCGTGACCAGAACCGTGAAGTATTCGTTCAGCATGTTCGTATTTCAAAACTTATAACAATATCAGCCAGCAGTTACTTTAATACAGACACTTGTACTAGCTCTAAATTACACGTAATAATCATAATTAACGGGAGTTCTGCGCATATACTATGCACCACGATTAATAAAGTGTAAAGCAAAATTATTTGTAGGCGAGTACTCAACTCAACATAAATGTTAAATTGATCCTATTTTATGGAACTCGCCCGTCGTGTACGTAAGTACACTAGTTATGCAGGCTTTGCTATGCACAAAGAATGCAAGAGTCTAATATCTTTCTCGTAAACTTTGTTGCTAACGTTTTCGATATTCACAGAAATCATAAAGGTAATTTCCACACTAATAGTGTCATGAATTCTTAAACAGCTTCCTAACGGGCGACGTCGATAAACACGCGCACGTTTATGACAAAGTAATCGAAGTCGAATTGTTAATTGCGTACGTCGAATGAATTTAAAAATGCATGGCATTTAAATGCCAACTCGGCCGCCATTTTAGTTCGACGCGAGAGAGACTATCACCTTGAACACGACTTAAATCTGACAGCCTCGAATGTCACTCTCGCCCGAACCAATTAAAATAAAATTAAAGTATCGCTAGTTTTTGTCGCGTTGTTCGTTGTTTGTGTTCGAAATATTTGTTTCACGTAGGTACTGTATTGTTTTTTTTATCAATACATTCTAACACCGCATTGTTTGACGTTTCCACAGAAAGATAGGTACTCAAGTATGTAGACTGTGGCTCGATATAATACCAACTGTAAGGAAGTAACCAATAATGATATCGCAGAACAGCTATTGCAAAATAGGAATGCATAAACTCAATAGCAAATGTAAAAAAAAAACTAAGTTTAGGTTGGTTACTAATTCAAGCTCTGTTTTGAACTTCTTTGTATACGGACCAGGCAAAAAAGAGGAAAATTACTAAATAACGTTACAATCATGTCACATAACGAACAACGAGGCAATAATAATAAATGTACATATACAGATAGTACAGGCATGCGCGTTGCGCATTGCGTATGTGTTACAAGTTGCGAAAGTTTTATGGAGCGAGAACAAGGCGGGCAGATCTGAAAAATAAGTTTATAACATACAGTTACGGCAAGTGATTGAGAGATAAGTTTCCAGAACACCTTAAGCAGTAAAAAAAGTGTGACGGTGCACTAACACTGCTTCATTCATCTGAAGATAGCCATCGTTTCTTTCTCAGTACCGCTAAATTACATTTCTAGTAGCCGTGTAGCGCGTTTACGAGGCACTTTGAAGATGCTACGGTGTGTCCGTAATGGCTATTGCAATATTATACGGTCAGATGCCCGGCTGATATCAACGTATTCTCTACTGTATAATTTTTGTCCTCAGAAGATACCATACACAGGGTCAAAGAAAATTGTAGGGGGTACATCGTATGATGCCTAACATTTGCCGCTTATCAAACATCTAAGTTTTCTTAGAAAACGAGGACATTATGTTACACTGACGAGACCTGCCGCTTTACAACTTTTTAGTGTTTATCGTTAAACATAAAAAATCTGTGATAGTGATAGGTGCCGTTAGCGTGTTGCTTAGCTATAAACTTTTGTTATAATTAATTTTGTGAATATTCTATACATTTATATCCATTTCTGTCATCCTCGGTCAACAACTGGAATTTCATCCAGCAGATAAGGCTGAAACTACTCGTATACTAACAGAGATGAGTTGAGCTTTGTTATCTGCTCCGCACATATTCTTCGGTAGCCGTCACTCATTCGAGAGCAACCGCAGAGCACGAGTATTAATATCTACTCGAACCTTTATTCTATGAACCAGATACTTATCTCGGAAGCTATGTTTGAACTCAATTATTTATGACTTACCTCCACGTATGACAGTTGCATTACGAAAGCCAGTATCGTAAAGTAAGCTCAAACAATCTAAATGAATCAGACTAGTTACCTACTGAATGTAAATGATTCAAAAGTAGAACAAAGTTGAATTATAAGTCAATTTTCGTCTAACAAATGTAATGTAAATACGAGCCATTAATCTTACGTAACGAAAACTCGATTTGCCGTTTATGAGACACAATAGCAGAACAATAGCGCTTGGCCTTATTTGAAATAACGACTATCAGCACATAGCTCCCGCCCCCCTTTATATATGATATTGTTGACTAGACAGTTTCATATGAAACTACTGAATAATAATCTGATCAAACGACAGTTTTAATTTTACGATGTCAATATCCTCAGGCAGTAATTTTAAGATCGTGCTCGTAAACAGACAAATTACAGTCACTCTAGACGTAGACGAAATAAAATGTTTTGCAATCAGAAGAATAAGTGCGGAAGCGATCAACTTTGGGATCACTGATTAATCAATCATAAATGCTATCGTAAAACTGTGATACCCAAATGAACGCCGGCGGCGACGCGGGCGCACGCAGCGGGCAGAGCCCGACGCTACATTACACCTCTGTGTTGCTATAAAATTTATGAGGGCTCTATTTTGGAAGCTAATTAAAAAAAAATGTGATAGCCGTTAGAAAAGTCCGATCGTGAGAGAGTGATAAAACTTTTGGGCAAGTAATTTGAGGTGTAGGTATATACTGCACCATAATTAGCATCGATATTACTTAGTATATTTTATTTCAATTAGTCTTTGACAAGACGACATCCGTTTGGAAGTAGACGAATACCTATTAGTATGAAAGTTATAGGTGCCAAAGTATTAATGAGGCGCATGTCCAATCAATAGAGAATTTAAACGGGACTCAACACAGCAATATTTATAGTGACCCGGCGCTGCACGGTCAGGCCGCTTATCATGGACACCACGACTCACGGAAACCTCCGCGGTAGTTAGTGCTCACTGTAAAATACGATCTATGATGGCTGGGGCATCTGTTTAAAATAACAAATACAGTAAATATTGTATAAAGCTCGTATTGTATAAAGCTATTAAATAAAATCATATTAAATAAAAAAAAGCTTTCATAGGTATGAAACTACTTTATTAAAGAAAGGTAGTACAACTAATGAGGAACGTTTCGAACGTTGTCATAAAATTCGTTTTTATAATTGGATGATTTTATGAGTTTGTGCGTGCTAGGTCAAATTCTCAGAAAATTAACATAGGAGATTAGCAAGATCGATTAGGCATCAAGCAAATAAAGACATAACTGTCAATAAGATGACGAACTAACTTTTATATTCATCAATAAATCCAATCAAAGTTCAAACATGTCGGTGACTCCTAGCCAGTCCTAGCGAACCCGATCTTTTAGTTACAAACATTTAGTTCTAGCTGCACAGCGTAGCTTCATTATTCAAATTGTTCTGAAAAGTTGTCAGATAATAACTTACAGTGTCGTTTAATTCACTCATTGCATACAATCTTTAGAAAACTTAAAGATATATTTTAACATTAGTTATCGATCCAAAACGAATTCGTTTCTAATATATTGTCTCATTAATTACAGAGCCGCGTCGACATGAATGAATTGCGAGCCTGATGCAGAATCTACGTCTCGGAACTTAGTCACGCAATTATTCCAGGCGGACTCAAACGTGCGCCGATTATCGAAACTTAAGATTTCTATTACACATGAAATAATTTGCATATAATCAGCAGAGAATAAAACAAGAACTGGATAGCGGCACCTACGTAGAAATGCTTACACCTTAACCTTATCATATACGTTTACTCGAAAAGCTATCGCCGCTACGTATTAATCAAACATCGTCCAACGGCTAACTTACAATCGTATCGAATCACTATCGAATGGAATAAATTTATTTAATGAGCCATCTAAGTGGGTCGTTTAAAGCTTTGTAATAACCGAATCACGTTCGTTTTTCACTCCACGACCTTACAACGGTGACGAATGGTGACAACATGCAGCACTCGATCTTCCGAGATTTATGCTCGGAGTAAATTAGCGCGAAGGGCGGAACGGGGCCCGAGCATAGCGCCATAGACGAGCGACAGTCGCGTGCTTGCGGTGACCTATCACTACAGCGATCTGCTTGATACGCGACATGCGCCCGCGCTTGCACTTTGCTCGACATTACAAATGGCACCTCCCACAATGTCATACAATTGGAGCCAAAGTCGTGTGTAGGACTGATAGTCATCGACTGACATGCCTACAAGTTAATGCCTCCTTCGAGTTGTTTTAAACACAAAGAACATTTCAAATATTTAATAACAGCTTTGTTGATGGTCTATACATATTTTACAGAACAAAACAATGAGTTTGCATTAAAATATCCTCGTATAATGTAATAAGATAGGGAAGGTAATAAACGGAATGATTCAATAAATTGTTGTTTTTACATGACCGTAACGAATTCAATTCCAAAAAACTATTTTATTAATAAGTCGATGACATTTTGTGGTTAAAAAACGAGTAAACATCAGACTATTTATTTCGTAGAATTTTCGTAGGCTTTTCGTAGCTTTTTCGTAGACACCCTTTAAAATCCTAAATTGTGAAAATACTGAAGACGAGTGCAGTGTACTGCGTAGCTGGAACATTATTTGCTGTTAGGCGTGGATTATGACATTAGCTACCACTCTAATAAATGGGATTTTGAGTAAAAAATATAAATCTACCAGATTGCAATTTGCTTCACAAGTAATGGTCATGCTTTTTTTAACTTATCTACTGGTAATACGTTGAAAGGATCATTTATTATTCATTGATACATTATACTCCATTATGATAGATCCATGCTACTATTTATTGATTTAATTATGTACCTGCACAAAACACTTAAAAGTAATAATTATGAAGATTATTATATACAAGGATTTATAGAGAAGGACAGGAGAAACGTTAAAAAATTAAAATATATCAAAAATGTCTTTCAACAGCCAGCGACAGGGTTTAGGATTGAGGATCAATATTAACAGATATGTACATGAATAAAAAAATGATTTGCCGCGTGATAATATTCACTTGCCATATGTATATATTTCCAATGATTTTACGATTAAGCAATAAGAAATTATTTCCGTTTTTTTCTTTGTTATAACATACTTTCCCACTGCTGGGCAAAGGCCGATATCTCAACATAATAAATTAAAAGGTTCTGTTCTACATGGAATATTCAGGTTGTCTATTTGTAACAGACCTCAAGGCATCATTTTGAATTACTTTAAACCAACTGGTGCGCAGGTTCCGATTCTTCCCAAATTACAGTGCTATTGGTCACCGGTGCGTGGTTACTTAGGAGCAGCCCTGTATTCTTGGCCCTGCCCTTGCGAGTTCTTTTATGAGTGCTAATTAAGCTTCTTGTTTCTCGAGCTCACTCTCGATCCTGAAACTAATTATTAGTTCTCTGTGAACTTTTTATCTGCCGCCCACGAACAATGGAAACGTGACTGTACTGGCGATCTCGCCGATGTATTATTACTGCTGGGTCCTCTGCGTTGACCAGTACGTACCTGTGGGATTCAGATGGAGATACATAGCATCCATTTATTACATTGACTGTACAGCATGCGTACAGAATAAGAGCCGTATGTAATGTACATTCTCTTCATTCGATAAGGAAATACCACAAACCTATAAATATATAACTATTAAAAACAACTTTTGAAACATGATATTCTCCTTCGGAACTTAAAATATTGGCAATATTGCAAAAGGCACTAAAACAACCGTCACATTGACTCTTTACAGCGTTCACTTCGGAGTCGATCGCCGAAATATCGAGAAATACTTCGTTATCTGCGAAAAGTATATCAACAAATCTTTTGCAATAAGATTCATTGTATTGAATCGTAACAGATTGGTAATTTTGTCCTTTGTTTGTATTGATTTTACCTAAAGCCTGTTTTCACATTTTTGTTTTCGATTTTTGCAGAACCGTGCACTGGCTTTTTTTATAACTTACCTCAATAAGAATTGCAATCTTAACCGTGCATAAATTAAGTTTGGCTGTTATGTAATTTAATTGGTTTCAAGTGCTTTAGTGAACATTTTTGCGGAACGCCGGACACATTTGGAGCGAACTGAATATGCAAGCACTGAGGGGACTGCGCCGTTGCCACTGGCGTTAATAAAATACGAACAGCGAATCGCTATAAAACCGTCTTAGCCACGGGTTCAAATAACGACTGTCAATAAAACGTTTATGGTAGTGTGTACTGAATGACCATAAATTGTAAAGATTAAGGTCAATAACGCGATGGATATGATAACTGCTAAGAAAACGTAAAGCACGGTTTAGTTCATGCGCACCTTAGTGCACTGTGTGCCGGGCTCAGGTGTCAGCGCGATATGCGCTGTGTAGGTACGTACTTACGATGACGATAAAGTATCGTAGGTACTCGCTTATAAAGTTATAATAGACACCAATTATAGAGTTTCCGGTGCAATTTAATAGTCTAATAATATCTCGAACTATTACATGCGAATTAAGCATGCTTAATAGGTTTCTGTAGATACTGATTTTATAAATAATTTAAAGGGTAAAATAGAACCCGGTAAAATATATCTTATTGTGTGTCCTTCTACGGCCATGGACTACGGTGGCGTGCCTAAACAATACCTGTCCTACTAGGTACAACTCCAGTAGGTAGGTAAGGTACCTACATTAATTTCGACCATTGGTTTATTTTTGTATAGGCAGGTACCTAGGTGTCTAGAGGAATAGGGTGGTTTTAACGAGATGAAATTGTACCTGACCGAAGTGTTGCTTAGAGATATTACTGTACTTGTCTTTTATTATGTTACCTAGATAATAACTCATTTCTAAAGTATATTTTTGGTGTGGACAAAGACCTCAGTCCAATCCAACAAGACCATCATTAGATTACATTATGTAATGAATAGATATACTTGAATCAATAATAGATTTAAAGTCGATTTTTCAATCTTCAGAGAACAAAAGTTATGGCTTGAGAGCTTTTGTATAGAAAGAGACAAATCGCCATATTTATTCTTCATAAAAGTTTTCTGACGATTGTAAACTCGGCCCCTAATGATCTTAATTAATATCCAAGTTCCTTCTTAAATTTTAGATGAGTAGGTAAGTAGGTATAAATTATGCGAACAACGATGGCTTTAATAATAAATCAAACTATATCACGTCACTCGTCAGTAATAAATTTTATTACCAAAATAATGTGGTAGCATAGACTATGAACCGTATAGGTACGAGTATTATGTTCCATAAATTGAAATAGACGTTGTCTTGTTTTCTCAATCGATGTTTAAAATGCTACACGTAGCGCCACCTGTTGCCGAATAAGAGAACTACAACGATGTCCATGCACGCGAGAGACATCTATGATGGCTATGGTGAAACTTTCACTTGTATATAGTACCACGCTATCGTCAAAAAGTGGTACACTAAAAAGCTTTTGGTTTTATGAACGACTTTTAAACTTCACCTAAGTAGCCTGTTTGATTTAGGTGCAAAAAGAAATCATGGTATTTACGCTTCAAAGTATCTGGGGATGCGAAAGACAAAAATGTGACTGTGGTGCGAAATTAAATTGGGTAGGCAGGTATTATTATCCATAGAAAACCTACTTGGTTGAGTTCGTAATTAAATACCAATTATACTAATATAGAACTTAACCTAATAGATACTAGAGAGAAGACAGTAACATCCACATTTACGGTAAGTAGCTTACATGCCGGGGTAGGTATTCTCTTTAACAATCCCACAAAAAAGTCACGGCACAATGAGGAAAATGCCTTTACTTTTTACCTAATGACTGTATCAATCATTCAGTGGCTAAGTTTCACCGCTTATTGGGTAAATGCCTAGGTACTAAATTATGCTGGGGCCTATATCCTCTTAGTATATAAAAATAAAACGCATTGTTAAGCCAGCCATTGATTGGCGGAGGAAGACAAGTCTGTCGCGGTCACCGCCGTAAATATGCTGACCACGTCCACTATTGTTTTAAATAAAATGCTATCTGTAGGTACAAAAACGAATACACTGACGGACCGCACCATCTCGTTAAACCCCTTCGGTTGTACGCGTCCTCATTCAGCATTTTGAGTCATCAATTTATACTGCTCTTCCTAATCAGATAGTTAGTTGGTAAATTCTTTTAAAATAATCACACCGTATCTCTACATTTTCGAGTTATTACCATATCACACATCTATAAACTTACTATAATAACAGGGACATTAAAATTCAGAGTAAACAAGAAATAATGTGCCATTCAAAACTTTTACAGTGATATCCAATAGCGAATGGAAGAATATATCGTTATTTTACAATCATACCTGACACCACTCTACAAGATATCTGCAATCGATTCTCGGTTTATAGCACTTCGACATTCAGTTTTTTTCTGCTTACCGTATAACTAGTGTCCGTAATAGGGAGGGCGATGCTACTGAGCCACTATGAATATTTCGAGGAATACACGTAGGTACCTATTAATTCTAGAGTCGCATAGTTCGATTTATGTTACTGGAACTTAACGAAATGTATGAAATACTGACGTAGTTCTTCGTAATTGTGTCCCGATTAGTACTGGCCTCGATACAATATGCGAGCAAAAACAATGATCCGAAAAAGGCGACAAAATTAATTATCGCGAGAGCAGAGCCTTCGGAACCGGTGTCTTCATTCTTGATGGAGCTGCGCTTTTTTGCCAAACAGGCAATCAGTCAATAGCCCATCTACCTACAGCATGCACAAATACGTTCATACAAGCAGTACTATGGCTGGTAGGTACCATAAAACTCTAGCAGCTCATTTTATGGTTGGAAAGAGAAATCTTTTTAAAACTTATGATAGTACCTACCCTATTATCGTCCAAGATATTCAAAAAGTTTAATCAAACTAAATAGCATGTTGGAACAAATTCATATTTAATCAACGGGTACTCTTATTAATAGTCGTAAAGTATTGTTGGTAGGTAGTTAACATCTTTAAATTATCTCTATACAGCGAAGAGAGTGATAATTATAGCATTCAAGTGTCGAATAAATTCCGCGTCAACAGAGCTTGTCTGGTATAGAGATGCATTACGCTATAATTATTTCCTTTAAAGGTAAATGCATCACGAAATAACTGTTAGCTATGGTGTTAAAACAATTTTTTGTACATTAAATAAACGATAGGCTCTTTGCAAAAGTATTCCCTTACCCAGCCTCACTTATATCAACTGCTGCCTACCGGTGTTACTAATACGACTAACGTTGTGATAACACTAACTGATAACAACATTAGCAACCTCATAAACACTGATCAAATATTGACTACGTGTGAGACCTATGACCCAATTAACAATAGCATAGCCTGCCTGAATCTAAAGACAAACATGTTTTTAGCATATTGTAGTTATACTTAGTGATAAATAATTGATTTAATTACAATAATATCAACTTATAAATAGCGCATTTTTTCAATACTTGAATGGTTTAATTAGCATGGTACCTACCTAAGTAAGTACTCGTTAATAAAAAAGTAATTACTGTGGTTGTTTTTTTGTTTATTATATAGGTACATATCTTCATTTCTGTAAAAGGTATCAATTTTGGTTAATTATAAATGTAGATTCTCGAAGCAGGATCGCGAAATACCGGGATCCCGCACATTTTTTGCGAGACTAATCCATAAATTATGCGGAATCCCGCGGGGTCTGCGGGATCTTGCTTGTTTTTAGTCAGATACATCACTGATGTCACTTTAGGGCAAACTTAAACTAAGTATGACAAGATTGTAAGCTGCTTACATCCTTGAGCCTTGAGCTTTTAGAGGTAGTAGGCAGTCCTGAAGTTTTATCAAGAAAAGAGTTGTTTTTTTTTTAGTCGACTGGAACATAGGCTCAGGTTTACCCCCAAATGCCCCCAATTCACCTATAACTTGCGCAAGGAGAGCCCTTTATCAGGAACCGTTTATCGTTTATTTTAGTAACCGGAAAAACCATGAATATAATAACTTGTATATGTATTGTTTTTGTTTTTTTTCCAAAATCTTTCCGAGATCTCAATAAAAGGAACTGGCCAAGTGCGTGTTGGACCACGCACAATGAAGAGTTCCGTAGTTGGAATGAATGTATCCCAAGAACAAACTTAACATTGTAGTTGAAAATCATGTTCTCCCATACATGCAAATGTAAGTTGGTCGACTATTATTCTTAAACTTGTAAAGCCTACTTAGCTGTGATAGTTTTCCTTTTAACTTCGTTATATACCTATACTACTACCGTGAATTTTTTCACATATCCAAAAACAACCATTTAGCTGGCAGGAGGGGGACAATTGACTAACAAAAATTAAAACTTTAAAGCTTAATGTTTCACAAACGCATCCCTGAGTAGAAAAATTGTTTGAAAGACTTGTCCAACGATACCCCACATTATGGAGAAGACGAGAAAAAACAACATCCCAATTTACGTGTAGACGAGGTACCCTAAAAAAATTGTGTTTCAAGATTTTGTTTTACCACTTTGTCGGCGTGATTAATATGTATATACATACCAAATTATAGGTTTCTAGTGCTAAGACTCTCTGAGCTAAGCTGCGGATTGGCGGACAGACGGACATGGCCAAACTATAAGGGTTCTTTGTTGACTACGGAACCCTGAAAACTGGTAATTCAATCGGCCTCACACACACATTCAGTTGGTAAACGAACACTTGATGACTATGTTGCAGTCAAAATCCGAGTTAACAATCGTATGAAGTTGTAGGTATACCAAAAATAAACGGTCTTCTCAAAAACTACTATCAATTAAATATTTTTTTAACCGACCCTGTAAATACAAAGGCAACATTTAAGTAAATCGCATAATATTCACCTTATAACTTATAATTAGCCAGTGTTTCAAAACTTCTGTCTCAGGGGAGTTAAACATTCTGAATGCGCGTGCGTTGCAAAAGTCGCCTATTATACGTAATTATGCGGCCGCATAAACCGAGCACTTTGCTGCTCAAGCCCCAATTACACTTAGCGGGCCTCTTAATATTGTTCATTATGCTAAGGAAATGACAAGATTTTGCTAGAATCCATTATCCTTATAAAGACGTTGCGTACATATACGCTTCTTGCGATCGATCAGATAAAAACGCATTCAATCAATATAGCTACTCCTATTATGGTAATTCGTAGATCAAATCTTAACTTCTAAGCTTGGACTGAGACTATAATAAAAGGCTTAGAGAAACTATTTCCAACGGTTTGTATTAATTACAGAAAATAGTTTTTAATCTTTGTTATATTACTCAGCCAAGATTCTAATTTTTGATTTTTTTTTTCAACTCAAACGAGATAATCTGTTTTACGCCTCTTCTCATTAAGCCGCAAGCCATCAAAACTTATTAAAGAAAAGCTATATTTGTGTCTTAAGACAAATTAGCTTCAAGTTAATTGATCAACAAATCTCTTACAAATCAATTGGGTTAAAAATTCGATAATTTCGAATAACCTACTT
This sequence comes from Apamea epomidion, assembly GCA_947507525.1. Taxonomy (NCBI): domain Eukaryota; kingdom Metazoa; phylum Arthropoda; class Insecta; order Lepidoptera; family Noctuidae; genus Apamea; species Apamea epomidion. The sequence goes on from OX382225.1 coordinate 11,564,742, forward strand.
AATTGGTTTGATGTTAGAGACATTTTCGTCATTCACGTCTTCGTAATATATACAGTCTTAAACCAAGTTGTTAGAAGTTTTGAATCGTTTGTGTGTAAACCGCCAAAAATGCATAAGGATAAATTACAACAAAAAAAACACGCACACTTCAGGTCACGTTGAATAATGATAAGTAATGATACAATGGTTTCAAATAGATACGTTAGTAGGCTTATGGAATAAGTAGTTTTAGATATGTACCTACCTATTATTGGAATGGGAATCGTATATTTACTGCGTGACATGGGTCGATACCCACTTGGTCGGTTTTTATTTTAAGCTATTTCTAACTTAATCTTCTAAAAAAGTCGCAACTTGGTAAAACAGTCAAAAACTTCCTGCATATGGAGGAAAGTCTAGACAAAAGTGTTTTCCTGGTAGATCCGTCAAGTAAACTACTGCATCATGTAGCTATGTAGCACATGCGTAGTAGGTAATATTTTAACTTAAAAAAAAGATAATCATTTGTAATTCCTTCAAAACATTTTGTAGGAATTACAAATGCTTATCTTACCTTGTTGGTGTTGATTGTACTCAAGTTATCTTTATAGAATCTCTATCTATAAAGAAAGCTTATTTTTTTCTTTCTTTGACAAGAACGCTTAACAAATATAAAATATTAATTAGATAGGTTGTTTATCAATGATCCTGTTTAGTTCGCTAGGTATATTAATAGAGCTGCCTGCACCTACAAGTCTACAACCATTTATGATATGAGACTGTTTCGCTGAATCATTTCATAGTTCATCGACACTAACATATTAAACGTTCAAACTTTAATCATATAACTTCCTGCAGATTATTGAGCATGTTTAGTGATTTATAGCTCTTCTTAAATAGAAAAGTTGGCTGTTAATTAAGACTGTGGTTTTTTAAACCATTTAACTGGAAGAGAAACTTAGTACGACAGTCACAGCGGCGCAGTCATGTAGTTTTCATGATCCACCGCACACATTAACGGTAAAGCTATTTTTGTTCAAGCGATCACCAATCAGTTTAATATAATATACACTGATTACCCATTTATTTATAAGACAAAGTTTGTATACAAAGATTATCGAGCCCTCCAACCATTATATGTTATCGCGTTGCCCTTTTCGCAGCAGATATACCTACATAAACATAAACCTTTCGATGAATAAAATACGACATTATTTTTAAAATTTGCAATCCTAATAAATCTATAAAGTGTTTATTTATGTTCACAAAACGTCTTACTAAAAGAACAAGACATTTGATCAGGTACCGAAATTAATTATTTTGAATACAAGGACGAGGTAAGTTAACAAGATAATCTACGTTTTTTACCCTCAATACGAAGCCATCAGATTATCAACACGACGTGATCGATCAAACATAGGTCAGACAAGATTTCGAACTTTACCCTTGGAACTTCAACGCAGTGAGGGCGTTGAAGTTCGTAGAGAACATCCTTTTAAAGGGTAGTTTTGAAAAATGTTTGATTACGATCTTTTTTATTTACCTAGATAATTATTTGTACTACCAGTTTATAAACCCAAGAAAAAGGTTTCGTACAAACGAAATTCCCCTTCTAGAATTCGTAGAATTTCCCAAAATCCTTTTTTAGTGGTTCACAGGTTCTAATAAATTTTTTAATACTCTGAGCGGTTTGGGCTGCTGGGTGATGATGTCTCATTGCCTTTTATATAAAAACTGCATTAACAGCCGAATTTAAATACAATAAGATCATGATTTAGTAGTTAAAACGAGACATCTTTTATACACCAATTTATTGAATTTCATGCAAGTTGCTATCACTTGTATAATCGTTTTACTTCACGCATTTATAACCAAATCCATTACGAATCTAACATTGCAGATTGCATGTATGTTGGATCAGGTATAAATACAGAACCTGTTGGTTTTACATCTATGTATGCAGTTTAAAAATAAATTTTATCTGCTTACTTGGAGTGAGTTCAGCTTAAAAGGGTGTAGTTAAATGACGCAGGACGTCATTCGTGGCGACTACCGCGACTCTAATCTCCATCAGCTACTGCCATTGCGCTCCGTTAAGCTAAAATTCCCACAGAGCGTCGGAAATAACAAATAATTTTATTTGTTTATTGCAAAACACGTCAATAAACAGACACTTCGCATCGGTCATATTCGTAAAAACTTCCACAAGCTACAATTTATTGCGTACGTAAGGATGCTAAACAATAATTAGGATATGCCTACCTATATAGGTAATGCCTAATAGGGTTAAGTGCATTCCGATTGTTCATAAAAAATATGTTTTTTTTAAATAATGGTCCGGCCACTGTGTCTTGACCCGTATTAAAAAAAAAAATTACCTGACAGTAAATAACGTCATCTATATATATTAGTTCAAATATGTCTTAAGTTTCCAAAAAAACTGTGAAGACATAAATTATGGATTCATAAAACATTTTCAATGATTAAATAATTAATGTTTACGTGTACGATCCACGGTCAAAACACGAGGCAAAAACTTCATACACGAACCGTCATGTCTAATTTTCGAAAAAGAATCAGTTATCTGACATGAAATCGTTTTTTTCACACGAAGGTCATTTATGAGCGTTATTAAATCTAAATTATAGCTTTAAAAGCAGAGTCGTAAACATTTCCCAAATTCAATATATTATTGACATAAAGCTTTAGTTAGCTAGCATCCATAATATTGAGTCAGTGGGAACATAAAAACACCTCCCGCGGCGCCAGCTTAATTAGCTATTTTGTGTTGTGCTAAATTATTGTTATGGAAATTGACTACAAAACCTGACAAAACTACTAAATAGACTTCAGCTAACCATTATTCATAATTAATAGCAACAAGAGAATACACCATAAATCGTTTCCATACTCTACACTTCATTTCACATTAGTTTTTGCATTGTGGCAAAACATACAAATATACACTGGGGAGTCTAACACTAACACACTTATTGAAATTAATAATTACTAATCAAATTATTTCTGGACAGCAAAAACAATCTAGCCTTTTCCCAACTATGTTGAGGCCGGCTTCCAGTCTAACCGTATGCAGCTGGATATCAGTATTTTACATCGAGCGACTGCCTATCTGACCTTCACAACCCAGTTACTGGGTAACACCTTGGTAAGCCTGATTGTCAGACATTCGGGCTTCTGACGACCCGTAACGACTGCCAAAGATCCACGATTGACAGCCGGGACCAACGACCTAACGTGCTTAACCTGATCGATCGACCAGTGCGGCTGTTATTACTTAGCCAGAGGCCATTTCTGGATAACATTATCTTCTAATCCAAAACTATTAATCCGTTATATCTCTTGGATTTTATATGTGACTGCAGCTTCACAACAACTTTGTGCAAGCTTGAACTAAAGGGTGAAACATACATTTTATATGAGCGTAAAGTAATAAGTGGACATTCCACTTTAGTTGAAGACTTAACGGAACTAACCGGAATACTCGCATCTCGTGGGGTGCATCAGAAAAATTATCGAGTTTATTATCGTATCGAAACCTGTTGCTTGTTAGAATACATCCAATACAGACAACTTACATTCATCATTCATCAAACATCGCGGATATTATTTTAATTATATCAAATTATACTTTTTAAGCCTCAGCTAGCAGTGACTAGAAAACATAATACCTACACCCATATGTTTTAACAGCCTCTCCGAAGTAAATTCATGATGCTGATGCCCTTGAACTCTTGATAATTTGCAGAAGTCATGGAGTTAATCATTTATCAAGAATAATAATATGAACGGATTTGCATAAAATACGTTTATATGAATAACATCAGATAAGAGATGATATTCTTTTAAATCGGCGTCTGCGAATGTCCCGATGGAACAGCGCAATAAAAATGGATGGCATCGGTGCTCTTCTACGTGGTGCAGATACAAATTGATGTTCCAGTATTTAATGAGGAACATTAGCGTGTGCAAGCTGTGGACGTGCCTCGGACCGATACCATTTGTGGCACTCATTACAACTTTTGACCAAGTACGGCAGTAACGGTGAGCGCTTTTCTTTCATGATTTGCAAAACTCATTTGCAAAAGTATTTCGCCATGTATTTATGTTTCGCTCTGTTTTCGCTTTTACTTTGTCTTTGTCTGTAAAGTATGATCGTATACTTTTTTGTATTATATCCATAGCTTACAAGGCAAGAAACTGAGATACGTTAGAGTTGTGCTTCAAGGCAGAATATTTTTTAAATTTTGTTTGCGCTTACATGCCCTTAACACAGAACCTTTTTGTCATAGCAACTGTTTCTGCCTTACATTGCTTCCCCGATATACTTTTTCATAAGAATTTTTACTTTTGAAATTGCATATCTGGTGTGTGTAAAAATATAACAATAAATATCACAAATAATTTTGTCTGCTCGCCACTCGATTTTGCATTTGTAAAGTTCAAGGTTTGAATATAAGTGTATAACGCAAATATTTGATTTTGTGGCTTTTGTTTTTGTTTAATTGTTTTATTATGTAAGTATCATGTTTTAAAATAAACATAAATAAATGTTCAATAAGATACCATTTTTTAAAGAAAATGTAAGTTTGGATATATACATATATACGTATACGAACGATGAACGTCTAAGTATATCTAAAATAGTAGGTACAAACATTACGAAAACTTGAATACCATAGCTATAATTATCAAGTTTGGAGCAGATAGGCATGAATGCGGTGCGACTTCCTCTTAAGAATGTCACATAACGTAACAGGTAGTACCTAGGTACATGAGTAGAAACGTAACTTCCTTCCACTTAATTCGTTGCGCACAGTACATAGTCATTGCGGAATTCTTAAAAGCAGGTTATTTAGCGAAATATGACATTCACTACTAATGAGACATTTCCGCAAACAATTAAGTAATTTGTAATAATGTTATAAAAAAATTAGCCGCTGTTTATTATTTCATTTTATTTATAGTTAGGTTATATTTATATTTGAGGTGAGTCCTCAGAAAATATTATTTATCCCTATGATGAGTAATATTTTCTATTTTACCTACTACGATACGTTCAGTTCCATCGTACAACAATGACATGTTAACTAATCGACTATATGGTTCACTCAGTTCACAAGAAAAATCTTATTTAAATAAATCTTTATTTATTTTGCAAACCTAAAGAATTTGGAACCTCTTCCCTTCGCCTTCTATATTGTTCTTGGCGGTGATTGTAACCTGATCTTAAGCCAGATGTTATCCAAATCCACACAACAAGCTAATAAATGATACAACCAATTTAATTAATTGTTCATATAGCCCTCACGCTAACTGTACTCTTTAAAGGGTGCACCGACTCACCGAGTGAGAGCCTCGACTGGAGAAAGTGCGCAAAGCCCTGTTATGGCGGCATTTCTCATTCCTCCGCCAGTGCCTTTTCTCCTATTATTCGCGTAAATATGTCACTTCGGTATTGCAAGTACAGCTATAATTTCTTATGCTGCAAGTTAAATATCAGTAGCACCATTCTTTAGATATTGGTACTAAAGATATCAACCTAACAATGTACGGTAGGTAATTGACCCGGAACTGTTGTATACAAAATTAATTGAAAACACTTTAAGTGTAAATAAGGTACGGTAATTACGATAGTGTTCAGACCCTAGAATAATAAACTTATCATATAACAAATGTTTACTTATTCAGTTTTGATGTTCTGAACAATGATGCGTGATAGATATACATTTCAATATAATTCATTAACTGTTACCTACTCGTATATCGCGAATAAATAACTCAGGAATGCTCCGTTCACTTTGTAAGGCGCAAATCACTAATTTAGTTCTAGTACCAAGAAAATCTTGTCCTAAAGATTACTTGCGGTGGTTACAAGATGCGCTTGAAACTATGGAAAGCGTGGTGAGCATCAACACAAGAGTGTGACCTCTGCGAGGCGCGCGCGGCAAGGTCACGAACGCGCGTGCGCGTCAGTCGTGACCCGCTCGCGCGCCTTGCCTAACACAACACTCTGCAATTTTCGTATCAATGAAAATGACAATAGAGTACACAATCATTTGTACTTAAATCTTAATACAATGTCTCGGCTGTATCTAATGCGACACCGGCGGTATTCTGGCTCGCTCCTAGGGCATATCGCCGCTTAATTCTAGACAAGCCAGATGCTTTTCTAAGGGCAACTGCATGCGTCATATAATCAATTCAATTCATATCGAACCATTTACTACATACCTTTTCTTTAATATTCATGACAAGATAGAACATTCCTTAATCGCGAATCGAGACGAGGTATGAATCTTATAAACGACTGAATTTTGATCACGTAGGTAAGTACCTACCGTCTCGATTTTTTGTATTAGAACAATTAGTAATTCTAAGTAAGAAGTTGCAATTAAGTTATGATCAGATTGCTATATACGGTTCTTCCTATCATTAACATAATAGGTTCTAACGTGCTTGTTCGCTATAATAAAATAACGAATTCGTTTTCCGCAACCAAAAATGAGTCAGTGCGAACCTACACCAAATAGCGACTCGCTGAGATCATAGACGGTTTTATTTGCTAAGTTTCATAATAACCTATATTGCTGTTAGAATATTTATAAGATATAAACATTCTAGCCTCTAAACAAACAACATTTTAGATAAGTATATCGTCATTACAGTACTGACTACACAAATGTTTTTCACCACAACATCATGAGTGGTATCTAAATACTTTTTAAAGACATGAAGTTATTGTACAGGGTGGCAGGGACATCGACACGCTAACTGTAGCCATTGGATTCAGCACATGTGTTTTCATCGGTTATTAAAAAAAAAATCTTCTGTTTCATAGAAAAGTGCAATACGTACGCGGTCAAAATGTATGGAACAGCAATATATTTTTTTTTTATAACTGACGAAAAATTTCAACGCTATGGGGTAAATAAACTCATATGCTGAATCCATGGTTAAAGTTTGCGCGATGTCACTGCTACCCTGTATGTAATAAGCATTGTGGTCTTTGAAAAGTATTTAGTTTTGTGTATTATATTAAAAAGGGGTATCTACATCGATACATCCAGTGCAGTGTGAAACCTCTAGAGTTATGAGTAACAGGGTTGAGCTCCTCATTCCCCATACAAAAAGGGAGGATCCTAAAAACTGTTGGCTGATGATAACTCTTGTAAATAGGTACTACATAGTCATATACTTACTACGTGGATAACATTTCTTGCGCGATGTAGCTTTTGAGTGACGTCAGATGTAGTTTGTATGTGGCAATATAGATGTCGCCACAAACCCAATGATACATACCCAGCTTCTCAGTATTTTTCATCTCATAAACCAGAACAAAGTTAAACTAAAAACAATAAAATTTCAACAGATGTGCGAAGCAATTGAATTCCTCCGAAGGCCATGAACTCGGGACCGAAGACAACGTAACACGAAATTATTGCACCTATGTGTATACAATTTGCACTTAGCTCATAAACTATCGACGTGTTGACTTGCGATGGGACTTGAGTTATATGAAGCCATTATGTTTATACCATTTCATTTCCTTTTTCATTTATTTCAAGCAACTAGGGCCCAACTTACATAAACGAGTACATAATAAAAGCTTGTAAAAATATAAAACTATTTAATATAAGTACCAATCACTCATTTATGGGTAGAAGTACGTTATCTACACATCAGACGAAACATGACGTACTAATATATATAATCTAATAGTGGTTATTGTAATCATGTCGACATTTTGCTTATTTCATTATAAGCTGACATAGAAGGAGAGCAGTTAGAAGTAACGGTTGATTGTCGTGTGCCTTATACGTTGGTGGTAGAAGAGAGATGGCCGGGAAAGGGATACATTATTCAAGGGGATCATTTACATCGCGACGCAGCGGACGTGGTGCATTGCAACTCCTTGTATGTGCGTCGGTGGCGCGTACGGAACCCACTGCGCCACACAAAAAACCTTCCATATTGCTCCTTGAGGCTTTCTTTTTTTTAATATACTCCAAGTATTCGCTTAATGATCCAACACAACCGCCATCCATAGGTTGCATTCAATTTAAAAGATAAACTTTATCTTTACCAAGTAGGTAGCCGATAAAAACTTTAAATATTCTTTCGTAGTGACCGTTCATAAAAAACGTAATTTATTTAACAATTAACGGTAAATTAAATATATACTTGGTGATTGATTTGTATAAAAAAGTAAATAACTAACAAAATGATTTTTTTTTATATAGTAGCACGTATATAAACATTAAATAATACGCTATCTAAGTAATGGACTAACCAACTAACGATGGCTATGGAGCTTGCACACAATCCCTAATTTATGGTTAGATAGACTACTAACATTACAATAAATGTACTGCGTACTTTATGCCGTAGTTAGAGGTTCTCCTAACAAAACACATTTAATTTATAATTTTCTAGGCAACTGAGAAATGATAACGTCTTTTCTTAGTCCGTTACTCATAAAGATTAAACCAACCTGTAATGGACGACGTATGGGTTACTAAGTTTTAATGAGTAGGTACTTAATACTTTTACTAATAAGATTTCATTATATACTTATTATCTTTATTTACTTATTCGGAGAGATGTGCCATCAAAAGAAACGTATCCATTATATTCTGTCTAAAGGAGACATTTAACGAACCCGCATTTTCGTAATTAACAAAAAACTTCGCAGTTCAACATACTTTGATAAATTTGCCAACACAACATAACAGTTTGATTTAAAACTTCAACGAATTACTAGGTATTAAAAAGGAAGGTAAAATAAACTGTCAACGCTACTTTAAATGCCTTATCATAATTCAGCTCTTTATAAATAAAGAAATCAGACGACTGGCTAGTGGCAGCCCTAGCGTGACAGATTGTGATTAACTATGTTTACATAAAAGAAAATGGAACTCAACTTTTCTGAATAAAAACATGCTTAAAAGTCATTAATTCTTTGCAACTCCAGCAATATCGATTACTTTAATAATTACATTGGCATCCGAAAAACATTCGTGTGACGTATGTAGGCGAGTGAGAGGCGCGCCCTTGCCTCGGTCCTTGCCACAATGTCGTCGTAAGTTCGGACCCCGGCCATACACCCTGCTCTCGAGGTCGAGCTATCTGAGAGAATGTATAACCTTAAGTCCTGCCTCACACCCGACATTAAAACTATAAAATGAATCTGAGACTTTTATGTTCTATATTTGGCGGATTCGTCTTTATAAAGGTTTTTATATTATATCGATTGAGTCGAGTATCGATTGTCGTTATTTTGACCGTAAGTACCGCGACCGTGTTTAAAATACCTATACTAATATTTATTTCATAGCTGCTTGCCACCTAGCTTTACTGATGGCGTGAAAACCAATCAACTTTCAGAGACTAACCCCGCATTAAATTGAATCATCAGTGGTTCCAAAGTTAGGACAGAACAAGATGAGCGTCAGCCTAACAGACTAGCTAACAGACTACTTTCACACTTAAAAATAATTAAAAGAAAGTAGGGATCATCATATCTATGATATCTACTACTAACTATTCCTCGTAGCTTTTTAACACCTGAGACGTATCTACCATCACAAAATATAAATCCAAGCATCCAGCGTTTACTAGTAGGTATTATAAAAATATTCCTACTGTATACAATTAGCAGACATCGATCAACTATTAAATTGACCACGGTACGACCACGGTATTCATTAGTTCATATTTAGATATAATTACATATACAATCGCCTACGCTTACGTTAGATAAGGTTCATTGCTATACCTTGGAACGTTCAACAATCTCAGCGAACAATCTAAAAAAATTGTTTCCCTCGCAAATCAAATATTCTTGCATGCATGTTTTACAAGACAGGAGAAATTGACTACATTATTTCCATAATTTATTTAACGTTAACTTATAAAATTCATAACGACAGGGGCTTCCAAGAAAGCGATCATATCTCAAATGATGCTTGACATACAAATTATTGTTATATGTCATTTATTTAAGACGCGGTTTACGGCACTATTAAAGAAACCGCATCCTGAATGTTTCCTTACCAATAATACTAACTATTTTTATTATTCCAGGTGGAATCCTAAACGTAAAAGCTCAGTTGAAATATAAAGTCATTCATCCCTACATTTTACCTGCGCCAACAATTTACATATATTTTTGCCGCCTTTATCGACTTCCAATTACACAGATAACGAATAGTTTATGTTAGCTGTCCACGGGAATTGTAAAATAGATACAAACGCAATAATTATGAATCGGTATCAGAAATGCATTACATTAACATTAATTTACAGCTTAAATTTAGCATAACACGTGCTATAGGAAATGGAAATACTTAGTTTAGTGTATCCCAGCACATGCACATTATCATTCTGCCTGCATTAATTTCATGTGCCTTACTGAAATCAAAGTTAAGTAATTTCTGTAAACAATTGGTAAACGTATGATGGTTTAATAGAATAATCAACGTAAATTCACGTAATACGTTGTTATGTGACTAAAAGGGAAAAGAAGAGTGATCAAGAAATTTTCAAATCAGAGACAAGATCAAGACTATCGGAACAAAACTTTTTCTCTTCGCCTACACCGGGAATTAAACAGAATAATAAACATAATATCAGAAACCATTTTGTCTAATCATACTAAAAAATAATATAAAAGAGCCTTTATGTAAGCTAACCTAACCTATAAGGGCACGAAAAGCAGTGTTGCCGCTTAGGAAAAAATAAAGTCACCAAACTTTTACTAAAATGTCCCTAGATTGGGTGAAAAAATAAATTTAAAAAGTCACTAGAAGTCACTTAATTATTTAATCAATCTTCATCAACAAAATGACTGATTATAGAGGTATGTACTTATTTAAAAACAAATATGAAAAATCAATGAACATAAAACAAAACAAAACCTTTCAATCTGAATTAATCTAAAACTCTGTGCTCAAAAATGTATTAGTTGAATTAAATCGTCATCTATTATCACTGTATCATCAGCTTCGTTCGGCATGGTGAAAGTGGACGGTGGCTCTGTAGTTGCAGTGGAAGTCGAAGCTTGCGGTTGTTTCTAAGGATGTAGATGGTGCAGTTTTCTTATTTATATTTTTAACGGTTTTCGTAATTTGGGACAAGACTTCACTAGGTAAAACATAAGTTTTGCTGGTTTCTTTTAAAATTTTTAGCTGGTTCCTTATCAACAGTATCGAATTCAGAGTTGTTGTTGCTAATCTGTTTCGTAGTTTCGATTTAACAATGTTCGTTATACTGAACCTTCGCTCTACTTCCGCGTTGGAGTGTGGCGGCGACAAAACTGCAATGGCCAAATCTGCTAAATCTTGGTATGTGTTAGTGCCTGCAGCATTTTTGTGTTTGCTCACTTGAGCCCATAATTGTATTGTATTGCCATTGGCAGTTACGTCCTATTTGACAAAATTAATATTAGTCCATTTCTGTAATGTTTTTTTTCAATTTTGTCCTCATTAAAGCCAAGCTCGAAAGCAAGTTCAGCAATTGAAGTGTCCTTTATTTGCCTAAAGTGTTTCTTACTGATAACTACACTACATTCAAACTTTTCTGGCTATTTACAAATAGATAAAGATTGCATCGACAAGTGAAATAATATAATTATATTATAACGGCTATGTTGATCATGAAAAAGTCGCTAAAAGTCACTAGAGATTTTTTGGTCACTAAATCATAAAACAACGTCACCATAAACAGCAAAAACTCACTAGATCTAGTGACAAAGTCACTTAAACGGTAACACTGACGAAAAGATATGAAGTCTCAAAAAGGTTTTCTTTCGTGGCAACATTCTCAGTTTTTAAGGTTCTAAGTGCATCTTAAACTTAAAACATCTATTGAACTGTTTTGATATTTGAAAAGTATGATATGGTACATAACATTGAATGTATAACATGATATGATATACCTATTACGGTACGGGTATGTAATAAAAAAGTATAAAATATATACCGCACTAGTAGTACGGTATACATTTTATACTCGTGCATTATTCTCGCAACTTAGCTCCACGATATACAAAATGTATTCTACAACTTAAACAGTTTTATAGCGCACTATATTTTGTGCAACAGTGTCCCGAAACTCAACGATAACCTGGTACCGGGCGACAGGCCAAGGTATACCAGTTATGAAAAAAATTAAGATTTTTTTTTTCCAACATACTCCATGTTGGAAAAAAAAATCCTAATTTTTTTGTCAAAGTTAACTGACAATAATTTTGTAAACCATAACTCGTCAAAACTTAATTTATTTTACTTAGTTAACAATGTTTATTACTTTGATTTGTGGTTGCGATTAATAGCACCGCTTGTTGAGATTACATTATTAAAAAAATCACTGTAAAATTTTAAAAAAATGTGATCACAGTACTTAAAAATGTCTATTATCGCTTGACTAAGTGACATGGATTTTCTTTCTTATTTTTTTCATAACTGGTATACCTTGGCCTCTCGCCCGGTACCAGGTTATCGTTGAGTTTCGGGACACCCTCTATATTTTTCAAGTTTATACCGCACGAGTAACGTTCCCAAATATTTCTCACTGATATTTACATGCACTAAAGAGGCTCTTACTGCTTCTTTATAGTACGTAAAGTATGAGAAAGGTTGAAACCGTTGATACAATGGATTTTACGATGCGGATGTACAAATTGAGAATGTATGTACATGTTTAAATCGTTGAATAGTTTTATACTGCACTTTCCTAATTAACAGTTATTACGTACTGCGTTGGGTATCTTCGTCAGATAAGCACAATTTACGCCTATAGACGTTTTCATTCGAGATGCTGTTCGGGTGTTTTATGTTATTTTTATTACATTGGTATGGTGAAACAATGTTTTCTAGTGACTTTGTCGTTAAACTGATCTGTGATAGGTATCTACATAAAGTGAGTTATTAAATTCTTCTACTAAACTTGAAACTATGTATAGATTTACCATGACTTTTTTCCAACGACATTTCCATCTTGCCTTTTTCTGATCTAACATAGGAATGGGATACAGGAGAATTGTGAAACAAAAGAAAATGTCTATATAGTACTTTCGTAAAAGTATGTACGTAAAGTAACAAGATGAAGATAGTTCTCCAGAAGCAGCTGATGTCGTTATTAAAAACATTAATCTACTTATTTCTGACGCATCAAAAGCACTTACCTAACAGTCAAGCATAAACAAGGTATAGCTATATATCAGAAATATCTAATAAAATTACATATAAAATAAAACAATGTAAGAGGTATCTAGTAATATTAAAGCGAAAAGATTGTAATACCCTGTGCTTAAACAAATTACAGAACTTTACATATTTGCACGAGCCGATTAATAATTTTAATGAGCCAAAGTCGCCGTCTGATTCCTATTTAATCGAACCCAATTATACTAAGTTATTTATGGCAGCAATAAGTCATAGCAAGCTAATATTTTCTTTAAGTTATATTAAAATTATTAAGTTTTAAAAGGCAACTTAAAGTCACCACCACAAACCTATTGTTTAAAGAATGAAATAGTTTTTACAAATAATGATTTACATAAAAATTAAATTAACAGCACCGAAATGCTATAACTTAATTACTTTGTAAATGCACCAACCATTTGTGGCATGTTGTGTGACTCATCTAAATCATGTTGTCCAAAACCAAGTTCCAAGGTGATTAAAGTTACGAAATATAATAAATCTGTAAGCAATACTTCAATGTCACATTAAACTAAATAAATACAAGCTATTCCTTTAACTTTCCTTGCAAGATATCTTAATTTCTCAATCCATCATCTGACTAGCCTTTTCCCAACTATGTTAGGGTCGGCTTCCAGTCTAACCGGATGCAGCTGAACACCAGTATTTTACATGGAGTGACTGCCTATCTGACCTCCACAACCCAGTTACTGGGTAATACGATAAGTTACTGGGTAATACGATCATTTTTAAATTTCTCAATCCCTTTTTAGCAATACTACAATACCAATTTTCAGGTTTTTATCATTTCAGAGACTTCGTAGTGAGTAACTGAATGGAATTCAACATTTATAATTGGCCAAGTTCTAGAATCTAGATAGTTTTACACTACATAATATATGTATAAGGTATCTGATACTGTTGCGTGATGTCATATCGGGCCATAAACGTCCACTATAGAACATTGGCCTCATAACAGATCGCGTCAATGAAATGTCTCAAGAGTTTGAGAGATGACGATATTCCATAATCATTATCATTCGTGATCGCATTCTAAAATTGTAGAATGCACAATGACAGAACCTTTAAGTCGTTAATTATAACGTGACGTGCACAGAAAATAACGGCTTTTATTGGCCACTTCACCTTGTAGCGTAATATGTCCAAAATTAATAAAATTTAAAACTATTTATATAAATACATAGCAATAAGATGCACATTCCTTTCCACGAAAACTTCGTCTTTGTGTGAGTCCAGTGACTCGGTGAGGTGACGTCATGAAATCTTTTCCAATGGAACAACTTTTCAAGTAAACGCATGAAAATACTGATAGTACGTGTTGGAGAACTGACAGTAGGTGCAATAGGTACTTGATGTTTATTGAGCAAAGTCAAAAGAATTCCAAGATTTGCTTTGCTTCAAAGAATCTTATCCAATCTTTTCAATTATAATATTGAATAAAAAATAAGATTTTTTCCTTATAACTTGTTTATGTTTTATTAAAAACGTCAACCAAAAAATAATATGCATTTATTTTTATATTTTTCATAAGACGGTAATCTTAAAATTGGACTGAATTGTGATTATATGTACCCATATATTATTATAATGGCAAGCCGTATAACGAATCAAGTTAATAAAAACGTACATTCATATACTTATAAGGTAAAGCTAGCCTTGTTGACGTCCGTTTCTCTCTGTCACACAGATCAATAGCATGCCCTGTCCTTATCACACTAATAAGCTACAACACACGCGCAGCCTCCACGCACTCGTCCACAATGTTTCATTGTGTGTGTACATCGATATCAATGTGATGAATAAACAGTTTCTCCAATTTTACGACTCAATGATTATAGATACCTATCTATGCAAAGTTGGTTAATGATTTTGAAATAGTTAAGTGGTCTTGAGAAAGAATTTAAAAAATAAAACAGTCTATAAATTGACGCAACAATTAGACAATTACATTACTATTGTCAGTGGCTATTAATGTTATCTCATTATTGTAACTCAACACTAAAGGTTCTACAGCTTAACTGTGAAGACAGCAACATTGGTTTATACTTGAACAAAGCCTGCAGCTATTAACTATTACATCAACTAGCGAAAGAATGATATCGGGTGATCTTACATGACATTGTTGATTTACAAACGCAATCAAACAGAATAAGTCGCGCGGCAATTTACAGAAACATTCTAATTAACGGTCAACCGCTCCTCGTAATTTCTGAGAATGTTGATGTAAAATAAAATTGTAATACATTGATCGATCGATCTCAAAGCCAAATACGTATTTTGTTGGCGCTACAGGAGGCCTACAGCCTTAGCGTACCTAAATCATGACTGAGCGAAAATAATACCGACCATCGCATTATGAATATGCCATACGAGGTGGCTAAAATAATAGAAGAGTTCCTTTAGAAAATGAATTCAAGCATGATCCATTATTGAACTCGTATGATTATGAACGCCCCAACACAAAAGCAAAAACCGTCTGATAGTCAGTTTTGATTCTTCTTTTATCACAAGCAAGGACCACAGAAATTACCATAATCTGTTCAGATATTAAAGTAAGATTGTCACAAACAAACTGGTTTTAAATTAGTTACGATAAAAATAAACAACGGCCTTTAAATGGAATGTATTTAAAAACGACTTTAGTATTAATTGGTCAGTCTTGAATAAGACCACGTTTAATTATCGGCACAATCACTATGTACAAAGGGTAAACAACGGGACTGAATGTGGCCACGACTGACTAAGAGGCTAACCACAAAGGAATCCCCTAACTCACAAAAAAAGTTGCGTATCTATATGAATATTTAACTTCCCTTCCCGGCCGAAGGTTTATTTTTAGTCGTAAGCTCTGCAGACATAGAAGCTGTTTTCATTCGCCGCTGTGACCCTACACTCCGTTGATGTTCGATTCCAAACCTTGATGTAAGATAATAAAATCCTATAATGGATTTGCTGTTGTGTAGTCGTGGTTACAAAAAAAAGAATGAAATATTTATCTACTTCTGGGTGTGGATGTGATACTTTCCATTCGAAATTCATTGAATTCATAAAAAATATAGTGATTATACGCTGCCATTAGGAATTTACTCGTAAACATTATTTTTATCCGATATTGTTTGTGCTCTAAGTATTATTTATATTATAAACCTTCATAAAAAACTCAACAAAAGGTCAATTTATAAATTGATCCAAACAAAATGCGTAATCAACGAAAAGTTGAGGAAATATACTCCATATAAATAAACTTATTCCAAGCCACGTCATTATTCTATACCTTATAGAATCTCAAACAGATCGGAATTGTAATGAATATAGCTAAAAATAATATATTTTTGATCAATCGATCCATAATGTTCTTTAGTTCTGAAGAAATTTTATCCCCCGTTGAGATTTCTGTCGGACGCTGGCTCGTCGGTGCCTAAAGTTACATAGCAACATGTGAATGTGTGTGTGTGTCTGTGTGTGCGTACGGGTACCTTCAACCTCCATGTGATGGGAAGTGAACCCTTTACGCGGGGAAACCGTTTTTTATTTGCACTCGGACAGCGGCATCAGGTAGAAAGGATGATCGTTAATTTTTAAAGGACACACTGATCTTTGAGTTTGAAAACAGTGACTATTCAACATGAGGTACGTAAACCGAGAGTGTTATTTCTGTGTTTTTATAACAGACATACATAAAAACTTATTGAAAATGTTATAACTTTACGACATCAAGAGAACCAAAAAATCTTATGTTTCGAAAACATGTTTTAAAAAAAATTATAACATTAAACCAAACACTAATACAAGAATACGCAGAAATAAAAAATGCACAGTTTTCAGCAAGTGCTACGAATCGCTTCATCGTGCTACGGGAGTGTGCCGGAGCGCCCGTTGATGTCTTTTGCTAAGAGCTTTTAATATCTCGCGCTTTCACGAGTTTATTGACTTCTCGTCGTAGCCGACATAGTCCAACGTTCGATTCTTTGTCAGACGAATATTGATACATAGATTATGTATTATTAACATACGTATATTGTGTATTTATCACTTATCAGCATTACAGATACACATAGTGCGTGCCACACTTCTTCTTCTTAGCGTGTCGATAGCAATCTAAATGAACTCTGCCCAGAATTCGGCCAATTGTTTGGCGCCATCACCAGCGTCCATCAGTTCCTGTAACGCGTAGCAGAAAGGACACGCAGGACACGATATTAAGTGTTCCATCGTTTGCGGAACAGCACCACATCTACACTCAAAGGCGGAGTCGTCTATGAATTTCCACCTGAACAGGTTTTCCTTGCTTCGGGCGGCCAACCTGGGTACGGAGTCTATTTAAAGACTTCCAGCTTACCCAAGGCAACTCATGTCCAGGTGGGAGGTCTTCAGCGGGTGGGACGAAAGGTTTGGGTAAGGGAGCACAGTCTCGCCACAGCTTCAGTCTTTCTTACGATTGTTCGCCAGTGAGTGGGACGACACACTTTAAAAAACTGGTTCGACTTTTAAGCCTTTGTGGCACAAGGATGTTGTCGTGCTAAGGGTGTCGTGTGTTGGAAACCATTTTTCTCTTTCGCTGGAGCTTGCCACCGCTCTACGAATCACTGGTGGCGCTAGTCCTGCCAGTGGATACAGCATTTGTACCGGGGTCGGTTTTAGGCAATCAGTGATGATCCGGCACGTTTCATTCAAAGCTGTATTCACTAACTTTGCATGGGCCGAAGGACTCCACACGGGACACGCGAATTCTCCCGCAGAATAAGACAGCGCTAGTCCAGTAGTCCGCATAACGTCAGGCGAAGCACCCCACTTCAATGAGACTAGTCGACGGAGAAGACTGTTTCGAGTGTGCACCTTCTGCTTGATATTCTTGCAGTTTTTGCCGAATGTTAAAGACCTGTCCAGGGTAACACCAAGATATTTATGGGAGTTGCTGTGCTCGATGGACACCCCATCCCAAACGATGTTAAGTTTGCGACCCGCATCTCTATTGCCGAGATGAAATATGCAAGACTGGGTTTTACTCGGATTGGGCTTGAGTGAGTTAGAGAAGTAATAAGTGGCTAAGTCACCAAGAGCGTCTGACAAGTGGGCCTCAACCTCCTCAAAGGTGGTGGCTTGGGACGTGAGAGCAAGGTCGTCTGCATAGAGGAAGCGGGACGTGTTCGGGCTGCTACACTGAACTACCAGTATGCTACGACTGATATTATTCGGCTACGAGAAACTTACACTAAGTTTTAACGAGATCAATTCAAATTATTTTATTGTATACTAGCGACCTGCAATGTACTGATGTGGTGACATGTCAGACATCGACATTTCTGTGATATTCTCTTCTTTTGATGCCTCTACAATTACTGAAGGTCGGCTAACTTCGAATATTTCTCCTCATCCTTTACGAGGTGAAACAGCTCAGCAGGACTCGCGCTATATCGAAGTTAAATATTATACAAGCTGTTGTTTTGCATCATCGTCAAATTTCAAGAACTGTTGTGAAAGACATAAATAATCAAATAAAATTACAATCCCTGGTAAATATTGAATACATACTTATTTTTTTAGTTATTTAAGTTTGACAGTATGTCAGAATACACCACTTTCAAAGAACAGAATCGCGTTATGGTATCGTATAAGCGGCCGCGTTTTTATGTGTGTGTAAAAGGGCAGTTACAGTGCTGTCCCACACAGGCCGCGTTTTAAAATGCGTGTCCCAAACATGCCGATTTCCGAAAATTAGAAAATACCTACTTATTTTATTATTGATTCGTGTCGAGAATCAGTAGCATAGTTACCTCCTTGAATTTGACGATGATGCAAAACGACACCTTGTATACATAAATTTTCCGGAATAAATGACTTGAGTGATGTTGAAAACCGCATCAAAAATAATCCTTTAGAAGAACTAGGCTGACACACGGACAGACCTTAAAAGAGACAATGTTATATAATAAATATAAAAATGTTTTTCCCTTGGACTGGGCGGTATCGTATGTTGCCTACGTGAAATTACTTGTAAAGTACCTATATACTTTTAAGCAATAAGATATTTTTGCTCCATTGAATCATATTTAATTTCTGCCTTTCAGGTCAATCACTACTAGAAAGAAAGCTTTTATGCAGGTGTGGAACGTCATCAGATATTGTGAACAGAAACGAATAAAGTCGCAATCTTTTAAGGATTAAAATACCTACTATACCCTTAACATACTATTAAAATACTTTAAAACAAATCACATTTACAATTTAAGCCATTGTGATGCTCACGATATGGCAACTTGCGTGAAACCAACTAAAGCCGAAGCCGCCCGATAAAAATTGTACGTAACTGTTATGATTTCCAAAAAAGCAGTCTACCGGCCAAATAATTACATTAAATAATGATTGGGGCGAGAACCCGAGCGATGGTAAGCTCATCTCGAGGGCTCGCCGCAACGAGCGCGAGCGAGGTAATAAAATAAGGCTGTGGCGGGACGCGGGGCACGGGGGCGTGGGGAGCGAGGCCTGTCGTCTTGCAGGTGTCCAAGCTATAAGATGACGCGTTTCTGAAAAACACTAAAGCTGGACGACATACCTTATTACGACGATTTTTGGGATTACACAAAGGAGTTAAAATACAAGTAACACGTCTGATTAACATTAAGTATTAAATATGATACTAATAGGTAGTATTCAATGATCTTCTGAATTACTCTAGATGTGGCGTTTTTATTTGAAAAATGAATATTCTAGGCTTGGAGCAATTATATTTTTTTTTCCTTACACTAATTACGTGACTCGAAAATAACTTCTGATGCGAACCCAGAGAAATGTTAATTTCTTAAAATGTATGTATTATAGTACCGCGCGCCGCCTTTGGTAGGTACCGTGATGCAACAAAAAGTCATCATTAAAGTCTTGGAGGCGCGGCGGGTGAGACTCGCAGCCTCTCGCTCCGTCCTAAACGATTCAGCCGAGTTTTTATCACTTACCAATCCATATCGAGCTTATTTATTCATTTTTACTAAGAGCTCTCCCGTTTTAAATTCCCTTATCAGCATTATTACTCTCGAAACTATACAATCATGATATATAAAGCTGGACATCCTATATGTTTTTCAGAAATCCGATACAGAACATATCGGATAAGTATTTTTTATAAATAATAATCCCAAGAACGCCCATTAAAAATACTTTTATTATACATACGAATATCATATTATTTTATCAGCTAATAACAATGACGTCATTAAGTTTATTTTTATAAAACTACTTCGAACTCTATCAACGTTGATTAAAAAAAAAAAATCGTTTCTGGTCATTCCATTCGCCATTCTCACGCATGATATCTCATGAACATGAAATAGATTCTCTCCTATTTTTAAGTCCATTTTCTTAATATATTCCTTAAACTGGTTGTAGAAAGAGATAACATATCTATAATTTATAGATTAGCTAGTGGAAGACTTGATTATGGTAAGTGATTTTAGTTGGGAGACAGTTACGGACAGCCGTTCGAATGCCTCACGGTGTTGAAATAGTGACGTAGCACAGCTTTAACGTTCCATAAGCGCTCAGTATCAAGAGTTACTTACGTAACCCTACTTTGTAAGCTGTTTTAAGAATGAATTCATATTATATATTAATCTAGAAGTTTAGGTGGTTTTAATTGAACTCTAATATATGTTACTTTGCCTCATGATTGCGAGTATTATCGTTATATTTCTTGTTATTGATATTAAGTCTTATTAGTTAGTCTAACACTATTGATCAATTGTACGCGTTCATAATTTTCCCGCTACCGTATTACATCGTTGCGGCGTGACCGCGTATTATTTCTACATTAGAATAAACTAATACACAGGTGCCGGTTATGAAACTCGTCTGGGCAGCAAACAGACGTAACTAATTTTACTACAAGCGCCGCGAGATGTAGACGAACGTCATGCGATATGAATGACATGCAAGCACATGGCGCTGGCGGAGGCTTTTTGCGACGGTTACGTTCAACTCGGTAACCGCCGTGTTTAATGACGCCTCCGTGAGGTACGTTTCAGTAACTCACTAGACAAAAACAATTGAGTTAAGGTCACGATATGTCCTACAGAAATTTAAATCTGATTTAGCCTTTTTCAATTCGACTTGATTTAAGAATTCAGAAAATTTAGCATTGTTATAAACTTAGGGCGGGCTCATAAATTCTGTTAATGGATAACAAGCATGAAGATGTCGAACTGGGCTGAAGGGACTTTGTAAGACAAAGAATGTTTATTATCTCTTATTTGACCAATAGAATGCTGAGAATAATAAAGTTCTGATTGAAAATATAAAGTAGTGAAAATTTTACCCAGTAAGAAGGGAATCTAGCATCATAAAGTCTGCCATATTGAAGTCCCTGTATCTATAAAAAACATCCAGATCCAGAAAAATCCATATTACACCTCATTAGTTGTGAACTTGAGAATTGGAAATTTGCTTAGTAGCGAGTAAGAAGTTAGACCTCGTCTACCCTAACACGAGAAAACTTCTCACTTGCATTTGTATGATTTGTACATGACTGTGGAATTCCTAACCCTTCCTATCATTTCCTTTGCCGGCTTTCCCCTAATAGTCGCGAAAAATGATCAAATTTCTGAAGCAAAGTTGGGACCACTAAGGTTGTCTTGTAAGGTAAGATCGTTTGGGATTACCATTATAATGGCAAGTTGGTGTCGATACAATTGGCAAGATCGCAGCATCGCAGTGGCGCGGGCGCGGGCGCGGACGCGGCTCTCGCGGCAAGTTCAAGGTGAGCGCGTCGCTCCGCCCACACGCGCCGCTCCTAACGCGCACAACCGTTACACCCGAGACTGGACCTCCGACACAAACACCTCATTCTTCTAAGCTAACCAAACACCACTCACTTGCACACACAATCAATTGTTTCTAACTATCCAAATCTTCACGATCACGTGTTAACACGTTAATGAATTTATTAGACGAACTCGTTGTGACTTGTGACCCATACGCTCTTAACACCCACCAAATTATGGGAAGTAAAATATAAATTAATTTATCTACGCTATTATTCAACATAATTTAGATATCCATTATGCATAAATTACCAAAGTAGGTATTGTAAAAAAATTGTTTAGATGATGTTTATTAGAACTATATTTTACTAACACAAAAAGACTATAAAGATTGTATTTTACACGTTAAAGGAATTACTGTATTCGACTACAGTGGAATTTCCCACTATTAAAGACACCTGGCAACAGTGGCACCGCGATATTTCCATATCATCTTATACATTCGAAGCTATAAAATACGATATGATACATCGATGTTTATGGAAATAACCATTTAGACAAAGTTCGATAATATGTAGGTACATATTATCCATAAGATGTTAAATATTAGTAGATAAGAATCGAAACACAAAAAGGTGTCTGGAGTTGCACAATGACATCGGCGTGCTACAGATTGGAAGAGCTGCATTACCTGGGAATGGTGATGACCTGTCCGAGCTCGTCAACGACGTGGTCGGCCAGCACCAGCACCGTGGGCTGGCCGGGCGCGCCCACCACCACGGACACGCCGCCGTCCACCAGCTGCCCGCCGCTGCTCACCAGATGGCCGTCATCCAGCTGCCCGCTGATCATCTCGACGCGCTTTTGATCCGGGGTCGTTGTATATATGACGGTCTGCTTTTCATCTTCGTATATTAAATCTATTGGAGTCTTCTCGTCCATAGACTCCATGCCCTGATCGTAGACATCGGGATGTACGGACACTTTGCTATCAGGGGCGTATGCTGCCATTTCGTGCGGCGAGTGGCGGTAGGAGTGCGCCTCCGGGGGGTAGCCATCATCAGAGTCCATCTCGACCTTGTGCGGGTAGTACTCGTGCGCGGGCTGTACGGGGGTCATGGTGGCCAGCACGGCGTGCGCGGGCGCTGGCGAGCGCGGCGCGGATGAGGGCGATGCGCCGGCGCGGGGCGAGCGCGCGCGCTCTTCGCACGGCGACGCCGACGCGGACATACCGCCGTACCGAGACACGGTCGGCGACGTCTTCGTGAGGGCGGAGGCTCCGAACTGGAGCACCCCGCTCAACACTCGACTCCCCTGACTTCAATTTCTGAAAAATAACCTCTTGTGAATACTGTGGCAGTATGAAAGATCGTATAGAATCGTAACAACCAGTGAAGGACGACGCTCGCTTGTCTCAAATATCAGTGTTCATAAACCAAGGAACGTTCATGTTACACCAAAAATAATACAAATGGACCAGTTGAACAGAAGACCACTATTGCTATAAGAATCGAAATTCATTCTTAATAGGTTCTTAGCAAAGAGTGCGTGTCTAAGACGCCAAGGGCAAGCAGTAAGTAACAGCTGATTTAAATCCAGTTAGAAAAGAACGAGTATCAAGTGGCACCTGATCGCCGAGAAGCGCCCGAACTTGTTCAGCAGCCCCCTGCTCCGGCCGGCGCCGTACGAAACGAGACGCACCACCGAACGGTACAAACTGGTAACTATTGTATCCACGTGGTTGTCAAACTTGTCAGTAAACAATTATTTACAAACAAATCAGTTACTGGCTGTTTCGCAAAACAGTCTTTGTTACAGTCATGCAAGGCATCCAAATGAAACAACTTAATATTGTATTGATAAACAAAATAACGAAAATACCAATAGTACCAAAACACAGACAGACTTAAAAACATACCCACAACTCCTGGATACACTAAATCTAGCTTTCGTTCTTATTTTGTAAAAAGACAAAAAAATCGTATTGGTTCAGAAGCTGTACTGAGAGGGATACTGAGTTCTCGGTGCATTGCTACGGAGGCTGCGGCTCGAACGCGCGAGTGAGACGGAGGTACGGCCGACTCGTGAGCTTGAAAGTGACCAACATCAGACTTCTATAGGTATAATACGTATGGGCGAGTGTGCATTAAGGAATTTTTCCCGATATAAAACTTTGCTCTTTGTCTCTTTATGATTGGTGACTTTATTTACAATAAAATGAAAATTACATTTACATATAATACAAATGAAATTAACAAACACTGTCTTTCGTCTGTTGACATTCAACACCCATTTAAATAATCGTAAACATTCTAATTTGAAAAAAGGTTCTTAGTGTGAGGTTATACTGGCTATGTTCGAAAATATACCTATAGGTGCCTACATGCTATTACGAATATAAGCGTTGTTGTAGTGTAAATAAAAATTTGTCAACAAAACTTTTGAACTACCCTCAAACAACAGAAATGTTTCCATATCTATTATTAGATCCCAGTTACAATTTTCCATCATAATATTTTCTTTAATATACAATTAAGTAAATGTATGTAGACAGTAAGTTACTACTAGATACTATTTATTTATACAGATATTTTTAACGATGCTTAAGCTTTAAGCATAAAATAAAGACACCATCTTTGTCCAATCGAAAAATTTGCTTGCGAGGAGCATTACATCGCTGAACTGAAGGAGGAAAAATAAAATTACAAAAAGGCTCTGCCGCTGAGCGCAGTCGTCAAAGTGTGCGCGCACACATAGACAGATGAAGCTCGCCGAACACGTCGTTACAAGACATAAGCGCACATAATTTACTCACACGCAGAAGTGAATTGGTCATGACTGTACACTAGCGTATAGTATACGAACAGCACACACGTTTACGTTATAGACACAAGTATCTAGAAAACATTTTAATTAAGTATCTACATAATTTGAGAGAGAGACTTTTGAATTTAATGAAATATCATTTGATAATCTCGAATTAAGTCGCACATGCAAAACTTCAAAACAAACTGGAGGAAATTGAAAAGTGAGAACATCTCGACAAACCATTGATGAGAGTCGTATTGAATACAGATGCACTATTGTTATCACTAGCAACTCTAGCCGAGGAGACAAGCGGGCACGTCATTGCACTGGTTCTAAGGTCGGGGGCGGCAGCGGCGCGGGCGTCCTGGCGCAGGCCGTCACGCACGCGCCTCAAACTAGTCTCGTGACGTCACGGCCCGCCAGGCGAAATTACAAAACCGGCCGGGCGGCGCAACCGACTGCGCCAGCAAGCGGCGCAGCGCAGTGGCGGACGCGCTGCCGCCCGACCCCGACGCGCCACCGGCGTTTCACATACCGTGGGCGGCGTCACGACGCTGAGCACGGCGCGGGCCGGTGCGCGAGCGCGGGTACACGAGCACGCGGCGAGCGGCGCTACGGAGCGCGGGCGCAGGTGCTCTGAGCGCAGCAGCCTCCGCACGCCGGCGCCGCCGCCCCCGCGCCTCCCCGCACCGCCCGCGCCGCGCTCTCGCACGCACCAAAACGACGAATTTATCTTCCGTGCCTGCTGGCCCTCCTACTCGAGGACGTTGCCCAGGGTGGCTCGTTAACAGAAATTCATGTCGATATTTTATGTCGGTGCATCAGCATAATTCAAATTTGATTGAGAAGACGAACTTATAAGAATGCTTCGTTCTTTGTTTACATGGAATGATATTTTCTACCTGTTGTAACCGACATCGTAGCTGTGGAGCGGACGCAGCGACGGGGCGGCGCGGCGGCGGCGTCAGCGCCCGGGGCAAGAAACGCCGCCGCGTCTCGATGGCTCGCGAGCCGATGCGGCCGCAGCGACGTCGGTTACAGCCGTTACAAAATCTGCGACCTGCGACGTTGTGATTGCCCAACTTTACGCAACTTCCCATATTGAACTTTCATGCTACGATATATCGGATAAATGTGGGCTTACTGACTGTTTTGTGAGATATCGAGAATTTTGTAACCATTGATAATTATGACTCCAGAGTGCATATGTATGTACAACCTCCGACCGGACCTCCGACTTTGCAACACCAGGGGTGGCATAAGTCTTTAATATACAGGTGTCACAGGTCGACTTTACAATAGGTGCCCTGGAGAAGGCAACTTTGCATATTGTTACTGCTCAACGGCTGATCAACGGCTTTTAAATGATTGTGATAAACGATATTTATTTTGTAAATTGTATAAAAACAACACATGGTTTTTTTAAATAAAACTAGAAGAGGTCGATGTTTTCTAGCAGACTACCCTGAGAAGAGACACAAACGAACTATTTTTTTAAACTCCATACATTTACATTGTGATGGTAAGATTGTATGAGAACCATGTAGGTTAATAATGTCTCAGGTGGTATCTTGAGGAAAGCACCACACAAGTTTGAGTGGATCTGTCCAGACAGTGCACGCATGTGTCAGTTATTATGTAGCTCAAATCCGAACTTAAGAAGCTCAAGGATCCGACGAACAATACCAAAGTAAGGACATTTGGATAGGCCACATTAATTAGGTACTCAAACTGACAGGCAATCATGAATCTATAATCATATAGTGACCTACGATTGACCTCACATTCCGAATTCATTATAATAAAAAATATCAGGATTTTCCCATGTATATTATTGCAGGTGAATACCAAACATTTTAGTCCTCAAAATAATCTTTAACCTTATAAAAAGCTTTCTGTGCCCTGTTTATGAAAACTTACAAGCCTTGTATTACAGGCATTTTTCCTGTCAAAAAAATTTATTGTGTTTATCAAAACTACACGTGTAAATTACGGGTTACAAGTGTCGTTATTTATTTCACACGTATATTTTTTCTTGTATTCGTGATTTTGTTCATCAAAAAATCCCTTGTAAGTTACAATTTGTAGAGTAAAATCATGACAAATCCTGAGTGTCGGCGACTCTCCATTCTGTAATACAAGTTTACGAGTGTCGTGCTTAATACCGCAATCAATTTTAAATTCGATTTTTTTTTAAATGTAGTCAACTGATTTAAGCGATGAAGAAAGTATTAGAATAACTGAACCGAGAACATATAAAAGAAGAATTGACTACGGTCCTATATGGAGATGTGAATTTAACGACAGGTTTCGACTTAAAGTTGAAAAATTGGAACATAATTATAATTAACATTTTGGGTAGCCATTTAAAAAGAAATTCAAACAGTTACAACACTCTGTCAACCAAATAAATTTTACAAATTGCTCTACATTGGTGGGGAACCAGAGTTCAATACTATACTGTTTCTGAAATGCATGTTATAACAAAAGGCAGTATTGTAGCGGCCGTCAATACCGTAATGTTTGAAGACTACGTTACAGACTTTGTCGCTAGTACGTTTTTTTATTGTTTAAGTAGAGCATATTCAATTTAAAAACATTCAAAACATTGGCCGGGTAAGATTATAATACGTATATGGCGTTATACATTTTTGATTTTGGAACTTCCAAGTAGAATCTACTAGCGTTCAATTATACAAACCCCGTAGATTTTTTTTTATTAACGTGATTTACTCGAACTTGTAAAAACTTCCTTGTAAAGTGTAACTTGGGAACGTGTAGACTTGTATGTTTTGATAAACAGGGCAGTGTAATCTTCGCTTTAAAAATGATTTGTTTTCTTTAATATAGCTAAGAAATTTATTAGCATCGACGAGACGGCCGATAGCCATCTGGGTAGTTTAAAAACTCATGAATTTTGCAGCTTAGTACTGGTTAGTTACTTACTACCCCTAGATGCTCTCAGAATGCCTTTGACCCCAGTCCCTTTCCTGTCCTAGTTACTTGCGGTCGGCGCGACATGCTTTCTTCTTCCAGTCTCCACTGTCAACCTTCTTGTTAGCATTTACTCCCTTTTGTTTCATATCATTCCTCACACAATCCATCCATCTATTCTATGACTTTCCTCTCCTCTCCATCCACATCTATATGGATCACTCTCTTAGTCACATCCGTTTCATTCCTCCTCATCACATGCCGCGCTAAACTATTTCTTTGGCTGGTATTCATATGCCACCAAATTCATGCAAAAACGGACGGTTGCGAGCACGTTGCGAGATAGAAAAGCTATGTAATTTTCTGTGTCCCATTCGTCCAGAGAGTAATCCATATAAACTTTACAACGACATAGCCTTAAACAAAAAATCACAGTTGAAATATTCAACAATGTTCTGTTTTATCCAATCTGAATGATTTTAAAGGATATTGCTAATCTATTGCTTCATATTTTCGAAAAATTTGTCTGCTCAGCAACATGAATAAAGCAATTAAATGTTGTTGAACTGTCAAAATGAAAGCCATTGCTACTGTTAGTGTGTAGTGTGCAGTTACGACGATCAGCAGTCGCATTTGTAACATCCACTTCATCTGCCTAGCCTTTTCCCAACTATGTTGGGGTCGGCTTCCAGCCTAGCCGGATGCAGCTGAATACCAGTATTTTACATGAGCGACTGCCTATCTGCCGTCCACAACCCAGTTACTGGGTAATACGAAACCCCTTGGTAAGACTGGTTGTCAGACTTTCGGACTTCTGACAATCCGTATCGACTCTCAAAGATCCTCGAATGACAGCCGGGTCCTACGGCCTATCGTGCTTTCCGAAGCGCGGAGGGGTTTTCGTATGTAAAGTTGCCACCCCACCCATCCACGGACCATTGCTGCAAGCGCTTCTAAACACACAAAAATTCAAAATAGTGCGACCGTGACACGGTCATTACGATTTGACAAAAAATCGATATTTCTTTATTATATGTAAGTTTAATATTGCTGTATAATACAGTTATACATAAACCATCCCGATCTCATTCTAAATGATGGAGAAAATCACATAAAAACAGACAGACACGAAAAGCGACATTAATTAATAATATGTATAGAGACATAGGTTTTATACCTAAGCAGTTCTGTTGCAGCTCTATCATATACCTATTAAATCTAGATTCTAAATTTTATCGGTAGGTAACATTCTGAGGACCCTGCGGTTAAATGACAATGTAGCTCTCACTATAATTTTACTGACATTCTTCTGGTTTATTTCCCAATGACCTAAACATCAGGTATTTCTAATTTTATACTTTAACTTTTTACACATATTTCGCTCTATACCTATAGCGGTAATTAGCGCTAACCACAAAGTAAATAATCTGTTTGTAACAGACAACTGAGTGGCTGATGTGATGAATTGGTGTATTTAAAAAATCATTTGTGTTTATTTACTTGTATCTGTCTTTAATCTTTGCGATTAATTAAACCGTTGCTACCGATAACGTCATTAATAATTTGTATTTTGATCGAACCTCTCGCGTTCACTGAGCGTGATTCTGCTGCATTCTCACAACCGTATGTAGAACGGCAATTATCAAAGAACGCTTTTGGATCCGTATATCCGAATGAGCGTATTCAAAATCAAACATCAAAAGTCATTTATTTTTATTTTGAGTAGGTATGCTCATTTGGATATACGGATACGGATCCGGACACTGTTGCGGATGGGCCTTGTTAAGAAAGAGAACAGTTTTGATTTTATCTGTTCGTTCTTAATCAAACACACCAACAATGACTTTAAATTAAATTAATTATTGACTTTACTTGTTTTACCTGTAAATCGCCCATGTTATTTAAATAAATAAATAATAACTATTAAAACATAACAACACGTAATGACATCCATTTCCGAAAGGGTTATGTGGAAATATAACCATCGTTCACCCAGATTTCATCTATTATGTTAAGGTCCTCATGTAGATACAGTCAAGTCTTTTATACCTTCGTCAGTTTTTTAATTCTGTCCTATATCAAGTTGTAAAGCATCCACTACGAAGGTACATATATAGAAAATTAAATAGTTGTAGAAGGCTTAAAATGGAGAGAAGTGGAAGGAAGAAGAGTAATGTATTACTGTAGGTACTCGAACTTTGCGCAGAGGAAATGATGCTGATCTTTAAAACTAAAGGTAACAGTAATAATATCATTTCCATTAAACTTACTTTCAACCGAACCGTACAAGTGTTTTTGAGTGTCGGAAACATTTCGCATTATTGTGAACAACAATCATTGAAGAATGGCTCCTTAGACTGCCTGAAAAAAGTTTTTTGATGGTTTGCTTTTGTCAGAAGTAAACTGGACGATCCGTCTTGATGAGTAGCTTCAACATGCTTAGTTAAATATATTCAGACTCAGAACGTGATGCGCCGGATACGAGCGTCCACTCCGGTTTTTAAATAGACCCCCAATCGGGAAGTGTGCTGCTGACTGTAGATTCTTCTCTCTGAAGATCTGACACTCAGTTGCTTGGGCATCGTTCCCAAAGCTGTCAGACTATTTTTATACCGGTAAATGCAATATGCATAGTCTTCTTCTTTTCGTGTCGATTTACTCATTCCTACTACTCATATCCGACCTGTAGCAGCCATTTGCATGATGAGCAGGAAATAATGTGAGGCATAGTCTGTGAGGGCACACCACAATTGCGGCGATAAGTCCCCTCTTTGAAGAGTGGCTGGACAGGCGCCACGGCACCCTCACCTTCCGCCTGACGCAGGTCCTCACCGGACACGGTTGTTTCGGGAAGTTCCTGTTCAGAATAAGGCGGGAGGAAACGCCATGGTGTCACCACTATGTGAATCGCCCGGAGGACACGGTGGAGCATACGTCTGCCCGGCTTGGGCGGAGCACCGCCGCGTCCTCGTGGCGGCGATCGGAGGCGGCGATTCAGGCGGCTGGTCCAGGCCATGGCGAGAGTGCATGAGAAGCCGTCACCTCCTTCTGCGAAGCAGTAATGCTCGCAAAAAAGGAGGCGAAGCGCGTGAAGGAGAGGCAATCTCTGCGCCCTCACGCCTCTAGTCGCCGCAGGAGACGCCCTGGACTTCGGGAGTCAACAACCGCATCCCGGCCACCGTAGGCACGGGCTTTCGGGTGGCGATTAATGGGTAGGTCACCGCCCGGTAAGGAGCAGGCCCGGGTCGACGGCGCGTTGTGTTCGCTGATGGGGTCCGCTAGGGCCGATGCCTGCCAGGACCGCGGGTTGTTCACAAGAGATACCGTGGCCCCTGGCACAGGCAACTGAAGGAGCACGGGTGGGTTTTAGTCAGTAAAAGTCTGACACGCCCTCCCGCTCCGTCAAGTCATCTGATGATTTCCCACCCAAAAAAAAAAGGCATAGTCTGTGAGGGCGTTCACTGACACTGCTGTGTTTGGGAAGAGTCATAGATACCCAATTTGGCCAGATTTTTTCTACAGTTCGCAATCGATTAAGAGATTTCCAGATTGGTTACTGCAGTTCGTGTCCAGGGTGAGATGTGCTGTCGGAGTGGTGAAGTTTGAAGGGTACCCATAATTTAATGTACAAGTAAAGTGTGTAGCGTGTTTGTACTCCAAAGCGACTAGATACTACTAACTAGCGACTAATAAGTATACTACTATATTATATTAACCCAAAAATCACATATTGCGTAAAGGGAATTCATAAAAAAAAGGCTATTTTTAATTCATTAAAAAATCTTATTACGCAAAATACGCGCATTGTCGTGGAGTTGCGGTCACCAGCCCGTATTACCTATTACCTATAATTATATTTTTTAATGAATACTAGAGCTCATTTTAAAACCTGAGTGTTTTGAGTGGCTCACTACCGAAATTATCGGTGATGGGGACTTATAGAATAATACTTACCTACTACCTACTTACTATAACTCTGTAATTAATTAACAGAGTTTCTTCCCTTTTGTATTTACTTATAGACAATCTTAATATGAATCTCGAAACAGTGTAGCGACCAACACAAGACCGCGGACACTTACTTAATTTCCAAGAATTGTTTAAATGAGCGGTGAAAGCTACACAAAACAGGTGTGTAACACATTACGGACGTCGGACAGGGTAGATGCAGTACCATTTCACGAAAGTTCGATACGAGTATAATGACATGCCGTTATAAATAGCATTTATATATAAATCTATACTATAAAGAGAAATGACTGATCAATTCATCAACCACACACGAAGGAATATCTTCGTGGAATCAAATAATTGGGACTAGGTTCCGTTTTTGACATAGGCATCCTGGACACATGGCTGGACAAACGAGCCACTGAAGCCAAACATTCGAGCTGAAATACGGTTGCTGCTCTTGTTTTCAGGAAAGTAATGAGAAATCCGCTCGAAAGAGGCCATCATTGTGCGGCTGCAAATGTCGGTCATTCAATTTACATGACGTAATTTAAAAACCAACTGTAAAATATCTCCATGAGATTTATTTTATTACGTGATACTTAACAATTAATAGCTATTAGTAAAAAAAAAATAAAAAGTTATAAGTAGGTACTTAGTTAGTAACCCCTTAATGACTTATGTGCCTCTCTACTTTCCAATTAGTACAATAGCTGCAGCCTGCCACTTCTTCTGCATGGATTTTGTAATTCATCATTTTTAGGATTCCGTACCCAAAAGGCGCCAACAGAACTAAGCCTCCGCTGTCCGTCCGTCCGTCTGACTGTCTCGTGTTCTCATGAAACGTAATAAGTAGGCAGTTGTTATTTTCATAGAGTGTGTATTTCTATTGCCGCCATAACAACAAATACTGAAAATTAAAGGGGGTCTCCATAAAAGAAACGTGTTTTTACGGCGTTTTTTGCCTTATGGTACGGAACCCTTCGTGTGCGAGTCCGACTCGCACTGGGCCAGTTTTTTAATACAAATAACCAGGACGAAATGTAGCTTATGTCCTTCTCCAGGTCCCCGGCTACCTATCTTCTTTCATAACGATCAGTTAAGTGGCTTAGGCGTGAATAGGTAACGGACAGAAACTTTCGCTTTTTAATGTACTAGCCCTTACCCTGCCCTTGCCCACGACTTCGCCCGCGTGGATGGTGGAAAATATACCACGGGAACGTACTACCGGGATTTCGGTACCCTATAAGTTAATCCGGGTTACACACAGTGTGCCAAATTTCATCAAATATTTACGCAGGGCAGCTAAAGCAGTAAACCTCCCAGTCGGCATGACCTTTTCCGACATCTTCAACAATCATCGTCCTATTTCAGCCAATTTACACAAACCTTTAATGAATTTTACACCTAAACATTCCTCATGAATCACCCCGTCCATTGGTGAAAACCGTATAAATCCGTTCGGTAGTTCAGAGAGACAGACAGACGCAGCGGGAGACTTTGTTTTATAATATGTAGTGATATAGTGATAACTATAGCTATTCCTACCTAATTGCTCAATTGAAATTATCGCACGGGAACGTACAACCGGGATTAATCCTATGTTTTGACGAATGGCGGCCTTAGAAGGTGGCGAGCAGACCAACCGCCCAGGGCCTCGCTCTTGCAGTAGCCGTTAAGACGTGAACATGTAACAGACTACCAGGCAGACAGACTTATCTACTTTCGTATTTTAAGAGTTTTTTTTTTGCCATCGACGCACTAAGAAGTATTCATGGAAAAGGCAAAGAACTTGCAAGAGGCACCACCTGAACTGACTTGAAGAAGTTTTTGGACCAACACTCATGATAACCCTAATACATGGTGCTCTTATTACCCCCCTTACAAAGAACTTTTATTGCCTTTAAGGAAGGTCCCTACTAAAAAAAAAAACACACGAGCACACACACGACACACACACACACTCACTCCGAGCACACACCATACACCCATTACGAGCATTCCCTTTAAGAATGTTTACAACATTTCATTCGTGAAATGTTTGTGCGATAAGATGAAAGTCTTTTACCACGTTTTGTTTTGTTACTGCTTGTGTTGCATACAAAAATACAATTTTGTCTGTGTTTCATTAATAAAATAAGTTGATTGTTACAACACAACACATACACATTAACTGTTCTTGGAATCGGCGGACAGATAATCTCAATACATTAATTACGTAGTAGTTTTAGTACGTAGATTTGTTTTGCATGTTCTAATGGTTATAATTATTAGTAATTAGTCAATAAATACTTGTTGCGGTCGGAAATCATATTTAAATCAACTTATAACCTGACACTGACCTGCAAATTGCAGAAAAAACGAAAGCAATTTTGAATTCCGCGGCCTACTTTAGTGAAATCAGTAACTTCAACGATAAATAGGCATAAGTCACTCAGTTTACAAAAATATCTTTTTTCTTTAAGAATTATCACTTCTACTACATAGATTACCTACTG
This sequence comes from Apamea epomidion, assembly GCA_947507525.1. Lineage (NCBI taxonomy): Eukaryota > Metazoa > Arthropoda > Insecta > Lepidoptera > Noctuidae > Apamea > Apamea epomidion. The sequence goes on from OX382225.1 coordinate 11,598,906, forward strand.
TGTATGGAAGGTACCTACTTCTACCCTCCATACTACTGTGTTCTACTCACGAAATAAATAGTGATACTCGCAGGGTTCTAATATTGTACAATTTTAATTTTAAGTATTTTTATGGAGATTTTTACTATGGAATTAGTAAGTACTTGCGTAGAGTGCTTGCGTAGAGTGCTACGAGGCAATGAATGACATTGGAAGGGTGACGTTTCATGTAAACCTTTGTGAAATTATCACATAAATTGTATTGAAAACTGGCCACACCACAAAAGGAGCAATGTGGTAGCGTTACGAATGTTACGATTTTAGCCACGCGCCAAAAGATCCTTGTATTGTAGGAACATGCAATATAATTTAGAAGTTAAAAGTTACAATCAAAATAAAAGCTAGTACGAGTTACCAACGGAAAAAATAATAATAAACGTTAACGTCATAAAGTTAGTTTTTACTCTGTGCAAAGTTCAATCAACAAAATCAACGAGTCAACGTGTGCGAAGTGTCGTCGTGGAACTTACTGCTCCACTATGATTGGTTGAAATATTCAGACTGTGTATCGCTTTCATTCATATTGTCTGTCTCTTTCTTTCGCGCCCACCAAAAAACCGACGAGTACGGTTTTCATTCCTGTTGTAAACTTCGGATTCGAATTCAATAATTTTGTGATACATTTGATTTAAAAACTCTTTAACTCCTTAAAGAATATAACAAGTAAGTTTGGTATTGTTATTTAACTAAATTACAAAATGAAATATATTAAATGAGAATATAACCTATAAAGGTTGTCGAAATTTGAAAGTTTTATCTACCGCCGTCAATCTGCCAACTAGAGATTTATATAATCCAAATTATGATATTTTTGTGCATTTAAAAGTAATTAATAAATTTTGTTCTTAAGTGCTCGGATGACACACATAACGTCTTATAGTTAATAAATTATCCTAACCCTAAGTCGCTGCTTAATGAAGACCACAAATAATAATTTTGTATTAGAAATTTTGATACAAATATACTGTTAACCATTTAGTAATATACCTCCAAGAATTGTAAATATTGTTTTATTCATTATTTTCAGAATGTCTGCCCTAATACATGAAAAGATTTGGTTGGACAAAAACATCTATGGTGATGCTGAACGAAATTATTATGAATCACTATCTAAGGTTTGTATAATTATCAGCTTTTAATACCTTTCTTTCTTAGGAAATTACCTATTTTGAAATGACATAATTTACATTTTCGGAGTTGATAAAACATTATTATGTTAAAACTTTGTAGGTCCAAGCTACTCCACTTTCAGTAGCTCGCACTTCTTTGGCCAGTGAAGTTGCTAAGGCTAGACAACATATCAAAGATTCTTTAGAATGTGTGAGTAAACTTATTTGATTAATAGTCACACATTGTCTTTCACATTTTATTTAAATAAAATTGTTTTGGTTCATAGAACTTTAAATAAGTAGATAAAAGAACTTGCTTTCTATACAAAAAAGAAGTTTACTATTTGAAAAACTAATAAGATACTTTCTAAATATTTCCAGATGGACAGTGTTGCTACCTTGGCAGGTGTTCCTAACCCAGAACTCACTAACAAAGTCAACTCGCTGGAGAAAGAAAATGGTGATCTGAAGAAAGCTATAAATGACTTGCGTAATTTAGTCATTAGCCTTCAAGCCAGAGTAGAGACTTTGGAATCAACAGGTGGTGGTGCCAAGAGTGAACCTTCCAAAGTGAGTTACTGTTCCATTTTTAACAAAAATAATATTGGCATAACTAAATAATCACTTTACTTAATAAATAATAATTCTATTAGGCCCCAGCACCCAAGGCACCAGCTGCTAAAGCTCAAGACGATGATGATGATGATGGTGTTGACCTCTTTGGCTCTGATGATGAAGAAGAGAGTGCAGAAGCTGCAAGAATAAGAGACGAGCGCCTAGCAGCTTATAACGCTAAGAAAGCCAAAAGTTTGTAGAATAATTAAGTGTTTGTCACTAATTATAAAGAAACTAGCAATTTATCATAATATTTGTTTCAACTCTTTGTTATAGAACCAGTTCTCATTGCAAAATCTAACATTATCTTGGATGTCAAGCCATGGGATGATGAAACAGACATGGCAGCTTTAGAAAAGGGAGTAAGAGAAATTACAACTGATGGCCTTTTGTGGGGTGCAGCTAAACTTGTGCCGCTAGCCTATGGAATTCACAAGCTACAGATATCTTGTGTCGTAGAAGATGACAAAGTTTCTATAGATTGGTTAACTGAAGAAATTGAAAAAGCCGAAGACTTTGTAAGTTGAATAGCCTATTTTCCTAGCAAAAACATTTTGTTTTTTTTTTATCAACTTATAATTTATTAATAATATATGTATACACTATGTCTCTATCTCAAAACACTGAAAATGTAAATGAAAAGCTCATACATTGTAGGTACCTAGTCAAGAGCTTAAAAAAATGGAACCAAGTTTATAGTGGATATATTTTCATAGACCTTTTTTTGTTAAGTTTCTAGAGGCACAAAGATAAAACAACACAGATGTTATTTTATGTTGATTACATTAAACAGTTTGGTTTTCTGAAAATTTCAAAAAGTATTAAAACACACTCAGCGGCAATAGGAATCTAATGCCCAGTTTCAGGAACGAAAATTCGAGTCAAATGATGACAATTTGTCAGCTATGTTGATTTTCGTCAATTCAATCTTCTAAACATACATTAATTACAGAACTTACAGATTTAAAAAAAAAACTAAGTAAGTATTGCATTTCTTCAAAATATTGTACAAACAGGCAGATTAAATAGGTGGTGAATGGTTACGCACAGGTACGCGATAACATAGATTCATCGATTTTCAAGTTACTCAGAGATGAATAAGCAGAAAGCTACAAAATTCCAACAATAATTTTTGGAAAATGTCGTAAGTTGTAAATTCAGATGAAAGTGTTACTAGTTCCCAGAACTTTACCTGAACAGAGTTGGTTTATCATCAAACAGTTTTGGAACCTAAAATCTCTTCCTCCTTCATGTCTTTGAAACTAAACTTTACCATAAATATAATTTTGAACCTGATGACTTAAATACTATTATGTCTAAGTTATGTATCCTATGTTTATGCTATTCGTATGATTTCATTGTTACAGGTTCAAAGTGTTGACATCGCTGCCTTTAATAAAGTATAACAAGACCTTAATAGGTTCAGTTACTTACAAAACGAACTGATAATAAATGTGCCTTTTTTCTCAATATATGCTGTTTTAATTCCATGAATTTCAAAATAATGTTTCTTAGCTTGAATGTATATTCAACCACACAGCAGCGGTAACACTAGGGTTACGAAAATCTGTTGCTATGACATAAAGGCGCTGTCAGTGTTACCCTCTGATGTGCAGTTGACTGTACCTGAGAAACGAAAATACTAACAAAACCCTTTGATTTGGGGATTTGTCCAGCCAGACTGAGTCACATAAATTCAGGATAGTTAAATCGCATTTAGGAAGGAAGGATCCGATTTAGGACAAAAATGGTTTCCGACGTCCTAAATCTTTGACGGATCCTAAATCGGAAGGGTGTAATCACATATAGGACGCTCGCTCAGTCGCCGCTCGCCTGCCGTGCCGAACACGTGTTTTTCGTTGATTGTATGCATATATATTAAGTACGCAAAACAAAATGACTACAGACAAGGAGATGATTCAAAATATAATGGAATATTTATGGACATGCCTTTTTTTTTTTTTTTTTTGAGGATGGGAAATCATCAAATGACCCCTCCCGCTCTGGGTGGAGCAGAAGGGAGTGTCAGACTCTTACTGACTAAAACCCACCCGTGTTCCTTCCTTAGCCCTTTATGTACCAGGGCAGCGGTAACCCTTTCGGACGACCCCGCTACCCCGGCAGGCTTCGGCCCTGTCGGGCCCCGTCAACTATGCTGACACCTCTTTGAGGCGCACGTGGAACACATACGCGCCGTCCGGCACGGGCCTGGTCCTGATCGGACGGAGAGCTACCCATTGCTCTCCGCCCGCAGGCCCGCGCCTACGGTGGCCGGGAGTCGTCACGCGGCTCCCGACGCCCGGAGCGTCTCCCTCGGCGGCTGAGGCGTGAGGATCTCTCTCTCGCCCATCCCGCCACCTCCTTCGCTAGCATGACTGCTTCGCAGAAGGAGGTGACCGCCTCCCACTCCCTCTCGCCCCGGACCATGGCTTGCACCAGGGCCGGACGCGAGAGGTCGCCGCCGCTGCCGATCGCCTCTACGAGGACACGGCGGTGCTCTGCCCAAGCGGGGCAGACCTCCACCGTATGCTCCACCGTGTTCTCTGGGTGATCCTCGCAGTGGTGACACCCGGGCGTCTCCTCCCGCCTGATGATTTGCAGGAATCTTCCGAAACATCCGTGTCCGGAGAGGACCTGCGTCAGGCGGTAGGTGAGAGCGCCGTGACGCCTCTCTAGCCACTCCTCAAAGAGGGGTCTTATCGCCGCTATCGTGGCGTGCCCTGCGCTGGGTTGCGATAGTCGCGCCTTCCATTCCACCATGAGATCGCGCCGGAGGTCCGTCCGCTCCGCCACGATTTGCCGCGGGTGCGGAGTTTCCCCCCGACGTAGTGCCTCCGCGCGCCAGTCATACAGGCGCGCGAGGACTATCGCCTCCAGATCCCATGGTGGCAGTCCGGCAAGAAGGCTTGCTGCCTCGCCCGAGATCGTGCGGTACCCCCTTATAAGCCTTACGGCAACCACCTTTTGGGGCGCGTTCAGATAGTGTGCGGCTCGAAGCCGCAGTGAACGCGCCCACACCGGGGCCCCGTAAAGGGCCATGGACCGCACGACCCCTGCGTAAAGCCTCCGGCAGGAGGCGTTTGGCCCCCTCAGGTTGGGCAGGAGCCGCTTTAAGGCGGCCCCGGTCCGTTCCAGTTTGGGGGCCAAACGTCGGAAATGCTCGACGAAGTTCCACCGGCTGTCGAGGACGAGACCCAGGTATCTCATCGTTGTCTCGACGCCGATGTGAACCCCTCCTACCATCAGTTGGGATCCCGAAGGTGGCCCGTACTGGGGCCCATGAAAGGACATGGCCTCGGACTTGTGCAATGCCACCTAGAGACCCAACTGCCGGATCCTTTCCACGACTATCGCAACCCCGCGTGTCATCGCGTCGGCCGCCGCCTGATGCGACCTCCCCTGCGCCAGGACCAGCGTGTCGTAAGCGTAGCAAACTACGCTGACGCCATCAGGGAGGTCGGCCCGCAGCAGCCAGTCGTAGCCGATGTCCCACAGGAGCGGCCCCAGAACCGATCCCTGTGGGACACCGCACGACATCTCTCGCCGGTTCCAATTCCCGTCGCGACCGGGGTAGATGACGGCTCTGTCCGTCAAATACGCCCCGACTATTCGACCTAGAGTGAGTTAGAGTTAGAGTGCCTTAGAGTGCCCCTATGCAGCTCCAGGGCAGGGTGTTGAACGCGTTGGCGATGTCGAGTGACACCGCCACGACCACCCCACCCCGGGACACCGCGTCCCCCGTCGTGAGGGCTCTCACGCGCATGATGGCGTCCACCGTCGAGCGCCCCTTGCGGAAGCCAAACTGGCACTCCGCAAGATCCGGCCCCGTCCTCACCAGGTGCCCGACGAGGCGGCCCGCAATCACTCTCTCAAAGAGCTTGCCGACCTCGTCGAGCAGCACTATGGGCCGGTATGCGGACGGAGAGTCCGCAGGGCGCCCTGGCTTCTGAATGAGGACCAGCTTCCCCGTCTTCCAACGGAGTGGAAACTGGCCTCTCTCCATGCATGCGCTTAAGAGCGCCTCCAGTCGAGGCCCGAGAGCCCTCGAGGCCAGGACCCAGGCTTTACCCGGCAAGCCGTCGGGTCCCGGGGCGGTATTTTTGGCCTTCAGCCTGCCTACCTCCGCTCTCAGATCTACCCCGGTCACTTCAGGGGTGTCGTCGTCGTCGTCCGCGTGGTCCGCTTCGGGCACCGCAAGTGGCGGAGCCATAGGCGGGGGAGTATGCTCCCCCCGTGAAGGGAACAGAGCGCTCATCACCTCCTCCACCAGCTGTGGGCGGAGACTCTGCGTCAGCGGGGAGTCCATGTGCGGAGTTTATTCCGCACCATTCTGTAGGGGCGCCCCCATGGATCTCTGTTCAGAGTCTCCAGCATCTCCTCGCGGGCCATATCCTTGGCCCGCTGAACAGCCTGTTGGAGGGCGGTCTTCGCCGCTCTGTACCCCTCGTATAGCTCCACCTCCGTGGCTTCCGCATCCGGAGGGCGGATGCGGAGCCTATGGACATGCCTTATCTTTGGAACAAAAATGATCCAAACTATATGAATAAAAATATCACGTTCTTTTTAATTTCTATGGAGCCAACCGCTAGGGCTACGATAACACCAATTTTTTTAGTTTTTCGTTAATATTGGGGCCATTTCGACACACTTCTTTTTAACTCGACACGTCCGTCACTCGACGTTACCGACTGATTCAGTGTCCTAAATCAGTGAACATGTAATCAGGAGCTCCGGCGACTGAATTTCTAGTCCTAAATCGCGATATTTAGAATGGTGTAATATGGTCTTAAGCAATACAGTGTAATAATTCGCTTTACTATAAAGGTTGAAGTTAGTATGGGAGTCGTCCATATAACTGTCCCTATACATGTTGTAGTCTTTGCCTATAACTTTTGGTCAAAAACAAACTCCTTTAATTGACAACAGATTAAAGGGTTCGATTTTTAGGATGGTGTAATATGCTCATAAGCAATACAGTGTAATAATTCGCTTTACTATAGGTTGGAGTTAGTATGGGAGCGTCCATATAACTGTCCCTATACATATTGTAGTCTGCCTATAACTTTTGGTCAAAAACAAACTCCTTTAATTGACAACAGACTTAAAACTATTTGTAAGACAAACAACATTACCCAGTGCACATCCTTTTTCTTTAAAATTAATTTAAAATGCTATAATCAGAAGCACATTAGATTAGGGATTATTTGTTCTTGAACCGGGTAGTGCATTGGCTTTTAAAAAATTGGACCGCATAGATTCTAAAGCATTACGAATTATTTCGGGTGGTATGAAGTAGAGTCCCATAAATGCCTTGCAAGTCGAATGCGGGGAAGCCCCTTTATATCTTTGAAGACAGTTCCTTTCTGATAAATTTTTGTTCCGAATTATTCAGTTCTCTACCCATCCTCTCATTTCCAAACTAGACAGTTTAGTCACGTTGATTGAATCTTCAGATTACTGGTCCCATAAACGTGCTCCTTGTTTAGTTATAACTATAAGGTATAAAAAATACCTTTCCCTATCTTCTCCAGTTCACCGTTCCAACAAACCATATTTAGCAGTAGTTATGATAGTTTACTTTTTAATCCCATCATAAAATTTAACTGTGCAAGTAAATCTGATCCCGTTTGTCATTTATGTGTCAACAATTTTCTGGGTGAACACGCTGAATACCATCACATTTTTACGGATGCTTCCAAGCGTTCTCCGACGGGTTGTGTTAGGATTGGCACATACCACTCTCAATACAACATCGTTCAAAAAATTAAACTTCCTCTGGAGACTTCCGTTTTTACAGGAGAATGTTTTGGCATTTTAAAAGCCATTGAATATAGTCGGGTATTTAAGCTTAAAAAAGTTATAATTTTTTCAGACTCTCAAAGTGCTCTTCTAGCCATAAACAAATCTCTGGCACATAAATCCCAGTTTCCCATAATTTATTTAATAAAGAGAATTTGCGTACAGAACCTTATCGGAGGGCGATGCCCTGCAATTCGCGTGGGTTCCAGCACATGCTGGAATTGAGGGCAATGAAGTGGCGAATTCTCTCGCCAGTGAAGCGGTGCAGTGTGGGGACATAGTTCCATGTAAAACTTTGAACTCAGATATTGTAAATTTAAGTAGCTAAAACTTTTCTTTTGGACACCTGGAAGGTGGCCTGGGAAAACAGCAGCAAACAAAAGGGTAGTTATTTTTCTTTGATCCACGACGTTTCGGAAAAACCGTGGTTTGGCAGAGCTAAGTTTGGCAAGATGGAGACCTCCGTTCTCATACGGATGAGACTCGGTCACGTTTGCTCTCCAGCTCATCTTGCCAAACTTAAAATTATAAACGATCCCAGTTGTTCGTGTGGCACAGATGTGGGCGACTTGAACCACATTCTTTTCTCCTGTCCTCTATATGACCGTTCTTTCTTTCTCAGTAACCTATTGTCTCTACGTATTCCTTTTCCTACTTCACTTCTTTCTTGATCGTGTACAAATAGTTTACCTGTATATAAATGTATAGCTTCATTCATTACCATTAATAATATTAAATTGTAATATATTTTTTCGTCAACTTTTTGTATATCACCATTCATTATTACTATAGTTAGTTATAATTCTACTGATCCTATAACCTAAATTTTAAATAATATTAATAAATTCCAGTTTCCCTATCTTTGTCCTACAATAAAAATCCTATAATAACATGACATTGGCTAAATGCACAAGGCGTGCGAAGCCAGAAAAAAAAAACCTTACCCAGAAGCTACCTACAAATTGCATGCATTTCTGTAATGATTGAATTATTGATAAGGTTTTTTGAGAAATTGCACTATGGCTTAAAATGGAAATAGCCAGGTGTGGTAGTTTTATCACAATTATGAATTAATAGACGTTCATCTTTGTAGTTCGTAAAGCAGGTTGGAGTATAATAAGCAACACGTGTTTTAATACACGCATTACATTTTGATAGTAACAATATAAGAACTACAGATAGCGTAACGTAGCGTAGCGTATTAGTAATCTGTGAATAGCGTACTACCAAACATGTTTTATACTTTTTACATACTTTAAAAAGCTATTGTGCTAGTACTAATTAAACGCTATTATTTGTTGTTATCAAAATGTATAGTTGGTATCAACGGCAACACTCATTTCTAGTAGTAATATAATAGTGTTTCAAGAGCAGTTTCAAGTTACCATCTTAGAACTTACTAATTCCATATCTAAAGACCATAAATGTTTTATTAAATTTGACAGTGTCAACTGTCGAGTGTCAAACTCAATAACAACTATTCTCCAGATTTCTCACTGCACAACATAACCTAGCATATTTATTGTATCTAAAATAAAAGCACAAATCAACCGGAATTGAGTTGTGGTTTTAAATATATAAACATGACCTGCAAAAAGTGTGAGTCTCCTAAAACAGTTGTACTGAGAAAAAAGGACTATTATTGTGACGACTGTTTTATGGTTAGCACTAACCACAAATTTCGTGCATGTATTGGCAAGAATAAGATTTTGTCACCACATGAAAATGTTTTAATCGGTCTCTCAGGAGGTGTGGGCTCTACAGTGTTATTGGACTTAGTCCACCATGGCATATCATTAGAAAATACCAAGAAACTACGGATAGTCCCATTCTTTATACATTTATTTGGTAAGTTTATTACTAAGCAGATAGCTTTTCATCAAATATTTTTATGTTTTAAAATGTTAATTACATGAAAACCTAAAACAATAAATTGAAGTTTGATAGGTAAGTATTGATAGTCTAAAATCAGGTAAGTAAATAAACAAATTTTTTTTTTGGTAAATTCCAGATGACAACAGCAAAGATTTAGCAGAATCAGTAATTAAACAATGTCAAAAGTATAATTTGAATGTTTATATAGTCCATCTCGCAGTATATATGAACACAAATTATCAATTACCTAAAGCAAACTTTATACCAGATGTTGAAGAAAAGGAAACAATAGCATTTCATGACATGTTAAACAGCATGCCTCCATCAGCAGCTACAGATTTTCTGCTGAAAATTAAACGTAATTTGCTGATTGAATATGCAAAGCAATTGAAATGTAATGCTGTTTTCACTGCAGAAACAACAAATACTTTGGCAATTAACTTGTTATCCAACCTTGCTATTGGTAGGGGATCACAGGTTCAAAATGATGTTGTAAGTACCAATATACTACTTTTTATAGGAAGCATGAAGTTGTAATCACAAGCATAGTCTATACATCTATACAAAAAAATAAAGTTGAAGTGTCTGTTTGTAATGTGAAAATAACAACTCTTTTGACTAAATCAAAATGTAATTATGAAAGTATATTTTTACTTTTTTTGTCTATAATGCCTGGACCGATTTTCATGGGACTTTCACTGACAGATAGGTGATGTTATAATGAGTAACTTAAGGTCCTTTTATTTTAGGACAAGAATTAGGGTACTGTGCAAAATAATGAAAACCTATGAAATACAATTAGTTTTCCGACATGCACACAATCAAAGTCGCGGGCATAGCTAGTCATAAATATAATCCAGAAGTTAATACATGTCAGTAAACACATGTAGGTATAATTTGTATGTAGATTAGTATAACCAATCAATTTTTATTTTTCCTTAAAAAAAACGAATATATTGAACACAGACATGTAAATAAACTTGCCAATTTTAAATTATTTCCAGGGATTCTGTGATGTTCGTGATGAAAATGTGAAAATATTAAAACCAATAAAAGATATCAGTAATGAAGAATTGAACTACTATGTTGACATAAGGCAGTTGGCTCCTGTATACAACAGCAATATAAAGAACAACAGTCTGCAGTCAGTAATCTCTTCATTTGTATCAGATCTTCAAGAGAATTTCCAGGCCACCATATCAACTGTTTGTAAAACTGCTGACAAAATTGGTGACCACAATAATGAATATAAAACACATGAGAGATGCATTATCTGTGAGGTATATTTCAATTTCCTTACTTAATTTTTTTTATTTTCATTTCTTTTATTGTGTTTCATAATGTACAAAGTGGTTTTAAGTTAAGACAAACTTCGGTATTTTTATCTCACGAAGCAATGCGCGTTTGACTTCTGGTCACTAAAACAACACAAAAGATGCTACTTAAATGTCAAAGGTGGACAGATTGCATCAGAATAAAAAAGAGTGGTTCTATATATGTTCTATGTTATGGGTTTGGTTTCCGCACTTAATCCTTCAAGTGGACCGTTGTGCGTGGGCCATGGCGGCCGTAGGTGGTTATTCCAACCAGCCCACCTCCCTCCAGAAGCTTATTAAGTCTCCTGGTCTGTTGAGAACATCTGTGTAAGATTTGGGTGTTCCGAGGGTTTCCGACCTAATCTGGGTGACGCCTGTGCACTCAAAAAGCACATGCGCAACGGTCTCCTCAGCCTCCAGGCAAGCTCTGCACAGGGGGCTGTCCGTTATGCCTATCGTGTGGAAGTGTTTGTTTAGTGAGCAGTGTCCCGTGATGGTCCCCACAATCAGGCGCAGACCTTTCCTGTCCAGGCGTAATAATCTTTTTGTTAGCTTGCCATCTAATGTTGGCATGGCTTCCTTGGACTGCCTACAGCTTGGTGACGAGGACCACCAGTTCTCTGCTTGTGTGTGGGTGTGCTTCTGTAGCCACCTGCGTTGTTGATTGGAGGGGATGGGCACGACTGGTTCCGGTCCATAGACTGGCGTGCTGGATGCCCTTCTGGCTAGCTCGTCAGCCGCGTCGTTGCCTAGTGAGCCACTGTGTCCTTTTATCCATTGTAGTGTCACTGTGTTGCGGTTCGATACAGTTACCTGTTCAAGCGCCTTGTGACATTCTAGTATTAGATTTGATGTGATGCATCCCTTCTTTAGGGATTGGAGGACTGAGGCGCTGTCAGAGAGTATACGAACATGAGTGTCTGTAACTCCCCTGGCTGCTATGGCATGGGCCGCTTGTATTATACCCACACACTCTGCTTGGTAGACCGTGTTGAGCATTCCTAGCGGGCTGGATATGTTTATGTTAAGGTCGTGTGAGAAAACTCCGACTCCAGTTCCGCAGTCGGTCTTTGATCCGTCAGTGTAGACTCTCAGCTCCTTCGGGCCTGAGTGGTCGCACTGCTCCTCTTTGAGCACTATATTGTAGTGCTTTTGGAAGCAGTATTGCTTATGGGCTCTGTCGCAGGGTGATGCCATCATTGGCTGCCGTTTGATCGCCTCGTCCTTTAGGCGTATGTGCTTGATCCTCGAGTCATTGCTTAGGGTTCCTGATATGTGGAGTCTGAAGGCAGACAGGGCCGCCTCCTCCCGCACGATAAGGTGTAGGGGGGGCAGCCCAAGCATAGCCTGTAGGGCAGCGGTGGGTGCAGTTCTCATGCAGCCAGTGATTGCCACGCAGGCAAATCGCTGTAGCTTTTCGAGATCTCTTTGGGCTGTGCTCAGGTCTGTTCTGGGCCACCAGACTAGTGAGCCGTATGTGATAATTGGTCGGATAACTGTGGTGTAAAGCCAGTGGGTGACCTTGGGGCTAATCCCCCAGTTTTTCCCAAGCATTCTCTTGCATTGCCACAGGGATATGCTGGCCTTTGTGGTGATGTAGTTGGTGTGTTTTGCCCAGTTCAGCTATTTGTCCAAAAAGATGCCCAGGTATTTGGTTTCAGTTGATAGGCTTAGAGTAGTGTCAAAGAATCTTGGAAGTTTTAGTGTAGATAGTTTCCTCTTTTTTGTGAAGAGGATCAATTCGGTTTTTGTTGGGTTCACTGATAGTTGGTGTGTACTGCACCAGTTCTCTACTATCTTCAGGGCCTGGTGCATTAGGTTGCACAGGGTGTCTTCGTGTGTGCCATTTATTATAATGGTTAGATCGTCGGCGTAGCCTACGGTAAAGTAGCCTTTATCGTTTAGCGCCTTTATCAGGCTGTCTACAACCAGATTCCATAGTAGTGGCGAAAGGACGCCCCCTTGCGGGCAGCCCTTTGCCACAATGGCTCTTGTGGTGTCGTTTACGGTCACTTGTACAGCTCTCTGTTCGAGCATATTGGTAATCCAGCCGCTCAGAGACGGATCTATACCGTGTCTGTCTAAGGCTGTGCTGATACTTTTGAACATGGTTTTGTCAAAGGCGCCCTCAATGTCAATGAAGGCGGCCAGTGCGGAGCATTTGTGGTCCACTGCGCATTCAATCTTGGATACCACGCTATGCAGCGCGGATTCTGTTGATTTGCCTGTGGAGTACGCATGCTGATGTTTGTGGAGTGGTTTTGCCCTGAGGGGACCGTCTCGGATGTGTCGATCGCATAATCTCTCCAGGGTCTTTAGTAGAAAGGATGTGAGGCTTATGGGTCTGTACGCCTTGGGTTGCGTGTAGTCAGCTTTACCGGGTTTGGGTATGAAGATGACTTTCACTTCGCGCCAGGCTAGGGGTATGTATCTGAGTGCTATGCAGGCCCGGTAGATCTCTATCAGGCATGGTGTAACGTAGTCGAGCCCCCATTGTAGTAGGGCTGGGAAGATGCCATCCAGTCCAGCGGACTTGTATGGCTGGAAGGTGTTGATAGCCCATTTTAGCCGGTCCTCCGTTACTAGCCTGTGGGCACAGGTCCAGTCCCGTTCCGTTGGGGTCCAAACTGGTGCATCTTCCCAGGTCCTGTCCTCTAGGAGTTTGCAGTCTGGGAAGTGGGTTTCGAGAAGGACCTTACTGGTCTCATGGTCCGTTAGTCTGTATGTGTCGTCGGGTTTTTTCAGCGCGCCGAGGGTTCGGTCCTGGTCGGTTGATAGGATCTTCCTTACCCTTGCGGCTTCATTGTTGGTTTCTATGGATTCGCAGAATTTCCGCCATGCTGTCGTTCTGGCGGTTCTGATTTGATTTTTGTATGTGTGTCGGGTTTCTGTGTATATCTCCCAGTCTTCCGGGAGTCTGGTGTTTTTAGCTCTGTTGAATTGCTTCCGTAGAGCATGTCTGAGTTTACCAAGTTCGGCGTTCCACCAGGGATTTCTCTCGCTGTTGGCTCGTGGCGTCCTTAGTTTACAACATGCATGGTAGGCCTCGGTAAGGTATTCTGATAGCTTTGTCACAGTGTATTCCTGCTGTGCTGGTTCTCTTACCGTTGTTTGTGATAGGTGCCTAGCTAGAAGGGCGGCCAGGAGGCACCTGTACCCGGGCACGTCGGTGCGTCGCGGATTTCTTCTCGGTGTGGGTTTCTTCGTGTTGGTGGTTAGTGTAAAGCGGATCCTTCTGTGGTCCGAGCAAGAAGGTTCGCCCGACACGTGCCAGTTTGTGATGAGGTTTTTTGCGTTTTCTGTAGCAAGTGTTAGGTCTATGATCGTTTGTCCTCGGACCGTGACCCAGGTGGGTTCGGAGCCTCGGTTAATAATATTAAGGTTAGTGGAGAATAAATAGGTGGATAGTACCTCTCCTCTGGGGTTTGATGTGTCGCTGCCCCAGAGCGGGTGATGGGCATTGGAGTCGGTGCAGATGATCAGGTCCAGGCTGGTGGCCTCGCAGTGCTGCACTAGATCGGCCATTTCTTGCGGCGGGCAGTTTGTGTCCTCGCCCGGCATGTACACCGAGGCTAGTACTACGTCTGGGAGGTCATCCTCGGTCCGGAGCCTGACAGCTGTCAAGTCTCTGGAACAGAATTGTGTGAGCAGTGTGGTAGGGATGTCTTTGGGTATATACACACAGGATCTAGGTTTTTCTGGGTTCTGTGTGTTGAGGATTAGATTACCTCCGATGTTACTGAGGCCGCATACTCTGTTGTTCCTGATCCACGGCTCCTGGATCAGTGCGATTGTTTGGGGGTTAACCTCTAGCGCCCTGCGTAGGCTAGCCGTGGCAGTCTGGCTATGCTGGAGGTTAGCTTGGACGATGTTGAGTGTGGGTGACGTCGATGGAGGGGGGGGCGGGGGGTTAGTCGGTGGTGGATCCATCGGACAGTCCCTCCACCGCCTCTTCCTTGTACGGGCCGTCGTGTTGATCTCCCGGCGACGATGCCAGAAGCTGCTCGCTCCAGCCGGGAGATGTGGGCGGGATTGTGGACTCGTCGTCAGCCATCGCCGCACGGGCCATGACCTCTTCCAGCTGGGCGATGTCTGTGTCCGTGTCGTCTGTCCGTGTCTCCGTCAGTGTCGTCGTCGGGTCCGTCTTGCAGTCAGAGGGCTGGGTCGTGGGCCAGAAGCGCACGTATATCGAACCCAGTAGGTACGATATCCGACGCTCCCGGTCCAAAACCTTTTGCACTTCCTCCGGTGGCACACCCGGGGTCAAAAAAGTCCCATAGTTGTCACCACCGACGGTAGTTACCCTGTACAGTGACCACCTGGCAATGTCATACCACATATTTTGACAAATCAGAATACTGTGGAGCCTCTGTACGTCACCTCTGTACCGAGGGACGAAGAGCGAGGCTCTGACACGGGTGGGCACGTCTGACTGCCTCAGTACTGTCAGTTTGAGTTCGTTGTTGGGGAGTTGTAGGAGGGGGACATTTTGGGTCAGCCATGTCAGGGCGCTGTCGTCCTCGCACCACATCTGCACGGTACCCTCCGCTACCCGTGGGTATCCGCGGAAGGCCGGGAGTGGTGACGAAGAGTCTGCGTTCATGAGCAGGTCTTCCAGGCCTACCTTGATTAGTTCGGCCTCTTCCTTTGTCAAGTCTCTGGAGGGGGGAGGGAAGCAGATTGCTACGGCGAGCCGCGCAGGTATATCCTTTGTGGCCCGCGCATAGGTTCTCGGCTCCCCTTGGGCGGAGTGGACCCTTACACGCTTGGCGTCCCTCTGAAGCGTGCTCGGTGAGGCCGAGTAGTCCGGGCGCTCCCTCTTTGCCGGCCCTGTACCGCTCGGTCCAGGCTGCGGCTTGGAGGTACCCGGCAGGATGGCCGCCTTAGCGTGCATGACTCCACCCCGCCTCCCTCTGTGGTGTCTGGGTCTGGGTTCGGGGCGGGATTTGTCTGTGTCCGTGTGAGGGGGTCGGTTGGCGCCCCCGGTAGGCTCTGTCGTGTGCGAGGGCTTTTCGCGCTGGGTTGCCCCCTCGCGTACTTGCCCCTGCACGCGTGGTTCCGCGTCCGGCCTCTGTCCGCTCTGGGTTGCCCCATCGCGTACTGGCTGCTGGTCGCGTAGTCCCACGTTTGGCCGCTTTTCGCGCTGGGTTGCCACTACGCGTACTTGCGGCCGTTCTCTTTCTTCCGCGTCCGGCCCTTTTTCGCGTTCGGTTTCCCCATCGCGTAATCGGGGCTGGTCGCGTACTACCTCTTCGGCGTCCGATCGCGCCTCGCGCTGGCTATTGCCTTCGCAAGTGTTGCGCTTTCGGTCGCCTACTTTCTTCCCCCGGCCTGTGATTTTTCCGCGCTTCTTCAGCTGTCGTACTCCATCTACCGGGAGAGTGGTAGGGCCGCCGGGCTCGTCAGCTTTCACCGCCTCGGTCTGTCCGTGTCTTTCGGTGTCTGGGTTCGTGATGCTGTTCCGCACGATACTCTGTTGCCAGAGGCTCGCGGGAGGCATACACGTCGTAGCGGGTTTTGGCGCGTTAGTCGCTGCCGGGGTTGTGTCCATGGGCGCGTTAGTCGCTGCCGGGGTTGTGTCCATGGGCGCGTTTGTCGCTGCCTGTGTGGTGGGCGCTAAGTCAGCAGCCGGCCGCGCTGGAGAGCGCGGCAATGGTTTGCAGTAAGTTGCCCCCCCCAGAATACGTTGGGGGCTGACCGCCTTGGCAGTGTGGGATTCCCCGGCTTGGCCGGGACCCACCTGGGTAGTTACTTTTACTTCCTGCATTTTTCATTTGTTGGGGGGTGGGCTTTTTTGGAATCGAGGTTACCCGTCCTCTGGGACCGACAGGATTTAGGGATAGGAGGGAGGGTGTTTGGTAGTGGGGTGTGGGTTACTTGGGGGGGTCACCCTAGGTCTGGGATTTGGCCTAGGGGTTTTGCGGATTGACAGGACTTTATGGGTACGGGAGGGTTGGGTTTGTTTAGGACGTTGAGGAACATGGAATGAGGTGTATTGGATACCCTAAACCTGGGACTTGGTGTTCGGGCACTTCTCTTGTCCGGGATCTCTTTCGAGATGCTCCAGTTCGAGTTGGGCTATCCGCAACCTGCCCACCCGCTCGGTTGCAAGAGAAGAAGTGCCCGGCAGTCTGAGTCGCACCACCGCGGATGTACGTGTACATTTGCGTTGGTACGAGCCAGCAAGCCCCGAGAAAAAAAAAAAAAAAAGTGGTTACCAAGTGTACAAACACGCTGTGAATGTGTGTAGGAGGAGCTGTCGGTACCACGCCGTGGTTGGTACCGTCCGAGACAATGGCGTAGTCGGAAGTGTGTATGCGTGCGTTATATGCTGACCACTGACACTACTAACTCATCTTCACGCACACATTCACAGCTTGTTTGTACACTTGGTTTACAAGTAAAGTGCGCTTCGCTTCGTGAGATAAAAATACTAAAAAGTAAATTGTATTTCTTTATATGTTGTCTGATCAGTTATGGAGTGGGTACCTACTTACACCGAAATATACTTAAGTAGTCAAAAAAAAAGTGAGGCTACCTGTACTTGCCTCATTCAAATTCCTGAAAAAGAATGGTGTAATAGTCTTGGCCACTAATAAGACGAACCATAAAGGCTGCGAAATTAGTGTCTGGCGCCTTTTCAGTATCGCAACGGAACTATAAGAATCTAAAGAAGCGAACCTCTCTCTTCAAACGCATTATAAATTGCGGAGCTGTCATGTATCGGCCTTCCAGAGAGAGCTTTTTAGACACCGTAAAGTCAAACACCGGCGTCGTTTTACGGCCATTAAAATAACGGCAACACTTTAATTTGTGGCGCCGAATGTGCGTTAAGCGCACAACTTCTGTCACGAACCAACTTTGGAACCCTCAGTTTCTATAATAGTGGAACAGAAAGTGTTGACAATGGGTGCCTCTAGCTGCGGCCGCCAAGGCGTTTCCGTGCTCTGGGTGTAACTGTATGCTAGTTCATAATCTGCGATTACTAGGGTCCGATTTTATTTATACGATATTATTTTATGAAAATTCATTTAAATTCTGCGTTTAGTTCCTAGATACGTAAACACGTCTTGCGAATTTGCGATGTATGTCAAAGTCAAATTATTACTATGGACTGTTACGGATATACCTACGACTCTACCTAAACACTCAGAATTTGATGACTCAGAAGCAAGTACTTAGATAATGTTCATTTATTTGCATTCAATTCTTTTCAGAGCGACCTGCACACAAAGGATATGAAACTATCAGCTCTTGAAGCAACTAACTTATCAAGAACAGTTTCATTTGGGAATACTCAGTTAAAGCAAGATTTAGTAAATAATCCAGATCTTCTCAACAATCTTCATGACGTCAATCCCTCCATGTTTCCGCTAATTCATAAATATCTATGTTATGGCTGCAGCAGGAATAATTTAGAAATGAGTCAATCTAAATTACCACTACATATACAAAAAGTTTTAAAGTCTTAAAAAAACATTTATTCGGCCGAATAACTTAGACTAAAAACCAGTGTAGGTATAATATATTAATTAATACCTATTTATTGTCGAAACTAGATATTTTGCAGATTCAAAGGTTACCCTAGCAGTACTTAACAAAAAACTATCGTATGTTGTTATTTATGTTGTTTTGATTAAGTAATTATTCATCAAAGACTATGTTTTTATTACCTTTATAATAATAAAGTCAAATAAACATAAACAAACTTTTATTCTACAACTAGAAATGAAATGAAATGAAATAATTTATTTGCTATGGATGTAGGTACAAAAAGTATGGTGTTAAGTAAGAGAAGGATCTAGTACATTCTACCGTGAGGCATGCAAAAACTTTTTTTAGTACAATTAATTATGAAATAATCTTAAAAAATCAAATATTTAACGAGTATCAAATTATTAAAATAGTCAATAAAATTATAAATCATTCAATTTGAAAGTAATTCAGTGGTAAACAATGTCAATGAAAAGTTAATAATTAGTCAATAATACAATGTCAATAATAAGTTAATAATTAGTCAAAAATACAATGAAATTTGAAAATTAAAATCGCAAGGAAAATCATTGTATATAAATAATCATATTGATTTGTCAGTCAAAAATGTATCAATTGTATAATAACATTTTTCAAGTAGCAATTTATTTAATTTCCTTTTAAATATTTGTAGTGTGCAATTTTTTATATCAGCGGGTATTTTATTGTATATCACCGGTCCCATGTAATATTCTTTTTCAGCAGTGCTGTTTTAAATTTGCCTGTATGTAAAAGATTTTTATATTGAGATCTTATTAATGTTGGCCTTGTTGAGTGATCAATATTTGAACAAAATACATTTTGATTACTTTTCACAAACAGTCCCATTTCCAAAATATAGAGCGATGGAAAGGTTAGTAAGTTAAGGGATTTAAACATAGGAACGCAGCTGTCTGTTGAATTTATTCTAGTCATTGATCTAATGCAATATTTTTGGGCTCTGAAAATCCTTTCTCTCTCACTGCAGTTACCCCAAAAAACTACTCCGTATCTTAAAACAGAAGCAACGAGACCATGATAAGCTATAATAATCGTGTCAGTGCTAACTTTTTTTGTCAAATTATATAAAATGTACGCAGATTTGCTTAATTCCTTGCAGATCTCCTCGGCCTGTGGTTTCCATGTCAGATGATTGTCAATAATTATACCTAGAAATTTTGCAACATTTGTATTGTCTACTCTTTCTCCATTGTATGCGATAGTCAAAGTGTCTGTCACGATAATGTATATCTCATGTCCGATATTTTGATATCCTAACTAATATTATAAATGCGAAAGTTTGTTTGTTACCTTTTCAAACCTTTGTGCCTAAACCACTGAACCGATTATTATGAAATTTTGTATATACGTTGCCAATAGAACAAAAACGGACATAGGCTACCCGGTACCTTCATCGAGAATAAAAGTAGTGATCCCGAGAATAAGAAAATAACTTTGGACGGTCACAATTGCTTTAGAACGCTAGATGGCGCTACGTGTCTTTCGAATCATGATGGAATTATATTATTAGAAACTTTAGTAGTGTTATTTTTTTAATATGCCTAAGTGATACATTTTGTGAGTCTGTCTAAAGTGTAACGCGAGCGAAGCCGCGGGCAAAAGCTAGTTTATTAAAACTTTATAAAGCGGACTACCTACTTATATTTAATTTCTGAATTAGTGACGCGCTGCGCTGCTGCATCGCACAGGTGTCTTCTGATGTGGCGACATGTCAAGACAACAATGGTAAACGAAACGTCTGCCGAACTGTTTCAGTTATAATCTTTCTTTCTTTTTTTTAAAAAACGTTGCGCCACACTAGGAATTTCTCCTGTGTCGTGGGTGCGTTTACAAACATTTAAAGTCACATACACAAACAGCCAGACCCGGAACAACTACTTGTAGGCCATACAAATATTTGTTCCGTGCGGGAATCGAACCCGCGACACGCAGTCATCACAGCGCCAACCGTGCCTTCAATCAATTTTGCTTGTTCTTTTCGTAATACCTATCACTTGTTTTGTGGATTTTGTCAACTTCATCAATCAACTTGGAAAAGACTTGTCAAAAACAAGTCATGATCATAACACATGTATTGTATGATACCTATAATGTATTGACATTGAATCAAATACGTTTTTGTCACTTTTTTGGCTAGTTTTCCTCAAGTTTTGTATAACTAAGTTTCGCCTTCACAACTTGATTCAGGTGCAAACAATTTATTTATTTATTTAAGGCGACGCAGGCCCATAGATAAATACCTTAACCTAAACATACATATATTAGGGGTTAAAGTATGAAATTTCCGATTTGTACTGAAAAATTGAAATTCGTTTTTTTTTTTTTTAATTTAACATATTTATTTAATCAAAATAATTACCAATATTATCTATACATTGCTGCCATATAATAGGAAGGTCATTTTATGCCTTTCCGATAGAACTCTCGTGATCTAGATTCGACAAACTGTGTGAAAGCATTTTGTACTGCCTCCTGAGAAGAAAACTTTTTATCACGTAGAAAATTGTCCAAATCACGAAAAAAATGGTAGTCCGCTGGAGCAAGGTCTAGCGAATACGGAGGGTGACGAATGGTTTCTAATTGCAGTTCCTGTACAGTTAAAACGGTTTCTCGTGCTGTATGAGGTCTCGCGTTATCATAGAGCAATAATGGTGAAGATCGATTCATGAGTCGGGGCTGTTTCACTGCTAGTTTTGCTATCATTGTTCGGAGTTCGGCACAGTAAACATATGCCGTTATTGCTTGACCAGATCGGAGAAAGCTATAGTGAATATCACCATGCTGAGACCACCAAACAGTTACCATTACCTTTTTATTGGTAAGCTTTGCTTTTTCATCACGAAAGCGTTTATACCAAAATCGCACGGTGCGTTCAGTAGCAGTCCCCTCTCCAAACGCAACATTCATATTGCGAGCTGTTTCTGCCGCGTTAGTTCCGCGTCGGAACTCGTATTCAAAAGTAACTCGAATTTTCGAAGTATCCATCTTTCTTGTCTAAGCTGAATAAAAAAAACAACTGAAAGTCGATAATCGAATGTTGCACATTTTTTAAAAGAAGAACTTCATAGGTACAATGTGAAAAAAGTTTCACTCAAAAATATCAAACCATGAAGGTTCTATGTCCATTCGAAGTACCTATTACAATGAAACAGCAATTTCATACTTAAACCCCTATTATTTATTATAAAAACTTCACTTCACTAGCTAAACAAACAATAAACGGAAACAAGATTACATGTCGATTACCTATGTTTTATACCCCAGACAGGGCAGACGAACAGACAACTTCTAACGGCATAACATAACATCAGTTCATCAGACTTTCAATAACACGAGTTGTTGTTTAAAAATTTAAAGAGGATTACGGCGTTATACCTAAATAATGCTAAGGTTTGTATTTGTTCACATTCGCTTAACAAATATGAACATTATTTGCATAAAAATAAGATTCATAGTAGTCAACTAATAAAAATAAATTCGACTTATAATGCGTCGGGAAACCTTCGTTTTCTATCACCATATTGTTCTCACAATCAAAATTAATGTATGACCTAGCAAACTGTAGTCGGTTTTGTCGGTGCGCAGTGGACAGCAAAATCTTCCGCGCTGGCTTGCTGCAACATAAACCAGCTGAATGTAAGTGATTTCTCACAGTTTGTAAGCACACATTGTGTGCTGTTGCTGTTACGCGGGTGGACAAGAAGGGATCAGCCTTGTGCCTTGCCACGATGTCGTGTTGTCGAGCCAATGAATTTGCCTTTAGTTTACCTATAATATAATACTTACTTATAATAATAGCTATTATTATAACAAATAAATATATATACCTACCTACTATATTTATATACCTACTGTGTATATAATAAGTGTGTGTGTGTATATAAGTGTATAATTATAAATAATATACTGTATATACTTATATAATATATATAGCTAATAAATATTACTTATTTACAATACATGCGTATACAAGTTAAAATACTTATATGTTTTAAATACCTATAGGTACCTACACTGACATTAGTACCTAAACATAATAATCTATTTTTATTTACGTTATTCGAAGGCTTTCCTTTAATCTATCTAAAGGCCCGTGCCGTATTAAGACAAAAATGGACAAGTAAATTTTTTTTACATAATTATCTGTGTTTTGAAATTTATTAACTTTAACAATAAACATAATATTTAGAAACTTCTAATACTAAATAAACTACAAATTATTCAAATAAAAATATTAGACAAAAAAAAATCAATACATTTATGATAATTTACCTATATTATAACTATGGTATTACACTTCAGTTAGGTACATTAATTATTCCTAGGTAACCATTGAAAGGTGAGATGAGTTAGTTAAGTTGAAGTAGGTATATTATCAACAAAATATCAAACTGTTACTCACCGATATAATTAGGCGCCTTGCAATTTCACATATAGATACGTTTTGCTCATGCAGAACAACGATTTTTAGTTCTGCCTTTTTTAACATTGATAAATATTGCATGGTTGGATACACAGAAATAAATCTGCACACGAATACGAGTAGCAATCAATAAACTCAGTAATGCAAATACTTGTAGACTGACAACAAAGAATGCTCATTTTTTTATAAATAGGGTGCTTGAAAACAATTATTTTAAATTGTCGTTATTTATTTTCTAAACAGTAAAAATAAAATGGCATGAGAGTTCCGTGGCTGTCTCAAACGTTGCAAACTTCATTACTCATCCATGAATGGGATCGAATCGTTATAAATTCAACTTTTAAGTAAAGTTTAAACAAAATAATGAATACAAAAAGAAAAAGACATTTGCTGCACACGTCATGGTTTGATCTTACGACTTTTCGTTCACTGATCAAAGTCGATAGCCATTACGCCAAGGTCGCTATGGTAATATTAAGCGAAATATTATATCTCATTCAGTTACATCAATGAAGGTCACAGTTCATTAGAGCTACCCGGCGGCACCCACTCCGCACCGCCTCCCCTCCTGCGGCTAGTATTCTTTATATGGGTATGCGCTCACTATATAAACTCCTTAGCGTCACCGGATCGCCTCGGTCGTAAATAAGCCCTCCACGCGCCGACGACGGGTGGACCACGCGGTGACAACTCGCTGCTCGCATGCTTGCCTTGCGTTGACTGCGCATTGCCAACGCGCGGGTCCCGAGTGGACCGCGCGCTGCCCGCGAATCAATTATAAAAAATGTACTCTGTGCCGCAGGAAGAAGCGTGGACGTAAATAAGCAACACTTTAGCGGTACCAGGTAATATTTATTTATTACAAATATTTAAAAAAAAGATAGTACAATAGATTGGTACATAATTCCGTTCGCCCTTGTTTCGCATAATATTCACTTGGTCTAATGTTAATTTGATATACATTGCGAGGGCACGCCACGATAGCGGCGATAAGACCCCTCTTTGAGGAGTGGTTAGAGAGGCGTCACGGCGCTCTCACCTACCGCCTGACGCAGGTCCTCTCCGGACACGGATGTTTCGGGAGGTTCCTGCACATCATCAGGCGGGAGGAGACGCCCGGGTGTCAGCACTGCGAGGATCGCCCAGAGGACACGGTGGAGCATACGGTGGAGGTCTGCCCCGCTTGGGCAGAGCACCGCCGTGTCCTCGTAGAGGCGATCGGCAGCGGCGGCGACCTCTCGCGTCCGGCCCTGGTGCAAGCCATGGTCCGGGGCGAGAGGGAGTGGGAGGCGGTCACCTCCTTCTGCGAAGCAGTCATGCTAGCGAAGGAGGTGGCGGGATGGGCGAGGGAGAGATCCTCACGCCTCAGCCGCCGAGGGAGACGGTCCGGGCGTCGGGAGCCGCGTGACGACTCCCGGCCACCGTAGGCGCGGGCCTGCGGGCGGAGAGCAATGGGTAGCTCTCCGTCCGATCAGGACCAGGCCCGTGCCGGACGGCGCGTAAGTGTTCCACGTGCGCCTCAAAGAGATGTCAGCATAGATGACGGGGCCCGACAGGGCCGAAGCCTGCCGGGGTAGCGGGATCGTCCGAAAGGGTTACCGCTGCCCTGGTACATAAAGGGCTAAGGAAGGAACACGGGTGGGTTTTAGTCAGTAAGAGTCTGACACTCCCTTCTGCTCCACCCAGAGCGGGAGGAGTCATTTGATGATTTCCCATCCTGAAAAAAAAAAAAAAAAAAATATACATTGCGAGCTAGTAATGGACAAAAACAAATATCTAACCTACAATGTAAATCAAATGAACAAGAGACCAAATGGATATTATTTCAAACGTTGTTATGCGAAACAAAGTACTCCCACATAATTCGTTATTGATTAGACATTACATATATGTGATGATTAGTGCATAATAACAAAAAGTAATAATAAGTAAATTAAGTATTCCATGGAAGCTGCCCAACCGATGATTTGAAATAAGCAGCAAACGAATCACGTATGTACGTCAAAAGCGGAACTATTTCCACCAATGTGACGTAGATCACTGAATGCCTCATGATGTAGGTTTTGATACGCTGGCCTGCGACTGGGGCAATACTGTTCGTTGCATTCGATATTATAAGTTTGCATTACGTTATGCAATATTCATGTTATCAAAACAACATTATCAACAAGGTATGGACATAAACGAATATGTTTGTTGTATATTTCAAATTTTTGGTATAATATTCCGAATGCATCTTCGACTAGTTTGCGTGCGCGTGACAGGCGATTGTTAAATTCTTTTTGGTCCTGAGACGGGTGTCGAGAACGAAAATATGGCCTCCGATGTCAACAACTGTAAATCTGTATTTATCCATCAACTATGGCCAAGAGAACTATCGAAAAATGTTTTTTATACTTGTAGTCGAGCGATCCGCTGTTGGGTGGAGCTATTATATTTATATGCTTGAGATCTATGGCACCAATGCAGTTTGGGAAATTCCACTTGTCATTAAACCCTTCCGCAATGTTTTTCCAATCTTCAGTAGTAGTAGTAATCTTCAGCGTTGGCATAAAAACACCCATCATTTTGTCAATAATAGCTTTGCACACCTCCTTAATTATTGACCTAATAGTCGTTTCGCCTAATCTAAAGCTTGTAGATAAATTTCTGACTGAAGCGCCGCTTGTCGCCGCGCCGCGCTGCGTCTTGCCGCTTGTGTTGTTGCTAATATCTGAAATAAACAGTTTTTTAAGATTGTATTAAACAAAATAGGGTTTAACAAAAATGTGTAGTTAATATTTTAGGGTTGGATTCTGACGCGATACTAAACAACTTCACCAACTTTTTTTAAGTATCATACAGAATAAAGTCCTGAAATATTACTTCACCTTTTTGTTACACCCTGTATAGTGACTATTTCATTTTTTCAGTATCATTGTGCAAGAAAACCTGGTCCAATTTAAGGGAAGCTCATCGCAGGGCTAATAAGAAAAAATCTACCAGAAGTGGTCAAGCTGCAGTCTCGGATAAAAAATGGCAATACGAGGATAAAATGAGTTTTTGATACCCTATTATAAAGAAAGAGCAACTGTATCTTCACTACTCAGAGATAGTGATCAGGAAAGTACTGCCAATGAAGATTCTCAAATTTTCTGCTCCTGCACCCTAATTGCGTAACACACGATCAATCGGAATCTGAATCATTTTGAAGCAAATTGCTAATCCATTGCTTCATAAGTTGTAAAAATTTGTCTGCTCAACACGTAAATAACGCAATGAATGTTGTTGATCTGTCAAAATGAAACCGATTCCGATTGATCGTGTGTTACGCAATCAGGGTGCGGATTGCCAATCAGATACTTCAATAACAGAAGGTCGTCCAACATCTGGCTGCTCTACAAAGACATCCAAGTTTCCAAATACAGGGTTATTTTTTAAAGACCAGCCCAATTTAAGGATGTCGTACAGACCATCAAACTGAACAACTTTCTCCATGGGACAAATAGCGTAATCGTAAAATTTTATCAACTGTCCCATAGAAAACTTCAATACCTACTCGACCTAAATGTATGGGACGGCTGAATTTTTATTCGCGATTACGATGTTGGTCCCATGGAGAAAGTTGTTCAGTTTGATGGTCTGTACCACATCCTTAAATTTGGCTAGTCTTTAAAAAATCACCCTGTATAAAAAGGCCAAGGGTACTTGTGGAAGACGGATCTTCTGCATCGTCATTTTTCATATATATTAAAGGAAAAATAGGAAAAAAGGAGGAAGATGATATTGGCAATTTTTTTATGGTACAGACGCCAGCAGGTCAAGTTACCCGAAACTGTCAAATTTTCCCAATCAACCTTAATGCTTTAAGGATAAAGTTGAAAATCTATTAAAGAAATTTGACAGATTGTAGTAGCTTGATGTGCTGACGTCTGTACCTATAGCTGCACCGGTGAATGCCAGACAGCTGAACACACCAGTATTGAGTGATACTGAAAAATATTTAACAGATTTTTAAAAGTATTCCTACTCCTACACTTTGAATTTACTCTCTAATTAAAAAAAAAAATTGAATGATTAGTACTTAATGAATGGCAAAATCATGTCGAAGTTACAAAAATAAAGGTTGATTCAGAATGGTCTTGCTTTTTTTACTTTTACATGCAAACAGACATACATACCTACATACACACAGACATACATACATACAGACATATATACATACCTACATACCGGTCAAAAACATAATCCGCCTTTTGCTTCGCCGTAGTCGGGTAAAAATGGAAGGCTCTTCGACAATTGAGGGAAAAGACTAACATATCACAATAGGTATACGTATTAATGTGTCGCTAGGTAGTAAACGTATAACTTTACTTACTTTAAAGTCACAGCCAATTTCTCTTCGGGTGTGATCGCTTCTCTGAACTTTGTGTTTTTCTTTGTTATCGAGTCTTCAATATGAGACAGGATGTTATAAAACACACATTGCGGCATATGATAGTACGAAAAAAAATACTCGAAAATTCGTGGACGAGTGGAATTCTCTTGCGACGTCCACTCGTTGACGACGCGGCGTTCACTCATAATAAAGCGGCGTCCACCCGTGGACCACCTGTCGACAACGAGTGGACGCCGTGCGACAAGGCGGTGCGGGGTGGGTCATGCCGGGTGGCTAATGAGCTGTGACCTTTAATGATTACTATCGTGCCATACGCACACTACTAAACACAGAGCTCGCTCGTTTTATTTGGTGTTTGTGTGCATAACCGTGACTTCACCCACACATATAATATGTAAACTAAATAGGTCGTTCGATTGTAGGTACGTGCGTACTTACTTAGTCAGAATTAGGTTTTTATAGAAAGACTAGCTGACCCGGCAAACGTTGTTTTGCCATATAAATTATTTCTAGCTGCCCGGCGCTACTTCGTTCGCATGGTGTCCTACCCCCTACCCTACCCCTACCCAACTCCTACACTACTCCTACCCTACTAATCCTAGATAATCCGAGTAATGTGGATATATGTATGTTGTCGATTCAAAACCCTTAATTTACTACGTGCTTCGATTCGAGGGGACCCGAGTCTACCATACCGAAGGGACGAACGTCAAATATTTGACAGGAAATTAGGTAAAACAGTTTATATGGGATAATGAAATTGTTGTTTTTACTATCTTCCTCGCAATTTTTTCATATTTTCTCACCGTTTAAACCTTCCCTGGACTACGACAACCATTTCAAAACTAAAATCAGCTAAATCGGCCCAGCCGTTCTCGAGTTTTAGCGAGACAAACGAACAGCAATTGATTTTTATATTTAAATAGATTCCCAGATAATCTTCAAATTCGGGATTTTCTATGACAGTTGGAAATTTTGACAGGACGTCTGTCGGGTTTAGCTAGCTATGAATAAATTAAGGAAACAATTGAAAGGGACCGTACTCACCGCGAGCATTTTTTTCGCTAATTTATTTTGCAAACATTCGTTGCGCGTGAATACCGTCCTTTACATTGTAACATAATGACAGCTGACAACTGAGCTGACACTTGGAATTTGCTGACAATGCTGTAGATATAGGCAGAAATGCGGAATCTCAACCGTCATTTCTCCACTGTTTCGACCATGCATTGCCTATAACCAAAGCGTCGTTGAAAGCGTAAGCTCTGCGGATTTTATAGCAGCCATGGACCGGTGGAGTGGAGAGCACTGCGCTTTTGCCGTCTCGGCGTACATTTCAAGTGGATTTTCGCTTACTGAAACACGTCGTCGATTTAGTAATCGTTAAGATATTCATCCATTACGTGATGGACCATCGATCAACCTTATAGTCTTGGGTAGCAAATGTCAGAGCCAGGGCGTAGCTACCGCTGTATCAGCCGATCAACGATACGGGGCCCCTGAGCTACAGGGGCACCCAACGTGAGGTGTATAAGGAAACATATTTTAAATAATATCCAGAACCTAAAATTCTTTTTGATAAATGATATTTATTTCTGTAAATTGGTTCAAAAATATGTTTAAAAAGGGGGTGAGTACCGAGATGACGACTAATTAGAGAAGTATGGAAGAAAACTGTGTCTGCCTCATTGGTCTAGTCGCAAGCGCTACTGCTGAGCAGGTTCGATTCCCGGGTCGGGCTCTAATCTAATCGGATGCAGCTGAATATATACTATAATATCAAATAGGCGGCTGATGATACAGTTATATCAACGGCATCATCAGTATCGTTGTCCATTGATGTTGATGACACACGCGCAATCTACACATATATATATTTCTTTATTAATAGTAAGTTCACAAAAGTCTTGCTTATAAACTATGCCCCACAAAATCGTTTTCACGGTTTGTCTGTGGGAACGGAACAAAAAGTACAAAAAAGGAATCCAGATTTACAAGCGCGGACACTTAATTTCCAATTAATAGCCTTACAAAGTAGGTAATAGATAAACAAACATGGTTTACAAACTCTTGAGAAAGAACAGCTTAAGTAATTTGGCAAATTTCCCTTTAAACACTTGATTCCCACTTAATAACCTTACAAGTAGGTACCAACCCATACCCAAGACCAGTACGCAATACCAGTATTTTACCTCCTATCTGACCGCCACAACCCAGTTACTGGGTAATACTGGGTGTCATACTTTTGGGCTTCTGACGACCCGTAACGACTCAAAGATCCACGATTGACCGTCGGGACCAACAGCTTCACGTGCTTTCCAAGCCACGGAGGGGTATCGGTATGTTAAGATGGTCACCCATCCACGCACCTACTACGCTACGCCACTGGTCAGAGCTACAGGGCCAACATTAAACAGTTCAAGGCCAGACCTATACCAGCGGTAGCCACGAAAGAATATGTTGAACGTGTTAGGTTTCTGCGACTAGAATCCCCGTTTATCACTTCGTGCACGTTCATCGATATTGGGAAATTAATTGAATACTCAAGTTCCATCCGTAGAAAATTCAAAGCGTTCAAGATTTACTCGATTCAGTCGCTCTGTAAACGCGTTTTTGTACATATGCGTGCTAGACTTGAAGTGTGCTGGGCTAAGTAGGTCACCATTTGGAGAACGTGGTTTTCAAAAAATAAAATCCGCATTTATTGTTTTTATATACTTAGGTAACAATAATCATTCTTTGTACCTATTAGAGGTGTAGTATTCTTTTTTTTTAAATTTTTCTATAATTTTGGATCATCTGCTCGCGATTACCCAAATTATATTTTTTTTAAATTTATATACTGTTTTCCGGAGTATTCCCTTTTCTGTGGCGCAAAGGTATTCGTCCACTAGCTAAGGTTTCTAATCCCTATTTTAGATGCCTTTGCCCACAAACAATTCTCCAATCTTATTTACCGTAACTCACTCATTATATAATTAGCCTTTAATGTTCCCACTGCTGGGACACGGGCCTCCTCTCTTCGAGAGGGAGTGAGCAATAATCCACCACGCGGGCCCAGTGCGGGTGATGGATGGTGGATGTCACATGTCTTCGAATTTTTGGTTCTAGGACATGCCGGTTTCCTCACGATGTTTTCCTTCAGCGTTTTGAGAGCAGTGGTGATGAAAAATGTACACTAAGTAAAGCGCCTGCCTGGGTACGAACCCACGACCTACAACTCGTAAGTCTCGGCCGTTACCACTGGTCACCACTGCTCTCACTCATTAGCCCTCTTTAATCTGGGATCCGGCCTGGGCGCGGGAGTTTCCTCTCTCCTTAAAGTGACTGGCGATAAGATCAGGGCTGGTAGACATTATTACTGTTAGTCTTGGTTGATTTCTCGAATGCTTTTAATACCGTCTGTCACATTCACGTCCCGTTAGCCATTCTATCAATGTTATGGTCTCTCCCGGAGCACTGGAATGGTTCTCCTCTTACTTTCAGGAACGTCTGCACTCTGTTCATATTGGAGAGTCTTCTACATGCCAATGCGATTAGGAAACTGGCGTTCCTCAATGCGGCATACTTTCCCTCTTCTGTTTTTATTTATCTTATTACTTTCAAGCTGCAGTGTGCGTATCATCTGTATGCCGTTGTACTGTCAAAGTCAGTCAAATCATTTATTTCAAATAGGCACTTATAAGGCACTTTTGAACCTCAAAAATAAAATTAAAATATAATTGATTCTAGTCATGTCAAGGGAAGGCTGCTGTAGGTTACCTGACGCTATCGATATTTTTAATAGGGACTTGATAGCCATAAGCCAGCTGATAGATTGGGTGGTAGCTTTAAACCAGGCGATAATCACTGCGAGTCTTCGTTGTATTAGCAAGGTTGCCACTAATTCTCTTCAATATTTCGACCATTTCATTTAGCACTGATGTGAAGGACCTAAGTCTTGCACATTGACAGTACTCTTAATTGGCGTTCTCAAGTCGCTATGGTAAACCAGAAGATTACTGGAAAGCTGGGGGTTCTGTACCGACTGATAAAATTATTACCATGGAGTATGAAAACTATGCTTGTGCAGTAGTATTTTCCCTATCATCTATGCTGGTGTGGTACAATTCAGTTATGCAGTACAGTACATACAGGCATTATATTGAATAATTTAAATACATAACATGAAAAAAACGCCAGCTATGATGCGTCACCTAGTGTGATAGTTTGGTACCGGTGCAGATTCCCTTGGTCACAAACTAAACTAAATTTAAGTTCAGTGCATCTTTTCCTTTCTATTTGATTAAGCAAAGGACAGAAGATAAACAGGGTTGCAGGGACATCGACGTGCAACCTATTACCATTGATTCAGTACTTACATGGTTCCCCACTGCGTTCAAATTTTTCGTAGGTTATTTTAAAAAAATAAGCTGTTCCATACATTTTGACCGCGTAGGTTTTGCACTTTTCTATGAAAAATCAGTTGTTTCTTTTTTTATAACCGACGAAAAATTTCTACGTTAGGGGGGGTCTCTAGAATCATGTACTGAACTCAAGGTTTCAGTTTGCGCGTCTATGTCCCTGCCACCCTGTATTATAAATGACGCCTAGTCTGACTCCTTATAACTCTTTGATAAAGCTTGCTTATGCCTGTAATAGCCTCATAACATAACTCACAACCGATAATTATTGATACCAAAAAAAGGTTAAACTCTCCAGCTGTGGAATGAAAACGTATCTATGTCAACCATTTATTAATTTTTACGCCCTTTCGCAAAACTAATTTTAACACCAACATAACAAACAATCAACATTATAAGGATGCGAAGTTTTTGACCTTCGAACGTAAATAATCCAAAACATTTCCAGGCAAAGTTAGTATTGTTTATTCAGAAAATTTTATGCAACAACTTGAAGTTATCACACTAAAAATAAATTATACTCCATGAGGCTCACCTTCCAATTGAAAATACGATTTGATTTTCGCTATGTATAATATTTATGAGGACAGCTAACGTAACTTATTAAAAATATACTAATAGAAAACAATGTTTAAATCCGACAATATCTAATAATGTTAGAAGTAGCTGGTTTCTTTTATAAAATACGTAATAAAAGAAAACGATTAATTAATCATCTTAAAATTTTGTATTTATATCACACATATCTACATTTTACTTCTATTACATAAATACAAAATTTTAATAAGTAGAGTACCAACGAAAAGCTGCTAACCAGTATTTGCAAATGGTATGCAGGTGTTACCAATATATTATACAAGTAATTACAATATCAATACCATAGGTTAATAAATGCAAAAGATCAAGTGCAATGAAACTCGATGCATTTTCCTTTATCTCAATAATTAATTATTATCGAATTTCATATAAAAATGGATGTTTCAGAATTTACTTTGACAATTTGAACCCCTCCCACCACAAGATATCTACTCAGCTTGAGTACACGAGCACTTTCACAAATGTATGTCAGCAGTTTATACCAGAGATAAAAACACTTTTAAAACAATGAATAAACCAGATTTACTAATATTAAACACTAAATTATATTGTCTTTCCAAATTATTCCATTTATATCAAGCATTGGAATTATATTATCAGTGTTTGTTAAACAGAATTGGAGTCCTTCACTGTCCCTGTGTATGTATTTACACCATCAGTGGCCTCTTTTTGGTGTTATTTTTACAGTGTTTTCTTCCGGAATCTTGTACAAGTATATCATATCAATACATTATAAAGAGCATTTAACACCTCTTTGTAACAATTATTCTGTAGTACTTATTGGTCCTTGCAATGCATTGGGAGTTGGAGAATTGGAAGAAACCATACGCCCCTGCTCCTTCACAATCGGATCTGTAACAAAATACCAAAATAAATACTTTTTCATTGTTGACGGAAATTGTAATTGTTTGGTGGCATATCTTAAATGGTCATTGGTAGTTCACTCACTTCCATAAAAAGTATTATAGCTGAAAGGGATCAAATAAAAATCCTGCTGTTAAAATATAACTTTTCCTATTAATCAATTTCCAGCCGTATGATTTAGCATGTAATAAAGGGGGCTTCCCACATTGTGTGATTGTATGGACACGCACGCCCATATACAAAGGAATTTACAAATTATTGCTAATGTTATAAAAATCGAAATAGCAGGACAAGTGTCTGCAGTCGCGTACTTTCGATTTTGATTATTATGTGGTTAGCAATAATGTGTTAGACATAAAAATAATTTCTAATATTTGGAGCAACATGGCCTTATTATATACACTAAACCACTTCAGGTAAGACAGAGATCACATGGAGAGAGAGCACATGAAAGATAAAGGCACTTAATAACTTAGCATTTAGCAATTTAGAACTTCAAACCAGTGTTTAATGGTACTTGTCACATCTTCCAAATAATAAAATTTAGGCCTTCTGCAACATGACCGTGTGGTGTAGCAGCAGCATGAATGCAGTGCAATGTGAGTTGTTGTAGCAGGCAATAGGGAGTCTAGTTGGAAGTGTCTTGTTTACGATTGATAGCAAGACCTGTCACTGTGGCTGGAAGGAGCAGATAGATGTGTGAAACTATTGCACACTTGCTACCCTTTGCTAGACCCCAGGCTGCCATCTCTGCCTTAATCACTTCATTGTTGACGCACGCGGCGGATTAAAGTGTGCACACAGTCGCCTATTGAGCATATATTATGCACGTCCAGAATGAGGACTCTGGGACGTGGATAATAAAGGCTCAATAAAATAATAACCCCAGGGGTATGCCACTAAAGTAGCGTCTACAATGATGAAGTAGGTCATTTGTTTCTGCACACTATGCAAACAATAGTCACATACCTCCATAAAAAATGACATTGCCTACATGCTATCTTAGTAAAATTATGGATGATTCCTCCAGCATGACAATTACCTAAAGCAAAATTTTTCTACAAGTGGATTTATGATTTAAGAAAAATCATTAATTGCATTAAAGTAAACAATTATGAGCTTGAGTTAACAAAAAACAAGAAAAACTAAGTACTTTTTTTTTCAATAAGGATACTTATTGTACTCTATCATTGTTGTACTTATTCTCTTTAACTTTGTATGTCTATTTTTTTTAACTTTGTGTGATAAATTGAAATGCAAATCATCAAATTTTACTTACAGAAGTACGGATGCTCCATTGCCTCACGAGCAGTATATCTCTCATAGTGATCATAGCGTAGAAGACGATCTAGGAAATCTAATGCTTCAGGAGACACCAAGTGTTGATTTTCAGAGTGCACAAACCGCTCCCATCGCTTACGAGAATGCCTTTAAAAAAAAGATACGATAAGAACATGTACAAACTCAATTTGTTTTTTAATTCATTCAATTTAATAACCAGACAACATACCTGCCAAGTATATCATTAAAACGAGGATCCAATTCTATATGATATTTATCCAAATATTCAAATAGCTCTTCAGTGCCAAGCACTTTAGCAATACGCACAAGTTGATCATAATTGTCATGGCCATGGAAAAATGGCTCTTTGCGGAAGATCATTGATGCTAACATGCATCCTAATGACCACATGTCCAAAGAATAATCATACATTTGATAATCCACCAAGAGCTCTGGACCCTAAAACAAGTTTAAATTTATGTTAACTATAACATGAATTGTTACTTACTTAACAATGGATTAACAAGTAAATTTTAAAAGCACATTTATGTGGGGAAGTTATTTTAGTTATAACAAAATCATTATTAAATTACATACCTTAAAATATCTAGAAGCAACACGAACATTATAGTCTTGCCCAGGGTGGTAGAACTCGGCTAACCCCCAATCAATGAGACGCAACTTTCTGTGGTCATGATCAATCATCACATTATGGGGCTTCACATCTCTATGCATGATGCCCATACTGTGGCAATAATCTAATGCCTTCAGCAGTTCATACAAATAATATCTGTAATGAAGTAAACATTGATTGTACAATTATATAACTGATAGCATAATTTAATTAATTATGTTAACATTCACTCTGCTATCTGAGCAATTCCTCCTATGCTACTTTAATATTATTTATTAAGATAGTTTTACCTTATATCATAATCTGACAGTGTTTGATACAGCTGTTTAAAATCAGTATTGTTCACATGTTCAAAAATGAGTGCTGGAGTACGAGAAACAGGATCTTTGACTACAGCTTGTAAAGTAATTATATTTGTGCCTCCTCTTAAGTTTTCTAATATTTTAATTTCTCTTTTAATCTTCTTCTTTTTAACAGGCTGGAATAAAATTCTGTAATTAGGGCATATAAAACAGTGATTTTTATGCTTTCTCAAAGCATAGTAGGACATAGTCGTTAGATTATGCATACAACGTAAACAATGCAGAACTAGACTTCTAGGCATATATAATATGTAATAATGTGACTCACCTTCAATATTTTAACTACACACTTCTCATTATTTGTGATATTTATTGCCTCGAATACTTCACTGTACTTTCCACGCCCAAGCTTACGCACCAACTGGTAGTCTTCCTGGTTGCCCCAGTCCACCACATAGCTTTCATAGTCCCAGTATTCTCTTGGACGTTGTGAGTTGACATCGGCATATACCCGCGCTCTACTCGGCACTGCCATCGTGCTATGCCTCCGCCAATTTAAGCTTTTATCAGCGATAGTCTTTCCGGAAATCGCGTATGTCTTGAGTAACGATACTGCGAATAAATATTTTCTACGTCACTTTCATATATTCATGTTGGTGAAGAACTTCACTTAATTGCAATGTGTTCATGCATAATGATTCGACCAGACGAATCGAATCATAGGCGGTTATGATTACAAGTCACTATTCAATTAAAGTATTGTGATGTATAACCTAAAAACGACATCCAGTTACGATTACTGTCCAACTAACATAATTAATGAAACATATTTCTTTATAATAAAGACATTTACGCAATTAAAGATCACATGCGTTGGATGTTACTATTCATAGGATCTGACGACATGGAATAAAATATGAAAGTGTCTTCAAAGAGAAAAACGCACGCCATTACTCGTCAAACGATTAAATGTTTTAGCAGACGTTCATACCTAAAGCATAACTGTAGTTAATCCTATTTTAAACGATAAATAGTTTCGGCATACATAAAACTTCTTGAAAACTAATGATTAATATGAACTCCAAGCTACAAAATACACTTTTATTAGAACTAAACCGGCTCAAACCCAGTAAAATTTCAAGATGGACGCCCACCTATCCACTACTTTACTAAATTACTACCTACCCTACCAGTACTACCAGCATCATTATTCCTATCAATGTTGCCATGTATTTTTTTACATTATTACTAAGCCTAATTTACACTGCGCGATTTAATTGTCTGTGGCATACCATAAGTACAAACAACTACATTTATGTTTTTTTAAATATTATTGTATGCCCATGGAATTAGTATGTACTATTATACCAGAAACGTGCATGGTATAAATCGATGTAAAGAAAGATTTATGGATTGGAAACATCGAATCCTTACACTATTCCTAGGGTTTCGCAAATATATAATTTTTCCAATTATCTAGTAACATAAATATGGCGAAACATAAACCAGGTTATTTTTTGGAATTAATTGTTTTATTTTATTTATTTATTTCAGGTGACGCAGGGCCTTAGTTAAATACCTTAACCTAAACATACATACATATTTATACATATTTTTACTATAAAATAGTACTTCACTAGCTAGTTCTGGTGCTGCTCTGTGGTACTTGTCCGCGGAAGCGACGGAACACCAGTCACCACGTCCTGCGGCCAGAAGTGTTCGTCCATGACGACGGGCAGATAACAATTCGGTACACGCACCACAAACGCCTTGAAATTGACGTTACGGTGCGACTCCAGTAACTGCACCCTCGGCGTGAACCTCGTCTTCTGGCGCACGTACTCCACAATGTCCTCCGCCTTAGTGGTGTAGTGTAGGCGGGATATGTACGCCGGTGTGTTCAGCTTTGCGGCACGCAAGCTGACTTCGGGCTCCGTAGGAGCTTTGCCGCAGTGGTTCTTGTTCGTTCGCGATCGGCGCTTCCTCCTTTGCACCGTCACGAAACCCTCATCATCAGCCGTATTCGGTGCCTTTTCTGGCATAGGCTTCATATTTGGAGCACCTGGAGTACTCACGGTGACGCTAGCGGATTCCTTTTGTAGGTCTTCGCTAGGGCTGCAGACACTGACAGCGGGATGGGGAGAGGGGCTCGGGCAGCGCTGCGTGGAGGAGCCGCGATGACGGGCGCAGGGCTGCGGGGCACGCGGGCGGGGCGCTCTGCAAGCTCAGCAAACGACGGGTGCGCTGGCGACGAAACTGCTGACGCGGAATTTGACGACGATCCATCGAGGCTGGCTCCGCGACACATGTTTACGTTAAATGCAACGACTGATGACCTAGTTACCGCCACACTTTCTTTCTTTCTTTTCTTTTTTTATAAAACGTTGCCCCACACTAGGAATTTCTCCTGTATCGTGGGTGCGTTTACAAACATTTAAACTCACGTACACAAACAGCCAGACCCGGAACAACTACTTGTAGGCAATAAAAATATTTGTTCCGTGCGGGAATCGAACCCGCGACACGCAGCGCAGCAGTCAGTCGCTTAACCGCTGCGCCAACCGTGCCGTCAAACTGCACACTGTTGCGCAACTCGCTAACTTCCTTGCGCAAATCGGCGACGGTGTTTTAGGATGCATCTAACTTCGCCAGAACATCCGCGAGGCGAGCCTTCAGAAAGACAATGTCCTTCAGAAGGCTTGTTACATCGACGTGGTCGAAGGTGACGGGTGGCAGCTTGTGCAGCTCCTTCGCCACAAACGTCGGCACGTCGTCCGGGTCGGTCTCCTTGAACAGCGTGATAATGTCTTGCAGGCTTCTCTTAGTCCCGTCACGCCGGCGGTACACCATCTGGTCGCGCTTGTTTGCTCGTTTAGGTAGGAAGGATTACTTATATTTTACACTAGCTTCTGGCCATGACTTCGTCCGCGTGAAATTTAGGCCCATCGCGTCGCATCTCATTGCTCGCCCGTGCTTCGTTTTCGCTTAGTGTTCTTTCCGACTTTTTTCATTTTGCTCGGGTACTAAGGGTCATTGCGTGATGTTAGATAGCCTCTTTCTCAAGAATTGGGCTATCAAATGCAATAAGATTTTATTAAATCTGACTGGTAGTTCGAGAGATTACCTCCTACATACATACAAATAAAGAAACCACTTTATAATATTAAGTATAGTTATAGATCATTTTGTTCGGTCATTAATATAATATTAGCAGCGGCAGGTACACATGAAAAATGAAAATGAAAAAATGAAAAATGTTTTATTCAATTACAAACAAAGTTCGTTCAACAGTGTTGAGGTTGACCTCTCCTTTTAAGCGTGAAAACACTTGTGCCAGGAGAGGCCGCTCTCCCTTAACTTGATTACATTTATATATAATTATATTTATTTATAACTTAGATATTAAATCTATATGGTATGCAAAAGAAAACTAGGTAAATCTAAAAAGTAAGTCTATGTGAGCACGCATGCAATGTGCGCACATGTGTGTTGAAGTGTGAGTTATGGTGCTTGTGCTTGTGTGTGCGACTGTGTCTGTGGATGAGTTTGTCTGTGCGTGTGACTGTGACTGCGTAGTGTGTGTGAGTGTGTGAAAAAATATGTGTAGGTAACGAGATATTTATTTATTGATGTATTGATGTTTGATACATATACATACATATATTCGTATTTATTATTTATTTAGGTTCTTTTTATTTATATATAAATACATACAAGTGTAACATGACATATAATATAATAATACGACATATAATACATTAAGTATTACTTAATAATACGGATAATCATATTCTCAGTTTCTTTGTAGGCTAGAGTTTTTAGCCACTCAGTCACCATCCGTTTACATTCCAGAGTAGTTTTTGTATATATTTTAAGAACTTTATTAATGGTGTTATATAGATGCGAAGATTGATTTAAATATTGGTGCCTAGCAAAGTAAGTTCTACATGCACGTGTTTTGGTTACTATATCATTTCGTCTTTTTGTTAATAAAGTGGGATCAACTGAAAGCGACTTATGTTTTTTTAGAGTGGCGTGTAAGATATACAATTTACGGATAGTCAATACGTTGGCTATTGAGTAAAGAGTAGCTGTTGGGAACATAAGTTTTTTTAAAAACAAAACCTTCAAAAGTATCCTTTGAGCACGTTCCACCTCGAGGAATTTCATTTTAGATGCGCCCCCCCATACTGGAATGCAGTAGATCATTATTGACTGAGCCAAAGCAACATAGACCTTTTTGAGTAGTTCAACGCTAGCCGAATGTCTAAGAATTTTAAATATCCAGATCAACTTCCTAATTCTACCACCGATTAGGTCAATCTGAGAGTACAATCATAACTCCCAGGTATTTTGTGGTATCTATCTTGTTTATTGTAGGGCAGTTACAGCTGTTGTTAGTACCAAGGCAGTTATGTATTCTAAGACTATACTCTGGGCAAGGTTGAGTCCTACTGTCGATTGCGAAACACATATAGTTGGTCTTAGTGGTGTTCAGGGTGAGCAAATTCTTTCTCATCCATAGGGCAGTGATAGCCAGAGCAGATTCAGCATCCCTCTTTATGATGTCCCAGGATTTTCCCGTTATTACCACAGCAGTATCGTCAGCATATGAAAAGACTTTAGTGTTGCTGGAATTCAAGTTGCAGAGCTCATTTATGTAGATGAGAAATAGTGTTGGCCCCAGGACGGAGCCCTGGGGCACCCCGTAAGTCTGTTCAGCTTCGTTACTCACTAATTGCCCCACCTTAACCCTCTGAATCCTTCCTCTCAGATAATCCTGAAAAAGATCCAAGGCGGTGCCCCTTATTCCAATATTTTCTAGTTTTTGCAAAAGAATGGGAACAGAGACGGTGTCAACCGCCTTTTTCAGGTCCAAAAATACCGTTAGGCATCTACCTCCATTGTCCAATTGATCAGATATTAAAGAAGTTAGAGCCAGTACAGCATCCTGGGTTGATTTACCTGATCGAAAACCGTACTGAGAGTCAGACAAAATTTTGTACTTCTCGAGGTAATGTGTTAATCTATTATTTATAAGTTTTTCCAGTATTTTGGACAGTGAATGCAGGACAGATATCGGTCTATAGTTATTGACATCCTCTCTGCTCCCACTCTTGTGCACAGAGGTTATAACTGCTTGTTTCAAGAGAGTAGGGATCACCCCTTTTTTAAAACATGTGTTAGCCAAATGGGAGATTATTGGAGCTAGTATGTGCCTAGCCAGTTTGAGAAAGCTAACTGGAATACGATCCCATCCAGGAGCACTATCCGATTTCAAACTCTTTAAAGTTTCAAGTATCTCATGCGGATCAGTGTCCAGTAGGACAAAGGATGAGAGCTGGGACTGGCGTGGAAAGGAGTCGGATAAATTTTGCATGGGATTTAATGGTGGAATCTCACTAGCAAGATCCGCCCCTGTGCCTGCGAAGAAATTACTTACAAAGGTGACCGATTCCATTTCAGTGGTTTTGATGCTAAGAAGTTTGTCGTTATCGTTTGTAGTCTGTTTTAGGTGAGTAATTTTTTTAATGTTTTTCCAGAGGCATTTCGAATTTTTAACAGATTTTTCAAGCAATTGTTTTTCATAGTTATGTTGAGTTTCTTTATTAACTTATTGCAGAAGTTACGGTAACGTCTGTAAGTAACACTAAGGATTTCATCATGAGGATTAGAACGTAACCTTTTCTGCATTTTATTTCTATTCCCAATGCACCGTAACACTCCTTGTGTTATCCAAGGCCTGATAACCCGATTCTTTTTTGGTATTGGTTTCTCGCGTGTGTTCTCTTTCAGTGATTCTGTGATATTTGTTACTAAGCTAAGACATATTAATCAAACATCCCTCTGTGAATGCTAAGAGGGACGTATGTGACACGAATGGATAGATTAAGAAATGAGTACTTACATAAGAGGAAGTT
Organism: Apamea epomidion; assembly: GCA_947507525.1. Lineage (NCBI taxonomy): Eukaryota > Metazoa > Arthropoda > Insecta > Lepidoptera > Noctuidae > Apamea > Apamea epomidion. The sequence continues at coordinate 11,639,995 of OX382225.1, forward strand.
TGAAAGTGGCACCGGTGACTGAAAAGTTGTGTTGAAATCGGTATGAGCATGTGATACGAAGGAATGAGAAAAAAGTCGTATGAAAAGTTTTGAGTATGAATGTGGATGGCTATAAGAGTAGGGGAACAAATACACGACGGATGGGCTGTTTGAAAGATGATATGCCTAGAAAGGGGGTGACTTCCGAGCACCAAGTTTTTAGTCAAAGTGGAGTGTTTCTGAACTTCCGGATCAGTCACAAGTTACTTGCTGAATATTCAGAAAGGCATTCCGGATGTTTAGGGCTTTATCCAGTGCGTGTTGCCAATGACTCACAATGTGTTTGTTTTTTTTTTTTTTCGTCATATTGATCAATTATCTATTTCAGCCATATTCATAAAAATCTCGCTAATCATTCATTAGCTACTGTTTAGCTAACCATTTATTTAGCCCTTAATCAATGCTTAACTTTTATTAGGATCAAAGTAGTTGACTAAAAAAAGGAATTTTTAGAATAAACTTGTCAAAACTACGATTTTTTATCTGTCGTGACTTTGGCAGATAAAAGTCAGTTTGATCGGATAATTTGAATATGAATAAAATAATGTAATATGTTTAAGGTGGATGCTCCAAGGTAGCCCGCGAAATTCAAATTTTCTTACGTTTTTTGCAATTTCCTGGTCAGTACTAAGTTGTACGTTGATTAAAATATGATTCGCGGCCGTAACAAATATGTGTTTACAGAATTATAATCATTAGAGTCAGTAATACAGCTTGTTATGTTAGCATAATCCTAAAATGTCAAGATTTCATGAAATAGTCATTCAGCAGGATTACTTGATCTTAGAGAGTTGTGTTGATGACTTTAATGATTTTAATTCTGTAAATACATATAAGTTACGGCCGCGAATCATATTTTAATCAACGTACAACTTAGTACTAACCAGCAAATTGTAAAAAACGTAAGAAAATTTGAATTTCGCGGGCTACCTTGGAGCATCCCTCTTGTGTTTGCGATGGTAGCAATAAAAATAATAAGCTCCAATAATTGGAGTAAACAGGAAAAAGTATTTATCTCTGAATTTATATCTACCTACTAATATAAACTGACCAAATTAATGTTAAAGCAGTAGCCGTTACCTAACTATTATTAGATCACTTGTTGAAATAAGTCCACGTATTACAGATATTAGTTTATTTCACTGCAACTACAGTACAATTCACAATACTTTTAAAACTCAAAAACTCACAGAGATAGTTTAACCATAAATAACTTTTTTTAAAAGGGCGCAAGTGTTTTATTTTGAATTATGTTTACAATGAGCAGAACTAAAATGCTATCAGCCAAATTAATTATGGAACAATCTTTTCTTTTTCTATTTACAATAAAACAGGCATAAAATAAATACATATGTTTTAAATGTTGCCAGCTGAATTAATTATGGAATAATCTTTTTCTTTATCCATTATTCCATTTACAATCATTTTAAATCTATGTAAATGTTACCAGCTGAATGAACTTTATTGTAACAGTGTATAAAACACATAACGTTACCTATTACAAATAAAGATAACTTTTTGAAAAGAAAACAGATTTATAATCATTTGGTATTATTTGACACAAGCGTTTTAACATCTCGTCCATCCTGATAACCATACACGCCCTCGTGTATAATAAACAAAATTAACACAAAGAACAAAACAAATAAAAATAAACATTAATTGTTTATGTAGCAGTTTATCTATCAAAACACATCCTGTGCAACAGGTAGGTAGGCTTATTCAGTAGGAAACTCTTGCCTAACACACCATACACTTTGTGCTTCACACAATAAAAACTTTTTTTTTTTATAACATTGAACACCGTTTGCTTTATACAACGAAACGTCTTGCACGCACAACACATCACTTTGCCCATTGCACTAATTATTTATCGCATACCATGCGCACTCCACATTGCACTCCTTGTGCGCTCCGCATCGCGCACCTTGCGCACTCCGCATCGCACTAATTGTGCGTTCCGCATCGCACTCATTGTGCGGCGTGCATCGCGCACCTTGCACAATCTGCATCGCACTAATTGTGCGTTCCACATCGCACTTGTAGCGGTATCTACAACGCCACATGCGAACAACGCCATACTGTCATACTGACGTCACGCAAATCCTGCATCTCGCAAGCAAAGTTTACCTCATACCCCTATACACTCTTTGTGCGCTCCGCATCGCACTAATTGTGCGTTCCGCATCGCACTCATAGTGCGCTCCGCATCGCACGCATAGTGCGCTCCGCATCGCACTTATTGTGCGCTTCGCATCGCACACCTTGTGCACTCCGCATCGCACTCATAGTGCGTTCCGCATCGCGCACCTTGCGCGCACCGCATCGCGCACCTTGCGTACTCCACATCGCACACCTTGTGCATTCTGCATCGCACACCTTATGCATCATATTCATTATGCGTTGCGCACCTTGCGCATTGCATCGCACACCTTGTGCATCATATTCAATAAGCGTTGCGCACCTTGCGCATTGCATCGCACACCTCGTGCATCATACTAGTTATTATGCACCGCGCACCTTGCGCATTGCATCGCACACCTTGTGCATCATATTCATTATGCGTTGCGCACCTTGCACATTGCATCGCACACCTTGTGCATCTTATTGATTATGCGTTGCGCACCTTGCGCATTGCATCGCACACCTCGTGCATCATACTAGTTATTATGCATCGCGCACCTTGCGCATTGCATCGCACACCTTGTGCATCCTAATAATTATGCGTTGCGCACCTTGCGCATTGCATCGCATACCTTGTGCATCCTATTCATTGTGCGTTGCGCACCTTGCGCATTGCATCGCACACCTTGTGCATCCTATTCTATGCAAAATTAGTTACGTATACAAAACTACCCAATACATACAATAGCACACAAAAAATGTACAATAGATCTTACATCTCTTAAGCGCACTTTGCACTGGCTTTTTATTAATTTACATTAAATTATAATACATTATTAGTCTTACTACCATCTGCCTCCATTTCATTTAAGTGTTCATTTTCGCTCATTTCATTTTCTGATGATTCATCAGTCTGATCTGTTCCAAAACACAACCACGGATAAATTTTAGCCACTGCTATACCCCTTTGTAAAGGTTTGAACTTTTCCTAGTTAACGGAGTGTCAACAACCTCATACCCAGTGATGTATAAGATACCATAAATAAAGTATCTGAAATACAAAATACTTTTAAATTAAGTATTTCAGATACCCGATGCAAATAACTTTCTGCAATGATATCTGAAATACTAGATATAAAATACGTATCTTTTGAATACTTTTTATAGATAAAATACTTTTGTAATAAAACAATATTTTTTTACAAGCTTTTATTTAACTAGCGATGTATGTAGGTATGTATGTACCTATGTCTGTATGTTCGGGTGGACTCTTGCAACTCAATTTTGAAGCAGATATCTTCGACCGATTGAGCTGATTTTGCATGCATGTGTAAATCGGATGACAATGCAAAATTATTATGACATGGAGCTGATCTGATGATGGAACCGGAAGGTGGCCATAGGAACTCGGTAATTAAACGATACAACCCCATCGAGTTTGGGCTCGTATGATTCGTCTTGACGAGTACTTTGGTGCTAGATGGTAACCAGGGTCTGATGATGGAGCTGGAAGATTGCCATAGGATCTCGGTAATTAAACGACACAACCCCAACGAGTTTGGGCTCGTATGATTCGTCTTGACGAGACCTTTGGTGCTAGATGGTAACCGGGACTAAAGATGAACAGGTACTAAAGCTAGCAGATGAGCAGGTAGCTAAATGTTTGCTAAAAGTATTTTAGCAAACATAGTATCTACAAAATACTAAGATACCAAACGAAAGGTATTTAAATACAAGATACGAAATGAATTCAAAAAAAGTTTTATAGTTACAAGATGAAAATACGTATTTTGTGTCTTGTGTATCTTGTATCTGTATTTCAGATAAGTTACATCTCTGCTCATACCTATCATTATCAAACACTTTTGTAATTCGATACGGACCTGATAATTTCGGTAAGTTTCATACTTTAACCTACACTATGAGTCTCTCTTGCTACCCTAACAAGATCCTCTATTTTAAAATTTTGCGCTTCCTTCCTTGTCTTATCGAAATACTTCTTTTGTTTTATTTGAGACTCATCAACATACTGTTCTAGTTCTTCTCTTATTTTAGTAATACTATTCTGATCACTATTTTTATTTCTATCGTCTTCCACGTCTGATTCTATCTCGGGTATGATATAACCTTCATTGGTACCTACTAGTGAGTTTAAGACCAAACAATATTTCTGATGGAGACTTTCCCGTACCTTTATTTACGGTGTTATTCAAGCCCCATTGAACTTGAAGCAAACGGTCATCCCATAAATGATCATCCTTACCGTGATTTTGAGCGGCAAGAGAATCTAAAATTGTTCTGTTGTAGGTACCTCTCCACTTGGCCATTAGCCCGTGGAGAAGCAACAGCGTTTAAAATGTGTTTTGTACCAACTTCGCTCATAAAACCTTTAAATTTAATACTTGTAAATGATGTACCCCGATCGCTAATTAATCGTGTTGGTACGCCGAACGTACCGAAATAATCGCTTAAAACCGCGATAGATGTTTTTGACCGCCTTTAAAACAAAAAACTTTGAGTACGCGTCTATAGTACATTGAAATTTGAAATGGAGACTGAAGGAATAGAAGTTTGATAATAATAATTTTGGTAGAAGTAACTTAACTTTAGGTAAAATTCCATGTATCGGGGATGCTAGACTATTCACTTTGTCAATATTTACATTATATAAGCTAACATTTAAAATAATGATAATATGTACCTACAGACGCCAGCAGGTCAAGCTACCCGAAACTGTCAAATGTTCCCAATCAACCTTGAACCTAATGCTATAGCGATAAAGTTAAAAATCTATTAAAGAAATTTGACAGATTGCAGTAGTTTGTGTTTCTTTTGACTATTCTTACCTAATTATTTCAGTGAACCTTATGGTGACCATAGGGTACCATGGTTTGTTTTTAGTACGTCTAAGCGCGGGGCCTGTAGCATTTGCTACACCTGCTACATGGCTAATCCGGCACTGTCTGTGCCCCACCTTTAAATATGACACCTTTTTGATACATGCTGCATATTCACAAAAAAATTGAATTTTATAATCCAATTTTTTTTTCATGCCTTTATAGGCATAAAGGCTCTTCCGAGACTGAAAAAACAAAATTGTACATCTCTGACTAGTATACCCACAGGCGCGTCCCCACTAGGAAAGCCTCGCGAGGCCTGGCCTCACGAGCTTTTTGCTATTTTTTGCAACGCGTCCGCACTATAAAAACTCACGAGCCTCGGCCGCGCGGCTCGGCCTCACGGAGCCGCGCGGCGCTAGTCTTGGCTGTGGCGTGATTCCGAGCGGGAAACGGGAATGCAAAGTTAAATACACTGCATTGTGAACTAAAACTGGTGCAATAGATTGAAAAATCGTTTAATAGAATAGATAGGTAGGTCTTTAGGGCGCGTTATAATTTGACCACGAATTTCTTCGCACCTACACAACATGCTCCTACGTTTTTGTAGAAGTGCTGTATTTATATAGCCACTAAGCTTCAAATTAAATGAGCGAGCAAGCGACCTTGCATCTCACTGGAGCGGGTAGAGAGGGGAATGGAATGCCCGGGCGTCGACGAAAACTCGCGCGGCCGACACTTTTAACGAAAAGCAGAGATTTGATCCAGAACATATTCGATAGACCCCACCGATTGGTGCCATAACAATACAGGACGGCATGTATTTTTACCGTATTTGGGTCTGTTTGTTTACCAGACTCATTTGTTTGGGAAGCGACATTTCAAAAATGTACTTGATGCCATTATCTATCTATATCTATATAAACTAATAATAAAGCTGAAGGAAGAGTTTGTTTGTTTGAGCGCGCTGATCGCGAGAACTACTACTACTAGTCGGATTTGAAAAATGATTGTTGCATTTGATAGCCCAATTCTTGAGGAATGTTAAAGGCTATTTAACAGCACGCTACGGCCCTTAGGAGACGAGCTAGTGCTATATACAATTTGGTAACTTCAATATACAGAGTGTAAGGGACATCGATACGCAAACTGTTACCATGAATTCAGCACATGATGCACATGAGCTAGACCCACCAGTTGAAATTTTTTCGTCGGTTATTTAAAAAAAAAAAAAACTGTTGTACACTTTTGTATGAAACAGCAGATTTTGTTTTTACTATCGAGGAGTTTTTACGCTGGTTCGTCTGGTAACAGTTTGCGCGTCGATGTTCCTAAACCGTTTACCTATTTAGGGTATTTGTCCCTTAACCCCAAGCCAACTGCATGTTACATCGGCCACGCTTGTTTGAAGTAATGGCGTTCTGTTTTCACAACTAGATTAGTGAACAGAATTGACTTCACTAATAAAAAATCTGGTCAAGAGCGAGTCGGGCTTACGCAATTAAGGCTTCGAATCAAACTACCTTGAGCAGTCCGTACGGGACGACCTGCGCTAGCTCCTGAAGAAACATCTAAACTAAATGAAAGTGTCAAGGAAAAAATCCCGAGACCTAGTCATTATGCAAAAATTCAAATTCTGAGTTCCTACGTTGCATAGATCTCGAGATAACCCTCTGTGACAGACAGAAAAAAGCGATGTTATAATAATTCCATTTAGTCTAAAACCTTAAAAATTTGGTATTAACTTATAACCATTAATATAGCTAGAGGGCGCATAATAAACATTGTTGAAACCTTATGCTACTGGTATTATAGTTTTGTGTACGTACTTACTACTACGAGCTGTAATACCTACTGAAGATAATAAACATTATTCTATTCTATCAAAGATCAACACCATACGAGAAAATATCGAGTTAATATAAATTCGTATAATCCAAAGAAACTCACCACATAATAAAATAAGAAAATAAAACTTTTCACAGTAAAAATAATATGTTACCATGGTTATTTTAAAGATTTATATAAGAGTTCCAGTCGTTGGAGAAAACGATAAAATTGTGCTTAGTTATTAACATTTGTTACCAATAAAATATACTCCATTTGGCGAACACATTGCTTTATATACTTATAGCTTACATAGAAGTAAGTTGTCTGTGGATGCGGTAAGAAAAACAAGTTTTAAATGGCATTTTTATAATTATTGCAATAATATTGTACATACATAAGTTAAAACATAAACGCGTAACAACCAAATGAAACCTACATGCCTAAGATTACACAGGTAAATATACAGTTTACTTCGTGCTCTTCAAGAATATATTTTTGAAGTGAAGTGAACAAAAATAATATAAAATATATATTAAAAACTACTACAAGTAAGTATACTATCATCGTGCGTCACACGCCACAGATAGCAAAATCTCCGATTTATTTGAAATTTCGATTATTTTCAATGGTGATACTAAATACAACAATTTGGGTACCATCCCCTCACAAATTTCAACAAAATCGGAAATTTTTGCTGACTGGCGTTTGACGCTATCATCGTGGCAAAAATAGTATAATCTAGAGGCCTATACTCTCCTTTAGCATGAGCTACAAACAAATTGATATAGAAACGGAACCAAGCTTAGAAATTTTAGTCAGCGATCATGATCAACTGAATGGGAAATTCGCGCCAAAACAAAAACAAGAGGTTTTTTTTTAGGGTCAAAACAAAATGTCTTAGCGATTGTGAACAGAAATCGTGCTATTGTTTCTTAACTTTGAGATCGAGTAGCTTATCCGCAAACTACCAAATGCGAGCCCAGTGGGTTGTAAATATAAATGAAATACAATTTACAACTTTCGTTGCGCTTACCACCACCTATGGCGGTTGCAGCAGCAAAAGTTCAGAACGTTATGGCTTGTGGACTAACCATCTAAGTCACGACGTAAATTTCATTTGTAATCTTCCTCATGTTAATCATAGTTATAATAAAAAATAGGTAAAAGTAACCTGACAAACAAGAATGATTGGTCATAATATGTTGGCCAGTTTGGAAATTTTTGCCAGAGCAATTTTTTGCAAAATTATAGGTAGGTACCTGAAGAACTTGACAGTTTTAACTACTTGTAAAATAAATTACCTGTAATATACTTATACATATAATTTTAATGAAATTACTTAAACTTGAAAACACATTATATTCATTTATAACATAACTTAAACAATGAGTAATGACCGAATTCATGTTTAAAAAAAGTTGATGATCTATAAAAAGGTGTTAGCATTATCAGGTTAAATATAACTATTTACAATATTTCAATAAGACAAACTCATTATATGGGATTTATTTAGATTAAACTATTTTTACCATTAATTCTATTCGCAAATTCTTTTACTACCCCAACACTACAGTTTTATTACAGTATCGTAACATTATTTTGTTTCAAACTGTCATACTAGCTGACCTGGCGAACGTCGTACCGCCTTAGAATCAATAAAAAATTAATGTATGAGAAAAATAATTATCTTTATTATATTTTTTCGTGATTTTTTTCCCATGTTTTAATAGTTAAAGCTCCCGCAGACGTGACAGTGTGTCGCGATTCTGGTGAAACAATTTCCATTAAGTTTTCATAGAAATTGTTCTACTAGAGTCGTGTCGCGCCTGTCTGCGGGAACCTTTATTCTGCTATTCGGGGCGGAGAAAAATCAGAGATCATAAAAATCAGTCTAGCCGTTCTTGAGTTATAAATGGTGTAACTAACCCGACTTTGTTTTATTTATCTATATATATAAAAATCAATTGCTGTTCGTTTGTCTCGCTAAAACTCGAGAACGGCTGGGCCGATTTGGATGAAAGTTTGTGTGTATATTTCAACGGGTTCCTGGATGGTTTCTGGTTAGGAGTAGGGTAGGAGTAGTGTAGGAGTAGGGTAGGAGTAGTGTAGGAGTAGGGTAGGAGTAGTGTAGGAGTAGGGTAGGGGGTAGGACACCACGCGAACGAAGTAGCGCCGGGCAGCTAGAAATAATTTATATGGCAAAACAACGTTTGCCGGGTCAGCTAGTATCTTAATATATATAATTCTTCTGTACGTGTGTTTGTGACCGAACTCCTCCTAAACGGCTGGACCGATTTGAATGATATTTTGTGTGTATATTTCAATGGGTTCCTGGATGGTTTGGATACATAATTGGACCCGGTCGGGCAGGACGACGTCTGCCGGGTGCGGAGCCGATAGATATTTATAATCTACTAGCGGTAGTAGATTATAAATATCTATGCGGCTTGCTCAACTACCAATAAAGAAGTATTGTTGGAAACATTTGAAACATTGAGATTTGCATCTTCTCCGGTAGTAGAGACTAAGAATGCAGAGCCAACGAGATAAGTGCCGGGTGCAGCACAAACGCCTCGCACTTGTACCCGCTTGGACTCAAACTTGTCTAGATTCACACTAACGCCCAGCTCTTTAGCTTCCACGTCGCATCCGTAACTAAGTGCTCCGGCCCAACCAAGCTCTCCGGACAACTCTCTGAAACAAAAACGAATTTTTATTACAAGTTATTGTGTCAGCACTTAATGGAGGAAAAAACTAGGAGCTTCTTTAAATAAAATCACTATCTGCAAAAATGCTCTCAGCTATTACGTATCTACCTTACTCGTGTCGTTCAGGCTGCCTGTCTCGTTTCTTGAGTTCTAGTTATGACGCTATTCAATATTAAAAACAAGCATTAAATTTCAATTACCTGTTTTTCTGCTTTGACATGTCTATAAACACTTTAACAGGAACTCCATAACAGTTGACAATATTTAAAGTAATTGGAATCAAGCAAAGCTTCATTTCATTAAAATTATGGTTAATGTGATTGGAATGTTCCAGTCTAAATATCACGACATTGTCTTTTTTACTTTTAGTATTAGAGTCACGTAAATCTGATTTGCTTTCAAATTCGTCAAGTTGTATGGGTGCCACTTCTCCAGGTATATATTCCCTTTCTCGGGAGACAGCTTTTGTGAAACAATCCAGCCATAAACAATGCTGACCGACTGCAGCCTTTCCTTTGGTTTTTTCATGTACTTTCCAACGAAGGACAAACATGGATTGTATAAGTCCTGTTCGTATACCAGATATTTCTTGAGCCATGGCTGCGTCGGGGGCATCAATGAAAGAATGTTGACCGTCCACCACGAATTTAGAATAGGGAGGTACGTTAATATCGGCCACAGCGTCGGGGTGGTTCTCGTTGATTTTGACGCGCGTATATTGAACTTGTCCTTCCGGTAGCTCTGCAAGTATTCGCCGCGCCCGGAGCACGAAGTGCAGTTTCTCGCGCGCGCCGAGCTGGCCGGCCGCGCCGCGCGCCGCCACCAGCCCCGTCAGGCTCCACTGGCGACTCAACAGCGACGCCTCCAACACCTCCACGTGCAGCTCCTCGCCCTTCTCAGCGAAAATATTTTTAACTTCAACCGCTAAACTCATATTTTCGACGACTTCCCCTTCGACACACCGAAGACTTCGACGAGGGGTCACAGCCATTTCGACAGCCTCCTGGAAACAATATTTCTAAATGTAGTAAAATGTAAACACAGGTTATTCATTGAAATGATGGCTTAAAACTATTTGAAACGAAAGGTCTTTTGAAATGTTAGTGGTTCGGTTTATAACTGTTTATAGTTTCACCCACTCCGTAGTTAAAAGTTTGAGACGGATTCGCGACACGGTCGTCGTCTCCGACCGGGCACCGAATAGTATTCATAAAAGGTACTCACGGCGACTTTGAAGCGGAAGACGTGCCTCAGCAGTCGGTAGGGGCGCGCGCGCAGGCCGGTGCCGTAGTAGGCCAGCAGCAGCAGCTCGGCGCGCGGCCGCAGCAGCAGGCGCGCGCGCACCGCCGCGCCTCGCGCCAGCCGCGCGCGCACGCCGCGCACGTGCCGCGCCGCCGCCGCGCGCCAGCCCGCCGCGCGCGCCGCCCGCTCGTCTGTCACACACATCTTTACATTAACTCTCAAGTCGAGGACGATCTTTCGATATTGACACTATAAAGCCAACAGTTCTCGGTGTGTGACATCATGAGTCGTCGCGGAGCAGGCCACACGAGCCGCGTGATCGCTCTTACGAATCGATTTGCCGCGGCGCAACTTAAGATATCATGCGCCGTAAGCTTCATAAATATAAATTCTACACCAAAAAATATAAGTAAAATAGATTTTACTGATAATAAAACTTTAGACATGTTTAAGATTCAACATAACATTATTACCTGAGTAAGCGGGCGATTTACGATACTTCTCGTCATATAAAACTTTAAAATCATCCTCTTCTTCTTCTGTGATAAGATTGACGCAATCGGGATGGGACACAGCAACAAAGAGGTTGTTCATATCGACAGGTCCTACGTTTGTGAACTCGACGTCGACAGTTCTCATTTCACCGCTTATGATATCCGGACTGATTTCCGAAAAGGTCATCTGTAATTGTAAAATGAATAGGTACAAGTTTATGACGGAGCATTGAAAACATTAAATAATAGCGAGTTCTGAGTCTCTTTAACAGTTTATCGCTATGTACCAAGGCACCCTGTGTTGATGTTATCTTTCGAGTTCATTAATCGAAACGAATTTTCTATGAAAATTACTTACTTGTAAACAAGGAGCTTCTGGAATGACAGTAATTTGTAGTCGTTTATCCGGGCTTCTCCCACTTGGGGTTAGGTTCACTTTTCCTGATATTACCACATTGTTTACGTTTTCGGTACCACCTTCCCCAGTATTGATAAGCCTTTAAAAATCGAATTTGTATTTTAGAAATTGTCAAAATACACATTCCTCACTTTGGGAATGTGCATTTTGAAAATTTCTAAACATCATCATTAAAAGCTACACACATACACCATGTACTCCAAGGAAGCTTTGGCAACCTTTGTTTTTTGGACAAAGGGTTTGGGTTAGGACGTAGTTTATTCCAGAAGTAGGTCATCCTACTAGCTAACTAATCGCAGTTGTTACAAACCCACTTGCTGCACTGTAATTTCATCGTCAACAAGGATTTGGCTTCAATTTGCGAATGGAGTGAAGCAAATGGATTGATGGTTAGCCCGTCGAAGAACCAGGTTATTGTTGTTGGCAGCAGGATGTTCCTCAGGGACAAAATCGACGGTACTGCTATTCCCATAAGTGAGAAGGTTTAGAACCTTGGGGTTTGGATTGACAAACATCTGCCTTGGGGTCAATTGCAAGAGGTAAGTCGCAAAATATTTGCTTCTTACTTTATAGTATTCTGTTCAATCCTACAACCCCCGCTTTAAAGAACGTTTCAAATTCCTTCATGACATATAACAATAATGGATATCTAAGGTCAGTGGAAAACGTAAGACTAGAGATGCCAATGCATTCCACCAATTCCTATGATAAATCTTTGACGGTTAAATCTGTATGGCTTTGCAATGATTTAGGGCTCATTCACACGGGTTCCGTCATTGACGATTCGTCATAAAACACGATACGTCATGACGGATGGCCGTTCACATTGCGTACGGAATCGTGTTTTATCACGATTCGGCCAAATATCCGAATTGATGTTCACATTCGTTTCGTAATTCAGAGTTTAGTTTTGGATGAACTATCGAAGACGATGGATGTGAATACATTAATATTATATTGGTTCTCCTTTTTTGACATAATTGAAGGGCACCGCAACACGTGTTTACAAGTCAAGTATGTACTGAACTGTGCGGGCGCAGGCGGGCGGGCAAGCGCATCAGCAAATCCCTCACAAAAATATCACGATTCGTGTTTTTTAACGAACGTGTTCTTTAAAAGACAATACGTGATTTAAGACGTGTCCGACATTTTTCACGATTCGTGATGCGTGTGAACACGGGCATTTAAAAAGCATAGCCGCCGTAAAAAAAAAACTGTTCGTGACCGGTGTCGATTAGACGTACACAAACTTTATCTTCTTTTAAAAATACGGTCAAGAATCACTATCTCTATTCTTAAACGTCATTATATTCGCAGTCGTCATTAGTTCTTTGCTTTTTAATGATAATCAAGTGTATACAGGGCGGCAGGGACATCGACGCGCAACCTGTTACCATGGATGTCAGTACAGTACAAGATTGTTTTTTTTTTTAATAACTGACTAAAAAAGTTTAACGCAGCGGGCGTTGAAATTATTTATTTAAAAAAAAAAATTGCTTTTCCATAAATTTTGGCCGCGTAGGTTTTCCCTATTGAGCTCACAACGGTATAGCGAATCACTCTTCGCCGAAATGACTCTTAGTCGACGGTTGGTTCCACGAATAAATCCATCGCCGATAGAACTATTCGCCGAAAACACTGTCCATCGATGGTCGCTTCAGCTACAACACCTTTTACCAATGGAACGGGTCTTCTAGCTTCTGCTAATAAGCTTTTGTTATCTCATTTGGTTCAAGATATGCTAAAGCAAATAGGTGCCTCATTTTGAGTGCAAAAGTAAAATCATCACTGTATTTCTTCGCAAGACCCTCATACTGAATATGACGCCAAATATTTTGGCCTAGATAGAATAGACACAGCTTGTGTGCACATTATGGAAACTGCCGTTTGACGGCATTGATTGCCGCTACTTCTAAATCTGTTAAAATATTTTCCGGTGACAAATTGATTTAAACTTATTGCTCGCGTATGTTTTTAAGATTTCTAAGAAAATGAAATAACAGCTTTCAGTTTTGTACGAGAGTAATGCAAATACCAAGGGAAGAAATTTTTTTATTACCCACCAAAGCGTGTAAGTATAGAAAAATTTGAAAATATGGTGCCGGGCAGCTTGAAAGTGTTCTATCCATTATCCAGCACGATGCTTGAACAAGTAACTTAAAATTTGCTTTTGTGCAAAATATTACAACACTTTCTTCGTTGTGTATATTGTGTCCATGTTTATTGATCTACCAACGCCATCTAGCACGGGCTATGTGAAACGTCAACCGGCCCGAACGTAGCGCTGACGGTGGCGCCACCCCGTGGATGGTACTGCTGGACAACGGATAAAATAAGTGAAGTGAGAACCAGAACATTATTCGAAAAACCTAAGTGAGGTTGGCCGGCACTGGCCGCAAAATTATTGTCTTTTATACTATTGTAAAGCCTATTAATAAATTAGATTCAAGTACAATATCGCCGTGCTTAATTTCATCCACCGCACACACTCGTCGCATAAATACGAGTAGGTACATTACCAAAAGGACGCAAAGCAGCCATCAGTTCGTGGAATCACGCGTGGCTCAACGAGGCGCCCAAACATAGGTATTGGCCCATTCGAATCAAATCAAGAAGAGTTCCAGTTCTGCTTGCAGTGGATTCAAGAATCTTCAAACATTCGTCGCATAAATATACGAGTTCATGAAGAAAATCCACTCGGCGGCGCGGCGTTCAAAATTTATGATCAAGAGGGTTAGAGGAGTGGCAGGTCTGAACTTCCTACCCAATTACCCATCCTATCAATCGGTTTGTGTTAATTTCGTGATGTAATTCCAGTTGTTGAGTGGCGGTACGTAGTCTGTAAGTGGAAGCCCGATAGCCGCGCGCCGTAAACTCGCGGGCCACGGCAAGTGGCACCGAGGGCATTCGTGCAACACAGAAGGTTTACAGTGAGTACTCTTGTTCTTATTCTTCCCTAAAATGAGTGAGTCTAAGATTGTGGATTTTATAAAGAAAAGAGCAGTGATCAAAGGTCGGTTATCTATACTAGAAAATTATATAAAAAATGGACTTGCCCATTAAAAAAAAAAAAGTGATCAACACTTTCTAGAGTTAAAGTTACGCGTTGAAAACAGTTCGAGTTTGTTAGAAAACTATAGTGAGTTACAAAATAAAATTGAGGAACACACAGACGAGCTCGACCTTCCAAAACAACTGGAAGAGAGAGAGAGCGATTTGAAGATCAATACTATAGGGATACTGTTCTGAGCTCTTCCCTATTCTATGAAACAGTAGATTTTTTTTATAACCGACGAATAATTTCTACGCTAGGGGGTCTAGAAGCATGTGCTGAATTAATGGTTTCAGTTTGCGTGTCGATGTTCCTGGCATCTTGCATATATTACACATGTAATATTCGAATAGTTATTTTTTTTATATACGAGGGCGACACTGAAAGTTTTTAGAACTGGCCACTTGTAAACGATATAATAAAATAAAAATTTAAAAAACCCCCGACACATAATAATAATATAAATTGTACGAATGTAAAAAGCCTAAAACAATTTTAAAAAAAACTATTGAAAAAATAGAACAAAAAAGGTATAAACGTGAAACCCAATAAAAAGAAAAAAATAACCTTGAAATTATGACCCTACGTAAGTACGTATGAATTTTTTTAATTAAATATTGTCCCGTCGGGGGACCGCTACTAGTTTAAACTTTAACAGAACGTTAGGCTAATAATTAGAGCGGTCCCCCGACGGACGGGACAATATTTAATCAAAAAATTTCATACGTACTTACGTAGGGTCATAATTTCAAGGTTATTTTTTTCTTAATATTGGGTTTCACGTTTATACCTTTTTTGTTCTATTTTTTCAATAGTTTTTCTTAATTGTTTTAGGCTTTTTACATTCGTACTATTTTTATTATTATTTTGTGTCGGGGGTTTTTTAATTTTTTTATTTCATGCTTTTCGTAGGGACTCTTTATTATTTAATTTCTTTTATTTTCTTGCATTTTAAGATTCAGGTAATTTGGTGTTTAATCAGGTTTTTTGTAATACGCCATTTTGTGGTGGTGGCCATCTTGGATTTGAAATTTGTCATAGTGTATAGTATTCTACTAGTCAAGCCCTTTCATTTGATACCCATATTGAGGGAGTTGTGAAAAAATATGTAATCCGCCATTTTGTGGCGGCGGCTATCTTGGACCGAATTTCATCAAACATAGTTAAGAACACTTCCGACAAATTCACCTTTCAAACAAAAAAAAAAAAACAAAACCAAAATCGGTTCAACCGTTCGGGAGCTACGATGCCACAGCCAGACATACACGCACACACAGAGAGAGAGACACGTCAAACTTATAACACCCCGTCGTTTTTGCGTCGGGGGTTAAAAATAAGTTCAAATTTTGAAAATGGAACTCTTTGCCAATATTATTGTGTAAAGTCCGGCGTTTCAAAATTCGCCAAAGATGTAAACAACAATGGCCGCTCGAAATTGTTTATGATTTAGTGATGTCGTGGTATGAATGTTGAGTTTCGGTGCTATCGATGTTACGATTTTTTTTAGTATCTAGTGTTTCATCAGTATTTTTTATATTGAAATATCTTCATAAGTTTAAGTTTGATTTGATTTGAAAATCGTGAAAACGAACAAGATATTAATACTTACAATTATATTTTGCACTGGTTGCAAAACGCGTAGTTACAAACTGTAATCGAAATAAATTGATGAATATTACCTCAGATGTCAAACACCGTCCTGCACAATATATTACCGGTTTTTCGTCATAGCTTCGTCCCTATGCACATATAAGTATAACGATACACTAGAAGTCTAGTTAGCTCGGGCGTTTTAAGATCGCTTGAAGTGGCTATGATTGAGAGTTTCAATTCCCAGAAACAGTTTTTCCACATTCGAACCCGAAAGGCGACATTGGGCAATACGTTGGTTCGAATCCACGGCAAGCCATCCTCTTTTTTAAAATATTCGTTATAAGTCGTAACAAATTCAATGTTATAGCAGTATAATATTTTAAAACTTGAGGAGTCCCCATATTACCAATAGACCTACGACGTTATTTAATGAGGAAAAAAGACCGCATCTTTATTATGTAAGTAGAACGCGGGTTAGCTCCAACAGCATCATGAAAATCCTACCCGAAAAACACGATTATTGTCAGTATAACAAATAATAAATAGAAATACATTAAATTGTGTTTTTTTTTCAATAGAGGAGTATTAAATACTCCTTGTACAAATAGTCGATATTTTTTATGTCATTCACTAGCATTTCAATGACAAGATAAATTTAGACGAGACAAAAAAGGATGTCAGCCGTATGACGTTTGTAAAAATTCAAAATCCGTCCCAGTTTTCGCTTTTATTGATAAATATAATAGTACATTTAAAACTTTAGAAACACGCACAGGGTGTAAAAGTGAGTGTGATAACACGTGTATCCTAATAAGTGCGTATTTAATCAGTGAGGCGTAGATATCGCGTTCAATTCCCAGGCAAGTTCAATGTTATTGCCTTTGGCGAAATGCCGCCACTTTCAGTATATGCAAAGACATTAAATTATTTACTTGACAATAGACAGGACATTACGAACAAAATCGTAATCCAATACTTTTGTCCTAGTGGTCAAAAGTCGCTCAGTCTAATGTCGTACGCCTGCGTGTCAAGACGTATTTGTGTCCAACAAAAGAAAAATATTTTCTAAGGAAACATGCCGAATTGCGCATTACGATATTGCAAATCTTGTTATGGTAAAACAACTGGACCTAACTTCGGTTTATTTACGCATGAATTATTTATATTTACTCAGTAATTAGAATTAAATAATTTTCATAAAGAGATTTAGAAAATTTGCTAATTTTGGAATAAACGCCCTCTATTGCTGAGTAGTTTTACTACTACCTTGTTGAGATGTGATGTTGTTTATCGATTTTGTTATCGATAATATTTATTAAGGTAAATAATAAATAACACTTAAAATATAATACTGTTTCAAAATAATACCATATGATCGAACTAACGTATCTAAGTCAACGGTCTCTAAATCAGTTAAATCACGATTTGTTCTAACGGCGTTTGCTACAGAGCTAAACTTTTTTGACAATCTATACTAATACTAAAGCTGAAGAGATTGTTTGCTTGTTTGTTTGAACGCGCTAATATTTGGAACTACCAGTTGGATTTGGAAATTTCTTTTTACATTTTTAAGCCCAGTTCTTGAAAAAGGCTATAGGTTATTTAACATTACGCTAGGACTATTAGAAGTCGAGCAAAAAGAAAAAAAATTAAGAAAGAACGCGATGTAAGCCGGTTAAAATTTATTTTATTAATCCTTTATTAAGTGAAAGTTTGTTAACAACTTTTAAAAGTTCGTCAATGGATGGTAGGTCTGCCGTTGGGGCATAGGTAGCATGGCAGTCCATGCTCTGATCTGTTGGTAGTAGTCGCTATCATTATTTGATCGACCGTCATGTATGAGATTTTTAAGTAGAACGCCCATAATTTCCTCAGTATAAGTGTTTTGAATTTTATATTTTGTACGTACGCAAGGTCGACTGATCTATTTGCTTCAAAGAGCAGAGCTTGTACTGTGGGTACTAAACAATGGATATAATAGTTTCTTTTGTAAATAAATACTTATAATACATACATAAGCCACACCCGGACCAACACAAACACTTATATTCATCACATAAATATTTGTGTCCTGTGGGAATCGAAGCCATGTCCTTGTGATTAGCAGTCTGACATTTGGATCACTAGACCATAATAACGATAATTTATTAATTTGTATGTAAAAAGAATTTTATAGATAAAAAACTTGTAAACATTGAAACTACTAATCAATTTATTGCTTTCCTAATTTTTTGGCACTTCTTCAAATCTATTCAAATGCGAAAAAATAGTCATATAACTTTATTCAATATTATCGATACCTTTATATCTAAATGATAAAATCCCTACCACAGGTTTTATAGTTTCTATTTAGTGTCACCCCCGCATTGCCAGACTTATGAAAGTTATGAATTTAGTAGTTCTACGGATTTTAGGACCTCGCCTCGAATATGCGTAGGTATATCGATATAATAAGATTTACAATTATTTGCAAACAGAAGTGTAAAAATAATTATTTTTGTAAAAACGAAATGCAATGCAGACAATTGCAAAAAAATGCGCTTTGTGACATAATAGGTCTACTTAACACAAAAATCGTAATAAACTAAGTGCTATAATAATTCGGAGGCAAAGCGCGTTTAAAATTATTTTATTTTAAAATGTAAATACATAGAAAACACACACTTGAAACTGATACCTAGGGCGTAATAATAGTAGCGAATAAAATTCTAAAATAGTTTTTACTGTCTAAGACAAGTTTTGCTTAATTTATTTAGTTTTCAAAATTATTTACCTGATTGATTAAATGTATATTAGGTTTTTTAAGCTTAATCCACGGATTGAAAATCGAATCTGGCAACATTGACGACACTGGCCACCTACCGAGCGGTAGCTGAATATATTTTAATAAATTTAATTCATTTTACTCTTTGATGTTCCTAATTGCCGCTCCAATTTTGCTATATTACGCTAGATGGCGTCACTGAGACATGGGATCACAGTTTTTCTATGACATTTCATTGCATAGCCTCTCTATTGTACCTATCTTAAATCTCTTTGAGTATATGTATTTTATTAATTTGTCATTTGTTTACGATTTGGCGACAAATTGAAAATTGTCTGCGTCACGTCAGCATGAATTTAACGCGAGAAAGTTTTCGTACAATGATTTTTTATGACTTACGATGTCATTTGTCAACAAGAAACATAAGATAGACTTCGATTGGCCTTTCACGATAAAGCCCCATCTCGTGTCACTGTTTACAACTGGTTTAATGAGTTTAAACGTGGTCGCACTAATCTCACCGATGAGCTGCGTGAGGGACGGCCTTTTACGGCGACGACTGAAGATAACAACATCAGTGTTGTGCGGCGTATGATAGAGACGAACAAAAGAGTGACTTATCAGCAGATTCGGACAAGCTTAGGCATCGGTATGAGTCAAGTGCACAAAATCCTCCATGACAATTAGCGGTCAGGAAGCTTTGTGCCCGGTGGATACCTCATAATTTGACAGAGGCCCAAAAGCTCCGTCGTGTAGATTGGCGTCGTGAAATGGTTCAAAGATTTAACGAAGGTGACTTAAATGCTGTGTTCGACATACTTACGGGTGACGAAAGCTGGATTTATTGTTATGATCCTGAAACTAAAGAGACAGTCTGCTGTCTGCTGTAGGAGCTGCCAACTAAAGTGAAGAGAGGTCGAAACGTGGGAAAAAAAATAGTGGCCTCGTTCTTCGGAAGGACAGGTACTCATTACGCACCAATTGTTTTAGAGGATCGAAAAACAGTTACTGCAGAGTGGTGACTAACAATTGTTTGCCACTTGTCTTGGAAAAAGTTCGGGAGAAACGACCTCGCAGTAGGATCCTCCTTCACCACGACAACGCCTCGTCGCACACCGCCAAGCAAACAATCGGCTACTTGGCGACGTCAGACGTGGAGATACTGGGTCACCCGCCCTATAGCCCCGACCTCGCACCTTGCGATTTTTATTTATTTTCGAAAATAAAAGAAAAACTTCGAGGAAAACGTTTTATGGACGCCGAGGAAGCAGTGGCTGCGTTTCAAAATGCCGTCGAAGAGGCCCGTAAGGACGAGTGGGCAAAGTGTTTTTCTCAGTGATTCCATCAGATGCAGCGATGTATTAATGTAAATGGACACTATTTTGAAAAGAAATAATAAAAGTAATAACTTGCTAGTTTGATCAGCTGTTTTTGATGTGAAAATTGTACACCACGGCCTACATGCATATCGTTTCTCTTTTTCTATCAGGTCCATCCAAAGAAGCTTGTCTCAGTATTCAATCTATTTATCTCTACCCCGTAGGAGTTTTCACTAACATTAGGTAACATCGAGATGTAAGGTTTTGCATGGTTACCTAGCGCAAAAAAACAAATCACCAACTACAAGGCGATCACTCGACCGACACCGGTTAGGCCGATGCGTAATGTTTAGAAAACTCTTACAGGTTTATCAATTACCTAAAGCTATGGTTTCCTAAGAAAGCAGTGAACGGCCACACAATCAAGCTACGGTTTCCTAAAAGAGCAGTGGTCCCACATGCGACCGTAATGTGAAAATAACAGATTTTCATACGGCCATTATAATATGATAGAACCGCTTTCCTAGGAAACCCAAACTTTACTCTAAGCTGCACTGGCTGGTGTTAGTGAAATTGGCCATAAATAGAAAATACTTAGAGAAACTACATACTGCATACTGATTAATGACTACTAATAATAAATATACTTACTTGTACGCCAATCCATGAATATTTAGTCGTCCAACCCTAAGGGGTGTCAAAGTGAAAATTAGTACTTTTTTGCAATCGCCTTCCAGGAGGACGGAATTAATTTTCTGTCTAAATATAATGTTGCTCTCCAACGCTTGTCCCGCGGACACCGCCTGCTCATTGCTCAGTACTTCTTCATCTCCCAGCGTATCATCGTCAGCGGCCAGTACAAATCGCCACAATAGTTCCACATCTTTCAAAACTAACGAAATCTTCAGGGGATTCCATAAAGTGACCGAGATTTGTATTGGTTCTGAAATTGAATAAACAACATTACATTTAAGTGATTATCCAAATGAACATCGAGAACTTTTAGGTTTATTCTTTTATTGTTGAATTCAATTTAAAACCCGATAGGTATTATAAAAGTTCTTCATTTAATAAAAATAACAAATCATTATTTCATCACGCACGCAAATACAAATGTTTTCATGACGCTATGCTCTAAATGCTGCGATTACCTCCTTGCGGCACAAGCGGTTCGCAGTCGGTGGCATCGGTGTAGAGGTCGACGGTGGGTTTGAATATCATGGGCACCGCGCCCTGCGCCACCTGCAGGAGCATCTCCTCCAGCGTGCGCCACGCGCCGGCCGCGCCCCCGCCCGCGCCCCCGCCCGCGCCCCCGGCCGCGCCCCCGGCCGCGCCCGCCAGCGACAGCGACGAGGCGGCGCGGCGGCGCGGCGAGCCCAGCGGCGCCGGGCCCACGCACAGCACGCTCGTGTCGCGCTCCACTACCAGCGGCAGTGGCAGAACCTCCAGCTGCTCCCGAGGCTCCTCGCTGCTTTCCACCCATTGCTGTTGATATAGTCGCCGCATTATTACATGTTATGTGTTCTTCATGAAGATGAGCGACCAATCTATTACAATTTGCACTACACTACATTTTCATAAGTTTATGGGCCTGTTTCACCACTTCCGAAGTAATTGCTGTTAAATTACTTGATTAATTCCGTTCTTTTTTATATATGATGAGTCACTGCACTTAAGCCGAGTATTCATTGGGAAACAAAGTTGTGCAACATTGTTTCGGCAACATGTTTATGTATTGCGGGTTAAAATGTTGCTGGCAAGTGCCGACATGGAATGTTGCAGTGTGACTATATGCTAATGTTATACGGGAATGGAATGGAATACTGAGTGTCACCTGGTGCGCCAGCATGTACTCGCGCAGGAAGGCGTCCTGCTGCTGCGGCGGCTGCGGGCCGGCGGGCGCGAGTGGCGCGCGGAGCCAGCGCAGAGCGTCGCGCGGCAGGCGCAGCGCGCCCGCCAGGCGGCCCAGCGCGAACTGCACATGGTCTGTTGCTAGCCGCCAACCACTGCTCTCGTACACCTGCCATGTTTATAACTTATAGGATCTAGTTTTCATGAAGATCCTCGAGGATCAATACTTTTATTTAAGACTGCCTTAAGTTCGTAATTTACGTTTAATCTACAATACGTGGAAAACAATAAGAAAACCCTACAAAAATAACTGAAACGTTTAACGTGAAAGTTTCATGTCCACCCTCTTTACACGACTGCGCGACAGTAAAGGCAGGGTTCCGTTTTTCTTGCGTATTTATATCTCTTGTTCGTGGGATTATTTAAGTATACCCTCGAAATATCGTAACAGCTGAAAGGGCTTGAGGAGAAAGATAATAGGAGTCGGACTTGCGCATTAACAGTTCCGTACCACTTCACATCTCTAGGAAATAGTTACCTACCTCCTTTTGTTAACGCGCAAGCTTATACACAGATTGCACTAGAATTTGTCGAAGTTTGATTCTTCTGGTTATTAAATTGATTATTAATTAATATGATAGCGGTGATAGATACACATATTCTGTGAACGTTTCAACGGGCCATGTACGAGCTACGCTGTACGTTGACCTTTGTGGTAGTTTGTACCTACGTCACACTCAATATCGCCATTACGGTTTTAAAAGATACCGACGGTGTTGGCTTAGTAAGTGCCTAAAATCGTCTAGGTACGTGTGAAAGAACGCTACTTATCTCAAGATTCTATTATGACAATAAACATACAGATTTTAATAAAAACATTCTCATTTAACCAGCTACCAACTAGCCATGAAAGTCCAAAAAATATTTAGAGATACTCGTTAATTGTTTGAAAGTTGTTTGTCAGTTTTAATTTGAAATTGTATTGTTGTTCAATGACCTGAACTACTCATTTTTTTAATGTTTTTGGTAGGATTATTATTTACTTCGATCGCTCTAATACGTATACGTACAAATACAGAAAAAACAATCACCTGGTAAGCCTGTTTGTAACATCTGTATGCATGTTTCTTTTGGCCTGCTTTTGAGAATCTGTGGCCCGCCAGTACCATGTGGAATGCGTATTTTCTGCACATGTCTTTAGATGCGACGCCAGATAAGAAACATAGCGCCGCTTGTTCAAGTAGCATAGCACTACGCAAGTCGCTGTCCTCTGACGTCATACGGATCAGTTGTTTAGCTGCTTCACCATGCAAACCTGAGCCACTTAAGCAAAGCACTGACAATAAAGTGGCTCTTACAGCATACTGAACCATCCTGTAATATAATGGTACCGCGTTACATATTGTTAGACTTGCATTGTGTCTATGGGGTATCTTTAGGTAAGTACTGAAAATAAGTTTGTGTTTTATTTTTTCCTCGTAGTTGAGTGGTGAAAAAATCGTTTGATACTCGTGTAGGTACATTTTTCATTGCACTCAAGGCGGGATTGCAGTCTGAACCGGAGGCGAGGGCGTAATGGAGCCGAACAACTTTACAGATTTGGGTCAAAATGTGCTATTAATGTGATTTAAAATTTGGAGTTTCATTATTCACATAATCAAGTCAAAGCACTCAATTTGTAATTGACACTACAAATTGGCATCCACAGGTACGTTTTCTGATCCATCTGTGTACATATTCATCAAATACTTTTGGAAAAGACCATAGGTATGTACAGAGATGAATTTAAGAAAATGCAGAAGAACACTACTAACCTACAGGTGTTCAGATAAGTTACAATGCTCTCTTCCATATAGCCGTGAGTTTTCCGATTGGAGTCTCCAGCCATGAACGCACTTATTGCCGCCATTTCAAGCGCGCCTGCGTAGCAAAGCCAAGCACTGTCGGCGTAAAACTCTCTCTTCGCAGTATGGTAAGCATCGAACGCCCGCTGCCATTGCCGACACATAAACCAGAGGTCGCCTAACCGACGTAATTGTAACTCAGGACAGTCCGTTGTATATCTGAAATAAATTAAACAGTTTATGTATTTTGTGTGTACAGTGCTGCTTGTGGTTTTCATTTAATGAACACATACATGACAGTGCTGTTGCCTGTAGTATTGCCGGCCTTTCCAGTGCCAAACCACCGTTTCGTGGCTGATAGCAACGATCTACTCACACCCTTTCTGTTTGCTACCTGTAATTTTTTATTTGGATATTGTTATATTTGTTATAAGTGTGAAATGTTTCATGTAGAATCTATGCAAATTTTTAAAAAAAACCTTATTACATCCAGCTGAATTACTACTCTTTTGATTTTCATTACGATTTTAAAAGCTGAATGGGTATTATTTAGTTATTAGTTAATTAGTGTCAGTAGTTGTAATAAATTCAATAGTGTTTGTTATATAAAAATGTACAACTCACAACTTCGGATAACTGTGATATTTGTTTCTCCATGTAAGGTAACAATGCCTTAGAGGCATACTCTTGTAAAAATTTCTTGATGCCTTCAATATCACTTGCATTCAGAGCTGTCCCATGAACTTCTGTAGAACAATCTAGGCCTTTGCTAGCTACGTTCATGCTTTCGGAACTTCCCGAGAATGAATGAGTCTGAAAATTATTTTATTTTATTTATTCAACATGATTATGCATTCATCTTTTAAAATAATGTGTTTGTAATTGTATTACCTGTAAACTATTTGCATTATCATAAACATCTGTTTCAGTAGCTGTTAGTGGATGAGCAGTTTCTGAGTTAGTTGTAGAAATAACTGTGTTCTCATCTGTAATTAAATTAAAAGAATATTGCAAATAGATATGACCCAAGACTTCAAGCATTTATTTCAAAGAAAAAATCTACAGACACTTTTGAATTGTCAAACAGTTGTTCCGTGAGAAACATTGAAGCTAGTTGCCCATTGCATAGGGTAGTAGGTTCCTATGGAGTAGAACACGCAAGAAACGCCATGGAAACTCTTAAAATCAAACTATTATGTTACAAAATCTGAGTTACATCATGTGTGAATCGAAATCAGCGAAATCATTTTGAGCCGGTTAGTAAGAGGTTAATGTCCATGCAAGCATACAAGCAAATACTTCGACGCTGTATCGAGTCGCGTCATCCCAGCCGTAACAAGCCGAATTAAGTCACTATTGCTTTTATTGCATTGACATAAAGCTCATACTGACCGGCTCAACCCGATTCCGCCTCCATAAGTATGTCACTCCTCTATAGTACATAGTACTCTCACATGTGCTATTTATGATAATTTTGTTAGTTAGAACACAATGCATGGATATTAACCTGACATATTATTTGCTGCAACCTGAGGAAATACTGGTTGAGGTTCAGCTGGTGTGGTAGGTAGGTTGGTGAGTGAAGAAGACATTTCATTCTGAAAAAAATAGAAATTTTGTTACTAGCTACTCCAAATAAAAAGCATAAATATGAGGATAAAAGCAATTACATTTACTTGAGATGATCGTTTAACAAACTGAGCCCACAGATCTGTTGATACATTTTGATCCAAGGTACTTTTTGAGTTTATTGATAGCATAAAGCAGTTGTTTGCTCCAAAGGTCTGTTTCAGTGTTTCAAATGTTGCATCTGCCCTGTAACAAATTGTACAAATTAATATTACCTTTCAATCATTCAAAAGTTGTTCATAAATAGTAATTACAGTAGACTTACTTTTCTTTAGGGACTGCAGAAACATCATGAAGAAGAAGATAAGACTTCAACACACTACTGTTGAACCACTTGGGTAATTTAGGTGGAGCAACATTTTGTAACTGAGCATACTGTTGGTTTAAATTGTTAAAACTATCTATCACATTCTCATCCAAAGTTGTACCTACTATAATACAAGATATAAAATGTTTGGTAAATTCATGATCTGAGGGAAACTGGACTTCTAAGTAAGTCTCCCTCCAGGCATCAAACCAATATGTTGATTGAGGAACATCAAATTTTCGGCTGTCTGCAAACAATAAATATTAATATTATAAGTTGTAAATGTACCATACTAACATTGATTTCATTAAGTATATGAATGAAACAAAAACACATCTGGCAAAGTAACTACCTACCTATTTCAAGAGATACAGTTTTTTCGTGATAATTGTGTAATACAGCATTGTTTAACTGTCTTCTTGCTTCTGTAGGTTGTAATGGCTTCCAATTTACATCTCTTAAAATTAACTTCCAATTCTTAATAGAACATGTGTTTCCACTTGAGTCTCGAAATTGACCTGAAATTAAAAACAATTAATTAATGAACTTTGGTGAAACTATAAAAGCACACCTATGAATATATTTTTATTTTGATAACGTTTTAGATCATCACCATTAAATCATCTCTAATAGCTACTTACCTGGCTGCATCTACTCAATAGTCACCTATGAAATGCTAACGACCCTACTTTAATGCCAGAGTCACTGTTTTTGGTTTTGTTATACCTACTTGTTGTCTTTAGGCCACCTGCAAGTTACAATGCATCTTCTTCAAAATCAAAATGAAAAGTCATTTATTCAAATTAGGCTAACAATCAGCACTTTTTAAACGTCAATTACAAAAGACAGTCCCCCAAAACGCCCGCCCTTCACCACTTTCTAGTGCTTCCGCTGGGAAGAAGAAGTGGCGCAACAAACTCCTCAGCAGCACAGCTGTCTGTTCAGTTACTTTGGCTCCTGTAAGTGGGCCAACATACTGTCACCAATATTACTTATTTTAGTAACTGGCTTGGAATTCACAAAATGGGGTGGACTTGGAATTCACAAAATGGGGTGGACTTGTAACATTGAAATGAACAATGATTGAAGTTTTCAGAAGGGTCAATCCTATTCTACCCACAACAAACACAGTAAACAATTCCTGGTCAGAGGGTCATCTTAAGGGTGGATTTGATTCCCCAGGATGACATCAAAGAAAAGTTATAAAGCAGAATATTTTTATCAGCCTGTGAATGAACACTCAGCTTATGAACAACACCCCCAGTAGAGCTACAATAGAACAAGAAACATTAGGCATACCTTCCCAGTCCATTGTTGTGAAGGGTAGTAACAATTCAGTAAAGGACAAATTATTCTTAGAAACGACATTTTCTACTTTTGGACTGCACAGTACTGCGATTATGGGTGAAAATGAGTCCTGAATAAATTCTTGCGCTGTTTTTCCCAATCTAGCCATATTTATTAAGGCTTCTTTCACAATTCTTTTAACACCAGAAGACCACTAAATAAACACAGATTCAATAATCTTTAAAAATCAATAAAAAAAATAATCATTGAATTGATTTAGCAATTTCGTATCAATCACCAAAAAATATTCAGAATTTCGAATCTGCGTCAGTCTCTATGTGATTTGGTCATAATTGACCACAGAACACTAATACTAATTGACAGGCCATGACAATGACACAAAGTTATTTTGGGTGCGTTCCGAGTTGCTCTAATAACGATTTGAGCGTGCTTATCGCCGTTCCGAATTATATTGCGCGCGGAAGTATTTGCCCGCGCCTTAGGTGGCGACAGGGGTGAGGGGGCGGGTTGCCTATTGCTCGCAACGCACATGAGATTAGACAGTGATGACCAAACTTGAGATATCGTGAACAACAATTGTTCAATTATTGAAAAAAATAAATAAAAAACAATGAACTTTTAGAAGTTTATATTGTACCTATCTAATTATATTGTAATTAATAGTAAAATAAACCAAAAACAAATTAGGTATATGAAATTATTCTGACATATTTTAATGATATATGAAATTATTTAATTAATATATACTTATAAAAAATTACTCTGACATATCCTCTGAATCACTTGATTCTGAACTCTCTGAACTTGATTCAGAATCATCTTGTAAGTTTATAATGATTTCGTCAATCATAGTATCAAATCTCATACCATGATTCCAGTATTCTTGTTCGTTTTTTTGTACGTGGTCATCGCATTTTTGCCATTGTTCGGCAGAGAATTCGGAAAATAGCCTTGTTAGTATTGTAATTTTCTCGTCTAATATAGCATTAATGTGATCTCTGGCCAGGCAATTTTTTATATTTGCCCACACAAGCTCGATCGGGTTGAGGTCTGGATGATATGGAGGTAGTCTTAGAACAATATGACCTGCAGCTTTCAGAAGTTCATCAATCGTGTATATTTTTTCTGATTGGGTCGTATTAATCAACCTCAAGAGTTCGGCTTTGATCACCGTGGGAGAAAATGGCACGTTATGATTTTGTAACCAGTTCTACATATTAATTTTCATATAATTTTCATTATAACTGGACATGTTCGGTTTCTTCTCAACTTGCACACAATGATAGGCAGCATTATCCTTAACTGTGACTGAGTTAGGTGGAAGTTTAGGTATTAATTTTCGATCAACCCAGTTGTAAAAATTTGTAGAGTTCATGTCTCCATGATAATCCCCCGTTTTTGAATCTGATTTAAAAATTAGCAAAGCATCGTCAACTTACCTGTTCCGGATACCAGCGTGAACTATTACTAAACACCTTCCTTTGCCTATAGCTGTATAAATTCCAGGCTCCGACGAAGATTGCCAACATTTTTGGACATTGTGACTTTGGTTAACGTAAGTTTCGTCCAAAAAGAATATATTTCGTTTGTCTTCTCTGAATTTTCTTATGGCCCTCAAATATTTCACTCACCATTCAACAATGCTTGGTCTCTCTAATAAAAGGGATCTCTTCGATTTACATTTTTTAAATGAATATCTCAGTCTGTGCAAAAGTTCTCTTAAAAAAAGTTAATCCGCAATATAAAATATTATCCTCTTTTAACACGGCATTTAGTTTTCGTAGACTTGGTTTTTTTTTCTCTACCGTATAAAACTGATTTATTTTCTTCTTATCACTCCTAAATCAAAATCATCAACTTGTATTTTATTTTTTATTTCTTTTGGTTGGTCTCCGCGGAGAACGAAATTTTGCTTCCCTTGTATTTTGCAAGGAAGTTTTACTTTCAGCAATCACTCTCCTTACACTTCGTTCTGATATCCCTGTTGCTTCTGCTACTAATTTATGTATATTCGCATCAGTTTTATATTCTAAGCTATTGACAGCGGCTTTCCGTTTTTTAAAAAACATATGCACTTTTAATATTATTTCCGTAGATTGTCTTTTTATCGGCGGACTCATCTCGCTATTGCAATCTCATGTGCGTTTTGTCTAAACTAGCCGAAACTTTCAAAGCGTGTTGTTGTCGCGAAGTACGGCGCCGGGCGCCGCACTGAGTAATGACAGCAAGCGCCTCCGCCTCTCCGTCCCACCGCTCACATACCTAAGGCGCGGCCAACTAGTTCCGCGCGCACTATAGCGTGAGCGCTATAGCGATGTCCCGTGAATTGTCATAGATGACGTCATAACATGCGCCATCTTGCGATAGCGCCGACCACGCCATAAAATAATATCACCGAGAGCGCTGTCAAAAATGACAGTTGTGCTGTTTTGTTTTGAGTTGCATTATATCTTTAAAGTAAGGTGCTATTGTAGTCTTTGGTAAGGTGGTAGTTTCGAAATTGTGCTTCTGGCTACAGTCGCCACCTAACAAAATAAAAAAAAGAAATGTGGTGTATACCGTATACGCAAAGAAATACTGTAATCCAACCATGAGTATTTAAGTTAATATGGTTTTGACATTGAGCGAGCACTGTGGGAGCATTCATGAGTGTTCTGAATTGTGTACAGCTCTAACAGTCGTGATATCTAAATCGGAACGCAAATTACCTATTGATGTGAGCGCTGTGATCGATTATGGCATAATTCGGAATGCAGCCTTTGTCGAATGTTTGCAATGGAATTAGTATGTACTTTAAAGTATAACTTACTGCAGGCACAAAATAAACTAAAAAACGCAAACACACGGATTAGTATCTGTGATTAAAAACCGAACTTTAGTCGCAATCTCTTTTCAGCGACAATGTTAACAAATAGTTCAGAGAGTTAGACCCATCACGTCTGCGGAGTTTTCGCAGACGTGACGGATCTCAACACGATAAAACAAAATAAAACTTCTTTACCGTTTTTTGACAGCTGCCTTAGAACGTCACTATTCGTAAAAGTTAACTTTAAAATGCCTAATAAATTAATATATAAATTGCCTAATCTTATTTAATTATCTTATTTATGACTTCTTACTGACATTATAATACCGTACATGTACCTATCAGTTTAGAAAAAAAAAAAAAAAAAATTTGCTTACTAGTTCGATTTGTCAAAAAACGTTTAACCTAGTGGACAGAGTATACACTACTAGCCGCCGGGCGTTGTCCTTAAAAAAAGAAAATTAAATCTTTTTGTTTTATCGTATAAAGAATGATATCGATACCCATCACGTCTGCGGAACTTCACTTACATATTTAATTTGACCATGTACCTATATGTCGCAGCCAACTGGTTAAATTAGCCGTTTAGTCAACCGCCTAGCCTTTGGAAGTAGTGCTCGCCTCGCTTTGCTCTCTCGGCTTGCACGCGGTTGATCACAAATCTATCCTAACCCATTTGGTCGGGGTGCCCTGGCATAGTTACTGCGACCAATTCGGCTCCCACGTGATTGGTTACAGTTCCAACTTAAACTATAATTTATTGAATAACATTCAGGCCTTTGCCCAACAGCGGGGCACAATGTAGGCTAACAAAAAAAAAACATTCAGGCCGTTAGTTGAACGGCCACCGTTTAGTTAAAAGCATCGATATCCGTGGTTAAAAGGGTAGGTGGTTAACTAAACGGCTAATTAAACCAGTTGGCTGTTGGTTTTTTTTCGCGATTTCAGGTTGGTCCCATAGTAAAAGTTGTTCATAATGATGATTACAATGACCCCTTAAAAGGATGCCAATGAATTCAATTTCATCCTGTATATAAGATAATTTCACAGCGTCTGTTATTTTACCTCTGATTTGTATCATTGTCGAAATCACAGAGATCTTTATTCTCGTTACAATAAGGTTGATGTTGGATTGCTGCTGTCAGAGATTAAATAATTATGAGAGGACTGTAGACCTTTTAAGTTCGTTTCTAGTACAAAAATAAATTCCTTTATCCTCCCTGAGGACAATAAGCACATCTAATAATAGTAGTTTATAAAACTGTTTACTGTATATCAGGGGTTTCATACACTACTTTATCTAAACTCATGCAATTTCATCGAGTAGTCTGCGGTGACCCTTAGGCGAAACAGACGAACAGCCTTCCTTTTTTTTTTTTTTTTTCTATGCCAGCGGCCACGGTATCTCTTTCGAACAACCCGCGGCTCTGGCGGACGAACAGCCATCCTGTCATTCTAAGAAAGCAAGCTAGTTTTAAGTGTAGTTCACATGCAGTGCGCGCTGGAATATGATACATGTCAAATGCAGCAAGTCTACGAAGCGTGGTTTTCTGCCAAACAAATATCCTTCGCGTATCGTCAGTCGCTTTTAACAGCAGAACAGTGGAGTCGGCCAGAACAAGCAGATAATAAAAAAAAAACCACAACCGATAATGCGTTACTTAGTGTGTAAAGCATAACGAAATTACGCCTGACGCAATTTCCGTCAGATGTGCGACCACCCTAAGGGTCAATTCACACGTACCACAACCACACCACAGCCACAACCACACCACAGCCACAACCACACCACAACGACGCCATGTGGTCGGGCGTATATTTTGTATTGAAAATGAATATTACAATTTACACGTACCACATTTTGCCGTTGTTATCGACCACCTGTGTAATACGACTACATCGCAACCACATCGCGACGGCAACGCCACCACCGGCGGCGGCACCGCAGCCACATCGCCACGACATGACGTCATCAACAGCGCGCGCCTAGCTGGCGCCTGCCGCCCCCCTTTCATTCTGCCTTGTACTGAGATGCCGCGTGGTTGTGCGAAAAATTAAAATGTCCGACTCCGAGACTTTTGACACGGATATGTTTATTGAGGAGATTCGCAATTTGTCATGCATTTGGGATCAAAGGACAGAGAAGTATTCCAATCGCATATTAAAAAACAAAGCATGGGAAAACCTTTGCATGAAGTTTTATGAAGATTTTGATAATAAGGTAACAAAAGAAAAAAACCAGTGTGGTAAGTTTATTAATTACTATTTATTAAACCGAGTATACCTGACAACACCATTCACGTTTTATTGTACTGCCACGATAATTCACCTTCAGGGCTCACAAAATAGTCGGCAAATTCATTTCTAACAGAATCTGCTCGAATCCCGTCATGACTTTGATCAAAGGAATGCATTCGTAACAAATTTGAAGTTATCGATAAAGTGTCATCGAATTTATAGCCATCTCGCTTGCGTACTATATTATGTAATACGACACATGCTTTCACTATGTCTCTTGCAAATTCAACTGACACGCTAATTGGCCTATGCAATATTCGCCATTTGTTAGTCAAAATTCCAAAGGAACATTCCACAAATTATTATCTTCGTGCTCGTGATAATCTATAGTTAAAAACACGTTTTTTCATTGTTAATTGATTGCCGCTGTATGGTCGCAGCAAATGTTTGTGTAATCCAAAGGGATCATCGCCTATGAATACCATAGGCAAGGGCCTACCTACAGGGGTAATTGCTTGCGGTCCAGGTAGATCTAAATTATTTCTTTCCATTGCATCATATAAACTGCAGTCCCTCCAAATAGTTGAATCGGAAGTTTTACCGTAGGCTCCTACATCAACATACACGAATAAATAATCGGCGTCACATACGGCCATTAAAACAATAGAAAAGAAATGTTTCTAATCAAAGAATAATGAACCACTGCGTGGTTTCCCATCTACAGCCTCTAAGCAGTTTGGAAAATTTGCTTTCTTTTTAAATTTGTTCGCAATATCAAGCCACATTGTTTTATTACCTTTTGGTAAATGAATAGGCTGTAATTTATCCCAAATCAGGCGGCACACGTCGTGGACAATTTTGCTAGCAGTTGAAGTACCACATTTAAAAAAATCGGCGAGATCTTCAAACGAACACCCCGTTGCCAAATATCTGTAACAAAAAAATTATATTAAAAACAAATAATAATGAAATGGAATTATACAGGGTGTTACAAAAGGTTGAAATAAATAACACTTTAGTCATTGTACTGTACTCATGAACATGAACAACTTTTACTATGGGGACACATACGAAATCGTAAAAAATCTGCTGTTTCATACATTTAGGTCATGTAGGTATATGTGTCCCCATAGTAAAAGTAGCTCGTGTTGAAGAGTACAACGACCCCTTAAAGTATTAGGTATTTCAACCTTTTTTAACATCATTCAATAGGCTGATGATATTTTGGGAAATGATCGATCTTACATTATACTGGACTAATATAAAATAAATCCAGTTAATTTTAATTTGGTAAAATTTTAAAAATGTAAAATATGAAATACTACTTATTTATATATTACATAACGTGTAGTCCACGCGGGTAGAAAGCTAGTACATTAAATAATTATATTAACTTTCAAAAAGTGCTTATTCCACCGGTATAAGAAAAACTAATCATTTATCAAACCATATAAAGATGCTTGGCTGTCATAAATTTAAGATAACTTGAAACTATTAGCATGGATATTTAAATATACAGAAATTATCTCCAATACTGAGTTCATTATATGATCTGATCACTGTAATTTCGATATTGTAAAATATTATTATTATTATTTTATATGTTATTTTCAAATCTAACTACCAACTTACTTTTCTACAAATTTCAATTTAACAATTAATTTTTCAGCTGCCAACTTACAAAGAAAATGGAAAAGCTTAAGAGACTCTTTCAACAGAGACCTTAAAAAACAAAATTCACAGAGAAGCGGTTCAGCAGGTAGTTCAAAGAGATACTACTACTTTAGTCAATTATTATTTTTAAAGCCATTGTCTGAAAATCGAAATACAACATCGTCTCTACCAGTACAAAACAAAGATGATGACATCGAACAAATCGATAATGAAGACGATAATACTACTGAAACGAGTGACTCTGAAGTTTGGGAGAGACCAAAAAATATCCAAAGAAAAAAAGATGATGCAGAATATGGGTTAATAAAAAAAATAACAAGTCATTTGAGCGATCAAGTAACTGCACATACTCGTACACAGGAACCTGACAAGTCCTGTGACAGTGATATGCATTTTTTGCTATCTTTATACGATAGATTTAAGACCATTCGCGATGATTGGAAACTGAATGCTCAGATAGAAATATTGAATGTAATTCAAAAATATCATACACCTACAACTACACGTAATGATAATTACAGTGAATATGGACAAGGGTATACGACACCAGCGTACCAACCGTACGAGCGACCATCAACGTCTAGGTATCTCCACTCAGCGTCTCTTCTCAGGCTTCAAACTATAATGATCCGATTATAACGGATATTTTCGGAGATTAACTGATTAATTACCTACTCTGTTGATTTTTGAATGACAAAATAAATAAAAATATATAAGTACGCTCTTTGTTTTCGCCTTCCTATCCTCCCTACCACAGTTGCAAATTAACTCATTGGCAATAATAAGGCCTGAGCCGACCGGATGCGTGGCATGTGCGTAACGTACAGTCAGCGACACATCGACCTACGAAAATCTGTGAAAAAACCACAACTGATGTTGATCTCTATGCGTTTGAAATTAGGTTGAAATTCAGTTGCAGAAATTTGACAGATAAGGGTAGGTCGATATGGCGCTGACTGTACATGCATACTGTTGTAATAATAGGAAGCTATATGAAACGTGCCCACAATCATAATCTTACTTTTTATTGTTAATGAATGCCGTACCTGGTTTTGCTCGCAACACTAGCGCCACTTTCATTAAAATAATAATATATTTTTATTTAAGGCATAGATAAAAAATCTGTCTCAGCCACTTTTTAGCAAACATTTTTTTTTTGCTAAATTTAAAAATTGGCTGAGACAGATTTTTTATCTATGCCTTAAATAAAAAGATATAATTTTTTTAATGAAAGTGGCGCTAGTGCCGCGAGCAAAACCAGGTAGGTACGGCCTCTTAATTTGCACCTGTATTTTCTATTTTATAAATTAGTTTCATCTGCCCGGTGAGTCTGTCCCGGTAGATGGAACTAATTATATTTTCGAAGTACTTAAAAATAATTAACTATAAAAAAAATTTACTCACCTGAATGTCATTGCCAGACGTTCAACAGATGGTATGCTTTTTCTCATGGCCGTGTCTTTTTTTTGCAACTCACTATTCAGTTCGTTTAACAAGTAGTCAAATGTATTCTTGTTCATTCTAAATTTTTTATAAAATTTCTTATTGAACCTTCGAAGTTTAGGATAATCAGTACGAAATTGGCTTTGACTTTTGTTTTCCAATAAAGGATGTACCCAATAAATTCTATTTCGACGAATACGCTGATGTCGTCGTCTTCTTCTTATTAATAAAAGCCATAACAAGGAACAAGCAACAACAATCTTTCCTCCATGACTACGTTCAGTCAAGCCGTGTTTCCTCTACGAAAGCCGGAGTATAACTGCACATGACCACGTGGTTACCACATCGCAACGACAGCGACAACGCAACCACATCGACATTTTGTCGGTACCACAACGCAACTGCAAAAAGTCGCTGCGACACTATTCACACGTAACCACAGCTTGACCACATTTTGTCGCTGCGACGTGGTGTGGTTGTGGTACGTGTGAATACACGCTTAAGCCCCTCTGACCGCGTTGATGCTCTCTTGGAGCAATAGAAGCTAATTTATTTTCAACGTAATTTCAACTCAAGCAAGGTTAATTTTAACACGTTCACTGTTCACCCGCAATATCGAAATTATGTCTCACGTCCAATTTAGTTTTTGGTTCGTAGGTACTGAGATAATTGCCTTTATACCACTTCAGGTCCATAAGGGCCATAAAAGTAGGGGGGGGGGGGACCCTTTATCCCCGCAAACTCAAACTATTTATTTCAAATAAACCAATTACAGGCACTTTTGAATTGTCAAGGTCGGTCAGTCAAAAAGATGAAGCTAGTTGCCCATTCCAAAGCGTAGTAGGTACCTATGGAGAAGAACGGGCAAGAAACTCCATGGACACTCTTTTAAATCATAATAATATTGTTACAAAGTATTTGTTACATCATTCATGTTCAAAATTATGCATGTGAGAACGATGCAGAACGTTAAAAGCGTCCGTAATGAAAAGATAAAAAAAAAACAATTTAAATATTAAATTAAATTAAAATAAGCCATGGAGCAAAGGGTTGACCAGTCCCTACTGACGGCGCCCGTTCACGAACATGACGCATAGATTAGCCCCAATTTTCAGAGTGACCACATGTATGTCACGGACGTAGAAGTAGATAATTCAGTGACACACCCGTGTGTCATGGATGTTAGAGGTTAAAAAGTTACGAAAAATTACGTTTACGAATTTCACTGGCATCATCTTCACCTGCATCATCCACATCCTCATCTACATTCACCAGAAGAAGTTCAACTACTAGAGAGGTCCACAAGTTGATAAAATTAGAAAGGCATTTGAATGACAGAATCCACCAAAAAAGGTGCAGTGGATGTTACAAAAAACTGAAAGACGAAGGTCGTTCAGTTACTGTGGCACGTCTAAAATTAAAAAAGACAGACACAGAATGCCTTTTCTGCAAGAAACCCCTGTTTCTTGCATGTTTTAATTAAGCTCATTAGAAAAACATCGTCCTTCATCGCTTATTTTTATGTTAATTTTTCAGAGCATTGCAAGTACTAAATAAATAAAAAAATCGATGGCTCATTGTTTTTTTATTATACCTATATTACTGCTACTACGTTCATGTACAATATTGGTGTTTCTGTTACGTCCACGAAGTTAGAAGAACCCATTATGTATGAAAAGAGCAGCGACCCACGTGTGGCACGAACGTCTTATTCCAACCCAAAATTACCCACAGGTGGTCATGGACAGTGAACGTGTTGTGGCTTTGGACGAACGCGCGTGGCTGCAAGCCACACTACCCATTCGTTTTGGTGCGCTCGGCGTCCACAAAATTTATAGTATACTAAGTCCACCGGCGTTCCTATCCTCGGTCCACAGCACCGAAAAGTTAACCACTCACACACACTTGACTCTGAAGTGCCGTGTTTGACCGACGCGGGGGACGCCTGGAAAGTGGCTTGCGTGGACACGGTTCAGCCCGAGAACCCATCTTCCCAGAGACAGTGGGATGAGCCGCTCTGCAGGTTGGTACGGAATAGACTTATTAATACGTCCACCAATACTGCTGAGCGTGCCCGCCTGCTGGCTTTGGGTGAATGGGAGTCGGGCCTCTGGCTTCAGGCGCTACCGTCACCCAATATAGGCACTATGCTGGGTGACACCACATTCTGGCTCGCTACATGTTTGCGTCTGGGCATTCCTTGCGGAGCTCCACGTCGCTGTCAATGCGGTGAAGCAGGCGACTGCCTAGGACACCATGGCCTATCCTGCAACAAGAGCGCTGGGCGGATGGCAAGGCACGCCAGCATTAACGACATCATCCGTCGGGCTCTCGTCTCCGCCGGGGTGCCAGCTGTTTTAGAACCCAGTGGCTTGTCATGCGACGATGGAATGACCATAATGTCTTGGAAGTTGGGTAGGCCTTTGGTGTGGGATGCAACCTGTGTCGACACCCTCGCGCCATCCCATCTTCCTAGCAAGGTGGGCTGTGCTGGGGCGGCTGCTGCAGGAGCAGAAAACCTCAAACGGCGCAAATATAAGAACCTTATTGGGAGCTATATGTTTGAGCCGTTTGGGGTTGAAACACTAGGGCCTTGGGGTCAGAGTGCTCATCGAATTTTTCGGGACATCGCCAAGCGGTTGGTTGAATCTTCACGTGACCAGAAGGCTGGCCTATTTTTAGCCTAAAGAATCAGCATCGCCATCCAACGTGGTAATCCTGCCAGCCTTTTGGGCACTTATCCCATTGACAGTGATGCGGACGAACTTTTTTAATACCAAAGAGTTCCTGCCTTATTTTTGCCTATATTTTTTCGTATTATATACTTGTATATAGTATATATTAATGTTAGCTTGTAAAAATAGTAATTAATCTGTGTATGTTAAATACATTATTTTAATAAATAATAATAATTATTATTGTAATATTTGTTTACCAGTGAAAACCGCGCAGCGCCGCGCCTCACTTGATGTGCGCCGGCCCTTACTTGCTGATGAGATATTTTTATACTCGTACATCATACCTCTCGTGTAAATGGGAATTATAGTATAAGTTTGCTGCATTAATAATAAAAACCAAATTAATGTCCATATCGTTAATATTTAATGAAAAAATCATTTTACAAAATTCAGGTATACCTATTCAACCAATTAAAAGTAATAAAAATTTATTTACGATGAAAATACGAGCTCGTAAATGCATTACTTACATAAAAATATAATCCAATAATATCTTAAATTAGGTATAATTTTAAATAATAAAAAAAAACTATTTATATTTGGGAAACAAACTGCTATTTATATTCGGGAAACAAATTACTCGTTTAACAATTGTTGAGCTGGCTGTCTTTTTTGTTAACCGACATTTGCATTTGTTTAAGGCGAAAGTACTGCCCGCGAATTGAAATACGTTTTGCAACTTTTACGCCCAGTTTCGCGAGCTTGTACGACAATTTGTTACATTAATTTGCGATAATCTTTGTTCGAGAAATTGTTTCTTAGACCATTATTGCTTTATATATATTTTAAAACATTGACATTAAAATTGCCTGGCTAGGAGTGTGTATAATTTTAACCAAACCGAAATCAGTCTGTTGGTAATATCTTACCGATTAAAATATCTGAAAGCTTTGTCTACATCTTCTAGCCTGGCTGTAATATGTAAATACAAAATTACACATTTGCCCAATCATAAAACTAGCAAAACCACTTCGACGTAATGCGGGTTCCTACCCCTTTCCCTACTGCGTATATCGTACTGAAACTTCGTGCTACGACATGATACACTTACATGTAACCAACCACTATTGGCTATCGAAACAAAAGATCAGTTTGCGCCACAGTTATCCCACGAGTGACAATACATCATAGACTTTACAGTTATTAACTTTTGTAGCAGAAATCGTTTCGTGCCAATTTGTTGTATTTTCCAAATAAAAAAACCTTTTACGTTACTTTAATTACGAAGCCGGTAACGTGCCCACCGCGTTGGCACGAAAACTTTTTAGCAAACAAAACAGGCGCACTTTCGGCACGCATTAATTTGTGACGATAGACGCAGATGACGATAGGTGCTGTCCCGACAAGGCTTCATAATTCGCATGTCTTTGGTTTCGTAGCGGAAACTGTTTTGAATTTCAAAAAGATGATGGTAAAAATAAGAAAAATACAATGAGTATTACGTCACTATTATTTCAATTTTTCGAATCTGTGTAGTCTGCCGTCAGTGCTCAACAACGAGCAGACATTTGGTTTTCTTAAAGTGACGATATAGTGGAATGGTGAATACAGTGCTTACAACCGAAAGCATTTGATTTGTTTTATCTAAAGAAATAATACTTATTTATATTGCTATGTTCTAAATGAGTCTTAATGAAAACTTAAAAGACAACCTATAACATTAATACAAAACAATTTTAATTAACTTAATTTAGCTAGTTGCACCATTTGAACGGAAATCGCGTAGACCTTTGAATATGGTAATAACGCGTGATTTCACGGAAACTAACAAGATCGATGTACCAGTAAAGCTAACTCTGTATAGTCAAATGTTGATTAAAAATCTCCACACATTCTGTTCAAATAAAGGTAGCTGCCAAATGATACTATTTACACAGTAAAAATTTTAAGCATTCAACTGTAGCCTAACTAAATGCAACATTCAATTAGAAAAGACTATGCAGAATCACCTTTACTCTGCTACGGATTTAATATTTCGATTAAGGTCAGAAGAATAAAATTGAGATAAAGTACTTTCTTTAGTTCGTTTACGTTTGTTTTCTATTAAGGATAATTTTAAATAAAATTATGAATTCTCTCTACTGTCACTGAATTTATTTTTACTAGAGCATTATTTACATATTTTAACTATATTAATGAACATTTTTACGGTTAAAAAATATATTTTTTCATATAATTTAGGCAGTGCTTATACTTAAGTTATAACGTATCAACAGACCTTTTAATATTATTGTATCCTGAACCTGACTCTACAATCGAAATATTAAAGTTTAATCCAAAGTTTCTGACAGTCTGTACTTTCGTTGAAGTGAGAAATGCAGCAACTTATAACGTCATGGCGTCGTTATAATTATTAACATCATTGTTGAAACCGCAGCCTATTCTCAGTTCTTAAATTCACGAGTCAAATTAGGTACATACTTTATACAACTTAAATTACTCAAAGTTCGAGTTGAACATATTTATGTTTAGATCTTCAAAGGTGGCAGTCCCACTCTGGTCCAGTATCTGCAGCATGTCGGACAGCTCGTGCGGCGCGTGCGCACCCTCCGCGCCGCCCGCGCCCGCCGCGCCGCCCGCGCCTCCCTGCCACGACCACATGCCTGCAACACAGCGCCCGCCACCGAAATGAGCATGGACTAGCATAGAAGTCCATAAATAACTTTTTCATAATCTTACTTATATCTTATTACGTTTTTTTTGGGAATGGCATCTCGCAGTTCAACCTATCAGGTTGTCGTCTGCTTAACCGGGCTTACCTGTGGATGCCTCAATAAATTAAGGCCTCCAACCAGGGCTTAACATACTTAAAAAGTAAACGAGTACACGCTAAGGGCACCCCCTGTGGGGTACGGACCCGGCTTAGGGAGTCGCTGGGAGAGGGCAGCAGCCAGCAAGGGACAGGCTGGATCGGAATTAAATATCTAAGGTAATGCTCTCTCGTCCACGTAGGTACCCCACTGTGCAGCTCTATTCCGATTGCAAGGTACTCACAGTCAGGCAACTTTATGTGCTCCTTTCGACCCTAAGCAAACACTCTGCCCGCTCACCAAAGGAACCGACTGGCAGACTTAAGCATAATGTTTTCCCTTATGAACGACATAGAACTGCCTTTGCAAAACGCCAATTCTATGTTATTAGCATAAAAATGTACAACTTCCTAAATAAAAAGTTAAAAATTTATCCGTGCCCTAAATACCAATCCAAAAACTTACTTAGAGATTATCTACAAACACTAAGTTATGATAACACTGAGGATCTTCTACTGGGTAATTTACAATGATAATTAACTATATGAATCTAAATCTAACCATAAACGATTGTGTATTGGGTGCACCCTATTCTTTCTCACTAATCTCTCCCTACACCTACTCACTACATACACTCACACACATCCTACACTTACTATCTACACACACACACTCAGACCCTACATTAATTCACCACAGCACACAGATAAACATCTTCCATTTGTGTTTCTTATACATAAATTATATCCTGTTTTCTTTTACACCATTTGCTTATTGTTGAAACATCCCGATTTAGTATAATATGGCTTTGTTTCTAACGAAGAATCACTGGCTCCTAAGACACAGGCACCTACACCTAGTTTAGGAGTCAGAGAATTAAAACTATTGTGACCTAGTTATAAGCCTTATATGCTCTTAGTCTTTGGATACTGTAATGTGATGGCTTTTAGTGAAATAAAGAATTTATTATTATTATTATCTTATTACAGACAGTTGGCGTTATATAATAGTAGACTATTCACCGATGGGATAAAGCAGTATCTTATGTCACAGATGCTTTATTGAATCCTGAGTGCAGCCCAAGACGAAGACACCTTTAACCCTTAGGAGATACTTTTTACACCTTCTGCGAGGTAACAAAAAGCAAATCGATTTTTGTTTTTTTTGTAAACCAATTCGAATGAAAACTTAATTCGAATTTTTAATTGCGAGTTAAAAATTAAAATCACATTGACGTGGGGTTATAATGATTTACTTTAGGTATGGTTTCCATGACATACTTATAATTTGACATTAACAAGCAGGTGGTGTGAAAATGAACATACATAACAATGCCCTAGGAGACACAAGTGAATGTCTCGACGATATGTCTGGCGAAAAATGGCGAGCCGACCCCAAATGAGATTGTATAACGCCCGCAGCCTCGCCGCTGCACGCGTGTGTCTGGTGTGTGCTAGTGGAGTGGTACTCACCGTGCGAGGGGTGCGGGTGGTGGTTGTGGTGGTAGTGCGCGGCGGGCGGCAGGTAGGCAGGCGCGGGCGGCGAGCGCGCCGGCGACGCGTCCGCCGCGCCAGTCGCGCCGCCTGCCGCCTCGCCGCTGCACGCGTGTGTCTGGTGTGTGCTAGTGGAGTGGTACTCACCGTGCGAGGGGTGCGGGTGGTGGTTGTGGTGGTAGTGCGCGGCGGGCGGCAGGTAGGCAGGCGCGGGCGGCGAGCGCGCCGGCGACGCGTCCGCCGCGCCAGTCGCGCCGCCTGCCGCCTCGCCGCTGCACGCGTGTGTCTGGTGTGTGCTAGTGGAGTGGTACTCACCGTGCGAGGGGTGCGGGTGGTGGTTGTGGTGGTAGTGCGCGGCGGGCGGCAGGTAGGCAGGCGCGGGCGGCGAGCGCGCCGGCGACGCGTCCGCCGCGCCAGTCGCGCCGCCTGCCGCCTCGCCGCTGCACGCGTGTGTCTGGTGTGTGCTAGTGGAGTGGTACTCACCGTGCGAGGGGTGCGGGTGGTGGTTGTGGTGGTAGTGCGCGGCGGGCGGCAGGTAGGCAGGCGCGGGCGGCGAGCGCGCCGGCGACGCGTCCGCCGCGCCAGTCGCGCCGCCTGCCGCCTCGCCGCTGCACGCGTGTGTCTGGTGTGTGCTAGTGGAGTGGTACTCACCGTGCGAGGGGTGCGGGTGGTGGTTGTGGTGGTAGTGCGCGGCGGGCGGCAGGTAGGCAGGCGCGGGCGGCGAGCGCGCCGGCGACGCGTCCGCCGCGCCAGTCGCGCCGCCTGCCGCCTCGCCGCTGCACGCGTGTGTCTGGTGTGTGCTAGTGGAGTGGTACTCACCGTGCGAGGGGTGCGGGTGGTGGTTGTGGTGGTAGTGCGCGGCGGGCGGCAGGTAGGCAGGCGCGGGCGGCGAGCGCGCCGGCGACGCGTCCGCCGCGCCAGTCGCGCCGCCTGCCGCCTCGCCGCTGCACGCGTGTGTCTGGTGTGTGCTAGTGGAGTGGTACTCACCGTGCGAGGGGTGCGGGTGGTGGTTGTGGTGGTAGTGCGCGGCGGGCGGCAGGTAGGCAGGCGCGGGCGGCGAGCGCGCCGGCGACGCGTCCGCCGCGCCAGTCGCGCCGCCTGCCGCCTCGCCGCTGCACGCGTGTGTCTGGTGTGTGCTAGTGGAGTGGTACTCACCGTGCGAGGGGTGCGGGTGGTGGTTGTGGTGGTAGTGCGCGGCGGGCGGCAGGTAGGCAGGCGCGGGCGGCGAGCGCGCCGGCGACGCGTCCGCCGCGCCAGTCGCGCCGCCTGCCGCCTCGCCGCTGCACGCGTGTGTCTGGTGTGTGCTAGTGGAGTGGTACTCACCGTGCGAGGGGTGCGGGTGGTGGTTGTGGTGGTAGTGCGCGGCGGGCGGCAGGTAGGCAGGCGCGGGCGGCGAGCGCGCCGGCGACGCGTCCGCCGCGCCAGTCGCGCCGCCTGCCGCCTCGCCGCTGCACGCGTGTGTCTGGTGTGTGCTAGTGGAGTGGTACTCACCGTGCGAGGGGTGCGGGTGGTGGTTGTGGTGGTAGTGCGCGGCGGGCGGCAGGTAGGCAGGCGCGGGCGGCGAGCGCGCCGGCGACGCGTCCGCCGCGCCAGTCGCGCCGCCTGCCGCCTCGCCGCTGCACGCGTGTGTCTGGTGTGTGCTAGTGGAGTGGTACTCACCGTGCGAGGGGTGCGGGTGGTGGTTGTGGTGGTAGTGCGCGGCGGGCGGCAGGTAGGCAGGCGCGGGCGGCGAGCGCGCCGGCGACGCGTCCGCCGCGCCAGTCGCGCCGCCTGCCGCCTCGCCGCTGTACGCGTAGCTCTCGCCGCCGCCACCGCCGCTCTGCCAAAACAAGTACAACATTAAAAACATATCCATGTAAATACATATTTATCGGATTTTTTATTAATACAGTCGAGCCGTTTTTAGCTGAAAAATACCATTAAAAGCACTGCACGTTTATTAAATGACTAACTACTGAAATGTTAATTCATGGAATACTTACGGTGCGCAGGGTGGTCCAGGTGGTGTGCGGCGGCGTGTTGGTGGGGCGGTGCGGCGAGTACTCGGGCGCGTAGTGCGGCGCGTAGGGCGGCGCGGGCGCGGCCGGCGCCACGCCCGCCTCGCCCGGCGAGCGCGCGCTCACTCCGCCGCCGCCGC
Organism: Apamea epomidion; assembly: GCA_947507525.1. Taxonomy (NCBI): domain Eukaryota; kingdom Metazoa; phylum Arthropoda; class Insecta; order Lepidoptera; family Noctuidae; genus Apamea; species Apamea epomidion. The sequence goes on from OX382225.1 coordinate 11,684,633, forward strand.
CGCTCACTGCCACAAACATTTAATATAATGATCCGCCCTGACAAATCTTGGTTTTTTTCACATTTATCTTACCAAAATCACGAATTTAACTAATGCCAGCTTGATAGTCTAAGGTCCTATAGATCTATGATAGATAGATTGACGGAGTTAGTGACATGAAAGATTTTTTTTTTTGTTTTGTCGTGTTTAGATTTATATGATGTGTTTTTTTATGTGTTTCGTGTGACTGTGAAGTTAACAAAAAAATAACAAACAGATTTTTTTTTAATGTAGTGTTTCAAGTAACTACACTAACTACGAACGTTGAGCCGAAAAAGTCACATAACTTTTTTGTGGTTAATAAATGTTTAGATGATACCTATCACGTCTGCGAAGTTTTGCTAACTGTAGTTGACCTTGTACAATCTATACAAATTAATATAAAATTGAAGCGCCTGTTTGTAATATCAAAATAACAGGTTTTTACGAAATGCATATAAAACTATATACGCTTACTTATAACAAAAAATCTCTATACTTTAAGGAGGCCACATAAAAACTGCGAAAAATATATTATTTGATACTAAATGGAAGTTAAAATCTTATTTATCTTCTCTGCTCAGATAGCTGCTTTATGTGCGGGTATGGTCCCTCATTCAGACGAGCCAGATTCTCGAAATGATTTCCGTCTGACTACAATTACCTGGTGGTGCGTGGTGCTGTTGATGCAGATTAGGCGCTTGCGCTTGATACACGTCACGGTGACGTAGATGGTAATCGTAATTTTCTTCTGGAGCCGGTTCACCGGTAGTACTTCCTAACGACCGGCTGGTAACAAAAACATAAAGTCAGAAATATTAATGAAAAAGAAAACCATAAAACGTAATAACCTGAATACATACTTCGCCAGTGTGTTAGTGCAAACGATGTACTCCACGTCATCATTGTAGGGGTTTAAAAAGGCGAAGGCCGAAGTTCTTAACCAAACCCACTCTCTACTTTTGGTGCGAAACCGGTACATCAGTGAGATGATTTGACCTTTCAATTTCAACACTGTAACAAGTAATTTACCTTGGTTATTGCCTGTCGTATACAATATCTTTTAAATAATAATGCAAGTTAAAGTAAAATAAAGTTACCTTGGTCAAAGTTATCTCTCATATGCTGTTGGTCCTCCGGATGATAGAACTCGTAACAAAGCTTCCCCAGTAGATCGGCAGGCGCATACCCGACTACTTGCGTTGCACGTTGGTCGGCAAACGTGAAACGACCGTCCACTGAATGACGCGAAACAAACTCTACTCCACCGCTACACAAACTGTTTTCCGAAGAGTTCGGCGTTGATGTGACCTAGTAACATTTAAAACGATTTATGTATTTGAACAATTTAAATAATTAAGTATATTAAAAATTTCAAGTCAGTAAAATATCTACCTGTAGTCTTCCAATCGCAACTAGACAACAATGAGATGTGTCAAGATCTTCCTGAATGGGACGATCCATCTGCATACCTGGAAAAAGATCTGATATGCCAACATACATAAAACTATGTTCCTTCATGTTTTTAGACAGAATTCATAGCAAATGTAATGTGTAACAAATAAACATATGCATTTATTTTGGAATTTTAACATGGTAATTATATGTAAGTACAGTCAGTCGAATTTATTCGCCGTACCCTAACCAAACTGATTTCATCGAAGTATACATTTAGAAGCTGCGTGACACATACTATAGCAATAAGTATACAAATTAATCCAAGGTCATTTTTTTAAATCTGTTTTAGTTAGGATACCTGGAATTATGAAAAAACACTTTCGCGGATGTACAATGTTACCTGTAGGAGGCCAATTTTTTATATATCCAGTGCAATGCACCACGGCGTAATTATGACCATCGTGTGAGGGCCCTAGTGAGTTGCGAGCACGCAGTCTTCCTAGATGAGCACCTTCCGCGGATCCACCGACGCGCATACGACATATGAAACCACGACGAGAACCCATAACTTGACGCATGGACGCTGTAATTGATATTAACATATTTTTAATTATGTAGATTATTAAATACAATGAATAGTATTTTTAGGTACTTACCTAATAAAAAAAATAGGTTACTTACATTGATGACCTTCTTTCTTCACTGTTCCAGTCTTAAGATCCAAAATACGACCCGTGTTTTGAGGTTCTTGAGTGCTTAACTGTTCCCTAACTTTTTCTACATCATCTGGGTGTACTTGGTCAAATAAGCAAGAAGAGTACCACTCACCCTAAAATAAAATAATTCACGTGAAACATGTGTTTGCACTTTGATAAAAAAATATGCTGCTATTGTGGCAGGCTATGATGGATTTACGAATCTTCATGAGAGGGCAAACGTCAAAATGGCCATAACAGCGTGTCGCAATAGTGGTCCAAATTTCAATAAACACAAGTTTTCTTTTGCGGCTACTTTAGAGAGACATTTCTGTCTCTATTAGGCTCCGAAAATGTATCTTTTAAGCAAAATTCATGTGATAAAAATAATGGCAGTCTTTATTTTGTCATTCTTAGGGATAAGAACTTATTATATTGGTTCTGTTTTTGCTATTTTGCTATACCTTAAACATGAAGAAATACGCGTAAACGAAATTGCGGGCAACAACAACTTAGTGATATATAAAAGTAACATACCTGAGAGTAGTTCAGTACTGGAGCTATACTATCACTGACGTAAATAATACGTCCAGTGTCGCAACTTACAACGAACAAAAACCCATCAGCTGCTTCAAGAATTAAATGTTTTAGTTCTTGATCAGTTAAGAAGGATGGTTTGTAAGTACCGTCCGTTGAAGTGTTGCCAGTGCCTACAAAGAGAAACATTTATTAAGAAACTTGTGCATAATTTATCATACCTTACTCTGCTGTTTATGCTACTAATAAACTTGATTGTGTATATACCTCTTAAAGCTTTCATATGCGCTACTGCCATACGCAGTATAGTAAGTTTGTCCGGCTTCCGTGCGAGGGCGGAGCATGTTGGAACCATATCAGACAGTTCCGTAATGTATGCTGTCATCTTGTTTCTTCGGCGACGTTCAATTTCGCAGTGGTTCTCGCGGCTGTGAATAAAATGATTATTATTGAAAAAAGTAGTACTTACATATTATGACCTTTACAGAAATGTACGGATTTGGTATCTACTTAGTTAAATCATTAACAAAATCGATTCAATAGTTCCCAGGAAATAACATTAAGAAGTAGGTGTAATTTGTGAGTTTATATGTAGGGGTAATCTTGGAACTACATATTCTCCGATTACGAAAATACTTTCACTAATGAGAAGCTGCAGTATTGCGCTTAAGCTGTATTGCGGACTGTCATAGGATACATTTTTATCTTAAAACAAGAAATTCCACCCGGACGAATTCGCGGGGAGAAGCTAGTATTAACTAAAATAGATATTTTTAGATATTCAAAGATTCTCTAAAATAATTTATAACTACTGTCAAACATCAGGTCAACTTGTTTATACTTGATGGTTATTGGATAACGGACCGTTAAATTATTTTTATTTGATAAGAGAATGAAGAAGATTGTTTTACAAGAATATTAAAAGGAGCTCACATCAGGGGGCCTACTCCCTAAGCACGAAGTTCGTAGTCTCAGCCGAAGTTATGGACGATTCCTGCTCTGTATCACTTACGGACATAGAATTAGTTTAGGCCCCGACCTAAAACTGAATGACACCAAGATTTGACAGTTGTCCCTATTCTCGATTTTTTTGCAAAAAGTTAATCGAATGTGGGATTCACTTCGAAATTTCGAACTATTTTCGGACGGACCAATAATCCCGTATCTTCGTTGACGGAGTAAGAGAGTAGGGCCCCTGAGGTGTGAGCAAAATTGGATAATTTAAAACACGAGTTTTGAGAGAAAAAGCGCGCACTTGTTCCGTGTGCGTGATAAGACACGTTTTCAATCATCACACAGTAACCTAGTGAGAAGTATCGTGGTTATGGGAAAATCACAGGCCTCGAAGTTAAGATTTGTATTCAATTATCCGTTAACTGCTCAAGCAATAAGCTATTCATTGTAATGTACACTGTGTTTCTAAGAAATGGGGATGTATTTGACAACATTTCATACATTTTCAAGATGCTTCTATTTAATACTCTTAAGGGCTGATTTTTCAATAGTCAGATAACTTTTATCTTCATCTGACAGTTTGACTTATTTTCCATACAAAAAAATGCTGTCAATCCACAATATTTTGTTTCACCGATAAAAGTTATCTGACTATTGAAAAAACTACCTTAAATGAAATTATAATTTCTAAAAATAAGACACCCGTAAACATCTTATAAGTTCGATATTCTAAACAGACGTAAACGCTAAAATGTTGAACAAACTTGAAATAGAAACCTCTGGGCTTTCAGATTTCAAAAAAGGGCAAAAAATAACGAGATGTTCAGCGCTGTTGATTTCCATGTTATCAATCAAAACGACTAAGGGCTGATTTTTCCAACGCCAGATAATTTTTATTCGTAGAATAAAATTGACGTCTGACTGTTTTTATATGGAACGACTATGAAAAATTCAAAATTATTCATCGGATAAAATAATCTGGCGTTGGAAAAATCAGCCCATGGTAAATCTGACGACTCCGAAAAATTCATTTTTGTAAGGGATATTCAGCACGAATAATAGTTATTCTACCTGATATCTGGTACCTAGTCTTGATAGAGGGGAAAAAAAATCGACGGAGCCTTTTGACAAATCTTACAAGGTTTCATAAATTCAGAGTATCGAAAAGTAATTATAATTTCACACCTGGATCTACCATATTCGAGCCCGATGCGGCAGATCCCGGTGTGGCATTATAGTTAAAAACAAAAACTGCATCGAAGCGACGCGACAGTTTGAAGAGTGATCTTTTTCTTTTAAACTATTTAGTTGTTTTTTACAGTCAGGTTTTTATGATATGGGCGTGGTCGTTCACCCGGATCCTTCCAAAATATCTTTGTAAATTAGGCTAGCGAAAAAGGGTAAATGACTGATATCCAGTTGAACTCTTCGAGCAAGGTGTCAAATTCTATTAAGACCCGGATTTCTCAAAGTTGCTAGGTGTTTTCAAGTAGCGTTTTGAGGTAAGCTGGAGTTCCACCGCCCCCACGTACCACTTATAAATATGGTAGGTACATTACATTACTTACCTTGCAAATCTTTCCTTATCCTGAATATTGTCCTCCTCCATCCTTGTATATTTCCCACCACTTGCGTCGTCTTCATCTGACCTATGATGAGAAGATGATGTTTTAGGAAATTGCTCTATGATACACTATAATATGATTATTATTTGATTTATTTAGTAACTAATAAAACTCATTGAACTAATTAAAAACCTCTTAAAGGGTCATGGTACTCATTACTATAAATAACTTTTGCTTTGGGCCACACTAAATCGCGAAAAAATAAATCTGCTGCTCTAGAAATAATAAACGAATTTCTGACCGTATAAGGAATACTGCGCGCCAAAACCAAGATAACAGACGTTACCCAGAAAGCCGCTAAACTAAGGTGGATGCTCCAAGGTAGCCCGCGAAATTCAAGTTTTCTTACGTTTTTTTGCAATTTGCTGGTGAGTAGTAAGTTGTACGTTGATTAAAATATGATTCGCGGCCGTAACAATTATGTATTTACAGAATTATAATCATTCTGCCGCATGTCAGATGACAATTGGGCTAAGAGAACCACCGATTGGGTCCCACTAAACGGACGACGCCATCGCGGCAGGCCGAGACGAAGAAGGCGGGACGAGCTTGACTCCTACCGTAGGGACTGGCCGGCACTCGCAAGACAGAATTGTGTGGAAAAGGGAGAGGGAGGCCTTTGCCCTGCAGTGGTACAATACAGGCTAGTTAGATTAGATCTAGAAATAATTGAAGGTAAAGTGATTTTGCTGGGAGTGGGAATAGATAGTCCCGTATTAAGTACAATGCTCGAGAAAGCATCTAAGGATTGATCATCTATCTATATATGTACTAATAAAGCTGAAGAGTTTGTTTGAACACGCTAAACTCAGAAAGTACCAGTCGGATTTAAAAAAAAAATCATCAATTGATAGTCCAATTCTTGAGGAAGGTTAAATATAGGCATTTAATATCACGCTAAGTTAGCCCTTAGGAGCCGATCAAAAAGAAAAAAAATAAGAAAGAACGATAAGCGAAGAGGAAGTTATGGCGCGGGCGGGGCAAGTGGTAGGAGTTTTATCAAAATGGGGCTGTTATTTTATTATATTGCATATTTTACCGACTTCCACGAGGATGAACCGTGGACAGAAGCTAGTAATGTATATTGGTGGACAGCTAATTATTAGGGACACTAGCACCAATTAATAATTGTGTAAGATGGTTGTTTAGGTCACATTTCTTCCATATTATTGTTTTATATTAGTAGTCCTCATCTCTAATACACGAAGACGAACCATAAATACACGAATGGTTAACAAATTAGTGCAAAACTTTAAATGCGTAGGTACAGTCATGAGCAAAAGTATGTATACACTCGGCTTTATTCAAAAGCGATTTACTCCTTTATTTTTTAATGAAATTTTATGTTGTTACAAACATAACATTTTCGAACCCATAGGTTTATGTAATGTGTCGTATTTCAACGTTGCATTCGTTATTTCACGAAAAAATCGCATATGAAAGTTGCCAAGTGTTGACATATTGGTGCTCGTGACTGTACAGTATTTTTATCTCACGAAGTGACAACTACAAAGGTAAATTATGCATGGGTATATGTTATGTACATATAGCCATGTCATAATGTACCTTCCAAATGGTGAAATAATGTTCCTAATGGGGGCAGTGGTTCCAGAGGTTACCCTCTACTTACACAAACTTACAAAATTCGCTCTCTCTTATTATAATATTAGTATAGATAATGGTTTGACATAATTTAATAAACAGCCTGCCTTAGACCTTTTTGACAATATCAATATTACGCCTCCATATGGACCTCACCGTAGATGGGTAAAAGCAACCATTTACCCTTTTCACAAAGCACTTTTGATTATTGTAATGTCATAAAATATCACGATAAGGACATTTGAATTTGAAAAAATAATGGTGACTCATGTTGAATTCCACAATGGTAAATTAAATTAATGCAAAAATAAGTTAAGGATCTGAGACAAGGCAAGCACGAATCTGTGTTCTTAAATAGGTATCCAGTATCTTAATCAACCAAGAATATAAATAATTTGTAACAAATTAAACTGACAGGCATCATAGGGTAATTTAGGATGATCTTAACACTAAAATAAACATAATTAGGAAAAACGAAAATTTAATCAGTTTACGAAAGGTCAGAACAGTGACTGAGCCTACTCAGGAACAGTCAAATGATATTTTATTATTTACTTTAATGGAATTAAGAAAGAGGGGGTGACATTGTATTCAGTGATTTTTGAGATAGGACTTCCAAAGTTATGGGTGGTAGAGCAAAGTGGTCACAGGATCCATGACCTTGATTTTGGAGGCACATAGATATTTTTTTAAAAGCGTTTTTTTGGTCCAGGAATAGGTATTTTTAATACTGTGATAGTTCTCTTGATAATGATCAAAAACTGCAAAGGAACATTATTTGTAAAATACAAGGAAGAGACAGAGTTTCCAATTAAAATTTAAAGAAATAGCAATACAACACATTGATACACATTTGTTTTAAGGTAACACACGGGTGTGCTTCACCCGTTTCTTCATCAACCAAACTTGGCTTGACACACTCCTATGTCCTATCCCTATCTAGATAGATTTTTACAGTGTAAGAGAATAATAATGTACCTAACTAATTTATGAAATTACATTATGATTTTCATGTTATTAGTCCAATGATGATGATAAAATCATAAATAGTTTACTCTAGTATAATATAATAATCAATATTGCCACTATCATTATCAATGTATTTTAAACACTAACCATTAGATTTTATTTTAAAATTCAGGAGCCCTTCTTTATTTTAGAAATGAAGTTTATTATATATTATTCCTTAGAAACTCACCCAACACTGCCAGCACGGCGTTTTTGTATATCCTTTGATGGGTCAGCCCCTATAAAAATTGCATTCAATTTATTTTAAGATTTCTGCTAAATTTTACATTCCTTAGTCAAGATGCTTAAATTAAAAAATGGGTTAAGGAAACAGTAATATATTTAATAAACACGTTATATTCTTGTAAGTCCATAGTTACTCAAAACCAGGTATCCAAATGAACATATAAACTGCATTTTCTAATTGTTTAGAGGGTTGCTGAAAAACCCACAACAAGGGGAATAAATCTTGCTGGGAAAGTGTTTTTGCTGACAAACCAAGACAATCACTACTAACTACGACTAATCAGCTGAGAAAGTACCTATTAGAAAAGTTAAATTCAATTCAATCAAGGTCACCGACAAAGAAAATTAATTTAAAAAAAGGAAAGTAAAATTTTAATTAAAGAAAGTCTCAATTCACACAAAATATTGAATTCAGGGCTCTGCTGTGTACATAAATAAATATAAACATGACCTTGTATGAAAACGAAATACTAAAGTTAGCTCTGGTTTCTGCCAATGACCAAAATTGGTACATAAAAATATTAGTCTGCTCTTGTTAAAATTTCTTGTCATGAATATTTTGAGAATCATAATCAGAGGTGCTTTGTAAATAAATGATTTATTTTTTGGCCGTGGAATGCGTTAGTTCTTAGCTATAGTTAAATTTCCATTTGTAACTTGCTGAGTTACTAACACAACGCGTCACGCGGTGCAATGTCAAATTGAAAATAGGTCGATAACTTTAGGATGTTTATAGTAGGTAACCATGCGAAAATCTTAATAAAAAATTGAAGTATCATAACTATTTGCAATCATAGTAACTAATAATTTGTATTGCATTATTTTCTAATATCAGTGTGCGTGGATTTCCTCTTCTAAAAGCAACAAAATTATGACCAACCGGGGATAGTGGGAGCCACGGCAGACATCGGTCAGTAAACTCATTAGTCCACGTTATAGTTATCACTAGCAAATATTAAGCCGTTCAATTCCACAACAAATACGTTAATTTACGCACAAAGTAATACGTATGTTTACAGCTCTTCAATACAACACAAACGCCATTTTCCATTTGCAACAATCCACACACAAAAACGTCACATGTAAATGTTGCCATAATAATATTTTATTATTTTCTACTATTTGAATCAAAACTTTGAAACTAAGTGGAACCTTGTACTATAAAGCCGCGTCCTCACTACGGGCAGTGCGGCCTCAAAGCCTCGCGAGGCCCGGCCTCATGAGGCTTTTGCTATTGTTTGCAACGCGTCCCTATTATAGGAACTCATGAGGCTCGGCCGCACGACTCGGCCTCACGAAGCTGTGCGGCCCTAGTGGGGGACGTGGCTTTATGTATTCTGTGGTGGAACGCAGTCGCAGTTGGTTACCCAACACGTTGTTGTACAACCAAACTGTGCGGTGTAGACAAGACGCCCCTTCTCCATCCTTGTACAATTTCTTTATCACACTTAAAATAAATACATTAATGAGGTTGCTACACGGCCTCTGACGATAGGCTCAGTTGACTTGTGAAAAAAAAACGAACAAAATCAACAGCGATGTAGCCATTTAACATAAGGGCCTTGCATAGGTTCTACAAGTATCTCTTGGCGCGCGGCCAGAATAAGTACTAATGCCCATCTTGTTTTTTCAACAATGCGTCAGGATATACCCGGTAAATTCCCAGATAATGGTTATTAATTTATTAAATTAATAACCATTAATATATACTAAAGGCAAACTGGCAAAGTGCTAGTATATTTAATATATACTAGCACTTTGCCCGCGGCTTCGTCCCACCTGGACGAAGCCACGGGCATATTTATAATTTTCTCAAAAAAATTTGAATATGTAAAAATGTATTTTTACGATCTTTTTCACTTTTTTAGATAAATTCGGGTAAATTTTTAAGTTTATAGATCAAAGGAATAAGATTTTTCAAATTTATTGTGTCGTCTCTTCTTGTCACCACGACAGGGCTTGTTTAAAAAAAAAAGCGTTTGGTACATACGTTACCATTGTATGACTTAAAGATTATATAAACCCATTTTCTAGTTATTGGAAGCAAGCAGTAAAATCCACTCCTTAAACTTAAATATTAGGGGGTAAAGTATGAAATTGCCGATTTGTACTGAAAAATTTAAATTCTTTTTTTTTTTAAATTTAACATACCTATATATTTAATCAAAATAATTACCATTATTATCTATACATTGCTGCCATTTAATAGGAAGGTCATATATGCCTTTGCGATAGAACTCTCGTGATCTAGATTCGACAAACTGTGTGAAAGCATTTTGTACTGCCTCCTGAGAAGAAAACTTTTTATCACGTAGAAAATTGTCCAAATCACGAAAAAAATGGTAGTCCGTTGGAGCAAGGTCTGGCGAATACGGAGGGTGACGAATGGTTTCTAATTGCAGTTCCTGTAGAGTTAAAACGGTTTCTCGTGCTGTATGAGGTCTCACGTTATCATGGAGCAATAATGGTGAAGATCGATTCATGAGTCGGGGCTGTTTCACTGCTAGTTTTGCTATCATTGTTCGGAGTTCGGCACAGTAGACATCTGCCGGTATTGCTTGACCAGATCTGAGAAAGCTATACACTATGCTGAGATCACCAAACAGTTACCATAACCTTTCTATTGGTAAGCTTTGCTTTAGGACTCTGTTGCGGCGTTTGACCTGGGGTCAGCCATTGCATTTTTCGCTTACGGTTATCGTAAAGAATCCACTTTTCATCACATGTCACAATTTGATCCAATATTCCTTCATTTCTGTATCGATTCAAGAAGGCAACACAAGTTTCAACAAGCGTTACTTTCTGCAGATCAATCAAATCATGAGGCACCCATTTCTCATTTTTTTTTTATTTTATTGATTTGACGCAAATGAGTCAATATTGTTGGTAACGTAACCGTAAACTATGCCGCTAATTCCTGGGTAGTTTGGCTCGGATCGGTTTCCACCATCTCTTTCAATTCATTGTTATTCACCTGTGTGGGCGGTCTTCCACGTGGTGCGTTCTTCAAATCAAAGTTTCCATCACGAAAGCGTTTAAACCAAAATCGCACGGTGCGTTCATTAGCAGTTCCCTCTCCCAACGCAACATTGATATTGCGAGCTGTTTCTGCCGCGTTAGTTCCGCGTCGGACCTCGTATTAAAAAATAACTCGAATATTCGAAGTATCCATCTTTCTTCTCTAAGCTGAATAAAAAAAACAACTGAAAGTCGATAATCGAATGTTGCACATTTTTTAAAAGAAGAACTTCATAGGTACCATGTGAAAAAAGTTTCACTCAAAAATCTCAAATCATGAAGGTTCTATGTCAATTCGAAGTAACTATTACAATAAAACGGCAATGTCATACTTTAACCCCTATTACTTACCCTTTTCCACCCCTAAAGCACATATTTTTTATTTTTGGTTTAACTATTAGTAGCGAGTTTCGAGTTAATCCGACAGTGGTTGTTTTTTATCTTACGTATTAATTTTGTCACCTCCTACATCCTCTGTAATTGACTGAGGCAAATATTAATTACAAGCTACAAAAGGTCAATTACATAATTACTATCCAGCTACAGTAGGCTAGTTACTACCCAGCTACAATAGGTCAATTACATAGTTACTATTCAGCTACAATAGGCTATTTAGTATCCAGCTACAATAGAGTACTTCTTATCCAGAAGCCTCTAAACAGTAGTGGACTGCGATAGGCTGAGTTGGTAATAAAGCCTATTTAGATATAGTGATAAGTCTTAGTCAGTAAACTCTGTTAGAACCCATTGTCAAACTTCCATACAAACTTTCATTCCTTATTCAACCTCTTTAGAGGACGATTTAAAAAAAATCTTCCGTAGTGCTTTTTAATAAATATTCTATTTTGCACAAGATTGCGTAAGACAACTATTTCAATGGGAATTTATTTGGGGACGCCCATCTCATTTGTGCTACACTGTTCTTTCCTATATCTATGTTTGTGACCAACCCAACAGTAAATACATACACAACAATGGCGGTTTGACTAACAATAGTACCTATGACGAGCTTTCAGTTTTTAACCCCATTCCACTTTGTGTATGTTGATGATGTTATATTTCTTTTCAATATTATTTACATAGCAAGTAGTGGTAAGTATAGTATTATTATTTGACGACGCGACACGCCCTTTACTTGTGTTATCCAAGTGTACAAACACGCTTGAAAGACACGCGTGAAGACGAGTAGCGTCAGCAAAAACACACACACACACACACACTTCCGACTTTGCCATTGTCTCGGACGGTACCGAGAGCTCCTGCGCTTACACACACATTCACAGTATGTTTGTACACTAGGTAACCACAAGTCGTGAGATAAAAATACTGTATACGAATTTGTGCGGGGTAGGTACAACAACTAAATCGTGAAAAATAAAAATAAATATTTTTTTTACACATTTTTAACAAATAAAACCTCATTACGTTACTGGCCGCTTGTCCGTCTATTGTTTTATGGTTTTGACAACTATGGACTTACGTAATGAAATAAAATGAGCAAATATATTAGAAAGAATTCAAAATTATGCCTATAATTTAATACTTTTATACATATTCTGGAAGACCAAATAAATCATGGACGGCGAGCATGAAGCGTTATCTGATACAGCGACTAACTGTAACTTGGCATCCGCGTCTGAAACGTTGTCGGAAAATAATCAGGCTAAACTAGATTCATTAGAGAAGAAAGCTGTTCATTTAAGGTAACTCGTTGTGTAATAATAGTAATAGACTTATTAGGTATTTAACCTACCTACTTAGTGAAAGGATTATAAAAAGTGCACACAAATAGATCACGCTTTATTGTGAACAAACAACAAAGCTTACCGAGTTATACAAATAATTTTGTTTTGTACAACGTCTGAGTGTACAACATGAACGTTTAGAAGGTACCTGCCTGTAATTACAGGTATATCTTTAATTATAGTTTACCTATTTATTATAGTACGAAGTACCTATACCTACGTTGAGGAACGTCTTGGTATACACTACCTCTAGATACTTGTATGTACTTCTTTTGTTTACTTTATTTCAGATTAGTATTGGAGAAGGATTTTAAAGCTGCAGATATAAAATGGAGTCTATTTGTAGCAGCAGCTTTTAGTTTTAGATATGAGAGCTGTTTGAGACCGTTTCCACCAGCTTTCTTGAAAAATGGAATCAAGGATATGGATGAATTGGTATGCTTATCTTCAAATATTGATATTTTTGGTGTTCTTGTTCTCAAAAATGAACGTCCTTATCAGGCGTCTCATTATTTGGTTGACTTCGGTGGCATATGTTTTTTCTTGTAAGTAGGTAGTACCTACCTACTTAGTTTTTAAAAGGAAATATCAAATATAGGTTCTGTTCAGCTCAAGGTCTGTACCTTTTTAGGGTTCCGTAGCCAATTAGCAAAAACGGAACCCTTATAATTTCGTAGTAATTGGCGTTTGTCCAGAAGTCAAACAGCCATTTTATTCCGAGACTGTTGGCAATGGCATTAGATCGATGATGTTGGACAATGGTGTAGTGAAGTGACTTTCTTATATAAGTCAATTGTTTGTGAGATATGTAATGTTTTCGGTTAACATTACGGTGAGAAATAACTTCGTGTTTCATACATTTTTCAATAAATACTGTGAATTACAAACTTATTTTTGCGGTCGTCAAATCAATACCGCTCTGCAGTTGACCGGTTTTATTTAAAAACGTGCACTGGCAGTACCAAGCATAAGAGATCAACAGCCAGAGCCACTATTAACAGAACCTCTACCTTACTTACCTATCTAGCACTAATAACTTGTTAAATTTCAGCTTTGCGTGATAACCGACGTGCCTGCTTTGGATTTGGTCTTACAGCAGCTGGATAACTTAGATAATTTGTCGAATATCAGCGATATTATTGATTTGTTGTTTTACGTGCTCGTAAGATTAAAGGAACCCTCATTGAAAACAGTACCCTCGGAAGCGGTATGTTAATATTGAATTATATACCTACTTAAGTACCTACCAAAAATGTTTTATACCGAGAGAGTCGGTAATAAAAATCCCTTGTCAGTTACAGCGGAAGCATGGCGTTGGTGATTTAGTGACCCCACCACCGAATAACGGCCAAAACAGAAATTACCTATGTACCTAAAGTTGTCAAAAAATAATAGGCCCGTTTTGACATTTGTCATCGCGACAACCATACGACTCGGTACTCGATACTCACGATAAATCAATTCGATTTGTCGATTTAATCGATTTGATTATGTATTGTAAAGTGCATTGGATTAAAGTTCTGATTAGAAAATTTAACTTAAACTTTAACATTGTAGGTATTTTGAAATGATACAATGGTACGAAAGGTCAATTTGTCTTTAATTTAATGATTTTAGTTACAATAACATTCACTCAATCCCAAAAAAACAAGAAAAAGCGAGTGATTGAATCTTCATTCAATCATTTTCTTCGGATGATGAGCCAAAATAGTCAGTTGAGCTATCGACACCTGTAATAGTTATTTTCACTTCAGTAGCTCAAACATGTAGGTTTTGCTGCCTGAAATCAGTGAGCAAAATGCGATTTTGCTCACTGAGTGAGACCAAGTAATTTTATAATTTTTTTTTTCAGAAAGCCACGTATATCTTATTCAGTCTTGGGTTAATCATACAATTCGAAACATTCACACTCTATCTCTTTCCCGCCATTAGAAAGAGAGAGAGACAAAGACCAGCCCTTTCGAAGTTCCGACTTTGAATTCGACCTCAAAGACAAACACGTTCGGAATTTCGTACTACTTAACTATAGAAATTTTGCAAAAAGATAATTATGTCTTTTAATGTAATTTATTGAATTTTTAACTAATTGTTGTATTTAAACGAAAATAAGTATTTACTGCAAATAAAACTGATATTTAACCTGTAAATATTTATTTCTAGTTTCAATAATGTTACGTAATATATTTTGAATAATAAAATATCATGGGTGCTATTTCCGAACACGCCTTAATTTAAATAAAAGAGCGGGAATAGAATTTCGTGGCTGGCGTAAAGAGTTGAATAAGTTAAAAAATATTAAAATAATCGTAAAATATGAGTGAAACTAGCGACGAGAACAGTATTTTAACACCGGAAGAGTTAAAACAATAAGTTATTAATGCAGAATTAAGTTTCCTACCTGAGAAGTCTCGCGAGAAATATCTGAAAGCATACCATGTCTTCAATGAATGGAGACTTACAAGGGCGCAAGCAGTTTTTCGGAGACGGTGTTGCTATCTTATTTTTTTGATTTCTCACAGACGAGGCGATCATCTACAATGTGGAGTATTTACTCAATGTTGAAAGCTATTTTAAAAACAAAACATAACGTGCCTAAGGCTAAAAAGTCTAAAATTTTCACGGCCTTTAACATAGAAAAATTTCGTAATGAAGCTCCAGACTGCAATTTTCTTGCCGCTAAAGTAAGTGGACCTATGAATCTATGTTGTTAGTTATTAAAAATTGTGTGTAGACTGTTATGTATAAAGGTACTTACTGCCTACTACAAATTTTTGGAGGCGCAATGAATCCTAGTCTGGCTTAGCAATACTGTTAAAATATTTATTACGATATGTAAAAGATGCTGTAAATGTTAAAATATGCATATTAATTATGTAATATTTTCATTACAGGTTGTACTGATCATAGGAATTAGTGGAGCGTGTCGCAATAACGAGCGATTACAGCTAACAGTTAATAATATCGAAAAGCATTCAGATAAATTACTGTTGGTAAAATTAAAAAATACGGTGACGAACCTTGACAGGTCTTTTGTCTTACGCGAAGAATATGTAACTATTGCAGAAAAATACCAAAATTTACGTCCAGCCAATATGTATAAAAACCGACCGATTTTTGATACAATACCATAATAATAAATGCTCAAGACAGTCTATGGGAGTAAATAAAATAGGTACCGCGAGAAAAGTGCCACTTTCTTAAAACTGGAAGAGCCTCAGCTATACACGGGTCACTGCTTTAGGAGAACTTCGGCAACGCTCTTGGCTGATTCCGGAGCCGATCTCACCACTTTAAAACGTCACGGCATGTGGAAGTCCAATACGGTTGCAGAAGGCTATATTGAAGACTCGATAGAAAATAAGTCGAAAATCTGTAAGCGTATAATAGAAACAATAAATCTGAACTCGACCTCGGATCCTTGGTCTCACCCACGCCCATCCACTTACAACGACGCACAGTGTACTTATACAGAAAGCCGATCAGAGTCACCAACGTTCACCGTTGTTCCTTCTCAATCCGCCACCGAAACAGAAACCTTAACCCCAGATAATCAAACTCAACTCAATGCAACTATAACGTTGCCAAATAAATCTGTTACTTTTAATTTGCAGAATTGCAGTAATTTTACTTTTAACTTTTAAAATGTTCCATTTTATTGAATTGGTACCTCTATCTACAATGCTAATTATTTTGATTCACAATAAATAGTTATTTCAATCTATTCCTGTTTATTATTTTATCTCCTAAAGTGTTCTCGCTGCTGAAGTGAAAAGTTATGTGTGTTACACGAGAGCAAAGTTTGTTGCATCTCGTGCCTTTGAATCCCTCACCACACTCAGGATTCAAAATCAGCAGTCGCAGCAAAAAACGACTTTGCTGTCTTGTTGCACAAATAACTATTTTGCAAAATTTCTTTAGTTAGTACGAAATTCCGAACGTGTTTGTCTTTGAGGTCGAATTCAAAATCTGGTCTTTGTCTCTCTCTCTTTCTAATGGCGGGAAAGAGATACGAGTGTGGATGTTTCGAATTGTATGATTAACCCAAGGCTGAATAAGATATTCGCGGCTTTCTGAAGAAAAAAATTAAAAAGTTACTTGGTCTCACTCAGTGAGCAAAATCGCATTTTGCTCACTGATTTTAGGCAGCAAAACCTACATGTTTGAGCTACTGAAGTGAAAATATAATTATGTCATTTGCAATTCTATTACCTATCAATGACGTCTCTGTCAACATCTTCCTTTATTATTTTTCGAGTTTTGTCTATCACTTTTGCCCAGTGTTCTTTAGTAATCTTGGCACAAGCTTCTTTCAGCAATGTCATCATTTTCTGAGTGGAGAATGGCGGCTTTGTATTGTGGCGAGCTGCGTAGCCTTTGACTTTTGAGCCCAGATCAACTCAATAGCATTGTACTGACAATGGTACGGCGGCGTTCTTATCACTTTGTGTCCATGCTGAAGTGCCAACTCATCAATTTTATGTTTAAGTTTCGCAGGTTTATTTTCTTTTACCAGTTCCAGCAATTCAGCTATCAACAATTTCATGTCAGCTTCAACGTCTTTGTAGCCATGCCACTAAATCAGCCTTTTTGTTTGCTTGAGTAGGTGCTTTATCTATTTGAACTGAATGGTAAGATGCATTGTCCATAATGATTATGCACTGTTCGGGGAGGTTTGTTAACAAGTTAGTAAACCACTCTGTGAATTTATTTGCGTCCATTTCTTCGTGATATTCTTTTGTACTTTTAGACTCGAATGTGAGTAAGGCATCATTGACAAAACCTCTCCCGGATGATCCGGCGTGGCAGATTATTAGGCTTCCACCTTTTCCCATTGGCACTTTTGAGCAAGATGCCTTGGTATCGTCCGTCCACGACTGCGGCACGGTATGATTCGAGTTCAGCCAAGTCTCATCGATTAATATGACATTGTCTCAATTTGTGATTTTGTTCATCGCCCCCAAAAATGATACTGTGTGCAAAATTAAATCATATCGTTCCATCATAATTTTCTTCTTGTCGGTTTTCTTGTATTTGAATCCAATTTGCTTCATAATTGTTATTAAAGACGTGGAACTGCCACTAAGCAGGCCACACTCTCGTAGTGATATCAGCAATTTACTCTCAGTTGGGTTATTCATTTCTTGTGTAATAAGCATACACGTGGTTTCGAATAGCATCTACGTCAAATGTGTCAATACCTATCAGGCTTGCTTTTCTTCCTCTTTTTAGGCGTACGTAATACATTTTCTTCAGTACCGGAAGGCCCATACTTTTCCTTTGATGGTTCGAATAGTTTTTTTGCCGATTCAAAGTGCTTCTGCGACGCGATCTTGTACTTGCGTTAGGGGCAATAAAGGCCCACCATTAACTAAAATGAATATTTACTTTCAGCATGAGACCGTCCTAGCTAACGCACATTCTACAATATCTGCACCGAAGCCACAATATATATTCCAAGTTTCAAGCTCCTGTAAGTCTACTGCAGAAACTAAATGGAAAGAGCTGGCTAAGAACCATCACATATTCTACGCCTATCATGGAAACCGTTTGGACAATTTTTACACCATTCTAAATTTTGGCTTGCAACAACACTTAAATAAGGTACGTCAATTCAAACAATCATTATATACCGTGTTTGTTTTAGCTCGAGAGAGTCTCAAGGTACAATTTTGAAGCAGACCGCAACCGCAAACCGCGGCGACACTACTGGCAGCTTTGCCGTTGCGGTTTGCAGTCGCAGTCGGCTTCGGAATTGCACCTTTATGGAGATAATAGCAGTTGGTCAAAATCAACTAACCTTTGAATCTTTTTAAAATTTTACATTTTTTTACTTATAAGTATATGTATTTAGTAAAAAAAAAAACATTTATCGACGAAACCCTGATCATAAAATTCGTGAAAAGGGCTCAAGTCGAAGTAGGTATACGAAAATGAAGAAGTAGAAACAGAAATCTATTGGGTTCGTTGATTCAGATGTAAATACAAAATTATGACCACTTTTGAGTACTTTCCTATATCAATGAAATTTTATTAGGTATATTTCCTAAAAAGCTACATCAATCCGTCAGATATTTATGTACATCACACAAGGCTCTAAAATCAAGACTTTTTTGACCATTGTGGAAATCTGAAAGTGGATCTGGAAGAAATTAATACCTACAAATCAATTATTATTTTACTAAATAGATTCCGTTTCATTAACAGTTAGGTACCTATTCGAGGAAATATTTACTTAATGAAATTATGAAATATCGCTCTGAAATATTGAAAAATTGCAATTATCTAAACACTAAACAGGGATTGCAAATTTGCGACGTTGTTACCAATTTACTTTTTAACCAACTACCTTTCATCGCATTCTTTACCGTGTAGAACACATTGCTGGGTAATGGCGTATACTTGTCACCTGAATTGAACATAAGCTTGCCGTACAGTCATGGAGGGTTCGGATGGGGCGCGAGCTGCATTGGTGGTCACCTGTCCTGCATAGCCATGTGCGAAGTCATAGACGCTCCGGAAGGAATAAATTACCAAAAGCCTGTTTCTAATGAAGGTGAGATGGTATTTAATCTTTCGGCATCACAAATAGGTACCTAGCTACCTACTAGGTGTTCTGTCCCGGGCTGGGCTCGTTCTTCTCGCATTATTCTCTAAACTTCAAAGTTATTAATTATAAAATGGTTTCGAATCTTAGGTGATGGTTTATATGAAGATGAGAAAAGCAAGTTATTAACAGAGCAAGGCTGCGACGGACAAATGACACAATACATCGTTACTAACTGTGATCTAGTCAGAGTGCGATATATGCTTGTGTATGCAAAACAGCCCGCATCGATGAGGTTCCCCACAGCAAGCGTCAATAGAAATGGTATGTCTAAACGTACGTTCTACAATCTGATGTTTAATTTCACGCTGTTTTACATAACCTCTAATCGTTGACCCGCTACATTGATAAATGCAATAGTACAGTATCTTGTCAACATTATCTGACCCACCCTAAAAACAAAGGAGTTTGGACCCTCTGCCTAACATTAAGGTTTATTCGATTTACATGAGCTTAACAGACAAGTGCTCGAGGATTCGATGAACAAATATAATCAATACAGACACGCAAATTTCATCTTTAACACGTAACGTTAAGGTAAACCCACCCAACATTGTCGGAGCCACCGGCATTATATATCATTTTGTTAAGCTATTTTAATAATTATCTCGTTGACATTAAAGTTGAAAAGCTTTTAAGTCACACTTCATAATTACAACCCAATCTTTAATTTCGCGTATCCCCAACAAGTTCTTGTGGCTTAGCGGTTTGATGCTGGATTGGCGACGAACAACATGTGGGTTCGGAAACACAGTCCACCTATTATCAGTTTCTTTTTTAATTTGTTTTCATTTCTACAATATTGCTTACATTATTAAAGAACGACCAATATGATTTACTAATAACTTATCTTGTAAACAGGTGGGTAAATTAAAAAAACTTGTAAGTTCACATAATTTATATTTACCGAGAATGGTTGGATACGAAGTAAAACATATATTTGCTTCGTGAGGTAGGTAGATAATAAATTCATCTAAGTGACAAAAGTTACACTACGCCTAATAGCAGTGACTGCGCACACACATTTGTAAATCGTTTCACATAACTCGTATTAATACTCGGTAAGTATTTTTAAGCAATTTGGTATTAAAAAGTATCATGTCGCAACTTAATGACTATACCAAACATAAAATCATATTTTTACATGAGCAGAATGTTGGAATCAGAGAGATTGGTCGTCGACTTAATATAGCAGTAAGTGTTTTTTATACCTATTTTATTTTATTGATTGTGATTAATGAACGCGTAGTTGGCTATTTTACCATTACATTCACTCCTTACAAGTTACATACACGGTTCCAAAAATATTTTTTTTTTGTTTTAGAGAAATACGGCCAGTCTATGGCTAAGACGTTATGGAGACAATGGAAATATTCAGCGGATTCGTCCAGGAGCAAAAGCCATCAAGTATAGTACCGAATTCGAACGCCACCGTTGTTTCAAGCCATGTTGAAAATCCATTTTTGCCCATTCGTGTAACCGCAATAAACCACAATATTTCAGTGGAAACAGTGAGAAGGCATTTACACGCTGCTGGGATAAGGAATTATAAACCGGCACAGAAAATTGCATTGACACCTGCTCATCGCGAAGAAAGGGTCCGTTTTGCCCAGGAATGTTTAATTTTTAATTTTCTCTTTTTAAACACACCATGTAAGTAAATGCTCAATGGATTTAATGTTAAACCATTAAAATGTTGCAGATTATGTGGTGATGTTATTGTTATAAATAGATTGTTTCTATTTAAATAACATGTTTATTCACTACATATAGGCAGCTATAAATCTGTAAAGCATTTCACAGATGAATTCATTTTCTCGATAACAAACTTTTAAGCATAAGCACGGTTTTTTAATGATAATAAATGGTTAGATTTGATTATGGCATACTAATATAAAATGTATATTAATTTGGAAATATATATGAATATGAGTATTTACTTACTTTATCTTACCTAAGTGTTTTAATGAAATAATAAACATTTTAAACTTTCAATTGTTTAATTTTATTTCTATACAAACTGCCCGTTTAAAAAGACAAAAAGAAAAGAAAAAAAACCATCCGTCCAATAAAGAAATGTAAAAAAAGTATAATAAAATAATTAAAAAAAAAACAGCTGAGCAAAAAGCTATCTTTAGGTTAAACTTGGGTTTCGAACGTAGACAACGATGAACACCGCACTACCTTAGTGACCACAAGAGCAACTCAACTCAGTTATAACATATAACCTAATGCTAACGATAGAAAGATCAAATTTGCGTGTGTATTGTTATTGTATTTGTTCATCGAGTCCTCGAGCACTTGTTTGTTAACATATAAATTGAATAAACCTTAATGTTACGGGCAGAGGGTCCAAATTCGCTTGTTTTTAGGGTGGGTCAGATAATGTTGACAAGAGACTGTACATTATAATATAAGTCCGGTAAGTTGAAATTTACAGCCGAGGCGATATTGCTAGCCCGAGCCGTAGGCGAGGGCTACAAGACAGCAAAGGCTGTAGGTAATTATGAAAGTGCACGTATGTCATACGACGTTTTATAACATATTTGCGAGGAAATAAATAAGACTCGGACTTTCTTAAACGAATAAATCTTTAATCACTTGTTAAAGGAGTTATAAAAATTTGAACAATTTGTAAAATTGATTAAATATTACGTTGCCAGTTGGCATTTTTAATGTTGACAAGTTATTATTATTAGTTACAATTTCACCAATCTCTCTCTAACTCTCTTGAGTGGAAGTAGGAGAAACGCAACCACAGAGTTCTGCAGTCAGTGGCGGCGACGGAGGGCGGCGACGGAGGCGGCTGCGGCGGCGGCGACGATGGTGGAATGTACGCGTGTGTGGTCGTAGATGGTCGAGAGTCAACACTTGGCTCCAAATTTATATTCCTTGTAATGTGGGAGCTAATTTCTTCTTTATTTCTCATCGAGTCATCTATGTAGCCCTCGGCTACACTGTTCGACCGCCCCCCTCCGTGGCGTTTTAGTGTCAATAAGTTCGCATCTGAATCGGCGAGCAATGTAGCCGAGGACCTTCTGAAACTGTGCCCTGTGTATTCATGTGGATCATCCAAATTTAAGAAAGTGGCAATTTGTTTTGGCATTGCTCCAAATTTATTTATGCCAATGGGTTGGCTAGTGCATTTTCCATTTTGGTAATTTTTAAAAAAGCTGTTAGACATCGCTTTTGTTGAACGGAGCGCTTCGTATTTCTTCACTATGTCGTGAAAACGCCCCTGTATTGTGAACGATCTTGGATTTTATTTTTTGTGTTTTTGACCTGGACAAGAAGAACCCGCCCATGGTTCTCGACATCATTAGTTGTGATGTTTGCCAACCCTTGACGTCTACATGCACCATTTATACCGAATATTAATACAACCTGAAGAGAGATAAAAACAGCGTACAAAACACTTATGTTGCAAAGAAATACGAAAGTGAAAGAAGTTAATAACAATAATTTAGTTTCAACTGACCTTTATTGTCAAATATCGGCAATCCGGAGCTTCTTTTAGGAACTTCTTGACATTGTCAGCCGAAAATACTTTCTACTTTTTACTCACATGGCCAGTTGAGCGTCTTTTTAGAAATGCCAGCAAGTTGGAGTATGACTTGATATCAATACCATGTTTTGTTTTCACAGTGCTTTTTAGCATTGAATAGTAGCACCACAATGAGCTTAACTTATATTTTTGAGAAAGTTCCATGAAATAGGCTAAAAACACACTTTCTGAAAATGAATTTGCATCTTTGCTTGTTTTCCTCATGAAATTTTGATAGGCTTGTACACTCACGAACAAAAGTATGTATACACTCGGCTTTATTCAAAAGCGATTTACTCCTTAATTTTTTAATGCAATTTTATGTTATTACGAACATAGCATTTTCGACCCCATAGGTTCATGTAATGTGTCGTATTTTAACGTTGCATTCGTTATTTCACGAAAAAATCGCAATTTAAAGTTGCCAAGTGATGACATATTGGTGCTCGTGACTGTACGTATCCATGGGTCGATTTTTCGGGCAAGAGGCTTAGAGTAGCCTTTTTCGCTGCCTCTGAGACTACTGGCGGTGTCGAATTAATAAATTCATCATTACTTGACGACATTTTCAAATAAAAACAATACAGCGAATTTTTTTAAGACAAAGGCACAAAAACAGCCAGTATTACTAATAAAGTAAATTAATATGTTTGTGTTTTTGTTACAGATAAATAGTTGTAATTTATTGTCAAAATTAATTAAATTAAAGAATTAAATGTTTATTTATTATATTTTATCTCCCAAAGTTAATTTTATTCATAAAATGTTGACCACTTTTCTGACATAAAAACTCTTTACTAAGTTATAAAAAAGTACCGTTCGTTTTAGACAGAGCATCTTGATAAACCGTGCGTTTTACCATAATAAAAAGAAACTCGTGCGTTTTACATTACAATAACGCACAAGTACGTAATGAGATACAATACGATATTGAAATTGGTGAAATAAGAGACCCTTTACGAGCAAATGTGTTATAAAATATGTATACAATTCTGCGTGTGAGTTCAGTAATAAGGGCTTTCGCGAATGAATTCGCCGCTAGCGGCGCTAGTGTAGCGCGAAGTCTCCGAAATGTCAAATGCCACTGTTTGTGGGTGAGCTACGGGGGTTTATTCATTTTGCAATACCTGAGATAAATTATGCCAAATATGAGTTACGGGTTAATGAATGTCAGTGCTTTAAAAGCGGAGCTAAGAAAAAGAGGTGCAAAATTAAGCGGGCTGAAAGAACAGCTAGTTCAGTCAGGTTAGTTTGTTTACTGTTTACCAACACATTTTTTGTTTGTTTAAATATGATTTAAATGTAAACTTGGTTTTCACGCCCGTAATAACAATCTTTGAGAACTATACTTCAGGACCTTACTTGACAGTGGCGCCAACTGGTGAACACCAAACGGTAGCCCTCGTTATGGAAAATCGCTAAACGTCTTTCAACTATTTTACAAAACGGAGCTGTTTTGTAAAACTGCTAGCGGTTATGTAAAACAGCGGATTCGACAATCCATCCGCGACATAATCTTGCAAGTTGCGTGAGTCGTGATTGCGTCACACTAAGTAGATACCTTGGCTTTTGGGCATCGTTTCATGTTCGATCCCCGGTAAAGCCTGGTAGTCAGTCATTGGCCGAACAGTTGTTTAAAATTGTCCCGTAACATCAAATGTTACTGGCAACAATGTTTCGCAAATATTCTATACATAGGTACCTAATTGTATACAATGTTGTAAACAATTAGGTATGTATACAATATTTGCGCAACATTGTTGCCATACGAAACATTAGCATTTTGCCAGCATCACTGCAAAATTATAAAAGCTTAGCCGCAACCATAAAAATATGCTGCTAAAACAATGTAGTGCAATTTTATTTTCTAACAAGAAAGATTGTAAGCTTACCCTACCCTCTCTTTATAATTTCAGCTGGAGGTCTGCGTCAATGGCTTGCGAGGCACAAGCTTTTTTCTATTCTTCTTGGCTACGGATTAATGTTGGCAACCATAGGCTTCGCAAACAATCAGCCGATCCACTATTACTACAAAATATTATTAAAAAAGCTCGATATTGCATACAGTTCTGTAAAAGTGTGATGTTTTTTAATACGAGTATTTAAGGACCTCGCGCAACTCACGACCACGACCACGACGACTGGCTGTCGGTCGCAACCTTTATCGCAGAAGAAAGAAACCAACCAAGACGTAGGTCGATCAAGATGCGGAGATTCATACTAAAGTACCTAAACGAAGTTTGGTCGCAATTAGTCAGACAACCGGTCGTGCGATCAGTTGGTCGTTCCCCTTAACTACACTATTTTGCTCCTTACGCTGCTCCTCACTCTGCTCATTGCGGTGCCGCGATGTTGCGTGACGTAGCCACAATACGTAACGTTTCTGTTTTCTTTCCTCATTACTTCACGCCACTCGTCGAGTGTACATGACTATAACAATGTGGCCGGCTACCCACATGCATATTGCCGGTCCTTTGACTCACGCACAAAAAGTTACAAAATAGGGCGCAGTGCTTAGATAAAGTTAAAGCAAAAGATACGTTACTTGATCACATCGCGCGGTTCTACTGAACCAAGTCCAATGGGCACAGTACAGCACTCAGCCACACACTGACCATTGTCTTCTAAACAGCGCGTGCCGATACAGCTCAATAATTTTAGTTTTTGTATGCATCAAATTGACTTCTTGTGTACTTAAGTGTTTTAATCTCTCAAGAAAGAAAAATAAGACAAGGGATTATTGTTCACGCGTATGTATAGCCAAAATGTTAATTTGATGAAAATTATAATTTTATTTATTGTTTGCTTCGCCATTTTTGTGAGAGCGAGATAGATAATACAAAACTGTCGTGAGAGACACGCTGCGACGCATCGTGCAGCTCGCTAACGCTACCTCAATGTTATTCACAATTGCAAGTATTCGGCAGTTAACGCCGTTGCGCTCGCACGACTGTGTAGGGACCCATCTCTGTCCTTGTCTATCGGCAACTTTAAGCACAGATATGTGTGGGTTTCGCTATATGTAGTTATGCACCGAGCCCAGCAGGCCAATTTTCGTAATTTAAAACGATCAAAATCTAGTCGTAGTCTCATCTCGGCGACAAACAAATCTCAAAAACTTGTCAAAATGTAGGGAAATTTGATGTATTTTTGACAGATTGAGACAGATCAGAGGGGCAATTCTCGTAATTTTAAGACAGTTCACAGTCTGATCTCAGTCTCAATCTGTCAAAAAAAACTTCTAACTTCCCTACATTTTGACAAGTTTTTGACATTTGTTTGTCGCTGAGATGAGACTGCGACTAGATTTTGAACGTTTTAAATTACGAGAATTGGCCTTCAGACTGTGAACGTTCTTAAATTTACCAGAATTGCCCCTCTCGTTTAGTGATTGCGATGTTAGAGCGTACTGTATCTTCCACTTTTAAGTTTATCTGAGGAGCGGAGGGATGATGAGTAGCATGACGTGTGGCATGACGTGTGGCATGAAGAGTAGCGTAGCAAAATTATGTCTCTGCCTCCTTCCCTCACTATTTCAGTCGTCAAGTGTGCGACTGTAGCTTACCCTAGTCTGTGCGGCCACGGCGCGGCGCGGTTGTGGCCGTAGTGCGTGAGGTCCCTTAATGTCAGCATTTTTTCAGATTAATAAAGTAAAATTTTAAGTACTTAATTGCGATACTATATTAATAGTTTTTTTTAGAAAACGTATATTTCGTATATCTAATATTAAAATTTGTTCAACTGTACCTACCTACAAATTTATTTTATTACTAACCATGTGGGCATAATTAGGCCCGATGGGATTTCCCATCAGCATCTTCTCTGTAGCCTTTGGGGATTCAATAAGTTTCTAAAAATCGATGATAGGTAGATAAGTATAACCAACTTTTACTTGTAAACACAAAATAAGTACCTACCAACTTCCATGTTTCCAACTTCAAAACAGACGAACTTCCATACTCGTTCATCCCCGTTACGGAATGAATTAAAAAAAAATCCTTCCCTAATGCTCATCGTTACTACGAGCTTGAAAATTTTAGCACTCCTCCTCGGATAAGGTATTTCCTTTGGCTCTTCATTCAGTAACTGGAGTTACTTAGTCAAAAATATCAGAAAAATTTAGTTTTTTCTGCATGAGCGAGCGAAGCGAGCTTGACAATACTACCTCACAAAAAAAATATGCCATATATCTATAGGTATACTAATCTATATATGTATATATCGCAGATGGATTGTAGAATCCGCTGTTTTACAAAACCGATAGTTAGTTTACAAAACAGCTCCGTTGTGTAAAACAACTGAACAACGTTCAGCTAGATTGTCATTGCGCTACGTTTTACAAAACTTCTATCTTCGTTTAGACGTAGGTAATGCAGAATGGCTTATTTGCAGTCACAATGAGCGTGTTTCATAAAATTGATAACTTTTAATTAATATTGTCCTTTAAATCACTATTTTCACTTAAGTTAAGGTAATTTTTACTCGGTGTACGAGCAAACCCGTACAATAGGATATGTATCAATTTTATGCTGACAACGATGCGCAGCGAATGAATAAAATATACAATTCTAGGTTAACGATCAGTAGTCGTATATCACCGTTTGGGCTAACCACAAAAGACTCATTCGCGGCGAGCCGATCAGTTATCAGTTTCGGGGTGTTATTTTCAATACACAAATTAAATCATCCTTAACCGTACATTTTTGGTCCTTCCAGCCGGATTCACGTGTGTTCATTACAGTGTGTAGCGGTATCTACAACGCCACATGCGAACAACGCGTCATACTGACGTCACGCAAATCCTGCATCTCGCAAGCAGAGTTTACCGCGCAATTAGTATAGATACAATTTCCCAACATCAATCGTTGGGCAATTGCCCGCCAGACACAACACCCGTCTGGTCGGAGGATCCTCCCTTTTCGATGGAGGATGAGTGAACTTTACACCCTGTTCCTCATACCTCTATACTGGTGACCCCGACGTGATCGTCAGCGCAGCCTTCGTGCAAACACTTCAGCGTGACGTCATCATCATCACTCCCGCAAGCTTTAGCGGCGAGTCACCCAGCCAGCCAGCATCCACGGCTTCAACGGGTATCCTGGCCACCAGCATGCAGCGTCCGCGCATACCTGGTCATCACCCTCAGCCTCATCAGCAACCTCGGCACAGCACACTGCACTTTCGGCCGGTCAACAAGCAGAGCACCCTCTCCTGGTCGACGCAGCAGCCAGCCTCAACCCGGCGCTGTACATCCGACGCACTGGAATATAACGCAGCGCCACCCCGACTCACTGGGGACAACTCCGCAGACAGTTCCGACTCACCGTGAACTATGCGGCAACCGGTTCCGACTCACTGGAATCTCAGCAAGCATCGCAAGATACAAGACTCAGTCCACTATCGACCTCCGGTCTCCGGAGGGGAGTGATGTAGCGGTATCTACAACGCCACATGCGAACAACGCGTCATACTGACGTCACGCAAATCCTGCATCTCGCAAGCAGAGTTTACCGCGCAATTAGTATAGATACAATTTCCCAACATCAATGGTTGGGCAATTGCCCGCCAGACACAACACCCGTCTGGTCGGAGGATCCTCCCTTTTCGATGGAGGATGAGTGAACTTTACACCCTGTTCCTCATACCTCTATACTCCTCTATACAGTGTAGCAATCAAGTACTGTAAAGTTTTCACTAGTGATATCAAGTGAACTATCAGTGAACTATCAGTGAAGGTGTTTGTACTGCCAGCAATAGTGCAGTACACAGCAGCAGCAGCAGCAGCAACAATCAGCAGGGATCAACAGGGATCGCCTTTGGTGAGCAAGAAAGGTCCTGCTTGGACAATCAAGTAAGATCGTTCCATTACTATCATTTCAACAACATGTCGTCTTTGGAAGACGTGATCGCCCAACAACAGCAACTACTCAATCAGATTGAGCCAATTTACTCAAACTTAAAAAAAGATAGCTCTGACCGCAAAACTTCGGACTATATACGCCGAAGGTTAGAAAAGTTGGATGCATGCTGGCAAGAGTTTCAATCAAATCATATAAGACTCTCTAGCATCGAATATGCCAGATCGCATACTTATTTTACTTCGAATCAATTTGACACTGTGAAAGAGAGATATGAGAAAATCAGAGCAGTTATTCAGAATCATCAGCTAACAGAGGAAAGACCATCAACACCGCTTCTAAAGCCTGCTATTCCTCTAGCTACCTCAAGCACCGTACAGCAACTTTCAGGACAATCTTTAAAGAGTCAAGGATCAAACAGCAAGACGGATGAGATGATGAGGAAACAGATAAGCAACTTCAAGGCCTTTGAACACACTGTTTCAAACATCAACATAGATGCGGTAGCGGAGAAATGGGAATTCGATCATCTGTTAAGTACGGTAAGGTCTCGCTGGGCTAAAATTGACGCTCAGCATTGGGTATTCGACAGTGAGCTGGGAGACCGAAATCAAGAGTATCATTGCACATACAACGATGCTATCAAAGCAATCAATAAGATGTCGTCCGTTTCACATAGAGAGCATACTGCGCCAAAAATAGAAATACTTACATTCAGCGGCAGCTACCATCAGTGGACATCCTTTAAGGATCTCTTCACAGAAGCAGTTCATGGCAACCCGTCATTATCTGGGGCTCAGAAGATGCAGTTTCTTAAGTCGAAAGTGAAAGGTGAAGCAGAGCGTCTCATACAGCATCTCCCGATCAGTTCGGACAACTATATCATTAGTTGGGACATCTTGAGCCATCGTTATGACAACAAGAGGATGCAAATTGACATTCTATTAAATATACCAAAACAACAAGCATCAATTAATCATATCAAACGAATCCATGACACTGCACTTAAAACGATGAACGCCATCAAAACCCTCGGCGTAAATGTGACTTCGTGGGACCCGTTGATCGTGCACATCCTGTGTCAGACATTGGATTCGGATACATTCAGTGAATACAACGCAGCAATCTAACTTTTTTTTTTTCAAATAAAAAAAATAAATAAAAAACCTCGAGAATTACTAGAGTTAAATGAATTTCTAGCTTTTCTAGAGGGTAAGTTCACGAGCATGGAAGCAAGCAGAAGAAAACAAGAGATCAATAATCTAAAATCCTTTCCTTCAAACAGCAATAAACCATCAGTATCAAGAAATTATAATACAAAGCAATCATATTCAAGTAACAAGGCTATTTCGCAGTCACCAAGCTGCAGGAAATTGCAAAACAATCAGCCACAGTGTCCAGTCTGCAATGACGCACATGCTATGCTGACTTTTCCCCGATGATGAAAAAACAATGGTGTTACTTACTTAAATGATTTCCAAAACTGCTTGACCATAAAGGCAAAGAATGCGTATCAAAGAGCGTTGCATCGAATGCAACGAATTTCACAACACATTACTTCATGAATCGTATTCTAAGGAATTGTCAGCACAAGGAGATAACTCAATACCTTCTACATCGAAAAACAACATCCGTTCTAATCAAGAACGTGCAAATCAAGGTAACGCGCACGTGACACAACAAAATATGATGCAAGAAACTTTGCTTTCGACCGCACTGATAAAGGTTCAGAAAGCAGATGGGACCTACCTGATCCTGCGGGCCCTTATTGATCAGGTCTCACAAATGTCTCTTATCACAGAGAACGCTGCTCAGCAGCAGCAGCAGCTTAGGATTGCAGCGATACAGGTGTGACGGCATAATCACAGGCATAGGACAAAGGGAAAACATTTGCAATTCGAATGCTGAACCTGAACTGTATGTCAAGCTCAAGAATCAAACTCTATCAATTTAATATCGATGTTTACATTATGAACAACTTAACAAAATATTTACCATCATACTCATTCCCTAAAATAGCATGCCCATTTCTGGATAAACTAGAATTAGCAGATCCTGAGTATAACATCAGCCGACCTATTGACATACTGTTGGGTGTGGACGTATACACCAATATTCTTTTAGCGGGCATGTGTAGATTAAGCGAATCAGTTCCGCTTCTTCAAGAGACTCGTCTGGGTTGGATACTGTGTGGAAATATGAAAACTAAATTAATGTGCAACGTGGTGCAATTTGACTTAGACAGATTTCAGCAATTTTGGGAGATGGAAGATATTACAGAAGAAAAATCTTTTTCAGCGGAAGATCAAGAGTGCATTCAATATTATGAAGCTGCCACTACAACTCGTTTGGATGACGGAAAATACGAAGTGAGACTTCCACTCGTACCACAATTTGAAGAGAAATTGGGGCAGTCCAAAAACAAGGCTGTGGCTCAATTCATTCATTTAGAAAAGAAATTACATAAAAACAACACTTTGTTCAACGCATATAAATCATTCATTACCAAAAAATTGTGTGGAGAGATAACCCGTCTCAAACAATACAAGAATATCAATTAACAACCGTAACATACCGCACAAAAGCAGCCCCATTTCTTGCAATGATGACATTGAGACAGTTGGCCACTGATGAACGAGATAAATTCCCAGAAGCTGAAGAAGCATCCCGGTCGTCGAAGAATCGTTTTATATGGATGATCTAAGTAGTACATGGAGCCTGCTCCCTATCATCAGCACGACAGTTGCAGCAAGATTTGATGAATCTACTGAAATTAGGGGGCTTCAACTTGAGAAAGTGGATGTCAAACGACATTCGTCTACTGCAAATAGAAGATCAAGACTATTATAAACAAGAAAGCAAGAATTTTAGTCAAGTAGGATTAACTAAAACATTAGGACTCCGCTGGAACCCTACATATGATAACTTCACATTTGTATCAAAAATTGAACCATCAAGCACCATTATCACTAAAAGAACTATCAGACATGGCTAAAATATTCGAGCCATTAGGTTGGATCGTGCCCGTAACAACAAAATTGAAGATTTTATTTCAAGAAACATGTTTATCTAATCTTCAATGGGATGAACACGTACCAGATAAAATCAGCAAGGAATGGATCAAAATCAAGGAAGAATTAGAAAGTATCAATAAATTTTAAATACCAAGATGGTACGGTACGGAATCAGCAAGCTGTGTAGACTTACACGGCTTTTGTGACGCATCAACAAAAGCTTATGCTTGCGTCATTTACTGCAGAGTTGTGAATAGCAATAAATTAGCAATATAGTAGCCGCGAAATCAGAGTTGGTTCCTACGAAAAAACATATCACTACCTCGATTAGAATTGTGTGGAGCACTGTTGCTGGCCAAGCTCATGACCAAAGTCAAGCAAAGTCTAGCAGGTCATGATCTACATATATTTGGTTGGAGTGACTCGACTGCAGTATTGGGATGGCTTCAAGTAAACCCGAGTCGATGGAAAACGTTCGTGGGTGATTTTCAAAATTTCTGTACATTTTGTTGTGTGAAAACGTCTTCCTGAATAATAACCAACAAAAAGGCATTGAAGTGATCAAACTAGTATCTATCCTTGAGCAACATTTCATCCTTACTTCCAACATCTGATCCTTATAATATCCTTGAGCAACATTTTTTCCAGATGGGTTTCAACATTTCAGATCATAATAATAGGTAATTAAAAAAAAAAGATGTTTACTCCTTCAGTCTCATACAATTTTCATATAGCAACTTCGTGTCTCTAAGCACAAGCGCGTAACAAAAAAAATCATAACGAAGAAACTACTCACATATTTACATGTTCTAGTTACACAATGTCTTTATGACTCCAATTATGATGTAAATTATATTAAATATAAATAAATAACCTAAATACAATAGTAATAATAACATTATTTTAATACATGGCTAACATGATAACAGTGTACTCTTACAGAAAGTCTAATCATAGTTTAAATATGATAATATTAACTGTTATTCAGGTTCATGGCTTTCATAAATGAGGTTTTTAGAAATAATAGACACTTTTCCATATACTTACTTTTTGTATTTCTCCAACACACGAAACCAAATATACCTTACTATATCTTACTTGTATCTTTAAAAACACAACTTGAACTTTAGTACTCGTATCGCGACGTCTTAGGCACGACTGAGCTCGTAGCGCTGGCACGACAACCAAAGTGGCATTCTCCCGCCATTCTCGCTCCCGTCATCGACCGGCGGTGCGCTGTGATTCGTCGGTCGTGCCATCTTCGAGCTCGGTCGGTACTAAAATAGTCAAAACAATACTTTTAATATTAAAACAGACTTAGTTTAACATGGCTCATTTAATAAAACGCGTCATAATATAATATTGATAACAGTCGGCCATTCAAGGTACATTATACGTCTTCGTTTAAAGAGAGCACAAACAAAATACCTTAATATACCTAGCCTACATGTTGTCAACGACATTAATTATTGAACAAATTAATACATTACAATAATATGGTCTACCAGCAGTACATCATTTTGGCGTACTTACCTATTTTATTTAGTGTAAAGAAAACAAATTTATAGATTTATTCAACAATTCAAAAATCATAATTTTGGACATTATCTCATGGCCCAGTGATAATTAAGAACGAGCGTTTTGCATGGCTCGATGTACATATATTAAAATGATTAATTAAAAAAATTAATTAATTCATGAAAAATAAAAAATATATAAAAATATACGGGCATTATTTCATGGCCCATTTTGATGGCATTATTTCATGGCCAGAATTGACCTCAGTAGACATTATTTCATTGTCTAAGGGTCTGAAAGGATTGTGTACAGTAATGGGCATTATTTCACGGCCCAGATACTGAAACTGTAAACCTGTAGGTAAAACTGAAATAAGTAAGGTTTGTTAAAATCACGAATTAAAAAAATAATAATACTGACATTTTGATGCAACAATACATATTTAGGTCATTCGGTGTCATTACCAGACGATTCGTCATGTGGTCTATTAAAGTTCAACCAGGCCTTAATTTTGTCACGTGCAACAACTGTCGAATAAGATCGGTTAGATTTGCGTGTGAGGGGAGTATATATAGTAGCAATTTGATACCGATCGAAATCATAAATTTTAGTTATTCTAGGTCCCTGAAACTTCGGAACAAGTTTTTTACTATTTCCTGTAGCTGGGACTTGACGTTCGACCCTTACAAGATCACCTACTTTATATTTTGGAACTGGGCAGTGCTTTGCATCATAAGCCTTCTTTTGCGACTCTTGATAGGAACTAACATGAGAGTTGATTTCTTGTCTTATTTGTGACAGGTATTGGCTGTTTTAGAAGTACCAGATAAGTCGTTTAACAGTTCGGATACGATTCTACAGTCACTTGGACCCGATGGTCTAATGCCGAACAGAGCCTCTGACGGTGTTCGATTTATGCCCTTGTTGAACGTATTGTTCATGCCCCACTGAACATCAGGTAGATGCTCATCCCATTTATTATCAGGAGAACCAACACACTTTGTAGTCAAAGCATCAACAAGTGTCCTTTTATAGCGTTCTACCTGACCATTGGCCCTTGGGGTAGAAACAGCATTCAATACATGTTTAATGTTCTTTTCGATCATAAACTTTTTAAAGTTTTGCTTGTAAACGAGGTTCCACGATCCGTTATGACCCTTTTTGGAACACCAAACAAACCAAAATACTCCCGAAAAACTTTTATAGAGGTAGAAAGTTTTTGTGTTCCTTACGGGTTTTAAATAAATATATCGAGTAAATGCATCAATCAGAGCTAAAATGTACATGTTTCCTTTCGCACTGCGTATAAAGGGGCCAACATGATCTGCATGGATAGTGTCAATTGGAATATCAACCTTTGGTATACGATGTAAAGTACCAGGCTTCTTGCCTCCAGCGGCTTTTGAATAAGCGCATTCTAGACAAGAACCGACATATTTCTTTACAAAATTACGCATTTTTGCAAACCAATATGTCGCTTTGATACGTTCCAGAGTTTTATCAAGTGCAAAGTGGCCTATATCGTCGTGATTTTGTTTAACAATCTGCCATCTTACCCCTTTCGGCACGACCCACCTATCACCATCACTAGTTACCCTAAAAAGTCTATCATTCTTCAACTTAAAATTTCATTTAATGTCAACTACGTCATTAAACTGAGGATCTTTTAGAATTCCAACGATCCTTTGAATCTCACTATCTGCGCCTTGGACTGTAGGTAACCAATCGCAATCACTAACGACCATAACATCATGAGCGTGCTGCATAGGGTTCCGGCTGAGTGCATCGACAGGAGCCATGCGATGTCCAGCACTATACTCAATGCAAAAATTATATTCCTGCATCTGTTCCCACCACCTAGCGACTCTTGGAATCATTTCTCTCTTTTGAAAAGCCGCACGGAGCAAATTGCAGTCTGTTATAATTGTAAAAGGGATACCAACTAAGTAAACGCGGAACTTCGTAAGGAAGAAACTACGGCTAGCGTCTCCAAGTCGTATGACGAGTAGTTTGGTTCCTCGGGCGATGTCTGCCTACTAAAGTAAGCGACTGCCCTAAGCACATCGTTCTTATCTTTTTGTATCAAAATACCTGCCACTCCAATCTTACAAGCGTCCGTATGAAGCTGGGTATCTGCCTTCGGATTGTATAGGGCTAGAGTGGGACGTTGTACGAGCTCTTTTTGTAAACAACGGAATGCAGTTTCCTGCTACGTAACCCATGACCATTTAGAGTCTTTCTTCAATAGTTGTGTAAGAGGTTTTGCAATAACCGAAAAGTTTTTGACAAATCTACGGAAGAAGCTAGACAGCCCAAGAAACTGGCGAACATTATGTTGACTCTGAGGAGTTGGGAAGAGTTTCACAGCCTCTACTTTCCTCTCACCAAGACGAATACCACTAGCAGAAATTTCAAAGCCCAAATATTCGACCGACCTACAGAAAAAGAAGCACTTGGGAAGCTTTAATGTAAGGCCAGCATTAGCAAACAGACGCAGCACTGACTCTAATCTCGACATTCCTTCATTGATATCCTTTGAAGGAATAATCACGTCATCCAAGTAGGCCAGGGCTTCCTCGTGTCGCAATGACCCAAGGACTTGGTTCATAACACTTTGGAAGGTAGCAGGGGCTTTTACAAAACCGAATGGCATACGATTGAATTCATAATGACCATCCGGCGTCACGAACGCAGTTTTATATTTGTTTGCTTCCCAGATTGGTATCTGGTAATACCCTGACGCAAGGTCCAAAGTCGTGTAGTATTTATTACCAGAAAGGACATCCAGTTGATCGTCAATCAGCGGCATGGGATAGTTTTCGCGGACAGTCTTTTTATTAAGGGCATGATAATCTATGCATAAACGAAGTTCACCAGATTTTTTTCTAACCAATACAATAGGGCTCGCATAACATGACGTTGATGGTGTTACGATGTCATTCTCCAATAATTCGGAAACTATTTCCCTAACCTTCTCCTTTTCGCTGATCGACAAACGATAGGGTCTATAGACGACGGGTTGGTTATCTTGGAGATCTATTGTCATATGACCAGCCGTGGTGTTCCCTAATTCCGAGAAATTAAAAGCAAAACAGGATCGGTACTTATTCAGTAGATTGAGTAGTTGGATCTTATGCTCGGGAGTAAGTCCGTCGTCCAGATTTAAATCAGCTTCAGTAATAGACTTAAACCCATTACTGACAGTTGACGAAATGTTCAAAACTTGCATACTGGACTCTTCCTGAGCCACACGACCACGAGCAATCGAGAGAATGTTTTGAAAACACCAATGGTTTCGACGAAGAATTGCTGACAACGATCTGTCCTGTTCCACATTCTCTCATCTGGAACAATCCAGCAGCTACTACATAGCGAACACCCTTTTGAAACCGCAAACTTCCATCGACAAAGATGTCGCCCTGATGTGGCGGATCTGTATACACATCTACAACAGCATGACCCAAAACTTCGACGGAATCTTTGCAGAGCAAATTTACTTTGCTATTAGGTACTACATATTGGTGCTCGAGTTCAGAGATCTCCAAGGAGTCACTAGTTTTACGAATGACTACGTGTGGCTGCTCCGTAAATGTTAGACCTACTAAAAGGGGCACATGCATTGCATCATCTGCGACCATCAACAATTCGAGATTAGCTTCCACCTGATCAATAATTATCTGAACTTGTTGTTTACCTACGCAAGGGGCAACCAAATTGCCGAATCCTCTCAGTACTGGAAGATTATTGACACAATAACTCGAACCTATGTTTCGAAATTCTGACAACCTAATCATTGAGCATTCACTCCCAAAATCTATGAACGCAGTTATGGAAAAACCGTTAACAGTAGCAGATTTGAAATACTTCTTGT
Organism: Apamea epomidion; assembly: GCA_947507525.1. NCBI lineage: Eukaryota > Metazoa > Arthropoda > Insecta > Lepidoptera > Noctuidae > Apamea > Apamea epomidion. The sequence continues at coordinate 11,721,888 of OX382225.1, forward strand.
TCGATTCCGATACCGGAGTGGTTATTTTTGAAGATTCAACCGCGCCTACATCGCCCCTATCCTCTACTTTTTTTTTTTGGTGTCGGGGGGAAATCCTCATGGACATCCTCCGCCCTGGGGAAGGCAGAGGGGCATGCCGGACTCTTACCGGCTAAAAACCACCCCGGTGTTCCATCTCACACCTACGCCGGGGGTCGCGGGAACGTACGATCCATCCGCAACCCCCGACTGGTGCCGGCCCGCCACCGCGGGCCTCCTCGGGTCAGGGGGGGGAGTGAGGTGTTAGACTCCCCCCGCGACGTCTAAGAGGGGCGTGCGTGGAACACTACGCGCCGCCACCTCGGGTCCTGATGTGTGGGGGGCAACGGACGTCCCCGAGTCCGTCGCCTCTGGACCCATTTAGGGGGGCTGGAAGAGGGCGTTGTCTGCCCTCCACCGACGCCCGGTGCGCCTGCTGCGGGCTGGGTGAGTGGACGAGATCTCCCTCTCCCTTTCCGCAGCCTCCTTCTGCGAGACGACTGTTTCGCAGAAGGAAACCACCGCGTCCCAGGATTCTTCGCTGCCGACCATCGACTCGATCACGGCCGGCAGCGACAGGTCACTGCCTACTTCTGAGATGAGGGCACGGCGCGGCTCCTCCCAGGCGGCACACTCCGCCAGCGTATGCCGCGCCGTGTCCTCCCGGCAGTCGACGCAGTGGTGACACCGGGCGTCCGGCTCCCTGTTAATGCGACACAGGTACTTCCCGAAGCAACCATGCCCCGAGAGCACCTGCGTCACCCGAAACGACAGGGAGCCGTGCCTCCTCCCGAGCCAGCGCTCGAGCACCGGCCGGACCGCCTCGATGGTGACGAGGCAAGCGGTAGGGCGTGTAAGCCTGTCCCGCCATTCCGCCACCAGGACCTCGCGAAGCTGAGACCGACGCAGCTCCATGTATCACTGCATCGGTCGCTCACCTCGCGCCCTCGCTTCCTCGCGCCACCGATACAATGACGCGAGTATTTTCGCCTCGAGGTCCCAGGGCGGGGATCCAGCCAGTACACAGGCCGCCTCGTAGGAGATCGTGCGATATCCCATGATGACTCTGACGGCCATCGCTCTCTGCGGTTTCCGCAATATTGCGATACTGCCGGCCGTCAGGTCAGAGGCCCACACCGGGGCCCCATACAGGGCCATCGATGCACGATCCCCACATAGAGCCGCCTACAGGCGGTGCTCGGGCCCCCCAGATTGGGAAGCAGCGTTGATAGCGCCCCAGCCGCGCCCAATAACTTGGGCGCCAGCCGCCGGAAGTGGGGGCCGAAGTCCCACCGGCTGTCGAGCACCAATCCTAGGTACTTCATGGTAGACTCGACAGCGATCCGAGCCCCCCCGACCACGATGTGTGAGCCGGGTGGCGGCGCCCGCCGGGGGCCATGAAACACCATGGCCTCCGACTTGCTGAGGGCCACCTCCAGGCCTAGGCGACGTATGCGGCCCACCAAATGTGAGACCGCAGCCGTCGCCAGCAACGCTGCCTCCCTGTGCGAGCCCCCCCGGGCAGTGACCAGCGTGTCATCCGCATAACACGTCAGGTCTACCCCCGGTCTGAGCTCGCCCCTCAGCACCCAGTCGTACCAGACGTTCCATAGGAGCGGGCCTAGGACCGAGCCCTGTGGAACGCCGCACAACATGTGGCGCTGGTTTCTGCCATCACGTCCCATGTAGGTGACACACCTCTCCGACAGATAAGCCCCAACGATGTGGCGGAGGTAGGGAGGCACTCGATGATACCGCAGTGCCTCCCGAATACAACTCCAGGGCAGGGTGTTAAAGGCGTTGGAGATGTCCAAGGACACCGCTAACATCACCCCGCCCCGGGACACCGCTTCCTCCGCCAGGACTCTCACTCGCGACACTGCGTGTATGGTGGAGCGCCCATGCCGAAACCCGAACTGACTGTCGTCCAGGTCCGGCCCCTCTCTGCACAAGTGGCCGACGAGGCGGGCTGCGATTACTCGCTCAAACAGCTTACCCACCTCGTCTAGCAGCACTATGGGCCGATACGCGGACGACGAGTCCGCAGGGCGCCCCGCCTTCCTGAGCAGTACCAGACGACCAGATTTCCACAAAGAGGGAAACTGGCCCTGCTCAAAGCACGCTGTGTAGAGTCCTCTCAGTTGGGGCTCAAGCTCCTTCAGAGCGAGGGCTAATGCACAGCCGTGGATCCCGTCGGGCCCCGGAGCTACGTTCTTGGCCCGGAGCCGCATCACCACTGCCCCCATCTCTGCCTGTATCACCTCTGGGACGCTGATGGCGTTCTCCTCTGTGGACTCTGTGGCTATGGACAAAGCTCTCTTGCCGGGAAGAGGGCTGCGACCACTTCCTCCAGCAGCTCGGGTTGGAGACTCTCCGTAAGTGGTGGCGCCGCGGTTCGAAGTCTCCCTCGGACCGCGCGATAAGGGCGCCCCACGGATCCCTGTTTAGAGTCTCCAACATCTCTTCCCTGGCTCGCGTCTTCGCCTCGCTGATGGCCAGCCACAGAGTCCTCTTCGCCGCGCGGTACACCTCATACAGCGCGGCTTCTTCGTCAGGGACCCGACGACGTCTCCTCCGGTATCGGGTGTACTGGCGCCTAACCGCCACGCACGCGACGCGCAGCTGCGCGATCTCGGCGGTCCACCAGTACACCTGGCGCCTTGCTGACTGTGCGTGGACCCGGGGCATGGACGCCTCGCAGATTTGTGTCATCGCCCCGCGGAACCACAGCGCCTCCTGCTCGAAGTCGACGGGTCCGTTCATTGCCGACTCTCGGCTCCAGGCCTGGACAATAGCGGCCTCCTCGAGAAGCTCCCTGTCGATGCGCTTACGCGCCCAGCGCGGACCGTCCGTTCGCGAGGCCGGTGAACCGCGCGCGACGGTGGTCTGGGCGGAGACGTCGAAGCGGATGTATCGGTGATCCGACAACGTCTCCACCTCCACGGCGACACGCCAGTCGCGGACACGACACGCGACAGCGGGGCTAGCGAACGATACGTCCACTATAGACCCGCCCCGCTGCCGCACGCACGTGTGTACCGAGCCCCGATTTAGGACGGTCAAGCCACTCGTGACCGCCCACTCCTCCAGCGCCTCGCCCCTAGCATCGGTCACAGGGGACCCCCACGCCGCAGACTTGGCGTTGAGATCCCCCAGCAACAGCACCGGGCGAGGGTGGAGTCGGCCCACGACGGCACCCAACTCGACAAGGAACCTCTCGAAGTCGGCGAGACTCTTGTTGGGCGAGAAATACGCCCCAACCGTGGCAATGCCGTCCGCGAGGGCGGCTACCCAGCCGTGACCTCGGGTCGGGTTGACAAGAGTCCCGCCAATGATGGCCACCAAACCGTCCGGGTCTCCCACCCAGTTATCCCTGGGGGGGACGAAATACGGTTCAGCGACCACAGCCACCTGAATCGACCACTCTACCATGCTCTGGAGCAAGAGATCCTGAGCTCTAGCAGAGTGGTTGATATTGTCCTGGAGGAAATGGTAGAGCGCCATTATGCGCAATCCATTCCCTCCACACCATTCCTAGGCTGGGAGTCGGCCGAAGGGCTGCCAGGCTGAGGGGGGGGGTAAAGAGCCCCCGGCAGCCTTGGCACCCCCTCTCTTCTTGGTCTGGGCGGGCGCGCCACAGGCCTTTCCGCCCACTCTGTGCCCGGCGGGCCTCCCTGCATCTGTACAGAGGCTGCAGTTTGGCGCCGCGGAGCACTGGGCCGCCTTGTGGCCGGCCTGACCGCAGCGATAGCACAGCTCGCTGCGGTCTGTTTCGGCGGTGCACCGTGGCCTGACATGTCCAATGCCGAGGCAACGGTAGCACCGCAAGGCCCTGGGTTGTAGCGGTTTCACCCTCGCTGCCACCCACCCCACCAACAGACGCCCAGCGTCGGTGACTTTGTTCGTCGCCGCCACCGGGCAATCTCGCCCGTCCGCACGTCCTCGGGCGGACATCCACCGACTCGGGCAACAACCGCCACGACCTCGGCCGGAGTCGTCGAGTCGTCCAGTCCGTCGATGCGCAGTTCAGCGGTCTTCACCGGCCTGGACACCCGAACGTCCTCCGCGTTAAGGACCTCCCTCAACTTGGCGGCCAGGATGTCCGCCTTCTCGCCGCTCGAGGCACCCGACACCTCGAACAGCCGCGCCCCCGTCATTGCCGGCCTCATTTTGAAGCCGGTCGGTGTGCCAAGGTCAGAGAACGCGACTTTGGCTCTCGCCTCCGTCAGGACCGCCTTGTAGTCAGGCCCCTTTCGATGGCTCCGGGCTGCAGCGTAATGACTACAGCCGCGGAGCGTGGAGCTCTGACTCTAGACGGCCCCTGAGCCTTCTTGGGTGCCGATGCCGGTGCTCCAGCGGGTACCGGCGGCGCCGTCTTACGGCGACCCTTGACGACCGTCGTCCAGGTTTCTGTAGTGGACACGGGCGCGGTCGCCGAAGGTGTGGTCGCCGGGGGTGCAGTCGTCCGGGAAGTGGGCGCGGACGTGCTCTCACCGGGCTTCCTAGCCCCCCCCGCGGGCTTTTTGCCCCCCTTGGGCTTCCCGGCTGTGGTTGCCGGGCCCGACTTAGCGGGCTCCTCCTTTCTCCGCCTATCCGCAGCAAGCGGCGGCCGGAGAGTCTCTGCCGGGAGGAGCCTCGACTCCAGACCCTGCAGACGGGCATTCATCATAACCCCACACTGCAGCATGCAGATGCGAACGATCTTTTCGATCTCCGCATCCGTAGGCAGGGTGGGGGTAGGGACCGACGACGGGGCCGACGGTGGCGACGGTGGCGGGACAACGACGGGAGTGGAGCCGGTGGCTGCAGGACGCCTCTGCTGCCATTCCGCCCTCTGCGCAGCAAGCTCCCGCTTCAGGTCCTCGAGGTCAGATCTGAGACGGCCGTTCTCCTCCCACAGCTTCGCCGTCTCCTCTAAGCTTGTGCGACTGAGGAGGACCCCAACTGCCTCCTTGATGCCGTCAGCCGCCTCCTTCAGAGGGCGCGTGAACGTGCCCTTCAGACTGCCAGATTTAGTGGCAACCTTCAGGACGACGTCCACGCCGTCCAAAACTTGGCGACTGAGCGCCACCGCCGACAGGCTCTCCCCGGCAGCCACCTGAGCAGAGCGCCGCTCTCGGGCCAGTCGTGCCATCTCGCTGACCTCGTCAGCCGCAAAGCGGGCGCAGCGGAAGGCGGTGGCGGCGTCGCCACCGCCCGTGTCCATGTGCATGTTTGATAGTTTATCGAAGTAAATATACTGATTACTTCTAAATTGTGTGACGTTAAGTGCACATTGGGAAGTTGTTAAGATGTTAAAAATTTGCTCGATTGCTGTAAACACCGACGCTATATTGTAACGAGTGCCTGCCTTCCCTGTATTGGGCTCTCCCGAATCCGTCGTTTTTGTTTGTTAATTAAGAGAAGAAAAACGAAAAAGATTATAATTTTCATCTAAACCTATCCTTTCTTTGTTTTATATTCTTTTTGTTTATTTTATTTTTTTTTTATTTTTTATTTGACATAATATTATAGCAATAAAACTAGGCGAAGACACTGGTCCCTATGATACAGTTAACACTAGTTTAGGGGCCAGGGGATTTCAATTACTTTACTTACTTTGCAACAGCAGAAGGAACTAAAACATCACTCAGCATCGCCACTAACAAAGTATATAAAATGAGGCTAAAAAGAAATGATTGTCACCCTACCCATAATGACACACATACACAATTAAAAAATTATTGATTTCGGTATCTATTAAGATTTGTAGATACCGGGAAGGGTCTACGTCGTTATTATTGACTTTGTCAATTAGACTACGAGTTTCCTCATCCGCAGATTGAGCTATCTGTGCCCAGTTTTTCATGTGCATTTGGATTGAATGATCTTTTTATATTTCGTGACAAAATGTGATTGTACATTTAGTCTAAAATATTTTATTTTATTTTATTTATTTATTTATCTACTTACAGTTACCATTACAGGATATAACCCAATACGGTAAATGCGTTTATCCTAACTTAAACTATACTAACACCTATAACTTATTATAAATAATGCATTCCTTAATAGTCAAAACTCATAGCCCAAAGTAAAAAAATTGTCACTCTCAAAAAAAGGGTCTTCAGTTATTGCCGAAAATGTGGATCACTCAATTCAGACATTTTGCAAAAACGGCTATGAGCTAAACCTCAACAAAAACTTACTCTACTGACTAAGTTTATATCTTAAAAAATTGTAAAGAATTTGTTACAACATTTTTTAAGCCCATCAAGGCATTTAAAGCTTCTTCCAGGTATCTTTGGACAGTATCATTGGATCACTCAGTACAGACACCATTTTGTCTGAGAGATCGTTATAATAAGGTTTCGGATGACTTTCTCTAAAGATCTATTGTTTATCCTAAAATGTACATGTTCCGAATATATTTGTACAATAAATATCATAACACAAATACCTTTTGTTAAAAATTTATGAGTAACTCAATATTTTTAAATTTGCAGAACTGAGTGATCCATAAGAATACTTATAGGTAACTTACCTGTTTCGTTTTGATTTACACAAACTACGATTAATTTTTATACAACTTAATGACTAAAGTTTTACATAAAAATAATTTACATATACAGCTTAATTTACGAGATATTACATTTTTAATTTTATTGTTAGAGAAAAGTGCAGTAGGGTGACCATATAATATGAGATCATCGGAAATATAACTGATACAGTAAGTACCCACCTATATAATCGTCAGTTGTAATATCAATTAATGTAAACCAGGACTTAACTTGACTTTACAGGAGAGGCAAAAAAACTAAATTCTATTCACAAACAGAGTGGTAACTTTTTGTGTTTTCATCCTATTGCAATGCTGTTTAGAGCATTTTTCTCTTAAAATGTTGTTATCTGAAAGATACCATAATGAAACCTACTATTGTATTTTCGAAGATGACATGGTGGTTACGTTATTTTTTTTTTAAATATCGTGTTACTATAACGTAACTTATAGAATATACAATTTAGTTTAACGATAGTAGGTTTCATTATGGTTTCTTTCAGATAACAACATTTTAAGAGAAAAATGCTCTAAACAGCATTGCAATAGGATGAAAACACAAAAAGTTACCACTCTTTTTCTGAATAGAATTTAGTTTTTTTCATAGAATAATCGGACTTGTGTATGGAGAGTTGGACTCGCGGATTATCTTCATATATAGTAGGTCTTTTACGATATCACGCACTTTACATGTTTCGTCGATGTACGGCCTATAACAAATCAGTGTCTCATTTGTCAACACAATACGCATATTACCGGTTGTGACTGTTGTTAAGGCAGTCCCAATAACAAAGAATTCTTTAAATTGATTTACGACTGACATTAATTTTTCACGATCACTCCCTTCAAGCGGCGTTTTAACTGAAAACTGTTCACTTGAGTTGATGAGCAATACATTTTGACCAACCGAACTAGGAATTCGAGTTATGCGTTGCTCATTGTTTGCACGAATGTACATTACCCCCTCGCGGTTCAAAACATCTGCAGTGCAATTCTGTAACCATCTCACCGTCAAAACTTAGGTGAAGTAAGCGTGGAGTGAGCTGTCATTCCAACTAATGCTAAGGGATTGACACTATTGACATGTCACTCTAAGCTCACTTCACCAACTTTTCACGGTGAGATTTTTACAGAATCGATCGGCTGTTCCTATTAGTACTGGCACATTTAGGCATCTTAGGGGAACAACAAAAAGATCCACCTCTAATGTAATGTCGCTAAATTCTACAAGTAATGTTACACGGCTATTACACTCAATGTTTTGATCACCTATGCCGCGTAATACCTGATATGTGGGTAGTCGAGTATAGGTAAACTTAAAATATTTAAGCACCGATTCTGAAATAAGTGACACGCGCGATCCGCTGTCTATCAGCACGTTTATAGGTATACCTTGTATAACGGCCGTTGTGCTTGTGACGTCACTGTCTGTTGACGCGCCTTTCAACTCAAAACAAAAATTAACGTTGTTTTTATTCTGCGTTTCAGATCTGTGTTTAGCAAAACAGACAGAGGCGTCATGACCTGGCTTTTTACAGAATGAACACGGACGATCCGGTTTCTTATTAATCGTTTCTGTCGATTCATCAGATTTAATCGTTTTCGATTGTTTAGGACACACGCGCTGCACATGACCCACAGTACCGCACGAAAAACACGTAATTTCACAATTTTTATTATTATGTGGACGTTTTCTAGAGTTTCGGTCAAACTGTTTACTTTGGGAAGATTTCACAGAGGTTACAGATGAGTTGGGATTCGGTTTGGTATAAATAGAAAATAATTGAACAAGATCTTTGGTCGTTAAATGAGCGTTAGTCGCAGCAGCACGTACTTGTGCGTCAGTTACAACACGTATGACAATCGCGACTGTTAAATCATCGCTTAACCGTCTAACAATATTTAGTCTCAAGACCACGGATATAGACGGAGCGCCTAGCATATTCTGAGTACGTGAAATATTTGTCGGAATTATTACTCATGACGTCAAACAAAATATTTGCAACATCAATTCTTCGTGAGCAAAACGGTTTAAACTCAATCTTAAAGTTGGACCGGGTGCGGTCGTTCGTGACCCAGTCGTTTAACCAATTACGAGCATCTCCTTTCAGGTAGTTAGCGATCCGGGATAAACACTCATTGTTATCCCATCTATTAATATCACGTGCCCTTTCAACCTCTTCACACCAAGAATCTATATCATGTATGTTGGGATCAAAGTTTGATATATAATAATGGTTGGATCTAACCTTGGTTAACGCACTCAACGCTCCAATGAGGCGATCTGTAGCATTCAGTGCCGTTGAAGTACTTGCAAGCGATTCTCCAACGATGCTGGTGTTCGAGTCATGCGCTGCTGGTTGTGGCTCCTGCGGCGAAGACGCGATGATCTGCCCAGGCGCCACAACGGCACGTGCTTCCGGAGTTGTTGTCGCCAACACGGTGCTTGTTGAGGGTAGGCTGGTATTTTCTAGCGCGATCAGGCGCGCCAGAATAACTCCTAGGGTTTCTTGGAGTTCGGCTGCATCACTATTTTGATCACGCCTATTTCTACCTCTATTACGAGTGGTAGCTTTTTCGGACATGATTCAAAAGCTTTTCGCACGACACAGAAAAAAGATAGGCAATGGAGCCTATCCCACTTCTGATATTGGCGGTTAATATCAATTTTATTTTAACAAACACTAAACTTTAATCAATTTTAACAAATACGATTTTAAACTTAAAAATATACTTCCTGATTTATAAAAACGATTTTAAACAATATTGCAAAACGATGTTATCACGACGGCTGCTTGAGACGGAGTGAGGGACGAGTACTTTTTATTTTTATTTTTTATAAATGGCATCTCGTAGTTGACCTTGAAAGGTCGTGACTACTTATCCGGACTATCCTTTGGTTGCCTTAAGAAAACTTACAGCATCCAGCCAGGGCTTAAAACTAATTAAAACTAAGCGACTGCACGCTAAGGACACCCCCTGTGGGGTACGAACCTCGGCTTACGGCGTCGCTGGGAGACGGCAGCAAGATGGGACAGGCTGGCTCGAATTATTATTATTAATGTCAAAGTCAAAGTCAAAGTCAAATCATTTATTTCAAATAGGCACATAAAAGGCACTTTTGAACGTCAAAAATAAAATTAGAATAAAATTGATTCTAGTCGCCCCTTCCAAAAGGTAGTTTTCGTATGGAGAAGAATGGGCAAGAAACTCCACCGTTACTCTTTTAAAATGTTTTACAATATATTGCATACATTATTTATATAATTATATGTGAAGACGATGCACCCAAAAATAAACTTACTATACCACAATAGGTAAAAGAATGAAAATGGATAAATGTAACCATGACATATAGATCAACTATGTGATAGATACATGGTGCTCACATATTCACAAACATTCCAAACGTAGACGATTTTCATAAATAAATAAGGAGTAATAAGTCCGGGTGTGACCCCAAGTAATTACAGAATGTAAATCAATGTCAAAAAAAAAAAAAAAAAGAATAAATTATACAATTACATTAGCAACCAGTTTGATTTTGTCTAGACTCTAGAGATTGTCCTATGGAGCAAGACCAGCATGTTTCCAAGCATTCTTATCTTGGATATAATCCTCTAATTTGTAATATCCTTGCTTACAAAGTGTAATTTTAATATAAGTTTTAAATTTTCTTTCATTTAATTGCAATATTTCACAAGGTATTTTGTTGTAACATTTAACACAGTACCCCATAAAAGATGTATGAACTTTAGATAATCTGAAAAAAGGTTGATCTAATTTATCTTTATTTCTAGTATTAAAATTATGTCTATCACTTATTTTATTAAAAAGATGTTGATTTTTTCTTACATACATAATGCTTTGATGAGCACGGCGTTTCCTAGGACTATCTCTGAGAAGAAAGGCTGAAACAAACTCAGAGGTCACAATCGGGGAGTTTAAAGCTACAGGCTCAGCTACGGCGCGGGCTGGCACTTCAACGAGCAAGGTCGGGGGGGGGGGGGGGGAGAATTCACTTGGGGGCATCGCGAGGGACCTCGGCGGCGAGGTCGGAATATCGCTCTTTTGTGTTTGTGTACTGTACTGGTGGCCCTATTGCACTCTTGGAGGAGGGTTATCGGGGTCAGCGAGAACGTGCCTTGACCGGCGAAGTTTACTAATTTTAGAAGGGGTGTAACTAGCGGCCGCGACAACCAGAGGGTTGCGATGTTTGGCGGCCGTGTCGAAGACACGCTTGCAAAGGCGTTTCATGAACTGCTGGATAGTGGGGATTTTGAGGTACACATGGAGGATCTCATTTCGAACGAACCCTGCAGAATTAGTGGCCTTGCGGAGGAAGCGGTTTTGAAGGGTCTGCATCCTATGGATATGACGGGGCTTTGCGTGTGCGAAGACTGCACAGGCATATGTCATTATTGGACGGATGCACGCTGTGTACAAGCGCATTCTGCACTTAAGTGACAGCTAACTGCGTGCATTTAGGACGGAGTGGAGACAGCTGAGAGCGAAAGCGGCGCGCGAACGTACCGTCTTTATGTGCTCTGAGAAGGTAAGGTTTTGGTCTAGGATAACACCAAATACCTAGGGCTTGCTTTTGCGTTGTGTCTGGGTTTCGAATAGAGAACCGCTTGACTGTTATCAGGATTTACTTCGATTCGCCATTTCCTAAACCAAGCAGCCAGATTATTGACTGCGGTTTGGAGGCGAAGCCTTAGTTGGATATGGCTGCAGCCAGTGAAATAGACAGCTGTGTCGTCTGTGAAGGGTCGAATACTGGCCGCTCCCTCCTTTTATAGACAGCGCCGCACGGTAGTTTGAAAATAACGTTTTCACGCTAATAATATATTATTTATTATTCTAGCGGAAGTAGATACCTATTACGGTTCATTAGATACAACTCGCTGACAAACAGACAGACGGGCGGACCGACAGCAGGTACGGAACCCTAAAAAGTAAAAAACTTTACTTATATGTAGATGTATAGTTTAGGAGCTAGTGCAGCTTTATTAATAAAGTAATTAGGTACATAACTACATCAGGCTATCGACCGTTTCACAGACTGCTAGTATATCTACCATAGGAATGTAAAAAACAGCTTCTATCCTATATCTATGGTAGCTGCTTTTGTTCGGAACCTTCTATGTGTGACCCCGATTCACTCTTGGCCGGTTTTTTTGTTTTGTTTTGTCACAAACTAAAATGTGAATTCCAGGTGAAATTAGAACAATAGTGACCAGTCATCGTTACAATTCTCTCGTCATGGATTGGAGCACAATCATTGTACGATCAAATTTGTTGTGTCGATAACACGGACATACATACCTATGTACACTCTACATACGGAATACAAAGTGGCACATCATCAGTGTCAAATGGTCACTACACGCAATGCAACATATACTGAGCCCGTCTGCGATATTATCTATGTATTTTAATACGAAAACAAAAATAGCAGGCAATAAGTTTCTGCAGTACAGTACCTGTTTCGAATATTAATTTTACCATGTTGTTTAGTGGCACAATGTGCAATTTACTAACGATAATAAGTATCTGGTGTACGTTAGGTACTCTTTTAGCTCAAGACCCGGTGGCTAATTTACCACAAGGACGAATTGTAGGGGTAAGTGTTTGCAATACATTCATTTAATTTTATAGAAGTAGTTGTCTAAGAAGTTCGGTAGGCCCACGTCAGTAGCCCAACACCGTTTGTTCCGGCCGCAGCCGCCACCGGGACGTCAACGAGAAACTAGATTAAATTCGAACCGGACGTGACGTATCGGTGACGGTGGACGGTGGGCACGCGGCCATATTAAAAGTGTATGTATTTCTACTTAGGCGCCGCCCTGTCATCTCGTTCTCGTTGACGTCCTGTTGACGATGTCGGTGGACAACCGTCTTAAGGCCATGCCACGTAAAAACTTAACGTGTGGTTTTCATGAATATGACATAGTCGCGCGATAATTCGGACTTAAACAACCGTGTCGATCGCATACTCGCGCGACGATCGCTTTTGGCTAGGACGCGATTGGGTTGGCTATTGAAAATTCGTACTACGCTAGACCACCGTTTTTACGCTACGTCGTGGATAGCTCAAGGTCGAAGTTGACGTGCGGCCTTCTAATCGGTAACTATAAAATAAATTATTTTTAAAGAACTTCAAAGCGGAATACTTACCCTCAATTATAAATAAAGGAACACTGGGCTTTAGAGACGGGGCAATAAGATCCACCGATACTGGGCGGACAGGGAGGGCCCTGTCCGCCTAAAGCTTTGTGGTATAGGGATACCACAAAGCTTTGCAAATTGTTTTGTAAGTCAATTACTTACCTACAATTTACGAGTTACAATTTACAAAATTTATTACAAGTGCGTGTATGTACTACAAAATTCTAAGCCACACAATTGTAACGGAAAAACCTTGCAAATATGTAAAGTGTAGTGGCAAGTCTACGATATTGTAACTCTTGTACATTTTTGTAATTTGTGTTACGCAATTTTTTCTACTTAAGGTGGATGCTCCAAGGTAGCCCGTGTATTACTGATTCTAATGATTATAATTCTGTAAATACATATTTGTTACGGCCGCGAATCATATTTTAATCAACGTACAACAGTACTGACCAGCAAATTGCAAAAAACGTAAGAAAATTTGAATTTCGCGGGTTACCTTGGAGCATCCACCTTAAGGGCTGATTTTTTAATCGAGAGATAATTTTTATTCGTGAATGAATGAATGAATTGCACCGATCCCAGCGTGGTTTGACCAGACTCGATTAATCGAATGAACCCCAAGATTCGCACTAGCTCCTGTAGCCTCATGTTCATGGTGCTACAGTGACCATTGCATATCTAGAAGTAGACCGGGGGGCGCGGTTTTTGTAAGGAAGACGTGCCCGTAGGAAAGGGTAGGATTTAAGAGCCTACCGGATATGCATCCTAGAGTAAGCCTTGGATTAGTGGAGAGATGGGTGATATTTGTCTATGGATGGGCATCTTTTAAAGACTACGCGGCCAGGTGCTTCACCCGTGAATCTTTTGGCGAGGTTCTACTGATTTCTCGGTTCTTTTGTATGTCCTTGCTCTGCTGTGTTATGTTGTGTTAGATGTTTCTGTTTTTGATGTCGTCGTCGGAGTTCTCGCTACTATCCGTTTCCGGTTTTTTGTATATTTCACTAGCAGCAATCTTGATCTTGTTTTGTCTTCAGCCGTATCCATCCAGAAATCGATTCCCTTGTCGAAGTACTTCATATCCTGTTTTAGGTTGTCGTTCCACGTGTAGACAGGTCGACCTTCTTGGTTTTGGCCTTGTACTCCATTGCTGCATGCAGCAGATGTGGTGCGCGGCGCCTGTAGACATGTGCGAGGTAGCACATCCTGTGATTCTTGATGCGTTTGGTTACTGTTTTTTCGTCTAAGATTTCATGCATTTTCTTTTGTGTCGGTATTCCTGGAGTGGTTTATCAAATCTCTCATGATAACTCGCTCATATTTTCTAAGTCTTGACCTGTTAGTTTTGGTACGTGCCGATTTAAACGTAAATGTGGTCGTCTGTTGTTCTATTGTTTAAAAAGTTTTTCGTTTAAAGTTTTTTTTCGTTAAAAGTTTTTAAGTGTTTTCATTCGCATCTTTAGGGTTGTTGTTTTAGGTACCTGCTCCAGCCACATGTCGGGCGTTTCGTTCTGTGACCAGGCTTTGTCCATGTAGGTATTTGGTGACGCACGTAACGATTTCCTGTAATAAATGGGGTATCGCTTTGTAAAGCTCAATTTCCACTTGGTTAGTTCGCGACGCCGGCGTCGGCCGAGTTTTTGTTGTTCATGGTGTGTTAATGAGCTAGCCAATTGGGGTTGTTTGTTTGAGACTGGGGTTTCATGGATTGTCCTTTCTCTTCACGTGTTTTGTACTGGTTAACTAAAGGTTTATTCGGTTGTGGTGTTTTGACGTTTGTTGTTTCGGACTTGCATTCGAATTATGGGTTGCTGTTGTAATGTTCTTCGTCGGTCATTACCCAGCCATCATAAGTGCTTGTAGAGGATGAGTATGTTGCCGGGTACTGGTAATTGTGTGCACATGCACATTTAGACAGAACTCGGATGCGGCGACTAGGATATCCTCTCCTCCCCAGAACGTCATGTTCAACTATGTAGTTATGTATTTTGCCATCCTTTGTTCCTGGAAGAGATTGCTGTTAGGGAGAAATTCTTGGAAGTGCTTGGCGAATTCTGTCGTCATTCGATGCTCCAAAAACATATGAAGCGAGGTTTTTACGGACAGACGCGTGGTCGAAAGTTAAACCCATATTTATTTGGTGGGCTATCGGTTCGCCTCAAAAAAAGAGTTCCCGTCTTTTGTCATCGGCTCACTTATGCTTTTGTTTTTATGGTGTTACAAGAGCTTCTCGGCACATGTGCTTGGAACTGGGATGGGTTTTTTTGTTTATCTTTAGGAATACTTCTTGTTGTGCAAACTTAAGAGTTCGGAGTAGTTTTTTGTTGCACTGAGAGGTTTTTTTTTTTTTTTGTTGCAGCGGGTTTGGGTATAGAAACTTGACTTACAAGCTAGAAAAAAAAGATAACTTGTTCAAGGCAGCTTTGGCAATTTAGTACAATGTTACAATAAGAAAAAGCGTGGAGTACGAAATCTAAAACGATTCCGTATTTTGTGCTAGAATAATAGAGTGTATTAGTTTATGCCGCCCTACCAAACATAATATGAAAACATTGTCCTAAAACTCAGCTATAGCTTAAAATGATGTTAATTCGCGCCTGGCTTCAAAAGTTCAAACAAACTGAAGCCCAGCCGGATACAGCTTCCAATGGAGATCCCTGAAATAAACGGAAAGATCTCACCAGATTGGCCCGCAAAGAGCCCTCAGAGTTACTCGACGTCACCAGGATCCTCGGCCGGAAAGCCCAGGCCTCTGGCTGTAGATCAGGAACGCACGTATGTCACCTTTCCACCGTTTAATGGTGTTTTAATTTGCACCCACGAAAACAACACGCAAAACACCATTCAAATTTCAAATACGAGGTTCACACTCAAATTCAACCACTTGTTTCGCACGTGCGAACGCGACGGGACACGTCTGTTCTCTTCGACGGTCAGTATTCAAATCCGAGAGATAATTTTTATTCGTGGAATAAAATTGACGTATGACAGATTTTGTATGGAAGAACTGTCAAAATTTCAAAATTATTCCTTCGATATAATTATCTGGCGTTGGAAAAATCTGCCCTACAAATCGTGTATGTACTTACACAGTTTACACAGTTGGTGATTTTTTTTAGTCAAGGTTAGTTATTATAAAAACGATTATTTTAATTAAACTACCAAATGATTGAGTGTGTGTGTGATGCTCCATGTGTGTCAGACCCCATGGAAGTTGATGATCCGGTATAATTTTTAAAATATTTATGCTCTCTTGGATCGACACCTTGTTTTTCTGCGCGAACGCAAAGTAGACAATATTAATTTTTTACCCCTATAAAGAGAACTTCTGCATACCTTTTTCCAATTATTACAGCCGCGCCTGACAAAACTTTGAAATTGTTCCCGTATGACCTGGCGCACCAGCATCCATCCACATAAACATCCGCCGTAGGTATTCCATTTACTATTCGACCCTCTGCGACAGCAGCTGCCTTTACTTTTTCAGTTGCTGGTTTCATACATTGAACAGCAATTCCCTCCCATCTCTCATATACCTACATGGTCTTGAAGATGACCATAAAACTTTGATGAAAATATGGGGATGTCCATAGCTGAAAATATTTCCTCAAATTGTGAATAGCCAATTCCAGCAGATACTATGCCCGTTGTAGCCGCTATATTAATGTCAACATTATCTGTATCATTAACCTTTTCGGAAATAATCACAATTATTTCTTGGCATACATCACATACGAACTTGAATTTTGACGAAAGACCACTTCTTCTCTCTCCTACTAATTTAAAATTAGCAACTTTACAGTCAAATAATCCATCATGATGTGTTTTTTCTTGAAGCTGGGTAAGTAGGTAATTGATATCGGTACCGGTTGATACCGGTTGAAAATCATCATACTTTGTTTCCGCCACTAATGGTTCATTCAAGTCAAAAGCAGCATTACTGAAAGCAAATTGAAATTAACGGCTAATTATTATTCAAGCGGTAATCATTTGTAAAAAGTTTAAAGATGTTTTCTATGGGGTATTATTTAAGTTATTGGCATTTTGTCGAAATACCTCAAAACAGAAATGGTGTGACTAGTAGCGTGCTAACTTATAACATCCGTAAACCCGTTGTGTGCATCTGTCAGTTGGTTGAAAATAGAGCAAAAATTAAGTGATCTGTACCTTTTTTTTTTTTTTTGTTTTCGGGGGGAATCCTTCGAAAGGCACCCGACCTCCGGGGAGAGGGGTCGGGCAGTGTGGGATTTTTACTTCACTAAAACCACCCCGGTGATCACCATCCGCGCATAGGGGTGGTCCCAGTTCCTCTTAAAAGACCAACTCCGGAACCATCCCTGCGCAACGCCTGTAAGGCACATCCCTGGAGAGACTGTAAAGGGGCCTCCCCTAAGCCTTGCTGTGCACGGCAGCACGTGACCACTGTTCCCGCCGCCTCAGCCTTACGAATGCGCTTCCTGGCACACTATTCCCGCTTTGGCGGATATCGCGAATTTGGTCGTAGACCTTCGCGTCCATATGCGCCTGGATGTCCAGCGGCGGAAAGCGCGCCAGGAGAGTTGCCGCCTGAAAGGATATCGTTCGGTATGGATTCGTTCTCAACACCAAATCAAGGAGCACATCCTTGCGACAAACGAGTTGGTAGACAGAGTGGACTCGCTGACTCTCAGCAACACTCAGTGTACTTGTCAGAGGGGATCCAATCTTGATGCTCTCCAGCCTGAGGCAACGGAGGACCCGTCCCAAGTTGTGAGTGCTCTGGACTGCATTCCCAACCAAAAAGATATACCTGATACTGTGCAAAAATTATCTCAAGCAATACAGTCAGCAGCTAGTAGTGTTTCCTCTTGTAGTAGTCAAGTATGTTATCAGTCAGTTATGTTTTCAGATAGTATAGGAAGAGGTTTAGGGAAATTAGTTAGTGACAACTTTAGTTTTAATACTCAAAACTATTGTTTACCTGGGACATCCTTCAGAGAAATAATGACATCAATTACAGGAAAACAATATGATTCTAATACCAACATTACTGTATTTGTAGGTAATAGTTCACAGGTCAAAAAAGAAGTTGTCACTGACAGTGTTTCTGAGCTTTTAAAGATAAACTGTAATAAAATTATTTTGTGTGCTTTTCCATATTTTGAGAGATTATCAAATAGACAAAACAATTATATACATATGCTTAATAAGCATATGCATTTCTTAGCAAGTCACTACAGTGACAAACTTATATTTTTTGACACCAACAGTTTTGTTGATAAGTTGAAATCGACAAGGAATACAGTGTATCTGCCCATTAGGTTTAGACATAAAATAGCGAGGCTATTAGCTTATATAAAATCAGACATAAGTAGTATGTCCAAGTCTTGTATTATTAACACCTTAACAATTAGTAATAATACTTAATAATTCGTTCTGGCAAAACATCTGGTCGGTGCCTGTCAGTCATACCGAAGGAGATTGGACTGGGAAGATCGAGCGAGCGTGCGAACTAATACTAGAAATGGAGCCACTTATCATCAGCCCCCAAGATATTGCTCGTGCAGTCCGTCCTTTGCCTAACTGGAAATCTCCAGGGCCGGACGGGCTGCACAACTTTTGGATAAAGTGGTTCCAAAGATCGCACGCCCCCTTGGCATCCCAGTTCCAGTCAGCCTTAGAGTCAGGGTCGCTGCCCCAGTTCCTAACGACAGGAATAACCCACCTGCTCTATAAATCAGGTAGTACCGCGGATCCCAGAAATTATAGACCGATCACTTGTCTACCGACGTTCTATAAAGTTCTTACATCCATTTTGAGAGCTAAAATTAATAAACATATAGACAGCAACTCCATCATGTCTGTCTCTCAAAATGGATGTAAGAACGGGTCCCGCGGTACTAAGGAGCTACTTCTCATTGATATGGCCATTAGCCAACAGGTTCGTCGTTCCCGAAAGGATGTGTCGACATGTTGGATAGATTATAAGAAGGCCTATGACTCGGTGCCACATACATGGCTCATGAGGGTGCTGGAATTGTATAAAGTAGATATAACTCTGCGCACCTTCCTGATGACGTGTATGGGGCAATGGAGGACGGTCCTTCGCTATCCAGGATGTCGAAATATCCAGAGGAATAGCGAGCCGATAAGGATCGAGCGAGGCATATTCCAGGGCGACAGTTTGAGTCCGCATTGGTTCTGCTTAGCCTTGAATCCTCTAAGCACGCTGCTGGAAGATTCAGGTCTAGGCTATCGGCTGAGGAGAGGTGGTGAGGTTATATCTCACCTCCTCTACATGGATGACCTAAAACTCTTTGCCCCCAACAATTTGCAACTGATGGAGCTACTGAAAATTACTGAAACTTTCAGTAGCGCCATCAGGATGGAATTTGGTGTGGACAAATGTGCGGTCATGCATGTAAAGCGAGGGGAGATCGTGGAAACCGTGGGAACCCAACTCTCGGATTCCACAAATCTTAGAGCCCTCTCCGCATCCGAAACCTATAAGTATTTGGGTATGTCGGAAGCGCTAGGCATCAATATTACTGACATGAAGCAATCGTTGAAGGAGCGCTTCTTTGGCCGCCTGAAAAAAGTATTTAATAGTCTTTTATCTGGCGGGAACAAGGTGCGCGCCTTCAACGGTTGGGTCATGCCGGTTTTGATGTACTCTTTCGGCATACTCAAATGGACTCAGACCGAACTCGACGCCCTGGATAGGAGGGTCCGTACGCTGCTAACTGCAAATCGAATGCATCACCCACGGCACCCATCGGTAATGAGGTTGTATATCCCGCGAAAGTGTGGAGGTCGAGGCTTTTTAAACGCTAAGAACCTCCACAATCGCGAGATATGCAGTCTCAGGGAATGTTTCCTAAAAACCGACGTGGGGATGCATCGAGATGTAGTCGCGATGGACAAGGGCCTCACACCGCTCTCCTTGGGTAAAGAGAACTGGCGCAAGCCAGTAGTGCTTGACACTAATAAACGCATGGAGGTATGGCAGAGTAAGGAGCTTCACGTGCGCTTCTTTCGGGCCCTACATGGGCCCGATGTAGATCTACTAGTGTCCGTAGCCTGGCTACGTTGTGGTGACCTCTTTGGAGAAACCGAAGGTTTTGTCTGTGCAATTATGGACGAAGTTATGATGACGAACAACTACCGGAGATTTATTGTGAAAGACGGCATGGTTGACATCTGTCGGGCATGCCACCGGCCGGGGGAATCAATCAGGCATATTATCTCTGGGTGTTCTCGTCTAGCTAATGGAGAGTACTTGCATAGATACAACCTTGTAGCTAGGATAATCCATCAACAACTTGCTCTGAAATACAACCTTGTGGAATCGGAGGTGCCGTACTACAGGTATGTGCCCGACCCAGTTCTCGAAAATGGTAATATCACATTGTACTGGGATCGATCCATCATCACTGACAGGACTATTGTTGCCAATAAGCCTGATATAGTGGTGGTGGATCGATCAGAGCGACGTGCAATGATTGTTGACATAACCGTCCCGCATGACGAGAACCTCGTGAAAGCCGAGAAAGATAAACAAATCAAATATCTTGACTTGGCTCGCGAGGTTGTTGACATGTGGGATGTGGACTCAGCGATCATTGTGCCGATAGTCGTGACAGCCAATGGCTTAATAGCCAAGAGCCTCGACCAACACCTGAGGAGGCTCTCGTTGGGCAGCTGGATCAAGGGCTTGATTCAGAAAGCGGTACTTCTGGACACGGCTCGCATTGTCAGGAGGTTCCTCTCTCTGGACCCCTGACCACCGGTAGCTTGGACCCTGTTCCTGATACCGATGGGCTACTATTTTTTATATTTTTAAATGTTTTTATACTTTTTATATTATAATATTTAAAAATATAATTTATATGATTACATTAAAATAAAGGAGTAATAATACTAATAATAAGGTGGCTGACCTAAGTAAGTGTAGCTCAAATGCTATAAATATTTATACAAATTGTACGAAGGAGGTTCCATTTCCCTCAAGCACTATGAGCTCACAGCTTGGTGATAACATTGAAGTGTTGAGATTAACTCCGGATAATCTTTTAAACTAGTTTGTAAGACAACAGAAGGTACCAGAAATAATATTCTTATAGCTAACAACAACAAGGTATCTTCTTGCTATAAATTAAGTAAATATCAAAAAGGAGATCAGCAGAATGCCTTGAAACTATTTCATCAAAATATTCAAGGTATGTCTTCCAAATTATTAGAATTTATTTATTTATTTATTATTTATTTATTTATTTCAAATGTTTTTGGAAAAAACAAAGTTTGACATTGTTTGTTGTACTGAACATTGGTTAAAGGATTACCAAATGCTAATTAATTATGAGAACTATAGTGTGGGCAGTTGTTTTAATCGTAAATCTATGCTGCGTGGAGGTTCTTTAATCTTGATTAAAAATTGTTTAAAATCCAAACAACGAAATGACATAGTGGGTTTATCGATTGAACATTGCATTGAACTGTCCTGTGTTGAGCTCGATAAGCATGTTGTAGTGTGCGTTTACAGACCCCCTAATTATCAGAACTTTTCGTTATTCGAGTCAATAATTGAAGATGTCCTAGCGAAACTTGCATCCAACAACAAAGCCGCAATTATTTGTGGTGATTTTAATATTAATATTTTGGAAAATAATTCAAATAGCAGTAGATTATTAAGCCTTTTCAAATCATTCAATTTATCTAATGTTTTTACTGAATCGACTAGAGTAACTCTAACTTCTGCTACTTGTATCGATAATGTCTTTTGCGATTGTGATTATTTAGATAAAGCTATCGTAAATTATCTGCCGTCTGATCATAGTGGACAAACGGTAACTTTTAAGTTTAAAACACCTTTGCAAAAAGTGCAAATACAATTTAGGCCAATAACAACTAGTAAACTAAAAAGATTCAATAGTACCCTAAATAATAAGTTAAATGATCTGGGCCATAATATGGATATGGATGATGCAAATAAATTGTACGAGGATTTCTTTTCGGTTGTGCACACTCAATTCAATAAAACTTTTGAAAAGAAAAGCAAAATTATTTTCCCTAATTTTATATTTAGTGACTGGGCCGGACTAATACTACTGATAAGTAGGGAAAGACTGTTCGAGCTGTATGGCCTTAAGCCTTACATAAATACAGAAACTTTCAACAAATATGTTGCTACATATTCAAAAATTTTTAGAAATACCTGCAAGATAGCCAAAGCCCTGTACATTAGCAACAAAATCAAATCAGCAGAAAACAAAATAAAAACAGTTTGGAAAATTATAAATAACGAAACTTGTAGGAATAAAAAACGAAACACTGATTACACATTAGATCTTCCCGTGGGGCCATATGTTCTGATTTAGAAGTAGCTCAAGAATTTGTAAATTACTTTACTAATATACCATCAAAAACGACGGAAGCCTTAAATTCCTCACCGGACGTATCACTTGAGTTACTAAAAGCGAACGTTCCAGGCTGCCCGGTTGAGTTTCAATTGAGACATATAAACCCTATGATAGTTATAAAAACTTTTCGACAAATCAAAATCAAATTGACCGAAGATCTATGGGGAATGTCTATCAAAGTTTGTACATCCATAATCGAGACTATATCGCCATACTTAGCTTTAGTGTTTAATTTGTGTGTAGATCAAGGAGTCTTCCCAGATTTAATGAAATATAGTAAGGTTATTCCACTTTTTAAATCTGGGGACTGCAAAGACACCAATAATTATAGACCAGTATCCGTGCTGCCGGTTTTCAGCAAAGTATTCGAAAAGGTAATGCTCAATCAAATGCTTAATCATTTTAACAACAACAAAATCTTGCACGATCAGCAATATGGCTTCACCAAAGGACGTTGTACGACTGACGCCGGTGTCACTTCATTAAAACACATATTTACAGCGTGGGAGGAAGCCCAAGATGCCATAGGAATCTTTTGTGACCTCTCCAAGGCATTTAATTGCGTTAATCACAAAACCTTACTCTTGAAACTTGAGCATTATGGACTAGGTAAACTTACGCTCAGTTTAGTAAAATCTTATTTACATGATAGACTGCAAAAAGTTCAAATAAATGGTGTCAATTCACTTGGTTTACAAGTAAGAATGGGTGTTCCACAAGGCTCGATATTAGGTCCTTTCCTCTTTTTAGTATACATAAATGACCTGCCCCATTTATTAAAAAACCAACCACAAATGGTGTTATTTGCTGACGATACTTCCTTAATTTTTAAGATAAATAGACGTGCATCAAATCTTGACGACGTAAATAACGCCCTACTGCAAGTGCAAAATTGGTTCACTGCTAATAATTTAGTATTAAATGGGAAAAAATTAAATGCATAAGATTTGCTTTACCGAATGTTAAAAGTAGTGATTGTGACATAGTATTGAATAAAGAGAAACTAGAATTCGTCGATAAAACTGTGTTCCTGGGGATAACGCTCGACTCAAGGATGCAATGGGGTCCTCATATAACATCTCTTGCAAGACGGCTAAGTTCAGCAGCATATGCTGTAAGAACAATCCGTCAATTTACTAATGTAGATACCGCGAGACTGGTCTATTTCAGTTATTTTCATAGTATCATGTCTTACGGTATTTTACTATAGGGACGGGCTGCAGATATTGAGTCCATTTTTATTCTGCAGAAAAGAGCCATCAGAGCAATATATGGCCTACGCAGGCGCGATTCTCTAAGGGAACTGTTTAAAAATATTAATATCATGACGGTACCTTGTCAATATATCTATGAAAACATCATGTACGTAAGGATAAATTTAAATCTTTTCAGTAAAAGAGGTGAAAGACGCCTATAGAACCAGAAATAGGGACCAATTAGTTCAACCAGGTTTCAGACTGGCTAAAGTAGACTCTTCCTTCATGGGGTACTGTTTAAAATGTTATAATAAAATACCTCCCCACATACTCCAACTCAATGAAACGAATTCAAATCTTGCATAAAACGCACACTATGCAGCCAAGCATATTATAAGTTGGGGGATTACATCGCTGACAAAAATGCTTGGCTAAACGCTGGTCCTGCTCCACAGGACGCATAAATAAATTGATTGGCATTTGAAAATACTTCACACACGCCTACCCAACCTACATACTGTTGGACCTGCTGAAGATTCTAAAATACTATGTTTGCATTATATAAATTCAATCTCCTAGTATTGTATAATTGCATAGAACGTATGTGAGTACTATGTTACATACTATAAAGCTACCATTTACTGGGTACGTCTTTCATTGACCTGAATGTGCTTTGGCGGATGAGAGTATGTCATGCTCACTCTAATGTCTCGCTGATGGTGGCACGTGTTGGATCATTTAGCTCCCTTCAAAATGGTTGAGCTGAATGGTGCTAATCTATGCGTCATGTTCGTGAACGGGCGCCGTCAGTAGGGACTGGTCAACTCTTTGCTGCCATGGCTTATTTTGATTTAAATTAATATTTGAATTGTTTTTTTTTTATCTTTTCATTACGGACGCTTTTAACGTTCTGCATCGTTCTCACATGCATAATTTTGAACATGAATGATGTAACCAATACTTTGTAACAATATTATTATGATTTAAAAGAGTGTCCATGGAGTTTCTTGCCCGTTCTTCTCCATAGGTACCTACTACGCTTTGGAATGGGCAACTAGCTTCATCTTTTTGACTGACCGACCTTGACAATTCAAAAGTGCCTGTAATTGGTTTATTTGAAATAAATAGTTTGAGTTTGAGTTTGAGTTTGATCCTCGTGCGATACGAATGGCCATCTTTCGCTGCAGTCTATTGACTTTAGTCCTGCTACGTCTGACGCCTGACAGTCTACCTGACCAAACAGGCGCCCCGTAAAGGACCATCGATCGCACGACACCCGCGTAGAGGCGGCGAACTTCCTCCCGAGGTCCCCCGAGATTGGGCAGCAGTCTATGCAAAGCACCCACTGCCTTTTCGATCCAAGTTATCTGTACCTAGTGACGTGCCGGTGGCAATATTGCAAAAAAATAAGTAAAATAAAATAAATAAATTGCCACTGCCGACAATATTCCCAGCAACCAACCAGCCAACTTTTTAGAATTCCTTACTCAAATGTTCCAACGGTACTGCCAATATTGCCATTAAAACTGGCATGTGAATGAGATTCTGGGTTTCAGTCAAATTGGATTAAATTTAGATGTAGTATAGATAGACTGAAATCCAGAATCGCAAACAAAATGGCAATATTACCAAATTTGCTACTTGAAATATTTAATTCAGCATAAGCAATATTTTTATTATCACTACCCTTTTTTTTTGGTTTCGCGGTGGAAATCGTCATGGACTTCCTCCATCGTGGGGAGGGGTATGCCGGACTCTTACCAGGTAAAACCACCGCGGTGTTCCACCTCTGCCTATGGCCGGGGGTGCGGGATTCGCATAAGCATTCACCGCTCCCTCGACAGGCCTTGACCCGCTGTTCCTAAGCGGGTCCCACCTCCCCGTGCGGCCATTCCCACAATGGTCGCACCCACTCTCGAGTGGCGCGCGTGGATCATTGTGGCGCCAACTCGGGCCTGTCTGGTCGAACAACGGACGCCCCTAATCCGCCGCCCGCAGGCCACCTCTCATTGAGGTCGCAGATCGTTTTGCACCCTTCTCGGGCGCCCGGTGCGTCGCCTGTGGGAGGGGAGAGAGAATGGGGCTTCTCTCTCCCACTCGGCTGCCTCCTTTGCAGACATGACATCCTCGCAATAGGAGGCAACCCCGTCCCATGCGCTCCCGCTCTCGACTATCGATTGAACGACGGCCGGGAGCGAGCCGCCCGCCTATTGCCACGATGAGGTCACGACGCAGCCCTGCCCAAGCTGGGCACTCCTCCAACGTGTGCTGCGCCGTATCCTGCAGGCAAGCTTCAGTGGTGACACACCGGTGTCTGCTCCCGACCTATGCGACACAGGTACTTCCCAAAGCAACCGTGGCCAGAGAGTATTTGCGTCACCCGGAACCTGAGGGCGCTATGGCGCCTCTCGATCCACGCCTCCATGACGGGTCTTACCGCCGCTATAACGGCGTGCTCCGCAGTGGGTTGCGCAAGTCGCGAAATATTTTACCTGTGTACCACATTTCGTATGATTATAAACATCTGCCGACCTATTCTGTAAAATCGCACCGAGAAAACAGGTGAAGTGAGTTGTCAATTGTTTCAATCCTTAGTATCAGCCGATCGATTCTATAAAAATCTCACCGTGAAAAGTTAGGTGAAGTGAGCTGTCAATAGTGTCAATTCCTAGCATTAGTTGGACTGACAGTTCACTCCACGCTCACTTCACCTAAGTTTTCACGGTGAGATGGTTAAAGAATTGCACCGCAGGAGGTGGAATGACAGCTCACTTTAGGCTCACTTCACCTAAATTTTCACGGTGAGATTTTTACAGAATACACCGGCTGATTCCGACAACTCCATTCTGTCAATTTCTTTCGCTTCTAAATAAATCAAAATAAAATCTAAGACATAAAATTCAACATTTACTTACTTTACCAAGTTTCTTTGGAGATCGTTTTCTTACTATTTTTTTTTTATAGCTGTTCGTGATTTATTTTTCCGTTTCATTCGCTTATTACCCATTGTTGCTCAACAATAAAGTCACGTGATCGCGCGGAAAGCACTAAAATACTCGTAGATCCTCGTTTAAGAGCACCGATGCGCGACTAAGGGTAGGCCCGCGAGTGGTTGACTTCACGCATTTCGTGGATATTTGGACTATTTCAGACATATTAATTATTTTAATCATTTTATCGAGACAAACTCAGCGAATAGTGCTAAAAAATCTTACTGCCTATTCATTTATGTAAAAAAATAAGAAAAAAACCTTTGTTTTGTAGCTATGAGATTGATTAAACATTACGAAAAGGGGTAACTTTGGGATTTTTTTCTATCCAACAAAGAAATCAATATAACAAAAAAAAAAATCTGTTAAGTTAATCTAATCGTGTTATTAAAAGCGACTACATGTCCACCAGATCCTTAAATATGATATCTTTTTTTCAGACTTTTATAATACTATTTTTTATGTTTCCTGGATTCAAAAAACTAGTAAGCGCGGTCTCCGTCGGATTTCGGAACATACTGCCTTAAGTACAATTTTGTAGAATTGTAGAGTGTAAAATTTTGTGGTACAGGGGCCTAGGGGCCTTAGAGCTTGTCGTAATATTAACATGTTGTTTTAAATGTCCCAAGATACGGATGAAATTATATGTTTTAATTACAGATAAAAGTTTATACGGAAAGTTCCGCCACCCCGGTGGAAATTTACTACGGTGTACCATATGCGACGCCCCCAAAAGGCCGATACAGATTTTCGGTATGTCTTTTTACTATTTTAAGCGTTCCGTACCCAAAACAAAAATCCAGACTACTCGGTGCGCAAGTACGACTCGACTGGTTGCCGCTTTTTAGGGTTCCGTACGTCAAAATTAAAAAACGGAACTGTTAAAATGTCACTTAGTCATCCGTCTGTCTGTCAAGACTCTTTTTTCAGGAACGCGTGGAGGTATCCAGAACAGTTGAAATTAATATCAAATACTAATTTAACGCAATAAAAAAATACGCAAATAAATCAAAACCTATAGGCTACTTTCAGTTGACCTAGATTCTAGGTAATTTTATGATTCTAGGTCCTAGAATCTTAAAGTTTGGCAAGAAGCAATGTCTTACAGCAAAAGAAAAATTCAGTAAAGTATGCATTTATAACATTAGTATGGATTTTTGTTATAGGCTCCAGAACGACACACGGGTTGGAGGCGAACATTTTTTGCCCATCGAATACCTCCACATTGTCCTCACATCGGAGATGGTAGTAACGATAACTACAATGAAGATTGTCTATATCTAAATATATGGACACCTAGGGTAAGGTTTTTTTTTTATTATCTGCGCTTCCAACATTATTGTGTTAAGTTACATTTTCCTTTTACCCGACTACGTTGAGGCCAAAGGTGCTTTGTTGAACCTGTGGGGTAATTGCGTATGCCCAGGTTCGCGCGTATTTTTCCACGGCTATTTTTTTGGCGCACTTTATTTTCAACGCTGTGCTAAGCGCCGAGAGTTGAAAATCCAACAGTGTTATTTGACTCGCTGGGATTCGCTCTGTTGGATTTTCAATGCTCGGCTCAACACCAAGAAATGAAAATACAATGCGCAATAAAATCCCGCCGCGATATTTTTTACATTCGTGCGGACGTGGGCTAACACACGTACCACAACCACACCACAACGACAACACAGGCGCTAATTTGTATGAAAATGAATATTTTCTTCACACGGACCACATTGTGCCGTCGACATCAACCGTGTGGGCGATACCAACCACATCAAGGCCACGTCGCAGGCACAATGCAACCACCAGCGAGACCGCGCACTAGCAGCCGGCCACAACGTTGTCTCATTTTTGTTTGATAACCAACGAGAAATGTCAACGCAGTGTTTCAGAATCATGTGCTGAATCCATGGTAACAGGTTGCGCGTCGATGTCCCTGCCACCCTGTATTATTCGTAGATTAAGTATTCAAATGTTGTTAATCCTACCAATTTGTAACCTTGTTCTAGGTAGCGTTCCGATGGTAAAACTGTACCAGTGGTTGTTATATTATTTAGCGAATCTTGGATAAGGGGTGGTGTACCTTTACCTTGCCAAGAGTTAGCCGCTGAAGGAGTAGTAGTAGTCACAGTGATGTATCGCTTACACTTGCTTGCCTTTTTCACACTTCGTTCTTTATCGGCTCGCGGTAATCTTGCACTGTTGGATCAGTACCTCGCACTCCTATGGGTGCGTGACAATATTGCCGCATTTGGTGGGGACCCTACTGCAATTACGTTGCTTGGTCATTCTGCTGGTGCTGACAGTGTACTGCATCATATTACATCGCCTCGATCAATCGGTAAGTTACTATATGTCACTTTATTTGTTTAAGTATGTTTTTCTTTCATTTTTATTTTTGTATATTTGCACCTTCTTTTTATATGTACATAATATATGATTGTAATTTGTCATCATTTAATTGTGCTTTAGTGTACACATATTGTGCTATCTCTTTTGTGCCCACTGAATAAATGTTTTATCTGTCTATCTTTATGCCATTATTTTGATTTCACTGACAATATCACAAGTTTCTTGATATAAGTACATAGGGACTTTTTTTTTTTTTTTTGAGGATGGGAAATCATCAAATGACCCCTCCTGCTCCGGGTGGAGCAGAAGGGAGTGTCAGACTCTTACTGACTAAAACCCACCCGTGTTCCTTCCTTAGCCCTTTATGTACCAGGGCAGCGGTAACCCTTTCGGACGATCCCGCTACCCCGGCAGGAAGTACATAGGGACTTAGGTAAACTTTCATTTATTTAAGATTTTCATCGACAGGTTTATTTCAAAGGGCACTTATAATGTCTCCTGTTGATATCTGGAAAGCAATAGATGAACAAAAGGTTGTTGAAGCCTCTGAAGTTGAACGAATATCTCGTGAAATTGCAAGTTTGCTCGGCTGTAACAGTGACACAGATCATGAAATTCTACATTGTATGCGAGAACGCCCTTTGTCGGAAATTACGTCATTATATTCGGTAATACTCAAGGTTATGTGGAATTTATAGATGTAACAATTAAAACTTGACATGTAATGAAACCTACTTTTGCAGAACAACACCTGGAGCGGAGTTATGCAACCGATATCTGATGTTTTTTTACCCGATTCTGAACAGTTCTTACCAAATTCATTGCTGGTAGCTTTGTCCACATCTACGCAACCTAATAATATGCAAATCGACGTAATCCTAGGAGCTAACGACCTTGAAGCTTTAAATGACAACGGTAGGTAACTAACTGTATAATAAAATTAACTTCTATAATTATATATAACTATAGGGTAGTCGCCTGGGTAAAAAAAAAATATATATATATATATATTTAGTCCGTCAGTTAGATTATCGAAAAATAATGGACACGTATTTTTTCTTTTGTCAATCAAACAAAAAATTACGTCGTGACGTCACTTGCTTGCAAAACTGTCGCAAGCAAGTGACGTCATGCGGAAATTTAACGGGTGATATCTTCATCATTTTTTTATATAATTAACAAAAGAAAAAAAAGATTTATCGACTTCAGAAAAAAGCAGAGTACTACTGTAATAAAAACCAAACCAAAAAACACTTCTGCAATAAAAAGTGAAAATTCAAAAGTAAAAATAAAGCACTACTGCACTAAAAAGCAAAAAATAAACTGAACTAGATATTTAATCCAAAAGAATGCTCAGAAAAGTATTATAATGGATGTCTAATTTTTTACACTATATTCGTTTTTCAAATCAATGCTAGCTATTAACTTAAATAAATAAAATACTATTATAATTATGGGCTAAGTACCTACTCATCTACTACTCAATATAGTACCTCCTCCTTTTTGTGAAGTCGGTAAAAATACCTACGGGTTCAATATTTTTTGATAATTTAACTGACAGACTAATTAGATTTTTTTAGGAAAATAGCCTATTCTTAACTAGTTTACAAGATTAATTGCGTTATTTACGTTTGATAGCTAGCGGATTGTATTTGATAGTGGACTGTAGAAATGAAACGATAGAAACACGTATAGCAATATTATAAATTTATATTAGAAAATTAAGACAAAGACCTGACAACCGCTCAGACGTAACAACAGCAACGAACCAAACAAAAAGAACATAAAAAACTATATTTAAAAAACATGACATTTATAGTACAAAAACGGTCGCACCACAGCCAGTCGCCAACAACGTTGTTGACCAGACAAATTTTTCGAATATATGTAGCAATGGATTAGGTATCAATATCTTTCAAAATGATAAATAACGCAATGAATGTTGTTGAACTGTCAAAATGAAAGCCATTGCTACTGATAGTGTGTTACGCAATTACCCCGCTGTATTAGGTTTCTGTTTGTAAACATCGTTTAGAGAACTTCTTCGATAACTCTGATTGAAGTGATTGATGTTCGATTCGGCACGGAAACGTATCGATTGGTTATGAATACCTCTAAAAATTTCAAGCGCCCTGGGATGGGACAACTTAACTACTGGTTTTCTAAAGTATATAAGAAGGGAAGTTGTTCCGATTATAACACATCTCGCTAATTTATGTTTTAGAACAGGCTTAATTTCCTGCACCGCTTAAACAGTCCATTATTACACCTGTACGTAAGCGCGCAAACAGAGACGATGTCAATAATTATAGACCCATATCCGTTTTACCCACTATTTCAAAAATAATAGAGAAGCTTATAAATAACAGACTACTTAAATATTTAAATAAATTTGACCTACTGTCACACTCTCAGTATGGATTCCGACAAGGTTTATCTACTGAGGATGCAGTAACTGCTCTTACAACTCAAGTACTTGACAGTCTTGACAATGGAAATAAATGTATTACAGTATTCTTAGATCTGAAAAAAGCTTTTGACACCGTCTCTGTTCCGATCCTGGTGAACAAATTAGAACAAGAATTCGGAATAAGAGGTATCCCACTGGACCTCCTTCGTAACCATCTTTCTTAAGCAATACCTCTAAAAGCTATTCATTTCCTGAATTCCCAGCAGATCATTAGCAATTCCTCTAATTTTCGTAAAATTTTATTTGATATTTGGTTTAAATATTGCCGCATGAAAAAAATATAAACCGTAATTTTATCGGTAAATTTTTCATTACAGTTTTTATTAATCAAATTGGTTTTTTATTTTTTATTTCTACAGTTTAAATGTTATTTCATTGTGATATGAATTGCACACAGATCATATTATGAATTGTCAGTTTGTGACCATTTTACGATTTTTAATATGATTCATATTGTTATCCTATTATGATTCTACCAAAGTAGCCTTTTTAGGCCCCCAGATAGAAAACAGAGAGTAAGAGTTAGTGATTGTACTAGCGAAGACGCACAGGTATCATACGGCGTGCCCCAAGGAAGCGTACTAGGTCCAACATTATTTTTGACCTATATTAATGACCTCTGTAATTTGACAAATTTTCGCTTATGCCGATGATACAGCCGTTGTATTTTCTGGGAAGTCCTGGAAAGAGGTCAAAGTCTATGCTGAGATGGGTATGACTGTAATAGCTAAATGGTTAAAATACAATTTACTTACATTGCACACCTCAAAAACCGACTTTATATATTTTAGTATTAATAACCGTACCCAGCCTGATGAACAATTTAAATTAAAAATTCATCAATGTGACAATATTAATAACCTGTATTGTAAATGTCCAACAATAGATAAAGTAACTTATACGAAATATTTAGGAGTGGTTGTTGACCAAAGTCTATCTTGGTACCTACATCTCGAACAAGTTACAAGCAGAGTTAGAAAGCTTAGCTGGTTATTTAATTCTTTGCGACATGTTGTCCCAAAATCTTTGTATACTCGCCACAATTCACCAAGAAATCTTCTGAATGACAGAGTACAGTCAGTTTTGACCTATTGCGTCCCTGTTTGGGGAGGGGCTAGTAAATCAAAATTCATAGATGTTGAGCGTGCACAACGCGCTTTAATAAAAATCATGTATTTTAAGAAATTAAGATTCCCCACAGGTGAATTATATCAGATCAGTGATCTGCTCTCTGTGAGAAAATTGTATATTATGCAGACCATCTTGAAAACGCACAAATCTTTACCGTTGGACTCCTCCAAATTAACAAAAAGACGAAAGGACAATATTATGCAAATTCCCCAATCACGAACTCGTTTTGCTGGATTAAAATTACAAAAACGTTCTGCCTAATTATATAATAGGATAAATAGGGAAATAAACATATATACGAAACAATACTACGACTGCAAAAAAACTTTAATTAATTGGTTAAAACTTTTAAACTATGATGAAACAGAAGCACTGTTAACACTTGTATCATAAGTTCATGACGCATGGTTTCTGTCCACTCGAACTGATGCATGCAATGGAGTGCAACAGTTTAGGTGATGAGGGGATAGCGGAAGTGTGGTGACACGTCCACACCTCTCATCTCATGTTGGCACTCATATTATACTCACACACAAATTTGCACTCACACTCTCGCACATATACTCACACACTCCCACATATTCTCACATACTCACACATATACCAATTACTCACCCTCACACATACTCACACAGATATACTCACACACTCACACAAATAGTGTATTTTGTATTTTCTATTAATTTTTATTTTATTGTTATCCAAGTAGCATACTGTATGGAAGAGCGGAGTCTCCCAATACAGGCATTACTTGCTTAAAGGGAGGCTCCAATCACTAGACTAATTTATGTTGGAGAAATAAATAATTTTGATTTTTTTTAATTGAATTTGACCTATTGTAGCGAAATAAAAACAGATCTTCACTTGTACACGTTTAATTTAGTAAAATAAAAAAAATTTAAACAAAACTTAATGAAGGACACAGCACGGTATCTAATACTTGAAAGGGTTACGCTATAATTCTGACGCGATGTCCTTGGTGTTAGAGCCCTATAATAAATTTCACTATTACGCGTCGGTCACGATCCGTTTGCAAACGTTCCTATAACTCCCGCAATAAATAAATATCTGGTAACCCTAAATGGGTAACTTCGCACCAAGTCAGTCTGTTAACAGGTAGCGAGGCAACAATTTATTGACTGTTTTAAATAAAATGAGACAATATTAACTACTACAAATTAAAACAGCTACTAAATATACGCAAATCCGGTCCTAGAATCCAGGCGGGCAGTCGAAAGGCTCCTCGCTGGCTGGTATCAGAATCCACCAGCGTTGGGTTCGAATCCCAACAGGAAGCTTGTAGTCGTCTGGTCCCAGGCTAGCGGTGGGGCGAATTCAAGATCCGCCTACAGTCTTCGGACAAATCTACAGAAAATAACGAAAAATGATAATCCGAGACGCAGGCAGAATCTTTTATAAAAAAAGTGATGAAGAAAAGTTAAATTACATACCAAGTCTGAATGAAGAAACCTGACTCGCCTCGAGGCAAGTTTTAAATGCTGTATAGTTCGTATAATTTCGGGAACACTGCCTATTACAAAAAAACGATCAGAACTTTTGAATAATCAATAGGAACGCAAACATACCCTTTGATCCAGTCGATCAACGAACGAACTCGGTCGTTCAAATCGTTATATCGATACCTTTAATATCGTGGCAAATTATTACATGGTCAAGCGGAAAAAAATAATATCATAGACTTGCGTCCTGTGTCCAAAAAAAAATTCCAATGAAAAATCTCGATAAGAGAAAAGACATGGCACTTTTTGATTCAAAATTAAAAAAAAACAATATCAAGAAAATAACCTTTCTGATTAAAAATAAGGTTGGATTTGTTACAAAAGAAGGTCGTTCGTGATAATAATATAATGTAGCATTTGCCAATGCTGCACTATGCAGGTCAGGGTCTTTATATCAATTGTTCAGAGTTATTCATAATTATGAGTACCCCTGTTCGGGTTTTCAGTTTGTCTGAACTACAAACATACATGAGGTACAAAAATAATATATCTGCTTGAAAATCCCTTCTCTGCCGTCGAATTAAACACAAATGTAATGTATTAACAAGGTCAATTTTATATTCCAGGAGTCAAATTCGAAGAATTAACTAAACAAAGCAAACTGTACGCATCTGAGATCGCGAATCATAAGATTATACCTGAAAGCCTTCAGCTATTTTCTTTGAACAGATCGGAAACTTTACCTATGGTAAAATTAATGTTTTGTTAAGCTAAGGGGAAAGCGCCAGGGTGACCCCTTTGATTGATATTCATGAAATAGTCATTCAATAGGGTTATATGAACTTAAGGAGTTGTATTGATGATTTTAATTCTGTAAATACATAGATCATATAAGTTCTTGATACGGTCGCAAATCATATTTTGTTTAACATCCTACAACCTGACACTGATCTGCAAATTGGAAAAAAGCGTAAGAAAATTTGAATTTCACGGGCTACCCTGGTGCTCCCCCTTAATGAAGACAATTATAGGTAGGTAACCTACATAATGTTCCTAATACATAATGGAGACTGCTAATTGCAACATGATTCACAGTTGACGGAAGCAGTACGTTGGGAATATTGGAAAGATAAAACAAGAAATTCGAAAGACGTTCTTGATAATATAGAGGCCCTTGGCCGAGTGGAATCGAGTGCAAAATGGAACGCGGGAATCGCACTGATGGCAGCACGCCTGGCAAAGAGGGTGGCCCGCTTGTATGTCTATAGATACTCACAACCTGCAGGAGTTGACCTAGAGGGACGGCAGTATAATTTTACAGGTTTATTATCATTTATAATTAGCAAGGAGAATCCTGTGCCTATAGGAATTTCAGGGGACATTCTGTACTAACACAAGATTCTCCTCTAGCACGAGAGACGTTATTTTTTTGCACTCTAATTATTAGGTAAATTAGTAGTTCGCACCACCCAGTAAATGTTACACAAAATGTACCAAATTATTTATACTTATCGAAACCACCTCTTCCTGGGACGGTCTCGGCGGCGCCGTCCATCTTCAGGCACCCTCTGATTCCAGGTGGCGCGGGAAAAGAGTTCCTGAAAGGACTTGGGGCAGACCTTTGCCCAGCAGTGGGACAGCACAGGCAAAACAAAAAGAAGACTAAATTAAAGGGGGTCCAACTCTCTCGGACTCCACGTACCTATTATTTTTATGGTACTTAATTTGTTTTATTTTGGCAGGGGCTACCCACGGGTCCGATTTGGTATCTCTGTTAGGAGATGCTTTAATGCTCCAAGTAGCTCGTCGACCAGCCACTCAAGACGAGAAACGAGTATCGTTACTTTTAAGAAGGCACATAATCAACTTCATTAAATTTGGGTTTGTTACATGTTCTAAAATACAAACTTAAGTTTAATAACATAGTTTAGCTAGTAGGTACTTAATACTCGTATAGCATCACAAAAGTACCGGAAGTGCAGCATATTTGGAACAGCAGTTTGTTTTTTGGTAATAAATGGAAACGGGTTAGCCCAATAAAAACGCATTAAATTATTGGAAAATTATTCAACTTTAATAATACATATATATATCACCGCCGTATCTCTACGTTGACGTCGTGGTGGGGCTTGCGCGCTCCGAACTCTAGGCCTGTGCCGGAAGAACTTACTTTGTCGAAACAGGTCTAGGGTGAGGAGCCAGACCAAGAGTCATGCAGAAACCCGCAGGGCAGCATGTGGCAAGCTGTTGGACAATAGCGACCCCACGGACCCTATCTCCCGGAAGAAATCTTGTTCCTCACCTCTTGCTTGCCTTTATTAGCCGGCTGGAGTGAACAATGGCGAAGAACAGAGCTCCCACCTCTTTCTTGCCTTTATTGGCCGGTTTGACTGGACAATCGCAAGAGCAAACGTGCTCGGGGGAAGGAAGTATTCCAGTAAGATGCTGGTAGGGATCTTGACCGTACGGGACCGTACCTACTTCCGGGATTATCCTGATAGCCGTGGAATACTAACCTCTCCTCATAAGCACCTCAGGACATGTTGCCCCCTTGTCGCTACGACACTAAGTGCTACCGACCGTTTTCGGGGGCCCATTATTGAGTGCGCAAGTCACCTCCTGCCATTTTATCTGTGAAATGTATATAAAACAGTGGTCAGGCAGGGGCTATAGACTTTCCATAGTCCTAAATAACCGGTTTAGCCTCCCAAACTCATAATCCAATATATCTTTGTTTCCATGTCCTGCAATAGTCCTACACCAACCGGTGGTTGTGCTTGGGTGCACTTGCATAGTACGAACAGTGATAGGTAATCGTCGGTTGGTGTCTCAATTCATTAAGAACGTGTAACGGGCCTCTGCGAATTAGCTTCAGCTCCTCGTACGTCTTCCAAAGGTCCAGGACCCCAGGGTCTCGAGAAATATCAAAAGACATATCAATAAACAGTTAAATAAATAAAAAACTCTGTCGAATTGAAAGCTTCCTCCTTTTTCAAGACGGTTAAAAAATCCTCTCAAAATAAAAAAATAACAAAATGGTGATTTGACTTAGACCAGCAGGTAATTTGGAATACCTATTAGATTAATCTTTTTTATTTGAATACCGAATTTAATGGCTCTCATTTCTATTGTTAATGGTAGCTGACACTTTTTAATGGATATACCTAGGTTTCCAAATGTATAAAGTTTTGTTAGAAGCTGACGAAAAAAAAAAGGCCCAAATTGGTAGCACAGTCGATCACACGTCAGTGGTAACATTTTGACCTTGAGCTGACCTAGCTTCGTAGTTACATACGAAGTTTCAATAGAGGACAGCTAATTACCCTACTGTAAATACTGGTTTTGTTACCAATTACGTGCATTCGACTATACTTACAGAAGTTACTTTATTTATTTATTTTATTATTTATGTACACACAGTTAACCTACTACTTTCTTACCTGTATGGCCCAGTCTTATTATGAATGATAGCAAGTACAGCTATACCTACAATGTTAACATGGTTGCATTAAAACAGATCACCTGGTGAAGAGGGCGTGTGGCAACGATACAGGACGGGTGACCCCAAAATATATGACATCCGCGATGCAAGAAGTGCCAATACTAACTATCACAGCGCTGACAGAGACGTCAAATTTTGGCTTCAATATTTGCCACAACTTTACAATCTTCTAAATTCTGCCGAAAAAACAGGAAAACTAACAGATAACAAAGGTAGGTTTGGTAAATTGCCCTCAAATATACACCTAATTTTGACAAAATTATGGTGAGCAAGAACTTTAGGGGTGTGTGATGCAAGTTAACGAGTAAGCACGAGTGCAAGAAAAGACGAAAAGAAGGAAGTGTGTGGAAACGCTGCGCAGTGCATCACACCTCACCTACTCAGCTATCAAGTTTTCCTGCGGAATATGCTTTCTGAAAAACCTTCTCTACCACTACTGATGCATCACGAGTAGATATTATCTATTACGACTCACGACGGGACACGTCAGCCTTAACATTATGCTGCGGGAAAATTTCGTAACTCACAATGACTTCCATTTTGACATTTCAACAACATTTATTGTGTTATTTACTTTGTTGAGCAGACGAATTTTTCAAACTTGTAGAGTCATTTTTATAGACTAAAACTTGTACAACGAAGTCAAAGTCAAAGCTTTTTTAGGGTTCCGTAGTCAACAAGGAACCCTAAAAACTGTCTGTCTGTCTGTCTGTCCGCGGTTTAGCTCAAAAACTATTGGTACTAGAAAGTTGTAATTTGGCATGAGTATACAAGTTAATGACGCCAAAAAAGTGGAAAATAAAATTTTTAATCCATCAACCTTGAACCTTAATGTTTTAAATATAAAATTTAAAATCTATTAAATAAATTTGACAGATTGTAGTAGCTTGATGTGCTGCGTCTGTACTATGACACCAAAGCGGTAGAACCATCAATTATAAGCAGCTACATAAGTTTGAAATAAATGTAAATATATCTAAGTATGTAGGTACCTATTATTAAACTTTTGTGCCATGACTGTAATTCTGTAAGTGTGACTGTAATATTTAAAAAAAAAGTTAAGTGCGATTTTCCGCTAAGATTAGATATGAGTTTAAGTATATTTGTGTTCTATGTTTTGTTCATACCATGTCTCGTGCAAGGTTACTAATTCTCGCAAATAAAAGAATGGAAAACATGTTCTTAAAACTATTTCAATCAGTTATTATACACAATATTTAAATTCGGTGAAATAAAACAATGACGCCGATTCCCTTGTTCACAAACTAAACTAAATTTTAGTTCAGTGCATCTTTTTCTTTCTATTTCATTAAGAAAAGAACAGAAGATAAATATTAGTTTAGTTCTGTCCAATTAAGATACTCCATAAACAGTTTGGACGTGATTAAAAACATGGCTACTAAAAATACGTCAATTTACGTCTGGCGCTGACTAATTTGACAGGACTAAACTAATAATATTTATCTTCTGTCCTTTTCTTAATGAAATAGAAAGAAAAAGATGCACTGACTTAAATTTTATTTTAGTTTGTCAACAAGGTAATCAGCGCCAATGGTAAACATTTTTTTAATACTCATCATGATCATTTCAGCCGAAAGACGTCCATTGCTGGACATAGGCCTCCCCCAAGCACCGCTACTTCCTGCGGCCTTCACAAGATTGTCGGTCCACCTTTTTTTTTTTTTTTGGGTGGGAAATCATCAAATGACCTCTCCCGCTCTGGGCTGAGCGGAAGAGCGTGTCAGACTTTTACTGACTAAAACCCACCCGTGTTCCTTCAGTTGCCTATGCCAGGGGCCACGGTATCTCTTTAGAACAACCCGCGGCCATCGTCGGTCCACCTTGAGGCCTTCCAACGCTATGTCTTCCGGTACGCGGTTGCCACTCCAAAACCTTTCGGCCCCATCGGCCATCTGTTCTGCGAACAATGTACCCTGCCCACTGTCACTTAAGTTCGGCAATTCTTCGGGCTACGTCTATGACTTTACGCCTTCTAATAAGGCCCATTGCGAGCGACCACGTTTCAGTGCCATAGGTCGTTTCACTGGCAACACGCACTGGTCAAAGACTTTCGTCTTGAGACACGGGTATGTGGGACGAGAAGATATTGCGTAGCTTCCCAAACGCTGCCCAGCCGCGTCGGATTCTACGATTGACCTCTTTCTCGAAGGTGGACCTACCCAACTGGACAGTTTGTCCTAGGTAAACATACTCGCCCACGACTTCGAGTGTTGTGTCTCCGATCATGACAGCGGGTGTCACAGTGTTGCATTTGACGTAACCTTCGTTTTGTCCATTTTCATTCTAAGACCCACTCTTTCGGAGGCTCTACTGAGGTCACCGAGTATTGTACTGAGGCCCTCCATAGTCTCAGCCATGACTACCATATCTCGGGCAAACTGAAGGTGAGTTCTCGCCATTAATGTTAATGCCAGCCCCTTTCCAGTCTAGGACCTTGAAGACATCCTTCAGTGCAGCGGTGAACAGTTTCGGAGAGATAACATCTCCCTGTGTCACACTTCGCGGCAGAAGCATAGGTTTCGAGGTCTAATCCTGTAGTCGGACTGACATAGTGGCGTTTTGTACAGACACTTCCGCTTCTCGCACTTCAGCAACTTCTTAATACTATTTTCAATTATTTTATTAATACTACTTCAAAGGTCGAACCAGAACATCTTCCAATTCTATACCTGGAGGGCGTCTCGCATTTGGTTTATACTGCCCGTAGGTTAAAAACCACAATACGAACATTACGTGTGAACAACATCCTACTGTCCTCTTTCCAATATTGCATGTGCAATAGTAGTGGCAAAAGACACAAACGTAATGGGTTTTCGCAGTAACGTACCGGGTATTAAATTCTTCCACGAAAAACGACATTTTCTCCTGGCTCCCGATAGTTTTAGATAACTAACCTGTAGTAAAAAAAAAATGTAAACAACTGAATTGAAAACCTCCTGCTTTTTTTGAAGTCGGTTATAAATGTCTCTAGAATGACTCACCAGACTTAACCACATGTACTCAAATGATATATTTAAATTTTTGTTTAGGTCAAATACATACATACGAGAAATCTGATTTTTTAACTTATATATAGCCGCTACAATGATGTCCCAAACAGATTAAAAACGTTTTTTTTTTACTTTCGGTTTTGGGCCCAAAATGAATGGTCGCCTTTGAAATATATTTACAACTGACAAACATAATCACAGATTAAAAATGCTGTGCATTTTTGTGGATAAATCTGTGCGGTAAGAAATAGTTAGTTATTATTTCTTACCGCACAGATTTATCCACATATCTTGCATTATATGGAATAATAAGCCTTTTGAGTTAGTTACAATTTCCACTTTATTCATAAACATTATCGCCTGTTTAGCCATACATTTTTGACGTTTGAACGACGCTTAACTTTAATCGTCGTTTATAATGTGTGTTTATTAAAGTGAAAGTGCCTATTATTATTAGCCTACCTGCAGATGTGATTATGTGTTGACGTAATTTTATCAATAATAACCGTACGTCTTGTTTTAGGTGAAAATCGACTTCGGGGTGGTGTGTTTGCGATGTGTGGAATCACAATAGTACTCCTGTTACTCCTGTTTGTATGTGCTATAATATTGCACAGGCAAAAGTCGCGGCGATTTACTGTTGATGATGAAAATCATCACTAGTACCTCATATTCTTAATGTGTAAGATTACAATAAACTTTAAACCGATTATGGCGTATTTTATTATTTTTGTTATGTAAATCTGCCTAAAAACAATGTATTATGTTAATAGGTGACTAGGTACCTTCGAGGAGACCATCCAGCTTTCTGAGCTCGGGGTGGCAAAAGTCGTGGTGGCAATCCGCAGGCTGGGTCTGGAGATAGCGCCTCAGAAAACTGAGGCGTTGTGGTTCCATAAACTGCCGAGGAACAGAGAGCCACCCAGCTCGTTGGTCCAGGTCGGAGATGCGCAAGTCCAGGTGGGGCGATACATAAAGTATCTTGGCCTCACCCTGGACGGTCGGTGGGGCTTCGAAGAGCACTACGAGCGCCTGGTTCCCCGGATCGAAAAGGCAGTGGGTGCTTTGCATAGACTGCTGCCCAATCTCGGGGGACCTCGGGAGGAAGTTCGCCGCCTCTACGCGGGTGTCGTGCGATCGATGGTCCTATACGGGGTGCCTGTTTGGTCAGGTAGACTGTCAGGCGTCAGACGCAGCAGGACTAAAGTCAATAGACTGCAGCGAAAGATGGCCATTCGTATCGCACGAGGATACCGAACGATATCCTTTGAGGCGGCAACTCTCCTGGCGCGCTTTCCGCAGCTGGACATCCTAGCGGATATGGACGCAAAGGTCTACGACCA
Organism: Apamea epomidion; assembly: GCA_947507525.1. Lineage (NCBI taxonomy): Eukaryota > Metazoa > Arthropoda > Insecta > Lepidoptera > Noctuidae > Apamea > Apamea epomidion. The sequence goes on from OX382225.1 coordinate 11,763,459, forward strand.
AATTCGCGATATCCGCCAATGCTGGAATAGTGTGCCAGGAAGCGCATTCGTAAGGCTGAGGCGGCGGGAACGGCGACACGCTCTCGAGTGGTGGCGCGAGCGGCTACAGCAGCCGCAATATTCGCGCAAACGCGTTGTCGAAGCCGTTCTGCCGCACTTCGAAGCCTGGCTGAAAAGAGAGGAGCGCATCTCCTTCAGGCTCACCCAGGTACTCACCGGACATGGCTGCTTCGGTGAGTACCTGAACAGAATTGGGCGAGAGGCCACGGCAAATTGCCACCACTGTGGAGGCAGCTTGGATTCCTGTGTGTCCTGCTTGGGCCTCCGAGCGGCGGGCCCTGGTTGCCAGGATCGGGCGAGACCTATCTCTGTCGGCAGTAGTGAGGGCTATGCTGGCAGAGACAGAGAATTGGACAGAAGTAGCCTCCGTCTATGAGACCGTTATGGTCAAGAAGGAGGCCGTCGAGCGGGATCGGGAGAGGGCTGATCCTGCTCGGAGAAGGAGGCGCCGGGGAGACCTTGGCACCTAATACGCCAAAACCCGCTTACCAGTTAAGGTAGGTGGACCTATGGGGTCGCGGGCGCATAGAGTGGGGACTCTGTCTGCCTACCAAGTGACCCCAGGGAAGACGGTGGCACAGTGGTCACGTGCTGCCGTGCATAGCAAGGCTTAGGGGAGGCCCCTTTACAGTCTCCCCAGGGATGTGCCTTACAGGCGTTGCGCAGGGATGGTTCCAGAGTTGGTCTTTTAAGAGGAACCGGGACCACACCTATGCGCGGATGGTGATCACCGGGGTGGTGTTAGTGAGGTAAAAATCCCACACTCCCCGACCCCTCTTTTATGTACATAGGAAAATTCATGGGATTCGAGCAAACCCAATTTTTATGTACCTATGTACACACGGCAACACATCAAGTCGGACACCCTATAGACGTATAACTACGCTACCAGCAACACAGAGAATTGTAGGAAAGTGACTGCGTATCGTGGCATCGGCCAATGACAGCATTTGCCGCGTTGCGCCTACGCACACAGCTTTTTTCTACGCACAGGCTTTCTTCGACACATTGATGATATACCTATGCAATGCATGTGATGCTAGCTTAGGCAACATGTATAAAGGCCTATTCAAATCTATTTATATTTGTATAACCTCCCGTGGCTAGCGCGAAACCAGAATACAAAATATACCTACCTACCCGGCGGAATATACCTACCACTCGTATTTCGTTGTTACCCACAACCGTATCTATCGAATAGAATAGGCCTTTAACTAATGATTTTAGTAATTAAGTTTTATTTGCCATAAGTAGATATTATGTAATATAAGAACCCATTTGATAAAAATCCTATGGGGGTTGAAAGTTTGTATGAAAATCTGTCGTTTTGAAGTCAGATCTATCAAAATTCGTATTTGTAATTTCGGTTGACAATAAAGTAATACGTGTTTCAGTGTTTTTGTTATAAAATGGAATGAAATGGAATGGGTGGTTGGATGGCGGTGTTGGTTGAAAGTTTGTATGAAAATCCGACAGGATGTAGATTTCCGAATTACCTACACTTATGCAAGCTCGAAATATAATATAATAATATACTTAAATGATAATAATAAATACCTAATGGTAATGGATTTATTAGTGCAAACTCATCTAAACTAATATTATAAAGCTGAAGAGTTTGTTTGTTTGTTTGGTTGAACGCGCTAACCTTAGGAAGTACTGCACCCTAATTGCGAAACACACAATCAATCTCAATCTGAATCATTTTGAAGGATATTGCTAATCCATTGCTTCGTAAGTTCGAAAAAGGTTACCTTCATAAAGTCTGCTCAACACGTATATAACGCAATGAATGTTGTTGAACTGTCAAAATGAAACCGATTCTGATTGATTGTGTGTTACGCTATTAGGGTGCTGGTTCGAATTGAAAAATTATTTTTGTGTTGGACAGTCCATTTATCCAGGAACGCTTCAGACTATATAACATCACGCTGCGACCAATAGGAACGGAGCATCAATGGACAATATTACAAAAACGGGAAAAATGATTCCTTTTTGAGAGCTTCCGTTGCGTGCGCTGCGTAAACGGTTTAAGTTACGCAAAAATCATGTATGAAGGAATTATTCCTCTTTAAAAGTTCTAAAAAAAAGTCCGCGACAGCATATGTCTATCTTTTAAGATTGACTCACTATAGCCTTTTTTATGGTAATCAAATTTGTTCGAAATTAATACATTATCTGCGAAGGTGTTTTATCAATATCTTATTAATCTTTATCCAATTAAATACGTTATTCATTACAAGTAATTAATTGTGAACAAAATTGCCCTTGACATCACTTGATTTCAATCAAAATCTTAGGAGATAACATAATTTTAATATAACTCCGCAACTAAATAGGTATGATAACGTTCGGGTCGGTTCAACATCACGCTAGGTCAAAATGAATACAGTCAGAAAGAGCACTAAGCGAGAACGAGAAGCGAGCGATGCGATGCGACGGGGTAGGGCGGGGGAACAAGAATTTCACGCGGACGAAGTCGCGGCCAAAAGCTAGTATTATAATACGAGCTCAACTTGTTTGCAAAATAATATACATGATACGCATCTATCTACATAATACGCGTTGAAGTTGGTGCCTCCCGCGCAGTCCTGCGACGTGCGTGAGTGAGACGAAATAACAAAAACATATTGCACCCTCTCGCACGATTCGCAGTGTTCAACTTCTAATAGTCCAAAGTCCAAACAGTTTAACTTGATGTGTAGCCGTGTGTACATAAAAATTTTGTTTGCTCGAATCCCATGAATTTTCGCTTAGATACGGGTGCTTTTGAATTGTTGCAATTAGGTCACAATATCACGTCCTGGAAGGAATAGGTACGCCAAGTCGGAGAAGATATGTCTGTCTCTCGTTAACATCAGGCATATTTTAATTAAAGTGGGCGTACTATGGGTAGTGTTGGTTATAGCACAATAGAAAAACGGTTTGCAGTTCAAATCAGATTACAATTTACGAACAAGTTAGTCACACTAGCTAATCACACACTGTAGATACCCAACTCAACGGTACGGAACGCAGACAGTTTTTAACACATGTTGTCCGTACGATGTCCAATGTTTCGATGATCCTGAGAGCTCCGCTCACACCGCTCACACCGTTCTTGTAGCTGTCGCTCTCGTCCACCTCCACGAACTCAGGCTAGACTCTGTCTAGCGCCACGAGATGGCGCTAGCGTTCCGAATAGTCAAACGAATGACTCTGACAAGTATTTTTTTTTTCAATCCCAAAATTCGTTGGGACCACTTTTCTCTAACCTCTCAAATTGAATGGGCCTTCATTGCTTTTCCATTGAGTACCTTATACTTTAACAAACCATTCGTTGTAACCAAATTTTCTCATCAAACAGTTTAAAGTTAAAGGAAGAAGTTTTTTAACCATTATGGTCATTAACGAAATCTAGGCTGTATGGCAATATCAAACCAAAGACTTATAGAGGTATGAGGAACAGGGTGGAAAGTACTCATACTCTATAGAAAAGGGAGGATCCTCCGACCAGACGGGTGTTGTGTCTGGCGGGCAACTGCCCAACGATTGATGTTGGGAAATTGTATCTATGCTAATTGCGCGGTAAACTCTGCTTGCGAGATGCAGGATTTGCGTGACGTTAGTATGACGCGTTTTTTCGCATGTGGCGTTGTAGATACCGCTACAGACTTATCAAACCTTCGCAACATACCCCTTTTTAGGGTTCCGTACTCCGTACCAAAACAAATGGACAAATGGAAAACGAAGTGATCCTATAAGGGTTCCGCCCTTATAGGATCACTTCGTTTTCCATTTGTCTGTCCGTCCGTCTGTGCCTTTTTCTCAGGAACGCGTGGAGGTATCGAGTTGAAATTAATATCAAAATACTCAGATCTATGGTTCCTTGCAGCAGTGAAAAAATGAAACTTCTAAGTCGACGTTATCAAAACATACGGCTTTTTATGCTCCGTTTTTCCCGCATATTTTGACACTCGCAAGGGATGAAGGGAATCAAAACCTATAGGGTACTTCCCGTTGACCTAGAATTATGAAATTTGGCATGAAGCATGTCATGTAGCACAAGTAAAGGAAAAAATCCGAAAATCGTTTTGTAGTCGAATCACAAAAAATTATTACTTTAGCGATGACAAACTTATTTGCAGTTGGTAAACTAACCGCGACCTATGTCGATGTATGGGGACAACAGTTTTCCAACGGCAAAGTTAAGTTTGTCCCTCAATCTATCTCTTTGTCTTTTCGTTAGAGCAATGTTCGGTACTTTCATAGTTTATGAACTTTAGTCATTTATATAAGTACATAGGTACATAGATTGTATCACAGGACAAAGAGACTTCTCTGTTCCATGAAATGTCTCTAAATTTATGTAATATAATAATGTATAATCTTACTGATGTAAAACAGACTTTAACCAAACTACTGAACTGAATTTGATGAAATTTGAATGGAACCAATTTAAGTTTGTACGGAACCCTTGGTGCGCCGGTCCGACTCGCACTTGGCCAGTTTTTTCCTAAAATTGCCAGTTTATTTCCCAAGGGTTGTCATTAACGATTTGTATTTTATGATTTCAATAACGAAATCAACTCCAGCTGCGTATTTATGTGAACCCCAGTCCTTTTGGTATGTGTGGTGATTAAAAATGTCCGATATCATGAGTTCTATGGTGATTATTACAATATCAACCTTCGCTTTGTTAAATTTTGACCGTCGGCCCATTTGTCATTTGTGGGGATTAGTGTTTTTAATATGGACGGTACCACTTTGTATTTTAATTTAAAGAAAAACCTTTTATTTTAATAAAAAAATAAGTCTGTAAAAGGTAGACGTAAAATCAATATAGTACATACTGAGTCCATGCGAATAAATGAAACGGAACCTCAAGCTGATGTTGCTAGATAAAAATTATTTGTTTTTGAAAACTTGCTACTTCAGTCTGTCTCGTCGCGCTTGCGAGAATAAAATACATAGTTTCGAAAAAACTTTTTTGAATTTACACGAGCTTATAGAGAATAGTAACAGATTGGGAACTCGAACTTAAGGTAGCCCGCAAAATTCAAATTTTCTTACGTTTTTTGCAATTTGCTGGTCAGTACTAAATTGCACGTTGATTAAAATATGATTCGCGGCCGTAACAAATATGTATTTACAGAATATAATCATTAAAGTCATCAACACAACTCTCTAAGATCAAGTAATCCTACTGAATGACTTTTTCATGAAATCTTGCCATTTTAGGATTATGCTATCTTAACAAGTTGTATTACTGATTCTAATGAATATAATTCTGTAAATATATATTTGTTACGGCCGCAAATCATATTTTAATCAACGTACAGCTTAGTACTGACCAGCAAATTGCAATAAACGTAAGAAAAATTGAATTTCGCGGTCTACCTTGGAGCATCCACCTTAACTTTTTATTTTCTGAGTTTCAAGAGCCTAATGTAATGGTCATGTTATGCATTAAGATGACATCGACTAATCGTTTTAGGATAAATAATTACCTATAATAGATCACAGGGTACATTTCTATATAAGGAAGATAATATAAGCTATAGATCACAGAGTACATTATTATTATACTGCTATAGATCTATGGCATGCGTAGACAGAGAAACTTTGGCATGGCTGTGGTGTCGTTGTGTCGTTTGTTCAAGTTTGTTGTCATCACAGAGTACACTATATTATATACGTAGTTGTCAGTGTTGTCACTGTCACTCAGCGTGGCCAGAAGGTTACTTTTGTAACCTTTTAGATCATTTTCTACACCTTCAGGTTACTTCTAGGTTACAAGACTCGAAAGGTTACTTTTAGGTGATTTTGCGGAATTTGTAGAATTAATTTTTAATTTCTTACGTGAAAGCAACCTGAAACTGAACGCAATGTTGGCCCACGCAAACGGCAAAACTTCGTTCGTAGGCAGTGAGTGAAACTCTTAAAAACAAATCTTTCTCTCTCGCAATAATGATGTATCCTTAAGACAAAATGATCAAAGCGTCTTGGTTACTCACTCGTTCAATCAGATGGATTCGTTCTTGGACGTGTCGAATTTAATTTCAGGTGTTTAAAAAAAGTAGCTGATGAATGCAACTTAAAATGGAAAACATTACTAAATTATCCACATTTCAGTCAGTTAATACAACCAACATCTGTCTATCAACTTATAACCTTACTGCTGGGAAAAAAAAAAGAAAGATTATTGCTCACACTAAAAGGTTACTTTTTTATCCATTTCAGGTAACTTTTGACAAGACCCGGCTGGCAACACTGCTGCGCTGTCACTGTCACTGGTGTTGTGCGTCCGCTTGTAATAAAAACCGCATTTTATTTTTCAGCACATTCTGATTGTACATAATATTATTATTGTTATTCAAAACAATAGAAAGTTAAATCCTGGCAATAAATTGTATGTGACTTCTATAAATTGAACCGCTGTAAAATATGGCTTTAGCCCTCCAAAGAAGAGCCAATGTAAGTATCAGATTATTGTTAAGTAATCTGCGTGAACTGTATACCATTAACATGGAAATATAAATTGCCATTATAATTTGTTAAAGCCAAGTCAATACAGTACGTAGTGTATTGCTAGAATATACCCTTTTGTAAGTACTGGCTTATGAAGGTACATCGTACTCCTGTAGGTGTTCACGAAATTCATGTGTTAGATATATATTCCTACATATACTGTGCAGCGGTGGTGCTGTACAAATAACTTAATATAATAGGGGTGCAGACCAAAATGAAACTTGAAAATAACTTTTAACTTTGTTTATTTTTTACAATGTAAAATAGAAACACACTTCGTAGTTCTTAAACTTCATCTTGCTCATTTTATTCTCTGTCAACACGCCTGCATTTCCTGAATAGTTAAGCAGAGGGGTTCAGTCTCGGTCAAATCCTTTCTAATTTTGAGATCACTTTAGCTTTATGTTTTTTTAGATACATATAGTTTGTAACCACAGCTATAGCTGCAATTTAAACAACTTTCTATCAGCAGGTCACAACTTATTAAAATTTCCATATAAAAGTCATACTGCATAATTTAATTTTATTGTTCCAGGTTCGATTACCACCTGAAGTAAACAGAATACTGTATGTCAGAAATTTACCATATAAAATATCTGCTGAAGAAATGTATGATATTTTTGGAAAATATGGTGCAATCCGACAGATACGTGTGTAAGTACTCCAGCTATATTATTTGATTCAATAAATTACCTAGCGTGGCTACCAGCTTCTGACTACCCATAGGTACAGCGCTGGTGTCCGCAACTCCACGACAATGCGCGTATTTTGCGTAAGGCTGACTACCCATAAAGAGCACCGAAAAAATATTTTGTTTTTCTGTTTGAAAACCCACATAATTTGTCGGCGGGAGATGTTGCATTGACATTGGAAAGGTTCAATGCTTTATCAACATTATACTTTTAATTTGACGTATTCCTCCCAGGTCGTGATAGAGGGGCCGATTTTCAACAATTAAGCAGCCCATAAAGCTTAGGTAAAAATTCATGTGATTTGTGCTCAAATTGTATGTATTTTTGAAAATTTCCCAGAATTCGTAGCTAAATATCACTTTTCTCTAAACTCGCAAATCGCATTTGATTTAAGAGTTTAGAGAAAAGTGATATTTTGCTGTGCTGGGAGGTAAGAAAGTAGTGGGATGGCATAAACCAGTCAATTAAATCAATTGTCATTTCTAAATATTTCAAGAATTTGTCTAAAGTAAAAACTTCTTTTATGGGATACTGTGTAAAATGTTATAATAAAATACCACTCAATATTCTTCAACTAATCGAGAAGAAATTTAAAACATGCATTAAACGCACACTATGTAGACAAGCATATTATAAGTTGGACGAGTATATTGTAGATAAAAATGCTTGGCTTAATGCTGGTCCTGCTCCACAGGCACTTGGTCTCACTAGTTGATCACAATTTCAATATTTGGAAGAGATACTTCCCCTTTTTGATTTTTTAGTGTTTCTGACATTTAATAAATTGCTAACTATAGTTTTGTATAATTTAGAAGCACTTTTTAAATTTTGTAAATGTAAGAACCATGGATCCGTTTTTTATGGGTAGTAATAAAAGCTCCGAAAAAAAATTAAAATATGAGCATACTCAAAATATGAAATTTACTACTTTAAATAGGTACTAACTTTTCGACAACTTATAAACGAATACAAATAAAGAAACGACCAAATAAAATGCTGAAAATTCCGAAAAATTAAGACAATATTTGCTGACGTTATATTTTTCCACCAGCTTAATTTGCGTTTTACCTAAATCTACAGGTCATCATTTTTATCGTAACTTACCTATTTTATATTATAAATTTAGAATCAATCTTACACATTTTATAACTGGCGCTGTGGCTGTGTGGTTTGGTTTTACATTCAAAAATATGTTTTTGGCACTCGCCGGCCGCTGCCGCGGCACCGCTCGCTCGGCTCGTGCATTATGTGGTCACAGTTCTAACCCAACCTAACCTAGCTCTTTCGATTTAAAGAAGATATATGCGTGTTACCATGCAAATTTCACTAAACTATAACTTTTCGGAAACTTAGTATTTTTTTGGAAATTTAGTTTATTATTTGAAAGTATAGAATATTTTTCGTAGAATTATAATTTGAATAAGCTTCATGTTTGTTTGTTAAATACAACATTTTTTGTCGGTTAATTTTGTATTCACTTTTCGGTAATTCATTTTAACACAGCTTAGTTAGTATTACAGTCAACCACAGATCGCTGGAAGTTAATTTGTTTTTCGGCAGCTTTATTATTTTCCGTTTTTTATGATAATTTGATGTTGACTTGAAAGAGCATGGCAGTTGAGAATAGTCATGCTCATTGTCTCACTGTTGGTGGCGCGTGTATTGAATCATTCGGTTCCCTACGAAATGGTTGAGCTGGGTGGTGCTGATCCACGCGTCATGTTCGTGAACGGGCGCCATCTGTTGAGACTGGTCATCTCTTAACTGCCAGGCCTTATTTTTAATTTTATATTTAAATTTTTTTTTCCTTGTTTATCTTGCAATCGGTTGTAAACCTTTAGCAGATTTTTTGTGCAGATATTGACTGCTGAGGTCCATTCTTTTAGCGAAGAATCTTCCTCTCAAAATTGTTTATGCTTTATTCAATAAAGTCCCATGTGGTGTCGTTTGAGCCTTTTCGTGGCTATTGGTTCACTTAGGGCTATGGGTAAGGTGTTGGTATGTGACGTTATTCGATATTTGTATGAATGTATCCTGTGTTCTATTTCTTCTTTTGCAGTTCTGATTTCTAGATGCTCATGTAGTTCTGAGGTCTTCATAAACCAAGGAGCATTTGATACTATTCTGAGCGCTTTATTTTGAAATCGCTGGAGTATCTCCACATTTGAGTTATTCGCAGAGCCCCACAGCTCAACTCCGTATGTCCAGACAGGTTGTAATACTGCTTTGTAGATGAGTACTTTGTTTTCCAGTGATACGTGTGATATTCTTCCTAAGAGCCAGTTTAGTTTTCGAAGTAGGATTTTAAGCTCGTCACGTTTTTTCTCTATGTGGTATCTCCACGTTTGTTTCCTGTCGAGATGTACGCCGAGATACTTTGCTGTTGTCCCGTGTGGAAGTGTGTCATCTCCGAGTTTAACAGGTTGGCAGTCATCTTTTCTGAGAGTAAATGTCACATGCGTTGACTTGTTGGCGCTAGCTTTTATTTTCCATTCTCTCATCCACTTGTAGACTTTGTCGAGGTGCTTTTGTAACATTAGTGAGGCCATATGAGGGTTTTTGTTACTACACAAAGCAGCCGTATCATCAGGGAAGGTGGCACAGAGAACTTCTTCTGACGTTGGTAAGTCTGTGTGTATATAAGGTAGAGTGTTGGACCTAATACGGAGCCCTGGGGTACGCCAGCCTGTATGTTGTAGAATTTCGATTACGAGTCATTAATTTTTACCCGGAAGATTCTGCCCTCTAAATAAGACTTCAATAATACGTACAGGTTGTGTGGTAGTTGTTTTTTTATCTTAAATAACAAGCCCTGGTGCCAGACCTTGTCGAACGCTTGTTGTACGTCCAGGAATACAGCCGAGCAGTACTTCTTTTGTTCTAGGCTCTCTCGTATTTTATTCACCACTCTATGCACTTGCTCCACGGTTGAGTGCCCTATTCTAAAACCGAACTGATGTTGTGGGATGATGTTGCCGTCTTTAAGTATTTCATTAAGCCTACTTGCAGCGAGTTTCTCAAATAGTTTGGACATAACAGGCAGTAGGCTTATTGGCCTGTATGACGACACAAGGTGCGGTGGTTTTCCTGGCTTTGGAATCATGATAATTTCCGACACTTTCCATATTTTCGGATAATATCCAGTCCTCAAAATTCCATTAAAGAGCTGTGTTATGAAGACGATGGCTTTTTTTGGTAGTTGACGTAGTTTTCGGCTCTTATAAGGCAGTATCCAGAGGCTTTATTCAGTTGGAGACCATTTATAACTCTCCAGATCTCGCGAGGTGAGCAGTACTTCAATGGTAACCTTAGTTGTATATCAGTCTCCAGATAGTTTTGAATCTCTTTATCGCTTGATGTGTCACCGGAATTAGGAGCGAATACATCGCCTAAGAAAACTCCAAAGGCCTCGGCACGTTCGTCGTCTTTTCTTGCCCATGCATTATTTCCTAGCTTTAGAGGATGCTGAGCAGTTTGTGGCGCATTTTTGCTATGCCTCACGGTGTTCCAAAGTGAGTACTCGTTTTTAGCTGTAGCATCCAGATTTTCGAGTCTGTTTTTCAGGGTCTCATTTTAGATATCCTTCAGATATTGCTTCAGGTTTGCGGCCGCTCTATTGAAATCTCGTCTGTCAGAAGCATGACGACTGGTATGCCAAACTCTCCTGAGCCTCCTTTTTTCCAGAACCTTACTCCTTATTTCCTTGGAAATATTTTAAATTGTTTCTTTTTTATATTGTTCTCACATGAAGCAATAAGAATAATGTACCCAGGATTTTGTAATAATATCTTGATTTAAAAGAGTGTCCGTGGAGTTTCTTGCACGTTCTTCTCCATAGAGATCTACGTTTTGGAATGGGTAACTAGCTTCAACTTTCTGACTAACTGACCGACTATTTAAACTGCTTCCAATTTTTACATATTGAATGTTTTTATTTTTTTGTTTTGTTGTTGTTTTTTTTATATACACTTTGACATTAATGAATTTGATATATACTATGACATTTGCTTACTTTGTAAAGTATTCTATTATTTTAATTATTGTGAATGTGAAGACTATGTGGGTCATTTGATTTTTATTTTTCTCTCTGTTCTGTTAGTTTTTGTCATGGTCTGGCAGTTTGAGTAATTAATGTGTCCTACCCAAATCCTATATCCTTTCTTTGGTATTGTTCGTCGAATCGTCGAGCTCTTTAAGTGTTGTGTTGAGCTGCACGATTTCTGACAAATGCGTGCACTGACTGGACAGGTCCTCTTAAACTGTTTGGTTCTTTCTTCAAAAAACCATCTCAGACATTAATCTACATGGTCTTCATATGATCTGACCAAGATTATGTCTGGACTTTAAAAGAGACTGTGACCTCTGAGTTTGTTTCGGCCTTTCTTCTCAGACTAGTCAGATAGGAAACGCCGACCTCATCTAGTTTTAAAATATGATTGACGTGTAAAAGTGTTTGTACAAACCTACTTACAAAATAAATTTATTTATCATTTAATTTTGACAATTCAAAAGTGCCTGGAAATGGTTTAATTGAAATAAATGATTTGAGTTTTGAGTTTTGCAAATTCGAACTTTGCCAGCATTATCAACTGTTTCTTCGTCACCTCTGAATATTATTTAAGCTTTTGTACGTCATTAGATAGCTGATTAAATGAAGATTTCTTCTCCGGAATTTTAGCATTTCATGCCATACTAAAATTTTGAGATAACTGCTATCAAAATCCATTTACGTAGATGATTTTTGTAAATGGTTAATAAACTTCTTCCTTTAACTTTTAACTTTGATGTTTTAGAAAATTTGGTTACATCGAAAGGTGTGCAAAGTACCTAAAAGAGTAGCAATGAAGCCCATTCAATTTGAAAGTTTAGAGAAAAGTAATATTTAGTGACAATATCGGGGAAATTTTCAAAAATACTTTTCTGTTTTCTCCAATCCAATGAATTTTCACTAGACTTTATGGGGTGCTTAATTGTTGCAAATGGGTCCCACTATCACGTCCTGGAAGGAACACGACAAACTACAAGTTACCCTGTATATAGAGGCAGATTGCCAAAAACATTGAACTTTTAGAAACTATTGTACGCGAATTTAGTGCCCGTAAAAGTAGTAAGTCGCAATTCAATCAATAAAAAAAATGTATAGTTTCGTACATATTCTAAGGTGCGTAGGTAATGATTTATCTCGTTGTAATAAAATTTAGACCGATACTAGTGGATAGGGGGGCCCACAGGCGTGGATTGCTTAGGGCATCGGGTAGTCTTAATCACTTAGGCACTTGAAGCTACAACATGTTAGGACCAGTGATTCGTTCGATCGTGGTGAATGGCAGATATGTAGTTGCACGCAAATACCTGTCAACTTAATATATATAAGAATGTAATTTGTTGAGATAAATAAACATTATTACACTGTGATGGTGAAGGGCGGGTGTGTTGGGGGACTGTCTTTTGTAATTTTGACGTTCCAAAAGTGCTGATTCTCAGCCTAGTTTGAGTAAATGACTTTAGATTTTTACACACCCATGAAGTTTTCCAAGATGGTTCATGCAAGCCAAGCCACAGCCAAAATACTGGCCAATTTTAATATTATAAATTTAATCTTTTGAACACTCAATATTTTAAAGATTTTTTATTTTATTTGCAGAGGTAATACTCCGGAGACAAGAGGAACTGCTTTTATAGTATACGAAGATATTTTTGATGCCAAAAATGCGTGTGATCACCTGTCAGGCTTTAATGTTTGCAATAGGTACCTAGTAGTATTGTACTACAGGTCAAACAAAGCCTTCAAAGGTATGGATATTGAGAAGAAACAAGAAGAGATAGATGCATTGAAAAAGAAGTATGGAATTTCAAGCGAGGATCTTCGAAAATAAATTTTATCCATAAGCAAATATTATTGTTTGATTTTTTGACTGTTGAATGCCTAACTGGGAAATTATCAGTATTCGTTTTTGACAACGTTGAGAGAGCTGAAAATCTTAGGGTCAACGCAGACTATACCTACCTATTTGTTTAAAACTCTTCAGTCGGTTTAAAAATAAAAATAAAATTTACTTAAGCACATTAGTATTTAATTTGTATTTTATTATTCTCAAATTCTTATTTTGTTCTTCTGAAAACCTAACATTTAAAACAAGATAGGGAACTTCCAGGCAAGGTTTAAGCAATGGTGCTGGCAGTTTTAGAATCTGGTATATCCACCATTGGCATCAATAACATCTTGCAAACGTTCACGCATTGATGCAATCATGTTTAAACAGGCGGCGCTACTTCTAAAGCCTTCCCAAATCTCATGTACGTGGACCCTTAAATTGGTGACTGAAGAGAATACTATCCAGTAGGTATTCGGATGAAGGATGTCATAACTGACCACTTCAAATTGCATTTGTTTCAAAGAAAAAGATTACTATAGGATTGTGTCAAATAAACCTGTATATAAAAATGGCTGCAGATTAATCTTGGCTTCACAAAAATACACCCACCATTCTGACGTCAAGTTGGCGGGTGTATTTTTGTATGAAACTATCGCAATAACTTGCGATCCCACAAGGTACTGAATATTTAATAAGTGGTACAAATTTTAGATGCATTTCGACCCACTTCTGAGAAACTGCATCCGGTTAGACTGGAAGCCGACCCCAACATAGTTGGGAAAAGGCTAGGCAGATGATGAGACCCTCACAAAAATTGCCCTTTCCCCAATATCTCTCCGTAGGAACCGTTATTGGAACATGTTGAAGATCATGATTGGTATTGATTCTGGACTTGGAACGGTCTTGATTTAAATTTTTGAAATAAAAAATACTAGAAAATGTAGGTGGGTCGTGCCAAAATGCGACAGTATATGTGCCGCCTTTTATAATGTCTTCGAGAACCTAGAAGCGACAAGAGACGAAGAGAGGCGTGGGACATAGTAACGCGACAGCGCGTGCATACTCTGCGCTGTGCCGGATGTTCGCCGGTTGATTATAATTAGGTATTATTCTATCATAGCACGGAAATAATAAACACAAACGGAGATTACATGTTTATTTTGCATGCTCAATGGTTGAATGTTGTTAAGCTGGAATTGATTATAATGTAATGAATACAGATACTACAGCATTCATACTATTGATTATATCCCAAGAAGTAGCAGTTGTTCGAAGTATTAATAAAACTACTTCATAGGTAGACAAGATACAACAATTATTATGTTGATACATTTCTTTTAAGAATAATTAGGCATTTAAAACTACTTCACAGAGATAAATAAAATATATATCACACAGGGAATATCGTGGTACATTGGATGCCTACCTACTATAAATAATAATATCGACTGTATACATTATATTCAAAATTGTCAAGTTGTGTCTGCTGCTATCGAACTTACACATATACGAATCGTGCATGAGATACCTACATACAATGGCATAACTGAATCATCAAAGATAAGCTGTTTGGAAAATCTCACTTAACTATACTTTTCACTACTATACTGTCACTGGTAGTTTAAAGAATATCGCTGTCTTTTTGTTTTTTTTTAAGAGTATTTTTATATGCACTAATTGCAATATGATGTCGATAAGATCACCTCTTGCAAACAAAATACCTAGGTACATTACAAATGAGTATGATTCAAGGTATAACAAAATATTCTTAGTTTTAATTCATAATTTTAACAACAAAACAAATCTAATGGGGCTTCTGCTTTAGGTCTGATGTCTTGAGTAGAATGGTGTGAATACCCTTGACTATTTATTTTCTATTCATGGTCTGATTTTAATAACAAACTTCAATTAGTTTATTCGACTAATAATTAACAGCTAGTTTTTGAAGTGTCATAAAATTTTAGGGCTGCATACCCATTTCTTTCGCGTAAATAATAATGAAAACTTATACGCGAGTCACGAACGATCAAAACGTTATACGGTCACATAACTTGTCCAGTCGCTATAAATTCATAAATATCAACATCAAAAGATCTTGTGTTGAGACGCAAGATCTTTTGATTGTGCCTCGCCCCAACATATCCCGTGCACGGTGTACTGTGAATCATCCTGAAGATATATCGCGAGGATATATTGAAGATTATGACGCTGAGATAGGTACTATTCGGGTTGCTAAATTAGCGATAATGGTGCCATTATTTAGTTCAACTTTTGGGACCAGCTACTTAGCTCGTTTTATTCAAAGCTTTATAATAACAATCGTTTATTTGATTACAATACAGAATTCAACTTGTGCTAAATGACACATTGAAAATGATCTTCGATGACACACCACTGTAAATTTAATGTGACTGAAAAGATTGTTTCTAACACAAAACATTTAGGTACCTCATAACTTATATACCTACAAAATTAGAAAGAGAACTCTTATAAAAATCCGAGTTTTGAGTATGGTGCAATTCCAACAAATAGGATTTGCAAAGTGAGATAAGGTTTCAAGAGAAGTAAGAACTATTTTATTTAATCACTGCAGAGTTATATAATTAGTGAAAAGACTACGCAACGCTACGTCATACCACATTTAGCTTTAGATTTTCTAGTAAATTTATGATTTTAACATGGATTTAATGCATACATACAAGGTGTAATTTAAATGGAGTTGGACCTAAAAACAAGCCATTGTACTCATCCTTAAGAACAACTTTTACTATGATTGCTTAGCTGATTTTGTTTTCACAATTTCAGGTTTGGTTCATTATTAAGAGTCTACATAATGATGAGTACAATGACCCCTTTTCACGTCCACCGCCATTTAAGTGAGCCCACACAAGATGGGTTTGCTAGTTACCATTGAAGGGTTCCGTTATCTAGCAACCGGGTCCATCAACAGACCAGCTTGGTGGTTCCATAATATATATTATCTTCGAAATGCATACATTTGCAAATATTAAAATTATGACCACTAAGTGATTAACTATTCAAGGGTTCCTTTATCTACCGTCCAGACCAGCCCTACGAAACATCTCTAAACAGTTACAGAAAATGTCAGATAGGCAGTCGCTACATGTAAAATACTGGTATTCAGCTGCATCCGGTTAGACTAGAAGCCGACCTCGACATAGTTGGGAAAAGGCTAGGCAGATGATGATGATGACCTATCTAAGGACATATGTATGTGTGGTTGTTATTGGTTTGCGGACCAGATTCCATAAATTTTTGTCAATTACCCTTTGGCACACAGCTATACTCAATCTGGATTAACATTTAGGATACTTTTTAACCCTGTCCCCAGGACGTGAATAAAATCGCGGGTAACAGCTGTTACAAAATAAGATAAACCAGTTCTGTGTACGTTTTCACTAACATTACTTACACATTTTTTTTTTTTTTAGATTATTTTGAAAAATTGTCGTTTTATAACAAAATCGCTTAATAACTAAAGTTTAACCCGTTGCAGCCGATGTGCATGATACTTCATCATTTAAGCACTTTTTGCTTAATAAAAGTGCGAGTGATCATCTATGTTTGGGCACTGATGTGCTAATGGCTAGTACTTACAGCATGTACATCGTGTGCAACAGGCTTTATTTTTTTGATCTTATGTCATACCTAGACATGAATTATGCTGGACTCTAACTGAGGCGAATTCCTAGCGGGATTCTAATGCAAATTTGTTTTGTGAGGTCTGTCACAAAATAATTCTAATACAGTCATTATATTATTTTCCATGTGCTAGAGTTACCCCGACTATTAACCCGAATTAGCAAATCTTATAAGATTCAATGTGTGACATCTTATAATTCAGTGCAAGTTCTGGCCACAAAAACCATTAGCGTAGATGAGTAAATTGCTGTCGGTAGTTCACTACCTTAAGTTAGGGTATTCACAACCAACCGATTGAGTCGAATCACGCGGTACTATTCAAAAATATTGATCGTAGTATGAGAGAACTTCGTACATTTTTTCTTTTTGTCTATGTACAATAGGCCGCACGTCAGTGGTAGTATTATGACCATGAGCTGGCCAAGCGAAGTACTGAGTGTCAATAGAATATTACACTGGTTTTGTTACCACTGACGTGCAGCCGTGCTTCGAAATAGTCTTGCTTTAAGCTTTGAGTGGGTTTTAGTACTTTCATTAGGGCATTAGAACGACCAATACGTTTGTAGTGAATTGTAAAGCGGCAATGTTTGTCCCGGTGGTCAAGTAATATAACTAGTAAAGAGTAAACGTTTAGTTATAACGCAAAAATATTTTTTAGTTACTCAACAATGAAATAGGACAGCCAGAGAATGAAAAGGTTTAGCATATTTAGGTCAATTTTTACTGAGACGTGCACGTGCCTTAGGCCCTCTTCCGTCACAAATCGCTAAATACGTTTACCGGTAAACGCATTTAAATCATCGCTGTTTCTGTCAATCAATAGTGATAAAATATTTTTAGCGCTAAACGTATTCAGTGATTTGTGGTGCAAGCGAGTCTTATTCTTCTGACTACATTTTGCATGAAAATGACAGTTTGAAAAGTCGACACGCCCTGCTCTACGCAAACGGAATGTATTTGAAAATTGCTTAACCTTTTCGTTATGCTACTGTGCATAAATAATCAATACATAGGTATAGATCGCCGTATTTAAAATTGCGCACACGTCCACTGTATATTCTTTACAAACCATTTAAATATGTAGGTATGAAACAAGCGGTGAAGGAGTGCGCAATTTTAAAATTAGATTTGCTATACTTATATGTATTTGTTTCAGAATGTATCTCTCGTCTATGTTATGCAGGGACTGTATTGTTGATTTCGTAACTCAGTCTGCTATCCTCTCTCATAATAAGGAAATTAACACTGAATAGTATCTTAAAGAGTAGTCTGTTACACCTTGTATTGTAGCAAACTTAACATTGTATAAATTAATTTAAATTAAGAAGCAGATGAGAGACGAGCTCTACCTTCAGCAACCAATTGTTTGTTTAAATATATATCTTCATCTGTAGTTGTATCAATGAGGTCAAGTGTTAGTAAAGGTTCGTTTGGATTTAATGGATCCTTCCCAACATCTTTACAAATGCCAACAAATTGCTGCTCTACACATAATTCTTGAAACCTAATGCAGTCTTCTACAGTCCAGTCCTGGTGTAAAGGCCAAACATCTGAAATAAATATGAAACAATAATTTAACAACTGAAATAGGTACATTATATGTGACAAGATGGAATTAGACAAGACACGTGAGATTTTGCGCTTCGGCACTGTCATTGAAAAGTACAAGGTGTTAGGGTTGTAGCGGTATCTACAACGCCACATGCGAACAACGCGTCATACTGACGTCACGCAAATCCTGCATCTCGCAAGCAGAGTTTACCGCGCAATTAGCATAGATACAATTTCCCAACATCAATCGTGGGGCAGTTGCCCGCCAGACACAACACCCGTCTGGTCGGAGGATCCTCCCTTTTCTATAGAGTATGAGTGAACTTTACATCCTGTTCCTCATACATCTATAGGGTCATAATATGCTGTTGGGCAGTAGCGACCCCACGGACCCGATCTCCCGGGAGACGTCTTGTTCCTCATCTCAGGCTTGCCTTTACTGACTAGTCGGAGTGAACACTAACAAGGAACAGAGTTCCCACCTCTTTCTGCCTTAATTGGCCGGCTTGAGTGGAGATTCGCAAAAGCAGTAGTTGTTCCGGGTCTGGCTTTATGTGTATGTGAGTTAAAATGTTTGTAAACGCACCCACGATATAGGAGTAATTCCTAGTAAAAAAAAAACTCTCCACTCCTCGAACAACTCAGGATGTGACGCTCCCGCGACGCTGCATCACTATGTACTAGCGTACCCATCATTTAGCGTGCAAGTCACCCTATGTCGTTTTATCCATGTATTATAATTATTTCTTTTTTAACAAATTTAACCTTTTGGTGCTATTTTGACCTACATTTATACAAGGATGATGAAAAATGATAGATATGGGGGACATGAATGATCGAAGTGTAAATGAATGTTGGAATGAAATGGCGATTTTGATTTGATTTTGGGAGAGACGAAGGGAAAGGGTACGATAAATAAGGACACATGGTGGTGGTCGATAGAAATACAGAATATGTTGCAGGATAAGAAGAGAAAGTTCAAGGAATGGCAGAGTGTTGAAGATAAGAATGTTAGTTTGAAAACAGAAAAAAAGAGTGAGTATGATGCTATGAAGAAAAAAGCCAAGAAAGCTGTGGCCATAGCAAGAGCAAAAGCCCAGGACAAGCTTTATGACACACTAGATAATCCAACAGGTCAAAAAAATCTTTATCGGCTTGCTAGAGCTAGAGAGAGAAAGACGAGGGATATTTGTCAGATAAAGTGTATAAAGGATGAAACTGGAATAGTTCTTTCGGATGATGAGAAAATTAAGGATAGGTGGAAGAGTTATTTCGAAAGAATGAGGAGAATGACTGGAGTGGTGTGCTTGGGAATAGTGAGAAAGATTAGTATGGATGAAGTGAGAATAGCAGTAAATGGGATGAAGAATGGTAAAGCAATAGGTCCGGATGGAATACCAGTTGAAGTATGGAAGCTATTACGGATAGATAGATGGACGTGGTTAGCTTTATTCTTTAATAAGTTGTTGCTGGAAGAAACCATCCCTGACGAATGGTGTAACAGTTCGCTGGTGCCCATCTTTAAAAACAAAGGTGATGTGCTGGAGTGCAACAACTATAGAGGAATAAAACTATTGTCACATAGTATGAAGGCTTGGGAGAAAGTTATTGAAAAGCGATTGAGAGAAGAGAGTGAAATTTCGCAAAACCAATTCGGTTTTATGCCTGGTCGAGGAACAACAGATGCCATCTTTGCTATCCGCCAGCTGTGCGAGATATACAGAAGTGCGCATAAGAACTTGCACATGGTATTTGTTGACCTCGGAAAGGCATACGACAGAGTGCCTCGTGAAGTTTTGTGGTGGGCGCTGAAGGAGGAAGGCGTGCCAGGGAAGTATGTGCAGTTGATTAGAGCAATGCACAGTCCATGTAGTACCCAAGTCCGGTCTACAGTGGGCACTACTGGCAGCTTCGATGTGGCTGTCGGCTTGCACCAGGGCTCAGCACTCAGTCCGTACCTCTTCGTGCTGATAATGGATGCTCTTACATCGGACATCCAAGAGGAGGCTCCCTGGTGTATGCTGTTCGCCGATGACATTGTGCTGGTGGCCGAGAGCGGCTCAGAGGTCCAGAGCAGATTAGAGAGGTGGTGGAAAAGACTCGAGACCGTTGGCCTGAGAGTAAGTCGGACCAAAACTGAGTATCTGTTTTGTGATTTTGGCGGTCTCTCCAGTCCTAGGCCTATGTCTCTCGCCGGAACGCCCTTATCGATCTGCTCCGACTTTCGGTACCTCGGGTCACTTGTCCAAGGAGATGGCGAAGTAGACCGAGACGTAACGCACCGGATCAACTCAGGAGGGATGAAATGGCGACATGTCACAGGAACAACTTGCGACCCACGGATGCCCCTCAAGTTAAAGGGGAAAAGTCCGTGATAAGCCCTGTCGTACTTTATGGATCTGAATGCTGGGCTGTGAAGAAGACGGATGAAAAAAGATTGCATGCAGCGGAGATGAAAATGTTGAGATGGATGTGTGGAGTGACGAGAATGGATAAAGTAAGAAATGAGTATATAAGGGGAAGTTTGAAAGTGGCGCCAGTGACAGAAAAGTTGAAAGGAAATTGTTTGGCTTGGTATGGGCATGTGATGAGAAGGGATGAAACGCATTTGACTAAAAGAGTGATGAATATACATGTTGAAGGATGGAGAGGGAGAGGAAGGCCGAAGAAAAGATGGATGGATTGTGTGAGGAATGATATGAAAGAGAAGGGAGTGAATGATAGCGTGACGGTTGACAGGGGAGAATGGAAGAAGAAAACGTATTGCGCCGACCCCAAGGAACATGGGATAAGGGCAGGAAGATGATGATGATGATGATGATGATTTATACAAGGATGAAATTTAGCCGAAAAATATTCTACCACCGACCGATAGATATTCGAGTTGTACACTGCACGCGTGCGTGTCACGGGTTCAATAACGGATACGGACATGCAAGTAAAATTATTTAGTACTTACCATATAATCGAGCTTTTATAGCTTGAGGTGGTAGCGAGCGTGCTAAAGGGGCGGCCAGAGGAATAGGCCGCAAGTCTTTAATAGCGAATAAGGCCAAATCTCCATAGTCGCAAAAATAAACAGAAACCATCTCTGCCGAAACACTCCCAGCAACTGTCACTCTATGAAAAAAAAATACTGATCTTTTCAACTATGTAAAATATAATACAGATCTCCCAGAAAAAGTAAGCGCTTCGGCAATCATCGTATATATTCAGAAATACGAACGCGCGCCATCTTATATAGCTGCTACAACCATCGAAGTACTTATCTATTTAATATTACCATAATTACAAAATTAGAGATTAACAACTCTATGTATGACCCTGTTCATTTTAAGACCCACTCTTTCGGAGGCTCTACTGAGGTCATCGAGCATTGTACTGAGGTCCTCCATAGTCTCAGTCATGACTACGATATCGTCGGCAAACCGAAGGTGAGTTATGTACTCGCCATTGATGTTAATGCCCTTTTCAGTCCAGAACCTTGAAGAACAGTGCAGCGGTGAACAGTTTTGGAGAGATAACGTCTCCCTGTCTCACACCTCGCTGCAGAAGGATAGGTTTCGAGGTCTGATCCTGCAGTCGTACTGACATAGTGGCGTTTTCATATAGACACTTCAGCACTACGATGTACCGATAGTCGATCTGGCACCGTTGAAGAGACTGCAGTACAGACCATGTCTCGATCGAATCAAAGGCTTTCCCGTAGTCCACAAACACTAAGCAGGGAGGCAGGTTATACTCTTCGGTCTTCTGTATAACCCGTCGTAGCGTATGTATGTGGTCTACGGTGTAAGGCCTTTATTACGGAATCTGGCTTGTTCGGGAGGCTGGAAATCGTCAAACCTGCACGCGAGACGGTTCGTGATGACTCTTGAAAACAGCTTGTGGACATGGCTCAGAAAAGAGATGGGTCTATAATTCTTAAGAAGGGCATTGTCGCCATTCTTAAAGAAAAGTATCACCACACCTCTGTTCCATGCCTGTGGTGGTTTACCCTCTAGTATGACGGAACCAAACAGTTTTTGAAGGGCCTTAAGAACGGGTTTTCCGCCGACCTTCAGGAGTTCGGCCATAATTCCGTGATCACTTGGCGCCTAGTAGTTTTTGAGCTGCTTCAGAGCCATCCTAATCTCGTACATGTTGACGTCTGGGATGTTTTCGGTATAGTGTCATGTCAAATGCCCATTTAAAATCCACTCTCTTGAAGATCGGAGACGCTACACTCGAAGTTGTGGGCGAATATGTTTACCTAGGACAAACTGTCCAGTTGGGTAGGTCGAACTTCGAGAAAGAGGTCAATCGTCGAATGCGACTCGGCTGAGCAGCGTTCGGGAAGCTACGCAATATCTGCTCGTCCTACATACCGCAGTGTCTCAAGACGAAAGTCTTTGAACAGTGCGTGTTACCAGTAAGGACCTAGGGCACTGAAACGTGGTCACTCACAATGGGCCTTATTAGAAGGCTAAATGTCACCCAAAGGGAATGGAGAGGGCTATGCTTGGAGTTTCCCTGCGTGATCGAATCAGAAATGAGATCCGCAGGAGAACCAAGGTAACCGACATAACCCGAAGAATTGCTAAACTTAAGTGGCAGTGGGCAGGGCACATTGCTGGCAGAATAGATGGCCGATGGGGCCGAAAGCTTCTGGAGTAGCGACCGCGTATAGGAAGACGTAGCGTTGGAAGGCCTCCCACAAGGTGGACCCACGACCTTGTGAAGGCCGTAGGGACCCGTTGGATACGAGAAGCACAGAGCCGGTCGAAGTGTCGACGTCTTACGGCTGAAATGAACTCTATGTAATTCCAAAAGACTATATTGCGCGCGGAACTAGTTGGCCGTGCCTTAGGTATGTGAGCGATGGGACGGAGAGGCGGAGGCGCTTGCTGTCATTACTCAGTGCGGCGCCGTACTTCGCGACGGCAACACGCGTTGAAAGTTCCGGCTAGCTTAGACAAAACGCCCAAGAGATTGCAGCGAGATGAGTCCGCCGAAAAAAAGACAATCTAAGCAAATAATATTTAAAGTGCATACGTTTTTTAAAAAACGGAAAGCCGATGTCAATAGTTTAGAATATAAAACTGAGGCGAATATACATAAATTACTAGCAGAAGCAACAGGGATATCTGAACGAAGTGTAAGGAGAGTGATTGCTGAAAGTAAAACTTCCTTGCAAAATACAGGGGAAGCAAAATTTCGTTCTCCGCGGAGACCAACCAAAAGAAATAAAAAAGAAAATACAAGTTGATGATTTTGATTTAGGAGTGATAAGAAGAAAAATAAATCAGTTTTATACGGTAGAGAAAAAAATTCCAAGTCTACGAAAACTAAATGCCGTGTTAAAAGAGGATAATATTTTAGATTGCGGATTAACTTTTTTAAGAGAACTTTTGCACAAACTGCTGATATTCATTTAAAAAATGTAAATCGAAGAGATCCCTTTTAATAGAGAGACCAAACTTTGTTCAATGGCGAGTGAAATATTTGAGGGCCATAAGAAAGTTCAGAGAAGACAAACGAAATATATTCTTTTTGGACGAAACTTACGTTAACCAAAGTCACAATGTCCAAAAATGTTGGCAATCTTCGTCGGAGCCTGGAATTTATACAGCTATAGGCAAAGGAAAGCGTTTAATAATAGTTCACGCTGGTAGCCGGATCGGGTTAGTTGACGATGCTTTGCTAATTTTTAAATCAGATTCAAAAACGGGGGATTATCATGGAGACATGAACTCTACAAATTTTTACAACTGGGTTGATCGAAAATTAATACCTAAACTTCCACCTAACTCAGTCATAGTTATGGATAATGCTGTCTATCATTGTGTGCAAGTTGAGAAGAAACGGAATATGTCCAGTTTGAAAATTAATATGCAGAACTGGTTGCAAAATCATAACGTGCCATTTTCTCCCACGATGATCAAAGCCGAACTCTTGAGGTTGATTAATACGACCCAATCAGAAAAAAATATACACGATTGATGAACTTCTGAAAGCTGCAGGTCATACTGTTCTAAGACTACCTCGCATATCATCCAGACCTCAACCCGATCGAGCTTGTGTGGGCAAAAATTGCCTGGTCAGAGATCACATTAATGCTACATTGGACGAGAAAATTACAATACTAACAAGGCTATTTTCCGAATTCTCTGCCGAACAATGGCAAAAATGCGATGACCACGTACAAAAAAACGAACAAGAATACTGGAATCATGATATGAGATTTGATACTATGATGGACGAAATCATTATAAACTTACAAGATGATTCTGAATCAAGTTCAGAGAGTTCAGAATCAAGTGATTCAGAGGATATGTCAGAGTAATTTCATATAAGTATATATTAATTAAATAATTTCATATATCATTAAAATATGTCGGAATAATTTCATATACTTAATTTGTTTTTGGTTTATTTTACTATTAATTACAATATAATTAGATAGGTACAATATAAACTTCTAAAAGTTCACTAGTTTTTTATTTATTATTTTCAATAATTGAACAATTATTGTTCACGATATCACGAGATTGGTCATCACTGTCAAATCTCATGTGCGTTGCGAGCAGTAGGCAACCCGCCCCCTCACCCCTGTCGCCACCTAAGCCGCGGCCAACTACTTCCGCGCGCACTATAGTCAAAACATTTCAGTGTCTGATGAAGACGTGCGACCGGAGTAGGTAACCCAGCAGAGAGAAAGCTTCATACAAACGCGCAATGATAGGTGCACTACTACGAAGCGCGGCATTACAACAATTAAACCTTTGCCTGTGGCGCGACGTTTGTTCTAATTCAAACACGAAGATTACCGAAGGCCTTTTATGTTTAAACTGTACGCTATCACAGCCAATTGTTAATTAATTTGACTGGTTTGGTAAGCACGTACCTGTACCATGATGAATCTTTTTCGTAGTACACTGTGTATAGTTCTCCACTAGCTGGATTGACGGGTGCATCCGACTCGGACAATTTCGGACATTCTGTTTGTAACGTCGCCATCATCGTTTGAAGAGTGTGCCTCGTACTATTTGGCTGTACCTGTAAGTAAAAACGTGAAGTAATCAAGTGTTCTATGGGCCGACAATTTCGTTGGGGGACAGTCCTATGGTCCTAGCGGGTGAAGGGGCCGCGGGTAAAAACAATTGATGTGCAGCTGACCGCACAAGGTTTTGCGTTGTCAAGGATTAGTGATATACAGGGTGGCAGGGACATCGACGCGCAAACTGTAACCATGGATTCAGCACATGAGTTTAGACCCTATATCGTCGAAATTTTTCGTCGGTTATCAAAAAAAAATCTTCTGTTTCATAGAAAAGTGCAATACGTACGCGGTCTAAAGGTATGGAACAGCAATATTTTTTTTTAATAACCGACGAAAAATTTCGACGCTATCGGGTCTGAACTCATGTGCTGAATCCAGGGTTACAGTTTGCGCGTCGATGTCCCTGCCAACCTGTATACTATCCAAAGATGAAATGTGCCTTTTGTGATGCGCAGCCATATCTGAGAGCACGGGTTGCCACCTGAGAGGACGGCGTACGACTGATGCTCAAGCCAGGCGATCCCACCGCCAGCAGTCTTGTTACGACCCCCGCAGTACGTCTCTTGTCGCCTGCGTGAAACATGGGACTGTCACCATCGAAAAAGTCAGCCTATAGTAAATGTGCAGCAACAATTAAAAAGACGCCAACTTCGATGATTTTGTTTGACTAGAGCATGACCATCCTTCAGATGAAAAGATTGACGTATTGCTGCATGTTTCATAATACAACGTAGGCATACGTCAGTTCCGCTGCATTTGTTTATACAATCCGATAGTGTACTCTTTGGCCTTTTATGTCCCAGGTATCGGGCTAAGGCTTATACAGAGAAGAAATGAGCTTGATAACCACGCTGGCTCAGTGCGGGTTGATGATTTCAGACCGAAGTTCAGGGTTTCCTCTCGTTTTCCTTCGCCATCAGTCAGTAGTGTCTAAGAAAATTAACCAACTTAGAAAGTATGTATAACTTTGATTAAGTCACATTGACATAACTTACTGGGTATGAACTTGCGACTTAGGGCGTAAGATGCGGATCAGATAGGAAAGGGGCTACCACGACGTAACATGACAAGACTGTCGTTTTAATATTTAAAAAAAAATGTTTAATATGGTAATTTCCATGAGAAAACGTTTTTTTTTTTCTCTGCAACTTTAATTTTTGGGTATTAAATGTAGCGTGTAATAATGTCCTTTCACTATATTTCCCTAAAGGCTACATCGATCCATCAGATATTTATATATTCACACTCAGGACATCTTACATTATTACACAGAATAAACTTTATTCATCCTGAAAATCCTTTGAAAAATTTTATAAATCTGAGTTTTCGAAGTAGTCAGATTTAGAGAAAGCCCACAATTTTTTCATCAGATTTGACTACTTAAGTCATTTTTTCCTTTCCATTATACGTCAGGCCGCACACGATCGTATGAAAATCAAAGGCTCTGAAGATCGGTTCACTAATGTTTGACAAAAAACGAATGACAAATGATCATTTTAAAAATAACATTATAAAAACTAATCATTTGACAAACATCTCATTTCGCAAACATATTATTTTATAAGTACCTAATCATTTGACAAAATACAGATTTCGCATTTGTTTTACTTTGCAAATATTTCCAATGTTAAAATATCATTCGAAAAATATTCATTTGACCAAGTACTTCGATTGTCAAATTTGCGATTTTACAAAATGACGGTAGATAAATAGTTATTTAGTAAAATTTATTAAAGTGGTGGGTACTTTAATAAATTTTAAAATTGCCGTAACTATTTCATTTTATTGAACTGTCATTTAAAGTGAGTGAGTAGTTGTTATATCGGTAAAAAATTAGTATCGTTTGGCAGGAGGGGGAGGTGGAGGGGAGGGGGCTCTACATGGCACCACTTCCATGAAAAGATAATGCACCGTTTTTGAGAAAAACAAATTATTGGACCCTAACCTCAAAACACTTTAAAGTTGCTTAAAAGGCGTAGTAGGAACTTCAATGGTTTAATAAAAAATAACCACGAAGGGGATGTCGGGGTTTGAGTTCGCTCGCTGTGCTAGCTCACTAGACGTCGCCATCGCCTTCGAACCTAACCTGTCCGAGAAGTCTCGAGCTCGCTTCGCTCGCTCTTGCATCCTAAGTTCTCCTAGTAACAGTAGTAACGTTACCTTTTGTACACACATACAATCAGTGGGGCTACACTAACTTTCTTCTGGGCAGAATTTCTAGGTTGTTACAAAAACAAATAAAACAACAAAACATTCATAATTCTTTTTTTACGTTTCCTTTTATCGATTTTGAACGACATTTTACACCACGGACAATATACTAGGACAGATTTGGTTGTCAATCACCCAATTTAAACTGAAAAAATAAAAAGATTTCTGTACGTAAAGTAAGTTTTGGTAAATTAAGTACGGTAAGTAATTATCGTGCAATGCATTTTGTCAAGCGTTATTTATGCTTTGTGTTGTTTTATCAATGAACATGATTATAAAAGGATTAGTTTGTCAAATGATGTTTTGATGTAATTAAATGTCGTCTTTCAATTATTCGTCAAACGAGTTATTTACACAAAGAATAAGTTTGTGAAGTGATAACTTTAGCAAGTATAAATTTACCCAACGTTATTTTTAAAACATAAATTTGTGATTCGTTTTTTGTCAAATGACAGGACACCCTGAAGATCACGTAATTTTTTATCCATTTTGCAAATCTGAAAGTGGATCTGAACCAGAGAGTGGTGGATGCTGGACCTTGGGCCCCGTATCTGAAACTTATCAAATATATTTCCGGTGTTCTCTCATCATGCCACACCTACTATGCAGCTATCAACTTTTCGTCTTGCATATGCTTGCCCAAAAACCTGGTCGGGCCCTAAGATAACCTAAAGCCAGTTTGGCGACGGTAATTTTACACAAAGTCGACGCTGACCTTACGTGGCTGGCAGGTAACTTTAAAATTACCTCATGGATGTCATTAGGCTGCCTCAAATTGAGCCGTTCCGTAATAATTCATTTATCTATCACTTTTTATGCACGTGTTTGTGGAGTGCAATATATTTAGGTACTAGGAATGTAAAAGCACTGAAATGGCTGCCCACCACAAAGTTCCACGGGTTCGCAGCCATGGCGATGTACACGTCGAAGCACTTGCCCGGCGCCGGCAGCGGCGGCGCGGGCAGCGCGGCGCCGGGCGCGCTGCGCTCGTCGCCCAACATCGACAGGCTGCGGAAAATGCGTTCCTTCTTCTTGTGCAGTGCCTCCACATGGTCCGTGGTGTCCTTTTCGTCTTCCTTTAGTCTGCCACTAAAAGAGAAAGTAAAAACGAATCATGTCAAAGTCCAAGACTTACACTGATACCACGAATAGTCATCAGCGCGACATAAAGGCACACGCGCAGAGTACGGAACAGGGAATATGCAACGAATTCAAAACATTTTCATTGTTGTTTCAACTCGTTGCTATTTTTTTATGCATTACTTATTTTACAGTTCCTTATTTTATGTTGTGTTTTTTTTGGTGGAACGGAACTCAAACTCGAAACATTTCGTCTTCGACAATGCCGAAAATAACGTAAAAAGTTATGTAAATACATCAAATCTATTCTGTAAATATATTCTTAGCAAACTGCTTGAAATCTCACTAAGGTAAGAAAGTGCGATTTCTGCTTGAATAAACCACAAAAAAATATTCAATTTATATGAGGGGCGTGTATTCTTCCCATCCTCACGTATGGTTCTCAAAAATGGTCTTTGACATTTCAGCAGAGATCCACCCTCGAGGTTTGCCAGAGAACTATGGAACGGAGTATTCTGGGTATTATTAAACTTGTGGACCGGGTTAAGAATACAATAATCCGTTTCATTACCAAAATAATTGATGCGGCGACTCGGAAAGCTGCCACGCTAAAATGGAATTGGGCTGGACACATCTGGCGCATGTCAGATGGTCAATAGGCCAAACTTACGACCCAGTGGGTCCCGCTAAGTGGCAAACGACATTGCGACAGGCTCAGACGGAGATGGCGGGATGAGCTGGACTCCTTTAATAAGGATTGGTCCTTTGCAGCTCTAGACTGAGAGAGGTGGAAAGCGAGAAGGGAGGCCTTTGCCCAGCAGTGGGACATTAATGGCTAATAAACAAAATAAGAGGGGCTAAAAAAGAGATTGTAATCAAAGCAGTATCATGGATAATGATGTCACGTCATGGGTTTTTTTTTTTATTCAACTAATGTTAGTGTCATTAGTTGTTTCACCTTTAAAACTTTTCTATGGTTTAAATTAGCGTATTTTAACAATTACATACATGCATTTTCCCTATTCTCGCGCTAGCAGCAACTAGAGACGACAATAGTAATAATATTCCTGCCCGCGCAATTAAACAGTAAACGCAATTTGGGCTGTCACAAGCATTGTCAGAATTGTCACGTGCTGTCAGTTTATATGAGCAAACGGATATGTATGAAGTGTTGACAATACCGTCTCTAGTAGAAGCACCCGAGGCGTCTCCGTGATCTGTGACTGGCACGATTGGTTTGCCTTTGTATGGAAAGTGTTGTTATTATCGTCTCTAGCAGCGGCCGCCGAGGCGAATCCGTGCGCACAAATCCAAATTATTCAAATGAAAATAAATACATAGGGAAATCATTAGAAAGTAAGTTCCATAAATAAAGCTTGGAAAATTTAAATATTGTTCGAGTGGTATGCAGAGTACGCTCGCGCTCGCAGACGGGAAGCGTACGTCGGCAACGATCTCGATCGAACGAATCGCGAATACTCGTAGAGATCGGAACGATGCGACACGCACTGCTGCAGGAAATCGTACTCCATGAGGATGGCGTTGTTGACGGAGGCGAGGATGTTCTGCGGGCCGGTGCGCACGAACAGCTCCACGCTGGGCACGCCGCCCGGCGACTGCGGCGCGGGCGCGGGCAGCGCGCGGCACAGCACGCGCGCGCCCAGCAGCAGCTCGCGCAGGCGCGCCACCATGCCGCCCGCCGCGCGCTCGGCCGGGCCCAGGCGCACCGACAGCGTCTGGGAACACGGCACGGTCTGAGGCATGCGAGCGATGTGTGGCTGCAATACTTCGAGCAATATTTTCGGAAACACTTTTTATATATTGCTGTTTTCCTTAAAGCCTTGTGGTCTGTTTCAATAGTATCTGACGAAATATAAACAAATGATACCGTAGCTATGGATGCCATTTACAAATCGAGTGCTTTGATTTGATCATTTCAATAATTGTTTTTTTTAAACCAGAAATTATAAACCTTAAAGACGTTTTTCATTTGACAATTGAGGTTAATTCTATAACCTTTTTTTTTTCATTATATTTTGTTATTATTACATTTACATAATGTTATTCAAACAATTATACTTTGAAAATGTTGTAAGATATAAAGTTAAAACCTAAATATAGATGAATGTGTTACATTTTTTTTTAGTAAGTGATTGCGTTATTTAACCGAGTTTGTTACACTTTGCAGATACTTTTGGAACAGGAATTCTTTATTATTTCAATAATATCTTCTACGATATTAATTAATTAGGTAGGGCTTAAACGCAACTGAGGAAACGTGGGTGTATTATAGGTAGGGTAGGTTTATAATACACCTTTGCCTAAAAATCCTCATATAAAACAATTTTGACCGATTTCACTCAAATATAATTTTCTGATCGCGATAGTAGTTACTGTTGACGATAAGATCTATCTTAGTGGTTGCATCTCTGGGCAGAGCATTTTCAAATGTTAGGCTAATAAGTTGCATTGTTTCTGTTAACTCAACAAAATTGTATGCTATTTTGATTGATGTTAAAA
Source organism: Apamea epomidion (assembly GCA_947507525.1). NCBI lineage: Eukaryota > Metazoa > Arthropoda > Insecta > Lepidoptera > Noctuidae > Apamea > Apamea epomidion. Next base: position 11,794,664 of record OX382225.1, read on the forward strand.
AGTAAATATAGTTTTCTATGCAAGTCTGCTTAGTGCCATTGCCTCAAAAAGTATTATGTGTACTGATTTGATAAAGGAAATACATAATTCGAAAACTGACGGAGATACAACAGATTTTACCGTACTTGCAATGTTGCAGCCACATATAGGAGCAAAAGTATTGCCAGTTTAGAAGGCTCCTTAGTGTGGAAATGACGGTCGAACGCCAGTTTTGCTTATAGACGTTTGATCCTCAAACAGACAGTTTCATAATTTGATTTTGACGTGTTGAATGAAATAATATAGACAACTCTAACGAAAATTGTGTCGAGTAACGTAAGTTAACTCTGTCGGATAGTGTTTACTCCGAATCGTTACAATCTGATCTACATTACGTATTTAGTGTACTAACCTGATATGGGAATGCATTAAGAGCTGGTGAAAAAGTTTGTAGTGGCACGAGAGACGACAAAGGTGCTCTCAAAATGAGACCGCTGTCCACAAGCTGCGTCCTCACTGTACCTTCACCGTCGAGCCCGCTTATAATGGTGCAGCGAACCCTATGGTGGAAAGAAGGCATGTTAAGAACGCGCTCGTCGATTTTTTTTCACTTCCTTCAGTAATTAACATCGTACGTCCAAAGTTTAGCATAATATCATATAACGTTGTATATGTAACGGAATAAACGCAAGACTTCAGACACCCAATTAGAATAATAAATTATAGAACTAAAACAACATCTGTAATTTAATTTACTTAAGGTCTATGCACACAGCGGGCGGGGCGGGGCGGGGCGGGGCGGGGCGGGGCGGGACGGCGACGCGACGCTGAGCAGTTGTAATGTACTAGATATTACGGACGACGCCACACAGAGCCGCCCCGCTCGATGCAACGGTAACCGTCGCGCCCCGCCGCCGCCGCGCCGAGCGCATTTTTGATTTATTTAATGCACCCATTTCCGTTTACGTTGTTTTTTCTTAGCTAGCGCAACTATGAACAATAGCGTTTCCATGTCTGAATCGCTCAACATCTTTTTTGATGAAAGAAAGGCGCGGCGGGACGGGACGTGATCGCGCCCGCAGTGTGAACACTACCGTCGCGCCAGCGCCGCGTCACCGTCCCGTCCCGCCCCGCCCCGCCCGCTGTGTGCATAGACCTTAAAAAGAACACCCAGTTTTTTTTAAATAAAGTAGTTGTTCTGACTGAACGTAAAACGTTCGAGCATACTACTCTATCCCTACGCACACACTCATAGCGCACACTCGTGCGCGTGCCTATGTAGTAGGTAGGAACAGAAAGCTACGTATTAGGTTTGTATCTGTACGTTCAATGACCGAACATTACGTAGTTTGATATTAATAATTTGCGATATTACCGTATAACTATTATTGCTAGTTGCCTAACTAGTTAAATAATGATTCCATCTTTCCATGTGTGTGTGTGTGTGTGTGTGAGTGTGTGTGTGTGTGTGTGTGTGTGAAAATTAACACATATATAATGATGGAAATCAATTCAGAAGCCGATTCAGAGCAAACTGCTTTCAGGTCTTGCGTTTATTCTGTCACACGTTATAATATATGTATCGTTGTTTTCACCTAGGCTTGTGCAACAACAGAATAGTAAAAAAAAATCATCTACGCTCATATTGTAAATAATAATTATGAAATAAAAAATACTACTGTAATGTAAGACAGATTTTATACACGAGCAACTGTAATAAAATAAATAAATAGAATAACACTATCCCTAAATAAATATGTATTTATTTAAGGTGTTTTCTACAATGTATCTTGCGAAACTTAAAATATTTTAAGTAAATTTTTTTGCAAATTGGGCGCTGTTTTACCTTGTATAATTATGATACAACAATGACTAAACTATTAACATTTCAATTATTAATAGCCTTCGAAATTTGATTTTCTAATCCAAAGAAACCAGGGCCGTCCAAAATCGCGCTGGGTTGACGATATCGTCAAAGTCGCGGGAAACACCTGGATAAGAGACGCACAGAACCGGGAAGTATGGCAGAAGAAAGGGGAGGCCTATACCCAGCAGTGGATGATTCCTGGCTGAAATGAAGTTCATCATCATCTGCCTAGCTTTTTCCCAATATGTTGGGGTCGGCTTCCAGTCTAACCGGATGCTAAAGTACAATAAAATGCGGCGTGTAGGGCACGTACCAGTCTCCGGCGAGCGTGCGCACGATGTAGAGCGTGCCGGCGTTGGGCGCGGGCGCCTGCGGCGCGGCGGGCAGCGGGCGGCGGTAGGCGCCGGCCGTGAGCAACGCCAGCGCGTTGCGCACCAGCGCCGCGCCGCCCGCGCGCGACACCCACACGCGGCCCTCCTCCGTCACGCAACCCACCTCCACCTCGCAAGGTTTCTGCACGATAGTCACGCACGTGGTTAGGCTAGAGAATGGTTTCCGGTAGCCGTTCGATTTTGTAAAAATCTCACCGTGTAAACTTAGGTGAAGCGAGGTTTAATTCCACCTGATGCTAGGGATTGACACAATTTACAACTTCACCAACTTTTTACGGTGAGATTTTAACATAATGGTTCAGCAAGTCATTCGATCGATCTAAAAATTTTAGCGAGCGTTTCCTCATAATTCAAAAGGAAAGGAAAGGACGGTTTTCAGTTTTGCATAACAACTGATCTGCAAAACCATCGTGTAGGAAACGAAGGTTTTGCGCACCATTTTTCAATTAAGCTAAGCAAAACAATTTTTTATTTTATTTAATTGATAACACGTCGTAACTATTAAGCATTGAATTGTTGGTTTACGTATATTCAGGACAATTTTCTTTTAACGCATTCTTATAATTTCCATTTTATTTTTTTGATTGAGGTGTTTATGTATTGAACATCTTACCTGTTTTAGAACTTTAAATTTTACGCTTCCAGTGGTCACATATTTTTGCAATATGAGCGGCACTGATTGCGATATAGAAGAAAACTTGTAACATTATACTGTCAGTTTTATATGTTACCAAAGTGGCGTCAGATATTTGTGATCATAACAAAGTATCACATTCTTCTAACTGAACTGAGTAGGCAGATATTTATAACGCAAGACATGTCTGTTATTTATCCATTCGAAGAGGTACACACATTTTTGAAGCCGTTGCCGATGCCGTTTCCTATATTTTGGCTTCGCTTGTCTCCTCAGATAGTTTTGGTGTAATGGTGTTTCTTCGATGTCACATATTTGTGCCACTACTTGTACATACATGCCTCCCACAGACGATTACATGTATTTGCTGTCTTCTTGAGAACAGATATTTATCAATCAGAATCATGGAATCAGATACAATTGCCGAACTGTTCATAGTAATGTATTTATGCTTGTGACAGTACCTTGTCGATGCGAAACCCTACATAATATATGTATTATTTGTAAGGGTACCTGCGTAATGGTAAAGGCTCCAGCAATGCAGAAGTCATGCACGATCTCCTTGTTGAGGTTGAGGTCACGCTGCGTGGAGGTGTCGTACAGCACGACGGCCACAGACGGGTCGGCCGGGTCGTGGCGCGGGCCCGGCGCCGCCACCAGCACCTCGCCGGGCAGGCGGCGCCGCACCAGCTCCGCGCCCAGCGCGCTGGCCGCCAGCTCCTCCGCGCCCTCCAGCCGGCACAGGACCGCCTGCCGACGCCACGCCGTTAGTGCTGGCACACGTATTCGCAGTGCGAAAAATCTGCTTCACTTCCATAGTAGTGTGCTTACATGGGTAATTGAAATAGCGCCACTCATGACAATTTCTATAGAATCGCCTTTATGGGCAATCACCAAAATAAGGACGTTTTTATTTTCGGTGGCCATTAATGAAACTTCGTACATTTAGTAGAAAATAAAATAACGAGTGAAAATTTGTATGGCGACAAAGCTTAAAAATCAGTCCGGCGGAGTTAAATCAGTTTATACAGGATTTTATCAATCGGACTTCTGGGCGAAATCCGAAACTAAGGTTTTTTTTTACAAAAGTCTTCTCCCTGTATTATTGCACTAAACGATAATGTAGGTGACAACGATCAAATACTGTAAAGGAATATTGTGTGAAATCAAAGATAGCGCCAGTTTTTGGAATTTAGATATTTCATATCGGAAGAAAAAAATTCTGGACAGCAGAAGTGGGTCAAATCTAACTAAAAGTAAACATTTATTTAAGTATACGTACTGTATGCGTAGTGCAGATATTCGTAGTGCGTTATATCTGCACTACGCATACATAACGCAATAAATCAGCACATATACTTTACGCATACTATAAACCCATTAATTATTATGTTGGAAATGGCTTCTCAAAAAGCATAGTGTGCTAAGTCACGCGCGCTCTATCTCGAGATGTCGAGCAATATGTTTAGGTGGCGCAATCGACGAGCAATCTCGATCGATTGCGCGTCGATTCCGCCACCTAAACATAACGTAATACAAAGCAAGATGTCAAAGGGCAAACGAAAAACAGTTCCTTTTTCAAAAAAAAATTGGCAAACACGAACAGAAGTATTTCAAACAGATTTGTTTTTGTAATATTGAACTGTGCAGTGCTTATACGTGCGCGTTGCTCTATAATCCGCAATCTTGTTATCATTGTTCAAAAGTGAAGATGAATCTCTGATAATGATGAATGTACTAGCTGCGCCCCGCGATTTCACCCGCATAAGTTTCGATCCCGTGGGAATATCGGGATAAAAAGTATCATATGTGTTAATCCTGGTTGTAAACTATCTGTATGCCCAATTTCACCCAAATCCGTTCAGTAATTTTTGCGTGAAAGAGTAACAAAGATCCATCCATACAAACTTTCACGTTTCAAATATTAGTATGAGTAGGATTTAACACATTAAAGTGGATCGGAAGCGCTATTGATTCTCACCTGTGCTGGGAGCTTACGGAACTGCGGTTCTAATATCTTTATTTTGTTAATATACACGACGTCATCGTCGCCGTGATCACCTAGGAAGACTGTCGCCGTATCTTCTTCAATCTCCAATATTTTAGCACGTTGCCAGCCTCCATCATCTAGATTTACAGCATACCTGTAGAAAAAATAATTTAATTCATACTTATATTATTATGGCTGTGACATCTTTAGAATAATTTTAATCTTATAATATATTTTTCGTCTATGCTTAACATTAACAATTTTTTATCCTTATCAAATAGTCTGTCTACGACTATGTGAAAAAGGCGTGAGTCTGTATGTAGCCTATAAAAGTTTAGTTTTTGTTGACCCTAAATCTGAAAAGGGGTCATTTCTTCGGACCAACTCTGAAATCGTGAAAAGAAAAATCTGCTGCTTCATAAATTTGTGTTCACATAAATAGACAACATACTAATTTCTGTTTTGGTGCCGCGATAATGAGGCCCTTTCGTTTAAATATACTACGCTAATAAACTATAATGTCTGCATTTCAATTCGAGAAGTGTTTAAATTGGATTATACAAAGCATTATTCCGTAATTTATAGGTACCGTGTTTTCTTAAAAAATCAAGATGAACCAGGTGACCAAACTCATGCCACCTGGTTGGTTCATGCTCGGGCCTTTATTAGGCCAGGCATGGTGAACCTTAGTGGTGATTTTAGTGTGAAAACGAAATACCTACACTTAATGTGTTAAATCCCACAACCGAACCGAACCGAAGGTCGATCAGAGACTTCTGAATATCGACCGTCCACTTATTTTTGTCTAAAAGCCCCGCATTTGCAAAAAGCTGTCCTGTAGTACATATTTGCGTTTAAGGATGGCAATAGCCTCATGCCAGGGTCGCGGTTTGTTCGAAAGAGTTACCGTAGCCCCTGGCACAGGCAACTGAAGGAACCGGGGTGGGTTTTAGTCAGTAAAAGTCTGTCTCCCACTCCGCCGAGAGCGGGAGAAGTTATTTGATGATTTAAAAACAGAAAAAAATTATGGCAATAGCAGTCATTGTCCTGTCCCTAATATTTATTGGTCCTCTAAAAAAAACTGTATCGTCTTACATTAGAAGAAAATGTTGAGGATCCTGGATCACGATAGATTTTCACAATTCAGAGTGTAAACGGGCTTTATTTCCGTTTTTTAAATGAAGAATGCCATAAATTTAGGTTGGTCAATTTCCTCTATTGCCATTGCCACACATTCATATATTTAATATTATAGCCTTACTTTGTCTAAAAGAAACTAAGCGGTCTTACCAAGCGTTTTTGATAATCATTGATTTGTCCACAGGTGAACCAGAATGGTCATAATATTTAGACATGTCGGCTAAAAGGCTTTCAAAGGTATCCTGAAACATAAATAGATTTAATTTACAATTTAATGTAGGTAGTTAATTTTTTTAATGGATTTGTAATGGACAATTTTTGCTTTAATTTTTCCTTCATGTTAGGTTTTGTCAAGAAGGATGCTCTGAGTAGTTTTTTTAACAGGAATCTAAAAGGGTTCAAAAGTTTAATCTCGCCGCACCGTATACGACTACGCGAATTTATGATTGACAATCAGACTTACAGGGTCCTTCACTTGGAAGTGTTATCACCTCAACACTGCTGCAACATTCAAATTATTAAAGGCAGTGCGACGTAATTTGGCAGATCGCAAGATTGCTTTCTTGTTTGCATATGGACAAAAAAATATTTGAACATTTAACTTCAGCTCAAAAGACAGTTAATCTTCAAAGAACTGTGACATGAAATTGATACCGCGGGCACAATACCAAATTAACACAAGTCACTAGACATTCCAACAGGACTCGGGACCATCTCACAGAGCTCACCTGACACAACATTTCTTACAAAGTCACTTTTCGAGGTTCATTTCAGCAGAAGAGTACCCTCAATACTTACCGGACCGAATACATTGCACTTCTCCATATAGAACATTTGGGAGGCCACGTTTTCCATGTAACAGATTCATAAACTACTTGCAGATCTCATTACTGGAATAATTATATTTTTAGATAATTCCGCGGACGACCACTCATTGTGCATAATCATAAGTACACTGTACTGTGTTAGCCATTTATACAATCTTAGGCAATTCAGATTTTCATTTGAATAACTATTTAAAACAGTTTTAACCTACCTTAAAAAAAATTGTGACCAGTACCTATCCTGAAGTTTTTTTTTTTAAATAAATTGATATAGTTGGCTTGTTCCCTAAATTTTGTTGAGTAGTATACTTTCTACATTATAGCTTAGTAATACTACTTTTTACAACACTCACACTATATTGTACTCCAATTATTCGAAGCCAAATTTCAAGAGTCGAATTAGCGACGGTCACGAAGACATTCCAGAAGTCATCATCGGGAAATTGTAATGGTGGCAAGTCACTGTCCATGGAATCGTCTAATACAGTTGTTTCGATATGTGGAGTAGACACTTCCTGCTGGCAAAGTTTATAAATTAAAATTAATTGGATTAATTTATTCATTTTGAGGTGAGAAAGTCCATGCAAGTCTCGTAGGAGATACTTGCCAGACGATTATCGCACCTTAGTATTTACATTCAAGCAAAACTCGTCAGCAGTTATTGTGAACGGTGATTGTTCACTTGACGCGACGATTCGCAAGTTCGAGGTGAGATTTACATATGATTTCTCGACTCGTGTAAATGTCGTCGGCAAATTGTATGATTCGTCATTATACAAACGGCGCCATCCGCTTGCAAACGGCCAAAGGCAAATCGATGATGCTTGTAATCGTATTCATTTTGCCGAGAGTCAGTGTTAGGGAAACCAAAAAGAGTAACATACATTTTATCACGTTTTGTTTTACTAATGTTATAATATTAACTTCAATGAAAAAAAAACCGGCCGGGAGCGAGTCGGGCTCACACAATTAAGGTTCCGATCCAAACTGGACTGTGCGGTGGTCACTGGCATGCTGCCAATGCTAATAACTTTATTGCGCGTAATTATCGTGATTTGGGATTCAACATGACGAGGCATTTTCAATTTCGCTTTGGTATTTTACAATTTGCCTTTGACATTTCATAAACCACGTTTGCAAACGGACGATGCCGTTTGTATAATGACGAATCATACAATATGCCGACGACGTAAACACGATCTCAACATGATTTTTTTTTTAGGTTATGAACTCATATGACACGTACCTCGTTATTGGGAAGAAGCACTAAAAGTCCATTCACAACTCTATCTTTTATTATCTTCGGACAGTTCTCAACTAATTCTTGCCAGTTACTTGGTAAATTTTCTCTGTATTTTTCTCTAAACAGACAAAGAATATAGAATAAAAATCATTTATACAGTTGTAAACACAAAGACAAGAGTAAAAGAAAAAGATAATGCCCGTCTGCACTAAAGTAGGCTAATGTCTGGTTTCTGTATTAAGAAGTCCTCAATAAAGATTTCGATTGTGGGGTAAAAATAAATAAATAGAAGATTACTTAGATAATAGGACTTATGGTGTACATAGTAAAGAGTATTCTATCTATCTATCTATAAAAATAAGAGCACTCACCTGTACATATGTGGTACTGTACTAGCCCAAAGTCCAGCTTCATGTTCCGACACCAGTTCTGTGAGACATGCTATAGCATTGCTGCTTGAAGAAGTAGGCATCCCGCCAGCTTCGGAACTTTCTATGACCGCAAGTAACTTGACAGCACCTACTTCTTTTGACAATTCTTCGGATGGTGATGAGTCAGGATACGAGCAAATACAATACGATGCTCCGACCTATGGATTAAAAATAACTAGGTCAAAGGTAACTTTTAGAGGTTGTAAGGGAAGGCTTTGAACCAATAAATATGCGTTATGGAGAATGTTCTAAAATAGTAGCCAGAGAAATTCAAATTGGTTTACTATTTTTGGAATTTGAAGTATCAGGTATAGAACCTGATACTTCAAATTTGATCAAAGTATGGTAAGTTGATCAAAATATGATTCGCAACAATAACGAATGTTTTTATTAAAATAATAATCATCTCTCTAAGTTCTAATTGATGACTATTTCTTGAAAATATCACGTAAATTAGACTAGGTGCAATATTTTTTTGAAATATTTCCGTTCGCATACTTTGGATGAAAAGGAAAATCTAAGACGCGGCCGGTGACGTCCAAAACAATAACATTAATAAATTACTTGCTTCAAACTGACATATTTCCTTAACACCTGCCTCAACCGAGGGTTCAAAACGCAATTGAAAGGTTATGGCGTACAACTATTGACTACTTTATTTAGATAGGCAGTTACTTTTTCATTACGTGCCGACATATCTTCAAAACCGGGTAAAAGTGAACAGAACATGACTGTAATGTCGTAAGTACGTTAAATATTCTATTCCCACACCTCGTACATTTATGAAATACTTACTTTCACTGTGCAGTCGTAGCTTCCAGGCCCCCGTTTAGGCCGTATCTCATGTACCTTATACACAGGTTCTGGAAGCCCAAGTTTTTTACAAGTCCATTCCAATTTGTCAACGGATGATGTGGAATCAGGTGGAGGTTCTAAGTTATGAGCTGGCACCACATTTGTTACAGGACCACTGCTTTCCTGAACCAAAACAGATTTTCAAAGGGGGTGAACTCGGCTCTAGATACTGGATCTGAGTCGTTTCTTTTTAAATGAGGGGTTGTGTTAATGGGGTTTATTTATAAACATTTCCTAAATCTAAGAGACGTTTAAACGTCAAAAATGTATGGTTAAACAATCGCTAATCATTACTTAACTTTAAGCAACGTCTATAAATAAACCCTTTTATGAGTACTTAACACTACATAATAATGGAAATTATCAATGAACCCGATTCAATTAAAAAGTTAATAAAAACCACTTCACTCGACATGCACAATATTGGTTTTATAGTGTATCTCATAGAAACCAGGTCATGAAAATCAAGTTAATAATAACCCAACCGCCGTATCTTTATGTTGACGACCTGGTGATGCTTGAGAGCTCCAATAAACCCTAGGTCCGTGCCGGTAGTTTACTTTTCCGAAACAGGTGTAGTAAGAGCAGCCACACTAAGAGAGATCAGTAGCGACGGAGCGACCCCACGGACCCGATTTTTCGGAAAAAGTTTTGCTCGTTCTCTGGTTTGCCTTTATTGTCCGGTCGGAGTGAAAACCGACAAGAAACAGAGCTCCCGCCCCTTTCTTTATTGGCCGGCTTGAGTGGAGATTCGCAAGAGCAAACGTGCTTGGAAGAAGGAAGTACTCCAGTCCAGATCCCAAGATCTAAATCGTACTTCCAGGACTGTCTTCCATGTTGCCCCCTTCTTGCTACGTCACTGTGTGCTAGCGCCCGTTTTCGAAGGCTCATTATTAAGTATGCAAGTCACCCCCTGCCATTTTAGCCGTGTATTATAATAACATTGGTCAAACAGCGGACAAGGTACTTCCATAGTTCTAAATAACCAGTCAACTTTGGGCATCCAAACCCAACGTCCAAAATCTTTATTTCCATAGCCTGCAATAATCATGGACCGTCCGGGGGTTGTCCTTTGGTGCGTTCTTTAGACTGACAGTTAATGGGTCAAACGATCATTCGAGCGAACGTTCTTCGGATAAGTGAAGTTCGGGCCATCGTGACGCACTCATTTCATACAAACTAGTCTTTTCTGCCGATAAAATCAATATTGTGCATACGCAAAAATTCGTCCCGACTACGGAACCCTTCACTGAGCGTGGTCAGTCATACACTTAGTCGGGTTTTTAGGTTTTTCTACTTACCAAACATTCGTTACTAACAGCTGGCAACTGCAAAGGAATAAGATCCACCGTACTAAGACGATCTCTTAAATTTGAAAGTCTTTGCGACGCTGAAACTTTTCCGCTGTGCTTAACATCCATATCATGGTTCGTGCGTGCTGATTGCTTTAACTGAAGATAAAAAACAGATTATATACATACTATCCAGTGTCAAAAAAAAACAATTAAAACACGTCGAGCAGCGGAAACCTGATGGACCTTCAGGGCGAAATCCGAAAAAAGGATAAAGTACCTGTTACCACTTTATCATTTCTTTGGATTTATGTAATGAGCTTGATTTTGGAGAAAACTAAAACTTTTTGTTTTAAAAAGCAAATTGATTGACCAGATAATTTATTAAATCCAATCTTTATGCAATATAATAGCAATGATCATAATACAATAATATACTGGAGGTCTTTCGGAAGACATCCTGTATTCTGACATGACAACACAATTCGGGCTGTCCATTGTCCACTATAAATTTCTAAATAGGTTCTAAGGCCGCAGAAACAAATACCTACTATTTTAAGAAAAACCAACATCTACGTCACATTGCGTTTGACAACAACAACAAAACGCACACAAATATACAGTTGGGGAATTCCCCTAATAATGGAGACAGAACTAACTAACTCGTTGCCATCCGAATAAATATTTCATTCGTATATTTAGGTTACCATAAAAACAATAATGTTCTACTAAATAAATTTTCGAACAACTTTTTTAATCAATGTTTTGGCTATTATGGTCGATGCACCTTTACAATTTTAATGGAAATACTGTAAAGGTTGTCCACCAGAGACAACCTTATGTAGTGCAGGCTGGCTGGCTATAATTTAGCGCGGGTTCCATTCGAACATTCAAGCAAGTTTAGAATGGGGTGTACAATATGAGATTAGGCTGACAAGCAAAGAATTAAGATGTAAAATACATAGTATATTTTATAGGAATAATTATGAAACATTACGAGATAAACCTTAGTTTGATTTTATTCCTCCCGGTACCGAGAAGCTCGTAGAGAGCTTCACAGTAGGTACAATGATGCCTAGGCTGCGCTAAAGAAATCTTGGGGATGGGAATCGATAAACTCATGTTTTTTTAATTGCCCAATTTTCCAAAAAAAAAATGGAAGAGAATCACATCTGCTGTTTCATAGAAAAGTGCAATCAATACCTAAGCGGTCAAAATGTATGGAACAGCTAATTTGTTTGTTAATAACCGACGAAAAATTTTAAAGCAGCAGGCGGGTGCAGTTCATGTACTGAATCCAGGTTGCACGTCGATGTCCCTGCCACCCTGTATAATTGCGGTGAAACAGCGAACTACCGAGTAAGGAAGGACTAAGTGACGATACAGTAGTCATTGCAGGCCCGCCACAATGAGTTTATCCATATTTTTATGTAAGGGGGGCTCGTGGCTAAGTAATAACAGCCGCACGGGTTGATCGATCAAGTTAAGCTACTTTGGGTATCATTCATGGATCTTTCACATTCGTTACTGGTCGTCAGAAGCCCGAAAGTCTGACAACTAGTCTTACCAAGGAGTATAGTGTTACCCAGTTAGTGGGTTATGGAAGTCAAGTAGGCAGTTGCTCCACGTAAAATACTGGTATTCAGGTGCATCTGGTTAGACTGGAAGCCAACCCCAAAAATAGTTGGGAAAAGGCTAGGCAGATGATGATAACGCGAAAGTAACTCTGTCTGTCTGAAACATTTTCACGACTTAACGGCTTAAGGGATTTCGATGAAATTTAGCACAAAGGTAGACCATGGCCTGGGTTAGGGCATGAATGACCAAAAAAAAAAGATTATCGTGTTTTCGGACTGTTCGGAAATAAACCCCTAAACAGGGTGAAAAGGCGTAAATAAGTTTTTAGCGGAAGACGTTACTGCTTCCTTTGATTAACTCGAAAACTAGTATAAATAAGCTATGGGTCAAATAATGGATACGTATCAACCGATATTTCAGTGATCAATTTCCATTGGTGTGAAAAGGGGGAACAGTTTGTATGAAAAACCTCATTCCTTGCTTATTTTTGCTTTTTTTATCGCGATCAAATAGTCTCTTTTGAATTTGCTGACAAAACGTTTTGCACTAACGTGTCATTTTGGCAGTGATATTTCTTTGTTTACATAAATTATCTAAGATTAAGATTTTTAGTTATACATACCTCTTCAGTGTGTATGTTATTGGCTTCTCTCAAGCTTTGTGATGATGAATTGGAACTTTTCGATACCCTCTCTACATGGTCGTTCAACGGTTTTGTAGTTTGTTTCACATTCGACACTAATTTCGTTTCGTTCGACTTTGAATTGTATTTATTCATCTGTAAAAAAAAAACAATTGCAGAAATTGAAGATATCTTCCAAAATTGCACTGTTGAATTTTCAACTCTCGGCTATGGCCCGACGGGGGAAAATCCAACAGTGCAATAATAGTTCGGTGTTTCCGTGTTTCTAAGTGTTAGTAAATACTGTATAATTTTTTAAACTACACTGGTTACAACAGCGGTATAAAAGGGAGAATAATCAAAAACCTGTCAAGAAAAATTAAAAATATTTATAATTAAGTACCTTATAATATTGTGTGTTATTATTATATGGGGCATTGCCTTTTGCTCTGTAATATTGATTGGAGTACTGGTTGTTATAGTTAGGTGTGTAGCCAGAAGCCGGTTTTCGCCAGGATCCCTGTTTTTTTGGGAATCGATTCTGTAAAAAGATATATTATTATGCTTGCAGCGTAATTAAGAATACGTGGCAGCAGTGGTGGGTGGTGCAGTGGGAGTTGTGGTGGCCCAGTGGTAACGACCCAGACTTAAAAGAGGTGTAGGTCATGGGCAGACCACTTTGTGCAATTTATTTCATCACGACTGATCTTTTGATTCTTAATAATTAAATTAATTGTCTTTGATAAAAGTATAACGTTTCTTGTGACTTGAGTTTAAACGGTTAAGTATAATTATCAAAAGATTTCTGAAATTACAATATGTTTTAAGCTCCAGCCACACTAAGGCGCATCTCGCGACTGCACGCGTTCATGGTTTAATAACTAGGAAGTCACGCGACTATTCGTGCCAGTTTGAACACCTCCATAAAAGTTAGTTGACACAATCTGCGCGGGCGAATTTCGTATCGTGGTAGGTGGTGAATGTCCACGACAAAAGGATCCTTATGATCGTTGGCACTTACGACATTATGCTTATTATCAGCTAAGTAATCTTGTACGATTATGATTTGAGTCAATACAACATTGTCATTTCTGATCCTTGGCTTTTGAGAGCCAGAATCCACTCAAGACACCAAAACAATCGAATATATTTGGTCTACATCTTGCTCAATAATAATTTAGGAATACAATAGTTGGCTACTATTGTAATTGCATTATAGGAAAACGAACACTTGGATGTTGCTCCCATGTGATGTGTATTATATGGTACATGGCATGGGCGCGACATCAAGAATATCCTATTCAGCCTCCCGCTGTATTCTTGGATGATATTATTTATACCGAATATGATTAATAAATCTGACGTTTTCTCCACTAGTATTCAATTATTTCACATTTATCTCGTATTATATATATAACACATTTATCTCATATTCTTCTTATGTTCCGATTGTATTAAAAAGTTTTTAATAAACAAAATAAATGATTAGTATTATAATATTCGTTTTCTTTCTCTGTTTGATTCAGATTAACAGTAACAGATTAACTTAATCAAAATGAAGTTACTACAAAATAAATAAATAAATTTATAATAACAATTGCTATTTTTATCTTTGAATATCTCAGAAACGTGACGCGTTATGATGTTATGATTATTATCATGTTTTATGTTTGTACCTGGGTCGATCAATAAGTACCCGTGTTTGACGACAGGTGGCATTGTTAAGAGAAGTTGAGTTTCCTGCCATGTACTGCCATCTGTCAAACGACACCACCATACTAAATTTCAGACTGATTCATAAGTTAGTTCTTATTTGGTAGTCAATTATATCGGACGTGTTTCATCTTTCTTGATAAAAGGAAAAAAGAGCAGTATCGATCCGTAATTCGGTTTTTATTCTTGGATAGAAAAACATGCGAGCAAATAAAAGTGAAATTGGATGCTGTCTATAGGGACCCTTTGCCATCTATTACAACTGTGAGATATTCGTTTAATGAATTCAAACGTGGTCGTACATCTGTTTTTGATGAAGAGAGGCCAGGCCGCCCTTAAGATATGGTTTCCAAAATCGTAGAAAAACTCCATGACATGATTCTCACTGATTGGTAAACTAAAGTTCGCGAAGTAACAGAGTCTGTTGGCGTGTCATACGGAACGGCAACAAAGATTTTAAGATAAGGAATTGAACGGAAAATGGCCCCATTTCGCTAAGAAAGAAGTGCTTTTTAACCCCGTTAACGCATCAGCACATTCATCCAGAACCAGAATCCTCGTGGCCAAATTGCATGATCTGCGCTACGAATTGCAGCCGTATCCTTCGTACTCTTCGGACCTAGGTCCCTGTAACTTCTTTCTCTTCCCCAACATGAAAATATGATTCGGGGAAAAAAATCTGCTCAAATGAAGAAGTTCTTGCCGATATATTTTGAGGACTTTGGCAAATCGTATTTTTAGATGGCAGAAACGTTGGGGAAAGTATAGGCCTTAAAAGAGATTACGTAGACAAATAAAATAAAACAATTGCGAAATACTTGCGCTTTCATTGCTAACACGTAAACTTATTGATCAACCCACGTATAAGTTTCCCCTACCCAAATATATGTACTTTATTGTGCATCGCGATATTGAAAAAAAATTAAAATGGCGGCTGATGTTAGGGCCAAAACCATCAAACCCCTTTAAAAAAAGGTTTTAGAAAAACCGCCAAGAATTTGACTACACTCTGGTGGTTCATATTCATCATCAGCATCAGCCTACAGCAGTCCACTGCTGGACATAGGCCTCTCCAATTGCACGCCATTTAGGTCAATTCTCAGAAACTCTCATCCAGCTGCTACCAGCCACCTTGTGAAGATCACCGCTCCATCTAGCCTGAGGGCGTCCTACCTTTTTTTTTTTTTTGTGGATGGGAAATCTACAAATGACCCCTCCCGCTCTGGGTGGAGCAGAAGGGAGTGTCAGACTCTTACTGACTAAATCCCACCCGTGTTCCTTCCTTAGCCCTTTATGTACCAGGGCAGCGGTAACCCTTTCGGACGATCACGCTACCCCGGCAGGCTTCGGCCCTGTCGGGCCCCGTCAACTACGCTGACATCTCTTTGAGGCGCACGTGGAACACATACGCGCCGTCCGGCACGGGCCTGGTCCTGATCGGACGGAGAGCTACCCATTGCTCTCCGCCCGCAGGCCCGCGCCTACGGTGGCCGGGAGTCGTCACGCGGCTCCCGACGCCCGGAGCGTCTCCCTCGGCGGCTGAGGCGTGAGGATCTCTCCCTTGCCCATCCCGCCACCTCCTTCGCTAGCATGACTGCTTCGCAGAAGGAGGTGACCGCCTCCCACTGCCTCTCGCCCCGGACCATGGCTTGCACCAGGGCCGGACGCGAGAGGTCGCCGCCGCTGCCGATCGCCTCTACGAGGACACGGCGGTGCTCTGCCCAAGCGGGGCAGACCTCCACCGTATGCCCCACCGTGTCCTCTGGGCGATCCTCGCAGTGGTGACACCTGGGCGTCTCCTCCCGCCTGATGATGTGCAGGAACCTCCCGAAACATCCGTGTCCGGAGAGGACCTGCGTCAGGCGGTAGGTGAGAGCGCCGTGACGCCTCTCTAGCCGCTCCTCAAAGAGGGGTCTTACCGCCGCTATCGTGGCGTGCCCTGCGCTGGGTTGCGATAGTCACGCCTTCCATTCCGCCATGAGATCGCGCCGGAGGTCCGTCCGCTCCGCCGCGATTTGCCGCGGGTGCAGTGTTTCCCCCCGACGTAGTGCCTCCGCGCGCCAGTCATACAGGCGCGCGAGGACTATCGCCTCCAGATCCCATGGCGGCAGTCCGGCAAGGAGGCTTGCTGCCTCGCCCGAGATCGTGCGGTATCCCCGGATAAGCCTTATGGCTACCACCTTTTGGGGCGCGTTCAGGTAGTGTGCGGCTCTCAGCCGCAGTGAACGCGCCCATATCGGGGCCCCATATAGGGCCATGGATCGCACGACCCCCGCGTAAAGCCTCCGGCAGGAGGCGTTTGGCCCCCTCAGGTTGGGCAGGAGCCGCTTTAAGGCGGCCCCGGCCCGTTCCAGTTTGGGGGCCAAACGTCGGAAATGCTCGACGAAGTTCCACCGGCTGTCGAGGACGAGACCCAGGTATCTCATCGTTGTCTCGACGCCGATGTGAACCTTTCCTACCATCAGTTGGGATCCCGAAGGTGGCCCGTACCGGGGCCCATGAAAGGACATGGCCTCGGACTTGTGCAATGCCACCTCGAGACCCAACTGCCGGATCCTTTCCACGACTATCGCAACCCCGCGTGTCATCGCGTCGGCCGCCGCCTGATGCGACCTCCCCTGCGCCAGGACCAGCGTGTCGTCAGCGTAGCAAACTACACTGACGCCATCAGGGAGGTCGGCCCGCAGCACCCAGTCGTAACCGATGTCCCACAGGAGCGGCCCCAGAACCGATCCCTGTGGGACACCGCACGACATCTCTCGCCGGTTCCAATTCCCGTCGCGACCGGGGTAGATGACGGCTCTGTCCGAGGGCGTCCTACCTTACGTTTGCATTCGCGGTCTCCACTGAAAAACACGTCTACCCCAACGGTGGTTAAAATCCGTCATTTTTTTTATTTTGAATTACAAAGTCTCTGTGAGAGGAGAGCGCGGAGCCACGCCGGTAAAATTCACGTTCAAGGGAACGCGCCCTTACTGTCAAGATATGTCGTCGTCGTGTATGTCAAGATACAGAATGCAAAACGTCCAACTATATAGTTAAAATTATCATAAACTCACTAGATAGCTCAACTTCGGCGTCGCCTTTTTGCTTGGTTTCTGTCGTGAGACCATTGTGGCAATATGTTGTGTTTCTTGACTAGCTATTGCATCAACATACCATTCACCATTTACTTGGGTCACTTTAAAACCGGGCACATCAATAAATAATTTATCCAACGAAGGATAGCCAAGTTTTTTGAATGGTATCCATTCTCCTTGTAGCTCTCGATAGTCTCCTGTAAAACAACATGCAAGTTTAATGGATAAAATAAACTTAGTTCTATTTTACCGTGCGATTGTTGAATTTTTTTCTTTACTTCTCAAAGGAAAACTTGTCCTGAAATCTACACGGTTTTATTATTATTCAACAGCGAAACCTTTGTCCTTTGTCTGTACGCGATAAGTCTCCTGTACTCCTGCTCGGAATATCATTTAGACTAAAAGCTAGAGCGGCATTCGCTTAAGCTAAGGTTGAAGTAGCTAGCAAGATTAATATTTTTTTTCAGGTGTTGCAATTTGCAGGACAGTTTTAGGTTACGACCTAACTGTTGATAAAAATATAATTCGTGATAGTAACGGTTCTATTAGACCTAAAACTGAATATTCAGTATTACACTAATTACTACAATTCATAATCAATATTTTAGTGCACTACAGAGCAATATTTCATACTTTCATTTATATTGAAAAACTAGCTTCTGCCCGCGGCTCCGCCGCGTGGATGTCGGGAATTATCCCACGGGAACGTGCTACCAGGATAAAAAGTATGTCCTTCCCCAGGATGCCATCTATCTCTTTGCCAAATCAGAAGTTCAGTGGTTTAGGTGTGAAAATGTAACATACAGTTTCAAGTTCAAATCCTCCCCTTAAAAATCGAATTACCCCTTTTTGCCCTGTCAGGGGTAAATTTTCGACAACTTTACATACATATTATTAATTATTTCCTGTCAAAAGTATTAATACTAATTTTCGAGTTAATCAAGCCACGCATTATAATCCACCCCTGTAAAACTAAATACCCCTTTTCAACCCGCTAGGGGTAGATTTTCGAAAAATCCTATTATTCTTTATTTTTGGTCTTAAGTATAAACACTAAGTTTCGAGTTAATCGGACCGCGCATTCAAATTCTTCCACACAAACTTCAACACCCCTAAATCCCCCTTTTAGGGGCAGTTTTGAAAAACTTATAATGATAAACTTTGTTACTTACTCAGGCGAGTATTCTTGAAAAGTTTCAAGTTTATTAACCTAATGAAGATTATTCAAATAAACTGCATCCCCCGCTTTTCACCCCCACAGGGGTGTAATTTAAAAAAATCGTTAGGGATGTATTCATAACTTGACTAAAGATTATTTATACTAATTTTCGAGTTAATCAAGCCATGCAGTAATATCTCCACTGTAAAATTGACTACCCCTTTTCAGTCCGTCAGGGGTAATTTTCTATAAACCCTGATACACATTATTCTTGATCCTAGGTATAAATACTGAGTTTCGAGTTAATCGGACCGCGCGATAAAATTCTTCCATACAAAGTTTGAAAACCCCCAATCCCCTGTGGCGGAACAATTACCTATTGGGCCACCACGAATATTGGGCCAAACATACAGATCATACGATCGGTTGCACCGAACGACCGCACGCTTACACGTGCCGCGCGCACTCAAGGGGCGCGTGATATGATAACTTATGCGCTAATGTGATAACTTGTAACGCGTGATACTGGCGACGGCGTCAACGACCTCGGGCTGCGGGAGACTGCGTGCACGCGCTTCCACTAGCGCATGAGCCGAGCCGCGGACCACCAGTCGTCATTTGACCGCCTACCGAGCCGTTCGGATCGCGCCGCGCTATTATTATTGTAATCTATTGAGTTTTGTCCAAGTAATTTAATTTAAATATAAGTCGCTAAATAATATAATATAATCGCTTTAATAATATTCTTCATTTCTTCATCTGTACTCACAACATTATTTCATCCTTCCGCTTACGATACGCCTTACGCTTTAGAGCTAATATAATTATTAGTACGGGTTCGATTCCCAATCCGATAGAAAATCGGTGACCTTACTGATTTTCTACATTGGTGACCCTCGACTACCGCGCATATTGAAGACTGGAGTGCAGCAAGGAGCAAGCAGTTTCAGTGAAGCAAGAAGAGTGGCGAATCAACTAGTGCTAGTTTGTTTACATCGGAGCGAAGAAAAAAGTAGGGTGTGGTCTAAAACATAAGCGGTGAGCGATTTTATATTTTGTTGAAGGATGTCCGATACCGAAAATTTTGCCGATGCTGACCCTAAAGAAGCAGTCACTGCTGTTTCTGGAGAAGTGTCGAAAGTAGGACTGCCATTACGCTGTCCACCATTTTGTCCTGAGGAATCGGGTGTATGGTTCGCCCAATTAGAGGGCCAATTTATCCTGTCATGGATTACCAGCGACGCGACAAAATTCTATTTCGTGACTACACAGCTGGAAACTAAATATGCACTCCAAGAAAGGACACCATTTCGAAACCAGCGGAAACAGACAAGTACGACAAATTAAAAAGTGAACTAATTAAACGCCTGTCTGCCTCGCAGGAAAAGCGGACAACAGCAACTTTTAATTCATGAGGAGCTAGGCGATCGCAGACCATCTCAGTTTCTTCGGCACCTACAAAACCTAGCTGGACCCGCTGGAGCTTCGGATGTTGTGAAGAGTCTCTGGACTAACCGGTTGCCGCAAAATATAGAAACTGTTATTGCTTCACAGATTGCCGACTTACAGGTAGAAAAGCTAGCTGAGATTGCTGACAGGGTATACGAAATTGTGCCATCCACTCCACAAGTTGCTGCCACCACCGCCTCTACCAGTACCAGCACTTCACCAGACTTGCTCAAGCAAGTAAGCGAGCTCACAAAGCAAGTGGCACTACTGACATCGCAGATGAACAGTAATTGGAGAGGACGTTCCCGCTCACGTTCACAATCCCGGCGTAACCAGAAAAGTTATGATCGCTATCGCTCAAATAAAAATAGGCCACAGCAGCCACCACCGAATCACCCGCATTGCTACACCACTTCACCTACGGGGAGAAAGCGAATAAGTGCAAGCAGCCCTGCACATTTACGTCGGAAAACTCAAAGGGGTCGCAAGTAGCGGCGAGCGACTGCCCTACTTCAACAAGCCGTTTATTCATAAGCGACCGGACTACGAAAATGCAGTTCCTAGTAGACACTGGCTCAGACTTGTGTGTTTTCCCTCGGTCGGTAGTAAAGACGCCTGTCAAACAATCAAAATTTGATTTAGTCGTTGCCAATAATACTGTGATACACACGTACGGACCAACGCAGTTGCGACTTAACTTAGGTCTCAGAAGAGACTACACCTGGAGATTCACAGTAGCAGATGTATCACGACCTATCATAGGGGTCGACTTCCTTAGTTTCTATTAAGACAATATCATCCGATATCGCTTCCGTGAAGGCTGTAGTTGGTGACTCGGACTATCACGAAATTTTCCGCGATATCCGGAAATTACGCGACCTCCAGGTACACATTTACCAGGTAAGCATAACACGATGCACCACATAAGGACAACTCCAGGTCCACCTGTAGCAAGCAAACCTCGTCGCCTTGATCCTGCTCGAACTCTAGCTGCTAAGAAGGATCGGAGAGTGTCTGGTCTGCTCCACTTCACCTGGTTAGGAAGAAGGAGAACGGGGAGACCATTGGCACGCAAGTCTGCTGAGCAAGCTTCCAGCCTATGGAATCCCAGCTGGCTTTTGTTGCTGGATTTCTATATCTAGACTTCCTGAGTGAACGGTCAATCAGAGTAGTCATTGACGGCTGCTCCTCTGACCTCATGCCGATTGATGCTGGCATTCCTCAGGGGTCTGTTCTCTCTGCGACTCTTTTCCTGCTCCACATCAATGACATACTGATACCAGGTATTGTTGGGATTGCAGATGACAGAACCGTCGTGGAGAGATATCTGTCCAGCGCAAAGGCTTGAGGGGAAGAAGTCAGTTCGTTAAGAGGGGCCCTGGTGGACCGAATCAATGCGACCTTAACTCTTGTCTCCCAGTGGGGTGACAACAATCTGGTCAGCTTCAACACTACCAAAACACAGGCTTGTCTGTTCAGCGCGAAAAGGAGCCCTTTTGATCTGGCTCCTACTTTCCGGGGTGCAGTTGTAGTACCCGTGACGGACAGCCTCGAGCTTCTTGGCATGAAATTGACAGCAAATCTCAATTTTGGCGAAAACATTGAGTCTAAAGCACAAACGGCGGCCAAAAAGCTGGGCATCCTGAACAAGGTTAAACGATACTTCACACCGGGACAGCTTTACTATTCAATTAATGATTATTTAAATGAACGATGAGATTTTATCTGAAATGGCACCACAAATATAATTATTATTGAAATTTTGATCTGACTTGTGTATAATAATTTGACATTTTTTTTATTTTTTATTTGACATTCTATTAATTAATGTAAATCAATTTAAAATGTATCTACCTAATATATTAATTTGCACACCTCAATAGGTTATAATACAATGTACCTTTTATACCTGTACCACCTTTTTAACATGTATTATGCAAATGAATGATTTGATTTGATTGACAAGTCCGATCATGTATGGAGTACTGCAGTCACCTGTGGGATGGCTCAGCTAAATACCAACTCGCCACTTTAGACTCAGTGGAGCGCAGAGCTAAGAGACTCATTGGCGATAAAAAGCTGGTGGAGGCAAAGCTTCACAGTTTGGCTCACCGGCGAAGTGTTGCCTGTCTGTCAGTCTTCTACAGACTGTACTTCGGGGAGTGTGCTCAAGAGCTACATGAGCTCATCCCGCCTTCACCTTTTTACCATCGAGAGTCCAGACGCACTGCGGGATACCACCCCTATTTGGTTAATATACCATATATACGCACTAAGCCCTTCTCATAATCTTTTCTGATGCGCACAGCTAAGGAGTGGAATTGTCTGCCTGCGTCTGCATTCCCGAGTTCATACAACTCGAATCTCTTCAGGGCGAGAGTGAATAGGCTTCTTCTGGGCAAGCTCGTTCCACCGTAGATCTCATCCCTGCCTCTGGGCTGGATTGAGGTCAAGTGTGAGCCAATTGTCAACAAAAAAAAAAAAATGCGGCGACTATAGAGTACTAAACGCAAGAACGATACCAGACAGGTACCCCATCCGCCACATTCATGACTTCTCCCACCAGCTATCAGACTGCGCAGGTTTTTTCTACCATAGATCTGGTCAAAGCATACAACCAGTTAGCCATCAACCCAGACGACATTCCAAAAACTGCCATCACTACACCATTTGGTCTTTACGAGTTCCCCTACATGACCTTTGGTTTGAGGAACGCTGCTCAAACTTTCCAACGGTTCATCGACAAAGTTCTGCTTGGTTTGGAATTCTGCTACGGCTATATCGATGACATTCTCGTATTCTCACAAACTCCTGACCAACACAAAAAGCATTTACGGCAGCTGTTCGACCGCTTGAGAAGCTTCGGTATAGTAGTAAACACATCAAAGTGTAATATCGGACGTTCTGAGGTAACTTTTCTGGGACACAGTGTGTCAGCCGCAGGGACGAAACCTCTCGGGACCAAGATACGGGCTATCCAGGAGTATCCAGTCCCAAAGACAGTCAAGAAGCTTCGACGATTCTTGGGTATAATTTTTTATCGCCGATTTGTCCCAAACGCCGCTAAACTCCAAGCTCCATTGAATGCTGTCCTGTCCTAGCCCCAAAAGCAAAGAAGCACATCCAGTCGACATGACTCCTGAACTCCTAAAGGCTTTCGAAGACATTAAGACTTCATTATGCAACGCAACTCTCCTCGCTCATCCAAATTCGTCAGCTGAATTAGCTATAGTCACTGATGCATCTGATACCGCCATCGGCGCTGTGCTTCAACAGCGAAAAGGAGACGACTGTGAACCTCTATCCTTTTACTCGCACAGACTTAACGGTCCTCAAAAGAAATACAGCCCATACGACCGCGAATTGTTAGCGGCGTATGAAGGAGTAAAATACTTTCGGCATATATCGAAGCTAGGAACTTTGCCATCTACACCGACCATAAACCACTGGTGTTCGCCTTCAAAACCAACAGAGACAGTCATTCGCCAAGACAATTCAGGTACCTAGATTTCATAGGGCAATTCACTACAGAAATACGGTACATACCTGGCAGAGAAAATGTCGTCGCTGATGCATTGTCACGGGTTGAAGAGATGTCAGCGGCAATAAACTTTGAGGATCTTGCAAAATTACAGGAAACAGATCCAGAACTGCAAGACCTGATTCGAACGGCTCTTCACTCAAGCTGAACAAGGTCTCTACACTGACGGGAAACGCGCACATTATATGCGATACTTCAACGCCGATGCCTCGCCCCTATGTGACACCACAACAAAGAAAGCAACCCTTTCAATCGTTGCACAACATACATCATCCAGGATGTTCTGCTACAGTGCGACTGGTGACACAAAACTTTGTGTGGCCGGGGTTCCGAAAAAACTGTAGGAAGTGGGCCAGACAATGCTTGCAATGTCAAGCAAGTAAAATTACCCGCCACACCGTAACTCCTTTATCCTCTTTCCATACTCCGTCTTCCAGATTTACCCACATACACTTCGACATCGTAGGGCCCTTAACCATTTCTTGTGATTACAGGTACTGCCTAACTGTCATCGATCGATTTTCTCGGTGGCCTGAGGCGTACCCGCTGAAGGACATAACCGCGGAGATCTGCGCAGCTGCCTTGGTGTCCGGCTGGATAGCTAGATTCGGCTGTCCGGCAAGGGTATCTACAGACCGGGGTCGCCAGTTTGAGAGCCACTTGTTTAAGGCCCTTACTACCTTGGTTGGTGCACACCACTTCCGCACCACCGCCTACCACCCAACTGCGAATGGCATCGTAGAGCGGCTACACCGGCAGCTCAAAGCAGCCAACATGTGCCACACTTCTTCGCAGTGGACAGAAGTCCTACCGCTGGTGCTACTTGGCATGCGTAACTCTTCGAAAGAAGATATCCAAGCCACGCCTGCTGAGCTTGTATATGGTGAAGCTCTCCATTTACGTAGTAAGTTTCTGTCCGCTACAGATTACACTGCAGCCGATGTCACACAGTACGCAACACGTCTTCATGCACACATGGCCAAACTCACCCCCAGGCCGACCTCCTGGGATACAACTTCTCCCTTCTACATACCTCGAGATCTGCATTTCTCTACACACGTCTTTCTACGCCGAGACTACGTCCGAAGCCCACTTGAGCAACCTTATGCTGGCCCCTACAAAGTGATACAAAGGCATCCAAAGTATAACACAATAGAGGTAAAAGGAAGAACAACTAACGTCCCTGTTGACAGATTAAAACCCGCCTATATGTTGAAAGAAGAGGCAAAGCAACCAGAAGTCAGGTTAACACCAACGGCCGCTCCAACAGTCATTACAACACCAGCAACAACAGACACAGAGAAGAGAACAAGAAGCGGGCGGCGAGTAAGATTCCCCGATTTTTATCGACCGTAGTTACGGTCTGGCCGGAGGGAATATGTGGCGGAACAATAACCGATTAGGCCTTCCACCACCTTACATTTTAGAGCGGAAACGCTCCGCTCATAAATCTTCGGCCAAACATACAGATCATACGATCGGTTGCACCGAACGACCGCACGCTTACACGTGCCGCGCGCACTCTAGGCGCGCGTGATAATTGTACTGGCGACGGCGTCAACGACCTCGGGCTGCGGGAGACTGCGTGCACGCACTTCTACTGGCGCATGAGCGGAGCTGCGGACATAGTAAAAGCAAACAAGTAGGCCAACTCAAGCCCCGAGCGAGCGATAATAGCCTAAACTCGTAGGGCTGTCACTTATACTTTATTCAATCGTCAAAAATGCATAGTCAATCTCTATACAAAACAATGTTCCCCTGTAGGGTAAGCATCAGGGACCTTTAATACAAAGTTTTTTTTTATTATTTTTTCTACATAGACCAGGAGCTGACTACATTTTTTTCATTGCCTACGTCATGCTATCTGTTTAGTTATTTGAAAAATTACGATCGAAATATGACTAATAAAAACGTGGTTTTACTGAATCATGTATTTATTGAAATAAAATGAAATGATTATGAAGTTGTATGTTTTACACTATAAAGTATTTTTTACTTTTTAGTTTTAGCCATCTTTGTAGTTAAATGAGATAGGTAGATACACGTACCAATTATTTATTACGAGCAGCAGGGCAGCGGCGAAGCGTGCGCGGGCGCGGGTGATATTACCGTACGGCGTCACAGCCACGACTGGCACACCTTTAGCAGCGATAAATTTTGTCAGTGTGTGCGTGCGACGACGCATACGTACGAGCGCACTCACATACAAACCGTGCGCGGTGCGAATGTATGAAGATGTCCTACTTGTTTGCTTTTACTATGCTGCGGACCACCAGTCGTCATTTGACCGCCTACCGAGCCGTTCGGATCGCGCCGCGCTATTATTATTGTAATCTATTGAGTTTTGTCCAAGTAATTTAATTTAAATATAAGTCGCTAAATAATATAATATAATCGCTTTAATAATATTCTTCATTTCTTCATCTGTACTCACAACATTATTTCATCCTTCCGCTTACGCTACGCCTTACGCTTTAGAGCTAATATAATTATTAGTACGGGTTCGATTCCCAATCCGATAGAAAATCGGTGATCTTACCGATTTTCTACATTGGTGACCCTCGACTACCGCGCATATTGAGGACTGGAGTGCAGCAAGGAGAGCAAGCAGTTTCAGTTAATTAACTCAAGGAATAAGAATCCATACAAACAAAATCCCCCCATTTCACCCTCTTAGGGGTGGAATTTCGAAAAACCCTTTCATAGTGGATACCTACTCTTCACGAAGAACACACCCTCCAAATTTCATGTCTCTAGGACCAGCGGTTTAGGCTGTGCGTTGATGTATCAGTCAGTCAGTCAGGATTTTGAATTTTATATAATATAGATTAATCAAATCAGCAAAATATTTATATACAGAGCCTAATTGCGACGTTGCCGATATTCTGATCGCAATACTAAATATACTATTACCTAATATATTAATATTATTATTTCCTTTATTTAAAAGTCAACATATAAATTAGATTTTTAAATATTACAATATAAAAAGTATATAAACATTTAAAAATATAAAAAATAGTAGCCCACCGATATCGGGAACAGGGTCCAAGCTACTGACGGGCAGGGCTCCAGAGAGAGGAACCTCCTGACAATGCGAGCCGTGTCCAGAAGTACCGCTTTCTGAATCAAGGCCTTGATCCAGCTGCCCAACGAGAGCGTCCTCAGGTGTTGGTCGAGGCTCTTGGCTATTAAGCCATTGCCTGTCACGACTATCGGCACAATGATCGCTGAGTCCACATCCCACATGTCGACAACCTCGCGAGCCAAGTCAAGATACTTGATTTGTTTATCTTTCTCGGCTTTCACGAGGTTCTCATCATGCGGGACGTTATGTCAACAATCATTGCGCGCCGCTCTGATCGATCCACCACCACTATATCAGGCTTATTGGCAACAATAGTCCTGTCAGTGATGATGGATCGATCCCAGTACAATGTGATATTTCCATTTTCGAGAACTTTATAACAATAATATTAATATTATTGTTATATAATATTAATATTATTATTATAAATGTGAATGTTTGTATGTTTGGAAATTTGTTACTCAATCATGCAAAAACGGCTGAACAGACAGAAAACAGATAAGCTTAAAGTATTATTTTATCCCGGTAATCCGTTCCCGTTGTACGATTTCCGGACTTTGCACGGACGAAGCCGGGGTTGAAGCTAGTAAATAATAAATAAAACTTACTGTTACATTGTTTTATTGTTAGTGCCCCTTTAACAGATATCAGAGTAGCTCTCAATGCTTGGATAACTTGCTCTTTGTCAGCCATAGCTAAATACCTGCAACAAAAGGACTGCTAAAGACACTTCTTAATAGCTTAGTTAAGCAATAGCTTCTCAGCCACATTTCCCAGTGTCAGCAATATTAATATGGCTCATGGCTCGACACAGATTTTAATATAAACTATTTAATTTTTATGGTTTATTTCCCAACACATTGCAATACTATCTAACCATACTTTTGCCAAATTTTGCCGGTATTTTGCCTCGTTTAATTACAATGATGTAGGAGAGTTATTAACAAAGTTAGCATGGAGTTACACCCCTAAAAACCTAAAAAAACATATAAATAACCATATTTTCTTTGCAAAATATACAGGATAACTGGTAATTTGACGTATTCCTTCTGGGACGTGACAGTGGGACCCATTTGCAACAATTAAGCACCCCATAATGCCTAGGCGAAAATTTATTTTTTTATTTATAACACATAACTATAGCTTTAAACAGATAGAACTGGAAGGAGAGTAGGGAGGCCTTTGGCCTGCAGTGGGACATCACAGGCTTTTAATAATAATAATTCCTCCAATTAGATTTAGACAATAATCCAATGCAGTACAAAACACCTAATCTACTCAAAACATTGATTTTAAGTTTTAATACTTCATCTTCTTCATGAGTTTGTGGACGATTTTTGATAATCTGAGATTGACATGGCAGTTGTAAGCATTCAGCATGAAAACATCGTTTCTTACATTCAACTTTTACTTTTTTAGGTTCTTTCGCTCGTTAATTTTTTGCAAGACACAAATTTGTTTTGTTATTGTGTTTTACATGCCCGTTTTTCATTCGAGAAAATATGTATGTTTGTAGTTACACCAAGTTTACTGTAGTAATGTAAAATAAATGTGTTTTAGGACTTGGTTTTGCGAAAAAGTGATGTTTAGCTTTAAGAAAATGTTAGTAGTAAAAACGAATTTTTTGTTACTGTTGTTATGGTAATTTTAACAAATCAAAAGAGCATGAAAAACTAAATCTCCTATTACAGAACTGCACTCAAGACTTAAGCATTACTTAAAACAAGTTTCAACCAATCAAATGGCTCTAAACTAGTAATGCTTGAGTATTGAACGAGGTTCTGTAATACAGGCCTAAGACTGCATCAAAAAGTAAATTTGCCCAAAATGGTCTTTACATCCTTTGTACTGGAAAAAGCCAATATGTACATGATCAGAATATTGTTTATTGTAGAAGTAAGTGGTTAGTAAAAAAAGTTGCTTAAAATTAAAAAAATATCTCCACAACATACCTCTGGGGTGTGCATGTAAAGATGTACATATAAAAATGGCTTTGTCGTTAAATACTCAGAATTATCTTCGAAGTGGTCGCTCTGTATGAAATATTATTGTTTTTAATCTAACTGAGGCTTAGACATACTCAATTTAAATATTCAAAATAAACACAGCTTTGGTGGCTGGAGTTTAGAGAACCGTCTATAATTTATGTGGTACGAAATATTTAAAGTGAATCGTTAGTTATATCTAATATTTTTATTTATCTGCCGCAATGAAAATGCCGGTGATACATACTTTATTAGTGGCAATATCGTCAGTTGGCAAACTGCAGTTTGAAGCGTACCTACTGTAGAACCAAATGACTATTCCTGTTGAATATCACAAAAAGATATCCTGAAAAATTTGCCTGAAACAATTCGTGACGCGTAAGCAAGAGAAATCAGAACATATTAACAATTATTGTAAACAGTATACTTACCTACTTTCACTACGACAAAAAGGCATTGAAATACTTTATCGGAAAAATAATTTCCAGTTCATTGTAATACATGTAATGATTCTTACCTCACTGCAACAAAATTTCAAAAAAGTAGAAAAACTTCATCAAATTTTTCAATACAACAATCTTGTAATAATTTTTTTTCCGGGTATTGCCAAATTTGCCAACCAAACCAATCACACAGATAAGGCAGATTTAATAGTGATGCCACAGACTACATGCATACACAGAAATACTACATGAAAGAGTAATGCCAATCAGCATTCCATGCCACAGCATGTAACCTACCATTCGAGAATCAATAGTAGAACAGTTGGACTTGGATAGAATCCATGGTAATGCCGCATTTACACATTCGTCCGAATCGCGATGCGAATGGCGAGGCGAATAACGAACACGCATAAGTAAAGAGTGCGCTTACTATTCGCCTCGTGCCTCGCCTCGCGATTCGAGCGCTCGCGTTGAGAGCGGTGTCTCGGACGCGAATCAAAGGGCACGAATGGCGAACACGAACTTACTGTTTACACATTCGCCTGCATTCAGTTAACAGCTAGCGCCCGACCCAACAGGACGTGTAGACAAAATGGAGTGGAGTGAAGTGCGAATTTTAGAATTCCTAGAACTTTATCTAAAGGAAGAGCTCATTTGGAACCCAAAACATCGCAATCATAAAAATAGACAAAAGACAAACGGGATATCAACTAGTATGGGATTGCCAGACAGCAACTTAAAATTAAAGAAGAATTCATTTAGGTGTAGCGCGCATGCCGCAATTATTTTTACGTCCTCCATGTTCGTGAGCGAATGTCAAAATAATTCACCCCGCGAATGTGTGAACAGTAGTTCGCGACGGCACTTGTATACGAATGTTTCGTCGAATGTTCGTCGAGTGACGAGGCGAGTGGCGAACACGATTGTGTAAATGCGGTTTAAAGCCTAGTCAATAAAACATATGCGCTGATTTAATTCGTTCGATTACATCTAGCACGTTGGATAGTGACCGATAGTGTGTATGCTACGTCCACCATCGCGGCCTTGTGTGGACGTACAGCTTAGATAGACCGTGTATAAGAGCCTTTAGCCGCCGAATGTTTACTATCATGAATGATATTGAGGTAGCGTAAGCGAGGGTCGCGCGATGCATCGCATGGTGTCTCGTACGCCTGTTTTGTATTATATATATATCTCGCTCTTACAAAAACGTAGGTAATTATATCTTGCAACAAATTAACATTTTTGGCTGTACTTACGCGTGATGAGTAAGTAATCCCGTTTGTCTTTTTTTTCTATTTTGAGTGAAACACATTAAAAACACAAGAAGGCATATGAAAGGCTAGAAGTTTTTATTAAAACTGCAATAAAGATACCAGCCAGTTAAGCCGGGTGCCCCCGTAGAAGACGTCAGGAAGAAGATAAACACGTTCTATTCTTATTTGCAGTTACGATTCCACCCAGCTTTTTCCTTGAACACGATTTTATTATAGTAGATATTGCAAGGATGCACGCTATGCATGCTCTAACTTTATTAATATCCATGTTCTCCAGTCGGATTTTGGCCTCTGACTGAAGATTTTCATGACTGATCGTCTAGGCATCACATAAGTCTAGCTTCAAAGTACGTGATCAAAGATTAATCAAATACGGTCAGTCAGATTGAGCGTCTTACGGCTGCCTTATGCTATGTAGCTCACACGTAGCGACTTTATGTGATTTCAAAACATCAAGTCCGCACACAGATTTTGACGGTAAAACCGCAGTAGCGGTAGCGGTATTTAAGCGCCAGCGACAAAGGGGCTATTAAAATCAGCGTGAAATCCCCAGCAAATCACCGGCAACTTAAATCACTCCGTGTGTACTAAGCATTAGAGTATAAATGTTTCCGATCACTGACCTATAATTAACAGCGTAGTATAATAAGCGTAGTATAATAAGGGTCAGTGCAAGGAACTTACATCCAATATTTGGTATAAGTTCCTTGCTCACAAGTCAAAGCATTTGACAGCTAGCTGTCACTACATTTTTAATCCCCTACATTTTTTTGTCGCTCCATGTAAAATATTGGTATTCAACTGCATCCGGTTAGACTGGAAGCCGACCCCAACATAGCTGGGAAAAGGCTAGGCTTTTTTGTAAACAAGCTACTTTACGCTCCTAATACAAGCAATTCCTTGCTTAAAAGGAGATCTCCAAAAAACATGTATCTAAACGCCCATTGTAATTGAAATAACCTTTTTTTTTTACGCTTAATTAATTAATATGCCCCGTTGCGCAGCTGTTGACTGAAAAAATACGGGGACCCATGTATTCGCCAAAGATGTTAAACGACGATAATTGTGGCTTGTGGGTGAAAACTCTGAAAGAAAATTGGAAACCTAATAATAGGGGTTAAAGTATGACATTGCCGTTTTATTGTAATAGGTACTTCGAATTGACATAGAACCTTCATGGTTTGAGATTTTTGAGTGAAACTTTTTTCACATGGTACCTATGAAGTTCTTCTTTTAAAAAATGTGCAGCATTCGATTATCGACTTTCAGTTGTTTTTTTTATTCAGCTTAGACAAGCAAGATGGATACTTCGAAAATTCGACTTATTTTTGAATACCAGTTCCGACGCGGAACTAACGCTGCAGAAACAGCTCGCAATATTAATGTTGCTTTTGTATAGGGGACTGCAAAGAGATTTAAGATGTCAAGTATATAATTTAATGTCTTTGGGGGACTGCTAATGAACGCATCGTGTGATTTTGGTTTAAACGCTTTCGTGATGGAAACTTTGATTTGACGAACGAGCCACGTGGAAGACCGCCCACACAGGTGAATAACAATGAATTGAAAGAGATGGTGGAAGCCGATCTGAGCCAAACTACCCAGGAATTAGCGACATGGTTTAACGTTACCTTACCAACAACATTGACTCATTTGCGTCAAATCAATAAAATAAAAAAATATGAGAAATAGGTGCCTCATGATTTTACTGATCTGCAGAAAGAAACGCATGTATCTGTCAAGCAATAACGGCAGATGTCTACTGTGCCGAACAATGATAGCAAAACTAGCAGTGAAACAGCCCCGACTCATGAATCGATCTTCACCATTATTGCTACATGATAACGTGAGACCTCATACAGCACGAGAAACCGTTTTAACTCTACAGGAACTGCAATTAGAAACCATTCGTCACCCTCCGTATTCGCCAGACCTTGCTCCAACGGACTACCATTTTTTTCGTGATTTGGACAATTTTCTACGTGATAAAAAGTTTTCTTCTCAGGAGGCAGTACAAAACGCTTTCACACAGTTTGTCGAATCTAGATCACGAGAGTTCTATCGCAAAGGCATAAATGACCTTCCTGTTACATGGCAGCAATGTATGAATAATGGTAATTAATTTGATTAAATAAATATGTTAAATTAAAAAAAAAAACGAATTTCAATTTTTCAATACAAATCGGCAATTTCATACTTTAACCCCTAATATTTCGTTGAGAATATGTCCTACAATAGGTATTTTTATCTCACAAAGCGCTGCGCGCTTTACTTGTGGTATCCAAGTGCACAAACATGTTGTAAATGTGTGCGTAAAGACAGTAGCGTCAGCACATAATACACACACTTCCGACTTCACACGTGTCTCGGACGGTAGCGACAGCTCCTACGCTTACAAAGACATTCACAGGGTGTTTGTATGTACACTTGTTTGTCACAAGTAAAGAGCGTGTCGCTTCGTGACATAGAAAATACTGTTTCCTTTTTAAACCTCAAGAATTTTATGGGAGAAATTCGTACACAGGTGATGCTCCCAAGAGAACTAAGTCTGTTTTCATTACCTACAGGCAAATGTGTGTGTGTTTATACATATTATCATATTGCATCAGTGCTAGAAATTAACACCTCTGAAGTGTTTCAGTCAGGAAGATCATCCTCGTCTTGGTTTTCGACTCCAATCACGTTATTCCTGTCGTACGCCTACAGAGCTAAGAGTCAACAAATATAAAATAACCTATTAATTATAAAACGTTCATAATTTATTAACCTTTCCACTAAAGCTGTTTTTTACAGTGGTAGACGCTTCCCTTTTTCTTAGCTCGTCTTTAGACTGTGCTATAGTTCAAGTCGTAAACATTTTATCTAGTTTTCGTTTATTTTGTGATCGACACAACAGTGAACACGTATACAACAATGGCGGGTTGTAGACGGATAACAGTGCTGCCACCTGTGACGAACTTTCAGTTTGTTCAGTTTGTAACCCCATTCGCGCGTTTCAATAAATTCATAGGCATGAAGTCCGCACAATAACTGTGCCCAGTGCCGGTTTTTAAGCAGTACCGACACTCCAGCCAAGATATCTGTGGTGCCCCTCACTACTCTTGGAGAGGAGGGGCGAATATTATAGCTTTCATTTCTGTGCATTGATACAGTTTTTCAACTCATGCACAAAAGGGAGAATGCAGGGTACAAGACCGAGCATAGCGAGCTTGAAAATTTTTGAACCCTCCTCGGATATGTTAATTCGTTCATGCAGAAATAGGAGTTACTTTGTCGACTCATGTAATAAAATTTGAGGAATAGGAAAATGCAGGACGCAAGAGCGAGGGAAGTGAGCTCATAAATTTTAGCACCCTGCTCATAGATTTCTTTTGACCATACAGAATAAGGAGTTATTTTGTTGACCTAAGCAGAAATTTTGTGAGAATTCAAACTACATAGAACGTAGGCCGCAAGAGCGAACTCAAAATTAAGAACATAAAAAAGAGGCCGGGTTTCGCGTAGGGTGCCCCTTCATGTTTGACGCCCTGGGTACCCAGGTGTGCCCTAGCCTGACGCTGGTATGTGCTCACAAGGTGACTGCAGACTGGCAGGTCTGTTAATACTATTATTGAACTCAAGAATTACCTACTACAAAAATGTGTTTAAGAGGGTCACAACAAAACCTGCCAAATTTAACAAAAGGTTTCTAATTATATGTCAGAAATTCAAATAAAAAGATCATTTAGCGCTTGACTGACGTTGACCTTTGGGGGGTCGGTTGGTAAACTATTGTGAAATTGATTTGTAAAGGAGTATCGTTAGTTTCAATTTTGGCCACGCGCCAAAACATTCCAGTAGTATACAAATAACAGTTTTGAACAATCTCGCGATGTTATGTTGCACAGACCGACGAATTCGCTCATCTTCGGTGACACGCTTACACGACGCCATTCGCATTCCTTCGTTACGGTTTGCTCTCTTTTGTTTGCTTGTTCTGTACCCAGCTTTACATGTTGTTCAGACGATGTACGTAAGTCATTGCTTTAATTTTATTGTATGCAACTGTACAAAAACTTCACAATCAGCCTATAATGTTCCCACTACTGGGACACAGGCCTCCGCTCTGTAAGAGGAAGTGGGCCTTAATCCACCACGGGGGCCCAGTGCGGGTTGGTTGATGTCACGTGTCTTCGATTTTTTTGGTTCTAGGACATGCCGGTTTCCTCACGATGTTTTCCTTCGCCGTTTAGAGAGCAGTGGTGATGAAACAGAAACTTGCATCGTGTGAAATAGGCTTTATGAGGTTTAAAGAAAGCATGTTTTGTTTTTGTAAATAGGTACTACGAAATGGAAAAATAGTTCCTTAGTTTTTTTTAACAACAAATTTATTAAAAACATTAAAAAAACTTTTTTGTTTCATTATTTTATTGCTTTATAATGGCATGTCATGAGGTGAAATACTTTTTGTACAAGCTTTTTTTTTTTTTTAACAGTATATTTCTACACAAGTAAACTACGGAGTACCTATGCAATGCACAATAATTTGCTCCGTTGGTTGATGCCAACTTAAATATTGGCCAACATTTACGTTGGCATCACTGCATTCAATAAAGGCTGGCCAGACATGGCTTTAGTGTCGCCATCTTGAATTTCATCAAACGTCACCCTTTCCTTTGGTGAGCAAGGTGTGTTCACGTGAGGTTGTGTGTTCCCTTCATTAATAGGTCACACAATCCTCAGAATTTCGTGAAATATTCTTGTAAAATAAAAAAAAAAAACAAAAAAATACATAAAACCCAAAAAAATAGTAAAATAACAAAAATTTAACGGGAATCACTTGATTTTAAGTTAGTGTACGTAAGCGTGCAACGTGGTCTGAGGAATGCGATAGTCATTATAAAAGAGAAAGTGAAGTTGATCTTTGCCTACGTTTAAGTTAATGTCGACGTGAACCGCTGCAGTGAAATTGAAAAATGAATCCTGGTCCACCTAATTACCCGATGGCATCGTTGTATGTCGGGGATTTACACTCCGACATTACTGAGGCCATGTTGTTTGAAAAATTTTCTACCGCTGGTCCGGTTCTTTCTATACGCGTATGTCGCGATATGATTACTCGTAGATCCCTTGGCTATGCTTATGTTAACTTCCAGCAGCCCGCAGATGGTGAGTAAATTTTTTTTTTTTCGTTCTCTATTTTTCATAATTTTACTTCATTTGACTATTAGTAGTACCTACCCCTAGATGGCCATTTGACCATTATTTCATCTTAATCATGTATTTTTAAATATTATTTTTGAATAATTTCCAAATAAAAAAAAATCAATCCTTTACCTGTATATCAACATCGATAATTTAATGCATTAAGTAGGTTTGATTAGTTTCTATACTTATCTTTTTTCGTAATCATACCATATAACTAATTTAGACGAGGTATTGGCATTTAAACCTTATGATTTCTTCAGCTTAAGTAAACCCCTGGTCCGATATTTTAGAGTTTTAGGCCCTGCTACAACCCAAGTGTAAACTTTGCTTGGTACTTAACCTCCAATTTGTCATGTAGTGATCAGAATTGGCTAAGCCTTTCCCCAATTCATGTTGAGCTAGCCATGCTGAAAAATTTGACCTGAGGATCAGAAGTTTCCAAAACTACTGTAATCATGAACCATGAAATATTATTACGGTTTTTTTTTTAAGAATGGATCTAGGCAGTCTTATTGTACTTTTGACTTAAACTTCAAAAACTTGCATACTCTCTCGGGATTGGCTTAAAACATTGTAACTTTGGTAATAAGGTATAAAAAGTCCTTATAATAATAGCTTGGTATCTTATCTTATTTTTAACTTCAAATACTTGTCATGGGGTTTTAACTGGGTTAGGAATGTGGTGATGGCTCTGGCAAAAGATAAATCATCATATGCCTAGCCTTTTCCCAACTATGTTGGGGTCGGCTTCCAGTCTAACCGGATACAGCTGAATACCAGTATTTTACATGGAGCGACTGCCTATCTGACCTCCACAACCCAGTTACTAGGTAATACGAAAAAAAGAAAAGATAAATACTAGATGAATTTTTAAAAATGTGTTACATCTAAAGTTAAACCTAATTTTATGTGATTATTGTTCAAAGCTAAATAAGGCAAAGCTGTGTCCCAACATGTAACATGTTTGCCAAAAAAACTTCCAATATGTGAAAGACTAGTAAGGACATAACTATGAAAAATCAAAATATGTCTTCACACAGCTATCTTTTCTGAAATCTGAAAGAAAATCACAATGTTCTGCTGAACATATTTATTTACAATGCCGAAACTCTACCTACACTTTACAACTTAGTTGTAAAAGATAAATACTCATGTATGGACAAAAGCTCGAGTGAAAGTCCATATAATATGCGGTAAATGGTTATTAATTGTAGATAACAGATATGAAATCATTTTCTTTAAATACAATAAAAAAGAAGGAGGCTCCGTTTTATTATTTGAAATGGTTTACTTTCAGTATGGTCCAATATTAATTTGGTGAAGATCTGATAATGACTTGGACTTTGACAATAGAACTACTTTCCTAATCAAACATGAATTAGAGCATGACAATGACATGTCACTCTTTATTATTGACTGTGTTTCAAATTGTAAATAGAAACAAATTTTATGCATTAGACATAGTTTCTGTTGCATTACCAAAAGACATTCAAGAATAATGGAATTGAGATGAACAACACTGATACTGCTACGTTACCAGGTAGCAAGTCCCTCTCACTGAATATGGCACTATTCAATAATCTACTAAATTAGTAGTATTCAGTCTCATTCTCAAGTGGAAATTGGCACGGATACCCTTGTTCACAAACTAAACTAAATTTAAGTTCAGTGCATCTTTTTCTTTTTTCCATTAAATTTGAGACTTGGAAAAGTATTATTTAGTAAAGATTTTTGGGAAATTTGCAAAAATACATAGTGTGTTTTCTTGAATCCCATGAATTTTAACTAACTTCACGTCCTGGAAGGAATATGACAAATTACAAGTCACAGTGTATAGTAAGTGATAGCTAGTTAATTTTTGCAAATGGTTCCCCACATTTGCAACAATTAACTAACTATACACAGATAAGCTAAGTTGGTTAATTGTGTGATAGTTAATTGATGCAAATGGGTCCGCTATTTGCAACAATTAACTATCACTAAATATACACAGATTGGCTAAGGGCCGGTTTCCGTGATCCGTAGTTAAACTCAACCAATTGTTAAAAATAGTAACTAATGGTTAAATTTTTGCAAAATGTGTTTTTGATCAATTTATAGTTTATCTAATGATATAATATTAGATCAAGAAACCGGCCCTAAGTTGGTTAATTGTGTGTATTGTGTTAACTTTACACAGATAGGCTAAGTTGGTTAGTTTCATCTCGTTCTTGATTACAACAGCAATTTCTTCTTTTGTTTCAGCTGAACGGGCTTTGGACACTATGAATTTTGATATGATCAAAGGAAGACCTATTAGAATCATGTGGTCCCAACGAGATCCATCTCTTCGCAAATCTGGCGTTGGGAATGTTTTTATTAAAAATCTTGACAAAACCATTGACAACAAAGCCATGTATGACACTTTTTCTGCGTTTGGAAACATTTTAAGTTGCAAAGTTGCTCAAGATGAAAATAGTGCCTCCAAAGGATATGGATTCGTTCATTTTGAAACTGAGGAGGCAGCTAATAAGTCCATTGAAAAAGTAAATGGAATGCTGTTGAATGGAAAAAAAGTTTACGTGGGCAGATTTATCCCACGTAAAGAGCGTGAAAAGGAACTTGGTGAGAAGGCAAAGTTGTTCACAAATGTGTACGTCAAGAACTTTGGAGAAGACTTCAGCGATGAAGGGCTTAAAGACATGTTTGAAAAGTATGGCCGCATTACCAGCCATAAAGTAATGTATAAAGATGATGGATCCTCCAGAGGCTTCGGATTTGTTGCATTTGAAGACCCAGATGCAGCAGAGAGAGCTTGCATGGAATTAAATGGCAAAGAACTTGTTGAAGGAAAGCCTCTTTATGTAGGACGGGCTCAAAAGAAAGCTGAACGTCAAAAGGAGTTGAAGCGTAAATTCGAGCAGTTGAAATCTGAGCGTCTGACACGTTATCAAGGTGTTAACTTGTATGTCAAAAACTTAGATGACACAATTGATGATGAACGTCTTCGTAAAGAATTTGCTCCCTTTGGAACTATTACTTCCGCTAAGGTAAGTCGTTATTGGATTCAGAATCGCACAATTATTTATTTGTTGTTTCATGACCTTTTTAAATGAGATAGATAAGTCGAAATGTCGTACTTTAATTATTATTAGGGTCTCAAGTTCTTAGTTCCTTCAAAGTTCTTCTGTAAGACTGATTTTAGACAGTCAATTTATCATAGTTATTATGTCTTCAATAAAACACCAAATATCGTAATTTGTGTATTAAGCTAAGTAGCCTAGAAATACAAGTGGATAAATCATAAAAGTAGGGTAGGAACATCAATATGATTGAGGGTAGACTGAAAACGTAATAAACATAAACTTATAAACTAGAAAGTATGTAGGTACCTATATACAACATACCTTTCCCCCAAGTATACAAAATATATATATTTAAACTTTAACTTATACTTAAAGCCAAAAATTTTACATTCATATAAATATCTAACATTAACATTATTGTTTATTCGATATACATTGACTCAGGCTTTTCATAAGGGCCTTTTGTATGAGATAAAACTTTACTTTTAATCTTACCCCCAGAATAGCCAGACTCATTATCACTGGGTATACCTAACATCTCCGCCCATTGGTCCGGACTCGGTATTTCAATTATTTCCTCACCCGTCCTTCCCATTTCCACATCTTGATTTTCCATTTCCAAACTGGCCTTTTCATTATTCACTTCTTCCCTCTCTCCTTCTCGGTATGTATCTTCTGTGACTTTCTTTTTAACCAGTTGGTTGATGTGTCGGTTAACAACATTACCATCACCAGTTGCAACTCGATAATTAGATGGCCCTTGCCTTTTAATCACCGTACCAGGCAACCAAAGAGGTCCACAACTATAGTTTCTATACATCACACTTTGGCCCACATTCGTTTCTCGAGTTACATTATGAGCATTATTGGTAATCTGTTGATCAGTTTTATTTTGAACACGATTATCCGGATGTATAACATCTAACAAGGTATGTAGGCGCATATTCATCAAGAGTTCAGAGGGGCTCTTGTTAGTTATTGTGTAAGGAGTTACTCGCAATCCTAGTAGCATTCGAAGTATCTTAACATACCATGAGATGTCATCCATTGCTCGCACCTTTTTTTTTTTTTTTTTTTCTTGTTGTTACCCGCGATCAGTTTTACTTTTAGCGGATGGGTTGGTGGTAAACATTGGCGGGAAGAGCGTGACTCCAGCGAGCCATCTACTCATACGTATTCGCGCTTAGGTCCACACAGGTGTGGGTGGACTACACAATGTCTTTCCTTTTAAGTCTTTTCCTGCAACTTCTTGTTTTCAGTGCGGCAGCCAGGTAGTTGGGGTGCCTTTCCAGTCTTTCTTAGTACCTTTTTGTGATGTTCTTGATCTCGTCCATGACAGAATTCATAGATAACTCCTTGTGTATTTCAGCGATCGTGAGAAGCCAAGGAACGCCACTAATTGACCTGAAAATGGCGTTCTGCATTCTCTGTATGATGCTAATGCTTGAGTTACAGGTGCTGTCCCAAAGTTGGATTCCATATAGCCACACTGGTTTCAAGATCGCTTTATATATTAAAAGTTTGTTGTCTGTACTCAGTTTACTGTTTCGTCCCATGATCCAGTGTAAATTCTTGTAACGGATATTAAGCTCGTGTCTCTTGGTTTTAAGATGTTTCTTCCACGTTAGACGTCGGTCACGATGTAACCCTAGGTATCTTACGCTTTCGTGATGAGATAGTGTTACATTCTCGAGATGTATTGCTGGACAGTCACCTTTTCGCAGCGTAAATGTGACGTGGACTGATTTGCTTGCGCTCGTCTTTATCCGCCACTTTTATAACCATGTGGTTATTTTGTCGAGGCTCCCTTGCAGCACGTGTGTGGCCATAGCAGGATCTGTATGGCTTGCCAGTATTGCAGTGTCATCAGCAAATGTTGCTGTAGTAACTTCATTAGCCTTCGGGAGATTGCAGTGTATACTGTGTACAACACCGGTCCCAGTACCGACCCTTGCGGTACTCCAGCAGTTATATTGCAGAATCGT
This sequence comes from Apamea epomidion, assembly GCA_947507525.1. Taxonomy (NCBI): domain Eukaryota; kingdom Metazoa; phylum Arthropoda; class Insecta; order Lepidoptera; family Noctuidae; genus Apamea; species Apamea epomidion. The sequence continues at coordinate 11,835,483 of OX382225.1, forward strand.
GACGTCACATCTGTTTCCTTCACTTGAAATATTCTTTCTGACAAGTAGGATTTCAATAGTGAGTAGTACTGGTGGGGAAGGTTGATTTTCAGCTTCTATAACAGACCCTTATGCCAAACCTTATCAAAGGCCTGTTGGATGTTCAGAAACACTGAGGAGCAGTATAGCTTTTCTTCTAGGCTTATCCTGATCTCGTCGTAGACTCGATGGACTTGTTCAGTAGTAGAATGCTCCTGTCTGAAGCCAAATTGGTGGTCGGGAATAATTTTCTCATTATTTAGAATTAGTGATATTCTGTACATCAATAGCATCTCAAAGACTGGAGAGAATTGGCAGAAGGTTTATGGGTCTGTATGAAGATAGTTCATTGGGAGGTTTACCTATCTTGTGTATCATTATGATTTGGTGGGACACCTTCCACGCCAGCGGAAAGTACTGGATTCTCAAAATTGAAAATAGAACAGCGCAATTTGCAGAATCCTTAAGAAATATTGAATTTCGCGGGTTTACCATGACGGGTCAAGGGTTAAAATTGAAGATCGCTGGTGGTAATAATATTTCACAGTATCGTTGCACAATCTTATTTTATGATATCTTGCGTTTCTAAACACTCTGTATAGGGCCATACTGAGTGTTTAGAAACGCAAGATATCGAACCAATATGATAGTTAAACCACGGTTAGGACTATAGCTGGGCACCGTAAAAGAACTGTGTATCATTAGAGTTTGTAATTATTATTATTAAACATCAAATTCAAATAGAATCACAGAATATTAAAATGACATTCATCGCTATTTGGTGCATTATTGTTTCTAGCTGCGCGGCGCGGTCTGCGCGGGTAGATAGAGTACCTAGGTACTTAATTAACGGATTTATGGAAAGTTAACTTAAAAGTTAATCCATTACTCAAATATTAACAGTTAAGACTACATCGAAAACCAAATATATGTAGCTAAACGCTCGACCGATTTTTCATTGATACGGGTACTGAACAGAATTTTATTGCCAATAGTAATTTTTTCGCAATCTATAGGCGGGAAACATCGAGTATATCGACGCATCACGCAAGCGCCGAGAAGTGTCGGAGCGCGACGACCGTGCTTTCACGATGGTCGATGATGTACGCGCCCTTCTATTAAATGAATGAAAGCGCACGTATTTGTAGGAATATATCGTGAAATCGCCGGACGAGTGCCTCTTATCGATTAGACTTTTAACTTTACTATACTTATAAATAAAAGAACATATCCGAAGTTAGCATAACCACCTATGCACGAACGATTTTTTATCGCACTGGACTTTAGAATTAGAATTGACCTCAATTGTCATGATTTCATGAAATAGTCATTCAATAGGTTGATTAGAACTTATTGATGAATTTAATGATTATTAATGTTTCTGTACACATTTGATACGGTCGCGAATCCTATTTTGATTAACAGACAACCTGACACTTACCTGCAAATTGCAAATAAAGAACTTATCTTGATCTCGCGTTTTCACCTTAACACAACCTGGGATGCATGAGCGAGCACAAAAATTTGACCAATCCGCCTTGGATTGATATCTTTTTTGGACCATAGTATGAATTATTGGAGGACCCCATGTTTTTTTGGTTTATGATGCATTAGCTTAAATCCCGGAATACACATGCCTGTAAGTTGCACAACAGTATGTAAGTAGCTTGCATGCCGTGTGCCATAACAAATTCTGATTGGTGAATTCGATGATGACCAGCTACTTGCATATTTTTGTGCAAGTTAAGGCGTGTGTATTTCCGGATTAATATGTTATTTTAAAACCCTTTTGCCGACTGAGGCCCTAGGCCGGTGCCTTGTTGACTTAGCCGACCTCCCGGCACGGACACTTAGGAGGCCCCCAAACACCGCGGGCCCTGGTGCCTCGCACTACTTTGCACCTTAGTAGGTACGGCACTGTGTAAAGACTCCTGTTTATTCATATGTCAACTTAATTTCAGGTGATGTTGGAGGATGGTCGCAGTAAAGGTTTTGGATTCGTTTGCTTCTCATCTCCAGAGGAAGCTACAAAAGCTGTAACAGAAATGAATGGTCGTATTGTTGGTACTAAACCTTTGTATGTAGCCTTGGCTCAGCGCAAAGAGGATCGTAAAGCCCATTTGACTTCTCAATATATGCAAAGAATGGCCAGCATGCGTATGCAGCAAATGGGTCAAATTTTCCAACCAGGTGGCGCTGGGGGATATTTTGTGCCAACCATACCGCCCGCTCAAAGGTTCTATGGTCCTGCTCAGATGACACAGATCCGACCATCACCCCGTTGGACCGCACAGCCACCAGTTAGGCCCAGTACTCAGACTGCCGCATCAGGATACCCTAATATGCAGGCGCCATTCCGTCCAGCACCTAGGGCTCCTACTCAAGCTGCTCTTCGAACATCTCTTGGAGCTAGACCTATTACAGGTCAGCAAGGCGTTGCTACTGCAGCCTCTATTCGTGCGCCACTTGTAACTCAGGGTGGGCGCCCGGCAGGTTATAAGTACACCGCTAACATGCGTAACCCACCAGCGCCTCAACCAGCGGTGCACATCCAGGGTCAAGAACCGTTAACATCGACCATGTTGGCAGCTGCTCCACTGCAAGAACAAAAGCAAATGCTGGGTGAGCGTTTGTTCCCATTAATTCAAAGAATGCATCCTGATTTGGCTGGAAAAATTACTGGAATGCTTTTGGAAATTGACAACTCAGAACTTCTTCATATGCTGGAACATGGAGAATCACTCAAAGCTAAAGTGGATGAAGCCGTTGCTGTATTGCAAGCCCATCAGGCCAAGCAGCAAGCTACTAAAAAGGAGTAAGATATCCACAACAATAGTGGCCAAAATAAAAGATAGTTGACCAGATTTTACAAGAAACCCATAAATGTTCTTGTTAATTTTAATGCTTTGAACATCTTAACTGTTAATCCCGCTCATAAAAATACATAAATAAAAATTGAAAAAAAACACAAAAAGTGGATTGCACTCTTTCCAAATAATTATATAATAACATTATTATACATAATACTTGAGTGCAAATCTGCAAACAAAAATAAGAAACTGTCAACATTTCTATATTTGAGAGAGTATTCTGAACTCGTAGACTTTTTACAATAACAGAAGTTTTGGTTTTAGTTTTTTTCATTGATCTTTTTATTTCAATCGTACCTCAAGAAGAGGAGTTATTGGCTTATGTTCTTTCAATTTCATTATTTTATCTTTAAAATCGGTTTTACATTTGTATGATACCATGAATTGTAAACTTGGTTTCTTCGTGTAGCTGATTCAATATTCCTATACTTATGATTTGTTACATATATTCTGTGAAAGCACATTAACCAGTTGTTTTTTATTTCATATTCTTCGATATCCCTACACCAGGGTTGCAATTGGGGTCAAAAAAAGAGGAACAAAACTGTTCAGTTTTGTATTTGCGTTCCCATTGAGGGACCACATTTGAATTTTGAGCTTTTGAATGCGTCAGCTTTTAGTTAAAGTTCTCAAACAATTGTAAATTCAGCTTCTAGTTTGTAAAAGAAGCCATTCAAAAGTTACAATCGATTTAAGGTGATCCCTCCATTGAAATATTTATTAAAACAATTTACGTAGCATTTGGAAGTTAAATTGACGAATGCTACAGTCTATCCTTTAGTAATTTTTTTTTACTAACGATTACTTTACTAAACAGTATCAAAATATTTACAATTTTATTTCAAATAATAATCGTATTCCTGGGAAGAAATACTAAGAAGAGGTGACCACACAGTAGAATTGTATTGTTGTTTGTTGATATTATATTTTATTAATATTTGACATAACTTAGCTAATTAAAAACAGAAAGAAAAGAAAATAATTATAATAAAAAAATACTAACAAAATCCTACCCTGCAGTCCTGCACTGACAATGTAACTCTAAACTTAATTCAAACATTACTGCTAATGAGACCGTAGCAAAGTGTATAAATAGAAATTTGTGTATCCGTTTCGACTGCTCGGCCAGTGTCGTAGAAGCAAAACGACTGCGTCAACATTACGAAGGAATTTGTAAAACACTAACAATGAAAGTCGCAAATTCGTAGATCCAATATTCAGAAAGTTGTAAACGTTTAACCATGACCGCACAGTCGAAACGTGGAGAACTGCGCGGCCACGCAGTTCTTTAAACGGAGCTTCGCAGAGTTCGTCCCATTCTTTTTGCTAACCACTGATACGATTTCGAAGAAAATGTAGACAGTATGAATAAAGCCCTAATGTTTGGAATTCACGACCTACAGAACTTAAAATCTATAATGCAAGTTAGAAGAAGGGTGACCAAGATTTATGGTGCCTCAATCAGACATTTCCAAGCGTCGATTTTATACCACGTAGCCTATTATCATAATGAGGAAATAAGTATGCGTAATTGGATGGAGAAGTACTAAAGAAAGTAGATAAAATAAAATAATACAGTAGAATACACGAAACTATTGTTACCGTCAAGATGGAAGGACCAAGTCTTGGATTTCAATTCAGCCTACATAAAAGTTTAATACTGTAAATCTACCATTTGCAACCTTTGCACTAATTTTTCAGTACAATTGGTACTTTTTTTAAGATAAATTTCACCGTAAGTCATTTGCATAATCCAAAGGTAGAAAATAGGTACTAAACATGAATACTTCGAAAAACCAAAAAATACTATCCATTAACATGCCTGACCAAATTTTTGAATCGTCATTATGGAGGGACCAACATTTATTGGCGATATTTCTCAAATGATTCATGTTAGGGATCATCAATTTGCATATTTCTAAACTAGAATTAAGGTATTGTAATACTATATAGGTAGGATACTCCTCCGACCAGCCTATCCATATGGTCCTTCCGCTTTGACGTCAAAATGGAGGGACCAAGGATTTTAAATAACATTATGTTAAATAACTAGTTATACGTTGAGGTAGCTAAAATTCGTGCAAAGGCAGCAAATCGTAGATTTACAGTATTAAACTTTCATGTAGGCTGATCTGAAATCCAAGACTTGGTCCCTCCATCTTCACGGTAACAAAATATTAACACCGTATTCGTATAAATACTAATTTTAACAGTATGCTAAAGAAAACACTCATATAATCAAAAACTCATTTATATTTTTGTGAATTAAGTATGAAACGTCATAAGATTTGTATACAATTATTTTGTTTTATTTACGTACCTTCTTGATCATCACGAGATTGAGACTTGTATTTCTGACAAATATATTAATAGGTATAGGTTTCGGTATCAGAGTTGAAGTGTAAGGTGAATTTTAATAGAATAAATTGGTCTGATTTCAGAATGCTTTCGCATCGATATTTGTTGCGATACTGTGTGCGATATCGTTATCACTGACCTCAGCTTTAGCACAGATACGTACTTAAACTAAAAAAATAGCTGATAAGGAAAAAAAAGTTAAATAAATGCAGGTTCTTTCAAAGCTAAAACAAAATTAAACAAAAACAACAAAACAAAATTAGAAACTAAAAATTAAACAGCAACAACAATATTTTTAAAATATAAAATTATGTCTTATTATACAGAAAATTTTATTAAAATAGACTCTAAATCACATATTTCAACAATCGCAGTTCGTTTTCATAATTGTAACTACAATTATAATTTAACAAGTAATTACCTACTTACGTTGTTGTATTGATTGCAATTCAACTCGACTCAAATCATTTATTTCTATTAAACCATTTACAGGCACTTTTGAATCGTCAAAATTAAGTAGTCGGTCAGTTAGTCAGAAAGTTAGCTAGTTGCCCATTCTAAAACGTAGATCTCTATGGAGAAGAACGAGCACGAAATTCCACGGACACTCTTTTAAATCAAGATATTATTACAAAACCATAAAATCAAATCATTTGCTTAAACAGTTCCCTTAGAGATTCGCGTCTGCTGAGATTGTAGATGGCTCTGACAGCCCTCTTTTGTAGAATGAAGATAGAATCAATATCTGCAGCCCGTCCCCACAGCAAAATACCGTAAGACATGATGCTATGGAAGTAACTAAAATAGACCAGTCTCACGGTATCCACGTCTGTTAATTGACGGATTTTCCAAACAGCGTAAGCGGCTGAACTTCGCCGCCCTGCAAGTGATGTTAGGTGAGGACTCCACTGCAGATGTGAGTCAAGCGTGATCCCCGAGAAAACCGTACTTTCGATGAATTCAAGTATCGCCCTATTCAATACAACGTGACATTCACTACTGCTATCATTTGGTAAAGCGAATCTAATGCATTTAGTTTTTTTCTCATTTAATACTAAATTATTTACAGAAAACCCATTATGGACAATAAGCATAGCATTATTTACGTCGTCAAGCTCCTGTGCACGTCGGCCTACTTTAAAAATCAGTGATGTGTCATCAGCAAATAACACCATTTGTGGTCGGGTTTTTAGTAAATGAGGTAAATCATTTATATATAGGTACTAAAAATAGGAACGGCCCCAATATTGAGCCCTGCGGTACACCCATTTTGACTTTTAAACCCAATAAATTCACACCGTTTATTTGAACTTGCTGAAACCTATCATTCAATTATGATTTTATTAAGCTAAGAGCTAGTTTACCCAGTCCGTAATGCTCAAGTTTCAAGAGCAGTGTTTCGAAATTCACGCAGTCAAATTGCTTGGATAGGTCGCAAAAGATGCCTATTGCATCTTGTGCCTCTTCCCATGCGTTAAAGATGTGTTTTAATAAGGTGACACCGGCGTCAGTTGTACAACGTCCTTTGGTGTTACCATAGGACCACCATACCATAACCATACTGTTGATCGAGTAGAATGTTGTTACGATTAAAATGATTGAGCATTTGATTTAACATTACTTTTTCAAACACCGGCAAAACCGATACGGGTCTATAATTATTTGTGTCTTTGCTGTCCCCAGATTTGAAAAGTGGAATAACTTTACTGAACTTCATTAAATCCGGGAATACCCCTTGATCTACACACAAATTAAAGCTAAGTAGGGTGCAATTGTCTCAATAATGGATTGACAAACTTTAGTAGACCTGCCCCACAGATATTCGGTAATTTTGATCTTCTTTGAAATCACAAAGCAAGCTCAGACATTGTTTCACAAACATCTAAAATTACAGAATTATAATTATTTGAAGGGGAAAAAAAGTAATCAAAATATTAAAAAAAGAATAGTTACTTGACAATTATGAAGTGTGAGAAAAAAAGAGGAATTAGATAAGTTAGGATATTTTTTAGAATTAAAATAAAAAAATAAGAATATCTACCTACCCCAAATTGTAACCAGAGGGGAAATTCTGGCCAGAAACACCGCCCCAGGACCCGACGGTTTACCTGAAAAAGCCTGGGTCCTGGCCTTGGAGGCTCTCGGGCCTCGACTAAGGGGGCTACTAAGCGCATGCTTGGGGAGGGGCCGGTTCCCGCTTCGTTGGAAGACGGGGAAACTGGTCCTCATCAAGAAGCCGGGGCGCCCTGCGGACTCTCCGTCCGCTTACCGGCCCATCGTGCTGCTCGACGAGGTTGGCAAGCTCTTTGAAAGAGTAATTGCAGACCGCCTTGCCGGGCAGCTGGTGCGGGTGGGGCCGGATTTGGCGGACAGCCAGTTTGGTTTCCGCAGGGGGCGCTCTACGGTGGATGCCATCATGCGCGTGCGAGCCCTCACGACGGGGGATGCTGTGGCCCGGGGTGGGGTTGTCTTGGCGGTGTCTCTAGACATCGCCAATGCCTTCAATACCCTGCCCTGGAGTTGCATCAGGGAGGCACTCGGTTATCACCGGATGCCGACCTACCTCCGTCGCATTGTCGAGGCTTATCTGACGGACAGGGCCGTCATCTACCCCGGTCACCGGGGAGAGTGGAACCGGCGAGAGATGTCGTGCGGTGTCCCCAGGGATCGGTTCTAGGGCCGCATCTGTGGGATATCGGGTACGACTGGGTGCTGCGCGCCGACTTCCCTGATGGCGTCAGCGTAGTTTGCTACGCTGACGACACGCTGGTCCTGGCGCAGGGGAGGTCGCACCAGGCGGTGGCCGAAGCAGCGACACGCGGGGTTGCGACAATCGTCGAGAGGATCCGGCAATTGGGACTCGAGGTGGCATTGCACAAATCTGAGGCCATGTGTTTTCATGGTACTCGAGACGCGCCACCGTCGGGTTCACAAAACACGGCGGGAGGGGTTCACATCGGCGTCGAGCTGACGATGAAGTACCTGGCACTCGTCCTCGACAGCCGGTGGAACTTCGTGGAGCACTTCCGACGTTTGGCTCCCAGACTGGAGCGGGCCGGGGCTGCCCTGAGGCGGCTCCTTCCCAATCTAGGGGGACCAAACGCCTCCTGCCGGAGGCTATGCGGGGGTCGTGCGGTCCATGGCCCTTTACGGGGCACTGGTATGGGCGCGATCCCTGAGGCGGCGACTAGCCCGCCGGTTGATCGCGTCCCAAAGGGTCATGGCTGTCCGGCTCATCCGAGGATACCGCACGGTCTCCGCTGAGGCGGCGAGCCTCCTTGCTGGATTGCCGCCATGGGATCTGGAGGCCAAAGTCCTCGCCCACATATGGGAATGGCGAGAGGAGGCAAAACGCCGGGGCGTTACTCCGCTGCCGCGAGAAATCACGGCACAGCGGACAGAGCTCCGGCGGGATCTCATAGCGGCATGGAGAGTGCGATTGTCGCAGCCCAGCGCTGGGCACGCCACAATTGCGGCGATAAGTCCCCTCTTTGAGGAGTGGCTAGAGAGGCACCACGGCGCCCTCACCTTCCGCCTGACGCAGGTCCCCACCGGACACGGTTGTTTCGGGAAGTTCCTGTTCAGGATAAAGCGGGAGGAAACGCCAGGGTGTCACCACTGTGGGGATCGCCCGGAGGACACGGTGGACCATACGGTGGACACGGCGGGGCCCCGCCGTGTCCTCGTGGCGGCGATCGGCGGCGGCGACCTCTCGCGTCCGGCCTTCATCCAGGCCATGGTAGGGAGCGAGAGTGAATGGGAAGCCGTCACCTCCTTCTGCGAAGCAGTAATGCTCGCGAAGGAGGAGGCGGAGCGCGTGAGGGAGAGGCAATCGCTGCACCCTCGCGCGCCTAGCCGCCGAAGGAGACGCCCTGGACGCGAGGCGCGGGCTTGCGGGCGGCGAGCTATGGGCAGCTCGCCGCCCGGTAAGGACCAGGCCCGGGTCGACGGTGCGTTGTGTTCCACGCGCGCCTCAAAGAGCTGTCAGCACGAACTGACGGGGCCCGCTAGGGCCAATGCCGCCGGGGCTGCGGGTTGTTCGAAAGAGATACCGTGGCCCCTGGCACAGGCAACTGAAGGAACACGGGTGGGTTTTAGTCAGTAAAAGTCTGACACTCCCTTCTGCTCCGCCCAGAGCGGGAGGAGTCATTTGATGATTTCCCACCCAAAAAAGGGGAAATTCTGGTAAATTTAAGAACGTTCACAGTCTGAGGGCCAATTCTCGTAATTTAAAACGTTCAAATCTATTCGGCAGTCTCATCTCGGCGACAAACAAATGTAAAAACTTGTCAAATTGTAGGGAAATTAGAAGTATTTTTTAACAGATTGAAACTAAGACAGAGGGGATTCGGATACTGACCGTCGACGCGGACGGACGTGTTCTCAGTTGATCTCAGTTGATGCCATGTGCACAGCAGATGTAACGGTTAACGTTGAGTTTGAGTGTCGCAATTTAAAATTGGAACGGTATTTCGTGTGTTGTTCTGTGGTTGCAAACTAAAACACTCTAAAACTGGTGTGTAGTGACATACGTGCGTTCCTGATCTTCAGCCCGAAGCTTAGGCTTTTCGGCTTTCCGGCCGAGCACCCTGGTGACGTCGAGCGAGACTGAGGGCCTTGTGCCAATCTGGTGAGATCTTTCCGTTTATTTCAGGGATCTCCATTGGAAGCCGATTCGACTGTGTTTTAATTTGGACTTTGAAGCCACGCTCGAATTCAACATCATTTTAACCCATAGCTGAGTTTTAGGAAAAAGTTTTCATATTATACATAGGAGAAAAGGACCAAATAATACGCTTTATTATTCTAGCCTAGTATACGGTACGGTACCACGCTAGATTCCCTACTTCACGCCAATCTTATTTTAACACTGTGCTAAATTACCAAAACTATCTTAAATAAGGTAACAATTTCGTAACTGGTAAATCAAGTATGTATACCACGCGAACGCGAACAAAAAAAAGAAAACAAAAACGCTACCCCGAACCCTTATGCTTGCATAACAGGGTATAGTTCCAAAAATCAATAAAGAGCGAAGCTCATAAATTTCAGACAGTACGCTCTCTCTATTGTCTTCTAAGCACAAAGCCGCACATGTGACGAAAAGTTCTACTAAAACATCAAAACAATGGCCAAAATGGTGCGCATGACAAAAGATGGGAACTGTCTGTTTAGGGCTTTAGCCCATCAAATAAATAATATAATGGGTTTAACTTTCGACCACATGTCTGTCCGTCACGATTTAGCTTCATATGTATTGGAGCACCGATATGACGACAGAATTCTCCTAGCACTTCTAAATAATATACAAGAGTTCCTTCCTAACATCGATCTCTCCCAGGAGCAAAGGATAACAAATTACATAACCATGCAGTTTAACAAGGCGTTCTGGGGCGGAGAGGATATCCTAATCGCCGCGTCTGAGTTCTATCTAGTTAATGTGCATGTGCACATGGATACAAGAAACACACTGGTGTATTCACCTACAGGTGAACCAGTACACGGCAACATACACGTCCTCTACAAGGACCGGCACTATGATAGTTGGGTCATGACCGACGACGAACATTACAAAGATCTAATGCAAGAACCAACCAATGCCAAAACATCACAACACACTAAGCCTTTAATTAACGGACATCCCTCGAAACCCCAGTCTCAAACTAACAACCCCCAATTGACTGGCTCATTAACACAGTATGAACAACAAGTAACATTATATACACCGTTATCAGACGTAGTCGCAGATGTCAATGGGTTCACAATACTAAGAAACCAGCCGTCTACCGTAATAAAATACACTTGCCCAGAATTGCGCATTGCAACCTGGAACGTCCGTGGGGCCTCAAAACCGGCAAAAAAAGATAAAATAGACGCCGAACTTTCACTAGAGGCATCCATGTAGCCTGCATACAAGAAACAGGGATGAACTCGGGAGCATACAACTCCACACACTACGAATGGCACCTATATGGAGCCACAGGTAAGACGCACCGGGGGCTGGCAATTTTAATCAGAAAAGATGCCCAAATTGAATTAGTTAACAGAAAAAAGGATACAGACGCAATGTCAGCTACTCTTAAAGTCGACAGGGGAAATGACACACCTGCTCCTCTGTATATAATCAACTCTCACATCAACAGTCGTACATCATTAGCAAACAGCTCCTTCACAGGCTTACTAAACTTGATCAGACAAAAACCAAGGAAATGTACGTTAATCATTCTTGGCGACTTTAACGCACATATTGGTCGCCATGATACACAAAATTACCAAAGCAAAGGGCTGATTCAACAAAATCTTCTCCATGACTTCTCCAACTGCAACGGGGAACTGTTAATGGATAGAGCCAACAGGGAAAAACTGCAAATAGAAACGACAAAAGCGAGATCATCATGCAGGCTAACATGGTCAAAGGGCACTCAAAAGTCCCAATTGGATCACATTATAACGCCACACACTACAGAAAAACTCTTCGAATTTATTAAAGGTGAATGGGCCGCTAGGTGCATATCCGACCATAAAATAATCTGGGGTTTGCTCAGGACAAACCGAATTTCAAACAAAAAAGAAAACACAAAGCACTATAATACACAATGGCAACAGCTACCCGCGAAAGAGGCAACAATAGTGGCTAAGAATTTCAACTATAAACAGTGCTATTATGCCGCCCTCAATAGCAAGTTCACCAAAACAAAATACCAAGATTGCATAACAAAAAAGCTAAAAAAATATAGGAATCCTCTCAACGGACGAACATATCGAAATACCCTGGAAAACCATAACGGAAGTATTAAAAGCAGCTGCCCAGGAAACTTTAATTCTTCAGCCAGCTCTCTCCAGAGATCATCGACTAGCTCTTGCTAACCTGCAAAAGGCTAAATTCTTACAAAGCAGGCAACCAGATAATCCAAATAGGCATAAGATAAGATAAGATTTCTTTATTTGTTAAACATTGTGTACATACAAGAGCATGCAAGATATTACATAGTTTAAGTCCAATCATGTTTAGCCGTAAGTATCGGCGTACAAATATTTCCATAACAATGAAAAGAATTAACAATAATAAAGATCGAAAAATGCAATTACCTAGTTTTAATTTAGAAACTTTACAGATTAGAAAATATTTTTATGTTATAATGTCAAAATTAAATTTAAGGCAAAACTTTAATGTCAATCAGATACAGGAATAATGTCAAAGTTACTACATGTTTATCATTAAAAGATTTATGTCAAATTTACAAGATAGATGTCAAAATTACAAGTTTAATGTAAAAATTACAGAAATTATGTCAAGAAAATTACAGCCGTGGTCATATAAATGTAATATTAGTGTCAGGAAAAGTCACAATTATTCAATCAAAGACCTTTTCGGCTAGAAATTCGGAGACACTATAATATGCTTTTTGCGAAAGAAACATTTTTAATTGGCGCTTCAATGCATTACTATTTAGCTCCTTCCAACGTTTAGGTAATATGTTAAATATAGTAGGCGCCATGCATACGACACTTTTGCGCATGAGTGCCGTTTTTGCTGGGTAGACGCGAAGAATGGTCATATCCCGTCTGTTACGCGGTACAACGTCCTGTAGACGTGAGAACAGATTCGGGTTTGTTTTAATAAACATTGCGGATTCTAGGATATATAGACACGGAAGAGTTAATATCTTGTACCTTTTAAAATATGGTTTACATGTATCAACCGTTTTTAGCCCAAACATAGATCTAATGCATCTCTTTTGGGCCTTGAATGCCTTGTTAGCGTCGGTAGAATTTCCCCAAAATATGATACCGTATCTTAGGTGAGACGCAGCTAAGCCATGATAGGCTGCAATCAAGGTATCTACATTCACCACTGCAGCTAGTGAGTGCAATGCAAATGCAGAACTACTAATTTTTTTGCAAATGTTCTCGATTTGTGATTTCCGGTCAAGTCTTTTGTCAATTGTTAATCCAAGAAATTTAGTAGTATTCACTATTTCAACAATTTTATTATCTATATTTATGTCCATATTTTCTGTATTCAATCGTTGGCTAAAATGTATGATTTTAGTTTTATCTAAATTAATCTTTAAATTGTTATTGTTTAACCATTTTATTATAGATGTCAAGGTATTGTGAATGTCAAGTTTATATTGGATCATGTCATTATTATTACTAGAAATTGTCACTGTGCTATCATCTGCAAATAAAGTCATAGGGTGTGAAATTGATTTTGGCAAGTCATTAATATATAGTGTAAAAAGTGGAGGTCCCAATACACTACCTTGTGGAACACCAAAAGTAGTTTGACGTTCATCGGATAAGTATATCTCTTCCTTTTTAGTTATTATATTAATTCTAGTGATTTCTGTCTTTTGCTTTCTGTTGTCTAAATAGGATTTAATTAAATTAAGAACAGTACCTCTTATACCATAAGCGTCAAGTTTTTTTATTAAAATATCATGGTTTACGTGGTCAAATGCTTATGTCATATCGCAGAAGATAGCACACACAGGTGTTGTTTTGTCCACTTTTGTCAATACCGTGTATAAGAAGTCGTATATCGCCATATTTATAGTCTTATTTTCGCGAAATCCCTTTTACATAATATATTGTTTTTTTCTAGATAACCGTTTAACTCCTTTTGAATGAATTTCTCAAATATTTTCGAGAAGATAGGAATCAGGGAAATAGGCCTGTAGAATTCCATGAGCTCTCTATCTTCTTTCTTAAATAATGGCTTAAAGATAGCTATCTTTAGTGCGTCAGGAAACGTGCCAGCTACAATACATAAATTTATAATATGAGACAAATGGTCGCTTATTTCCGATGCTACAGCTTTTATTACTTTGGTTGATATGCCATCGTACCCCACGCTGTTTGTGTTTTTTAAGGCCCTAATAATTTTCTGTGTCTGTTGTGGTGCCATAAACATCGAGTTTTTTTTTGTTAAAAATGGGCCGTGTAGTTTTATCACTAGACTGGATGGGTTGTATTTTATTAATAAAATAGTCATTGAATTGATTAGCAATTTGTTTCGCGTCCGTAATTTTGTCATTCTTGATTTTAATTTTAACCGCATAACCGCGTAAAAGAATGCCAGGCAACACTACAAAAGGTTAAATATCAGGAGGAACAAAAAGCATGCAGGGCCTGCCTCAGCGGACTGGGTAAAAACCACCCAGCGAAACGCATGCAGATGCTGTACTTCTTTTACAGGAGAAACAAACTGCAAAAAAAAACGTCGAAAAAGATCTACACATGTCCCGATGACCAATTGGGAACAAATTTTTAAAAAATCCGAGGGCCGTCTTATACCAACAGTTAATATAAAAAAGCCGATAACCGAAGTACAAGGTGATGGACCCACTACAGATGACGTAATGGAAATCATCAAAAAAATGCGGAACGGGACAGCTCCCGGGACTGACCAAGTAGTAATCGAGCTCTACAAAGCGATGCCCCTAATACTACAGGAAGCCGTCACCAAACACATGAATAAAGCCTGGACACAGAACGAAGCACCTGGCACGTGGCTGGAGACCGTGCAGGTGCCAATCCCAAAAAACAATAACCCTAAAGATGCGAATGATTATCGCCGCATATCGGTTTGCAATACGGGTTACAGAATCTACGCCTCATACGTCCTAAAAAAACTAGATAATATAATAACGGAATTGGGAAACTACCAAGCGGCGTTTTTAAACACTAGATCAACAGACGACCACATCTTTACACTCAAAAGGGTCTTAGATGAGGAATGGCGTGCAGGTAAAAGAATTTATGTACTCGCCCTCGACATAGAAAAGGCCTTTGACAACGTAGACCTCAATGCACTAAGAGATATCCTACTACAACGCACCAACAAATCGCTAACTAACAGGATAATCAAGGTATGCTTGAATGAACGAACATGCATCAAATGGTGTGGCCAGCAAAGCAGTTGGATTATTAAAGGAAAGGGAGTCAAACAAGGTTGCCCTCTGTCCCCTCGCCTGTTTACACTGGTCATCGACGAAGTCCTTAGAACCCTCGAGGAGGAAACCCAATTAATAAAACTTGACCAGGATCGTGAAATCTCACTCCCCCTGGTACTATCATTTGCGGACGACCTTATCTTCATTACAGATGACCTAGAAGGGCTAGAAGGTATCTTATACCATATTAAACCCCTATTAGATAGTGTAGGCCTCCAAGTAAACGAAACAAAAACAAAAATACTAATTAGGGACCCCATAGCTACACAGAAAACGACATACGTGACCCTTAATGGAATAAGCTTACCGACATGTGATGAGATTAAATACCTAGGTACACTTATAACATCTACATTAAGTAGACAATGCACTATTAAAAAACGTTGCAAACAGGCCATAAAAAACGCCAAATCGTTACTACCATTCATAAAACACTCAAATATGGACTGGAAATTAGCCAGACTCATGTATCGAATGGTGATCGTCCCGTGCATGATACATGGTTTGAAAGTATCGGCACTTACCAAAGCTAACAGGTCAAGACTCAGAAAATATGAGCGAGTTATCATGAGAGATTTGATAAACCACTCCAGGAATAAACCGACACAAAAGAAAATGCATGAAATCTTAGACGGAAAAACAGTAACCAAACGCATCAAGAACCACAGGATGTGCTACCTCGCACATGTCTACAGGCGCCGCGCACCACATCTGCTGCATGCAGCAAGGGAGTACAAGGCCAAAACCAAGAAGGTCGGTCGACCTATCTACACGTGGAACGACAACCTAAAACAGGATATGAAGTACTTCGACAAGGGAATCGATTTCTGGATGGATACGGCTGAAGACAAAAACAAGATTAAGATTGCTGCTAGTGAAATATACAAAAAACCGGAAACGGATAGTAGCGAGAACTCCGACGACGACATCGAAAACAGAAACATCTAACACAACATAACACAGCAGAGCAAGGACATACAAAAGAACCGAGAAAGCAGTAGAACCTCGCCAAAAGACAGAGGGGCAATTCTCGTAATTTTAAGAACGTTCAGTCTGATCTGTCTCAATCTGTCAAAAATACGTCTAATTTCCCTACATTTTGACAAGTTTTTGACATTTGTTTGTCGCCGAGATGAGATTGCGACTAGATTTTGATCGTTTTAAATTACGAGAATTGGCCTGCTGAATGCAATCTGGTTTTAGGCTCGTTAGAACAGATTTTAAAAAGAACTAAAAAAAATATTAGGTAGTTATTTTGTCCAGATCTAAAAAAAGGTTGTTTTTTCCAATTTTTCATTCAATGTTTACAAGTTATAGGTAGGTAGGTAGGTAGGTACTAATCAAATAGACAATCATTAATCCTTTTTACAATAAAAGGTGCTTACCTACCATCTTGACCGTAACAATATTTTTGTATCTACTTACTTTGGTACTTCTCCATCCAATTAAGCATACCTATTCCCTCATTATGATAATAGGCTACGTGGTATAAAATCGACGCTTGGAAATGACTGATTGAGCCACTATTTTTTTAAGTATGTTCACGTATTTTCCAGATGATCAAAAACGTTTTAACTGACGAAAACCAAAAGGTTGTCAAGTCGACGCATATTTTATTTTTATTAAAAATTAGTATCAACAAACAGTCACTAGAAATTCTACTGTGTGGTCACCTCTTCTTAGTATTTCTTCCCAGCCCCAGCAGTCTCGACATTCATAGCGATCGCTTTACAACCGAATTCGGTCACAAAGTCCTGTCACTCCATATATTTCACTTGTCAATTCGGGACTTCGCGACCGAATTCGGTCGTAAAGCGATCGCTATGAAGGTCGAGACTGCTGGGCCTAGAATTCGATTATTATTTGATATAAAACTAAATATTTTGATACTGTTTATTAAAGTAATCGTTAGTAAAAAAAAATACTAAAGGATAATAGACATTCGTCAATTTAACTTCCGAATGCTACGTAAATTGTTTTAATAAACATTTCAATGGAGGGATCACCTTAAATCGATTGTAACTTTTGAATGGCTTCTTTTACTAACGCTAGATTCAAGTAAATTTCAAATTGCATTGTGATCTCTACTCAAGGTGAACCTTATGGTGATCGGTTGAGGAACCACCTTCCGCATGCTAGTTTTTTCTATTCTGTGAAAAGGAAGGTTTGATATTAATTAGTTTTACAAATCTTTTACTAAGAATAGTATTTTATAGCAGTTATAAATTTTAACTAGATTTTTAGATGTGGATGCCTGTCAGTCACGACTGAGTGACCACGTTTAACCGATTGAATCTTACTTATCTTATCTCTCCGAGTGGCTACATTTACAAACTAGAGGCTGAATTTACAATTGTTTGAGAACTTTTACTAAAAGCTGACGCATTCAAAAGCTCAAAATTCAAGTGTGGTCCCTCAATGGGAACGCAAATCAGTTTTGTGCCCTCCGCGGTCTGCCAATAATTGCCGAACCCAGCCCTGCCCTATTTGCGACTAAGTCCATGTTTTTGACCGCTTAGGGTTCATATTGAAGATTGCGCAATGACTGATCAAAAGTTTGGGCGGGTTAAATTTTTATTGCACCATGTAGGAAAAGTATTGCGCAGGTCTTGCTCACGCGAGAACTTTGAAGCTTAAGGGCCGTCAATGTTATGTTATTACGCGAAACTTATTGTAGGTGTATTTCCCACCCAGAAAAAAAAAAAAAAAAAAGGGGCCGTCTTAAGCTGCGTCCGCAGTACGGACCGCGGCCCCATTCGTTTGCAATGCGTCCCCATTTTAGCAACTCACCGAGACTCGCCCGCACGGACCCTAGCCGGAGCCGCGCGGCCCTAGTTGGAACGCGGCTTTAGACATCACTGACCTCAGTAAAGGAAAACTTGTCCGTTTCGACTTCTCGGACACAGTGCCGTAGAAGAAAAACGACAATGTCAACATTAAGCCTCGAATACACTAGGGGACAAATGGAGCGACATGGCGCTCGACAACTACGTGAATGTCCCGAGAGAGTGTCAGGGAACATTTGCCGGCCTACAAATGGCGCGACAATGACGCGGGACGCGTGCGCTCGCTCTCGAAGCGGGAGCAAGCAACATGTCCCGCGTCAGGTAAAATGTTGCGGGACACTTTGCAACGATGCAGCGACACGTGAATTGAGTTTTGCGCGTCATGTTGCGGGACAAGATGTCCCCTAGTGTATCCGAGGCTTTACGTAGGAATATCTGAACATAATATAATATTGGGCGGCAAGGACATCGACGCGCAAACTGTAACCATTGATTCAGAACTTGATTCTGCGTAGGCGTTGAAATTTTTCCTCGATTATTAAAACTGAGGTAGTAACAGGTTATGTCTGCTTGCCTGCCAGCCTGTTAAAGCTCAATTCACATTATTTCAATCCAGTGCTTGACTGGATCATAACGTCCACATTGTTCCAGTCAAAAAATAACTGCCTGTTCTGTGTCCGTTTTGACTGCTCGGCCACATTGTCGTAGAAGAAAAGCGCCTACATCAACATTACGAAGGAATTTGTAAAACACTAACAATGAAAGTCGCAAATACGTAGATCCCATATTCAGAAAGTTGTAAAGGTGACCATGGCCGCGCGGTTGAAACGTGGAAAACTGCGCGGCCACGCAGTTCTCTTAAACGGAGATTCGTAGAGGTCCCATTCTTTTTGCTAACCACTGATACGATTTCGAAGAAAATGTAGACAGTAGGTATGAATAAAGTCCTAATGTTTGGACTTCACGACCTACAGAATTTTTTACGACCAGAATGCGTTTGTGCGCGGGGCCCGTAGCATTTGCTACTCTTGCTACGTGGCTAATCCGCCACTGCCTTTAGCACTTGAACCCAATCCTGCATTATTCCAATGGATATGTGACTAAATCAATGCGCAATTAACGTGACCATTTACTGGGACCTTAGTAGGGAGGTAATATCTGTACTAATAATAAAATTGAATTGTTTCGTTATTCGAATTTGCTAATCTCTGAAACTACCGGTCGGATATGAAAAAATATTTTTGCCGCCCAATTCTTGAGTAAGGCTATAGGCTACTTAACATCACGCATTCAGCTACCTATTACTTTATTTTCTCTTAGCTTTCTTTCTTTTTTTTTTGCTCGGCTCCTATGGGTCATAGCGTGATATAAATAGCCTCCCTCTTCAAGAATTGGGCTATCTAATGCAAAAAAAAGTCCGGCCGGTAGTTCCAGAGATTAATAGCGCTTTCAAAGGGACGGAGGGCTCTCGCGAAGCTATCTCGCTCGGACCGCGCATCGGCAGTCTGTGCGCTTTCCAGGTTGGATATAAGTTCCTTGGGCACTGTTGGATGTTGTTCACGCGTAGGTTAAAAACCACACTACGCACTAGTGTGGTTTTTAACCTACGCACAGATAAATGCGAGACGCCCTCCAGCTATTGAATTGGAAGATGCTCTAGTTCGACCTTAGAAATAGTATTAATAAAATAATTGAAAATAGTAGGTATTAAGAAGTTATTCCATAGTTTTGGTCTCGTGCGCAGGTTAGAAGACTTCCAGCCTCCTGACCAAGCCGATTCCGTAAAAGCTTTAGCAACGTAGACTAAAAACATACGCTACGACAGGTTATACAGAAGACCGAAGAGTATAACCTGCCTCTCTGCTTAGCGTTTATGGTCTACGAGAAAGCCTTTGATTTCATCGAGATATGGGCTGTACTGCAGTCTCTTCAACGGTGCCAGATCGACTATCAGTATATCGAGGTGCTGAAGTGGGTTCACTAAAGTTTCACCAAAACTCCATTGACAAATTTTCATTTTAAAACCAACGTTTCGTATACTATTTATTTCGAAAACAACTTATTCCGCAAATGTTTTATTTTATAAACACTTGTTTTAAAAACATTTATTTGGCAAACAATTCTTTTAACAAATGCATCAGATGATATTTAATCATTTATACATTTTTCATTTCTCATATAGATTAATTAGGATAAATCACGTTTCTATTTATTAAATATCGACGGAGCCCCGCTGCGCTGGGCTCCTATTTCTGTCTGCAGGGTTTAAAGGAACCTAACCAACCGAACCTCGGGGTGCCCCTGACGTCGACCGTCCAAGGTTAGGGTTTCTGTCAGCATCTGTGTTTTTGTGTTACGTCCTTATTCCAAAGTTGTTTATGAAATGAAATGAAAAAAAAATGAATTGCTTGTCAAATAATACGTTATTAAATAAAAGTTTATCGGATAATTATTTTGCTAAGTGAAATATTTGGTAAACTTGTTGTTGTAAAATGATGAAATGACAAATAATGTTTTTGCCAATCGTTGCTTGTCAAGTAAAAATGTTTGAATTAATGTTTGGTGTACTGACTGGTCACCGCTGAAGTGTCTGTACAAAAACACCATTATGTCAGTCCGACTCCAGGATCCGAGCTCGAAACCTATCCTGCAACGAGGTGTGAGACAGGGAGACGTTATCTCTCCGAAACTGTTCGCCGCTGCACTGGAGCATGCCTTCAAGGCTTTGGACTGGAAAGGGGCTGGCATTAACATCAATGGCGAGTACATAACTCACCTTCGGTATGCCGACGATACCGTAGTCATGGCTGAGACTATGGAGGACCTCAGTACAATGCTCGATGACCTCAGCAGAGCCTCCGAAAGAGTGGGTCTTAGAATGAAAATGGACAAAACGAAGGTTACGTCAAATGCAACACTGTGACACCCGCTGTCATGATCGGAGACACAACACTCGAAGTCGTGGGCGAGTATGTTTACCTAGGACAAACTGTCCAGTTGGGTAGGTCCACCTTCGAGAAAGAGGTCAATCGTAGAATCCGACGCGGCTGGGCAGCGTTTGGGAAGCTACGCAATATCTTCTCGTCCCACATACCCGTGTCTCAAGACGAAAGTCTTTGACCAGTGCGTGTTGCCAGTGAAACGACCTATGGTACTGAAACGTGGTCGCTCACAATGGTCCTTATTAGAAGACTTTAAGTCACCCAAAGGAAAATGGACAGGGCTATGCTTGGAGTTTCCCTGCGTGATCGAATCAGAAATTAAGAGAATCAAAGTAACCAACATAGCCCGAAGAATGGCCAAACTTTAGTGTCAGTGGGTAGGGCACATTGCTCGCAGAACAGATGGCCAATGGGGCCGAAAGTTTCTGGAGTAGCGTAGCGTTGGAAGGCCTTTCACAAGGTGGACCGACGACCTTGTGAAGGCCGCAGAAACCTGTTAGATGCGAGAAGCACAGAACCGATCGAAGTGAAGGTGGTTGTGGGAGGCCTATTTCCAGCAGTGGACATCTTTCGGCTGAAACGATGATGATGTCTTAAAAAAATGTTGCCATTGTTTTATTTGACCGAATTAAAATATTGTGTATATTAACTGATTAAACTAGTTTTAACACCATGTTTGCCATTGTTTTATTTGCGAGGATTAGTAACCTTGCACAAGAAGAAGGTATGCACAAAACATAGAACACAAATATACATAAACTCATAATCGAAGCGGAAAATCGAACATAACGTTTTTTTTTAATATTACAGCCACAGAATTACAGTCATGGCAAAAACATAGGTAGCTCCTAATATGATGGTTCTACCGCTTTGGCGTCATAGTACCAAATGCTTAGGATGATGTTCCAAACGGATTAACAACATCCTTTTCCGTTGGCGTTTCGATTTTGGGCCCAATTTTGTATAATCTCCTTTAATCATCAGTTTTAGTTTTCATTTTAATGCATGAGTGAGACTTAATGACACGTAATCGATACGGGATTGGAAGGACCATACGATACAATACAAAACGAATTTCTAGGTGGATTAGTACGTCACAACTCGACAAAAAAACGTAATTTAAAAAAATTATCCTATTTTCGGGATAAAAATTTTAGCCATCATCGTGTAGTGTGTACCTACCAAACATCTTCATTTATTATTTTGTGATGTTATACGTAGTAGGGCGATGTAAAATTACTTACATGATTATTGTAATTTTATATTTTCATTCTCAAACCTCCAAAACAGCGACCGAACGTCGAGCCAGGCAAAGGTAAAAAAAAAAAAAATGTGATTAAGTTTCTGGTGGTTTGAAGAACCACCGATAGAGGGTTCGGAAAAAAATTGGCCACACTGGTGCTATAAAGTACATACTAATGGACCAAGATAACCAGCTGAGGAAATGTCCTAAAGTCGGGCTTGCAATCATGTTCCTCAATGGCAGCTATCCTATCTCAGGAGCCCTGACCACCGGCAGCTTGGACCCTGTTCCCGATACTGGTGGGGTAAACTACCTGTGGTGGGGTTCAGTTTTCGACCTCATCTAATGCTGCCGAAGATGCACCCTTAGAAAATAATCCTGCTAGGGCCCATGAACGTCTCCATTGGAATATACAGTAGGCCCTTAAATTCAGCCTAAAGCATCAAAAAACACATTTAAATCATAGTCTGTAGTTACTTGGAAAAGGCTGTATATTTAGTTTTTAAACTCTGCTTACAATTTTGCAATATATAAATATTATAATTATTTCAATGTTTAAAAACAGTTACTAATAACAACCACTTTATTATGAACTAAAGCTATATTTCCAACCAATAAAACACTTTACACAAAGTGAAAAATACCAAAATAAACCAGTTAATGTTATCACTGAATACATGTGTATTTAGTATTATTGCAGAACTAATCCAATTTTATTAGGTGTCATACTTGGACATCTCCAATTGTACAAATAGTATTGCAAATTCCCATCTCCAATTCCAAACTTTAAAGGCTCCAAAAATTCTTTATTTTCCATCAGATCCAATGCATTAAAAACATCAAAACCAGAATTTTTCGCAGTAATCAATCCATCAAGCATTAAGTCTGTCCATGGAGTCTTAGTCGATACATTATAAAACGAATAAGCCGCTTTTAAAGTTTTGTGTACAGGGTGATACACAACTGTAGAGGGCAGAGTATAGTAACTAACAAAATCAGTTATACTGCCATCAGAAGCTTCAACCACAAAGCTGTCAATTATGCCAGACTGAGGCATAAACCAATGCTTGAAATCCTCTTCTGAAAATATTGGAGCTAAATCAAATTTTCCCAAATAATCATTCAATAATTTAACCACCTTTTCACTATCCTGAACTTCCATTTTGCGAAATCCGGCAGTCTTAGGTAAATCTGGGAGCTTAAATAGCTTAAGTGTTCTTTGCATTGTCATGTTTCTGGACAAATGACTGAATTTAATATCAATCAACTTCTTTGGATTGAGAGACCTGTGCCAGTAACGACAAGTAGCTATTGGTTTTGGCAATACAATGCCAGCAGTATAAACTCCTTGGAATATACCTGTCAGATTTACTCTACGTGTTATTTCCCTAATTAAAACAGGCGCAACTCTCTTGGCACGAAGTTTTTTATGGACACATAAAAAGTTGATCTCAACAACTGTTTGCATATGGTCATATATTCTTATCTGTGCTGGAATTGCAGATATGAAGCCAACCAATCTGCCAGACTTCACTACGCGAACTCCGCAATGCCATTCCATTCTCCAGCCAGGTGGCTGAAGGGCCCACTTGAGAAAATCTGTTTGATAGTCAAATCGAAACATAGAGTCATCATCCTCAACATAGTTTTCATTAAGCAGTGTATACAATTCCTTTAATACCAAAGGTTCATTCAAATTCAAGGTGTCCCATTGAAATCCATCTGGCAAGGTGTAAGGTTCCGACCTTATATCTTCAACAGATTTTGGAGGCTCTATAGGTTCATTGGACATAATTTTTTCATCCATTTTTGGAACAGGTTGGGTGGACCAAAATTGATATGACTTGTGCAGTGCTTCTTCGGTAGTTTTAGCTGGTTTTTGTTGGAGATTTAAAACTTCCATTGCCATTTTCAAATCTTTTAAAGATATGTTCTGATGAACATCACTAGAATTAGGCACACTGACTAGACCATCGGGCAAGGTTGGAACGCCGTGGTCGCCATCCCCGCCGCTACGCTTTTTCTTATTTTTACTTTTCTTCTTCTGATGCTTTTCCTCATTTTCTCTATGATAATCACTAGACTGAGTAGCTTTGGCGTCTTCCATAATTACACACAACTTATTCAACTATAAGATAATTTACCTACCTAAAATTTCTGAGAATTTCAATTTCCTATGACTATGAATGAATAACCAATTTTTTTTAAATTGGGTGAGACTGGAACTCTGTCTTTTAGCAGGGCTGTATTTCGGTTTTTTGTCGCGCGTAATAAATGGAAAACCGTTAGGTTGCGGTGCACGCAATACGGAAAAATCGGCAAATGTTTGCAAGACCTAAATTTAATTTTGATGCTTTGTTTATTTTGAGAAATTATAGTGGGTTGAATTCCACGTTGAGATTCGTGACTTCTCAAAATCTTTCAATGCAGTTTTCAGCAGCAGTTAGTCTTATGCTAGAAACACACACAGCGACTTTAGTCGCCGGCGACCAAACAACGATATTTTATTCGTAAAGGCACGTCTCCACTTCGGGCCGCGCGGCCTCTAAAGCCTCGCGAGGCCTGTCCTCGTGCAATCGCTGCACCCTCGCGCGCCTAGCCGCCGCAGGAGACGCCCTGGACGGGAGTCAACAGCCGACTCCCGGCCACCGTAGGCGTGGGCTAGCGGGCGGCGAGCTATGGGCAGCTCGCCGCCCGGTAAGGACCAGGCCCGGGTCGACGGCGCGTTGTGTTCCACGCGCGCCTCAAAGAGCTGTCAGCACGAACTGACGGGGTCCGCTAGGGCCGATGCCGCCGGGGCTGCGGGTTGTTCGAAAGAGATACCGTGGCCCCTGGCACAGGCAACTGAAGGAACACGGGTGGGTTTTAATCAGTAAAAGTTTGACACTCCCTTCTGCTCCGCCCAGAGCGGGAGGAGTCATTTGCTGATTTCCCACCCAGAGAAAAAAAAAAAAGAAAAAAGAAAAAAAAAAAAAAAAAGGCCCGTCCTCGTGAGGCTTTTGGTATTGTTTGCAACGCATTCCCACTATAAGAACTCATGAGGCTCGGCCGCGCCACCCGGCCTCACGGAGCTGCGCGGCCCTAGTGGGGACGCGGCTATAGATTTGGGATTATACAAGTTTGGTAATTAAAAGTATGTTCGAATATTTAAAATTCACATAAATGTGAACATTTATTCATTTTCATGCTTAAATGTAGATTTAGAATGTATAATCATAAAACTTAAATGGCCCGTTTACATTCTACCCTTACGTATGGTGAGAAAATATTTAATTTTTACTTGTAAAGGCTATGCATTAATTAAATAAAAAAAGATAGATTAAAGTTGTCAAAAAATAAAAGACCTGTTTTGACATTGACAGTTCTAGTAGTTAATAAAGATCAAATTCGCAAAACACGTATTCGTTTGTATGAAACTGACAGGTGTCAAGAACGCATTCTCAAATATCAAAACGGGCCTTTTATTGTTTGACAACTTTAGAATCTAACATAACCTGCTCAAGCTCAAGTACACAATAAAAAAACACAACAGCATTCGACTTAAAGATAAATAAATTAATTATTGATATAAAAATAAAAACACGACACACGACGACATATTTTTTTTTAACTTAATCTAATATTTATATTTACTACCCATCCCAAACATGAACAAATCCTAGAATCCTTGAATCGCTGGAGGTTACAAAATCTCACGTCCACACACAGATTTTGACAGCAGATTCGCTGCGTGTGTACCTACCATAAGGTTGCCTTCATCTAATTTATCATAATATAGATATTTATATACAAGGTACTTCCCCTCTGGGGGCCCGCTTCAAATTCCATAAGCACCCTCCAACTCTGCCTCGATGTGATTCTTCCATGCCGGATATCACAGTGCGTAACAAAGAGGTTCGAAGGGTGCATCAGTGTCTGGATGTGGGCAAGGCTAGGCTGGGCCTGATGGCATTCCTGCGAGAGTGCTGAGGTGTTGTGCGCCTGAGTTGTCTCCTGTACTAACTCGCCTCTACCACCTCTACTACCTCTCTCTGAAAACTCGAACTGTCC
This sequence comes from Apamea epomidion, assembly GCA_947507525.1. Classification (NCBI taxonomy): domain Eukaryota; kingdom Metazoa; phylum Arthropoda; class Insecta; order Lepidoptera; family Noctuidae; genus Apamea; species Apamea epomidion. The sequence goes on from OX382225.1 coordinate 11,861,709, forward strand.
CCAAATGCTGGAAGCTTGCAAATGTGCAACCAGTACCCAAGAAGGGTAGTCCTGCCGATCCCTGCAACTACCGACCGATCGCCATTACCTCCATTCTCTCCAAAGTAATGGAAAAGGTTCTTAACAGCAAGCTGCTGACATATCTTGAGCAGAATAATCTCCTGAGTGACTACCAATATGGCTTTCGCCACGGGCGCTCCACTGGGGATCTTCTGGTGTATGTCACACACTGCTGGGGCGAGGCCATCGAGAAACACGGCGAAGCTCTGGCCGTATCTCTTGATATCTCGAAGCCTTCGACAGGGTTTGGCACGCAAGTCTGCTGAGCAAGCTTCCAGCCTATGGAATCCAAGCTGGCTTTTGTTGCTGGATATCTGACTTCCTGAGTGAACGGTTAATCAGAGTAGTCATTGACAGTTGCTCCTCTGACCTCATGGCGATTGATGCTGGCGTTCCTCAGGGGTCTGTTCTCTCTGCGACTCTTTTCCTGCTGCACATCAATGACCTACTGATACCAGGTATTGTTGGGTATGCAGATGACAGTCCCGTCGTGGAGAGATATCTGTCCAGCGCAAAGGCTGGAGGGGAAGAAGTCAGTTCGGTAAGAGGGGCCCTGGTGGACAGAATGAATGTGACCTTAAGTCTTGTCTCCCAGTGGGGTGACAACAATCTGGTCAGCTTCAACACCACCAAAATACAGGCTTGTCTGTTCAGCGCGAAAAGGAGCCCTTTTGATCTGGCTCCTACTTTCCTTCGATTATAATTCTGTAAATACCTATTTGTTACGGCTGTGAATCATATTTTAATCAACGTACAACTTATTACTGACCAGCAAATTGCAAAAAAACGTAAGAAAATTTGAATTTCGCGCGCTACTTTGGAGCATCCACCTTAATATTTTTAGTAACAGCTTGTAACAAAAAAATATGTTTTGAATTAGTATAATTTTATCATCGAACGACACGTATAATACGAGTATGAGCTCATATTATAATTATGATGCACCAGTTCGTTCATTGCGAATAAATATAGTTCGCACGTTTTGCTGTGTAGCGCCGCCGCCCGCCCCATTCATTCGCAGTCGCGCAGCATCCAATGAGTGGGTCCTACGACAAAAAAAAAGGTACGGGTGGACATAGTTTTACAACAGCCTTTTGATAGGGCAAAAGAAGTAGCTCAGCAACTAGACGTGGAAATTAAATGCCCCAGAATAGTATCAAAGCAAAACCTTATGGGTGTGGTGGGTTAGTCGTCTATGTCACTATGTGTGTATTAACTTGTTAAATTACATTTAACTTGTTCCATCCTGCGTCACAGCTTAGCAGAAAAATCTATATTTTATACAAGCTTTTATTTAACTTGCGATGTACTCGTATGTATGTAACTATGTTTGTTCGGGTGGAGTCGTGCAACTCAACTTTGAAGTAGATATCTTTAATCTATTGAGCTGAAATTTTGCATGCATGTGTAAATTGGATGAGAATGTAAAATTATTATGACATGGAGCTGATCTGATGATGAAACCGTAAGGTGGCCATAGGAACTCGGTAGTTAAACGACACAACCCCATCGAATTGGGACTTGTTTGATCCATCTTGACGAGAAATTTGGTGCTAGATGGTAACCAGGGTCTGATGATGGAGCCGGAAGATGGCCGTGGGAACTCGGTAATTAAACGACACAACCCCAATTAGTTTGGTCTCGTATGATTCGTCTTGACGCGTACTTTCGTGCTAGATGGTAACCAGGATCTGATGATGTACAGGTAGCTTAATTGCAGTAAACGAATATAACGGAAAAACACTGCTACGTGCTACGAACTACGCTGTAGTCAATCTCGTATCAAAAATAGTAAAAAGTTAAAAAAAAAATTAAAAAAAAAAAAATTGAAAACATGTTTTTATTACTTGTTAATAAAAATAACTAAAAAGTTAAAAATAATTTAAACCTGTTAAGAAATCAATAAAAGCGTGTTACATTGTGATTCTAAAAGAAAAATAATGAAGGTGTAATTATTAGGCTAAATGTTCTTTAATGTTCCATTAAAATGAAAAACGCTTATTTATTTCTTATCAGGTTGAAATTATTTCAAGTAATAAAAGCTTGTTTTTAAAACCTTTTTTTTTTTCCTATAATTTTATTAATCTTTAAAACATCCGAAATTCTGATTTGGCAACACGGCTGTCATCTGCCATCGATGTGTCAAACGAACTTGATATTCTTTTAGCACTTCTTCTGCTTGACACCGGTCAGTGTTTTTATTAATCAAAGTATTTTACTGAAATCCTGCAAGATATCGCAAATCTGTTATTTGTTTATAAAATTGTTACTCATATGCTAGATTCTTACTTCTCTATTTCGTGTTTCCGTGTTCTAGGTGTGAAGTTGTGGTTAACCAAACATGGGGAAGGGAAATAATATGATCCCTAATGGGCATTTCCATAAGGATTGGCAACGTTTTGTGAAGACCTGGTTCAACCAACCAGCAAGACGTTACCGCAGAAAACAAAACAGGATCAAGAAAGCTAAGGCCATTGCTCCACGTCCTGCTGCTGGCCCATTGAGACCTGTTGTCCGATGCCCAACTATTCGGTATCACACTAAGGTCCGTGCGGGTCGTGGATTTACTCTTCGTGAAATCAGAGTAAGTTTTATTGTTTTTAAGAGTACCAACTGGACCCTGTTAAGCAGAAAAGATCCAACCAGCAATTTGTCGAAAATCGAGTTATATATTTAAATAGTAAGAATGTACACATCGAACTTTATATACGCTAAAAAGATCCAAGCAATCGGACCACTTCCACCAAACAAACTTCTATGTAAAAATGTTACCGACCGATAGTTTTTCAAGAAAATCAGGAATCTTGCCTCTGTTACAATTCAAATGCTAATTTACTTTCTTACCATTAGTAACTTTCCATTTTTGTATTATTCTGCTTGTTAGTTTTATATTCACTCTTAAACTTCAAGTCGTATTAACTCAAAAGTAACAAAATGTTGGTTGGATCTTTTCTGCTTAACAGGGTCCAACTTATGAAATGCTGACAAATTAAAAACATAGTAGCTGCAACTGCTCAGTACAAAGTAGCAGTACTTTCTACTGAGCAGTTGTTCAATAACATGTAGCTCATGTGTGTTGTGTTGTGTGTGTTTGGAAACTTTTCTCAAGAAACAAATATCAGAATATTTTAGGGTTCAAGATTTGTTGTCGACTGGGTTCACACTGAATAGAAACTTATTCATAAAACACGTTTTATGTAGAGATTTGTCTTTGTTTGGGTTCCGTAGTCAACAAGGAACTCTTATAGTTTCGCCATGTCGTCTGTCTGTCTGGCCGTCCGCCTGTCTGTTCGCGGATTAGCTCAAAAACTATTGGTAGGTACTAGAAAGTTGTAATTTGGCATGAGTATACACGTTAATGACGCCGAAAAAGTGGTATAATAAAATTATTGTTTAGGGTACCTCCCCTACATCTAAAATGGGGAAGATAATATTTTTTTCGTCCTTTCCATATTGTGGGATATCGTTGGATAGGCCTTTCAAAAATATTACGGGTTTGGCAAGACCGTTTTTTGATTAAGTAAACCGTTCGTGACTTATCAAGCTTTAAAGTACCAATTTTCGTTAGAGTCAAGTGTGTCCCCCCTCTACCAACTAAACGGTTGTAGTTAGAAATTCAAATGTCACGGCTGTAGTACCTATATATAACGAAGTTTAAAGGAAAACTATCACACTTAAGTGGGGTTTACAAGTAATAGTCTACAAATTGCATTGGACTCGAAAATTTCGGACAACTCCATAGAAATGTCGATAGATGGCGCTAAGCTTCAGTTGTATCGCGCTATTGTTTCATTCCTAAATAAGTTTTATAAAAAAAAACAGTTGCTACACCGGCTATGACAAGTCTTATCCAAATCTCAAAAAAAAACATTTAAACTTTCCGTGCAAAATTGTCGGTTCAGGTGAGGATTTGTATAGGAAGTCAAATTAGGTACGAGTAGGTAGTCAAGTTTGGCTTTTAGTTAGAGCATGGCACGAAACGATCAGTCAGCGAATACGACCCGTACTTGACTGTTATAAAAACTACGGAACCCTACACTGCGCGTGGCCCGACATGCACTTGACCGGTTTTTATTGTCACAACTTGTCCATAGCTTGTAGGGCAAGGTTTAGTGTTTTCCATATAACACTGTTAACATTGAAACATGTAAAGACATGATGTGCTATTCATACTGAAAATTTTTGTTATGAAATGGTTTTTTAAACATATCAAGAGTAAATTATGTGATAATGCAAATGCAATTATTGTGTGTATGTGTCGCCATTGCAAACAAACAGTTAGTGAAGAAAGAAGAAAAACAATGTTCTTAATCATTCTTTGATAATGCCTTGTCACATTTAAAATTATTTGTATTGAAGCACCATGGTTTAAAAAATTGCTAATAGGTAGCCGTGAATGGATTGTTGTGTAGTTTCATATCTCACTCATACCTCTGTGGCAGTTAAGAACTGGTATGACATGTTTAAGCTACTGATTATGACAGTGTAATGATAGTCCAAGTGGGTAATTAGCCATAAATTTAAATTGATGCAGTACCTGGTTTAATATAGCATATGTCACACCAGTTCTTTCAGTATAATCAGCCCACCCAATGCGGGGACACGCCTCCTCTCTAAGTGGGACAGTTACATAGTATGACACATTAAGCTGCTGATTATAACAATGTAAAAGGTGCTGTGTCTGACAAAATTGTTAGAATAAAACAATCAATTTAAATCATCACAATAGCTTTAAGCAATTCTAGTTCTATTTTTCCTAAAGAAAAACTAAACTGCAAAAGAAAATAGTATAGAACCTTCTATACTATTTTCTTTTGCAGTTTTGGTACTGCCGACACTGAAAGCATTTTAATTTCTGAATCAACTTCAACAGGGGTATTAAAAATTTAATGAATAACATAGTTTGATGATTTCAATATTTATGTTTCAGGCATCCGGTCTTAACCCTGCTTTTGCCAGAACTATTGGCATTGCTGTGGATCCTCGCAGACGTAACAAATCTGTGGAGTCACTGCAAGTCAATGTTCAAAGGCTAAAGGAATACCGTGCACGACTGATTCTGTTCCCGAAGGGCAAGAAGGTATGTTATAAAACTGCCACCCATATTGCATTGCATTAAGGCAGTATTGTGATTTTCCAATGGCTGGTCCCGATCCTGTAGCATTAAATCAGCAACCATCCTGTAAAATGTCATTTTAATCTTTGTAATCTGTAAAAACTTAATTTTATGTATTTGTTATCCTCTAGGTACTGAAGGGAGAAGCAAATGAAGAAGAACGCAAGCTTGCCACCCAGCTCCGCGGACCACTGATGCCGGTACAGCAGCCAGCACCCAAGTCTATTGCTCGTGCTATTACAGAAGAAGAAAAGGACTTCAAGGCATACCAATACCTGAGAGGAGTATGTTTATTTTTCAATCTTGCATTGTTTTCAAATTAGACTGTAAATTGGTTCTCATATTAACAAACTATTATTTTCACAGGCTCGTTCCATTGCTAAGCTTGTCGGTATACGTGCTAAGCGTCTGAAGGACGCAGCGGAAAATCCTGATGACGTCACTAAAGCTCCAACTGCAGTTAAAGAAACTAAAGCTAAGAAGTGATGATAAAAAATAAATGTATAAGTATATAAAACTCTTTATTTCTACCTTTTCTTATTTTTTTTAATCAACCTATAATAAAATTTATTTATGCATTACAAGCTGTATCCCCAATGGGATCTCAGGAGGCTTAGGGGACGAGTTTCCAAAAACTATTAAAAAAAAAACTTTTAAACAGAAGTTTCACTTTTCTAACTTAAAAATAATATAACCTGAAAAGAAAAATACCATTATACACCGTAAAATTTTGATCGTTTTAATCGTGTAACACATAGTTCATCATGACCCTTTTTAAGGTGTGTTGCGTCGCAGCCCGGCCACAGTCGATTTCGTAATTTATAGACGTACCAATTAAATGTTCTTAAATTGTTCTTGCAGTACCAATGAATAAATTAAATATACCACAAACATATCTTGTAAAAAAGGCACTTGTTTGTGGCCGGGCAGTGTACCGTATACGTTGCAGCCCGGCCATGTGTATATTTTCTGGTAGGATGCCCAGAATGTTCTTAAATATAAACCAAATAAGTGTTCCTTTTGTGTTCTTTTTTTTTTCTGTGAAATATACCAAGAGAAACTTATATTAACAAAAAAATATTTCAAATAAGAATTTCACTAAGCGCCTGTAGAACTAAAATAGCACGTCTGCTTATTTATACAAATTTGCTAACGCATATCTTTAGGAGTAATTCTCTAGGAAAAACTGACAATATTGTTTAATGAAAATAATGTCGTGTTGTTTGTAAAACGATTTTGTATTTTCCTCTATGATGTATAAACAAAGTAATTGTTAAGATTTTACATGTATCTTAGGTGTACATAATTGTGTTTATGGTAAAAACGTTAAAGGTGTTAGTGGGTATTTTTTTTTGCGTAGTATCTATGATCTGTTTTCTACCCTCACATGTCACATGTTTTTATTGATATCTAGAATTGTGTAATTGATATTTGTTTGTGTGATTAGTGGTTGAATTTAATTAAAATTACGTTCATGTTTTGTAATTTTAATTAAATTACTAAGGCTTTCGCCACACTTGACGAAAATTCCGACGCCGAACTTCCGTTGCGGTAAATCCGTTATTAAACATTGCAGCCACATTGAATATTCCGTGGCAGAGTATCAGTCGACTTCCAAGTCTTATACGGTGTGGTCGTAATAGAGTTATCCGCCGCGAGTTATCCACCGAATGTGGCGCGATACAATATAATACCTGGAAATCGACGTTGCCGATCTTACGCCGACGGAAGATCGGTGCGCGGAGGACGGAACAGACGCAGAGTGCGAGCGGTCCGCGACGGAACGACCGATCTTCCGCGTAGTGTGTCCGTTATTAGTCATTTATATGCAATAACATGTATTGACGTTCCGACGCGGAAGATCCGCGACGGAATTTCCGCCAAGTGTGGTGAAGGCCTAAAACCTTTAACGTTTTTACCATAAACACAATTATGAACACCTAAGATACATGTAAAATCTTTACCATCACTTTGCTTATAATAATAATACATCATAGAGGAAAATACAAAATCGTTTTACAAACAACATGACATTATTTTCATTAAACAATATTGTCCGTTTTTCCTAGAGAATTATTGCTAAAGATATGCGTTAGCAAATTTGTATAAATAAGCAGACGTGCTATTTTAGTTCTACAGGCGCTTAGTGAAATTCTTATTTGAAATATTTTTTTGTTAATATAAGCGTTTCTCTTGGTATATTTCACAGAAAAAAAAAGAACACAAAAGGAACATTTATTTGGTTTATATTTAAGAACATTCTGGGCATCCTACCAGAAAATATACACATGACCGGGCTGCAACGTATTCGGTACTGCCCGGCCACAAACAAGTGCTTTTTTTACAAGATATTTTTGTGGTACATTTAATCTATTCATTGGTACTGCAAGAACAATTTAAGAACATTTAATTGGTACGTCTATAAATTACGAAATTGACTGTGGCCGGGCTGCGACGCAACACACTTTTTAAGGACTAAAACAATCAAAATTTAACGGTGTATAGGTACCTACTAAATAAAAGTGACAACAACACAACACACAATAACACTTGATAATAAAAAGTTAAAAATAAAATTTGCGTTGTGTCGTTTAACGAGCAGAAATACTTCAAGTAAAAACTTGCAGCAACATTTCGTGCAGGCGCTTTATTATTTAATTCATTTGCGCAATTATTTTTGTTTTCAAATAATACTTGGACAGGTGAAGCAAGAAAATTATTATTATGCGTTCTATAAATATACTTTCTTAAATTTCAGTATGACTACTAAGTTACTCTGAGGTATTATCAAATGATGCCAAGATAAATATTCAAATTTAAAAATTCAGATTGAAATATCAGCCCCTATACTAACTACTTTTATTTTAGAAAAATAGGGTTCCGCGCAAAAAAAAGCCTATGAAATCCAATTGGTTTTCAGACATGCAAGCGAAAGTCTAACGTCGGGGGCACAGCTAGGTGGACAATAATGAACTATAAACCAACGACTAATGGCTGGTCTTTACCAAAAGTATCAGATAAAAATGTTTTCAAATTGATACCGGTGGATACCTGGATAATTTGTAGAAAAACGTAGAAATTGAGTGCCCTCCCAGCACTACTGCTGCGTATGAGGTTCTAGGTTCGATTCCCAGGTCGCGGTGTTATTGGGTGGGTTTTTCAATCTGGATATTTTCTCAGTAGGAGCCTTATATATAACATTGAACTTAAGCATATGGAGAAATGCGTGGAACTATCGCCAAAACCTATATCTGACCATTTTTAAAAACAAAATCTCGTGCACGTGGTGACCACAGCTGCGTCCGTAAGTAAAACAAAAGAGAGGATCCTTTTTTTATTGGGTCTACTAATAATATGCGCTGCAAGCAGGAATAGACCTTACCCCTCCGGAGCAACTGGACAGAACGTGTACAGTCGCATGACATAATTCAAGTGGATGAGTTGGTAATATGGACGTTATGAAAAAGTGGTCAAGATAGGACCGTGGACGACTTGCTCGAGAGGGCAAGGGAAGACTCTTTTCAAGCTTCGATTTGAACAACTAGGCCCATCAATATAGCATACCCTAGACATAATTAAATTACTTACGGTTTTTTTTTATTTGATCTAAAATTGATATATGTAGAGTTATAGACCATCATTATTCTTTTACCAAATAAGTCTCAGGAAACGTATACAAGAATGTTTAGAATTTTGAAAGAGCAGGTGTCTGTTAATATACAGTTTAATAAAAGTGTGATTATGAATCAGCTATTGCACAAGCATTAGAGGCATGTAATAGTTCAGCTGAAATTCATATTTTGCCCCCATTTCCCCGCGCCTTGTATCACTATCCCGCTCGCACTGTCAAACTGATTCAGTTAGGGTGAACTAAACTGTTGATGGACGTAGGCTTGGTAATAAGTGATTAAATTATGATTATATTATTATAAGAAATCGATGTCTTCTGTATACAATACAATTTAAATATATTGAAAGTTAAATTATTCATTACTACATTATAAATTAGCTAACAAATTGTCAATTTCTAATGTAATGAATAATTTAGCTAATTTACCAAGATAACCTACGTACAGAGGGGCAATTCTCGTAATTTTAAGAACGTTCACAGTCAGCAGGCCAATTCTCGTAATTTAAAAAGAGAGATAGAAGAGATCAAAATCTAGTCACAGTCTCATCTTGGCGACGAACAAATTTCAAAATGTAGGGAAATTAGAAGTATTTTTTGACAGATTTGTATGAAGTTGGAATACTGTATAGATAATATTACCGTGGTCTCAGTCTGCCAAAAATACCTCAAATTTCCATACATTTTTGACATTGATTATCGCCGAGATGAGATTGCGACTAGATTTTGAAAGTTTTTAATTACGAGAAATGGCCCTCTGATGTCCAACAAAAATTAGGCGCTTCAGAAATCATCGTTTATCTTGTAAAATACGAACGCGCGATGATGAGATCTAATATAGAGTTGTAACAACTCTCTAATTGATCGATCAGTTGACAACTGTCAACTTGGTTGTCAAATAGACATGTACTTCTACAAGTAGGTACTTTTGACTCTATCGAGATCTAGGCAGACACCGTTTGACACTTGCCGCTAGTGGTCGTGCCCAAAGCGCTCCGCTCCCGGTTTAGTGCCCCACGCTGTCGCTCTCGTTGCGTTTACGTAACGGCTCTCTATAGTCGCCCCGACTACACTCGATCTTTTCGGTTGAATTTATTCTTCTGAAATATAAGATCTCTCAAACTGCCTTTTTCAAGGCTACTACTATTTCTTTATCGTATAGTTCGTCGTAAATTCACTAGGCCCCTTCTGGGTTAAAACCAGTTTCGTGGTCCTCGGCTGAAACCATACGGTGTCAACGAAACCGCGTGGGGTGTTGTCCCAATCACACCCGCCGAACACCTTCAGGGCTAGGCAGTCAAACGGACGGGTCCCAGTTTCCGGCCTTGCGGGGTCTCCTAGTCGGGACTGGATGACAGTTTTCCTTTTCAGCTACACACCTAGTGTCTACATCCTTCGCGCTAGACTGGCTAGGGCCCCGTTCGCAAAATAGGGCTGGCGACGGGTTTACAAGCTTAGGCCTCACCAATAGGTACTCACCTCCCTGTCTACACCCGACAGGGAGGGTACACACCCCCGGGCCCATCCACCCGAGGAGATAGGTATAGGGAATATCACGGTTAATTCCGTTCCCCCCGTCCCCCCGCTATGGCAGGCGCCTTAGTAACCTTCTTAAAGGAGGTCCTCCTCAAGGACCCCGACTTCCTCGCCAAATATGGCACCAAGCTAGCAGCTTTGCAGCTTTCCTCCCCCGCCACGACCAGCCAACCGAGCTTGCTCGACGAGCCGGTAAGCTCTCCAGTGTCCATATACACTGAAGAGGCCTCGGGCAAACGTGCCCACGTCTCTTCTGATGAGGATTCACTCCTCTTCTCAGAGTCCTCCTCCGCCCCTTCCTCTGACGATGACGGCTTCACGCTGGCGTCAGGGAAGAATAAAAGGAAGAAGAAGAAAGCTTCTTCTCCTAATACAACTTCCAAAAAAATAGCGGCCACAGGCTCGGTCGGTATCCCCTCCTCCGCCCCCGCTTCCCAGGCCTCTCACGCCGCTACCCCCACCCCGTCCGCCCCGCGTGCCTCCCGCGCCGCTACCCCCACCCCGACCGCTAGCCACAACCTCCGCCCCTCGGAAATCACCCCTTCCACCCCCTGTGTTTATTCAGGACAGAGGGAAGTGGACGGACGTGTCCAAGTGGTGCACCGATCTTAAGATCGGTTTTACTACCGCAAAATCTACCCAACAGGGTATCAAAGTTTCCGTCCCTACGTCGAAAGACTACAGGGATCTTACCCGCGTACTCCGGCTGAGAGGTGTGTCTTTTTACACCTACTCCCTCCCGGAAGAACGCCAGACTCGCGTCGTGATCCATAGGGTCCCTAAGGAGATCCCGTTCACAGACATCAAGGCGAACCTCGAGGCACAACATATCCCTGTGTCCGACGTCCACCGAATGCACCGCGCCAGGGGTCAAATTGCCTTTGACATGATCCTCGTGGTCTGCCCCCCTGTAGAGGGGCAAAAATATCACCCCATCTTCCAAATTAAGGCTATCTGTGGTCTCACAGGCATTATTATCAAGAAACCCTGTAAGAGCGGCATCTTCGGGCAATGCCACCGATGCCAGCTCTACGGCCACTCCCAGGCCCATTGCCATGCTAAACCCAGGTGCGTCAAGTGCCTGGGCGAGCATGGTACGTCTGACTGCCCCCGCCCCAAAGACCGTTCCCTTTGCAAGGAACCCCCTAGGTGCGTTCTGTGCGGCGAATCCGGGCACCCAGCCAATTACCGTGGCTGCCCAAACGCCCCCAAGTCGTCCTCCCCTAAGTTGGCCAAGCGTGCGGACGCCCGCCAACAGAGGGAATCTCCGCCCCAAAACCCCCCGGCCCAGCTCCCCGAGCGACTAAGCCCCCAAAGGCCTAGTCCCTGGAATCAGCTGAATCACTAGAGAGCTTTTCCCCCTCTCACCACCTCTACCCAGTCAGCAGACCTTGATCCCTTCAACGTGATCAGCAGCACCTTCCTGACCTTCCTTACTCCCCGTGCCAAGCAAATGGATCAAGAGATCACCGCCGCTAAGGCCTCCGGCGATCTCTTTCGCATCCAAGCGATCTACAACGCGTATCCAGAGATTTCGCAAGCCCTAACTTCCTTCATTACAAAACCGTAATGGATAAAGCCATCACTAAGCGAACGAAACCCCGATCCCTCAAGTTGGCATCCTTTAATGCCAACGGCCTCCGGCCACAGCGAGACGAGATCGCCACCTTCCTCCGCGATCATCAAATCGACATTTTCCTCGTCCAAGAGACTTTCCTTAAGCCCTACCATCGCAGCCCTGCAATTGCAAACTATCGTCTTGTTCGCAATGACAGGTCGAGGTGTCACAAAGGCGGCACTCTAATCTACTACAAAAAGGCTCTGTATTGCATCCCTATGAACCCTCCCCCCCTCTCACGACTCAAAGTGTTTATCTGTCGACTAGGCATGACAGGCCACCAGCCAATCACCCTAGTCTCGGTCTACCTTCCTCCCTCAACCGCTCCAGAGGACCTACAGCTTCTGTCTGACGACCTCTCCATCCTTTTTGGCCTGAGACTAGGGCGATTGGCTGGTGGCCTGTCATGCCTAGTCGACAGATAAGACACTTCGAGTCCTGAGAGGGGGGGAGGGTCCATAGGGATGCAATCAACGAATTTACATATGATTTGACAATATTATTTTATACATATTATTCGATGATTTTGTCATTGTTCCCGTCACCGATATTTTTTTGTCATTGTCATGCAGTCATTGATACAGAAAAATCATCACTCAGCCCCTAGTTCAATGCAGCGACTCCAAAAACAGACCCAGATCTGGTTTTTTTTTTATATAAATGGCATCTCGTAGGTGACCTTGAGAGGTCGTGACTACTTAACCGGACTATCCTGTGGTTGCCTCAAGAAGAAATCTTAAAGCGTCCAGCCAGGGTTTCAAACTATGTTAAACTAAGCGACGGCGCGTTAAGGGCACCCCCTGTGGGGTACGCACCTCGGCTTAGAGCGTCGCTGGGAGAAGGCAGCAAGGGGACAGGCTGGATCGAATTAATATTATTATTGCTTTGATGAGCACGGCGTTTCCTAGGACTATCTCTGACAAGAAAGGCCGAAACAAACTCAAAAGTCTCAGTCGGGGGATTTAAAGCTACAGGCTCAGCTATGGCGCGGGCTGGCACTTCAACGGGCAAGGGTCGGGGGAAGAGAATTTACTTGGGGGCATCGCGAGCGACCTCGGCGGCGAGGTCGGAATGTCGGTAATTTGTATTTGTGTATTGTACTGGTTGCCCTATCGCTCTCCTGGAGGAGGGTTATAGGGTCATCGCATGCCATCATCACATGCCTTGGACAGCGAAGTTTACTAATTTTAAAAGTTTCAATCGTCACCACTGGGGAGGATACCAAACTTTTTTTTCCCACTATTGCCCAGTGGGGATGGGGACAACGGGGCGGGGACGACCGGGAATAAACGAGAAAAATTTAGGACTACTAACGCTATATAAGGTTGGTTGGTACCGGCGAATGCCAAAATACCAAAAAACCATCCCTTTTTTTGTTTCTACAGTTATTAAAAAAGGAATCGAAAATCAGCGATACCTACCAAAATAAATAGAAGTTACTATCGCTGTGAAGAAGCAAAACGTTGGCCAAAGCAAATTTTGATTGATAGCAGATCTAAAATATATTATCGGACTGCGTTAACGAAAAAAATTCAGTCATGAACAAAGAGTAAAGTAATAGCGTAAAGTGGGGCTGTTTGGTATGTTTTTTTTATTAATCAGTCTTGTACACACGGCTACACATCAAGTTAGACTGTTTGGACTTTGGAGTACTAGAAGTTGAACGCTGCGAATCGTGCGAGAGGGTGCGATATGTTTTTGTTATTTCGTCTCACTCACGCACGTCGCAGGACTGCGCGGGAGCGTGTCACTAACATCAACGCGTATAGATAGATGCGTATCATGTATATTGTTTTGTAAACAAGTTGAGCTCGTATTTTATTACTAGCTTCTGGCCGCGACTTCGTCCGCGTGAACTTCCCCCCCCCCCACTACCCCGTCGCATCGCATCGCTCGCTTCTCGTTCTCGCTTAGTTCTCTTTCTGACTGTATTCATTTTGACCTAGCGTGATGTTGAACCGACCCGAACGTTATCATACCTAATTTGATGCGGAGTTATTTTAAAATTATGTTATCCCCTTTTTTTTTTTTTTTTTTTTTTTTTTTTCTGGGTGGGAAATCATCAAATGACTCCTCCCGCTCTGGGCGGAGCAGAAGGGAGTGTCAGACTTTTACTGACTAAAACCCACCCGTGTTCCTTCAGTTGCCTGTGCCAGGGGCCACGGTATCTCTTTCGAACAACCCGCAGCCCCGGCGGCATCGGTCCTGGCGGACCCCGTCAGTTCGTGCTGACAGCTCTTTGAGGCGCGCGTGGAACACAACGCGCCGTCGACCCGGGCCTGGTCCTTACCGGGCGGCGAGCTGCCCATAGCTCGCCGCCCGCAGGCCCGCGCCTACGGTGGCCGGGAGTCGGCTGTTGACTCCCGTCCAGGGCGTCTCCTGCGGCGGCTAGGCGCGCGAGGGTGCAGCGATTGCCTCTCCCTCACGCCTCCTCCTTCGCGAGCATTACTGCTTCGCAGAAGGAGGTGACGGCCTCCCATTCACTCTCGCTCCGTACCATGGCCTGTATGAGGGCCGGACGCGAGAGGTCGCCGCCGCCGATCGCCGCCACGAGGACACGGCGGGGCCCCGCCCAAGCCGGGCAGACCTCCACCGTATGCTCCACCGTGTCCTCCGGGCGATCCCCACAGTGGTGACACCCTGGCGTTTCCTCCCGCTTTATTCTGAACAGGAACCTCCCGAAACAACCGTGTCCGGTGAGGACCTGCGTCAGGCGGAAGGTGAGGGCGCCGTGGCGCCTCTCTAGCCACTCCTCAAAGAGGGGACTTATCGCCGCAATTGTGGCGTGCCCAGCGCTGGGTTGCGACAATCGCACTCTCCATGCCGCTATGAGATCCCGCCGGAGCTCTGTCCGCTGTGCCGTGATTTCTCGCGGCAGCGGAGCAACGCCCCGGCGTTTTGCCTCCTCTCGCCACTCCCATATGTGGGCGAGGACTTTGGCCTCCAGATCCCATGGCGGCAATCCGGCAAGGAGGCTCGCCGCCTCAGCGGAGACCGTCCGGTATCCTCTAATGAGCCGGATAGCCATGACCCTCTGGGACGCGATCAACCGGCGGGCTGGTCGCCGCCTCAAGGATCGCGCCCATACCGGTGCCCCGTAAAGGGCCATGGACCGCACGACCCCCGCATAGAGCCTCCGGCAGGAGGCGTTTGGTCCCCCTAGATTGGGAAGGAGCCGCCTCAAGGCAGCCCCGGCCCGCTCCAGTCTGGGAGCCAAACGTCGGAAGTGCTCCACGAAATTCCACCGGCTGTCGAGGACGAGTCCCAGGTACTTCATCGTCAGCTCGACGCCGATGTGAACCCCTCCCGCCGTTATTTGTGAACCCGACGGTGGCGCGTCCCGAGGACCATGAAAACACATGGCCTCAGATTTGTGCAATGCCACCTCGAGTCCCAATTGCCGGATCCTCTCGACGATTGTCGCAACCCCGCGTGTCGCTGCTTCGGCCGCCGCCTGGTGCGACCTCCCCTGCGCCAGGACCAGCGTGTCGTCAGCGTAGCAAACTACGCTGACGCCATCAGGGAGGTCGGCGATTATGTTATCCCCTAAGATGTTGATTGAAATCAAGTGATGTCAAGGGCAATTTTATTCACAATTAAATACTTGTGATGAATAACGTATTTATTTGGATAAAGATTAATATCATGTTGATGCTGGAACCAAAATTGTAACATCTATTGTACCATTTTCTGACAAATAAACATTTTTGATTTGATAAAACACCTTCGCAAATAATGCATTAATTTCGAACAAATTTGATTACCATAAAAAAGGCTATAGTGAGTCAATCTTAAAAGATAGACATATGCTGTCGCGGACTTTTTTTTTAACTTTTAAAGAGGAATAATTCCTTTATACATGATTTTTGCGTAAATTAAACCGCAACGCAGCGCACGCAACGGAAGCTCTCAAAAAGGAATCTTTTTTCCCGTTTTTGCAATATTGTCCATTGATGCTGCGCTCCTATTGGTCGCAGCGTGATGTTATATAGTCTAAAGCACTCCTCGATAAATGGACTGTCCAACACAAAAATATTTTTTCAATTCGAACCAGTAGTTCCTGAGATTAGCGCGTTCAACCAAACAAACAAACTCTTTAGCTTTATAATATCAGTTTCTAATACATTCATTACCATTAGGTATGTATTATTATCATTTAGGTATATTATTATAATATTATATTTCGAGCTTGCGGTCCGCATACGTGTAGGTAATTCGGAAATCTACATCCTGTCGGATTTTCATACAAACTTTCAACCAACACCGCCATCCAACCACCCATTCCATTTTTATAACAAAAACACTGAAACACGTATTATTTTATTGTCAACCAAAAAAACAAATACGAATTTTGATAGATCTAACTTCAAAACGACGGATTTTCATACAAACTTTCAACCCCTTTTTTACCACTACTGCTGCACTGCTTTTATAAAATCACTGAAACACTTATTTCTAAATAATCATAATATTTATCATACATTTTAAACTGTTTGCCCCTTCTTTACGACACAACAAAGCAAACAATACATCGACGTGATTCTGCACAGACTAGTTGGAAACCTGGAAAATATTAGAATGTATGTTGGTTTGCCTGTAAGCTCACGTTCGCACGGACGACTTAAACATATCACGGGAGGATTTTATCGCGCCATGGTTTTTAAGAATACATATAACATAGTGCATCCCAGCCCATCGAAAAAACAGACTGTTTGATTTTCGACTCTCGGCGCTAATGTTGAAAATTGCAGTGTTGAAAATCCAGTCCGCGAAAAAAATCACCGGAATATTTTTACGTCCGTGCGAACGTGGCCTGAGTATAAAGTGTGTGATGCTCTTTCACAGCAAAACCACAGAATCGATTAGGGGTAGCTTGAACCCATAGGATTTTTATCAAATGGGTTCTTATATTACATATATCTACTTATGGCAAATAAAACTTAATAACTAAAATCATTAGTTAAAGGCTTATTCTATTCAGATACCTATAAGCGATATTCGATAGATGCGGTTGTGGGTAACAACGAAATACGAGCGGTATATTCCGCCGGGTAGGTATATTTTGTATTCTGGTTTCGCGCTAGCCACGGGAGGTTATAGAAATACCGCTTAGATTTGAATAGGCCTTTATACATGTTGCCTAAGCTAGCATCACATGCATTGCATAGGTATATCATCAATGTGTCGAAGAAAGCCTTAAATGAATTAACAATTTAAATATACTTCAATTTACAAAGCTCCGTGCGGGGCGACCGCGTCGGCTGACCGCGTAACAATAGTTAATACTTAATGTAATGATTCATTATAAATTTTGTCTAATTATTTAACGCTTGAACGGCGCGAAATAACTATCATAATCTAAACATAACTACAAGTTACCTCAGGAGCCAACAATAGTTAAAAATCTAAATCAACAATGAACATTTAAACAACACAGTTGAAAATAAAAATTCATCCAGTGACAACCCTCTATAATGAATATGGAAAATAAAACTTGATATGGTTTATTGGTCTATGCTACTAATAGATATGAGAAATATCCTCACACCAAAGTAATCATTATGTAAATCCTACTAATATTATAAACGCGAAAGTTTGTATGGATGGATGGATGAATGTATGGATGTTTGATACTGTTTTACGCAAAAACTATTGAACGGATTTGGATGAAATTTGGCACACCGATAGTTAGTATAGATAGATAGTTTATAACTAGGATTAACACATACGATACTTTTCATTCTGAAATTCCCACAGGATCGAAACTTATGCGGGTGAAACCGTGGGGCGCAGCTAGTAGTTAGATAAATTATGTTTATGACTTGAAAAGAAGCTGAATCCACATACAAATATTGTAAACTATTAACATTTAAAACAATACAATATTATTCTTAGATAAAAGACTACTATCAAATTTAACAGCTTTGAGTTACTTCGGGAGCCAAAAATAAAAACAAATAAAAAAAAATCAATTAAAATAGTTTAAAATTTAAACTCCTAAATGAGTCATAGAATTATAGAAATCAACATAGATAAAAAAACAAAAATTTGGAAACAATATTAACAATTAATCTAATTAGTTTGCCTAACTTAACGTAACATAATAGTCGTGAATCCTGGGCGACGTTTAAGAACCACAGAGATTAAGAACTGACCGGCATAGAACACTGAATTGAACACGAGTGAAACTAGCGAATCTTTTTGCCAAAAAAAAAGTGCATTTGTGTGCGTAGGCGCAACGCGGCAAATGCTGTGATTGGCCGATGCCACGATACGCACTCCCTTTCGTACAATTCTCTGTATTGCTGGTAGCGTAGTTATGCGTATATAGTGTGTCCGACTTGATGTGTAGCCGTGTGTACACAAAAACTACTAAGATTATGAGCTTGGACAATTTTTTTTACGACTATCCTCATTAATACCTTCCAGAGAAATGCAGAAGTATTTATATATTGAACTTAGAGATATTATACAGAGATATTTTTTTTCAAAAGTGCTATTCCAAATATCGCCGGTTTCGGGCTTTTTAACATCGGCATAATCTTAACTTCGTTTTTCACCTCCATTTGTACCTGTTTCAATTTAAACAGGTTTTGCGATATTTGGACCAACAGATGGGTAGGTATAGGTACGGTCTTTCATTATAACATATGTTTTTAGTTTAATTTGAAATAAAAAGCCAAATAATTAGTATCGTAAAATTTATTATGAAAAAAACGAAGCGCCAATTATTTGGAATCCAAAGTGATTCTATTCTAAAAATTATATATGAGTTAAAGGCAATATTTGGAACACTTAAGGGCAAACTAAAAATAAACTTAAAGAATGAGATCTGCATAAAAATATTAAATAAAACATTAAATCAACAAACATTTAAAATTAAATATTTGGTAAGGAGAAAACTACAATAAAAAACTAGGTGAAGTCACTTATACTTATGAAAACCACTGTTTTGATAAACACTTTGGTTTTACTTACCTACGACATTATTGAAAGTAAAAACATTAAAAAATTAAATATTTATTATATTATATATTTATTATGATACGGTGCAAAAAATTTACCATTTCTGGAATTAGTCTATTTCCTTTGGTAAATACGCACCTAATTTCCGGAACTGTAATAATATTAAAAAATTAAAAAAGAAATTAAAAACTTCCCCTTAAATTTATAGGTACTTGATTTTTAAATAATAGACGTTTGGGGCTATTTGAGACAGCTATCTTAAACTTACTAAAACTAAAACACACAAAACAGGGGTTATTTGGAATCCTATTCCAAATAGCCTCAAACTTGTGCCAAAAAGCCCCATTCTACAAAACACAAAAATATGGCATCTAAAACAGGTTACAATCCTGCCGGGGTAGCGTGATCGTCCGAAAGGGTTACCGCTGCCCTGGTACATAAAGGGCTAAGGAAGGAACACGGGTGGGTTTTAGTCAGTAAGAGTCTGACACTCCCTTCTGCTCCACCCAGAGCGGGAGGGGTCATTTGATGATTTCCCATCCTACAAAAACAGGTTACAATACAATGGAAAACATCAATAGAATCCCAAGAAAACATATGTCTACATGACGAACTCATTTTCTACTTAACTTTAAAATGTTGGCATATCAACTGGAAGTAAACTACGTACATACAAATTAACTCGATTTAATAAGCTTTTTTCGAAAATTTATCTAGCCATTTCCTTACACTTTGATACATAGTCAATACTAAAACTAGTGTCAGTGCCACCGGCGATATTTAACAGTACAATATTTTTTTTACAAAACGGCAATCCGTTTTGTAAAAAAAATATTGTACTGTTACTAGAAGAAAAAATATATTCGATCAAATCTTTTATTACAAAAATTCGAAATAGCCCCACTTTACGGTATATGTTATGTTATCTCAATATTAGTTTTCTCTCCGTAATCAAAAGTTACAAATTGAAGATTTTGTTTAATATTACCTACCTACCTTAAAAAAAGTTCTCAATACAACAGATTGTAAGACAGGTCTTTTCTATTTTCTATTTATTATGTCGTGCCTTTGTGTTATATACACTACCTTGAATAAACACTTTTTAAATTTAAAACCTGTTTCACAGTTTATAAACTTATTTTTTCACGATTAAACTCTGTCCAGTTGCTCCGGAGGGGTCCTTACGGTGGTCTGATATAGATTTTGGCGATAGTACCTACTACAGCTGCACCTCTGCTTAACCCTTCGGGAAATACAGGCGTGATGTTGATTTGATAACTTATACCCGAAATTCTAATTTTATAACCTTATTCTACGATGTGCGTGTGAACTTTATAAAGAAGAACGTGCAGAGCTTTATCCACTAACTTTGCATGGGCTGAACGACCCCGCACGGGGCATGAATAATAATGGCCGGCTGGAGTGAACAATGACGAGGAACAGAGCTCCCATCTCATTCTTGCCTTTACTGGCCGGCTTGAGTGGAGATTCGCCAGAGCAAACGTGCTCGGGGGGAGGAAGTATTCCAGTAAGTGCTCGTAGGGATTTTGACCATCTTCCAGGCTCAGAGATTGTTCTGAAACCCGTGGAATACCTCTCCACTCCCCATAAGCACAACTCAGGACATGTTACCCCCTTGTTGCTACGTCACTATGTGCTAGCGAGTTTCCGGGGGGCCATTATTAAGTGTGCAAGTCACCCCCTGTCATTTTATCCGTGTATATATAAAACATTGATCAGGCAGGGGCCGTAGTTCTCCCATAGTTATTGGTAACCAGTCGACTTTAGCCACCCAAACCCTTTGTATTTTTCCATAAACTGCAATAGTCCTATACTAACCGGAGGTTATTCTTGGGTGCACTTGCATAATGCATATAGGGATAATCGTCGGTTGGTGCCCCATTTCAATAAAATTTCCTAAGAGGCCTCTGTTAGTTGGCTTCGGCCCCTCATACGCCTCCCAAAGGACCGGGACCCTATGGTCCCGAGATATGTTAAAACATAAAAATAAATAATAATAATAATTTCTTTATTTGTAGAATACAGGTGGTACAATAATGGTGTTAGTGTCATGCTAATTCACCTGCAGAAAAATATAGTGCCAACCCCCACTTTTATGAGACTACTAACTGCGCCCCGCGGTTTCACCCGCATAAGTTTCGATTCCGTGGGAATATTGGGATAAAAATTATCCTATATGTTAATCCCGGTTATAAACCATCTGGGTGCCAAATTTCATCCAAATCCGTTCAGTAGTTTTTGCGTGAAAGAGTAACAAACACCCATCCATACAAACTGAAAGTTTGTATGGATGGATGTTATACACACGGATTGCGAGTGTGCACCCTCCGCCTGATATTCCTTGCAGTTTTTGCAGAATGACAGCCTAGTGACCTGTCGAAAATAAAACCAAGATATTTCGGGTAGTTGCTGCGCTCAATGTGCACCCCAACCCAAACGATGTTATGTTTGCGGTCCGCTTCTCTGTTGCAAGATTGAATATGGAAGACTGCGTTTTGCTCGTATTGGGTTAGAGTGAGTTAGCGAGGTAGTACCTGGTTAAGCTACCAAGAGTCTTGACAAGTCTTGACCTAGACGTACTCAAAGGTGGGGGCTTGGGAGGTGAGGGCAAGATAAAATAAGCAGATGCATTATTTGTTTCCATGATGTACAAGTGATATAGTGTTTTACTGACATGCTCTCTCAGATAAATAATAAATTGCATCTTCAGTCGACCTACCAGGTCTAAATCCAAATTGATTTTAGCATCCTTC
Source organism: Apamea epomidion (assembly GCA_947507525.1). Lineage (NCBI taxonomy): Eukaryota > Metazoa > Arthropoda > Insecta > Lepidoptera > Noctuidae > Apamea > Apamea epomidion. The sequence goes on from OX382225.1 coordinate 11,883,407, forward strand.
ACCACACAATCCTCAACTTTGAAAACTTCATGAATATCTATTTTGAAAACGCCAAAAAATTGTTGTAAATAGTCACCAGTGTCAAAAAAAATAGTCGCATTATGATTCCCAAGTTATAGCTATAGGTTGTCTCCACACAATCCTTACCTCAGTGCAATCAAACGGCTGGGAGTATAGACTTGGTTTCAATAATTCCAAAAAATTGTCAAGAAATAGTCATCTCCAACCATGATAATTTCGACCTGGTTTAGAAGTATGTTCTAGGAAAGTATGGTGAAGTAGTTGTATTAATATTCATGGTGCAAACGAAACTAATTAGTCTCCTCAGCTCTGCAACATTGATGGTGCACAATAGGTACAACAGGTGTTAAACTTCTACATACATTTTGTTTTGGTGCAGTCGCGAACACTAAAATTACAAATCTCTTACTAATATAATAATATTTGTACCTATATTAGGTACTTTAAAACGGCAATAAAATATTGTAGTTACTTACGTATTTATTTTTTTCTGTTAAAGTTGAATAGATACCTATGTTTCCTGCTATTTCATTTCTGGATATTTCCTTCCGGTTGGCTTTATGAATTAAAGTACTTAAGTAACTGATAAAATATAAAAGACCAAGGGCAGATTTTTTAATCATCTGATAACATTCGAAGAATAATTTTGAAATTTTGACAGTTATTTCATACAAAAACTGTCAGACGTCAATTTTATTCCTCGAATAAAAGTTATCTGGCGATGGAAAAATCAGCCCTAAATCTATATTTCAAATTAATTTTATTGTAGTATGAGTAATTAAGACTATCTACCTACTGGTAAGTATCTCCTTGAATGAATTTTTTGCACTGAGTGGTCCCTAATGTAATAAACCCCAGGAAAAAAACGAGTGGCCTTTTTTTCTCTCGTCCGTTTTAATTTCATCTCTGCGCTACAGGTTGCGCCAAGATGCTATTTTAGAAAATTGTAAATAAATGATAACGTTTAATGAAATTAAAATGTCTTTATAAATCGAAAACGCGGAACCGTATGTGTCAAATTAATGTCGCCATTGCAGCGGCATGTTGTATAATACATAAAATAGCTAGATAACTAACAATTATACCGTTTTAATACAACCTAAAAAAATAAGTTGCCAACAAAAAATACGGAGGTACTTAATAATTTTGTGCTCGACTGTACTCGACTGGAAAATGTATGTAGAAGTTTACACGGTTCTACATAGTAAACCAGGTAGAAATTATCATGGTTGGAGACGACATTTTTTGGCACCAATTTCAAATTAAAAAATGTAAGCCTTCCGCGGTAATCAGGTGAGGATTGTGGCGAGAAAGGCTCAGGTCCACTTAGGCTGATAATGCAATGCAATTAATAAACAGATAAAAAAGAAACATCATCTTGGTACCAAGTATTTAATTCATTTAGGTTTGCTGACTAACATACAGGTGTGTTGCAACTTGCAAATCATAAAGACAATAAAGTTACTAATTAATTCTTAAAATTACGTATTTTTTTAGGCATTTGTATTAACTTCGATATTGTTTTTCTCACTAACGGCATCCGTAGCATCAACGGGATTTTCTCCATTTTCACCAGCTTTGGTTTTCTTGTCACTCTTCCTAAACTTATCGTACCTAAAATCAGAAACACGAGTTTATTGACCGGGCTAATTTGAATATGGAATATTTTAAAGAAAAACCGAAATTCAGCTGCTTTTGCTGCCCAACTCCTATACTTAGCCCAAATGTCCAATTACAGTTCATTAAGTTTGGGATTGACTGCAATAAATGCAGCAAAATGCCGCGGGACATCTACGTAAATGTTCCGGGAACAATCTCCCACAACAATTCGTTCGCAAGTGTTGCTCGAAGAGGTAGTGTTCTTGTTATCCCGTTTCCACACTACTAACTTATTAAGCGACATGATGCGAACGCGGTCACACTAGTCAACATTAATGCGGGACTGACATGCGGTACGTACCACCGCTCTAGGAGCGGGAATACGCAAGGCTCGGTGGTGCCCCGGTCACGTCAACGTGCTAAGTCGAAAAATTTGTTTGATCGTCCCCGGTAGTCTCGGCGTCGGCGTTTAACGGGGAGGATGGTACAGATCAAGAAGTGTCATTTGACTCGGTATTAGGGCTAATAATTATCTACTTAGTTTACCGAGATTTGTATATATTCAGTTTTTAACCCTAAAAATTTAATATGATTCTTCGAAACAATAATTCGTTATCAATGTATCAAAGTCCAATAAATAATTGGTGATTCTTAAATCCCGGAATGAAAAGATCATGATTATAATTCCGGAGTTTCAGCCTATTCCCATCAACCGGGCACATCTGCTACCTGCGAAACTGTTAGGTAGGTAATAGGTAATACGGACTAGTGTCCGCAACTCCACATAAATGCGCGTATTTTGCGTATGGGTGAAACGTTGCAATAACTTGATTTTACACGAAGTACTAATATTATTTAACCTGAGGTACAATTTGGTACTCACTTTTGAGATTTTGAGCATTTCTGAGCAATATAGATTCCCGTAGTCCTGACACTTTTTCAGGCATGTTTTATAGTTGCGAATGTGTATGTAAGGTTTTTTAATCAATGTCCGTATTATTTTTTCTTCTATGGATCAGAGGACGTTATTCTCTTGTTTACATTTCGTCTGATTTTATTATGAAACTTGTGCTCTAACAGAAGACGTCACTTGCATATTAATTAACCCACAGAAAGGCAACAGGTGCAGCGACTTATGCAAAGTGCAGCAACGTGAGCCGCTAACTACGAGTACGATTTTTAGTGTTCACGAAAATTATAAAATGTTGAAGTACCTTCCAAGGTCCTCATCGTCGTCACTGCCTTCATTGCCTTGGGGGTCTACTTCTCGTAGCAACTCTCCAATGTCTTTGTCAACATCTGCCCATAATTTATCCTCACTCCCTGAAACATACATAATATAATATATTAGGTGCTTACCTATGAAATTGCCGTATTATACCGGATGCAATTTTTTACCGTCTCGAAAATAATATGGTATGTTGTGTAAGTGGAGCAAAAGCCATACACGTGAATATTTGTAAGTATAGGATCGCGCTACAAATTCTTTGATAAATTCCGCGCATTTAGTACGGGGTGTATTGAATTTCGATAATTTTAAATCTAGTATGAAAAGTTTACATCAAATAGGTAATTATGTAGTATTTATTGCTAGATCAATTTCTTTGCGTGTTATTGAAAAATAAAAAATGTAAAATTTGTATGCCATAGGGAATATCAATCCGTTCACTTATTATACCCTACTTTTTTCAAGACTGTAAAAAATGTCACCTGTATAAGTCCAACCAATTTTTTTTTTTCTTTCTTCTGTCTTTCCGAGTATTTGACAATATCCTGGGCGACGAAGCGGCGCGTGTGTTGCGGGCCTACGTGCCGTTACCGGGCGGGGCTCGGCCATGGGCTCGCCAAGGCTTACCCACTGTACTGGCAGTTTCGTACCTAAAGCGCGGAGTGCTCATCTGTATTATTATGTGCTCTGGAAATTTACTAACCGGATGCAGTGGAATTATCAGCACCATTGTCGAGTTTCTTTTTATTTTCTTCAGGAACAGCCTCAACATTTTCTGATTTAATTACGTCCCCAGCCTCAGCAGTAGCTTCTTTCTCTTCTTCTAAAAACAAAGATGAAACTCATGAAAACATAAATTTTTGGAATAGTTTTTTTTCAGCCACACAACGGCCGCAGTGACGGCTGTCATGAAAATGATGGCAGCGTGGTTTAACTTTACAGTGTTGATAAATGCTGAAAAGCACACAAACTTAGTTTCATAAATAATGCGGGCTGCCACCGCTCTTCTAGGAAACCATAGCTTTCCACATCAATAACACCACTGCACTGTGATTGGTGTGTCGTTCGAGGCACAGACTAAAAATGTTACTGCCATTTGATTTTATCCATTGATTTAATTATATCATATATAAAATCATTGTTATTTTAGCAAAAATATTTACTGAAAGATGGTTTTATTTTTACAGAGATTCTTTTCCGGTGGCCCATTGTCACCGTCAGGTTGGCTGGACCAAACGAGATATATACATGGGACCATATGCACTATTTACTACCTATAATGAAATATTTGCTACCTTTGCGTTTAGAAATATATCAAAGAAATAAAGTGGCCAGCCATTCTGACGTCAGGTTGGCTGACCACTTCCAAGTTCTCATAGTTATGGCGTTGTATAAACCGCATTGTTAGTAAAAATATTTACTACCTATGTGCTACCTTAACATATATTTTTTACACAACTTTAAGAAGCTCCTTTAAAAAATTATTAATAAAAGCCATTAAAGCGCCTGTACATCAATTATTTACGTCTTTCTCCTCAGAATAATTGCTAACAATATTTTTGCAGGCGCTTAGAACCTGACGTCAGAATGGCTGGCCACTTTATTTCTTTGATATATTTCTTAACGCAAAGGTAGCAAATATTTCATTATAGGTAGTAAATAGTAGTAAATAGGTAGTAAATAGTGCACTTGGTCCCATGTATATATCTCGTTTGGTCCAGCCAACCTGACGGTGACGGCCCATTGGGTGTCTCGAGTTATATAAATTACACTTTGTATAGCAATTAAGAACCCTCACTCATACATTTCACCCTACCTTTTTGTTGATGTAACTGGCGATGAATTCTCTCAGCGTGTTTACGAAGAGTACGGGTATCGCGATGCTGTACGTAGCGGCCCAGATGAATACGTAGGCGACAGTGACGGCGCAGGGCCTCGGTTTCCTCCGTGCCGCCTGCTTCTACCCGGGGCAAGTATACGCGGCATAACTCACACCACCAAACCTAGATTACAAAATATTCTGGGTATGAGAAACAAACAGTTATTTTTCGCTGGCGAAATCGAAAGTATGTAGACCAATGAAAACAAGGGGATTTCAATTTAAGGGAAAACAAAAACTTTTACATTATAATTTCTACTGCTACATTATGATTTCTGATGCTGTTTTGTTTCGTGAATTTGTTTTACAATCATCAGATCATCATTCAGATTCATCAGGTTTTTTTTTTTGAGCAACCTCTTTTTTGGACCACATTGCTCCATACATCCGGTTTTCCCCTTGTATCGGTTTGTAGGTTCATTTTATACCTCCATCTTTTTAATATGTTCACTGCCAATGTTAATTTCAACTTTAGGTTTTTTTGGAGAAGACTCATCCTTTTTTTCGCCTCCGGAGTCGTCGTCTTCAACTTCTGTAAAATATATAGAAATAAATGATAGGCACTGCCAAGCCATGATGACTATTGTCGTAACGTTTGATCTTATTTTGACTTACCATCTACATCGCCCACTGAGTCAAGAGTCATGAAGTTGTCCAAATCCACATCCATACCTTCGTCGCCGCTAGCTTCAGCCTTGGGGCTTACACGGCGCGCTGATTGGCTAGCCTTCCTCTGAATCATAAAGATGTTATTATAAGGAATTTCATTGATAAAAATTTGTTTAACGCGGTTGAACATTAACTGTGCACCTGAAATTTGTTCATAATGATAAGTACAATGACCCCAATTCAGGTATTCAGTAATTTCAACTTCGAAAATCGAAGCTAACCTTTAGATGTTCCAGAGAACATATATGGTGTTCGTAAATCATGGGCGAACGGAAGGTAAGCCGACAAATCTGACAGAAAGGCATCAGGAAGCGCTTCATGGCCCGGTGCGTGTCGGTGAGGTTGTGCGCGTGGCGCGTGGTGCGGTGGTTGAGGCGGCACACGGGGCAGAACGTGGTGCGCGCCGCCAGCTGCGCGCCCGCCGCCGCCTCCAGCTCGCGCTGGGCGCCGCGCTGCGCCACGCGCATGCGCAGCAGCTGCGCCTTGTGGCGCCGCGCCACGGCGCTCATGGCGGCGCGGTGCTTGCTGGACACGAGGTGCTTCACGTACGCCTGGGTCAGTGACGTCACGTCGTTATCCTACTTTATCATTCTTACGGTCGGAGGAGCTTTTGTGCCGAACGGGGCATACTGCAGATTAGGACATAATATGCGGGGCTTTTGCTTTCTGATTTCATACATTATTGAAATAGGTTCAACTTTTTAATTATTCTAATTTTTATTAATAAAATGAGTACAATAAAAGAAAAAAAATCCACTGACACCCTTTAGAGTTTAAATCAAGGCTGCCCCTTCTCAATTAGCCAATATCAAGATTAAAATTACAAATCCAAAACCACATTGCTTAACTATACTTAGTTCCTCCTCCTTGTTGAAGAAATCGTTTGAGAACTTACCGCGAATGTGGCACATTTTTCCTTGCAGTGCACGCAGGCTAGATGCACATAGGGACGTGGGCGTGGCGGCGCAGTGTCCGAAGCGGCATCGGGTTCTTTGTCCGTATCTTCGCCGCCCTCCACTTGCTCGCCGTCTGACACTTCAGGTTCTTCAACCTATGAATTAAATATACTAAGTGTAAAGTAAACTTAAAAAAAAAACCGGTCAAGTGCGAGTCGGATTCGCGCACCGAGGGTTCCGTACAAATTTGTAAGGATGTAAATAGTTTATAACGGGAATCGTGTCTCGAATATTTTTCCCGTTTTTTCGATTATGTTCTGAATTTCCCTCCAAAATCAGTCCCCAAAGGGTATAATTACAATATTAGTGTCTTTGAAAGTAAAATTGAAAATTGGAAATCAAAGTTATTTTATATTTAATAATGTACGTGAGAATATGGTATATCTCACATATGGTGCTCAAACCTGGTCTCTGACACTTCAGCAGAGTTCCAAGCTCCAGGTTTGCTAGCGAGCCATGGAGCGCAGTATCCTGGGGTTTCAAATTTCTAACCGTATAAGGAACACAGTACTGCGCGCCAAAACAAAGATAACAGACGTTACCCAGAAAGCCGCTAAACTTAAGTGGGACTGGGCCGGACATGTCTCCCGCATGTCAGATGACAATTGGGCTAAGAGAACCACCGATTGAGTCCCACTAAACTCACGACGCCATCGCGGCAGGCCGAGACGAAGATGGCGGGACGACCTTGACTCCTACCGTAGGGACTGGCCGGCACTCGCAAAAGACAGAATTGTGTGGAAAGGGCAGAGGGGTCTATTTGCCCTGCAGTGCGACAGTACAGGCTAGTTAGATAGATTAGATAAAATAAGTACGTATAACAGTGTAAGCAGTTAGTTAATGTACAGCTACATTCACCACAATAATTTGGTAACATTACTAAAGTTCATAAACTATGAAAGCACTGAATATTGCTCTAACGAAAAGATAAATTGGATTTATAAACTTAACTTCGCCGTGAGTAAACTATTGTCCCCATATATCGACTTAGGTCGCAGTTAGTCTAACTACCAACTGGAAATAAGTTTGTAATCACTTTTTTTTGTGATTTATCTACAAATTTACGGTTTTCGGATTTTTTCCTTTACTTGTGCAACATGAGCACAAGTAAAGGAAAAAATCAAAACCTATAATGTACTTCCCGTTGACCTAGAATCATGAAATTTGGCAAGATGCTGACATCATGTACATGATTTGAATTTCATGATTCTAGGTCAACGGGAATACCCTATAGGTTTTCATTTTTTTCTGAAATTTGGCAAGCTGTTTCTTGCCAAATTTCATGATTCTAGGTCAACAGGAAGTACCCTTTAGGTTTTGATACCGGAACATAAACGGATCTTTTGATTGTGTTGAGTTAGAAATTTTATGTTTTCACTGCATCAAGGGATTGTAGTCCTGAGTATTTGATATTAATTTCAACACGATAACTCCACGCGTTCCTATAAAAAAGGGTCTTGACTTACGGACAGACAGACGGACAACGAAGTGATCTTATAAGGGTTCTGTTTTTCCTTTTGAGGCAAGTACGGAACCCTAAAAACCGGACACTTTCGAATTTGCACACAGAAGTTATAGTAATTGTATAGCTTGAAGTAAAAAAGATTTTTAATACAGCTCTGGCATCATTTCTACACAAATCAATTTTAAATTAACCTAACGTAAAATTATTTACTTAAACCACACCTAAACTCGATAAAAAATCCTCAGAACCGGTTTAGTTTGTTCACAAATTCGTGTTTACGGCTCGGACCACATTTACTGCCGCCGAATGGATATTCATAGACAGATTCCGTAAGAATTAACTCCAGTTTCACATATTAACTAACTGGCTTTTGCCCGAGTTATCGCTGGCGTGGATGTCGGAAAATATTTCATCAACGTACTACTGGAATTAAAAGTACCAACCCTATGCGTTAATCCAGGTAAACAATGTATAATTCCGTAACACATTGTTTTCATATAACTCTATTGGTTTACGCGGCGCACAACATTAAAACTCCCAGTCGGCATGATTTTTTCCGACATCTTCAAAAAACCGTAATGAATAATATGATACACCTAAACCTTCCTCATGAATCACTCCGTCCATTAGTGAAAACCGTATGAGAGTCCGTTCGGTATTACTCGAGTTTATCGCGTTCAGACAGACAGACAGACGCGGCGAGAGGACTTTGCTTTATAATATATTATGATAGTGGTTCATCACTATCACAACCTAATAATATCAAACAAAGTTACACGTACATTCCCTTTTTAAAGAGATTTATATTTTGTTTACTACATATTATTAAATAATCTTAATACATGTTACCTTTGGAGATTTGATTTTGGTCTCTTTTTTTTCTTCAGTAGCTTCTTCCTTCTCTTCAGCATCCCAATCCTCTTCTGTTGAGGAAGCGTCCTCTTCCTTAGACTTGACAGAGCTGCTTGTTGATAATTCAAAATATATTAGTGTACATAGTTGTTCGTAACTTAAACTCAAATTTAAGAAGATGTTATATAGTTATCGCAATACATACACATTCTTCATTATAAAATTCAATATCCAATAATTTATTCTACTTTTATTACAACAGCCGCTGTACCATCTTAGTAGCTCTCATTTCTACATTTCTTAGAGCATCTCCTTTTACATGGACGGATGTTAATTTCAATATCGGTTCACCGTCAGCGATTTTACCATCTTAATATTTCAATCGTGGTGTCGATTTCGGCCTCACTCATTTCTGGTACTCTCGTTGTTTTGTGAAAAAATAAACTAAATGTAAGCAATGGGTACATACTCAGTGTATCGAATTACCTTCGGCCCTTGAGAGATCGGAACGCACGGGTGTAACCGAGCGATCTTTCGGTGTATCGCCTAGAGGTAAATGTACCGCGAGAGCGCGGTGCGCCTCGGAAGGAGGCCCGCGAGCGCATGGTGCGGCCGCGGAAGGATCGGCGCACAGCGCGCGGACGCGTCGCGGGCCTGGCCACCTCTCGCGGCGGGCCCATTCCGCTCGGCTTGCGGTAGCTTTCTCGGTTTGGCGAGCGTCTCCGATCTTCGCCACCGAACGATCTCCTTTCGCTGCTGTAACTCTCTTGTCGAGCGCCATATGATCCGTAATGGCCGCCTCCATCATGGCTACGTCTATCGCTCGAGGAGCCCTGTACATAACTCTCTTTGGTTCTTTCGACACGCTTTACATATGAAATAGAATAAAGTGTTTAATGAGGATGGAAATTGTATTATTCTTCTTTTCTAGCCCTCGCCAAAGTGTAAACACACTAGTCTTAGGCACCAATAAAATCCTTTTACAAGTTATTGCCAAAGTCCAATGCGATTGAATCTTTTTTTTCTCTAGATTCATCATCTCACTTTTACAATTTTTTAAATATTTCTTTCCTTTGTGATTGTTATCGCCTAGCAGTAAATGACGCTCAGGCACATGAATAAAAAAAATAGTCTTACATCACACATGCTCACATTCATATTGTATTAGAGGAATAGGGTGGTCCATATCTAAATTAGATAAAGTCTGGAAGGTTAATAATTCTAACTATTCATTAGTCCTTGAGATATAGCATTATCATACTCATAGTTGTTTCAGCTTGAATAGTTCAAAATTATCGGTATCCTTGTCAAATTCTTGAAGTATAGTTCACGCCTGTATGCATCTCTATATTATCTGCTTATGTAAATCATGGCTTACCCAAAGATCTGCATATCAAATCCAACAAGTGAATATACCACAATTTTTCTCACTTTCTCTATATTCAAGATAACCCACACATAGCTATATAAATCACTAACTTCGCCAAATATTTCTTATTTTATAGCCTGTCAGGAATGTATCAGTGAATATCTTGTAATTTTCCTCTAAATTTGATTTCCTTAAGGAAGGTATTATATTATATAGCTATATTTTATGTTTCAAAATTCTGTGATAATTCTATGAGCATGTCGTTTATAACTGTATGTTTTAGCAAGTCTTACTGTATATACAGTTTTTATGACGGCCATTACTTTCATTTATATTTTCATGTTTTCGTTGATTTTGTCGAAATATACAGTAATATAAGTGTTTGTAGAACTTATAAGACAAAATAACCTGTAATCACAATATACTGACCTCCATCCTCATCCTCTTTCGGTCTGGAGACCCAGAGCGACCACCGTAGTCACGGTTGGAATAATTAGCAGAACTTTCCTAAAAAAAAAATACTTTCTATTTACAGTACATCCATTTTGTCGGTTGGCTAAAGATCTCAAATTTATTAGGATTTAACTTTAAAAATACCAGAGAGAATCATTAGAAGCGCAAAAAGTTTTTAGAGGTTTGTTAATTACAAAAAGTGTCTATCATTAGCAGGTCAATAAGTTTTTAGATGATAAGTTAAATATTTCCCTTTATCAGATCATCTTACTTCCTCACATATAATATATTTTTTCCAAGTAAATTCAGACATGCTTTCTCAGGATTACGTAAACTACTCCAACAAATATGGGCAACGAAGGTGAACATAGTGCATGATCATAGAGCCTAATATCAATCAATGTAAGCATTTTTCAAGTAAGAAAATCCAAAAATGCATATGCATGGTTAATGCTGAATGAGTCTGACCAAAGATGAGTAATTAAAGCTTAAAACCAATAAAATAAAAAAAATTGCTACTATTTTATGCCAGTTTGAGTGTACTCATTCATTCAAATTAGGTTGAGAATCAGCACTTTTTGAGTGTCAAAATTACACAACAGTCCTCTACCACTTGCTAGTGTTTTCCCTGGGAAGAAGTGGCACAACAAACTACCGAGCAACTGCTCTTAGTCATTGGACTGATTGCATGATAATGAAAACAAGTACTATTTTTTTGCCCACTTATTTATTTACCTTATCTTCTGAAATGAATGAGAATTTGATGTTATTGGCATACTTACAGATCTATATGCTTTTTTATAGGAGTCCTCCATCCTGTCACGACTGGAATTGTATCGACTTGCACTGCCACTAGTGTATCTGGAGTCATTGTTATATGAGGAGTAACCTCCACCACGTCCCCCCCGACTCTCATAAGAGCCTCGAGTGCTACTTCCTCTGTATGATCCTCTATAGCCACTTCCTCTGCCACCACTGTAGCTGCCCCTACCTCCATAGCCTCTTCCTCGAGACGACATCTAAGAAATGAATAATTTTGTCTAATAAACAATACCATTAAAAAATATGTTGAAAGTTAAATGTTTTCAAACATCAACATAGAGCAAGTGTGTCAGATCCATTTTCTTGATAGTGCATCATAATTGGAATTTAGAATCAGACAACAAACAAAATTATGGCGTGGTGAACCTTGATTGCTTGTCAAAACGCAAATGATTGCCTGTTGCCTAATTTATGTGCTAAACAACCCTGAAGGGTGAACATAAACCACAGTCGACCATCCAAAAGAAGATGCAACATGCAACACACTATACCTTCAGCACAGAATAGTCAGTCAGTGATGCAAAAGTTCCCGATTAATTGGGAGATCTACTGATTTTGGCTTTTCCCTCCTGATATCCCGATTTAGCGACCCTATCTCCCGAATTTTTACATTGTAAACTTAAGTAACGATTAAAATATAGTATTACTTAGCATTCTAAACACGACAACACCGAAGGTGGTAAACCTGGTAACACTAAAACAATGCACGGGTAGGTAACAATTATATTCTCTTTGGCACGGGGATTCCCTAAAAATTCTTACACGGCCCCTTAAACTCTCAATACACACAAAACATATTACACCGAAATGCCTGATAATAGAGTTTATTTAATAAGCACTGCTGTTGTGAACTTGTGACAAGGAATTTAAAAGTTTTGTTTATGTGAATTGTTGTGTGTGATATATAAGTTACGATGTCCGACTCCGACGATACTAATAATAGCCCAAGTAGTAGTACCGGAGTTAAGCGAAAAAAATACTCGCAAAATTCTAAAGAGGAATGGGAAGCACGACCAGAATGCTCGAATTGGTTCAAAAAAAAGTATAAAAGGGAAAAACTACGCACATTGCCGAAGCTATAATAAAGATATTAATATATCTTCTGGTTTCGACGTTGTTAAAAGGAATGCCGACTCCCAACTTCACATCAAAAGTGTGAAAATCTATGCGGATCAACCTAAGATGACTGGTTTTGTCAATTGAGAAGTGGTCCAATTCAAACATCAAGAGAGAGTAGGTACCAAATTTTTTTTTAAAGATTGTGTTGTTTCCAAACCAATCCAGCCGTGTAACAAAATTGAAAAAAAGAAATTATGAAGAAGAAAAATACATTCAGAATTGGCTGAATGGTCTTAGAGGCATTTGCCTTTCCCTTGGAGATAAATAAAAAAAACTGGACCAAACTATTTCAGGGTTACCGGAAAATGTTATGTTTCATGGTCAGTTACCACTAAGTTCCATAGATGGTGATATTCTGATGATGACATCATGGAATATCACTTTTGAATAATTTTATGTTATGATTTTTTATTACGGAGACTGACAACCCTATTTCCATAGAAATTCCTCAAATACATAAAAACGATTTATCTCCTTTGCCGCATGATTTTAGTTTGTGAAATTTTAGAATATGATTTGTAATATTAGTGAGTATATTATAAGAAAATAATAAAATGCTACATCGCTATAGTTTTATATTTTTTTTGATAAAAAAATACATACGTGAAATTCTGAAAAAAATTCTTACTCTTAAATAATTAAAGCTACAACCCCTAATTTAAAATTTAAATATATGAAATCCTGCAACATCATTTTCAATTCTAAAAAAAACAGTATGTGTTATATTTTTTGAGTAATCATGAAATCAAGATTTTCTTAAGGTCATTGCCCTCTCACTCAAAAATTCATATCCAAATAACTAAGCAAAAAAATGCTGTAGGTATTTTTGGCAAGGCTGTACTATGACTAGATCTATCTAATAGACACATAAACGAGACATGACCGCAACTCAGCTCCTTTAACACACTGTGCCCTGCAACAAAATATGCCTATTCGGGGAGGAGTTGGTCGGTGTGCTTTTTGAAGCAGCGCTCGCGACCGTAGCACACGCAAGCAATGCAGCAAATGTATGAGGCGTATTTGTAGCGAACATCAGGCAGTCGAGTGTGTGGAATGTATGCCAATAGACTGATTTATTACCCGATACTTTGATAATAGATTCAATTAGATTAAAATAAACGCTTTTTGTGATAAATATTACGTTCCTAAATGAAAATAAGACTAAGAGAACTCAACCCTTCCAAATATTTGTTGATTTTTAAGAAGTTTATGTTTAAGTTTCAAATTATAATTAAGAATCTAAATTTTGTTGATTTTATGAGCCATTTTGATAAAAATAAACATGTTTAGTAATTATATGCTGTGTTTTATTCATTTTTTGCCTTATTCAGAGAAATAATTGACCCGTAAGTGGCCTACACCTGTAGCCCACGCGTGCGCTCAAGGTGTATTTATGGGCGCGTACGCCTAGTGTTATTAGACAGCAAAAATGATCAAACTATTGACACAGAATGGCGTTTGCTTCGGAATACTAAAGAAATTGCGTCGTTTAGTGAAACCACTGAAGTGTTTTGGGCAAGCGTTAGCAGCATGAAATGCGGTGATGGTTCACAAATGTTTGAAAATATTTGTTCATTTATTTTTAATATTCTGAGCTTACCACACTCATCTGCAAACATGGAACAAAGATTTTTGTCAATCAATCTAATGAAAACTAAACAGCGCAACAAACTATCCACTGAATCATTTATTGGTCTTTTGCACACAAAAAGATGTCTTGAAGAAAATAACCAAACTTGTTATAATTTTAATATTGACCAAAAAATGATTACAAAAATAGCAAGCAAGAAGTGGTACGAAAATGAATAATCAGTAATCACTGTACCTTTAATCCTTATATTATTATAAACACGAAAGCTTGTATGGATGGATGTTTGTTACTCTTTCACACAAAAACTACTGAACGGATTTGGATGAAAATTGGCATACAGATAGTTTATAACCAGGATTAACACATTTATTACCTGGAAAATTAGCAGATTTTTTTAATTTTCACTTTTGCAACACTGTAGCCAATGACAATTTACCATAACCGCAAATGACAGTACGGTAGTTAGCAGTTATTGATGTAGGTAAGAAAGGAACTCAATTAAGTTAGGTACCTACATTGAAAGAGTACTACAGAAGAATTTGACCCTCTGAACGTTGGAACAGAACGAAGTTGCGGCTGACCGTTAATTCAGCACGGTCTGAAGTACATATGAGCCAGAAGGATGTAGGCCTGCCTACATCCTTCTGTATCAGATGTTAGAAAAAATTAAAGTATTTACATGGAATGGGAAATGTATTCGAGGGGCTTTGAGTATTGCTCTTTCTTCTAGATGCACATCACACTAATTAATTCATTTTACGTGATTAAAAAGTAAAATGAACACTAAATGTCTAAAAGGTACGGCCACGTCCGTCGGCGTCGCGTCGGTTCGGGTAGGTTATTTCCAGTACGACGTCCTAAAATTAACTATTTTCAAGAATCTGTATGTTCTCCAATTCATGATCCCCCAATTATTTTACGTTCGATTTAGAGTTCTTAAGACCGACACTGCGCAACGCAACACGAATTACCACCGGCACCGGGCAGTCACTTCAATTGTTACGGAAAATGGCGTCGATCTGCACGATCTAATCTGCCAAGATTTGATACCGATTCATCATTCTATGAGTGTTTCTTTAAAACTTATCTATTAACTCACCGTATACTATTAAAAATAAGATAATATCTATAAATCACTGCACAATATTTTTTGTGAATTATGATTCGCACAAGCCAAGAACGAAGCACGCTACTCCGGACGCCTTACGGTCACAGTCCACAGACTATAGAAATAGAAGAAGCTGCAGAAAGTATTATATCGGGCCACAGACTACATAGAGATACTACGTAACGATCTAACATTATAAAGCTTCTATGACCATTTGACCAACTAGTTTTTAGAGTCGTGTTTTAATTTTAGAACTTTTTAAAATTAAAACTTAATAGGAAACTAGTTCCAACAGAGACAGACCATTTTAAATGGCCTAAGCATTTACACTAGTACAAGTATTCTACTAAATAAACTAAAAAATAATAACAGTAATATATAAATGACTGCTTCAACTTTCTCATGTTCGATAGATCGTTCGCTTGATGATAGTGTGGATAGCAAATGCACGTCATTGCCGCCAGCGAATGGCGGCGTGTGTACACCTCGTGTTGTAGAGTTTTTCATTGCCTATTACACTCTTTGGGTTTTTTGTACAATCAGAAGTCACCTTATATTGTTAATGAACAGCTTGATGTGCAGTCGTGCGTACACATATAAATAAATATATATACATATATATATAACATCCAAATTGAGACCCTCCTCCTTTTTTGAAGTCGGTTAAAAATGAAGTGCCTATAATAGAAAAGTCTACTTTCCATAGACTATAGAAAAGTCGGTCAGGTAAAGGCATTGAGATAGGAAAAAACATGAAGACGCCGCATTATTATATATATATACATACATTTGCTTATACAAATATGAGTGAAATATGATTAAGAATTTGAAATATCGTTATGTCTCATTCTTTCTAGTGAGATAATCTTATTTGATAAAAGAGACAACTATATTTTAAGTTGTTGCTAATTGTGGCAACATTTTGTCGTGACTTCAGTTTTAGGCAGCGTTGCCAACCCTACTGTTTTAACAGTAGATTTACTGTTTTCACTATGACATCCCTGTTTTCTGTTTAAGTACCAATTTCTACTGTTTTTATGATTATATTTACTGGAAATTTCTAGGGTCTAAAACGATAAAACCTCCAGTTAGAATACCTAGCTTCATGATATGCATGTATGTATCCGAATAAATTTTTATCTATGTATAACAAAACATGTCATAAGTCATAACATATCAATGAATAATGTCAATGTTTAATGTCAATAATAACAATAATGACATTGACAATATTTTGTTTGACTTGACCGTTGACCCTAGGTTAAAGCAACAAAAAAGTTTTCAACTTGCGTCGCGCGCGTTTTCTAGGGGATTATGAAATTGCGCGCGTTTGGAATTCCGGGAATTCCCCATTCAATGCGCAACGTCTCTGGCACTTGATAAAACAGAATAGCTCAGTCATTTCTCATTGTCGCGGGCAAACAGTATCATTATTTTTATTTTACAGAAATAAATACGTATAAATAATGAGCAGTAGAGATTCCGGTTCTGATAAAACTCCTCCTCGGAAAAAATGTTTTAAATATGAACAGAAGTTTATTTATTCGTGGTTAAACGACGACAGATTCAAAGGCTAGCTAAAGAAGAGTGCCAAAGCTAATACCTATTTTTTCTGTTCCGCTTGTAGTTGCGATAGAAAATGTGGGAGTCATTAAATTTCACTAATGGTGTCATTTTCAATTCTAATAAAGTAGTAGACTTAAGGTGGATGCTCCAAGGTAGCCCGCGAAATTCAATTTTTCTTAGGTTTTTTTCAATTTGCTGGTCAGTACCTACTAAGTTGTGCGTTGATTAAAATATGATTCGCGGCCGTAACAAATATGTATTTACAGAATTATAATGATTAAAGTCATCAACACAACTCTCTAAGATCAATGAATCCTACTGAATGACTATTTCATGAAATTTTGACATTTTAGGATTATGCTAACTTAACAAGTTGTATTACTGATTCTAATGATTATAATTATGTAAATACATATTTGTTACGGCCGCGAATCATATTCTAATCAACATACAACTTAGTACCATTTTACTGTTTTCTGCTGTTTTTCTAAGTCTGATCTGCTACTTTATGCTTCGGTTAGGTTGGCAACACTGGTTGTAGGTAAGTGCCGTAGCAGCCATCTTGAGCGACGAGTTTCGCGGTGGTTTTGCTGTCAAATGGTTGTTTGTTTTTTGTATTATTAAGATTTGTGAGAAAATTACGAGGATTTTACCTTTTAAAACTGCATGTAAATGTTGGAAAACAGAAATTCAACATGCCTTTGTGTTGTATTGTGAAGTGTGGTGCAAGAAAGAATGAAAATCAACCTCAATTGTCTTTGCACAGGTTAGTAGCCGGTTTTCATTCATTAATACATATAATAATACACATTCGATGATACAATTGTAACGCGATCATGAATTTATGGCTAAAGTATTGATACTTGGGTTCATATCCATATAACAGGCCTTTTTATATATATTTGTCAATTCATTCGTTTGTTTTCAAAAATATGTCATAGTGGAATAGTGTTGTACCGTTGCCGACTTGCCGTTATAGTTTCCGAAACTAGTTCCTCCGCTGAAACGATATCCGTATATACTGCGATGTTAACATAAATAATCCTGCGTCTTATTCGGTCCGAGTGACCTAGCTAGGTCCGGCCTGTGGTTCACACTTCACAGCACCAAAATCCATCGTGATCCAAACGTGATAACTAGTAAAACTTGTATTTATTATCGATACTCGTTATAGTAACACCTTGTGTTACTGTAACGAAACTGTGTTTTCGTCGTAGGTAACAAAATGTGTGAAGCTGAAAATGTAATAATGGCGGTGGAACAATATCCACAAAGGATTTCATTGACATCCTGTAATATTTGAAGAATTCTTCTGGGTGTGCTCGTAATTTTGCTCTTTTATACAGAATTGATTGTCAGTTAATATCCGAGTATTCAACGGTAGTAACGACGATTCCTCTTCTTGTTTAGCGCCAGTAAAAGTGCAATAGCAATCAATTCGTCTTCGTCTTCCATGATTGCGTATGTGCTTTCACAAGCGTCTCTATACGTATTGTTCGTATAAAAATGCGAATAAAAAAACCGGACGTTTACGCTAGTCTCATGGAATTCCTGATCTGGAAACCTAATTCGGAAACCGAACGTTTGCGGCCGCCCTAATTAATGAATAGGGCACAAAACAAACGTGGCTAGTGACATCTAGCTGTCAAATTCTTGGACACATAATAGCAGTGACATAAGTGACCAAATGGCAGTTTATCTCCTTTCTCAAACTTTTATTCATAAGTCCACAAACGTGAGAGTAAGTAAGCTTTTTTTTTTGCAACAGCCTGTCGGATTTTTGTGAATAGCTATGCCGGAGCAAAATTGAAGCATTTTCTTGACTTCATTATATAGTATGTACCAGTTAGTAATAGTGACCGCCATATCTTAAATAATTTTACTTGGTTACCTACTACCGATAAAGGGACACCAGTGCCCGGCAAGATTACCCAAAATAACTTAATGCTATTTTCATTTCCAGCGTTCCAAAAAAACAACAATAGTAGAGATTATTGGATTCTCCTCACTAGACGAAAAGATTACACACCAACACTAAATGCTCGAATATGTTCCATACATTTATCAATAAGCCATTGATAGATATTGAGGGGGGTACAATATTTTTGTTTAAAGTTTTGCTTTTTGTTGTTAATATTCTTTTAAAATTTTCATAAACTTCGATTTTCAACCTTTGTGTTTTAACCAAAGAGGATATATATTTGTAACCTTCTTAGTTTTTAACCCCCGACGCAAAAACGACAGGGTGTTATAAGTTTGACGTGTCTGTGGGTGTGTGTGTGTGTGAGTGTGTGTTTATGTCTGTCTGTGGCATCGTAGCTCCCGAACGGATGAACCGATTTTGATTTTGTTTTTTTTTGTTTGAAAGGTGAATTTGCTGGGAGTGTTCTTAGCTATGTTTGATGAATATCGGTCCACGATGGCCGCCGTCACAAAATGGCGGATTACATATTTTTTCACAACTCCCTCAATATGGGTATCAAATGATAGGGCTTGACTAGTAGAATACTATACACTACGGTAAATTTTTACTCAACCAACCGATTCGGATGCTGCCGGCTGTATCTACCGAACGGAGCAGTGGTAAAATGTACAAAAACTGTACTTTACCATTATAAGAATTACATGACAATGACTTACTAATGGTTGCACGTCGATCTTGAATGTAATAATTTAAGCTAATTAAGGGCTCAGGCCGACGACGTTGCCGTTGCCGATTTTTTGTACTGTGATATCTATCAATTTATATAGGTACACTTTTCTTTTTGATTGCTTTTCTACCCATCATTAGGGGTAAAAAAATTCGCCACGCAATCTTTACGTAATGTCAAAGACTATCGCTTTCTCAAAGGCTACATTATATCCTATGAGATGATCTTATTAAACTGGCAGCTAATCTGCTCTTCTCTATCTCTTCTCTTGTTACTATCTACGGATCCAGACAATAATATTATCAGCGTAAACCTACGGAATTTCAACTATCGAATGTAGCAACATTGTTGTTGTGTGTCAGGCGTCAGTGTCCTGTCAAGTCTTATGAAATGTTTGTAATAATATGTTGGTTAGTTGCATGTTAGTTGGTGTGGCTGGTGACGGTTTACTAGTGATAGAATACAGAATAAACGGGCGTTGTATCGCAAGGAATAAATTTTCAATAACAATTTTACTAACATAGCTATGATAACTGCTAAGGAAACCAATTTTTAACCGACTGGTTCTCAATTCGTATATATTTATTATCAAGTGTTAAATATGCAAGCTAAAAAACGTTTTGTTCTTCTCTCTTTTACCTGTGGAGTTTTGGTATATTGTTATTTCGGTACATATCATTTGAAGTCAGAACGGACTCAAAACAGCCGACTGAGTCAATTGCCCAGTTTTGCTTCTTTAGAAGAGCTGTCCGAATTGCCTTCTCAACCACATAGAAAGTTGACAACAGGAACGATTCCTTGTAGAATGGAGACATGCTTCGACTTCTCCAAATGTGGTAAAGATCCAAAAATTTACATTTACCCTAGTGATGGCCCAGTCAGTGCGTCATATCGTAAAGTACTATCAGTCATCAGAGAGTCGCGGTATGCCACTAGAGATCCAAATGAAGCTTGCCTCTTTGTGCCTGCTATAGATACGTTAGATGCCGATCCACTGTCTCCTGAGCATGCTCCAGATGTGGCATCACGCCTATCTCGTTTACCTTATTGGAACAATGGTCGAAATCATCTCATATTTAATTTGTATGCTGGGACATGGCCTGATTATGCTGAAAGTGCACTAGGATTTAGCCCAGGGGAGGCAATTTTAGCTAGAGCTAGTGCCTCCGAAGCATTTTTTAGGGATGAATTTGATATTTCATTGCCATTGTTTCACAAGGAACATCCAGAGCGTGGTGGAGTTCCACCTGCTGCCACTAGCAATCCCTTCCCAGCACCAAGGCGACACTTGTTGGCGTTTAAAGGCAAAAGATATGTTCATGGTATTGGTAGTGAAACAAGGAATTCTTTGTGGCATTTACATGATGGCAATCATTTAATTCTGGTTACCACATGCCGTCATGGAAAGTCTTGGAAGGATTTACGTGATGAAAGGTGTGATGAAGACAACAGAGAATATGATAAGTATGTATATCGTTCCTAATTAAGCTTAATTTGCGTTCTATCCTGCTTTGTCACAAAAATTTAATTGACCAAAACCACCACCATCAAAATATTCTTTTATTTACACTCCTATTCTTAAAGTTCTTATTATGATATCAACAATACTACAATAAAAGAAAGAAAGCAAATTATTTTATTTGGTTAATGAAAGTCTTTCTCTATATAAAATTAAAATAGTGGTTTAGAAAACTGTTGTTTATCAAGGATTATTAAAATTTTAAATGTTACTATATACATATTATACAACAAAATTCTGAAAATATTTTTTTATTCTGATACAAAAGTACAGTTGAACCAAAGGCTCTTTTATTGTCCCCTGAAGGTAGTCTTGCACATCAGCTCCGCACCAGATAATAACATAAATACAGGATATGCACTTGTGGTTTCGGCAAGATCAAACGTCGTCTTCGTCGTCGTCGTATTTTGGTCGACGACTTATACCTATCCTACTAATATTATAAATGTGAAAGTTTGTATGTTTGGCTGTTTGTTACTCAATCAAGCAAAACAGCTGAACTGATTTAGATGGGCATACAGATAATTTACAACGCAACGTGGATTAACACATAATATACTTTTTACCCCGGTAATGTCCCGGCTTAACAACTGTTATAAATGTTAAAACTACGTAGCTTCTGCCCGCGATTGGATTGACAAATTTAATGATGAAATACAAAATACATGCACACGAAGTCGCGACCAACAGCTAGTTACATAACAATTATATCATTAAACTTGACTTTTCGCAGATTTGATTATGAGCAGTTATTAGCCAACTCAACATTTTGCCTTGTGGCACGAGGACGGCGTTTGGGCTCTTATCGCTTTCTTGAGGCATTAGCAGCAGGATGCATACCTGTGCTATTAAGCAATGGTTGGCGGTTACCTTTCGACGAACGCATCGATTGGCGCCGTGCTGTCATTTGGGCAGATGAACGTCTCCTATTGCAGGTAAATGCACAAAGACGCCACGGTTGGTACAGTGACGAAACGATTGCGTGTTGCGGGTTCGATATGTACGGAACAAATATTTGTACCTACAACCTAAAGACGACTAACAATATTCGTAGCCTACAGCTCGTTGCTGACTGTTTGTATATTATGTTATATTCATTCCGAGAGTGGGGCAAGTTTTTTATTTTTTATTATAAAATATAGTTGGGCTAGATTTCTGAACTAAGATCGTTTTTTGACGGGGATGCGACATCGTCCTTTTTGTATTACTTGAGTAATCGGCTCTTTAGATTTTAATCTTTTGGTTGACGGTGAAATGTCAAATTTTCCTTATTCCAGCCGACGGATATATCACACGGCTTATACATATACCATTCAAATCGTGATTCCAATCACAACACATAATATTTCCGTCCAGGGAAGTCCCCCCAACGACTTGTTCTGACCGAACTACTTCACACACAAAGAAATATACTACTTACCTTACTACTGAGAAAATTCAATAAGTATCAGACATTTTATTTTTGTACAGTAGGTCCCTAACTTTCAATGTTTATTATTTAGGTGCCGGAGCTGGTACGCTCTGTTACTCCTGAGCGTATTCTCGCTCTGCGGCAACAAACTCAATTTCTCTGGGAGCAGTATTTTTCTTCAATCGAAAAAATTGTGTTCACAACAATAGAGGTAAATTATTTAAACATAACTAAAGTGTATTTTTCTTAAGTTGTCCTATTTGGTAAAGAAAATATGGCGTATAGATTATACAGGGTGTCCCAGAAGTCGACGTACCAGAAAAATAATAAAAAAAAACTTAGTCATGTATTTTTTAAATTAAGTACATTAATTTCTTTTTTTTTTTCGAAAATGTACACCCTGTGATTGTTTTTTTTATGTCCTGTAGCTACAAATCTTTACTTTTTTCGTTTTTTTTTTTTGTGTAATCTTGAGTAGTGCTTGTGAGTGTTTGTGTAACCTTTTGTTTTAAATTCTTACCTAACTGCTCCAACTTAGAAGAAAATGCCACATTTATCCGAACCAAGAATGAAAAATTAATACTTCACCCAATTTTTATTTTTTTTAACTGACTGTACTGAAAAAATATGTACTACGCCAGTTTGGCAAGTAACCTTAAAAGTTGACGCATTTAATAAGGATTCTAAAATGGTATAGCACTTGCTACATTATTTCTTAGATTACAAAATTATTTTTTTTTAAGAATCCCAGTTTTAAAAAAATCTTTTTATCTACTAAAAATGATTTTAGTGTAACCAAAGCTTGCCTTGAGCGTAACTAAGATTCTAGTTTTAGCGAGAGGAAAAATTATTCCATGAAGTGTGAGTGAGACAGATAGTGACGCTTTCGATTCACATGCTAATTGGTGAGTGAGACAGATAGTGACGCTAATGTGTCAAATACCAAGAAAGTCATTTTATGAAGTGCGAGCGAGACAGATAATGACGACACTTTTTGAGTGTTGGACAACCTGTATATATATTAATTTTGAGAATCATATTGAAATGATAATGCGAAGCATATAAGTATTTGAAGTAAATTAAAACCGTATGGTGTTTCTTACAAAAATAAACACGTTTTTGTCTTACCTAGAGAGAGTAGAGAGTGATGCGAAAACGCGTGATTTTATGAATAAAATAGGTCGGGTAAGAAAAAATGCACATTTTAATGCATTTATCTGTGGTAATATTTTCTGAGACGACCACACCACACAGTGTCGGTAAGGAGCTACACACATCAACCCCGTTGCGGTGCGGCGTGGTGAGGCTTGGCTCGGCTTATATGGCGTTTCGTACAAAACGGACGGTCAGAAAAAACAAAAATCGCATTATTTGCGTTCCCATTGAGATTGAATTTGAATTTTGAGCTTTTGAATGCGGCAACTTTTAGTAAAAGTTCTCAAACAATTGTAAATTCAGCCTCTAGTTTGTAAAAGTAACACTAACCACTCAAAAGATACAATCAGTTAAAGGTGGTCCCTTAGTCGTGACTCAAAATCTAGTTAAAATTTATAACTGCTATAAATGACTACTCCTAGTAAACGATTTGTAAAACTAATTTAATGAATATGAACCCTTCCTTTTCACAGAATAGAAAGAACTAGCATGCGGAAGGTGGTCCCTCAACCGATCACCATAAGGTTCACCCTGAGTGGAGACCACAATGGAATTTGAAATTTAGTTAGGTCTAGCGTTATTAAAAGAACTTGAACGATTGTGAATTCAACCTCTAGTTTGTAAAAGAAGTCGTTCAAAAGTTACAATCGATTTAAGGTGGTTCCTCAATTGAAATGTTTATTAAAAGAACAATCAATTTACGTAGCATTCGAAAGTTAAATTGACGAATGCCACAGTCTATCCTTTAGTATTTTTTTTATTAACGATTATTTTACTAAACAGTATCAAAATATTTACCGTTTTATTTTAAATAATAATCAAATTCCTGGGAAGAAATACTAAGAAGAGGTGACTAAACAGTAGAATTGTATTGTTGTTTGTTGATATTATTTTTTATTAATATTTGACATCACTTAGCTTATTAAAAACAGAGAAAGAAAAGAAAATAATGATAATTAAAAAAAAACGAACAAAATCTTACCCTGCAGTCCTGCACGGACAATGTAACTAAACTTTTTAATTCAAACATTACTGCTAATGAGACAGTAGCAAAGTGTATGAATAAAAATTTTTCGTTTGGAGGACTTTCATCAAATTTAATCATATTTTTTTAAATTCTTTGCCGGTTCAGTTACTAGTCATTGGGCAATATTTTTTTGAGTATGTTCTCGTATTTTCCAGATGATCAAAAACTTTTTAACTGACGAAAACGAAAAGGTTGTCAAGTCGACGCATATTTTATTTTTATTAAAAATTAGTATCAACAAACAGTAGAAATTCTACTGTGTGGTCACCTCTTCCAAGGACCAAAACTCCGCACCCCAGTTTTGTTGCTGTTTTTACTTCATCAAGCTTTTGGACCTTTAGGTGTGAACTGTGCAGTTCGTGCTTCTTTCGCGCAAATGTAATTTCGCGTTTGTGGCCGTTTTCCACAAATGTCTTTCGTGCAAGTGTTAATCCCATAATTTGTAGGTATTTTTAGAACTAGGCTGGACGTAAAGTTTATTTTATTTACAGATTTTATTGGAGCGTGTATTAGAACACAGATTGTCCAATCAACGAGAAGCTTTAATTTGGAATGCATCTCCTGGCGCTCTGGGGACTTTAGCAACTTATGGTGATTCCCGAGTTCATTTCCCTATTGCGGCCCCCATTCTCCAAGCCCCGGTCTGTCCATCCACCCCGCTGTCTCCTCTCCCTGCTCCGTCGGTGCCTCTGGCAGCGCCACCGCCTACACCGGGAAATATGTATACAGCCTTATTATACGTTCAAGCTACATCAGCAGCGTTACATAAGCTACTCGCCAACATAGCGAGCAGTGAATATTGTGAGAAGGTAATATAGAAATTAGTACCCAATAACCTTATTTGTATAATATTAAGTTATGAAATGTGGGTGTACCTACTATAGGTCTGCTCTGGCTCTGCTTAACCCTTCGGGGAAACAAGCGTGATGTTATCACACTCAACTCAAAACATTTATTCCAATCAAACCATTTACGGGCACTTTTGAATTGTCATGCAATTGGTTAGTCAGAAAGATCAAGTTATTTGCCCAAAGCGTAGTAGGTTCCTATGGAGAAGAATAATTTGATGTTATGTGTAATATTAAAGTTTTATCTGACACATTTTTAAATATTATGTTGTAGGTTGTTTTAGTATGGGATAGCGAGCGCGCAGCGCCTTCGCTAAAGTCATTATCGCGCTTAGCTGGTGACACGCGCGACCCGTTACCCGTGCTCGTCGTTGACGCCACCACTCACTACCCTGGGTATTTTGTCCTCCTTAAATCCTTCCGACTTCCTACCGATTTAAGTTAGGGTACTTAAACTACTTAAAATTTAATTTTAGGGAAGGAGTTTCGGCTAGGTGGCAGCCACTGTGGGCAGTTCCAACGGCTGGTGTGTTTTCTCTAGACGGCGATGCTCCTCTACTGGCCGAAGAGCTTGACTTTGCCTTTCGCGTGTGGCAACATTTTCCGGAGCGGATAGTCGGCTATCCGGCTCGAACTCACTTCTGGGACGAGGCAAAGGTTACTTATTTACTTATTTTTTTATTATTTCATTGGATTAATTTTCGTTGATAGTAGTTACTAAATGATTATTTGTCACAGGGCGCATGGGGTTACAGCAGTAAGTGGGGCGACTCGTATTCCATGGTGCTGCCGGGCGCGGCGCTAGTACACCGTGCGGTGCTGGCACAGTACGCGGCCGCGGCGCCGGCGTTGCGCCAGGCGGTGCGGCGCACGCGCAATTGCGAGGATATTTTACTCAATTGTCTCGCTTCACATCTCACCCGACGCCCACCGCTTAAACTAGCACAGCGTCGACGCTACAAAGCAACGCATCACCGATACAAGTAAAACTTTATCCGCCTAAAATACGGCTGCCCCATTTCAAAATTCCAGTAAGGGACATTTAATAAAAAACTAAACTAAACATGGTAAGTTTTCTACAACTCTCGCAAGACTATTAAAAAAGCTAGTATAGGTAATCAGTTTAACCATTTCAAAATCTAGTAATTGTTCGGAACTTATTAGGATTTAAAATGGTTAATTTTATTGTTAACGTGGGTTACATCAATTTATGCTTTTGTGCTCTCCTGGACTTTCAAATGGGGCAGCCGAATGATACCTATAATTTTAAATGGATTTTAACTATAATATAAATACTATTTATATTACAGATCATCTTGGAGCGACCCTGAGCACTTTGTTCAAAGACAATCCTGTCTCAACACATTTGCTACTGCTTGGGGCTATATGCCGCTTATGCGATCCGTATTAAGATTAGACCCAATATTATTTAAAGATCCTGTATCAACACTCAGAAAAAAATATAGAAAAATGGAGTTAGTAACTTCTTGAATCTTTGTAAATTACCTAATTGAATAAGCATAATACGCTAATAAATGAGACTTGATAAACTGATAATGCAATTTTATTAACAGTTCACGTGGGATTTCTTGTGTAGACCTCAAGACAGGTAGGTATGAACGAATACGAGTATTTGGAGGGACACACTGTTGGTACGCACATGCAAACAGTTGTTCCGTATCATGCAACCACAGACTCAAGTAGCATGCAACGTAACAAAATGTTCTAAAGAAGGTAGGTTCGTACGTGTGCGTTACCCTGGCAAAATGTTGTGCATTTGAGAGGTGAGACCATAACAAATAATTAGTGTATGATGAGGATCAATTTGTTTACTACTTAATAGCAAAATTTGTGTGAATTGTAGATTTAAAGTTATGTGAGAAAAACCCATTTTGCTGGAGTAACGTTTGAAACGTTAACCTGGCAAAATCGTTTTTCAAAAATTCGTTCAGCCCGGAACCAAATACATGAATTTATAGATAGCTTTTGTTGCGTAGTAAATGTTTGTAAATAGCAAAATTATTCATGTATTTGGTTCCGGGCTGAACGAATTTTTGAAAATCGATTTTGTCAGTTACGTTACTCCAGCAAAATGTGTTTTTCTCAAATAACTTTAAAACTACAATTCACACAAATTTTGCTATTAAGTAGTAAACAAATTGCTCCTCATGATACACTAATTATTTGTTATAGTCTCAACTCTCAAATGCACAAAATTTTGCCAGGGTAACGCACACGGTTCGTACACGGTATAAGGACTGTTATTATTACTTATAATAGTAAGCTTTACTTATGTAGTTGGTAGGTACCTACTATATGTATATAGGCTGACGCAGACTCTGGCGCGCCGGACCGCGCTTTTACAGTTTTTTAAAACACTGAGCAGAAAGACCGAACTAAGTTAGTGCCGTAAAATAATCTCACATTAGCAGTGAAAGCCGTATATTTTAAGAAGAACCTTCGTCACCTATTTTGCGTAAACTCTAGAATGTGACTCGGAAAGGCATGTCCGAGAATCCACCTTAAGCCTATAAGTTCCGGTGGATTCTCAGACATACGTGTCTGCGTATCCACCTTAGCGTGGTTAACGAAATAACCGCAAAAAGGTTGGTATATGCCGTGTGCGAGCGCTAGAGATTTAGATTATGTTTGATCTAACCCCAGGGGACGGCTATTATTTAGGTACTCTTAGCTTTACGATTAAAAAGGTAATTTTAATATCGCAATTTTGAGAATTCTAAGGATAGGCTGGTAATTCGGATGGGATTACCAGCCATCGAGTAGAAAAATTCGGGCTACGGCCACTAACATGCTGATAGGCGTTGGCAAGTGAGGGTTCTGGCTGATTTCTTATTCTTACTCAAACTCCGGTCTTATCCAGTCCCACTTCAATGTTGCAGCTCTCGAGCAACGTCAGTGATTTAGGTTTTGTTGAGCGCAGTGTGATGTTGCGAATATGGTTTATTAGGTAATTTCACTCCTAGTATACTGTGCTCCATCGCAAGTTGGCTAACTTTGAGTTTGGACTTTAGAATGTTTCTTACAGATCAAGTCTGGGATTAACTAAATGGAAAAAATGCGCATGTCCATATGATTTTTCGCATAGGGATTTATTTGCATAAACTTTTGTATGAACCGTAGATCTTCCAGCCATATTCAGTCAAAAAAATATTTAGGTGAATTTACCAGTTCATAAATAAACTACAGCTGACCATCTGTAAAAAAAAAAGAAAAAGAAAAGCCGACGACAAATAAAAAGTTCAAAACATTACCTACCGTGTCCTGTCTGCTGTCACACAGTCTGGTAACAAATATGAGAATACCAAAACAATGAGTCCAACCTTAAATAGCACTAATAGCAGCACAACTAATATTGCATGAAGAATCATCGGGCCATCGAACTGCACCGTAATGGTAGTAAGCGTTGCATAAGTAGAACACAAGCTGACATAACGAATAACTACTTCGCAATCAGCGCCAGCGATGGCCTTGGCACCGATGGTGCTTGTGCTTGCGCGGGCTTCGCACGCTTAGTGTGAATACCGTGCTATACAGTGCACTCGTCTACTTAGTCCGCGGAGCCGGGGTGCAATCGCTTCTATTAACACCTTGAACATCATATTGGTAAAAAAAATGTGTTAAATGCTTCAGTGATAAGTAGATTCTTAAAACGTATAGTCTACAAAGTTATTGTTGTGAATGATTGTGGCACCTACACAAGTGAATTTATCTGCCTGTTTGTGTCTGTGTTTATTTTATTTACTTATTTATTATGGATGGGTTTTTAATACATTCCCATTTATTTTTAGATGGGTGTGTAGATAACGAGTTGGTACCTATCTAATTAGTACGGCAGACGTCCACATAGTCTTCAGGGACTCTCAGCGCGGCTCAGGTGTATGTTTACTTTGCATGCACATAAACTGATCGAAAAACGTAGTTACGATCAGAAACGACAGTACCTTAACCCTAGCTAAACATCTAAATTGGTACAAAAAAATCGATACACGGCTTCTCAGTAGGTAGGTAGGTTCCTATGTAGGCTTTTCATTACAATTATTTATGTACCTAATACCTACCAAGTGTCGTGAATTTCAAATGCTCGCACATATCACTTAACAAACGAAGTTTTTCAACAAACTAAAAAGAAAAAACATTGTAAAGATAATATTTTGTAACAAATATTTGTAAGAAATGGCTCGCGGATTTTTTTTTTGATCGCTGTAAACTCCTTTGACGGAGAGACCGAAGAAGAGAGCACTGACTCGAAGTCGCCAATCAGCCTAATATTAAAAATATGAAAACTGAATATTTTTGTTTATAGAACGATAGTTTGTTGTTAAGTAATTTGTTGACAAATATTATAGTTATTTTGAAATATTAAGCTGTTTGGCAAATAATTTGGGAACCATTTTTATCACACTCGCTTCACTCTCGGGCCTCGGCTCCATTACACCCTCGCCTTGGCTCGGGCTGCAATCCCGCTTTGAGTTTACTGTCAAATTTTGTCCAGTTGAATCAAAATGTACCTGCTACCCCTACCTACCTATTCTAAATTCTTAATAATCATTTACTCACCGAAATACATTCCATTTACAAATAAAAAAAACAATAATCTTTAAAAACTGACATGTTTTCGTTTAGACTTTCGTTGCTGGCTATGTAAACTGTACTCTGTATACAACTTCTGACCTTACGTAAAATGAAATGTGGAAACGTCCAAATAAAAAAAACGCATTCTTATTGTATCCTTGCTTGCCTGAGGTGTGAGTGTCGAGACTTCGACAACCTTGGACGCAACGCGATTGCGATATCTCATATTTGAGCTGTTGCTAGAACCAAGATAAAAAAATCACCCGAAATTGAAATTTTCTTAAGTTTGCATTAGCAAATCACTCGGATTATAAAACAGAAGGACCTTCTGCTCGTTGTTGTGTCAGGTTATAAGTTGATCAAAATATAATATTTAGGTAGAAACAATTTCATTTCATTTCATTCGCGACCGTAAACAAATATGTATTTACAGAATTATAATCTTTTAAATAATCAATACAACTCTGTGAGTTAGAATTTACCTCTAATGTCTAATGATTTCAAGAAATAGTCCTGGGAATCGAACCCAGGAGACCCCACGCTTAGCAGTCGACGAGACCAACGGGGCAGTTAATGGCATACCTGTGTGCCAAATTTCATCGAAATCCGTTCATCCGTTATGGTAGCATAAGGTAGACAGTCGGACAGACAGACAAACATTTATTTTCGCATTTGTAATAATAGGTAACTACTTAGTTTAAATGGTAAGAGTTGTAAGTTATTTGCTAGTTAGCTGACTGTATTAGTATAGTAAATTACTTGTTCGACTGTACCTAAATACACTCCAAGAAATACAGTCAACTGTCATTTCATTTGTTATAGGCGCGTGATCTTTAATTATAAACAAGGGCGGTAGTGACAAGTCAAGTGATGAAGTGTACATAAAGTTTAATTTTACTTAGTTTTCAATGTTAAAGGACAATGCTGTGGATGTATGGAATCCCGTACCATGCTGCATCAAAATCAAACTTTGTTTTTTATAGACTAGCTTATCCAACTCTCCTACAAAACTTCTTTTTGTAAACAAAACCCGGGTTTCAGAGATTAAAAAAAAATCGAAATAATCTGTAAACTAGGTAAAATGATTACTATTAGTATTTTAATCTTGAATGAGACTTGCATGAGACTTTTTGGTACGACTTTTGTCATTGTCCTTTACCTAATTCTTATTAATAAAAAAATAATCTGTCACCTTTCAATTACTTACCTAGGTACATTACATTCCTGTACGGTGCCAATTGAGTGTAGGTACCTACAGACGCCAGCAGATCAAGCTACCCGAAACTGTCAAAGTTTCTCAATCAACCTTGAACCTTAAAGCTTTAGCGATAAAGTTGAAAATCTATTAAAGAAATTTGACAGATTGTAGTAGCTTGATGTGAAATGATGTGCTGGTGTCTGTACCACAGTTACCTAATGCCACAATATAGGGGATATGGATGTTACGGGATTTAGATGAAATATCTGGCACCTACAAGTTTGATATGATCCTGACTATACTAGAGATTTATTATACGAAAGCCTCAACTCTTAATAACATTATTCGACAAGTACGATGTGGCACTGACATACTTTGCCACCGGTGTCATGTGTCAGCGGCATCCTATTTTATGTACCGACCAGCATCCTATACTACTTGTAGGTAGGTACTAAGAAGTACTTATCTATAGTAGGTATTATAATTGTAAAGTCAACCGCACATTAGTGGTAGCATAACACTAGCATTACGATACTAAAATCATTCTTACTCCTACGACATAATGGCGCTGTCGATGTCAAATTGTTACCACTGATAAGCTGTTGACTGTAATATAATTTCACGCAGCTGTCAAGCTGTTACATCAAACGTTCTTTAGAACTGGCCTAAGTATATCATAGTTTAACTTCGGAATAGTACCAAAAGTTGATCTTGTAAGACAGGTTTTCTTTTTCCGCATTTCTGTGTTACGAAAGAAATTGAAGAGGTAGTAGATATATGCTGATACTTAGATGAATTAACCACCCATGAGTAGGAACTAGGAACCTATTAGAGAATCCCTGGGTGAGGGAATGATTTCTATTTTATGCTGACTGTACCTATTATATGTACAGTCTGCATAAAATAAAATAAATTTATTTGCTTATAATGTAGGTAGGCATACCGATAAGATGAAATCCTTTTTCGCCTCTCAAAAACCGTCCCGGACAGGGTCACGTCACGTTCAGCGCCGGGAGCTTAGAGGAGGGTTCCCCTAGTCGAACCGTACGTACACCTACCTATCTGACTGTGACTATAAGTGTTGTGTTGTGACTTTGTGAGGGTTTTCCCTCATGTCCGTACAATCAATCGCACGTCCGCGTCAGTGGTTACACTTCAACTTGCTGCAACTGCGAAACCCGTTGGGGAAGGGACGGCAGAACGGATTGAATAAACCTATTAATATAATCTAGTTTTTTATAAATATTATTGGCGTTTATTAGTGTTTTTACTAATAGAAATAAAATGCTTTGCATACTGTATGTAGGTCAATTGTAAAGAGTAAATTTTACATGGAAAAACCAACTTGATGACGTTGGCTCTTAATGTCAAATTGTTATCAAGGGTTATTAATTATGCCGGGGCTGCGGGTTGTTCGAAAGAGATACCGTGGCCCCTGGCACAGGCAACTGAAGGAACACGGGTGGGTTTTAGTCAGTAAAAGTCTGACACTCCCTTCTGCTCCGCCCAGAGCGGGAGGAGTCATTTGATGATTTCCCACCCAGAAAAAAAAAAAAAAAAAAAAAAAAAAAAAAGGGTTATTAATTATACCGACATGGACAGTAGTACAGTATCTTAACGACTATCTACTTACCCCGAAGAAGAAATTGTAATTTAAAAAATGTTCAGAGTGCCTAACAGAATTAATGAATCATGATTATTCAGACTACCTATTAAAAACATTGGGAGATAGCCGCAGACGCAGACGCTAACCTACTACCTACTTACGTACCAACCTTAGACGGCCGTGGCGTTTGCGACAACAGGTAGCTACCTACTTGCGACATCGTAATGACGGAGGTAATTTTCGCAAGCAATAAGTAAATGTCGTCTTATATGCGTAACTATACATTCTATCCATGATCGTGGAAGTGAATGGCTTTCAATAACAAAAACGTCTTATGCTATCACAGTAGGTGTAGGTAGGAAAAAGAATACCTACCTACAGTATAAAGGGTGGAAAGTTGAAGCGGGCCCTGGTGGGAAGGTAGGCCTTCAATATTGCAGTTAACCTATTTTACGCAAATGAAACATTTTTCTTTTAAAAGTCGTTTTCCTCGCATTCGGACATCGAACCCGGCCGAATCCTTTTTAATAATGTTACGAGCTTCGGGTTCGTGACAATAAAAACTGCCGATAAAAATTACCAAAAGTTACACTTTAATTAAACAACTCTAATAACAACTCAAACACACACTATTTATAAAACACAATCGCTCTTAAGTCGCACTTGAAGATCGCTTTCGATGTATTCGCTTCTATCGCAGAACCAAGTCTGATTGGTCGCGGCTAGTCCCGGCCTTATATAGTGCCGCAGATAATTCCAGAACCTTCTATTGTAGAAACGTCTAGAATGTTCGAGTACATACCGGCCCCGACTGACCAGATGTCGATAGTTCTAGTAAGTTCCAGCACCGACATCTCTACTCGATAATAGATGGCGCCAGTGACTCTATTAGTTCAGCTATTCGACAATAGATGGCACAAGTGACTATTAGTTCAGCTACTCGAAACTAGATGGCGCTAGTGGTAACTAATGTCACCATGTATCAGGCATTAATTGTGGCGCGCAACACTGCCCCCTCCTAAGACATGCTCGTCCCGAGCATTATCGGCTCCATAATAACGCGCCAATCGATCCACATGAACGATCTTAGGAGTACCTCTTGCACCTTTCTGTATCCGGTAGGTTACGTCATTGATCTTTGTCACAATCCGGTACGGTCCATCCCATTTCGCTTGAAGCTTAGGAGATTTCCCCTTGCTGCGGACTGGATTGTGCAACCATACTAGTGAACCTTCGTCGAACCCTTTACTGTTCATTTTGCGGTCATAACGGGTTTTCATCTTTTCAGACATTTGCTGGCCCGATTGTCTGACGTGCTCATAAATGTCATTCATTTTGTTCCGCAAATTATTCGCATAATCGGTTATACTGCGTGGGGCATCAGGTGGTATTCCGGTGATCAGGTCTGCAGGCAGCCGTAATTCTCTTCCAAAGTTTGCGAAAGCTGGTGTCACCGATGTACTTTCGTGAACAGCGCTTCGATATGACAACAAAAACGGTTGTATATGCTTGTCCCAATCTCGTTGCCGATTTTCCACAACTTTTGCTAGGTACCGTTCCAGTGTCTGATTAAATCGTTCCACCATTCCATCCGATTGTGGGTGGTAAGAAGTTGTTCTTGTTTTATGAGTACCCATAACTCGACAAGTTTCCTGGAATATTTGGGACTCAAAATTCCTTCCTTGATCACTGTGAACCTCTAAAGGTACTCCAAACCGACAGAAGACTTCATAAACTAATTTATCTGCAACTGTCGAAGCTTCTTGATTTGGAATGGCAAAGACTTCCGGCCACTTAGTGAAGTAATCCATCACAACCATGAAATACTTGTTACCACTTTCACTTTCCGGAAACGGCCCCGCAACGTCAAGGGCTATCCTCTCCCATGGTGCGCCAACATTGTACAATTTCAATGCACCCCTACTACGAGTCTGAGGTCCCTTTACAGCTGCACAACTTGTACATTTGCGACACCAGTCCTCGACATCGTCTCGGCAGTGGACCCAGTAAAACCGTTCTCGTATCTTCAGTAGAGTCCGTTTTACTCCCAGATGACCTCCTGAACAACTATTATGGTACAGCTGTAGAACATCCGGTACTTGAGCTTTAGGGACAACCATTTGCAAATGACAGCTGTCTCCCCGAGCATTTTCCCATTTACGGCACAGGACTCCATCCTGAATCACCAAGCTGTCCCATTGGGCCCAATAGCTTTTTGTGATCGAACTCATTGCTGAGACGTCGCTCCATCTGGGCTTAGGAGCTCTGGCCTTCATCCACTCCAGAATCGGCTTGATGTCCGAATCTTCCTGCTGTGCACGTTGTAGGCTTTCCTTCCACTCGTTGCTGAGGTCTGTCTTGAGCATCCTCACAGGTACGACTTCTTTACTTTCTTGCCTAGTACAATGCTTGCAGTCTTCAGGACAAGGTCTTCTTGACAACGCATCTGCGTTGCCATGAGATTTTCCGCTGCGATGTTCGACCACGAAGTCGTATTCCTGCAGTAGTTCAATCCATCTCGCAACTTGACCTTCTGGATTTTTGAACTGCAATAGCCATTTCAGTGCAGCATGGTCCGTTCGTATGTGGAATTTCCGCCCCAGAAGATATTTGCTAAAGTGCTGCAATGACTTTACCACAGCAAGCAGTTCCCGTCTCGTAACACAATAGTTCCTTTCAGGTTTCGACAATGACTTGCTGAAGTAGCTATCACAAATTCATGATCGCCATTCCGCTGGGACAACACACCGCCAAGTCCTATGTCGCTTGCGTCTGTATCAACTATAAATTCCTTGCCCGCATCAGGGTACCCCAAAATAGGTGTTTTGCACAGACGGTCCTTTAGCTCCTGGAATGCGATGTCACAACTTCCATCCCAGCAGAAATGTCGCTTCTCCTCGGTTAGCCTATGCAGGGGTTTGGCTATATCTGCAAAGTTCTTGACAAATCGCCGATAATAGGAGCACAAACCCAGAAATGCTCTGACCTGCGTCTTGTCTTTTGGAATTGGCCAATCCTTGACAGCGGCGATTTTCTCTGGATCCGTGCGGATACCTTCTTCAGACACTACATATCCCAAAAAGCTAACTTGTCGTTTGAATAGTGAACACTTCTTCGGACTTAACTTGAGGTTGGCACTCTGGATCTTCATGAGCACGCGTTCCAGGTTTTGAAGATGTTCTTCAAACGTACGGCCTACGATGATGATGTCATCCAAGTAGACCAGGCAAGCATCGCCAATAAGCCCGGTAAGTACAAGTTCCATCAACCTTTCAAACGTTGCCGGAGCATTGCATAATCCAAACGGCATAACTTTAAATTGCCACAGACCCTTTCCTGTCGAGAATGCAGTTTTCTCCTTGTCCTTAGGATCAATTTCAACTTGCCAGTAGCCACTTTTCAGGTCCAGTGTGCTAAACCACTTTACTCCAGTAAGCATGTCCAGCGTGTCATCAATTCTTGGCAAAGGATAGCTGTCCTTCTTCGTAACGTCGTTCAGACGACGATAGTCAACACAAAACCTCATGCTGCCGTCCTTCTTTCTTACCAGCACTACAGGTGAACACCATGGACTAGATGAAGGTTCAATAACACCATCCTTCACCATTCCCTCAATCATGGTTTCCACTTCCTTTTCGCGTGCTACCGGCAATCTCCTTGGCCGCTGACGGATAGGCAATTCTTCTCCTGTGTTTATTTTGTGTTGAACTAAGCCAGTCCTCCCGATGTCAGCATCGTTTGACGAGAAAACATCGGTATACTTAAGTAACATTTTCTTCGCCTTGACCATTTCATTTTGGGACAGAGCGCTGCGGCAGTCTTCTAGAAGTGTGGTCACTCTCGTTTGTGCATCCTTGCTGAGGGTCCCAGTCGATAGATATTGGCATCGACGCAACCAATCCACTTCCTCGCAAGTACCAACTAGTGTGCCTTTTTCTATAACCTGTTCCTGATCACAAAGGTTCAGCACACGTACCCCTGAGATGTCGGTGGTTCTGACCAAAGTTCGTGCCACTTTCCATGGTAGGTCATTGTCTACCCTTTCCACGAGTACACAACGATGAGTTTGCCCAGGATTCCGAGGAAGACTAACCGGCACAATCGTTTCCGATCTCGGCGGAAGAACAATCTTCTTAAGGCTGTACACGTTCCCTGGTAACGCTCCTTCCACGAAAAGTTCCTCTTGTCCACATTTCAAAACACCCTGCTTGACGTCAATTTCGCAACAATTCTTCCTCATAAAGTCAAGGCCCAGGATGCAATCGTCCATTATATCAGCCACGATGACATTATGCAGGTAGATTCTGTTGCCTAGCTTCAACCCCATCTTCTTCTCTCCATGGACGGGTATGCGCTGACCGGTGGCTGTTACCAAATTAATGTGTTCCCGGTTGTATGCGGAGTCCCCAAGGGACCGTCTTATGAGTTGGGAACTGACAACCGTGCGAGTGGCTCCAGTGTCTATGGTCAGCTTACACGGCGTTCCGTTGACCTCGCCCTTGATGATTAGGCTGTTCCCGTCTTGGGTTTGTGTGATCGAAACCCTTGGGGCTCTTTGAACATCAGCCAGCACCCGCCCCGCAGTCCTGGCTATTACTCGTTTCCCTGCTGCTGGTGCTGGGCGGTGCTGTTAGCTGCACTGCCCTCTGGAGATCGGCCGTCTTCTCTTTCTGCAGTTCGCTTGGGGCAACTGGATCGAAGGTGGCCCCTTTCCCCACAGCCGTAGCACCTAGGGCTGTACCCTTTATTGCGGTCGCGAAATGTAGCCGCTGCAACCTCCCTGACGCGATGGGAGCGATGATCCTGTCGCACGGCTTCCACCTCCAGTGCATGGGCCAAGGCGTCCTTAAGCGTCCCGTGGTGCCCGAGCCTCACAGCAGCTCTAACTTCAAGGTCGCGGATGCCGTCGATGAATGCCTGCACCAGGTTCCCATCAATAAGCGCAGGTACGGACTGGTAAGCTTTACGCACCAGCTTCTCCACTTCAAGGGCCCACTGCTGCAGGTTTTCATTACTGTGTTGCACGCGATCCTTGAGCTGCGCACGAAACACGTGTTCCAGGTGAGCGTCGCCATACCGAGCCTCCAATGCCTCAAGGAGCTGCTCGTAAGTCACTTCCTTACCGAGAGCTTCCAGAACAGTTAAGGCCTGGTCGCGCAGGCCTAGGGTGAGGGCAGTCATGGCCTGACTTTTATTCCAACCGTTGGCCTTCATGACAGCCTCAAACTGGATTTTGTAGGCTGACCAGGAAGAAGTTCCGTCGAACGGTGGCACTTTGAATCCACGTAGCGAAGGTGTTGTAGCTACGGGAGCTGCGATTCCATCCCCAAGTTTAAGGTAATCCAGCGTTTTCTTTACATCAGCCATCACGGTTTTCTTCACGTCAGCCACCGCGTTGTCAACCCGACTATACACTTGGTCGATCCGGATTTCAGCTTCCGACAGGCGGTTGTCATGTTGAGCAACCTTATCTTTCACCTCCTTCATGTCTTTCCCGAAGGTAGCGTGAAGGTCCTTCATAAGGAGCATCTGCTCTTCCTGGCGGCGCGTTTGCTCCTCCTTATCACGTTGGAGCTGTTCTTCCAACCGACGAGCCTGTTCCTCCTGTCGGCGAGCCTGTTCCTCCTTGTCCCGCTGGAGCTGTTCTTCCAACCGACGAGCCTGTTCCTCCTGTCGGCGGGCCTGTTCCTCCTGTCGGCGGGACTGCTCCTGCAGCATCATCATCAGGGCAGCAAAATCTGGTGCTGCTGATGCTGGAGCTGTTGCGGACGTTTCGGCCTCCGTGGTTGGTAGCTGGCCCTCCGACCTCTGCGGCATAGCTCCACTAAAACGTCTCTGATCCGTCTCCTGTTGACGTTGACTCCGGGTACGGATACCCTCCGTGTCGTCTTTAGGTAAAATCGGCATGATTTTAATCCTTGCTTCTGACACCAATTGTTACGAGCTTCGGGTTCGTGACAATAAAAACTGCCGATAAAAATTACCAAAAGTTACACTTTAATTAAACAACTCTAATAACAACTCAAACACACACTATTTATAAAACACAATCGCTCTTAAGTCGCACTTGAAGATCGCTTTCGATGTATTCGCTTCTATCGCAGAACCAAGTCTGATTGGTCGCGGCTAGTCCCGGCCTTATATAGTGCCGCAGATAATTCCAGAACCTTCTATTGTAGAAACGTCTAGAATGTTCGAGTACATACCGGCCCCGACTGACCAGATGTCGATAGTTCTAGTAAGTTCCAGCACCGACATCTCTACTCGATAATAGATGGCGCCAGTGACTCTATTAGTTCAGCTATTCGACAATAGATGGCACAAGTGACTATTAGTTCAGCTACTCGAAACTAGATGGCGCTAGTGGTAACTAATGTCACCATGTATCAGGCATTAATTGTGGCGCGCAACAATAATTAAACCGCCGTATCTCTACGTTGACGTCGTGGTGGGGCTTGCGCAATCCCAAACTCTAGATCTATGCTGGTAGAGTATACTTTGCCAATACAACTCTTGGGTGAGAAACTAGACTAAGAACCACATATCTCCGTAAACCCGCAGGGCAGCATGTGGCAAGTTGTTGGGTAGTAGCGACCCCACGGACCCTATCTCCCGGGAAAATACTTGTTCTTCATCTCTGGCTTTATTTTACTGGCCGGCTTGAGTAGAGATTCGCAAGAGCAAACGTGCTCGGAGGAAGGAAGTATTCCAGTAAGATGCTGGTAGGGATCGTGACCGTACTCAAAATCAAAAGTCATTTTTACAAATTAGGCTGAGAATCAGCACTTTTCGAACGTCAAAATTACAAAAGACTGACCCCCAAAAGCGCCCTCCCTTCACCACTTCCTAGTGCTATCGCTGGGAAGAAGAAGTGGCGCAACAAACTCCCCAGCAGCACAGCTGTCTGTTCAGTTAAAAAATACTTGATACTTGATTGTATACAATACTAGGTGTTAAGTAATTAACATTACAAGGCACAGAACATAAAATTAAATTATTTGCCATATGTCAGCTAGCCACGCCAATATACCAACAAATATAAAAACGGGTTGCACTCCGGGAGTGCCGGCAGAAGTGAAAACTTGAATATTAATGTTGTGCATTTTTGATATTTTGGAATGCGGTTTTCTCTCCCTCCGTCTTACGAATTTTTGATCAGGTCACGTGTCCTGACGCGAGCTCCGTCTTACGAATTTTCGATCAGGTCACGTGTCCTGACGCGAGTTTAACATTTTTTACCCATCACAAAAAAGTGCACAACGCCGCTAAAGAAGTTTTCACTTCAAAAATCTCTTAGAGAAACTCTGGCACCTAGCTGGTACATTGCGCGCACAGCTCGTTTTTGAAGGACAAATATATTTTGTATATCAGCGGCTTTGCCCCACAGCAGAATACCGTAGGACATAACGCTGTGAAAATAACTAAACTAGACTAAACGAGCTGTATCAACGTCAGTGTATTGTCTTACTTTCCTGACGGCGTAGGCAGCCGAACTGAGCCTTCCTGCTAGACTTGACATATGAGGTCCCCACTGAAGTTGGCATCTACTGTTAGTCCTAGAAAAATTGCCGAGCCTACAGTTTCAAGCACCTCTTTACCTAAGACGATGTTGGGTCCTAGATTTTCTAACATTCGGTAGAGCGAACTTTACACATTTCGTTTTCTTGGCATTGAGGACTAGGTTATTTGACGTAAACCAATCTGTAACTATTGAGAGTGCACTGTTTACGTCGTCAAAATCTTGTCTATTCCTGTCTACTTTAAAAATAAGAGAGGTATCATGTGCAAACAGTACAACGTCACAGATGCCCTTCAAATGGAATGGTAAATCATTGATATATACTAAGAACAAGAATGGACTCAGCATTGAGCCTTGCGGAACACCTAACTGAACGTGGCAATAAAAGCCATTTTATCTGTGTAGGTACGTATTTCGTATACAAAATTGGTCAGGCAGGGGCCAGTCTTTCTATAGTCCTAGATAACCAGTTCACTTGAGCCACTCAAACCCATAATCGAATATTTTTGTGTCCATATTCTGAAATAGTCCTACACCAACCGGGAGTTGTACTTGGGTGCGCTTGCAAAGTGCGAACAGGGATAATCGTCGGTTGGTGCTTCATCTCATTGAAAACGTCTAACGTCATACGCCTTCCAAAGGTCCGGGACCCCAGGGTCCCGAGATATGTGAAAGTAATTTTAAAAAAATTATAATGTTCATTTATTTCAGCTTCCGCCCGCGTGGAAGTCGAAAATTATCCCACGGGACCGTATCTACTACCGATACCGGGATAAAATGTATCCTATATTAATAACCCAGGTCATGGTCTATCAGTGCGCCAAATTTACCCTAAAACACATGAATCTTTGTCTTTTGTTTCATGTTAATTCGACATCAACAACTTGTTAAAATATTTCCATAGAAACTTTGA
This sequence comes from Apamea epomidion, assembly GCA_947507525.1. Classification (NCBI taxonomy): domain Eukaryota; kingdom Metazoa; phylum Arthropoda; class Insecta; order Lepidoptera; family Noctuidae; genus Apamea; species Apamea epomidion. Next base: position 11,924,544 of record OX382225.1, read on the forward strand.
CACCCTATAAACCATTCTTGAGGGGTAGTTTAAAAAACTTTTAAGTATAAACTTTATTATTTATTACCCCTACAAAGGGTATATATTTTGCAAATTTATGATTAATTTAGATAGGCATTTGTGCCAAGTTTCAAGTTTTTAGATCAATGAAATGAGATTTCTCATAAACGGTAGGTATCCCCCCTTTTTACTCCCAAAGGTGATAATTTCTGTAAAGTATTTTGTGACCTTTCCATTATTTGTCTTATACGTTATTTATACAAATTTTTAAGCAAATCAAGACACGCAGTAAAATCCTCCCCTGTAAAATTGACTAACCCTTTTCAGCCCGTTAGTGGTAGATTTTAGAAAAACCCTGATACACATTATTCTTTCCTTTCGTTCCTAGGTATAAATACTGAGTTTCGAGTAAATCGGACCGGGCGGTTAAATTTTTTTTCTTAACCATTAACTTTTTCACCCCTATCCTCTGTGCTGTGAGGAGTTTTTTAAACTAAAAGTGACCATCTGTATTAATTACTGAGGCAAATATTGCCAAGTATCAAGTTTATTAACAAAAGGAAAAAGATTTTTCATATTAACTGTATCCCGTCTTTTCATCCCACAGAGGTAGAATTCTAAAAAAAATATTGGGATGTTTCCATAATTTGACTCAAAGATGCCAAGAAGTATACCAATTTTTAAGTTAATCAAGCCACGTAGTAAAATACGCCCCTTAAAAAATTTACTACCCCTTTTTGCCACGTCAGGGGTCGATTTTCGAAAGACCAAAACTTATCATAGTTTATATCCTGTCAAAAGTGTTAATACTGAGTTTCGAGTTAATCGGACCGCGCATTCAAATTCTTCCACACAAACTTCAACACCCCTATATCCCCCTTTGAGGGGTGGTAGTAAGAAAAACTTATAATGATAAACTTTATTACTTAGGGGAATATTCTTGAAAATTTTCAAGATTATTAACCTAATGAAGAAAATTTTTCATATAAACTGTATCCCCGCTTTTCACCCCACAGGGGTGGAATTATAAAAAATCGTTTTGAATGTATTCATAACTTGACTCAAAGATTATTTATACTAATTTTCGAATTAATCAAGCCATGCAGTGAAATTCTCCCCTGTAAAATTGATTACCCCTTTTCAGCCCGTCAGGGGTAATTTTCGAAAAACCCTTATACACATTATTCTTTACATTCGATCCTAGTTATAAATGCTGAGTTTCGAGTTAATCGGCCCGCGCGCTAAAATTCTTCCATACAAACTTTGAAACCCCCCAACCCCTTTTTAGAGGGTAGTTTAAAACATAAAATGGCAAACTTCATAATTTACTTAGAATTAGTATTGGTGCCAAGTTTCAAGTTTATTAACTTAAGGAATAACAATTTCCACACAAATAAAATCCCCCCATTTCACCCTCTTAGGGGTGGAATTTCGAAAAACCCTTTCTTAGTGGATACCTACTCTTTCTGAAGAACACACCCTCCAAATTTCATATCTCTAGGACCAGCGGTTTAGGCTGTGCGTTGATCTATCAGTCAGTCAGTCAGTCAGGATTTTGAATGTTATATTTATAGATAGTTCTAGCCAAGTACTTCTTTTTTTTTTTTTTTTTTTTTGTGGATGGGAAATCATCAAATGACTCCTCCCGCTCTGGGTGGAGCAGAAGGGAGTGTCAGACTCTTACTGACTAAAACCCACCCGTGTTCCTTCCTTAGCCCTTTATGTACCAGGGCAGCGGTAACCCTTTCGGACGATCCCGCTACCCCGGCAGGCTTCGGCCCTGTCGGGCCCCGTCAACTATGCTGACATCTCTTTGAGGCGCACGTGGAACACATACGCGCCGTCCGGCACGGGCCTGGTCCTGATCGGACGGAGAGCTACCCATTGCTCTCCGCCCGCAGGCCCGCGCCTACGGTGGCCGGGAGTCGTCACGCGGCTCCCGACGCCCGGAGCGTCTCCCTCGGCGGCTGAGGCGTGAGGATCTCTCCCTCGCCCATCCCGCCACCTCCTTCGCTAGCATGACTGCTTCGCAGAAGGAGGTGACCGCCTCCCACTCCCTCTCGCCCCGGACCATGGCTTGCACCAGGGCCTGCCTTTCCTCCTGGCTTCGGCGGGTGGAGCGCAGGACTTGCTCCCCGCCCGGTGGTCGGCCGGCTTGCCAGCAGCCGCACATGCGACGCAGTGCGGCGCGGCGTTGCACGAGCCGGCCGTATGTCCGGGCTTGCCGCAGCGGAAGCACAGAGTGCTGCGGTCCTCTAAGGTGCACTGGACGCCCACGTGGTGCCCCACGAGGCATCGATAGCACCTTAGAGGTCTGGGCTCCAGCAGCTTGACCTGCGCTGACACCCAGCCTACCAGGAGCCTTCCGCCCTCCACTATCTTCCTCGCCGCCGTCACGGGACAGCTTACCGTTATGGTTCGCATACCCGTGAAGTCAGGACGTAGGGTGCCCGCCTTCACCTGGTCGGCCAGACACCCGCCCGTCCTGACGACGGCGGCTACCACCTCTGCCTCCGTCACCGAGTCATCCAGGCCCACAATGCGCATATCCGCGCACTTGACGGGCCTGGAGACTCGAGCCTCGTCCGCATTGAGGGACGCCCTTAGCTTTTCAGCCAGGGCGTCAGCGGTGGGGCCACTCGTCGCACCGGGGATCTCCAGCATGCGGGCACCAGTGGCGGTCACCCTATGCCGGAGGCCTCCGGTGATCCCCAACTCCTGGAGATCCACCGTCGCTCTCGCCTTGGTGAGCACGTCGCAGTAGGTCACCCCCCTCTTGACCGCGTCCGGCTGTAGCGTAATGACTACAGCCGCGGTCTTAGGGGAGCGAAGCCTAGCCGCAACGGCTCGCTCCTTGCGGCGCCTCCTCTGCGCCTTTTTCCTGGCCGCCTTGGCCGCCTTCTTTTTCTCCCCGACCACCTGCCACTCGGCGTTGGTCGTGGGAGATTTGATTGGGGGAGGCGTAGGCTCTGGGGCCTTCCCCTCCCCAGCCGTTCTGCCCTTTTTTTGGGCCGGCGCCGCAGGTTTGGCGGCAGGTGCCGATTTTGACGGCGCCGAGGCTCCACCAGCCGACGTCGGTTTCGCCGGCGCCGGGGCTCCTCTAGCCGACGCCGGTTTGGCCGGCGCTTGGGCCCGGCCAGACGGCCCGGGTTTAGGGGCGGCAGCGGCCGCGTACGAGGCCACCTTAGGCCCTGGGGCCGTCCTACCCGCCAAGGGGGGGCGCAGAACAATACCCTCCAGGACGGCGAACCGCGCCTGGAAGGTCGCCAGCTCCTGCCGAACCAGGTTTAGTACCTGGTTCTCCACCGGCTCGGGCTGGCTTGGTGGTGTTGTTGTCTGCGCTGTGCCGGCCGCTCGCAGCCCGGCCAGGTCCGCTCGGAGCTCCTCGTTCTCCTTTCGGAGGAGCTCCATGGCAGCCGTCAAGCGGGCTACCTCCGCCCGCATTTCGGACGTTACGTCTGGCGGGGGCCCAAAGTGGATGGCCTCCGCTGCCGCCATGATGAAGGCCTTGGCCGAGACTATGGCCCTGTTTTTAGAAGTCTGTAACTTCTTCAGGGCCACGTCCCGGATCGCGGCCTCCACGACCGCCGCAAACCTCTCTATGCGGTCCGCTTCAGGGCCGCCTACCTCAGCCGCCTCGTCGCTTGAGGTCTCTGATGCGACCGAGCGACCAGAACCCCGCCCCTTTGCGGGCTCCTCCGCTTTTTCAGCGGCCTCCCGAGCGGTGAGCCCCCTCCCTATGCCTCGCTCTCGGGCACCTCCCCGCCTGCTGGTGGGGATTTTTCTGGACGAAGCCAGCTCCCCGTCAGAGGACGACCCCTGGCCGTCCACTGACCTTGGCCGCTTGCTATGGGCCTTTCTTTTAGCAGCGGCCGTCTTCTGGTCACGGCGAGGGCTCACTGAGCCTCCCGTGCTCGCTCCTCCAGATGCAGCATCGGACTCCGACACCGCATCACTCCTCCCTTCGTCTTTTGTTGTTTTTAGTTTTAAGTATTTTTCCATAATTGTTCCCACGAGTATAAAACTTTAGGTACCTGCTCAAAAATCCGTGGTTCGCACTAGTGACTAAATCAAGCTACCCATTAGCCAAGCTTAGGTACTACCTCCCTCACGGTGCGCCGCCGCTTGGAGGTTTGGGGAATTTTTTATAGAGGTTAATCTTCCTCGCGGTCCGGGCGGTTAAGCCAAGACCCTCGACCCCCGTCAAAAGTCAGAGACATGACCTTGACAATCTTCGGGGCTACGATATTAACGGTGGCAGGAGGGGGGGGTTATCCCCTCCTGCCTGCCCGGCGGCAGGGTAAGTGCACACCAGGCCCGCTCTTACTCCACACAGTTGCCGCTCTGCTCCTCATAGCGGCTTGTGTGGAGCGTTCCTCTTGGCAGAACATTAGCATGCGGGCAGCGAGATCTCATTGGGAAAAAATCCCAATGAGAAATAGCTGCCCGCACCCCAGGATGCACCGGCCCGAAAACTGGTCTTCCCCCCGGACGTATCCAGAAGGGAACTCCAGTCCCCAGGCACACGTGGAGGTTTTCTGCCCTGGCACCCCAGCCAAGTACTACTTAGCTTATATTTCTTTAATAGATTTTCAACAGTACTACTTAAATCCTACTTTTTGTTCGGTTTCAAGAAGCGATTTCACGCGAATGAAAATGTGTCTAAAAGCACGAGCGACGGCCAACAACTGTTCTACTATTTGGATTTTGTCCATATTTATCTTGATAAAAAGCTTATTCCAAAATTTCCTTATGAAGATTTTAGATAAATTAGAGTAGTTAAAAAAAAAGATAATTTATCCAGGTAAGGCGACAGCACCACGGCGAGGAACAGCGATGGCGCCAGGAGTGCAGCACTATGTCCTAGTCACGATCTTATTCGTCGGTATTATATCACCCTGCTTCAGTGCGCAGCCAGTAAGTACCTACCCTCATTGACCGTTTATATTGGTCGACGAAAATAAATAATTTGATAAAATATATTGTCACTTTATCATATTTTATTAAGTTAGGTACAGACGCCAGCAGGTCCAGCTACCCGAAACTGTCAAATTTTCCCAATCAACCTTGAACCTTAATGCATTCGCGATATAGTTGAAGATCTATTAAAGAAATTTGACAGATTGTAGTAGCTTGATGTGCTGGCGTCTGTACCTACAGTTTCACAAAAATTTCAGGCATAAAAAGGCATGAAGGTTCTTCGCTGAGATTTTTTTAAATCGCATATTTCTGACGGTATTTTTTTGATAACTGTCACGACTTGGCCTATCACCCCTTTCTCGCTTGACGTTGATTTCTGGGACACCCTGTACCTATATATCTAAGCTACATTGTGTAGGGTAGAGCTACTTTCCCGTACAAGTGCGGGAATGCACTGCATTGTGCACCTTAACGCGGTGCAATAAGAGCCGCTTTCGAGCAAGTGTGTTGAAAATATTATTTAACATTATTTAACTAAGGGCTGATTTTTCCAACGCCAGAAAATTTTATCGGAGGAATAATTTTGAATTTTTGACAGTTCTTCCTTACAAAAACTGTCAGATGTCAATTTTATTCCGCGAATAAAAATTATCTGTTGATTGAAAAATCAGCCCTAAGTAAATATTTTATTGTTTTTAAAGTGATTCAGAACAATACATCCGTTATGTGATTTTTTTCAGTCAACAGCAGATGATGTAATAGAAAAAGATCGAACTGCTAGGGCAGCGGCGATTAGAACTGGTAGACATATAGCTGCAGGTCCAAAATGGGGTTTTTTTGGAACAATTTTTCACGTCATATTAGAGGTAAGTACGTAATGTATAATACGGAGGTACTGTGATTAAAATATGTGATATAAAGACACGCGAGTAATTATTCCGTGCATCGGTGTACGCTAGCTACCGTTGATCAGTGAATGGTGACTGTATAAAGTTCAAAGGTAAAGGAAACTGTGAAGGTCATCGCAGTCTCGGTTCTTATTCCTTTGAAAAGACAGAATATATTTTAAGAATTTAATGAATATTATGAAAACGCTTAACTTAAAACATTTGTTTCTAAGAATTATAGTACTTTTACTTCGGTAGCTGTACCACTCTTAAGATTAAAGTTTTTATTTTCTCTTATCTTATTTCAGTAATAAGGTCATTATTATATAAGATTTTTTATGACCTTTATGAATCATGCTTCTTTTTCGCAGCAAATCAACGACACAAAAAGTGCATACAGTCAAATATCTGAACTGGTAAACAATCAATTTGCCGATGACAATGTAAGTAACAGTTTCGCTCTTTATATCACCTACCACCTACCACCTGTCATGGTAAAACAGCCTGATTAGCTAACATGAATGTTTGTGCTCGGAAATAATGACAAAGAATAAAATAGGGAGAAAGTCTACCACTTGTGGGACCCCAATTACCAGACGGACAATTCCCGAATTTTTTAAAACGTTCGCATTCTAATTTCAGTCTCGACGATGGCAAAAATACCTTTAATTTTCCATAATGTTTCACATTATCGGTGAGATGAGTTTGCGACTAGATTTTAAACGATTTTAATTTCGGGATTGGGCTATCGTCGAATTCCAGAGAACTTCTGGCCATACCTACCACTTGCTTGTACAAAGATAATAATGATGAAAAACAACGGCAAGAAATCGAGAATGACAGAATATAATATTCTCTCAAGCATTCGACAAGTCCACCTTTTTGCTACTACTATATGCCTATCTAGCTAGACCAGCGATGGTAAAATGTGACAATATTGTTTCTAGAAAGGCCTGAAAGTAGCTGTCTTAACCCCGTTTGTAGGTATATTTAGGAAAAAGAAAATAGGTACGTATTTACATCTAGTTCACATTGAGAAAGACTCGTAAAAAACGTGTATTTTTTAACGTGTTTTGTTATTATAATTAGATGAAATACATGGTAGGTATATACACACATCAAAAGTGTCTAGGGATCAAGCACGTTTTAGAGTATCGCCGCAATTAAGGATTATTATTTTAACTTTTTTGGATCGTTATTGATTTCACTATTTGAATAAAGAATTTCCTTTAAATTTTGATTAAAATTTTGGTTAACTATGGAAGGATCAAAACAAGTGTTATCGTTAACTGCTTCCTAATTAGAAACTACGATTTCATAAAATGAACTATTTGTTAATAAATCAGGTTCGGCTCTTTATTTAACTTAATTACTTACAGTTAATGGTTTTAAATTAGTCATCGAATCATTGACTCAAACATAATCACCTACATACTTACATCATTTGAAATAGATTATTAAACAGAGTTAGTCAATGACAAAATGAGTCAACATTTCTGCAAGTACCGATTGGGTCAGGTACCTACCTAGACGGAAGGTTGAAGGTCACTTGCTCGGCACGGACGGGATGGATCACAAAAGCCGGAATCCTCAGGTAAGAACCATTGTCAGGGTCCGGCTTCTGTCTGGCTGCTCGTCATGGACATGTGCCAGACGAGGCCCAGAACTAGTAATAAAGGTTTATTACATTGAGATATTTATCAGAAGTGTCGGCAACACAGGGAAAGTAGAAAATAATAGCAGAGACCTTTGTCCAGCACTAGGACAACAAGCTGATCAGAAAAAGGTATAGTCATATGGGTAAGCTTAATCCGGTATCAATCGATTAGTTGAAGTGCCCGGTAAGACAGCGACATTTACAGACATTATAGTTCACCTTTAGGTACTCAAAATTGACTATTTCTTGAAGGAAAAGTGCATATATAGGAGCCGAGCTATAGGTCCAATTTTCGTTGGTGACAGTCTCGTGGTTCACGCGGGCGACTGGGGACGTACAGCAGGGATGGTAAGAAGCGTGCGAAATAATTTCAAAATAAGCTGTCTTTCTGGACCTTTTAACGGATGCAAAAAGATGCTAAAGGAAACCGAGAGTCACTTGTCACACCCCGTCATTGTGGTTTTTTTTCTCATACCTGGGAACCGACTGGTTACGGAGAATATTGTAGTCAAAGTTTTTTCTACGAAAAAAACTTTTACATGACATGTATAACAATAACTTAACTTTAACCCCCCCCCCCCCCCTTAACCCTACGCCGTTTGCGTGCGTCAGCGTAGCATTTTGCGCGCTGAGTGTAAACAGTGATTTTCACACAATAAATAAAAGTCCCCAGCAATAATTTAGGCCATTAATATAGTATCATTTAATGAACTTTTCACACAGTATTTCTTATGCCTGGATAAAGTTAATCCCGGAGATACTTCGGACGATCTTCGTAGGTTTGCCTTTAATTTAACTTATTTCCCTGGGTTTTCCGTGAAACACAGTTTTTTTTGGTATTTATACTAGCGACCCGTCCCAGTTTCGCACGGTTTGTACGGCTTGACAAAACATGGTGATTTCTTTATTATGTGTAAGTTTCATATTAATGTTTAATAGGTACACATAAAACACACACGCACACAATATCTCTATCTTTCCACTTCGTCATAATTCCCTTATGTATTTATATTATTTTAAATTATAATAAGTACTTAGTTAATATTTTATTGATATGTATTTTAGTAGTAAGTATGTATGTATATTCTCATATTTTTTTGTTTTATTCACTTCTGTTAATTGTTTATTTTAATTTTATGTAAATATTTTTTATTTATTTTTTATTCTGTAAGCGCGCTCGCACATGGCATACTTTTTGTAGGTCCTACAATATTGGTCAGATTATTTCGCCAAGTTTTATCACCGCTTTTGTGACCGACTCAACGCACAAGAGCTGGAAATCAAATACGTCGTTCTTTTCTTAAAGCGGCGGACCGTCAATCGGTGAGTGGTCTGCGTTAGGGTGCTTACATAAAGCAGCGAGTTTTCCGGTACAGATCACTGCAGGTTGGTCTAGAAAAAGAAACAGTCACGATGTTTTACCTGGTTGTTTATGTGTGAGCGCGTTTAAGCTAATACGGGGATATTTTACCCGCACCGATAGGTAACGGCTTTTCTTTACCGGGAACCCGCGTCTTTATGTAAGCACCCTTAGCGCATTTTCCGAACGTTCCATTTTCCATCGGCAATAGGGTCGGTCATGATGTACAATACCGATTTCTAGTATCTATGTATGTCCTACGTTTTGTAGGACTTACATATACAAGAACAACAGGTAACAGTAAAGATCAAATTTATAAACACATACGCGTTTATAGTTTTGATCTCTACTGTTACATTTAGCTCTTACATAAAATCCGTTTGTGTCACCGATTGTATGCTGTCTGCGAACGCTCTTGCTCTTAATGATGGTGAAAACCGCATAAAAATCCGTTGCGCAGTTTGGAAGGTGACAGACGGATACAAAAAGCGACTTTAATTTATAATATGTTTAGATATAGATTTATACTTGATACACGGGCGAGTCATGGGCATATGTCGTAAAGGTGCACCCACGCAGCAGTTATATAACGTCATAAAACATTGTGTAGCATGATAACAGTTTATAAGTGTGCAACATTTTGCTACAACATCACTGGTATAACTCGTTGTATAACATCGTATAACATTCTGTAACCATCAGTTTGGGTCTGCCTTTCGAGGAAGCTGGTAGTGACTCTAAATGGAGGAAGTGCTTATTGGTTCGGCTTTTATTTTTTGTTTGAAAAAAATACAAAAGAAAAGGCGCTCTTACTGGATGCGTCGTACTCTGAAAGCGAGAGAACAGAGAACATTTTGTTACATGAAGTTGTATAACATCACTTACAATTTATAACTTTTGTTACAATTTGTTAAAAAAAGTTAGACAACAAATGTTATGCAACATTCTCTAACGTTATATAACTGCTGTGTGGGAGCACCTTTAACTATAAGTAGATATTTTTTTTATATGCAAATAAATGTAATACTTTAAATATTTCATTAAGTAATCTGTAAACTCATCTTTGACAACGCAATAGGTACCTTATGATGCGGTAAGGTGCGCGTGATTTGTTTTTATTTTTTACCCACGTCCCCCTTCACCCGTTAGGACCAATGGTCATGGACCATAGTTTTATGTTTAGACTCTAAACATTGATCTATGGTCCATGCAGTATGTATGTACCTAGGTATAGTATTAGCGTACATATTTGGTGAACTTGATATGGCATTTAAGTACTAAATGTTGTTAATGATTTTAAATATAATACAGGCCGTGACGACGCCTCCAGATCCGTCAAACAATGGTACCACCGAGACACCGAAAATTACAAGAGCTGAGTTCCTTAAAATACTCGACCGTAATCTTAAAGGATTGAGTCGACTTCGCAATTTGGAGTGGCGGGAAGCGAAGAAGGTAACGGTTTTTATTAGTTCATTAATCGTTGTGATGGTGGCTTGGGGATTAAATGATCCGCTTCAATCGCGACGACAAAGTTACAACATGGAAACTACGTAGGTATGTGACGTGGTAAACCTTGACAATTTTATACTTTCTAAGTATTATGGAATTGAATGGACATGTAGCAAACGATGAAGAAAAGCGTTCACTGAAATCTCCGACATGTAGGAGTTCTCGCTTTTTTTGTATGAAAAGAGGGCCATTGGATAATGAAGGGAAACAAACAACAAAACGTTAACAGAACAGTTAATAATAATTATTTTTTATCACGTCGATCGCTAATTCAATCAATTTGTACAAAAAATAATAAGCTCGTGCTCGATATCTAATAATTAATAAGTAATGCAAAGCGATGGTGAAACTAATTTATTACATTTATTATCATTTTATTTTTAGGATTCAGCAGCAAACATGAGAATGTACAAGAACGAAATATTTCGAGGAAAGAAAGCGAGAAGCACAAGATAGCCATAGCAAATAAACGGGAATATTAAGAAATTACTTTTTGTAAAGATGTCTCTGTTTATTAAGACTTTATAATTTAAGTACTTAGGTACTACTAGAACTTTAAATTATGGCGTCGGTAGTGGGTGTGGACTTGGAATTAATTAAATGTGCTGTCAAGTTCATATAATTCTATCACGTAACTACGTACCTACATAGTTAACTATTATTATGTGGAGTACACTAGCTGATTTCTGCAAATAGAATGAAATTTTTGGTTCGCTTAGTGACTGAGGCACAAAAACAGTGCTTACAAAATAATTTCAATGAATTTGCTATTTGTAAGATTCAACTACTTGTTAGTATTTTTGTGTCATGAAGCTCACTCCAAATTATGTCTACAATGTAATCAGATTTTTCTACTCTGTTGTTATTAGTGACTTCAAACCAATAGATTAGCAACAGAGCAGTCAATTTGTAAATAAGAAGCCGTACATAAATAAGTAGGTTAAGTATATTATGTATGATTGATACAGATGTTTTTTTAAGTTATTGATTATATTCGACAGCAATGATTAAAACTATTTTGGAAAAACTAGTTGTCTATAATAGTTTCCTCTACTTCAACTTGTCTAACCTTCTTTTTCGGGTATATATGTAATATTGCACGACAATACGGATACAGTTCAAATTTCGTCTTATGTATATCACTTTTAAGTCTCTTTTTGACAGGTTCCTCGTTTAGCATCATTTGTAACGCCTTTTCGTGGCTAAGGTTTAGGAGATCGCTCGCCTTTATTTTAAGTTCACATCTGTCTGCCCCGTCAACCTGAAACAATCGAGATTATTTACCATATTGTTGTATATTAAAGATTGCTCGTCAGTTATGCATGAAAGTTTGGGAATCTTTAAGAGCACACAGTCTGAACGTATGAGTACATTACCTGTGCCGCCTGTTCGTAAATATGATAAACCGAACTTTACAAAAGTAAGACAGACAGAGACGATGTCGCGCTATAAATAGTAGAACTCAAAAAAAATAGATATAGCTAAAGATGTTTCATTTTATGACTGGATACTGTAGGAAGTTAGTTACATTCCGAAAACCTTTATCAGTTTTCCAAGTGTTTCCTTTATTAATTCAAGGCACATAGTACCTTTTGAAGCTACGGTATGTAGCACACTATTAAATAGAAAACTACAACCTAAGTTTTTGTTTAAAACCCTAATCTTTTAAGTGGTTGTTGTACTCATAATTATTATGTACAACTATTACTATGGGTCTAACCCAGAAATCCCACACACATAAGCGTGTGGAGTACTGTTGGATGCCATAATTTAAAAGATTATAATGTTTTTAAGTGCCTGCTATTATTAAGGTCAATAGTGTTTGTGATATTTTCAGTTACAGAGTTTTTTCGAGATATACTAAAATAACATTATTTTTGTGGCTATTATAACGAATCTGGACTACGGAACCCTTAACTCACACTAATTGTCCGGTTTCTTTTTCATATATTCGCCAGAGGCGATTACATAATAAAAGTTGTTGATTTTCATGTAGGTGTGTACCTACATGAAAATCAACAACTTTTATTATGTATTATGCAGTATGCAGGTAAAACTGAAAAGGTGAAAGTGTGCTACGCCACATCAAGCTATACCTTTTCAGTTTTACCTGACCTCGTATTATATAGGCTTTTCGTACAATGAAAAGTCCAGCTTTACTGCAAATGTATAAATTAAGTTGCTCGTTAAACTTAACCTCCTGTATAATACTAAGTCGGTAAAGCACATCGTATCGTGCATTGAGCAAACAAAAATAGATCTTAAGGTGACGAAGGTTTTTTTACTATGACTGTACATTGACGACGGTAGTTACTGGGTATCCGTTCATTAATCTTGAATAAATACTTACTTTACATAAAAATGATAATTCATATTGTTCATCTACTTTTGGCCATGTCTGTTCGAGGACACTTTTCTCCCAATGGACCAAATTAGATGAGTCACACATTCTATGTGGTGCAGACTGGATACCGGCCCAAAGCTCAGAACAAAAGTGTGGGGTCACTGGTGCCAGCATTATTATTAAAACTGCTAAGGCTTTCTCAAATTCCCTACTTTTGGCTATTACTTCTGGTGGTATCTTATTCTGAAATTAAAAAGAGTCATTTGAAATTAATATCAATGTTTTAAGCCAAACTTATAATAAATAATAATAATTATTAGGTATAGAATAAGCTTTTTCTTTGTAAATTGCCGCAATTTTAATGTAAATAAAACTTTGAAACAAAAACACAAGTATCATTTTTGTCTGTATTGTTAAAAACAAACTTATTATTACCCTCAACACACTGGTTAAACTCTGCAGTCTTGAAATGCCAACACTTAGTTTTTGAGTGTATTGAAAATGGTATGTTGTGGTAGCAATTAAATAGTTTCTTGAGTTCCATATTTTATATTCATACTTATTAAATTCTTCAGGAGTCAAAGTATTTTTGGCGGGAATATTGTTTCGGTGTTGCAAAAACTCTCTCATGGTCATCCACAACCGGTGTTGCCAATTTAACACGCCAGGTAATGCTTTAACAAAAGAGACAATACTTAGAGGCTAGTTAAATTGTACGTCTTGGAAAATTTGGTATGTTACAGGTAAGTTTCAATGTGGAATATCAAGACCCACCGAAGGATCAAGGTCACCTATCTTATGAGAATTATTCTTAGTGTGTAAAAACCAACACTCATCTGTAACTTAACAGCAGCAACCGCAGCTTTACTCAGCAGATCATGCGGCTAAACAGTTCGCACAATTTACACAATAATGTAACTCTGTAGACTAAATAGCAGGACGAGGGTCGGGGACACTCCGGGCCATATTAAACCACAGAACAGACGCCCACGGACCTTCAACTTTGAACTTTATTTTAATTAATTTTTTTTTGTTTTGTAGGTAATACGGTGCAAAGTAGCTTGTGAAATGTGCTTACTCGCCCGTAAAGTCGCGCACCGTGGAATTTTTAGGTACCAAACTCATTTAAATCTTACTTGCATCAGACCAGCGCCTGGGTGTCGCCGGCGGGACATCAGCGAGGATTAGCAGCCTAGTAGTGTCACATCCATATGTTGCAAGCAACCTTTCAGGATTTTCACCGTTGTATTTAGACTTGCTCATTTTTTCCCACTGGGTCAACACAGTCTCTCCTGTGGCCTTGTCTCTATACTCTTTTCCGTCTTTTTCTACTTGTTCTGATGGTATATACTTTCCAGAACCCTTTAATTTATATGATTGCCCCATAACCATTCCTTGTACTACCAGTTTCTTAAATGGTTCTTTAGTTGGTGTCCAACCAAGTGAATGTAAGAAATAGCTCATAAATCTAGCATAATATAAATGCAATACGGCATGTTCCTTGCCCCCAACATATATGTCAACTGGCATGTGATCAAGAATATTTTCTTTTGAAAAAGGCCTTTCTTGATTGGTCGGGTCCAAAAATCGATAGTAATACCATGAAGAATCAACAAATGTGTCCATTGTATCAGTCTCTCTTTTAGCATTGGATTGACATTTAGGACATTTACACTTAATCCAGTCCTCTATTTTCTCTAATGTTTGTATACCTGAATCTAAAGATGGAATTTGAGGCAGCTCAACAGGAAGTTCTCCATAAGGAACAGGAACTGCACCACAATTGTCGCAATGGATTATTGGTATAGGTGTTCCCCAGTACCTCTGCCTGGATATAAGCCAGTCCTTGAGTTTAGAGCTGACAAAATGTCCTCCCATATCTTTGCTAAGCGCCATATCAATTGCCTTACGATTATCGCTTTCAATATCGATTTCATATTGATCACTGCTAATGGGTATATTTAATGATAACGCGATTTTTTTGTCATCCTTATTAATATGAGGGCATGCAATAAACACATCTCTACCCATAGGGTAATTAATGTTATCAGTTATATATACAGGTAATTCCCGATCTGATATTGGATTATAACTTGTAAGAACAACGTCTTCATGGCCTTTCAATTCCTGAACCAATGGATGACTAGAATTCATAGTTAAAAAATTTCCATGAATAAATTTATAGGGTTCGGAGGTCCAAACATCAAAAGTTTTGATTTCAGTTTTGACTTTCATTTTAAAAGTTACAACAACCCCATCACACTCGCCAATCCAATGTTTTTGTAAATTAATAATATCTTTCCAATTTTCCAAACCTCCATTGTCAAGTCCATCATACAATTCTTTGGCAAACTTCGTAGTTTTTATAAACCACTGAGTAAGATATTTCTTTTCTACTTTAGCACCAGATCTCCATGAACACCCAAAGTCATCAACTTGTTCGTCGGCCAGAACAGTCTTATCTACTGGATCCCAGTTCACTTGTGCCTGGAAAGTAGAGCAGAGGGAAGCTTACCTAAACATTTTTTGTCAGCCTAGGGTAATTTAGGGAGTTACATATGGCAGATCTGAGAGTTCTGCCTCAAATCTGTGTGACACAGCCTAAGAATTTCCGATTGAATGGCCAACTGAACTTTGCAATTGAAAAAAAATATTCTTCCATACCTTCACGGTCAATGCTTCAACTGCAAATTTCAGTTTGAAATCGAAAAAAATATATTTGTCGGAGTTATTCGTTTATTCGGAACGCCAGCGCCATCTCGTGGCGCTAGACAGAGTCTAGCCTGAGTTCGTGGTGGGGTACGAGAGCTACAGCTACAAGAATGGTGTGAGCAGAACTCTCGGGACCATCGAGATATTGGACATCATACGGACAACATGTGTTAGAAACTGTCTCGCGTTCCGTATCGTTGAGTTATGTGAGTGTGTGATTCGCTTGTGTGACTAACTTGTTCGTAAATTATAATCTGATTTGAACTGTAAACCGTTTTCTATTGTGTTATAACCAACACTACCCATAGTACGCCTACAGTAATTAAATTATGCCTGATATTAACGAGAGACAGACATACCATCTCCGATATAATTATATTGGATTTTTTCTTTACTTGTACTATGAGACTTTGCTTCCTGTCAAATTTCATGCTAGGTCAACGGGAAGTAAACTAAAGGTTTTGAAGTGTGATAATTCCATCAAAATATGTGACATAATTCACCCTATTAGTTGATTACTTTTAGTGTTGACTTAGAAGCTTGAATTTTTCACCCGTCCAAGGGACTGCAGAGCTTAGTACTTAATATTAATTTCAACTTGATACTTCTACCTATTCCTAAGTAAAAGGTTTGTGATATACAAACAACATAAGAATTCCGTTTTTTCCCTTTGTATGGTATAGTTTTTTTAGCCAGTGCACTTGAATTTTAGTTAGCTGCTTTAGTAGTTAATAGGGTAGTTGCCTGCGTAAAAAAATAATAATTATATTAAGTAATAATAATAATTGATAATCTAACTGACGGACTAATTCGTTTTTTTTAGGAAAATAACCTATTCTGGGTAAAAATATTCATGACTTGATCTCTTACCTTACTTTGATAAGCTAAACCTTTTTCAAATAACTTTAAGAATATATATTGAGTCCATTTGTAATAGTTAGGGTCACATGTAGAGATTTCTCTATTCCAATCGAAATTGTACCCCAATTGTTGCAGCTGAATTTTCATTGAATTTATGTTTGATTTTGTCCAATTTTGAGGTGGGATATTCCGTTCTATAGCTGCATTTTCTGCTGGTAGACCAAAGGCGTCCCATCCTATTGGGTGAATAGAATTCCTTCCGTTCAGCTGTTCAAATCTTGCTATAGTATCTGATATAGAGTATACACGTACATGTCCCATATGTAAGTTCCCTGATGGGT
This sequence comes from Apamea epomidion, assembly GCA_947507525.1. Taxonomy (NCBI): domain Eukaryota; kingdom Metazoa; phylum Arthropoda; class Insecta; order Lepidoptera; family Noctuidae; genus Apamea; species Apamea epomidion. The sequence goes on from OX382225.1 coordinate 11,941,138, forward strand.
ATGGAAACATTGGCAGCACATAATATGGCTTTCTGTCACAACTGCTTACTGATCTGTTCACAACATCATTTGACCAATGTTTTTCTATATTTAGTTTGATTTCTGTGCTTATATCTTCTTCCTGTGTACAATTATTGAGCATATTGAGCATAACATTACATTCAGAATGACCTCACATAACAGTAGAGTTATTATTTCAATATTTTAATATAAACATAAAATAGAAGCAATATTATGTTGATCATACTGGATCTATTGCTGGACATGCATTCACTAGGCAGATACAATGTTGATCACATATTTATGTTGTTACTAGAAAACAGTAGGATGTTGCTAGTCTTTAAAGACTCCAAGAAAAGTGGAGGCAGTAGGTGGAGATAATAATTACTGGCATTCACAATGCGCTTATTCTCTAAGCTACATATTTTTTTTAATATCCCACTGCTGGGCAAAGGCCTCCCTACTCTCTTTCTAAGCTACATATAGGCTGGCTTAAATTTGGTAATCCTTCTTAAATATGATTAGACAGAAAGGTAAAATGTGCTAAGTTTTAATGTATTAAATAACTCTTACCCATAACCTTAAACTACTTTTCTTTCTAAAAACATGACATATGTAATTACGAAATAGGCTTGTTCTCGGATAATTGTAAGTATGAAGTATTTTCAATTGAAGAACTGACATAGTTTTTATCGAAATACAATCGTGGTCAATAAATTAAAAACCTTCACGAGAATGAGCAGTTTCTTCTTTTTTTAAATGAAAATTGTTATTTATTTTCTTTTTAGGGAGCCGATGAGATAAAATATTATTTGCGCTCAGTTTCTTAATTCGCTTCATCCATTCGGTAGTGCAGAATTATATAAATTCGGCGACACAGCATTAATTATTCAAATAATACAAACAGTATTTGACCGACTTGACTTGACAATTCAAATGACAATGACAGCAAGCAGTGTTGTCACCTTACTTACTTTTTGAAGAGGGGCTACTTACGAATCTGAAGCGGGCTAGAATTACTTATGATAATAATTTTGAGTTGAGTACTAGGTCAAAATAAGAAAAATATTGATTTAGAATTCTCTTCATTCATTTCAATAGGGTTATATTTTATTTTCCTAGTGCGATGCCGTTGGTTTTTTTTTTTTATCTATTCGATATTCACTCCAAATATTACTCGTCATACAGAGAAATAATAAAAAAAAAGTGTTGTATGGGTACCTACTCAATTACAAAACAATGTTGAAAAAGCTCGTTTATCAGTTACATAAGCAAGATGGTTTATTTTGACGTTTTAGTCGTTCTGCTGCTGTCAATTAGCACGTCATGGTATGAAATTGTATACAAAAAAGAAGGTGATCAGTTTTTGTAAACGTCAACGTAGCAGGCCTGCTAATAAGACGTCATAGTACAAAAAAGCAGTGCAGTTCAATTTCTGCCCTGCTCTATGGGCTGGTGGTAAACCCCCAGCAAGTGGCAGTTTATATCCCCAAAATCACTACCTAAGACATTTCACTTTAAAAAAAGTTGGCAACACTAGAAATCGTTACGTTAGTCTGCTCCATAAATAATACACTCTATTATTTATACTCTCTGCTCGCTCAATATTCTATCTAGAAAAAAAAATATTTACATTATATATTATTTCTAGTTATCTAGTATCATAGAGTAAAGTAATATTGTCTAGTACGGTATTCTGTGTGTGACAGTGTGATGTGATCTGCATTCTGAGCATAGAGTGAAGTAAATTCTATGATTCTGCGTGTTCTGTCGTAGTCTGTCTGTCGTAATATCTGCAGTAATATATTTTAAAGGAAAGTAATAAATTGTTGTTATAGTTATATATTTTACAACAATGGCACGGCCAGGAAAAGATGACGCTTCAGAAGATGCAAAGAAAATAGTAGACGATGCCAAGAATTTTATTGAAAAAGCGATATCAGATATTGGGAAAACATCAGCAACAAAGCAGTTAATTTTAGGAACTACGTCAGGATGGTAAGTGCATTCGTCTCGAGATCTATTTCGTTTCGTTTAATTGAACGTTTATAGATTGTTTAAAGATACCTTCTAAGAACGATGTTTCTTTTGTTTGCTCACTTTACTGTTTGTTTGATAGAAGGAAACTCACTTTTATTTCTCGGCTAGACTTGATACTAAGGCCTTTGCTATGATTCATAATGTATGATCTAATCCATATCTCGATTTTTCTATTTGATTGTTGACTTCATAGTTAATTATAATAATTTCAGGATAACTGGTTTTATTTCTATGAAGATTGGAAAAGTTGCTGCAGTTGGATTGGGTGGCAGTGTTATACTGTTACATATTGCCAGCCAGAAAGGATACATTGATATAAATTGGGATAAAATCAACAAGAAAGTCGATAAAATCAGTGACAAAATCGAGAAGGAAGCAACTGGAAAATCACCTGATTGGTTTGAGAAAGTAAGTTAACTTTGTTTATCTTCACACTTGTCTTTTTTATGTTAGGTTCTTAAACTAAGCATTTTTCCTTAATTGTTCAAATATTCTCACTAATTGCATGCAATGGTACACATTAGTTTACTCATTAAACATTCTTAACCTATTTTGGTATGGGGATATTATATTTGGTATGCTTATTGGGGCACACCAATATATTAAAGGCTTGAGTTTATCTATAGTATTGTCTCAGATAACAAACATGTTATCAAAAGGTGAGAATCTCTTAGAGAGGACCTGTTCTGAATTGCAAAAATTTGGTAAATAAAAAAAATAGGTGTGTTTCTGTCAAAACAAGCATGCAATACATAACACTCTTAACAAACAATCGTAAAAAGCGCATTTTCTCCTTGTAAGTGGGTGCATTATGAAAGTTGGCAATGACAGAAAATAACTGTCAAATAATTCATTGTTTTGATTAATTATCAAGATTACTAAATGGAATTATGAAATTACACATTGTAGTGCTCTAAGACAGTGGGGCCGCCGTTTCTTTAAAATTATAGGAGGCTCCAAATGGTATCAAACACTTCAAAGCTTCAGTGGTTGATTGTAGGAATTCTATTTCTCTGTTTAACCAAAAGGTACCCAATGTGACAGACTTGAATTCCAAGTTAGAAGCAGCGGAGGGAAGGGGGTCGCAAAATATTTTCCGTACTAAAGGGGCCACGCCATAAAAAAGGTTGAAAAACACTACTCTAAAATATTGATTATGAATTGCAATATTATAATAAACATCCTTCTAAGGAGCATTTAGTCTTAGGTGTAAACCTAAAAAGGACAACACTTAATTCAGGATTATTATTGCAATTATTAACAATCAATATTCTAGTGCACTACAGAGCAATATTTTATAACTTATTTTGTATTATTGACATCAACACAGTGAAATATTTGACAGCTACTTGCAAGATTGCCAACTTTCAGAATGCACTCTCTTAATTTAACGTCATATGTAAGTGCTGGCCCTAAGGACAAACTACATACTTAGGTCTCTATTATTAATAAATCTAGGTAGTGTTATTTCTTTCTTCATTTGCACATTGGGTTCATCTGTAATTTTGCTTATAATACATAAACAATACCCTCTAAAATTTAATTGAAAGTTTATTCACTTTAGCAGCGTTTAAACCTATGGCGTATTACCGATCTTCGCATTTGCTTTCATGTATCGAAGCAGGCACGTACATGAGTTTGGAAGCGTGTGGCAAGCGACAATTGCGACTGAAACACATTTTTCGAGTGGCAGTGGCGAGTTCTGTATACTTCTAGCAGATGATTGGGAGGGAAACATTAGCGGAAAGATTGTGATTCCAGCGAGCCATCTACTCCTTATTCGCAAAGATCGTCGCTCCACGTAACCTGAGAGTGTCCTACCTAACGTTTGCCGATTCACGTCCCCAATCAAGAACACGTGTACCCCATTATCGATTCTACGGCTATTATGGCCGGCCCATTGCCACTTCAGCTTGCTTATTCTGTGAGCTATGTCGACAACTTTGGTTCTCTACCAGATCACTTCATTTTATTGACCGTTTCTATCTCTCAGAGAGACTTCAAGTATAGCTCGTTCCATAGCTCGCTGAGCGACCTTGAATTTATGGAGCAGCCGTACCGTGAGTGCCCACGTTTCGGCTCCGTAAGTGCCCACGTTTCGACTCCGTAAGTGCCCACGTTTCGGCTCCGTAAGTCATAAGAGGCAGGATGCACTGACTGAAGACTCGTGTTAAGGCTACGCAGAATACGCGATAAGAAGACTCGACGAAGCTTCCCAAATTCTGCCCAGCCCAACTGAATTCTTTTGTTAGTTTCCTTCTCAAAGTTGTTCATACCAAACTGCAAAGTTTGCCCGAGGTAAACGTATTCTCGAACAACCTTGTTTTTACTGCGGCAGGCGGCCTTGTCTTTTTATTATTGATATTTTTTATTTGGACGTGACGCATCCATTGTTAATTCCTTGTGAATTTCGTCGTTTGTGACAAGCCAAGAAAAATAGCATTCTGCATTCTCTGTCTAAAGTTTATGTGTGAGTCACACGCGCTACCCACAGTTGAATTCCATTGAGCCACACTGACTTCAAGATTAGGTTCGTGTCTCTTGGTCTAAAGGTTTTTTCCACGTTGAAGTCGGGGGTACTTCCCGGTGGTTAATACTCCGTGGTTAACACTATTAACTACTGGGAATTATACGTTCTACTGGTTAACAGTGTTGACGAACGCGACATACGACGTAGGCAGGTTAAAGAACAAGTACTTTAATTAGGTACCTACGACTTGAATACACAAAATGAACAAGGAATAGGTAGTCCTTGTTGATTTTGTGTATTGCTATAAATGCTTCTTTTCTCGCTTCGATTTTGTATCGTATTATAATAGATAGGCCATGGCTTATCAGTTATGACGATGATGCCGGCAGGGAACAAACAATAGATGACACACACCACCCCAGTTTTTGTCCTTTAAATAGCCAATCAGCGCGTTGCATGCTGCACACAACCATTTTGTAATTTACGGTAAGTTTAAAATATTTCGCAATAGGTGACGATTAGCCTCCGAATTCGGTCATGTCGGAGTTAAGTGCACGTAGTAGTTCGAGAGGCCAATCTGTGCTTGTGTACATAAAAAGAAAACGAGGAACTGTTCTTCATGGCGGTCACCAATACCATGCTAGGGAGAAACACAATAATGGTTTAGCTATTTGGAGTTTTAGTCAACATTAAAGTGCCGCGGCGTTTTGAGAATAAAAGTAAGTGAATTCTTATATTAAAGATCAGTAGGGTTACTCTTCATTGCGATTGCTATCTCAATGCGATTCCAATTTAAAACCAATTGCGTTTCGTGTATAAAATGTCAAAAACTTCTTAATTTTTTTATTTTATTTAGTTCACAAAATATCCGCTCAATATGAAACCATTATGATTATGACGCTAGTAAGTTGGTTTCCAATTAATTATTGTTTTAATGATTATTTATTTGTGATAAGTACTAAAAAAACTCAATTTATGTAAAACTAGATTATTTTTTTACAATTTAAATAAAAACCTTATTACATTTATTGTGATCATCTATTTCAAGAAATCATTATTAATTTGGTGCCTCAAGTCTTAATTAAAGCACTTTCAAGAACTGTTATATTTATCATATCTTTTTACTTTTCTTTAACCTGACTCCTGAACTATACGCGAGACGAGGGTATTAACTAGTATGAAAAAATTTCGCGTTCGTCAACACTGATAACCAGTAGAAGGCATCATTCCCAGTAGTTAATAGTGTTAACCACGGAGTATTAACCAGCGTGAACGACTCGAAGTCGGTCGAGATGTACCCTAGGTGTCTATCGCTTTCAGGGTGAGATAGTGTGACATTCTCGAGATGTACAGGTGGATAGTCAGCTTTTCGCAGCGTAAATGTGACGTGGACATTTGCTTTCGCTCGCCTTTATCCGCCACTTTTGTGGCCATGTTGTTACTCGTAATTTGTCGAGACTCCCTTGCGGCATGTGTGAGGCCATAGTAGGACCTGTGTGGCTTGCCAGTATTGCGGTGTCATTAGCAAATGTTGCTGTAGTACCTCATCAACCTGTAGGAGGTCTCCAGTTTATACTGTGTACAAGACCAGTCCCAGTAACTACTCTTGCGGTGCCTACTCCGGCAATTGTATTCAGAATCGCTGCTTCTTTAACATGAAATATTCTTTCCGCCACATAGGATTTCATCTTCTTCTTTTCGTGTCGATAGTACACTTCTTCGATGTTTTATATTGTTAGAGCGCAGTCGGTATATGATTTCATTAGTGAGTAGTACTGGTGAGTAAGGTTGATTTTCAGCTTTTATAGCGAGTCCTTGTCTACGTCCATTATGCCCGTTGTGGAACACAATGTGGTGTTTCAAGTTCTGTCTTTTATGCCCATAATGCTGTGTTGACAGGCAGGGTACACAATGTCGATGAGTTTGCGCTTCGGGGAGATCGGCAGATTGTTCTTCACTAGCGTCTTCATGAAGTTTTCCAGGCGGTTTCGATTTGCCAAAAGCCAGTATCAATAAAAATAACCTTATCATAGATAGTTGCATTAATCAATAAAAACTTTATAACCTTACCCTCCGCTGGTACTGGCAGCGTACGATATTGTGACATTACATCTAATGTGAATAAACTTCAATAACATTTTTGGAGGGTACTTTAGGTACATACAAATTAAAAATACATTTTAGTATGGAGAAGTCAGCATTTATATAAATATTTCAAATGCAGTTTATTTGTTACAGGTATTGTTATTTATCAAAAATAATACCTATTATTCGGCAGGGTTTACTGGAGGATTCTTTTTTGGTATTGCTTCATCATGATTTTATTTTAAATAGAATGTGAGTTTGTAAAGTTATATTATATATACCTGTATTCCTTCTTTGTGATTATTTTGATTAAGTCGTAGTCTTTGTATTCTTATTTAAATTTCAATATACTCGAGTAGACCATACATCAAAGGACATGGAGCGTTAAGAGCTCCATGCTCCTTTTTTATACATACTTACTAATTTCAAATTATGTAATAAACGTAGGTGCGAAATAAACCCAGTTTTATTAACCAACTTCAAAAAGGAGGAGGTTGTCATTCTTCTGGTCCGAAACGATTTTAAGGAGCCCCTCGCCAGGGACTTGGGGGTCGTAATGGGTCCAAAACGCCCCCATGTATGTTCAGCAATTATTATTTATAATTAAAGAGAAAAGTAAGCTCAAAGAAAGGAAATATTTTGTTCGACAAAATTCTTTCTATATTTTCAGTCCCCAAAAATTAAATAAAGGAAGTGCGGCAAAGATCCCCAGTCGTTTTAAAAACTTTCATGGACCGGTAACTGCCTTTTTTTAGTTTTTCATTTGTTACAATTACCAACACGAGATCATTGATATTGTCATTCACACACTCTACAGGCTGAGTTTTTGAGAACCCCGAAACTATGTATACCAAACAGAAAAGTGCCGTACTGCCGAATCGAATGTGCCGACCCGAACGTGTAGCACTCCGGGTTGTTGCATTTAAGATCTAAAGTGGCCAACTAATGCAGCAATACAAGTACTTACTAATGAAAGTACGTGCTGCGTACACACAATAGTTTTAATTACTAAGTTTCGACTAAATTACCATCTACGTATCCGTAGTCCGGGGAAAAACCGAGAAATGACAGGGATGTCATTTCTCGGTTTTTCTACTACCCTTATCGCGCTCACCAGGGCGTGACAAGGGTAGTAGTCTGCGGAGTTTGCCTACTTAATATCTAATTAAAAACTTTATTTAGAGTTGATCCTTTTTCTGCTCCGGGGTTTACAAGGTATCGAGTTAACGAGTCTCAGACCGAGATCTATAAACGCTTAGGCTTAGACATGTTCCCGTTTCTATCTTGCACTTGTACCTACGGGTAACGTTTATAAATCTCTGCCTCAGAGTACAAAACAAAAGATATAAAAAATATGTAGGTAACGTGGTTATGCTAGAGCTAGACTACTAGAGATAGGTCATTTATGTAAGTTTCATCAGTAGCTTATTGTGAACTTAAAGTACTGCCGAGGTGGTTAAGTAGACAGAGATCTAGTAGATATCAAGAACCTTATTTGCACTGTTTCCTTCGAAATAGTTGTTGCTTCCAACACTGCTAAAAGCAGTGTAAATCAACAATTTTTTCAATCAGTTGATCAATTAATTAAGACTTATTTAGTCATGACAAACTTGATGTGACTCAGGCTGGCTGGACAAATCTTCAAAATAGCTCGCATTTAACTAGGTCAATAGGGCACTATGTGAGGGCTAAACACCCTTATTTCAGAATTTGTAACGCTACAGAATCTTAGATAAACGATCGAAAACGTGTCCAGCCAGCTTGAAAAACCGCTTTTCGCTGGTCTCTCAATCTCGGTAACGGAAGTGATTTTGACGACTTTATGCAAATCAAGGGGCGTCACATAAATTTGTAACAGGCATTGAGCTAAAAGTTTTGTGATACGTACAGCGGTTTAGTCGAAAAATGCAAAAATCTGTGTCCAGGCAGCTTGAATTTACGTATAAAACTTCTGGCTGGCACTTCCGAATCTCAATAAAGGGAGCGTTTTTGAATATGGTTCCTTTACTAACATGTAGTGATGCAATGTGTAACAGTAATAACGTTTGATTTATGGCGTCACATGTAAAGGTTTACGAGACATCAATAAAAACTTAAATGTTGCCTTATTCATTAAACTCTCAAGTCGTAAAGGCTTTGTTAGGTATAGCTATCCTGCTTATTTTAATGTTATTAGAAAGAGGTGGCAATGGATTTCAAAGTGATTTTTTGTTATAGAACTCGTAATAAGATATTACAGAATTAGGCTGAGATGAATATTAAACGTTGGGAAATAAAATAAACAGAATTTTTAATTTTTAAATAGGAATCACTGTAATAACCCATCGCTTTTATATAGTAGCTTTTTTTGGGTAGAATAGACCCTTTTTAATGTATTTTTGAAAACCTGTACACATGTATCTCCGCTGCCTGATGATCTACGGCCTTCGAAATGTGTTCAAAATTTTGTGACGAAGACGATAATGATAATCTGAATTTGTGCCGGAGAAACTTTGCGTAGTTTCAAAGATATTGATCATTTAAATTTGTCCAGCCAGCCTGAGTCACATCAAACTTAAACATGATTGAAACATTCAATCATAATCATGACCAATTCTATTACTTACACAACTATGTATATTATAAATAAAGTCGCTTTTCGTGTCTGCCTGTATGACTGCGTTGTTCTTCAACGGTTTTTGATTCACCTTCGATTTTTTTATGATCGATGGTTTAGGTAAATTACCAAAACTTCAAACTTGTTCAGAGATATTTTTAGTGTCATTATGACAATGAAATGAATGCCAGGTTATACACTAATCTATCCTATCATGGAAAAGTATACGACCGTACTTGTTTAATTTAGTAGATATTATGTAAGAATGTAAATATGTACATTTTAATGTAATATAATAATGTAGACCACCGCATCAAGTATCTCCATTTACTAAATGTGTATTTCAGTGAATCTTTACCTACATACGAAAATGTTTTGTTAAAGGTTGAGAGATTTGTGGACCGTAAACTGGATAAAGCTGAAGACCTATTGAAGAAAAAGGAAGTTAAAGCTAAACGCTGGGTTAACAACATTGCAGGAGGAGAACACTATCGTGCTACCGAATCTCACGTCTTTATGGCATCGTTTGTTGCCGGGATGGCTATTGGACTCCTGTGTGGAAAATAGATCCGTCAATAATAAATTTCTGGTGTAGGTACATCATTAAAATTCATAGGTATATGTACGTATAGGTAGGCAACTATCTCCTACATGTTGACAACGTTTTGTTACGATATTATATTATTAGACTTGTAGGTATACAGTTGGATTATACATAATACCCTAATATATAAAATATAACCTATGCAGATTGTATCTCATTCAAAATTTAGTAAGTAGGTATTAATATTTTGAAATCGAACATAATATTATACTTGTTAGTAGGTAATAAAGCTTGTAGTGATCTTTTTGATTAGGAATCAACAAATGTAAGATATAACCCTTATTAATAAAATCTAATTTATTTTATAAAGGCGTTTTACTTCGTCAATAAGTACACCTCTAGGAGTTACCTACTTACAGGTAAAATATTACTACATATTTCCATTACACTAGCAATATTCATTGTTAGGTATTCTGAAAGCCTGATTTGACTGTGGCATAGGTACCTACCATAAGTTAAAGTAACAATAAAGGTTGCACCGTAATGGTTATCAACCAGTGGCGCGCGGTTATCAACCACGCGCCCCACTTGGGGGGCGTAGAGTAACCCAATTGGGGGCGCGGCGGTTCCAAACTAAAAAACTATAATTATGCATAAAATTTTATGTTCTTAGTACTATTATGATTTCATTCCATTAATAGTACGGTGTTGTAAAATGAGTTCCAGATGCTGGAACTCATTTACATTTTTAAATTCTATACGAATAGTCAAAATAAAACCAAACCCATCCGAGGCGGGGTGCATACGTTTTCGGGATCGCTTCGCTCGGTCTTACATTCTACATTCTCTTGATTCGTCGGCTTTTGTGCATAAATCGATTGATTTTAAAAGAAAGTTAAGGGGCCCGTCCAGTAAAAGGTTGGGAACACTGGGTTTAGACGATGTAGATCATAACAATGACCTAATCCAGGTCATGGTCTACCTGGGTGCCAAATTGTATCGAAGTCAGAGACAGAGTTACTTTCGCATTTATCCGTGCGTGTGTATTTACGCATGTGTCCGTGGGAGCGCGTGCTAGCTTTTGTCTGTGGCTTCGCCCGCGTGTAGATCGGAAATTATCTCACGGAACGTACTACTAAGATAAAAAGTATCTAATGTCCTAATCCAGGAAACCTTTTCAAAGCAATTTGGCAACGGGCAGAGTTACTTTCGCATATTAGTATGGATTAGTTTGACCTAACATAATTATTTACTTCCTGATCCCTACTACCTACATAGTATTTTATTATCTGTATCGCTATTCACAAACTACCGAAATGATGCTTCCGCATTGTGTCGGCGGGTGACCCGTTGTGTTGGTGTCGTGTAGGTGAGTGCCGGCAGCAAAGACATTTAAATATACGGCGGCACGCTCGGGTACGATGAAAATAAACGTGGCAAAAAATACTTCAATTTTCAGTTAAAATAATGTTTTTTTGTAATAATCGAATAATTCTCTTTGGGTCAAACTCTCTAAATATTCTTTATATTTGGTAATGTAGTCCGTTTTCAATAAAGTCACTGCACGTCTGTATTGGCTTTTTTCTGTTGTTGGTAATGTTGTCCACGATACACTTTCGGCTCCGCCTGCTGGATTGAGCATATAAAATAAATCTTTGCTAGTCCTGAAATAATATTATAATAATAATAAATCATTTTATTTCGGACAGCTATGAGATCCATAAATTGTTAGTAACTTAAAACTAAAGACGAATGAAAGCGAAGACCAGAAACTAATACTAATATTGATAATAACTAATATTTATCTTTTAAATTTTATTGGCCCATCCGTTTTTTTTTTCTAGATAATATTTATAACCCAATGAGTTAAGATTGCACAAGAAATAGTTTTTGATATATTTCTGAGCTAATAAAAGCTCCATCATGTACTACTAATGAGGCGCGGTAAGGTATGCCTTTTTGATAAAACATACATTGAACTTAAAACTTACTTTAAGGTGGGAGGTAATGGCTCTACCAGAATTATCCTGGGTGTCTCTTCATGTTGTATTGGCTCACTTATAGTTTCAATGTGTTCCTCCTGGTCATGCTCAGGCCCACTGCAAATCAAATCATAATAATATTACTGATTTACTTCGTTCCATTCGACCATATTCGTTCTTTGTAAAAGAGTTGTCCCAAGTAGAATTATAGGCAGACATGGCTTGCTTGGAGTATTAAGAATTAAGAAACAACACCATATATGAAACTAATATTTACGTACTGACAGAGCAGTAGGTACTTACGTATCAGCTAATAATTCCCCATCATAGCTTAAATTCATATCTTCATCATTTACTATTTGATTAGTATGTTCTGTCTCTGTTTGTAACCTTACTTCTTCAATATGCTCTTCAGGCTCCTGTATTACTGAACTGCTGCTGTTTAAGTCCACATTTCTCGATCTGTAATCGTAACTAATATTATAAATGCGAATGTAAGTTTGTTTGTTACGCTTTCCCCTTAAAACGGCTGAACGGGTTTCAATGAAATTTGTTTATAATTAGGATTTGCAGCAGGTCATGACCTGGAGAAGGACATAGGTTTAATTTCATCCTGAATCGCAGACGAAGTCGCGGGCAAACGCTAGTCCTGCCCGCGACTTCGTTCGCGTGGAAGACGTAAGACAACAATATACTAAAATAACAGCCATATTTCCCACCGTGCTATTACGAGGGTCATTCAATAAATACTTAGCCTACAAAAAGTAAACGAAAATTTTGGAAAAGTGGCAATTTATTTTTCAACAATGTCTCCTTTTAGTTCGATACACTTAGCCCAGCGATGCTCCAACTTTTTTAACCCGTCAGAAAAATAGTTTTTGTCAAACTCTGCAAAATAGGCCTCCGTGGCGGCGATGACCTCCTCATTTGATCCATATCTATTCCCGGCGAGAGATTTTTTCAGATTAGGAAACAGAAAGAAGTCACAAGGGGCCAAATCTGGAGAATACGGTGGATGGGGCAGCAATTCGTAGCGTAATTCGACCAATTTGGCCATGGCAACGGCAGACGTGTGAACCGGTGCGTTGTCGTGGTGAAACAGCACTTTTTTCTTCGCCAGATGGGGTCGTTTTTTCTTTAATTCGGCGTCGAATCGGCCCAATAAATCGGCATAGTAAAGCCCTGTAATTGTTTTACCCTTGTCGAGGTAATCGATGTAGATCACACCTTGTGAATCCCAGAAAACGGTGGCCATAACTTTTCCGGTCGATTTTACAGTTTTCGCCTTCTTTGGAGCACGTTCCCCGGTCTGGATCCATTGTTTTGATTGCTCCTTGGTCTCTGGTGTGTACCAGTGGATCCAGGTTTCATCGACGGTCACAAAACGACGCAAAAACTCCGCTGGATTCCGCTTAAACAGCGCCAAACACGTCTCCGATGTGGTCTCACGGTTGCACTTGTTTTCCGGTGTGAGTAAACGCGGCACCCATCGCGCCGACAGCTTTCTCATGCCGAGTTCCTCGTGAAGAATATGATACAGCGTTCCTTCTGAAATGCGTACAGTCTCAGCTAGCTCCCGAACCTTCAATCGGCGATCTGCCAATACGAGATCATGGATTTTTTAAATGTTTTCGTCCGTAGCAGCTGTTTTCGGTGCACTTGGACGTGGTTCATCAAAAACCGACGTACGGCCACGTGCAAACTCGTTGAACCAATTCTTGACGGTGGCCATCGATGGAGAAGAGTCACCGTACACAGCATCCAAGCGCTCTTTGATTTCGATGCGCGTTTTCCCTTCCAAAAATAGGAATCGAATCACCGAACGATATTGCTCTTTTTCCATTTTTGTAAAACCGATCGATACGTTCGCTTCCATAAGTTGTCAAATTAAAACAAATGAAGGGATTGGAATGAAAATTTGAAAAAAGAATGTGCTACACTGTGGTAAAACTCTTTTGAAACTACAGCGCCCTCTGGCGATGAGGGTAGGTACTTATTGAATGCACCTCTTACTTCGTTTTCGCTTAAATTTTTTAATTGGCTCCTCATGGTCGTAGCGCGATGTTAAATAGCCTATACCCTTTTTTTTTTTGCCGCTGAGAAATGCTTTATGCATCCCCGTCTCGTGGGGGACGAGACCGGGTATGTGGGACTCCCTGTCAGAATGACAGTATACCCACTAAAACTCAGCGGTGTTCCCACATCGCCGTGATGGGAGGGCCATGGGAAACCGGCATAGCCTTTACTTCCACAGCCCTCCCGGCGCATGCCCGCCTATAGCTGGTATGGCGGGCCCCGCATGCCCCCCAGGTTGGGGGCTACGGGAATCAGGCCTCCACACTGGTGGAGGCCTGTGCGATACAGGCAACGGTGCCCCCGCACCCGTTGCCTGCTGGCCTCCACGCCCGCCGAATGGGCAGGCCCCGCATGCCCCCCGCGTTTGGGGGGGCTACGGCCGCAGAGGATAGGGAGAGCGGCACCGTCACACCGACACTCCTCTTCCCCTGCGGCCCCACCGCGTCCGCCATCGAACGGTGGCGACCCCGTCAAGGCCGCGGAAGGTAGGGAGAGCAGCGCACCGCAATACTCCTCTCCCGCCGCGGCCTCCAATCCTCAGCCGCGATGTCTCCCACACGGGGGACGTCACCCAAGCGGCACCGCAACCTACCCGACGGCCGCTACGTCGTCGGCTAAGCCGCAAAGCCTTGACGAGCGGCCCCCGCTCGGGTTCCTCTTAGCTTCGCCGTGGTCCTTCAAGCCACGGCTACTGAGCCCCCCCGCCTCGACAATGCGGGAACCCACCGGGGGGTAAATAGCCTATACCCTAGCCTAGCCCTACCTTCATCCAGAGTTGGGCTATCAAATGCAAAAAGTTATTTTAAAATTCGATTGGCAGTTGCAGAGCTTAGCGTGTTCAAACAAACTCTTCATCCTTGTAATATTATACATAGTATAGATTATTACATGTGTGTAACAAGTGATTGATATTGCAGATAAAGTATGAGCAGCATTTGGTCAGAATCTTATGTGATTATGATATTTGATAAGCGACTTCGAAGGACCAATTAATTGCGGATCGATCGATTGCGAAGCGATCTTAGCCGGAGCGAGTTAATGACGCGACGCAGTTTTTGCTAACAATAGGATGTATTGACCAGGGTAGGAAAATGTATTGTAGGACTTACTTGGGAATCCTCTGGATGAAACTCGTTGACACAAGTGGGTTGAGAAGAGGTAACACGTGTCCGCTGTTCTTCTGGATTCACGGTGGTGCGCTTCAGGTGATATTTGTAAATCACACGCGAATTTATATTAGCGGCCTGTATTATATTCGTCGCGACGTAGTATTTAGCGGTTTTTAAGCGGTTTTGTAGTTTTATAGCGGAGCGGTGGTAACAATTTTATTAGCGGTTTGCGGTATATTTGCAACAGGTGAACTGACTCAATATGGCGGAATTCGTCTCGAAATCACAGCGCTGGGCAGTGATTGGTTGTCGTTGCGAATGCGCCTGATTGGCGCGTGCGGTTGGTCACTTCTTCTCTCTCTGTTGCATGGGAGAGGGATAGGAAAAAAGGAGATATATAGTTAGCTCAAAACTGCGTCGAATCGGAATTCTGCATTGGTGTGGGGTGCATTCGGAAATATAATGAAAAAAATGTACATTACGAACACATGCGCGAGCAGCATTGTTTTCTACACTCACGGAAACCTGGCGACGTGTAAATTTCACGATATTTCACATTTAAATGTATTTTTGACACTGAAATAAGAGTAGATGCACTCAGTGTTTTTTCTTCTCTTAACTGCCCCGTTGGTCTCGTGGTCGTAAGCGCGACTTCTGAGCGTGGGGTCCTGGGTTCGATTATCGGGTCGGGCAAAGTGTTATAGAGTTTTTCCATTAGGAATTTCTTAGCCATCTTCCTAACTCCGGGCTGTTAGCCCAGCCCGGAGTTTGGAAGTTGGCGGTGTGATACCCCGAGCCTCGGAAAGCACGTTAAGCCGTTGGTCCTGCGCCTGATCTCTCTCCGGTCGTGTCGGATTGCCGTCCCATCAGACTATGAGAATGAGGGAAGAGGAAGTGCACCTGTGTCTGCGCGCACACTTGTGCACTATAAGGCTAGTGTCCGTTGAGATTGGCCGCTCTGGCCGAAATTCGGTCTGGAGGACTTTATTTAAGTATTTCTTATGCTTTTAGAAATTGATAACGATAGTGTCGTTACCAATAAGTTTATTTATTAAATTAAAATTGGACACTTGCAGGAACAAAGAACTTCAATTTTAAAACACTTTCTTTTACTTTTAGAACACTATCAATTTTAAAACACTATACAACGTGTTTTTTTTGATATCCCATAACTCTAGGGGGTCATTGTACTCATCATTATGAACCGCGAAACAAAAATCTGGTGTTCCCTACATTTTGACGAGTTATACTAACATAAATGTAGGGAACAGCTGATTTTTTTATTGCGATTTCGGGTTTGGTCCCATAGTAAAAGTTGTTCATAATGATGAGTACAATGACCCCCCTTTTTTTTTGTTTTTCTCTTGGTGGGAAATCATCAAATGACTCCTACCGCTCTGGGCGGAGCAGAAGGGAGTGTCAGACTTTTACTGACTAAAACCCACCCGTGTTCCTTCAGTTACCTGTGCCAGGGACCACGGTATCTCTTTCGAACAACCCACAGCCCCGGCGGCATCGGCCCTAGCGGACCCCGTCAGTTCGTGCTGACAGCTCTTTGAGGCGCGCGTGGAACACAACGCGCCGTCGACCCGGGCCTGGTCCTTACCGGGCGGCGAGCTGCCCATAGCTCGCCGCCCGCAAGCCCGCGCCTACGGTGGCCGGGAGTCGGCTGTTGACTCCCGTCCAGGGCGTCTCCTGCGGCGGCTAGACGCGCGAGGGTGCAGCGATTGCCTCTCCCTCGCGCGCTCCGCCTCCTCCTTCGCGAGCATTACTGCTTTGCAGAAGGAGGTGACGGCCTCCCATTCACTCTCGCTCCGTACCATGGCCTGTATGAGGGCCGGACGCGAGAGGTCGCCGCCGCCGGTCGCCGCCACGAGGACACGGCGGGGCCCCGCCCAAGCCGGGCAGACCTCCACCGTATGCTCCACCGTGTCCTCCGGGCGATCCCCACAGTGGTGACACCCTGGCGTTTCTTCCCGCTTTATCCTGAACAGGAACCTCCCGAAACAACCGTGAGGTGAGGATCTGCGTCAGGCGGAAGGTGAGGGCGCCGTGGCGCCTCTCTAGCCACTCCTCAAAGAGGGGACTTATCGCCGCAATTGTGGCGTGCCCAGCGTTGGGTTGCGACAATCGCACTCTCCATGCCGCTATGAGATCTCGCCGGAGCTCTGTCCGCTGTGCCGTGATTTTTCGCGGCAGCGGAGCAACGCCCCGGCGTTTTGCCTCCTCTCGCCACTCCCATATGTGGGCGAGGACTTTGGCCTCTGGATCCCATGGCGGCAATCCGGCAAGGAGGCTCGCCGCCTCAGCGGAGACCGTGCGGTATCCTCGAATGAGCCGGACAGCCATGACCCTTTGGGACGCGATCAACCGACGGGCTGGTCGCCACCTCAAGGATCGCGCCCATACCGGTGCCCCGTAAAGGGCCATGGACCGCACGACCCCCGCATAGAGCCTCCGGCAGGAGACGTTTGGTCCCCCTAGATTGGGAAGGAGCCGCCTCAAGGCAGCCCCGGCCCGCTCCAGTCTGGGAGCCAAACGTCGGAAGTGCTCCACGAAATTCCACCGGCTGTCGAGGACGAGTCCCAGGTACTTCATCGTCAGCTCGACGCCGATGTGAACCCCTCCCGCCGTTATTTGTGAAAACGACGGTGGCGCGTCCCGAGGACCATGAAAACACATGGCCTCAGATTTGTGCAATGCCACCTCGAGTCCCAATTGCCGGATCCTCTCGACGATTGTCGCAACCCCGCGTGTCGCTACTTTGGCCGCCGCCTGGTGCGACCTCCCCTGCGCCAGGACCAGCGTGTCGTCAGCGTAGCAAACTACGCTGACGCCATCAGGGAGGTCGGCGCGCAGCACCCAGTCGTACCCGATATCCCACAGATGCGGCCCTAGGACCGATCCCTGTGGGACACCGCACGACATCTCTCGCCGGTTCCACTTTCCCCGGTTTCCGGGGTAGATGACGGCCCTGTCCGTCAAATAGGCTCGACAATGCGACGGAGGTAGGTCGGCATCCGGTGATACCCGAGTGCCTCCCTGATGCAACTCCAGGGCAGGGTATTGAAGGCATTGGCGATGTCTAGAGACACCGCCAAGACAACCCCACCCCGGGCCACAGCATCCCCCGTCGTGAGTTCAATGACCCCCTAGAGTTATGGGATATAAAAAAAAACACATTGTAGAATATAAAAAACCTAAATTGGTTTATTGCCTCTACATTTTAGTATCGGCTGTTTCCTCCTCTAGCCCTAATAACGGCCTGCATTCGATCTGGCATGCTTTAAATGATGTTTCTGACATCAATTTGCGGTATGCTTTCCCAAGCATGTCCCAAATATGCTCAATCGGTCAAAGTCCGGACTACGAGCTGGCCACTGCAATTTTTGAATACCAACTTCTTGAAGGTATTCTTCAACGCAATGTGCAACGTGTGGGCGTGCATTAGGAGGAATTGGTTGTGCCCAATGTATTCCGAATATACCAAAACATGTCCCTGGAGGACCTCCTCGATGTATCGGGCAGCAGTTAGCTGGTTATTGACGATAACCAACTCTGTATGACCATCAAAACTTATTCCTCCCCAAACCATTATAGAGCCTCCATGGAAACTCACAGTTTGTGTGGTGGTAATGGGTAGAAATCTCTCTCCTCTTCTTCTCCACACTCGCTCCCGACCGTCTGGAGCATGCAAACCTATTTGACACTCATCTGTGAACAGCACTCGAGCCCATTGTTCGTGGGTCCAGCTGGCATGTCCACTTGCGAATTGAAGTCAAGCTACTTGGTGATGTCTGAGGAGTTCTGGACTGCGTGCTGCGGGCTTTTAAATTCACTTCCTCCATTCGTCTTCTCACCATATGCTCACTGACATTCACACTCTTGCAATTTGGAGCAGCTGGCGTATCTCAACAGTGGTCAGATAGTGGTTTCTTAAAATTTCCAGAACAATAAAATGTTTGTCCCGGCTGATGAGTATCTGACGCCTCCACTGCCTGGTCTGTTGTGTAAAGTAAGACTGTTGTACAGGTTCAGCTTTTATTTAGTACAATTATTGAATTGATGCTCTCTAATTATTGCCAAAAGTATAGAAGGTAATTTTGGTCTTAAACTGTTTTCATAATATTGTAAGTGAATGATTACTTTACCCAGGTTGCTCCTTAACTTTCATAAAAGGTTCTGCATTTTTCAACTTATCAAAACATTGTAGTTTAAATTTTAGTTCTTTTTCCTTGTATGATTCATGAACTCGTTGTTTTTCTTCTTGAGTCAAAGACAGCCAAGATTTGGTTGCTTCAATTAGATTACTTTGATACTGGAATTAACAATTTAAAATGTTTAAATTGGAATTTAAGCCAAAGTTTTAAATATACATGTCCTAAAAACACATTTTGGTGGACTCAGACCATCTTGTTACAGATGTTCAAGGCACTACGCTTTTTTGCTTAAATCAGCATTAGCAACAGGAACAATTTGTGTCTACACAGAGGTTATATATGTTGTGTTGATTACCTTTCCCTCCATACACAATACATGGCTGATCTAGGTTAAAACTAGTCACAGAATTAAAATTAATTATTGGACCTTTTGTGCAGGCTTTTAATCCCAGTGCTCTGAAAGTATTGAAAACAAACGATTACCTTGGTTTCAGATGAGCCTTTTTGTTTACAATATAGTTTGATATAAAATGCTAAAGCAGTTTCGGGAAATTTATTAGTTTTTGGTTTATTCCTTTTCGATTCCATATCATCCCAATTAAACAAAACAAAAGGCAGTTTGAACTTCAACTATTGATTGAGAATAATATTTCAAAAATAACACGATGATAATCAAGCTGTACCAAACTGCATTCAATGATTCAACTTTTTAGTGACAAATATGACCAATAAATGACAATCACATCATTGATGACTGACAGTCTGACATTGACATCACAAATTGACATCATTCTATATTATTTGTTATGGCAATAGGCTAGTTGACAGTATGAAAAATATCAATCGGCTCCAGCCTAAAGGCGCGTCTCCCACTAGGGCTGCGGCCTTATTGGGGCGTCGAGCCCCGGCCTTGCGAGACTTTTGCTGTTTTTTGCAGTGCGTCCATGAGGAAGCGCTGCAAAAAATAGTGTACAAGATCCTCGCGGCCTGTCTTGCGCAGTTGTTTTCGAGATTCACCAAGAAGAGGATGTGCTTTTAGCTTCAGCAGCATTTATAGTAATAAGCATGTAGCTATCTACATCAGGGCGCTAACCACCAGCTCTTATAGCAGGGCAGAAGTTGAACTGGGGCCTTAGCCTTACCACCAAAAGCAGTGCAGTTCAACTTCTGCCCTGGTATAAGAGCTGATGGTAAGCCCTGGCCCAGGGCATTATTCCTTTTGTTTTTATTTTAATAAAAAGAACTTCTACTTTTTGTACATATACTAATTCCATGGGTTTTCGTTTTCATTATCTTTCTATTTTTTTTTTTTTAGTAAGTCTCGCTTACCTACAAGCTACACGCTGTCAGCGTTTGTATCTATTACTAGACTACATATCTACGAACGGTGTCCACCGTTAGGGTATATTATATTCTGTGGTCTGCAGTCAGTGAATCTGTGGTTTCACTCTGTCTGCTGTACGCAGTGGGGCCCGTTAAGACACTTCACCTTTTTATCGGTCGTCGACTGGTTACTATATTATTTCAACGTTAAAGTCCATTTTAGTTTCATCCCGTTCACCCCTGCATCCCAATTCACCTCGTTTGTAGGTACTAAAACTCCGTTTTGAATTTGGTCAAAAAAGATCAAATTCGCCTAAAAAACAAGTATTCGTTTGTATTATGGAGGGTAGCCTCCATAGTTTGTATGAGACTCACAGGTGTCAAGAACGCAATCTCTCGGCGATAGAACTGTAGTATCGGAGCATCACATGATAGATGGAAAGCAGCACATGAAGTAATTTTTTGCTCCGTTGGTGTAATTGCTGTATGGCGTTCCAGTGGGAGGATAAATAAATAAATAATAATAAATTAACTATTTTGACGTCTATCAGAGAGGGACAATAAACACTGTTTTACACTGTACGAAATTAGTTGACATTGGCTGTTGGCTTTTAGCTTGCATAATTAACTATTATGCTCCGATGCGCAGCTGTTAACTGCAAAATACGGGGACCCATGTATTCGCACAAAGATGTTCTAAGACGAAAACTGCGAGGCAACTCTCCGTTTATATTATATCCTGAGACCGAGACGTTTCGTCGAGTCTATGTGCTATCTTTTTTAGACTAAGTCTGTTTTCATTACCTATAGGCACTTGTAGTGTGTTATTATTTATTAGTAAAGGTGTGTGTTAAATTTTTCCGCGTACTTTGATAAGATTTTCTAGTGGTTTTTTTGTATGGTTTTTGGATTGTGTTGTAATGAAAGACGGGTTGACCAAGACTGATTTTTATTAAGTACCCACAACCTATTATTATAATGACAAGCCACCGTCGTCTTAGAATCTACCTACATATACATAGTACGACATCTCTGTTTTTTTTTTTTTTTTTTTTTTTGCCTACATTATTCTACTACCTACTCTACGCTATGAACAGTCTCTAGCGTATATTTACTATTAAATCTTTACATAGTACATTTGATATGTATATTGTGAGTAGGTAGTGCAATATTTCTTAAACTTATCTATTTTAGTAAGGATATAACCATAACATACCTTAGTACTAATCTATTTGTACGTACCGACACGCAGGTAGGTACTTTGATACATAAGTATTTATATCTTCTAGTATATTATAATTTACAAGTAAAGTAACAGATAATACACCACACACAGTAATTCTCAATCCTGTTGTTTATTTGGTAAGTTTTGGTAACTAATCATTTAAGTCATTTCATTTTGGTACATAATGTATTATGCATTCCGTTGGTTAGTTGGATTTTTTATTGGTTTTGTAAATAGTTTTCAATTTTTTGTCGTGCTAATATAGCCGCCGTTCTGCGCGTGCGCTGAATTGGTGTGTTATGTGATGGAATGGGAGTGACGTCATCGCTTGTCCCGGGACTCTCATCGCTGCCGCTTTTGGGACTACTCCAAGTCTCATCATCGCTCATCTGATCATGAGATGGGCCGGGGGTTACATTGCTATCGGTTGGCAGCTTAACTAGATGCCGCCGGTTCCGCCTGTATCGCCTACCCGTATTGTCTACGACAAAATAAGAGCGTGGTTGAGCCGCATGGCCTACGATTCGTGCAGCTGGGCGTCCTCCCCCGTCAGTGACAAATACCGGTTGACCGGTCGTCAATACTGGTAACGGTTTCGCTCGCCTGTCATAGTACCTCTTATCGGCCTGCTGTTTTCGTAACATCTCTTTGTAGTCAATATCATTGTCTCGACTGGGCTTCAACTTTTTAGCGTGTGAAGGTAACCTAGTGTTGAGTCGCCGCCCCATTAACAGTTCCGACGGCGAACTGATTCCATTACGTGGCGTAGCTCGATAGTTTAACAGACCTAAGTAGAAGTCTGTCCCCGCGTTTATGGGCTTTATCAAAATATTCTTTACTATCTGCTCCTTTCGCTTTGCCCATTTGATTGTGCATAGTTTGGCGAACTAGTAGTGTGCTCAATGCCCCACTTTGAACAAAATTCACCGAACTCTTTTGATGCGTAAGCCGGACCGTTATCAGTCACCAACTCCTGCGGGATCCCGTGTCTGGCGAACTGATCTCGCATGGCGGTCACTACCGCCCTCGTACCTATGTTTGTTAACGGATTCACCTCTATGAACTTAGAAAAGTAATCAACTAGTATTAAAAAATACTTTCCTGCATACTGAAATATGTCTGAGCCCACCTTGGCCCTCGGCAAGGGCGGTATGTGATGCGGCATGAGCGGCTCCCGCGTGGGACGGTGAGCGCGCTCGGCGCATGCGTGACACCGGCGCACCATCTCCTCCACGTCACGTGACATACCCGGCCAGAACATCACCTCGCGAGCGTGACGCTTGCACCTGTCTATGCCCATATGACCGTCGTGTAACCTGCTCAGCATTTCCGGCCTAACGCTTTTCGGTATATAAACTAAGTTATCTCTAAATATGATTCCATCAATGAAACTAAAGCTACCTCTATACGACCACTGACCTCTCACTCGTTCGTCGACTGAGTATTTATTCAGCGGCTACCCTTCTTGTATATATTTTATAAGTAATTGACATTCTATATCATCTTTCATGGCGTTTTTTATAAGATCTACTTTGCTGGCACTGAAACGAATGTTTTCTATCAGAAAACACGACTGCTCTTCTACTTCCTCACATACTTTTTCCGATGTCAGTTCCGGTAATGCCGCTCGTGATAAGGCGTTTGCCACATACATGTACTTACCTGGTTTATATGTGACGGTAAAATCATAACCTTGTACACGTAGCATCATGCGTTGGAGACGCGTGGGGATAGAATCGAGCGGTTTTTTAAACAACGCCTCCAACGGTTTATGATCGGATTCCACAGTGACATCATGACGTCCATAGACGCACTGATGAAACCGTTCGAGAGCGTAGACAATCGCGAGCAGTTCCTTCTCTATCTGCGCATACCTGGTCTGCGTGTCGGTGAGCGTGGCGGAGGCGAACTCGACCGGGCGGCCCGCCTGCAGCAGCACGGCGCCCAGCGCGCGCGCGCTCGCGTCCACCGACAGCAGCACGGGCTCCCGCGCCGAGTACAGCGCCAGCACGGGCGCCGCGCACACTGCGCGCTTTAGCTGCGCCACTGCCGACTCATGCGCCGAATCCCATACCCACTCGCTATCTTTTTTTAAAAGATTGCGGAGCGGAAGTGCTAACTCTGAGTAATTTGGGATAAATTTGGATAGGTAATTTATCATGCCCAGAAATCTCTCAAGAGCAGACCTATCTTCCGGAGCTGGCATTTCCTCTATCGCTTTTATTTTGTTTCTATCTATGGCCATGCCCTCCTCGCTAAAAACGTGGCCTAAGTAACTCACCTGTCTCACTTGAAACTCACATTTATCTTCGTTAAATTTTATGCCTACTTCTCGCGCCCTATCTAACAATCTCTTCAGACGCCCATCGTGCTCGGCTTTGCTGGAGCCCCAGCAGATTACGTCATCGATGAATGAGTCGACTCCCTCCAGGTCTACGAGTATCTGTCGGATTTTATGATGGAAAACTTCTGATGCGCAGTTGATTCCATATGGTAAACGCAAAAATTGGTATCTACCGAACGGCGTCCCGAAGGTACAAAGGTCAGCACTGGCATCGTCGATTTCTACCATCCAGAACCCAGAACGAGCGTCTAACTTACTGAAATATTGCGGCCCCTGGAGCTTGGTTGCGATCTCCGTGAGCGTCGGCAACGGATAGTGCGCGCGCTGCACGACGCGGTTCAGCGGCCGCGGGTCGAGGCACACGCGGATGGTGCCGTCCTTCTTGGCCGCCACTACGATACCGTTCACCCACTGTGTCGGGTGAGCCACCTTACGGATCACTCCCATTTTCTCCATGCGCACCAATTCTTGCGATAACTTGTCGCGAACACCTATGGGTATTTTTCTAACCGGACAGACTGACGGCTGGGCGCACTGATCTATCACAATGGTATATTTACCGGGTAATTTACCTAAACCTTGAAACAAGTCTGCATATGAATCTAGGTTGAGAGACAATATACGCTTCACCATTCCCAGCTCTTCACAAGCATATTTACCTAGGACACTTTGGCAATCGAAGTCGGCAATAATGAAACGTAACGTATACTCAATGTTTTTATAAGTACATTTCAGATAACAATAACCAGCTATCGGTATGTAATTGCCACAAAATGATTGCGCCCTCGTATTATCTGAACTTATAACCTCGTTTGGCAGCCCTAGTCTCTGAAATGTACTTAGTGAAATTACATTTAAATCTGACCCTGAATGTAACTTAAAACTTTCACTAGCTCCGGTACATTTAAAAATCAAAGTTTCATACCATTTAGAGTCTTTACGATCCATCTTCCCCAATAGCGAAGAAACATAGTACAACCCGTCGTCGTCCTCGCCGACGATCACGTCGGCATCGGGCTCGACACCAGCGTTGATTTGTAACACGCGCCTACGCAATTTCGGACACATGTTTTTAAAGTGTCCTTTTTCACCGCACCAAAAACACATTGCATTTTTTGCCGCACATTTACTGCTATCACAACTGCCTATACCGCACGCAGAACACAACACTTTTCCAAGCACACGCTGCTGAGTGAGCGCGCCGCCCCTCCCGGCCGTCTCGCCGCGCTGCGGCTGGCGCGCACCGGCCCCGGCGCCGCCGCCGCGTGCTCGCCCGGATGCCGCCGCCGCGCCGGCGCCCGCGCCGCCTCGCGCTGCGCCTCTACTCGTACCCGCGCGGTACGCGCCACGCGCATACATCGCCACTGCTACCCCCTGAGTCTTGGTGCCCTCTATCTGCATCTGCTCCTCCGTGGACATCTCGTTAGCTTGACAGATTTTTACAGCTTTTTCCAGAGTGAGATCATCTGCCCTGAGTAGTCGATCGCGCAGCTTGCCGTCTCGGACCCCGCACACGGCCCTCTTCTAAATGCTCGAAGTCGCATCGCTGAGTGAGAAGCTTTAGTGCCGTCACATAGTCGTCTATAGATTCGCCTTCTTCCTGGTTTCTCGTGAAAAACTTGAATCGAGCCATCGTAGTGTTCTGTTTGGTTCCGAAATGTTCATTATATTTTTGCACCAGCGTATCGAAGCATTCTTTGTTCTCGTCTTTGGTGAATTTGAAAGTTGTATACACGTCGTACCCCTCCGATCCGACCAAATTCACCAATAAACTTGCTTTGACATCAGTTGATTCTTTGTGGACACCTGACGCTTTTAGGAACACGTTGAATTGCTTCAGCCATTTTTGCCACGCCTCGGCCCGACTAACCGGCCCACCTTCCAGACACAATTCCGCCGGTGGCCGTGCGTGTTCCATTGTTTTCTATTGCTCACTAGCCACTATCACATTTACGGTATTTTTAATCCTGAACTGAGATTATTGGGTGTTAATTTCAATTAATTACTCAGCACCGCTGCCACCATGTTGTAAATGAAAGACGGGTTGACCAAGACTGATTTTTATTAAGTACCCACAACCTATTATTATAATGACAAGCCACCGTCGTCTTAGAATCTACCTACATATACATAGACTACATATACTTAGACTACAATCAGTCGTAGATTGTAGTCTTACGACATCAAATAATACTGGGACGAGACGAATGAGAATGGGACAAATATCTAGTTTTTTAAATTAAATAGGTACCTACATATATTCAATTGGTTCTTTTACATTTTCAGGTATTTTTTCATATAAAACTGTGTTTAGAAATTATTCTTATTTCGCAAAAAAATGTGGTATCAGACTTCGAATTTAGGCTACTTTACTGAAAAAAATAAGGCTACTTGAGCCCAAAGGTTTTGGCGACTTGGAGTGCGCCGCATCTGGCAACTCTAGACTAGCTGTGCTACGTCTCCGCCACAGACACAGAGTACATTTATATAGAGGAGGCCACAGAATGACAGAACACTAATACCCTAGGCGCGGTCTCCGCTAGGAGTAATGTATATTGTTCTGTGCATGTAGTACCTAATAGTATGTGTGTCATGTACTGTGACGTGTGATATGTTTCTGAAAACGTTAATAATCGATTATTTTATATGCCAAATTGCAAATACCTACAGCTTGCGGCGCATTGTTGCTGAGTTTGGTCTAGCTTGAAGTGAAGTGTGAAGAAAAAAAAATTTGGACAAAATGTCGAATAAAAAGTGTGTTTTTATCAGTATTAAACTATAAATCTCTACTATAAATTATATATTCCATGGCGACACTATCATTGTAGTCTAGCTTGAAGGGCAGCGAAGTCTTCGCAGTCCTTCAAGCTAGAACACAATGATGAATATGACATTTTTCCAAGTTGTATCTTCAAGATACAACTTGGAAAAATGTCATGTTGTTAAACACACTGTAATAATTTAAAGAAATTAGTTCCTTTTTGGTGTGAGTTTAAAATTGTGTATGAAGTTTTTTTTTCATGTACTTTTGTTCTATATGTGTTACAGGTATGGTCTTATATTATCTGATGCGGGTAAACCAAAACCAACATTCCAAGCATCAAGGAATGTTTTTGGAAATGATTCTGATTCAGAAGACGATTCCAAGAAAAAAACAACTTTGCTGCGACCAAGTGATAATACGTCTAGACAGGTATGTCAAACTCTACTACTACTCTATGTCAAACATAATAAATATAAGATGTTTAAAATATCAAACAACATGTGCCCTAAACCTCTTCACCACACATAAAATCAGTACCAGCATGAGCTCTGAAATTAAGGGGCCCTTCATTTTTGGTGTCTGAAGATTATAGACTGTGCCTTGCTGTCTGGCAGACTAGCGAGAGTGTTGGGCAGTATCAGGTTGTATGTTGATCAAAATATCATTGTTGTTTATATTATATAGTTGTATTGACGATTGAATGATTATAATTCTGTGAATACATATTTGTTATGTTTGTGAATCATATCTTGATCAATACAAAACCAAAAAAAAATTAAATCTGCAGATTGCAAATATGCAAGAAAATTTTAGTTTTGTGGGATACTCTGCGGCTTTGCCTTATCATTTTGTTTGACAGAATTTATTCCAGATTTACAGTCCCCAAAAATTCAGTAATTATGGCACAACTTCTCAAATCCCAGTACTTGTTCAAATGTTTCATTGATCTAAAATTTGAATCTTGCAGGCCAAAATAACACAGGAAAAAGCATTGACAGAAGATCCAACAGTTTATCAGTATGATGAAATATATGAAGAAATGGCGAGCCAAAAGGAAAAGGTTAAAGTTAAGACTAAAGAAGAAAAAAAACCACAGTATATAGAAAATTTAATGAAGGCTGCCAGCAAACGGAAAATTGAGAATGAGCGCCGCATTGAAAGACAAGTAAGTTACCTAACTATAGTTTTTTTTAGAAAATAAAACGAAAGTATTTAGGTATTCTAAAATGTATATGTTTTTTCTTAGTAAAAAAAAAGTAAAAGGGAATTTTTCACATTGTTGTGTTTTTTTTGGAAGTTGGTTGTTGATTTTGGATAGTTTCTTTTTATCAGAATGTTATATTTTTTATCATAATCATTTTACAGGTACAAAAGGAAAGAGAAAAGGAAGGTGATGAGTTCCAGGATAAAGAAGTATTTGTAACATCTGCTTATAAAAAGAAATTGGAGGAAATGCGCTTAGAAGAAGAGAAAGAAAAACGTGAAGAGTATTTGGAAAATATCGGAGATGTTACAAAACAAAAGGATTTAGGTGACTGTTACAAAATAATATTATTACATAATCAGCTTATAATATTCCTGTTGCTAGGACACAGGTATCTTCATCATTCTGTTGGAAGTAGTAAAGGGGTCGTAATCTAATCGCGGTTTTAAATTGTTTGGGATGAAAAATACTAGGCAAAATTTACACTTGTAAATTTATTCTTTTAGGTTATTGTTATTAGTATCAACTTATTTATGTATTTTACTTCGATGGTCCTAGTTTATCATCTGTGACTTCAAGTGACAGCTATGTGAACAGTACCCAGCAATGCATAAATATGTAAGCTGTCACACCCTTTGTAGCAAGTTTTTATTTACATTTTAATTTTAATTAATAATTTTTTAGCTTGAGTATGTATAGTTTTTATTATATTTGTTGGTATATTGACGTGGCTAGCTGACATATGGCAAATAATTTAATTTTATGTTCTGCGCCTTGTAATGTGAATTACTTAACACCCAGTATTGTAAACAATCAAGTATTTTCTAACTGAACAGACAGCTGTGCCGCTGGGGAGTTTGTTGCGCCACTTCTTCCCAGCGATGGCACTAGGAAATGGTGAAGGGCGGGCGTTTTTGAAATTTTGACGTTCGAAAAGTTCTGATCCTCAGCCTAATTTAATTTGATTTGACTAAGACTACATTCTTCTCCTTAAGTGTAATCGTATAATGGTGACACGCGGTAAAAATGCGCGGTTCGTGCGCGCGAGGCGTCGTATCTGATGCCATGTAACATACGAATTAAAATATTACGTTTCACCAGCCTTTACGTGACATAAGAATAGTACATCGCGCACTGGAGCGGGTATTGGAGCCCGAGCCTAATGGAGCCGAGAAAAATGATCACGCGTTTCATGCGACGTTTGTAAAAACACTTGCAAAAAAATAACTGTAACGAATGACAAACTATGCACACTTGCATCAAATCGGACTATTCCTATATATCCCCATTTACACAGTGCCAGTTTCTGTAACGTTCAAGACGTTGGCATGCAATTATTTGCCATAACCGCACGTTCAATAATTGCATGCGGTTTCTGTTTACATTAAGGTTAGTGTAATTAGTGCATACAAGTATTGCCACATCTTAAAAAAAAAAGTATGTAAAGGACGTGCAACTTTGTGTATATACAGGTTGGCAGGGACATCGACGCGCAAACTGTAACCATGTATTCAGCTCATGAGTTTAGACCCCATAGCGTCGAAATTTTTCGTCCGTTATTAAAAAAAATATTGCTGTTCCATACATTTTGACCGCGTAGGTATTGCACTTTTCTATGAAACAGAAGATTTTTTTTACAACCGACGAAAAATTTCGAGGCTATGGGGTCTAGTATCATTTGTTGAATACATGGTTACAGTTTGCGCGTCGATGTCCCTGCCAACCTGTATATACACAGAGTTGCACGTCCTTTACATACTTTTTTTTTTTAAAGACGAGGTAATACTTGTACGAGACACTTTACGAGCAAGTGCGTTATTTTTCTTTAAGACTTCCTTTTTTCCGCAGGTGGTTTCTACCGTCACCTGTATGAACAGAAGTTAGGAAAAGATAATGAGGTAGTAAAAGAGGAATTGCCAGAAGACAATGAGACGGCGGATACATCTAAAAAAACTACATCTGATTCTATTGACACATTAAAGAAGAGAAATTACAGAAAGAGAAAATCATCCGATAGGGCTCGTTTATCTGAAGGAGAAATAGAGGACTCAGATGAAGAAATTAATCGCGTAAATTTAGACGATATCAGAATGGCTAAAAAGCATAAGCAAGATAATATCGATGCCGACTCTGACTTTTCAATAGATGAGTCAAGTGACGAAGATAAGGATGGTAAAGATGAAGATATAAAACAATTGAAAAGTGAGAGCCAAAATAGCGACACTGGTAGTACATTAGAAAAGGACAGTAAGCTTGAACACAATAAAAAAGAATCAAATGAAAATAAAGAAGATCATATTGAAGAAACTAAAGAAAAAATTGATATTTGGAAGAAGAGAACTGTTGGAACAGTTTTTGAAGAAGCTCTAAAGAGATATTATGAAAGGAAAGCTGCAAGGGGTTCTTAGCACGAATGAATAGAAAAAACCTTTGATTTAATTACTAAGTGAAATTTATTTCATAGATGATTAGTTACGGTCCAACATAATGCGCCTTGCAGTGAACTGAAAAAAAAAAAACATTAGTTTACCATCAAACAAAAACAATAAACTTTTAAAATAGGCATGCATGTGTTTTAATAAACGGTTGTTACCTATGAATTCAGAAACTGGATCATTTTCTCCTTCCGCTCTCATTGTTCCAGTAATTTCCTCATTCTCAACCATTGGTAGCACTAACTGGACGAATTCTGGTGTATATGGTGGTGCTATCGCATCTAAAACCTGATATAAAAAAATACATATAAGTGGTAAACATTCTAGTTCCAGTATGTCATAGCATTTTTTGTGTGCTACTTTATGACACTTCCCTGGACATTTTCTTATATTTTTAGATGTTATAAAATAATTTAAATTTGAATATTTTTACAACTATTTTGTAACTTAGTACTCTTTAGATCTTGGAGATACGCTGCCTGTTCATTTTAGAAGGGATACTTCCTAGCACGACCACACTAAGGTAATGTTTTCATTAAAGCCCTGGCATGCCCTATACTCTGCCAACTCTTAGCTACGGCCCTGGAAAATAGTACTAATTCTATTTTATACCAAATTTTTTAATCTTTATTCTATTTTAATATATATATATTTTTTTTTTTTTTCATTTTATCCATGGTCGTGCCACGAAGATTCAATTTTGCGACCAATTTGACGGGTGAGAAATATTAAAAGTCGTCTACAAAATAGCGATATCTGTTTTACTGTGTTGAGTTTACTACATTCTGTGTTATTTCTATTAAAAAGGTGTCAGTAAAATCTTTTAGCTCCGATATATCGTGATACCCACCAAAATTAAATGTAAAAATAGCCAAAGTTAAAGACAATGGTTTTATCTATTAAACTTACCTCTGTAATAAAGTATCTAATTAAAGAAATGTCGGTGTCGTCACGACGCCAGCACTCTTTTATATAACGCAGGACAGGCACAACACATCCTCGGCTTAGTAAGTTTACCATCCTATCAAGTAACATTTTCTTCAATTCCAACTGAAAATAAATAGTAGTAGGTATAGTATATATTTATTTAGTCTTTTTTTGAGTGGGGAAATCCTCATGGATGTCCCCTGCTCTTGGTCGGGCGGAAGGGTCTGTTACGACTCTTGCCACAGTACCACACGGTGTTCTTCAACCACCTTTGTCCCGGGTGCTGAAAGAGATGCGCATTTCGTCACGAGTCACGGCTAAGTATTGGCCCGCATGACTTCCATGCGGATCTCGTTAACCCCTGCGGCCCTGTACGGCCGCAGTTCTTCTTGAAAGGGCGCGGAACACGCTTCGGTTGTGTCTTTGTTCAGGAGACCGACTACCCAAGTCTGTCACCCGCAGACCACCCTTTATGGCGGTCGGAGATCATTGCATGCCCTCCGCGCCCGGTATGTTTGCCGCGGATCGGGAGGGAGGTTGTATCCTCCCGCTCCCTTTGCGCCCATCACGTCCACGCAAAAGGAAGCGACGGCATCCCACACGCGCTCGCTGCCGGCCATGGACTGAACCACGGCCGGAAGCGTGATTATGCGCAGGGGTTTATTTATACCTATAGGTACATAATGACACACACTAATTAAATTATACACGGTTATACCTGAACTAAAATTTCTAATTCATCTTGTGGAGATTCAAATAATTGCACAAGTAATCTCAGGAGTCGGTGATGTAGTAATTGGTGACAGGATGCAACTTCATCTAGGAGAGCCAAATGTACGGGACAGTGTTCTGTGCACAACTTGAAGTATGAAGGCTCTGTCACCACACATTCTACCCAAACTAGGACGCCCATTCCAACGACGGGAAACCTGAAAGTATAGTATGAAGATGTTACAGTGCATACCCTTTTTTTTTAGGTGGGAAATCATCAAATGACCTCTCCCGCTCTGGGCTGAGCGGAAGGGCGTGTCAGACTTTTACTAACTAAAACCCATCCGTGTCCCTTTAGTTGCCTGTGCCAGGGGCCACGGTATCTCTTTCGAACAACCCGCGGCCCTGGCAGACATCGGCCCGAGCGGACCCCGTCAGTTCGTGCTGATATCTCTTTGAGGCGCGCGTGGAACACAACGCGCCGTCGACCCGGGCTTGGTCCTTACCGGGCGGCGAGCTGCCCATTGCTCGCCGCCCGCAAGCCCGCGCCTACGGTGGCCGGGAGTCGGCTGTTGTCTCCCGTCCATGGCGTCTCCTGCGGCGACTAGGGGCGTGAGGGCGCAGAGATTGCCTCTCCCTCACGCGCTCCGCCTCCTCCTTCGCGAGCATTACTGCTTCGCAGAAGGAGGTGACGGCCTCCCATGCACTCTCGCTCCGTACCATAGCCTGGACCAGGGCCGGACGCTAGAGATCGCTGCCGCCGATCGCCACTACGAGGACGCGGCGGTGCTCCGCCCAAGCCGGGCAGACCTCCACCGTATGCTCCACCGTGTCCTCCGGCCGATCTACACAGTGGTGACACCCTGGCGTTTCCTCCCGCCTTATCCTGAACTACAGTGCATACCCGCCATTTAATTCTACAAAAGCTGTTTGTTTCGACACTAATGTTAAAGCGTATATAATTCAGCAATTACCTTATGCAATGGTACAATGTAGGTAATTCCGCAATCAGTTCACTAGAACTAGCAGAACTGCAACATACGGCATGTACTTTTTCAATTGCTTGAACCGTAGCCTTTAACTCATCCTTGACAGGCCTGCCGGGAGTGAGCCCCTCACACACACTTGCAGCATACGCCAATAAATACATATATTTTGATTTGTGTTCTGGATTTAGTTTGCTTCCTAATTTAAACAATGCATCGACCAGGAGCTCTGTGAAATTGAAAAAGGTGGTAAGGTAAAACAGACAAACAGGTACAAGCTTTTTCTCTTAATATAATTATCTAGACAGGACAGCCTTACACATAATGGTTATTCATAATCGATGAAAACCCGATCGAGTCAACACTGCTCAGACAGTTAAAAAATAGAAATTAATCCAAGTAACATACCTAAAAACTGAGGAATTCTTAATAAATGTACTGGTGGTGGTTCTGGTTGTGTGTAAGCTCTAAATAATACTGAAATATCAGCAGGGTTGAGTGCACCACGTGACAACATGGCTGCCAATGCCGTACGAGCATTGCGCCAGGATTCGCCTGATGTAAGAGCCAATGTGATGGGAGTCACGTCATGTCCACTGCAACAACAACCATAGTTAAAACATAGAACGAGGAAGTGACTGCAAATCCAAATGAGTCTTTGTAGAATTTACTATTTTAAATTCAGCTTTTAATTAGTTTTTTACGTGTATCATGTATGGGTAATGGACTTTAATAAATGAGGTAATCTCATGGAGTTAGTATGTAATTTATAGTGCAACTGGAATGCTTACAAACACCGAAAATTCTACTGAAAGACAAGTGAAACCAAACCATGCAGTCTTTTTGTCGCGCTTTTTCAGGATCAACTTTTATTAGCCAGATTCTAGACTGTACCTATGTCATATAATTGAAACATTCAGATTGATCATCTTTAGTTTCCGCAGTTTCAGCCGTATCCGCAGCTTCTAATTAGTGTATTGATTGTCTCAATTGCTCAACTAGATGTTGGCAGGTTATTCCACACTTTGGAAGCTGCATAGCGAAAGCTGCCTCCTGTTAAGCTAGGCCTGCGCCTGATGACGGGGACCATCACAGGACACTGCTCACTAAACAAACACTTCTACACAATAGGCATAACGGACAGCCCCCTGTGCAGGGCTTGCATGGAGGCTGATGAGACCGTCGCGCATGTGCTCTTTGAGTGCACAGGCGTCACCCAGATTAGGTCAGAAACTCTCGGGACACCCAGATCTTATACAGATGTTCTCAACAGACCAGGAGACTTAATAGGCTTCTGGAGGGAGGTGGGCTGGTTGGAGTAACCACCGACGGCCGCCATGGCCCACGCACAATGGTCCACCTGAAGGACTAAGTGTGGAAACCAAACCCATAACATAGAACATAGCTACCTCTGAAAGTTTCTGTACTATGTAACTTATTCATAGAAACTACTGACCATAACTTTAGAAAACATGAACTTTATGTTCTGGTTGGCTGGTTGGGGTTCTCCGAAACGCATTGTGCTAGTGGGTATATAGTTGAGTTACATAATGAGAAGAAGCTTTTGCCTTTTTAAAAAAGGCACCTGCAGGCTGATGTTACAGTAAACATTTTTTTAATGAAAAACCTACCTTTGTTGTGCACAACGAGTTATTTCTTGGCCAAGTCTTTTCATGATGGCACCTCCTCTGGGTTCTTGAGAAAGTATATGCACAATGACTTGACTGTACACATACGTGTGGGCACCATGGCAGACCATTTTCTGTAATGTCATGTTGTTACATAGTGAACTGTGTTTTTAAAGTATTTATTATTAGATGGCAGATTTAGAGAGCGCTATCTCAGTTCTTGTAACAAAGGAAAATAAAACAGTTTATACATACCGCACATTCATTAACACTATTTTGCCAATCATCAGAACTTTGCAAGAATCCAACAATAGCCGACTTGAGAACCCTTGAAAATACTTCAATTTGCTGTGCTGCTGTAGATATGCTTGTAATTTCTCCTTGAAACCCAGCATCTGATATCAACTGGAAATCATAGATATTTATTAAAATTATTGCCTCAGATTCAACCAAATCTGATCCTGAAAAATAAAACACATTTTACTCTAAGCTCTAGAGTAATTCTTAAGAATAAAAATTGATTTTATTTGCAAGATAAGACTTACTCAAGCTTAGTTACACCCATAACAGTTTAAATTGAAGAAACACTATATTGTATTTAGTTGTGTTACGATAGCTCACCTTTATAGTAAAGTTAAGCATGAGACAATCAGGATACTCTTCAGCCAATCTATAAATTAAAGACCGCCAAGTTGGATGCTCAATCATTTCTGTTAACCAAGCTGGTGTCTGAAAAAATATTGTAATCATTGTAACACTAATAAAAAAAAAACATGTTCAAAAATATTAGTGTTCATCACACTTACTTCACCCTCCTCAGTGAATATAGTGTCAGCTTTTTTAGGATCAAATGTTTTCAAAATCATATCTTTCAAATGGTTTTCAACCATTGCTTGTACCTCTGTCACTTTGACCCCTGGAAATAAAGATATTTAAAGATTATATATTAGTACTTATGTCTTCTTTAGTGATTCTTGATTTATTGTGATTATGCTATATAAGTATAGAATGATATCAATAAAACAACGTTTTAATCAGTTAATTAAAAATAGCTAAATTCTATCATTTATAAACCTACCTCCGAGTATTAGCCATTCTGCTAGTAAATTAGCCATTTGGGCCACTGCATTGTAGTTTATAGATAATTGTTCAATCACTTGTTCAGGATTCCCTCCAGCTTGAAAGTATCGCTTAAGTTGACCAAATATTCCTGGTTCCATAATATAATCTGGTGTTTTAAATTTTTCAAGACATTCATGTAAGACTTCTTCAGGATTTTCAATGACGTCTTCATTCCCTTCTTCCTAAATTATAGAAATATAGAAATAATAATAATAATCATAATACTAATTATTATGATTATTATTATAAAAATATGATTAAATACAACCTTGTGGAATCGGAGTTGCCGTACTACAGGTATGTGGTAATATCACATTGTACTGGGATCGATCCATCATCACTGACAGGACTATTGTTGCCAATAAGCCTGATATAGTGGTAGTGGATCGATCAGAGTGACGCGCAATGATTGTTGACATAACCGTCCCGCATGATGAGAACCTCGTGAAAGCCGAGAAAGATAAACAAATCAAGTATCTTGACTTGGCTCGCAAGGTTGTTGACATGTGGGATGTGGACTCAGCGATCATTGTGCCGATAGTCGTGACAGCCAATGGCTTAATAGCCAAGAGCCTCGACCAACACCTGAGGAGGCTCTCGTTGGGCAGCTCGATCAAGGGCTTGATTCAGAAAGCGGTACTTCTGGCTCGCATTGTCAGGAGGTTCCTCTCTCTGGAGCCGTGACCACCGGTAGCTTGGACCCTGTTCCTGATACCGATGGGCTACTATTTTTTTTTATATTTTTAAATTTTTTTATACTTTTTTATTCTAATATTTAAAAATATAATTTATATGATTACATTAAAATAAAGGAGATAATAATTATATATTTTTAAATGTTTTTTTTTGTTTTTATACTAATATTTCAAAATATAATAAAATAAGATATTAAATGAATAAACGACATAATAATAATATAATTATAGAAACATTTATTATGGAAAATATCAGAAGATTTTATCAGTGTGCCTCTTAATTTGAGAGGCCTGCGTGATATTCGCGTTATAATTAGCTGGCTTGGCTGGTCTTATTAAATATATATTTATTGGTTACTGTGAATTAGATCTTTTATAAATAAAATATTAGTAATTTACAAAATAATCACTAAATGAATTTCAACATACTTCATATTGATTGTGATTTGGGGCTTCCCACGTACGCTCTTCTTCATATTGGCTGGGCATAATTCCACACGGTATGTAAGATATAGATTAGTATAGGATGTTTATGATATTACCGAAGAAATATTCATAAATTAAGAAATGTAATCAAGACAAGACGCCAGCGGGCATAAACAAAAATTGACTTTGACATGGGTGGGATTTGTTTTTTGATTGACCTCATTGCTGTCATTATTCTCTTTACTCTCCACAGATTACATAGAGATACTAATTCTCTCTGGTAAAATGTTCCTTGAGGTGTTACCAGTTACACACAAAATAGCATGGAAATAGTATGTACACTTGGACACTAGCTACCGACGCGAGAGATATTATAATAAACCTCTTATTAACTATAAGTACGAAAAACAAATAAATAAACTCAAAATACATAACAAAACGTAGACGTTTGGGATTATTGTTCTCACGTTAACTTCCATAGAGAAACTATTATTTTCCTTTCGACGCTGCGGAATACGTCTGATGATCCCTTAGATAGGTTAAATTAATGTTCTAAGGATAATCCCTGCCACGGACAGCACGTTTAACCGTTAATCTTGCGTATGATCTATTTCAGTGCAGTCCCCTGTCTCATCGCACTATGACAATAAAGGAAGACACAGTGTACCTACCTGTCTGTGTCGCACACTTACACTTGCGCACTATCACTATAATAAGACTGATATGACTGAGTAGATAATAAGCATAGCAGTAAGTTAGGATTTTCATAATTATTAAATTACTCAGTAATTCAGTATGAAAGTGTGCTAAATATTTTTATTTTCTGTTACAATTGTTTGTTTTCTAAATGTTTATTAGATTAGTAATGAAACTAGAAACTAGTTTTAATTATTGAATCTCTATCAGGCTCTAAATGGATGAGTAAAACACAAATATATACGTTTTTAATCATAATATAAATTTTAAATTTTTTTTGGCTATAATATGTCACATTAAACACATGTATCATGTATTTATTAGATACTATTATGAAAATGTAAATGAAGATTATAACTAGGTTCCCATTGCAACCTTAATACTAAGTTGTTTCGTGTAGCTCTGTCTCGGATTAACTCATTTTGACTTCCTATGCTGGAGATATCTTCTGAGACTTCTTCACTTGTACTCTCCTCTTCATTTATAGTAGTTGGAGGTGGTAATCTTGCTTCTATGGCCATGTTATGCAAGACAGAACATGCAAGTACTATTTTGCCAACTTTCACAGAATGGTAACGCAAAGTTCGTTGCCTTAGTTCCTGAACATCTCCAGCGTGATTTGAGCAATCCAAAGCAGCGCTCAATGCCAGTTCTTGCTTGGATGTGACGCTGAGTGTTATGTTTCTTCTGGAGATTCAGGCGTTGCATCTAATATAGGCAACCATGGCCGCAAAGGATTCCCGCTGATGTTAGGCGCCTTAGGTCACTGCAGAGATTCCAAAATGTTCGTTTATCCAGCCTAAATCTCTGAATATGCTCAAATACCGACATTTCGGCGATAACCTTCACACTCCGCCAATTTAGCCTTAATCCACGCTTTTTCATTAGTTGCCACCCTTAAAGGCTCAGGCAATGCATTAAAACAAAAACACTCCACAACACCATTAGCGGCAGGGTCCGAGCACCCGCTAACGAGCGTGTGTAATTAATCCACTGTCTACCGCTTCTGGGACCGACTTCTGGGATCGACCCCTTTTTTTTTTTTTTTTTTCCTGGGTGTGAAATCATCAAATGACTCTTCCCGCTCTGGGCGGAGCAGAAGGGAGTGTCAGACTTTTACTGACTAAAACCCACCCGTGTTCCTTCAGTTGCCTGTGCCAGGGATCACGGTATCTCTTTCGAACAACCCGCAGCCCCGGCGGCATCGGCCCTAGCGGACCCCGTCAGTTCGTGCTGACAGCTCTTTGAGGCGCGCGTGGAACAAAACGCGCCGTCGACCCGGGCCTGGTCCTTACCGGGCGGCAAGCTGCCCATAGCTCGCCGCCCGCAAGCCCGCGCCTACGGTGGCCGGGAGTCGGCTGTTGACTCCCGTCCAGGGCGTCTCGCGAGGGTGCAGCGATTGCCTCTCCCTCACGCGCTCCGCCTCCTCCTTCGCGAGCATTACTGCTTCGCAGAAGGAGGTGACGGCTTCCCATTCACTCTCGCTCCGTACCATGGCCTGTATGAGGGCCGGACGCGAGAGGTCGCCGCCGCCGTTCGCCGCCACGAGGACACGGCGGGGCCCCGCCCAAGCCGGGCAGACCTCCACCGTATGCTCCACTGTGTCCTCCGGGCGATCCCCACAGTGGTGACACCCTGGCGTTTCCTCCCGCTTTATCCTGAACAGGAACCTCCCGAAACAACCGTGTCCGGTGAGTACCTGCGTCAGGCGGAAGGTGAGGGCGCCGTGGCGCCTCTCTAGCCACTCCTCAAAGAGGGGACTTATCGCCGCAATTGTGGCGTGCCCAGCGCTGGGTTGCGACAATCGCACTCTCCATGCCGCCATGAGATCCCGCCGGAGCTCTGTCCGCTGTGCCGTGACTTCTCGCGGCAGCGGAGCAACGCCCCGGCGTTTTGCCTCCTCTCGCCACTCCCATATGTGGGCGAGGACTTTGGCCTCCGGATCCCATGGCGGCAATCCGGCAAGGAGGCTCGCCGCCTCAACGGAGACCGTGCGGTATCCTCGGATGAGCCGGACAGCCATGACCCTTTGGGACGCGATCAACCGGCGGGCTGGTCGCCGCCTCAAGGACCGCGCCAATACCGGTGCCCCGTAAAGGGCCATGGACCGCACGACCCCCGCATAGAGCCTCCGGCAGGAGGCGTTTGGTCCCCATAGATGGGAAGGAGCCGCCTCAAGGCAGCCCCGGCCCGCTCCAGTCTGGGAGCCAAACGTCGGAAGTGCTCCACGAAATTCCACCGGCTGTCGAGGACGAGTCCCAGGTACTTCATCGTCAGCTCGACGCCGATGTGAACCCCTCCCGCCGTTATTTGTGAACCCGACGGTGGCGCGTCCCGAGGACCATGAAAACACATGGCCTCAGATTTGTGCAATGCCACCTCGAGTCTCAATTGCCGGATCCTCTCGACGATTGTCGCAACCCCGCGTGTCGCTGCTTCGGCCGCCGCCTAGCAAACTACGCTGACGCCATCAGGGGGGTCGGCGCGCAGCACCCAGTCGTACCCGATATCCCACAGATGCGGCCCTAGGACCGATTCCTGTGGGACACCGCACGACATCTCTCGCCGGTTCCACTCTCCCCGGTGACCGGGTGGGATCGACCCCTGGACCCACGGTCAGCAGTCGTGCTTGCGATCACGAGACCAATGGGTAATCAAATAAGTACTATACTTAGAGTACAATAAATACTTAGCGATGTATATCGAGATCATATAATCTCGATTGAGACTCCAGTGCATGCTATCCAGATGCAGCGTCACGAAATTCTCATTAGGGTGAAGAAACACCAACATGTCCTTTATAAACATATTTTAACCAGAGGTCCAGACTATCGAAAATAGTTCGATGGTCGTTGAGAACAGCTCTGTTGTCCCCAGGCCCTATAGCCTGATGCCAGTGTTCACAGCCCACACGCAGAACAGATTTTGAAGAGATGGCCTAACTGAAAGGATGGATATGATGGATGATGCCGGATAACCTTTTTTTTTATTTCATGGATGTCCGCCGCCCTGGGGCGGGTGGCGGGGTCTGTCAGGTTCTTACTGACTAAAAACCACCCCGGTGTTCCATCTCACACCTACGCTGGGGGTCGCGGGTACGTACGATCCGTCCGCAACCCCCGACTGGTGCCGGCCCGCCGCCGCGGGCCTCCTCGGGTCAGGGGTTTGCCTGTGGATGCCTCCATAAATTAAGGCCTCCAGCCAGGCCTTACATAAACTTAAAAACTAAGCGACTACACGCTATTGCAACAGATAGTAAGCTAACCTTTTTCTATCTCCAAATAAAAGTGGAGCATGTGCTTTAAAAACGGAGAGTTCCTGGCTGAACTCAACTGCGCCTCCCGCAACCCGCTCACACCGTTTGGCAATCTACTAATCACGTAGTGATTTCCTCAATGCACCACCCGCAGAGAATAAAGTGTTGTGCATCTCATTTATCGCCAAGTCTCAGTGCTCATGTCTGACGCTAGAATTTGCCATCCGCGCCACGGGCTCGGGCTTGCTCCCCCTCCAGGATCCGGGGCTGTACCGCCATAACAATGAGTTATTTTTTCTCCAGCTCTCTCTTTGTGAAAATGACCGCTCCCAGGATATAAGTTATAGCTGTAGGTACAAGGATCTTTTGCGGAAATTTTTTAATATACATGATGAAAAGTAGCCTAATGTACTGCTCCGGGTTCCAGGCTACCTATCTGTACAATTTAAAGATGGTTTCAGTGCGTTTAGGCTTGAACATGAACAAGTAACAGACAGATTCGAGTTACTTTCGCATTTATGATATGAGCTATTTAAAAAAAAAAACAACTTATTATGATGAATTAAATAAATCATCGTAGGTATACTGAACTGGTTTATTCTAGATCATATTTTGATTGCTGTTTTTATTTATGTTTAATCTTGTGCTGCACTGGTAGATGACATCAAGTCAGGGCCGGCTGTCGCTGAAACCCAGCATGGTCTTAGCATTATGCTGAGCGATGGCCGTCTTGCGTGGATGTGACGCATGTTTACCCCCAACTTGTTATTTTTTTTGTGTTCTTTTTATGCGTCATGTTTGCGCAAACAAATGTATTTACTTTCTTTTCTTTCAATTATATTCCCTACAAATAAATGCGCTTTCATTTCGCGGTACGTGCCATATTAGTCAAATTAAGGATAAGGAAAATGGTTGTAGGTACGAGGAAGCTAGAATTTTTTACCCAACTTCGTAGATCGGGCTCTGGGAGAAAAGCGAGGGATTTTTAGGTACTGCACGCCATAGCGAGGGATGCGAGCGGTGTCTGCGAGGTAGCGTAGCAAAGCTAAGTTCCTACGTCGCGTAGCAATTAATTTAAGTGTCTCTTGATATAGGGTGCAGTCCCTGTTTCAAGAGGTTGCACCATAATATCCTCCCACGTATTATTATTGAGTCTTAATGGAAAAAGTAGGTCTTAATTGGGACTTATAGCTTAGCTTTGCTCCCTTGGTATCGCATAACACTAGTTACTAGTGAGTGGAGAATAAAGAGCCAGTCTAAAGGAATAATAAAAAACAGAGAAAACTCAAATGTTGTCTGTGATGAATTTATTTGTGCTGGCTTGTTGCTACTTGAGTCGATTAAAACGATTCAATCGGTTTCGACCATTGTATTTGACAAGCGAAGGGTTAGTACGTGCTTTAAGTAGATATGCTCGGGATTTTAAGGTATGATTAGGCCATATCCCTGCAACAAGCTTTTCTGTTAGGCATTGACCTACGTATATTACTGTGAAAACCCAGACAAAGATTTATGAACAAAGGTCCTTGGTAATTTAGGATTCATCGAAAGTAACCTTCACTTTTAATTCCTTTTTTTTCCAGTTGGGCGCTACTGAGTCATTAGTATTGAGTAATACAAAACCGAGAATGACGAGCATGTAAGTAGTTACCTATATTTACTTATCTAGCGTTATAGACCTACAGGTTGGTCTCACGTCAACGATATTTCGCAAGGTAATGTCTGTAAGCACCCCTCTGTTTCCGTCGGGGGTTAAAAACTGCAATGTGACATGCAGTTTCGGAAGGCCATGGTCTAGTTTAGACAGAAAACAATTTGGTAATTGTAAGTAACCTTTACCGTGCTTGCGCTCCAACGTGATTTTGGTTTAAAAGCGAATAGGAAATACCGTATGCTTAGAATCTGTTGATGCCTGAACGTTCACAGTAATATACAAATATATAGGTACAGTATGTTGCCAGTAGTAGTCATTATTTTGATTTATATACAGTGTAAATTGACTTAGGTAAGTAATTCATAAACATATCACAATTCATAGATCTAACAGTTAGGCAATAGTAGGTCCCATTGTATTTATTATTTTACTGAACTGATGAACTATCTTGCCTAGGTACAAATAAATGCGCTTTCGAATAGTAGGTAATTTACAATCGTATTCTAACGTCATTATTAAAATACTGATAAAGCCGCATCTGATAAGAGTGGAAGCCTTCTTCGATGTAAATAATTAGGCGTAGATTATGAAATAATTACGGAGGAGGTTCTACTAGGTTCTATTTGCGCCCATGGTGATTCCTGCTGACGTTATTGTGCATACAGCATCAGTCACGAGTTTACGATATTTTATAGTCTGTACACAGTTCTTAACATGAATGCTTTTAAAATATATATTTATATATATATATGTGCCAATATTTATAATCTTATTAATTATTTATATTGTTTTTCAGGCAAAAGTTTACCCTGCTTTTATTAAGAAACATGTCCAAAATTTCAAAATTGGTTCAAGAATAGGACTTTAGTGACGAATAAAATAAATAAATAGATATGGCATGTACCAGTAGTCAATCTAGATATTGTCTACCTAACTTACCTATTACTGAAATTTGAATTATAGTGGATACTATCATCTTAGAGTCTGCTTTGTTCGGCATGATGGGAAAACTGAATGTCTATCACAGTTTCTTTGTCAATTATGTTATCTTTAAAGTTACCTATTCGTATAGAAACTATATAATTATATATAATACCTACATTATTTGCAAACGTAATACCTAATCCTGGATGTTCCACTTATAAAATGTCTAGGTAGTACAAATACAAGGTAGGTACAAATTGTTAGTTTTAGGCATTTTTATAATATCTAGCCTATCTATCTTTCAGGATTGTTGATTTATCTGGGTTTCGTTCACTGCTAATAACATTTCCTAAATAACTTTACAATTATAATAGATCTATAATAATTATTAAACAACTTATTACAAAAATATGTACACCTTAACAATTAGGTATAGTACATTTTTTATAGGTAAAGTAAAGATCTCTATTTATTTATTGGTAAATCTCATAATCTTTTAAAGCAATAAGTAATTAAACAATGTAAGCGTAATAATAATATTAGGTACGTACTACTCGCATCGAGTCCTTGGTCTTTATACATACCTAAACGAGTGGAAGTGGTCATCACAACATCAACTCGTTGTATAGGTAAGTACTTTATTTATTGGAGTTGCACAAGACACCTTATCGACTACCTATCTACTCGTTTTACCTAAACTATGATTGCTCATTTTCTCATTACAAGCACCTATCAATAAGGAAATTATGTGAATGGACAGCATTGTGTCACGTCAATATTGTGCGAACACGTAGGTATTTACAATCATAAGTCATAACGGTGGTAATTAGGTATTTTCATGGAAGGCCCATTTCCTTCGGCCGATGTAAAGATACTAAAAAGTTTGTGTTAGACATCAGGTCGTAGCAGATGGAGGTCGACAGCGACGTCCCGGCGCGGGTTGCGAGCCGCGCGCGGCTGCGAGGCGTGCGCGGCGCCGCCGAGCAGCGCGGCGTCTTCAGCGAGCGAGTCCCCGGAGCCGTAGCCGCGCTCCTCGGCCGCATCGCCCTCGCACCACGACGCGGAGCCCGAGCTCATCGACCGGGGCTCTGTTTCCGCGCCCGCGGAACCGCTCCCACAAACTTCTGCAATCAAGTCTGAATTTAAATATTTTCTGAAATCTAAATGTTTTAAGTTTATGATTAAATTCTTGAGGTCTGAATTTCCAGCCTATTTACCTCGATTGACGGGTATTTTAAAGTGTCTTTCTTTAGTTGGATAATCTTATTTGA
Source organism: Apamea epomidion (assembly GCA_947507525.1). NCBI lineage: Eukaryota > Metazoa > Arthropoda > Insecta > Lepidoptera > Noctuidae > Apamea > Apamea epomidion. The sequence goes on from OX382225.1 coordinate 11,985,791, forward strand.
GAGATGGGTTGGTTGATGTGGCCCGGGCGCCGGGCGCCGCGGTGCCACACATTTGTGAGACAAGGGACAAACAGAACGTAAATCCTGAAATAAGCTGCTTAGCCTTATATCAATGACGAATAAGTCGCTCAACGTGTCTGACAAAGACGTGGATTGGATTGATTGTGTTAGGTATATTGTGTTGCAGTTTTTATAATATACTTACTTACACGGCGTATGGGACATCGCCGCGCAAACTGTTACCATGTATTCAGCACATGATACTAGACATTTTTAGTTTAAATAATCTGCTGTTTCATACAAAAGTACAATACCTCCAGATTTTACCTACATATATTAATAACCGAGAAAAGTTTCAATACTGTTGGAATTAATCTATAATTAGGTAGGTACTGAATTCATGGTTACAGTTGCGCGTCAATGTCCTTTAGACCCTGTAGATAACCCTGTAAATGGCTCCACAATACCACATGTGTATTGTGGAGTAGGGCTGTATACCTAGGTATATATCTCAATGAAACAGAAAATATCTACTAGCAGTGGCGTGGCTCGTTCTAAATTGGCCTTGTGTCAAAATTTATACGGAGCCCTTTTTACCCGACCGCGGTGAAACTCAAAGGGTATTGTTTTTTTACAAAATAAATGAAATAGCATGAAAGGTTAAACTGCCACTGTGATGTTACTTAAGTAATGTAAGAGCGAGCGAAGCGAGCTAGAAACTTGGAATATTCTGACTCGAATGGGTTAGATTGTTACATATTATGATTTTACTAAATGTATGCAACAGTTTGAGAATTAGGTACGTAAATTTTCATTTGGTATTATTTAATTACGGGCATATATCAATCTGAGACGTATTGGAATATTATCTAAAGTCCAAATTCTTACGAATTTTTCCTTACACACGTCGGGGCCCCTGTATTTTAGGGGTACGGTTATACGGTTGATACGGCGCTAGCTGCACCCGTACTAAATACCGTTAAAGTAAACCCGTCAGGCGAAGGTAAACAATAAGCTGCTGCTGTAGCATTTTTCATTCAATAAACTTTACCTAAATATAACACATGTCTAAATAAATACTTAAGAAAACTACATTACAGACACATGCTGAAATTGATGGAAGGTGTTGTAAATAAAAAAAATATAGAGGTAGGTAATATTTGCATATTCTTTAAATATGTAAAGAGAGTAGGTACTTAGGCTGAAATCTAGCGTGCGTTATGTAGCTATTACCTATGTTTAGTTACGTTTTTGACGATTTATTTCAATCTTGTCTGATAGTTTCCATTGTTGTTTTCCATTTCTTCAGACATTCTTTTGATTTTTAAGCTGTAGGTACCCGAGTCCAACATGCACTGCAAGATACTAATAATATATCCATAGTAGCAATCTACAAAGAAGTATTGGCTGTATTTTAATTTAGAGTCATCTCTTTTATTGATTAAATTATTTCTTTTTATCTTTTTTAATCAGTCGTAGTGTCGCACCACCTTCGTAAATGGTTGATTTGCTCTAGACACTGATTAATCTTTTCTGCGGACACCTTGTAACGTCACTTTAAAGATTTCAGCCTATTTATTGTATTTTTGTAACGAAGTCTTAAACATGCCACAAGTTTTACAAACTGGCTCAATTATAACCGGCTGCGCGACAGCAAAGACAGGGTTAAGTTTTTCACGCGTTTACAAACATTTAAACTCACATACACAAACAGCCAGACCCGAAACAACTACTTGTAGGTCATACAAATATTTGTTCCGTGCGGGAATCGAACCCGCGACACGCAGCGCAGCAGACAATCGCTTAACCACTGCGCCAACCGTGCCGTCAAATATGTACGTGGGTTTTTGTCATGTATGTACGTGGTTTTTAATACTTTCGAAGCATCCAAACCGCTGGATGAATTTCAGTACCTACATGAGTTGTCTATCGGCTCATTTAGGTCGTGCGATGGTGATATGCTAGGTTTGTTCATATAATATCGAAATGGCGGATTTGAGACGTCAATAAGTAAACGTCTTGATTTTTATAAATATTTTTCGTGGCCTTTTGGGTATCAAAATAAAGGGTTTGAGAAGACGATTCCAAAAATATAACACAGTCTTTAGTGTGTTTATTTTTGAGTTTTTTTTTTACCTTTTGGCAGAAAATATGTAAACCAGAAAACTAGACTGCAACTAAAAAGATCAGTCGAGTGTTTTTTTTTTACCTAAGTATTTATAATTAAGATACCTATTATTGTGCCGCTGCTATCGAGGATTAACGAACTAAGTCGTCAAATAATACCAGCTGTTGCCCGCGCTTCATTTGCGTGTAGCTATTTTGTACTTCATAAATTATTTTTTTTATAAATATATCCCGGATGCCTATGCCCTTCTCGAAGGCTACCGATCTGTCAAATTTTATAACGATTGTTTCAGTGCTTTTGGCGTGAAAAAGTAACCGATAGACAGACAGAGTCAAGCACTTTCACATTTATAATATTAGTATGGAATAGTAACAAATAATGGATATACATAATATAAACGACTTACTTTGTCGTTTATGTATACAGGGTGACAGGGAAACTCGACGTGTTCCTTTCAGGACGTGATAGTGTGACCCATTTGCAACAGTTAAGCACCCCATAAAGCTTAGGCAAAAACTCATGGAATCCGAGAAAAACCGATTTTCATGTTTTTTTTTTAAAAATCCCAGAATTCGTCACTAAATGTCACTTATCTCTAAATTCTCTAATTGAGTGGTTTTCATAGCTATTCCATTGGCTACCTAATACTTTAAACACACCTATTGATGCAACCAAATTTTCTAAAACCAGTTAATTACTTCGATTATCACATAATTTTAAAATATTTCAACAATTTGCAAATTCGACCTTTGCCAACTTTATCGACTGTTTCATCGGCATCTTTAAACATTTATGAAACTTTTGTACCTCGTTGCATAGCTGATTAAATGTCTTCCCCGTAATTTGTACGCTTATTATTTAAGTAAAATTTTGAGATAACTGGTGTCAAAGTTCGTGTACGTAGATGATTTTTGAAAATAGTTCATAAACTTATTGCTTTAACTTTTAACTGTTTGATATTTTAGAAAATTTGATTATATAAATAGGTGTGTTTAAAGTATTAGGTAGCCAATGGAATAGCTATGAAAGCCACTCAATTAGATAATTTAGAGAGAAGTGATATTTAGTGACGAATTCTGGGATATAAAACAAAAAACATGAAAATCGGTTTTTCTCGGATTCCATGAATTTTCCCCTAGGCTTTATGGGGTGCCTAATTGTTGCAAATGGGTCACACTATCACGCCCTGGAAGGAACACGTCGAGTTTCCCTGTCACCCTGTATATTATGGTAGGTATGTATTGTGAATTCTTAGTTACATAAATCACTCACTTGTCCCGTGGGACTATTTTTTCCTCATTTCTTATGCATTGTGCGTCAGTCGGCATTGGTCAAAGCCACGTTCAGCAGGAACTTGTCGGACAAATAGATCGTAACAGTGGTTTTTGTGTGTGATCATAAACAGCTGAGACAATCGTTGTTTTCTTTCATCTATTTAAAGGTACTTTATACTTATGGGTCGTGAGAACTGATATAAAATTTGTTGCATGTTTTTTGGGTACAGAAACATCTGATACCTACTTGAAACAGTTGGTTAGAGAAAATATATGTTTTTCTGAAATAAAGACCGATATATTATGTGTTTGAAAAAGGTAGATACACATCTTTTGATAAAGTAACAAATGAATTGTATGTCCAGATAAAAAATAAAATCAGATAAAGATTAGTCTAAGTCTACGACACCTTCATTAGTACATTCACGTGGTAGGAGTAAGTTGTAGGAGGGTACAGGAGGACACAGAGAGACACTAGTAAATGATAAACATTCCACACATCGATAGGGGTAGGGTGTAGGACTCACGGAGCCGGCGGCGGCCGTTTATGGGGCTCTCCCATGTCATCGGTCAGAGAGAAGTCGACGACGAATAATCTTCATAAGATGCTGCAATTTTGTAATATTCGCATATTTATACCTATGGCAACGATGTTTAATTAGTCAAGTTAGCATCACATTAACTACAGCATTCTATTCACACGAGTGTGACTCTACGTGGCGACTAATGTGTCAGTGGTTCCATAGGGCGCAGTCGACAACGTAGACATTGATTAGAGTATCTGAAACAGTTCATTCAAATGATAGCATTTATCTGATACAGTAAAACATTATTGGTAGGATGACTAGGTATGTGTCAAATACTCCAAACAATTTCTAGTAATCTGATAATTTGTGACTGTTTAGGAATCGTAGGTATGGTAAGGTAGTAAATATTATAGGTTTGTGTGGGCAGTTAGATGAGCTGTTGTTCCAGTATACACGTGTAGGTACGTGGGACAGATACCGACCTGAGCTGTCGGTGACGAGGCGGGGAGGTGTGACCTCGCGGTCCGGCACTACGATTACTACTTCATCGTCTCTTGGGGATTCACCGTTGCGACTTGTACTGGCTGCCCTGCTAACATTTGTTATTCAGCTATGCATTTACACGTTAGCAAAATTGACAAGATTGCAAGAAGCTCCTAAATATGCTTATGTAGGTACATTGTTATAATTACATAGGGCTGATTTTTCAATAGTCAGATAACTTTTATCTGAAGAATAATTATGACAGTTTTACATATTTTCTGTACAAAAGCTGTCAAAACGTAATATTTATTTCTCAGATGAAAGTTATCTGACTACCTTAGGTTAAATAAAAACTTGGGAATTATGCTGCAGAATTATGAAGAAATAAACATAATCGGACATGGATTGACGGTGTAGAACCTTGTATTGGGTTAATGGGTATAATAGTAATGGATATAATAGTTTCGTACTTTAGTAAAACTTTTTTTTTTATGTATCTACTTCCGAGGTCGGAGTAGCCCCGGTTCATGGGTCGCTTGTACGGCACGAGCGGAGCGGCGGCGGCGGCCGGCGGCGGGGGCGGCTCGAACGTGCGCGACACCGGCGAGTTAGGCTCCGAACACTGCTTGTCGGCCAGCGCCGGTCGGTGCCGCACCACCAATCCCACCTCGCCGGACGGGCCGCCCGAGCCCTCTCCTCCGCCGGAACCACCTCCTAGTAGTCTTCGTGGCACCCCTCTATCTTCCTTATACATTTCTAACAAATGATCCAACTTACTTTCTATATCATCTACCTGAAACAATATATAATATTGACTGGGTTTAAGAATACTAATACCTATGTAAATGGATGAGACGATTTTATAAAAATCTAAATTCAAACCAATCAATGACTCCCATTATTCCTTCTTATTTCATTTAACGATGATTTAGTGCATTCAATCTAAATAATGCATATGATCCAACCGGATTAAGTGATTACTCGTGTTGTGTAGATATTTCCAAAATAGGTAGGTACTTTACGAATAGGTATGTAATGTGTCATTGCTTACAGTGCGGCCGACGAGAGAATGCGTTTCTGCCACCTGCCAGTGCGAGTTTGATCTTTATTATAGCTACTAACAATTCTAGTAGGTACCCTCTCTCTCTAGTAACTCGTAACTTAGCCGATATTAGACGCATCACTTTTTTTCATTCGTGCCTTTCATTCGGCATCTTTCACTTGCCCACTGAATGATCAAAAAATTTAATGAAAGGAGCAGGTGAACGTTCACTCCTATATAATTTTGTAGGTGCTGTGTGAATGAAACAAAAATGAACTTCACTCACTTGAGTGAATCATTCAATCAAGTGAGTGAATGATACTGATAATGATACTCGAGTAAAGCGTCTGATATCGGCTTTACCCAAAGTAGATGAGCATAAGATCAAAGTATGACAAAACGTTAGGAATTAATTTTTTAGGAATTACAAAATTAAAAGTACTTACTTGTCTTTCAATTTTAACTACTCTGGAAGCTAGGCTGATTTTTGATGCGTAGACATCTTTAGCTTTAGATCCTTGTTTTCCAAGTATTTGGTCTAACCTGTTGGCATATTTAAAAAAATATAAGTATATATTAATTTCATATTAAAAAATAAACTCCAATTTTTCTTCAATTCTTTATGTACGGAAAAATGCTCGTTGTGGGTAGGTCATAAAAGTACCTACTTACATCCATAGGTACTAAAATAGTTTTGTATATAGACATTTGTTATATTAGCAGTATCCAATTTATCAAAGGAAGTTAAGTACCTAATGCCTTTCATTAGAAGGCTAGATATAGGGTAGGTGATACTGTTCCTTATCAGAATAGCCAATAGGAAAAAAAAAAACAAATGATAATCATAAACATAAAATTAATTAATTATGAATAGCCTTGAATTTGCAAATAAAATACGAGTGTGTTCTGAAAATTCAACGCTGAAGGACTGCAGCAAGCGTAGCATGACCAGGTCTATATCTGCTCTACGACGAATAATACTCGTATATTTACTCGTATTTCTATACAATTTCTCATTATTATTTATTTCTTCATTTTTGACATCACGCCGTAGAAATCTTTCTACAATTTGTCATTTTGTCTTACACTTGTTTCGTTTCTACGGTGGTCATGCTATGCTTTCGGGCAATTTTGATAGTAAGTAATTAAAACTCAGAACAAACAAAACAGTTAGGTAAAATAATATTGCAGGGAAAGTGTTGCATTAGAACGGCAATAACAAGACCATTTGACCAAAATGAATCATAAGTTAAATTCGATTCCAACATCTAAAAGTTCCAATATTACCTATCTTTAAACAAATGAGTACACACACCGCGAGAGGAGTAAAATAATAATTATATCTATAGTACCTATGTTAATAAAAATCATGCGGTTTTAACTAATTAAAAGAAGTTGCTAATCATTATTTTACCCTCGCGGAATAAAGGTTTAGGTAGCCGACAAAAACACACAAATGTTAAAATCTAAAATGTGTGGGTAAAATACAAATGAAATGATTGATAACAAAGCTATTTCTAAGGAAAATAAAGTGCTTGCATCTGAAATATGTTCAACTATAAATAAATCACTTCGAAAGCTAGCTGAAGTGGAATTGCAGGAATAAGAAAATGCTATACTTAAGCTTTTTATTATTGCTTGCGTTCAGACACATTTTAAGCAAGAGTAAGCACATAAAGCGCTGTGTACTCGTATGTTACTTACACAAGGTTTCTGATTTGAGAATTTAAAGTTGAGAACTTGTCAAACTCTACTTTAGTATTTATTCTTGCACACCGAAAGGATGCATATAGAAAGTTGGCAACGTCGCAAATAGCTGTAGCTGTCTGTTTTGTACGATTGGCCAAAAGAAAACCGAACCTATCCCAGATGGTGCAATAATATAATTTTTGAGCTCGCTTCGCTCGCGCTTGTGCTCGCGTAACCCGAAAAAAAAACTAAACTTTCTGTTCGAAATTATCAAAAGGTAATTTCCATTCAAATATTTTGGGTGCAAATATTTTCGAGCACGCTTCGCTCGCTGTTTTATTCTACATTCTGATTATTCTTGAGCTTTTCTCCATAACTCGACAAATAACTCCTATTTCTGTATGAATGGTCAAAGAAAATTCAAATCTTGTCAGAAATACTATTTTATTTATCAATACCTAAATGAAGTTGCATGAAATGTCGCTCTATTGTGCTAAAATATTGATTAAGAATTGCAAGAATGACAATGAATTACTTAAGTGTTGTAGCTATTTTAAATGAAAAAACAGCATTTGGAAGGTTTTCAAGTGCTTTTTAAACCTCAAACTAAATATTCAGCGTCATGATATTAGTTATTGCAATTCATAATATCTTAGTGCACTATTTAGCGAAATATTTGACTATACAACTATTTGCGACGTTGCCAACTTTCAAAATGCATCCTTTTAAGGTGACTCCTTCAACGTAGCCCGAAAAATTAAAAATGAGTTTGCCAAAACAGTAAGTTTTTAATTTCAAGGGTTACACAAAAAAAAAAAAAAAAAAAAGGGTTACATTTCGAGGGATTACCTTAGGTAATGCTAAAGTAGAGTTTGAACAGTTTTCAACTTTAAAAACTTAATTCAGAAACCGTGTGTTAAAAAATAACCTGTGGATGCCAATTGGCAGTACCACTTACAAATTGATTGAGTGATTTGATTATTCGAATCCATAACCTGAAATTCTAATTATATATTACCTTAAAGATGTGTTTATTTGACATTAAAATGAAGGTTTATTTTTGTTAAATTGTAATTAAAAAATCGTCGACGGAAATTACTTCAATTTTCGTTGACGATTTTTCAATTATAATTTCATAATGTTATTCAAACATTTGCAACCTTCTAACCGCACATACTGCAAACTTTTTTTGGGAACTTTTTGGCCGGGGGACGGAGGTGCGGCTAAATACAGATAATAGTTTTACTAACTTCCTTCTTAGGGTTCTGTAGCTAAATGGAAAAAACGGAATCCTTATAAATTCGTCATGTCCGTCTGTCTGCGCGTCCGTCCAGAAGTTACACAGCCATTTTACCGTTCAAACTATTTTTAATTTTGTACTATACCGATTAAAATTGGAAAGACTGGCCCTTGTAGATGTCAATACACCTTATTACTATTATTCCTTAACATGGGGACACCCAATCTCTATTACGAACTGCAGACATGAAGCCACTTAGATATATGTTTTGACGCAGCGGCTGCAGAACACGACTTGAACCCTTTTCTGAAGTAAAACTTAGCTTTATACTTATAACGAACAACGGGTGAGGTTGAGCGCATGCAGCTCCGTGGTCCGACCGCAGGGTGATTACCGCAACTTTAGACCGAAACATTAAAGTGGTTAAAGAATTTAGAAAATGTGCAAACATGAACATAATATGCAGAATATTTAGCAGTACATGCGAAATGTCGTTGCCTACATCAAATTATGAATCTTTTCATGCATAATATTCGAATGAGTGATCTTTATCGCTCGAAAAACCTATAACTAGGTTCTAAAAAGGGCAATTTTTTTAATTAAACTAAAATTTTGCATGCAAATGGTAGTTATGCTATGGTTGATACACCCGGCTCTGTAGTCTTACAATATGTTTATTGTAAGACTACAGAGCCGGGTGTACCTACATTTTAAAATAGTTTTCATTTCATGTTTTAGTTAGATACTTATTTAGTAACAAAGAAAGTAGTGTTGAACATTGTGATCGTCTACGCAATGGGCAACCGGACACTAATCAGAAATCTAAAATTTAGCCTTACGAAATAACAAAGATTTATATTTTTAAATAAAAAAAAGAAACAAATTATTCTAACTTTTCATCTGTACTTCGCCTCAAACTAAACACCACAAGGAAGTTATGTTATCTATTCATTATATAAAAACATACATGAAAACTTGATGCTTTTTCTACGATTATTCCTTTTGTAAATAAAACTATAAAAGTATTAGGACAAGAATAGTTCGATCGAAAATTCTAATAAGTGCACATCTTGTCTCGTTAACCTATAACCGGTAACCTTTTAGTACCTATTTTGTAGCAAGTATGAACACACTGCTTAAATCTATTTTCAGTGTCTATTATGTTCTTACATCGAAATGACCCTTACAAAACTAAATCGGTGAATTAATATTTGGTTCAGTTAATTGGTCGTCTAAGCTTATATCAGACGCTTCACTCGAGTCAATGTTAATTTTCGTTACATTCCACGTTTACACGACACCTACAAAAGTAAACAGGAATGAACGACGAATCATCTGCAGATTTCATGTCGTTTTTCAATGATTCGGTAGGTTACTAAATGACGCTGAGAGCCGAAATCCATCACAGTTGGATCGGTTTACTAATTAATTCATTTTTACTGTTGATTCATTTTGTGTTCAGACATTTTTGTCTTCGAGTGAAACATAAAAATGAACAAAAAGTGAAACGTCTGAAATACGCTTTATTTACTTACAGCTGATATCATCACCTGACGTCACATGTTCTGAGGTGACATTTTGTTTGAGCGGCATTTTTTGGAAAATCACATTTAGACACAGTTTTTCATATAAAAGCTTTATACAAAATAACAAAACGTGGCTAATAATATTGGGTTAATTTTAAACACTGTCTGAAAAATTGTCCGGTCCCCTAGGATGGTTCATATAAGTAATTTTTCTACAAACGTGTAAGTGCATTACGCCGCATGCCTCAAAATAACATTTATTGGGTAACATTAGCTTTGTAAAGTACTCATATACCTACCCTATCTTTAAAATCTTTTATCCTTGACGGAGCCAGGTTTCCCTACAACTGAGTACCTGCTTGACTTTTTTTGCTCTGAATAAGCCCTCGGGCTGAATCTACGTCTAAGTGTCAACTTGTAAATCATCACCTACATAGATACTAGTATTTCTTATACATCAAAACCAATGAAAGAATTTAATCTAACCGAATTTATAAATTAACTACTTACAACACATAAACAAGGATGTGATTACACAATGCAGATACAGTAAAAATGATAATTATAAATTCAAACCACATAAAAATACATCATAGTGTTAAAGGTCGCACTTCCTTATTAGGAGTGGTATACCTACCTACATTAATGGGCGGTCGTGTTAGTTAGAGAGGAATGTCTTGGTCACTGGAGACCCGTAAGGTCAGCATTCGGACAAGTTTGCTTAGCGAGTGGCTGTACAAGGAGGCGGTCGAGCTGATGATGAACAGTGAATGAAGCGGCGGCGGTAACCGACGACAGTGCGTGTGCGCCAGGCGCATGGCTCTCTCATCTCACCTGTACTGCAGGTTCTTGGTCCTGTTTAGCAGGTCCGCGTGTCCCGACGAATATTGCTCTATCACATCTTTGACGTCGTACGGTTTCAATGCTTCTCTAAATCTCTTGCGTGCGACAAAATACTTGAGCTACACCAAAATAAAACATCCTGATAGCTAAAGTTGCAAATGTTAGGTTTGCATAAATTAAAATACGGGAAGTTATGAGCGAACTGACTTGGGTATGACACCTACACAAGTACACATACGCAATTATATGAAACCGTGTGTTTCCCTACTACTTGTAATGCTTGAAATGTATAGAGTTTAGCTCGTCGTAGTAGGTGATGAGTATACGTAGGTCACTGTTTCTTAGTAGGTACTATATATTACATGTACTCTGTAAATAATAGGGTATATTTTATCATACACACTTAGTCGCTGGGTGGTACCTACTAGTTATATAAAGAGAAGCACATGTCGATTATTTTAGGATTATACATATATCATGTATCAATTAAGACTACCTTAAATCAAATAGGCGGTCATGCAGTAGGCTTTGGTACCGAGCAACTATTTGTTAATAAAGTCTAACTGTTGATTACAATAAGTAGTTAAAATCTTTAGTTTTAACTTTACTTCTGTCAGTTAAGGCACTGAAAAATTCCTTGAAGTTGGACAGTTTGGCTCATTGAATCGGTGTAAGACTTGACATCAACTATCAGGCATCTAGACTAAGAGGCAGGGAGCAGATTTCATTTGAAGTTTTCAGTGTAGGGACCGCTTCAAAATCGCTACAATTTAAGACTGTCATACTATACCACTAACCATTTTTAATGTGGAAGTCGATCATGCTTCTGCATTACATTCAAACACATTTGCAGATGTTTGAAAATTATTTGAAGAACGCAACCGACCTATACTTAAAAGCGTTATATTGGAATTTATATTATTTATTACTACCTCATCTGGAATAAATCAAAATAAAACTGGCACCAAGTACTTTCATGAGCTTAATAATTCTGTAAGAAAATGTTATTATCACTCAAACGAATAACATACACTGGAAATATGTGTTCTTTGAAGTGGTAAGAAAAAGATTTTAGCGATTTCGAGGCAGCCAGGTAATGTACTGTAGTTATGTATTATGTATAGCATTGCACACACTAACTACGGAGGTAGTATAAAGGTATTAGGTTCAATGCCAACTTTGACTACGAAGATTACAAGACACAGTCGGTACACAGTCCAGACGAAAAGTATAGTAGGTAGGTATGTAGAAAGTAAATGGTAGTGCATGGTGTGGATGGTTGGCTGGTGGCTGCAGTACCTAGTCTGGACGTTTTTCACCCGGCCCAGCAGGTCCACGTGTCCCGCGGAATACTGTTCGATTACGTCCTTGACGTCGTAAGGCTTTAGCGCTTCTTTAAACTTACGTCGGGCCACAAAATACTTCATCTGTTAGAATTTAACAAGTCAGTAAGTTACGAATTGATATTTATCACAAAACTCTCACTAACACAAAGTCTGGGTTTATTCTCAGATTTAAATTAAACTTTTACGCCATCTTGAGTGCTCAAATTAAATGTAAGATATCGTCATTAGAAGCTCGTTATTCAGGTGCCGAAACAAAACTGACGCTGAAGAACTACTTAATCAAGTTATGAAATTCAATATTCTGTGGTACTTCCTCTTGTGAATTAAGTTAGTTAGTGATTGGTATTTAATGAGACACATCTTTCTCAATTCTTTATTTTAAGGTTAATAATAATAATAATTTAGAAAAGCTTTATACGTTGTACCTATACTTATTATAAGTTTTTTAATTGCAAAAGTATAAAACTGTACCTAATCAAATGTACCAACTTCTTATGCTGACTTTGTAATCAGTTACATTTCAGTGTAATTAGGAGCATTATAAATGTGTGATCTCGTCGCTCTATGATGTGCCCTGTGTCATTTAAAATGTTTACAAACTTTTTCAGACTGGATTGGGAGTATCAAATTGGCCATGAATTTATAATAGATGCCATTAGCCTCTTACAGACGAGACGTCAAGAGGAAAAGTCTGGGAAAAATATCGCTTTTTAATTTTTAACATAAGAATTATTTTCGATGGCTGACAGCATTATGTAGTTATTTTCTGCAGCGCCAGAAATCATGAACCTTGAACTAAAATTTTATTAAAAATAGTCGACATTTTGTTTGTCTCTGTTAATTTGCGAACGTGGGTATTCGTGATCATAAACTTTGTGTTATTTCATGACAACACGCTGCTACTATTACCTAATAATTAACATTTTGAATGTACTATGTATTTACTAAGGCGTCGTCAGTCATTTAATATGCTCTATAGCTATTATGTAGATATTGATCATTTCAGCAGAACGTTACGTACCTTTCTTATAAATCGTATGGCAGCTTTGTGGCGCGGCGTCAACGTCACGCAGCGCGGCTCCTCGTCCTCGTCTGCACAAAAAGCTCGGTTTAAGATAAATGTGTCGACTGAAACTACCAGCTGTGTGTGACTGCCATTCGAAGCGAGTATGGTGGTTATGGCGAAATTTTAATGTTAAAGCTTATTTAGACATGACCTTTTCATTCAATACACTTTTTAATAAGGATGTAGCAGCTGTTTTGGTAAATATAATGATTGGATATGTATATAGATGAATATATATTTTATTTTATTAATTCAAAAAGACAATTAACATGTTCTGGTTTTCATTAAATGTAACATCAAAAGGAAATCCCTAATTACAATTTGTAGAGAAACGGGTACCCAATTAATTGAGTAGGAACGCTATGTTCCTCACGACATCACAGAGTAGTAAATTGTTGAACCGCATAATTGACCACACGATGTGTATCTACACATAAGTACCCGGCTCAGTCGATCGCAATGCGGTTTACAGTTTGTGCTGGGCTTTAGAGTTAACACTTGGATTGTAGCACAAAGTTATTACTTTAATTGACTACGCTCATGTTCACGATGTGCGCGTTAATGAATTATTTTATTCGATTTAATAAAAATAACATATCAAATGTAGGTACTACAACTTATTTTCATTTTAACAGGATACAATTAAATGGCGGTTTCAGCCCGGTTCCCATACAATTTCGACCCGAAGCCGAAGATTTGGATTTAATTTGTTATAGAACCAGAGTTGAACCGCCCCTCGTCGACGAACAATCGGGCCTAAATATTGTTTTAAGCTTAATAGCAACCGGCGTTGCCCCATAACAATGGAGCTCCGGTGAAACAATAACGGTCAATGATGTCATAAAACAACACAGACACATAAATTCTTTCACAGAAAATAACATTTGGTACTTATAATTAATTTCTTTACTTACAGTTAATACACAGTAACACAGTCCAAATTCTCGAGATTTGAAATCAGGAATCGAGATATTTGAATATAAATTCTTAAAAAATGAGGTGAAATGCGTTTGTTTTATTGTGCGCAAACTATGCGGCCCCGTTCACACGGCGGGGGACGAGCAGCACGATATTTTACGGTATAATTTTGGGAATCTGAGTGGGTAATATAAAATACATAAGTTTGGCATTACTGTAGCCTATAAGTATATGAATTAATGAAGGCAAATGGCGACGACTACAATAAATAGCAAGCTCATTTAGTTTGTTATCAGCTGTCATAAAAACGAAGCCGTTCGCAAGCCATTCCCTCCTATGATCACTAAGGAAATCTCATGTTCAACTGGAGAACACGGCGTGCCTTAAACGAAGCGCTGCTGTATGTACTGTGTCCAATGGATAAGTAATGCTATTTGTGTACCCTACATAGACAATATCTATGTATTAGTTGTCAACTGGTCAGCAATGCCACGTATTGACAGGTGGTTATTATTGTAAACTAACGGGGCTAGTAGAGCTTGGCCCAAAAACTAGCGGTAATAACAATAAATAAAACACTATAATCAATCTTCACCCTGATATTATCTTGGCCAATTGTCAAGAGTATATCGTATAGTGGTAAACATATAACCGATCCTATAGCTGATGTGTTTTTTTTTATGACGCCTACAGGATAGCAAGGCTGGGATATGCTTATTTATTTGGGTAGCTCAATAAATACTAATTTATCAGGTCAACAACATATGAGATAAAGATCTCCCTCGAAAAAAGAGGATAATGGTAGCTTATTACTCCGCGCTTCATTTAAAGTTAAGTTAGCCATGGGAAATAGATTTATGAGTCGACGACAAGTTGGAATGCGCTACATGCCCGCCTGATAGCCTGACATATATTACTCTTCGTGTATTCAGGATTAGTATTGATTCATGTTTCTTTCACTGTATGACGTCAAGACGGTATCAAAATAAGTAAATAAATAATGTATAAATAAGTAATTTATTATCTTATAAAGTGCGTATATCCGCGTTTATACAGTCAGGTGCTCTGGTTCCTAAACTAGGGCAAAGTGTTCGTAAGAGGAGCAAACAAACTTTTTAAACGTAAACACATTAATGAGCATCGTTGTGAAGAAAATATATTGGATAAAGAAATGTTATGACACAAGGATTAGAAAATATTCGTTGCATGAAAATATTACTCGCAGCGGTCGCAAGGATTTAGCTTTGAAGAAAAACAAGGAACTCTCCCCTTGTCTCGAGCACGAAAGCCCTTGAGCATGGCTTATCCTACGTCCAACTATGTATATAATAAATGTAGGTATCTACGTGTACCCAAATAATTCAGTCTCCGTGAAAGAGTTATGAGAAAAAATAGTTTAGAGACTACAATACGAGTTTATCCCAACAAAATTACGCGATACATACATGGACTATACTTTATGACTGATTTCTTAATAAAAAAAATAAGGGAGAGGAGAAAAGCAAAAGATACACATGTATAAGTATAAATATACGTACCAGACTAATATCTATTGTAAGTATCTGTATCATACTATTTTAACAAACACAATGAGTTCAGCAGCTCAATAATGTATACGGAAAGGAAATAGCTTACCACTTTTAATGTTAAATAAGATGACTTCTTATCGAATATACATACACTTTATTTTAGCTTTTTAGTAGATACTTGTTATTGCGTACATAATCAGAATTTTTGTCGGAATATTATCATGGCGAGTACAATACGCCCCCTACATGTGGAGTGCGTTTGTCAGCAAAGTGCCTGTTCACGAACTTTGTTATGTACATATATGTACCATATGTGCGCCATATTATGTAAATATTACGCAATTTCTGCCCATTCATATATTTACCCTTTCATTTTCCTTACACCAGAATTCGTTTTTTGAAACCTGCAGTGTGAAGTTTTTTTTTAAATTCAATAGTAATGTTGTTAAGGGTTATTTCCTAAGTTTTATTAGTAAATTTTAATAATTCGATAGTAATTTCTCGTTCAATAAAAGAAATAGTGAAGATTTACAAGAAAATCTGTCTATTTTCACTTGTCGTTTGTTTGCTTAACAATTATACACATGATTAAAGGTCGTAGTGTTGATAGGTTCGATTATGCTTGGAAATACGATCATCCCTATTTCTCAGACTTTGAAACTACAAAGAGTAGGTATATAAGAGATAACGTATTTTTCTCCGGCTATCGTCGAGTCTTCGTGGTTTATATGCTGTGTAGGCACAAAGGGCGTAGAGATGAATGTAATGCGGATAAGGGGATAATTTATTTGTTTGGCTATACCATTCCAAGTAATGTATAACTATAACAAAAATGGGTTATTGTAATCAGCGACTGAAGTCTTTGCCGCGTGCACGACTTATGGTTTATTACAAGAAGGAAACTAAAGATTTTCATATAAGATTAGTACAGTTTGGTTATTACGGAAATTAATGGTTTTGAAAGTTCACGTTCACAGTCCACACATTGCATTTCCATATTGTAGCATGCGTTAATGTGCCTAGGAAGATCATTAAATCATGCTGTATAGATGTTAATGTCTAATATTCAAAGTTAACATATTAATATACATATATGTACGTTTTCGCAACAGTCAAACTATGTGACATTAATGTTTTAACATTTAAAAGAAATAAATCAAATAAATAAAGTGTTTGCCAATTAAATTATAATATACCTATATAATGTTGTTTTAATGCAATAAGCTACATAACTACATACAGCTAATACATTCATAAACATTGTTGTGGATGTTTATATAATGTAACTGGAACAGGTGCATCCGATAGAGTTGACAG
Source organism: Apamea epomidion (assembly GCA_947507525.1). Classification (NCBI taxonomy): domain Eukaryota; kingdom Metazoa; phylum Arthropoda; class Insecta; order Lepidoptera; family Noctuidae; genus Apamea; species Apamea epomidion. The sequence goes on from OX382225.1 coordinate 12,002,719, forward strand.
TACTTTTTATATACCAATACATAGTTTCCAATGGTGGCGATCTCTAGATATATATTATGTACATAAAGCGCGTGTCAATATAGCGATTTAGTTAGTTTATGTTTTTGTACAGAATTACAGGTCTAAGTGGAAACTTTAGTGATACATTACTCAATAATCTAGGTGTCGGAAAGTAGTGATATGTTTCAAATGTACACAATTCTCATCAAACCACATACACTACGTATGTACATACACCTAGTGAAGAAATGTTAATCTACTCGAAAGCGACAGGAAGAGCATCTCAACAGACAAACAGTCTTTTCTAATACGAAATACAGCTATTTGTAGATATTTGTTGCTTTCCACTTCTTACCATCAGAGTTTTTCTTGGAGAGCGGTGTCTCTGCGACCGAGTCCTCGCTGTGCGCCGCGGGCGCAGGCGGCGCGCGCGCAGGCCGGCCCGCCGTCGCGCCTGCCGACCCACACACACGCTCACTTCAACACTGGACCCACACTCATCTACCCCGTCTAGCTGCCTGCGTGGCCTACCCCCTCAGCCCCGTGCCGATGATCCCCGAACTTATTTTTTGTTATTACCATAACTCATGTAATATTTATAAGGCACCGAGTGATTGATTGTAATTACTACGTATCTACGCCCTCTACCATCAGCCTTTTCCCCTGCCATAAACATCAAACTGCCTCCTGCCAGCTGAGTGTTTTTGTAATGTAAATTTGTCTGTTGGGACGATATTGAACGATTCGTAGTTTGTGTATGATATTTTTTATACATTGGTATGTCTTGAACTTATTGTCACGTTGGAAGTTTTTAGTATAAGGGCACGTGGCTTGAGGTTTACAACTGGTACAATATAACTGTAATAATATGCTACCTATAATTTCCTTATTATTTGTATTCTATTCTTAGGTCTGGAGAGGATTCTTCATACGGAAACTTGATTAGGTCGGGTGTGGTGAGAGAACGCCGAAAATGTATTTGAAAAGCTTTAGATAGGAGCCCTGCGCGCAGAGGCTGCTTACAGATTTCAAAAAAGGACAAAAGATATCGTGATGCTCAGAGCCGTTGATTTTCATCGTACGGGGCCTGACGCAAAACGACTTAAATAGGCAAATCGGACGAAGAAGTATTTTCCTAGCTAGGAATCGAACTCTACTCTAATTTACGTTGCCGCGTGTACTTCCCAAAATCTCTCTATTCTTTATTAGTTAGTAACAGTAAGTATCACTAAGGAGGAGGATAAAAGGTTTATTTTTTAATAGGCGGTATCAGGGGGGATTTGCCTGTTTTAGAATCAATTTTAAAAGTTGATGATAAATCAATTTTTTGAACCAGCCAGACCCGGAACAACTACCTGTAGGCAATACAAATATTTGTTCCGTGCGGGAATCGAACCCACGACACGCAGCGCATCAGTCGATCGCTCAGCCACAGCGCCAACCGTGTCGTCGACCGTGTCGTCGTCGTTTTTGTTAGTAGTGTTGTCGTTGTGAATAAATAATAAAAATAGATTAAAGAAAAATGGTCAAATTGGTGTATTTAGGTCCTGAAAAATATCTATGTCATACATACATCCTTGTTTAAGGGAAATTAACGGTTTAAAATACGATAAATTGTAATTTGCTCGATGAAAAAATCTGAAACGAACCATTTTTCGTTTCATTTCCTAATTACAGCACAAAATCAAGGAGTTCGAATCCTAGCTAGGAAAATGTTTTTTTCAAAAATCTACGCTTGTATTTTTCGCAGTTACTTGTATAGTTTCGGGTTTGACCACACATGCTCACATGAAAAATTATTTCTGTGTAGGTACCTACAGACGAATTGATAATTCTTTTTTTTCGAAGTTGGTTAATAATAAATCTTATGATCTGTAGTTAACTCGCAGCTGTTGGCAGAAGTGTTGAAGTTAATTAAACAAAACTCACAAAAAATTAGCCATCCCTAAGAATTAGGGGCGATATCACTAACGATATCAAGCGCAAAGGTTCATCGTGACAATTTTTGTTGAATAGAACAGTGCCCCGATGTAAACAAGGTGATTAGTAAAACAATTTCGTTATTTTTAGGAAGTAGGTACCCACTGTTTTCCATTTTTGCAAGGTTTTTCAAACAATTAACGGCACCTTTAAATACATTTTTCTATATTCATATCTCGTTGGATTGCAACGTGAAGTAGAATAGAAGTCGATTCCTAGCTAGGAAAATTCTTCTTTGTCAGATTTGCCTGTTTAAGTCGTTTTGCGTCAGGCCCCGTGAAAATCTGAAAAAAGTGTTTATTTTTTTAATCTTAGAGCGGCCGGCGCTTATGGATTCTTTCTGAAAGTATTCAAATACATTTTCGGTGTTCTCTCATCACATCCCACCTACTTAGCTATCAAGTTTTTGAGCTGAATATGCTTGCTGTAAAACCCTTTGGGCTCCCCCTACCATAAGTACCTACTAAAACTTATGAATATTTATAGCAGATTTAGAAATGTAGTAGGTATAAAACTGACGCTTTCTAGCTAGAACATTCAAATTTCCCCATTTAGGTTAATTATGATAATACATACATTTTAGAAAATTAGAACGCTTTATTTGCATTATCCTATTTCTTCTTTTTGAAATGTCAACTAATGCAAAATGGTCTTAAATAATAATATCTAATTCCTTTTAAATGAAATTTTCCGCACCGTATAGCTTATGCTAAGTAGGATTCGTCTTTCATCTTGTTTTATATTACAGGGCTGTGTAAAACGTCTCGGATGGGGAATCCTTTTATACCTCCTTTGAAGAGGAGGCTTGTCGTTAGCACTGAGCATCAGTATAGCGATACAGTGACTGACATAAGAGATTTCGTATTTATATAGGATTCAATTAACGGATGTAACAAATATGAAAGTGGTCAAATCAATCATTTATTTCAGTAATTTATGGGATGGTGCTTTTTTAATAAATTTAATATTTGTTAAGGCTGCATCAAAGAAACACCTAAATAATGAGGTCAATGCAGCGGTTGCCATTTAATGTCTCGGGCAAACTATTGATCCGTTCTTCGTCTCTTTCTGACTAATATGCAAACGCTTTATGAATGTAGCTCATTGTACCTTAATAATGTACAGCAATATTCCAAATTACACATAATACGCTACTGAACCCGAAGTTGTGATTGACGGTTATGAGCAGGTCACTTCCTATTAGTTGCTACTGCTTGCTACCTGTAGTAGCGAGTTGTACCTATTTTAATTATTTTAAAGGTACAAGTCAAAAAACTTGCACAGGAGTATGAAGTACTGCTATCTGTTCTGTGACACGGGCTTGAGCGTTGATAAATAAATAAGTGCTACAAACTCACTCTTCTATGTATAAGTTCAACAAACAAAACGTGCGGGAATGTGTAGGGGGAATGGAAATACAGAAACTGACTGTTTTTATGACAGCAAAAGTTGTTTACTCACACTAAAGGCGCTTCGAGTTTTTGTGATCACCGAATGGCCACTAGGGGTTGGTTATCTAAGTTTTATTACGAATTAACTTCACAAGTAACACAAACACGTCAGAATCTTTTAGTTGTTGAAACTGCTCATGTCTTTAAGTGCCCTTCGAATGAGAACAGTGATTTCATTTAACCTACTTAAAAAGACCAAAAATGTATACAAAAAATAGAAATATCAGACAAAATGTTACAGAAATGTTTTAATTTATTCGGGATTTACAAACGGAGCTACGATAAAAGTTTCCAAGACGGAAATGGTTTTAGATCCCGCAGTCAGAAGCTAAGTAATTTTATCCACGTTTCGTTACTAACAGAGTACGATTGTAAATCCCCCCAAGATTAACTTTAATTGAATCCACTAGAGAGTACAGTACCTATCTATTGCTAATATTGACATGCAAGGTTACCGATGAACTGAGTTCCCAAAAGACACAATTACAATTATTGTAAGTAGTATGGTGGAAAGACTAATATGTAGGTAATTTAGTTATCTGCATGGATGTATTTAAGATCAACTCTAGTTTGGTCAACATTTTCTAAAAGACTATCGACACCATACGTCTTGACTTTCATCATCGTTAATCATAACATTTGTTTGTACATAAATTCCGAATAAAACTAAATATTTTTCACAATTTTCCCTAAAATCAAAGTACATTTTAGTGCCCAGAATAATTATCATAATCTATCATAAAACAGAGTAAATAAACATGAAGAGAAATATTTGAAACTATGACAAGTGAAGGCGGATTTCGACATAAAGAAGTCTGCAACATGCCTACAGTTGTTACTCTGACAGGTAAAGATATATCCCACATTTTGAATCCTATTAAGAAAGTCTCACCAATCATCACCCACGTACTTAAAATATTGTGATGATAAAATACCTATAATATTTTACAGGATTCCTATGAACTATCTGGCATGCATAATAAAAAATGCAAAGCAGTGTAAATACTTAGTTATTATTTATTTAAGATACGTAACCGAACTTAAAATTACAAGCTCTTAAGGAAGCCATTCCAGTAACATGAGGTCGCTTGTATAATCTGGAAATTCATTGTGTGAACCGCGATCTATGATGCTAAATGAACGCAAGTCTTGCAGTCGGTAGAAATTAACGAAATTAACATTTCATGTTTTCATCTCTCTAACTTTAGCAGTTAAAATACGCGGAAGCAAATGTTATTTAGAAGCCACTCCGTCAGATGTAGGTATATAAAGCTTCTGATTGCGATACAAGTACTAGTAAGTACTGTAAAGTTTTCGAAGCGATATTTTAATCTACGCGGGTGCATTCTGATTCCAAAAAAAGTGAAAAATAATAGAAAGAAGTAGAAGGTAGGTAGGATGTCAGCAATCGTGTCTGGAGCTAAGAGACGTAGCCATTATCACCGGAAGGTTCACATTTAGTCCGGGCTGAAAGCTACGTCAACATGTTCGCTTTTCGTGTATTCACATATTCTGGAAAGTATTTACTAATAAGAATCAACAAGAAACGCAGCGGAAGTTTATCGACTGTAATATTGTCATGCCATAGTGCCGTCTAAAATATTTATAACAGAACCTTTAAAGCAGCTTTTCCAACAATGTAGTAGACAACACGCACGGTCCCCTCCCGACGTATGATTATCTACGGAACAGGGTAATAAATGACATCACACTCCATTCCACGAAACTCTTCACATGTCACACACACTGCACATCACTGCGCTAATTAAAACGGCTCGTCAATCTACAGTGTTTATGAATATTTGTCCTTTTTGTTGTGTTAGCAATTGAAAAAAGTTGCAATTCGAGTGCACCACGTTAATGGCTTGTAGTATGTACATGATGGATGTGGCGGCGAACATTCTACTATGTATTCAATTGATTTCTATTCCCAACTTGTCTTATTTAGCGATCTCCTCACTTTATTTATTAGCCGATGCGTTGTCTTTTGTTGTTCGAATTTCCTCTTCTTTTGTTTTCTTTCGTGTTGTTTATTGTCTCATAGTTATAGCCAATTGGATTCTTGTTGGTAATATTATAATCTTGATTATCTGAACATTGTCTGCATTAAAAGTTATAATTTATTTTAGTGATTTACTTATATTCTTATGATCGTCATCCATGCTGTGTGTTGATTCTAATGAAAATGAGTGAGATCGTCCGGTGCCTAGTAAGGGTTTCCCGTGTTGTTCATAAATTAAGTGAAAAAAAGGTCTGTTAATCGCAATTATATCATGTATGTTTAAATGTACCTAGATATAATAGTAAAAGATAATTTTTAGTTATATTGTTAAATTTGGAGTCATCATCATTGCTTAAAATGTAGGTATGTAAGATGAAGTCAAACTTTAGGGAAGAGAATGAGAATAATAAATATGCCACAAATAATCTTACCAAGATTTTCAGCGCTGGCATTGACATCGTATCTGTGCGCGGGCTTGGAGTGCGGCGCCGGGGAGTGCAGGGAGGTGCTCTTGTGGCGGCGGATCGTCGGCAGCCGCGACACAAAGGATGCATTGTTCTTGAACGACGCACTCATCACTCGGCTGTCAAATATACACACACTCGTCACTGCTCGCTGTTAAGTTTTCCTCCAGCACGTTTTATGGCAAGTGGGAGCGCGCACTTGAATGTCTAAATTTATTTTGTTTACATCGAGGAAATTTAGTACAAATCTTTGTTTTTACCGTTAACGTCGGCAATCACACTTAAATATCGACGTAAAATTTTGACTGTGGAGTTTATTATTGATAAGGAAAAGTAAGTAAGGAAAGTAATTAACATCGTGGAAACGCGTTTGAGTTGCTCCTTGGAAAATCTATTAACGTTGACCACGGGCAAACAATTACCTAGCTTGTGGACTAGGAAGTGGCACTTGGTGTATTTTCCAAGTGGCTACACTCAAGGAGTGCTCGTCGGCGGCGTAGCAGCGCCACAGCGCCTGGATGAGCGTGGCGGCCGGCTGCCGGCGACGGATCATGTGCTTCTGACGTTGTTGCTGCTGAACTTTGAGCGCAAAACCAGAGCCCAGTATACCCTGTTCATAACATATACCTATATCGATTACATCTAATAATTTCCAACATAATTGCTAAATATGGTAGTGACATATCTAAATTTTATGTAGAAGAAATCCAATCAATTCTAAGGAAAATTGGCTTTAGTATCGTTATAAGGCAAGGCATATAGGAATTATTATAATTGAATGAATGAATTAGTGTAAGTGGTTCTCACGGCGGGCAGCGCGAAGAAGGAGATCCCCAGCAGTGCGCAGAAGGACGCGATGAACTTTCCCTGCCAGGTCTGCGGCACCATGTCGCCATACCCCACCGTGCACAGCGTGATCTACAGCGTGACAACATCTTGACGCATACGCTATTACATATACTTCTCTATGATTGTATCGACACAACACATAACTGTATTGCTGAATCATAATAATACAATACTGAACTTCTTTTAAACAGAATATTTAAAAATAAAATTAATAACATGAAAGAACACCAAAGGTTCCTTTTCAAAATATAATCTAATTTGGTAATTCCTTTGATGAAAGTATAAAAGGAAACACTTACTACACCCCACCACAAAGCTTCGGCGAAATTTTTGAACTTTGTGTCCGCGACGTCTTTCTCAGCTAAGTACACCAAAAACGAGGCGAATATCAGCCCGAGGAACCCAATGTATAATGTAGTTATTAATTCCTGGAATAAAAATATGCTATTACAAGTGTTAGCAATTACTTTTTTTGAAGCCTGTAACCGTAATTAATTACAAGCAGACAATCTTAAATCATTCTTACATTTCTAACAGGACGAAATTAAAGTTTAATTGAAGAAGCGTAGCGTGACGTAGCAGGGCGAGCCGTAGCGCAACGTAGCATCGTAGCTTCGTAGCAATGCCTGTCGGGTTCGTTCCTCGCAAAGGTCATGGGTCAAAGATCCCATTCCATTTGCAAACTTCTCGATATCATTGAACTAATGATTTCAACAACACAGTAAGTCGAATTTATTTAAGCTTTCAAGTCCAAAATTAAATGTTCATTTAGCCGAAAGCAACCATTCCTGATGAAGGGCTGTTGACTGAGATAGGCTTCCATCAGATTTATCTTTATCTGATTTTTTATTGTAAAGTTTACACAAACCGAAGTTTAATTTTGAAGTGAATTGTAGACTCTAAGCACCTCTTTAACTAGATACTGGATATTAAGTTTGGGCGTTAAGGCTAGTCGCTGTTATTTGACAACCAGCTTCTCAAGTTTGTAAAACTTCAACAGGCCTAAGGATCATCAATGTTTCACGGCTAAGCTTCTAAAGTCCGGCTGAAAGTGGCAATATATTGTACATTTTCGAGGATCCGAGGTTGTGAAAACATTTTCTTTAATATTACATGTAGTACAAAATCTTTGTTGAACTTTTCTGCCTCCATTCCGAACCATTACCTGCATAGTGTAGGAGTATTCTGATTATATTTCTAGATCGTGCACACTCTTGTCTAGGAAGTGGCCGATTTGGTAAAAACCAACACATACACAGAATATCTATCACTTGTTCTTCGGCGAATGAAACATTACGAGTTTGCACGTCTTAGAAGAAATTCTGGAGCACGTAAAATATGTACCGGAGAATGTGGCATTGTGTCCGCCGATGTCAGGAGGGATACGAAATATGAAGACTTCTAAATACCGAGCATATCGACCTTTCCTCTGTTATTTAATCGTTTACTTTCTTATTACTCTGTTCCATTTATTTCTCTGCAAAATACTTTGTTTATATTTTTCTGTTTTATGAACCCAGACGCTTTATTTACAAAACAAGCACAAATTGCTGCTTGTGACAAGATATTAGTCACAAAAGAGCGAGTAAAAATGTTAACCAACTTAGTCAATCTTAAGTAACAAAAGCTTTTGTTCATTAATCTGACATGGCTGTTATAAATTTTCATCGCCGCTACGTACGCTGACCAAGCAAGTTTGTGTTATAATATTATTTTCGGTAGCTATATTTTCCGCAAAAGTAATGGATAAAGTCTTAAAGATTTTATAGAGATGTAGTAAGACAATTTTACGATGAAAACAAAATTGGAAATAAAACCAAGTATTTATATCTATTTCCTGACCGCACACCTTTAGAGCTATAAAGTCTAAAAGGCGAAATTTTGCGGCTGAAATTGTTACTCACTAAAATATAGTACGAGCAGCGTGGTAGCGGCGGGTCCCCTGTGGGTTCACTCCGCACAAGTATAAACTATGCATGACGTAAACAGGCAAATAAAAGTCGTCCGTATTAAAGCTGGCATTAGATATTAAATTAGCGCCAGCCTGCATTGAAACGAGATGCCAGCGTTTGTGTTTACTTTAGAACGAAGCGTTCCAAAAGTCAATATTGTAGGAGCAGCGAGGAACGCGCCACTTGCTCCGGTTTATTTGCTCTGCATTGTGATCATGCAACTTTAACCTGAAGTGATTGTGAGTAGATATTGAGCCCGCCACCTACCTACACACAACTTGGACGGAGGAAATTGCGACCTGGGTCGGCAATGCTTACTCAGCAAGGCTTTATACACCACTTTAATTACCTACGCCGGGTCGGTCTGGGCGGCGTAAGTTTTGGCAACATTAATTCGAGAGGTGGGTTTTTATATCACACCTTCCTTACCCGACTTTGCGAAAGCAAAGTTATGTTTTTATAAAATATTCGAATAATTGAAAAACAACACCTACAAAATATTCCCATAAAGATTACTATTAGATTAACGAAACGTTAAAACTGGGTTGCTAATTAAATAAACCTGCATAATGTATTTTAATAATTACGTCATGTTCTACGGATCCTCTACGCCGAGGTTGCTACGACCGCTACGCGTGCTACGAACGGGTGCTACGAACACGGACCGCTACGTTTGCTACAACTGCGACTACATAGTAGGCGTTCCTAACATAATTTAATAGTGTGTATGCGTGTGTTTTGTGTATTTTATAAGGAATAAGGTAACGAGTATTATTATGTTTAATAAGTAAGTAAGTACTCAATATAGGAATAATACGGGTATTCATTTATATAAAGTTTTGAAAGTATGAAATGAATAAAGTTATACCACTTATTATTTTAGTTAAGCTAGTGTAACGTGATGGAAAAGGCGAGACAACTGGGACGTCTTTCTGAATAGGTTATTATCGGCAAAAATTTATGAAAAAGCAGAGATTGGTTTGCTAAAAAGTATTTATTAGTAATTAGGTATAATAAAGATCCCTACTGCGTTTATTACCGTTCATAATATTTTTCTTTTGAGGTTATTGACATATTAAAAACCATCCTAATATCAAATGAGTAAAAGAGGCGTTCGTGCAAAACATTTTGCTTTGACGTCGTTGAAATATCGTTTCGCAAATAATTTAGTGACGAGAAAAATACTCGTAACACGGAAATAAAAAAACACAGTGGGGACTAAATTTACATCATTCCTCTTTTTAGCGTTATCCCGGCTGAACGCTCAACTTTTCGGCTTTCTTTTTCACTTTGGTTTATTAACTCGAATGCATTCAATGTTGACGGATACCATTACTTCGGAGTGGACATTACCGACGGGGAGTGTTCAGCAATGATGTGAAGCTGAGACGGTCCTGGTTCCAGAAGCACTTTCAGCAGACATAAATGTATGTAAAGCACAGCATATCTCCATATTTTACATCCAGTTATTGCATCTCTAGTCAAAGTCGAGAAGTATAATGAAAAACTGGCCAAGTCCGAGTCGGACTCGCGCATTAACGGCTACCAAAACACATATATATATTTTTATTTTTCTTAGCCCGCACTGTCCCATTGCTATTCCAAGGCTTCACTTTAAACCTTCTATGACCTCCAAAACTATAAAGATTCATTATTCTCATGATAAAGAACATAGCAATACGTATTAGGTGAAAATTTCAACTGGATACCTACTGCAGTAAACTGACTAATACAACCCCAAGACAGACACACAGCGCTGGCTTTGTAATAGGGTTCCAACAGCAACACCCATCAATATTAATGAAAACTTAACAACATAATCACTGCAAGTAAGCAATGAGAACGTAATATTGATGACCTTTCAAAATGAGGTTAGAGGTGAGGTGCGCCGTATTTGCAAGCGCCGTTCGCTTATGAAATATGCATGAATGTAGAAGATGGGAAAAGCGCGTGGTGCTATTTATGTACATACTTATATTCATATGTATTTTACCAGTGTAAAATAAATAGCTTACAACGGAATTATGATTTAAACGTTTGGTTTTTTTAAAATTCACTCATATGCCAGTTTTGTAATATATATAATTATATATGTAGGTATCGGTTAATGAAATTTCCACGGCCCCACGAGTTTTACGGTCGTCGTGACGTCACAGCACATGCATCATACGTGTAGTATGTCGTCGAATGACGCTTTGATGCCTGCATTAAACTTTAATAATAGCAAAGTTATTCGTAGAATCGGACGTATCAGAAAGACATAGGCGGGGGAAAGCATGCCTATTATTAAAGACCAAGTTTCCGCCGCAAAATTACAAGGCGAGTTCTGTGACAGCTGACAAGATAGAACTCTTTATTTCTTTGTATAGTAGTTCATAGTAGTTATAGTTCTAAGAATTTTTATTTAAAAAAGTAAATTTAAAATGTTCCTTTTGTATTTGGAAATAATTTTGTAAATGGAAATTTATCTAATGGAACATGAAAGATAATCAAATAACTAAAACCATACGCTGAATACTGCATGAATCTTAGCTGAGATGCACAAAGTGTATTACCCCGCTCTCGTAATGGAATCGCTGACGAAACATATCATATGTAGCAAAATTCATTTAGTGAAGTAAGTTGTTACGATCAAATATCAGCAATAAAATCACGTTGGCACTTTTATTATACTCTTTCTAACATTATGTTTATTTATATTTAGGGTCGGGATCACTACAGCTCATTAGTATCTCGTTAAATATCCGTTACGTAAATTCATATAAAAGTGCTCCACTCAGAGCAATCTGTTTACGATTACTCACCAATAGAAAAACAGTTTGTATGTGAGTATAAGAATATCGGGAATGGTGTTGGCATACTTATATTTTACGTCTGATAAATAATCAGTGTAATTACGTTCGGAAAGTCGTATATATCTTGTTAGAAGAGTCTTTTTTTTTTTTTTTTTTGAGGATGGGAAATCATCAAATGACCCCTCCCGCTCTGGGTGGAGCAGAAGGGAGTGTCAGACTCTTACTGACTAAAACCCACCCGTGTTCCGTCCTTAGCCCTTTATGTACCAGGGCAGCGGTAACCCTTTCGGACGATCCCGCTACCCCGGCAGGCTTCGGCCCTGTCGGGCCCCGTCAACTACGCTGACATCTCTTTGAGGCGCGCGTGGAACACATACGCGCCGTCCGGCACGGGCCTGGTCCTGATCGGACGGAGAGCTACCCATTGCTCTCCGCCCGCAGGCCAGCGCCTACGGCGGCCGGGAGTCGTCAGTTAGAAGAGTCTTGTTCGATGTTTTACGCGGATATTAATCTGATAATAAGCAGAAGTATATTACATTGACGAAATCTTCAATAAGGAGTAACTTACGCTACTTTTATTTTAGAAAAATAATTAGGGTTCCGTGCAAAAGAAATTAAAACCAATGAAATCCAGTTTGGTTTCCGATAAGCACGCGAACGTCGTAGGCGCAACTAGTAATTGAATAAGTAGATAGTGCTGTTAAACGTACGGGGCTGTGAGTAATAGCAAAATTAGAATATATGATATCGGGCGCTTATCATAATGGAACATGTCGTAAAATTCGGCTGAGGGGAAAGGCTGTCGCTGTAGGTAAGCGATAACTTCGGAAGCCTGTCACTCAATCATGTAAATTTTTCAACCGGATCAACACCGCAATGTGTATATACAAGCATCTATTGTGGAATGTAATAGGTTTTCTTGAACTTTAATCTAAAGTTGATTTTCATGTTGAGAAACAACGAACTTGAGATAACGTCAATTTGAAACAGGTTCTCTTTAATTTTGTTTAACATACACAGGTTAATACTATTTTTACAAGCCGACACTAATATATACTATATACAATTATATAATACGAAAAAATATAGAAAAAGGCAGGAACACATTGGGCATAAAAAAAATCGTCCGCATCACTGTCAATGGGATAAGTGCCCAAAAGGCTGGCAGCATTACCACGTTGAATGGCAATGCTGATTCTTTGGGCTAAAAATAGGCCAGCCTTCTGGTCACGTGAAGAGTCAACCAACCGCTTGGCGATGTCCCGAAAAATTCGATGAGCACTCGGACCCCAAGGCCCTAGTGTTTCAACCCCAAACGGCTCAAACATAGGCAACATATCATACTCAACGAACTTGAGTATACAACATCAACTGAAAAATGTTAAAGTTCAAGCTAAGCTAAGATGAATAAAAAATTCTGAATATTTTGCGTATAGCAGTCAAAGTAGGTAGTATATAATGGATTATGTGCATAACAATCTAGTTTTATTTTAGTGTTGTTAGGAGTGGACGAGCAAGACCGAGCTCAGCCGGATTCACTCAGTTCAAAGCGGTCCTCGGTTTTTGTCAGCTAGCGGTGCGAGGAAAATGAAGATTAATTAAAAAAGAGACCCATTCGTAAATATACAAGCGTACACAGTTGTTGGGGCAGATTATATGACTGGGAAATCATAATCCTAAGAACATTGCAACTAAAATACATCGCACCCACCCTAATCATTGTTTCGCATACCTAATTATTATTTGTTTTGAAAGCGAAACGGACTATATCTTAACGCGTCTCACTCACGCTGGACCCCAATACCAACCTTTCTTACTGAAGGTAAAACAAAAAGGGTTCCTGTTGGATACAGACATGTCTATATAATCCGTTGTATGTTAGAACCCGAAACCTGCGCACAACACGTGTCGAGGTTGTGTATCCTTGCTCGCCCTACCTTCGTCACGGCGAAACTTATAAATGTAACCTATTGTACGCCGAGCAGACTAGATTACGGTTCCGTTCGTTTTTCCGCAGTCGGTCGTGGCCTAGCTATGCAAATTTCTTGAAAAACGTTCCGCTTCCACAAAGAACTGCTGCCTACACACGTATAGCTATAGTCACTTAATAGCTACACGTTTTGTTCCTTAGTGTACAGCTCTATAGATCCCCTCTATCGACTGACATTTTATTTTATGTTTTTGTTGTTGTTCGAAGCGACGGGGTTGATTACGACATTCGCTTTTTTTCATCTCTTCGGAATGAAAAATATCTTCATCTATAACGAGCTTGGTCAATTTCTCAATATTGTCTACGAAAAGGGTACATATGGAACTGGTTTGCAGATACGTGTCGTCCAAATCCGCTTGAATCAGTTCTATTAGATTACGAGTATTGATGGGTGGACTGTGTGCCCAGCGGGGGATTTCATCGGACCTAGGGCTGTGCCTGTAGCGCTATGTATATCAGTATTTTGTGCAGAGATACGTTACTGTGTTTTGTTTTTTGGATATTCGGGCTTTTCAATGTTTTAGCATCTCATCATATACATATCTATGCAAACTTTTTCTTAGAGTGGCTCATTTCGTATTCCGTAGCTCCAGAACACAATGCCTTCGCATTACCAAATGTGGCATAAAACCGAGACAAACAGTCGAGTCAGATAATGTCATCGCTCGTTCTCAAATTATGACATAAAAGAGCAAAGATCCGCGTTCCGGGGAGAACAATTGATAGAGAAAGTGGCTAATCCAATGTTATTATACCCACAGTGTTATTCGACAAAGCGATGTCATGTTTTCATTGTTACTCGTGACTCACTCCATTATCTCTTTGTGTGTGCTGTGACCTGTCATTATGGTAAGAGAATGAATGTAAGCTATTTGTTATCATGATCGTATCGGTTAATGAATTACCTGTCGATGTGCGTACACGACGGAGCCGAGTAGTTTCCAAGTGCCGCCGCGTCGGTCCATGCGCACCATGCGAAGGATTTGGAAGAACCGCAGTCCGCGCAGCGCAGACGCAGCGAACACCTGCCCCGACGAGCCCATGCCCAGGACCACTACAGATGCTAGTATTGTGGTCACATCTATGTGGGTACAATAGAAGTAGTTTAATTTAATTTTCATTGCTTTTTTTGTTGCTTTTTTACTTGAAATGTGTTTACCTAACATCACAATTTCAATTTCTACTACGTTATTTAAACCGTGGAACCAAAGCCGTGAAATAGATATCAAATCCGATACCAACAAAAAAAAGTGTTTTATTGGCAGGCCACTTGAAAAAACTGCACACAATCTCTGCCAAAAGTAAAGCCTACTACTACAGTAGAGCTTTTTTACCTGACTAACCCTCTAGCTTCATTCTTTTGCATAATATTTATATTCTAAATACTTTTGGGGGTCTATCACAATCATTCTGCAAAAGCATGACTTAAACATTATAAAGCTTGACCGTAAATAAATAAAAGAAAAAATCAAACAAAGAAAAGTTTGAACAGAGAACAGAGTGTTTTAATATTTATTCAGGGAGCCGGGAGGTATCCCACTCCGTATCTACCTACCTACTTGCATGCACGAACAAGGAAGTCTGGGTAATTACTTAGCAAGTAACAAATTGAATATGCTTAAAACAACAAAGCACTTTAACGCCTTTCCCCTTTCAAGTAATAAATTGGTGGAATCCAGAAAAGATCTATCCCATCAAAAGTTTATTTGATATTGGCAGTGGCCACGTGTACCAAACCCTATCAAGTTTTTCAGTAAAGTGGGTTCGCCTTTTATAATATTAAGATTGACTATTAAGCCTCCATAAATTTATCAAAGGCCCATTCTTCGTTAATTGGCTTTGCAACAGAAATCAAGTTTTTAATTTTATATTTGGAGCGAGCGGCAATGTTTCACCACGCGAATGTTGGTGCTGCACCATTAATATATAATTGGGGGACGATGGCAGCGTTCATTTTATTGTCCTCGGCTATGTATCGTGCGGCTATGTGTGGCGTACTACGGTCTCGAGCGGCCGACTCCCCAGAGAGCGCAAAGCGGTCGCACGAAACTGGTGTCAAGGGACCACAGGCCGAAAATGCGAAGGTCATAGCGGATTGCTCGCACCTGAAATAGGGTCACTTCGTCACGGTTTATAGACAAAACGTGACTTTTACTTGGAAATGTTGAAGATGAAAGTACATAGAACGCAGAACTACGGCATTTTTTCCAACTCCCTTCTTTTATGATATTTCTTTGGCATTCTCAAGACATTTTCTCTGACGATTCTTGGAGGTCGTTGAAAATTATGTTTCTCCTGTTTTGTTCTTTGTGTGCCGTGTTTGTTTATTTCATACAGTCACCTTAAATTTGTCAGGGGTATTGTTTGTCTTTTTACACGCCACTGAAGCACTCTTGAGTAGTGAAAACAAAATGGAAAATATATTCTAAACTCAACATTAATATGAGCTACGTAAATATCACTTCAAATATGCGAAGCAGCACAATGTAAACTGTAGGAATATATTTTGTTATAAATTCTCCCAACTCGCTGAGTATCAGTGATCAAGAACTCCCGGAGGACATCTAGTTACAACTACAATCAATGGTTCGACAGTCTAAGTTACTCGCTGAAATCTCACCTATAGTTGTGTTCATTTCAGGCCTTTAAATTACAACATTATATATATAGATATACAAAATAAAAATATAAGGCCACCCATTGTATGTGTTGTAGTTTTGGTATGTATTTTCTGGTGTATAATAAAGTATATATAAATAAATAAATGACCACTTGGGCGTCAATGTACGAGGAGTACAGACACATAGCTGTACATTGTAGGTATATTTTGGTTGGCCATGCTGATACTATGTTAAATGGATCAAAAACATGGATTTAAAAGGCTTATAATTTTATTTCACATACCTAAGTTCAGATTCTACGTTAATATAAGTACATAATTATAATTGGACTCACCTATAATACAAAATGGTCGCCTCAAAAATTTGAGGCGACCTATTGAGCCCTGATACCGGGACCTGCATCCTGACGACCATAACCTACAGAAACAGACCAAATATCAGAAAGACAAGAATACAAGTTACGGTAAATAAAAAGTTAATTACTCATTATAACATTTGAATCATAAAAACATGAGTATGCCAATAAATTAACAATGGCAGGAAGCCAACGAGTGAAATATCGAAATAAAAAAATTAGCACAAGCTTTCATGACGTAGTGTTTTACATAATATTGAAATAATGTATTTTAATGAAGTAACTGGTCACGCCTTGGTATATATAACACTATTAATTATCGTACTAACATAATGTTAGTTTTCTTTTCGTAGCAAATATGTAGCTGATCGAAAAGAAAAACGCCCGTAATATGTATCGAGCTCATTGGCGTGTCACTGTCATTCTGCAGCTGACCCGTGTTACACTTGCGCTTGACAGATAGGTAAAATAAATAAAACGAAAATAATGGACTTGGAGCCCACTGTAGGCAGAGTAATCCGTCTACATTGAGTGACGAATTACCTACTTCACGCGCGCAAAGCTCTCAGAACTTATCTATGAGAGTGTTGTTTGCGGTGTGTATCTTCTCAAACAACACACAGCCGCTGTAAAACGATAGCGGAATTGAAACTAGAGATTGGCAGCTCTTTGTGTACCGTTTATAGTATTGAAAGAGAACTTGCCTACAGCACGATTTGATTTGCGCAGTTATTTTCGTAGCCAACATTCGCAATCCACAATATTTATCACATTCAAACAATAGCAGTAATTGTTTTTAAAGTTTACTTACCTTAAAAAGAATTCGATGGCAAACCAAATGACAACTACTGTCTCCATATAGAAAAGGACAATTCCTGCTTTTGCTTCGTACTCTTCAATTGTTGAGAAAACCGACAGCGATAAACACATGAACACCATCAGAAACCTGAGCAGAGAAAATATAACTTTAAAACGAATGTGAACTATGACCTTAGCACATATATGTAGCAAGGTACGTGTAGAACACTAGATTGCTGGTGAAGCTATCAGAATCTGACGTAATTGAATTTCGACACTGAATATGTTAGTTGATTGTCGAATAAGATTACGAATGTTCCTATTTAACTCGTACGATTTAATTCGCAGCTGTAGTGTGTAACTGCATGAATGTGATTACATGGAAACATGCCGAATCTATTATTAAGGTGGTGTTACCAGTACTCATTACTGTATATTTGGAAATCTACGTGAATAAAAAATACAAGGTAGGTATACCTATACTAATTAAACGTGAGTTGTTTTAAGTTAAGCGTTCTGTAAAATAATTTCAGCTTTAAAATGATTTTAGTATCATTCATAACCGCCATATGTTCGTAACTTTTCATACCAAATATTTTCTGATTTATAACAAAAGATTTTTCCTTTATTATTAAACGTGAATGCAATACTGCTCACTAAAATGCTCTATTTATATTCATAACGTTCATCAATCGTTTCCTGTTGATTGTCAATAATTAATTATTACAATTTCTAAGTTTTAAACTGTGCCGCGGCTAATTGTGTGGATGTTTAATACAGGGTGACAGGGACATCGACCCACAACCTGTTACCATGGAATTAGTACATGATTGTAGATCCCCCTGAGTTGAAATTTTTCTTCAATTATTAAAAAAAAATCTGCTGTTTCCTACAAAAGTGCAGCACCTACGCGGTCAAAATGTATGGAACAACTAATTTTTAAATTCGGAAAAAAAAATCCAGATCCAGAATCATGTAGCTACTGAATCCATGGTAACAGGTCGCGATGTCCCTGCCATCCTGTATATTTCTATTAATATAATAGTTTTCGGTCTTCGGTCTTAGTCGTCGGTGTTCTTCTAAACTGAGTACTAAACGGATGTTGATGCGGTTTTCACCATCACATAGAGTAGATATTCATTTCGAAAAGTTTATTGTGTATCACACATTAGTATGTAACTTAGATATAGTACAGAAATCTCTTTTTTTTTTGGGTGGGAAATCATCAAACGGCCTCTCCCGCTCTGGGCTGAGCGGAAGGGCGTGTCAGACTTTAACTGACTAAAACCCACCCGTGTTCCTTCAGTTGCCTGTGCCAGGGGCCACGGTATCTCTTTCGAACAACCCGCGGCCCTGGCAGGCATCGGCCCTAGCGGACCCCGTCAGTTCGTGCTGACAATTCTTTGACGCGCGCGTGGAACACAACGCGCCGTCAACCCGGGCCTGGTCCTTACCGGGCGGCGAGCTGCCGCGCCTATGGTGGCCGGGAGCCGGCTGTCGGGTCTGTCAGACTCTTACAGACTAAAATCCACCCCGGTGTTCCATCTGACACCTACGCCGGGGTCGCGGGAACGTACGATCCTTCCGCAACCCCCGAATGGTGTCGGCCCGCCACCGAGGGCCTCCTCGGGTCAGGGGGGGAGTGAGGTGTTAGACTCCCCCCGTGCCGCCTAAGATGGGTGCGCGTGGAACACTACGCGCCGCCACCTCGTGAACTGATGTGTGGGGGGCAACGGACGTCCCTAAGTCCGTTGCCCCTGGACCCATTTAGGGGGGCTGGAAGAGGGCGTTGTCCGCCCTCCACCGACGCCCGGTGCGCCTGCTGCGGGCCGGATGAGTGGACGAGATTTCCCTCTCCCTTTCCGCAGCCTAAGCGAGACGACCGTTTCGCAGAAAGAAACCACCGCGTCCCAGGACTCTTCGCTGCCGACCATCGACTCGACCACGGCTGGCAGCGACAGGTCACTGCCTACTTCTGAGATGAGGGCACGGCGCGGCTCCTCCCAGGCGGCACACTCTGCCAGCGTATGCCGCGCCGTGTCCTCCCAGTAGTCGACGCAGTGGTGACACCGGGCGTCCGGCTCCCTGTTTATGCGACACAGGTACTTCCCGAAGCATGCCCCGAGAGCACCTGCGTCACCCGAAACGATAGGGAGCCGTGTCTCCTCCCGAGCCAGCGCTCGAGCACCGGCCGGACCGCCTCGATGGTGACGAGGCCAGCGGTAGGGGGTGTAAGCCTGTCCCGCCATTCCGCCACCAGGACCTCGCGAAGCTGAGACCGACGCAGCTCCATGTATCGCTGCATCGGTCGCTCACTCCGCGCCCTCGCTTCCTCGCACCATCGATACAATGACGCGAGTACTTTCGCCTCGAGGTCCCAGGGCGGGGCCATGAGACACCATGGCCTCCGACTTGCTGAGGGCCACTTCCAGGCCTAGTCGACGTATGTGGCCCACCACCTGTGAGACCGCAGCCGTGACCAGCGTGGTATCATCCGCATAACACGTCAGGTCTACCCCCGGGCTGAGCTCGCCCCTCAGCACCCAGTCGTACCCGACGTTCCGCAGGAGCGGGCCTAGGACCAAGCTCTGTGGAACGCCGCACGACATGTGGCGCTGATTTCTGCCATCACGTCCCATGTAGGTGATACACCTCTCCGACAGATAAGCCCCAACGATGTGGCGGAGGTAGGGAGGCACTCGATGATACCGCAGTGCCTCCCGAATACAAGTCCAGGGCAGGCGTTAAAGGCGTTGGAGATGTCCAAGGACACCGCCAACATCACCCCGCCCGGAACACCGCTTCCTCCGCCAGGACTCTCACTCGCTACACTGCGTGTATGGCGGAGCGCCCATGCCGAAACCCGAACTGACTGTCGTCCAGGTCCGGCCCCTCTCTGCACAAGTGGCCGACGAGGCGGGCTGCGATTACTCGCTCAAACAGCTTACCCACCTCGTCTAGCAGCACTATGGGCCGGTACGCGGACGACGAGTCTGCAGGGCGCCCCGCGTTTCTGAGCAGGACCAGACGACCAGATTTCCACAAAGAGGGAAACTGGCCCTGCTCAAGACACGCTGTGTAGAGTCCTCTTAGTTGAGGCTCAAGCTTCTTCAGAGCGAGGGTTAACGCGCAGCCGTGGATCCCGTCGGGCCCCGGTGCCACGTTCTTGGCCCGGAGCCGCATCACGGCTGCCCCCATCTCTGCCTGTGTCACCTCTGGGACGCTGATGGCGTTCTCCTCTGTGGACTCTGTGGCTGAGGACAGAGCCATCGGCGGCGGCGTATGCTCCGCTCTTGCCGGGAAGAGGGCTGTGACCACTTTCTCTAGCAGCTCGGGTTGGAGACTCTCCGTAAGTGGGCTGCGGCTTGAAGGTCCAGGGCGTCTCCTGCGGCGACTAGGGGCATGAGGGCGCATAGATTGCCTCGCACTCACACGCTCCACCGGTGGCCGGGAGTCGGCTGTTGACTCCCGTCCAGGGCGTCTCGCGAGGGTGCAGCGATTGCCTCTCCCTCACGCGCTCCGCCTCCTCCTTTGCGAGCATTACTGCTTCGCAGAAGGAGGTAACGGCCTCCCATGCACTCTCGCCCCGTACCATGGCTTGGAGCAGGGCCGGACGCGAGAGATCGCCGCCGCCGATCGCCGCCACGAGGACACGGCGCAGATTATTTTTGTTTTTAAAGCTCTTTTCAGCCATTTGCTAAAAAAAGGTTCTCGACTATGAAGTTTTTATATACAAAATTAAACTCATTTCGAGTCCTTTTTATTTCGAAAGTATATCTTGTGTACTTAAAAAGTTATACATATTTAGAAGTGTGATAGTTTTGCAGGCCAGTGTAGTATAAAACAAGGTCACTTTTGTGTCTGGCTGTGTAACCGCGTTGTTCTTCTACATAAACTACCCAACGGTTTTTGATACGGTTTTCATCATCATTTAGTTAGAGAATTGATTCCCGAAGTTTTATGAGTATAAAATATTCTTATAAATATCTTCCTATTAATTCTTCCTATAATTCTTCCTATAAATATTAAACTAACATGTAATAAAATAAATGGTGATATTTGTAATGTGTGAAATAGGAATGTTGGCCAGCATCGGCTCAACTCGAGCCGTCCGCGCTTTCTGGATTCTTTCTATGATGAGACTCCATACCAAGCAGTGCTTATACGTGTGCGTTGACTTTAAGACTGTATTTCGCTTGGTTTCGTTATGATTGATGCTAATAAAACATTGATATTAGCCGTTGAATTTCCGGCTTTCGACGTACCCACGCTTTATTGTCTGTGACCGATCGGAACGTTATGATTTAGTGCTTTTTCCCTAAAAACGTGTGAGTAGGTACGTCAGTACCTACTCACACGTACTAAAGTATCTACTACTTAACGTACTTACCTCATTGAATTGGTAATTTTAATCAAAATAATATGGCGGTATAGTAGCATTAAATACGATATTTTAAAGCATAACATTAATTTGAAAAACAGTTAAAACACAGTCATGACACATGTTAAATTGTTATCAAATCAGTTTAAAACATCTCACGGTTAAGTTAGTTAGGTAGGTATACAAAACATTTGGGGTTTGGGTCGCTTTCGGAAAGTTGCTTGACACGACGATACGTTAGACTTACACGATCATGTGATAGAGAACAGCCTTAACTCCTCGAGGCCGTTCAAGAAAATTGTAGAACTTGGACTGAATGCGGCGGTAACGCGCGTCGCGTCGCGTGGCGCGGTAGCTGAGCGGTTTGCCAAGCAGCGACATCCGCGGCGTCGCCAGCCGGTCGCCGCCACTCTTACGCTCACTGCAACCAACCACACCGCAACTACGCTCAACCGAGCCACATCACACTTCATCTAAAATGTCAATTGTCAGTAAATCAATGTCGGTATTGCACCACTGCAACGATAACGCAGCCACACTGTACCGAGCCACATCACACTTTCACTAAAATGGAATTTGAATCAATTGCATGTATTTACTGGCAACTGATTCAAATCCATATCACAGAGCACGAACAGATCGATTTCGCTGGCGACCTCAGACGGATTGCAACTATCGCAAGTTCTTTATAGTTTCTGTATTCTATTGCACTGTAACATGTTAACTGCAAACGTGCAGACCGTCGAATTGCGCGCAGTAGGTAAGGTCGGTCTGTCGGTGTTCTTACCTTTTCACTACTCAAAGACTCAGGTTTAAATATTTGGAAGGGCAACTGTGGGCTAAAATCGCGGAAGTTAAAATAATTTTAATGTCGGTAAATTATTACAACCTTGTTCCCCCAGGATTATAAGCTATAGCGGTCTCTCGGAAAGGTCCTTATTCAGCAGTGGTGGATACTGGATATACTGAAACTCATTGTTGTGTCATATATTCCTAAGTAGGTACTATATTTAATTTTAGCCTACATAATTTTTTTTTCGGTAAATGTGGGCTTTCTACTTATTTAACGTGTTGCTTATACATGATATAAAAAATTAAAAACACACGATAATAATAATTGTTTAGTACTGAAATGCAAGCTTCTCGTATTACAATTTAGCTCACCCTGTTCTAAGACCATTTCGTCAAATTTGGTGGTCTAAATAGGTAGTACCAATGCAAGAATATACCATGCGTTGGCGACGCAATAATATGACAAAGGAGCATACGTTAAATTTAGTACCTACCTATATACCTTGTTACTATTGTACCTATATATAGTTCTTTGAAGGATACAATCAGAAACGAAGTTATTCGGAAAAGAATCGGAGTTACCGACATAGCTTCAGAGTCAGCAAGCTGAAGTGGCACTGGGTTGGCCATGTTTATCGAAAGACCGATGACCGGTGGAGCAGACAAGTCCTGGAGTGGAGACCGTATATCCGCAAACGAGTGTGGTGCGGCTAGATGGACCGACGACCTGGAAAAGGTGGCTGGGAAAACGGAGGACAGGGCGTAGCAGTGGTGTCTATATACAGCAGTGGACCGATTCTACGATAGGCTGAGTTTATAATTGATATGGTGCGCAGGAAGGCAGATTTTTCAAAATGTAGAATTAGTACTAGGAGCCAGTATCTAGAATTGGATAGGGTGCCGACAGCTGTTACGCCCGTGTTTACGCACCTAGAGCATAATTGCACAAGGTTACAGATATACGAGAGGTAGTTGCAACCCCAGAAGTCTGACCTTAAGAGGAACTGTAGGTACAAGTAACCGACCAGTTCATGTAGAAAATCCAGAATGAACGCTATACTATACCTGTAGCGTAACGGATAACGTTTGGGCTGCTGACGCAACTGAATACCAACCCCTAAAAATATGAATA
The DNA here is from genome assembly GCA_947507525.1 of Apamea epomidion. Taxonomy (NCBI): domain Eukaryota; kingdom Metazoa; phylum Arthropoda; class Insecta; order Lepidoptera; family Noctuidae; genus Apamea; species Apamea epomidion. Next base: position 12,026,281 of record OX382225.1, read on the forward strand.
GTCAGTGATGTTGTATGTAGCGGGACCATCTTCCAGGACCAGGGGTACAGGCTGTGGTATAGACATAATGGACATATCCTACACAGCCCACAGCATATGGTAAGATGAAAGGATAAGGGTTTCTAGAAAATCCGGTCCAGTGGGATCTTGTGGAGAATCTGGGCAGTACAAAGTGAGCTCTATGTGTTTAGCAGGAATAGTATATTTTGAGGCAAGTGTACAATTACAAATGCTTTCACGTATCAAATAACGTTTTTCAACACTCTAAAATTTATTAAATATAATATTTTGCGCATCTTTGACTACTTAGTACAAGTAGCGCTATCTTCTATTGTGAACCTAAAAGCTGTGCAATAAGACCCAGTTTTCAAGCAAGTGTGTTGAAAAATTGTTTTGAAAAATAAATTGAACACGTTCGCGTTTTGCTTTACATTCCCGCTCTAAGCTGGAAAGCACGCCACAGATAACGATAGACTAGTTAAAGAAGTGTGTTTTTTTGAAATCTCAGCATATAGCTTAATTTTTTTTTGTTTTTACTTAAGCCTGTTTAGCGGCTTCGTACATTTTTCTCTTCTTCGACTTACAATGAAAGCATGGTGGCACGCGAGAAAAGCATTCACAAATTATTTTCGTAAAACGAAGTGCTAAAAAAAAACGATTCGACGCCGTCGGTATAGGTACTTATTGAGGCACAAAATGCAAGCGGTAGTCTTTTGCCATCAAATCAGAGAAAAAATACAACCAGCAACCTTCGAAAAGTTTCATCCAGTGGAAGTGGAAACAGCAAAAATGCCAGTATTTTCCTAAGAATGTATTTTTGGGTTATTTCAATGAACTGACAAAAATATACCAGCCGGCTGCAGCACGCTGTGAAATATCTATTCCATGTTAAGCATGTTTAGAACCAACATGTGTGTTCGCACTAAATAAGTAACTGTTTCATTAACAAAATTAGTCTGTGTTATATTTATTAATTTCCTCGTAAGTTCACAAAAAACCACCACCATCGTTTGACACTCGTGTGCGAACACTTGCATCAAAATGTACTATTATTTGATATCTAATTAAAACATTAACCGTCTATTATTATCGTACGAGTAGAAATACAATTATATTATGTATTTTGCACGTACCGTTTTTTATCAGAGTTCTCTACCTACTTAATATTTTTAAAGTTTGTCCCACATTACGACAATAAGTTAGCATTTAATGTACAATTGAGGTGTAGTAGTACTACCTATAGTATAAGGTCTATGACCCTATCCATATGAATGTATCTTCTATTAATATATTAACACATTTATACTCTTGCAGTCAGTAATTAAAGGTAATCGCTTGAGAACAGTTGTTTCAATAACACTACATCCCCACATGGCGACCCTGCCCATCCCCACACAATTATATGATTTAATTTATCTGAGCTAAATTCCGTTGTCAAAAATACAAACATTATTTAAAAGTTGCCTTTGCAGCACAAACGGCTTTTTTGCGGAGTAAAATTCAATAAAATCGCGTGCCATGGAGTCCGAGTGCTTTGTTCAAAACAATTCCGCTGCCTCGGCGCGGCGTCCGATGTAGGACTCAAATACAAAACAAAACTAAGCAAACCACCCCTACAGTAATTTTATAGCTATAAAGATAATTACCACCACACCAACCCAAACTTAATGCTTTTCTAACATGTACTAAGAATACAACAATATTTACCACCACATAATGCATCGTTTAGAAGGAAAACTGACTGAAAGCGGTTGTTAAATGTTATCCAAAGCTGCAGGTTTATGTTTTACGTTAAAATATGAAATCTAATTTTGCTGTTTTAGCAAAAATTAATGTTGATTCGTTAATGCAGTGAGCCATACGGTAGCAAGTTGCTTGCGTTATGCTTAGTAAACGCTCGTTGCCGCGACTACAGTTCAGTTTATCAACACGACGGAAACGCGATGAAATCGCGACGATAAACTTGCCTTCTCGCCGTGGAGACGGTCCTGTCCACAAACATCGTATAACCAACCACCAAGTACCAACCGCTACGCGTCAGCTTTCATTTTATGAAATTGGATAGTTGCTACCCTTTACGAAGCGTAATGTAACATACGTGGATAAATACACAGCTGTACTAAAATACTTTCTCGTCTGAATATCACAGAATACTTTTTCAGCAAAATTGGTTCTATACGTATTGGTTCCATTTTTTTTTTGTATAATTTAATTTGATTCACTTACGCTACGCTTCATACAGGAATTATATCTATCTACACAGATATTAAGAACAAAAACTAGCACTAATATACAACTTTACGATCACAATCAGGCCTATGAAGCAAGAACAAAGGAATCGGATACTCAACCCACATATTAATGAACTATTCGAGTGGGAGTTAGATACCGCACCCTATTAAAATTAAAATCTATTCTAATTACATTATATACTTAGTACAAAATACATAAATCATTTCAATAAGATCTCTTGCATATCTGCAATAATTACTACCAACGTGTTATGTGACCTTTGTATCAGCTTTTCGTTCGATTTCGGATTCAATCTATAGTAATAATGGATATGCATATCCCAACCAGTGTTTAAATAAACAGTTTTTATCTACTTTAACTATAATAGGGGTTTTAATTGTTTTCCTCCCCAAGGGATAGCTTATTGTGTAAATATTTAGTAGTGAAAGTAGGTACATATAACGTGACCTCAATGTCAAATTAAGCATACAAAATTAGGAATAATTTTGGGTTAAGTAAAAGCTGTTTTCGTGACATTTTATGGCAGGAATTTATTCAGTGGGTGCTTACGAAAATTTAGGTACCTGCTGCTATGGCCCGTTTGTAGATATATGGGCTCCTAGGCGATTTAATTACATAGTTGCTATATTTATTAAACGGATATCTATTGAAACTTTCTGGTGACAGTTATAGGAGGTAAGCCCTCTTCGAGAATGGCATCCTAATACTTAAACAAGACGTTATAAGACGAAGACGGTATACTTACTTAAGCCGACATCAAAGTCCGTGTTAAAGTTTTGTCCTTAATTCAGCTCACGATGAATATAATATCGTGTATACCTAGCGAGTTAATTACGTTGGCGTGAAAATTAGCCATGCTGCTAAATGAGTTTCGGCGATGGCGTGCATATGTTGTAGTTTATTGCAGATGTCGATAGTACGTGCGTGAGTGTTATTTATTGACATTTTTGTTATTGTTTATGAACGGGCATTAAGATTAGCGCAATCGTTTACATTACCAGCATTTCAAAGATTACCTCGACGGTCTTAATAGTTGAGTGAATACAGAATTCAGAATAAGTACAATGTTGTATAAGAGAAGAGAATTAATGTAATTTTGGTTAATTGATGTGAGATGTGCATTCTCTAGGGCTTGTTCGTAACTGATGGTAAATACTGTAGAGTCATATTCGCTTCCAATTAGCTCATTTAATGGTCTAGCAGTAACATTTTCATATTTTTTAAAACTACTTTTATTTACGCAGATTCTGGTCTTGTGGCAGCGAGCAGGGCTGCAGTTTCTGATCCTGGGATTGATTCCAAGGACTGGCAAAAGTATAATCGCATTTTTCTGTAAGAAAAAATCTTATTTATAGCCGGCATATTGTAATGTTGGCTTATAAATGGCACTAGTTTTGCTAACTAATACTATTATGGAGAACTGTAGGTGGACCTTAGTACACTCCTGCCAAAACCTTCGGGACTAGCGTGCGTGCCTGTCGTGCTGTTTTTGCTACATCAAGATTATAATTTCCACGCATCTCGCAGTGTTAATGTATTTTATTGGTAAAATTATCCGCTTCATTGGAGCGCGTTCGTTACTTCCGTTCGATGTGCTAACATTTATTTGGAAAATACTTTATTGTAATACAACAAATTGAATCTGTCTATAACAACGTCTTCAATAAAATAAATCATTAGTCGAAACAAAACTACATACAGTGAGAGGTGAAATAATAGATTATTTCCCGATATACTTGAGGGAACAGAGTTAAAGCGTAGGTAGTGATAAAACAGACACGACTCAATGGTTGTAATGACCTCGTGCCGGTGCGATCTCCGGGGATCACGTTTTGATCCAATCTTATTTTTACTATCCATAAATTATATTGGATAGCATCTTGTGCTGACCCGCAGTAATTGTGTGCAGATGGTCACGTTATTACGAGGTAATCTAGGTCACCTGACAACACCTATTAAGCAGGCAGTACTGAGAAATAGATTAATTCGTAACAATCGTAAGCCACTATTAAATGTTGTAAGAGTAGTCAAAAATCGATTTAAATGTACACACAATCAATCCATCTGCTCGTATACGATAATATTTAGTTCACCGAATTGAATTTAAATAGTGTGTGATGTTTTCTCAGTTGAGGCAGTTCAACTTAAAACGTGTTCCTACCTAGTAGGATACTTACGCCAGTGCTCTTCTTACTATTTGCATGTTTCTATTAATCTAAATATGAAATTGGTAAGAGCATTTAAAAGTATTGTTGTATAAAGAACGTTTGATATTCACAACAGTTCGTTGTATCTCAACTGGCCCAAGCATCGATTGCTCGAGAAACGAGAAAGTTTTCACCGAAAGTGTAATTTTCCAATGGACGACTTGTCGAGTGCTGACGGGTCGCCATTCAACGGTTCCTACAATTCTAGAGCACCCCTTTTATGAGAGAAAGATCGTCAGAAACAAACTTAGCTAGCCCCCCCCCCCCCCCCCCCGTGAAGTAGTGATTGGCCAGTGAGGACATTATTTCCAAGAACTCGTCATATTATTGCGCAAGGAAAATCAATTTGGTTTTACACTTCACTACATGAAGAAACAGATTTATCGGTAAAACGATCTTTTCGGTGGCACGAACGTCAACAAATTATACTTGTGACAAATCGTTCGTTGCCAAATTGAATTTCGATAAAGCGTTCACTTGTGTTAATTATTTACAAATAAGATGGTGGTAGTTGTTAACATGTCTGAAATACGCTATGTGTATTAAAGGTGATTGTGTATAAGTATGTACAACAAGCAGAACAGTTAAATGTGATGATGTATGGCAAACGTTAAAGTTTTCTAATTGCTACAAACACTACGTCACTTCATAATTATTTAATGTCTGTTTAGTTTCTATGCATATTAGATTTAATATTTATTTTATTTTATTAACACAGAATACCAAAATAACTTCTTACTCCATAAATAGCCCAAAGACCTCTTCTCAGTAATAACTTAGAGCACTCGTAACCAATATTTATGAGGTACATGTCATGTACAGCGCCGTGGTGCCCAGTTCCGAATAAGCCTGTTCCCATGGGAGCTCTAAGAAATTACCCACACGTACAATGTTAGTAGGATTGGCAGCTGCTATCACTGGCAATTAGGAACAAATTGTATCTAACAGCGATCACATCTAAGTCTGTTATGTAGCAGGAATAATCGTTACGGCAATATCCTATGCTGTCGGAGACCTTCCGACTGCTGCGAGAGGGGACTTAGGAGATTATGAAAGTACGTATTGATGGGTATAATTTTTAACCGACTTCCAATAAATCCGAAGAAGATTTCCTATTCGAAGCGTATGTTATTTTGTTGGGTTCCGTACCGAAAGGGTGTCAACAGGACTCTATTACTATAAGCATCTGCTGTCCATCCGTCTGTCTGTCAGCGGGCTGTATCTCAGGAACCGTAATAAGTAGACAGTTGACATTTTCACAGAGTGTGTATTTCTATTGCCACTATAACAATAAATAATAATAATAGAATAAAGTTAAAAAAATTAATACAAGACACGAATTTTTTCAGCGTTTTTTTGCCTTGTGGTACGAAACCCTTCGTGTGCGAGTCCGACACGCACTTTGCGGTTTTTTGTATCGTTGAAATCTAGACTCTACCTATATATCTATGTACAGGAACATAAATCCATTTTGATTGCTGAATCTGATCGCTACATTTTTTTATGAAGTCTGTTTCATTTTCCTTAATTAAAACGCTGAAAATTACAATCGCATCCTATAAACGTCCGTTGCTAGATATGGGTCTCGGCCATGAAACGCTTCCACAACGATCTTGGGGGATAATGCCGCAAAAAGATATAATCGTTCGTCCATTTGATAAAGACTGTTAGTCGTTTTTGCGGCACCCATGGGCAGACACAGCTTTGACCTGTGGACTGTTCTTAACTGGACACCAGAGCACAAGGAACGCAGCATTGTACCTTGTAGCATACACAACCGTGTTTTTTTTTTACAAAGAAACGAACCGTTTTTGTACCTAACTAAAGTACTAGATATAAATGTGGTTAAAAAAGAGTAAACTCGACGCAAAAAGTCCCTTGTCACTCGGTTTTTATCGTAGTAAACATTGTAGCTTCGTAGCAGTCATAGTACTTAGCTTTGTAGCACCCAAAATAATGGTTGAACCGATTTTGATACGGTTTATAATCATTTGAAAGTTGAATTATATATTTAATCTAAGACCTGGGGTCTGTTCCATCTTTCGCGTATGAAGTCCCTTGATGTCATCTACAATAACATTTTTACAATTTTATATTACTTTAATTCCTTTTACCGCAATTCTTAAGACAAAGCGGAGAGCCCAGATGGTTTGATTTGTTTGGATGGCAACAGTGAGATAGTGTGCTCGAATCAACGACCACTAAGTATCTACAACAAGCAATATACAGTTTTGTTCATTTTTTAATAACTACTTTTTATAGGTACCTACTATAATAACGCCAAAAATTGGTTCTATAAACTATCCTGATATTTCGCGATTGGTCAAACAAACCCTTATGGTAGATAGCCATACATATTTATAAGGATAGTAGCCTCCCCGCCAATAAATTATGTACCTATTATAGTGCTGTATAAGTCTATTATGTATACTTGACGGCCACGAATTTATGTAGTATTTGCGTTAATAAATTAATTTGTGGAAAGTGCCTACGTGATGGTTCCAGTATTGGAGACGTGTGCTATATAGTTTACGTGGGTATTAGGTTTTATATACAGGGTGGCAGGGACATCGACGCGCAAACTGTAACCATGTACTTATTCAGCACATGAGCTTAGACCCCATAGCGTCGAAATTTTTTGTCGGTCATTAAAAACAAAATTGCTGTTCCATACGTTTTGACCGCGTAGGTCTACTACGCGGAACTTTTCTATGAAACAGAAGATTTTTTTTTTGTTAACCGACGAAATATTTCTACGCTATGGGGTCTAAGCTCATGTGCTGAATCTATGGTTACAGTTTGCGTGTCGATGTCCCTGCCACCCTGTATGTGCTATGACTGAAGTGAGTTTGATTGATATTGTTAAGAAAATATACAAAAAGAGATGTTTTTAGTTTCAGGTTACACTAAGTTGTTTTTCGGGTGAAGTTTATTGCCGATTTATTATTTTTTTATTAAGTATTATACCTATTTATAAACTAGGAAGTGGAAACACACTGTGAAGGGAAGTCTTGGATTAAGTGATTGATAGCTTCGGATAGTTATAGTTTTTATGTACAACAGTGATTAGATAAATAGTATATTGACACAGAAACTTTTTTAAAGTAGTTTTGAAGAAGAATAAATTATATTTGTGCTTTTCACACTTTTTTTGTAGGTAATCTTTTTATGAGTATTATATAAAGTGATTCTAATCAGTAGTTTTTATAACGGACTTTACACTAACTACTACAGCAAATAAAAGTTAGATGTTAAGTAAGAAGAATTATTTTCAAGTTAAAATGTTTCAGCTAAGGGCAAAAATAACTCAAAGGTGGTAAATAAAATGGTAGGAGGTATTATTATCTTGGCTACGCAAGGACTACTATTAGAAAAAAATTAAATTAAGTTAATATATTACCTATGGCGTATAGCATCTTCATGTACCCGAACACGCCTTGTCGATTTCATTTTCACCTAAACATTTTATGCCAATAAATAGGTTATTTTAAATAATAATGAAGATTTTTAGGATTTTATTAGTTGGTTTTGCAATTGGAATAACTTTTAGTTTGTATGTGACATACAAGTACATGGGGTTGTAGTAGTGTGTGATTGATTATGTATAAAGAGTCACGTATGTATTGTTTGTCCCTGTCACTAACTCGTAAACTTGGCTAAGCACGTAGGGTAACAACGTGGACGTAGCGATGTGACAACTGGCGGTGATACAACACTTGGAAAGCTAAATTCAATTAAATTACTTTAAGAAATACAAAAATGAAGAAATCCAAACAAATTGAAAAAAGTTTTATTTTATAATGTAGTGCATACTTATAGCATGAGAATATTGCTGAAGAAAGTTATGCAAAAGCTAGTAAATAATAAAAGATCAACTGGTGAGGCTAATATATATTGATTGATTGATATTCATTAAAGTTTTCTTGGAAAGCTTTTCAATTGTTATGAATATCAATTTGGCATGTTCGCGGCGGCGCACTGTCGCTTGCCGCCGTCATATTTTAATCACGTAATGTAATGCGAAAAATCTGTTCGACTAATGCCACCAACGTTTAATGGTAAACTATCGATCCAAATATAGAAGGGTAGGTACTCCGAACGCCATTAATATCGAAGTCATCGTCAGCAATTATGTACAAAGGCACAAAGCACAATGCGATATTGAACAGACATGCTATTTATTTAATTTTATAATCGACCCATTTAGTCTATTCAATCGACACAATCGCTGTCTAAATAATGTCGTGCAAAAATCGAAACACCAGACATTAGTTACGTACCTTAAAATTCACAGCCAATCTAAACAACTGAAAACTGACATCCATAAATATTTACATTCCGGTAGACGTGAGACGTGTAATAGCGTGCGTTATGTTGTCGGCGCTGCGGTCGCTGTAGACGGTGGTGGCGTGCGCTGTGAGCGGGCGCGCGGCACACGCGGCGGCGGCCGGCGAGCGGGCGGTGCGGGGCTGCGGCGCCGGCATAGTACGCGGCGCTCATCTGACAGCGGCGCGCGCGGCCACCTGACGCGGGACGCGGACGCCGACTGCCGCGCGCCACCCGCACCCGCGCCACGCCACGCCGCCACCGGCCGTCACCGCCGCCCGCCCAAAAGCACCCGCCCGCACTCCTCTAATTCTAATTGTTGGCCACCTCTGACAATCCAGGTAATCGTGCCTGCATGTGAATTCTTTCCTAAGCGGAAAACCCAGTTCGCACCTGCATATTTAATATTGTGATTCAATTCAAGTCGAGATTACGTAGGCGCCTTCAGTTTCATAAAAAGTTACTAGCAAATAAGTTAAGCCGGCAGATTTTTTATTTAGAGGAGACGGCCGGGCTACCAAGAATTAAAAACCAACTGTAAGACTTTTATATCGATCTAAGTAGGTAAGTAGATATCGAACTAAATTATAAAACTGTGCACAAAAGTAAACAATCGTACGAACGTACGAACTTTGTGAGCTTCGAAAACGTGTTAATGGGGCAAGGGAAACCCCATGGGACGACCCCCGCTTTGATGTGTGGGTTGCGAGTTCAAATATTTTATTCTACTTTTCGTAAACTGTAACCGATTTTTTTGTTGTTTCGCCTTAGAGGTTTCAGTGGTACCTAATGGATAGATAGGTACACGAAGACTAACTTAATAATTATAATTTAAAATAATTTAAAAAACTATAAATTCCTATATAATATATATTTTTAAACCACAGTTATAGCTATCGATCTATAACATCGTACAGTCAGGTCGGGTAAAGTTTGTTCAGTGTGTTCAGTGGTTGTGACGTTATTGTATTATAACGGGTTGAAGCTGCACGTGGGAGCTTTTCAAACCCCTTATGATTCAACGAGTCGTTTTAAAATTATAATTGGACTTTACAAGTAAAAGGCCACACGAAGTCTATAGATACAGATAGAGTCCTTGTACATAATGCCGGTTTTCCACGGACGAGGTAGTTATAAACTCATTTTTTATTGATCTACTAAACTTTCCATGCATGCTAATGTGTGTGGAATTAGACGTGACTGTCATGATTGCGTTACAGGTTGCATGAGCGCCGTAGTTATTATCTACGAGCACCTACTACGGTCATAATGGTATTCAAATTGGTACATTATATTGATTTCTTTGTTACAAATGTCAGCAGTTCACTGAAAATTAGTTGCTTTGTTTTATAAAATAGTTGCAAATACAGTACATTAAAAACTATAACGCTATCTCAACACTGACATTGCTATGCTAAGGTAAACCATATTTTCACAGCTTTTATTGTATGATTTTATCTACAAGGTGCTGCTACATTTCCACCTGATACAGCACTTACCTACTCAGTAATCTTATACACTTTCAGACGCCTCTTACAATATTAAGGGAAAATAAGAAAAATCATGACTGAAATAAAAAGTTTTACAGAAGTGCCTACACGTCAAGTGAATGCCTGGGTCGATATTCGAAATTAAATAGTTTAGTTAACTTTTTTTGATTATGACTTTATGGAAATTGTTACGGTACCGTTACGTTTACGTTCAGACCGTTTGGTGATGGTATTTCATAAATCAGGTATTAAATTATATTATACAGGCTTATAATTATCTTGCCGCGTATATCAGCAAGTGTAGTGTGGGACACCATCAGCTAGATGAACTGAGGACCTAAAGACGGTGGCTGGAACAGACTGGATGCGGAACGCGGAGGACAGGGTGTTGTGGCGCAGCACGGGAGAGGTCTATGTCCAGCATTGGACTACGATAGGCAATTGATTAATTGAATTAGTTTGTATTTAGTGGTTCAGGCATACTTCTCGTACATGCCTGAATAGTTGACCGGTGGCATAAATATGGTGCGTTAAAGGCTCATAAAACGCACGATGTAAGTACAAGATTGCCATCCCATACACTATCTACAACACAACGGCCACCCTTTCTCCGAGTTTACGACTTGCGCCGAATGATAAGTTGCTGACACATCCTATACTCTACTGGCTTCCAAGTAGGTAACTACCCTACTATAATATTATAAACTGGCTGTGCCCGCGACTTCGTTCGCGTGCATGTCGGAAAACACATTGGATTTCATGGGTTTTAATCTTTTTTCTAATAAAAAAGTAGACTAAGTTACTCCTTATAACACCAGAAGGCCAATTCTCGTAATTTAAAACGTCCAAAATCTCGTCGCAGTCTCATCTCAGCGACAAACAATGTTAAAAACTTGTCAAAATGTAGGGAAATTAGAAGTATTTTTTGACAGATTGAGACTGAGATCAGACTGTGAACGGTCTTAAAATTACGAGAATTGCCCCTCAGCTATCTGCAAGTGAAAGACAAAATTTTTAAGCATGTTTTATTTTTTATACGTAGGTAGCGTATATACTTTCAAATGCATTTAGTAAAAAGCTGTTATTTTGACATTACAAACAGACACTGCAAATTTATTTATTTGTATATCTTGACATTACGAACGGACATTTCAATCTATCTATATAAATAAAAATGAATCACCGAAATGTATGTACGCGCATAACTTCCGATCGACTGCACCAAATTGGATGAAATTTTGTGTGTATATTTCAATGGGTTTCTGGATGGTTTGAAAACATTATGCCAACAACAATTGGACCCGGTAGGAGGCGCTGCTGTCGGTATATGATGACTCAACTGGGCAGGACGACGTCTGTCGGATCTGCTAGTTTTATATAATTGTACAGATGTGAAAGTTTGTATGTTTGCTACTCAATCACGCAAAACAGCAGAACGGATTTGGATGAAATTTGGCACACAGATAGTAGCCTGCATTAACACATTGGATACTTTTTATCCCGGTAAACCAACACCGACGCGGGTGAAGCCGCGGGCTAAAGAGAGTGCTTCTATAAATATCTAAGTTATATTCACGTATTTGTCTATTTAACATTACTAGAATTGCACGTAGGTACTGTTTCCATCTTCATCCAAGGAATGTTTATAAATAGTGAATGTTGTGCAAGAATGAATAACATAAGCTGGCTATTAGCTATTTTTAACAAAACCCAGCAACCGTAATAATTACTATAAATAAGTATTATTTAGTACATGAATGAGTGGTGAGATTTTTAACGTTCCCTAACGCAGTTATTTAAGAAGTTATTGTTTACAGACGTTAAGTAATTATACTAAAATGTAAGATGGTGTACTCAAAACGGTTTTTTATTACTATTTATGTTCCTTTGTTCATTTAGTTAACTACCTTATTAGTACATTACTGTATGGTACTACATACCTACTTCATGTATTAAATAATCTTTTGCATGCCATCATTACATGGCGGAATGCGTCTTTGCACTGCAATTTTATTTATCACCTTTCGTAGGTCTACCACATTTTATGTACATAAATAAACGATTTTCATTTTTGATTTCGGTAATGGAAAACATCGTGGTTTCCTCACAATGTTTTCCTTTACCGAAATCAATGGCATGTCTTATAACCAAAAATTGAAAGACATAATATTAGGTATGTAGGAACCCAGCACTGGGCCCACTCCCTTTCGAAGAGAGAAGGCCTGTGTTCCAGCAGTGGGAACATTACAGGTTGATTATGTACGATGGCGTAGTTACAATTTGTATTCGACTGGTACTAATTTACGGGTTGTATTTGTAAACAATGAGGCGCACATGACTGATTTGCTTACATTAACGCCTACGCGCGTGCCGTGTATTAGTTACCCACCTAATACATAGTTAAAGTTAAGTTACGTGTAGTCTGTGCTGCACTCTGATTATAACTACTTGCCCATAATCAACTAACGATTAATTACGGTCTCTCCTGCGAAGCAATTATATTAATGAAGGAGGGTTAACGTTACCTTTTTACACGCTATCATGCGATCAGTGTTGGAGGGGTTAAGTGTAGAAATATTAAATCGTAGTTAGTGATGGTAGGTAGGTACTTACATTTCATGCCTCCAACAAAATATGTTCCTCCTTCTTATAATGACGCTTGACATTAAGTGTGAACTTTTACTTGGTCGCGCAGGTACCTACCTATAGTTATCGTAAGTAGGAAGGTTGTTAGTTATTAGAGGGGTGGACACCATTTGTTTTGCAGTTAATAAAGACCGCGATTTGTTGAACGGGTTATCCATCACTGTTATCGAGTACCTAGGAGTTTCCGTTCGTTGTTGTACATATATGACGTAGGTCATACTTGTACGTACAGACAACATAAATAGCTGGTAGGTACTTTACCCTGATAAACATTTTGTATTTCCTTGAAACATTTATCACTGGAGTGGAGCTCATTAGTATGAGTGAGAAACTGTGGCCTCTGTCCGCGGTTGAAATCCGGAAATAACACAAGCGAAAGTTGTTGCTTTTCGAAATCCGTTACTAATAATCTGAGCCTGGGAGTAAAGTTTAAGATCGACAAACATAATTGTGTCTGCAAAAACTCATTTAGTGTAACAGAGACGCTACGTTTGGACAAGTACCTAAGTTGATGCCGCCACATGGCTCGATTAGATGACCACTCTATTCTTGTACTACAGTACAGAATCTTCAGTTTTACGAGATAGTGGGCGGGGGTAGGTGAGGGAGTCCGCTATGCTATATCAACGAAACCTATCTACTCGTGAAAGTTTCACTTTATTCCATTTGGTCATTCCGAAAATACGGTTTACTGTATATCCCGTGGGTACCCTTTGCTTTTCTGGTATATAAAAAAGTACTTTTTCAACACACATGCTCGTAAAGAGGGTCTTATTACGCCGTGTGTTATTGTGAATATAAGTTCACAATGCAGTATATTTAATACGCGTGCTTTAGACTGCAATACCGCAAAACTCATCAAAGCGCCCTCATGCGTTTTTATGCCAAAAAAAATGTATATACAAGGCTAAATTCGCTAGCGAAACTCGGTAGATGTAATACTTAAATACCTTAAAGATTAAAAAAAATATAAGTAGGTAGATGATTTTTTGGGGTGAAACGACCGCTTGTAGTACGAGTCGAAAAAATATATTTTAACTGTGATCTCACTGTCGGCTTCGGCATCCTCGAAAACCTTGAAAACGACACCAATGACGAAAAATTTTAATGTTTTCGCAGCCGCCATCTTGGATTTTCATTTTGACCTAACTATCGGCTTTAGCGCCCTCGAAAACCATAGCAAATAGCTGTATTTGAGAAAGAGAAAGTCGCATGGAGCATAACGCTTATTCGTTACGTGATGATTTCTACCAGCTTTTTCTACCTCGTTCCAAAAAAACATTGGTTCAATTTTGTTTTATCGTGTTTAGGTATCGAAACCCTTCACGTCTGCGGAGTTTTGTCGACTAATATAGTTGGACCCTGTATAAACTGAGTAAATAAATAAAAAGGATAAATACACATAATACAGCTTGTGTCGAAAATGTGGAGTCATATACACCGTTAAATTTTGATCGTTTTAATCCCTAAAAGGTGTCATTGTACTCATCGTTATGAACAACTTTTACTACGGGACCAACCCTGAAATCTTGAAAAAAAAATCAATTGATCCATAGATTTATGTTCGCATGACTCGACATAATGTATGGATCAACTGATAGGTTCATAACGATGATTGTACTCATCCCCCCTTAAGACCCTTTTTAAGAATTAAAACGATCAAAATTTAACGGTTTATAAGGGTGTCAAACTGAACAACATTCTCCATGGGACCAACATCGTAATCGCGAATAATTAATCATTTGGTAGTCTGGGTATCCCATATGACTAGGGATACGTAACATTACGAAATAGAGTTGAAATTTATTAAATAGGTGCGATATGAGATACATGCAAAATTTACTAATTAGTGCGAAATGTTGTGTTTTCTATACTTTGCCACGAAATTTTGAAGAAAAACATTTTTTAAACGCAAAGTTTGGATAAATTGTATGCACACATGAGGTTCAACCCAACTAACGAATCTTATCTGAACATCAGCAAATTATTTTGTCTATCAGTAGCAGCCGCCGTGACCACATCGTCTCTAGACACGGATTTAACGCTGCAGATTCTCTCCAAAATACTAGATATTCTTCAGTAAGATACCACAGAATGAACTCTTAGATGGATATGCTCATTTCCCTTGCCAGCTACTAAATGTAGAGCAAGAAACTCCTAATAGAAGTCATACAGATTTTAGTAGCAACAAAAAGTAGCTTCCCTAGATTTGCAAATGGAACCAAATAAAAACAAAGCCTCCACGGCCCAGTCAACAGTGTAGACGCAGAAATATTTTTTTTTGTATCTACGTACAATATTGTCATAAATGACCGAAGGCAAAGAGTTAGCAGGAAAACATAGACACGACCACAAGGTTAGAATTTAACAAAAAAAATATCAATAGATAGTTCACGTAATGATTATGCATAATTTTAAAGGAATTTTTATTTTTGGCGACTAAACGTGAAATTTTGTATTTTGAGCTTATACAAAATATGCGAAATGAATTTTTATTTGTGAAATATACGTAACCCTACATATGACCACACATTTCTCATACACGCTGTATTTCATCAAATATATTTTTTTGTCAAGAACCTAACTTTAATTTGTGTTCTTTATTAATGACATCCAGTTTTTGTGTTTTAATATCATGCAGTATGGCGGCTTCAAGTCAGTGCCTTTTTTTCAAAATGCACATAAAAAATCGTATTTTTTACAAAATATAATGTTTTCGTTTATTTATTTTTTCCTCGCAAGAGTTTTTAAGAATGACGTATAATACGCGTTTAAATCTCCCACACAATTAACTAACTAGAGTAGAAAACACGCACATCATGCACCCATATCAGTTGATCATTTTATTTCATAGTACATATGTATGACGTATCACTGCTAGTTTTATGATTACTTATAACTTAAGCTATAACCTAGTACATCTAAAGAGCACATGGCACATGTAGCGGTGAAAGTAATCGCCGACCCCGGCTTAGGATATTCCACTCCTTTCCTCCCATAGGAATTATATAAAGCGACTATAGGGAAATCAGGCCGTATGCCTTACCTACCTACAACGATGATGAAATTATTACAGAACTAGATATTCCTAGTGGCTTTGTTCGCAAACAAACTAACAATCGGCTAAACTTCGGAAACTCCCAACTCCCAGAGAGATTACTCTGGGGTGGAATTTCCAAAAAAACAAATCCTTGCGATTGATAAGTTTTGATTTTTAATATTAACAACAAATTATTAATTGTTCAAATTTACTTATTTATTTATTATACTATTTATGTACACACAGTAAAATACATAGGGATATGACGTAGTTATAATATGAGTACAAAGGTACTGCTTATTTCTTAAGAAATTTCTTCCAGTGGACCTGCGAAAGGAGAAGTAGAAAAGAAATGTAGACAATAGAGTGTGAGAACAGGAAGAGAAAAATATGAATGTGTGAAGTCTAAAACTAAAATATTAAATATGCCTACACATATAATGCAAAAAAATTACATAGGTAAGTATGTATACTTAAATAAATACATAATACAAATATAATATACAGAATATACAAATACTCACGGTATAGAGGAAAGATAATGCTCTTTTAATCGACGTTTAAATAGAGAAATAGTTTTTAAATTACGAATGCTAGGCGGAAGTGAGTTCCACAATCTTACAGCATGGACAGAGAAGGAATAAGAATAGTAGCTCGTTTTACGAGGATGAGATTTAAGGATGGATCTTAGGTGTGATCTACACGGTGCGGCGCTAGAGCGAGCGTAAGAAAAACGCTCACGCAGGTCTACCTGCGTGAGCGTTTTTCTTACGCTCACGTCTTATGTTTTCTAAAGCATAAGACGGGTTGTGTAAGATGTTGAAGTGTAGACATAAAATCCGAGTGTTCCTGCGAAGGCGGATTGGGAGCCACTTGAGTTCTTTGCGAACGTGTGAAACATGCATGGTCATACTTTCGAAGACCGAAAACAAAGCGAATGCACAGGTTTTGCATGCGCTCAAGCTTGTTAAATAGCTCCTCAGTACGGTAGGCGTCGGCATAATCTATGATCGGCTGGA
Organism: Apamea epomidion; assembly: GCA_947507525.1. Taxonomy (NCBI): domain Eukaryota; kingdom Metazoa; phylum Arthropoda; class Insecta; order Lepidoptera; family Noctuidae; genus Apamea; species Apamea epomidion. The sequence continues at coordinate 12,043,262 of OX382225.1, forward strand.
TAAGTGTTTGTGCCAAAGAAATTTTAGTCTTCAAGGGCAGACGACCCTGAAGGCATTTCAGCGAGTGAAAAGAGAAATGTACCTTTCGGCTGACCTCATTGACCTGAGCACGCCACGAAAGATTAGAGTCAATAACTACACCCATATCTTTAGCGATTTCAGTATAATCAATGTGAACACCATCGAGATATATAAAGGTATGAAAGATGTAACATCAGCCACATTGCGAACGAATTTGGTGCCGATAATCATGGCCTGGGATTTAGTTGGGTTAATTTGCAAACCAAATGACTTATCCTGAACGCTGACGCAAGCCAGGTCATGATTCATTGCAGCAATTGCAGAACCCGCGTTAGCTACAGTAAAATCTCGATAAAGGTGCAAGTCATCTGTGTAGAGATGAAAACTAGAGGAGATTACTCTGGTAACAGACTTTATGAAATTGAAGAATTGAAGTAGTCTATGTGAAAATTAGGACTGTAGAGTACTGCAAGCAAAACTTTTGTGTGATGAACAGTAATCTCAACAAACAAGTATTCAGCCGACTCACAATACCGTGAAGTGAACTGACCACCCTGTAGGGTAAATCAGCACGCAGGTACATGGCAACACCTCCTCCACCTTTGCCGGTCCTATCGTTGCGTATCAAGACGAAGCTGGGAAGAGAGCACTGAGTAGAGAGGAGTGATGACTTGAAAAACGATTCCGATATTAAAATCGCATCCAGATAAGCACTGCTGAAGGATGCCAGAAGGTCAGAATAGTGACCAGGAACACTCTGAGCATTGATGTGAGCTATATGAAAACTCTTAAGGTCATTGGAGAAAAGATAAGAGATTTTATCATGTAAAGTAAGTGGTGAGGAACTAGTAGAAGAAGAGCACGAGAAGAAGCTGTCGTTAAGATCAGCTACATCATCCATGAGCATAAATTATAATATAAATGTAAAATAAAAATATTATAAATATCTAAAATACAAGAGTAATATTTAAAATAACTTAATTACTAAAAACACAAAAAAAAAAATTAAAGATTTTCCTTTGAGAAAAACCTCCTCACTCGCTGGTATATTAGTAGGAATTTTACAATATAATAACAAAGATGCACAACAACAGTAGTGTAGTAGCAATAAAAAGAAAACAAAAAAACAAAAGAAAAAGAAACAAAACGAAAACATCGAACTGTACGTAGAATGGAACGCGACGCAATGACGGCTGAGTAGGAACAAGACACCACAGAGTACATTATACATACGCATGACACTGACATCTGTCTACATTTCCCTGCATGGTATTTTTAATTTTATAAAGCTGTGTGTCCACAGACTACAATCTGTGTGTGTTGAAAGCTGTGGTGGCCTAGTGGTAACGGTCTCGACTTACGAGTTGTAGGCGGTAGGTTCGATCCCAGATAGGCGCTTTACTTTGTGTAAATAAATAATGTCATCACCCCTGCTCTCAAAACGGTGAAGGAAAACATCGTGAGGAAACCGGCATTTACTAGAACTAAAAATTCAAAGACATGTGACATCTAGGTACCAACCAGCACTGGACAGGCGTGGTAGATTATAGCCCACTCCTTCTTACCGGGAGGAGGCCTGTGGGAACACTAAAGGCTGATTATGATGAGTGAGCTGTGCTCGCTGCCTAGCCCGACTATACATAGGTACCTACTCCATAGTAGGACGGCCATCATTCAGTATTGCAACCTAACTGGGATATTTGTTTATGTCTATTATATACTAACTTATCCGTGTAGAAAAAGACCTCCCCTTTTTCTACACGGATAAGTTAATATTATAATAATTATAATTTTCAGAATGTTAGAATGTTGGTGCTACGCCGTAGCAAATTTTTGCTAATATATGTATAATAGTTTGCTATTTGAGTATTGCTAGAGTTTAAGTGCCAATGTCACTCTCGAATACCGTCCAGTATTAGTGAAAAGTATATATAGATCTATATACATAAATGTATATCTAGATATATATACTATCTTAAGGATTGATTGAAACTTGATCCAGCATTCTGAGAAATTCAGGCGCTACACCAAAGTAAGAAATTGGTAGCAACATGCTACGAATTTCTTACTTTACGTAATCATTAATTATAATAGTGTTTTTTTTCAGTCTTTATTAACGACTTTTTATATTATTAGGGTAATGTACCTACGCAAGGGTATTTGTACGCATGTTGTTAGGTACCTATTCAGATCAAATATCGCGGCAAGATGTTGACTCCTAAGGAACTTCAAGCTTGTATTTTTTATGAAATACATAGGTACAGAACTCTTTATTGATCGTAGACATATACATTTTATTTGTATTCACTTTTGTGACTCACATTACCAAATAAGGATCGTAGCAGGTGCGTTCTGTACTTTCAGCCTATCTTAATGAGTAGAAGGCGTGACTTTATGTTGGTGTATATAATTATAACCAAAAAACTTATTTAAGCAGAAAAATCTCGGTGTTCTGGCAAAAATATTGCGTCATTATGCTAATGTTTTTGGCACCTAAAAAATGGTCAAAACGACTGACTCGGAACTTCCGAATGTGTCACTTTGAAGCGAGACGCCAAAAAGAAACAAGAGCGTTCCAGGTATTATTATGGAGAAACTTCCAAACGCACTCGATAGGAGATCCATAGCATTGACGAGTGAGACCATGTCTTCTGCGCTAAGTAATAACTCCTCAGTCCGGATATGTTCCGTAATTCCGAATGTTTCGAAACAAGAAGTTATCGCTCTCTCATCGTGGAAGCAAAATTAAATAATATTATGTTAATTAATTAAGGGTTTTGTTAACTCAGTACCCTCAATTTCTTGCCTAAAGGAAAATATTTATAAACAATCTGTTTTGTTGAAAAAGCAGTTGTTTTCCAGTTGTAGAAGAAAATACTGTCGCTGAATAGAGTGCAATTTGAGGTCATCACTCATCGCTGTTTCTCACAGTAGGGGAAAGAAAAAAAGATAATAGTAGAGATTAATAATGCCACATCCAAATGAATTGTGTCATGAGGAAGTTCTTCATGTTCTCTTGGTCAGCGTACTCAACGATAGTGGATATTTTATTTACCTACCTACCTATATCACGTTAAACCGGAAAAGAGAAAGCTCTTTGATAAACTTGAGAAGCAACCCTAAAACTGATGGAAGAAAGACAGTATCTAGTTTTAAACAAAACTGAATTTAAAAAAAAGATAGGCAGGTCAAAAGGTGCATCCGAAAACACGTAGGATACTTACTTTAATAACAAACTCGTGCAAGTGGCTCTGAAAAGCAATAGATCGTTGAAAATAGCTTGAAACGGTGCCGATAATGGTCAATACACGTTCACTAAAATCAAAGACCAGCTGGGTGTATTGTAGGTATACCGATAAGGAAAACGTCCTGAATATATGCATAGATTTTTATAAATCTCTGTACACTGCCAAGGACAATGATTCTCCCTGCTCTCAGATACACAATAATTTTTAGGTATCTCTCACAAAGTGCACCTCTAATTACAGGGTTCGAAGTCCATTGCGCTCTGCGCAATATGAAATACAGTAAAAGCCCTGGCGAAGACAACATCTCTACAGAAACCTTGAAAATCAAAACCAAAATGTAGAAACGACATAAGTATTCTGCAGAACATCTACCACAATATACCTACCTACCTACCACCTACTTATGAAAGTACTATTGTGGTCGATGTTTTAATAGCGTTAATTTCGTACTTTTATACAAACTTTTATCCCCTAAGTATAGGTATTATGGGGAGTTTGTGGCGCCACTTCTTCCCAGCGAAAGCACTAGGAAGCGGTAAAGGGCGGGCGTTTTGGGGAACTTTATTTTGTAATTTTGACGTTCAAAAAGTGCTGATTCTCAGCCTAATTTGAATAAATGACTTTTGATTTTGATATAACCCTTTTAGAGGATTAATTTTCAAAATCCTTCGTTAGTGCTCACTTTCGTAAAATAAAGTAGTAGTACCTACATACTGTTGTAAAACTTCCATAGGGGCAGAACAAGGAGTTTAGTCTCTGTCTGACAGACAACGCACAGCGCGTTGTCTGTCAGAGAATTTAAGATTTTTATTATGTGAACAAGCCTATGTGCGTGATGGGATCTGCCATCGGCTAAAATGACGAACTTCCATTCCCTTTTCAACCCCTTTAGAGGATGAATTTTCATAAATCCTTCTCTAGTGCTAACTCTCGTTATAAAAGGAACTCTTGTGCAATTTTTTTATAATATCGATTAGGCCTACGAGGGCGGAGTGATAAGTCTGGTAAAAATCTATTTTGGAATAAAATGATCCCAAATTGCACGGAACCTCCTTGTTCACAACTCTTTTGAAGGACTAAATTTAAATTTTCAGCCAGTACTGCCGGGTAGTTTTTTTTTTGACAGCCATTAAAGAAAAACAACTGAACACGTTTTTGCAAAGATGGAGAAAAGGGAATAGGGTAATTGCCTGGGTAAAAAAAAAATAATTATATTTAGTCCGTCAGTTAGATTATCGAAAAATAATGGACACGTATTTTTTCTTTTGTCATTAAAACAAAAAATGACAAAGATAAAGCGCGTCAAAATTTGGGAGTGGGGGTCGTGACGTCATTTGCTTGCAAAAGTGTCGCAAGCAAGTGACGTCACGTGGAACTTTAACGGGCGATATCTTCATATTTTTTTATATAATTGACAAAAGAAAAAATACGCGTTCAATATTTTTTGATAATCTAACGGACGGACTAATTAGATTTTTTTAGGAAAATAGCCTATTTCGTGTCGTGATTAAACATTATTTTTTTGCGCCATAAAAACTATAACGGAATCAAAACAAAAACTTGTTAAATATTATGGGGACTCTGCTCCGTCGATTAAAATGATTCATAAGTGGTTCAACGATTTTCGGTGTGGTCGTACAAGCACAAGTGATGCTGTGCGTCCAGGACGCCCAGTTGAGGTCACTACTCCAGAGATGATCACTAAAATCCACGATATAGTGTTGAACGACCAAAGATTAAAAGTGAGGGAGATAGTCGAAATAGTAGGCATCTCAGACGAACGTGTTCGCAATATCTTACACCATGAAGAAGCGATTCGCGCGATGGGTGCCGCGTTTACTGACTGTTGATCAAAAACGCATGCGTGTGACCACTTCGGAGGCAGGTTTGGCGTTGTTTCAACGGGATAAAACCGAATTTTTGCGTCGTTTTATAACAGTAGACGAAACACGGATCCACCACCATACCCCAGAAACCAAGCAACAATAGAAATAGTGGATTGCTACCGGCGAACCAGCTCTAAAGAAGGCCAAAGCAGTTTTATCGGCCAATAAAGTCATGGCTACAGTTTTTTGGGATGCACGTCGGTTAATCCATATTGACTACCTAGAGAAGGGTCAAACGATTAATGGCGCTTATTATGCCAATTTATTGGACCAATTTGACAAAATTTTACGTGAAAAACGATCGCATTTGGCTAAGAAGAAAATCCTCTTCTACCAAGACAACGCACGACTGCACACGCGATTGCCATGGCCAAACTTCATGAGTTGCTTTCTCACCTACCGTATTCGCCCGATTTAGCCCCTTGCGACTATTTTATGTTCCGAATTTTTAAAAAATGGATTGGTGGGAAGAGATTTGGCTCCAACGAAGAGATCATGCACGAAACCAATGCCTATTTCGAAGGGTTACCTAAGTCGTACTTTATGGAAGGGATCGAAAGGCTAGAGAAGCGCTGGATGAAGTGCATTGAGTTACAAGGAAACTACGTTTATTAAAATAAATAATAATAATTAAATAAAATTGACTCCTTGTTTATTTTTTACCAGACTTATCACTCCGCCCTCGTACTTAAGTAGGTACATACTCACTAAACAATAGGTATTTTAGTGAATGTTTATGTTATGATCGTAATTCTCAGGATTTCCGTTAGACAAGCATAATTATTACTAATACTGTAATCTAGAGATCATAAGGAACAAATTAACATGCGTTTCATTAATGGACGCCACAATTTTTGATAGGCCTATATAACCAAACAAAAAAGACTATCTCCTTTCATGATTCTGTGCGTTGTCTGTCAGTAAAGGAGGACCGGGTAAAATAGTCTCCATGACCAATAACAACCAAAAATATATCATCAGATAGGGATTTTACTGGCTCGGGGAGGCCTACATGTCCAGCAGTGGACTGCAATAGGCTGAGTTGATTTGATTGAGGGATTTTACTATAGATAAATAACTCATATGACAATTTATTTCAAATCGCTGTCAAAAAGATATGGCGATGTTTCGTAGGACGTATACGGTAGATAATAAGATAACAGAATACTCGAATAGTAAATCACTTGTAGTTAAAGACCTTGTTTGAATATTCGCTAATATATGCATTTCGATGATAACAAAATAATAAGGTACAGTCAGCGTCAATAATATTGGGACAAGAACTTTATCCAATTGAGATAAAGTTTAATTTTCTTAGTTGTTGAGATATCATTTTGTACAGTCTGTTCGTCCCGATATTTTTGACGCTGACTGTACCATCGAGCTGGTCAGATAGATAAATAACGGAACTCTTGAATAACTGCTAGAAAACCCATGGAGTGTGGACTCATTAGATGTTTCTCAATGAGTACTGTCGAGTACTATATATCTCGTTTGGTCGAGCCAACCTGACGGTGACGTTCATTTTACTTGATGACGAGGACCTGTTGGCCACCCTTGACGTTCTCTAACGCCCGAAATTGCAGTCAGACTATGGATCAAGTTAGGATTGACATTATTGATTTACGGCGTAAGTTTGTTCAGATATTTTACTTTTTCTATATTTTATGATGATGAAATAATACGCTCAACTTCTAATTTCTTTGGTGCCAAGTGATTACCTACTCGCTGGTATGCGTACGTACGTCTCCCACCGAGTGATCCTGCTCGCAAAGCGAGCGTCGCTGAGCGAGTACTCTCTTTGATAGCTCTTGCCGCAGCGACGAACGAGTACTCTGGCGGTGTGAAGGGTCAGCGATCAACTATTAATATACGTATCTCTTTTACTTACACGGGACAACCAATCGTTTGTACATTTCTTGAGCGATAAAATCCTTGATAGGTAGCAGTTTCTTCGTGGGCGGTGAGGCAGGTGCATTCAAGGCCTTCAACCCAACAAAACGCCGGAGTTCTGTATTTGGAACCACAGCATAATGTAGGTATGAAAAGAAGAGCCTATATTATTTTTTAGAATCAGCATGGGAATTATTAGACGCTAGGGCGCTTCGAAATGACATGCCACGTGGTACAAACAGCAAAGAAAGTCGATTAAGGACTGACCATACTTATTCAGCTCTGTGCCTGTCTAGCTTTTGTCCATAGAAAACAACGATTTTGTATGGGGTACGTACGCATCCGTAAAGCTGAACAGAGCTCAATAAGTGTTGTTAGTCCCTAATGCTTCAGTCTCTTGAGAATTATCTACTGAACCACTTGAAATGCTGATAAGCGTATGGAATCATTGTGTGTCCGAGTAAAAAGTATTAATCTCAACTACTTTCATTGCTGACCCTATAGTAGCAAAAGCAATAACGGGAAAATAAAAGTCGTTAAATAGCTGTATGTTATTTATAACGCAAATTCAAAAGCATAAACACAGTATCTTCACAATTTCAAATGTTTGTACAACTAACACCTTCACTTTTTGTACATTAAGTCACAAATTTTGATTTTATTTATATCTACGAATTACAGAAAGTTGTTTAGGATAAAATATGTCTAACTTATACTAAATTTGCAGAAAGTATTATCCACCTTTCTTCCACTTTTCTCCTGGTGTATACTCTGTCATGGGTTTCCCTGATATTCCGCAAGTGCCGATACCAACTCTGCCAGTCAAATTGTCAGGTGATGCAAATATGCTCTTTGTTCTTACGCCAGGTTTTTTCGCAGCCTTAGTGTGGAAATTAAGCCATTTGTTCTTTTCACTTTCTCTTTCCTCTTCAATTTGTTTAAACCTCTGTTGTTTCTTTTGTTTTTTCTTTTTGAGGTATTCTCTGTTGTAACCTTTGCCATGTCTGTAACAGAATAAAAAATAAAAATGTTTTATTGACATAAAGGTGTTACATTTTCAATTGAAGCTCTTAACTCCTGCTCCTACTTTGCCCACCAGTGGGATGATAGAGGCTAACAGCAAAAGTAATGGCAGTTAAATACATGAAATATTGCTGTTTAATAGCCCAATTTCATTGACTCATCTACTTTCTACTGCGGTTGTCCCCTCTTTGTAAGTTTTTTTTTTGTTAAACTAATGAGGCATGGTGTTACTCACTTGCTTTCATCACCACTGTGGGGTCTCTTCAGTGCTGAGCCAGGTATGATCTTCACATCATTAATAGATACCACTTCTGCCGTTGCATAGCCATCAAACTTTATCTTCAGATTATCCTCAGTAACATCTTCAATGAGCCCTTCATAAAATCTGTAATAGAGGAATTTTGTTTTAGTTGATACAATAATAATTAAATAGTAATTAATAATTATTCTGCATAAAAACGCTAACCCTTCCTTACAAATAATTCATAGGTAGTCATGAGAATATAAAAATATTTGTTTTAACTGATAAAATCCATTCAATCACTCACTATTAAAAGGTTATGTGTAACTGTGTGTACTTCATGGGACATTTTATGTTTCTGGGATATCTAATATAATAAATGCAAATCTGAGAAAAAAGTACACTAGCAACACACAAGAAGCTTGAAATTCTGCATTGGGGCACTCATAGATCACATGTGATATGAAACTAAAACAGCACATATGAACGGATACTACTTACTACGTTATAATACATACACAATCAATGCTTGTGAATATTCAATTCAAAGCAGAAGACTAGGAGGCTTCTGTTTCAGACTGACCACTCTTTTATTCCTTCAGCAGACCATAGACAGAAACCAGAAGAACAAAGACGTACTTGTACCCTATAGCTGCAACTTACCAAGTCTTGAAGCTATTTGAATAGTGCAGGAAACATCATTTATAGTTGATTGTGTGTGCAGAACTATGTAGCGGATAAGAGTTGACAAAAAAAATTCATTTACACTTCCAATTTTAAGATTATTGCAGTATATTTTCAGTAAATGTTTTTGTAATGTAACAATTGGTGTATCATTTGAATCCAAAGTAACAGCTGGGGCATCGATAACAACACAAAGGAAAAAAACAACTCACTGGCCATCTGATCTCCATTTAGCCAAGCACCTCTCCCCAACTTGCCAATTTGAAAGGTATTTGCTTGCGTTTTCTTCTTCCTCGGCCGCCAACAGGGACGCTGTAACATCATGATCATTACTAGAACCATGAATATTGGGCACTTTGGAGTCACCATCTTGAGTTTTTATAAGATCTTGTGTCAACTCTATTACTTCCTCCAAGTCGGCCTTTAGTTTCAGCAACTCCTCATTTTCCCCATCGGTGAGCAACGCTGCTTCTACCTAAGAAAGAAAACATACACCTTATGAATAATAGCAAACTATCTCATGGCAAAACAATAATCGATAAAATTTCAACTTACCTGTTGAAGTTGCAATTTATAATTCCTTAAATCATCGGCCATTGTAGAAATTATTACTACAACCACTTCAATTTGCTAAATCGAATTCATTCAGCGAATATGTAATGCAATTTACAATAAATAATATCGTTTTCATCAATCTGTCAAATCATGTCAAATCCAGGATGCCATTGTTTTTTTACTTAATTATTATCTGTGGTAGTTACGCATAAACAACATGCGCTACATTTTTGTTTCCATAGAACTAGTATTTGTATAACTTTGGCTTCCCACGATTTACACAATGCAATTTTGTAGCCTGCAGTATTCCACGCAAGCCCCGTATCTTTATAATGTATATACAATATCTCCATACAATTCTTAAATTCTTCTTCTTCTTAGTGTGTCGATAGCAAAATTAAAGTTTTTTCTTAAATTTGTTTGGCCCAAAATTGAGCAACGCGGATAGCATTCGCCGACGTGACGCAGCCATTATATCCTCACGTGTGCAGATGACAGGGCCATGAAAGATGTGGGGTGAGCCATTGTCTGTGGGGGACTGCATACACACCAGAGGTCAGAGCCTTCCATGAACCCCCACTTGTCGAGGTTGTCCTTTGTGCGGCCTACTTGGGTACGAAGTCTATAATTATAAGGTTTTCCAAGTAGGCCATGGTAACTTATGCCCGGAGGAAAGATCTCTGATGGTTTAATAAAGAGGTCAGGAGGATTAAGCCCATGATATTATTTCCAAAGATCACATCTTTCTGTAGAGAGGTTGCCTTTGACTGGAAGACAACGACACCCAAGAAAATTATTGCGGCTTTTATGCCTCTGTGGCACTGAATTAAAACTGTGCATTGACTGGCGTCATCCTGTAATTTCTTGAATGGAAATGATTCATGGCAATTGGCATACAATTACTGTTGTTGAACAGAGACTTGTATCGTGTAAATCAAGGTTTACTAAAGTTGCCCATGCACAGCCCGACATCACAGACAAGAATATAATACTGGTGGTGCCAGGGGCTGCAGTCTCGGCATTCATAGCGATCGCTTTACGACCGAATTCGGTCGCGAAGTCCTGTCACTCCATACATTACACCTGTCAATTCGGTAGCCCCAGGCAGCGGTCGCCCATACAAACTACGCTATAACGCTACAATGTTATTTTGAGGTGTGGCCAAAATCGGAACAAAAGCCGTTCACCACCACGGAATTAGTATTTTGCTTTGCACAAATGTTTACCAACAGTGCCACTCTGTCAACGTCATTCGAAGGCCCAAGAGATCTTTGTAGCTAATGCCTTGTACACTAATAGGTACTAGCACCCTAGTAGGCATATTCTAGCTATGGAAGCATCCTGGATGCTTCATAATTTAGAACCAGAGTACGTAAATGAAAAAATAAAAAGTTAAAGCTTCACGAAGTTTAGCATAAATATATTCACGGTCGGGCGAAAGAGCTCAGTCCCGTTTTGCTAGCAACTATTGGAAAAGTTAAAAGAAAGGAAGAAAGTTTATTAGGGCTGAACAGTGAACTGATCACATATTTACTGAATTAGTAATAAGGTTAAAATGGAAATTAAAATACTAATGTAATATAAAATATTTTATTATTTATATCCAATTAGTATATCCTATCTTACAAAACAGGTATGAATTAATTATATAATTTTCTTAATGTTAAATCTTAATACATACTCTACCAAAGACAATAGTTATGTACATTTAATTAAAAATCAGTCAAAAATGCTACAAAGTAGTAAATGATTCTCAAATAGTCACATTATTAATAAATTTATTTTGTGTTATCAGAAGCGGGTTTCTAAAAGTATCCAAGTGCAAAATTGTTTGTATTTTTCAAAACAATATCATGGTGTTTTGATTGTTTATCAGTTTGAAAGCTAAGCCCTAACTAAGGGGATAGGCGCCAGGGTAGCCCGAAATACAAATTTTCTTGTTTTTTGCAACTTGCAGGTCAGTGTCAGGTTGAATATTGATCAAAATATAATTCGCGACCGTAACTAGTATGTATTTACAGAATTAAAGTCATCAATACAACACTCTAAGTTCATATAACCCTATTGATTGATATTCCATGAAATAGTGAGTCCCCTGGCGCTTCCACCTTAACGTTGATGTGTACGACGTTGTCAACGATATTAAACTTTTAGTACACAGTACCATTAAAACTGTTTAACAATTTAAATACCTTGATGAGACATAGTAGAAATTAAAATTCGTAGCTGAAAAATAAATGCAAGAATAAAAAGACCACAGAATTAATCGTATTCCATGTTTCAAAGATTATTGCTGGGTCTGATATACCAGAAAAAAGCACAGAACTTTTGATGCTGGATGTTGGTTAGATAAGCCTGGTGTAATTTTATTATCTGCGTATTAATTTATTATATGCGTATTTGATCAATCTTAAGATTTATGTAGCCAATTTTGATTTGTCATTATTTAAATTCATTTTGTTATAAAATAATCTTGTCTCATAATTTCATTGGGCATAATTAACTATCGACGCTGACGAGATGGCTTTGCAGCGCGGTAGACTGGTGGTACCGCCGACGTGACGCGAAGTCTTCGTTGTCATCATTCAATCTTTCTTGTTCTACAGATATGTCCCCATGCACCGGTGTCACAACCAACTGTTCATATTCTAGGGGCCGTTTCCTAAGTAAAAAAAGAGAGAGAAATTAATTTAACTCCTACACATACAATAAACAATTGTTCAATAATGTTTCACGATAGCCTAAATTGTTCAATCAATATCAGTAGATAGTGGAGGCCTTACCCAATTAAGTGTAGGAAAGAAATCTTCAGCCAATGGAAGAAACGGAACTCCGAAGCGCGGCCGGGCTTGAGCGCGGGGTTTGCTGCGCCAATGTAAAGCCAGAACAGCCATAAAATACTGAGGCAGCCGAGAGCATACCCCCAGTGTACGAGAAACATGAGCAACAATTTTATTGCCACCTGAAACAAAACACAGACATTATTATAAAAGTTTCCTTTCACTATTACATTTCTATTTTCGAGAGGCGTAATTATTATCAAAGATTCTGTAATACCGGTATATCGAGTAGCCTACATCTAAATAAATAAATAATAAAAATTAAAGTGTCTGTTTGTAATGTCAAAATACCAACTTTTTACTAAATGTATACTACTGTTTTTGACGCGAATTTACTGGTAGATATAATGTATTTTATTTAGTACTTGTCACCCAAACATCTTGGAAAACCATCGCATGGATAAAAAAGGAATCCGCAGGCTAAAACACAAAATTCCACAAGATTTTATCGGACGATCTTAGCATTATGCTTTTTAAGTAAGAAGTTGTATCATAGGACGCATACCAGGCAAGCCATCTAACACGCCATAGGAATTACTTAATGTCCTAATGAATAGTGACAGATTGTAAGCGAAAAGACACAAACAAAATTTTGTACTCACCCCAACCAACGACAGCCATCTGTTACACAGATGCGAGTACCAGTTCTTGTTTTTAGAGTGGACGCTAATGCTAGGTCGCCGAACATCCCCGTTAGACGCCCGTCCGTTCATTATGGCAGAATCAGTCGGGGAGGGAGTGAAGTCCTGAAAAAAAAAAAACCGGTCAAGTGCGTGTCGGGCCACGCGCAGTGTAGGGTTCCGTAGTTTTTATAACAGCCAAGTGCGGGTCGTATTCGCTGACTGATAGTTTCGTACCATGCTCTAACTAAAAGCCAAACATGACTACCTACCTAATTTGACTTCCTATACAAATCCTCACCTGATCCGACAATTTTGCACGGAAAGTTTCAATTTTTTTTTTTGAGATTTGGATAAGACTTGTCATAGCCGGTGTAGCAACTGGTTTTTTTTTATAAAACTTATTTAGGAATGAAACAATAGCGCGATACAACTGACGCTTAGCGCCATCTATCGACATTTCTATGGAGTTGTTCGAAATTTTCCAGTCTAATACAAATGGTCGACTATTACTCGTAAACTTGTAAAGCCCACTTAAGTGTGATAGTTTTCCTTTAAACTTCGTTATATATAGGTACTACTGCCGTGACATTTGAATTTCTAACTACAACCGTTTAGTTGGTAGAGGGGGGGGGGGACACTTTAACGAAAATTTGTACTTTAAAGCTTGATAAGTCACGAACGGTTTACTTAATCAAAAAACGGTCTACCCAAACCCGTGATATTTTTAGAAAGACCTATCCAACGATATCCCACACTATAGGAGGGACGAAAAAAAAAATTATCATCCCTACTTTAGATGTAGGGGAGGTACCCTAAATAATTGTTTTTTTTCAAAATTTTATTTTACCACTTTTTCGGCGTCATTAAAGTGTATACTCATGCCGAATTACAACTTTCTAGTAACAAAGCCACTTATTATTCGCGTATATATTTTTTTGTACTGGACCATTCATGGGAACCTTCTGGTTACGGAGATATTGAATGTCAAAGTTCCAATGTTATAACTTAACTTAAATACTTCCCATTGTAACATAATGTACATACTCACAGTTATCTTCATTCATTCCTCCAGGTCAGAACAAGCATTCTGTTACCGTTAGGCGCTGATCTGATTATTTATTACGACACGTTTCATCCACAATCAGTACACAGACACAGCTCCATCTTTAAGATGACACTACGATGATTTAGTGACATCCAAGGGTTGGTAATTACGCCCACATTGATGGATATCATTTTTCCTATAATCACTATACTTCTAATACAAAATAACTATAGATTTTATCGTATTTTATTAATAATATATTTTATTATGACAGCTTTGACAACGATGTTTAATACGTCGCCATGGCAACCTTTCTTTCAAATTCTTACCTGCCTGTATCTTTTTAGCTAATTAGACATGAATACTTATTATATTTAATTACTGGCCATCTTCGTAACTCAAATTCATATTTTCTACATGATGTTATTCTACGAGCTGACATTATAGATCCACGCAATCCAAGGATCAGTTCGGGTTTCGCCTCTTAAGCGGATACCATAAAGAGCCTGATACTCCAGGGCTACCTATCCCGGGAATACCCAGCGTACCTCTCCGCTCCGGTACCTGTCGGACCCTACCTACGCCTCCGTCCTCCGTCCTCCGTGAAGGGCTCCTGTGACTATTGGGCCGCGCCTCATCCGAGGGCCGCCTCACCTGGCGGGCTGACAGCATCTCAGTCCTGCCTTGCTGCGTGGACCATCCAACGGGTGTCCTCCGCCGGCACCTGCCTCGCGTCTACCTCCCTCATTTGGATCTCCACCTCAGCCTCCTCAGCCCACCTATCACGCATCGTCATCCACACACCCCACCTCCACAAACTACACACCTCTCTTAGTCCATCTCCATCTTAAAGTTATAAATATACCTTTAATTGTTTTCTACCTCCCTTTCTTTAATTTCATTTTCCTTTATAAGTTTAGTTTCTTGTCGCTACACGACACCATGATCTCTCTATATTAGGTGCATACACCCATAAGCACAATGTTTCGCGTGCGTTACATTGCGCTCTAACGTAATCAGCGAATTTTAACACCGAAAATAAAAGCCATTTCCCAGCTATTATTTGCACTAAGTTACTTAGTTTGATGTACGGAATGCGTAAATGACGACTTCGTGATGGGTCTTTTTGCATCCTGTATATGGACTAACTAGAAGCAGATATGATAATGAATGTAGCACTTACCCCAACATTTTTATGTCTGATCCGTTCCGGGAATAGCAAATCAAGGTCGCTCCCAGTAGCGCCGTAAACTTGGGGATCACGTTGAGAATGACCTTGATATCTGAAGACAATCATTTATTTAAAAAGATTATAGAAATATTCATTATGGGGGAGCGCCGGGTAGCCTGCGAAATTAAAATTTTATTATTAATTCAAATATGAATTTCGCGGGCTACCTAGCGCATCCTCGTTATGGCGAAACAACAAACTATTTGATGACAAATGTTTTAATTCCTGGCAACACCAGGGAATTTGTTAGTAAAAAACTATTTCGGCAAATATATTGTGTTTCGGATGCAAAGTATATTTTTCAACACCTGATTAAGAGTATCCACACTTTTATAAGAATTATAAGAATTTAAAGACACATTTCAAGTTTGAATCGGGCTGTAACAGTTATTAGAATTATAAGATTTCTTGTCGCACTCTTCGAGATACTACATTAGCGAACGTGGCGCCATCCTTTCTATACTTTTTGCCACGCTGTAGCATGCAGTGCAGCTAGCTGTAGTTGCAGTGTTATGTTTTTTTTAAATCAATGTGTTTGTTTTTGTTTGTGTATATTTAAAAAAAAAATTAAATTCGGATAGAAATTATAATTATTATTAATGAATGACTATGAGTGTAACTAAATGAAAAAATAAAAATCATACCTCATTTCACGTCTATGTTGCAAATCAAAAGTTTGGGCGAGAGCAAAGTAGGAGTAATCAATGCAAGCATAAGTGATGAGGAACGGCATAGTGACAATGGGTGCAAGTTGATTGATGTCACCGATGATGATAAATGTGACGGTGACCACGGCTACTACCACCATCGAGTATATCGGTACCTTGTTTGGACCTCTCTGGAAATAATAACAGTATTGAATAAATTAGGGTATTACGGGGTAGATAGCAACTAAAGAATATTATAAAAATCAAAACTGATAGTGACAAGTCAAACAATACAGCCCAATTCAAACATTATGGCGGGTCGGAACATGAGGCGAGCCGCTTCGCAGCCAAATCACGTGTCAGCGGGGGAGGGTTTAGGTGCTGCGCAGCGAGTAGTGCACTTCAGAGAAACCATAAATTTTGAATCGGGCTGTAACAGTTATTTTGCGCGCACGAAAAGTTAGCGCTTGATATCGGGGACATAGTTCTTCCTCGCAATTGTTTTGTTAAAATACAATTAAATTTCTTGTTAAGAGTTTTTTTTTACTAGTGCTAACTTAGCGCGTATGCATAGACAACTACAGTTATTTTTGAACTTCATCATACACTAACCCCATTTCCAAGAAACTCAAGTCCTGGTATAACTTTTTCATTTGCAATGCTTTGCAAAACCCTGGGTGTTCCATACATGGCGCCTAAACATGAACTCATTGAACTGACGTATAGACCAGCAAGCAATAGGATTGTCACAGCAGAGATGTCAGCTGTAATGGAGAGGTTTTGCAGCAGGCCTTCCCTGGTCACAGTCGCTGCTAATGTTATTATGAACATCAGGTACAAAAATGTTCTGGAAATAATAACTGAAGATTGATAAATTGTTGCTTATAATATGGTATTTATTGTTAAACTTCCCAAATATTCAGGATTACCTTACCCAGTGCCAATAGCTGCTAATGAGCCATTAGGTATATTCACCGAGGGATTCTTCAAATCTCCGCTCATGTTAATTCCTGCTAATATTCCAGTGATGGTGGGGAAGAATATTCCAAAACATTTGAACCATGTGTAACCATCTTGGTAATCAGGCCATGTATTATTTGCGGCTACTCCACTGAGCCATCCTTTAAATTCTAGCGCAACTGAAAAATGAGCAAGAGGAAGAAATTATTTACTATTCAGAAAAGTGAGGCTTGCAGGAATTTCCAAGTCTTATGTTAAAAATAGATTATGGACTTTTTCATTTTACACCATGAATAATACTTACGTTTTTCGTCAGTTGGTATAGTTGTGAATGACCCTACAAAGAAGTCCAGTGCTGCCAACATGATGATCATTAGCAGTAGAAATTGTAACTTCACCACCCACTTCACCCCAGCTACATTGATAGTGCCAAGTAGTAATACTGCTGCTATAGCAAACCCTCTCGACGCCCACTTGTGGGTATCACTAAGTGGGTCTTCAACTACAAACCCAGCCATTGATTCACCAAAACCAAACACATTTAAGGCACAGCCCACAGCCTGAAAAATATTTTTAAGGTAATTATTATAGCTCATGCCAACAATGTATAAATATTGAATTTATAAATTAGGTAATACATGTAGGGTGGCAGGGGCATCGACGCGCAACCTGTAAAATTCCTCATCCTCCATCCATGGAAAAGGGCGGGTCCTCCGACCAGATTTGTATTGTGTCTGATGGGCTAATACCCGACAGCGACGATTGATTTCGGGACGTTATGCTAGTCGCGCGTCTAAATTTGCTTGTGCGATGCAGGATTATGCGTGACGTCATGTCAGTGTGATGCGTAGTTCGCATGTGGCTTTCTAGATGTCGCCACAATTTTAATCACAATAGGATGTAGGAAAGTTGTACAATTAACTCATTTGTGGAAGGCCATTTGATTTTCAGTTCAGACATCCTATGTCAATGAAATGTTATTTAGGCGTGTTAGTTCACTAGTATTTTCCTCGTTATAATTTGTTTCATAAAAGTTTATTTACATACACCACACTAACCACAATGGGTAAATGTTATTGTCATGTATCATATTGGTCTGAAGTTAACCATATGGTTTAATTAACCAATTACGATAGATAAGGTCATTTGAGTTAATTTTCGATCACTCAATTTGATGTGTAGTTACTTTAAGTATGAATAATGAACTGTATCACACGCAGTTCAGGGTTACAGAGCGGCACGTGCGATTATCTCGGACCTCGGGCTCGCTAGTCTCACGCGCGTATGCCACAACAAATGTTATGCATTTGTCTGGCGGCTCTCACTAGGTGTCATGAAAATAGTCAAGTTTGTTACAACTTCCGTAATCATTGTTACCCGCTAAGAACCTATGTTACAAGTTGCTGTGTGTGCATAATATGTTGTAAGTGTTTTTGTACCATGAAGATAAATGAGCTCCCTCACCGGGAGCATTCACCTATAGTGTGACAATCCAAAATTCCACTGTAATAGCTAGTAACATGGCTAGGACGCAGGTAAAGGTTACATTACAGACACATGCTTAGGAAGCGTTTAATATTTTTCACTGAATCTGACCCACGCCATTACAACTATTATTCAATTCATCATGTGTTTTACCTGACCAAAACAATATACCATGCCAAGTGCTCCTCCCATTCTGGATCCTAAAGTGTGTGCGAGCAAAAAGTACACTCCACCACTTTCTATTCTGCATCTTTCACATATTCCCACTGCAGACAACACTGAGATCAGAGCTACAAAAACTGAAAAAGAAATAAAGTAGTAAGTGGGCGCTTGATCAGCTTGATAATTAATTTATTGATATCAATATCAAGCATAAAATAAAAGAAACAGGGAATTCACAATTAATTAATTCCACTGTAATAGGTAATAAATCTTTGGATTAGACTAACAGATAAAAAATACCACCAACTCACATTTTATTAAAACTACAATTTATGATATGAAGTTTGTATGAAGTTTTTTTTTTAGCTGCGCCCTGCGGTTTCACTCGCATAAGGTTCGATCCCGTGAGAATATCGAGATAAAAAGTATCATATGTGTTAATCCTGGTTATAAACTATCTGTGTGGCAAATTTCACCCAAATCCCGTCAGTAGTTTTGGCGTGAAAGATTAACAAACATCCATCCATTCAAACTTTCGCATTTATAATATTAGTAGGATTATGATAAGTTTAAAGACATTTGAAGAAACAATAATGCTTAGAATTACATTGTATCTTAATTAATTAAATTTACCTGTAAAAAGTACTATAAATATTGCATTAACTAATCCAGCTTGTCCAACAATCCATCCAGATCTTAGAAATACAATAACTCCAAAAATATTGATAAGGCATGATGTGAACACTCCATCCCATGTACCAAACAGCACAGGTTGGGATATAAAAAAGTTTGATTTCCACCATGGTACATCACCCTGAAATTATATTTGAAAATCAATTACATAGACAATTGCTATTTATCAGTCATTGTTAATCTTGATATATTTGTTGATGATTAGATAAATATGGCATTATAGATATTATCTTGTATGAAAATGATACGACAACTTGGGATTTGCATACCAAACCCAACTACTTTTTTTTACAAATGATTAAATCAAAGGATCATAATGAGGACCCGGATAGGAAGCTACTTAATAAAAATGAAAGGCTTGATAACTATATTTCAGGGTTGGAGAAGTATGAAATGAGTTGGGACAGTGACAAAAAAGAAACTTAATAAGTACAGTGGACTCAGTCTCAAAATACAGTTGATACATGAATTCAAATACAGAATAATACAATTTGTTTTACACCTGTGAGTATAAATAATGAAAGCAATGCTTGTGGTAGTAGATCGAATCTAGGACGCCTTTGATTTAAAAATGTAGAGCAGCACAGCCAGACTAAGTAGCTAAATATGAATATTACAAGTGTATCAGTGTACTATAACTGGTAATGTTAGCTTTAAGAAAATGTTTACCTGTATATCTGCAAATATTTCATTAGCCCCTGAAGCTTGGTGACCACCTGATCCATATTGTGATTCATTGCCTAAATCCACGAAGCCACCTGATTGTCTTCGCATTCGAGCCCTGTCAAACCCTGGCTCTTCGCTCCGAAAACTGTCTATATCTAAATCATTTCTCCTTTGGCGATTACTTTGATCCATTTTTGATTGATTTGTAATAATTACGTATAAATATTAATAGAAAACATCGGAACACATATCGCAAACTGTTTACTTATCTCGGAAAGTGACTGCTGAAGCGCGTTCTCAAGTGTTCTGTCTGTGAAACGTCATTGATGACTGCATACTTTAATGAATAATCTGAAGTTTTGTTTTATCTACTTTTCTTTGTTTCACACGAGCAAGAAATGAAAGTACTGTAAAAACATGCTAGAAATATTAAATTCGCTGCACCGGAATCTGCGAAATATTCTTCTGACGTTTACAACAACTGACTCTGACAGATGCCAAGTCAAGTGTCGTCAACTGATTGTCAATGTCACTGTATTTTTTAAAATAAAATTATTATTTGGTATAGGAGCTTTTGACTTGCGTAATAGTTTAGTGAGAGTGACACATAATAATATGAAAAACTGCAAATACAAGATTGGGTTCTGTAAGTATTGAGTGCTAGGTACATAGTTTATACGTTTATAACTATAAACTAAGCAGTGTGTGTAAATACGTGTACCGAAATATTTGTGTCACAAAAAATGTAAAAATCGTAACAGGCTAGCAGGTGAGTTTATCTAGGCATGCCAAGTGGATACCCTAAGGTATCCATAAAATATAAGCCAAATGCCAAGACGTAGTTTGTATCGACGGTGAAAAAGGAAATGGGGCCAACCGCCAAAGATCATATTGTTCAGGAGATCAAAAACAAAGTTAAAAATATCACATCAAAATCTTTGAAAAAGTTACCAAAAAATAACTTTGACATCAAATTAGGTCTATATATTTTCGAAAAGACTGGTTGACATTTCCCATGACCCAAGGGCTGGCTTTTACTTTGGCCAGAGGATAAGCATTGCCATACAACGTGGCAATGCCGCCAGTGTCTTGGGTACATTACCAGTCGACAGCGATGTGGATGAATTTTTCGACGCTATTTTTTAGTTTGTAAATAGTTTTAGTTAATTTAGGATATTATTTTGTTATTTTAGTGTTTTCCTCGGATAAAGTTATCTGGCGTTGGAAAAATCAGCCCCAAGTGACATTTTCAGTTTTATTAGGTCTAAATAAATCTCAAAATTCTCACATCAATAGTTTCAAAGCTAGACGTCGTTTGACCCCAGGTTTACGCGTTTCTTTTGCATGGGCGAGGGGTTAAGTAATAACATTTTGTTTTTGGCCTAAGCGTCATGTAAATAAAGTAATATTTTTAACAGATTTCAAAAAGGAGGAGGAGGAGGTTTGTTTATATACAATATATATATTTTTTAAATATATTTGAATGAGTAAACGTCTTAATAAAAATCTTTTTACTGACAGAGAATGCAAACTGCACAGCCTAAACTGCCGGGTCTAAGAGTAGGTTGTTCCTTTAGTGGTGCCAATGGCCCAGGGCCGGACTAGCCACATAGCAGATGTAGCAAAAATGTTACAGGTCCCACGCTTGGACGTTCAAAAATCATGTCATGGTAGGCCCAATGGAATATTATGAATGAATGGCCAAAAGAAACCTAACCTCTCCGAGGCGGAGTGCTAAAAAGCTTTGGTATTTAGTTATATTGGTTGATCATCAGTCGCGCAAACTGTAACCATGAATTCAGCACATGATTGTAGACGTAGAAATTTTTCGTCGGTAATAAAAAAAAAAATGTTTTTTCATTGAAAAGTGCACCTACGCGGTCAAAACGTATGGGACTGCTATCCTATTAGGAATCATGTACTGAATCCATGGGAACAGGTTGCGCGTCGATGTCTCTGTCACCCTGTATAGTAGGCATCTGTCAGCCGCGTTCTAACCAAAACCGATATGTTGAGGTTAATAAACTGCTGCCTACTAACCTGTTGATAGGGGGCTGTTCATTTATTACGTACGACGATTTGAGGGGGAGGGGGTCCGAACAAGTCTTATTTTTTCATACATGGGGGTGGGAGGGGTCCGAACAAGTCTTATTTTTTCATACATGGGGGTGGGAGGGGTCTAAATTATTCTTACGTAAGATCACAAAAGTAAGCTAAAATTATAAGTTAAATTTTTTTTTGCTATTTTGTTTTTGCAATTTTGGTAGATATTGATTTTACGTAAGATTCAAAGGGTCTTATTTTCTAAGTCTTATTTTTTCTTACGTAGGGAGGGGGGGGGGGGGGGGGGGTCAGAAATTGGTTGAAATTGGCTTATGTAATAAATGAACAGCCCTTAAGTACCTACCTAGCTTGTTCTTCTCACGGTTTTGATATTTTGTGTGTTGATGTCATGAGTTTAGGGTTTATAATGAACGCAAGAAGATACCTATAATGGCTCCTATGAAATCAAAGATAGCGCTGTGTTTTTCCGGGTTATATTTCAGAAAATCTTTAATAATAACAATAGGTTATAGGGACCTACCTATGTCGTTGAAACTCCTACGTTGGAAGGGTATATATCTACCTAATTTAAATGAAATAAAATCTTTTACATACACTGAATCTTTGTACCAACCAGGAGACGTAAAAACATTAAAATCTTTTTATCATAACGTTTTTACAAAAAAGGGCCTTCGGTACCTATAACCTAGATCGTACTTAGATTAAGGTCTCAGAAACGATACAGAAACCTAAACATTAATAAAAATTCACGACTACTATTTAAAAATAACTTCTTAGGGGATCAAGTTGAAAACCAGCCAAGTGCGGTCGGACCACGCACAATGAAGGGTTCAGTATTTGGAATGAATTTATCCCAAGAACAAACTTAACATTATAGTTGAAAACCATGTTCCCCCATACATTGCTACTGCAAGTGTAAGTTGGTTGACTATTACTGTAAACTGGTAAAGCCTACTTAGCTGTGATAGTTTTCCTTTTAACTTCGTTATATATACGAGTATACTACTACCGTGAATTTTTTCACATATCCAAAAACAACCATTTAGCTGGCAGGGGGGTTGACTCTAACAAAATTTTGCACTTTAAAGCTTAATATTTTTTACAAACGAATCCCTGAATCGAAAAATTGTTTTCACAAACCCGCAATATTTTTGAAAGACTTATCCAATGATAATACACGTAAAAAGAAGCACTCCCCACTTTACGTGTACAGGACACGTAAAGTGGGGATGTTATTTTGTTGCAGGAGGAAGCCTAAACATTTTTTTTTTATGATTTTGGTTTACCACTTTGTCTGTGTGACTAATATGTCTAGCCATGCCAAATTATAGCTTTCTAGTACTGAGTCTCTGAGCTAAACTGCGGACGGTCAGACGGACATGGCGAAACTATAGGGTTTCTTGTTGACTACGGAAGCTTAAAAAAGAAACCGGTTAAGTTCCGTATTCACCCATAATGGCATTTTACAACTTAGGCCTCTATAACTCAAACGGATACCTAAATAAAAAAATCGTTTTAGCAACCTCTTAATGTTTTTAAAAGACCTATCTAATGATACCCCACACTATGAGGTAGACGCGAAAATAAGAAATCATCCCCAATTTACGTGTAGGGGAGGTATTCCAAAAAATTTTTTTTTCGTGATTTTATTTTAGCACTTTGTCGACGTGGTAAATACACATATCCATGCAAAGTTTCATCTTTCTAGCACTAACCTTTTGGAAGGTAAGCCAAGGACATGACGAAACTATAAGGATTCCGAGACGTGAACTACGGAACCCTAAAAAGGGAATCAAGCTCAAACTTCCTTAGTTCTAGTAAAAGTTAGAAATGAACCAGACTCAAAATGAATAAAATGTTGTGTTAATAATAGGTGTTAAAGTATGAAATTGCCGTTTTATTGTAATAGGTACTTCGAATTGACATAGAACCTTCATGGTTTGAGATTTTTGAGTGAAACTTTTTTCACATGGTACCTATGAAGTTCTTCTTTTAAAAAATGTACAACATTCGATTATCGACTTTCAGTTGTTTTTTTTATTCAGCTTAGACAAGAAAGATGGATACTTCGAAAATTCGAGTTATTTTTTAATACAAGTTCCGACGCGGAACTAACGCGGCAGAAACAGCTCGCAATATTAATGTTGCGTTTGAGAGGGGACTGCTAATGAACGCACCGTGCGATTTTGGTTTAAACGCTTTCGTGATGGAAACTTTGATTTGAAGAACGAGCCACGTGGAAGACCGCCCACACAGGTGAATAACAATGAATTGAAAGAGATGGTGGAAGCCGATCTGAGCCAAACAACCCAGGAATTAGCGGCATGGTTTAACGTTACCTTACCAACAATATTGACTCATTTGCGTCCAAACAACAAAATAAAAAAATATGAGAAATGGGTGCCTCATGATTTGACTGATCTGCAGAAAGAAACGCGTGTTCAAACTTGTGTTGCCTTGTTGAATAGATACAGAAATGAAGGAATATTGGATCGAATTGTGACATGTAATGAAAAGTGGATTCTATACGATAACCGTAAGCAAAAAATGCAATGGCTGACCCCAGGTCAAACGCCGCAACAGTGTCCTAAAGCAAAGCTTACCAATAGAAAGGTAATGGTAACTGTTTGGTGGTCTCAGCATAGTGTTATTCACTATAGCTTTCTCCGATCTGGTCAAGCAATAAGGGCAGATGTCTACTGTGCCGAACACCGAACAATGGTGGCAAAACTAGCAGTGAAACAGCCCCGACTCATGAATCGATCTTCACCATTATTGCTCCATGATAACGCGAGACCTCATACAGCACGAGAAACCGTTTTAACTCTACAGGAACTGCAATTAGAAACCATTCGTCACCCTCCGTATTCGCTAGACCTTACTCCAATGGACTACTATTTGTTTCGTGCTTGGACAATTTTCTACGTGATAAAAAGTTTTTTTCTCAGGAGGCAGTACAAAATGCTTTCACACAGTTTGTCGAATCTAGATCACGAGAGTTCTATCGCAAAGGCATAAATGACCTTCCTATTATATGGCAGCAATGTGTAGATAATAATGGTAATTAATTTGATTAAATAAATATGATAAATTAAAAAAAAAACGAATTTCAATTTTTCAGTACAAATCGGCAATTTCATACTTTAACGCCTAATATCTACAAGTTATCGTCCATTTTTGCTGTATACAGTCTTCCAAATGCTGTTCTGTTCTCAAGATACGAATTATGAATTCTCGTACCAGTGGAGAATTCTCAAATTAAGCATAGAACCCTTCAAAGTTTAAAATCGAAACCACTGACATTAATTTAATTAAATGAGAAGAGGCCTTTGCCCTGCCTCGGATAGTAACAGGCTGTTACTTTTTTTATACGGTTTTGCCATGCTTAAATGAATACCAGAATACCACGACAGTAGGCATGAACAAAAACACTATCTTTATCATCATATTATTTGCAGAAATAGCTTACAGATGTGTATGGAACTTGAAGGCCTAATTTTTTATTGTTTGCTTCACCGTATTCCAGCGGGTTATCCAGTTTATAAGTGAATAGTCTATGGGGTTATCCACTTGCAGTTCACCAATGAGACTAAATTATAAATTTTTCCAAGATATCAGTTTTATGGAACAGGAGAGCAGATTTTGCTGTAGTTCTACTTAGGCGCTAGCAGATACGTCGAACGCAAACGTAGCAGCGAAAAGACTATTTGAGTGTTAAACTTCTTAGTACAATTTTATTTTTTGACTTTTAAATAATATAATAGATACACCTGTGTTCCCTTAAGAGGTAGGCAGACCCATTGTACAGACGCCAGCACATCAAGCTACTACAATCTGTCAAATTTCTTTAATAGATTATCAACTTTATCGCTAAAGCATTAGGTTCAAGGTTGATTGGGAAATTTTGACAGTTTCGGGTAGTTTGACCTACTGGCGCTTGTACCCACAATTCGTCAGTTTTGTTTCAATTTTTTGTTTTAGGCACAAACATCCAGACTCTGGCTGCTATTGGTTGTGGGGTTTGGCTGCCGTATTATTATTGGATTTATAATTAGACCATTTAGTAGGTAACCATTGAAATGTTATATGAGAGGTGATTCTTCTTATATTTACCTATTATACAAGCTATTGTTTTGCATCCTCGTCAAATTTTAGGCTGTTATGAAAGACATAAATAATCAAATAAAATTACGATCCCTGGTAAATAATGAATACATAGGTACTTGTTTTATAGTTATTTAAGTTTGACAATGGCGCCGATTCCCTTGTTCACAAACTAAACTAAATTTAAGTTCAATGCATCTTTTTCTTTCTATTTAATTTAGAAAAGGACAGAAGATAAATATTAGTTTAGTCCTGTCAAACTAGTCAGCGCCTGACGTAAATTGACGTATTTTTAGTAGCCATGTGGTTAATCACGTCTAATCTGTCTATGGAGTATCTTAATTTGACAGGACTAAACTAATATTTTATCTTCTGTCCTTTTTGTAATGAAATGGAAAGAAAAAGATGCACAGAACTTAAATTTAGTTTAGTTTGTGAACAAGGGAATCAGGGCCAGTATCTCAGAATACACCACTTTCAAAGAACAGAATCGCGTTATGGTAACACGGCCGCTTATACGAATAAGCGGCCGTGTTTTTATGTGTGTGTAAAAGGGCAGTTACAGTGCGGTCTCACACAGGCCGCGTTTTAAAATGCGTGTCCCACACATGCCGATTTCCGAAAATTAGAAAAAAAAAACCTACTAATTTTATTATTGATTCGTGTCGAGAATCAGTAGCACAGTTACCTCCTTGAATTTGACGAGGATGCAGCAAAACGACACCTTGTATTTATTAGCGACCTGCCCTTGTTTCACACGGTGCAATCCACTGATGTAGCGATATGTCAAAACATCGAAATTTCTGTGCAATATATATTAGTTAAATAGGTAATGCACATAAACATTCCGGAATACATTTTCTACATGATGGTGAAAACCGAATGTAATCGATTGTGTAGGTACATAGTTTAGAAAAAGTTGTTTATCGTGCTCGGGAACTTCTTATTTATATTTACCAATTGATTTTTCCAATTGATTGAGTAAGCAACAACTGCCGCACGGGTCAATCCTCAAAATTAAGCAACGCTTGCCGAGGTCTATCCGTGGATGGATGACCATCCATTACCTCTTCGTGCTTCGGAAAACCAAGTTAACCCGGTGGT
This sequence comes from Apamea epomidion, assembly GCA_947507525.1. NCBI lineage: Eukaryota > Metazoa > Arthropoda > Insecta > Lepidoptera > Noctuidae > Apamea > Apamea epomidion. The sequence goes on from OX382225.1 coordinate 12,070,437, forward strand.
CTTGCCTGTCATTTATTGATTGTTGACGGTCCCGCTAACGGCTCAAACAATCTATTAATAACAGCCGACTGACCCATTACTGTTGTCCAGATTGTTTTCTCCCGATACAATGAATTAATGATCATCATCATCGTCATCTGCCTAACCTATTCCCAACTATGTTGGGGTCGGCTTCCAGTCTAACCATCCGGTTAGACTGGAAGCCGACCTAGCTAATTACCAGTATTTTACATGGCAGCAGCATGGGGAGCAGCAGCTAATTATCAGTATTTTACATGGAGTGACTGCCTATCTGACCTCCTCAAACCAGTTACTGGGTAATACGAAACCCCTTGGTAAGACTGGTTGTCAGACTTTCGGGCTTCTGACGACCCGTAACGACTCAAAGATCTATGAATGACAGCCGGGACCAACGGCTTAACGGTCCCGAGGCACGGAGGGGTCTTGGTATGTAAAGATGGTCACCCATCCACGGACCAACCGTGGCAAGCGTAGCTTAACTTAATCGGTCGAGCGTGCGGCTGTTATTACTTAGCCACAAGTCCTATACAATGAAATGATCTTGTAAATCCACAATGAATTGAACTTGTAAATCCTCATTTGAATGGACAGCGCACACTTAACTAAAAACTAAACAGGCCAAACAGGAAACAAAAAACAAAACAACTAATGCTTCCTAAGATAGATTCCCGATATCTCTTATAGATTCGGATTTCCCCATATTGTCAAAAAACCTCTGTCTATAGAACTCTTAAGGAAAATATCATGTTTCTAGATCCAGAGTTTAGCTGTGCGTTGTCTGTCAGTAAATGAATTAATTAATTTAACAGTATATGTGTATACAGGGTGGGCAAATAAGAGGTATCTATACACTTTATTTTTAAAATGTTATTCTATGAAATATTAAAATGATTAAGTATTTTTATTTAAATATAGTATTAAGGGCCGGCAATTCAGTATGGAAAATAATCTCAGACAAATGTCCACGTCTAGCAGCATGGCAGATGTGAACCCTTTTCACGGCGTTTTTCATGACATTTTCACACATTTCCTGCGTTATTTCATTGACTGTGTCTCAGATATTTTTTTTTAATTCTTGAAGGTTCATTGGCCTGTTAGCATAGACACGTCCCTTTAGATAATCCCACAAAAAAGTCAGAAGCTGGTAAATCCTGGGATCTTGGGGGCCTATCAATATCTCTGTTTTTCGAAATTAATCGACCCAGAAACGTTCTTTTCAATGTCTCGATTGTGGCTCGTGCCGTATGACATGTGGCCCCGTCTTTTGGAATCACATGATTCCTTAGCCCAACTGATTCACTTGATGTAAGAAAACTGCTTTATCTGTTACAATGCCATGCTTCTCAAATTTAATCACCAAACGAGTTATTGTTAGCAGCGAAGGTAAGTGATTTCTACCAAAACTTAGCCTCAATTTTCTTAGAGTTTCCGCAATACATGATTGGGTTGAGTAGAATGTTTTATTAATCAAAACACTTTCTTCAGTCGTAAAACGCTCCATAACAAAGCCGAATCTACACAAAATCATTTTCATGAAACAACTGTCAAATTTGCCGCCAAAACAAAATGGCGGCAAAAAAATATTGTATACCTACAAGTTGCCCACCCTGTATAAGAGAGAGAGAAGCCTTGAGAGTTTGTATAAGAGAGAGAAGCCGTGTGCGATGGGATTTAAGTACCATTGGCTACTTTTTAAGAAACTTAGGGGATGAGTTTTCGAAAAACAATGATATAAGAAACTTTTACTTTTACTATAAAGAGTCTAAGTACAAACTTCCACGTTTCTAACTTAAAAACTTCCTTTAAACTTTTCTTTAAACTATTTAAGTCATTTTGGGGACGAATTTACAAAAACCCTTCCTTAGTCCTTATCTATGTTATAATGTTTATATGTTATGCTTATCTGTGTTATATTATGGAACTCTTTTGCAAAATTTCATACTTCTAGACCAGCGGGGTAATTGCGTACCTCTGGCACTATCAGTAGCAATCGGTTTCATTTTGACAGTTCAACAACATTCATTGCGTTATTTACCTTGTTGAGCAAACACATTTTTTGAACATATGAAGCAATGGATTATCAATATCCTTCAAAATTATTCAGATTGAGATTGATAGTGTGTTACGCAATCAGGGTGCAGTTTAGGCTGTGTGTTGTCGGTCAGTGAATGAATTTAAGATTTAGGTAATAAATAACCGTTCATTCTATCTTTCTGGTAAGAAAATGATTGTTTATTGTAGGTTAGTAAGTATAATAAATAAGATAATAATTTATTTTTGTATTAAGGATAACACATTGGGGTGCCAGGGCAGAAAACCTCCACGTGTGCCTGGGGACTGGAGTTCCCTTCTGGATACGTCCGGGGGGAAGACCAGTTTTCGGGCCGGTGCATCCTGGGGTGCGGGCAGCTATTTCTCAGTGGGATTTTTTCCCAATGAGATCTCGCTGCCCGCATGCTAATGTTCTGCCAAGAGGAACGCTCCACACAAGCCGCTATGAGGAGCAGAGCGGCTACTGTGTGGAGTAAGAGCGGGCCTGGTGTGCACTTACCCTGCCGCCGGGCAGGCAGGAGGGGATAACCCCCTCTCCTGCCACCGTTAATATCGTAGCCCCAAAGATTGTCAAGGTCATGTCTCTGACTTTTGACGGGGGTCGAGGGTCTTGGCTTAACCGCCCGGACCGCGAGGAAGATTAACCTCTATAAAAAATTCCCCAAACCTCCAAGCGGCGGCGCACCGTGAGGGAGGTAGTAAGCTTGGCTAATGGGTAGCTTGATTTAGTCACTAGTGCGAACCACATAATTTGAGCAGGTACCTAAAGTTTTATACTCGTGGGAACAAAATGGATAAATTTTTAAAAAAAACCCAAAACCCAACAGACGAAAGGAGGAGTGATGCGGTGTCGGAGTCCGATGCTGCATCGGGAGGAGCGAGCACGGGAGGCTCAGTGAGCCCTCGCCGTGACCAGAAGACGGCCGCTGCTAAAAGAAAGGCCCATAGCAAGCGGCCAAGGTCAGTGGACGGCCAGGGGTCGTCCTCTGACGGGGAGCTGGCTTCGGCCAGAAAAATCCCCACCAGCAGGCGGGGAGGAGCCCGAGAGCGAGGCGCAGGGAGGGGGCTCACTGCTCGGGAGGCCGCAGAAAAAGCGGAGGAGCCCGCAAAGGAGGGGGGTTCTGGTCGCGTGTCCGCATCAGAGACCTCAAGCGACGAGGCGGCTGAGGTAGGCGGCCCTGATGCGGACCGCAAAGAGAGGTTTGCGGCGGTCGTGGAGGCCGCGATCCGGGACGTGGCCCTGAAGAAGTTACAGACTTCTAAAAACAGGGCCATAGTCTCGGCCAAGGCCTCCATCATGGCGGCGGCGGAAGCCATTCACATCGGGCCCCCGCCGGACGTAACGTCCGATATGCGGGCGGAGGTGGCCCGCTTGACGGCTGCCATGGAGCTCCTCCGAAAGGAGAATGAGGAGCTCCGAGCGGACCTGGCCGGGATGCGAGCGGCCGCCAGAGCGCAGACAATCCCACCACCAAGCCAGCCCGTGCCGGTGGAGAACCAGGTCCTGAACCTGGTTCGGCAGGAGCTGGCGACCTTCCAGGCGCGGTTCGCCGTCCTGGAGGGTATCGTTCTGCGCCCTCCCTTGGCGGGTAGGACGGCCCCAGGGCCTAAGGCGGCCTCGTACGCGGCCGCTGCCGCCCCTAAACCCGGGCCGTCTGGCCGGGCCCAGGCGCCGGCCAAACCGGCGTCGGCAAGAGGAGCCCCGGCGCCGGCGAAACCGACGTCGGCTGGTGGAGCCTCGGCGCCGGCGAAATCGGCGCCTGCCGCCAAACCCGCGGTACCAGCCCAGAAAAAGGGCAGAACGGCTGGGGAGGGGAAGGCCCCAGAGCCTACGCCTCCCCAGAACCAATCTCCCACGACCAACACCGAGTGGCAGGTGGTCGGGGAGAAAAAGAAGGCGGCCAAGGCGGCCAGAAAAAAGGCGCAGAGGAGGCGCCGCAAGGAGCGAGCCGTTGCGGCTAGGCTTCGCTCCCCCAAGACCGCGGCTGTAGTCATCACACTACAGCCGGACGCGGTCAAGAGGGGGGTGACCTACGGCGACGTGCTCGCCAAAGCGAGAGCGACAGTGGATCTCCAGGAGCTGGGGATCACCGGAGGCCTCCGGCATAGGGTGACCGCCACTGGTGCCCGCATGCTGGAGGTCCCCGGTGCGACGAGTGGCCCCACCGCAGACTGAAAAGCTAAGGGCGTCCCTCAATGCGGACGAGGCTCGAGTCTCCAGGCCCGTCAAGTGCGCGGATATCCGCATTGTGGGCCTGGATGACTCGGTGACGGGGGCAGAGGTGGTAGCCGCCGTCGTCAGGACGGGCGGGTGTCTGGCCGACCAGGTGAAGGCGGGCACCCTACGTCCTGACTTCACGGGTATGCGAACCATAACGGTAAGCTGTCCCGTGACGGCGGCGAGGAAAATTGTGGAGGGTGGAAGGCTCCTGGTGGGCTGGGTGTCAGCGCAGGTCAAGCTGATGGAGCCCAGACCTCTAAGGTGCTATCGATGCCTCGTGGGGCACCACGTGGGCGTCCAGTGCACCTTAGAGGACCGCAGCACTCTGTGCTTCCGCTGCGGCAAGCCCGGACATACGGCCGGCTCGTGCAACGCCGCGCCGCACTGCGTCGCATGTGCGGCTGCTGGCAAGCCGGCCGATCACCGGGCGGGGAGCAAGTCCTGCGCTCCACCCGCCGAAGCCAGGAGGAAGGGCAGGCCCTCCGCCGTCGTCGCCACCACCACCGTCGCCGCCACTGTCGCCGCCACCGCAACCGCCGCCGCCGCCGCCGCCGCCGCCACCACCGCCGCCGCCGCCGCCGCCGCCGCCGCCACCACTGCCGATAGGGCCCGGGAGGGGGCTGAAATGGAGGAGTAATAACTCCTCCACTACGCCTTCTCCAGGCGAACATCAACCACTGCGCCTGCGCTCAGGACCTGTTGCTCCAGAGCATGGCGCAGTGGTCGATTAACGTCGTCGTGGTCGCTGAGCCGTACTTTGTCCCGCCCAGGGATGACTGGGTGGAGGACCTAAACGGCTCAGTGGCCATAATTTCGTCGGCCGCCGCCGGTACCCCGTCCCTCGAAGGTGTCACGAGGGGACAGGGGTGCGTAGCAGCACGGTTCGGAGAGATTGTAGTAGTGGGAGTATACTTCTCTCCGAGCCGAACTCTCGCCGAGTTCCAGAACTTTTTAACAGAGTTGAGTGTCGTCGTCGCCAGAAACCACGCCTTCTCCGTGCTAGTGCTCGGGGACTTCAACGCCAAGAATTTGGCCTGGGGTTCCCGTTGCACGGATGTGCGGGGCAGGATGGTGGAGGACTGGGCTCTGGAAACAGGCCTGGTCGTCCTAAATCGGGGTTCTGTTCCTACGTGTGTGCGGATGCGGGGCGAGTCGGTGGTGGACATCTCGTTCGCCAGCCCCGCTCTGTCACAGCGTATCATTGACTGGCGCGTCATGGAGGAGGTGGAGACCTACTCCGATCATCGGTATATCCGGTTTGAGGTCTCCACCCAGCCCTCTAGTGCGCTGGTCCAACAGGCCCCGAGTGGTCCGCGGTGGGCGCTGAAGCAGCTGGACCGGGAGCTTCTCCTGGAAGCCTCGATCGTGCAGGCCTGGGTGTTTTCACCGGACAGGCCTGCTGATATTGACGATGAGGTGGAGTGGTTCCGGGAGGCCATGTCCGAGATCTGTGACGTGGCAATGCCCCGAGTCCGGCCAGGATGCGCCCGACGTCAGGTGTACTGGTGGTCGCAGGAGGTTGGGGCGCTACGCAAGGCGTGCGTCGACGCGCGACACCGGTACACCAGGCACCGCAGGCTCCGCATCCGCCCGCGAGGAGATGCTGGAGACTCTGAACAGAGATCCATGGGGGCGCCCCTACAGAATGGTGCGGAATAAACTCCGCACATGGGCCCCCCCGCTGACGCAGAGTCTCCGCCCACAGCTGGTGGAGAGGTGGTGAGCGCTCTGTTCCCTTCACGAGGGGAGCATACTCCCCCGCCTATGGCTCCGCCACTTGCGGTGCCCGAAGCGGACCACGCGGACGACGACGACGACACCCCTGTAGTGACCGGGGTAGATCTGAGAGCGGCGGTAGGCAGGCTGAAGGCCAAAAATACCGCCCCGGGACCCGACGGCTTGCCGGGTAAAGCCTGGGTCCTGGCCTCGAGGGCTCTCGGGCCTCGACTGGAGGCGCTCTTAAGCGCATGCATGGAGAGAGGCCAGTTTCCACTCCGTTGGAAGACGGGGAAGCTGGTCCTCATTCAGAAGCCAGGGCGCCCTGCGGACTCTCCGTCCGCATACCGGCCCATAGTGCTGCTCGACGAGGTCGGCAAGCTCTTTGAGAGAGTGATTGCGGGCCGCCTCGTCGGGCACCTGGTGAGGATGGGGCCGGATCTTGCGGAGTGCCAGTTTGGCTTCCGCAAGGGGCGCTCGACGGTGGACGCCATCATGCGCGTGAGAGCCCTCACGACGGGGGACGCGGTGTCCTGGGGTGGGGTGGTCGTGGCGGTGTCACTCGACATCGCCAACGCGTTCAACACCCTGCCCTGGAGCTGCATTGGGGAGGCACTCCGGTATCACCGGGTGCCGACTTACCTCCGTCGAATAGTCGGGGCGTATTTGACGGACAGAGCCGTCATCTACCCCGGTCGCGACGGGAACTGGAACCGGCGAGAGATGTCGTGCGGTGTCCCACAGGGATCGGTTCTGGGGCCGCTCCTGTGGGACATCGGTTACGACTGGGTGCTGCGGGCCGACCTCCCTGATGGCGTCAGCGTAGTTTGCTACGCTGACGACACGCTGGTCCTGGCGCAGGGGAGGTCGCATCAGGCGGCGGCCGACGCGATGACACGCGGGGTTGCGATAGTCGTGGAAAGGATCCGGCAGTTGGGTCTCGAGGTGGCATTGCACAAGTCCGAGGCCATGTCCTTTCATGGGCCTCGGTACGGGCCACCTTCGGGATCCCAACTGATGGTAGGAGGGGTTCACATCGGCGTCGAGAATACGATGAGATACCTGGGTCTCGTCCTCGACAGCCGGTGGAACTTCGTCGAGCATTTCCGACGTTTGGCCCCCAAACTGGAACGGGCCGGGGCCGCCCTAAAGCGGCTCCTGCCCAACCTGAGGGGGCCAAACGCCTCCTGCCGGAGGCTTTACGCAGGGGTCGTGCGGTCCATGGCCCTTTACGGGGCCCCGGTGTGGGCGCGTTCACTGCGGCTTCGAGCCGCACACTATCTGAACGCGCCCCAAAAGGTGGTTGCCGTAAGGCTTATAAGGGGGTACCGCACGATCTCGGGCGAGGCAGCAAGCCTCCTTGCCGGACTGCCACCATGGGATCTGGAGGCGATAGTCCTCGCGCGCCTGTATGACTGGCGCGCGGAGGCACTACGTCGGGGGGAAACTCTGCACCCGCGGCAAATCGCTGCGGAGCGGACGGACCTCCGGCGCGGTCTCATGGTGGAATGGAAGGCGCGACTATCGCAACCCAGCGCAGGGCACGCCACGATAGCGGCGATAAGACCCCTCTTTGAGGAGTGGCTAGAGAGGCGTCACGGCGCTCTCACCTACCGCCTGACGCAGGTCCTCTCCGGACACGGATGTTTCGGGAGGTTCCTGCACATCATCAGGCGGGAGGAGACGCCCGGGTGTCACCACTGCGAGGATCGCCCAGAGGACACGGTGGAGCATACGGTGGAGGTCTGCCCCGCTTGGGCAGAGCACCGCCGTGTCCTCGTAGAGGCGATCGGCAGCGGCGGCGACCTCTCGCGTCCGGCCCTGGTGCAAGCCATGGTCCGGGGCGAGAGGGAGTGGGAGGCGGTCACCTCCTTCTGCGAAGCAGTCATGCTAGCGAAGGAGGTGGCGGGATGGGCGAGGGAGAGATCCTCACGCCTCAGCCGCCGAGGGAGACGCTCCGGGCGTCGGGAGCCGCGTGACGACTCCCGGCCACCGTAGGCGCGGGCCTGCGGGCGGAGAGCAATGGGTAGCTCTCCGTCCGATCAGGACCAGGCCCGTGCCGGACGGCGCGTAAGTGTTCCACGTGCGCCTCAAAGAGATGTCAGCATAGATGACGGGGCCCGACAGGGCCGAAGCCTGCCGGGGTAGCGGGATCGTCCGAAAGGGTTACCGCTGCCCTGGTACATAAAGGGCTAAGGAAGGAACACGGGTGGGTTTTAGTCAGTAAGAGTCTGACACTCCCTTCTGCTCCACCCAGAGCGGGAGGAGTCATTTGATGATTTCACATCCTGAAAAAAAAAAAAAAAAAGGATAACACATTTATTACCAACGCACTTGAAACATAATCGCACCGTTCCCACAGTTGGGACACAGGCTTCCTCTCTGTGAGAGTGACTGAACTATAATAATAATAATAATGCCGTATGGCGTTCCAGTGTGAGGATAAATAAATAAATAATAATCTACCACGCAGGCTTAGTGCGGGTTAAGTACAAGACCAAAGAGGCTTTCGAGCAAGGCGGTTTTACGTGACAACTTTAGAAAAACAGTAGAACGAATGAAATAAAATTATGTCTCTTCGCCCTTTATGTATGAACGTTGCTTAAAGTTAAGAGACGTTTAAAATTAAAAGTTTCCAAAATATATATATAATAGATAATAATAATAATAAGTATTTATTTTCTCACCACAATAAACATTACAGACATTGTTACACATGATATATATTATTTGGTATAGTTTACTGTGGGAGACTGGTGCCTAAGCTAGGCTTTAAGGGCCTGTATTTCAGGTCACCAGGATTCACGTAACACGGTTTATTTATATATATATAAATATAAATAAACGGTGTTACGTGAATCTTCTTACTGTAAGAACTATGTATTTTCATTTGTAGCACATTGACAGTCTGAAGCTTTTAAAACCCTCATTATGTTATTCACCTACTCAGTAAATAATGTCCAACTGAAGTTTCTATGGAATGTATTATGTTGAAATCTATTTGTTCAAGTTAAGATTGATTTTGTTAAATTATCCTAATCTATCTCAATTTTTAAATTTTTTGGAGCTTATGTTTTACGCTAGTGAGAATCTTATTAAAATTAACTATCTAAACTACTAGGTAAGATTACGCGGTAATCCTTAGTAGTCAATTAGTCATAACTAGTCTGACTCTAGACTGCTTCGTTGGTTTAGTGGTTGCAAAGCACTACTGTTGAGCTTGAGATCCTGGGTTCGATTACCAGGTCGTTCAAAGTGGGGTTGGGTTTTTCCAATTATGAGTTTCTCAGTAGGAACCCGGAGTCTTGAGTTGTTCCCCATTACATGGGACTTAAACGTAACTGGCGAAATGAGGTACACCTCTGCTTCACCCTTCTGGGATTATAGGAACAACTAGTAATGTAAAATTTTGTTATCATCTAAGTAGATATATTATTAATTAATGTTCGTTGTATTATAGTAAAATCTTTGAAAAGGTTCTACACCATGACGAAAATTGCCTGTGAGTATATTTGTCACAGTTTTCCCTGGGAAATCATTTAAGTGCTCCAGTACCAATGTAAGTAATTGTATAGCGTTCTTGTCGCCTACCACTAAAATATTCATAAGAATGATTCCCAACCGTTGCTTAAGCTTTCGGTAGGAATCGCTGGAGGCCACAAGCCTATTGTGTAACGTACTCAGGGACACCTAGACCTTCTATTATTAAAGTATTCTTATCTGCAGTCACTAGTTCGAAGAAGAGTGTTATAACACTACCTTATAACACCAGTCCCATTTTAAGGGCAAGTTTATACCTGTATATCACACTACTATATCACACTTGTTCACGCTCAAACGGCTGGACCAATTTTGATGAATTTTGGTATGGACGCAGTTGACACCCTGGATTAACACATGGAATACTTTTTATCCCGATATTCCCACGAGATCGAAATTTATGCGGGCAAACCGCGGGGCGCAGCTAGTTTAAATATAAAGGTATAAACTTTACCTTATTCTTTTATTAGGCTTAGCATAATCAACCTATAATGTTCCCACTGCTGGGACACAGGCCTCCTTTCAGTGAGAGAAAGTGGGCCACGCGACCCCAGTGCGGGTTGGTGGATGTCATATGTCTTTGATTGTTTGGTTCTAGGACATGCTGGTTTCCTCACGTGTTTTCCTTCACCGTTTTGAGAGCAGTGGTGATGAAACGACTTACACAAAGAAAAGCGCCTGTCAGGGTTCGAACCGAGGATCTGCAACTCGTAAGTCACGGTCTTCACCACTGCTCTTAGGGGTTCATTAGGCTCGGTGGAGCTAAAAATAAGATACGAGAAAATATTGCGATGGTAATTACGCAATTTTTTTTTCAGGGTACTTCCTTATTATTTAGGTAGGGGAGATTAGTCCAAAACCGGGTATGGGGGTAAAATCGGGACAACGCAGTTTAGTCTCTTACATTTTTCAAAATTAAGCGTTTGCGCGCTGCAGTTTGTCATTCTGATTAGTTTGTCAACAAACATTCAATGGTGTTGGTGCACGGTCGTCGAAAATAATTAAGAAAAAGGTTTTTATGGTAAATTGATAGTCGAATAAAGCAAGTCTTTCATTATAGTCATATATCAAGCAAAAAAACACAAATACAAAAAATCTGATTTTATTAGATGCAATTCAGCTCTTCTCCCTACGATAAGTGGATACGAATCAATCAACTCAGCACATAGTATTGGTGCAGGAAACTAGTAAATATGCAAATTTAAAAAAATAATTAAAAGTTATCATAATGATACTAACAAAAGCCATCAACTACATATAAAGTACAGAATACACTTCAGCCACATTTTACAAGTTAAGCTGAGTCTTACAGCAGTATCTTAAAATGTATTCAGGAATATTACAATTTACCCTAAAAGTACATAACATTGCAGAAAGGTAAATTGGCAGGTAAAACAGCCGGGAGTAGGGTCGGTACTTCGACATGGTTGCGGGCGCTATCTTAATCGGCCAGCGTTTAAGCATATTTATGTAGCAATAAGTTATCAGAAGCCTAATTACGGCCGCGAAACCACCTGTCCGCTATCATCTGTACATAGGCCTTCGCATATACTTCCGTGCGTCTTACGCGCGGTCCCACCCCCGCGGTGCCATTGGTTGGCGAGGTGGTTGCGCGCGCAGCGGCCCTCCTCGCGGCCGGGTGTGAGACGCCGCGACTCCGAAGGAGCCGGTCGCGACCGCGATGTGCCGCCGCGGACAGTTCTGCCGCGACCACGTCGCCACGCTGCCGTCGCACGCTCCGCAAGCTACGCCGCCGCCGCAGCCGATACGGCCGTGCGGCACTTATTTTTCACGAATCTGTCCTCATATTTCGAACTTTCCCTATGCATGCAATAGTTAAAAGTTACTTTGGAATGCCCAAACTAAAGTTAAATTAGTTTTGAAAACTTTAAAAAACTTTGAAGCTTAGTTTTTTAGTGGTAGTAAGGATTTAAAGAGACATTTATTTGGTGATGTGATATGGCTAGGCGGCGCCAGCACACTAGTTGCGCACGGCTGGTGATAGCCGGCTGCGCGTGGGCATGCGCGCTGCTCGCCTCGGTCGCAGCGGAAGCACATGCCGATGTCGATACGTCTACTGGACTTGGTGATAATACCCTCACTAATTCAGGTAACTTAATTTTCCTATAGAATAAATGTCGTAAAAATGGAAAATATATTCAAACTAATTAGTAAAAAACAAACATTCTCTAGAAGAAAGGAAATTGAAAAATAATAAAAACAATAAGCAGATATCGTTTGGATAACTTTAAAAAAGTGCGTTCTTAATAATTGTCCCAACTAGAAATACTTTAAAACTAGGTTTGTCCTCAGAGTAACTAACCTAACCTCATTACTACTAAATACTGGTAAAAACATCTCATTGGTATACTTATTCAAAAAATAAACTAGATTTAACACTCATGAATACTTGGTTACAGTAAAAACAACCTAAGATCAATAAAACGAGATTTATCAGTTACAGATGTTTGTTCAGTTATTTATAAGTATAAACTACTTAATTATCAGGGCACAAATATAGTACTGTTTATATTACTTGGATACGTAGGAACTAGGTAGACAGATAAACGCTCCCTAACCTCTGTTTGTACCTAATAAAGTTTGTTTATCATCAACTAATGCAGCGGAATATTTTGCTCATTCAAGTTCATTTTTTGAATAGGTAGTTTATTTATTTGTATATTTTGATATTGAAACAAAGTTTGTAATACCTACGTGTTGAAGATTCACTGTTCCAGGTTTCATTAGAAAAATAAAAGTATTTAAATACCCGCTGTTTAAATTTATAGGTTGTAACATTAAAAATGGTGAACTAGAACAAACTTTCAAATATTTAAATGTTTCTCAAGACCATGTATTGTAGAATTAGATTGATTAAATTTTGGATTAAATACACTTAGATAGGTACTTTATATATTATGTATGAAGTAAAGTTAATAGATAGGTAAATGAGCAATAGCCAAGTTAATTATACTACTCATCTAAAAACCCAAAACTGGTAACCTAATAAAAAAAAAAAACTTATTATTAGCACTGGTTTAATTTTAACTTATATACATTTTTATTATGATGGTAAAGAGTAATGTTGGTGTCATTGTTTATTAACAGGCACGGTTCTTTAATTAAGTATTCTGCCCATTTTCAAACTTCCTGAATTAAACTTTAAGTTAAGGCAAACATGTCTCGAATTAAAATTTAAGATAACGCATCTCGGGTCCCCAAGATACAGGTGCTGCCTGGTTTTGGAACCACTGTTCAAATAACCATGTTAACTAATCTAAAATATAATTTAAAAATAATTATAATATAATGCTTACCGTAGCATTGATTATACTTATTTTTAAATTATATTTTGAATCAATGGGCCTGCCATTGAATTTAAATTATTATTATTCTTTAAATGTTGTTAGGCTTCTGTAACATTTTGACATTGCAGTGGTTTGCCCCCTATTGCATGGGACTTAAACATAGGTACCCGCCAAATACACCTCTACCTGTCCATTCGGGAAAAATTGTCATAATCTTGATGTCATAAACCAATCAAACAATGAAATTATGCTCCATAAGAAATAAGAAGTGGTTTGGATCCATAAGAAAGTTGTTTGGCTTCAAAAGAAATAAAACGTTGTTGTGGTATGAAAATACCATATTCTCTGTCTAAGTAATATTTTTACACAATCCTTATGAATAAAATTATTACCCTATTTCTAGGTACATATTCGCAGTAGTCACCTTTATGCAATCAGCTTATTAATTTAGTCTGTGAAAATTCAAAGTAAATAAAAATTAATATCTGACAGGTAGAATATTTTATTAAAATACACATAGATATGAATGCATACATTTTCATTGTTTAATATGTAATATATCACAGTCATGCTATGTATACAAAAAATATTTTTGACGCATAAATTGTCACTAGTTTGTGAGGTAGGTACACAAATCATATCTGGCCGGCGTAAATCAAACATGTCTTTATAATTATTTAAAAAAATTGAAATGACCCGATTTTTTTAATTCTTCTTTCTTTCTATCTTTTTGCATTCAAATATTTTTTCTGTTTTGCTGTTTCGTGTCTATGTTACTTGCTTATGTCCCCGGCATCGCCCGCGTGGAGGTCGGAAGATAATCCACGGGAACATAATACTGGGATAAAAAGTATCCTATATGATCATATATCCTAGCTCAGGTCATGATCTACCGTCTATTTTTACCTAGTTCAGGCACGTAAGTCTAAGGAATATGATTTACATTTAAGCAAAACTGTACTAATTTTCATGCCTTATAATTTTTTGAATAAATATATTATTATTATATTATTATTTTCATTTCTGTGTGTCAAATTTCATCGAAATCCGTTCAGCCGTTAGGGTAACAGACAAGCAGACAGAAAGAGTAATCTATTTTCGCATTTATAATATACTAGCTCTCCCCGTGGTCTTACCCACCTAAATCTCGATCCTGTGAGAAAAACGGGATGAAAAGTATCTTATGTCTTAGGGTCACGGTCTACCTAAGTGCCAAATTTCATCCAAATCCATTCAGCCGTTTTAGCGTGACAGAGTAACAAACAAACATACAATAAGTCAAATCTTTTCTGAAGTATATAAGTATAGATTGCCATATGTTGTGTTGTGTTTCATTTATATATATGTGACACTGCTTGTAAGCAAGGATGTTTTAGAAAAATCATTGTGTTCTTAGTTATAATAGCAGTAGTTAGAAATGTTTGTGTGACACAGTTCTTTCATCAGAATTGGTTCTTCTACACTGGCCTGCAAAACTATGTATCACACTTTTAAAATTGGAATAAATTTTTAAGTACACAAGATATACTTTCGAAATAAAGAGGACTCGAAAAAGAGTTTAATTTTGTATATAAAAACTTCATAGTCCTTCCTTTCCCACCTTCTTTTAAGAAATGGCTGAAAAGAGCTTTAAAAACAAAAATAATCATTTTCGAATTACAATTTTACCATTCATTTTGTTGTTTCTGTTTTTGTTTTCAAATTGTTTCTTAATCGATGAGTTTTGTTACAAAAGCTAAGTTTGACAACAGCACATAAATTTTATTTATCATGCCTCTTTCACCTGGAGAATGTGCTCGGATCATGACTTTTCTGGAACTAGGCATCAGTATGCGTCGTACTGCTAGAATGGTGGGTGTGACGTTACGAACGGTCCGGAAGGTGAAGCGAGGGTACGAAGAGACTGGAAACCATCTGAGGAGACCTTGCAATGGCAGACCCAGGTGTTAGTGCCCGAAAAGGCCGTTATATTGTTTCCACTATGTTGAGAAATCACCGAAATAGAAATGCAGTTGAAGTCCAGCAAGAGCTTCTTCAGACTCGAAGGGACTACATAAGTGACAGTACAGTGAGAAGAAGACTCGCTGAAGTAAATCTGAAACCTCGAAGACCAGCGAGTGGCCCCAAACTCGAGAGAGAGCATCGAGTAGCGAGACTGCGATACGCCCGTGAACACATACAGTGGGATGAAGAAGAGTGGTCAAGAATTTTGTTCACAGATGAGTCTCGATTCTCACTTTACACTTCTGATGGAAGGCGAATTGTCTACAGGTGGCCTGGTGAGCGATACCTAAGACTGCTTCTCAGAAAGAGTCCAGTACGGTGAAGGCAGTGTACATGTATGGGTTGGCATATCTTTAGAAGGTTGCACAGAGTTAGTGACCATAGAAAATGGCACTCTGACTGGGGAAAGATTGGCCTAAGAGTTTCTCAACGAGTATGCAGGGCCGTATTAAGCAAATATGGGTGATGGATCGATGCTGATGCATGATAATGCCCGGCCACACACGGCTCAGGTCGTGCAAGAGTATATTCAGGATGTTGGTATTAGCGTGATGGCTCGGCCATCAAGAAGTCCTGATCTCAACCGGATTGAGCGCGCCTGGGATGAGGTTGGGAGGCTAGTCAGAAGCCGCAGACCACCACCTACCACCCTCAGGGCACTAAAACAGGCCCTGATTGAAGAATGGGAGAATATTCCCCAACATTGGCTCCGAAACCTCGTGTTCAGTATGCGCGAAGCTGTAGTCAAAGCCCGAGGAGGCAATACCAGTTATTAAAAATTAAATAACATGTAAAACATACTTCTAAATGTTAATTGAGTTTTTGACACTAAGCTAAAAATGGCTATTTTATTGTTTTATCATTTTTTTAAGTTAAAAATGTTGCTAATGTATAGTTTACCAGTTCAAAGAAAGCTGATAAAAGCTATAAAACGTTTTTTTTATTTTAAATCTCTAACTTCTATAGTTTAGAAAAAAAAAAATTGAAAATGTAGTACCTACTTAGTTTTGCAGGCCAGTGTATTTATTGAGATATCCGACTAAATTACTTAATAACAACTTAACTTAATAGCACTCACGTAAGAAAAAATTCTGAGCTTTTCTCAAAATTGTAACAGTGATTACTTGGTTCATTATAAAACTAGCGACCCGCCCCTGCTCCGCACTGTTTTTACTACAAGACAAAAAATCGAGATTTGTTTATTATGTGTAACTTAAATATTAATGCGTTATACACATAAACCTTCCGGGATACAGTCTCTAAATGATAGTGAAAACCGCATTAAAACCCGTGACGTACCCGTTGCGTAGTTTAGTAAAAACGCGGTCACACAGACAGACGTGAAAAGCGACTTTAATTTATAGTATGTATACTTATGTTTATAGAAAACAATATGCTAAAATATAAAAAATCATACTTTCAATTATGATCTGTATGAATGAAATGGGCTTAGAACTGAAAATTCGAAGAAAAGAAATATCACAACCCGCACCAGGCCCGTGTGGTGGGATTACGGCCCCCTCTCACAGAGAGGAGACCTATGTCCCAGCGGTGGGAATATTATTATAAGCTAATTATGCATGTACGTATTAAATATCGTTAAAATGAAATGAAATGAAGTTACCAGTCGTACGAAATAGACAAATTTATTACCAAATCTAATTAAATTAAAAAATCACTGATTACTTCAGTATTAATCAACGGATTTACAATATAAGTGTTCTACATAGATACATTAAACAGAAAGTTGATTAAAAATTAGATTTACTGGCTTTCTTTCAGTTGCTTTCGGAATCTTCAATTACATGATTCCAATGTTGTAAGACTGACGGTGGGCGGTGTCTAAATAGAACAACACCTATTATGTACTTCGCACTTATGTACGTTTTTATCATCTAATAAATGTTGCTTTTAAGAAAATCAATAAGATTTTGTTTTTTATTCACGTAAATATTTTTTGTTCTTGTTCTTTTAAGTTAGATACAGTGGATCTGTTTATTTTACTTACAGAAAAATAAATATATTGAGTATTAAATAAATGCTTTATTTCAGAACCAATAACACAAGTACCTTTAAATTACACATTTTCTATCATTTTGACAGAACTGTGAGTGTTAGACAGTTATAAGTTATTACACTTTATGCAGTTGTCTCAAATACTGAATTAATATTAATTTTAAATTATTTTTAAATTCGTGTCTCTGAATTAAGTCGAGATTATAATTTATTTTAGAATTACAATTAAAAATAAAAGCTAGCGGGAAAAAAAGTAATATTTCGTTACCTACTGTAGATTTCAATCAATACTTAGTTTTATTTTGGAATGTAAAGGCGGATTTAAATTTGAAGTCCCAAATAGACTATATAGGACTTCAAATATAAATTACGTGACACTTCCTAATGCAAAACTTACTCTTTTGGACTCACGTTTGGACACAACATGCTCTACATCTAGTGCATATGTGAATCAGCCATAGGTGCGCTAATCAGGTAAAAACGGGTGTCCGACGGAAACACATATTTCAGGCGAAACCGAATGAATATACGGCTCCTCTTCTCCACTTTTTGGCCGAAACTAGTTAAAATTAAATAAGTTCAGCACTATTCTATATTTTTTAACACATCTTAGAGCATTGTAATACAGAGCTTGCCTAACATATTAGTACCTGTAGCAGCAGTGCAGCGTGCTCAGCAAAGCCACTTGACAATGTTTCAAGAAGAACGGTAACGGTTGCAGCATTGGGACCATTTCTTGTCTTCGTAGCTCAGTGCTACGAGCCTATACGAGCCTCTACAAGTGCTATAAGACGATAGGATTTTTGATCGCTGTGCTATTATTCTTGTATTCTGATTTGTCCTGTAAGCATAAGTTGTGATGTATAGTATGACATACTGTGTTTTGTGCGAAAAAAATATAAGAATACCTCTTTATTTCATAAAATGAAAACTTTATGTGTTGTTAAACTCCGGTTTCTTGAATGTAATTTAAAACGAAACTAGATTTTATAGCATCATGATTTTATTATAAACTAGCTTTTGCCCGCGACTTCGTCCGCGTGTAGCAACTTTCTTAATTTTTTTCCCGTAAGAACCTTCTACAAAGTATTAGAAAACTTAAAAAAAAAAAGATGGATGAAATCGGTAAAGTCGTTCTCAAGTTATGACGTGACCAAAGGAAATTGGGATTCATTTTTAAATATATAGATATCGTATTTATTAAATAGTAGACCACAAATAACAAAAATCCGGCTACAGCTTACATGTACTGATATCATGTAACTTTACATTCGTATAATTAAAATTTACGTTCCAGCAACACATTTACAATGACTCCATAAAATCGCGTTAATAGTTGGGCTCCTGCATCAGATAGTCGGACATAGTGATGCCAGTAATTTGGCCAGTCATAAATTACTCGTTTAACTGAATTACGCGAGTTGAAAGCATTCCGCCGCTGTCGAATGCGGACCGTTTCCATTCCCATGTTACTCGCGCGGCCACTGATATGCAGGCATCCGACGCACTTCACATATGAGCTTTGAATCAACGAAATTTCATTTGCGAGTCATTTGCCATCGATAACGTGTCAATCTTAATAACAATCCCGTCAGTTTGTTGGCACGCAATTCGGTTACTAATGATTGGATGGGTACATGACTGTCGTTGTATGCGTGGTGCAAGTTGTACGGGGTAACTTGAGCATGTTGTCGTATTAACGTTAAAATAATCAAATGCGCGACCATAACAAAATACATTTATGTCAAGATGTATGTTTTGACCTGAGAGTGTGTTTTGACGAACTTTTTATCTGACTTCTTCGATTGCTTGTTTGCATCTGTATTTGGCGATGATATCATTGTTATTCAGGAAACATTGCGTACATATACGGTATGATGAATTAATTTAATGATCAGACTGAGTAAATCGGTAATTACAATTCACGTTGGGAAAGAACAGATTTTACAGCACATCGCTCATTACGAAAACTTTGTAATTTAAGCGTTGTTGGGATATGCTTTGGATACTTCTTCTTTATTTGACCTTAAAAAGGAATAGTTTAGTTTCTGTACGTATTTCTTTGTGATAATTTAAAAAAAATTGGTTTATATTTTGTTATACTGGATAACTGGATACTGTATCAAAGATTGATTTAAACAAGCTGCCTTCTCGTTACATACACTTGCTTGAGAAAATAGTGGTCAAAGTTCCCCGGCATCAACTTACTTTGGTGTCACCCTTTTGGTAACATATCGTATAACACTCATTACCAGCTCATGGAAATCAATTGCTGAACACATGTATGTTCAGTTCAGCTTTATGTGCATGTTCACTTATACAAACAACATTGCTGGGTTTGGAAAACAGGTTGTTTATTATAAGTATGTTGTTATAGCGCGCGGGCGAACGTTTCAGTCCATTTTTTCGTTCCGACGGCCGCGTTTTACATTACTCTCGATATGCGTAGTGATGGCCTATCTTACTTCTTATGGCTTTTGTATAATTCCTGAGAAGAATTAGTCAAGTTCCAAGAAGTGCACTGTGTTCTTAGAATCTACATTGAAGTGGAATGATAGCTAGTCATTTGCAGGGCAGGTAGGAATCCTTATTAGTTGACCACTTTAATCAGCAGAATATTTGAAGTCATTTATCAAGTCATTTATTTCAAATACGCACATAAAATTCAAAAGTCACAGTTCACGTATTTTACAAGAAAATAGCATTATTTCTAGTCGCCCCTTCAAAAAGGTAGTTTCGTATGGATAAGATTGGACAAGAAACTGCGCATTGGTCCCCTTCTAAATTCTTGTTTTACAATATTTTGTATACATTAACTATATCATTCTCAAACTTAAAGCATTTATTTAAATTAAACCATTTAAAAGCACTTTTGAATTGTTAAGGAGTCGATCAGTAAGTAATATGAAACTAGTAATTAGATGTGAAAACTATTTTATTATTTCTCAAGTTAATTTTTAAACTACTGCAAATCAGTGGTTCAATAGTTCACATAGTGAAAGTCCACATCGGCTAGGTCTGGGCGATGGAGATTATTATTTTTGTAATCTAGACAAAAGTGAATACATGATGTATAGGCTACACAAAGTCAGTCTATTATACTGTGAACCTTTCAGTTTTTCCGTATACCTATTGCGGATGTAATCTATGGCGGGAAGTGTATAAAACCCTTCACAATTTTATCGAACCATCTGAGACCCTTCGCCTGGGCTCGCGTTACCGTGGCCAACTTGGAAATCTCTAAATAGATTTCGAACCTAAGTCGGCCGGAGCAAAGACACATCCACAGATCACGGAGGGCTAAGATTTTAAGTGCCTATGTGGCACCTCCCCACAGACAATGGCCCACCTTCAATCCTGCGCCACATGCTTAGATACGTGTGCATCTGATGATCTTATGACTGCGTCAGAGAGCGGAGTTCGCACAGCTGAATGTTGGGCCGAAGATGTTTGGACTTTTTGCCATAGATAGGCGAAGAAAAAGATGTATACCTATTTCACATCACCACGATTTCTACTCATATTCTGTATTTGGTGCTGTTCCACTGCTGCTTTGTCCCAACAACCATTAGATGGGCGTGGCATGTAACTTCATTCGTCTAGAATGATAACATTCCGAACTCCCCGAAGGTATCATTACATTGTGCCCGCCATACAAATTCGCAGACTCTCACATGCATGTAATTTCACCGGCATCCGTACCCTTCAAACCGGAACACTGCAATCCTGCTTGGTGAAATGGTGATTGTGGGAGATACACGTATCTCGTACGTATCCCTTTTTAACCCCCGACGCAAAACCGTCGGGGTGTTATAAGTTTGACATGTCTCTCTCTCTGTGTGTGTGTATGTCTGTCTGTGGAATCGTGGCTCCCGAACGGATGAACCGATTTTGATTTTGTTTTCTTTGTTTGAAAGGTGAATTTGTCGGGAGTGTTCTTAGCTATGTTTGATGAAAATCGGTCCAAGATGGTCGCCGCCACAAAATGGCGGATTACATATTTTTTCACAACTCCCTCAATATGAGTATCAAATGAAAGGGCTTGACTAGTAGAATACTATACACTACGACAAATTTCAAATCCAAGATGGCCGCTACCACAAAATGGCTAATTACATTTTATTTTCACAACTCCCTCAATATGGGTATCAAATGAAAGGGCTTGACTAGTAGAATACTATACACTATGATAGATTTCAAATCCAAGATGCCCACCACCACAAAATGGCGATTACAAAAAACCTGATTAAACACCAAGTTACCTGAATCTTAAAACGCAAGAAAATAATAGAAATGAAATATGAAGGAATCCCTACAAAAAGTATGAAATTAAAAAAAAAAATTAAAAACTTAAGAAAACCCCGACAAAAAATAATAATAAAAATAGTATTAATGTAAAAAGCCTAAAACAATTAAAAAAAAACTATTGAAGAAATAGCCACAAATATAACAAAAAAGGTATACTTAAACGTGAAACCCTATAAAAAGAAAAAAATAACCTTGAATTTATGACCCTTTTTTTTTTTTGGGTGGGAAATCATCAAATGACCTCTTCCGTTATGGGCTGAGCGGAAGGGCGTGTCAGACTTTTACTGACTAAAACCCACCCGTGTTCCTTCAGTTGCCTATGCCAGGGGCCACGGTATCTCTTTCGAACAACCCGCGGCCTTGGCGGCATGAAGTTATGACCCTACGTAAGTACGTATGAAATTTTTTGATTAAGTGTTGTCCTGTTGGGAGACCGCTACTATTTTAAACTTTAACAGAACGTTAGGCTAATAATTAGAGCGGTCAACGACGGGACAACGTTTAATCAAAAAAATTCATACGTACTTACGTAGGGTCATAATTTCAAGGTTATTTTTTTCTTCTTATAGGGTGTCACGTTTATACCTTTTTTGTTCTATTTGTGGCTATTTCTTCAATAGTTTTTTTTAAATTGTTTTAGGCTTTTTACATTGATACTATTTTTATTATTATTCTGTGTCGGGGTTTTTTTTAATTTATGTAATAAGTTTAACCACTAATATCCTATTCTTAGGCTAAGAATAGAATTTCGTAGCAATTAGAATTAAGTTTTGAGTACTGCGACAGAGGTCAGGTGCTATGCAGAAATAAGCCTCTGTAGGAAACTGTCGATCTCCATGTGTTATCTTCATGTCCGAAATTGTAGAAAATATTTAAATATAGGTAACAGTTTCTTTGAATTTATTATGGCAACTGTTCTAATGATTAGTACTGCAAAGCTTTCCGAATAAAAACTTGAAGCGTGCACTAAATATCTCGACATCATGCAGTAACGACGTTTCAAACTAACCAGATGCAATTATTCCCCAGCTCAGAGCGCCCATTCACTGAAGTTCCTCGGCCTGAACTACCGATAACGGAGAATAGTGTAACGAATTAATCAAAATTTCACCTCGGGGCCTAATATGAGTCATGATTTCTGGTGAACAATGGAGGTGGAGGCGCACTCGATCCGAAGTTGAATCACTACTTACATTCGGAGAGTTCCTTTGTTACGGAACCGAGTAATGAAAGCGCTAGCTGATAATAATTTACGAACAGCAGAAGTGTCGCTGTTTAATGGCGAAAATAGGGGTCCGAGGAGCATTCCAGCGCGGGGCGAGCGCCGGCGCCGACTGACAACCGCGCCGACAGCAAACTAAAATAATTATCATCATTGTCCCTGGCCACGGCGAGCGCTTTAATTGTTCATTTACATTTGCAACGATGATACCAGTTCCGAACTATTTCGCTCGGCGTTTATTTTACTCTCGCCCGTTTCGCTGCCGTGTTATTGTTCAGAGTTAATGGTCTGAAAAATAGAAATGATTCGCAATTTGTATGATGTTATTGTTGTACGTAACTTATAGCTTTATCTGGATATCCCTGTATGAGTTGATTTATGATTATTTATGTTATGAATAAATGAGCATGCTAGAGTTAAGTTCCTACTTGAATAGTTATTTTGTTCCAACTTATCTATAGGCATGTGACTAATCGATAGTGCATTGCCTACATAATAAGTACAAGCTGACAGTTAGGTATATTTCTTAGTCTTCTATTGCTGTACTTTTGTTGTAACTTTAATGTAGGTACGGGTTCACGTAACTTCCTGCTCGCCTGTTGTGTGGGTGTTTATTACATAATGTAATATTCGTAAAGTCACAGACAAATCTTATCGTTGTTTTTATTGAAACAATACAATCAAGTCAAGACCTTGAGGCAACTCTTAAACTAGATAAAGCTACAACATCAACTATTAAGCACGTTGAACATCTCACATACTGAATGTTTTCACTGTGTCTAAGGGGCACATTTCTAATACGAAATGAAATTACAAGAGATGCTCGCGGAGTCCTCCCACGGCATTAATTTGTATCAAGAATTTGTAGAGATTTAGCTTGAGCCGGGACGGAGTGTTCATCGCAGCCGGCGAGCGTTAACACTTATTAAGGGGGTGCATCCCTGCGACAGATGTAGGGGAGGGCCCGCCATTTGCGTAATGTCAGGAATGGTTACACTCGATTTAATAAAACTCCGACAGCATTTCATTCTGAAGAATTTAAGAGTCAATTCGTTTTAAACGCCACAGTAGCATAGCGAGAAAAAACCGTGAGCCGAAACGTGCCTCGAATACATTGCCAAGGCTTGGATTTCTTATCGGTAGCAATTGAGATGAGTACTTATGGCTTTTCGAGTGGCTCGGCTTCGTTTAATTTGTTGTTTCAGCGTGGAATTTTTATTAACGTCTCCCCTCACTTTACATTTTTAGGGACGTGTTCCTTATTGGCAAGTCAAGGTGAAGACAAACTTTGGCTTGGTATTTTTTGTTTTCCTTTGAGCACCTCTGCGCGAAGGTTGTGAATAGTAAATAGATCGATGACCACAAGGTTGTAGTATGCAGTTTGCGGTTAACCTGTTGACTCGTTGTGGTTACATTGTGTATCCTATACGCACGTGTATAGGTAGCGACCGATTAGTTATACCAGCTGCGGATAACTAGGCCCATTCATTAATCAAGTCAGTTAGTTTCTGGTGCGTAGTGTATCTCGAGATGCGTGATTCTGCTTAACATATAAACCGTAACGTTCAATCAGGCTCAGCTCAGACATAACGTCGTGGTTTTATATCGCGGCTATCTTGATCAGACGCGTTCATCAACTATCACACAGGGATTTTGCCTCAGGCATGATAATACGACTGCATAAAATTATAGTGCTATACTCATTTTACTTGCTAATATAATCACATTATGTCCAAGCTTTGTGACTGGGTTCAGAAATTAATAGCAACACAGAGCGTGTGTCGATCGGAAAACACAAGGGGACCACTCAGCAGATGCTTATCTACACGCCGGCTCTGCTCGGAGGCCAAATACTGTTTCTACGTACCTATGTAAATATAATGTAGGTACTTATTGCTTCACTTACTGAGCTCTGTTTATACCACACAATAATATTGGTTCTTTCTATTGAGAAATGCTATATCTGATCTCGAGGAAATTTCTTCTGTGGACTAGAAGTCCGTTTATTTTTTTATTTTAAAAAGTCTTATCTAGGTATAAGAAACGATTCACTATTCGAAGCATCTATGTAGCTACCAATAACGGAGGCTAACTTTACATTCGTTACTACTTGTGATAGTGTAATTTGTATGCTTCGAGTAAGTGCAAATACCCTGCAACAAAAAATGCAATTATTGCTAAATATGTATAAGTAGGGGTCTCAACAAGGACATTACACGAAAGCTTAGAGTAACATGTGGCGCGTAAATGTGACTAAACGTAATTAATGATCGATTGTACGTCCGACCAGAGAGAATGGCACGCACCCTCCGCAAATCTTTACCGCTTCAAAATGGGTGTCCCTGGAGACTACAGCGCCTTTTAATTTGCCGGGATTAGGGGTGTACCCTGTATTGCTACCGTTCTTGTATTTTTTAAATTACATTTTTGACTGACAGATCGATTTTTTTACTATCTTTTGTGCGAATCAGAAAGGTTAATAATAGTTATTTGTTTTGTTATTTTAGTGATATTTTTTTTACGAATGAGTTTAGGGCGAATATTAGATCTGCGAAATTAACGTGTTGTAAAAATATAATTGTCCAAGGTATTTTAGATATACAGGGGGTATGTCTAAAATACCTAGGACAAATTTATTTTTCTTTCCTATTTTTTCCACGAATATTTGAAACTGTTAAATAAAGTTTCCTGCAAAATCTATGAATTATTTGACGAAAGACTCTTACGTTCATATCCCTTGTTTCTGAGTGGTATTATTTAATCGGGCCTCATGTTTCCACGACACCCTTGTATCTTTTAGTTCGTGCGTACTGTAATAGATGGCACTGTGTGTCGCCGTTCTGTACAAATACCAAGGACATAATTTATCAGACGAGGGTCTTTTATTTTAATAAATGATTGGATGTTCAAAGTTCACATTTTTTTTAACCAGTTTAGTCTTTTAGTGAAATTGAGTATCGGTGCACACGCCTTCCGCTAAAATCTGTGAAAATTTCAAACCAAATCTGTGTAATTTATTTTATCACCACTGCTCTCAAAAAGGAAAGGTGAAGGAAAGTATCACGAGGAATCCGGCTTGTCTTAGAACCAAAAAATCGAAAGCATCTGAAATCCACCAACCAGCACTGGACCCACGTGGCTAATTATGGCCCATTCCCTCTCACAGAGAAGGGGCCTGTGTCCCAGCAGTGGAAACGTTATAGGCTAATTATACTATAAGCTAACAAAAAAAATGTAAATACTTCCACAGTGGAAAAATATACACTTTGTTGTAAGTAGGTAGTACATCATATACATACTCGTGCGTTGTCGACAAAAAAACTCGGCTACATTCAGTTTTAAATATACGCCATTCACGCACACGCTGCGCGCGGATGCGTGGTTTATGACATCACGGGGGTTGAACCCGGCCCATGGTGCGTGGGACATTTGACCCATGACAGAACAAGTACCTACACAGCACGTGGGTTTATGGTTATTGCACGACAAATGCAAGCTTCTGGGGTTGGTTTTTCCCCATACCTATGCCAAAGCAACAAACAAGTGTGTACCACTTGTGCGAGTCGGCATGATTCGGCACAGCCGGGCGGCATAATTGAATATTATGAAGATTATATGTACGGGAAAAAGTCATAGCTCAAATTTGTGCCGAGCCGAGTCGGAAATGATTCACTGAGGATCGATGCCGAACGGAGTTTGCCGATCGTCACGAGCCGAATAAAAGTAAAGCCGCATACATATGTGTAGTAATTGCTTCGGGTCAGCTTTGTTGTCAAACAAATGTTGTTGAAACGAATGTGCCGATCGGAACATGTCTATAGTAAGGGTACTATTGACTTGTTCGGATCAGCACAACCTCTAGTTCATGTGGGTCTAATTTTCGTTGTGTCGATGTGCTGCTTTTACAAATTGTTCTTTTACATAATTAAACAAAATATAATATAGGTATATACTTAATTTTAAGTTTAAATGACAAAACCTGAAAGGTTATACATAATAACACTCAAAAACCAAAATAAACCCACTTTGATGCGAAGCTTTCTTCACCATATAAACAAATGGGTATAAGAAACGATCAATGAAATCTGAGCATATCTTACAAAGGAGACAGTGTTTCCTAAATCTTGCTCGCAGTCCAGCCTCTGGGCTCAAAACATGTTTGCTTCGATAACATCGCGCACAGCCCCCTGTCGAATTTTTAATCGGGCCCCGCTGATGTCGTTTGTCTGTCGCGGCAGCCCTCAGGCTCCCGATGCCGACTAGCGGATCCGCACTGCACTGCACCACACCGTCCAAACCCCCTACGCCAATTTAAAATTCATATCATTCTGCAACCGTAAATTAGTTTTCTCTTCACTGTCACTGATGATTCCAAAATGTTGTTTACCACACATCCCGGTATTTGTCATAACTTCGGCTTCTGGTGTGGGTTTTGAGTTTTTATTGTCTTAGTAAAAATTAAAACACATTTGGCGTGGAAATATCTGTACAAATGAAAACTAGTTACTTTATCAAATCAGCGTGGAGCACCTGTATGTAAATATCTAAAGTGCCAAAGTAAATTAGTGAAGTAAAACTCCGCAGACGTGATGGGTATCGATGTCTAAACAAAAAAAAAAAACTTTTTCTCAACTCATACTTCAAGTAACCACAAACTAAAATATGGCGTCAAAAAATCGCTGTCGACTGGTAATGTACCCAAGAGACTGGCGGCATTGCCACGTTGTATGGCAACACTTAGCCTCTGGCCAAGGTAAAAGCTAGCCTCTAGGTCACGGGAAGTGTCAACGAGCGTAGTAAATACGCTGGTTGACACTTCCCGTGACCTAGTGAATAGGTTATTATTCCCTCGCCGCTTGACGTTTCCCGCAGCCGCAGCAGCGCCAGCAGAGCACGCGGAGCCAGGAAGATGGGATGCCGCAAGAGTATCGACACACGTTGCTTGTATGTTTGCACCCACACTAAAGGCCTACCCACCTTCCGTGGAAATGAAGACATGACCGGTCTCTTGCTATCGTCGCGTGCCAAGTCATGGGGTTCTAATACAGCTGGAATGCCAACGGTGAGAAGAGCTGGTCGGATGATGTCAATAATGTTCGCGTGCCGCACTTAGGCTGCAAGACAGGCCGTGGTGTTCCAAGCTGTTGACTATTTCGCCACAGTGACAGCGATGAGGAGAAAAACAAGGAGCTCCTAGTCGCAGGGAATCAGTGAAGCGGATAGTAGTGTCGTCGAACAAAGTGCCTTTGTTCGATTAAAGTAGTGTGTAAAACCAAAGACCCAACTACCACTTATCCACAGCCAGCAGGCTGCGCATGCTCCGCATTAGAAGAAGACGACTCAAGAAAATTGTTCTGTACTATTCTGCAGAGCGGCTCATTCCACCGTCTCTGGGAATCCTCCCAGAGACCAAATCAAAGATTGGACCAAAGGTTGGAGGCCCAAGGAGACGAAGAACCAAATATTGGAGGCCCAAGGGGACGAAGACTTTTTTCAATCTTTTTCATTTCTGGAGCTGCGCTAAAGAAGATGTCCGCTTTTTATATAGACGTTTGTTTTTTATTCCGAGATAAATCTAACAGGAACCAAACTACACCTAAATAAAAGCTACAAAAATATGGAACTTGGAACCACTGAAATAATATTTTTAAGAGAAGGTCATGAACGAAAAAATTTTATTTTTTCGTTCATGACCTTGGCGGGAAGTACAGATGGACCGTGTATAAGAATCTTAAGACATTGTCAAAGTGTGTGGGAGGTTTAATTTGGGCTGCCATCAACAAACAATATATGTTGGAGTCATTCGTTTGACTATTCGGAACGCTAGCGCCATCTCGTGGCGCTAGACGGAGTCTAACCTGAGTTCGTGGAGGTGGACGAGAGCGACAGCTCCAAGAACGGTGTGAGCAGACCTCTCGGGATCATCGAAACATTGGACATCGTACGAACAACATGTGTTTAGAAAATGTCTGCGTTCCGTATCGTTGAGTTGGGTACCTACAGTGTGTGCTTCGCTAGTGTGACTAACTTGTTCGTAAATTGTTATCAGATTTGAACTGCAAACCGTTTTTCTATTGTGCTATAACCAATACTACCCATAGTACGCCCACAGTAATTAAAATATGCCTGATTTCAACGAGAGACAGACATACCTTCTCTGACATATATATATACTAACATTCAATAATTTATCATTTTTCTCATAAATGGGTAGGTCCAAAAATATTCTTTCAGTGGTTCAAAGTTCCATATTTTTGTAGCTTTTATTTGGGTGTAGTTTGGTTCCTGTTAGATTTTTCTCGGAATAAAAAACCAACGTCCATATAAAAACCGGACATCTCCTTTGGAATTTAGTTATCGAATAATTGGGTGAATAGCTAAACTAAAAATCACTGGACCGAGGGGTCACCTTGTTGACAGCCAACGGCAGAATCCAGAAGGTTGTCCTGCTACAGTAACCTAGAAATATGTTTGTAACATTGCCAAAGGAAAGTATAGATTTGGGGTGTTTCTTTTCTAGTTTCTACCAGTAAGAAGTCCTTGTTAAAAGAATTGAAGGCATTCTTTATGTCACCTTACCTTCAGGATAACCTCTCCTTGGCCAGAATCTAACTAGATCGACAAGGCGTGTACGGCAGTCTCACAGCCCCCTTTAGAACCGTAACCTATCTGCAGGGGCTCATTTTGTTCCGAAACAACCTAACCATAAAATCTACAGAAAATCTTGACTGCCATAAGACGGTAAGTAGTTCCGTCGGCTGTGGGACGAATGCCGCCATCCCAGGGCGCATAGATTGGCCCCGTACAGGACGTCTATGACGGCTTCGTTCACCTTGGCGGAGTGCATAAGGTTAATCAAAGCCATAAGCTCCTTCAAGAGCGACCTTCAAGAGCGACTTTCCAGCTGCTCTGGCACCTGAACAGATCGACGGCCTGAGTCCTCAGCATTTTAAGGACCTTTCCTTAAAATGCTGAGGACTCAGGCCGTCGAAACCGCCAGCGGAGCTGCTCCAGAAGGAGTAAAAGGCTGTGATCAACTCTAGACCTGTAAAGGTGTGCGAGTGGTTATCAGGATGAGGGGGGTCGGGAAAAAACCCTTAGCGAGTTCTCCCGGGCGGCAATACTCGTATGAACGCAACCTGCTAGGTGTTGCGCTACTAGTAGTCTAGCGCTGCGGAGAACTAACTTTAAAACAGGAACAGAGTTTTTGAATTTTGAAAGGATTTTTCAAAAGTGGATGTAGCTGGTGTTGTAGGTGTAGCTGTTGAGTCAGGGATTGAGGTGAGTGTATTTGGTGGTCGGTGCACCTTTCAAATATGCACATTCAGACCCCGCTTGGGTACACAGCGGACATCTCTCCAGGATGCATGTTGAAGGTTGACATTACCAATCGACGGCGATGCGGAGGAATTTGCGCACGCCATATTTTAGTTTGTTAATAGTTTTAGTTAGGTTAGGGTATTGTATTTTAATTTTAATAGTTTTGTTAGTTTATTTAGTATTAGAAGTTTATCCAGTGTAGGTATATATTTTTATCGCCCACAGAATGTTGAACGAATAAAGTAACCACAAAAACAGTAGAGGTAACAAAAAAAAAATCTTTTCTGGTTTTTCGTGTTTAGGTAGCAATACCCTTCACGTCTGCGGAGTTTCCCTAGCTTATTTAATTTGATCTTGTATAACTAGTACTATAGTGTAGTGTAGTAAAACATGAGTACGTAACTATGAATGATTGGTAGATGAATGCAATCATAAATCTATTTGTTGCCGAAAAAGAAAGATATCGATATTGGCAAAGCGGCACGCGGCACTCTGGGAATATGAGAAGGCAACTCCGGCGTAATGTTTATTTGATACAAGTAATCGCCACATGATGTATGGACGCGATCGGGCGCGGTCGCCGGCCGCGCCGCGCGCCGCTCACTCACCGACGACGTAAGGTTTATGATGATTATTCGATCTAAATGATGATTTATTACAGGATTAGGCAGGCACACGGTCCATTTTGTGGGGAGATTGGCTTTATTTATATTATAATACCATCCCCACATTAAATCGGGAAGAAATCGGCTTTGTTGAATATTAATCACCGAGTTATTTGTGAAATGTTCGGAGGGATATTTTACCCACGAAAAATGGAATGGAATGGCTACATATTACCCACGAGTATATGGAGTCATATGTGAAACGTTTAAAGGTTTAAATATATATGATGTAAAATAGGTACCTAGGTACTAAAATTGACCACGATCTCTATCATAGCAAGTACTTACCTAGAAGAGATTTTTACTCATTAGGTTCCTATACTCGTAAATGTGCTTCTTAAACCTCCAATAGTAACCGTCCCAAAGTTCCATTTTCTATCTATCTATTTAGCCCGTAATGTCCCACTGCTGGGCAAAGGCGCCTCTTTCCCATTTAAACCAATAAAATATTCAGATAAAAATGAAACCATCTCAGGTGCTTTCAGGTGCACTCTTAACTCGCTTAATTTATTTTTGTATAAAACAAAACTTTGCTATCTTGATATCGTTACTCGAAAAAGCAATTTAATATACCATCTTCCCAAGATTTAAGAATTTAATATTGGCAGCAGCTTGTTTAAATGGACGGATGCTTTTTTCGTTACCATAATTTTAAAGCCCCAGAGATAATCAAATTATGATTTTATAAAATGTGTTCTGAGAAAGTCTGTACAATATGGTCTCTGGTGGCCACTGCAGTAAATAACAATTATTGCAAAACACTTCCTCCCTCTTGTATCCAGCACAAAGCTAATCAAATTATAATTTCAAATTAACCTTGGTGCAGGCGGCTTTATGACACAAGACAACAATATAATTTAAAGTATTACTTTTAATTTGTCGACAAAAACGTTTCTTTTCGAACTAATTTTCTTTTGTGAAACTCTGTTGTTAACTGTTTGTTTCGTGACATACATTTTCACGTAATCTACCTATTGACCAGGGAACCAATTTACCAAAGAGAACAAATTAAAATACGTACCTATTTACCTTTGTGTAACTAACACCTATATACCTACACGTGTTACATTTTTATCGATTCAAAGTACAACAATAATCATGTTTTCCATTTGGTATGCGAAAAATGAAAAATGCATAACTTCTAACTTTGGACAAAGAATAACAAAGACGCCTTTTAAATTACTTTAATATAAGTTTGTTTCTTTGAATCGCAACGTTGAGGGGAAATTTTCGGAATTCGTCTTAAAACATTTCTTGCAAAGAAGAAGCTTCCGACGTTGGCAGGAGTTAGACGGGCCTCAACATGTAGAAAGTAAAATATGAGGCTACAAATAAACTTGCAACAAACCGCACTAAATGTTGTGACTGTACACTGGTCATTGAATGTTCTAGAAACAAATCGAAATAACTTCTAAATTACTATTAAACACGTGGGATATGTACCTACTTGGTAACATAATGTAACCTATGGCACGAGAATAAAGAACAATCAGTTCTTAATTCTCATGTCATACGTTCCACATTCATGGCGTTTTGTACGCATTTTAAATTGAAGATTCTTAAAAAAAAAACTAGCCCAAATAAATTATGAAATGAAACATAAATAACAATAACATCACGCCTGTAATTTCCGAATGCTTAGGCAGAGGTGTATCTATAGTATACCCACATTTCGCCAGTTAAGTTTTAGTCCTATTTAAAAGGGGGCGAGCCTATTGCCATCAACCTAATGGAAAAACTCAATTACACTTTGCCCGACCTAGAAATCGAACCCAGGAACTCACGTTCAGCAGAGCGCATGCGACGGTGCGACCACTACATAAACAAGGCAATCAAAAAAATAAAAAAATAAACAGATTACGTTTTTAATACAAATAAATAACTCCCCGTAACCTTAGAATGTAGGTATCCGTATCATAAAACGATTACTATAAACGTTCCAGACGTATTCATAAAGGATCAAAAGTGCAATCGCCGATAATATAGGAACCATGGCCCGCAGCGACCGTTGATTCAAAAGAAAGACAAGTAGAAAGTTTCCCGCCGAAGACATGAAATCATAGAACGATTTCTTTTACGACTTCGGTTTCAACTTCATAGCGATGAATTATGCAGAAAGGAGAGAGATTTCCTGCGATAAAAGTCGTAACACCCAAGAGTGTTCTAAAAAGAACTCTTAGAATATGATAAGGGAACCAACATAAAATATTTAAATTCGGTTTTTTTTGTCACAATTTGAGACCACCCTAAATATTGACATGGATTTGAGAAAACTAAATAAGCGGAACCTAGGTTTGTTTAACTTTACTTTGGCCTTTAATAAATTACTTATCATAGTACCATAACTTATAAATGTTAATAACTTAATAGGTCTTAATTTTGTTTAATCTAAAAATACGTACAAATATTATAAGAGAAATCTAAAGAAATTCTTCGGCAGAACCAGCAGACGTTCGCAACATTAGCTAACATGGCTCGGTATTTTTTTAATTGGCATTGCAGCGTGGAATAGAAGCGAAAGCGAGCCACAGCTAGACGCAGGCGGCACGAGCGAGCGGGGTGCGCCGCGCGCGTCCTGAATACCTAATTGACTAATATTAGTTGCTCCGAGGGGGAACTTCCTTAGAGGTGAGCACAAAACTTGAGACAAAGAACACGTATGAGTCTTGTAAGGGCTAGTTTTTAACTTTTAATACGCAAACTTGATCCATCACTATCGCGTCAATGTTAAAAAACCACAGGGATTAAACATTTAAGTCGGGTCATTGTGTTAACACTGTATATGACATAGTGGCCAAACATTACAGCTTACTTATTTAATTAACTAACTGATTCATTAAACATGTGTCTGATTGGACATTCAAATTCATGGGGCGTGATGCTTCCGAAAATATAGAGTTCAGTAGTTGATGTCCAACAACGAATTAAACCCACATCCCTAAAGATAACTCTCTCTAAATTTAAACTATACTTAAATCTTTCATTCAGTATTGGTTAAACTAACTTGGCTGTACTAAAACATTAAGAACATATAAAGAAGTTCTACGTTCACGGCAACTAGTACGACTTAAACTAAGTTTACAAAAGGTATATTGTATCCATTTGAAGTTGCAATAAAGCACCTAGAGCGCATAGTACGGACTTCAGCGGCAACGTGGGTTTGAAATGAAATAAATTCCATTAGAGTAATTGGTAGCGAAAGCGAGTTATAGGCCTGTGTCTCGCGCCGTGCTGCGCGCTCGCCCTCAGCTTTTTTAGTCGTCGGATACAGCTTTTTAAAACAACACTGACAATAGAATCATAAAAATATGAATCCTTATCTTAATTCTTCACAATATTGTCGTAACTTTATAAATAAGTACAGCACCAGATTCGTGAGTTGCAAAAGGCGACGCATTCTCTGAGCAGTCTCAGGTTACTTTGTTATGCTAATCTTCAAAATTCTTTATGCGGGGGAAGTTTTAGGCAACTTACTTTTTTGAAAATAACTTGTAATTCACTCGTAATTTGTTACGCCGTTGAATGTTTACTTACTCGAATAAAGTTAAACCCCACAGGTTTACCAGTATCTTTTTATTCGTAGTATTTTATTTTTTATTTGGACACGTGTGGCAAAAAAGAATTCGTGCAGAGAGTACATAGTTTGGTTAAATCTAAAGCTAATAATACCGAGTACATATTACTGTTATCATGGTAATTATAAACTCGACAATCAAGGCACCTTGTACCTGAAACTATCCTGACAGTTTTGTAAAGCTCCTCCTTGTTCAAATTAACGAAGAAAACTTCTCGATCAAGTCCGTCTACCTGAAAACACAAAGTAAACTCCGTGCCTTCGCAACTTATCCATTAACTTAAGTAGAATCTGTAGACAGCATGAAGAGAACAGTGGCTCCGCCCGCCGCCGTCGTGTTACAGATAGTTTGAGCGTTAAACGAAATTTATGATATTAGATTGATTGGTGGCAGGTATCTGTTTACTTAGGTACAAGTTCTTTGTTCTCCTTTGTAAATGTTCCGCTATTTAATATAATATGTTGCCTTCTTGTAATTTATCATGCGAAAAAGTCGATGAGAAAAGAATCGCTATACGACAGTGCAGAATCACGAGTCACCCTTTACTTTATGATGCTGTCACGCGGTGCCCGATCAAGCGTGAATGTTTCAAATTGTTAATGCATTCCTCGTTAAATGTTATATGCTAATTTTACAATAGGTTTCTTAATAAATCATTATTAAAGAGTTTTCTTTTCGCGCGGTTAACTCGGCTTCGAAAGTCGCACCGTGTTCTGAAATGAAATCTTCATTAATTTACGAAACTTCCGACAATTTCCTTTTGACTCGGAACCCGAAAATGAAAAATTATTTCTTGAATTTTTACTTCACTTAAAATCTGCACAACGTTGTAGTCGACGACCGCTTTATTATTTATGACAAGGAACACGAAACTCATCTCGAGTTATAAACTTCTTGGAATTTCTCCTGAAGTAATACAGAGCTATTATTATGATGTCCCCACAAAAAATATTCGCTGTTGCGGGGCCAGGGTCGGGCACGGGGGTGACTCCGGCCGGGTGTCGGGCGTCGCGGTCTAGTCCCGCACAGGAGACCGAGGGGGACAGTCGTCTCCGACACGTTTTATGTCGACCGTCATCCCCATGAAATGTTATCGGAATCCTTGTTGGTATCTAATTAGGTAAATTGCTGTCAGAAATATTTACATTTCAATATCCAGGTATTTCAAAAAGGAAATTCCGATTGGTATTATTTCATGTTTAGATACTTACAATAAATTAATAATTTTGTCTCTTAGTATAGTTCAGATTACTCATAAAAATACGTACGTTCACAATAAAAATAAATTGAAGGAGAAAAAAAATGAAAAACTCATTATAAAAACAATGGCCAACGCAAAATCGATTTGCTTAGATCACTAGAGAGTCGTGTAGTAACCGAGGATTTGGGAAAGCGCTCTTTATGCGGTGATCTTTTTACGACCATTCGACAACCGTAAACTTTTATCGCATTCCTTATCCGAGAAACACTGCATTCTAAGTTACAACACTTCTTAGGGTTCCCCTAATTTTTAATAGCTTTTTGTAAGTTAGAATAAAAATATGTGATTTGTGGTTTTAGTTTATGATTAATGCGGCACAATGTGGAATTATGTAGTTCAAATTATTTTTCAACATTTTTGCTCGTAACGTGGCTCTTATTGGACTGCTTTTAGGTTTATAATGCCCATTATTGTAATGTTTATTGTGTTACATAGAAAAGTAAATAAATAAATCACTATCTAGTCACAGATGTGCGCTTCTGTAAATCTCAGCAAAAAGCCTCCATGCCTTTTTATGCCTAAAATGTTTGTGAATAGATAAACTGAGTAAATAAATAAAATATGATAAATAAACATTACCTATATATGTCATACACTTATTTATTTATGTCAACATTAAATTGTGCTCTCTACTACTTATAACAAAATTTAATTTTTATATTTTGGATACTAGACTGTGTCGCGGTTTCGATTGGGTCCGAGGCAGTGCCTCTTTTTCAAAATGTGTTTCAAAATATTATGATTATAATTTCTTTTTTTTTGCTAGTCGGTTTAAAACATCGTTTGATACGCGTTAATATTTGTCATTTATTTCACGCTCGGCTCCATTACATTGCAATCATGCACAAACTTTGCCCAACATAAACAATTTGGCACACACAAACACACAGACATTTCCTTACTTTGATAAAATCGTATTTTGCACTTCTGCCCCTAGTAATAAAATTATTATCTACCCGGCAATACCCCTAATATAACCATTTAAACACCCCCAATTTGTCAGTATGCATCTGATGAGTCGGATAACGATTAGGAGGCTACTCCCCTGCGCTGATAACACTAAGCTAAGAAGGTCGGGTGACAGTCCCGCGTGCGGAACGAAAGTCATGAGTTAAGAAGCAGGTCCGTGTTAATGAGGGCATGACCTAACCCTTTAAGGAAACGAAACTTACGGAATAAGCAAGCAACAACTAGGCCGGAATGAAGAAGAAACACGTTCAAATTTATCAGAGCAGATGTTATTATCCTCAAAATACTAAGCTTACTTCAACTGATAAAAACATATTTTTATGTGTCTCAACTCTGTATAGAACAGTTACCTATACAAAAGGAATACATACGGCTTAAATGGCTTACGACAATAAAAAAGTTTTTGTGATGTTTTTCTTCCAAACCACTTAACAAGCTTGGCGCACGTAGACATGTTTGTGTCTTGCTTGCATTATGACACCGTGGTGCTATAAGATTTAGAGGGCAAAAGTGAGGAGACGCGCCGGCGCCAGACACGTTGCCTACTTTGTCATAACTACCGTACACAGTTAACAGTAAGTGTTCTAATGTCTAATGGAAGCCTATCGGATTCGTTTACAGATAAAAAATATGCTGCGACGAACTTGATTATTTTTCGAATGTCTCAATAAATATGTTGAGCATCTTATTCCTTTTAGCTTATCTTATTAGCAGAATAGCACTTACCATATGACATTTCAGGTGCGTACATACCTGTACGATATATATTTATTCGATTATACATTAATGTCGTGGTCTTACAACGTAAACGAAAACATTTTGTAACTAACTTATTAGGTTTTCAACCAGAAACCCACTTGCGATCCAAAATTCGGAGTACTAAGTACTGTTATCACCAGAACGTTGGTGTTAAAAACTCCCCATTCTTCTAACTCCTTCGGGAAATACACGCGTATCTCCGACATGTTGCGCGACTCTATATGTTTGGCTTTAGGTGGTGTGGTGTCCTTACGTGACCCAATGTACTCCTATATTAAAAATGTGTAGTGCAAAATATTTTTAACTTAGAATTTCGTCGTTGAGTTTCTCACTATATTAAATTTCCACATTTATTTAAGAATAAAAGAAAAACATGTAGTATGTGAGCTACTTGTAAGCTCGCGGAAACAGAGATGTAATAAAACTAAGAGAAATGGCTTATGTTGCACTGCTCGTTGTATTACCAAATTTATCAGCATTGATGTTAGGACAATTCAAACTAGAATCAAGTCTCGAACAGTTTGGACTAACTATTCATTACAGCGATCCTATTGTTGTAAAGAAACCTTATATCAATCGAATATAGTTTGAATAATAAAGTATCGGTTGAGACGTCAACTTGGGGAAGTTGGTGCCGAACTTCGGCTATTCACTCATTACGGCGGGAGCTCTTGTTGCAGGTTGTTGTCATAAAGTTGACTTACGGACTTCCTCTATTTGAAAAATAAACTTTTAATAAGCTCCGACGACATAACATGCTTTGTTTAAGCTCTCCACAGAAACTTTAAGTACGTACTTATATTTTAAGTTATTAGGTAGTTGGTT
The DNA here is from genome assembly GCA_947507525.1 of Apamea epomidion. Taxonomy (NCBI): domain Eukaryota; kingdom Metazoa; phylum Arthropoda; class Insecta; order Lepidoptera; family Noctuidae; genus Apamea; species Apamea epomidion. The sequence goes on from OX382225.1 coordinate 12,108,219, forward strand.
GGCGTAATTATCATAAGAGCTTTAAAGTTTGTGATTTTACAGAAGTGGTTTGTGTTACTGTAACAACTCTGGCTAATTTTTGTGTAACGATGAAAAACGCACAAGTTAACATAGTGAAACTGAGTTAAGAAGCACGCAGCGGGCGATGTCTCAGGCGGCGTAATATACGCTAACGGTCCGGGACAAGACAAATGTGTTTTCTCTCGCTTGCTATTAGAAGCTCTCCGCTGGCTCCGCTCTCATGCGCCCCCTGGATCTTGATTGAAAACGGTAGCTTATTATTGGATTTTTAGAGGATGTGACAACAACGTTTATGTCGAATTATTTGCCTATGTGGTGTCTTGCCGTTCGTTGTAGGTACTTGGTTATTTAAAAATCTTTGAGCATTCTTATGTAACTGGGATTAACATAGGATGTACCTACATACCTTTTATGCCGATTAATGTTTGATTGTAGCTATAGGTACACCTCTGCTTAACCCTTTGGGGAATACAGGCGTGATGTTAGGTTATGTCTAATGTTTGATTCTGTAGATCTTCTATAGCGAAAAATATTCAATAACGTCTGAGCTCGTAGTAGGTCCTCTAGTAAAAACGTCAGTAGATCTATCTGGACATTCATAGTTTAATACATAGATTGTAAAAACTGGGTGTCGGTATCGATGAAGTTTATTTTTCTTCATCGATATCGCGAAGTCCATTTGAAATAGTAACTTAATATAAAGTAGTTGTGATCAGCGAGCGTGGTGAACAGGTACGCCAGTATTTCAGGAACTGGTAACTAAAATGGTTAGACAGATATAATATAAAGACAAGGGTGGCAGCATTCACGTCGCAGCTAGTTAGCAGCGCAAACTGGCTCGTCGTCGGCGTTCGCGCAAATTCAATTTGTCTCGAATGCTCTGTGAGTGTGGAGCCGAACCGCGCCGTGCGACCGGCGACCGGCGACCAACTCAGTGTATACGCTCCCTTCCATTACTGTCACACTATTTGTCTATAGACGTAAGTTGGTAAATTACGACCATCTGACAAGATAAAACCTTAGGAAAATGTGAAAAAGTTTTCGCGTTCGAGATTGTGCTGCGTTGTTGGCCGGCGGACGACGTTTACGTAAATATTAAAATTATTTATTCTTCTTCTTGGTTTTTACGTAATTGGGGAAGGTAAATTAATTGTTGCGTTCTTCCCAATACGGTAGTGAAATGGGTAAACATTTTTAGTTTGGTTAAAATGTTTTATTTATATTTTGAGCGAATGACATTCTTAAAAATTGTACGACCTAGAATGTCCTCTAAATACTGATTTAGAGGACATTTTAGGACATTAGCACTGGCTTAGTACCCGAAAAGTTTTAATTTCGTATTCATTCGTTACTTTAATACATTTAAGCAGCCGCAGTGGCTGTACAATTTACAATAACATTACGTAACAAAATGCTCGCTCAGGAGGGGTGTGACTATAACATTGTAGCATGACTTGTGCGTTTTATCGAGTGTTGGCGAGATTAATGGCGGCTCGTCGCACGCTCGCGGCAATTACACGCGCAATGTGGCAGCCCGGCTCGCATCATGGTTTTGTTGCGTTCATCAGCCGAATGAACGTCGCGTCGCCGAAATGACGCAGCCGACACAACCGCGCCACATTTGCTTTACGGTACTCAATAACGCGACAAATTATCTGCGGACGATGAGCAGATTGTCTCCCACCAAATTCAGAGTTATTTCGCGTTGCCATGTCTGGTTTTTGCCCTTTATTTATTCAACGAAATGACTTCCTATTTGATATTTGGCTGCGACTCAAATATTTTGAATGTTAATACAAACACAATTTTATCTTCAACACCCATTCTTTGTCTTACCAGCTTGTTCTAATATCTCGACAAAAACTGAACATGTCGGTATGACTTGATAAATGTATTCATTAGGAATGCAAATTTATATAATTTCCTTCTAGTAGCCACGCTCTCATACATATGAAATACTCATTCATAAAATATTCAAAATGGTTTCACGCTCCTTAATTATCTGTGTTTGTACGTCGGCGAAAAGTTTCATATGTTTTATATTACATATGTTAGGCCATAGCGCATCTCTCTTTACATGGCTTTGCGCTATTTTGAACGAGCCATAACTTGTTTTTATTCAAGTTATTAAAAATACAAACGCATGTCACATAATTAAAACTATGTAAAGTAAACAAAAGTTCATTTATTTCTTTGCAAACATGGGTAAATAATTAGAACATAGATGTAGAAGTTAAAAGCAGTGAACTGTTAAATTAAGCACAGCAACGTAAAGTAAGTAATTGTTACACGTATGTTTTAAGTACAAAATGAAATGTTAACACAATTAACACGTGCTAAAGTACCAGGAGACAACAGACTACTATAACTTTTTGTACTGTTTGCTCAGCGCAACAGCAATTTTCCGTGGACACAAGTACATAACGAATGTTTGCATAAGTTCCACCGTACTGCAGCGGCGGCGTGTTCCACGACAACGCTCTTTACCCGCACAGCGAAGCCACACAATGATCGTAGCCTTTACAACCCATTGCTAATACCCCGCGATTTCCAGGTACAATTAAAACCAGGTCACATAGCGTGCAGCTTTATAATAGCTAAAGTGAATACGAACGTTTTGTGATGGTGGACATCATGTTTTTTATATATTTTTTGCTGCTATACGTAGTATACGTTTAATTTATTTTGCTTAAAAAAAGTAATCATTTGATTACATATTACTTTTTAATGGTATAACGTCGTGTTTAAACGGTGGCTTAGGGCTACGCGCTATCTGCTACATAGTCACGTGATAGTATCGGTGGCGTAGCGGTCTGTAGCTCGTAGCCGCGTAGCCCGTAGCACGTGTCGGCCGGTCGCGTCAGTTGTGTGTTGCAATTACGCGCTAAATGACGTACAACTAGTAATCTTTATGCTTGTACATTTTGTAACACTGTAAACGGTCTGGCATTGCTGGCTCTTGGGACCAGTTATTTGACTGTTTATTGGCGTTTACCAATGCGGCAATGTATATATTTTTGTACGCCATTAACGAAATCACCGTAAATCGAATAAGAGACTTGTAATATGCATGAAACACAGGTCATGATTATTTTTAACGGTGGGCCGCTTATATTTTATTTCTTGTAATAACCTATAGGGTTTAGGAGTACCTAAACCAATATTATTTTTACTTTTACTACCTATTAAAAAAAAAAATACAAAATTTTCTACTTTCCTAATTTTCCATCTTACTATTTAATAAATAGACTTGCAAATACGGCTTACAAAAAATAAGTACCCTATATTACGTCCAGGGTTGCACAACATATTTTCAATCCCATTCAATAAACAATTCGGCGAAATCTAAACATACGTTTACGAAATCTGCTAAGAGGCCCATCTCGCCACTACGTGACTGAATCGAAACGAATTTGTCCCACTAAAGCCGCAGCCTTTTTCTCACATTCGATGGACAGATAGAGATAGTAGTCCCTTCCAACGAATGGCCACACTAAATCCTTAACACTCAACTTCACAGTGACTTGCAGCACTTTTCGTACCTTTCAATGTTTACAAAAGCAATCTGATAAAGTAAAATCTTATAATGTTTCGCTTTTGTGTTGATTTAGAAATAGTTTTCGCAACGAACTTATAACTGCGACTTATTGGAAATGTGGAATTGTATTTTCAAAGAGAAAGTAATACAAATGTCCAAAATAAATTGTAACATGAAGATGAAATAAGAGAATCACTAATAAAATAACAAGACTAGTATATTTTCTTACAGTTTTATGAAATCAGAAAGAATAATGGAAAAGATTCGTCAGTCAGCGAGCGAAGCAAACGCGCCTCGCGAGGCTTCCACCAGGTGCAAAGATGTTTCATGATTTAATTTGGGACCAAGGGATCTGCTCTATTGAATCTATTGAACCGAACAATCTTTTTATCTCAGTCACATCCCACAAGCGTTCACTTTACGTCTCCACTTTTATCGGGACTATTATTAAGTATGTATAGAATCATCAAACAACGTTTCATTATTTGCTGCAGTAAAAAGACAATTTCTATACAATTCCGAGCAGTAATTGCACTCAGGTATATCGTAGTGTGACTCGATTCAATCGCTTTACTATACATTGCTAATCAAATACGAGACAGTTTTATTTCAGGACTAATGGTTTTGGAAATATTCAAATAACCGCAAGCTCGCAGACACTGAACAAACGCACAAAAACAAAATCACGCATGGTTGGGCGCGCCGCGCGCCGCGAGCCTCCGGTAAAATGAATGGGCATTTTGCTATAATGGCGACCTCAGAAAATGCGTGTTTACTTTATACGTATTTTATTGAAATTTTAAATAAACATTTGTTGCAACATTTTTGAAGCAAATGGATTAATAGTGGCATTTGACAGTTAGCTCTTGTTAAAAATGATGATGACCTACATGAAGCACTAAATATTAGCTGTGAACTTTAATTCATCGAAACTTATACGATATCAAACTTTTTTCAGTTTCTTAATTATGTAGGTACTTCTCTAAGTTGTAGAGGTGACAAAATAACTTTTAATTACATATTTTTGTGTGATATGCTCGCAGAATGTTATTGCAACGTGTATAGCTGAGGCCCGGCCGGGCGGCGAGCGGGCGCGGGAGGAATACCAAGCAGTGGCCGCACTTCCCGGCAGGCCTCAGCTAATATTGTGCTGACTCACATACCTTCTACTAATGTACACCCTTTATCGTTTTATTTCCTTTTTACGTCAACGCTGTCGTGATGCCTCTTAATTACCTACAAAAGATGGTACCTACCTGTTCATCTTAACACACAATTAATTAATATAACATGCAGTATCTATTTGAGATTTCATCACAGTAAAAGCGTGAATCAAATGGACAATAAAATACTTTGAACGTTGAAACCAACAAAATTAATGCAATTGGAAAGTTGTCGCTAGTGGCTTAACTATGTCGGTATATTTGATTTTGTTATAAATAGCTTACACTAGCATCCTTGGCCATAAAATGAGATCCATTTAGATTGTACGACAACATAGAGGTACTGACACTACATACAATTATTTAAATTGTAGCAAATATAATTGAATACGTCTACTCCAGCACTACATCTCAGCTCTTCAGTAATGATATCATTATAATAAAAAACTTTTGTCTCGATAACTGTATTTACTTAAGGCTTCTGTTTTTTTCTTTTGAGATTTGTAACCCTAAAAATATGTTTATGATATTTTTTCTCGAAAGTGTGTTGAAAAATGTCGTAGGAAAATGTAAGCTACTAACTATCTTAGAAAGCCATGTCACCATCCAGAATTGCTTTTAAAATTGACTGAACTTGTTTTCAGTATGAGGAGACTAAATAGCGATGCGACATGCGAATTTATATTAAAACGATTATTAACAAACCAGATTCCTTTGATTTAAAAGTCATCACTAGATAAAAACTGTTTTAGGGTTGCCCAAAGCACAGTTCCACTAATCAATAGTAAATATGTAGTTGTGCCTGGTTCAGTAACTTCAAATAGATGTTCGATCAAGTATGCTATTAGAATTGAAATCGTATTCAAATAGGATGTGATTCTGATTACGTATCAACAGTAGGTATGTGATGATATCCAAATTATGTGATTATAACTGAATGCATGACGCGTGCAGTAATAACATTGTCTGTAGGTATTTAGAGGGATGTGTGGCGTGACTTCGTTGTTATTGCATCTCTGCTGCCGCAATGACATACGTAGCATGAATGAAAACAATGTCATATTACATAGACATTGTGTTGACGTTTGCATATTAATAATATGCATATTTTTGTATGAGTTTGAAGGGTTAGTTATACTTACATATTTTATGTTAGGAGTAAAAGATTGTGTTTGGGTTGGTACCTACCCATATTTTGTATTTTGAGTTTATAGAGTTGATAGTCTTACCTCGACGTAAGCTCATATATACATATTGGCAGACTGGTGCGTTGTGTAGTTAAGAGTGCTGAGACAACTTTACATTCCACAGCATGAATATACTTATTATTATCTTCATAAACTTGGCCTCCTGGTCGATATTATCGTGTTGAATCAATATCGCCTTAAAGTAAGTATATAAAAGAAACGCGCCTAACCGTGCGTTAATCCCGGGGAGAATATAGCCAGTGTGTAACTTCTCGCCCCTTTATCGTACCGTTGAAATCGTACTTCTTTGTGAGTAATCCCTCCACGTCCCAGCCATGTCGCCGACGAAGATAGAGCACGATCTTCACAAATAATGTCACATGCGATTCGTTTCAGACGACGTGACTCGCATCACCGTGGCTACCCGCCGTGCCGTGCATAATGGGATAAATATGCTGCGGTTATGTGCCCACACATGGCCCTCAAATTAAGTGAGCGCTATTTACTGCACGCGGTGGAACTTCCTTCCCCGCTTGATTAACTAGATGGTGTTTACCATTACATCTACCTTATTAAATGCAAGATGTTTGCTCGCGACGCGACCTGCGCTTAGCACGCGCGGCGCCGAGCACAGCCACACGCGCGTACTCGCGCGTCGCCTGCATGCATTATTAACAGCGTCAAAGTTCACGTTTTATGAGGACCGAATTAAAGCCGCATTTAAGTAGATTTGTTATGATAGTCACCTGGCAACATAAAACACCTTTGTACAATAAAACAGCATGACAGGTTGTTTTATTTTATTATGTGTTGTTGCTTACTTCACTGCAATAACATAAAAGTATAATACTTACACTTTCCGTCTTCTACGTCAGACCACGTACAATCACGTTCACCGATTGTAAAATTATTCGTAGCCCGAGGCAGTAACAGTAACTAATTTTCTTTTAAAATCGTACTAATACTTCGAAAAAAGTATGCAATTCCAGGAATGTCTCAAGTAAAATATGTAATTTGAGATAAAGCGGCATCCCATTCCAGATAAGACGCAGCACGACCCACGTCGAGAGCCATCCGACTCGTTACGAGCCGCCCGAAGCGAGGTGTGATACAAAATCATCAATCTTTCCCGAGATTGTACTATTAAATGCCTCTTCGCTCTTTTCCCTCGAACTCGAGACCAGAAACAAATGTAAAAAGTTGTGTGATAAGTTCAATTTGAATTTGTAAAGCCCCTTTCAGCGTTTCTCGCCTGTTTATCTCGGCGAGGAAAGAACGGAAAATACAAAAGTAAGAGATAGGAAATGAAGAGGCGGAAAAAAGTGTCGGGCGAGGAACAAACGCGGAAAAGTTGGCGTTATCCGGGAGACAAGTTAAATCGCAATTTATTAGGGCGTACCAGTGGGCTTAGCACGGCCGGCGTGCAGCGATTCCTGGCCGGGGCGTCTTACCCGATCACATCACGCGTGGTTCGGGTCGCGGCCTATAGATGCGAATTAACGGTGTTTTTTTTTTTTGTTTGAGGATGGGAAATCATCAAATGACCCCTCCCGCTCTGGGTGGAGCAGAAGGGAGTGTCAGACTCTTACTGACTAAAACCCACCCGTGTTCCTTCCTTAGCCCTTTATGTACCAGGGCAGCGGTAACCCTTTCGGACGATCCCGCTACCCCGGCAGGCTTCGGCCCTGTCGGGCCCCGTCAACTACGCTGACATCTCTCTGAGGCGCGCGTGGAACATATACGCCCGTCCGGCACGGGCCTGGTCCTGATCGGACGGAGAGCTACCCATTGCTCTCCGCCCGCAGGCCCGCGCCTACGGTGGCCGGGAGTCGTCACGCGGCTCCCGACGCCCGGAGCGTCTCCCTCGGCGGCTGAGGCGTGAGGATCTCTCCCTCGAACTCGATACCTTGTACATGGGATATAAATTTACTGTATACTATTTTCTTTAACCTTATGTACCTCCAACTTGTAAAACTTGCACATGAGGCTAATACAAGCAAACACCGCTGCACTTGCACCGGTCGGCGCGGCGGCGGGCCCGCGCGTGCTCATGTCGCGGTCGTACTATCGCGCGTCTCCAGCCTCATTCACAAATCTTTATTCATGCCCCATATTTACTTGCAGCGTGCGGGAGTGCGGCGCGGAATAATTTAACATACTTTCAATCTGAATTATTGAGGCCGTATCAACATGTTGCTCTATAAAACAACGAGCTTAGAGATTTTCTTTGACTCGAGAATTTTCTATGCAATACTAATATTTCATAAAAATTATGTTTAAATTAAATTATTATTAGTATTCTGCGAATGTTATTTTTGGTAATGTATTGATTATTGAGTTAATAAAAACCTTTCCTTTAATGAGTTATTTTAGTTCCAATGTATGTACTTCATCGAACTATTAAAATCAAGGCTAACAAAATAACTATCGTTAATAGAAATGAAGCATTACGCACTCGTAGTGGAATTAAGTTGTCTGATAATTACATTAAATCAAATGAAAGAGTAAAAATACCCTCGGTACTTACTTGTAACGCTTAGCATTTAATTAGCCTCCTACTAGGAAGGCTTATTATTCCCCATTTACGTCAAGATAAACAGGTAGGTATTTAGATAACAGATAAAAAATAGCAAAGAGGCTCACTCCCTGTTCAGTACATGGGACTTAAACATAACTGGCGAAATGTGAGTGTACTATATTGTATTATATAGTACACCTCTGCGTAACCCTTCGGGGAATACAGGCGTAATGTTATGAACACTAACGAAGTTATTTATGTAATGTTATTCACACTAACGAAGTTATATTTACTACACGAAGTAAATGCTCTTTTTGAGAACAGATCCGATTTATTTCTAAACAATATTTGATAATTAATAATGAATAATTTCTTGGGAAACATAAGATTCCGTAGTAAACGAGTCACGACAATGACTTAACATCACAGACACTAGAGTGCACCACTAATAGCTTACCCGACATCTCAGAGGATGAAGATGACGTAAAAACATTAAGAGATGAAATTCAAAAACTTGAATCACAATTAAATAGTGCACATAAAGAGATAGAAATATTGAACCAAGAAAATAGTAAACTCAAACACTTAAATGAAGACTTGAATAAGAAAAACCAGTTATATAAAAAAGTAACAGCAAATAGCCCTATTAAGTCAAACCGTAGTACACCGAAGAAAAAACCTCTCACAAACTTTAAGACAAAGCAGACACAAACTGATACTTTAGCAATTCAAAAACATGACACTGAAGCTCTAGATAAACAACAAGACATTTAAAACGGCTACATGCAAGAAGCGCAAAATAATAATACACCAATTAAAAACAATACTGAACAAATTACTCAACAAACTTGTAGAAAGAAAAAAGTATGCATACTTAGCACGGATATGAAATTCAATATTTTAAATATAGCACAAAATATATTATTAGAAGATCAAGATGAAATGTGCCACTATCTAACACCGAGAGTAGGAATAAAACCACTTCTCAATGGAATTGAGTCAAAGCTATCTGACTTCACAATTGATGACTATTGCATAATACTAATAGGTCCAGAAGACTTTAAAGTAACAAATGACTACCACAAGATTATAATTTACATTAGAGATTTGCTAAGTAGAATTAAACACACCAACATAATTTTATGCTTCCCCACTTAGGCATATGGAATTCATAATAGCCTCTACAACTGGAGGATTTAAACATTCAATAACTTCCTGTACTTGGATCTATTGGCCTATGAACATGCTTACCACCTAGAGTCGAATCGAAACCTTGAGTGTGACTTCAGTATGTTTGGCGAAAAATCGGGATTAATAAACAACACTGAAGTGAAAACAATTTTCGACGATATAAAAGTTCTAATCACTGACATAGAATACTCTAAAATGAATACCTTTAGTGAAACTAACAACAATGCATCTGTTAATTGTGGCGAAGTTTCTGCGGATAATAATGACAACGGCACCTGTAATGAGCAATCGATAAGTTTTTTTCGTAAATAAATATCTATACATAATGCATCAAAATATTGCGGGATTGCTAACAAAATCTGAAGCAATAACAGTGTGCCTAGAAGAGTTAGCTGATATAAAAACATGTGTGGACATACTATGCATCACAGAACATTTTATTATGGAAGGCTATAAACAGTATCTAAATATACCTCATTATCAGCTTACGGCGTGCTACACAAGAAAAGAAAGCAAAAGAAGTGGAGCATGCATACTTGTAAGAAATGGACTTCAATATAAGGAATTAAAACAAATTTAAAAAATGTCAGAAACCGGTGTTTTCGAATGCTGTGCCATATAATTGATTAACTATAAAATTGTAATAATATGTATTTATTTAAGTCATCTGATTAATTTAACCATAAGTACTGGTATATTCTCTGATGCTTTAAAAAAATCGATTGTTAAACCTATATTTAAAAAAGAAAATAGAGAAGCCATGGAATTTTACAGACCTATTTCAATTATTAGTGTATTCTCCAAAAGTTTTGGAAAGTATATATTCAAAGAATTAAGTGCTTATTTAGAAAAACATAATGTACTAGTTAATGAACAAAAAGGATTCAGAGAAAACTGAACTATAAATATGGCTGTTTACGATTACCTACATAAAGTTATGGTAAATGTCGATAGAACCAATCCCGTCTGCACCATATTCTGCGACATGACGCAGGCATTCGATTACGTCAGGCATGATATCTTAATAAATAAGTTGGAGGCATACGGTATAAGAGGCAATGTTCAAAAATTAATACAAACATATCTTGATAGCAGAAAGCAAGTCACGGAATCTACGATAAACGTTAAAACTAAACGTGAAGAAATATTTCATTCACACGAACGGGTAGTCAAGTATGGAGTCCCCCAGGGTAGTGTGCTGGGTCCTCCACTATTCATAGTATATATAAATGACTTACCTAAACATGTAGACCAACCAGTTACACTCTTTGCTGATGATAGCACTATCACAATTCAATGTAATACTAAAGATAGCTATAATAATGACATTAATAATTCTCTGACATCAATAATAAATTGGCTAAATAATAATAATTTAAAAATTAATCTTAATAAAACTAATGTATTGCATTTTTGTCAACGTTTATCAACTATGACTGATCTTAACATCCACTACAACAATATAATTATTACAGAAGTTGACAGCACTAAATTCCTTGGAGTGACGATTGACAAAAAGCTTAACTGGAAGGCACACATAGAAGAACTAAGTAAAAAAATTAGTAGTTCTTGTTACGCGCTGTTCACACTAGTCTCAGTGCTTAACACTGAATCATTACTCACGGCTTACCACGGTTTGGTTTCATCACACTTAAGATAAGGGATCATTTTCTGAGGCAATTCAACTGATAAGGACATACCCTTTAAAGCCCAAAAAAGGTGCATCAGGACAATGTTTAAATTACAGTCAACTGACAGTTGTAAGCCCTACTTTAAAAAATATAAAATATTGAGTTTGCCTTGCCTTTACATTGTGGCAAATGTCATGTTTGTAAAATCTAATCGACATTTATTTCCACGTCAATCAGAAGTAGTAGATCGCAATCATAGCTGACGCGATGACAGTGTTCTCTGTCTACGAGTACATAGATCGAAAATAACACTAATGCACAAAAGTGTTTTCTGTATGGCCCCTAGAATTTTCAATAAACTCCCAAGTAGTTGGAAGGAGCTTAAAATCCGTTTATTAAAAAATAAATTAAGGATACTCCTTGAAGGGAAAGCATATTACAGTATTCTAGAATTTCTTAACGACCACATTTGATATCATATAACTAATATTATCAATGCATCTTTGACATAATCATAATAATAAACCAATATAATAATGCTATGACTAATAATTTAATTGACATTTTATAATTGTAATTGTATTTATGACTATTTCTTTTTTTTTCTACAAAATTAACTTTTAACTAAATATTATTTTGTTTTAATTTATCAGATTTTTATGTTATTTACTGACATTTAAATATTTGTACGCCACTAAGGGCAAACATGACTGATCTATGAATGTATTGTGATAACTTGCATGCTCTGTATCACTCATGTTTCCACAAATAAACAATCTTGAATCTATGTTATGTGTATTTAGATATTCAGAGAGAAATAAAAAAAAAAACCAAGTACACAAAAAGTACAAAGTTGATAACTGTATTGAATTAATCATGTTCACATGATTTATTTCACAACATTTAAGTTTTTTACAGCATTCCTGCTAATTGTGGTAGCGACTAATCGGATCCGCTTCCGTGTGCAGATTCCATTATCTGTAGGATCGTGTCCACCGGCCCATACATATTCATACCGGCCGACGAGTTCCGCGCTTGCACGACTAAATCATCGTCGTTATGATCTCATTTTTATAATCGCATTCCCTTTTTATGTTCTTAACTTCAGGATTACTATTCTCGTATCGGTCTCTGAATCTATTTCTCCACTGAATCAACGCCTGCTCACTTCGACGCTACTTCCGTTCGGAAGTTGTAGAAACAAACTTTTTAATTAGTCTGCGAGGACAAACAAGCTGTGTCTCTTAGTTTCTTCGATACACTGCGACGTACCTACTTGTCTTTACAAATAGGATAGCTGCCCCCGTTCTCTCGATTATTTTAAGTGATTTATCGTACAATCAACCACGTGAATATTTGAAACAGCTTATTTATAACATTAATTAACGAAGTTCAGGTATATTTCACAGCGAAGTTGTAAATTAATTAACCATATAATTATGTGCCAGTATCTGAATCGCTCCAACTATGCAGGAAATCTAATAACATAACAGGATTGTTTATCTTACGGCGAGATGCTTTAATGAATAGTCAACACACTGACTACGTCGCATTGTAGCAGGTCGCCATTGTTTTATTAGCGCTATCGCAGCATCATGTTATACCATGTCGAAGCGTATTGAAATAACAACTCCAGGAGCGACGCAGCGTCGTACAGCAGCGGGGGCCTTGAGTTTGATGTGTTCGGGACGAGCAATTTTTTAATAAAGCTGCGCTAAGTGATAATTAATTGGTGTTGAAAGCATTGTAATTATAGTGTTAATTTGCGCGTGTCGGCGCGGGCGAGGAGGGCTCGAGTGGCGCAGTCGTGCGACGTCACGCGGCGGTGTGGCGGTGTGGGCGCATGCCGCGACTGCCAGGCGCCACAATTACACAAGCCTCCGTAAATCATAAACATCAACCCTCCATTTAATCCAAATAGTCCGTCGTTAGTCGAGCAGGCTGCGTCTAATTTGTCTCCTGTAACTGTAGATTAATTTATTAACATTAATTACATGACAATACGTATTACCTCGTTTGTAATGAAATTTGCAAGTAAGATTACGGCTGAATTAGTTAGGTACATCATTTGGATCGCATATACATTATTTTTCAAATAGGCAGGACCTATACTGAGGTGGTGCCTGGGAACGGGAGGGATATGAAGATTCAAATGACGTTGTTGCGACGCACGCTGTTGCGAAAAACCTTGCGCGTGGTATGACTGTTCGAAAACACATTGAATCGAAAACCGCTAAATATATTGAATGACGTTGTCGCTAACAGGCCAGGAACCAATAGCAATAGCATTGGCCTTGCCTAGAACGCGATATCTGCGGCTCGCTGATTAGACATATCACAATCACTTTTTAATCCTGTGGATCACAACAAAACTATTAAATTATTCATCATACTAGCGAAAATTTGGAGAGATTTAGAAGAACACAGTGCCATCTAATATAAGTTTTTAGAAGCTCTCAACAAGACGTTGCCATCTTGGATTTTCATTTTGACCTCACTATGGCTTTAGCGACCTCAAAAACCATGAAAACGAGACCCATGATGATATTTTTTTTTATTTTTACAGCCACCGTCTTGGATTTTTATTTTCACCTGACTATCGGCTTTAGCAGCCTCGAAAACCATAACAAACATAAAGAAAAAAAAAAATCACATGGTGGGGAGGCATAACGCTTTTTCGTTACGTGAGGATTTCTACCAGTTTACCTACCGCAAGCAGCATTAAAGAACTTGGTTCCAACTCTGCAATACTTTCGGGTCACAAAACAAATGAAAGCCCAATTGTTCCCCAAAATCAATTAACAAGTTGATGTCAGTCAAACGTCGTCCTAAAAACCTTTCGATCGATGGTTTCGGAATAAGTATAACAATAGCTATAAATGAGTCGTTGGTCTAGTCGTCGTCAGCCGCGCTACTGCTGAGCACGAGTTCCTGGGTTCGATTCCCAGTTTGGGCAAATGTATTTTTCTATTAGGAATTTCTTAGTAGCAGCATGTAGTCTGGATTTGTGCCCGGTGGATGGCAATAGGCTCGCTCCAAGTAGATGGGACTTAAACATAATTAGCGATATGTGGGTGTACTATAGGTACGCTTCTGAATAACCCTTCGGTGTTACAGGCTGGTTGTTATGTTATAGCTATAAATATTAGGACCATTCGTAATCGTAAGTCAGAGAGTAGATTAGGGTCATCAAATGTCTTGCGGTCCGTCTAGCTACTTACCACCCATACGTCTTAATGTGCATACACAATAGCGACTCGCGTGGACGACAGCGGACTGCAACCGCCGGCAATATGCCGCTCGTGTATTTGAGTATGGTACTCAAATACACGAGCGACACATTGTTGACGGCAGCCGCCAATGCGTGGTCGTCTGCCGTCGACACGCGTTAACGGCTGTCGCAGAAGCGTGTCGACGACGGTTACCGTTGCCACTGTCGTTGTGCGTGTCGCTTGTTTGTATGTGTCGCAGTAAGATGGTAAGATAGGGCGCTTTGATGGGTTTTTGACTTCAGAGCACCTAGATGGCGTTTTAATTAACATTAGTAAAGTAAAATCAACCAGTTTTTATATTTTGGCATAGAATCAACAAATTACCATAGTGAAAAGTAGGTACGTACTTTATAAAAATCTTGTCCAATAATAAAGAACTAACTATATCTATCTATTATTTGAATAACATATATTACTTATAACATTGGTTATGACGATTGAGTAATAAAAAATAAGTTATTGGGTTGGACCGTTGTATTTAAAACGAGTAACTAGTTGTGAAAATCAAAGAAAATATACACTTATAGTTACTTCACTAAATTAGTCTAGTAAGATAGTTATGAACCGCTTTCATATAACTATATTACGGTATATAGCTATATCCCTAGGGATATAAGACATAACTAAATCACGCTTTAGCCATCTTACTGCTACATATGCGCACTTATCGTCCAGTTTCAATTTAATGTCGATTTATGTCACGATATTAGGATTTATTTTATTTGTAAATTCAGCGTTGTTATTACAAAAGCCCGCCATCCAATTTCCCCGTTTTATTAATTTTCTTTTGCAATATGTTGCATCAGTTTCCTAAACTATAACTGGCTTGCTGGATGAAACTAAATTGAGCATAACTTTTTATGGGGCTTTTTGTTGCGAACTCTTCTAATATATGTAGCTACTCAACTTTATCCAGTGAGACAGCGAGTAATGTCAGACTACTTGGAGCATATTATACAACAATATTTTAAACGTGTGGTCCTTATTGTGTATGCTATTGTTAGGGGTTCTACCATAAATATAAGAAGTTACATTTCTGTGGGTTCTACACACTTTGATTTGATCGGAATGATTCGGCACAGCCGGGCGGCAAAATCTAATATATGTAAAAAATATCGGCCAAGTGCATGTCAAAATGTTCTCCCATACATCACGTCACGGCCCGTCACGGTCAATACTCCAACTCCAAATGTATGTTTGTAATCGTAAGAAAATATTTTTTAAGTGATGAAACTACAAATTTGGAGTTTTTACTTTATCGTCTTGTGTACTGTGAGACTTTGCTTCTTGCCAAAGCCATGATTCTAGGTCAATGGCAAGTATCCTATTTTTATTAAATTTAGTTGTAAGTTTCAATAATATATCGCATAAATGGCCGTATTTTTTATTGCATTGTCTTAGCAGCTTGATTTTTATAGAGGTCTAAGGGACTATATTTCGGTTCTGAGAAAAACCGTAATGACATACAGACGGACGGGCAACGAAGTGATCCTATAAGGGTTCCATTTTTTCCTTTTGAGGAATGGGACCATAAAAAAAGCCGCTTGGCTTAGATCAAATTGTGTCGAGCCGAACCGAACATGATTCGGTAAGGGTCGATGCCGAACGGAGTTTGCTGATTGGCACGAGCTGAATGATATCCGAATACATAAGTGTTTGCAGCTAAACCAAATGTGCCGACCAGAACAAGTGTGGAGCACCCCTAATTACCAATGTGATATGAACAACAGAAAATAATAATTGGATACGATAAATTCTGCCGATGAAAATGCAATTGGATTTACGGCTAGCGGATGATAGACCTAATACCTAGATACATTCATATTTGTATACGTCCGCATGTATATGGAATAAATAATGCAGCGTGGCTATTAGGCATTCCACTTTGAAACGAAAAATATTTTCAAAGTGCCATCAATACATTTCATTCAATTTGCATGAATTTTTGTCCACTGCAGAGTGCTTTAGCTTTTACCACTTTTGTTGCTACCTTTCAAAACTGCTAGCGTTATGACACTTTTTCGGTATCTATATTTGATTGAAGTTTATAAAAACAGAACAGTTAAAATATTTCTGGTGATCAATAAAGGATACATAGTTAGTACGAGTAGTAGATAGAAATTATATTTATAACACACATAATATAATTCAACATTAAATAAAAAAAAATATGTGTAAAAGTTATATTTCTAACCAATTTACCAAATAAATATCATCTATATTAACATTACGCCTGTTTTCCACGAAGGGGTTAGGTAAACCTAAGCTTGTTTAAGTACACCTAAATAAAGCCGTATAGCATACCCACTCCGGACGGCTACTGAGAAATTCCTGATGGAACAACCCAACAGCTTGCCCGACCGGGAAATCGAGCCAAGAACCTTATGCTCAGTAGTAGATATTTACATGCTTCAATTTGTCACAAATAGAAGCTATTGTATAGTGCTTATTGAGCGATCCCACTGGAATAGCTAATGCTTTTCAAAAACATTTTAATGTAAGCTCGTGTTTGTGTGGCTATAGGGAGACGTCAAATAGTGGCGTGGGGGCGGCCGTGACCGGGGCTCACCCTGTCAGGTTCTCAGCTAAAGAAGTCGCGAGAAGTATACAGAACATGGTGAGGGGAAAGTCCCCCGGTCGCGACGGCCTCAGCGTCGAACATCTTAAATACGCTGGGGTACACTTACCGCGAGTACTTGCTATGTTTTTTAACCTATGTCTAAGTCATAGTTACTTACCTGTCGAACTTACTAATACGATCGGGTGACGCTTCCGATATCTCCACCTATAGGCCGATATCACTTGCCACTGTCTGTGCTAATAGTCTGCTTGATAAAATTCTAGCTAAACATATCGTTCTCGAGGATGGTCAGTTTGGCTTTAGACCGAACTTGTCAACGGAGAGTGCAATTTTAAGCCTTAAGCAGGCTATCCAATATTATACGGATAGAAAAACTTCTGTAATAGCATGTTTCTTCGATTTATTGAGGGATTTCGACCTGGCTAATTATGACCTGCTCTGACACAAGCTCACTCACGACACTACCGTCCCAGCTGTCAGGATGCTCTTAGGGTTGCCATGGCGGTATAGCGCGTCAGGGATGTTAGTGGAGGCGTGGGTCGACGGGTCACGCTTCCATGATGGCGCGCTTGCACTTCTCCTCCAATGGCATCCTGAATGTGTTTTCAGACCGGTGCACGGTGGTACCGCCTTAGGTCATAAATGCAAAAATTTCATCATCAATTACCCCCACTTTAATTACTTATAACGATTTAACGATAAACAAGCTACCCAAAAGTATAAATATGTCACCCATTTTACCTAATTATCACTTATTTTTCGACCTCCGAAGTGAACACATCATTACGTTGCGCTCGCCTTATCAGTAGGTCATTAGCACATATTGATTGTGTACCGGTGAATTCTCAGAATTGCATTGTTTTTGAGTGGTGTTTGTGACATGGATTTCCAAGATCAAAGTATGTTCTTACTATTTAGTTAAATTTTTTAAATTTTATTTGACTTATTACGACGTAATTTTACGTGCTACGCCACACAGGATTTCTACCAAATTTTTAAGTTATTGTTGACTTCACAGAGACTTACAACTAATTTCAACCATAGCCGAATACTCTGACATATCTTAAATTAAAGATTGAACTGTCTATTTTGAAAATATAAAAAGATTTTTTGCGTCCTTTTGCGACTTTAGTTCAGCCTCTACGACTGCGTAGGCTCAGGCGTAGCACGGTCTGCGAAACATACGTAAAATATTTTAATTTTTTTTTTCAGGGTCTTTGATTAAATGTACTTTCTCAAGGATGCATTTCTTTGAGATTTGGTCTGCCGTATCTGGAAGTGTTCCTCAGAAACATCAACACGTGTTGTAAACTGACCTACCTTCACTGGGTGAGGTGGAGAATCTAGACATTAGGAACTTAGATAGTAAGATACTCAGTTTATGTAAAAGTCCTGATCGATTTTGAAAAATTGGCTCTAGAATTAAATCCAAATTTTGCATAAGTACTCAGATTGGTTAAATGAAATTGAATGTGTCGAATTAGTAGGAAGTAATGAGCAGTAGGTGGGTAAGAGTCAAGACACCCTTAATTTAATTAACCCTGAATTAAATTTATACTAACATTAGGCTAAGTTATAATAACATTATATGGATTTATATCTGAAATAAAATATTTGAATTTGAATTTTTATTTTTATTGATTTACGTGAAAAGAAAGAAAACTGACTGTGAAGGCTAGATACCATGAAGGCTCGATTGAATATATGACTTTAGAACTAGTTAACTGACATGTGATATGTGTATATGTATTTAGTAATGTTGGAATTAATAAAGATTAGTATAACTGTGTGGCGGTTTTGAGTATTTGGTATATGGCTTACGCAAATGTCCTGCAGATCTGGTAGCGTCGTGTGACGTGTCATTGAGCTCCCTAAAATAGAGTTGAGCTACACGATGACTGTTCTTTCTTCAAAAAGCCCTACCAGACATGGTCCTCATTGTTAGACTCACATGAAATCCTAATAATATATTTTTGAACTTTAAAAGAGACCTAGATTTTCTCAGGGATAAGTCAGCTAGGAAATGACGGCGCCATCTAGTATTAAAATATTGACGTTTAAAAATTGTCTTAGAGGATCTACTTACAAAAATAAACATTTAATTTAATTTAGGGCTGATTTTTCCAACGCCAAATAATTTTATCGGAGGAATAATTTTGAATTTTTAACAGTTCTACCGTACAAAACCAGTAAGACGTCAATTTTATTCCACGAATATAAATTATCTGTCGATTGAAAAATCAGCCCTTAATAGAATAAGGTATATCGCCAAGTATTACGAATTCATTCGATTGTCAAATTCACGAGATTTTCTTTTAAAGCAGAATATTAATTTAGGCTGTATTATTCATCACGTCGCCGCGGGACAGACCGCGTGTTTTGTACACACAAAATCTGTGATACGTCCGTTTTGAAGGTTTGCATTTTGTCCAGTTTTAAATAAAGGGCGAGGGCAAAGCGGTGCTGATGGTTGTTTGGGAAATTGCGGAAAATTGCCCGCGGAAAAATTACGCAGAGAAGCGGACGCCGGCCACATGGCGCGCGACGATACGCCCTACATAACTGATGACTTTTCAATGGCCATTCATTCGCGGACACGCCGACAACGGCCACCGGCTCGCCCTTAGCACCATACATACGTTTATAGAACTACTCGTGTGTTCATGGGTGAAACAATTACCTCTATAGCCGACTATTGACACTCGTTTGTTATACATTTTTGCGTTTAAAACCGCGTATACAACTATTCAGTTTTGAATGCTTAATCATTACTTTTTAGAGAAACCAATGTATCAATACTTACTTATATTTAATAGGACGACCAGTAGTAAAGGCCGCGAGTTGTAGGTCGTGGGTTCAAACCCAAGCAGACACTTTACTTTCTGTACATTATTTCATCACCACTGCTCTCAAAACGGTGTAGGAAAACATCGTGATAAATAGAACCAAAAAATCGAAGACAGATGACATCCACCAATCCGCAATGGACCCGCGTAATGGATTACGGCCCACTCCCTCTCACAGAGAGAGGAAGCCTCTGTCCCAGCAGCGGGAACATTGTAGGCAGACTGTGATTCAATAGGAGACAGGTTAGCTTATTTGTTTTTATGATTGTAAAACAGCTTAGTTAGAGATTTTGTCACATTATGATTATTATAGTGAAAGATTGATAAAGCGAAAAATTTAAAAGTCTCTTTTTCTGGTACAGTAGTTCAATCAAATACCGATTCCTAGCACATGTACCCACATATTTTACTCCCTTCTAATCTACAATTTGTATTCTACCTAATGAATAATGAAAGGTCGGCCCCTATCACAAGGGACTCAATCCCGATATTGACTAAATGTGTGTGTAAGACAATAAGTACCTACCTCTTTCATTCTTGTCACAGGCTTTTAAGAGCACAGACGTACCTGTTTTATTTTCATTCTTTTTTATAATTAAAAACATATGTGAATAGGACAAATCAATCTCACTCATGGCAGTCGTACCCAATGAATATATAATTTATAGAGTAGTGTAACTGTCGTTAAACTAATTAAAAACTTCAGCCTTGATTCTTGAACGGGAAGGATCGATCGCCAAAGGCCGAAATAAGAATTTGGACAAAGTAGAGTAGGTATAGTTATGTATTTTATGTCTTAGTAAACTGTTTTACACTATTCACTTACAGTTTTATTGTGAAGTAGCTGCACCCCACCATTTCACCCGCATAGGTCTCGATCCCGTGGGAATATCTGGATAAAAATTTAAAAAATGATAATTATTATACTTCTTAAATTCAATTCTGTATTAATAAAACAGTATAAGCTAACTACTTAACTAATAATAAAACTTACTTCCTCCTCTCTCCTACTTGATCTATGCTGTACCCGACAGGGTCCATAATTGTGACTAATATCATTATTTCCCTACCAACTATATACATACATTATGTCACGCAATAAAGAATTGAGAACTAAAAAGTATACTATGTCCTAATTGAGGCCATGATCTACCCCCCCTGTGCCAAATTTCATCCAAATTTATTTCGACGTTTTAACGGGAAAGCGTAACAAACAATCAAATCTTTTCCCTTTAAGTATTATAATATTAGTTTAGATAAGGGCAACAAAAGTGAAAAAGAAAAAACGCTTTGGCAAATTAAATATCACAATCCCCAGCTCAATTCACATCCATATCGTTACAATACTTACGAGACTATGAAATTCTACCTCCAAATTCATACATATCGCACACTTTTGTAAACCAAATTATACATAATTCATATTTGAATTACCAATACCTTGTTCTGCATTTAAATTAAAATGTCATATCCGGATTGGTACAAATGTATTCATAGCTTCGCGGTCAGTCTAGGTGGATGGAATCGACATAACGATGCGATGCATACAGGACAGGGGACTGCAAATTATTTTGCTAATAGGATTATTTCCTTTTTAATTGAGGTTAAAGAGAGAGTTATAACAAAATATACATAATCGTCTGACCATTAAGTTCTTATTGACGCTTATGGTACGGTCTTTAGGAACTTGTACGCGTATACTGGGAACGTAAGATGGGACGCCCTCAGGCTAGGTGGAGCGACGATCTTCGTAGGATGGCTCGTAGCAGCTGGATGAGAGTTGCCAAAAATCGAGTTGAATGGCGTGCAACAGGAGAGGCCTATTTGCAGCAGTGGACTGCTATAGGCTTATGATGATGATGCGTATACTGGCTTATTTGACAAATGTCTGATAAAGATAATCAGCCTATAATGTTTCCACTGCTGGGACACAGGCCTTCTCTCGATGAGAGGGCCACCACGCGGGCCCAGTGCGGGTTGGCAGATGCCACATGTCTTCGAATTTGGGTAGTTGACATGCCGGTTTCCTCACGATGTTTTCCTTCACCGTTTGGAGAACAGTGGTGACGAAAAATTTACACAAAGTAGAGTGCCTGTCAGGATTCGAACCTACGACCTACAGCTCAGAACTTGCGGTCATTACCACTGTGCCACCATTGCAATCATGTCAATGAAAATGATTAATGCTGCATGGTAATACTATATCTGTACTGTTATTCTGTAAAAACGTCACCGTGAAAAATTTGGATTTCTACAGAATAGAACGAGAACGAACGAGATATTTCATTTTGATAAAATTATAATATTAGAATATTGTTTGTTAGATAAGCCACATTTAAGAAGCTTGGGAGCAACGTAGAAGTACCTAATTGGACTAGATATTGTGTTTATAAATGTTATTACTATAAATGATTATGTAATATTTGATTATACTTGTAGTATATCTTTGATTTTATATTGCTATTTTAATATAATAGCTTGTTTCAAACGATTGGCACAATACTGTCAGTTGATGTTGATGAATTACGAATCAACTCTTATTAAATTGATTAATTACCCTATAATGTTTTAAAACGGTTTCACTACATAAGATTTGTTTATTATTACCTGTGTTTGAAGATATAAAGCCAAAATATATGATGATCTGTGATTAGTTCAAAATGGCGGTAGATGTTTGACGTAAAAGACGTTGGTAGTGTATGAAAAGGATTGTAACGACGTTATCAAGGTAGATGTTCAGTTGGTTAGTTCTAGTGCCGTTGTTATGTGGAATAGATCGACCAGATGTCACGTAAGTTAAGTAATTGGATTGGATTGGATTGGTTTGGGTGGTTTCCTATTATACCTTAATTATTGCTTATTATGAATATGTTGTTGTGTAAGTCATATTATGGCCAATATTCCTGGCTATTGTTATTATGTTGCTATTATTTTGAATTCTCTTGGACCGTTGTCGAAGAGATAGAATTAATTGTTTTTAAAGATAACGATAATTTATGACAAAGTAAAAAATGTATTGATAGAATACTTTTAATACTGTTTCCATGGAGTTTCTTGTCCTTCTTCTCCATGATGACCTAGTTTTGCGAACGGACGACTAGTTTTCTGATTAATTACTGACAAGCCTAAATTTAAATAAATGTTTAGCCTTGTCTATCTGTGGTTTACTTCCTAAAACCCTTTCCCTACAAACCATATTCAATAATAACTTTCATATACAGTAAATAAGTAACTAGTAACCATTCTGATATTCAAAGCTTGTTATTTGGGTAATATATAGGTACATATATTTCTAGTATGTACTGAATTCCCTAATACCTGCGTGACTGTAAAAAAACCTAGTCATAAGCTTGCTTGGTCATAATTTAAAACCGAACATAAAAGACACAATTAAAACTATTCAAAAGTTAATTGATGGAAAAGCAGACAGAAACAGAAAGCTTGCAGTTTCCGATTCCGTCGGGTTTTTGTCGTAGCGCAACAATTGAAGACAGGAATAGAGCTTGAATAATTTATTTTAGGTACAGTTGTCACGTGTTTGAACAGGGTGAAACATGGGCGATTCACTCAGCCAAACAGTGGCGCACAAAGCAAGAGCACGGGCCGTTCACCCGCTCCGGTGCACCGTTTTTCCGCCTCTCAACCTTTAAATTGAAACAAAATCGTACACACCGTTTCAATTGCCTTTATACACGTGCCTAACTGATGCACACGGGAAACACGCGGGTATTATAAATGCCGCACACTGCACACCCATGAATGATTCTTTGAAACATATCGTTTTAGTATTTTCACATTTGAAATCTTATCCCGAGGAATGTTTGTGGCACTGCAACTGAGATGTATAGTATACAAAGACGTAGTTGGCGAAGATAGAGTTTCTTGATGAATCTAAAAAGAGAAGTTTATTACTTGGACATATAAAGAGCAGACGTCAAGCGAGGTTGTTTGACATTCTAGGTTTTGTTTCGTTTTCGTGGTTGTGGAACAAGTCGAAAGGGCTTTTTCGTAGGAAGAGATTATTCGCAACATCAAAGGACTAGTTGATATGGTGGCACGGACAAACAAGGACAGGAAGGAGTTTTTGTCCGGATTTTTTTTAACTGCTCCTTTTTAGAGTTCCGCTGCCAAATGGCAAAATTGGAATCCTTATTTTTCGTCCTCTTCGTTTGTCTGTCTGTCCATACGTATGTCACACAGCCATTTTACTCGGAGACTAAGTATTCGCACTACTTCAACATAATTTCTGTTGGTTGTTGTGAAATTAGGAAAAATAGTACTTTTTGATACAAGTGGGCAAAGTTTGTCATTGTACTCGAGGCGGGAATGCAACGCGAGACGAAGGCGACGGCGAAATGGAACCAAAAGTGGAATTGACAAATGTATAGCCACTGACGTTAAGCCGCCAAACAGCCTATTATTAAAAACATAAAAACTGAATATTTTAAATTACAGAACACTCTTAATTACTCAATGTTGCTTTGTTAACAAAAATAAATAATTTGATGAAATAAATGTTTATTTATCATATTTCATTTATTTATTTAGTTTAAATTTTCACATTAGACATTATAAAAGCCATGAAGGCTGGTCGCTGAAATTTTTATAAAGCGCATCTCTGACTAGTAGACGACTCTGCGCCTTAAAAAAACGCGCGTTTTAAATATACTGAACTCTGAATCTAAAAGTAAAGCAATAAGAGTCACTTTACCAGCAAGTCTGTTGAAAAATAGGTGTAGCACTCCCAATACATGCAAACGAAGGGACGAAAAGAAAACAGTGCTCATTAGGCGTGCGCGGTATTGTTGGATCCCATAATTTAAAAAATTATGATTTTTACCAGTGACTTAATTTGTTTAAGTCAATAATTGGTGATATATGCCTTTCTAAAGTCACAAAATATATGTCCTGAAACATTTTTAAGTATATGTTATAAAATGCAAGTTGGTTGAATATAATAAAAAAACAGTTTCTGCGACACACGAAACAGTAGATACGACGTGTTTTTTAAAGATAAATTAAGTATTTGTTTTTTTTTAGGGAGATTCGTTTATTTTGGTAACAACCGCAGAAATAACTTTGTTTTTCAGTTTCACCGTATTCAAAATAATACGCGCTTAGACGTGGAGTTGCGGACTATTACCACTGACTCCCCGTATTACCTTACCTTCACAATTTCTTTAAGAAATACAAACTTATTTTTGCTATCGATAAAATCAATATTTTTATATATATTTTGGAGGCGTAAAAATTTATTCCGACTAAAAATTTACAACATATTATATGCTTGAGTACGAGGCTTTTGACTACGTTGTATGTGTATGTATATTTTTATGTCTTTTTTTTATTTGTAATGTGTGTTTTGTTTGTGCAGAATATTTTTTTTTCTTTCTTTTTCTTTTTTCTTTACGACTACGGAACTCTTCACTTTGCGTGATCCGACGCGCACTTACCCGAGTTTTCAGGACCATAATAAAAGATTAAAGTTTGTTATAGCAACGTGATTCTTAATAAAAAGTACAGCATTGCTTATTAAGTTATTGCTTACGATGTACTAATAAAATCTTAGGTAAAAGTAGTCAAAGAGGTCGAATAAAATACTGCAGTGAACTGATGGCTGTTCAATGCTGTTGCGGCTTAAAAATGCTCCAGTGAAGTCGCTCTTCTGACTTCGTCTTTTAGAGGTTGTTTTTTTATATAAATCTTCAGTAGTGGTGGTGTTCGTAAATACTTATACTTTACGTTTTTTCCATTTCTACTTATAAACTGGCTTATTTTGCTACTGTTCAATGCATTTTCTGTTTACTCATTTTAAAGCACATTTTTTACTAAGGACTGTTCCGCTAACACTTGTCATAAATGACAAGTAAGTAAATCGCTGCTCAAAGGTGTTAAGTAGTGGGGAGCGTAGCATAGTCGTCGTCGCGGTGTCTCCTGAGACCCAGCCACCCGAGCCACCCGAGCCACCCGAGCTACCCGGACTACCCGGGCTACCCAGCCAGTCGGAGCAGTTGGGACTCTTTTGATACATATTTTATGCTCTTCACTACTCTAAAACACATATCTCGCGATCTCTTTTTGCTTAGATTAAAATAGTTTATTTTACTTTCTTTTATATGTATGATTCTCATTGATATTCACTTTGTTCTTTCTTTTTGAATATCATCGCCAACATTTGCAACTTATTAGTAGCTGATATATATCGACGTCTTTTTATTGAAAAACCTCTGCGGTCGTAGGTACAGACCGCCCATTATACGTGCTAAGTTCAATGTCTGTGCTAATCCGGGTTTTACAGTCTTGTAATTTTTGCGAACTTGTTTTGAAAGGGCAGGAAGATTACAAAAAGGAGAGGGTCCCGGTTGAAAGAAGACCGGATAAAAAAACCTGCGGTCGGAATTTGTGGCAGAGAGGGTGGCTAGTAGTACTTCCTCGTTCAAAATTACACGTTATCGACATTTTGGCATAAAGACTGCTAAAATAAACGTATTGAAAAATCCAATAGGCGAAAGAGATTACATTTTGCATTACAGTTGGTGGTACTTTTATAAACTTTTGATTAGATTTGCAAAATATATCTACATCACTGTATGCGGATAAGCTTCCCTAGTGATGTTTCCACAGGAAACTTGTTTTCGATGTGGCTCCGCTAACAGTTAAATAAATTAGATAAGACGGGATCCACGCCGATGGCGGCACTTAGCAACTTTCTGTTTTGTCAACACTTTTATGTGAGTATCTACATATAGTTTATCATTAGGCTGATTCAGATAGTGTGCATATTTTCACACAAAAAAAAGGTCGGTCGGGGGATCCCTGTCAGCAACAAAATTCAAAATGAAAATCCAAGATGGGGGCCGCGAACATTTTAAAATGACGAAACATCGCAGCCGCCATCTTGGATTTTCAGTTTCTTTCTATATTAATAAAAATAAAAGGTCGCATAACACGTTTTCGTTACGTGACGACTTCTACCAGTTTACTCCTACCGCAACCTGCGTCAAAAAACTTCGTTTCAATAACCTAATTAATTTACAGTAAAAAAGTTGCAAAAATAAAAACAAACAGCAGTTATCACAAAACGTAAATAGAGTAACGTTTACTTTAAAACAAATGACAACTAAAAATATCACTCAATTGATTGCAGTACTTTCATTATGATATTGGTCCGTAAATATTAGTGGCTGCACCTCATCCCTCTCCGGCAGATTCAGCAGGTCCGCTACAGCGAACAATCCTGGAGGGATATTGCCATAATCAACACGCTTGACAGGCAGTTTGGTGACCACACTACGCTGTCATTTGTACACTGATGGATGCCACTGCCTATCATTCGTAGATTTACCAACGGTTATGAACTGACGGATTTACGTTTACTGTTTATTGCATACAATCAAACAAAGCAGTCCCTTAAAATACTTGCACAATTTATTCATGTCTGTACACACGGCACCACGTAGCCAACATTGGCACTGTTTTACATAAATCAGGAAATCAAAGTAGCATTTTTTCTTTTTATCGTTTCCTCTTGAAAAGTCCCACAAAGCTAAGCCACCGCCGTGCACTGGGAGCAGACACGGAATATTGTCTGCCTGCCCGCCTCGCATTTCTAAGCTCGGACGCTTCATTTAATCAAAACCTCGTACTTTGAGTGTTTATTTGACAAAAGTATCTTCAAACAGCTTGGTATTTTTCTATTTGGTCAACGGATGCTAGCTAATCCATTAACATAAAATAAAGTAAACCCTCTTTGAGCCATCTGGTTCCGTATATGCAGGTTCTACAAAATTAAAGAAGAGTTCAATACTACCTAGAGCGTAAAAATAGCGGTGCAATAACAAGTAGTAAGCCAGGAACTGGTTCATGTAATTTCGGTAATATAATCGAAAGAACGAGTCACTTGTAAGGAAAGTTTTAATATCTATTCCGATTAGATTCAGTGTCAGGAAGGAACGCAGATAGCGTCGGCGGAGTTGGAAGGAAATATTAGATGGATCGGGCTTCGAATACAAATATGGGGAGATAGGGAAATCGGATTTGCCAGTAGTCCCAGACGTGTCGTATTATCGGACTCTTTTTGTGAAACATATCACATTTTAATAAGACAAGCTTCCAATACGACGTCTTTCATAACCGCTGTATCGTGTCCACTAAAAAGGGGTTCTAGAGATAAGTTATTACAAGACAGTGTATAGGAAAATGAGTTACAGTGTAATTTTGTTGCAACGGTGGCTTATGTGAGATTACATACTTCATCTGTTTCACATCTATAATACTTAATTACTTTACTGTATTAGGTAGATGCGAGTAATTTAGTCAAAGAAGTACCTAAATTACAAAAATCCTGCCGCAAAGAGTCCGCTGCAATGTTTACACCATCGGGTTTTATAAATACGGGAATAGGAGTCGTATTCGATCTTTATTTAAAAATCGAGACTTGGCAGAGCTATCCCTCAAGGGTTGACCTTTACACTGTCACCCTTTTCCAGACCGATTTGCCGTTTGATTCAACAGATTAAGGACTTCATTTTGTTCTTTTTCAACAGTTTATGGATAGAAAACCTACAGATCTACCTATATCATGATTGTTCTTGCCATAGTTTAATAAGCTTTTTTTTTAAACCAAGGTCTTATTGAGTGAAAGTTTATTTATTTTATGAAATGTTTCGTTATGAAACACTATAGTCTTGTAATAAAACTTAATTAGGAAGAGAATCTGTTTAGGAGTTTATAATACTTAAATCAGTGTTTTGCTTACCTTTCATGGCCTTACGTGGCCTCGCAGTTCGGCACGGTTCCGCACGGCTCCGTACGGTGTGGCTCGACTACGGCGTCCAAAAGTACAAGAGTCGGGTCGCGCCGCCCGCACCCGCCGTGGATTGTTCGCTCACTAATTAAATCTCGCCGACGACGACGCGGTTTCAAACCGACAGCCTCTTAATTATTGTTCCGGCTCTTAACATCTGTCTTAATGTCACTTTCTGTTTAATTCCGAAATTCTTTGACTTTAGATATGTTATAAATGTTAATTTCTTCGTGTAAAATCTTAATTATTATTGAAGTGAACCGCTTCGGTTTAGAGTCTAATCTTAATTAAATAAATTTATATACATTTACCGAAAAAAGTATTCGGTATACTGTAAATAAATCCCATCAAAAACCCCATTAAAATGACTTAATCGCCGACATCTGAAGGGCGGGCACGTACGTCTGCGTCCAATTGCTAATACTCTTTTCAAGTTGGTTAAAAAAGCTCTTATTGCGTTAAGAAGGTAACTGCGAAAACATCCGAAAGTTTTTAATTTTCTTACTGGTATACAAATTGGTTTCTGAAGCTACAAAAGGAGCACACGCCGCGCCCCCGCGCGGCGTCCGACGGCCGAATACAAATTAAGAGGCAGACTTCGTTCGCGCAAAACTATTTAATGTGTGCAACGTCTGGATTTGAGATAGTTCTAAAAGCAAAGCGACTATCTACGAAAGCTAATCATTCACTTTATAACTTACTTGTGTTTTCTCGAAAATGTTCGTTAGGAAGGAGAATTTACATCAACTTTCCTTAGACAGATACATCTTACAGTTTTAGTTGGAAAATGCTTCGTTTTTTTGTGGAGCTCCCTGTTACATATTTTTAAAGAAATCAAAGGTTTCCATTTGGCAGAAGAAAAATCCATAATATAAACAAGTTTACCATTGCCATAGGCACTATAGGATCTTATATATATTTGAATTTAAGAAATGAATAAAAAGTTCTAATTAGTACTCAGCAGGTCGGGTCGGGGCGGGCTGCGTCGAACGCTTTCTTAATTATTTATGCGCTGCAGGCTGAATAAGGAACACATTTGCTTCACTGCGCCAAATTAAGACAGATATTAAAAAAGCTTCTTATTTATTCCGTTCTGAAAGATTTTTTTGGTAAACACAAAACTTTTCAGTTTGAAACTGCCCTTATAATTTTGATTGTAAAGATTAAAGAATAAAAACGTAATCCGTAGGAAATATCGATATTACATTTTTACTTATTTATATATCTACATTTAGAAAGTCAAATTAGTTCAGTACATTTTTAAGAGTAGAGGAGATCGGTCGGCGGCAAGTCGGACTCGTAGCGCTCTCCAGTACAAAGGGCCGGAGCACAGCGGGCGGAAAGTTTTAATATCCCTCCGACTGGATTCAGCCGCAGCCGGGGACGAAGGTACGGCCGTATTGAAAGGAAATTCGCATTCAACACTAATACGTATATCGGATGATAAGGAAATCGACCAAGTCGCTTTCGTTGCCGAGATTTTTTTGTACGTTGTTAAAATGAACTTCTTTGCTAGTTGGATATTTTGTGGTTAGATATCACAATTTGATTTAAGATAAAATACGTACAGGATCTACCTACATTTGCAAAATGGCATGACATTCTCCCTAGATATTCCAGGTAATACTTTTGATGTCCAATAAAACCAATAATGTTTCTTTCAAGTTGGCAAACTCCATAATAACATTAACTTAAATTACGATTACCTACGAAATATTTCGAAATACCAATACCGAAATGTCAATAACATTCACAGTCAAACATTTGTCGCGGTTGTGTAAGATGTCGAAAGATTATTTTTCGGGTGTCCGACTGCGTCGGCAGGGCAGGAGGGTGCGTCGCTGAGCGGACGAAATGGGGACGACTCTAAATCCATATTCGATCAGTAGGATCTGCACTGAGCCGATCTGACAAGCTGCCGATCTGTTTTGCATTTATATAAACAGCTTTTTACCTCTAATATTGGCACTCCTCCTCCGAGTTGTTCCGAAAACTTTGGTCGGTAATATGGGAACCTACCTATATTTTGGGTAATGTCCTACTATTTATAAATGTCATAATATGCGAAAAATGTTGGCTATCTTCCAGACTGTAAGTAACTTACTATGACACTGGAGGAAATGTAGTTTTTAAACTTTCTTCGTGATGGTAAAGCTTTCAGTAGCCTTCACAGGTTCTCTCAGTTGCACCCATAGATGAACATTAATTTAATTACATACCTACGTAGGTGCCTATATTTTTATGTTCATATTTTCTCAGGGGTTTCATCACGTTACGTACGATCTTCCCAAGAGCACGTAGGTATGTTCCATTTTGCGTATACGTTCGGCTGACAGGAAGTGGTGCGAGAGGGGCGTGCAGGGAGTTCGGGGGGCGGTGGCTGGACCTTCATCAAGCGGTTGACTGGTATTAGGGCGTGCAATTGTTCCAGTGCGCCGCATTCCACACTCTATACAACACATATTTCACTCTGTGATTTCACAAATTAGCACCCATGTCTGGCAAGGGTACGAATCGTCCAAAAAAACTAATCATTCATCCGGACACAGAGTTCTTTACGTGAATATTTTGAACACTCAACCGCTGGTACAATTAAAACGTTGGAAACCCCATATTCTGTTTTCGTTGCGTATCGTGGAACAAAAACTGTTTGTTTAAAAGGTGTAATTACAAAATCCCTCGTGTACTGAATTTTCCGGTGTTTTCGCGCGGTGTACGAGTACGTGCCGTAAAAATAATTCGACGCTCCTCGGGGATCGTTTGTAAAACGTCACGCGTAAAACATATTATAAAGCCAATAAAACGTGTTTACAAGGGTGAGTAGAGCTCGCCGTCCTCGGGGCGTTTCGTTTCCGCGCGATATCCGTAAACATTTTAGCGCTGCAATAAATTTAACATTATCCAAGTCGCGAGACATTCTGTTTTCTTCCGTCCCGGGATCAGTTGGTTAACGGTTGTAATCTCGGCTGTCTCAGATTTTCTGCTCTCTGGTAACAGGAATTATACAATTATGTGGCTTTCGCATGTTTCTTCCGCTCAGCTTTATTTATGAGGAGTTTTTATATCATCCGTTTTTTGTTGTCATCACTTTACGTGGATTATAAATGGGTGGCGTTTTTTTCGTCCTAATTATCGATTTCTATTCCTGTCCAATGTCTGCCAACACCAGATACATTTTTGCAGCATTTGAGCAGACATGTTAAAACTGCTTATTATGCCTTAGGTACCTTACCTACTGCGTAATTGTGTTGTATAGTCGACGCTATTTTTTAATATTATAATGATGTCCATTTTCTCAAAACGACTTCATCCAGGACATCCCTTTATTATTCTACATCATGCTTAGTATTTTGTTACTCTGGACATTGAGTACCTATTCTAGATTATAAGTACACACACAATTATTAAAATAAAATTCAACTGTATAATACAATCCATGTAAACGTGATTATTTCCTCGCTTATTAAGATTCACTTGTATAAACGGCAGATTGGCCCGGGAAATCCGGTGGGGCCAGGGTTCCCGAAAAGCAACCTCAAATTAGTCAGAGAAAATAAAAACCGCCCTGTTTTTCTCGGAGCGTCTGTCAGGGGTGCCTCGAGTGGCCACGGGGTACACTGTTTTGGTCAATGGACGCCCATCTGCTCTCATTATGTCGTGAAACACTCGCTCTGAATTTTATGAGACTTATAAATGTTTAACAACACATTTGAGCAGTGAATACCACAATTTTATGGATCAGTGGTCTCATGCCTTAAGAGCACGTGCTCAATATAAAAACACTGATATGAATTTATGGCCTGAACAAAATGTTTTTCATCGAAAAAGCTGCATCGAGAGCACAAAACAAACGACACCAATAATAGCTTCCAACGTTGACCTATATAAGAAATATTCTTCCACTTAATTAATAAAGAGAGTGAAACTGGCTAATACTTTCACAATAGATTAATCAGAGCATGTCTGCTGTCTGCATTGCAATGCCCTTTTGCAACGCTGATCCACTTTTCTACGGATGCGAGATTAAAGGGGAGAGTAACAAAATGAGAAATGGAACGATTTCAGGACGCATTGTTAGACGGCCGCCCGTTGTCGGATTTATGACAAAGAACAGCGGATGATTCAATCAAGCCGGTTCTTTAGTTTGTTATATTCATGTTACAGGAGCCCATCTACGAGCCTTATTGTTATCACAACGTGGCCTTTTTGCTCCATTTGCGCGTTTTCTCTCTTAAAATCATTTTTCTACGAATTCTAAAGTGGGTACTGGATAGTTCATAACTAGGTATACTATTTACCTATGCACCCATTTTTATCCGCATAGTCAAAGATGTACCTTTTTGTAAGAACCCTATATTACTTTTTAGACGGAGTCGATTTGTTTCTTTCATTTATGTTCACATGAAATCCAATTTAACCAAATACATATTATTATATCCGTGTTTTGTGCAAATAAGCAGCCGATCTACTTATTCTGTAACAATCTCACCGTGAAAACTCAGGTGAAGTGAGCTTGAAGTGAGCTGCCGATCGATTCTGTAAAAATCTCACCGTGAAAAGTTAGGTGAAGTGAGCTTAGAATGAGCTGTCATTAGTGCCCATCCCTAGCATCAGGTGGAATGACAGCTCACTGCACGCTCACTTCACCTAAGTTTTCACGGTGAATATATTCACAGAATAGACCGGCTGGCAATAGTGTCAATCCTTAGAACCAGGTGCAATGACAGCTCACTTCAAGCTCACTTCACCGGAGTTTTCACGGTGAGATTGTTACAGAATAAGTAGAATTGAAGTGGCCATAAATGTTTTTCAAGGTATCTTGTAAACTACAATAATATCTAAAATGACACTATTCAAATTATTTTCAAATTGCACAGAGGAATTTCGAAAATGGTATGTTTGTAATAAGGGATACTCTGGCGGTGGAATGTTATGCGTTGAACACTATACTACCGTGCATACGTAGAGGAGGTAGTATTTCTCGTATCCCTCCCCATACGGAAAGTCGCATAATCATGTAGATACTTAAATTCCTGTTTTGTTTACTTTACAAACAACTCGTGCGTTATGATATTGTTATTTGAATAAAATGTATGTTAACTGCGCTCACAAGTTTGAGCGGCGATTGTATAAAAGGGCAAACTTTTGGTAAATAGGTATTCAGTGCAGGGGAGCAATTTACAATTTAAATATTCTTAATGTCTCCAAGTTGTCGCAGCGGGAGGGGGCTGGGGGCTCGCTCTGGGAGTGGGGGGGGCACAGGCACGGCAATAGCAGCGACTTCCACTACATCAATCACTCGCGGACGCTGCGTCTGAACATTTCTAATTATTCGCCGCGCTTTGAATAGCCCAAATTCTTATTGCATGTCCACACCTACATCAGTGTTCAGTTCAGTCAGGTCTGTACCGATAGCAACTAGATGAACCTATTCTTTTAGAAAGTGGCGATACGATTGAATACGGACTCGTTCCACGGCGAACTTCATATAGTAAAATCGTGACAACAAGCCCGGAATTAACTCGTGTAATATTGTCATGGAACTTTAGAATTTTCCTAATTAAAGTGGATAAAAACAACAAACTATATGCGGCAGTAGCAGGCGATGTTTCCTGGCTTTATTTTGAGTAACATTACAGACAGGAAGGTAAAACTTAATTTGAGGGCGCGTTCTGCATATTTTGTGAGAGGCGTGTTTGCTCACAAACGTCGCGAGGGTCGCTCGTCTCGAGAGGCCCTCCAGTTCGAGGGCTCGAGGTGACAGCGCCGTCTAATCTCCGAGCTTCGAGTTTATCTCATTGATACACTTGAACCACTTCCAGTGATAATTCACTGATCAATTACTGCCAGACTTGTACATTTCCTATGTAGATTCATATTTTATAGCTTTTCTAGGTAGGATGTTACTTTACTTATATTTAATTTAGTTAAGACGTACTTCAAGGAAGGTCTTTAATCATATTTTATTTACATCTTAATTCTAGGTAAGGAAAATATTTTGCAGGAAGTAATTAAACTTTATAGAAATCCTCGACCACCTACGCATGAACTTTATAAGACTACTGTGTATCTTGAGTCTATTGCCATGAGTCAAAAATGTTTATTTTTTCGCCGAAACCAAAAACGGAATTCGGTCTATTTTCATAATCAGCCGATTTTATGTTTTTGTTTTTGCTTGGTAAAAGTAAAATAAATACTGGGTATAATAATTTTTAACCGTTTAAAACTGAATTCATAAAAAAATGTATGGTATACTTTTCTCAAAGGCATTTTTTTTTTTTTTTTCTAATATAGTTATGTTAAGCTCGGCTTCCAGTCAAAGTCAGATCAGATGCAACTGAATGAGGACTGCCTATCGGACCTCGACAACTCAGTTACTGGGTAATATACGATACCCCTGTATATGACTGGTTGTCAGACTTTCGGGCTTCTGACGTGTAACCGGTGTAGAGACTGTCAAAGATTCACGAATGACAGCCGTCACCAACGGCTTAACGTGCTTTCTGAGGCACGGGCGGGTCTTGGTATGTAAATATGGTCACCCATCCACGGACCAACCGCGGCAAGCATAGCTTAGCCTGATCGATCGACCGTTGCGGCTGTTATTACTTAGTCACAAGACTCAAGTAGGTATATGAGAGAAAAGGATTTTTCTGCATTTTCTGAGTTATTGTGCTTTTTTTTGTTGAATCAATGGATTGTCTATAAAAAATGAATTGTACTTAAGTATTGATTTGTCATTAACTTTTTCTTGACGGCCATTGAGAGCTGCTTCTCGTTAGTATAAATCATCACTATATTTCTAGAAAGCGGGTAGCCAATAGCTGTGGTCTTATAAGGGCAATGTCACACTGAAAGCGTGGATGAGCGACACACCGCGTGTTAGTATTAAATATGAGCCACTCAAATCACTTCAGTCTGTGTAAAAAAAACTTTATAAACTTTTATGGCCGCGACTTCGAACGTGTGAAATTCCTTGTTCCCTCAACCCCGTCGCATCGCATCGCCGACTCGTGCTATTACTTCGTTTTCGCTTAGCGTTCTTTCTTACTACTCTTTTCGTTTTGCTCAACTCCTAAGAGTCCTAACGTGATGTTAGTCTTTCTCAAGAATTAGGTTATCAAATACGAAAATTATTATTTTAAAACCGACTGGTAGTTCTAGAGATTAGTGTCTTCAACCAAACAAAAAAAATAAACTCACACCTCAGAACATTATTGAATTAAGAACCTAACTGTTACAGAAATGCAGTTCTTTATACAAAAATGACAGTTCGGTGCTGAGTTGTTATTTTAGTATTAAGAACTTTGCCTAAATCGAAATAAAGTTCGAAATACGAATACTGGCTTAAAGGTTTGCTGGAACTAAAGTTATATTTCGTTTTGTAATAAGAAGGTTAAACTTTATTATTAATATAGATATAGATTAACGCTGCTGGCCTTAATGCGGCTTCACTTTGTCGTCTCTCTTTACTGAATCATAAAATTTTGTCAATAATTTGTACATCAATCATGAAAGCCCGTACAAGTGCGAGTAAATACTAGCAATAAATTATTACATTCCTACAGTTGACTGATTATTTCCGCAATTTTATCCCACTCGTTTAAATTAACTGCACCGGTTAATTAATACTCTCCTGATTACCTTAACCGACGAATAGCGTGTAATTAATAATGTTATAATTATTGCTATTAATAACGCGAAATCATAGCTAGATGTTGACACTGCGAAAATATTGAATTTGCTGTTAAAATACACAAGTTCAATGTTTAATTAAATACATTCACTGGTCCGGTACCTAGAACCAAAAATTCGAAGACATGTGACGTCTACCAACCTGCACTGGGCCCGCGTGGTGGGTTACGGCCTCTCACCGGGAGGAGGCCTGTGTCCCAGCTGTGGGAAGATTATCGCCTGATTTTGTATACACTGCACACTGGTCCAGGAAGTGCAGTCAGAATGAATACTTAAGCGTACCCCGGCAACGTACTTGTTTACGCTTACGAGATTATAAAATAACAATAATATCAAGCAGACAGGGAGGATTTGGAACTAGTAGTCCATCACACATTAAAATTTCGTAGCATTTCGTAGTGGATTGCTACGCTTTTATAATTTCTTATACAACTAGTAAAGTAAGTGAGTAAGTGTAAAAACTGTTCAAAGAGAATACGCGAAAAAATAATCATAAAATAATCTTCGAGCATTTATAAAGCGTAATTTAACATTGACACTGTCGTTATCTCGTCCATTGAATGGCTTAGTACGCATAAGAAAATGTAACAGAAATAATTATTTCCTACATTTTCCCTCGTGAAGGGTGTGAGAGCAGCATGTCGGCAGTCGGCGACACAATAGATGTGTTTACAGGAAATCAGCGTGAACTGTGAACGCCTTCTCGACCGGGGCCCGCACACGCAAACATCGTGCACAATAAACACTACCGCTACTACTGATCCTACTTTATCTACAAACTAGCAATATTGATTTCTTCACCCTTCATTCTATGTAGTAGTTGAATAACTCCTTTGTTAATTAATATTCGTCACTTACATTCTAGTAGTGATTTTAACGAGACCAACAAGTAGCGAGCCATTCACTCGGGATGTAATTGAAGACGTTTGGCGCATCACCAATGGCGCACCGTCGAGAATGAAATGATTGCGAGCTCAAAGTGTTCCGATAACTCGAGGTTTCTTTGAATGCACCACCGTGCATTCATTTTAAAGTGAATAGTAAATAAGTTAATGTTTATTTTATTGCGGATCCTGGAATAATTATTTACCGTTGATATAATTCTGTTTAAATGCGTTTTTAAATGCTAGGCAAAGAGCAGTTCTCGATAGAAATAGATGCGGTACAACATTCGACTTCTACCAATGAACCCTGAAAAAGTTGTGCTTGGAATAGCATTAGTTAAAATTTACATTCTTAAGCGAATATGGGAGGAATCTTTTGAGACTTAAGTTTGCAAGGCTTCGTATTGACTTTCACAATTTCCTCTTTCAACAGTCTACGCGCCTAATTTTAGCTCTATTAAT
The DNA here is from genome assembly GCA_947507525.1 of Apamea epomidion. Taxonomy (NCBI): domain Eukaryota; kingdom Metazoa; phylum Arthropoda; class Insecta; order Lepidoptera; family Noctuidae; genus Apamea; species Apamea epomidion. The sequence continues at coordinate 12,146,014 of OX382225.1, forward strand.
TAATGTGATATCAAAATTATATCCTGTGATCGCTCACATAGTATAATAATCTCCATGAGCATGTTACAAATCTTCTCAATTATCAGATTTGAGCGGTAAATCCACTGGAGTTCTCTATGCTGTCTATGGAGACAGTAGAGAGATGGCGTATTTGTATTCATTCACAGTTTGAGAAGGCGTTATGAATAAGTATGGCATGTTGGTGGCATTATCTGCGTGTTCGGTAATGTATTCAAATATGTATCAAGCCCCATCCGCACCATGTTGCCGTTGTTATTTTATTTCGCACGCGTGATACCAGCTTTATTTTTTTCGCGATACGAGAATATCGTATTGTCCCTGTGTCGGCAGATATTTTTGTATAGACAGAAATGAGAACGACGATTAACGCAAAATTATTTCGACAATATCCAGAGCATTGTCGAAATATGTTTCGTTATTATGATTTGGTAAACTGAAAATTGTAATTGCTATTTACTGATTTCGATATTTATTTACTAATCTCCTATTTATTAATTATTATTTAGTAATATATCCAGTTAATGATAGCCTCACTCAAACAATATTGTATAAATATTGTCTACCGTGTTCAAGTTCTGTGTGTGTACAATAGACAGACTGGTTAGATATTGAAAGAAAAATTGTTGAACATAGGACAGTTCTGTCCGTGCTCACGCCGTTCAACGGATATTGATTACTTGTCTGTAAGGAATACAAATGTATCAAGGAGACTGTTCTAGCGCTGCTGAGCGCCATCCTTTGTACTGACATCTAACACCCTCTGTACCTATTTTTTCTGTTCTGTTTTTCATTGTCTGTTTATATATGTGTGTACATAAATGGTAAAATAAATAAATAAATAAATTAAACTTCATAGCCGACCCTGCGTTTTGTATTACAGTTACTACACTTTGTGCTCAAGCTCAGCACGTACAATATTTTTATTTAGCTTTTGTCGTCTCAAGCAAGAATATAAAGTGGTGTGTTGATTTATTTTTTTCTAAAACGTTTAACATTAAGATACAATTTATGTCTTCCTATGATCCCAGGAAGCGGGCAGCTAATATTGCAGGCGCAATGAGAGCCGCAGGCAGCTAACTAGCAGGTGCACGTTAGCAAAGAAAAATGAAATAACGCAAAAAGAAGAAGTCGAGTCGGGCGAAGGGGGACGCTGAAACCGTTGGGGTGGTTCTTTCGTGGAAAGCCAGTTTCCTTTAGTGGAAACAGATAACGATCCGCTGCCGACGACAGAATACGTAACTGCACTCACTAAGCATACATCTACATACTAACGGAACGCTTGCCTATCAAAGGTATCTCACACAACAGATTCCCTTTATTGAGCAGGGAGAAAGTGCTCAGTCAGTGTTGTCGTCGCGATCATATTCCGCTCCATTCAATGCGTATCACACGAGCGTACAACTTTCTACGCCAATTACCCTCCTTGCAGATAAGAACGTGTGGCTCAGCGCGATGCTATGTGTGCAGCGCTGGCGTGATTTGTGATGACCGAAACAATAAGTTCTTCCGGCGCCTGTGTGCGCGCTCTGTGGACGAAATCAGGAGAATAGGTACACAAGCATATGCGAGCGGGAAGGATCATTGATTCCTAAGAGACGCTGCGTCATACTTCCGTGCGCTGCATTGCAATGCAAAATTCACAATGTCCGCAGGATCTTAGAGGAAAATATTATGGGAAAAATTCTGTAGACATTTCTATGGTCGTGACTTATAAATTATTTGGACTTTGGTACTGTAAATAACTCTACAAGCATAGTCGAGCAGTTTAAATTACATTTTTAAATGGTAGCTGGTTTAAGATCACTTTCAATAATCACTACATATTTATACGAATACAAGTCTGCTATCACGGGCTGTGCACATAAAGTGTCTGCACAAGAAGTCCCTCTTCATGCTCTTATTTTTCTCAGGGGAAACCCTCACGTCAAGTAGGCAAGTAGACAGGACTCCAAGCAGTACTCGCAGTAAGTGCGTCAATATCACTCAAGTTCACGATTATTAACTGCAAGTATCAGCGTCAGCGCTTACTAATATAAAGACTAAAGAAGTGTGAACAGATGTAGGTATAATCATTATGTTATAATAGGAAATGACTCTTCATAATAGAAAACACTTAAATAATAAACTTTGTTTGGACTCAATAAAATATAGCATATTCCTAAGAACTAGGATACAAATAATGTACCTAAGTGAGTAGACTGCTAAAACTAAATGAACTCCTGAATGTCAAACTAGCTAAGAACCTGTATCTTGGAAATCTCTGCTCTTCCGTGGTTAATTAGGTGTAAAAACTTACAAATCATATGCAAGACAATTCCAAAATTACATAATTTTTATTTATTTATCCGTTTATTTCAGGCATCAAGGCCCATATAAACACATACAACACAATATTAATATAACTTAAAAATACTATAAATACATACAATATTATAATCACACTAAAAACTAACTAACGCACACGAAGTGTCTGCGTCGTGTTTTATTACATCGACTATTAAATAAGGTACACTTGCTGAAAAATATTGAATAACGAGCAAGTCATATATCATATCGGCAGTTAACTACACAGACACTTAGTCAATAGACCGCAGACGTACAAAATGAAGTGGTACTCTAAAATCCGATACACACTAATTGGCTAATATTAATTTACTGGCAAGGTGCAATAGAAATATTTCATATTACGTGTGCGTACATACAGGCCTGCGTGAGCCGCGCGCGCCGGGACGCGGCCCACAGGCGCCGCTCGTGACCTGCATCCATTGCGTTACGATACGGCGACGTGCCCTCCATTCTGTTATATTGTATTGCCAATTGGTAAACATACGGCTTACTACTATCGAAACATACCAGACTCAGCTTAAAATACGGTACAAAATATACACGAATATTTCAAAACTGGAGTGTTTTTCAGATTTATACCTGGTTTTCCTTTGAATGTTTGCACGAATGGAATTGCGATGGATTGTGCATAAAGAGTGTATGATAACATAAGCTTTACTGTAGAACAGACTATGGATCACTGTCATAGTCATAAGCAGTAATTGGCTACATAGCTTAATGTATTCTGACTCTAAGGTCAGAATTAATAAAGCTGTGTAGGGCTAATAAATAGGAGGGTAAGAAGTAGCTAACAATCTCTTTTCAGGTTCCACCAATCAGAGACCTAACAATGACCATCCGTTACCAATGATCAAATATTGGAATTCAAAAATGTAGTAATAAGTCGCAGATAGCAGGGCGGGCGCACCGCACAGTGCGCTTAATGGGCGGCATTACCATTCCAAGTCGGTAGGTGAGCGGCGAGCGGTAACCCGGCGCCGACCGCCTTGTGAATATGCAAAGTGAAACACGTTAAATATTGAACTACCGTATTGTACCAAATTGTGCCTAAATGTGCGCTTTAGTTCTAAACTCTTCTCACTACAACTTTTAATTTTTATATTATTAAAGTCAAACTGCGCAATTTAACATTACACCCGGCAACTTGCAAACTTTAAAACTTCCGAATTAGAACAAATTAGAAGTTTATTATAAAGTAAATGAACGAGGATGCGACTTCGGAGCCGGGATACGGTTAAAAGAACACCGTGTTTTGGAAAATCCGCTTTAAACTTTATTTTCGTTAAGAGAGCTCGTTTCAATTCCTAACAGAATTGTCATAGATAGAATGAACATTTTATTTCATAACATCAGCAACAGTTGAGTCTAACTTATAATTCTATTTTATAATAACTCGGTTGCTTCTGTACAGTTCGCGACAAACTGTTTCTCGGAACTTGGCCTTAATGAAGACCTCTCGCTGCTGTAATGAAATAGTTAATTATAGTTTCTGCGACAGAAATAAGCAACAATATTTAGTACCGTGTTTTACTTTTAACCGACTTTGAAAGAAGAGAAGAGTTTCTCAGAAATTCGCCTGTCTTACTTACGTAAACGTGTTCACAGACCTGCGGTCCCTAACATAAAAACTTATTAGAAAGTAAGTAACTACGCAAAAAAGGTTTTCTCTCAAAAGTAGAGGTCTCATGTTGGATTTGAACCATCAAGTGTGTATCAAGAAATGGTATGTCTGTGTTGAGAATTCTACATATTCTTGTTGTGTAATAAGATACGTGGAAGACATACATACGACTGGGTAGATAATACATAAAGGACGTGTAATCTCACAACTACAATAATTTATGTGTACGCAAGTATTATGTAACCACGACGCGCACCACACGCCGTACATATGACACGTCGTTCAAGTGCGGAATACGAATCTAACGTGAGGAGAATATAATAACAGTGTATCCGCATAAAATATTTCTCGATAAACTGATAAAAAGCATACGCTGGCATGTCAGAGCAAAAATTGCCAAGCGTCGCGTCCCTCGCCGCGCGGCATTGTGCCCGAAATGACACGCGAAAGGCGTCAAGAGCGGCGCGCTCCCGCCTTCACAAAAGGCTTACAGATGCGCGCACCAGAAGATTTTAATGAGGCAACGACTCTGTGTGATTTTATCGCGTGTGCCGTAATGAGAAATAACCAAGCGCATCCTCTTTGACTGCGCTCGTACGGCGCTGCCAGCAAAAATGCTACAAGTGACATCTATGCCTTCTAATTTATTACGAGTGCAATATCTCTCGCACAAAGAGTATCAGATAACTGACAACTTGTTAAGCCTCAAATGCGCAGCTTTTCACTTTATTCCCACCATGTTGTGTATCGTAGATACGTGTCTGTTTATGGTTGATTACCTCCGTGTACATTACCAGATGTAAACAAAAAATAAAATCGGCGATAAAATCGTCTCCGTTTTACAAACGTAATAAAACAAATTAGGCGACGAAGTAAGTTACGAGGGCCCGGTACACTGGCCAATTTTCATCAATGCAAATCACGTTGTGGACTCGTCAACCCAATTACCAAGAAGTGAATTTAAATAAAGATAAGTATCGCCCTCGAGGAGACAATGCTAATAGGAGGCGGAGGCGTGATAATAGGCTCCGACTGGGGTTGAGCGGCGCACCGCGGTAGGTGCTTTAATTAGATCTCGCGACTTACGCCGTCAGCCTGAAACACTTGTTCAATTAGTGATTAGCTTAAAGAAACTTTATTACACAAACGTTTAGTGCTTTTCGGTTTCAAACCGTGACATTATGATGAAGTTGTTTCTATGTAAACAACATCATTAATTAATGTACGGCGCGGATGTTCTAATAACCAGACTATTTCTCTTGTTTGTATTGCATTCGTGTACCAGTACCTAATAAAACAATACACTGTTAAAGTCAATCAATTCGGTAAATGCTATCAATCAGTATAAGCGGGCCGAGTTTAATTAAAATGTTGAGAGGAAGGTATTTTGATTATAAAGCATTTCATGGACTCACTGGTCTTCCGGTGCAACGCAACGGTTTGTTTTTCTTCTGTAGACTTTTCAGTTTCGCCATCGAACTTGGAATCGTGCCTTTATAATATTCGGGGATAGGGTCAGTTTAAAAAGTAAGCCTACGTCCTTCCCCTAGGTTGAAAATATCCTCATACCAAATTTCATCAAAATTGGTGCAGCCGTTGGAAGATTAGCCGGAACAAACAGACAAACAAACATTTTAAAAACTGTTTTTTTTTTGTTGTAAATACCGTATATGTATATTTTCATAGGCATTTAACCCCCGACGCAAAAAACGACGGAGTGTTATAAGTTGGACGTGTCTCTGTGTGTGTATCTCTGTCTGTGACATCATAGCTCCCGAACGGATGAACCGATTTTAATTTTGTTTTTTTTTTGTTTGAAAGGTGAATTTCTCGGGAGTGTTCTGAGTTATGTTTGATGAAAATCGATTCAAGATAGCCGCTGCCACAAAATGGCGGGTTACATATTTTTTCACAACTCCCTCAATATGGGTATCAAATGAAAGGGTTTGAATAGTAGAATACTATACACTATGATACATTTCAAATCCAAGGTGGCCGCCACCACAAAATGGCGAATTAAAAAAAACCTGTTTAAACACCAAATTACCTGAATCTTAAAACGCAAGAAAATAAAAGAAATGAAATAAGTCCCTACAAAAGGCATGAAATAAAAAATTAAACAAAAAATGTTATTTTGGTCTTTTTACATTCATACTATTTTTATTATTATTTTTTGTCAGGGGTTTTATAAATTTTAAATTTAATTTTTAGTAAAAAGCTATCATTTTGACATTACAAACATACACTTGTATTGTATAGAGATATATTAATACAGTTCTTAATGTTACCTAACTTTTCGAGTACGCAAACGTGAAAGTTACACGATACGATTTATGGCATTCGAAACCTTGAGTATACAATATGATTGGGCAACAAGATTGAATGGGTGTTCCGAGCATCGGTAGTAAACGCCGGTGACAGGAACGGGGCCGATAAGGGGAGCGGGGCGGGGAGGGGCTGACTTCCCGCAACCTGTCAACATCTGCTTCCGTACTTCCGCTTAACTGACCGCTACATGAACCGACCCCAATGACCCTACAAATACGTATGTTTTGTCAATAAGCGTATGTCTAATGCTAGGTATACACGCAGTGGCTCGCCGGCGACTCGCTGGCGATTTCAAAATCTCACATTCACACAGATTTTGAACCTGCCTATTTGTTGCTAGCGATGTCAAAATCTGCTGCATGTGTACCTAGCATTAAGTGTAACTGCACCTAACGCAAAAAAGGTCGCTAAAACATCGGCTACTCTACACTGTATCTTTTCTTCTGACAGTAGTTTGCACATAGGGAATAATATTTAAGTAATCAATAAATTCACGGAAATGTGTTGCCTGTAAGTAGACGAATGTTTACATGCTGATGTTGGAATATTCCTACGTAAGCAAATAATCAATGCCGAAAAAGGATTATTACAGAATAATGCAAAGGATAACCAACCTGATTGCTATAAGTGAAATTCAAAGTTAGTTAGTAGACGTACTCATACCAAATATTGTGATTAAGTTTCGACAGTCCTTGCAAACTGATCTCTTACCCACCAGACTTTGTGAGTGTTACACACTTTATTTTATACACACACTAAGTGACACTGGAACGTTTATTTAATGCTGCTGATAGCATCTATTTTATGACTCCCGTTGGACGCAACCCTTAGTTTTCTACTCCCCTAAATGCTCCATCTCAGACTGCTTTAAGCCATTTCAAAATACACACGTGGAAGCTGAACAAAGTATCGGCTTCTTTTGCTAGATTTGCTAAAAGCATTGCACGTACTACAATCGTCTCTACCATGTACCAAGCTAACCTATACATGCATAAAATAAAGGGTTAAATTAAATTATCAAGCGAAACTCCGCAGACGCGATAAGTATCGATATCTAAATATGATAAAACAAAAATTAATTAATTTGTTTCTTTTTTTGTTTTTGCGTAATCCGGACCATGGTTAGTGTAGTTAGTTAGAATATCAATTTATTTGTGCAAATATTTGTGGGAAACAAATGTTTAGGTATCGATACCCATCAGGTCTGTGAAATTTCGCTAGCTAATGTAATTTGATCCTGTATATTCTCATTTGTAAAACTTATACTTACTTTGATGAGTTACAGAGTAGAATAACGGCAGACTGATTAATCAAAATATTTCAAATCACAAACCATTGTGTTTTTTAACAAAACAAATCGCTTGTAAAACTCCTAATAAAAAAGGAACGAACTGAATAACAACAAAAGCAAATACTACCAATTGTACCGACGTCATTTTTTCCACAATCCGTCTACTAAAACTAATATTATGTATGTTACTTTATTTCTATTTTCTGTATTCACTCAGGGTTTATGTATCTCGAATAGTCACGTCCGTGTCCCGGCGAAGGGTAAAGCATACAAATAAGTGAAAGTCCGAAACCGCCCAAACACCCGCCGCCACGTTCTTTATCTGTGGATCTCTTAAAAGAATTTCATCGTATATGAGAATATTACGAGCCACATCTGTGACAAGGGACGTATAAACTTAAATATTTGGAAACACAACTACAGAACCGCACTTACCATAAAAAACTTTATATTGATTTCATTCAAACTAAGTAAGTATTGGGGTAGTGTTAATTAGGTGATTTTTAAATACGACAAATATTTATACCTAGAGAATACCTGAACTGTTTTATAATAACTAGAAAGTATAATTCAGACTTTCGGTTTTTGGATTTTAAATAAACCCGCCTAAACATAATTAAAATTGGAAAAATATAAAAAAAGGGATTTTATTAATATTCACTAATTGTGTAATTAAAGGTTATGAACGCAACACCACTTTAATTTATGGTATTCATTCGGTCAATAATTGTTGTTAAAGCAATATAAACACCTACTAAAACAATAACATTAATTATTTGTTGTACTCAGTGCAGATTATACAAAATTATTTTGAAGTATGGATTGCAGAGTCAGCAAAGGTAAAAAACGAGTTTCTAAAACTTCCCTGAACTTGCACGTTCGGTAGCTCCACACGAGGCCTCACTCTCAATTTCACTTGCTGTTTTGAAAACACTTTCCCTTTCATGTGGTGTTCCATCAACTTTTTGATGTAAAAACAATAATTGGAGAAGTCTTTCAAAACAGATAAAACATAGAACGATAGGCTATTTGTCATGGTAGCATGTCACGGGTATTATAACGAGGTGTCTGTGTAGTCGCAATCAATTTGGCGGTGTGGGCCCTGTCAATTTGCGGCGGGCCGGAGCCGCGCCGTGCCCGCGCCGTCGCCGGCCCGTCCGCGCCTGATGACTTCCGACTGACCGCTTCTCATTTGCATAAGGGCCAGCTTTAATATGAGATTATTCTCGAGTTAGGAGCGACTGCGGTCCCATTCATTATTAGTTTTGGAATATTTAGTCGACCCAATCCCGGACGTAATTATTTGAATTGCCACTCGTATCTGACATGCTTGTTGGCAAATTGCAATTCGATCGAATAGTTTTAATAATGACGTCCAGGTTAATATTTCTTTATTTTATACAGTTTTTTCAATCCATTTTGATAGTTTTCAATTATACCTACATAGGTATGCAGCTTTACATGAAACGAATTGAAATAAATATTGATGTAATCTCTTATAAAACCTACAATTCATTTTTAACTGAACAAAGTCATTATAATTACAGTCGTATTGTTTGTTACGTGCCAACACGCAACTAAATACAGCAATAAGGTTTAACATCATGTAGGAATTTAATCGACAAGGTGTACACGTCGCTACATTGTAATCACAACAATAGTACTAACGTGTAGCCGTGGCGGAGGCAGCGTCTTGCCATCGGTGACAAAGGGATTACCCCTCTCCCCCCGCGCCGCTGTCTGCGGTTTCTTAATTAACCCCTAAATACCCTTGCACGCGCCGCACTACCTCGTGCGGTATGTAAGATTATTGCGAACGTTACCCTTGTTAATTTTAATGTACGGTATTATTGAAACAAATAGAAGTCCTCGTCTCTACGAGCGCCTTATTAACTTAAACGTACGTACGCTCTTACTGTGACTCATTATTAGCATGTTACATATATAAAGGCGGTATCTCGCGTTATATGGATGTTATTGTTTGTACTGTCTCGTGGCCCATAATCTTGGTTTGGGTCGTCGACGCGACCGCCAGTGATACACTGAACTAATGTTATAGTGTTCTATAGCATGTGAGTGTGGTTTGTCTTGAATAATCTCTGTTATTCATCTAGTAGACACGTCGATTTATGTAATTGCTCTGAAGGCGTTCTATTATTGTTATGTTTAGGCGATTTATTTCGAAGATTGATTTATTGTAGGTACGCATGAACTGAAAATATAGCGGCACGACAACAATATTTAATTAGGATTGATTCCTCAATTATTGTGGCACTTTATTCGTGATTGACTAACGTAACGATCTAAATATTAACGACGTGTTTGGAATGTCGCCTGTAGAACTTTACTAATTACCATCGTGTAGGTTACGTAATGAATACGCGTCATTGTTATGCGTACCTCCGACCAACAATGTTGTATCCATTGTTAGAAATGAACGTAGAGAAACGCATACACAGCTAATAGGGTGCGTTATAGATGCTAATGCGCGATTTACATCGGTTGAGTCAGGGGCATCCGGGCAGAAAATGGAGCATCGTGCTTAGAGCTAATACGATCAGGTGAGCAAACACGCAACAACCGGAGCTTTCATCTTCAGTCGGGTATCTCTTAGCCATGCTCACACAAACATACGTAAATCTAAATGTTAGCTCTGTGGTGAACTGCTGCGTACGCCGAAACGAATATAGACTCTATTGAGCGAGTATAATATTGACAATATTGCAGAGTAAACCATACGCTTCCTTTGTTTAAATTAAAAGGAATTTGTATATTTTGGAAGAGCTGAAAGTCAAGTGTTTTAATGAAACGAAGCATGAATCTTGGTAACAAATAAACAATTTGTATTAGTTAGTATTTCATTAACTTAATCGAGCATCTTGACCTTGCTTGTCAAGTCGTTAGTCACGGTCAACAAGATTTTCAGGGGTTACGCTTGAGTAGTGACGATGAGTGAGGGGGATTCGACATCGAAAACGTTAGTCCAAAATGTGTGTATAAGTAATAAAGGTACAATTAACTTGAATTATAGCTTTCTTACTTATACAAATACGAATACAAGAAACCTCTCCCATAATTTTGTTCTTAAAATTCATTTTCTTCTCTGACACGTTGGTCAAATAAAACTGTTTATTTTGTAAAAGCACGCTATAAAAACTTTATAGAACTACTATTTTCTTCAATTTGTTCGAACCGGAATAAAAATAAATCTATTGTCAGTCTGAATGCGGTGGTGATATGTAAACAACTTCCAACCAGACTAACTATCGCCACTGAGCAAGTTTATTCTCCAAACACAACGTAGGTACAGACACGTCGAAGTGAAGGCATGTTCAATCGGACCGGCTCGTCGATTTGTGTTTATGCTCAAACAACACGGTTAGTCTTTGCGTCACAGCTAAATAAAGCACATTGACTCTCGTCTCTAAATTTTGTTTTCGCCACATTAAACATTGGAACCATTAATCAAACACAGCACGTTGAATGCGAACGTTTGACTGTTCCCTGACTCAATACTGTTGTCGTAGACGACATCGCTCCTTTCTTTACATAGACTCCCGCCTCGTTCACGGGATGACAAATGTTTACTTGCTTATTCAACCCCTGTATAACCCCTTCTCCTTGCACAGTTCAACACTTCCCGCTTTTTCCAAACAGTATTAACATTTTCACCGCAGCGATCAAATACTTAACCATTCCGCACCTCGTGTAGCGTCATAAAAGTAAGAACTTAAGAAGAAAACAAAGAACGCCAATTTGGCAAGTCGAAGACAAACGCATTTAAAATGGGCAGAGCAGAGCAAGGGCCATCTATCTTGGAGCTTGATAAACGACGACATTATTCCTTATCGCCCACTCAATTTGTTTAAAAGCGTTCTGCTTTGATAATTTGAGAATTACAAATCGTATCTCTTGACACAAAAATGTCCTCATAACTGCAAAATCTTGCCAGCTTGATAAGGCTAAGGGGAGATCGGTCCAATTTATCTAAATTTATATCTTTGGAATATGCCGCGAGACTACGAAAAGCAAAAAATCGGTCGATAGTACTTCTTTTTTGTATAAGATGAATAAGATATATAATGTATGAAGTTTAGTAAAGAAATCGTTTTTGTTTCAGTGGTGGAGGAGCCGGAGTTCACGGACGTCATTCAGAACGTGACGGTGCCGGCCGGCCGCAGCGTGCGACTCGCCTGCTCCGTCAAGAACCTCGGCTCTTATAAGGTAACGTTACTTGTCTCACCCAACCTTACAACAGACACAGCACAACAGGTTGACTTATACATGTACAACATATGTCCCAGACTGCTTTCTTTCAAACCTTGTTTATCTCCGACACAAACACAAAATCACATCTCTGAATGGGCTTCACTTGATAGGTCGGAGGCGACGGCAACGCGGTGAATAGACGACAATATGCGTGGAGCGGCGAAAGGAAACATAAAATAAGAAGCATTTTATCATTTGATTTAGAACGCGCCGTCGTAATAAAGTGTCCATATAAATGGAGGAAGATATGATTTACAACCCCTACGCCGAGTTTTCACCTCGCTCTTGTGGCTGAGACGGTTTAAAAACTAAAATATTTTCAGAAAGTATGTAAAGTTTGTGGTTTTAGTTTATTTAAAGAAAGAATTTGCATGTACCTAATAATAGCAAAGATTTAAATAAACTAATCCGGAAAAGGAACGTTTACTTTTTATTAAATTAATTAATTATCTTTATCAGGAACAGTGCTACGTCAGCAATAAGCGGCTGTGTAGTTGCTACGGCGTAGCTGCTACGCCGTAGCAAGTATGCTACGAAAATCAGCAAATGAATAAAATAAGCGGCTGTGTAGTAACACAGCCGCTTATTTTATTCATTTGTGAATTTAACAGTTTGGAATTAGTGCTAATACTCTGCGCATTAGATGAAAGATTAAACTTAACGACATCAATTTGGTGCCGCAATATATCTGTAACGAGTAATACAACTACCGGAGTAGTGAGTACCAGCGACGGACGAGCCCCGACAGCCGGCGCCCGGTGACCGGACGGCCGATAAGCCGCAAGGTGACGCCGCGTCGGCTAACTGCCGACACCGCACGCTCCCTCTCCTAGGGGGCGCCCGGTTCATTCGGTTCCCACTGAAACTCCCTGCACCCACTGTTAACCAGAAACGTAGATTAGTTAGTAATAGCCAATCCGTAGGTAAATGCTTCGATGTCTACTACTATGTTCGTGTAATTATTTTACATTGAGACTTTCATAACCCTATTCTACAATATAACGTATGAGATGGTAAACGTACAACCAGCTAAACATCAACAGTATGTCTATCGATTTCCGTTTGGCCGACTTTTTATTTTTATTTTATTGCATTTACTTACTTGTGAAGCTGTCTACGGTGCGGGCGCAATAAAAGCCGAGATAGTGTTCTCGTACTTCTGAAATAAAGGCTTAACTGGGGGAGCCATCACGGTTGCTCTGTATTGACAACAAGAAGCGGATTTCCCCGAAAGCCTCGCCTGTGCCATTAGTTTCCCGCATCGGTTAAAAAGATTTGTCTTTTCGTCTGTATTTTTTTAGAATTATTGACTCATACGAAATATTGTGATGAAAGACGGATTATTAGCTTGAACCTAAATTGCGTTTGGTTTTGTGTTAAGGGCAGAACGTTTGATTCAGGCGTCACAACAAATATTTGTATCGCCTACGGATATTTGTTCGGATTCTACAAGTGTTTGTAGAATAATATCATCGAAGAGTAAAAATGCTTACAATCTTGTATACGTTTTTATTATTTATAGTTAGTTTCATTTTGATCACAGGCAATACTTAAGTAGGGCAGATTTATCAAAGTAGTTTTTTTAAGTAATTTTTCAATACGTTGATGCGTTTGTCCGTTTGTAGCGACTATACACATAATTTCAATATAGGTTACGATAACATAAAATGAGAATGCACGTAGGTATTTTAATAACTCAAAACTAATATGTATGAGATTGTTGAATATTCAAATAAATGTTTCCTATGTTAAATTTTATTCACGAGGCAATTCAACGAAAATATTTCCTATTTTATGCAAATGTCTGTAAGTATGCGCACGTAGCCGGTTCATCGGCATGAAATGTCAGATAGGTAGTCGGCAGTAGCACGTATGTGGGTTTGCAATAACATGCCACAACGAGTCGCAGCAATGTTACACTCGCGCCGCATGCGAGCGCCGCCTGTTCAAATTCTGGCATATTTCTCGTGCCTTAATACTGGGGCTGGCTGAGCAAACTGAGCCCAAGATGAGGGGAGCCGAGAGCACTTGTTCCGACGACCGCCCAGCTGCGCTACTAATGCCTGTAATGATCGTGTTCACCATTATACAATCCTGAGGAATACCGATTCATGTTTTAATTAAAAATATACACACCCCTTTTGTACACAAACACGGATGAAAAGCTATCTGGTGCAACATTTTAACTATAACGATAGAAGTTTTTGCTCGTAACATGTTTTCGATCAGCACTACTTACATCAACCCCAAAATAACTTATTGGCCGAAGATTCCGTGAAAACTTGGAGAGCCCTCGGCACAAATCCGCAGCTGAAGAGATCTCTAAGTGGGCTTTTAGCAGAACTAAGCTAAGCCGTCTCGTGCAAGATGTTCGCTCATTTCTGTCTGCGCCATTGCATTAGTGTGTCAACCGTACTAACGTTTTGTGACGTGGAGAGTATTCCACGAACAACACATTGATAGAAACTGCGATGTTCTTTTATTATTTGGTAGTTTTTGACGTTTTTCAGATACAACGTGTAAAAATACTACGTAACTACGAAATAGTCACTTTTATACTCCGTGCGAAAATGAGTTTCATCTTTGTGCACTATCGTATGTAAAATTTTCTTTTATGAATACGTAACACACTGTTAGATATTTATCATATTTATGAAGGTTGTATCAAAAGCGGCTGCTAGATGCCGGGCAAATCTCTCCAAAGACCAGCAAAAAGTGTCTTTAGTAGTTTTGCGAGCTTTTATTTCTCTTCGCTTTGATAAGATTTTCACAAAATAATATCCCATTTATTGGATCAGCGTTGGTATATTGCAATGGGGATTATTGTTGTACTGAATTTTGTTGCATTGTTTTAAGTAATCTATAGCAATTTCAAAAAGGAGTGGCAAAATTGAAGGGTGTGGTGCAGACCATCAAAACGAACCATTTTCTCCTCTGACCAATATCGAGATCGCGAAAAAATTATCAATTGTCCCATACAAAACATCAATACCTACTCGACCCGTTGAGAGCCCAGTGGTGGAGTGGTGGCCCAGTGGTAACGACCCCGACATCCGAGTTGTAGGTCGCGGGTTCGAACCCAGGCAGGCGCTTTACTTTGTGTAATTTGTTTCATCACCATTGCTCTCAAAAACGGTGAAAGAAAACATCGTGAGGAAACCGGCATATCCTAGGACCAAAAATTCGAAGACATGTACCAACCCGCACGCGTTGTGGATTACGGCCCATTCCCCCTCACAGAGAGGAGGCCTGTGTCCCAGCATTGGGAACGTTATAGGCTGATTATGCCACTCGACCCAAATATATGGGATGGCTGATTATTTTTCGCGATGACGATGTTCTTCCATGGAGAAAGTTGTTCAGTTTGATGGTCTGTACTACACTCTTAAATTTGACCACACCTTTCTGATACACACTGTATAACATGATATTTGGTTTAATAACATACGTAGAGTCAAATAAATTATTGAAGCGCCGAACGTGCAACATGTTCACACAGTACTTAGACGTCTCGGGGAGTGAGCGCTCCGCTTGTACTTAGGTCGGATGTTATGCGGTGCAAACATAAGCTTTCGTTTTTCGCAAAAACAAGTACTAAGTGTTTAAAATTAGGTTTTGGGTTAATTTTATATTGTATTAAGGATTTTATGGATTTGGCAAGTAGTATAGATAGATAGTATAGACGTAACCTGGTAGTTAGGTTAAGTTACGTTAGTAAAGTAGAGTAATCTAATATTCACTGTATTTTATTGACTTTTGTATTGACTTTAATTATTATGAATGTGAGAACTATCTTTTTTCTTTCTCAGTTAGTTTTAATGATGGTCTGGCAGTTTGAGTATTTTATGCGACCTACCCAAATGTCCTTTCTAAACTTTAATATTGTTCGTCTAGTCGTTAAGTTCCTTAATTTCTGAGTTCAGCTACACGATTACTGACAAATGCTTGCACTGACTGGACTGGTCCACTCAAACCTGTGTAGTTCTGTCCTCAAAAGACCATTTTAAACACTAATCTACATGGTCTGACCAAGATTATGTCTGAACTATAAAATAGACTGACCCCTAAGTTTATTTCGCCATTTCTTCTCATAAAATATAGATAGAAAAAGTCTACTCCATCTAGCTTATTTTTTCTTAGCTTATTTTTTAGCTTATTTCTTCTATCTGTCATAATTTTTTCCGTTGTTACTTTCCATACCTAAAAATTCAGGCCACAAATCATGAAATTAATAAATTGTTCTTAATTTGTCAGAGTTAATAGCACTAACCGAGATAATATAAAGTTAAAAAATATGAACCATTCCACAACTTGAAACAAACAAAGTTAGAGTAATAGCGTAAGATGAAGCTCTTTAAACGTTCCATAATTAAATCTGTCGTAATATTATTAAACACGTCTACGAATCATCTCCTGCGGCGATAGGATCCGTCGTTAAAGAGGTTCGGTGCGGTGCGCGGTGGAATGGGCAAAGTTTGCAACGAGTCCATTATAAATCAAACGATGCCTTCCAGGCATGTCCTGAGGGACGAGAACGTCTCCCGCCGTGCCACCGAACTTCAACTTTGCCTCCTTAATGCCTCAACAATTAAGATAAAAAGAAAGAAGGGCCTAAATTAAAGGTGGTTAAAAGATAACGAGTTAATAGGCCGCTCTAACTTTACAAGTAAAGCGTCGGATGGATTTTCAGTGTTACAATAGTAAAGTGTCCGATACGTATCATTTTGACAGTAGGTTAGATATCGTGCTAACTCTACCGGAATTCATCATATTTTTTTTAATCAAATCTGTTTTTAAATAAACATAAACAGCTTTACCTAACACTAAACTCAAAAATGTAACAGCAACCTGTCCATAAAATTTGCGGTTAGGTAATTTTGCATATTTGAAGTAATGGGCCGAGTGCCGGCAGCGGTGCGGTGCGGGGGTGGAGCGGCGGGGGGAGGGGGCAGCGGCAGGCAACAACTCGCGTAACGACGTCGTGACCTAACTCGTTTAGGATCCGCAGACGAATGAAATTAGTTAGCCGCTACCGTCATTACGAATATCATATTTTCATCTGCCACTTCCGCCAGCTTCATTAGTCACTTACGTAGCGGGAAACCATTTTACTTCACAGAAAAATCTCACTCCGTAATTTACCATTAGGTAGGTTTTTTCCTAAAAATAAACGAATAATTTATTTGCGGGAATTCAAAACGCTGTTATATAAATCCCAGACCACTTGTGCACTTACTAAATGTTTCTAGCCCCCGAGTTCGCGGTACGATTGGAGAACTTCGTTAAGTTCAACACTCAACGCTTATCTTCCGACCGCTTATAAAATTTTGATTCCTATTTAATTTTATCTTAATTGTTAGAACAGTAAAAGAGAACTTTGGGCAATATCTCTTTGCGTTATAACGGATTCGAGATAACTGCTTTAATCTTTGGTTTCGAATGAATATACGTAGCTGAGCGTCTTATAATTCTGGGGCTTTATTATAATTTGCTGAAAATAATATCGATGTAGCCATATTAGTTGAAAGACTGTTCATCCAGCCGGCGTCGTGGTGGCGGCGGCTGCGGCTCGTAATTCAATCAGTGCGGTGCAGAGGGACACACCGTCGTGATTAGATTAGACGCCGGCCACAATTACGCAGATCAGATTTACATCTACCGTCACCGACCGCGCCACACCGTCGTCGCGCCACGCCGCCGTGTCGCTCGCGCCGCGTGTCCTCAAGCTCCCACGCTCCACCTCACGCTACTTGCTCCCAACCAACTTCCGAGCACTTCTACAAGATTACTTATATCAAAGTAACAAACTTCGAAGATTAGAAAATAAGTAGATCTTACTTAAAGAATTTTACATGAAATTATTTTCATGTAAATCGTTTGAAATATTACTAAGCCTGTTTAATATCCCTGAGCCCCAGGTTACGCCGACAAGTCAGGTCGCCGTCATTAGAGGGGTTACCGTCCCATTGCATAATAAAATGGGCAAAGTTTCCTCAAGTCCATTATAAATTAGACAGCGGCTGAGAGCCGCATCACTTAAGATAGGTAAGATGTGACCCGGCACGAGTTTTAGCTCCCAAACTTCCGCTATATTGCCTCCGCAATCTTGATAAAAAGAACTACCCATGATTCAAACTTGAAGAAGGATTAAGAGATAAAGGATGCACGTCGAACTTTGAAGCTCAGAAGCCACCTAACTCTAGTTAATTTTTCTTGCGATTACCCGACTTTAATTAATTTTATAGGTGTAGTTTCTTTTAAAGTTGAAAATATGCCAAACCCTCGTTTAATCATGGAGAATTTGTAAAGTGTTCGCAAGTTGAAGCGCGCTGTCTCTCAATAAACATTTTGAGTTGTAGATTGCCTTTTACTAAAATTGTTTATTTCAAAATGGATGATAAGCGTTGAGTTTTCAAAACAATGCCATGTTTTATATTTCTGGCGCGGATCTACATCCACCGGAATAATTGAAAAATGAAGCTAGTCTAACGTAATTTGATGGAGGTAGGTACCTACGGGGGAATTAAATCTTTTTTCTCCGAGGGGAGATTAAAAGTGGCGAGATTGTTCGTAGTGAGTATAACAATCTCGGTGAAATGCATTTTAAGCGCTTAATGCCGTGGAAATTGGTGTGAAGCGGGGACGCGATGGCAGCTCCGTGCAATTACACAGATGTCGCGGAGACGACTCGCGTACGAGACGCCGCGCCACCACGCCGTACAAGTGTACGGGGCCACTCGCCACACTATACATTTGCGAACACCGATTTCACAACATTAATAAATCAAAAAAGATACTGCAGTTTTGTGTCTCGGTTGGATTCTGTCCAATCTTCCTTTATTTTAAAATAGTTCACAGTTCACTTATCCTATTCAGTAGGTATCCTCGTTGTGAAGCTGTCTATTTTTCAGTCAAAAATGTCCAAAGATTCCATGTCAGCCCAAGCCCGCTAGAAACTCTTGAGCTCCTTTCACTTCGTAACGAGGTGAGCGGACACTTCAAGTTTCTATACGTATTAGCCAATGTTTTTTAATTGAAACAACTCGCAGTCAAAGCGAAGGTACTAATGTCTTCTTCGTTAGAATTTCTTGAGTTCATTTTACTTATGTATATCTGTTGTTAGTCTCGCGTTGTTGTTGTAGTTTATTTACTCACACAGACCGACACAAAAAGCGACTTTAATTTATAATATGTGTAATAATGACAACATCAAAACATATAAAATCAACCTGAAATACGCACACCGTGACAGCTGAATTATATTCGAGATAGACACCTACATTTTATTTATAAAAAAATATGTCCTCGGAGAAGTCTTTAATTTCCGTTACGTCACTCGTCCAATTGGGAGAGCGATTGGAAATCATTGAGGCATACTCCACACCCTAGTTTTCTCGTTTTACATTTTCTGAAGGTATTTATTTAGGGGAGATTTTCTCGTTATATTGCAGAGATTTTCCAAGAAACGTTGTACTTACAATAGGACTAGAAATGATTAAAAAATTGTAATATATTTGGAACAATTTTTTTAAATTGATGAATAGGTATGAGAAAAATTGTACAGATTTTCATTTAAATAAAAACTAAAAGGAACGAGATAAAGACACAATTTGATCATTGTTGAAGCGAAAGCATTGTGTAAAGGGTAGGACGCTCTATTTTAAAACTTTTGGAGTACCTCATTTAATATAAAGTATAGTTTTGAAGTACATTTTTAGGAAAGGTGCGGAGGTTGTGGCTGTTGCGGTGGCTGTTGCGGTGGCTGCGGCGGTGGTTGTTGCTGCCCTTGCATCACTATCTACACATGCTGTACGAAGATTTGCTAGTGGCACAGAGTTGCGCCACTTCGCGCAGTCTAAGACAATGTTGCGTCTTCGAAGTATGCATTCCAGTGCCGTTTTGTGGGAATAAACTACTATAAATATTTTCTTTGTTACCACCAGGTGGCGTGGATGCACTTCGAGCAGTCCGCGATCCTGACGGTGCACAACCACGTGATCACGCGCAACCCTCGCGTTAGCGTCACGCACGACAAGCACCGCACATGGTTCCTGCACATCAGTGACGTCAGAGAGGAGGACCGCGGACGCTACATGTGCCAGATCAACACCGTCACCGCCAAGACACAGTTTGGATATTTACATGTTGTTGGTAAGATCGGTGTTTAATCACGAAAAAAAAAATGAAACAGTGTACCCGATGAGATTTCCCATTGACGAACTTCCATGCAAACTTCCACCCCCTATTTAACCCCTTTAGGGAATTCATTTTTAAAATCTTTCTTTAGTGCTCACTTTCGATAAATTAGAAACTCTAGTGCAAAATTATATGCTTCTAAACCTAGTGCTTTAGGCTGTGCCTAGTCTGTCAGTGAATCGTTTCTTCTCTTTTTACGAACGGGTTAAATAGTCAAGTAACAAAAACAGGTCTAAAGCGTTATTACAATATCATGTAAGGTAAATAGGTCAACACACTTTACACATGCCGAGAGCTCTCATTTAAATTTTGTCATCACTCTCGGCCAGTCTTTTCAGTACAGCTTCATATAAATAAACAACATACGTCAAACCGCACGTCCATTAAAGAGGTATTAATGTTTGTTTATAGTGCCGCCGACCATCGACGACTCGTTGAGCTCGAGCGACGTGATCGTGCGCGAGGGCGCCAACGTCACGCTGACGTGCCGCGCTAATGGCTCTCCTAAGCCCACCATCAAGTGGAAACGGGACGACAACTCAAAAATCTCCATCAGCAAGGGACATTCCGGTGACACATCGAATTTGTTCATGATCGAAATAGGTTTTTGCTTCGTTTTTTGCACCGACTTTATCTATCGTTAATTTCCAGTTTCCGAATGGGAAGGTGAAGTGTTGGAGATGGCACGGATTTCAAGATTGGACATGGGTGCCTACCTATGCATAGCCAGCAACGGTGTGCCACCGACCGTATCCAAACGTGTCAAAGTCAGCGTTGATTGTAAGTGGCTGAAATCATTTACGATTTCAATTACAAAAAATACATCTTTCGACGATGAACTTGAACATTGGTATTATTTTCCAGTTCCACCAATGCTATGGATACCTCATCAGCTCGTCGGTGCTCCGCTTTACTACAATGTCACTCTAGAATGCTTCACTGAAGCACACCCGACTTCTCTCAACTATTGGACGAGGGACGATGGACATATGATTCATGAAAGTCTTAAGTATCACATGGAGAACACTGTAGGGGTACCAGCTTACAAGACGCACATGAGGCTTCTGATTAGGAACATAAACAATGAAGACTATGGGACTTACAAGTGTATAGCTAAGAATCCGAGGGGAGAGTCCGATGGCACCATTCGCTTATACAGTAAGTATGCACCTCTAACTTATAATACTGAACACAATAATTATTTCGCCGGGAAGACAGCCATATTGTTGGGCTTATTTTTTGGGAACTCACGTAGCGCTAGGTCAAATCAATCCGCAACGTGAGTCACGTTGGGAACTCATGGTCTAGATCAACCAATCGATAGCTGAATTAGAAGATGCAATAGACATCAATTGGCAATTGATTTGACAGCGTGAAAGTAAATTGTTGAGTTGATCACCTTTCAAACACCAGCCGGTAAGTCACAGCGCTACTTTTAGCATTTTTTAACATTGAAAAACTTACACTTTCTTTCAATACAGCGTCATCCCCCCCGACCACAACTCCGGACCCACGCGTGTTGACCGTGCCTCCACCCTCCAGGCCTCCACGCCGCGATACTCCGCTTACAGACAAGGGTAAGTAAGAAAGCCATGGCCTTCTGGGACAGGTTCTGCGGGGTAATTGCGTATGACACTTACAGTAGGAATGGCCGTAATGTTGACAGTTCAACCACATTCATTGCCTTATTTACGTTTTTGAGCAAAGTAATTTATCTAACATATGAAGCAATGGATTAGTAATATCCGGCGACCTTGCAGATAAAAGTAACTATCGGTCTTGTTTCACTAGCCACAATTGTGGCTAAGGTTTTTGACGGTCTGCTTAATACACAGTTATAAGTTCGTAGCGCTGCATGATAATCAGTTTGGATTTAGACCCCAACTGTCTACAGAGAGTGCGATACTGTGTCTTAAGCATACCGTCAGATACTACGTGGATCGTAAAACACCCGTGTACGCGTGTTTCCTCGACCTGTCTAGGGCTTTCGACCTGGTCGCGTACGACGTTCTATGGAAAAAACTGGAGGAAATTAATTTACCACATGAACTTGTAAGAATCTTTAAATATTGGTATACGCACCAGGTCAACAGAGTAAGATGGGCGGGGGCTATGGCGGAGTCTTATAAATTGGAGTGCGGCGTGAGGCAGGGCGGATTGTCCTCCCCAACCCTTTTCAAGCTTTAGATGGACGCACTGATCGTTGCGCTCAGCAGTGCCCGTGTCGGCTGCCATGTTGATGATGTTTGCGTCAATAACCTTAGTTATGCTGACGACATGGTGCTGCTGAGCGCATCGGTCTGTGGCTTGAGGATTTCAATGCAAATCTGTGAGGAGTACGCGAGTGGGCATGCCCTTAAATATAATGTGACCAAAAGCCTGTACATGGTCTTTGAGATGGGTAGTGCTAAATGCCCGCAAAGTATACCACCAGTTTTTCTCGATGGTGTTCCCCTAGACTGGGTGAAACAATTTAGATACTTAGGGCATTTGGTCACAGCTTACCTCAGGGATCATGCTGACATCGAACGGGAACGGAGGGCCTTGTCAAAAAGAGCAAATATGGTGCCACGCAGGTTTGCACGCTGTTCTAATCAAGTTAAAATCACACTTTTTAAAACATACTGCACTTCTTTGTACACGTGTAGCCTGTGGGCTAGCTATACACAGGCGAGTTACAATGCCCTCCGCGTCCAGTACAACAACGCGTTCAGGGCGGTATTGGGGCTGCCCCGCTTCTGCAGTACCTCGGGTATGTTTGCGGAAGCGCGCACCGACTGTTTCCACACCACAATGCGCAAGCAGCGTCCTTGGTGCGCAGGGTGCGGGTCAGCTCCATGCTGTCCTAGAGATGATTGCTGGACGATTGGACTGCCCTTATATCAGGAAGTGTTGCAGTAGGCTTATAGCCAGGACATGTTAACGAGCGTATAGCGTGTGTGTAAATTATATCATCACCACCGCTCTCAAAATGCTGAAGGAAAACATTGTGAGGAAACCGGCATGTCCTAGAATCAAAAATTCGAAGACATGTGACATCTACCAACCCGCACTGGGCCCGCGTGGTGGATTACGGCCCACTCCCTCTCACAGAGAGGAAGCCTGTGTCCCAACAGTGGGAACATTATAGGCTGAGTATGTGTTAACGAGCGACGTGATATTTGCCGTGTTTTATTCATTTATGTTATTATTTTTATCCAAAATTTGCTAAACTTTTATTTTATTTGTATGTTATGATATTTATTTCCGATTCATTTTAAATTTTTATTTGACATTGTATTCATGATTTGATGACATTGTATTTATTTTTATATTGTGATTTTTATTTATCTCGTTCTCGGTTTTCGTAACTTGTGATTGTTATATGGGAGAACCTGAAATAAATGGATTTTATTTGTTTTATTTTTTATTTTTAGATTCTTAAAATTGATTCAGATGGTGATTGATAGCGCAAACTCAAACTCAAACTATTTATTTCAACTAAACCATTACAGGTACTTTTGAATTGTCAAGGGTCGGTCAGTCAAAAAGATGAAGCTAGTTTAGCGCTAGTCTAGCGCGTTTGACAATTAGGGTGCCGGTCAAGTATTTTGATACACACAAACAACATGGAAATCGGGAATATGATAAGGCAAAATGCAATTAAACATGTGCAAATAAAATGTTTAGTGATATGAAAGGCGGGAAGATGCACTGGGCCAGCTAGATTTTTCAGTGTAGGTATATACATGACGTACCGAAAACAATCGACCAATTCAATTTCCGTCCGATTACGTAGTAGTATTGACGTTTAAATGAAATGACAAGAAGTAAAGAAGCGTGAAATGCAATAAAATACATAGATTCGAGCGCGGATGAATGTATCGCGCAGTGTATATATTTATATAACAGCAATGTATTATGTTCATGTGTGGGAATAGTAATGAATTACACTGTAGCAAACGTCGCGGTCGAATGGGTTTATCAATATCTGATATCGATGCCAATAAAATGCATTGAAACAATATTTTTATGTCGACGGTTTCGTTTATTAAGAGATAACATTACCTTTACGAGTTGTATCCCCATGAGACCGTTCGGTTTGTTTTCATTGTTTGTTGCTGTTTCAGTTATTATTAGTGGCCGTTATATTTGTTTATAGATCGTAAACTGTTACGACGATCTGCTTGTCGCCAGCCGGTAGTTTGTTAACTGGCTCCGAATATTATGAGCCCTCGTAAACCATGACCAAATCGTTTACAAACAAAACATTTTATGAAGTGCTGTTATTATAATCTCCACATCAAATTATTATAAAATTGCTTTATGCAAAGTTAATAGGCGTGAAGTGTATCGCCCTTTATATATCGCGATCTTAGATCGACGTTACGTTGCCTGAAACATCGTAATAATCCGGCCTGAACAAGATGACACTCTTGAAATGCTAATTCAATGAATGCACATTTAAGATAATTGGCACTTGAAAGGTATTGAAAACAGCTCAAGCTTTTTAGAGGTACTATTAAAAAAATAATACAAGATTAAAATTTGTGTAACTAACTGAAAAACCTTGAAAACCCAAGCACGAAATTTTGTCTGGAAAATCTCTTTAATCTAATAACCTGTTTTCGGCTTGTGTTAACTAGGTAACAAATTACTAAAACTCCATGATTGATTTCATTTACATATTCCATAAACCTTGCCTTCCGTATCGTGTAATATGAACTAGTAATGTCAGAATCATTGATGTAGGAACCAGCGTGTATTGTAATATCGTGGTGTCATAAGTTGTTGGGCTCGCGTCATTACTCGCCCGTTATTGGGAACTTGGGCATTTCCCCGGCCACGCTGCCGGACAACATCTTGCGCCAACCTATTAGGAACAAGTGTTCCCGTCCTCCTTGTTGCAAACTCTTAATAAGCTTTGTTAACACAATAAATTGAAAATGTAGTAGCCCGCAGACAGTACCATATTTATTGCAAAAAATACGTGCAGAAGATCGTGAATAATCAATATAGACATCTATCAATAACTGTACATACTTATAATATCTGCCCAAGAGCCGAAGGATATCATTTTAACATGTTCGCGCGAACTTGAAAAACCCATTTAGGGGTTGCGCCGGCACGAGTGTAAGTTTTGCGGCTGGTTGTTTTTGCGGCATGGTGTGGCGCGGCGATGCGCCGTCCACAGCGAACCCGCTACTGTTTTATTTTTTGCAACCATTACGAATTTACGGCTGGCCCCGGATACTCGACAATATTGCGCAACTTTTCAATAACTGTTAGCCGACCGCCTGCCGACGGCCCGTCCCTTGCCATATTGAATCCTTTGCCCAATCAGTTCACGTTGTCGTTTTTCCTCCACAAACTTTTTAGGGTGATCAAAATATTCTCATCTTCTAACAATTTTTGAACTCATCTATTTATCTGTTACGCAGGTACTAAGTATCAATCGAACCTCAACGAAATCGATAAGGGCAAACAGAAAACAGATGAAGGCGGTGGGAAGACACACCTGAACTGGGTAGGAGGTGCATCGCAGGTTACAGGTACGTTAAGTCTCATATTTCTTTTTACCCATTCATGGAAGATATTTTCCGAGAAAAATAGGATTTAAATTTCTCTTGCCGCATTTTTCAATGGAAAACAATAATTGAAACTTAGAGCTTTCAAGTTAGTTTAATCCCACCAATATGACTTCGTTTTCATGAAACATTGGTTATCTGATAAAAACTGTAAAAAAGAAGAACTTAGCCTTCAAATTAAAAAAAAATCCTTATCAAAAACAGTACCCACCCACAAATAACTAACATGAAAATATTTTGTTACAGGCGACGCTGACTGGAGGAGAAGCTCCATGTGGGTTTTAGTTTCGCTAATCACTGTGCCATATTATTTAATGATCTAACTCTATTATCACTCATCCGAATTCGCTGTCCATTTGCATACACGTATGTAGGTACATCAAGCCGAGCTTGGCTCGCCCGAGATACTGGAAATTAAAAGGAAATTGTTTTTATCGTTCACAATTCCTTGCACGTCATAGATATATTCTGCCTATTATCAGTTAATATTCGCCTGTATGTAGGTGACTCGCATCCCAATTTTATTGTAACGATGTTTTATAATAATTGCTGAAGAAGATTTTAAATGTAACAAACAACGAGCTTGTAGCCGTAACTTGCTTTTGAACAATAGAGATTGGATTATTATGCAACATATTATTTATATTTCAAAATAAAAAATCTACTTTAGACCCCAAAACAAAGCAAGAAAAACATTTTGAGAATTGGGCTTCTTCTTTTGTTTATTTTTGCCCAAAAAGTATTAAACTACGAAATATATTTCATTATTGACTGACTCTTTCTTATAATCCCTACATATTACAAGAGTCTTTAGCACGGAGATGCAGGGTGGAAATAGTTTTACCATCAGAAACAATTAATACGATATAGAGAGCAATTCACTTCCACTTTACTCCTTGTTCGGGCAGTTCATTTAAGCTTATATTGTGTTTAACTGGTTTATTGTGAAATGTTATATGTAACTTACATCAGTTTGTATTATTTTTGATAATAAATCTATAAATAAATTAACGGATCTGCAGATAATCCGGTCTCTACAATGTGCATTATGTAGATGACCCTGAACGTGACATTATGTAAAGCTTGTAACAAGGACACTTGATATGATATTAAAAATTGACAACTTAAACTATTCGTATTTCAAACAGCAGCTGATAACGAATTTTGTAATCGAAAAAACAAAATAACTGAGCTTAGAGCTTTGACCAATGAATTAACAGCTACCCGTTACATTAAAAATAACTCATATTTAAGTAACACTTATGAATTTATTGTCCTCGAAAACAGGTAACTTAGAATAAAAACGAATATTAAAACGTAGTCAAATCGCCGTCGTTATGTACCTACAATATACTAAGAGGTTTAGGTTTCATAACCGAAATTATATTCGTAATTACTATAAGCGTTGTTGTTAATTATATAAACTAAAGGTATTGTATGTACAACAGTTCCTCGAACTTACTCACGGTCCAGCAGAATTTCATATAGATGTCTAAAAACATTTATTTTCACCGTTGACATAGTTCTAAAATCTGCTCGGCCGTGGACATATGTAATAGACAAATTCACTGCACACATATTATTACTAATATATAATACAAAGTGCACTATTATCATAGTTATTGATTTTAGTATAAGGATATAAGAATTAGATAGAGTAAGACTGAATGAATTATAAAATTGTGTCTTTAGAGGATATTTAAATTTTATTATTTTATTGTGCTTTTGTAAACCTCATGTTCGCTGTGATAAAATATTAACTGAATTGACGAAATTTCCAAATTGAGCATATTGTATAGTTTCCTGTATCACCGTGCCGTAGTGTAGATGCTGTCTGTATTCCTAATGCGACTCCTGCCTGCCTTCCTACTATATTTTCGAGGTAATGGAAACTTTGGGATGCGTGAGTTATATTTCATATGAATGTATTTTGTGCTACTCCTGTATTTTACATTTTAATATCCCAGATATTTTAATGTTTGTAGTACGTACACATTTGGATTTGTAGCTTTATTATAAGATTATACATTGATTTATTTTTTAGTTTATCTGTATTGATCCTTTACAAATCCAAATTTTCTTCTGTCAATTACACCTAGTTTATATATTGTAGTAACATACCTATATGTAAATGTTACCGTTATCATGTTGCCAAATTGCTAAATATAAGATAACGCCACATAGATAGAAATGTTGTAAATATATTCATTAAGCAAAGCCACTGAGTGTGTTTTTAATAACAGAGTGTAATGAGTGTTGATAGCGGTCACTGCGACGACGATTGTAACCTTAGTACGTAATACACGTAACGACTAAGAGTGAGTAGGTAACAAACTAAATAAAGCTTGTTTTAAACATCAATCTTTTAATATTCCACACAGTCCAATACACGTACCCTTGGTGCACACGTAGTTATAAAAGCGTTATAGGTAAATTTTAAATAATGTCGAAACATACGGTCTTTTCGTGGCCGTGATAAAAGTTTTTCTAAAATAATTTTTAGCAAACCTTTTATTATCAGATGTCAATATTTCATTCTACGATTCAAGCTAAAAAATAAATATTTTAAATCTATCCAATTAGATGTTTCGCTAGTACGGGTGTCAAAATAATATAGATACATAGACAAAGTTTCCCCCGTCATATTTTGATGGACCGAAATGCTTGCAAACAATCTGCGGCGAATCTTTGAAGATTAGGGCCGGCTCCGAGGCGCCGAAAAGGCTCCAACTACGTATGGCCGAACGCCAACTTGTGTAAGCCAATCTAACTTCTTTTAAATGTGTTTTTGATATAAAGAACACATTACCGTACGCATCGCTTTCGACTTCCAAATCCTGGAGCAAATTAGCTTTTGATTTATAAGGCTTTAAGTTTGTTGAGTTCGTAAATTGTGTACGCTCCGATATCTTCGTACACTTTAGGAATACTGATACATCGTAAATATAAACACAATGCCGTGTTTCACAAACAAAGAGACGTCTCAGTATAAATTGACTGTCTTGAAACTACAAATCTCCTCCCATCACCTATATTTTGAAAGAGTGGCAGGACAAAGCAAATAAAGTAGAAACATTTTACAGAGTCGAGATAGAGCTGTTTCTCAACATCTCGGACCGGCAGCCAACTCGTCCTACAATAACAACCCAGAGAATATCAAATTACAATAAAACATCACAGAAATTTATTAAAACATTTTGAAATTGGTGTTAGAATCCAAGGAAAGTATACTAGATACGTAGTATACTCTAACTAACACATATGTACACGCTCTCACAGTTTATTTTACTTCACATACAACGCAGTGATTTTAATAGAATGACCTAAACAACGATTTCAAAAACGCAATGTAATGAAAAATGAAATAAGAAGTTATGTTGCTACGAGATTTCGTAGCCACTTCATGTTTAGGTCGCTACGCAGTTATTTTAAATAAGTCTTATTAAAAGTTTTCAAAGTGAAGCA
Source organism: Apamea epomidion (assembly GCA_947507525.1). Classification (NCBI taxonomy): domain Eukaryota; kingdom Metazoa; phylum Arthropoda; class Insecta; order Lepidoptera; family Noctuidae; genus Apamea; species Apamea epomidion. Next base: position 12,175,118 of record OX382225.1, read on the forward strand.
GAATATGCTTTTATATAAATTTACTAAGAGCCATAAAGGTACAGTAAAAATATTAATCAATAATGTTGGATATAAATCGATGGTCGCCTACAAATTAACTTATTGCTTCTTCTTCAGAGGAAGCGATCACAAAATGAATCTTGTCGATTTTCAATTATAAAATAGTCAGCTAGTACTTGGATAGGACAGTCATCGGACTAATAGATAAAAAACTTTACTTCGTTCACTTAAAGCTCAAAATGCAGTGTGCATCGTGTGATAATTTATAGCCTTTCATCTAGAGTGCAGTGTTTGTAACAGTAGCCTCATTACTTAGTGGCGGCGCAGTAGGCGTGTGCTTCCGTCGAAACCGGATATCGCAGGGCGTACAAATAAAATTAACGCTTATTGCCATTCACTAAAAGCACCCCAAATTAAGAGGTTCGCTTTTCATTGGCTTCTACTTGGAGGTTTTACGAATGGAGTAGTTGTGTTGTTTACTTTGTTAATTGTGTTGCCGAACGCTGAGAGTTTTGTTTCTTGTTGATACGAAGTATAAAACTGCTAATTGTATTCTTATTAGATTAGTTTCTATTCGTTCCTCGGCTTTGTTTTCTTTGCTATTTTTATAGTCATCAATCAAAGTCGCAAATGCTGGAGGTCGAAATAACGAAATTATAAAAAGATCTGTTTTTGATAAAACTTTTTAAACTTTTAGCTTCCGAGTTGGGTTGAAGATTTTAGAAAATCTATATAAATATACACATTTTACAGCATTTATAACTCAAGAACGGCTGCGCCGATTTTTATGATCTTTGATTTGTTGGATTTGTGTCCGCCCCGAATAGCAGAATAACTATAATACATAATTAAAATATATAAATATAATTAAAACATGAAGAAGAAATCACGAAAATAAAATGAAGATAATTCTATTTCTCATACATTCGTTCTTATTGATTCTGAGTCGGTACGGAGTTCGCCGGGTCAGCTAGTTACATTTTAAAACGGCTGGCGGTGAATTCAATTTTACATAGGGTTCTCGGTACGGACTTAAATCCAGTACGTATCATAGAAAATATGCTATATTGTGCAAGAATTTCGGAAGACCAGAGTCTCTTAATAACCTGCACAAACAACGATACGCCGAACCATTCAAAGTGGCACACTGTGCGCTCACCCTGATTGAAGACAAATTCAGCAGGCGTACAAGTGAAAACAAAGCAATATTCTCCGGGTCGGTGATCGTTTCGGTCCACATAGAGCCTCCATAATTTTCAGGAGGCAAATTAATCCGAGCACGGCTGGGCTGATCGGCGGTCAGTGCGTCCTCGCATACTAATGCTATTGTTTATCGAAGGGGCTAATCTGTGCGTACCAGCCGTCACTGTCCACCCTCCAAATTATAACGGATCACTTTCGGCCGCGTCTAATCCTGCACCCCTCGCCCGTCTCGATCGCCAACGTGGCTGGACTAGCAGACTGATACATGTATCTACGTACCAAATATAAAATGTGACCTACTTTTAAAATATTAATATTTTGCGTATTTGAAGAAAATATACCAAAAAGGCGAATAAGCACAAAGCACTGCGTTCTTACTGAATTTATGTTATCGTTCACCAATACTCAACATCAGCACGAAATTCCCCTTTTATCAAGCATAATTCCAACCTTAGGCGATAAATAGGAATTTCTAAATAACTAAACCAATTAGGTACACTATACTCGACAGGAATCGAACCCATTGCTTACTACTTAGCGTTGTTGCCTTAACCGACAAGGAGACAATTTTACCGTACAGCGTAAAAGGGGAACAAGAACCAATGCAAGGGGTTGGCGAAATATGTGAATGGTGAACTAAGAGATACCCTATTTTGATTTTTATACGCGGATAAAAACCCCGCGACTCACTCATGCACAATCAAATAAAACACTCCTCTATAATACACTCGAAGTAGCACATGTACTCACTTTCCCTACTTTAATATTTCTGTCACAACACACACGTACAAAATGTTTGTAAAACAGCCTTAAAAGCATAGCACAAAAGTGTGACATAAGAGTCAGCCATTTCAGCGTTACTAACATGTGTAAAGTTGTAAAAGAGTCGTCCCACACTGAGTGATAATAAAGGTAACCCTCTGCGGCACCTTTATCGTTATCGAATAAAAATAATCCCGGGATTTTTCGGGATGATCGTAAATTATAACGGGATTCACAGGGGTGGTTAGAGTAGACGGTCGCGTCGCCTCGCCTCCGCCTTCGCTAACAGCTTTCACCTAGAGAATGTTGACTTTCTTTTCATAAAACACATTTTAATAAATCTTAAAATATAAATGTGGCATAAATACCAACAACAGTTTAGCAGCGGTAGCCAAACAACCCTTATATATAAGCTTTATAGTGATCAGTTTCATCATCATCATCATTTGCCTAGTCTTTTTCCAACTATGTTGGGGTCGGCTTCCAATCTAAATGGATGCAGCTGAGCACCAGTACGATGAGATCACTATATGAGAGGTAATTTAGATAGGTCGGTACTAATAGTATCTGAATTAAACACGTTAGTGGTACCTAACTTAATAGCCATCGAAACGCCGCAGCTGAAATCTGTACCCTAGACTACCAAAACATGATTTTACGTGTTTGTAACGTAAAATTTATTTTTCCGTAAATAATTCATAAAACATCTCTCCGCGACACGACACATTTAAAATGAACGAGACGGTAAAGAGGAGAGTCTAACAATAACCAGACCCTCATCGCATATTTTTGACGGTGTGAAGCGCTGAAAATCCACCGATACCAACAAAAGTGGCAACTGAAACTAATGAATTATTCATACCGGCGGCGCGGTGCATGTTCTATCACTGTTTTATCTATTGCGGGGCTTACGGCGACCGCGACCCGCGCCCCTCGGTGCTCGCCGCCGCCGCCTCGCCGGCCCGCGCAAGGGTTAACTACCTTGCAACCAACAATTTTAGTGCCGTTTGAGAAGACTAGATAAGCTTCATGTTGGAAATAAACATTAGCGTAATGCGACCGCTAACGCAGTAAGTGTAAAACAAGGGCCGTTCGCTTATTTAGTTAGGCACCTATTGTTTATGGTGTATTTTTGCGATAATCGCTGGGCCTGCTGCCTGCTTGGATTTTATTGCGCATTTTTTAATTCACTTTGACACAGTACCTAAACAATCGTTATACAACGACAACGACAAAAGTTAAACCTCCAAAGGTATTGTAGTAAGAAAGGAATTTATAAAGCCCTAAAAGCATTTCACAAAACAATTCGCCGTTCCGCAATTCTTTCATTCTATGAAGCAGCCATACAGATAGTGTCGAATAAACAAGGATAACAAAGTGGCAAGTTTTCAACGTGCACAACATGTCGGCGCGATATTGGTTGCGGGCGACGCGACGACACGGCTGGCGGCGACCGCTCCCGTAAACAAGATAAACCCGGCCACGGGATGCCGGAGGAGCCCTCCTGTAACCGCTAACCGGTAACGCACCACCACACATAAATCTGCACAGATTTCATTGCCTGGAACCTCGGGCCCGCTGGTAATCTCGACTAGGATTACTTTCGTGGTTTTCTTATAAGTGTCATTTGTTTGTCTCTTTTTTCTAAGATAACAATTTCGATAATTTGTAAAATAGATATTTGAGTTTCTAATGCTACGTTTATTCATTTTTATTCAACCAAATAACCGAATAAATATTCTATCGTTTTAGTATTACTTAAATCTGCAAATAGTCATACTTCGTCAAAGATAAAGCCTAGGTAGGCGATTGGAACCATAAAAATATTTTTTCCAATCACAAATACCATCTAAATAAAGCCTCTCTAAAATATAATTCATTCATACATTCACCAATGAATGCATGTTGTATGGGAAAAATAAAAATAAACATGAATAAACGACAGAGGACAAAATACGCCAGAACTTGTTTGATGTTTAGGTGCAGAATACCTAGTACAAATAAAATATGGTAGGTAGGTACACATATTGAGCCGTGTTTCATTTTTGTAAACGACGGAGCAAGTGCAGCCTCAGGCTAAACTACTACGAAAGCATTGGGACTTATCCTTACTGAAAGGAATCGAAAGATTGATTTTAGTGCTAAAAGTACTAATACATTGCCTGCACGGATACACCGTAAGGCCACTAAATTAAGATAGAAATTACATCACAAACCATTCAGGTTTTCCACCTCTTCAGTAATGAGCAAGAGTTCAAAATTGAACGAGTACCTATGACAATATAACAAAAAGAATCCAAATAAAGCTTTAAAATAAAGATCCTTGGAAAGTTGACAATTATGTCGAAAAAGACCTATTTTACAAGATCCGTTCTTGGAGTCTACTTCAATTTAATCCATCATTTTCAAATCAGCATTACACTCTGTTTTCACAAACATTTAAATGGAGCAAGTTTGTAAACTTCGTGCACGTAGGAATCGATAGTTATTGAATCGAAATTGAATAAGCAAGTTAAGGAACTGTTAGTAATTGTCTGTCGGAGCACAGAGCGCGCGCTCTCGGAGACCATCGTAGGAGTCGCCTAGCCGTCTGCGCACTATAAACAACTTTCGCAATTAAACTTTTATTCGGTAGATCGATATTACTCAACTCCCGTTTATATTTTGCTTATCAACCAAGTACAACTTGGATAAAGTTGTAGAAGGACGAGCGAACTCCTTCTTAGTTATCTACTCGGAAGCGTGGTCCAAAAATACATGCTCTGATTCCGACTTGCATAAACTACCTGTTTGTTTGTAACATAATGCTGGTCCCGTTTTTAACTATTTGTTTTTCCTTTAAAACTTACCAAAGCTATCGAGTCTCGACAGTAACTGTCGTGAACCCTTTTAATTATTTTCCAGTATTTTTTGTACATCGAACGCAATAACGACTTCAAAAGTCTGTAGTTTTCAATAATAGTTCCTGAGGCTATTGATAAAGTTTGCTTATTATGATTTTATGTGAATATGTTTGGAAAACCACAAACTTGTTTACATAGAATTCAAATTGAGTTTTTAGTTTGAATTATACAGTCGTGGTGGCTGCCAACTGAACACTGCAATAATACAATGTTTAGTGCCCATTTAGGTTTCGGTTCTACAAATGAGTTTGCAACTGTTTTAGTTGAATCGAATTACAAGAAGCAGTTGACAGTCAAATAAAGTCAAAATAACGTAAGCCTCGAGTAAACCAACATCAAAGAAAGTTGTTACATTAAAACCAGTCATTACAACAAACACAGATCAAACAAACGTAAGCCTCCACACGGTCTAAACTCTCTTTAAAATGTTCACAGCCGCTTATTAATACGGAATAAGGAAATGCGAATTTCCATGTATTAAACGTATACGGAAGGGTAGAGCAGAGGCGTCGGTGTCGTGACGTGATCGTGGCCGCGGGACGGCGCGGGACGGCGGCGCGACGCAGCCGAGCCGGCACGCGCTCGATGCCCGCACATAAATCTCGTCGGCAATATGAGACGCCGCAATATCACAATAACCCCTTCCTTCCAGCGCACGACGTCCTTACTACACGCCACCAGTCACGAGACCTGCTCAAATTGAAATTATTATAATATAACATACCCAGTCGCAATTTTATGAATACACGCAAGTATTATAATTTCGGAAATATGTGGTGTACCTCGAGGTGTCCTATTTTAGGGATTATTTTGTGAGAAAGCTTGCTCTTGTTGTGTCATGATTTTGATGTAAAAAATTAAAATAATAATTTCAAATCCGCTGTCTTCGTTTTAGTCATCATTTTGCAACTGTCACCTTGGAATAACTGAAACGGAAGACTGGGTGTTTAGTAATTTCTGTATTTAAATTATTACCATAACAAATATTATAAGATGATTATCGATACTTGGAATTACCTTTTCTGTGATGAAGACCATACAGTCGCAAACTATTTTGGCTTAACCCGACTGAAGGTGCTGCGTTACAGAGATATTGTTTCCGTGTACTAAGACCGTCCGTATTTCCTACGTCCATGTGCCTTTATGGCCTGAAGTGAGTGTCAACCACAGGTACGCCAAACAATCTTCAATTAATTTTGCTTGGTATTCAATTCATCTGTGGGGCTATGTTTCGCCCTTAGTCTTTGTCCATGGTTATCGGTTAACACCATACGTGTTTAGGTGGAGGTATGCACAATTTGCTTGTGTTTCAAAGACACTTTGCAAGTATGTTTTGTAATATGAAAGATTACAGTTTTTTTCTAAGTAATTAATACCAGCCTATTATTGACTCACTGCAGGGCAAAAGGCCTCTTCTCATACAGAGAAGGCACGAGCATTGATCATCACGCTAGCTTAAGACTGGTTGTTGATTTCAGACATATATTGACGAAAAATCCAGCGGGTCTACTCCGAAGTAGTATCGGCTGAATGTTCGACCGTTTCCTGCTACGAAGTTACTATTTGGTTCGGTCGGTTCCGATCCTACACTCCTACACTCTTTCAAATATTAACTATGGTCCCGACCCAACTGAGCCGATCCGAACTTTTTTCGCATTTTTCAATAATATTCGGTTCGGCCATGTGTCGGTCCGATCTGAACATTCGCACTTTGCACTCACTTCGGGGTAGGCCCCCAGGTTTCCTTACGATGTTTGCCTTCATCGATTTCAGTAATGTCCAAGATAAACTCAGAAATTGAATTCTTCTTTTTAGCGTGTTGATAGCAATCGAAATGGACTGGGCCCAGAATTCGGCCGCTTGTTTGGCGCCATCAGTTCCTGTAACGTACAGCTGACAGGACACGCAGGACACAACATTAAGTGTCCCGTCGTTTGTGGAACAGCACCACATTTACACTCCAAGGCGGAGTCGTCTATGAATTTCCACCTGAACAGGTTTTCCTTGCTTCGGTCAACCTGGGTCCGGAGTCTATTTAAAGACTTCTTGGTTACCCAAGGCAACTCATGTCCAGGTGGGAGATCTTCAGCGGGTGGGACGAAAGGTTTGGGTAAGGAAGGACAGTCTCGCCACAGCTTCAGTGTTTCTTGCGATCGTCCACCAGTGAGTGGGACGACACACTTTAGAAACAATCCAAAGAAATTGAATTGGAAACATAGATAGTAGTACTTGCCTGGATTTGAACCCACAACCTCGTGCATGAGAAGCGAGGCCTTATAGCCACCACAATATTCCGGATATTATTGCAAGTTAATTCTTCAGTGATTCTGACGTAACAATAGAACCAATAACAAACCGGTACAACAAAGTATTTTGTTTCTGCGGTCCGCTCTTTTCCAAAAAGCTAGTGAGTAAGTGAACATACTATCAAATCAACAAGCATTGATTTGATAAATGTTTTTATAATACACTTTACTGATGGTATCAGAGACAGAGTGTCCAATCTCAGAGCTGGTTTAACTCATCAACCTGTCTATACATACAAATCGATACTTATGCCATTATCCGATATTATATCAAGTGATAATACGTTTCACAATTGAATAATTTTGATAGATATACAAAGACTGAGCGGAGAAACCGAGGGAACACGTTCTCATTATTCAAATGCATCGAAGCAAATTATGGTAATCTGGGAAACCTGTTCTGTTTCACTAATATTAATAGGTAGACAAACATCGGCGCCCGCTGTGCGTTCCGGTCCGTATTGCTTTGCTTATTCAGAATTTCACGTCGCCTGTCCACTGTAGTGCGATGCCTCTGCAAATACAAACACAGGACACATTTAGAAATGGAATTTAGTATAAGCAAAAGGGCCTACAGGCCTTACAGCTGGTCTTTTAATCAAATATGATGCTGGAGAGGCGCTTTTTAGTATAATTATATTTTAAATGTTTTGATCAAACTGAACAAGTAATTAATAAAAGTCATAGCTAAAGGGCGTAGCGGCCGAGCTCGTAGCAAGAAAGCTACGTCGTAGCACACAAGCAAACAAAACAGGCTAACCATTTCTTTAGCTAAATAGGGTAAGAATTGGGCTTGATAGATAGCAAAGAAATGTATTATTTTATTAAATCATATTTCAATATGATTTAATAAAATAATTCTAGGCTTTATCTCAGACGTACCCTCTAAGCCCAGAACCAGAACACTGTTATTAGATTTGTTCTACCAACAACAGCAATGTATGTAAAAGGTGAACAAACAACAGTGGCTGATGGCCAAATTAAATAAAGCAATACTATTTCCACATGTCACGTTACATGTGTGACGTGTTCATCGACAGGCGAGTGCGAGGCGCGAGGCGTGACGTCACGCCGCTGACGCCGCGACACGACTGTGACACCCCTGTCACGCCGCGTCCGCGTCGCCCGCTGCGACGGCCGCGTCCGTCCGACGACACTCACTTTTCACTGTGTGGATAATGATACTCATTAATATATTAAATTCTGTCAACGAGTCTGTACTTTTTCAGCAGATTTAATGAAGATTTTGACCAAAAGCTCTTTTATTTAGTGATTTATTCTAAACACGTACGGCAATGACAAAATTAATTTCATCTTAAAAGTTATTGTGGTTTTAATAACAATCTTAAAGCGAAAATTTTCTTTTCTTTAGCTCTAGGTGCTCCGATGCTACACATACTGGCAAATTCACTTATTCGGCAAAGATGTGCTTGGTATTGATAATGAATTAAATCCAGATAATGTTAACTACCTATATGAAGAAAATAATTTTATCACAACATTCCATCACCTTTAAAAATGTTTTGAAGGTTTTATCCAGAGTTTGCTATCTAATATTTTTAATGGTTTTATTTTATGCTATCGGAAATTTCATGCGGCTAAAGTAATTTTCCGCGAGCATGGAGCGGAAATTACCACATAGTGTAGTGACGTGTTCGACAAACGTCACGTAGCCGGATCCGAGCGCGCAGATCCTTATATCCAATTTCCGGCCGTTTTTGTTAGAAATGAGAATTAGCTGACGTGACGTGACGGAAAGTTAAATATCAATGTCGATCGTATCAATGCTGAAGCGGACACGCCGATGGCCGCTGCTGCCGATAAACTTGTTACGTAACATCGAGGGGACGGTGAGATAAAACCGCCATCCTGTCTAACAGCTGTCATAAATGTTGTACCACAAACATCTATATCTTTTATGATCAACCATCTACCGTTTCTTTTAACTCATAAAGGTAGACAAACACAAGAACCCAAATCCCGTAGATAATAAATACAGTCGTTTTGTTTTTATACAGCATTTAAACAAGACTATATCCGAGCCTCCGTTTTTAGTACACGAAAAGTTGGTTATACAAACAAATAAGTATCAAGGTATTATAATTTTATCGAAGGTGGAGCGGTGACATTGCAATTTTGTGTCCTCGCGAACTCGTTGAGAAGTTGAAAAGGTATGTTTTTTACTTAATACATTTTTTCGAATGATATTCGGCGGTGGAGAGGCTTGGGTGTCACTCGCGGAGTCAGTGGGGCGTGCGTAACGAACTCGTCAGTGCGCCTCACTCCGCCCGCCTCGCCTCGACCGCGCCAAGGGTCGCTCTCACCTCGCAAATAAGTCGCGTATAATTTACCTCCATCTGTCAGCTAGGTGCATTGAGTGCACGAGTAGTCGGCATCTGCGGTGATCCTGTAATTTCATTGAAATAATAATTGGATACTGCGCTTTAATTAATTAAATATGACGCCTACCTATTTGAAGCGGATTTCTGATTTTTGTGGCTTAGAAAACTAAGTAGGTACCTATTTTTAAATCCTGCATGGACCATTTTCTGATTGGCCGTTGATTTGTTAAGTTATGACTTATTACATATGTTTCACACACACGTGTTGTTGTTAATAAAATATACAACTTTTCCATCCCCATGAGTATGAACTTCGCATTCTTTTGAAAAATCACGTTGTATTACCCGAGTACCTTTTACGTAGGCGTCGCCGTCAATGTGCGCTAAAGGGTAATTACTCGTATTATGGATCTCATTCGTTTCGCTTTCATTTTCAGCGAAATGATTTCAATCCTTTGTGAGATTAATGGTATGGTGTGCTGTCATTATTTATTTCGTTATAAGGGCTGATGATCACTGTTATAAGCAAAAGATTTATTTTGCAATATTTTAATCTCTATTTGCACTGGTAGCCTTAGAGGAGTAGGTCGTAGGTCGAACCTAGACAGGCGCTTTACTTTGTGTTAATTATTTGTGACGGAAAACATCGTGTGGAAACCGGAAGACATGTGACGTCTGATCTACCAACCCGCACCGCGCCCGCGTAGTGGATTACGGCCCACTCCCTCTCACAGAGAGGAGACCTGTGTCCCAACAGTGGGAACATTATAAGCTGATTATGATGATGACATGGCGTGATAAGGACTATATGAAAAATCTAAAACAAGAATAAGTACAACTAACGAACAAATAAACAAAATAGATTAGAGTAATATTTGACATTATAAAAGCTAATACGTAATCCATTAATATTATTGCAAGTACGCATAGAATCCTTACCTGCGTCGGCACTCAGTTGGCGTGTTATTGAAAACCAGACTCGATCCTTATGAAAAATTACTTTTTCGTCTCGTGCGGTACGTTCTCGGGCTCCCTTTCGTTTCGTACGGTCGGATGCAAATACGAGATTCCTTTACTCGAACACAATAGACGTAATGTTGAGCTCCGCCACTGGAAAATGTTGAGATAAGTTATTTGTATGTTAGCATTTTGTGCGAGTACATTATCATTTCGCTACGTAAATATAGAATGTAATCATTTGTCAACATGTTTCTTTTTATATTCGAAATCCTTGTTGGGACGAGGAGTATCCGTCTTACAATTTGGGTTTATTGTCCGTTACCTGTCATATTAATTTGCTTACCATTCAGGAATAGCTGAGATGCTTTTCGTGGTTTTTGTTTTAATTGGTGATAAGGAGAGCTAAGCATTACAAAATAAGACTAAAATATTGAATATCGGTGTCTTAGATTAATTAGAATTATCAGAGATGAAAAAACCATAAGTTGTCCAATGTCCAATTCCTACGACCAGTTAGTACTGTGTGCCATTAAAACGAAAATCTAAAGAAGGATAGTAAACTCTGATTGATATCGTCGCGACACGTAATTAATTAAACCTGATCGCTATTTCATGTCTCCGTTTGCGACCATAATTATACCTACTAATAAAAGCAATAAAGAATTAACATCAGGTTGTAGTAGTACAAGGCCAGTTAAAGCCGAGCCTTGTCGGTTGGTTAATGTGCTAAGAGGTAGGAAAACTTTCAGGTAAGCGACTTCTTTCGTGGAACGTGATCCGCCTACAGTATGCACAGGGCCTTATTTGTAGGTACACGCTTGTCCCGTTTACGCGACAGATAAAAAATACTGTCACCATGAGTTACAAACTTTAAGGGTGATGAGAGGCCATGACGGACGACTTCCAAAACAAAATACACTTTTTCAACACGTTCACAGAATCCAATAGAACAGTTCCGTGAAACTTAGACAAGTGTAGGAGGAAGTGAGAGTGGGTGGGAAAGTAATATTATGTGAAGTACTTCAACTGTCTTGCAACCTACTTTAATACATACCTATAACTACAAAATATTGTATTGCCATTACAAAAATATGAGCGTGTAATAGAGAGAAGTAAGTACTTCTTTTAAAATGAAGTTTTCAAAATCACGTCTAAAAAGTTACTTACCAACGAAAAATTCCCATACAAATCAAATAAATATAAAAATTGTGTCAAAATTTAAAGTAGGAGATTTTTATATTAGGTGCGCGCCGCAGCTCCCTGTCATGGGGCCGACTGAAGATGAAAATATAATAATAGAGGCGCATCAAACGTGATGTTATTAAGGGCTTCCGTGACCGGGGTTGCGATGGGAGGGGGCGGCGCGGCGCGCACGCACCACGCGTGCACCGAATACCGACCCATTCACATGCAAAATCTACTCCTTACCTAGAACGCGACATAGGTAACTAAACTAAAGTGTGCCATAAATCCGCCTATTCTTGCCGACTATTGGATTTCTTTCTTGCAGACTTGAATTATATCGACAACCTACTTACTTGGAAATAGCTCCTATTTAAACATCTCAGAAAACTAAAATCTTAGAACATAGAACTGATTCCCTCTATTCAATTATCACTGAAAATCGAACTTTTATCTTCGCATCCTTTTGTCTTACAGTCGATTCTTCAATTGGCGTGCAGGGGAAAAATCTTTTATTTGTTGTAGAAGAGAAGTAACGCCCGTCGGCGCCTAATCAAGGAGTTGGCCGGGACTTGCGGCGCTAACGAACAGGTGTACCTATAAATACTTTCCGGGGCGATTGCTCCAGGCTTTAATCAGCGCCGCAGCACCACTTTACCGCTTTTCATTGACTCTCGACTGACCCGCCAGCGCCGATTGGAAACCTACACTCCCGGGAAATACGGCCGAAAGAAAATTTACGCGCTATTCGGCCTCCTTCGGATTTTATGTAAGTTATAGAATGAACTCTAATTAATACCCTTGGCGCATTTATCAAATATACTTGTTATGATATTATTGTATTATCGTGATGTAAAATGTGATTTGTATTTTCATCAACCCCGCTTCTAATAACTCAAATGCTTGATGAAATATACATTGTATTCTATGGTTCCATTTCCGATATAATCCAAATAAATTATGAGCTTTATAATACGGTAAAATATAAAACTGTAACTACTAAACTGTACTAGTAAAATTTAAAACAGAGATAACAATTCCCTCATTAAGTATCTAAATATAAATAAGAGATTGACGCGACTATTCACCGCACGTCGCGGGCGCACGCTTTGTGCCAAACTTCGGCTGTATCGAATTAAAAATGAATGCATGTGCGGTAGACGCAGCTAGGGCTGCGCACGAGCGGAGACGGCTAAGTGCTTTCACAATATTTTTAATCTTAAGGGCTGTCGTGATTTGGCCGTTTGTTTTTCTTATTTAGGAAACGAGATATCTTCATGGAGACTAAAAAGTATTAAGGCCAATAAATAAGACATGATTCTTAAAACTGAAATACATATTTGATAGCAATGTTTAATTGGTTGCAAAATTGTTTGTTTTGCTTTTAGAGTTATGGTTATATGATGCTCAGTTTTCATTTGGATTTTATAGTTACTCAGTATACTTGCATAAAAGTTGAAATAATAAATATGTCTAAATTCTTCCACAGATAAAAATAAATATTTCTTGGATAGCTGGCAAGTAGCTAAAGTAAGCCAGCCCTAAGCAACGGAGTCATCAGACTATTCCGCTAACGTTACGTGCTTCGTACGACCTTTCAATGAGAAGTAGACTCAGTTGCTTTTAATTGGATCCGCACCGCTTCTCACCAACTGTCCTACCACCACGCACCAACTCAAAAATGAGCAAGTTTTATCAAACCGTTGCAACTAATTAAAATGTTCAATTTCTGCTTTTATTAGCGAGCGTCGATTTAACGCTTGAAGAGGTTTTATAACCACCCTCTAGCAATTGAAATCAATGAACGTGTGAACTAAAATGAAATTGTAGAAAACACGAACAGAGTTAGACTTTGGTTCGCTGCACCTCTCGCTTAGCTCTCAGGGCTGAGAAAAGTCTTGTGAAACACAATCCCATTTAGTTTTTAAAACACCTTCAAAAGTTTTTAACTGAAACTGAACGCACGAGACTTTTATAATGTAAATGATTAAAATAACGTATTTTTAAAGACTGTTGACTGACTGTGACTGTTTACATATTATGTTTGCAGTGATGACCCAGTGTTAACTGCTGTGACTTACAAGTTGTAGGTCGTAGGTTCGAAACCAGACAGACAGGCCCTACTTTGTGTAAATCATTTTATCACCACTGTTCACAAACCGGTGAAGGAAAACACCGTGAGGAAATCGGCAAGTCCAATAATTAAAATTTTGAAGACATGTAACAACTCACACTAGGCCCGCGTGGTGGACTACGGCCCACTCCCTCTCACCGATAGGAGGCCTGTGTCCCAGCAGTGAGAACATTGTAGGCTGATTATCAAAGTCAAATCATTTATTTCAAATAGGCACATAAAAGGCACTTTTGAACGTCAAAAATAAAATTAAAATAAAATTGATTCTAGTCGCCCCTTCCAAAAGGTAGTTTTCGTATGGAGAAGAATGGGCAAGAAACTCCACCGTTACTCTTTTAAAATGTTTCACAATATTTTGCATACATTAATTATATAATTATATGTGAAGACGATGCACCTAAAAATAAAATTACTATACCACAATAGGTAAAAGAATTAAAATGGATAAATGAAACCATTTTTTTTTTTTTTGAGAATGGGAAATCATCACATGACCCCTCCCGCTCTGGGTGGAGCAGAAGGGAGTGTCAGACTCTTACTGACTAAAAGCCACCCGTGTTCCTTCCTTAGCCCTTTATGTACCAGGGCAGCGGTAACCCTTTCGGACGATCCCGCTACCCCGGCAGGCTTCGGCCCTGTCGGGCCCCGTCAACTACGCTGACATCTCTTTGAGGCGCACGTGGAACGCATACGCGCCGTCCGGCACGGGCCTGGTCCTGATCGGACGGAGAGCTACCCATTGCTCTCCGCCCGCAAGCCCGCGCCTACGGTGGCCGGGAGTCGTCACGCGGCTCCCGACGCCCGGAGCGTCTCCCTCGGCGGCTGAGGCGTGAGGATCTCTCCCTTGCCCATCCCGCCACCTCCTTCGCTAGCATGACTGCTTCGCAGAAGGAGGTGACCGCCTCCCACTCCCTCTCGCCCCGGACCATGGCTTGCACCAGGGCCGGATGCGAGAGGTCGCCGCCGCTGCCGATCGCCTCTACGAGGACACGGCGGTGCTCTGCCCAAGCGGGGCAGACCTCCACCGTATGCTCCACCGTGTCCTCTGGGCGATCCTCGCAGTGGTGACATCCGGGCGTCTCCTCCCGCCTGATGATGTGCAGGAACCTCCCGAAACATCCGTGTCCGGAGAGGACCTGCGTCAGGCGGTAGGTGAGAGCGCCGTGACGTCTCTCTAGCCACTCCTCAAAGAGGGGTCTTACCGCCGCTATCGTGGCGTGCCCTGCGCTGGATTGCGATAGTCGCGCCTTCCATTCCACCATGAGACCGCGCCGGAGGTCCGTCCGCTCCGCAGCAATTTGCCGCGGGTGCGGAGTTTCCCCCCGACGTAGTGCCTCCGCGCGCCAGTCATACAGGCGCGCGAGGACTATCGCCTACAGATCCCATGTTGGCAGTCCGGCAAGGAGGCTTGCTGCCTCGCCCGAGATCGTGCGGTACCCCCGGATCAGCCTTACGGCTACCACCTTTTGGGGCGCGTTCAGGTAGTGTGCGGCTCGAAGCCGCAGTGAACGCGCCCATACCGGGGCCCCATATAGGGCCATGGACCACACGACCCCCGCGTAAAGCCTCCGGCAGGAGGCGTTTGGCCCCCTCAGGTTGGGCAGGAGCCGATTTAAGGCGGCCCCGGCCCGTTCCAGTTTGGGGGCCAAACGTCGGAAATGCTCGACGAAGTTCCACCGGCTGTCGAGGACGAGACCCAGGTATCTCATCGTTGTCTCGACGCCGATGTGAACCCCTCCTACCATCAGTTGGGATCCCGAAGGTGGCCCGTACCGAGGCCCATGAAAGGACATGGCCTCGGACTTGTGCAATGCCACCTCGAGACCCAACTGCCGGATCCTTTCCACGACTATCGCAACCCCGCGTGTCATCGCGTCGGCCGCCGCCTGATGTGACCTCCCCTGCGCCAGGACCAGCGTGTCGTCAGCGTAGCAAACTACACTGACGCCATCAGGGAGGTCGGCCCGCAGCACCCAGTCGTAACCGATGTCCCACAGGAGCGGCCCCAGAACCGATCCCTGTGAGACACCGCACGACATCTCTCGCCGGTTCCAATTCCCGTCGCGACCGGGGTAGATGACGGCTCTGTCCGTCAAATACGCCCCGACTATTCGACGGAGGTAAGTCGGCACCCGGTGATACCGGAGTGCCTCCCCTATGCAGCTCCAGGGCAGGGTGTTGAACGCGTTGGCGATGTCGAGTGACACCGCCACGACCACCCCACCCCGGGACACCGCGTCCCCCGTTGTGAGGGCTCTCACGCGCATGATGGCGTCCACCGTCGAGCGCCCCTTGCGGAAGCCAAACTGGCACTCCGCAAGATCCGGCCCCGTCCTCACCAGGTGCCCGACGAGGCGGCCCGCAATCACTCTCTCAAAGAGCTTGCCGACCTCGTCGAGCAGCACTATGGGCCGGTATGCGAACGGAGAGTTCACAGGGCGCCCTGGTTTCTGAATGAGAACCAGCTTCCCCGTCTTCCAACGGAGTGGAAACTGGCCTCTCTCCATGCATGCGCTTAAGAGCGCCTCCAGTCGCGGCCCGAGAACCCTCGAGGCCAGGACCCAGGCTTTACCCGGCAAGCCGTCGGGTCCCGGGGCGGTATTTTTGGCCTTCAGCCTGCCTACCGCCGCTCTCAGATCTACCCCGGTCACTTCAGGGGTGTCGTCGTCGTCGTCCGCGTGGTCCGCTTCGGGCACCGCAAGTGGCGGAGCCATAGGCGGGGGAGTATGCTCCCCCCGTGAAGGGAACAGACCGCTCACCACTTCCTCCACCAGCTGGGGTCGGAGACTCTGCGTCAGCGGGGGGGCCCAGGTGCGGAGTTTATTCCGCACCATTCTGTAAGGGCGCCCCCATGGATCTCGGTTCAGAGTCTCCAACATCTCCTCGCGGGCCATATCTTTGGCCCGCTGGACAGCCTCTTGGAGGGCGGTCTTCGCCGCTCTGTACCCCTCGTACAGCTCCACTTCCGTGGCTTCCGCATCCGGAGGGCGGATGCGGAGCCTGCGGTGCCTGGTGTACCGGTGTCGCGCGTCGACGCACGCCTTGCGTAGCGCCCCAACCTCCTGCGACCACCAGTACACCTGACGTCGGGCGCATCCTGGCCGGACTCGGACATGGCCTCCCGGAACCACTCCGCCTCACCGTCGATGTCAGCAGGCCTGTCCGGTGAAAACACCCAGGCCTGCACGATTGAGGCTTCCAGGAGAAGCTCCCGGTCCAGCTGCTTCAGCGCCCACCGCGGACCACTCGGGGCCTGTTGGACTAGCGCGCTAGAGGTCTGGGTGGAGACATCAAACCGGATATACCGATGATCGGAATATGTCTCCACCTCCTCCATGACGCCCAATGATGTCTTTTCGTTCTTTAGATTTAATAGAATTTTTAAGTAATATTAATGACCCGCCATGTATCATACGTTTTCGGCTGGAATGGCTTACTACACTATAATTTCCATAATTAATTGACATTACTTGATAATCTTTCAACCAATGCTCTGTTAAACAAATGGCATCAAACTTGGTGTTTTCCAAAAACAATTCTATTTCCAGTAATTTGGAAGCGCAACCTTGGATATTTTGATTAAATAATTTTAAAATATGTTGCACACCCTTTAGTTTCTTAGTATTATTAATTATATTGCCAGAAGATACCTTTTTATTATTCTGTAATAATAATTGGTTATTTGAAGGGATAACTTCTGTTGTCTCACTGACTAGTTTAAATTATTATCAGGAGATACCTCCACAACTACAACTGGAGGGTCTAGATTGCCTGTATAAGTTCCAGCAGGAGGGAAATACCCTATCTGACTGGTAATGGCCTCCAAGGATGTCGGCATTGTAGGTGGACCCTCCTTCGTACAATATGTATCTTTAAACACGTATAGACAATTTTTAGGGTTACTCGTACTTTCTTACTTGAATTTTAAACCTCATCCAATACTGCTCGCTACATCCACACGTCATATTGTATGACAAACAACACTCCAAATAAAAACCACTACAACCGAAACCACTATCGGGTTTGTTTCCAATCTCGTAACCAGAAAACAGAAACATTTTTCTATCTGTATGATAAATAAGTCCCTTTGCAACTGACCCCAATCTTTATAATAACCGAGGGCATGCCTATCTCCGGTAATGAATACAAATAAATCAGAGAGAGCATCGCAAACTCTTCGAGTAAATTAATATAAAGTTGTGCAATCCTACGTGCATTAGTATTCAGAGTCTACGTTCATATAATACGGAAACGAAAGATTTTAATGAAAGCCCGCCGTTGCAGTGATTCTATAGAGATGATGATACAACGATAGTGTAATAAATTAATCTGCTTCAAAATAATGACGACACGGTTGGCGCAGTGGCTTGAGCGATCGACTGCTGCGCTGCGTGTCGCAGGTTCGATTCCCGCACGGAACAAATATTTGTATTGCTTACAGGCAGTTGTTCCGGGTCTGGCTGTTTGTGTATGTGAGTTTAAATGTTTATAACCGCATCCACGATACAGGAGTAATTCCTAGTGTGGGGCAAAGTTTTTTTTTTTTTAAGTTAGTATGTTAGTGTAGTAGTTGTGTGTTAGTGTAGTAGTTATAATTGCAGCAAATTTTTAATGTTATATACATTCATACTATAGAGATGATGATACACCGTTAAACTAATAATCTGGTTCTCAATCATTGTAGCTAATTATTAAATATTGAGCAAATTGATAAGAAACTACACTAGAACGGTAAGTCTTACTACTGTTAAATTTCTTAAAATACAAGGAGGTTCATTTCACTTTAGATAATTTTACTTAAAAAAAACTGCTATTAGTTTTTATATCAGTTTTCTCATAGTCTGATGGGACTGCAATCAGACACGACCGGAGAGATATCCGGCGCAGGACCAACAGCTTATCATGCTTTTCGAGGCACTGGGGTAACATACCGCCATCCTCCGAACTCTACAGCTACTGAGATATTCCTAATGTAAAAAACCGATAACACTTCGTCCGACCAGGGAATAAAAACAAGGAACCCACGCTCAGCAGTCGCGCTTACGATCACGAGACCAACGGGGCAGTCAATACAGACATAAAATGAGGATAAGCCATTAAAACTTGACAAATAAATAATTTTATTAAAAAATAATAATAAACAAAACTAAATACGAGTGACCAAAACAAAGAAAATACCTTTATTTGCACCAAACATGACGGAGACAAAAAACAAAAAAAAAGAACAAGTTGGGGGAAAATATGCGTCACATCCACGCAAAACGGCACAAGCACACACGGTACAAGTATGTCGTCGTAGACGCTGCCACCACCTGCTACGAAAACTGACATTGGCGTAGCAAACATAACTGCATTTCATATATTTTATTAACATCGTAAAATATTAAAACATATAAATAATAATCAATCAATTAATTGAAAAATAAACCATTTCATATCTAATTTATTTTCAGTAAATCCAAGTTTCTATAATGGAACTTTTATTTCCATAATGTATTCTAAGAACAAATCAGTTTCATTGCGGTGGTATTACCCTCTCCATATAAGTGCGTGTTGATGTTCGGTGGGATCGCGCAGAGTGGGCGCCGCGCCACAGCTGTTTCTTTAAGTACTTCTCTTCTGCGGCCGACCACATACCACTGCAACGTCTTCACGCTCTCCTTCATTATCTACTCTGCATTCTGTTTTATTGCATATCTTCTGTGACGTCTTGACGCTATGCGCAAACAGGAGGTTCAATTGGCAGTTAGCATATCATAAACTGAATTGGAAATATTGTCTATTAGCTTCTTGCTTGTTACTTCAATAAAAAACAACACCAGCAGAACCTTTGTGCTCTTTTATCTATCTTTATGTATTTTTCTACTAGCTGTGCCGCGACTTCGTTCGCGTGCATTTCGGAAAACAAATTAGATTTCTTTTTAATTTTTTGCGCGGTACCCTAATGCTTTTCGAAAATGAAAGTAAGGTTAAGTTACTCCTTTTAACATCAGCTATCTGCCAATGAAAGTACCGTCAAAATAGGTCTACCCGTTTCGGAGATTAGCCGGAACAAACAGACAAACAGAGAGGCAAAATAAAAAAATAAACAATTTTGCCTCTCTGTTTGTCTGTCTTTCATATGCATTTAGTAATACCCTGTTATTTTGACATTACAAACAAACACTTAAATTTTATTTATTTCTGTATAGATATTTAGTGTTTTGTGGGTACATAATAAATAAAAAATATGAAGGTACTTACAAATTGAAGAATTGCCGAGCTTACGCTTAAAATGAAATGAAGGAGTAATTAATTGACACAATACCTGATATTCAGATAACACATAAAAGTTTAAAATACCAGTCCCAATACATTTATAAGATCTGTTTGGTTCGTCCGAGAAAAAAAAAGTTTAAAAGTCAACAACTTTACTTGATAGGAAAAGTTAATTAAATAAGCTTTTATTTCCAAACAAAGAAACGGTTCCACTGTTGTTGGCCCAGTTTAAGGCGAAAGCGTCAGAGTCGCCCGCGAAATTCAAATTTACTTACGTGTTTTGCAATTTGCAGGTCAGTATTAGGTTGTATGTTGATCTAAATATAATTCGAGCCGTAACAAATATTTATTTATAGAATTATAATCATAAAAATCATCAATACGAGTACATCTCTCTAAGTTCATATTATCCTATTGAACGACTATTTCATGAAATCATGACATTTGAGGCAAATTTCTAACTTATAGAGTTGTATTTCTGATTCTTAAGATTATAATTTTGTAAAGCCATACTTGTTACGGTCGCGAATCATATTTGAATCCACATACAACCTAACAAATACTGACCTTTTTAATTTCAAAAAGTAAGTTGTATTTCGTGGGCATTATCTTAGAGCATCCCCCTTAAGAACCGGATGGAACGCGACATTGTAAGGTGAAACAAGGACAGCTTCGAAATTACCTAAGACTGACATTAATTATTTCTTTATTTTTTCTAACACATGAAAAGTGGCTCTCATTACACTGCCTTTAGGTTCACAATGCATTGAACAGGCGTGCTTTTTTACTTTTCATTCCTGCACCAATGCGGCAAAGTGCGTCACAGATAACGATGTGTTTTTTTTTATCTCAGCAAAAAATATATAAAATATAACAATAATATATTATATATAACAATTAATTTAATTTAATTCATATTATATGTAATGATATAAATATTTTTTTGTGAATAGATTAACAACGTATGTAAATAATTTAAATATGATAAATAATCATTATATTTCATTAAATTATATTTATCGTTATCAACAAATTAACATTATTTAGTGTTCTATAAAATTAAAATAATTACTTTTTTTAGTTTTGTATTCCACCACCTATACAACCAAGTATATATTGCACATCGAATTTTAGCATAGCTAAATAGTTAACTTCGTTAATAGCTAATACGTTACTAAAATAATTTACTTCGTTAAACGTAATAGCGATACATTTCAGAAGATTTAACGGAAGTTAACGTTAATCTTTAACTCGTGATAGAAATTGCATTTTATATATCGTTGCGTTAGTAATTCACTTATAAAAAAATGTTAGTATGAGCTATGGAACTGAAGTGGCAGTGAGTTGGCCATGTTTGTCGAAGGACCAATAGACGGTGGAGCAAACGAGTCCTGGAGTGGAGACCGCATCGGCAAGCGTAGGGTGGAACGTCCCCCAGCTAGATGGACGGACGATCTAAAGAAAGTGGCTGGGACGTACTGGATGCGCGCACTGCGCGTGTGCTGCTGTATTGTGGCGCAGCCTGGGAGAAGCCTATGTCCAGCAGTGGACTGTAATAGACTAAGTTGATTGATGGGCTATGGAAGTTTAGGTAGGACATGAAAAATGAATAAAAGAAGAGTACTGTATCATTAGAGTTTGTAATAACAATTATTGTCAGAACGTGTTTTTCGCAACCCGGCGCGACTCGCGCGGTGTCCTTTTGGCAAATTGTAGGTATTTAATTAAGGATTATAAAAGAAAAGTCCGTTAACTATTTTTAAAGTTAACTTAAAAATCAATCCGTTACTCAAAATGTGAACGTCGGTCAAGAAGGTCTTGGGGTTTATTTACAAACGTTGCTTAAAGTTAAGTAATGACTAACGACTGTTTAACCAAACATTTTTGAGGTTTAAACTTCTCTTAACTTTAAGTAACGTTTATAAATAAAACCCCTTGTTTGAATTTTAGTAAAATTTCGAATTTACAGAACGTCGTCTCTGTCACTAGACAGAGACGACGTTCTGTAAATTCGAAATTTGTAAAAGCCTGCGTAACTCTTCCTAAGCTTACGGTTTCCTAGAACCGCCATGGCCGCCACATCACGGCCGCCACATCACGGCCGCCACATCACGGCCGCCACATCACGGCCGCCACATCACGGCCGCCACATCACGGCCGCCACATCACGGCCGCCACATCACGGCCGCGGTGACGCCTGTCATGAAAGTGCTGACAGCATGGGTGTAGCTAGGAGGGGCAAGTGTGGGCAAAGCCTACCCTAGAAACTTCTTTGCCCACCCCAAAAAAATGGACAGTATTGAAGAATTACTTACTGGTTAATTGCTTTTTATTAGAGCCGTACATTTTGACCAAAATGTAAGGTTTTTAGGGTAAAGGGCCTAGCTGGCTACATTAGATCTGATAACTTTTTAACAGTGAAAGCGTTATTTAAGTCTTGGCAACCTACTTTACATTAAATATTTTTGGTGGGATTATTTATTACGAGGCATTATTTATGATCTCTCATTAAATGACTGTGGTCAGGACAGCTGGACGGCTGCCCCCCCCCCCCCCCCCCCCCCAATGGATGGCACTGGGGTTTACCTTAACGGTGTTATTAAAACGCTCTTTAGGAAATCACACCACTAAATAACGTTTCAGTGTCATCATTCGCTGGTAAATTACGCTATGTGGAGGTCACCGCTCTTCTCGAAAACCGTAACTTAAAGTTCGGAGTGTCATATTTACTCCGGGGTACTGTATGTAAGTTTAAGCTAAGGTACCCGTCATGTGCGTGCCAAACGCGCTCGCCTTGGGTTTTAGCAATTGCTCGAGGATCCATACACAAACAACACGTAGATTACGTTAGACGTTGAAACTGTTATCACCGTTATTATACAACTTTACGATCGTCCTAGAATGTCTGGCCGTACACGTATACTAGATTAGTTCGAATAGCTTTTCAAAGGACGACTTTCTTAAATTTTTCGCAAAAAAAAGACAGTATTAGAGGCCTACCACATAACTGAGTTGGTTCTTAAGGTAGCTGCGCGGGGCGAGAGGGGTGCAGTGACATGCCACGAGAGATCCGTCATTGGCCCGCTGATAGCCTATCATGATTTAAATTTTCACTACATTAAAGCCATACAATTTATTTTTCGTTTTATTTCACAGCGCGAATACCCTATTCATTTCTTTTCTTTGCATTTGATTGTTTTTATTATAAAAAATTGGAAGTCGTTCTTATTTATCTTTTGGTTAAGGTTGAAAACCAAACGTAGGGAACGAGAGAGATAACTTAAATGAGCACTTTATTATTGTTGAATTTTTCATTACATAACGTTATTTTGATGAAGAAGATGATATATATGTTGGTATATAGTTCTGTCCTGCCATGTTCATATTAAACTAGACTACAGATTCCTTGCAGTAGCTATTTCCATGAACCTTACAACTCATCAACCACAGCGAAGCCTGCAGGTAAATAAGGTATTCCGAGACATAGGAACAAAATATGTCAAACACTTGATACGCTATTTCTAGGTACAAAAAACAGCTTGAAACTACAAAATTATCAATAGCACCAAGAATAGGATCGCGACAAAAAACGCCAACACTGAGGTTTTGCTCCCGAAAGTACGATACAATAACAAGTGGTAGGGTAGTTGGTGTGCCTTGCCGTCCCCTCCCCCTCCCCCCGCGGTACTCTGGCCTCATTAAACCCCGCTATTTGTTTAGGACCACAGCTCAAACACGCCGTCACTCCGCCAGGACTAACAGATTTTACGATTTAAAATATTTAGGTAGCAATTTTACCTTGGTGCGTTTATGACAACAAACATCCCGGTTTGTATTTGAAATTGAAGATAGGCGTAAATGAAAGCCTAGCAGCTGTTGTGCGTTTTTGTTCGAAGGCATCTTATAAGGTCATCAAGGCATCAAAAGGATGGAGAGCAACATTCTCCTGTTCCTACTGATCTTCGTCGTTACCTATAAAGACTTAATACTGCAAACATGAAATTAACTCAAAAAACTGACTTAGACACAGCAGGCACATATACTCGTAATAGCTATACATATTCGAATAACGAAGTGAAAACCTACATCTAACATTTTTGGAAAAAACAGTAATTTTTAGAATATTATTTTGTCCCTTTGTCTGTTTGTCTTTATGTATGTTCCGGATTGGCGCAAAAACTGCTGAACGCATTTGCATGAAATTTGGCGCACAGTTTATAAACTGAATTAACACACTACTTTACTTTTAATCTCGGTAGTATACAGGCATGAGGAACAGGGTGTAAAGTTCACTCATCCTCCATAGAAAAGGGAGGATCCTCCGACCAGACGGGTGTTGTGTCGTGCGGGCAACTGCCCAACGATTGCTGCTGGGAAATTGTATATATGCTAATTGCGAGGTAAACTCTGCTTGCGAGATGCAGGATTTGCGTGACGTCAGTATAACGCGTTGTTCGCATGTGGCGTTGAAGTTACCGCTATAGTAGTATGATTCCATGGGCTATTTTCCGACATCCACGGCGGCAAAGCCGCGGGCCAACCCTAGTTAAGTAAAAGGCTCACAGCTTTCGCTATCCCACATTATACCTGAATATACTCTAACCCAACTACCCAACTATATTCCCACAATGTGACATCTATAACATAATCACAACAGTAACACGACATCCGCTACACAACCCCGACATATCATACACATGTTCGCCGGAACGTACCGTTTCAAGCCAGATGTCACTTCACAATGCCAATGCACGTTGACACAGTACATTTTCATTGCAAATTCTGTCATCGTGCGACATACACGGAGGCTCCACAAACAGTTGACTTACAAATGCCAAACTTAAACGAACCGAAATGGACCCCGAGTCTCACGTTAAGCCGCGTTTCGCGAAAATATTCCCAGTTATGTGCCTAGTCGAATAATGGTAACGTAGATCTACATAATATCAAATTGGAGCGGAATAATCATTGAGTAATTTATTTCTAGACTACAATAAAACTAGCTTAGTTTTCGTCAATTTCTGTTCATATCTACAGTGCCTGACACTACGTTGATTTTCTACGCTACAGGTTACGACATCGATCTTCGATCGCTATGATCTATCGATGAAAACTCTTCTGGGTCTCATTATTTGAGCCTGTAAACCCCGAACAAAAAAAAACCTAAACAACTTTATTCAGGGACAGAACAATATGGGATATTTTAGAAATAAAACGGTTGCTTTTTGTGAATCAGGGCCTAGAACGCACTGAATGTGTATTCCAGTTGCGATTCGTGACGAGTAACGAACCACGCACGTCTCCGTAGCGCTCGATCGTTCAGTCATGCACAACAAAAAAAAATGTATGGCAATAAAGGCGAGTTTCACTACTGAATCTGGATTGCAAATAAAAGTTGTAATGCCGTCAGACTTGTGGTAGACCGAAATAATAAAAAATCTGCGCTATTACGGATACTTTGTATTAGATAACGACAGGCTGTTCTCAGTCTCTTTGGACTAGTAATCCCTTTAAACATAGTTATAGAATATTATATATGTGTAAATGGGCTAAAAGTTTTATAAGTAAGTAAACGTTTAAAATATACTTCTTATGAGTTTCCAAAAAGGTACAAAGTACAGGTACAAAAAAAAATTGAAAGCAAGAATTAAACGTCGTAAACAGCCTGATAAATATATATGACATAACATTACGCCTGTATTCTAAAAGGGTATCGAGTGTAGGCGTACTAAAATAGTAAGTCGTAAGTAAGTGTCCCACATTTCGCCAATTATATCATAAATTGATGGCAAGTCCATTGCCATTAACCGGACACAAGTCTAAATTCTGAGCTGCTACTGATAAATACGTATTTTCAGCACACTTCACAACACTCAGGCATAAACTGTGTAAATTAATCAATTATGATTTTAAAAAACATTTTAATTCATCAAATTATTTATTTTACTGTACAAATTAACATACATTTGTATTCTATAAATAAAATTATAATTTTTTATGCTTTTAATATTAAACTGTTTGGTAGCTTCGATTCAGTGCCTCCCCATCAAAGTTCGCTCGAAAAAAAATTTGCTAGTCAATTTTCAAAAAAAACTTTTGCATTATTTACATTTTCTTTTTTCTTCGCAAATGTTTAAAAACGTCGTTTGCTACGCGTGAGCATTTGTCGCTCGGGCTGCAATCCTGCCTCAAGTACATTGACATACTTTGACCACTTGTATCAAAATCTATACTAATGTAGGAATAGTATAGGTAAACCCTACCTTCTCGCCGTGGTCCTCCTTTATAAGTAGGTGTGATTCTGGGTGATGTAATGAAAGTCTTCAGGCAAGTGTTGTAGCTAGATTATAATACGTTCCAAAGAGGTACACAGTTATTACGAAAGCACAAGAAGAACGGAGGATTGAGATTCACAGATATGTTAAAAGTATAGTCACGAAGTTCACAAGCACAGGTGTCGAAAGCGAATGTATACATGAGTTTTGGATAGCACAGTAAAATTCTAATCGCAATATACAGCTAAGTGCAAAATTACTTTCAGTATAAACCATAAGCGGGTATAAGCAGAACGGTAAGCAATCGAGCGGCGTGCGCTCCGCGTCGAGAGGATCAAGACTGGTGTGGCGTGCGCGCGTGCCTGCGGCAGGCGTACCAAAAACGGGTTTATAGAATATATAGCTATAGGGCTATAATTATATTATGGTGCTTTTCCACTGAGCCACAGCGGCCGAAGTTCCGACACAAAATATGATTGTATAAATAATACGAGTATGTTAAAATTATTAATGTAAATACTATGTATAATTGTGTGTATATATGTAAATTATATGTATATGTGTATATGCCGCTACCGGCTACACTAATAATTTACTATAAATATGACGGCGCTGGGATAGCCTTTACCAAAAGTAGTCACCGTATTGGTGGTGCAACAGCTTCAATATCATCAGAATTGTGCCGTAATATAGCAATTCATCGTGGACGTCGTACGACAGCGGCATCAGAATACAGCTGCCACGCAACCATTCGATGCGACGCTCTGCTTGTGACTCTCACCAGCCCGTGTCACTCTTATCCGACGTTTTCGGTGATTCCTAGTAACTTCGTAACACACATAGATGGCGCCACTTGCTGCACTGTCAAATATATAACATTTTATACTTATAATTAATTCATACCTTTCGCATAGTTATTCACAAATAGTTACCTACGTTCTCGTAGTAGGTACGTTCGTAGGTCCTTTGCTAAAATTTAACACGATTAGTAACACAACAAACTACACCTGACGTAAAATCTTTATAGATTAAATTGTAACTATAAAACAAATTTTAATTAGGTGGCTGAAATAATGATAGCAGTTAATTAAAAGTTAGGTACACACATAACAACGAGTAACACATCAGGAGGGCGCCGGTACTGACGTATTATGTTATATTCCGATCATGTATTCAATTACTGCCATATAATATCATTTTTCATTTGGTTGAGCCGCCTCGCGTGATATGTATTAACAATTTTCACTAGTTTATTGAAGCATACCGACTTACGGCACGTGTATGTCATTCAGTAGGGTAGGTAATGTATAAGAATAATATCTCATTTTGGATCAGAAATAAGTACATACGAATTGTAAGCGCACAGGTAAAGTATAAGATTTTTTTGCTAAATTAAGAA
Organism: Apamea epomidion; assembly: GCA_947507525.1. NCBI lineage: Eukaryota > Metazoa > Arthropoda > Insecta > Lepidoptera > Noctuidae > Apamea > Apamea epomidion. The sequence continues at coordinate 12,202,842 of OX382225.1, forward strand.
TGTTTTAGACATCGTCACCTGCCGCCGACACTCGTCGATGGTTGCAGTTGTCATCGCCGCCTGTCGCTCGTGTGTATGTTACACTTAGTTCCAGCAAGAACATACAATTTTATGTTCTTGCTGGAAATATCGTATGTTCATGCTAGATGGTACATATACCTACCTACTATGAGTATAATCTACTTCCAATAAATAGCTGTTTCCTTTGAAACTTTTCCAATGTTATTCCTGAAAGATACCTGAGAAGGCAAATTTGACAGTAGTTAGTGGTAGTCAGAAGCCAGAAAGTCTGCCTTTTAGTTTTCTTACCCAGGGGTAAATATAGATAACTAGTATAAGTTGATGAGGCCAGATTTTGATGGGCTCGCTCGCTCGCTCCATGTAAAATTGTATTCAGCTACATCCGATTAAAAGGGTAGGCAGATGACCTGAGATGCAAAATCATTTTGAATTAGGTATAGTTTGAAACTAATGATGAAATTAGTTTTTCCTAGAATTGTTTGATTTTTAGAACCAAGAATATTCAGCTATGTTGGTTTGCTTGTATGCTTTTCGTTGCGCGGAAAATATCTGACGATCCATAATCCTTTCAGATAATTCCTATAGAATTTTGGTCAATACAACAAAACACCAGGAGTAGTCGAAGATAGATATGGCGTATTGATCGAGTCATTGATGCGACAACAATTTGCCGGTCCGCTCGGCTCGAGTGCCGCTATGCAAATGCCCGCGCTCCATTTTACGCTCGGCGCGGTGGCGGCTGCGGCGAACGCGGGCGCCGGCGGGGGCGGCCGGGGGCGAGGGGCGCGCTGCATGCCGGATGTTCCGCTGTCGTCACAGGAAATTGAGAGCATTGCATAAATCCTGATCCTACAAACCAAATTTGATTCGACCTAATCCGGATATTGATACGAAACAAACACTGCTGACATTTTCAAAATTTTTATCTAAGTTTATTTTTATTTTAATTTTCACCACATTTGACATTTAGGTCTACGTAATTGGGTTCCTTAAATAAATATGTTTTGAGGCATTCTTGTGGAGACCTCGCAAAGTAACGAACAACGCCAGCAGAGTGAAATATTGTCGAGAAAATTGAATACGTGCAAGCATTCACAGAGTGTTCGATGCCCTGTCGGGTGGTATACACGGACCTTTAGATTATATCGACGAGTATGACCATTTACCGAAAGTAAGTAAAATCATTCAGAGAAGAGAAAACTTGAAGGAAATGAAACAGAATTTCATACTGAATCATTCTATGACTTGATTTATTTGATCTAATTTTAATTATTAATAATAATTTATTTTATAAGCCTACGCGTCACGCGTCGGGGTGCGGGATATGCAAAAAATGACGCGCGAGGGCGCGTACCCAGCGCCCCGTTGCGTGGCGCGTTGTAATGCAAGATCCGTCGAATACATAAACAAAGAAAAAGGGTTTACGATGCATTCCGTAAACAACTTAGATTCCTATAGAAATTCCATTCCAATTTTGTGAAGCGCCTGATACCCAGACTATAGGAAATTTCCTGTACCTCAGGTGTCAGAAATTGAAGCTTCAGAACATTCTTTTGAATGACAATCATTCAACTTAACTAACACCTAATACTAACTAACTCAGTCAGATTTACCGGTTCCTTAAATGAACTATGAAATACTATGTCTAACTATTCGTGCCTAATTTATAATTAGCTTCCCAATGTTGGATTTAGACTTCCACGCGAGTGGACCCACGGGCACACTAGTAAAAATAAAATAAGTTAAGTACCTTCCTAAAATAAGCCCGATGAGAATTTAAAAAACACGAATTCAATTTGTATCACGAATTATTTGTGACATGTAAATTGCTAATTCTATAAACCAGCAGGATAAAGGAAGATTAATCTCGAATCCGTTTGATAAAAGTTCTCAAACGAATCCTCTGCGAAATTGCCCGAACGAAACAAATATTTATGTACTATTTGCGGGAAAAAACAGGATTTGATAAGAAATTCCAATATTTAAAATTGCTCGGCGGCTCTTCCCACCTGTTCTCTGTGATTAAAGTGCGTCTCCGTTCCGAACACTCAAACCGAAGGCGACGCCAAATGCAAATGTTAGCTTAAAGAAACCTTTTGCGGTGAACCGAAGGAAAAAAATTACACGCCGACTCGTCTAGTTCGTGTGTCATTTTATCATTTACGTGTATTTTGTAAACACGAGACATCAAAAGGAACTCTTTGGAATAAAGCAAATAGACTTTCCTTTCATTCGTTCGAGCAACACTAATTCAAGGCACTTAGTTGGCAGACACACACCGGTACATGTACGGCAATACAGTACGGCATCAACACACACTGTAATGTCTAACAGGTCCAAGTGATTTTATCGACACTGAATAGAGCTAGGTACGGGGAGGGTACATTAAATTCAATAACACGAGTTAGGGAGTTCGACGCTCGCTCCGACCGTCCTCAAAATAAGTAAAGAAGGAAAGTTTCGAAAAACTCCGCTCAACTTGTACCGTGTATATGTGTACATTTTTTGTGGGAAAACTAAAATAATATGTTTTTATCAGTCAGATGTTTTGCGCGTTTGTTGGACATTGATGGTTTTTTTTATTGTAAATTGTGTTTTCTATAATACGCGTTTCTTTTTAATTGACTATTGAATGTAAAGTTTTTTTTAAAGTCAAAACAATAATTTTATCGAAGTTTTAAGCCGTACCTAATTTTAAGTTGCAGTTCCTTCGCAAGAGAAAACCAGTATCAAATTTACGAAAATTGTACAACTGCGTCATCTGAAATTGTACAATTTGTACATCTCCTTATGCAGTTTAGAAGTGAATTGAAAGTACTTTTGTGGTAGAAGTGTTTCGTTCAAATTATTTTATTCCACATAAACCTACATGAACACAGCTAGCCGCACAGTTCCAACTGGTCATTGGGAGAACAGCCGGCAGGTTACTTTTTTTAAATCTAATTTGACGGCACGGTTGGCGAAGTGGTTAAGCGATGGACTGCTGCGCTGCGTGTCGCGGGTTCGATTCCCGCACGGAACAAATATTAGTATAAGTAGTTGTTCCGGGTCTGGCTGTTTGTGTATGTGAGTTTAAATGTTTGTAAACGCACCCACGATACAGGAGAAATTCCTAGAGTGGGGCAACGTTTTTTTTTAAATTAAAAAAAAAATAAAAAAATAGGCTTTTGTAATGTTTTTATATTACAGTGTTAGGTGATATGCACGAGAGGACAGTGTACGGCCCGAAAACATCACAAGTATCAGGTACTTTAAAAAAACGTAAAAAAAAAAAAACAAAAGAAATCGGGCAACAAATTGTTCATGCAATACATTGTTATTCGCTGCAGACTTAGTTCTAGGATAGTTCACTTGTTAGGACATTCCCATCTCCAGCCGGCTGTTGTGTGTCTATCACTGAACTAGTAAGTGTCCCGCAGTTTGCTCTCTAATTTCCACTCACAAACATGTTAACATATAGTTTACTACAAGTACCTACAACTTCAGAATATGCTCTCGTGTCGCTCCCTAAGCAAACAGCCCCTCGTATAAAAGCTATTAATATGATTAAGTTGAAAATTGCTGCTAGCAGTTAGGAGCTACTTGAACGTTAGACTTGTTTTGATAATAGTCTAGGTATAACAGCTCATTTATTTGCTGGGAAACTTCTCTGTGATGTTTTTCTTAATCATAATTTTCACTTTCAAACACAAGAGCATGGTTAGGAAAAGGATTTCCAAAAAATCATGATATAACTAACTTTTAATTAACTTTAACCAACTATAACTATTACGTTTGAACTTTACAAATTACGAACTTAATACACAACCTTAACCGTTATTTAACCCCTTTAGGGGATGAATTTAAAAAATCCTTCCTCAGTGCTCACCTTGGTTAGAAATAGAACTCTTGTGTAAAATTTCATGCTTCTAGACCCAATGATTTAGGATGTGCGTTGTCTGTCTTGAAGTTATAAGATTTTTATTAAATAAACATTTCCAAAAAAAAATTGTTTACTAAAGTGTCATAATTATATGACCCTGCTAAGATATTAAGTGAACCTTACAATGAAAACCTCGTATATTTCCAGATCTTTCGAGGCGTTGAAAATCGACATGACCTTTTCAGACACCCAAAAGTTTTAGAACGAGTCTTTTCAGCGATCAAGTAAAAATCTACAAGGCTATGTACAGGAAGGGCTTGGAGCCGGGAGTGGGAGGCCGGGAGTGCAGCACACTGACGCGGCTCTCATCAAGCCATCATTATGGACGCGCCATGTTTTTAAAATGGCTTTGGATTGCGCATAGCCGTGGTTCAAATTAATCCCCTACTACAATGTTGCTACGTTAAATTGGGATAATCTGTTTGAGGAAAATATGCTTCGTTATTATGAAAAAAACTTTACAAAGCTTCAATATTAATTATTCGCCGCTGAACCTTTCCGTCAAGCCGTGACTTCCATCGTGATTTTGCATATAATTTTCTACTCAATGAACGTAACCCACTGTGTGCTAAGCCACAGCAGTAATTATGAAAAAATGTTAAGCGCTATCTGTGGTAACTAGATAACGTAAAGAGGTTCTACGCTGAAATGTGATTGAGGATTTATTTATCTGCATTATTATCCTAATATTTTATTTATTAAACGCTCCTGACATTTTTAGGAAACTGCTGTCTAGAAATGCATTCAAAACAGGACATTCTTTCCTTCCGTCTGTCTTCCTTATCATCCGCATAGAATATGAGATACCGTCGACAAGACATGAAAGACAGAAAGAAAAGAAATAAAAAGTATTTATTACGACTCGTACAGGATCAAAAACTAAACTAAGTTAAAAATAGAAATAAAACAAATTATATTTAACAAAAAGTGTCTAAAGGAAAAATGAAACAGAAAGTCCTGTACGAGGCCAAAAGGCTCCTATCTTAGCATGATGACATGCAATATTTTATACAAACAAAATACCTCGAGCAACAATTTAGACTAAGATATTAAATAATATGGTATAATTGAAATATTATCGAGATACAGTTTCGGGTTGTTCGAGGTTCCGTCGGGTTGTCTGCGAGGTTCGTCGCGGGCGGCAATAACCGGCACAATGCGGCACAACTAACGACGAGGGGAGCACCTCCCCCCACCCTCACCCCGCCGGGAGGTAATAAAACCACGCATTCCACTTGCAAGTCACGGACTAGATTACCGAGAGCCGCGACATCCTTCGATGTGCCGATCGCCGAACTGGTTGGCACACATCCGATATAGCGATGATATTGAGCAGACACGGAAATAATCAGATGGAAATGAATGGAGTAGTAATTGAATGGATGTTCTATTTTATTATGAAAATATATTTCAGAAATTATTTTAAAATTAAGTGGCTGCATTCTGGCCAACCATTGACTGTAGAAATAGAAGTAGATAGAGGTTAAGTTGAGGCATAAAACTATGTAATTCTACTAAACAAAAATACTCAGACACATTCACTGTATAGTCATCCTCGCCTCTTAACACCTCTGACAAAAGTCCCCAGCTAATTGAAAATACAGTAAGGTGGTACTATCTAACTGTCACCTTGGTTTTATATAAAAGTAGTCCGTGACCTTTATGACATGCAAGTGACATTCAACCTCAGGGTGTTAAAGGAATTACAAACTATACCTAAGTTTGCGACAAAAAAAGTTATCAAACTATACAGCAATTCGTTCAAATCCAATACGAATCGAACGCATACACGCCAAAAAACCGCCACACAAATCCGAGATCAAAATAAAATCACAATGGGTTAATATTTGACCATTGTTGCGAGCACGAAGCCAGAGCAAATTAACAGCGAACAAAGAAAAGTATGTCCTATCAATAAGTGGCGGTGGAACTGGCAAATTGAATTGAATAAAACACACAAGTCCTCTAACGAGCCGGTGTTTGCCCAAGTGGACACTAATTGGCTTAGCCAGCGGTCGCCGACGCGCCTGCAAGCCGGAATAAAGAAAGTTGGACACAGTTTGGGCAGGAGGAGGCATTTGGTTACTTTGTAACATGATCGCCTGGATAGTTTTTGTGATGCTCTATAATTCAGTTGGGAATTTTTGCCCTGAAATTCGGAGCTTACCAGCTACGGAGTGCAGTCAATTGGATCTGAAACTCATTGATAAGATCGGGAACAAAATAATTTACTGCTAGACACAAACGGGTTTAGTCGTTGCAGCCACTTGAGAAAGAGGCGAAAATGCAATGAGTTTTTTTACCTGACCAGAGGGGTCATTCTACCTGACCAGAGGGGTCATTCTCGTGATTTAAATAACGTTCTCAGTCTGATTTCAGTCACAATCTGTCACGAACACCTCTAACGTCCCTACATTATTGACAGGTTTTTGACATTGATTGCCGCTGAGATGAGATTGCGACTAGATTTTGAACGTTTTTAATTACGGGAATTGACCTTTGGGAGATAATTTGTAACTGGCGAGCCTCTAGGAACCTCTAAACCCAAACTAATCTTAAGATTTGTGAATCGTTTTTATGCCATATCTGATTTCATTTCCTATTTCGTTAATTTCGTCCAGCATTATTCGAGCAGGGTAGCTTCGGAATGAAGATGCAATCACTGTAACGGAGGCATAGGCCTGTCAACACCCACTTGACCTTCATTGTTTAATGATTAAGAAAAACAAAAGCTAAAAGAAAAGAAAAATAAACTACCTTTGCGAAGAATGTTTAAAGAAGCAATATCTGCGAGAAGGTTTTTAATTTGGTTCATACAACAGGCTCGGCCGCAAGGCAAACATAATTTACTATTTCTTTTTATTATATTTTCCTTTAGTCGTTGAAGAAAACTAATGGAGAATCCGTTTATAACAAACGCCACTGAATTGTAATCTGCGTGTACCTAATCGTTTTCTCATTTTCAACAGTTCGAAACATAAGTATTGCGTAGGTAGCGATTAACTCTCAAGCAATAAAAGGGTATTATAAATATTCGACTATAATTATTAAACTATTCAATATAAAGCACCTACTCTATTTATCACGATTTAAAATGAGACTAGGTAGTAAAAAAGTATACTTTTTGAACATCACGTTGAAAATGAAAACTCCGGGATCCGAACATAATAAAGGCTTTTCCCGCCCGCGCAACAACATATTATATTTTAATATCATGAGTATTACCAATACAACATGAATATTCTGTGTGCAAAAGTAATTTTAAAGGCTATCACAGAAGGCGACGGGCGCGGGGCGACAGTGGCGGCACCCACTGACATCAGTGGCTTGTATCTTGCGCTGAATTTGCATATAAATTGTATCTTCTGGTCATAGCGAGCAAGATGACACGCGTCTATGATATGACCGCTACGGTAAACACAACTGCATATTTATGTGCTCGCTAATCAACGCCCAACATGTCGGCAGGACGATAAAGTCCGTAATTTTGCAGGTAATAAATTATTTGAGATTATCATTCGTATATTCTAAGTGGATTTTTCTAATTAATGAAATCAGTCAAAATTACTCCGTAATATTAAGCACTGAACATAAACGAAGAATAAACGAAGCCATCACAATCCACCATTTTAATGACCCCAAATAAATCTACGCGATCGTTACTAAGCAAAATTAAAGGTTATATTAGTCTTCATCAGCGCGCTTCCGAACGATGCAGGGCAATAAAACGATGAAAAGAAGCTAATTTTTCAGCAAATCATCTCCGGCCACCATGAAGTCATCAATATTCATTTTGCGGCGCGCCTCCGAAACAAACACCTTTGCGAAGGAGCACAACGCGCTTCCTTTGAGCGAACTGTGCCGGGGGCGCGACCGGCTAACTCAATTTATTTGGATAATTGGCTTGTTTCACTAACGGCCCCGACTCACATCAATTAATTCAGTGTATAGCGATAGTTTTTTGATAACAACATGTAATAATTTGATTTCATACTTTATAGTATTTTGGGTTCTGATTTTATGGGACATAGGGACAAATATACAGATTATACGTGTTTTTATAAGAGCAAGTAGTGCTATGTCTTAAATATATGTAGGTATAGTAGTCCTTAACTATGTACTCATGCTCTTTTACCTAAAAGTCCAGATGCCTAAAAAAATGCTCACCATACTAATAATAATAAGTGACTTTAATCACACGAACACACACGGGTACCCCACTTTCCATACATCAAATCTTGACTGACCCTAAAATCCAAACGGATATGTGCAATGAAATATCAAATAAACATTGAAACGGTCATCTATAGGGAATAAACTAAACAGTATGTATTCGAATCTATTGTTTGTTTAGACGTCTCCACTGTTTGTGATTATCAAATCACTATGCCATTATGGTCGGGGCTATTAATATTCTGAATAGGGAGCGGAATAATTTGGGGGTAAGTCCAGCGGCGTTCGGCAACGCTCGTATTAGTAGGAGTCTATCGGCTACGGCTACCTCTATCCGTGCTACGCCGCGCGCCGTCCACGTGTGCATTGGTCCGGCGTAGTACACTCGTAGCGCGCGCGTAGCACTTCGTAGCACAGCAGTAACTTCTTACTAACTCAGTCAATTAATGTTTGTATTTCGATTCAATTTGAAAACTAGTTAGTAAATTAAGATTTCATTAGGTTAACTAATAAATTGAAACATTCTACAAACAATAATTTATTTTCAGAATGCTCTTTCTTGAAAAATTATGTAAACTCTACTTTAATTATTCGTATGTTTGATTGTATTAACATGTTCATGTAGGTGTGTCATTTTATAAAGAACTAAATCAACAATGTTAATATAGGTTTTTATTTTCAGATAAATATGTTGACTGTTTTATAATTGGGCCCAAGTCTATTAATATTAATTTCAAGTCTTAAATTAAATAGTGCACGCACTAACTGTAAGTTTGTGAGCAACACATTTTATTAGACATTTGCTGAATGATTTCTTTAAATAAGTAGAACAGAATTTCAGTAGATTGTAGCTATTTGGTGTAGCCAGTGCACGTACGCGACCGCAACGTCCAGCTAGGCCGTCATTACTGGGGCTCAGCGCCAAATTGCGATATCCGCTGCCTTCGCCGACTGGCCGCCTGCACCCACCTTGCAGGTAGTTGGCGCAATCAATTTTCTCATTTCAAATTAGTACTATTTTGTTTCACACAACTGTAAGAAAGAGTTTGAAACTCATAAGCTTGTGAACTCTTTAAAGCGCTCGTGGTTCAGACAGCACCTGCAGTAGTTGTAAAGTAAGGTTGAAGGTGAAGAGCTCGTCTTTGTGCGGCGTTAAGTTGGCGTGGCGCGCTCCCTACGCTGTCCACAGTAACAAGCCACTCCTGTTTATTTTACCGCAATGAATTTCCTTGCAATATTTTCTTCATTTTTTAATTTTGAATACATTTGAGCACAATTCTCCGTGGCGGTTGTGCGCCCCCGGCAATCTCCAAATTGCCTCTTTATGTGCAGATGTTCCGACCCTCGGTTTTTCCGTCTTTTGAATGTCGTTTTGCTGTTAAATAACCTGCTCTTCTATTGTAATAGGGGTTTGTAAGTTTACTTTCTACTTCAGACTCCGTTGTCACCATAATAGTACTAATTGGAATTAAAAACATGGCGAAAGAATGCAATTTATTCTATTTATTTTATGAGATGAATAATTTTAAGATTTTATTATGCTATTGAACCATAAGTACCCTTTGCTCTATCACACGCTGTCTACATCTCTGTATCTATTGTCCTATCTCAGGTATGCTGGAAGAGATTTCTTATGAAATAAGCATCACCTCTGTACCTATTTTTTCTGTTCTGTTTTTCATTGTCTGTTTATATATGTGTGTACATAAATGGTAAAATAAATAAATAAAATAAAATAAGTACGCTCTAAAGAAAGGTTGTTATCCATGCTAATGTTATAAATGCGAAAGTAACGGTCTGTTTATCTGTCACCTTTTCACGCCTAAACCACAGAACCGATCGTAATGAGATAGTTGAGCAGCTTGGAATCTAGAGAAGGACATAGGCAGAAGCCTATTATTCTGGATATTGGTATTAAATACAAAATACACGCGGATGAAGTCACGGGCACGGGCACAAGCTCGTAGCGAATAAAATTACAGTACTCAAGTACTTACGAGATAATTTCATAAAAGTGAAAAGCTACAATAACCAAATGAAATTCTTAACCTTCGCATCCATTTGTATTTTAACTTTATTACATCTGCCTTTGTATTCACAAAAACGCAATATTAATAAAAAAAAGTTAAGTGGGGCGGTAGCGAGAACTGCTTTTTACACGAGTTTTTCTAAATTTAATCTTGGGGGGTAACTAAAGATCACAAATACACGTTTTACAAGATTCCAACTCATTTATTTTTCCGCGAACAAATTATTTCTCGTGAAGCAAATTAATTCCTTAGCATTATACTTCTTTCAAGATCTGAATAAATTTGAACGAGATTTCATAAAAAAAATAGACGGGCTGAGAGCCCGCGGCTAGCGGCAAATTACGTCTTTATTTACAAGTGCGTACCTAAATATTTTCTTCCCATTAGAGAGGAGATATAAGTACAATTTATTACCGTAAAGACAAGAATACTTCAAACAAATATGTACTTTAATGGCTACATTAACGTGACCACCTCCGGGGCTCAACTCATGCCATCGACTCTATAAGAGGAAGACAAATACCTAAATGACCACACATGATTATTTATTTCAAAATCACAGTTAAACGTGTGTTTAAAAAACTGAAGCATTATCATGTATGTCTGTACGAAGGAGGGATAAAATAAAAACCGGCCAAGTGCGAGTCGGACTCGCGCACGAAGGGTTCCGTACCATTATCTATAAAAATCACGTCTGTTTTATGGGGGGGGGCTTAAATATTTATTTTATTTTGTTTTTAGTATTTGTTGTTATAGCGGCAACAGAAATACATAATTTGTGCTAATTTCAACAGTCTAGCTATCGCGGTTCTTGAAATACAGCCTGGTGACAGACAGACGGACGGACAGACCGACGGACAGACAGCAAAGTCTTAGTAATAGGGTCCCGTTTTTACCCTTTGGGTACGGAACCCTAAAAACACACAAAATTGTTGGCTGTCGCAATATGGCAACTTACTTTCCTAGAAGTACGGTAGCCAACGATAACGATTGGCGTAAAAATAATAATAACATAAACAACATCGACATATTATCGCATAACATTATGTTATGCAATAATATAAATTATCGCATAATGATAATTTCATAACGATTTTTGACACCGTAAAATCAAACCCCGCTGCCATCATTTCCATGACAGCCGTCACTGCGACCGTTATGTAGCGCCTACCGCTCTTCTAAAAACCGTATCTTTACCGACTTCTGAATGCTTCGCCTACAGATTGAATGTTAAATTAAGATGTAGGTATGTACAGATTTTTAGGTCGACTAATAATATGCGCTGCAAGCAGGAATTGTCCTTACGGTGTCCAGATGTAAGTTTTCTCGACTGTACCTAATACGATAATTAGAGGACAAATGCCTCCTCCTCCCTTTTCCTTTTAATCAAAATATTAAGATACCTACGTTAAATCATATACCGTTATTACGTATAAAACAAGAGGTCAAACATCATAACAAATTGTAGGAAAACAGCTAAGAGAGAAATATGAAATAAATAAAGCGACATGACATAAAGTTAGTTTATTTTATTAGTAGAAACACAATCATCTCCGCTCGCCAGTTGCTCGCTCACGCCTCAGAATAAGAAGTATAACTGAAAATGAATTCGCGTTATAACACCTTATTATTGTAAAAACTAATTCACCTTCATGAACTATAGCTGTGGTAGACATGTCTTGAGATTTATTAATATGGATTTAACTGTATGGTTATTTCCTCAAACGACTATTTCAACAACCAATCTTCATAGTCTTCACATGATCTAACCAAGATCATGTCTGGACTTTAAATGAGACTGTGACCTTTGAGTTTGTTTCGACCTTTCTTCTCAGAGTAGTCAGATAGGAAACGCCGAAGTCATCTAGTTTTAAAAATATGATTGACTTGTAAAAGTGTTTATACAAACTTACTTACAGAAATAAAATCATGTATCTATTCGTGATATTAAGTAATATCTACATGAAGAATACTATATTCTTTGTGGTCAGACGCGCCTATCAAGATCTTTCTTACAGCTCATTTTAAATTATACTATCATACATTACAATTCAATATAACCACGTGTCCTAGATAAAATATAATTAATTTATACAAATCTAGGTCTTTGTCTTTCGTTGTTTTCTTTATTTAATACAACCTTGTCTGATGTCTGGAAAATACGTAACTAATTCAAAATACGTTGGTACACTTACGTCAGGATCCTTTCCATAAGAGCATCTGTGTACTTCAAATGCTCGCTGGCATTTGTCTTTGTCCGGGGTATCTAAAAACACAATAATCATAACAATAACAACAACATAACAACAATACCCATTTATATCATAATAATAAAATGTTAAAACAGTCAACCTTGACCGAATTTCGACGAACTTCAACCAGCGGCATCAGTAGCAATGGTTTTTATTTTGACAGTTCAACAACATTCATTGTGTTATTTACGTTGTTGAGCAGACAAATGTTTCGAACATTACGAAGCAATGGATTAGCAATATCCTTCAAAATTATTCAGATTGAGATTGATAGTGGGTTACGCAATTAGGGTACAGAATCAATTGGGCGCTTACTTGTGTTGTGATTGATTGACATTCTAACGTTGTTAATGTATAATAATATAATGTCCTCTCATGCGCGTTAAGAGAAAATAGTAATACTGATATAGTTATTACACGGTTTACTAATCATGAGCTATTACATATTCATTGTATGATTTAAGCCCAATAACAAGTCACACCAAACTTGCAAACGAAATGTTCCTTTATTGACTCGGACGTAAGGACAAGTTCGAGAAATACTAGAACGAACGTGTATGATCATTTAATTCAGTTACACATTAAATTAATGGCCATACTGGTAGGTTTATTACATTCAATCTTGCATGTATTTAAAAATTTAAAATATACCTAAAAACATTTAGGTACCACTCACCGAGATGTTTGCACGAAAATATCATTTTGGTTGTCCTCTCGTAGTATTCGTCTGGTATCAAACTGACCAGCATGTCGTAGTCCACAGTGCCATCATCGTCTACCTGCACATTGACCAATAATCAACATAGCAATCAAAGTAAAAAATTGTAGAAATTAGTGGGTATCTCAATTAAAGTATAAAACACTTTAACAAAGATTCCTAGTTGTTACGTAAGTCAAAAGTCAAGGTAGCATTGCGTTTACGTTAAAAGACAAAGTAAACAAATTGAATTAAAAATAAATTAAATGTCTGTTTGTATCTAATTCCGTACACGACAGGGTGAAGAGGGAAACAAACAAAAGACGGATAACTCACGAGGCTCGCTTCCTCCAGCAGGCAAAACATATAGCACTTCAACTTCGGGTCCTCCTTAAATATGCCGTTTTCGCAATTCGTTATATCCTCTGGGGGCGAGTAAGAATAAAGACTCTTTAATGTACGCAAACATGAGACATTGTATTTGAAAACAATGCTAGTGGGGAGATCAACTCGACATATTGTCAGCAGAAAAAAGTTAAAGTTTCTGCAAAACTTTGTATGATCATTATTCAAATAGTTTAAGTATGAGAATATTATTATGTTTATTCGATAAATAGTGATGATGTCTTCTGTAATCGCTTGCTAGGGCTGTGGCTGGTAGCTTAGCCGCACCGATTGCTCGGCGTCATTCGCATGCTAACATAGAACAAAGGAGGAAGAAAATTTTCTTTTGAACGCTCACCCTCTGCCACCCCTGTTTTACCGACACACTCGTCGTGAACTGTTTGTATTATTTCTTTGATTTCGTCACTGAAAACCTGAAATGAAAATAATGGAAATATAGCTAACTGGTTTTCAATATACATTGGAAGCTGAATTTGACACATTTATAAAACAAAGTGGCGAATTCCAATTGACGCAATATATTCATAGTCAGCCTGTAATGTTCCCGCTACAGGCTCCTATATCCAGTGCGGGTTGGCGGCTGTCACTTGTCTTCGAATTTTTGGTTCTAGGACATGACATGCCAATTTGATGAAGCCGGTTATGTCTGTCTGTCACAACAGTAGTGATGAAATAACTTACACAAAGTAAAATGCTTGCTTGGGCTCGAAACCTCGAACCCACAAACTCGAAGATAAGTCGCAGCCGTTACCACTGAACGACCACTTCTCTCAATATACATATTTGGTTTCAATTCAATTGTTCTTTCTAATTGCCTAAGTTAAGTTACTGTCTGCAACAAAAGAGCAAATCCTACCATCTTGCACCCCCCAAGCGATGCCTCAAACTACTTAAATAAGTACCTCCACAAACTTGCCACACATTAGAACCACAAAGTTCCCGAGATTTCCTTATTAAATCATTTTCTGTGTAGTGGGCGAACCACGGAGACACCCCGGTCTCTTGATCTACACGACTACCTTTGTGAACAAGGGGGGAAATAAGTCGTTTCAATATTAAAAATGAGATAACATTCTCAAAGAAAATATTAAGTCGCGGTTCACCCGGGAGCAACCCAATGCGCATCAACTTGTATCATAATGTTAAATATTAATTTAAATGGTGAGGGACTGTCTCCATTGTGACCTTTCTGCGTTTTCTTAATTTAAATAGAGCTTATTTTAGAGGTGATAGAGTTTGTTTTACTATGACGAGTTGTTTGAAAGAAGTGAATAGTTTAAATATTAGGTCCTGAGATACTGTCATCATATTATCAACCAGTCATAAAAACACCTATTTCTCTCAGAAAAATGCGGAAATATGCAAGTCCTTCAGCAACCGGCGGTTAAAAACTCCTGAGAACGTCACGTTTCATTGGTGATGCGTTATTCGATAGTCTCGCAATAGTCATGTTACTGCTCATTCATGTATTCTTGGACATGTTTTCAGTTGTTTTTTAAACGTGTTTTCAGGAGTGTGAAAACATCGTGTATCTATGGAGATGCTCTCTGGGCGGGTAGCGGCGCGGCGGCGCACACGATGCATTACGTATTCGCGCGGCGACGTTGAGCAATAGTGTCGCGCGCCGAGCCGTCACCCATCCATCACACCGACACACCGCGCCCCCACAAACACTACATAAACTTATATTTACAAGTGACAAATGCACTACTTTTAAATAAGATAACCGATAACTATAATCGATGTCACGATGTGATTCTTAGTGTTTTGTAACCTATTTTAGAAGGCATTTGGCTTTGACGCGAAATATAGGTAAGCCATTAAAAACACATCACATGTTTAGTTTGACTCTTTACGTGAGCAGAGGGCTGGCCTATTTTTAGTTTTAGCCCAAAGAAACAGCATTGCCATCCAACGTGATAATGCTGCCAGCCTTTTGGGCACTTATCCCATTGACAGCGATGCGGACGAATTTTTTAATGCTCAATAAGCTTCTGCCTTTTTCTTTAATTTTTTATTATATCCTGGAATTATAATATATATATATATATATTATATATATATATATTAGTGTTATCTTGTAAATTGTAAATTGTTGTGTCTTTGTGAATAAAGTACCTATTTGTTCAAGTTTAAAAGATGAATATTAATTTTTAGAAATACCAAGTAGACCTACTTATTCCATTTCAATTAGACAAATAAGCCTAAATGAATGATCAATGACACATTGATACATATTGTCTCTGAACTGATATTACAATAATTAAAAACTTACCGGTTTTTCTTTACCGCCATAAACAACAGCAACCAAACACAGCACCACGGGCGTCCCTGTGAACATGGCGCCGCTGCCTGTGCGCCAGTGGACGCCTCGCTCGCCAACTTCGCTTATATTAGGTACCGCCAACTCCACCCCAACTAAATCACACAGTTAAGGCACATAGTTAACGCGCAGTTATCCAAAGCTAGCAATTAACGAGTTAAAGGTGTTACGCTACTTGCAGCACAAGCGGTAATCATGAGGCGGAAACTTTTCGAACCATGAATGAGTAAGCAACTAGCTAAATACACGGTGCAACTCAGCCTTTAGATAACTTATTAAGTATTCTGTCTGACAAGGTGGGAAATATCAGAAAGGTAAATGTGTAGTGGTTTTCTGAGAGATTTGTCCAGATTATTTGTGGAAAAGTTATTCACATAAAAATCCCGGAAAAGGCAGTGTAGAAAAGAAGTACTAGGTACTTGTACTATACAAAACTGCTACGAATATTAGCTGAAGCCTTTAAATATCACGTGCCGGACAGCGCGTATGTGTTCCACGCGCGCCTCAAAGAGATGTCAGCGTAGTTTACGGGGCCCAACAGGGCCGAAGCCTGCCTGGGTAGCGGGATCGTCCGAAAGGGTTACCGCTGCCCTGGTACATAAAGGGCTAAGGAAGGAACACGGGTGGGTTTTAGTCAGTAAGAGTCTGACACTACCTTCTGCTTCACCCAGAGCGGGAGGGGTCATTTGATGATTTCCCATCCTGAAAAAAAAAAAAAAAACCTTTAAATATCAAGATATATTTTCCTTATACGGCCTAGTCACCTGGGAGAGCATGGAGGAGCAGCGCTGGTTGTAGTAACGGCCCCGACTTTGTGTTGTAGGTCGTGGGTTCGGACCCAGGTAGGCGCTTTATTTTGTGTAAATAATTCCATCACCACTGCTCTCAAAACGGTGACCTTCGTGTCCTGTCAGCTGCACGATTCAGGAACTGGTTGACGCTAGTGATGGCGCCAAACACGTAACCGAATTCTGGGCTGAGGCCATTTAGAATTCCATCGACACGCTAAGAACAAGAAGAACGGTAAAGGAAGAACCCGCACTGGGCCCGCGAGGTAAATTACAGTCCACTCCCTCTCTAAGAGAGGAGGTCTGTGTCCCAGCAGTGGGAACATTATAGGCTGATTATGATGGACTAGGCCCTCAACTTACTCTTTGTTTCGTAAACATACTAGTTAGATACACTGATGCAGATGCAACCTCAAGTTCAAACACAATGTTAGGAAGTTAGGAATAAAAAACAGTCTTCCTTTCTTTACTCTTGAATGGCTTCCAAATAACCACCTAGTTCGGACAGGTCGTTTTTTGGATTCCGCACCCGAGGGTCCGTCCGTGCGTCTGACTGTCAGCGGGCTGTATCTCAAGAACCGTAATAGTTAGACAGTAGAAATTTTCACAGCGTGTCTTACGATTACTGCTACCACAACAAATAATAAAAATTAAATAAAGTTAATAAAAAATTACAGGGGGTCTCCATGCAAGAAACGGGTTTTTCTCGGCGTTTTTTTTGCCTTGTGGTACGGAACCCTTCGTGTGCCAGTCCAACTCGCACTTGACCGGTTTTTACTCTTCGTCCGGGGTCTAATAATCCAAAATATGGAGTATGATTCTTTGAATGACATTTTCAAGATTTTACATTATTTTAGAATTTCAGAAAACAAACAAATTAACTTTTATGTCTAAGGGCTGATTTTTTAATCGACAGATATTTTTTATTCGTGGAATAAAATTGACGTCTGACAGTTTTTGTATGGAAGAACTATCAAAAATTCAAAATTATTCCTCCGATAAAATTTACTAGCGTTGGAAAAATCCAATCAATTAATCAGGTAACAAAAACAATTTACCATCAATAATTTAGTTACAAGGAGGGTAGGAGGGCTAGTATTTCCTGAGTCATTTTCTAACTTTGGGACAATCATTGTTTCCGCCCTGAACAATGAAAGGGATCTTACGTGTTTTTGTGCGCCCGCCTCTATTGTGTCCTACACAATAATAATTATAAAATTAATGTCATAATTTGCTATGTTCGCTGACGTAGCGGCCACAATGCGCCCTAGCGATATCACAATTAATGATTATTAATGGTCCGAAGACAGCTTGGAAAATCACGCTTAACTTGTAGTTAGAGGTGTGAGCGAGCTTATTGAACGTTGAACTTAAAACAGAACCTTTTTGTTATATTGATAGTCCTTTTTGTTTTTTGTAAATGTGGGTAAACTAACGCATTACCCCCAAGGTTCGTTAGCATTTTTCTTGCTAGATTGGCATCGACTTGAAGACTAAATCAAAATCAAATCATTTTTATTTCAGATATAGGTACGCCCATATAAAATTTAACGACTAACGAGATCCATCTGAATTTCAATATTAAAAACAGCAAGACATCAAATAATCACATAATAACAGATTAGAGATACTTAAAATTAGACCGAGCAAGGTATTGATGCATATTTTTTTTTTCTATTTGTCACCAATCATCTATAGAAATAAATAAAATTAAAGTGTATGTTTTTAATGTCAAAATAACAGCATTTTATTAAAAGAAAAAATTACATATGAAAGTATATACGGTAATTATTACACAAAAACCAATTTTTACATTTTTTGTCTGTCTGTTGGTTCTGGCTAATCTCCGAAACGGTTCGACAGATTTTAATGAACTTTGGTATTTATGTATTATTTTATTTTTTTTTAAATGACGTCATACCAAAATTACAAAATATGTAACTACTTTCCCATTTATAAGACCTGTATTGTTCACTCATATTTTACAAAATAAATATATCTATATCTATTTATAATTCCTATCTGCTGATCCGTACTTCGAAGAGCAACATAGTGTTTTTTCCAATATTCGATTATCTTCCACGCATTTATACCTATGCCGTGTTCAATCGACATGAAAAATCCATTAGACTTGTTTGCATCGGCGACTGGGCCGATAGGCGTCGCCAGTGACCGTGCCTAAGGGGATTTGTTGCTTCCCTGTCGGTTGCATCATGCAGCTGTGCATTCGTTAGCTGCATGCGCAGTCCGACAACTCGATACAACGGGCATTCGATGCTGAAATGCGAATTGTGTTGTTACAATGAAGCGGTATTGTTTGTATTTACGGCTACATTATTGTCATCGGTAGGATTGGGTAATAATTTGGATATGATAGCTATTGCAACGCTCCGTAGCGCTTTCGACTATCGTTCGTCTACTGGGTCCTTCTTTTTTTTGCTGGGATATCATCAAATATCTACTGGGTCCTATTAACGCTATTAAACCTGATTAATTTGGCCTCCCCTAGAGACTTAACTTAGCCGTGACTGAATTGTTCCAATCTTACTAAGTTAATGCGTCTCCCATATCAGTTAAATAACATCAAACAATTTAAACTCTTCTGTGTAAAATTTCAAAGTTCACGTAGTAAACACGACAACTAAAAACGTTCGCTAGTGAAATTCAGATGTACGACGTCCTGGCAAAACTGTTGACTAGTTTTGGTAGGAAAGTTTTTACAATATTTCTATTGTATGTAAACTCGTCCGACTATTGCCGACGCGGGGTAACAAGTAAACTTTCGCATTCGTAGCTGTAGACGCGCGTTCAGAACCACCAACTTTGAACGCCCGGCTGAGATAAAAGGACGTCTTATGGACGTGTCAACAACGTCTCTAGTCATGCTGAAAAACTATTATAGAATATATTATATACCTACATAATATTCTAATAGAATGAACACATATTTTTCTATGTTATTTTCATGGCACTAAGAGCGAACAAAAATTTAACTGTATCTTGACTATAATACATGATTTAATCCACACAAAGCTTCAAGCCTCAGATAATTAAATCTCTCAAATAATGCAAAATGCTTTCTATGTAACATAACCGGACATATAGGTAAGTCCAACTGCCACAGTTCAGATAGTTAAAGGTGTTAACAACCGAGAGTTTAACAGTGAATCATAACACAATGGGCCCTACAAAACCAATAAATTCGTATTGTTTGACCACTATAGACGGGACAGACCAGCCGAGAAAGAGCAATTGGATTGTATTCCGACCCCTGCACCCACTGACAATAAATGTTGGCACTGGCAACTCTGTCAGGGACTAATAGTTGAATAAGTGTGATTGATATAGTACCTAACACGGAGACTGAGAAGATCTATTATATATATTTTGGGTGTTAACTGGTAAAGTGTTAAATAAAACGCTTATATATTTGACAGGTTAAATATTAAGTGACTGTGTACAATTACAGTAGGTACCTAACGAAGTAGTTGGTACCCATGTAGGTATAATGTGAAAGAAGCTTTCACAGAATTATTATTTTATTTTACCTACCTCCTATATATTTATGAGTTACAAATGCTTGTCGTAATATTCCCCAGTTAGATACTCATAAAATACCTGTTTAAATAATGTCAAACGACAACTAGTACATAGTTCCCCGTAGTTAATTCCAAGAACTTCTAATGAAAACGCTTTCAGCAACAGAAAACAACTTTGAAAGGTTCACTTTGATTAAAAAAATTACATAACTAAAACATGGACATCATTAATTTGTAAAGCAATAATCATTTGAAGATAGTGAGGAGACACAAGTGGCGAGGAAGTCGGAGAGACGTCATTACCGCAATCAAAGCCGAAAGCCGCAAGCCCCCGCACCCGCTAACGACGAGTGCTCTCGATAAAAATTAAAAACACGTGCAAGCCCAGCCTGAGGAAAGTTTTAATGAGAGTACACCAAGTACACGGCTCGTTCGCGTACAGATAGGATAGATATTTAGGTCTGTCTCGCCTACACACATGCTCCGTACGTACCTGCATATTTATCTAATTACGACGGCCCCTAAACATGGAAAACAGAATCGAATTAGGTTAGTATGGATTTTCATGGGGAAAATATCACGTCGACGTAAATGTAAAGTTGCATAGCTTACAATTTTTATTGATATAATATCTGTAGGTATATAGACTGTTGACTATAGGTACCATACTGAACATTCTGGCTGAAAATAAACTAGGTACATACCTATAAGCATTCTTTTCTTAATTGTAAAATGAATGGACGAAACTTTTCGTTCCAATCCACCGTTTAAAAATACATCAATAACTACCGAATTTTATAAGTGTATCGATAGCAAACCCTGAGGGGTAATTAATTGAATTCAGGAAAGAGATGTAACTCGTAGCTAGTAGCTACTTTATTCTTTAAATATCCATTTGCCTCGTGTTCATCGTTTCACACATAGTTACGCATTAATAATACATCGAAATGCACAATAACCTTCCTGAGCCGTAATAATAGAGTCTTCGCCGTGAATGTGCCGATTAGGTGCGAAATAAAGACGCCTGATATTACGGGTCGAGTGTAATTAAAAACCAGGGCATCCATTATGCGAGGAACAACAATTTTCAATTATACTGAGTCACTTACACAGGGACATAAAATGTCCAGCCAGGGCTGTCTCAGCCATGAAATATTGAATGTCTCAAAATAGCTTGAAAAGAAAAACTTAAGACCTATATTTTTGTGTAAAAATATAAAGCTCCAAAACAGGAACCAGACTAGTTTTTACCATCGGACCAATTTATCTAAAAGTTCAATAGATGTGTTAAAATCTTCTATCTAAAACGGTCAGTTCGATAAAAATAAAACTGATTTATAGCGCGCGGGTAAAATCTTTTTGGCAAGGTGCATTTTTCATTTTATGCATATCGGTACGTTTTCAGGCAACATAAAAAATCCATTAGATTTGTGCATTGGCTTAACGAGCGACGACGTGGGGTGGACGCGGAGAGGCCGGCCGGGCGGCGGCAACCCTCAGTTGACCGTGCGTAAGCGGCTTTATTGCGTTCCTATCAGCATCACCGAGCTGTAATAGACAGGTGAACAGTCTGATAGCCGTTCCGTGTATCCCTTCCGATCCATTGCATGACAGCGGAGGCTGTTATAATTTCGTTACTCGTAACTCCTATTCTTTGAATTTGCGTTTACCGAATGAGTGTTGGATCTTTGCTGGACAGTAGGACAGTAGCAAGACCCTTGCGCGAACCCACTTGCGCAAAAAGTTATTTTCGCGAATAGACTTTTGTGTAAGTAGTCCAATTAGTCGTCAATAGTTATTGTAGCATTTTTTATTATTTATTTTCGACATGAGTGTCATTTTCATGGTTTTCAAGGTTGACAACGATAATGGGTTCAGAATCAAAATACAAGATGGCACAAGTGTCTTTCGCGCAAATGGCTTTCGCGCAAGTGTACCAACCAGGTCCCATTTGTGTAATAACATCTTACTAACCACCCCGATGGTCTCGTGGTCTCAAACGCGACTGTCCTAGGTTCGATTTCCGGCAAACAGTTATTGGGTTTTTTTTTTACGAATTTTTCAGTAACAGCCCGTAGTTTGGAAGTTGGCGGTTTGATAACCCATTGGCTCGGTGCGCACGTTAAGCCGCTGCTCCTGCGCCTGATCTCTCTCCGGTCGTGTCGGATTGCCATCCCATCGGGTATGAGAGTGAGGGAACAGAGTGTGCACCTCTATGTCTTACCGTGTTATGCACTATGATATCTCCCTCGTCGCTGGCTAGTCTACGCTGTGATTTGCCGCCATGGCCTAAATTCGATCTGGAGAAGTTTTATTATTACTTACATTGTATTAACTTAAAAATTGTAACTTAACATAATGGTATTTTGTTAAAATAGCGCCTTTTTTTACTTTGCCGTACGTTATCACTTATCACTTTCCAGTATGTTATTCTTAATAGTGACGCTACCGGATGGTACAAAATTCGGGCAGTATTATTTTTCCAAATACCTAAACGAGTTTTAAACCTAGCTTGGAAGCTAGATTTTTTTTAATCGTATGATTTGATTTTCTTCAAAATCAATTCCGAAACTAGTTTTAGTATTTTTCGCTATTACATAAGTATATTTAGTTTGGAATTTCGACACCCATGACGAATAATTGCCGTTGGCGCTATCTTGACCCCATTTTTGTTATCAGCGACCTCGAAAACGATGAAAATAACACCACTGTTGTAAATAAATAAAAAGAAAAAAACGGAACTATAGAAAAAACGTATGAGGTCGGGGGACCCCCGGTCAGGAACTAAGTTCAAAAAGAAAATCCAAGATGGCTGCGAAAATTTTTAAAATATCGAAAAATGTTATAATTGACCTCAGTATTTGCCTAAGCACGATCGAAAACTATTAAAACGACACACATGACGAAAAATTTAAAAAAACGATCGGCTTCAGCATCCTCGAATACCATGGAAACTATATTCGAAAACGATGAAAATAACACCACTGTTGTAAATAAATAAAAAGAAAAAAACGGAACTATAGAAAAAACGTATGAGGTCGGGGGACCCCCGGTCAGGAACTAAGTTCAAAAAGAAAATCCAAGATGGCTGCGAAAATTTTTAAAATATCGAAAAATGTTATAATTGACCTCAGTATTTGCCTAAGCACGATCGAAAACTATTAAAACGACACACATGACGAAAAATTTAAAAAAACGATCGGCTTCAGCATCCTCGAATACCATGGAAACTATATTTCTGTTTCTTTTTATTATTTATACTAATCGTCGCATACCACGTTTTAGTTACATGACGATTTCTACCAGTTTACTCCTTACCGCAAGCTGCGTTAAAGAACTTCGTTCCAATAAACTACGACATTAATTACTATTGACGCCTAATCGGACTATTTACTTCCAGCCTGTCTGTAACTTGAACATAACTAGCAAATTGTAGGTGTACTAACTATTCACAGTATGCACCCTTGCCCAACTCTTTGAAAGAAACATGATAAATGATAAATGATTTTATTTTGTAAGTAGGTTTGTACAAACACTTTAACACGTCAATCATATTTTAAAAACTAGATGAGGTCAGCGTTTTCTGTGTGACTAGTCTGAGAAGAAAGGCCGAAACAAATTCAGAGGTCAGTCTCTTTTAAAGTCCAGACATAATCTTAGTCAGATTATATATTATGAAGACCATGTCGATGTCTGATATGGTCTTTTGAGGAAACAACCACACAGATTGAGAGGACCGGTCTAGTCAGTGCACGCATTTGTCAGAAATCGTGCAGCACAACTAAAAACTTGCGGAAAACATGCGGAATGACTATAAAGGAATCTCAGTTCTACAACTTTTTCGCGCAACTGTCCTTTCGCACAAGTGGATTCGCGCAAGTGCCTTTCGCGGAAATGTATTTCTCGCAAGTGTCGCAGATAGGACACGTTGGTAGATAACCTACCTACTTTGATTTGACTGACTATCAGATTATGACATACCTACCTACATATTATCTATTTGTTCATTGATAACTCGAGATTAAAAGAACAAAGACGATACCCGAACCCGCTAATGGTATTATATTATTATCTTAGATAAGTAGGTATCTACTTGAAAGGCTATAGCTATGACAGTTGAAATATCAAATAGTAGCTACTTAATTATTAGCGCATACCTATAAAAACAACTTGTCATATTGTTCAATTGTTCCGATTTAGATTGTTTCATGTAAAATTGATGTCGCAAGTTAGGTACACAATATTTTGAAAATCCGTGTAGTAAACAGCACCCTAATTGCGTAACACAATATCAATCACAATTTGAATCATTTTGAAGCATACTGCTAATCCTTTGCTTCATATGTCTGACAAATTTGCCTGCTCAACTGTCTGTCATATTGTAAATAACGCAATGAATGTTGTTGAACTGTCAAAATGAAAACCATTGCTACTGATACTTAGTGTGTTACGCACTTACCTACCCCGCAGTTTGCGATTAGTGCCGCTTCAGGCAATTTATTGAAACAAAGATGAGATGTAAGTAGGTGCCTGTTCCTAGGTATGCCTAATACCTATACCTACGTGCTTTTTCTTTAAAACCTTTCAATTTCTAGGTATCAATGTATCAGTCACGTCCATCTAGATAATATGAAGATAAAATGCGTTTTTTACTTTTGTTAGTCCAGTTCCATAAAAGTTAGGTAGAGATCGTCTAATTTAAAATGGCACGCCCCTCCACTGCTTGTTGCATACACATTTAAAATGTTTGTATAGAAATTTTAGTGGAGGGACGTGCAATTTTAAATTAGACGATCTCTACCTAACTATGACAAACGTGCCAATTAATTACCAAAAGAGTAAAAGAGCTTTCATTTGAGTAGAGCAATAAAACAAGCTGTGTTTTATTAATCTCAATAACACTCCTTCACTCTGCGCAGTAGGGTAAAAACAGGAATAAATTGTGAGAATCTTTGCAAAACAATAGTTGGAAATGGTGTACGCGAGAAAAAGCCGGATGCAAATGCCATTCATATTAATTAGCAAAGCGAGACGGGGCTTTTACGAAATTAGACCGTGATTTCACTGAAGATTTATTGTTGTGTTTGAAATGGTTTTCGGAGCAAAGGTAGCCATTTAGACGCAAGCAAATTGGTGTTGTCAGAGCGGGTTTTAAATTGAATTGACTGAAGTCGCTTGTTTGCCTTCAACGGTGACTCACGGAAAAGGTGGAAAGCTGCTAATTTATTGGCTTTGTACACGATATGGAAAGTGGGAGCTTGATGCGAATGATTGATGACCGCGGGCTAGCTCACCGGGCTCGGCGACCGCGCGGAGCACGCCCCAGGGCGATTAGGTAACACAGATACTTAGGTACGGGCAGCGGCAAGATTCACTTCAGTCTAAATATTTAGTTAAAATCGGAACGGAAGTTATGGATTTTAACTCTTAGTAGGTATGCAAAATGCTGAGATACTTACAATGTATCGAATACCTAATTTATGATTTATGTAAAACTAGCGGTGTTAATCGACTTTTGTCGCTAACCGTAAGTACCTACCTATTACGACACGTGATGCCTACCTACTTCAGTAGACATAGCCCAACTTTCAGAGTAGATTTCAGGTACATAGTTTAAGGGAGGAGCTCAATGATAACAGCCGCACGGGTTAGCCTTCAAGTTTAAGCAACGCTTGCCGAGGTTGGTCCGTGGATGGATGACCAACCGTTACATACCGAGATCCGTGCCTCGGGTAGCACGTTAAAAACTGTTAGCTGTGCTGTTAGTCCTGGCTGTCATTCGTAGACCTTTGACAGTCGATGTGAGCCATTGTAAGCTGCAACCGGTTAGGCTGGAACGACCTCAACATAGTTGGGAAAAGGCTAGGCTGCCGGCCAGTTATAGGTAGGAGTAGGAGTATAAGACAAGACCTGACTGAAGTAAAGTAAGGACTGAAGGTAAGTACGTTGGTAAGGTGTCACAGTTTTCGAGAGGTACCGGAGAACTAAGGAGCGAAAAAAACTAATATAGGTCTAAGTATAGTATATAATGTAAAACTGTAGGACGCCCCTCCACTAAAATGTATATAGAAACATTTTAATTGTGTAGGTATGCAACCAGCAGTGGATAGTAGTGCAACTTTAAAAAGATTAAAAGAACTTTTAAAAAACAAGCTTTTATTATTTGTTAATAAAACTTTTTAACAAAAAAATTAAACCGCCAAAAAAATTGAAAAGCAAAAAATAATAAACCTTTTTTATTTAACTTTAATAACTAAGTTCTTAAAATAATGTAGAAGGTAATGAACTGTGTATGAACATTGAAATTGGTTAGTGGCTCTAGTACCTATACCTAAGTAATTTTGAGTCGGCGCCAAACAATCAATAAATAAAGATCACTAAATTGCTTTAAATTTAAACGGCGCCGACCCAAAATTATTTAGGTATACTTGCATTAGTTTAAGAACTTAGTTATTAAGGTTAAATAAAAAATGTTTATAATTTTTTGCTTTTCAGTTTTTTCGGCCGTTTAATTTTATTGTTAAACGGCTTAAAAGTTTTTATTTTATAATTTTTTATGCTTATAATCTACTAATTGTTGGTCAAAGGGCAGGCATATGTGGTGGCACTGAGTAGAGTAATAATACACAACTCAACATTCAAATCTGTGAGTGAACAATAAATCACCCCTATTTTCCCACCCTTAGGGTTGGATTTTTTTTCCAAATTTATATGGCACCAACTTTGAGGTATACCCTTTCCAATAAAAAAAGAGTTATCAAAATCGGACTACTCTGTAAAATGTTATGCTTGGTCAAACACAAAATTTTTTTTTTTTAAATATATATGCGTCGGATTGAGAACCTCCTCCGTTTTTTTTCGTCGGTTAAAAAAGAACTAAATCAACTAGCGGCCATAGCCTGGCTGCGTTTCGGTGACCACTTTGGAGAAACGAAGGTTTTGTCTGTGCAATTATGGACGAAGTTATGATGACGAACAATTACCGGAAATTTATTGTGAAAGACGGCACGGTTGACATCTGTCGGGCATGCCACCGGCCGAGGGAATCAATCAGGCATATTATCTCCGGGTGTTCTTGTCTAGCTAACGGAGAGTACTTGCTACTTGCATAGACACAACCTTGTAGCTAGGATAATCCATCAGCAAGTTGCTCTGAAATACAACCTTGTGGAATCGAAGGTGCCGTACTACAGGTATGTGGCCGACTCAGTTCTCGAAAATGGAAATATCACATTGTACTGGGATCGATCCATAATCACTGACAGGACTATTGTTGCCAATAAGCCTGATATTGTGGTGGTGGATCGATCAGGGCGGCGCGCAATGATTGTTAACATAACTATCCCGCATGATGATGAAAGCTGAGAAAGATAAACAAATCAAGTAGCTTGACTTGGCTCACGAGGTTGTCGACATGTGGGATGTGGACTCAGCGATCATTGTGCCGATAGTCGTGACAGCCAATGGCTTAATAGCCAGGAGCCTCGACCAACAACTGAGGAGGCTCTCGTTGGACAGCTGAATCGGGCTTGATTTAGAAAGCGGTACTTCTGGACACGGCTCGCATTGTCAGGAGGTTCCTCTCTCTCGAGCTCTGACCACCGGTAGCTTGGAGCCTGTTCCCGATACCGGTAGGCTACTATTTTTTATTTTTCTTAAATATTTTTATACTTTTTATATTCTAATATTTAAAAATATAATTTATATACAATTAATTTAAATATAATTTATATAAATATTTTTTTTGATGGAACATTAAAGAACATTTAGCATATTACACCTTCATTATTTTTCTTTTACAATCACAATGTAACACGCTTTTATTTAGTAAGTACCTATATTATGGGTTTTTTCTTATCAGGTTTAAATTATTTTTAACTTTTTAGTTCTTTTTATTAACAAATAGATAACAAAAGCTGGTTTTCAAAAAGTTTTTCTTTTAAGTTTACGTTTAACTTTTTAGTATTTTTGATGCGAGATTGACTACGGCGTAGTTCGTAGCGCGTAGCAGTGTTTTCCCGTTAATGAACGAACGAACTTACACTGGCCTGCAAAACTAAGTATCACACTTTTAAAATTGGAATAACATTTTAAGTACACAAGATATACTTTCGAAATAAAAAGGACTCGAAAAAAGAGTTTAATTTTGTATATAAAAACTTCCGAGAGAGAACCTTCTTTTAAGAAATGGCTGAAAAGACTTTAAAAACAAATATAATTCTTTTCGAATTACAATTTGACCATAAATTTTTTTTTTCTGTTTTTGTTTTCCAATTTTTTCTTGATCGATGAATCTTGTTACAAAAGCTAAGTTAGCCAACAGCACATAATTTTTATTTATCATGCCTCTTTCACCTGAAGAATGTGCTAGGATCATGACTTTTCTGGAACTAGGCATCAGTTTGCGTCGTACTGCAAGAATGGTGGGTGTGACGTTACGAACAGTGCAGAAGGTGAAGCGAGGGTACGAAGAGACTGGAAACCATCTGAGGAGACCTTGTAATGGCTGACCCAGGTGTACTAGTGCCCGAGAAGACCGTTATATTGTTTCCACTATGTTGAGAAATCGCCACCTTAATGCAAATCTGAACGTCGAAGACCAGCGAGTGGCCCCAAACTCGAGAGAGAGCATCGAGTAGCGAGACTGCGATAAGCCCGTGAACACATACAGTGGGAAGAAGAAGAGTGGTCAAGATTTGGCCTGGGATGAGCTAGGGAGGCTAGTCAGAAGCCGCAGACCACCACCTACCACCCTCAGGGCAATAAAACAGGCCCTGATTAAAGAATGGGAGTATATTCCCCAACATCGGCTCCGAAACCTCGTGTTCAGTATGCCAAACCGGCTCGAAGCTGTAGTCAGAGCCCGAGGAGGCAATACCAGTTATTAAAAATTAAATAACATGTAAAACATACTAATTATAAATGTTAATTGAGTTTTTTGACACTAACCTAAAAATGGCTATTTTTATTGTTATATCTTTTTTTTTAGTTAAAAATGTTGCTAATGTAGTTTACTAGTTTCAAAGAAAGCTAATAAAATTTACTCTATAACGTTTTTTGTTTTAAATCTCTAACATCTATATGTAGTTTAGAGAAAAAAAAAATTTTAAAAGTGTAGTTCTTAGTTTTGCAGGCCAGTGTATTTTCCCAAAGACGGGGTCGCATATTCACGTCCACCAAACCACCACCACTCACCACCCATCAAAAACAGTCCACCCATCAAGACGAATCAAACTCGACGCGGTTGTGTCGCTGAGTTCCTATGGCCACCTTCCAGCTCCTTCATCAGACCCTGGTTACCATCTAGCACCAAAGTACTCGTCAAGGCGAATCATACGAGCCCAAACTCGATGGGGTTGTGTCGTTTAATTACCGAGTTCCTATGGCCATCTTCCAGCTCCAGCATCAGACCCTGGTTACCATCTAGCACGAAAGTACTCGTCAAGACGGATCAAACGAGTCCAAACTCGATGGTAAAACTAAAAAAAAAAGACGATCTTTACGCGTCGACTTGAGAATCCCTTCCTTTCCAAAAAACGTACCTAGCTTATTTTGAGGCGACGCCAAACACACAAACAAGCGTAAAATGATTGCAGCTTTATTAATCTTCGTTGATTGGTGGTTTATTGTATGTTTGTCACCACCTCAAAATTAGTTAAGTACTTCAATAAATTGAGGATCAAAGTTAGACCCTGTATTAATGAGGGGCTCTCTAGACTCTCTTTAGTCTCCATCATCAGATCAATGTAGGTATTGTGTTGTAGTTGTGTTGTACCTAATGATTTATTATCCGTAAGAAATACAGATAAAACACATGCGCCTCCTTTTAAGGGGGTTTAGTGGGTGAAAGTTAAAAATTTCTTATTTTTCATTATGCAGAAATCTGTCATTTTCGGGTGAAAATTACAGATTTCTGAATTTTTTGGTTGTGTATCTTTAAATCCTAGCCTGGATACCAAAACTTTTCTAGGACTTGGGGAAGTACCTTAGAGATTTTGATGAGTGAATGAGTGACGATATCAACAAATTTTAGGTATTAAAGGGTTATGAGGGTTTGAAAATACGACGACACGCTTCGTCTTGCCGGGGGCTCTACCTTTCCCCCAGACATGTTTGCCAAGTCTCAACAGAATCGGTTTACAGATGAACATTCTTCTGAATTTTCATCCATGTGAACCAATTCTTAGACTTGTTTTTCCGTGGGGAAAACCTCATGGATACCCTCCGTCTAGGAAGAACGGAGGATTATGTCGGACTCCTACCGACTGTCGGAAGCCCACTGTTCCTTCTAGTACCATGAGTCGGGGGCCCGAGAGATACCTGTACATTCACCGCACTCTACTCCCGACTGGAACCAATTCTAACCTACCGGTAAACCTCTATTTTCCAATTTTAAATTGTTTTTTTTTTTTTAATTTTTGAAGTAACTTATCAAATAAATAAGAATACATCGGACTCGGTAGGTACCTACTCTGTAAATAGACATGCGTGAATTGCGAGGTCATAATACAAAAAAAAAAGAATAGTTAAACATGTTTATGTGAATTGTTTGGTGTTTAGTGTATTATGTCGATGTGAAGTGTTTCATGAGGTGTTAGGAGCATGATATATTTTCATTCATGTTGGCGTAATAAAAATAAAAACATAATTTTGTGGTATGTTACATTTTGGCAGAACTAAGTCAAATTAATAGTGTGTTGTGCATAATTCGTGTATCATGAGGAGCAATTTTTTTACTAATAGCAAAATTTGTGTGAATTGTAGTTTTAAAGTTATTTGAGAAAAACACATTTTGCTGGAGAAGATAACGTTTGAAACGTTATCATGGCAAAATCGATTTTCAAAAATTCGTTCAGGCCGGAACCAAAGACATGAATAGATAGTTTTTGTTGCGTAGTAAATGTTTGTAAATAGCAACATTTGTGTGTGATATGGTCCTCGAGTTATTTATGATTTTGTTGCGGGAACGTTTTGGGATTTCCCAGATCTCGAAAACGGCTCAACGCAGAAGATTGAAAAAAAAATACCAATAAGAGACCTTAATTTGTTTAAACATTCGTTTTTGATGTTGTCGTAAACCAATGGAATTAAATGGTTTCAAAAATCGGATAAAATACCTACATTTTTTAAAGATTTCAGTTCCAGACAACACGATTTATGAAAAGAATAATGAAATCGGTGAAAATATCGAGAAGCAAAACTTCAGAAGCGCTTATTCTTCGTCGTTGTACTGAATAGTGCGAAGTTACTAGGTATGGTGTTCCTATATTGTGACGTCAGTCAGATCAAAGTAGAGCTACCTCTGTCGACAATAGGTAGGACATTTCGTCAGCTCGTCTGTTCTACCAGATACGTTCAACATTGGGTAACTGAGGTGAAAAACCGATTGATTATAAGAAATAATGTACCTAGGGTAAATAAATACACGAACTTGAAAATGTGCACTTTAATTTTCAACATTATACACATTACAACATCACACTGGTCTTGGAATTACATAGTTACCTACTTTCCCATTCACAAAAAAATAACATTATTATAAGATTGACGGCAAGAGAGGCAAAAAACCTACAACACATACATACAACCTACTTTTAATTTCTTTGCCTGCGCTCTACAATAAGAATGTTTCACGATAAGTCCTAAAGGTGAGCCCACACTATTTCTTAAGGTATAATTTATTAATAATATAACACAACGCGTGGAGTTCAGAAGGCTAATTCCCGTAATTTACAACGTTCAAAATCTCGCAGTCTCATCTCGGCGGCAAACAAATGTCAAAAAGTTGTCAAAATGTATGGAAATTAGAAGTATTTTTGACAGATTGAGACAGATCAGACTGTGAATGTTCTAAAATTACTAGAATTACCCCTCCGATAGACTGACAAACGGCAGAACTTGCTGTTTTACCGCTATTCAACTACATAACTATAGTTACTACGTATATAATTGACTATGTTTCGATCAAGTTTTAATGCTGATTTGTAAGAAAATCGATTTTCTATGGTTGTAGAGAACCGTTATAATAGGTACTAGCCGTTTGTCAGACTATTAATTTTATGTGGATCTTGC
Source organism: Apamea epomidion (assembly GCA_947507525.1). Classification (NCBI taxonomy): domain Eukaryota; kingdom Metazoa; phylum Arthropoda; class Insecta; order Lepidoptera; family Noctuidae; genus Apamea; species Apamea epomidion. The sequence goes on from OX382225.1 coordinate 12,235,064, forward strand.
CTTGCTACTTATTATTGCACAAAATTTAATAAACTGCCGTGCCATCGACACGAAGAAGGATAAGATTAGAAATCCTCAAATTGACTCAGATTCACTTGCTGTTTTAGTTCAAATTTCACTTTAAAGAATGCAGTATAAGGACTGGTTATATAAGGACTATTTTTTTAAATGCAAAGGTAAGTACAATCATCCAAAAATCCGCTAAACTCTACAAACTACCTCAGCGCTATACCTTTAAGAAAGTTAGGTACTGTAAACAACAAAATTTGGCACATATCGATACGATCAGTAACTTATGAAATAAATGATGTTCCTTATAGATGTTCGCTGAGATGTTTTGTTTTGGACGAGTTAAGCCACTTTTGCAGCCTACCGTACTCATCGAGCATTGGAAGCAGCTTCACCCAAATAATCAAAAAATATTGGAAAGAATGGTAAAATCCTACAGAGACAGTTTAGGTAATTCTACAATACCTACCATAACTATTTAGTACTACTATAAACATTATTATCAAAACATTACACGATTCCCTGATACGACGGGTCATGGTTTTATTCTATGAAGCATTAGTTTAGGTAAGGTTTCTTTTTGACTGATAAAGGCTCGTTTTACATTATAATGTGGATTCGGCTTTGATAACCTGTTCTTATTTGCAAACGCTAACATGACAATTTTATTAGGTACATTTACGAAGATGTTTCTACTTTAACACAGTACAACATAAATACATATTTATTACCAACAAACACCCTCATAAAATACATACTTCCATTCCAATTCCAATTTTATAAAAAATAATGTTCGTCACAGGTAATAGTACCATGTTTTAGATTTTAACCCAAGGAACTTTCCGTGGGATAACATTAGCCTCACTATTGCCTTTTACGCAGAGGCCTGCAGCCGTTGACATGTCGAAGAGTGTCGACGGCTGTTATTCACTAGTATACTCTTTGCTGCAGTTGCCTCTGGCTTTGATGCGTGCCAGTCGTGTGTCTACTCAATAAATAACACATTCAATACTGGTGAAAACTCAACTTTACTGCTACTCATTTAGTAATACTTTCGTCAAGTCTTTTAAACAATTAAATAATTTTATTTGTCAAACATTTTTTTACTTCTTTCTTTTCATATAATTTATAAAGTTTAGACTTTTAGATCCATGTGTTCCAACATAGTGTTCTGTTAGTTTGGAAGACAACTTCCTAATACCGTCTTATTAGTACTTCGGACTATTGAATAAATCATTAATATTTTAAATGTATCTGCAGTTTTGTTTCCGGTATATATGAGTACCACAGTAACGTACAATCATTCAGTACATAAGTATATAGTACAACTAGATAAGTTGTGCGCTAGTTCAGTAATTACTATAAATATAAATGACTCACGCTATGAAACTTAATATGATTACATTAAATTATATAATAATGTTTAAACACGATTGCGATTAAGTGAAATCTATTAAGAATTAATGTTTCTCATCACATTTACACTTAAGCAATTAGTAGGTAATTAAAATAGTATGAATAAGTGGTATTGTATGAAAACCAAGTTTTTGCAAGAAAAATAATTATGTATAAGTAAAGCAGTGTGGAAAATACTTATTATACTCAGACTTTAATTCTAATGCGTCTTTATATTATAAAATGTTACGTATACTAAATAATTATTTATATATGGTTACTGGACTTCATATTATTACTGGTACAAGTCATTCGTCATTCATCATTCTACAGATTGACTGATAAAGTTTCAATAAAAATAGGTAAAAAAAGAGGTACAAAAATACAACAGTTTTTTAAATATTATAGTTATTACTAAATGCAACAACAACCAGAAAGATGCACATTTAAACAAATGCTAGAAACAATCGTTTGTTCATTGATTCATTAGGTTTAGGAAACACAACCCATTTAAACTTACTTAAAGTAATTATTATATAATAAACGAAATTTAACATATATCACCTTGGAATTTAACCTTTTTTTTTTCATTTTAAATTTAATACTTTGATAGCCTTTTTATTTCCCAAAACACACTCAGAAATAATATTTTTTTATATAATAAAGTGAGTACATGTTAATTTCTTCTAGTTTATTGAGAAATAGCGTTATAACAGCATATTTTTGTCAGTAAACCTTTCACAGATGGAAATGTACAATTAATAAATTACAAAGTATACAATGTAGTTACATTTACACTGTATAATTAATTGCGAATATGCTATGGTACTTGAAAATTGCATGGAAGTAACATTATGAGCAATTTTAATTTGAGCTTCAATTGACAAAACATTGGAATTGATGATTTTACTCTAAATGCTGAAGTATATTGTGCATATTTGGCTGAGAAAATTTGTTATGTCACAAGCAAGGTGGCGGGAGAGGCATGTCAATCAATTTGCATACTTCTAATAGGAAATTTTTCAATATGGCTGCTTGGTTATCTCTTGAACCATTGATTGTTATTGTTGGAATGAATGTTGGTTTTAATATGTGGGTATCATCGCCGTGTTTCTTCAGGAGAGCTGATCCATGATCCTCATGAGCACAATTACTTATTGGATCAGGATCAATTTTCATTTCCATTGCACACTGAAATGAAACATTAATGTTTATTAGTATATTGTATGGCACATGATGTAGATGAATGAGAAAAATGTCATGAGAAAAGTTTTGCGTATGAATGTGGATGGTTGTAAGAGTATGACAAGATAAAAGAAACAATGGATTGACTGTGTGAAAGACTATATGGCTAGAAAGGCATCTAGGTAGTCCTAGTCCCCCAAGTAGGACTACCTAGATGACAACTCTTAGAGAAGTATGAAAATGTCTTTTAAATAAATCGGGATTTTAATTTTTTCCAAATAAATCGGGAAAAGTGAAAGATAATGATGTTGATGATAGTATATTGTACATGTTTAGGGAATATGATTAGAAATACAAGAATAAATTAAAATAACTTTTATATTTACCCTGGTGAGAGCACCATCAGAATCTATGTTATCTGAGATCATGCATTCTGTTATCTTGACAGCAGTCGTCATGTTTGCCACAGCCTCTATTGCACAAGCATGGACCTTGTTTGCATAGCACTCTTCTTCACCATGCTGACATTGAAAAATATACTTCCCTTTCTCTTCTTTGGTCTATAAAAATATAAAGCAAATATAAAGCATTTTATTGTGTGCATGTCGGAAAACCATTTAGATTTCATGGGTTTTCATTATTTTTTATGCAGAACCCTAATATTTTTGCCAAAATAAATGTTACTCCTTATAATATCAGCTATCTGATAGTGAAAGTCCCATCAAAATGTGTCCCACCGTTTTGCAGATTAGCCAGAACAAACGAGACAGACAGACCATTTTTTTTAAATTATTATAAGTACCATATATACTTTCATGTGCATTTAGTAAAAAGCTGTTATTTTAACATTACAAACAGACACTTCAATTTTATTCATTTGTACAGATGTCAATAAGCGGAAGAATTTTATGTAGGTCATCCAAAATTACTTGGTCATCATATTTTTCCATGCTATGACAATATTACCATTTACGAATGTATATCACAACTAAAATGTTTATAAATATGTTGCAGCAAATTAAAATGAGAATGACATACATTGTTTTATGCATATTTCATCAATTTCGTTTATTTAATTAGAAACCCCAAAAGGTACAAAAGCTGAGTCATGTTTATCAAATTCTACATAATTTATTCTTTTGTTTTAGTGCTTGGTGAAAATTAAAATACTGGTACCTTAGTACATATACTTACTGTAGCCTTTCCATAGGGTACTAAAGTTACATCTAGGAACTCTGAAAGCTTCTCTGTCACGGGTGCCAAATGCCTCACAAAGAAATGTTTGGAGTCAGGACAAAGGGCCTCATAGTACACCCTCACTTTCACTTTGTCTTGTTTATGCTTATTGTACTTGTCATCTTCTAACTCCACTATGCCAGACTATAAAACAGAAAAATAATTTTAATTAAATGTTAATTCATGAAATGAGTTCAAGGGACTAAATACTTTCACAAAACACTTCTAAAGGATGGGCTACACCTAATAACCTTGATTTCACTTTGAAAAAGTTAAAATTTTGAAATCTAAAACAAAAAGAAAAAAACTATGTATGAGCATCATGGAAGCAACAGGAGTTTGATATGTAAGGATTGTAGCATGTGGACTCTAATTTCTGCCTAACCCGCTTAAAAGGCATGATTTTATGTATGAACATAAGACATTTATGCTGAATAAAATAAACACCTGCCTCATCGGATTCGCCTGACTGCTTTGTTGGCTTAGTGGTTGCAAACATGACTGCTGAGCGTGGGACACTGGGTTCAATCCCCGGGTCAGAAGTGTTAACAGAATTTTCCATTTGAAAACTCTCAGTAGCAGCGTGGGGTCCGGATGTGTGCCCAGGTACTGGCAATAGGCTCTCCTTGCCCTAATACATGAGACTTATAACATAACTGGCAAAACAAGGGTGTATTAGACACCAATGCTTACCCTTTCGTGGGAATACAGGCGTGATATTGTGTAAAATAACCATTATTAACAAAAAAAGCATTGCAAAAATATTTATGCACAAATAGAATATGACTATTCACTCAATTAAAGAAAATCAATATATGCAACCCTACTGCATACAATAACCTGAAACCGCCAATATTCCCATTTACGCTATAGTTATTAGATTATATTATTGGTTATGGCTTAAGATAAAATATTGATATTCAAGCAAAAGATAGATTACGTACCTCCGATATTAATGTTGCACTTTTGTCGGGCAATAGCCGGAAGAACTGCCACATGATCAACATTAGCAGAAGCAAAACTATTAATCTATATCTGTTACAAGTATAGAATGCCATTCTTATTGATGTTAATGATATATTTCCATCCAATATGTAGCGCCTCTCACTATCACCCGATTCAATAAGCAGCTGTTGAGATTGACAATAACGCCTTTAAACCATGTCTGATTCCACCTGTTTTTAATACCTATACTATAATTTTGAATGTTTATTGTCTAATTATCTTAAAAACAAAACATTTTTTTTTTATAATTTCTGTTTTTTTATTAGATATAACGCAAGATGTAGTAAACACTCCAGTAAATGGAATTAGATTGACTTGTCATTTTTGACAATATGTTTGACAGTCGTGTCGTAACTTTACTTGTCAAGCTGACCAAGAAATAAAACCATTGACTGGATATTAGGATATTGCGCCCAGAGTTTCCCTAAAGAAAAACGTGAAACCAAGTTTATTCTGTTTTGTGTTTAGACCATAATGGTCTTGAATTTGGCGACCTTTTGCCTTGAATCTCACTCACTCTTTGATAAAAAGTTGCTAAAGTTAAGCAGAATTTCCAAGATAGATCAAGCACATAGAGGAATCGAGTACTTAACACATTTTTTGTAGAGCCGTTAGACATCCAGAATCTGCTTTTCAAAGTTCTCTTTCACTCTAAAATCCATAAGTCCAAATAAAATTGAAAAACCATTCAAGTGTAGGTATGTCAGACCAAGCACAAGTCTAGGGTTCCGTAATCGGTATGGCTATAATTTACTTATTAGCAAGAGTAGCTACAGTATTGTTTTTACCGGCCGTAAAAATAACTTTGTATTTCATAGTATTTCTCTAGCTATGAAAAAAAAAGTTATTCCTGCGATTGTAACCGAAACCAGCCCATATCTCAAAAGCTATTGAATTAAATAACACTCACTCAGAAACAAGGAACCAAAATACCCATCACGCGTATGTACATTGTTTTTTTTTTTTTAATGGAATGGAATACACCTTTTTTCCAATTTTCATCAATATAGTTCTAAGTGTCCGTGTAAAATGTCTGTCACATACGGATCTACTGACACGGCACACATCTCATGCATGACGAAAGTATAAGGGTTCCGTGTTTGCCAATTGGTTAGGGAACCCTAAAACACTCTAGTGTCTTATTTAACTGGGGCTATATATATTAAGGTGAAATCCGAAAGCTTATGACACAGGGAACGGAAACTGTCTTACGAACCATTGGCTCTCTTTCGTAAAAACAATTTTGACATACTTAATTTTTTGGTCAAGTACATTCTAACGGAAGAAAAACAATATGGCCGGCAAAATTGGGTCAAAGAATCATCATCATTCTCTTGCCTATATCCCAATTTATTTGGAGTCGGTGCAACATTTCTTCCATACTTCTCTATTAGTTGTCATCTCGGGTGACTCCTTTAGGTGGGTCAAAGATATGGAAGAAGAAAAATATTATTGAGGAAACCGGCATGTCCTAGAACCAATAATTCGAAGAACATGTGACATCTAGCAACCCGCACTGGGTCCGCGTGGTAGATTATAGCCCACTCTCAAAGAGAGGAGGCCTGTGTCCCAGCAGTAGGAACATTGTAGGTGATTATGATGATGAATAAAAGAGTAATTTACGTAAATAAAGCTCTATTCAGTCAACAGTAGAGAAGCAAATCTTTCTACATCGTAGAAACCTGCTTTGACTTGTCTGCCTCCAAAGAATCTGCCATTTAAATCCACAACTGCTTTGATAGCACTTTCAATACGTTTAAATTCAACAAAAATTCTGACGGCCTCATCTGACGGCGCATTGGGCATTTCAAAGATTAATACTTTTATAACATCTCCGTATTTAGTGTTACATTCGTCTTTCACTTCAGGTTCTAATTCCTCGTCTACATCCCCTGGTCCAACCATGTTCTGGAAAAAATATTTTATTGTAACAGAATTGTGTGATTCAACATTTTACAGTGACCAAAATGCATGCAGTCAGTCATAAAATGGAATAATGATGATTCTGACTTTTAATGTCAAGACTCAAGATATAACCGTCATTTTCATATCACTAAATGATTCATACAGGGTGGCAGGGACAACGACGCGCAAACTCAAATCATGAATTCAACCCATTCTAGAGCCCTAGGCTCTTGACGTAAACAGTTTTCGTTGGTTATCAAAAGAAAAATCTGCTGTTTCATAGAAAATTGCAATACCTACGCTGTCAAAATGTATGGAAGAGCAAATTTTTTTTAAAATAACCAACAAAAATTTCAACCCTGGTTGTAATTTTGCAGGTTCAGGTTCAGAATTTTACAATCCATGGTAACAGGTTGTGCATCAATGTCCCTGCCACCCCATATTATTGCTTCATGATAAGGGATGTTCTTACTCTCAATAACACAACTTTGCTGGGAGACTTCATTATCTCTGTAATAGATGGCTCCCGATTACATGAATGTGGAGAATTAGATGCTTGCGGTGAATCTGGAAAGTTGAAGAGATTAAAGTTGATTGTATTTAGTAAGGTTTTTATTTTTAGGTCCTTATTCCTATTAAAATTAATTAAATATCAGCTGTACTATTAAGTTAACATTAATATTATTATCAGTATTAGTAATTTTATTATCTTGATTTAGCTTAGCCTTGCTACCTTGCTACTTTGCGATTTCCAGGGGTTGATTTCGTAAAGAAGCACATCAGCTGATCAGCATATTAAATCAATATTAATGACCAAGTTCCGAGAAATAGATCATTATAAAAATAATGTTACTAAATACAGTATTACATGGATGCAGCCAGCAAAGCAACTACAACTAGATAAAGTTGATCCAATCCAATCCAGAATTCTATGCCAAAAGTAATGATTTCCGTAATTTGTGCAATAATTTTAATTTCCAACGCAAATACCTGGCAGGGAAGGCAAAGCAAATCCAGGAGGAGGCATTACAGTAGGAACTTCTTTCTCATGAATAATGCGACCACCACGTTTGGAAGTCTTTTCCACTTGCAGAGCCACTGACATTCCTTGTTCTTTTTTACCCAAACCTTGACCTTCCTATAGAAATAATAATAACAACAGAAAACTTATAGCTTATTGAATGTCTTGAATAAAAAAAATAAATGAATTGATAGTAAAACAATAATAAAGTGTCATTCCTTAAACTACAAGTTTATAATGTCACATGTAAAATCATATAACACACACTGATCGTTTTTATCGCCTTTTATGTTAGTTTATTACCTTGAAACCGTATTTGGCCATGATTTTTGCAGCTATAGAGCTTGCGCCATATCCGCCAATAGAGAATCCAGATGGAGGAGGGGTATGTGTGGATGGGGGCCGCGGCGGGGGGGAAGGCGTCTCCGCTGTGAGAGATGGTGGCGGAGCTATGGCAGCACCAGCTGATCGTTTTGATATCTCTTCAGCTTCTTCTTCTTCAGGTTGCTATATTACAAACAAAAAATATGGTCTAAAACAACATTAACTTTTTCTTTTAATGACACACTGATTTTACATTTGTGTTAATGAGTTCATAATTATTCTTGCCACAATGTTCTTACATATTTATTTTATTGAATTAAATATTACACTTATTAATCTAGTTAAGTACTGGTTACTTAACACAATATTTTCAAATGAGAAAGAGCGGATTCTCTTTTTTTTTTATTAGCCTATATGGTCCCACTGCTGGGCAAAGGCCTCCCCCAAATCCTTTCAGGAACTCTTTTCCCGCACCACATCGAACCAGCCCTCGCGGTACGCGTCCAGATCGTTTCGCCATCTCTTTCTGGGCCGGCCTCAGCGGCGCCGTCCATCTTCAGGCACCCGTCGTGTGGAAGCTTTTGGCCAGCGGTCATTGTGCATACGCAATCCCATTTGAGCCTGGCAGCCTTCTTTCCTACATCCATTATGCCTGTTTTGGAATGCAGCGTGGTGTTCCGAATTTGGTCCTGTCTTTTAACACCAGGATTCTCTACATTTATAATATACCCTGTACTGTGTACAGATAGTGTCTAAAAAATTTAATTAATTACCATAGCCACAAGAGTTTTTTCTGGTATTATTTCCTCATCATCACCAAACCTGCTTTTACGTTTTCTTTCTAATCTGTCTCCTCTATCTATACCTCCATCAAGCTGCAATCTCTTTGCTTGTATCTCTGAAAAATAACAGCCATGAGTCAATTAATTAGGAAAGAGAATAAGTGAGAAATGTTGAAAAACTTATCTAGATGACACAGCATCTGTAGGTATTAGCTTTATCTAGTATACAGTAATATTCATCCAGAGGGCACAATAACTTAAAAAAAAAATTGTATAAAAAACAGAAAGGTATAAAATATGGCTCAAATTCTAGCCAAAGCCAAATTTCAGATCTGTTTACACATTAGAGTATGTTACCACTACCTACTATGTATAGTATTATATTATCTGTGCCACTACCATATGTAACCGGAATGAAATGTTTTTGACCAGAAACCAGAATTTAAAGTCAGTAGTGTAATACAGGGCTGTTGTAATTGCCATTTAAATTGATGTAAGTACACTGTAATCATGAAGCACAAGATGTAGTAATAAAAATACGAAGATTAAAATGGAGATGGGCCGGCCATACTGTCAGGGGACAAGAGAAGTGGAACAAAGAAGTGACCCTATTCTACCCTAGGGAAGGGAACAGAAAGAAGGGAATACCCTTGAAAAGATGGCAGGATGACTTGGTGAGAACAGCTGGAAAGAAATGGACTAGAGATAGGCAAGGAGCAGGAAGAATTGGAAGGGGTTGGAGGAGGCCTTTGCCAAAGGGCACACAGAAAGACGCAGAACTGATATCAAACACAACATGATATTCATTACAATCACTCTGAATAAAAGGCTATACATATAAATAAGTACACTAAATAACAACCAGTGATACGGAGGTTAGATAGGCAGTCGCTCCATGTAAAATACTGATATTCAGCTGCAACCAGTTAGACTGAAAGCCTAACCCAGCATTTGAAAAAAAAAGCTAGGCAAGTGGTAGTAATATCAGTACACCAAATAACGTGGCTCTTATTCTATAGTTGTAATATTGTCATAGTTATATAAAAAAATTTCAAAATCAATCATAATTTTTTTCACAATGTGAGTTCGACTTACCTTTAGCAACTTTTTCATAATCATTCGGCCACATTGGGTCATATTCATTAGCAATATTCCAATCAAAATCACGAATATTCAGTGAAGCTGCCAGTGTTTTCCCTTGACCCTTGGGACTGTCTGAATTAGATTCGTCATCGTCTTTTTGTTTACTCTTTAAGTCTATTACAGGAGTAAGAACCTGTAACTCGTAATATTATAATCAAAATCCTTTTAGAAAAACAATTTAATTCAGCAATTGTTATTACTTACCTGAGTAGATCGTCTTAGCGCCTCGCGCTTGGGTTGGGTAACCGCTGCTTTTTTTAATTGCAGCTGAGACTGTAACAACTTAATACCTGAAGACCATCCTGCTACCTTTTCAGCGGTGCGAGCTTTGATTGTATCGAGATCGTCATATAACGACATATTTGTTTATGTTTATGCATACAAGAGTTTGGTAACGTAATATCTAAATTACCCAGCTCACTAATATAGGTTCTAGTTTTAGTATATAATTCACTATGTGTTTACTAATTTCTGCGAATTTAATTGTTTGTTCGCTAGTTAACACAGGCAAGCAGTGTACTACTGTGCTGTCCATTCACAGTTATTTTACTTCTGATTTTATATTACAGTGGTCTTTAATTTCATTGTGATAAGGTTGCTATCAGAGGAAATTCTAATTTTCAGGTAATATTTGTAGCGTGGTTTTTGTTTTAAATGTCATTTTGACAGTTTGACAATAACTTTTTTCTTCAGGCTCGTTGTCAGCATAGAATTAGTAAGTACCCTATAGGACCCACCCTACTATGCTATGGAATCGGCAACTAGCTTCACCTTTCTGACTGACCGACCCATAGAGTATAGTAACTAAACAGGAGGTCCAAACGCACAAAGGGGTCGGTTTTGTGCGTTTGGACTCGCGTGGCTCTTTGTACGGTTTGGACGCAGGACGAAATATCAAGCTATACATTTCCAGCATAAGCTGACTTCTCATTGTACAAAAGGCCATTGAGAATCATTATACAATGCGAGATCAGATAAAACTAGAAATATACAGCTTGATATGTCGTCATTGAGAAACATTATACAATGCGAGATCAGCAAAAACTAGAAATGTATAGCTTGATATGTCGTCGTGAGCCTATAAATACAGAAAGAAAAAAAGAAAAAATTGTTTTAACCATGTCAAGGTTACTAGACTCCGTTCGAAGAAAAAAAAAAAGGCAGGGAAACTCAAATATCGAGATTTGTAAATATGGCTAAACCAAAAAGTCTTAACTCAAATAAACGCAGCTATTCCAAGGTAAATGAAAAACAAACTCCTTTTGTACCGTAGAACGCTGCAACTTTGCCAGCTAAGGCCAAGTTTGCCTATTTCGTTTCAATTCCGATATTTCGCGTTTGCTCAGTAGTCTCTTATTTTCTACCATTTATTAGTGATTTTACATTATTAGGGCACCATATTTTTCATTTTTTGTAATGGTAACTTCATTGATACTCTGTCAGTTGTGCGACAAAAACCAGCGCGAACGGGTGAAAATTTTAAGTGTCGTATAACTTTTGAAGTTTTAACTAAAGAAAAGGTGTTTTTGTGGAGCTATAACATCCCAGGGTAAGAAAATTCTATCTACTTTCCGTATTGCTTGATATTTATATTAAAAGGACACGATCTCATTAAAATGTCTTAATAGGCAATGTTGTGCACTGCTTTGGAAACTTCAGTGACACAACTTTGCCTGGGTCTAAGTTGTCACTAGTCGGATTTTAGTAGTGATATATTTTTACTATGTAAATGTCATATTTGCATGAATTTACACAGCTTGGAACCTGGTCAAATTGAAACTCAAGAGCTTGCATGACTTAAATTCCCTTCGTTTTACGATATTTTTATTTTATTGCATACATTGTTAATGTTCCGATAGTCCCTAATGGCTTCAATTGAAAATGTTACACCTTTTTTATGTCAATAATACATTTTTTTTTTGTTCTCCCGTTCTGTGTTTAATCGTCTGTAAGGGTGAGGCAGAGGTGTATCTCTACTTAACCATTCGGGGATTACAGGCATGATTTTGTAAATAAGTAAGTCTTAGTTCTATTGCAGTTATATGAAAAAATGCCGAATAATAAATCCACAACGAAGCAGGAGAAGATTACCTTTTGTTTATACCAATACTCTCAGGTCTAAACTCAAATATTTTCTTGTAAAGCTGTTTTATAAAAAAAAATATGTTTTTAATTATTAGTAATTACGAGTCAGTATTGATAAAAAAAAGCATTACATTTGTGATTTTTACACATAAATATTTATTTGATTTATTTAAAAAAAAGTGAATAAAACTAAGAAAATAATCCGTTTTTTTTTGTGACAACCCTAGAGTCAACGATATTTTTGTATGAAAAGTTTGTGGTATCTGCTACCGTCCGTATGTATAATATACTCTGTGTCTGCTACAACATTGCTTTATGCAGTAAAAAAAAAATATTATCTTTATTGCAATAATCTAACTGCCGGGGACAAGAACGGTGCCTTTTTTTTTGTGGATGGGAAATCATCAAATGACTCCTCCCGCTCTGGGTGGAGCAGAAGGGAGTGTCAGACTCTTACTGACTAAAACCCACCCGTGTTCCTTCCTTAGCCCTTTACATACCAGGGCAGCGGTAACCCTTTCGGACAATCCCGCTACCCCGGCAGGCTTCGGCCCTGTCGGGCCCCGTCAACTACGCTGACATCTCTTTGAGGCGCGCGTGGAACACATACACGCCGTCCGGCACGGGCCTGGTCCTGATCGGACGGAGAGCTACCCATTGGTCTCCGCCCGCAGGCCCGCGCCTACGGTGGCCGGGAGTCGTCACGCGGCTCCCGACGCCCGGAGCGTCTCCCTCGGCGGCTGAGGCGTGAGGATCTTTCGCTCGCCCATCCCGCCACCTCCTTCGCTAGCATGACTGCTTCGCAGAAGGAGGTGACCGCCTCCCACTCCCCCGGACCATGGCTTGCACCAGGGCCGGGCGCGAGAGGTCGCCGCCGCTGCCAATCGCCTCTATGAGGACACGGCGGTGCTCTGCCCAAGCGGGGCAGACCTCCACCGTATGCTCCACCGTGTCCTCTGGGCGATCCTCGCAGTGGTGACACCCAGGCGTCTCCTCCCGCCTGATGATGTGCAGGAACCTCCCGAAACATCCGTGTCCGGAGAGGACCTGCGTCAGGCGGTAGGTGAGAGCGCCGTGACGCCTCTCTAGCCACTCCTCAAAGAGGGGTCTTATCGCCGCTATCGTGGCGTGCCCTGCGCTGGGTTGCGATAGTCGCGCCTTCCATTCCACCATGAGACCGCGCCGGAGGTCCGTCCGCTCCGCAGCGATTTGCCGCGGGTGCAGAGTTTCCCCCCGACGTAGTGCCTCCGCGCGCCAGTCATACAGGCGCGCGAGGACTATCGCCTCCAGATCCCATGGTGGCAGTCCGGCAAGGAGGCTTGCTGCCTCGCCCGAGATCGTGCGGTACCCCCGGATTAGCCTTACGGCTACCACCTTTTGGGGCGCGTTCAGGTAGTGTGCGGCTCGAAGCCGCAGTGAACGCGCCCATACCGGGGCCCCGTATAGGGCCATGGACCGCACGACCCCCGCGTAAAGACTCCGGCAGGAGGCGTTTGGCCCCCTCAGGTTGGGCAGGAGCCGCTTTAAGGCGGCCCCGGTCCGTTCCAGTTTGGGGGCCAAACGTCGGAAATGCTCGACGAAGTTCCACCGGCTGTCGAGGACGAGACCCAGGTATCTCATCGTCTTCTCGACGCCGATGTAAACCCCTCCTACCATTAGTTGGGATCCCGAAGGTGGCCCGTACCGGGGCCCATGAAAAGACATGGCCTCGGACTTGTGCAATGCCACCTCGAGACCCAACTGCCGGATCCTTTCCACGACTATCGCAACCCCGCGTATCATCGCGTCGGCCGCCGCCTGATGCGACCTCCCCTGCGCCAGGACCAGCGTGTCGTCAGCGTAGCAAACTACGCTGACGCCATCAGGGAGGTCGGCCCGCAGCACCCAGTCGTAACCGATGTCCCACAGGAGCGGCCCCAGAACCGATCCCTGTGGGACACCGCACGACATCTCTCGCCGGTTCCAATTCCCGTCGCGACCGGGGTAGATGACGGCTCTGTCCGTCAAATACGCCCCGACTATTCGACGGAGGTAAGTCGGCACCCGGTGATACCGGAGTGCCTCCCCTATGCAGCTCCAGGGCAGGGTGTTGAACGCGTTGGCGATGTCGAGTGACACCGCCACGACCACCCCACCCCGGGACACCGCGTCCCCCGTCGTGAGGGCTCTCACGCGCATGATGGCGTCCACCGTCGAGCGCCCCTTGCGGAAGCCAAACTGGCACTCCGCAAGATCCGGCCCCGTCCTCACCAGGTGCCCGACGAGGCGGCCCGCAATCACTCTCTCAAAGAGCTTGCCGACCTCGTCGAGCAGCACTATGGGCCGGTATGCGGACGGAGAGTCCGCAGGGCGCCCTGGCTTCTGAATGAGGACCAGCTTCCCCGTCTTCCAACGGAGTGGAAACTGGCCTCTCTCCATGCATGCGCTTAAGAGCGCCTCCAGTCGAGGCCCGAGAGCCCTCGAGGCCAGGACCCAGGCTTTACCCGGCAAGCCGTCGGGTCCCGGGGCGGTATTTTTGGCCTTCAGCCTGCCTACCGCCGCTCTCAGATCTACCCCGGTCACTTCAGGGGTGTCATCGTCGTCGTCCGTGTGGTCCGCTTCGGGCACCGCAAGTGGCGGAGCCATAGGCGGGGGAGTATGCTCCCCCCGTGAAGGGAACAGAGCGCTCACCACTTCCTCCACCAGCTGGGGTCGGAGACTCTGCGTCAGCGGGGGGGCCCAGGTGCGGAGTTTATTCCGCACCATTCTGTAAGGGCGCCCCCATGGATCTCGGTTCAGAGTCTCCAACATCTCCTCGCGGGCCGTATCCTTGGCCCGCTTAACAGCCTCTTGGAGGGTGGTCTTCGCCGCTCTGTACTCCTCGTACAGCTCCACCTCCGTGGCTTCCGCACCCGGAGGGCGGATGCGGAGCCTGCGGTGCCTGGTGTACCGATGTCGCGCGTCGACGCACGCCTTGCGTAGCGCCCCAACCTCCTGCGACCACCAGTACACCTGACGTCGGGCGCGTCCTGGCCGGACTCGGGGCATTGCCACGTCACAGATCTCGGACATGGCCTCCCGGAACCACTCCGCCTCATCGTCAATGTCAGCAGGCCTGTCCGGTGAAAACACCCAGGCCTGCACGATCGAGGCTTCCAGGAGAAGCTCCCGGTCCAGCTGCTTCAGCGCCCTCCGTGGACCACTCGGGGCCTGTTGGACCAGCGCGCTAGAGGTCTGGGTGGAGACATCAAACCGGATATACCGATGATCGGAGTATGTCTCCACCTCCTCCATGACGCGCCAGTCAATGACACGTTGCGACAGAGCGGGGCTGGCGAACGAGATGTCCACTACCGACTCGCCCCGCATCCGCACACACGTAGGAACAGAACCCCGATTTAGAACGACCAGGCCTGTTTCCAGAGCCCAGTCCTCCACCATCCTGCCCCGCACATCCGTGCAACGGGAACCCCAGGCCAAATTCTTGGCGTTGAAGTCCCCGAGCACTAGCACGGAGAAGGCGTGGTTTCTGGCGACGACGACACTCAACTCTGTTAAAGAGTTCTGGAACTCGGCGAGAGTTCGGCTCGGAGAGAAGTATACTCCCACTACTACAATCTCTCCGAACCGTGCTGCTACGCACCCCTGTCCCCTCGTGACACCTTCGAGGGACGGGGTACCGGCGGCAGCCGACGAAATTATGGCCACTGAGCCGTTCAGGTCCTCCACCCAATCATCCCTGGGCGGGACAAAGTACGGCTCAGCGACCACGGCGATGTTAATCGACCACTGCGCCATGCTCTGGAGCAACAGGTCCTGAGCGCAGGCGCAGTGGTTGATGTTCGCCTGGAGAAGGCGTAGTGGAGGAGTTATTACTCCTCCATTTCAGCCCCCTCCCGGGCCCCCTCGGCAGTGGTGGCGGCGGCGGCGGCGGCGGCGGCGGCGGCGGCGGTGGTGGCGGCGGCGGCGGCGGCGGTGGCGGTGGCGGCGACAGTGGCGGCGACGGTGGTGGTGGCGACGACGGCGGAGGGCCTGCCTTTCCTCCTGGCTTCGGCGGGTGGAGCGCAGGACTTGCTCCCCGCCCGGTGATCGGCCGGCTTGCCAGCAGCCGCACATGCGACGCAGTGCGGCGCGGCGTTGCACGAGCCGGCCGTATGTCCGGGCTTGCCGCAGCGGAAGCACAGAGTGCTGCGGTCCTCTAAGGTGCATTGGACGCTCACATGGTGCCCCACGAGGCATCGATAGCACCTTAGAGGTCTGGGCTCCAGCAGCTTGACCTGCGCTGACACCCAGCCCACCAGGAGCCTTCCGCCCTCCACTATCTTCCTCGCCGCCGTCACGGGACAGCTAACCGTTATGGTTCGCATACCCGTGAAGTCAGGACGTAGGGTGCCCGCCTTCACCTGGTCGGTCAGACACCTGCCCGTCCTGACGACGGCGGCTACCACCTCGGCCCCCGTCACCGAGTCATCCAGGCCCACAATGCGCATATCCGCGCACTTGACGGGCCTGGAGACTCGAGCCTCGTCCGCATTGAGGGACGCCCTTAACTTTTCAGCCAGGGCGTCAGCGGTGGGGCCACTCGTCGCACCGGGGACCTCCAGCATGCGGGCACCAGTGGCGGTCACCCTATGCCGGAGACCTCCGGTGATCCCCAGCTCCTGGAGATCCACCGTCGCTCTCGCTTTGGCGAGCACGTCGCCGTAGGTCACCCCCCTCTTGACCGCGTCCGGCTGTAGTGTAATGACTACAGCCGCGGTCTTGGGGGAGCGAAGCCTAGCCGCAACGGCTCGCTCCTTGCGGCGCCTCCTCTGCGCCTTTTTCCTGGCCGCTTTGGCCGCCTTCTTCTTCTCCCCGACCACCTGCCACTCGGCGTTGGTCGTGGGAGATTTGTTTGGGGGAGGCGTAGGCTCTGGGGCCTTCCCCTCCCCAGCCGTTCTGCCCTTCTTCTGGGCTGGCACCGCGGGTTTGGCGGCAGGCGCTGATTTCGCCGGCGCCGAGGCTCCACCAGCCGTCGTCGGTTTCGCCGGCGCCGGGGCTCCTCTAGCCGACGCTGGTTTGGCCGGCGCCTGGGCCCGGCCAGACGGCCCGGGTTTAGGGGCGGCCGCGGCCGCGTACGAGGCCGCCTTAGGCCCTGGGGCCGTCCTACCCGCCAAGGGGGGGCGCAGAACAATACCCTCCAGGACGGCGAACCGCGCCTGGAAGGTCGCCAGCTCCTGCCGAACCAGGTTCAGAACCTGGTTCTCCACCGGCACGGGCTGGCTTGGTGGTGGGGTGTTCTGCGCTGTGCCGGCCGCTCGCATCCCGGCAAGGTCCGCTCGGAGCTCCTCGTTCTCCTTTCGGAGGAGCTCCATGGCAGCCGTCAAGCGGGCCACCTCCGCCCGCATTTTGGACATGCCGTCCGGCGGAGGCCCGAGGTGGATGGCCTCCGCTGCCGCCAAGATGGAGGCCTTGGCCGAGACTATGGCCCTGTTTTTCGAAGTCTGCAACTTCTTCAGGGCCACGTCCCGGATCGCGGCCTCCACGACCTCCGCGAACCTCTTTTTGCGGTCCGCATCAGGGCCGCCAACCTCCGCCGCCTCGTCACTTGAGGTCTCTGATGCGGACGCGCGACCAGAACCCCCCTCCTTTGCGGGCTCCTCCGCTTTTTCTGCGGCCTCCCGAGCAGTGAGCCCCCTCCCTGCGCCTCGCTCTCGGGCTCCTCCCCGCCTGCTGGTGGGGATTTTTCTGGCCGAAGCCAGCTCCCCGTCAGAGGACGACCCCTGGCCGTCCACTGACCTTGGCCGCTTGCTCTGTGCCTTTCTCTTGGCAGCGGCCGTCTTCTGGTCACGGCGAAAGCTCACTGAGCCTCCCGTGCTCGCTCCTCCAGATGCAGCATCGGACTCCGACGCCGCATCACTCCTCACTTCGTCTCTTGTGGTTTTGGGGTTTTTAAAAAAAATTTCCATATTTGTTCCCACGAGTAAAAACTTTGTGTACCTGCTCAAAAAATGCGTGGTTCGCACTAGTGACTAAATCAAGCTACCCATTAGCCAAGCTTACTACCTCCCTCACGGTGCGCCGCCGCTTGGAGGTTTGGGGAATTTTTTATAGAGGTTAATCTTCCTCGCGGTCCGGGCGGTTAAGCCAAGACCCTCGACCCCCGTCAAAAGTCAGAGACATGACCTTGACAATCTTCGGGGCTACGATATTAACGGTGGCAGAAGGGGGGGTACCCCCTCCTGCCTGCCCGGCGGCAGGGTAAGTGCACACCAGGCCCGCTCTTACTCCACACAGTAGCCGCTCTGCTCCTCATAGCGGCTTGTGTGGAGCGTTCCTCTTGGCAGAACATTAGCATGCGGGCAGCGATATCTCATTGGGAAAAAATCCCACTGAGAAATAGCTGCCCGCACCCCAGGATGCACCGGCCCGAAAACTGGTCTTCCCCCCGGACGTATCCAGAAGGGAACTCCAGTCCCCAGGCACACGTGGAGGTTTTCTGCCCTGGCACCCCAAGAACGGTGCCTCATGTAAACGGAAAGAAAATACTAAAAAGATCAACAATATATTTATTAAGATATCCTTCTAGCCAAAGTTGTGTCTTTTACCTAGAACTTTGCCTACGACTTTGAGTGTTTGTAATTCTGGAAAACGGCATGATTTAAATACATTTGGGTTCTCCCTGGCAAGGCATAAGGTCTGTTTTCCACCTGAAAGTCTTTAAAAGCCGTAATAATAAATAGGTTCAGAGATACGAACAAAATCCAGGCAAAGTTACAGCATTTTACGGTATATAAAAGGAGTTGGTCCTTCCTTTTACATACAAAAGGAGTTTGTTTTTCATTTTTAGGCCCTGAATCAAAGAGTATACTAGCTCCCTGAATGAAGATCAAATTCTTTTGGAAAAATCACTTGTCAGAGTAAAATCAAAAAAATATTGTCACTGTCAACATTAGAATAAAATAACAAGACAAAGTTTACAGATTATATTGTGTTACATAAGCAGTATTAAATGTTTTAATGGAACTTAAATTTTAAAATGGGAACTCTTATTAGTAGAGATACCAGACGTATCAGTTTTGATAACAATTTTGCATTAAGCCCTCCTATAGTACTACAGAAATCTATAGTAGCAGAGAATGCGATAGCTTTTGATAATCTGCCACCGGTAAGTCTTATTCGTTAGCTAGCAGCAGATAAACTAGGCACTCAAAACTTACCGGAAGTTTTCAGTAGTTAGTCTGCCTAAATACCTATGACTGGCACAGTAAAAAGCTCTACACACCGAATCCGCTGACACACGGTTATTCCAAGATATGCAAGGCAGATAGGGCGCGTTACAGAACGCGCGCTTAAAACTTCGTGAGCATAAGCCTAAACGTGCGGTTGACTGTACCTATCTCTAGCTTCAAGCAATCGTTTGCATATTGTTTTATTTACATAAAATACTACATTCTTCAAGATCTTCAAACGGATGACCCTGGATATACACAGTCTGGCCATAAATACTATTACAATTAAAAATAAGAAAGATATTACATTTGAATTTGGAATCTGTCATTTTTATACGATTGTTCATTGAGTTTTCTAATTTTGGGCGCCAATACATTGTACAATATTTTGCGATATTAAAATGGAGCGGGGTGATAAAGAGAACCGAATCGCTGTGATTGCATTACACAAAGTTGGTATGGAGTCAAATGCAATTTTTAAAAGTCTCCATATGCTTGGTATTAGTCAAATGTTTGTGTACCGGGCTATTAGTAGGTACAATGAGACCTCCTCTGTTTGTGACAGAAACACATCTGGCCGTCCACGTAGTGTTCCTACGAAAAAAGTGGTCAAAGCAGTAAGGGAAAGAATTCGAAGAAATCCTGGCCGAAAGCAAAAGATTTTATCTCGGGAGATGAAGATAGCACCCAGAAGCGTGTCGCGTATTTTAAAAGATGACTTAGGACTTGGAGCCTATAAGAGACGCACTGGTCATTTTTTAACTGATAATTTAAAAAAGAATAGGGTGGTAAAATCGAAACAACTACTGAAGCGGTACGCAAAGCGAGGTCACAGAAAAAAATTGTTTACGGATGAGAAAATCTTTACAATTGAGCAACAGTTTAACAAACAAAATTACCGTATTTATGCTCAAAGCTCTATGGAAGCTTCCCAATTAGTCGACAGAGTGCAACGTGGCCATTATCCGACTACAGTGATGGTTTGGTGGGGTGTTAGCTATGAAGGAGTGACAGCCATATTTTTGTGAAAAAGGTATCAAAACATCGGCACAAGTGTATCAAGATACCATTCTTGAGAAGGTAGTTAAGCCCCTTAACAACACCATGTTCAATAACCAAGTATGGTCCTTCCAACAAGACTCGGCGCCGGGTCATAAAGCTCGGTCCACGCAGTAATGGTTGGAAGTGAACGTTTCGGACTTCATCAGAGCTGAAGACTGGCCGTCGTCTAGTCCCGATCTTAATCCGCTGGATTATGATTTATGGTCAGTTTTAGAGAGTACGGCTTGCTCTAAACGCCATGATAATTTGGAGTCCCTAAAACAATCCATACGATTAGCAGTGAAGAATTTTCCCATGGATAGAGTGCGTGCTTCTATTGATAACTGGCCTCAACGTTTAAAGGACTGTATTGCAGCCAATGGAGACCACTTCGAATAAGCTTTTTATATTTGAAATTGTTTTATATTTATGTATTAAACTAACACACTCTAAAAGTAATAAATATTATTTGCAATAAAAAAAATAGTTTTTTCTTCGTGACTATATTTATGGCAAGACTAGGTATTTATAATATTCATTCGTTTGAATGTAGTATTTCCTAATTATAAAATTTAATCGACGATGTGGTTACCTACTAAAACTGTAGATACCTCAAACTCCATGTTTACGAAGGTATTAAATATGTATTTGACATGCTGTGTCTGCTGTTTTCGTGTATCGTTTGCACCACAACACTGTGGTGCAAACGATACACGAAAACAACACAAGGCAAAGTTTTGTAAACTAGACTTTACATAATGGAAAGTTTGTTGAAAATGTGAACACATAGGTACATACACGTTATATCGTTTTAAACATGTCATGTTTTCGACAAGTATTTTGCAATGCATTTGTTGAAAACAAGTATCTCAACTTTTAACTTGTGTAAAGGAGGTCTAATAGTTTCAGATTTTCACATACTGACCCATCTCAATGGATCACGAGTAGGTACCGCGTGTTTCGGATTGTTGTTTTTAATCATCGTCATTTTTAGGAGTCAGCAGGAGAAATCATCTATAAAGATAAGGGTACAGATTTCCAAGAAGATGGTGAAATGGATTACTGGTCGCACAGAATAGATTATCTGAAAAAAGAACATCAGGTTATTAACAAAATTATTGAAGCTGAATATGACAAAAGTATTGAGAATACAGATAAATCATTTGAAACACCTAAAATAACTCACGAAAAAATTGAAAAAATAAAACCTTGTATCGACTGGCGAGCAAAGGTATCGTTACACAAGCAACAAGCTTTCACACATTTATGTTTTTTTTAATAACAGCCCGTTAACAGGTTATTATACCTGTGATATTGCATCTCGATCAAAATCATAGTGTTCTTTATTCTCGTGGAAATAAGGTTACTGGTGTCTCAGCTCAAAGTTAGAATAACTGTGAAGGGGCTGTAGTAGCTAGCTGCTTCGCGGCTATAAATGATATATTTTACCAGCAATTTGATAACATATAAATTCTCTGTTACTTACAGGTGCTACTGTTACTTTGTAAAAGATTAAGGTCCCTAAACCTAATAGTTATATTAGATTATATTGTGCACTAGCGACCGGCTCCTGCTTCGCACGGTTTTTACGACTTGACAACAGACAAATCAACGAGATTTCTTTTTTATCATAAACCTTCCGGAATTCTCTAAACGATGGTGAGAACCGCATCAAAATCCGTTGCGTAGTTTAGCAACGTGTTCACACAGACAGACACGAAAATCTAATTTAAAATTTGTAAAGATTTACATAATTTTTTTTAGTTACAAATCGATTGAACAAATTAAACGATCAGTGTTGCAATAAAATTATATTATTTTACCAACAAAGTGACAGTATAGCACCTGTCTGTTTACTCCTCAGACTAAGGAAAAGAAAGGACTCGGCATAACGAACAGTAGTTATAGGAATGTGATGTATTTCGACGGCATAGTTACTGACATATCGGCATCTCTTTTTAACTTATGAGGGTAATCATATTTAAAAAAGGACAACAGTAGTTTTATCATTACCAAAAACGGCAACATTATCTAAAAAATATCTCACTGCGGCCGGTCGCCATGTTTTGTCACAGCCAACCAGTTCAACAACAAGTACATCAGTTGTCATCGCGACTTGTTTGTTTCAGTGTTTTGAAGAAAATTTTGTGTTATTAGGCGAAAATTTTTCTTGTATAAAGTGTTCGAACTCGCATAAGACTGCATTTATTATGGGTAGGTGCAGTGTGTTAGGCTGCCGCATGCCGCAAGCCGCCATCTTTGTGCCAGACTCACATTTTAGGTATGCACGTTTTTTTCGTAGGTCTGTCATGTCTATTCTTTTCCTTAGTCTGAGGTTTACTCCAGTCAATTGATATAATTACATTAACAATACAATTTCTTAAAAAATAAGCAGTACCTTTGTATTCATATTATAACTATGTCATATCCCTATGTATTTTACTGTGTGTACATAAATAATAAAATAAGTACAATATTGCTGCGGCACCTGAATACTGAACTTTTACTAAATATTGTAATAGTTGTACAGACAGTTTGCGCCTTTCAGATAAATGGGGCATTTTGTGCTACAATGATCGTTTGGCGCTTGAATAACATTGACAGGGGGCGCTGTTGGTAAACATTTGTGAAATGGCGTTTAGATTTTGGCTGCGCGCCAAAAGGTCCTTGTACAGCTATAACTTAAATTTTTCAGTTGTTCTATCTGATCATTTTAAGTCTGTTCATCCTTATATTTTTACGCTGACTGTACAAAATGTTCACAGATTATGAGTTGTTACGAAGAAAATACTCATCAACCATTGGTGTGTGCAAAGTTAGTGCAAGCTTTTACCAAATGTGTCACAAATTGCAGATTGGAAGATTAATAGTAATAACATTTATTTGTATCATTTAAAAAAATATATTTATTGGTTTAAATATCATGTAAAATAAAAACTTAATTTGTTTTTTTTTTAAAGCTTATAGTCCACTCAACAAAGGAGTTGTAGAGTGCGAGAGCTGGGACCTAAGCGATTTCTTCAGAAAGTTATTCAGGGTGCTTGGGGAGTAAACATACTAAAAGTCCCCGCGACTAGAAGGTGAGCCTTGGGGGGAAGTTCCCACTTTTGAGTTTTTCGTTTCGCTAATATCTTTAAAATGACGCACCATTACCAGTGAAATAAGAGGATTTTTTGTGTAATCCTACCAACAAAAGTCAGCTCATTTCCTTACTACAGACAAAGCTTCAGGAAAATGGGATACAAACTCTCCAGGCCTCTAGGTTTGGTGGTCTTCCTCATCCCACTTACACTATACAGTGCCAAGGGAAATGGGGCCAACTCGTACTCCAAGAATTCCATCAAATCGTCCTCTCTGATCGTTTGCTTATACACATTCGCTGAAATAGCAGTGTTGGGTCAAATGCAGCCATTCATCTCAACGGCTGAATAGATTTGGATGAAATTTGGTAGGTAGATAGGTTAGGACCTCCTGAATTAACATATAAGCTACTTTATATCCCGACATAACATGAACGGCAGGCAACAGTTAGTGTTTGATAAAAGTCGTATTTTCGAAAATATTCACTTTTCCAGAACGTGTAATTCGAAAATGGATAGGAATTCGAAAAAGTGTATAAGATAAAAGTTCATTACATAGAAAATATTTTTTCTCGACGACGCACAAGTTTAAAGATATTAATGAAAAAATCAAAAGTGAGAACTTTTATCCCCCTCCCCACTCCGGCTCATCTCCTAGACGCTGGGACTTTTAGTATGTTTACTCCCTAAGCACCCTGAACAACTTTCTGAAGAAATCGCTTAAGTCTCATCAGCTCACGAAATCTACACCTGCTTTTGGGCTATTCGTTGAGCAGACTATTAGGCAACTCTTAAGTTTTATTTGCGGTACCCACGGGCTGCAGTCTCGACATTCATAGCGATCGCTTTACGACCGAATGCGGTCGCAAAGTCCTATCACTTCATACATTACACCTGTCCATCCGGGACTTTGCGACCGGATTCGGTCGTAAAGCGATCGCTATGAATGTCGAGACTGCAGCCCCTGCCCGACTAAACGTTACCATAGCTGTTGGTACCGAGTTCCTATCGTATCTGTGAAACGAGTACCGGTACGAGTCGTCTCGTATCGGTACTCGTTTAGAAATGCTATGCTAGAACTCGCGTGCACTTGGACAAGAACTCCTGCTCTTGGCGCTTATCGATTTCTGATGATTGATCTAGTATTGTTGGCGCGTGGCCAAAATCTGAAATAGGGAAGGTCGGTCAAAGCTTATTGAAGATGGCGTGACCATAGCTAGTTCCCAACGGCTTGCAATATTTTGGAGTTTTCGTCTATTGGAATGAATAGACGAAAACTCACTCACTCAATTTCATTTCCATTCATGTGTTTGGTTTTATTTTACAATTTCATTATATTCGGTAGGTAATAGTAGACATGGAACGAGTCAGAATTTTAAAACGTGAAATATTTCCTCATCACTTTCTTCAAAATATTTCTGTTTAATTTTAATAAATATCAACATCAACAAGCAACTTTATGCCACTATCACAATCTTCTAACCAAAGAGTAATATAATAATACGGCTTCTAACTTTAGGGTTAAGACCTTATACTTAGAATTTATGAAATTTCGGAGTATTTATGAACACAATAACGCGTCATTTTCGAAAATTAAAATAAAACCACTTCACGCCTTGTATTACCTTGTTTTGGGAACTAGCTACGACAGCGCCATTTTGACAGTTGACTTACCGAAAATTGCGCTTGAAAGAACATATCACAAAGAAAATATCCAAATTAGGTGGTTAAGCTCGCGAATCGTATTTTTATCAACATGCATACGTAACTTGACACTAACCTGCAAATTGCATAAAACATTATTTGGATTTCTAACTAGTGCGTCCTCCTGCCCTTAAGTTAATTATCATGGAATTTGTAGGTACTGCACTTTGTGTCATGTCTACTCTGTGAAAATGTCAATGTCACACTGACTTTTTTTTTTTTTTTTTTGTGACAGGATGTCACTTTTTGCTTGTCATTAGCATTACACTGTCGAACTCAGTCGAACTTTTCGTTAGATTCAAATTGATTTAGGAGGTCAAGTGAAATAAGTTGCATAGTACCAAAATTTAATTCAATGTATTGTACTTTTTCCCTAAAATGGCTACAAATGATTCAAAAGTAGAAGATGTAGCTACATGCCACACAATTTTAGATAAAATTAATTCAATAAACGACACTGTTGTCACCAAGGTACTTTGAATGATTACACGTAACTTTATTACAAGCAATTTGTAAACATTGTAATTAATTTGATGTGTACTTTTTCTTTTCTAGCCACCAGATATTAATGACTTCACAATCATCAAACCCATAAGTCGAGGAGCTTTCGGAAAAGTGTTCCTCGCTCATAAAAAAAGTAATAAGGATCAGTTGTATGCAATCAAAGTTATGAAAAAGTCGGACATGATCAACAAAAATATGGTCACACAAGTTGTGACTGAGAGGAACGCTTTGGCGCTGTCGAGAAGTCCTTTTTGTGTTCATTTATTTTACTCATTACAATCAACTTCATCTATTTACTTGGTGAGAAAGAAAGGTTACTTTTGAACAAAATACTAAACAGAAATTAAAACTCACTAGCGTCAGTAGCTATGTAGTTTTGATATTGTTGAATTAATTGACTGATTGTTGTATTTGGAATCCTTTTAGGTCATGGAGTACATGGTTGGTGGTGATTTAAAATCACTGCTTGGTGTTTATGGCTTTTTAGAAGAATCTATGGCAGTATTTTATGTAGCTGAAGTCACTCTTGCCTTGGACTACCTTCATAGACACAACATTGTACATAGAGACTTGAAACCAGATAACATGCTTATATGTAGATCTGGGCATGTGAAGCTTACTGACTTTGGTTTATCAAAAATTGAAGTTAATAGAGGTAATCCTGTCATAATTTAATACCATAAATTATAGTTTTCTTTTAGCAATAATAATAAAAGCAAGAGGTCTATTTCCAGTAGAAGATGAAGTATGGCTGTGATTGATGATGAATAACACTTTAAATAAAAACTGTAGGAGTTTTAAAATAGACAATATATTGGCACAGAAAATGCAATTTCAAATTATTTACTAATACAACCTAATTCAAACTTTATGGCGGCTCGGCACATGAGATGAGTTGCTGCTATGTAACAAATTCATGTGTTAACAGGGGTGAGGGGTGAGGTAGTGCACATCAGAGCCGCCATAAAGTTTAAATCGGGCTGTAATCAAGTACAATATACAACAGCACTTTGGACAATGATCACCAAACTAAATGTTTGCCTGAATTTTGGGGATCAGAAATGTGTTGTAATCTAATAAACATATTCCCCTTTCAGATTTAGAGATATCAGATTTTGTGAACTGCACACCCAGCCTGAACATGAGGACCCCGGGGCAACTGCTCTCACTCACATCTCATTTGTCCTTCGGTTCCGGTGGAGACAGCACACACACTTCTGTGATGTCTACAGATGCTTGTGAGAACCTTCTTGATGAGCTTAAAGAAACCAGTACGCTTATATTATTTAAATATAACATCTTGTCTATTATAAATCCTTGGTATAAATGTGAAATTTTTGCAGGTAAGTTAAAAAATCTGTTTGATGGAGTCAGTGGTTTTGAATGTTCACCGTTATTGAATCAGTCACATATGTCAGGGATACATCCGTTTATGAGTGCTGAAAGTATTCATTTTGAAAATGTAAGTATTTACGTCTTTATAGCATGGGCAACAGAATTTTTTCTAACACTACACAGCTAGTAAGTAGTCCAGAAACATGATTATCAGAGTAAATCTAATCATTTTTCACACTGGTTTTATGCTAAAGGTAACATGCAAAAATGTATAATGCAACACTGCAATAATCACATACCGGCAAAGTCCGCAAACATAAAGAAGTTGTACAGAAAAATAAATAATCTAGCTTTAAATTAATTATCTAAAAGTCTAAATCATTAATTTAACAATATAAAGTACTTATTGTACAGGGTGGCAGGGACGTCGACCCGCAACTTGTTACCATGGATTCAGTACACGATTCTGAAACACACTACATTAAAATTTTTCGTCAGTTATAAAAAAAAAAGAATTTGGTGTTCCATACATTTTGACCGTGTAGGGTCGTACTTTTCTATGAAACTGCAGATTAGCACTGGGAAGTGGTGAAGGGCGGGCGTTTTTGGGGGACTGTCTTTTGTAATTTTGTCATTTGGAAAGTGCTGATTCTCAGCCTAATTTGAATAAATGACTATTGATTTTGATTTTTTTGATAACTCTAGAATTATGTGGTGTATTTATGGTTACAGTTTGCACTTTGATATCCCTGGCACCCTGTATGTAAATAAATTTCCTTTCAAGCGAGATAATGAAAGGTTTATGGAAGAGATGAAATGATTTGATTTATTCTACAAATAAACCATGTGTGTTATTTTTAAGTTACTTCTTATTTTGTAGTCTCAAGACTCAGGCTCATACCACACCTGTGAGAGTTCAAAGAACAGTTCCAACTCCAGAAGTAACAAGTCTACAGATCCGAGTAGCAACAGTTCTGTGGGAGAGTCCACCGTGCTGTCAGATTCTCAACATGATCAGTCCACGTCTCCATTGTGCAGGGGACACTCCTTGAAGAGAATACCTAGGTAATTAAAAATCACTACGATAAAATACTGATAAATAAAATACTGCCAACTCTAACATACTATTTGTAGTTTGTTAAATCCATTTCACTAGGTACTATTTTGTATTTATGAGTTATGTATGACCAACAGATATGATTAATATTTTTGATTGAGCGGTTGATGTTTCTAATACTACTTCAAAAGGAGCGTACCTACTCAAGACGAGCATCGCTCTAGCCAATCTGAAGCGAATCCCGTGAGGAGTGCAGGACGAAATTCGTTCTCGCCGATTGTGTCAACTGACCTGAATGGAGGTGTTTAAATTGGCGCGAATACCTGCACAATTTCTTAATCATTAAAACAATCTACGCGCGCAGTCACGAATCATATACGTATATAGTGGCGAATACTCGAGATTCGCCAGTGTGAGCCTTTAGGATTTGTTTGAATTAATGTTTTCATCAAACTATACGAATGAATGGTCGCTTCATAATAAAAATCCAACAATATCATTGCAGCTTCAGAGCCAAGAAAAGAAAAAGGATTTTGGATTGTGATGGAGACACACCTACAGGTGTGACCAGCCTACTAGAGTCTAAAGAGAATCACAGTGGTCTGACACAAGAGATCATGGCCTTGGAGTTGAGTCAGAATACGCCTAAACGCATATCCATACACCCTACCCCAGATAAACACAAGAATCCTATAAAGGGTGTGTTGAAAAAACGGTAAGTAAAAAAAAAACTTAAAAAGTTATTCAAAATTACAGGGCTTTTAAGTGATAAGCGTTTTAAAAAAATAAAGTATTGGTTGTAACCAAAAATTCGAAATCTTAATTAAAAATGAAAATAACTAAACTACACTGAATAATTTTCATTTTATTCACAGTTGGGTCTCACAAAATGACAGCCATCATTTCAATGTTGGAGTAATATTCTCCACACCTGTATCGAATAAGTCGCCGGAAACAAAGAAGAAAGAGACTCGCTTCAATCTTCCTAAAGATGACCAACCGCTATCTGGGACTAAGGAGAAAACCATTATGTTTGGCAAACATGTCTCCACTAGTTTAGAAATATTTCCTACTAGAAGATTAAGTAAGGTAATGTAAATCAAGTATTTACTACACTTCCAGCCTAAACTTGGACTTTGACATTGTTGTACTGTAGTTCAGTAATTTTTGAACGAGAAATCCTTAAAAAGAGTGCACCCAAAACACCTTTACCACTACCTAGATTTTAGTGTTTGAAGTTGGTAAATGGAAGGGGCACAAAAAAATTCCCCAGCCAGCGTCTGTCTGTTATTTTATGGGCTGTTACTTCTGATTGTATTTGTAATTTGTCTTGATTTTCAAAATAAACACTAGGTGTTTCATACATTAAACTTTTAACAAAAATAAAATACAGATCTACCTATACAATTGAATATTCACTCACTGAATATTGAGGGAGTTGTGAAAAAATATGTAATACGCCATTTTGTGGCGGCGGCCATCTTGGACCGATTTTCATCAAACATAGCTAAGAACACTCCCGACAAATTACATTTCAAACAAAAAAAAAACAAAATTAAAATCGGTTCATCCGTTCGGAAGCTACGATGCCACAGACAGACATGCACACACACACACACACACACACACACACACACACACACACACACACACACACACACACACACACACACACACACACACAAACACACGCACACACAAACACACGCACACACGCACACGCGTCAAACTTATAACACCCCGTCGTTTTAGCGTCGGGGGTTAAAAATACATGCAAGCATGGAAAACATCACAAAATACTGACAGGCTTATCTGAAGAAGCTTTGGCAATAATAAATTAAAGTTACAAAACGTTTCAGGGCGAAGGAAGTCGGTCACCTACAGATTTGTGTAGGACTCCATTAGCTACTGCACACACGCCTTACAGGACACCAAAAAGCGTGAGGCGAGGCAATTTAGTCTCAGACCAAAGGATTTTAGGAACACCTGACTATCTGGCGCCCGAGTTGCTTTTGAGGTATGATGAATAGTATTTCTTTTCGAATTTAGCTTTATAATTTCTTCTCAAAGCAACTCATGGATATTGGATGGGTCAGTAATCCCACACTTCGACAACTTGTGTCTGCACTTGTGTAGCTATCCAATACCTAGTGCGAGTACAGTGCCTCTAATCAGACCATGCCCCACTTGCTGAAGTACCCTAAGTGCCCGTTCACCTGCACCATGGATGATTTAATGAATGCCACTGATGCCGCAATCAACGTGGCTATCCACCGGGCTTAAACAATATAAAATATCGAAGAAGAGTACCATCAACACGAAAAGAAGAAGAAAGCAACTAATAGGTATAAACTGCCAATACAGTTGAAAAGAGAAACTACTTGGGGCGAGTGTGAGTGAGATGACATGTGCGAAAGTTCGGAGAGCCTATTTTTAGCCCGGCCACGATTCATCGACTCTATTGTAGCAGTCTTGCTAACTTAGCTCAAATGTCTTTAGACGGCAGTCATGACCACTTACCATCAGTTATCTAAGCTACCGGCTCGAGAATCTCCCAGTAACGTAAGAAAAAAATCTCCAATCCATGCCTTAATATTAACAGAATGAATCGCGATGTTTTCAGACAAGGCCACGGCCCTTCAGTAGACTGGTGGGCGTTGGGAGTATGTCTGTACGAGTTCATGACAGGCGTTCCACCTTTCAACGACGAAACTCCACAAGCAGTCTTCAAGAATATATTGTCGAGAAGTGAGTATTTAAAAAAATAGAATTTAGTCAATAAACTTTTACTATTTTTACTCAGCAAGTGTGGGCGAAGATAGATGGTTATCTTCCTTAATAAATATATATATTCCATATTTTTTCTCTTTTTAACCCCCGACAAAAACAACAGTTAACACACAGTACACATATTTGCCGCAAATAAATGCATTTTTTTTTTCTTTCTTTTCTTTCAGGGGTAACACAGTTTAACGCGTATCTGTGCATCTGTCTGTCTGTTTGCGCTATCGTAGCTCCCAAACGGCTGAACGGATTTTGATTATTTTTGTTTTATATTTACTCTGTACGTAATTTTGCTCTTTACAAACTAATAATGAGGAAAAACTTGCTCCTGTACCTGATACAGTTAATACTAGCGGAGGAGCCAGGGAATTCTATAATATTGTATACATTGCTTGGTCAATAATAATAAAATATAAACATTTTTCAGACATCGAATGGCCGGAAGGCGACGAGGCCCTATCTCCGGAGGCAGTGAGTGCCATCGAGGCGCTGCTGACGATGGAGCCGGCGGCGCGGCCCGCGGCACCCACCGTGCGCGCCATGCCGATATTCAGGAACATTGACTGGGACAATCAACTCAATGTCGAACCACCCTTTGTGCCCACCCTTGATGATGTCCACGATACTGGATACTTCCAAGGTATGATTTATGACTGGATCCAAATATCTATAACTGATCCTTTGAACATATTCTGTTAATATTTTATTCTTGTAAATGTTTTTAACCAATGCAAGTTTCCCTCTTACAAAAACTGAGCATCGATATAGATTAAATAAAGTCCTCCAGCCCGAATTTCGGCCATGGCAACTAGCCATGGGCGCGGGTCAGGTGCACTCTCATAGTCCGATGGGGCGGCATGCGGCAATCCGACACGACCGGAGAGAGATCAGCCTTTAGCTTTCAATATTTGTTTTTTTTTTGTATCAGCACGAGCTCTTCTTTAAATCCTTATACCGCGGTGATTAGATTGATCAGTCAATAAGTTGCTGTATGGGTAATAAACGATACTAATAATTTATTTCATTTGGGTAGGGAATAACTGAATTAGCTTTTTGACTTTTGATTTAGCAACAAATTCGAAATAGCATCAGGTACGTATGTGTAAGAATATTTTTCAGTAGTTAGAGATAGAATGCGTTTATCTTTATACGTAGGTACCTACAGGTTGCACATTATTTCTTTTAAAACTAAACTAAGTATTTCTGGAAACAGACTCTGTAAAAAGTTACGATCACAAGACAAAGTCGACGTAATATTATTTTATGTTTTTCTGTTGTTTCAGCTCGTAATATTCTACAACATCTACATGTTTCTAACTTCGACATGTAACATAAAGGTCGGTATACCATTCAATATGAAATGATGCCCCCAAATACATTGGAATGAGGGCAGGAGGAGGATGAGTCAATATAACGTGATAATCTAATGTGTATACACAATTTTTTACATTGTGATTATTATTGCTCTTTTACTACAATTATGTACTAACCAAATCCATAATATAGACTGATTTGAAAAGTGTATGCCATTTCACTTAGTACCTTTAAAGCCGTGTCTCCTGTGCGTGTTTTTTCGAAACGTTACACAAAAAACCTTACACACAAACATTTGTTTTCATACACAAGCTGTCTCCTGCGTATTAAATATTTTTAGATTAGTGTCAATTATTCACAAGACAATATAACCTAAAATCTGTGTCAGTTGGAATTAGCTTTTAAAATGCTAAATGCTAGATGTGCGCGGTGCGCGTGGCGGTTGAAAATTAAACAAACTCTACCCCTCTTCACCCGTGCGGGGAATGTTTTCCATGCAAATCGGAAAACAAAAAAATCGTGTTTTCATACACAAATGTGTATGGCCCGCCTTATTGTTTTGACGTTTTTGTATAGTTTCGAAAAAACACGCGCAGGAGACACGGCTTATGATATCTATAATATTGTTTAATTAATTTAATTGTGATAATCAGTGTTCGTTCAAATAGTTAAGATTTTTAAATAATAAACAGTACTTTCGAAATATGTTAATTTTTATTTAATTTAGAACCTTAAATTAAATTGGCACAATTTCCATAAGTTAATATTGTTGCAACTAATTGAGAAAAGCAAGATCGTTAGGTTGTTTTTCTCAAAATAATTGTCCTTAAAAATTATTCATGGAATAATAATTGTCAAAGATAAAGTTAAATTTTGTTGTTGGAATTGTACTCCGCAAATCTACTGGGCGTTTTTCTGGATCCAAGGCAGGAAGTGGGTGACACGTGTGTACACTCCGGGGTATTGGCCCTTGCCGCAACCGATGCCCCACGACACGATGCCCACTTGCGTCCAGCGACCATTCTCGTTCACCATCAGGGGGCCACCGCTGTCACCCTGTTCAAATGTCAATAGAAAAATAAACAAATGCGATTCTTTCATATTTTTGACGTTGTCTTTTGTCTAAGAACTTACACTGCAGGAATCCATGCTAGCTCTGCCAGCACAAAGCATGTGTTCTACGATCCCGCCCGGGGCAGCTCCACCGTATTTCAACTTACACTCCTGGTTTGACCAAACTGGAATCGTTACCTCTTGAAGGACGGAAGGCTGCGGTCCACCTATACGAAACAAGGTGTAATGAATCATAAATACCGGAAAACAATACAAACAAAAACGACCTAAATTATTTACCATTTAAACAATTTCAGAGGTATTGTTAAAAAAATATGCTAATTTCTTTTGTAATAATACAATTCGCCTTTGTTCTGTATGATTCACATTGTATCCTAAATTATTTCGTCATGTCTGATACGTTCCACTAATTTGTGAGTGTTGACACTTACTTTCACGTAGACTTCCCCAACCGATGACCGTCGCAACTTTGCCCTGGTACGTGGATCTACCACCAACTGGCATGCAGATAGGGCGAATGTTCTTTGTGAAGGAGACAGGCTGATCGATCGTTAGAACGGCGACATCGTTGTACTGAAATTAATGAAAAAAAATGCTATTAGATGATCCAGGCAGTTTCTAAACATAAAGTAGCAGAAGAAAGCCTGGTCTACAAAATGTTCTTACCAAAGTACGCATGTCGAAGCCTCGATGTCTGACTACTCTCTTGATTTTCCGTTCTATGTGCTGTGTCTCTGCGTTTGTGCGGATGTTATAGTCTCCAAGTCTTGCTGTCAGGCGAGCTACATCCCAAGAGGTCATACTGGAAAAGGGCAAGGTGTTAAAAATTGACATGAACGTAGATACATAAAGTAGATGCTAGAATATTTTGCTCTATCCCCCTATTTTATCTATATGGTTTACAGTCTTCCGCCAAAGCATTCAACATTTCCCTTTAACTTTATCGTGTTACATGGTTAGAATAGTTTTCAAATTCTAGTATAACTTACTGCGCCACGCAATGTGCTGCAGACAGGACATGTCGGTCGTCCATGAGCGAGCCCCCACAGAACTGACGTCCAGCGTTGAACAGTGCAACGATCCATGGCCATTCATTGAGCTCAGCATTATGGCCTCCCACGATACGTTCCTCGTCTTGGTACGTGCTTTCGTAAGCCTGCAATTTAATTGAGAGATAAAGTGGTATTTATCAATGTTCAATCTTTGTTGTGTATTGACAATTCATTAGGACAGAATTTGTTTGTTTATAGTAACTTTTATTTTAGGCTAATACCTGTCATTCCAATTTTTTTTTGTCTTCCTTAGGATCTCATTCTCATTAATCTAATATATAAACATCAATTTTTGTTTGTTCTTATTTAATGCGCTGCTATGCAAACTTTGTCAACTTATTGCTTGGACTTGCACGAAAATTATAGGCATAGTACAAAAATTTCACGCGAACGTAGTCGCGGGCAGAAGGAAGTTAGATATAACTTTAGAAAACAAGATACCATGAATTTGTCGTATCGTACCTGAGGTCCATTCTTGACTCCGCAAGACCCATCCACGGCAGGCTGGGACGGCTTAACTGGTTGTGCAGGCACACTCGGCTTTGTTGGGTACGCTGGCGCCCATGTCTAATTCATTCAATCATTTGATCAGTATTTTATATATTATAGTCTAAAATTATAGTGAAAAGGAATGTACTTAAAATACTGTTTACCTGCTTGGTTGTGCTAGGAGGTCTAGTAGTCCAAGTTGTTGATGAAGCAGGGAAGTTACTTGGTGGTTTCGTTACGCCTGCAACTTTTAACAATATATTATAATTAATTTATATTTAAAAAAAAAATGGTTAATAACAAAATCCTGGTTTTTGCATTGCTGCAGCGTTTTATAAAAGAAAACTTCTGTTTTCTTCTTACCCAAAGATGGTGGATGCGTAGGCGCAGCGTGATCAGGAGGGTGGGTCGGTAGTGGGGGGATAGTTGGGGGCCACTGCGCAGGAATCTGCCGGAAACCGTCGTTGTTGCCGTATGACCATCTCGTCAATGCTGATATAACTCCGCCTGAAAGTCTGTTGAAAGTAACACTCTTTAGTAGGGTTTATTTTTATACTCAGTCGGTGCAATCGGTCGGTCGTCGGTGCGTAGTACACGCAGTAGTCTCAACTACACCAAGTCGTTACTGGGCGTCCTGGAGTAGCTGGGATGGATCGAATAATCGATTTTCGAAAAACGCGCATTGACGTAGAGTTGCAGACACCAGCCCGTATTACCTATTACCAGCGGGGTAATTGCGTAACACACTAACAGTAGCAATGGCTTTCATGTTGACAGTTCAATAACATTCATTGCCTTATTTACATTGCTGAGCAGACTAATTTTTCGAACATGTGAAGCAATGGATTAGCAATATCCTTCAAAATGATTCAGATTGTGGTTGGTAGTGTACGTGTTACGCTATTAGAGTACAGTACGTAGCACTTTGGTAAAGTCTTCAGATAAGGAACGATATTGTGTCCTTTTTGGAGCATACGAACTCACCCCGGTAAAGCTGGTAGCTGAACTGGAACAGCAGGTTGCAGATAACCGAATCTTTGGACATCAGGTTCCTGTTGTGGTGGTGTGCCGACTGGCTCCGTGCAGCACACTCCAAATACCTACGTTCCAATAAACATTCGTTAGAACTTGTGAACAATGGGACGGGTGTCAGGTTCTTATTGTTTTGGTCAACGAAAAGAGGTTCTGATATTTTATGAAAACCAGTTTCTGTATTTCCATTTGTATTCATTTTGAAGGGCAGGTCGATTCTTTATCGTCCAATACTTGATCAGATATACAATAAAGGCTACGATGAAGTAAGCGATGCACCGAGATTCCATAGCCATTTACTTATTTGACTTCATAGATCTTATGAGACGCGGCTCTTAATTGGTAGTAGTCCATACCTCCATGTTCTCTGCGTTGACGTAGCTGCAAGTGTCGTAGTGACCCATCACCCACCCATCCCAGCCAGAAAGGTCTGCTACTTTGAACAACGGGTAGCAGTCGCGGAAAGTCTTGCACGATCCTTTCTTCCCAAGAGTCGTTTCGCATTCCATTCCAAAAGCTCCGTCTGTCTGCTAAAATCAGAAATAACGTTAAAAGAAACGGCAAAATTTCAGTAAGGTGTGTGTATAGGTATGTTTTAATAAACTATTTTGAACCTGTCTAGGTCGCATCAGCATTAATTGTTTGGCATCGCGAGTAGAGTTCGATACGTCGCGCTTCACACGTCCCACGTCAGCTGAAATATAATTAAATGTCATAAAAAAATCCTTACTTAATTCAACTTTAATTAATTATTATTTTAAGAATTTCTATAATATAATTAAAATTGAAAAAGAAAAACAGTGAGCCCCCCAAACATGAAAAGTAGGTACAGGAGGACTCATTTTTAGGGTTCCGTACCCAAGGGTAAAAACGGGACCCTATTACTTCGCTGTCTGTCCGTCCGTCTATCCGTCCGTCTGTCTGTCACCAGGCTGTATCTCAAGAACCGCGATAGCTAGACAGTTGAAATTTTCACAAATTATATATAATTCTGTTGCCGCTTTAACAACAAATACTAAAAACAAAGTAAAATAAATATTTAAGGGACACAACAGACGTGATTTTTATAGATAATGGTACGGAAACCTTCGTGCGCGAGTCCGACTCGCACTTGGCGTTTTTCTATATTGCTAAATGTAAATGTACCTACAGTCAGAGACAAATAATTTTTTGTTGCGTCCAGTATGTTTCAAAGCATATAAAATTCATCCATTTAAAATAAAAACTGAATTAATTAAAGGGTGGCTGGTCTTTATAAAGAATAACCATTTTGGTAATTTATTTAAATTAAAAACAGTCGTTCATGCGTGCAAAAACAAAATCATAAATTCGTTACACAGCAATCTTTTAAAACGATCACTCATTAAAAAATAAAATGTGCGATCCCTTTTTATGGTGGCTAATCAACAGTATCTTTTGTAAATTATTGTAATTTGACCATATAATAAAAAAAAGAACGTTATAATAAGAACACGATCATTTGGGTACATTGAACCTGTCACATAATGACAGTTCAACTTAGTTATGATTAGCAACATCACAACGAAAATGAATAACGGTTGCTTTAATAAACTCCAATGAGCATGTACCGTATTAAGGTCTAAAAAGTATAACAGCGAGATATTAATTATCGTCTCAAACCTGTTTAGCGACGAGTTACATCGATCATAAACAGTTGCTAATTAACTTTTAGATTTTTAATTGACGAACTAAGCTTTCCAAGTCAAAGTTATGTATGTAGATGTGATAAAGAAAGAAATAAAAGTTACCAAATGTACGTTTGTTTTTGTCAAATGTTTTTTTCCAACAATATCGACACTAGAGTAAACGAACTTTGCCAGCGATAATCGTAAACATCGGGGATATTGTTATTCTAAAGGCGATCTAAAAGCATAGCTGGAGTACAACAACGTACGAAACGTGTCGTAAACATGCATGTTATTTATTTCGGATCGCTGCATAACGGTTTCCGTTATATTCAAACCTCAGAATGCCATGTGCAGCATGCCAATAACATAAATGACCCAAATAATATGCTACATAGTTGCAGAATTATGTCATTAGACATTTTTTTATCTCTTTTGTCCAGACGTTAAAATTGATTGTAAAAATGTACTTGCATAGCCAGAGATAGATGAGCAAATAGCCATTTAAAGGTGAACTGGTCGGGATAGTATGTGCATTTTTAAGAAGGCCTACAAGTTAAATTGTACGCGTAAATAACCGACCTTGAAGATGTTGGGAGTTGACGTTGAATCGCTCTCGAATTACGACCGAGGGTTCTAAATAATTAAACCTGATTTTCTGAGATGCCTTTAATGAAAATATACGACCTTTAAAGGTTCCTAGATTTAAAATGAAAAAATCGTTTCTTGTCCAACTTATTAAACAAAATTAAGCTTTACAGTCTAGTTTTGAGAGAATATTTTACTCTGTTGGATTGACTGCATCGCGTAATAGCATGCAGTGGTATGCCAACTGACGGGACACCTTGAACTTGATACCAATATCAAGTAATTTAATTTGCCTGTTGAGTGGGGACTTAAAAGGAATAAACAACGGTGATGGTATCTTTTATGTACAGTGATGGTAACAAAATATTATAAAACTATTTTTTTTTAAAGAGTGTTTTTTTTCCTTCTCCATACGAAACTACCGTTTGGAACGGGCAACTAGGTTCAATTCTTCTATTTTCCTGTAAATATTGACATTCAAAAACACCTTAAAGTGGTTTAATTGACTTAAACGATTTGACTTTAAGGTCCCATTTGCTATATTAAACTTAAGCATTTAAAAACCAAGTCCTTATAAATAAAACAATGACAATATTTTTTCGATTCAGTTCTGTCACGACCATAACAAGTATGCTCGGTGACGCGCATAAATCTAATAACATTTACTTCTGGATTCCGGGTTCAGCAATCTATGCGGAGGAAATGTCAGCGGCGTCATCCCGCTTCAATCGCCAGTCTCCGATCTAATTAATGTCCTCGAAGCGAGCCACAAAAAGTTGAACAACTTGAGCCGTGCTATGGACAATGATGTGATTGATGTGATCGCCTTTGGATGTGTGGGCGTATGACAATTTGCATTGAATTGATCCCATAGGTATTTCCGAATAATAGCCCACGTGCTTTAGAAGTTCTGAGTACCAACTCAATCACGGGTTGATGACCAACAAGTCATCAAGTTCAGTGCCTATAGACTGATAAAGACGTTTTAGTAAGTATAGAAATGTTGATACTTATTTTTACTTTATTTTTCGTTTTAAATAAAACGCCGTTGCCTATTTTTTAAATTTATTTTTGCTAGTTTAGGAATAAACTTTATATTTATTAGCGATCGCATTTTTTTACGATGGACATACTTACATCTTGCAAATTTTAACTTTCTCTAGCCTCAAAACCCCATACCCACATGTGTCGGCCATTGTTTTGAGTCCTCGCAATACAAATACTGGACGCTATACTCATTCTATGAATAAGCCGTACGTGAGTGAGTCAACTTTATGTTACGGTTAAAGTACACACCTCAGTACAGTCAGTGTCTTGAGCGAAAAAATAAAATTATAAGTACCTAAGATTGATAAATCTTAATTTTAATATCACAAACTGTTATGCGTAATACCTATGTCCAAAATTTTTGTGATGTGTAGATTCGATCGCAACATTCTACAATTTATTTTCCCTTTTTGAGTTTTGTTAAATGTTAAGAATTTTTTGACGCTGTCTGTACCTTGATCAGTTTCAAGGCAAATAACAAAAATAATCGTTGAAAGAAGTCGCTGCAGTAAGGGACTGTATGCTTAATATAGATGTTATACATTTAATCATATCTAGTTATGTAAAAAAAAAAAAATTGTATGTCCGCTTACCATTTAAAATAACCGCATCGTCGGTGTAAAACGCACCATCAGCCGCCGAGAATCCATTTGTATCGAAGTCGGAGTCACTCCCGTAGCCCAAAGCTAAAAGTCCCGCCCAAACAAAAGTTAATTTAGTCCCTATCAACATTTTATGGTTTCGATAATTAAGACATTCACTTAGAGGATGATGTACAAAAAGGATAGTTTAATTTTAGTTAGCGCGCGTCGCGGGTGTGTGCAGCCCGCAAGGAGTCGCTTCGCAAAATGCTTCGGGCTCTTGACTCCGCGCCTTTATAATATTTTGCACTGACGACATTAGGTTAAAAAGATAAGAGAGCTTTTTCTCCTTTTGTAATGACATTTGCGTCCGATACAAGCGAGCTTTATAAAATATGACAACCGTTTCGTTCGGCATGCCCGAAAAGGAATATTCGATTGATGGTGTTTATTTTTAATGCATTCACACGGCACCATGGCCTAACGTAAAAAAATATTTATGAGATCAATGAACCTTATAAAGACAACACAATAATAGTCAAGTGTTATCTGGGTTTAGAAAAAACACAGAATGTCATTAAATACTTAGTTTAAAAAAAAACATTTAATGGATATCTTGGCGCCATCGTGTGCTGAACACCATGAAAGAGTTCCATTATCGTGCATTGCAAAACCACTAGAGATAAATTAAAGATAAAAGAGTTGAGATAGTGGGAGTGTTAAAAAGTATTTATATGTACCTAAAATTTAATTGAAAGTTTTACCATAAAAATTGCTGACCCACGCTTCAATTTACTCATTTATTCTTTCAAAAGATTATTTTAGGGACCTTCATATCTCTTACAAATAAAACCAAGTAACTTAGTACAGACATTTATCCTTTGACAAGGAGCCCAAAAAAGATAATGGGACTCTCCCACCCTTAGCTTTTGGGATGGTTTTTCCTGTTTACAGTGTCACGATTTTGATGCATGTGATCCGATAATACCACCTATCTAAAAATGTATGTAAGTACCTAAGTGCTTAAAACCACAACAGGCATTCAGTTTAATGTCAGTGACCTTTTCGAAATAAAAGAGCTCAATCGCCAATTTCAACAACTGGCTTACTACCTATGGTCGAGGTATGTTACATGCAGCACACTTTGACAGTCACTCTGACAGGTGATTTGCATTAGATTCTAAACACAGTAAAAAATAAAGGTAAGTATTGAAAACAGTAGGTAGGTAATTTAATTTTTGCCAATTCCTTCCATATGCGTTTTGGGTATTGATTACTCGCAACAAGTACTCACAAAGCATTCGTCACCTGAGCTTATTTGAATATAAGTGCATCACGACCCTGATCTTGAGAGAATATACAGGTGTTCAAGTGTCAACTGGAAATAAATCTATCAAGTCTTCTAAATTAATATTAGAAAGAGAAAAGATTTGATTTTTTGTTTGTTTGTTACGCTTTCATGCTAAAACGGCTGAATGGAATTAGATGAAATTTGGCACATGGGTAGACCACGACCCAGATTAGGACATAGGATAGATTTTTATCCCGATATTCCCACGGGATCAGGACTTATGCGGGTGCGCAGCTAGTGTTATAAAATAGTTTGAATCAATAAAGAAACAACGCTGCATGCCTTAAACGAAAATAAACTGAAAGTCTTTAGTAGTGGAGAGGGTCTAGAAGGTGAAATATATGCTCCACTTGGAAATTGGTGTCCAGTCTTGACTGACCGCGCTTGAAAACTAAATGACGGTTTCATTAATTTTGTAATGTAGAATGTTATTAATTTGTGTAGATCACACAGAACAAGATCAGAATATCGATATGAACTGACGCGTCGTGCCCCGAACAAGCAGTGCGATTAGAATGAAAAGCGTCATTAAACTTTAAATGTCCCGTTATTCAATGTCGTAGATCAGTATCTGTCGGTGCTCTGCAAAAATGTGATCGGTCTTACACTACTTTATAGTTAACCTCTTACTTACATTCACATTTTGTCCATTGCGTGGGCAATAATATTTAAGTTTTGTAGCGCTTCGTGAGGTCCGAAAACGACGAATTATACAGAATTATTATGTTTACTCACGCAGAGTGCTGATGATCAGGGACGGCCAAGAAGTAAATAAGTGAACTCTTTGTTTGTGAGAATTACTCTTAATGATGTTTTGGTCATCAAAAGGTCTCGTAGGACTCTCAAATTTGATCTTTTCATCTTTAATTTTTTTTCCCTCGAAATTGTTATCCAAATATCAACTATTTGGATAACAATTTGGAATTGATACCAGTGTGGCGGCTTCAGTCTGCTACTTTGCCACATGCGAACTACGCATCATAATGACGTCACACAAATCCTGCATCGCGCAAGCAGAGTTTACCGCGTAACTAACATATACAACGTCCCAACATCAATCGTTGGGCAGTAGCCCACCAGACAACACCCGTCTGGTCGAGAGATGCTCCCTTTTCTATAGAGGATGAGTGAACTTTACACCCTGTTCCTCATACCTCTATACCAGTATCAGTTAAGTTTGCGTTTGCGCTGGTTATAATAGATCGTGAGCCTGCTCGATTCCCAGAAACTCTATCTTTGGTTTGGATTACCAGACCGTTTTGTTGCCTTAACAATACCTTTAATAATTCGTTCAAGTCAACAACTTTCAAAAGCTTGCCAAACATTTGACATGTGCAATTGTGCATATAGGCGCACGTCATCATGGTGTTGATTTCAAAGTTCCAAGTTTATGAAGTGCAAACCATTTGGCCGATGATATTTCCCATTGAAAAACGCCCATTTAAATTGTTAGTAATTTAAGTTTAGTTTACCTTAATTTCTTATTTCTCTTTGATTTGTAATGGTCCTAAACTCTTGCTTCTTGCTTATTTAGGTTATCTAGTATATTGTTTCTGAGGGGAAACGGCGCTGTTTAGCTGAGATACAGGCTCACGCCTAGTTCAGCTGCGGATGCTCATTCTCTTATTTATACTTAAACTGTAAGCCTAATATTTGTAAGAATGTACTGTACCTACCCACTGTTTTTGAGTAAATAAATATTATTATTATTATTATTTATTTATTATTGGCGAAAATGACGAACTTCCATACGAAATTTCATTCCCCCTTTAGGCCCACACATGCACGTTTAGTCGGGTTAAATGAATAAATGTAGAGTTTGTAAACTTGAACTCAGGTAACCAAGAATGAATTTTCAAAAGTCCGTCCTTAGTGCTCTACTTCGTTATAAGGAATCCTTGTGCAAAGTTTCATGCTTCTAGACCCAGCGGGTTAGTCTAGGCTTTGTCTGTCAGTGAATGTGGATGTAAGATTTTCATTTTGTAGATTTCTTACAACAAAATTTCCTATGCCCATTGACAATCATAGCCGCAGTTAGCATAAAAAACATAGCCAGGATGACCCATTTACGTATGCATGGAAAAATGTTTTTATAGTATTCCTCGAAAAAACTATGTAAAAGAAAGTTAATTCTGCGAAGATATCTCAAAAACTCACTTAGAAACATTATTTTTAATTATGGGATCCAAAAACCCTTTATTGATGAAAAAAAAAAATCAATGCACATATTAAGCGTTGTTGGATCCCATTATTAAAAAGATTACATGTATGGGGAGTGCCTACCCTAATTATTGTTTTTCGTAATGTCACTACACCACTAAAACCAACCCCAACGTAGTTGGGAAAAGGCTAGGCAGATGATTGTTTAGTGGTGCACAAAATACACCTTCTTCATTAATAGTGTTAATAGTCCACATTAAAACGACAGTGTCACATCCGGACGAATGGACAGACGGACATGACGACCTAATAAGGTTTCCGTTTTTGCCATTGGCCTACAGATTCCTAAAAACTTTTATCTTCTATAGCTCCCTACAGAAAAGTCGATATGATAAAGAATCATGGCAGGATTTGTACAAAAAAATAAAGATGTTTAGAGAAATTGGAATTCTAATTCTTATGCTCTTGGGTGCCTAAAGACTATCTTTCGGCATTCACAATATCTTTAACCCCGCAATAAAAATATAATGTTAAAAGTAAATAGTTTAACGAGGAGCTCATTATTTTAGAACGAAACGGCGGCTGTCAGTGTAAACAGCAGTGGCAAAGATTTAAATCGTTAGATTCGCCCTACCGCGTCAAAACATAGTCTGAAGTGTAGTCTGTATTTCTGATTCGTTATGACACCCCTGATACACAACGACGCAGTGACTACACTTGATTGTCATAGAAACGCTATTTAATAATGAATGAGCTCACTCTTCTCAGTAAGGACACTTTTTCTTGTGACTAAGTACGGCAAATCTAGCGATTTAAATCTGGGGGGCGGGGTTTCTTAACGGGGTGACTTAATGTCAAATACTGTAATTTTTTTGAATAAATACAAAGTAGGCAACGAGATGAAACGAAAAACTGATATTTTTTATACAAATTAATTTAAGGATGTCGCCATGATTCTTTACCATTTCGAGAAGTTTAAATGTTTGACCGAATTATAATTTTGTGTTCATTAGTCCTGGAATCTGGTCACATGCATGGAAGTTTAAACTTTATAGCCTGTTTTCCATTACGAACTGGTTCCGTTTATAAATAAAAATTAAATGTTGTTAGTTAGTAATCGCATCATTTGCGAAAGGCTGGACGATATATTTAATTTAAAAAAAAAAACGGTCACTTGCGTGTCGTGACACGCACAATGAAGGGTTCCGTAGTTGGGATGAATCTATTCCAAAAAAAAACTTAACATTGTAGTTGAAATACAAGTTCTCCCATACATCGATAAACGTCACGGTCAATTCTCCAACTGCAAGTTAAAGTAAGCTAGTTTGCTTGCTAAATGCTTTTATGTAATCAAACTATAAATGAACGATTTTCGAATTTTTTCTTTTAATTGTGCTCTGACCTTGCTTCTTGCCAAATTTCATGATTCTAAGTCAACGGGACCCTATAGGTTTGATTTATTTGCGAATATCAAAACATGTCGCATAAAAGGCCGTATTTTTTTAGCGTTGCCTTAGAAGCTTTATTTTTTTAGAGCTCCAAGGGGCTGTGGACTTCGTAATTGACATTAATTTCAACGTAATACCTCTACGCATTCCTGAGAAAAAGGGGCATGACAGACTGACGAACGGACGGACAACG
Source organism: Apamea epomidion (assembly GCA_947507525.1). NCBI lineage: Eukaryota > Metazoa > Arthropoda > Insecta > Lepidoptera > Noctuidae > Apamea > Apamea epomidion. The sequence continues at coordinate 12,279,824 of OX382225.1, forward strand.
AAATGATCCTTTAAAAGGGATCCGTTTTTTCATTTTGAGGTACGGAACCCTAAAAAAGTCCGGTATAAAGAAAAATTGGAAAAGTGCCCGGAAATTTCGGGACAAACTGAAAGGGTTTTTTTTTTCTATAAGATTTTTTTATGAACTCAAGGCCATAACTGAATATTCGAACGATGATTATGCTCAGGTATGGACAGGTCAACGTCTGCTGACAGTTCAGCTAGTAGTAAATAGAAAAATACACAGCTTAAAAACTACATACTATGTATCATCTTGTTTTATTAATGCACCATGATAGTGAAATCGGAAACAAAACTGACTTAAATAGTGCCTTGTTTCCGATTTCACTATCTATTATGTTAGCTCTCATTCAAAACAGACAGAGAAACAGGTTTAATATTATTTAGTTCCAACCTTCTTATAAAATCAAAATGACTAAAATTTATACATATTAATCTTTTTACTTTTTCATTGATGTACACTAAGAACAAGAATGGACCCAGTATTGAACCTTGAGGTACACCAAACTGAACTGATAGCCCGGAAGATGTTGCACCATTAACATCCACACATTGGAACCTATTCTGTAAATAAGAATTTATTACGTTGAGAGCTTCGTTTTGGACACCTTAGTGACGTATTATACGCTTGTAATAAATACATTTTTGCCAAGAGATAATGCCAAGAGATCGTCAACCTCAGTAATAAGGTTAAACTAATCGAAAACTATCAATCTAACGAACAAATTATAACAGCATTGTATGTAGTGCGCATTTCGTATTAGTCACAACTGATGATGCGAATGCCAATATTTCTATGCCATGAATTAACCGTTATTTTAAATTAGTAACATTTAGACTAGTGGGTTCCTTATCGACGAACTTAAATGTATTATTAAACATACCTTTATTTTTTAACATTGACAAAGTATATTGCTCAAAAAAAAGAGTTTATAATCGCCTCAATTTTTAGCTGTTTTGGGCGATTTATTAACGTAATTTATTTTAGTTTTTTTTTATTCTAGATAGTAGCAAAATTTATCCACTTAATTGATTGTGATTCATTCGGTAGAGCTGTGTGTCAGTAGGGCGGATATATATGTAAATCTCCTTCGTATCGCTGGCACATGTAGATAAATAATATATACATATATGGATAGGTAGATATTCCTTATTATTCTAAATAGCTCTAGAGAACTGTTTTGAGATCTAGGTTGTCCATCTTATTTGCTTAACTGAGGGCTGATTTTTCCAATGCCAGATAACTTTATCGGAGGAACAATTTTGAATTTTTGACATTTCTTCCATACAAAAGCTGTCAGATGTCAATTTTATTCCACGAATAAAAATTATCGGTCGATTGAAAAATCAGCCCTAAGAAAATGAAAAAGTCAACCTACATGCTGGAAAATGGAATGTTAAATAGAGTAATAGGACTGGAAAAAGGCAATGGATAAAAAAAATGAGAAACAGCAAACGCCTACAAAATAATATACGTAAGTATATTTAAATGATTGCAGAATCATGATTTTGCTTACTACTTTTCAGAAGGCGCCGCATCGACCAATAACCACGCTTGCGGATTGTCGTTGTCAATATTGCAAATTGTTTCAAGGTAACTAACTCGATAAATCAACAATATTATGCGGATTTGGAAGATTGCGTTGGCAATAATATTGTTCCGTTTGTCCTAAGTGAGGTTCATTACTTTCTGTAAATAATTTTATTTATACAACTTGACTACTTATTAAGGTGACTCATCACCGTATAATAGATTATCCGGTGATGAGTGATTCGGATCAACAGTTACTACTAGGTATAAGTACGGGCTGTAACTTAAAACCCAAATTAATAACGCACTTATAAAAAAAAATACCTAGCTGCAAGAATATCTATAGACTCTTAATTAAATTCAAAAGATGAGAAGTTTGGTCTAACACATAAATATTATATGTTCGCAGAAATAAGTGTTTGTGCTTCGCTTTTATTATTTTATGGATTGAATAATAATTTTTCAATTTAATAGTCATTTTTATATTTTTTATGATAGGCATTTTGGCGACTTCCAGTCAGTGCCTCGTGTTCAAAATGTGAAGGTGCGGCGCATAGAAAAATAGGCACTGAGTAATTTTTCACAAATATTCGTTACAAAATAATGTTTATGAAATTAGTTTTCTTTTGTTTCCTAAAAAATGACGTACACTCTCAGGCTGCAACCCTGCCTCGTGAGCAATGACAAACTTTGCACCCTTGTATCATAATGTTCTATTCTTTTACTAAATCACTTTATGATTTCGGAAGGCGTATGATATGATTTCTGAAGTAAGTATAACATCTTTTTGTAGCTGACTGTACTTACTTGTAAGAATATGCCAAAAAGTTATGGTAATCACTGATGAACTTGAGATGAAATTTGAATATGAATTGCTGCGTATTTTATCTACTGAAGGAACAGTTACATATTTTAAATATCAAATAATAACCTTTATATGTAAGTTGGAAAGAAGGAAAAGTCTTTACGGATTTACATAATACCGATATTACCTACGTCAAACAACCTGCGTGTTAAAGCATAAAGTTAATATCTTAGTAGTAAAATCTTTACTATAAATAGGTACTTCTATACTAATATTATAAAAAGGAAAAATTTGTTTTATGTATGTAGGGGGTAATCTCTGGAACTACCATTCGGATTTGAAAAAATGTTGTTTGTATTTGATAGCCCAATTCTTGAGGAATGCCATAGGCTATTTAACATCACGCTATGACCGAGCAAAAAGAAAATAAGCGATAGTGCAGGCAGGTGATGCGATGCGACGGGGTGGGACGGGGGAACAAGGAATTTCTCAGAATCTAGTAAATTATAAAGAGTTAAATTTGTGAGTTATGTAGGGGGTAATCTTCGAAACTACTGATCCGAATCAGAAAATTCTTTCACTATTGGGTTACTAAGCTACAGTATTGATGAGTGTCATAGGATGATAGGATATATTTTATTGTAACAAGAAATTTCACGCGGACGAAGTCGCGGGCAGAAGCTAGTAGGAAATAAATAAAATGCACAAACATAACACATATAACACCACAAAAAAAATCTGTTGATCCATACATTATGTCGAAATATGCGAACATAAATCTATGGATCAACTGATTTGTTTTTCACGATTTCAGGGTTGGTCCCGTAGTAAAAGTTGTTCATAATGATGAGTATGTACAATGACCCCTTTTAAGGATTTAAACGATCAAAATTTAACGGTGTGTATAAAAATGAATCCCTATTTCCCTTGGTCACGTCATAACTTGAGAACGACTTTACCGATTTCATCCATCTTTTTTTTTAAAGTTTTCTAGAACTTTGTAGAAGTATTAGAAAACTTTAAAAAAAAAGAGTGTCGGTTCTTACGGCAAAAAAAAGAAAGTTGCTTCACACGGACGAAGTCGCGGGCAAAAGCTATTACTTAAATAAACAGATGCAAAAAAAAAAAAAGAATATTGATTGAGGCATTTATTAACGTCTATGAACTTAATTCGGTGTGTATGTGGTTAATTAGCGAATTAATTAACCATATACACACCGATTTAAATTATTATTATATTATTAAATATATTCAAATTTTAAATAGTTAATTTGAATATATTGAATACTGCATAATTATGTATATACTCGTTATTATATTATAGGTTATTATTATATTTATATCTACTATTAATTAGAGCTACTCTACTGGTTTTAAAAATTGTGGCTTGTGGCCAAGTAATAACAGCCGCATGGGTTGATCGATCAGGTGAAGTTACGATATTTACATACCAAGACCCCTCCGTGCCTCGGAAAGCACGTTAAGGCGTTGGTCCCGGCTGTCATTCGTGGATCTTTGACAGTCGTTACGAGTCGTCAGAAGCCCGAAAGTCTTCACTAACAGTCTTACCAAGGGGTATCGTATTACCAAGTAACTTGATTGTGGAGGTCAGATAAGCAGTCGCTCCATGTAAAGTACTGGTACTCAGCTCATCCGGTTACACTGGAAGCCTACCCCAACATAGTCGGGACCAGGCTAGGTAGATGATGAACTGGTTTAAAAAAATATTTATTCGTAAACTATGAACACCTTGAAAGAGATGTTAAAAAAGCGCTAAATACTATTCTAAGTTGCGTATTGACTGCACCAAGGTTATTCAAAGCTAACGTGAATTAAGTGCGATGTGGCTTTATGTAAACTTAAGTAATCCCAATAAAGGCTCTTGCATAAAGGCACGTCGCAACTCGTAGAACAATTTCCATGAAAATTTTAATAGAAATTCTCCTACTACAGTCGCGTCGTGCTTGTCTGTGGGGGCCTTAACTTTGCATTCGACAAGTAGGTCATATTTACGCTAAGGCCTCCTTGCGAGATACGCAGGTATTATTATCATGTAAGTAAACAGAAGTGTGTTCGAATGTTGTGAGGTTTAAAGCTGCCCACCTACACCTACCTCCTTTGCGCAGACGATTTGCGACAGATGGCGCTCTGTAGAGGTAGCCATTTCCATAATGAAAGCTTTCTGTAAATGTAATGTAATTAAAATTATCTTGTCATATAAAATCACAGCGTTCTATCACTAGGTGTAAGTAAAGTAAAAAGTTGGTACTTATTTCAAATGCACCATATTATTTTAGACAAGAATATCATCTCTATACTGCGCTATTACCCACCATTCTCTAAATGAGAAACCTCAATTCTCTAAATGAGAAACCTCATTTTCAAAATTCAATCTTATTAATATATATTAAATAACTATTAATTAACACATTATCTCAAATGCCATCCTAATTGATCCTAACTGAATGTTTTTTAGCTAGTGTCTTGATAAGCATTTATCGGTTCAATTAAAAATGCATAATATTCTTCGAATATATGATAGGGTAATTGCGTTATTACATAACTTTATTATACAATGTGGAGACAACAATACGACAATAAATGAAAACATTGACACAACTAATGCACAAGAGTATTTTGGAACTATCAAATCCTACTCGTATCATTGAAATTAAAAAAGGGATTTTTTCAAACAAACTAAATAGTAGTGATGGCCCAACTATGGGTTTTGCCAATCTTTGACTAGCTATAGTGACAAACTATTGGATATATTTGATTAAATTTTCGTATGCAGACTGGGAACGACATGAGATATACGCAGTTTAATTTATAGTCGTATTGTCGTCTCCACCTTGTATATTCACCAAACCAGTTGTGACATTGAACGCTGCGTTTTATGCAATCGGCGCTCGATGTACGGCGGGCGGAGCGGGGCAGGCGCACCGCTGGACCGAAACTTACAAACGATGCCACAACTTAGGCCGTAATACTCGTCTCGTCTTGTTATTTTATGTAGTCAATAAATAAATAAAAATATTAGAAATTATTCAAAATGTTTGGTTTAAAAACGGTTTTGTATTTGTTGACGGTGTTCAGTGCTTGTTATGGTGCAGTTGATATTAGTAAGTGATATATATTTTAATATACTAACCAACTAATCTTATTTTTGGGTAATTTTATAAAATACTTGTTGACGACGATGACTATTTGAAGGCAAAAAATCTGGTAATTAATAATTTTATCTCAAAAGCAATTATAACAGTTCTGACATATTTTCAATACAATACCTAGCTGTCAAACTGCAATATTTATTACTGACATAAAACTTTTCACATAGGTTTCTTTGTTAGCCTATATTGAGTCCCACTGCTGGGCAAAGGCCTCCCCTTTTTCCTTTCAAACCTTCCTGTCTTGTGCGATGTCTGGCCATGTTGATCCTGCAAACCTTATCAGATCTTCACGCCACCTTTGCGTGGTCGACCTCGACGGCGAAACCTATATAATTAAACCTGGATCAGGCAGGCAACATTCTAATTCCGAACCATCATAACTTGCACTTGTGTAATAAAAATATTTTAGTTTTAGTTTATTTTTAGGTAGGTACTAACATTACATGGAAAATCTTACTACTGTTGGCTAAATGTTCACTTTTATTTATTTTATATTTCAGAAAAATACTTAAAAGTATGCGACAGAAATGCAATAGATGTGAACGACTGCATGACGGACGCAGTGCAGAAGGGCATTGCAGTGCTGGTCAATGGCATAGACGAGTTGGGAGTCCCACCCATTGACCCTTACCTGCAGAAGGAGTTCAAAATGGAGTACAAAAATAATCAGGTACGAACAAAGTGTTTTGTTTATAAACTTTGGTTAAAGTTAAGAGACGTTTAAACGTCGAAAATGCATGGTTAAACATTCACATCATTACTTAACTTTATAAGCAACGTTTATAAGTAAAGGTTTATCCTATTGCTAACACTTTCACGAAAGTCAAAGATAGGACATCATCTGCCTAGCCTTTTCCCAACTATGTTGGGGTCGGCTTCCAGTCTAACCGGATGCAGCTGAATACCAGTACATATTTTACATGAAGCGACTGCCTATCTGACCTCCACAACCCAGTAGCTGGGTAATACAATACCCTTTGGTAAGACTGGTTGTCAGATTTTTGGGCTTATATCGCCCCGTAACGACTATCAAACGCATACAGCAGCGGCATGACAGCCGGGACCAACGGCTTAACGTGCTTTCCGAGGCACGGAGAGGTCTTGGCACGTAATTATGGTCACCCATTCACAGACCAACCGTGGCAAGCGTAGCTTAACCTGATGGATCGACCCGTGCGGCTGTTATCGCTTAGCCACAAGCCCGCAAAGCTAAGGATAGAACAGATAACATATTCGACTTGCTTCTGCTGGTTGCAGTCAAATCAGTTTAATAGGTATAATAACTTTAGCTAAGAATAATCTAATTAATTAGTAGGCATTACTACTGACTAATAAATTAGTCAGTAGTAATGTTTAAGGAGATTGGAGCTACTTAAATTACCTAACCTGATAAGCACAGAAAATTTAAATTCGCGCACGTTTCGCAGGCTAATTCCGCTGGACTGATTACCTAAACGTATATACTTTGATTATATCAGTTGTCGTGCGCGCCAAGTAAAATGTTCTTAGTTAAATATGACGCCATATTAAATAGTGTGGTAAACTTACGACTGATCAATCAGCTGATGAATCAGCTGTCCCGACAGACTTTGTCCTGCCTACATTTCAATAGCTCATACAAAAGTCCCATGGGAAAAACGACATTCAGTTTTTCCCGAATTTGAAAATTTACCGGGAAACTTTTCTTATCAATATAAGTAAACCTAATTCGGACAATTACGAAAAAATCCAAATCAGTCCAGCCGTTCTCAAGTGATGCGCTTACCAACAATAGAGGACCACAACAGCGCCAGCGAAACCATGTTAAAATAAAGAAATCCGATTTGACCTCTTTTTGAAGAACGGAAACGCTAAAATAAACATCAATGCTAGCAACGTATGGAAAACGCAATCAGCTTAAGGCCATGCACACATGAACTGATTACTATAATTTGTCAAGGTTCCTTTTTTAAACTGTTCTACCGGATTTTTTTCTCAACACACGTATAACCAATGTTTAATATTTTTACTAAAAACTAGAAATCATTAAGATAACCAAGTCATTTACATACGTATAAAATCTATTAAAATGTCAGTTGTTGTAGGTTTTATATTTCCTTCAACTGAATGTCACAGCCATTAAGTATATCTTTATGTGTTTGACCTAACCTCATAAAACTCTTTTGTTTTAAACGATTTGCCAAAGGTCTCGAGAATTTTGTGTTTGCATTTTGAGACGTGTCTCTATCCTAGGATTTATAAAAAAACCTTTTACTTTGAATATAAATGTTTAGAAACAAATGTCTTATATATGTATATATGTACTGTCACAAGAAATGTCGTTAACATATCGTGTGTTTGTGTAATGTCGTTAACATTTATGATTTTTTTAAAAATAATTTCTGCGGTTGTAACCGAAAATATCGCATATCTCAAAAACTATTGGCTTAAATAGAAACATCATAATTTGGGATCCAACGATCCGGACACGCAGAAAAAAAATATTCAATGCACACAAGCATTAAATAATTAACTATAAATCTATATTATATTAATAATCCCTACTTATTTTTCACTTAACCATTCTTTAGGGGTGCACGAAATACACCTTATTTTAAATTTTCACTGATACTGATATAGTGAGTAAAATGGCTGTGTTATGCGGACGGACGAACAGACGGACATGACGAAATTATAAGGGTTCCGTTTTTGCCATTTGGTTACGGATCCCTAAAAAAAACATTATATACGAGTACCTATGTAGAAAACAAGAAATACCGAAAACTAGGGTGTTAATTTAGATATCATATAAAATTATCACTGTTAAAAGACTTTCGTTGCTGATCTTACCTATATCGTAACGTAGGCACTAGGTTGTGTAAGAAGAAAACGTGTTGCGCTGGTGCCGACCTCAAGTAACATGGGACAAGGGCAGGAAGATGATGAATTATTTGCATAAGGTTCGGGTCAACATGTTTGTTTGAAACTTTTTCTTGTTTCTAATTATAAGGATAATAACGTCTAGATGTAACTTCAACCTGGTAAAGTAGCCCCTACCTCACGGAACGGCAGTAGGGTGTGGTTGTGGAGCTATGTTGCAAACGATGCTCCACCTCCTATCCCAAAACATGCAAAGTGACCTCTGCGCTGCCACCGACGACGCCGTGGAAGTGGTGAAGTTTCGAAGCAACAAGATCTGGAAATACAACGACACGAATAAGAAGAAGAATCAATTTATTTCGCTAGGTTCACATTCAAGTGGATCGAATCCTAGGTCTCACATAAGGATTCCCTGTATTGTGAGATCCAGGCTATTTCATTCCGTTCACAATTGTATATAAAAAGAACGAAAGAAAATACTTTTTTACCATTGCCACCAGAAAAAGGGCCGTGTCGATAACAGTGAATAAATCTCTCTTTTAGTCACTGAGTGAATAAAAACATATTTTTGTCATCGATCAATAATAGTTGATCGATGACTAAAATAAATAAAACGTGCTGAAAGTACGTACTGGCTGGCTATATGGAGCTATTCCATAGAGCTATAAAATTAAATATAAAAAAAATATATCCCGCCAAATTAGGTTCTTTTCTATCTGTTATCGTGGTTGTTTTTAGTCATTGGAAAATCTAATAACATAAATTATAATAAAGTGAGTTCTTCCAGTGACGAAAATGAGACACTGACTCCGGAATCATTTCGAAATAAAGCAGCAATTATAGTAGATAATTTGTTGCCGCCAAAATCTCGGGAGTTGTACCTGAAAACATCAATTTTTTCTGCGACTGGAAAACCACGAATGGCGCCCATTCCATCTCAGAGTCCGTATTCTTAACTATTTCAACAAATTAACCAAGACTAAGAAGCCGTCGACACTTTGGAGCATATATTCTATGCTAAAAGCCACAGTGAGAATCAAACACAACATTGATATATCAAACTACTCAAAGTTAGTGACATACTTAAAGCGACTATCCGAGGGTAATAAGCCAAAGAAATCTAGAGTGTTTACCTCCCAAAACATTGAACGTTTTCTAAATGATGCGCCTGACCACAGTTTTCTGGCCGTAAAAGTAAGTACCTATTTATCTACAAACCTACTATACTTTAAAAGTTTTATTTTAAATACATACTTAAAAAAAATACTTACATATTTTTTTAATTATTGTTCACAGATTGTGCTAATTGAATGGGGCCTGTCGCAGTAATGAATTATTAAAGATAACTATGAACAACATTCAAAAAACACTCGGATTTATTACTGATCGTTTTAACAGATACGAAAGCAAACATTGAGAGAACGTTCGTGATACGGCAAGAGTACGTAAAAATCGTTGAAAAATATCAAGTTTTACGGCCCACTAATACAAAAACCGACAGGTTTTTCATACAATACCATGGCGGAAAATGTACTCGGCAACCTGCTGGGATCAATAAAATAGGTTCGATGCCAAAAGAGATTGCCACATTCTTGAATCTATCAAATCCCGAACAGCACACAGGACATTGCTTCCGTAGAAGCTCTGCCACCCTTTTAGCAAATTCTGGTGCTGATCTTACAGAACTGAAACGCCACGGAGGGTGGAGGTCCAGCATAGTAGCAGAAATCTATATCGAGGATTCAATTGAAAACAAAGCCAAAAGATTCAGCCGAATAGTTGAAAGTATAAATCTAAAACCGTCTACTGTTGACCCTTGGGCGCCCTTCAACATCAACGAAAGGACAACCTTGTGGAACGACTACATTACAGCTTTCTCAGCAACAGCAACCACAAAATATGGCGACTTTGCCAAACACCCAAGTCTTATCTAATACGACCGTTTCAAAACAAAACAAGAACATTACACTGAATTTCGAAAAGTGAGGGGCAATTCTTGTAATTTTAAGTACGTTCACAGTCTGATCTCAGTCTCAATCTGCCAAAAAATACTTTACTAATTTCCCTACATTTTGACAAGTTTTTGACATTTGTTTGTTGCGGAGATGAGACTGCGACTAGATTTTGAACGTGTTAAATTAGGACAATTGGCCTTCTGTTCTAATTTCTCTATTATTTTTTAATGTTTATAAATTAATCCTTTGTCCTCTTATTACCGATTATAAAATAAAATGTGATAAATACTATACCTACTACTATTTATTTTCTCGCAATCAATGGCAAAAAGGAGAGTACACCACTCGCGAAAAAAAAATCATCTCGGTCCTTGAATCCCTCGCTCCGCTCAGGATTCTAATCTATAATACCTCGCTACGCTCGGGATTCTATTCTAGTATCCTTCGCTGCTGTCGGAATCCAACTTAGTTCCTCGAATTAAATTCCCTTTTTTTTCACTTGTTGTATAATCTACTATTGTTTATTTAGCACAGATTAAAATACACACAATACACCAGATACATACATCAGATAAAAAAACTTTTTTACAAAAAAAAAAAACAACCGACTTCCAAAAAAAAAACACTGCAAAGAGAAAAATAACTCTAATTTCGGAAGTCGGTGTCAAAAAACGAAAATGCGGAACCAGCGACACCGACTTCCGAAATTAGAGTTATTTTTCTCTTCGCAGTGTTTTTTTTTGGAACTCGGTTGTTTTTTTTGTAAATAAGTTTTTATTTTTCACTTTTTAGTTGTACCTACCCCACACAAATTCGTATATACTTACAAGATTAGAGGTACCCCAATAACAACTTTGACAGAAATGAGGGTGTGACGTGGTATACTGAACACATCTGCGCACCCCTTTAGAGGGTACAGGATACAGGATAAAAAGTTTAAGTCCATAGTAAGAAAAGGAACATTTCTAAAACTTAAAATAGTCATAAAAAGAGTGTACCTATGCATGGTGATGTGACTTGTGTGAGTTGTGTTGGTGTTGTAAGAGAGGGTCTGTATGTTATACGTATGTTAGTGAGTGCGCTTGTATTTGTGAATTGTCAATGTGAGTGTGTGAGTTTATAATTAAAATTAATTATTCATCTACTTAAGAACTCATGTAACTTCCTGCTCTGCTGCTGTTTTCCACTTTAAGTTATGCAATAAAAAACTTATAACATTGAGTTATTCTTCAATTAAGGTTTTTCTGGCACTTTTAAACCATTATGTAAGTATCAATTTAATGCTTAAGTAGATTTATTATTGGATGGATTAATTATTGCAGGTTAAGTTTGCCTGTATAAAACTACACAGGTGGCATTTACGGCATGCCACGTAGAACTGGGTCTGTCGTACTTTTAAACCCCCTTATACTTGTAATTATTATTATTTATTTATTGACACACCAACGACTTATTCACTATTACATTACAATTTTTGGTTTGTACGGAAAAAGTTTGCGGTGAACTCGTCACTTATAGATGTGCACAGCACTTACATAGTTAAGAATAAAAAAATAGATAAATTACATTAGTTTTAAATCAATTTAAATTACATTGAAATTAATAAAAAATTTACATTAAATCAATGAGTAACAGAAAATTTAAATAAAGTAAATAGAACATTGAACTTAATTAACAATAAATAAAAAAATTTAATTAAAAATATTACCAAATGAATTACAGATAACAAATAGATTACAGATATCAAATAAATGATGTCAAAGTATATTCATTACAATTACAATAAATAGATTAAAATTTAATTGTAAAACATTGCGCTCATAATAAAGGCACTGTGGATCTGAAACCGAAAGCAAAATAATGTCGCCAAAGCAAAAAGTGCAGTTATTGTGTAATGGATTCGCATCACAAAAAAAACACCAACCACCAACTAAAATTACTTTTCTATCAATTTTCCATTGCTAGCTTTTCCGTAGAGCAATCTTATCAAATAGTTACTAAATAGTATCGCTTTTGAAATTAAAAAATCAATACGTGCAAATTGTTTTATTATTTTATAAAGCCTGTCTATTTTATTGGGGTCCGTAACTTAACTTCGAGAGTGTTTGATTAATGGAAAGTCGACTGAACGATTGTTTTTTTCCTTAATTTTGTGCGAAAATCGTAACGTAAATGGTTTTTTTTTAATAAACATTTTTCCCTTCCTTTGTGCTTTATTATCTTCCTTTTCACCAAATTTCATGTTTCTAAATCTACGGGAAGAACGTACGATATCTTAAAAGTGTTTGATTTCCTCGATTATGTATGAAATAAAATGTGACGTAAAATGTTTTTTTTATAATTTTATTTCAATTATTAAACTATATAATAACTAAAACTCATGCGAAAGAGCAGTCCATCGATTAATAAATATTTAATGAATCGTTCAGTCGAAGTAGCGTTTGGCGATAAAAAGTTGTTTCGCAATAAATTCCATTCCAACAATCGTTCAGTCGACTTTCCATTAATCGAACATATGACTTTCGAAGTTAAGTTACGGACCCATTTTATTGTACGTCTTATATAAATGTCATGTCGAAGAATTGATAGTTTTACATAAAGTTTTTAGTGCCTACTAATTAAAAGCATAAAATTATGGTCAAGTTCTGGTATATTCTTGTAGAACTGGTTTTACTGGCCCTACTTAATTCTTGTTTAACATTATTAAAAAATCATGGGATGAGTCTGTCTTTTTTGTTTCTAAAAACTTAGCTTAAGCAAAAGAATAATCAGCCTTTAATGTTCCCACTCCTGGGACACACGCCTCCTCTCTTCGAGAGGGAGTGGGATGTAATATACCACGCGGGCCCAGTGCGGGTTGGTAGATGTCATATGTCTTCGATTTTTTTTTTGTGACATACTGGTTTCCTCACTATTTCCTTCGCCGTTTTGAGAGCTGAAAACTCTTACTTTTTCTTGATTATAAATTTATTGATAATCGCTTAACATTCTGATAAATGGTAATCTAACTGTGAGACTTGACTATGATAATTTCGGACGGCAAATGTTTGACCAGTTTGGTAATCGAATCCTGCCTAATACCCTCGCTAACCACGAATGCAAATAACGTAGGTATTCAAAAAGGTAAAAAGGTTGAAAACATGGTAGGTACAGTCAGCTTTAAAAGATGTAAACAGCGCCGGGTTAATTGCGTAACACACTAACAGTAGGAATTGCTTTAATTTTGAATGTTCAACGAGATTCATTGCGTTCTTTACGTTCTGTAGCATATATAAATTTTTCGAGCAATACGCAATTAGGGTGCAGGGACGAGAAATAATGTGACAGTCTCCTACAATCTTCGTTCCACAATATTGTATGAATGTGTAGCTACAGAACAGCACGTAAATTGCGTAACACACGATCAATCTCAATCTGAATTATTTTAAAGGATATTCCTAATTCATTGCTTCGTATGTTTGAAAAATTTGTCTGCTCAACAACGTAAATAACGCAACGAAAGTTGTTCAACTTTCAAAATTGAAAGTTGAACAATTGCTATTGCTACTGATAGTGTTTTTTTTAAATTTATTTATAATTAATGCAACTACCCTGCATATTACACATTGTTGAAGATAAACAATCTGTCTAACCTTTTCTCAACTATCTTGGAGTGGCTTCCAGTCAATATAGTTACCGGCACGTAAGTTGGCAAGACATTTTGTACTTAGTGAGGGAAGTTCGCGCATGTAAAAATGTATGAAATTGTGCGTGCGCGAACTTACACTACAAAATCTCTTGCCAACTTACGTGCCGATAACTACACCAGTATTATACATGGAGCGATTGCCTATCGGACCTCCATAACCCAGTTACTGGTTAACACGACACCCCTTGGTAAGATTGGTTTTCAGAATTTTGGGCTTCTGACTGCGTGTAACGACTGTCAAAGATCTACGAATGATAGCTGGGTCCAACAGCGTAATGTGCCTTCCACGTAGGGCTCTCGATGTGTAATGGCTGGTCACCCATCCATAAAACGACTGCGGCAAGCGTAGCTTAGCCTTCGATCGAACCTTGCGGCTGTTATTTTTTAGCCACTAGCCTTAATTCGGTTTAAAGACATTTATTTTCTCAAAGAACATACAGTTCACTTATAGAGAAACTTAACTAAATTAACAATATGTTGTAGGTTACGACGTCGAGCCATCCAATAAACAGCTTCATATTAATAATATTTTTTGTAAAAAATTAAATAATAAATAAAAAAGTAATTATGTTGTTACAAAGCAACTCACGCTAAACTTATGTCTAATAAAAAAATAGTGAAAATACGAATCAATCTTATGTGTCTAACAAATGATTCCTTAGACATTTTTTAAATGTTGGTATGCTTGTGCACTCTCTGACTTTTTTAGGTAATTTATTATACAGCCGAACCCGCTCATACTGTATAGTTTTTCTACCGTGCAGGGTTCTTACTCTTGGTACTTCCAGGTCGTCTTGATTACGGGTATTATATCTATGAGTCTTTTGTGTGAATGAAATATTTGTGTGTATGTTGGTCTTAAGGATCTTTCGGATTGTCATGCATGTGTGGTATGTATATAATTGTTGTAGGTTAAATAATTTTGTTTTTTTGTAGAGTAATTCTGTAGGAGTATAGTAGTTGTAATTGAAAAGGACTTTGATGATTTTATTTTGTGTTCGTTGTAGTTGTTGTTGATTCGTTTTTGCAGCTTGTCCCCATACTTGGATCAGATATTCCAGATGTGGCTTGACTAGCGTGTTGTAAATAGTATGTCTTAGCTTGTAAGGTACGCATTTTGCAATGTTAAGTATGGCTCCGGTTAGTGGGATTATTCGAGATCTTACGTAGTCAATATGCGCTCTGAATGTCAACTTGCTGTCTACAATTAGGCCCAGATACTTTTCATGCGTTGATTTTCGTAAAGGTTGGTTATTTATTGTAAGATTTGGAAATGATGGTATTTTTTTATTCTTTGCGGCGAAAATGATGTAAGCAGTTTTATTAACATTCATAGTCAGAAGGTTTTGACTAAGCCATCTATTCAAAACATTTAGATCTTTCTGTGCTTCTGAGATAATTTCAGTGATGGAATTGCCAAAATAAAAAAGACAAGTGTCGTCCGCATACAGTGACACATGTAAAGCTATACATTAATACTATATGATATAACAAAATTGTAGTAACTAAAATGCACTAAAATGAATTCTAGTTCCTGTATAGGTACATCTTTTTAAGGCTGACTGTACGTCCTCGTCAAAAACGTCGACATTTTGCTTGCCGACCTTCAATCAGCTCTTTGTTTATAGTCTGAAGTTGAAAAAAATAAACGTAACTGAAGATGAAGGTTATTCAGTGAAGGAATTTCAATAACCGGCTTTACTGAGCTTTAATGGATCCTATTTTAAATCTTAAATGTAAACAGGCATTCGTCTCAATTCTAGTTTACTGTCACAACTAGAGTTGCCAACTTTTTTAAATCAAATATAGTATTCTCGATGCCATTGCCATTTGAAAAAAAGTCCAGTGAATTTTCGCGAATAAATACCGAGTGTATATGATGAAAATAAGAATATCGAGTGGTATTTTATTATAACATTTTACACAGTACCCCATAAAAGAAGTTTTTACTTTAGACAATCTGAAACATGTAGCGCAAACTGAAGGAACTACTTACCTTCAAAATGCTTGACTAGTTAGGCAGTGATCACCAATGCTAAAAACCGGCCAAGTGCGAGTCGGACTCGTTCTTTAACATTATCTATAAAAATCACGTCTGTTGTATGGGAGCCCCCTTTAAATATTTATTTTATTTTAATTATTAATTTTTAAAACTAAATATTCTGTGAATATTTCAAGCGTCTACCTGTTGCCTTTATTAATATCGAGAAAAAAACGGCGATAAATCACGTTTGTTGTATATGGGAGCCCCACTTAAATATTGATTTTATTCTGTTTTTAGTATTTGTTGTTATAGCGGCAGCAGAAATACATCATCTGTGAAAATTTCAACTGGCTAGCTATCACGGTTCATGAGATACAGCCTGGTGACAGACAGACGGACATTGGAGTCTTAGTAATAGGGTCCCGTTTTTACACTTTGAGTACGGAACCCTAAAAAGGAAGGGTAACTATATAATAGTTATCCTCTATTTCTTATATGTTCGGGTAGGTATAAACGTGCTTTTCCGAAGGCGACCGCAACCGCAAACCGAGCGACCTGACAGACTGTCTGTCATTGCGATTGGGCGACGTTGCAGCTTGCGATTTTATGTAACTCTATGGAACCGCTACCGTAAATGACAACAGTGCCGGTTGATTCTGCGGACAAATATGGACTGCATGCCACAAACCAGCACCTTAATTGCGTAACACACTTCCAATCACAATCTAAATGATTTTGAAGAATTTTGCTAATCCATTGCTTAATATGTTGGAAAAAATTGTCTGCTCAATAACGTATATAACGCAATGAATGTTATTGAACTGTCAAAATGAATGCCATTGTTACTGTTAGTGTGTTTTGTTAGACAAATGACTATCAGGAAACTGAAGAAGAAAGAAAGAAAATGCATTTATTTGCGGCAAACATGACGCATGAAAAAAGGACATAAACACACAAAAAAAACAAGTTGGGGGTCACCGCGGGGTGTCGTGTCATGTGGCCGCTTTCGGTTTGCGGTTGCGGTCACCTTCGGAAGAGCACCATTAATTAGTGTTATAATTTAATTATAAACAATTTCGAAAATTCTGCATCGAAATTAAAATCGAATAAAATACCTACTTACATTTTTTTTTTTTTTGGTTGCTCGTTTGGTTTTTTCATTTTCTTTCTAAGTTATATCCACAAAAAACAAATCCGACAAAATTATTTCAACATAATTTATTATATCCAATATTAAAGTATTGCAAAAACTTTTATGTATTTATTTTGTAGATCCAGCCTGTTTATTATATTTTTAACCAGTTTGGTTGATAAAAAAAGAAGGTCGTTTACTCTATTGATATTCCGAGCTCGTAAGTCGGTATACGTAACTCATAATAACTAGTAAGCAGGTACATACTAGGCTCAGCTCTGGTGACAAATTCTATTAAATAAACCATCACAAACCTGATTTGACTCCATAGTCGACAGGCTTATACGATGCGTGCCTTTAATTCTGATGGACCATATGGCTCGTCCAGAATTAATTGACTTAAGTAGCTACATAATTATGTACCTACTATTTTTACCTACTAGTTGCAGGATGAGTTAGGTTAGGTTAGAGGAGCGAATCCCAAAGCCAGCGTTAGGATTCGTATTGTGCATAACGTGCTCATCACCTGAGCCTGAGCACAGTATAATAAAGCATACTGTGACCCGAGCAATATTTCTAGCTCTAATGAGAATGAATAAGCTAATTAGTGCAGCCTTTTAAATTACCTTGAAATGTTATTATGTGCTCTACAATAATACTATCTAGGTACTACTAATTAATCTAATCAAATCTCATTAAAACCGCAGCAATTTGTCTCAGTCCTTTTCCAGTTTAGGTAGGTACAGTAATTAAACAGTAAAACCCAACAGTTAGGTAGGTAACTAGACTAACAACTCTGTAAATATGTAAATCTCAGATGCCACCAATTATACAGAGGCTTATGAAGGTAAATACGTTGATATACACCTTATATGAATAGTGGAACAAGATCATAGCCTTCAAACTTCAGAAACAGATGCATAGACCTCTATGACCATAATTACCGCCAAACGTGTTCATTAGTACCACAGATCACAGAGTTTCTATGATCCACCACATGTTAGTACCGAGTAGTGCTACGATACTTTTGGCGTCAAATGAAGTATCGTAGCACTACTCGGTACTAACATGTGGCTCGGTACTAACAATACCAAAAATGATGGCGTTATCGTATGGAGGTATGTTTTGGCAAAACATATCAGGGTCAACTTCTAGCAAAACATATCAGGGTCAACTTCTAGCCAAACCAAAACCTGTTTAAAAATATAGAAATGCAGTATTGTGTTTCTCCAAAATCAAGCTCATGAATTCTTTGACCTGTAGCTGTAGCTACTACACAATACACATAGGAATTCAGATTTTCCCTTAAACCTCCCCTTTTTCTTTTAAATTTTCCTACTTAAGTCCACGTTACCTACTTTAACAACTTATTATTATTTAGATTATTATAAACATTAAAGCACAACTTAGTTATATTATATATATATATTAGTTATATATTTCGATTATTTCAGCTAAAGTTGAATAGGATTTGAATCACCGATGATGGATGTGGTACCTACTTAAATAGTTCCTAATTAAAATGTAAGTTTGAAGGTGTCTGTTTTATTGCAAAGTTTACAAACAATGGAAATAATATCATGAGAAAACCTACATACATTATAATGTCTGAGGTTTGCGTAACTTTGTAATAAAATCTAGAGGTCTGAGAACAATAACCGAGATTCCCAGCCAGTAGGCTTCCGTAACGTCGACAGCGACCTACTGCCATTTTATTATATTAATTATGCTTTTTTGTACAGGTATTTCTGTAAACTTTAGTAAACAATTCTAAAATTAATCTCAAAAGCATGCGTCAAAGTAGAAGTAGAAGGTACTCAATAACTCGACACCACGGTACGACCTACATGATATAAATATCGTTATAGGTACATACAATGGCTACAACACGACATACATAAAATACAGGGTGGGCAAATATACACTTTATTTAAAAAAAAATATTCCATGAAATATAAAAATTATTAAGTATTTTTATTTAAATATAGTATTTAGGGCCGGCAATGCAGCATGGAAAATAATCTTAGACATATGTCCACCTCTAGCAGCATGCAGTTGAAAAATTCAAAATGTCACGAAAAACGCAGTGAAAAGGGTTCACCTTTTCACTGCGATTTTCATGACATTTTCATACATTTCCTGCGTTATTTCAGTGACTGTGTCTCAGATATTTTGTTTTAATTCTTGAAGGCTCATTGGCCTGTTAGCATAGACACGTCTCTTTAGATAGCCCCACAAAAAAAAAGCCAGGAGCTGTTAAATCTGGGGATCTTGGAGGCCAATCAATGTCACCGTTTCTCTAAATTAATCGACCCGGAAACGTTCTTTTCAATGTCTCGATTGTAGCTCGTGCCGTATGACATGTGGCCCCGTCTTGTTGGAACATGTTTCCTAAGCCCAACTGATTCACTTGATGTAAGAAAACTGCTTTATATGTTACAATGCCATGCTGCTCAAATTTAATCACCAAACGAGCTATTTTTAGCCGCCAAGGTAAGTGATTTCTACCAAAAATTGGCCGCAATTTTCTTAGAGTTTCCGCAATACAAGATTGGGTTGAGTAGAATGTTTTAATAATTAAAACACTTTATTCAGTCGTAAAACGCTCCATAACAAATTGGACGTATCTACACAAAATATTTTTCATGAAACAACTGTCATATTTGCGGCCGCAAAAAAAAGTTGTATACCTCCAAGTTGCCCATCCTGTACATGTCTACCTATGCCATACCACGTGTTGCCAAAAAAAATAATTTCCTGTTGACCTTGTCCCCGAAAATAACAGATATTTTCGACTTTCTAATGAGACGCAGTTTATTCAGATAAAGTTGGGGTATAATTAATGTAGGCACCTAGCAGTAACTAAGTTTCTGTTCTGTTTGTGTGAATAATTATTCACTATATAACTCACTTTATCTGTGTTAGCAATGATATTCATGGATTTATTGTCGTCATTAAATTAGCTTTAATAAATGTAGAATATACATATTCTAATAATAATTAACATAGATAATGTTAATGTATTTTACAGTCGCTGTTTTTATAAATTATTTTCCTGACGTTGTTTTCTTTTTAATCGACTTCAAAAAAAAGGAGGTGGTTCTCAATTCGGATGTTTATATATATATATATTTTTTACATTCCAGATCACGGCGAAATTGATGCTAAAAAATATATACGTAAAAGGTTTGAAGTCGGCCACGGTTCACGATGCCAGGTTAGATGTTGCAGACCTTTGTTTTTTTTATCCTCATTTTTTTTTTCCATTACTTTAATGCGGAGTAATTAATATGTCGGACTGGAACGAAAACCTTCAATCCTTTGTCGGTTGGCGCACTGGTTAAACGATTGACTGCTGCGCTGTGTGTCGCGGGTTCGATTCCCGCACGGAACAAATATTTGTATGACCTACAAGTAGTTGTTCCGGGTCTGGCTGTTTGTGTATGTGAGTTTAAATGTTTGTAAACGCACCCACGATACAGGAGAAATTCCTAGTGCGGGGGAACGTTTTAAAAAAAAAAAAAACACCGTGATTGAAGGTGATGAAGATATTCAATCAGGGGTGCGGATTTGCTCCACGCTCAGCATTACGCAGAGGAGATCCCCTGTCCTGCTGCCCATAAATGTCAGGCAGGCCTTACAGACCAATGTAACATAAGGCAATAATGATAACCTAACGATTTAAATTAATTTCAGATTGCGAGCGGATGACGACAAGTTCCATTTAGAAGTGGACCTGACTGGCCCTCTGGTGACCGTTGGAGCTCAATACCATGGAGAGGGACAGTTCAATTCCCTGAAGATTCTAGCTTATGGCGAAGTTAATAGCACATTGAGTAAGTATTACCACGTTATATACTCATTACATGAAACTAGGCCTTTGTTTTATTTTTACAGCCTTTGTCTCTGGCTTTCTAACTTTGGTCCAACTTGGTGGGGTCAGCTTTCCTGGTTTTGTCCACTTCACCCTGTTTTTCATTTAATCATTGAATTCTTCGTATTCTAAGAGAACTATCTTGTTAGAGCTTTATATAATATCAAAGCAAATTAGTCAGCCAAACTCCGCAACGTGATGGGTACGTATAGATATCTAAACATGATAAAAAGATTTTCTCAAGTCATACTTACTAAACTACCAACGAGTACTGACCCGAAATAAACCACCAAATCATTGTTTTTCGGTTCAGCATGTTTAGAAATCGAATCCCATCATGACTGCTGCGTTTCGCTTACTAATTTTAATTTGGCCCTGTGTGCTTCGGATATACATAGTCGTGCATAAAAGTTACCCACTTCCTCCACGTAGGTACGAGTATACTTAAAAGGCATCACACTCATTTAAAAACAATATCATAATTATTGTTAATATTTTTACAGGCGACTTGATTTATACCTGGAAGATCGACGGTGTTCCAGAGAAGAACGGCAGTGACACATACATCAGAATTAAAGAGTTCTACATGAGGCCAGATCTTAGTAGCATTGTGACTTCCTTCAGAAACGACAACCCGGAATCAAGAGAACTAAGTGAGTTGAAAACCAACTTAGAGGTGTATTGTAACAAAATAATAACTTGACACATAATTGCGACAAACAGCCATTAATGGTTAAATTACAAAAGCAAATACTACCTATGACCATACATACTTACATACATAAACTCACTCCTGGTTCCCATGGAGGTAGGCAGAAGCTACAGAAACCACCTGCTACGATCCTTACACACTCCTTTTGCCTTGTTTACGGTCATACACGCACGCTGTTAGCGAGTACTACTTATGCTTACCTAGTAGGTACTATAGATCCTAACGCCTAAATAAATAAAAATGTCCGTTTCAAAAATCTCAATTCTATGTGTGGCTGTCGAAAACATATTCTTATTTTTTGTGGATGTTGTATTAACCATAGTTTATTTTTTTATTTTTCAGCTGACTTGGGCACGAGATTTGCGAACGAAAACTGGAGAGTCTTGTACAAAGAATTTTTGCCCTATGCACAAGCTAACTGGAATAGAATTGGCGTCAAAATTGCCAATAAGTTATTTTTGAAAGTTCCTTATGATCAACTGTTTCCTGCGTTATCGTGATGTGAAGATAAAATAAAATATTACTAAATCAACTAACGAACTCATCATCATTCATCGGTGTTCTGTGATACGTAAGATTTTATTATTATTTTTAGGTTACAAAATATGTTTACCATGTACCTAATGCTAAAAATAAAGAAGTATTAATAAAGTTTTGACCATGCCATATACAATCTTTCATAACTATAACCTTTCTTACGTATATTATTTTTGACGTCCAAACCTTATTTTAACAGACTTAAAAAATGAGTTCTCAATTCGACTTGATGTTTTTAATTTTCTAAGCTCAATTTGAATTATTGCGAGTATCTATGTATTTCCGGGCATAAAATAACTTGCAAAAGAAGTCGCTACAAAGACTTTTTTGATTGAAATACAAATATTACTTATTAATAAAAATAACTAAAAAGTTAAAGATAATTTAAACCTGATAAGAAATAAATAAAAGCGTATTACATTGTATTCTAAATGTTCTTTAATGTTCCATCAAAATGTAACACGCTTTTATTTATTTCTTATCAGGTTTAAATTATTTTGAACTTTTTAATTCTTTTTATTAATAAGTAATAAAAGCTTGTTTTAAAAAAGTTTTTTTTCTAATAATTTTATTTTTAACTTTTTAGTATTTTTGATGCGAGATTGACTACGGCGTAGTTCGTAGCGCGTAGCAGTGTTTTTCCGTTATATGCGTTTACTGCACTTAAGCTACCTGTTCATCTTTAGTCCCTGGTTACAGTCTAGCACTAACGTACTCGTCAAGACGAATCAAACGAGCCCAAACTCGATGGGGTTATGTCGTTTAATTACCGAGTTCCTATGGCCATCTTCCAGCTCCATCAGCAGACCCTGGTTTCCATCTAGCACTTAAGTACTCGTCAAGGCTAATCATACGAGCCCAAACTCGATGGGGTGGTGTCGTTTAATTACCGAGTTCCTATGGCCATCTTCCAGCTCCATCATCAGACCCTGGTTACCATCTAGCTCCAAAGTACTCGTTAAGACGAATCATACGAGCCCAAACTCGGTGTGTCGTTTAATTACAGAGTTCTTATGGCCAACTTCCAGCTCCATCATCAGTCCCTGGTTAACATTTAGCACCAAAGTTCTCGTCAAGACGGATCAAACGAGTCCAAACTCGATGGGGTTGGGTCGTTTAACTACAGAATTCCTACCATCCGGTTCCATCTTCAGATCAGCTCCATGTCATAATAATTTTGCATTGTCATCCGATTTACATATGCATGCAAAATTTCAACTTAATCGGTTGAAGATATCTGCTTCAAAATTGAGTTGCAAGATTCCACCCGAACAAATATAGTTACATACAGCCGTTTGGGGTTGAAACACTAGGGCCATGGGGTCCGAGTCCCCACTTGGTTTTTCGAGATATCGCCAAGCGGTTAGTCGACTCTTCACGTGACCAGAGGGCTGGCCTGTTTCTTGGCCAAAGAATTAGCATCGCCATACAACGTGGCAATGCTGCCAGCCTTTTGGGCACTATTCCTGTTGACAAAGATGCGGACGAATTTTTTGATGCCCTATGATTCTTTTGCTTATTTTTTCACATGTACCTACATATGTATTATTATTTAAAATGTTAGCTTATATAATGTAAATTGTTGTTTATGAATCAATCAAAACGGTTACATACATAAATGCATCGCAAGTTAAATAAAAGCTTGTAAAAATATAGATGTAAGTACCTACCAATGTTGAAACTATAATTATGATAAAATTGGGAATAAAAAACCTGATTAAATATATTTGGTTTTACTTAATTCACGCATCCGGTCAGGCCGAAAGGAATAGGTTTTTGTGCTTTTCAGATAGATATACTCGTAGTAGAATTAAAACAATCTCTAGGTACTGGCTGACCTTATATTTTACCGTCTGGATAAAGTGGACAAACAGAAAAAAGGGTGAAGTGAACGGAGTAGAAGCTTATGGCGCACTTTTTTTTTCACATAAATAAAAAAGTCTTTTTTTACATTATATCCTTTGATTGAAGAGTAGACAGAGTAAATGACTACATACTCGGTCTACGGATTGAACACATTTTACGTGCGGAAATTAACAATGAATTAGACGATTATTAATAAATTTAAAATAAAATAATAAGATTATTTTTTTATTTTATTAAAAAAAAATAAAAAATCAACAGAAATCTTTTGTGCCATAGGCTTCTGCTCCGTTCATCTTTTATAGCATAATCAGCCAATAATGTTCCCACTGCTGGGACACAGCACACGGGCCTCCTCTCTTCGAGAGAGAGTGGGCTGTAATCTACTAGGCGGGCCCAGGGCGGGTTGGTAGATGTCACATGTCTTAGAATTTTTAGTTCTAGGACATGCCGGTTTCCTCTCGATGTTTTCCTTCACCGTTTTGAGAGCAATGGTGATGAGATTATTTTTCACGAATTAAAGCGCCTAACTGGGTTGGAATCCACTCATAAGGCGGGGCCGTTACCACTTGGCCACTACTGCTCTCATCTTTTATACTTATCCTGTGCTCGCGCAAGTTTGCGTAATATAGATTTTCACTATCATATTTCCGAACGCATTTCACACCAATGCAGAATTCCGATTCGACCGCAGTTTTCAGCTAACTATATCTCCTTCCTACCTATCCCTCTCCCATGCAACAGAGAGAGAAGAAATGTTCACCGCACGCGTCAATCAGCGGCGCATTCCGCAACGACAAGCAATCACTGCCCAGCGCTGTGATTTGAGAAAAGATCGATATATTAAGTTCAACTCCTGTTGCATCCGCACCGCTGTGCTATAAAAAACTACCAAACCGCTTTAATACCGCGCCGCGCCGCAAAATAATACAAGCCGCTAATATACCTTAAAATTCTCTATAATATCCGCGTTTGGCCGACACGCGTGGGACATACACAGACCAAGTGAAGTGAACAATGCCGTGAAACCAGAAGAACAGCGAACACAAACTAAATCTTCTCAAGCAGTCCTTGTATCAACGTGCTCCATCCAGAAGATTCCCAAGTAAGTCCTTCATTCCATTTCCCTACCCTGGTCAGATCAAAACTGCGTGTCGTCAATAGCTCACCCCCGATAAATTATATTCCCGCAATTGATCCTTCGAAGCCGCATGTATTATACTCATTCCAACATAAGTTGTTGGTCCATTCGAGCTGGATTCAAAGAATCAACGATTTTCTATACTTTTCTCGTAATTTCACCGCATCTTTAGGTCTCATACCTAGGATTAAGGTCGAAATACCTAAAATACAAAGTTCGTAATACCGCCATATTGAACGCGTCGTTCATAAATTCCCGCTAGGTACATTGAGAATTACTCTATCAACTTAATATTTTCTCCTATTGCATTGAAATAGCATAGGTAAATATTCAAACCGCTAGTTATCGTGAGATAGCTCGGCTAACTTACCTACAACTTATATTCAACCGCATTCCTTTATTATACCCGCTTATATGTCTACCCGCTAGACCTAATATTTTATCATTGGTCCTTCGAAGCCGCATGTACATATATATGTCGGAGAAGGTTCGTTAACATCAGGCATATTTTAATTACTGTGGGCGTACTATGGGTAGTGTTGGTTATAGCACGATAAAAAAAAGGGTTTACAGTTCAAATCAGATTATAATTTACGAACAAGTTAGTCACACTAGCGAATCACACACTCACACAACTCTACGATACGGATCGCAGACAGTTTCTATGCACATGTTGTTAGTACGATGTCCAATGTTTCGATGATCCCGAGAGCTCTGCTCACACCGCTTTTGTAGCTGTAGCTCTCGTACCACTCCACGAACTCAGGCTAGACTCTGTCTAGCGCCACGAGATGGCGCTAGCGTTCCGAATAGTCAAACGAATGACTCCGACATATACTTATTCCAACACCCTGTTTTTGTCTAAGACTCTTTTTGTTCAGACGGTATCTGCTAAGGAAACATTCAGCGATTACCTATGTTGGCCAAGCATACCTATCTAAGTCATTATCGTTAAAAAAACTTGAAAAGATTGCGGCTACCTACTAAGTGAAATAGCAGTAAAGATCATTAAATTAGCTACTTTAAAGAAAAGTGGTAAAAAACATAAATCTTGGATTATTTCAAATGGGTTTTGAAAAAATCCGAGATTTTTGTTTTTTACAATTTTTCTTTGGATTTCAGCCAAGGCTATTAGTGTAGCCCTGGACGGGAGTCAACAGCCGACTCCCGGCTACCGTAGGCGCGGGCTTGCGGGCGGCGAGCTATGGGCAGCTTGCCGCCCGGTAAGGACCAGGCCCGGGTCGACGGGGCGTTGTGTTCCACGCGCGCCTCAAAGAAATGTCAGCACGAACTGACGGGGTCCGCTAGGGCCGATGCCGCCGGGGCTGCGGGTTGTTCGAAACAGATACCGTGGCCCCTGGCACTGGCAACTGAAGGAACACGGGTGGGTTTTAGTCAGTAAAAGTCTTACCCTCCCAAACCAAGGGGTGCTTAATTAGTGTTCCAAATAAGTAATTTATTATACTATCATGAGCCAGCTGGATAATTGATCACACTTGGTCAGAATCATACTATTGTAGTCTTTGGTCAGAATTCTGGCCACCCTTGTCACGTCCGACTTCTGTAAGTACTACGTAATAGACTTAGAAATTTATTTGTTTAACTGGCGTGTACGCTGATTTCAATACAATAATAAAATACTCGTATAATTTGTTATTTATAGCAGATAAGACTCTACATCACTACACAGACACATACATTCAATATAATAATTAATGGTAGGAGTTTTCGTGAGATCAGTGATCTATTAGTATGTTCTAGCAACATATTTAATGTTTTGCTTGGCCGGTCATTTTTTACTGAAGTAGTAACGTAATTTCCATATTGGTAGTAGTTTTAAACGAATTCAATTTCATTGGTGATCCTAGAATAATACCTTTTTAAGCTTGGCAATAAGGATTATGGTTCTTGAGAGAGTCAAATGAATGAATGAACCGTGAAGTGAAACGTAAAATTCTCTATCCTTGTTTTACATTCACAATTTTGTGTATAGCTGTCCTGTTGTCAATAATTCCAATTGTGTTGTCAACATGTCTAGCTTACGAATGTCACTTTAAATATTTTATCTCTGAAAGTTCGAAGTTTAGCAGATTTATCCATTGTATCTATGTATGTATCACAAAAATGGGTGTAATTTTAAAATATGTGGTAGCCGGTTTAGTGCGGTATTGGCTAATACATTTAGATTATTGGCAAACAATAGCTAATCGAGTGGAGATAGCGACTCCTTTGAACTCATGGAAGAGGTTAATGGAAGGCGTTTATTTATATGATCACAATATAAACCCATACGAGGGAGACTCATTTCATGAATCTCCTATAATGCTACTGGCTTTCCACTACATTTTGAAGAAAGTGCCATTTATATTGCCAGTTCTATTTACTGTATTGGATCTCCTAACTGCTCATCTTCTGTATAAAACTTCAAAGGCTTTTATACGAATTTTCAAAGAATCCCAGGAGAAAAACTTGCTTGATGTGGCGGAGGAGTCAAAACCTATGCTTCTGGATGATACACAGTTGAAAGAGTCTGCTGAATATGTGTTATCGGTTTACTTGTTCAACCCATACTCCGTTTTGAATTGTGCTGGTATGACTACGACTGTCATACAAAACTTGTTGGTGGCCACAGCTCTGTGGGGTGCTTCAAGTGGCCAGAGAATAGTAGCATGTGTATTCATAGCACTTGCCACACACCAGGCACTCTATCCGGTGCTGCTGATTGTACCAATTGCTATCCTATTGGCTGATGTCAATAAAGGATGTACCAAATGCTCTTACATCAGAACATTACTCGCGTTTGTGCTGAGCTGGGGATTCCTCATTTACCTGTCAGCCTACATAATGGATGGATCTTACAATTATGTCTACAATACCTATGGATTTATGTAAGTTTCAATAGAATTTTTTCACACATAACACAATACAACGTTACTTCTAAAAATGTTGTCTCTTTATAAAGAATAAAATATATAAACTATTATGGACAGTCATGTCATGAGAGATATTGGTTACCTAATCATCCAGTTACAACCAGATTGCAAATTATTAGGATAATGGGGGAATATGAGAAGTATATTAATCCATAATTTAAAATGTTTCAGATTGACCGTGCCTGACTTGAAACCAAACATTGGCCTGTTCTGGTATTTCTTCACAGAAATGTTTGAACACTTCAGAGTGCTGTTTGTGTGTGCATTCCAAATCAATGCACTGGCCCTGTATGTAGTACCTCTCACTCTGCGGTTCAAGAGAGAGCCTGTGCTACTTGCTACAGTACTTATTGCTCTTTCCACCATATTCAGATCTTACCCATGTGTGGGTGATGTTGGATTCTACCTAGCACTACTACCAATGTGGAAACATCTATTCACATGTAAGTATCATATATGAGAATACTAGCCTATGCCTGCGGCTATACACGTGCGAATCTTAGAAATGATCTCACAGGAACATGTTACAGGGACAGAATGTAGCCTATGTCCTTCCCTAGGGTGCCATTTATCTCCTTGCCAAATTTTATTGAAATCCGTTCAGTGGTTTAGGCGTGAAAACGTAACATACATACTGAGTTACTTTCGAATTCATAATCATCATCATCTGCCTAGCCTAGCCAACTATGTTGGTGTCGGCTTCCAGTCTAACTGGATTCATAATATTAGTATGGAATTTATATTGTTATAAGTAAAACAGCTAGAGCTATGCTAATCATGCATTTCTATGTAAGATTTGCATTAGAATGTAGGCAGTATGATAATTTATGCTTATTTGTAATGTGTAATGTGATATTGACTGCACAATACAAAGGAATCGGAATATTTAAAGAAAGGGTTTGAAAATGATTGGTAAAGGTAATCAAAGTAACTCCTGCACATAATATTACACAAAAGAATAGAATAAGAAACTAGTACATAAGAGGAAGTCTGAAAGTGGCACCAGTAACTGAAAAGTTGTGTGGAAATTGGTTGTCATGGTATGGGCATGTGATACGGAGGAATGAGGAAAATGTTGTGAGGAAAGTTTTGAGTATGAATATTGATGGCTATAAGAGTAGGGGAACCAAAGACCAAAGAAACAATGGATCATGGATGGACTGTGTGAATGATGATACGAGGATGACACTGAAAGTTCGTAAAAAACCAAAAACTGAACAAACTAGCAAGTTATTAGTATTATTATATCTTTTCAAAATAGTGTCCATTTACATCATCCTGCATCGCTGCATCAATACATCGCTGCATCCGATGGAACCACTGAGAAAAGCACTTTGACCACTTGTCCTTAGGGGTCTCTTCGACGGCATTATGAAACGCCGCCACTGCTTCCTCGGCGTCCATAAAACGTTTTCCTCGAAGTTTTTCTTTTATTTTCTGAAATAAATAAAAATAGCAAGGTGCGAGGTCGGGGCTATAGGGCGGGTGACCCAATAATTCCACGCCTGACGTCGCCAAGTAGTCGATTATTTGCTTGGCGGTGTGCGACGAGGCGTTGTCGTGGTGAAGGAGGATCCTACTGCGAGGTAGTTTCTCCCGAACTTTTTCCAAGACAAGTGGCAAACAATTGTTAGTGCTCTGCAGTAACTGTTTTTCGATCCTCTAAAACAATTGTTGCGTAATGACCTGTCTTTTCGAAGAACGAGGCCACCATCTTCTTTCCCACGCTTTGAACTCTCTTAACTTTAGTTGGCAACTCCTCGGAAGGAAACATCCAGACAGCAGATGTCTCTTAGTTTCTGGATCATAAGAATAAATCCAGCTTTTGAGTCACCTCCGTTAAATCTTTGAACCATTTCACGACACTGATTGGTGTCGTGAAATGGTTTAACACGACGGAGCTTTTGGGCCTCTGTCAAATTATGAGGTATCCACCGGGCACAAAGCTTCCTGACCGCTAAATGTTCATGGAGGATTTTGTGCACTTGACTCATACCGATGCCTGAGCTCGTCCGAATCTGCTGATAAGTCACTCTTTTGTCAGTCTCTATCATACGCCGCACAACACTGATGTTATCTTCAGTCGTCGCCGTAGAAGGCCGTCCCTCACGCAGATCATCGGTGAGATTAGTGCGACCACGATTAAACCCATTAAACCAGTTGTAAACAGTGGCACGAGATGGGGCTTCATCGTGAAAGGCCAATCGAAGTCTATCATAACTTTCTCGTTGACTTAAATGACATCGAAAGTCATAAAAAATCATTGTACGAAAATTTTCTCGCGTTGAATTCATGCTGACGTGACGCAGACAATTTTCAATTTGCCGCCAAATCGTAAACAAATGACAAATTAATAAAATACGTTCATACATAATATATTGATAAAGAGTTCCATTTTCAAAATTTGACCTTTTTGTTTATTATATCGTTTTCAAGTGGCCAGTTCTAAAAACTTTCAGTGTCGCCCTCGTATGGTTAGAATCAGAAAGGGAAAAAAAAACTAGTTGCGCCGACCCCAAATAAATTGGGATAGGGGCAGGAGAATGCTGATGATGAATCAAAGTAACTCATGCAAAAGTGTTAAGAAAAAAGTGAAGTAAAAATTATCTATATCTATATTATCAGATCTATAAATATCAATAAAAGACCTATTAAAAAAAAAATATATATATATAAATATATAGGTATTAAGATCTATTAATATTATTAATAGATTGCAGAAAGCGACAAAGCCGCATTGTACGTTTTGTAGCGTATTTTTGTTTTGTATTTTCTGGTGTAGAATAAATAATGCATACATAATATAAATAAATAAAGAGGAAAAATTTGTGAGTTTGTATGTAGGGTATAATCTTTGACACTACTGATCCGATTCCAAAATTCTTTCACTAGCGAGTAGCTACATTATCCCTGAGTGCCGTAGGATATGTTATATGTTGAAAACGAGAAACTTCACGTGAACGAAGTCACGGGCATGAGCTAGTTCTTCAATAAAGTTGTATAGTATAGAGGTATGAGGAACAGGGTGTAAAGTTCACTCATACTCTATAGAAAAGGGATGATCCTCCGACCAGACGCGTGGTGTCAGGCGGGCAACTGCCCAACGATTGATGTTGAGAATTTTGTATATATGCTAATTGTGCGGTAAACTCTGCTTGCGAGATGCAGGATTTGCGTGACGTCAGTATGACGCGTTGTTCGCATGTGGCGTTGTAGACACCGCTACAATAGCTCCAAAATATCAAAACTTTACCATATAAAAATCAAGTTTGTAATAATGGTGTGTATTTTGTTACAGTCATGCAACAAAAATTCGTAGTCGGCTGCACTTTTATCATCACATCAGCTCTTGGACCAACAGTTTGGCATCTCTGGATATATTCAGGATCAGCCAATGCCAACTTTTTCTTCGGAGTCACGCTCTCTTTCGCCACTGCACAAATATTCCTCATAACAGACTTACTGTTTGCGTACATAAAGAGAGAATTCACCTTAAAACACGGATCATCGCGACAAGTGGACGGAAAACCAGCCAAATTAGTACTTCGATAATAGTTTTTAATGTTTTATACATTTTTCAGTCGATAATTAAACAGCGCTGTGAATAACTAACATTTCATTTCTAAAACTTAATTTGCTAAACATGTTTTATGTTATGAAGGGTACTTGTGCGTTTGTACATTAAAATCCTCTTTGTTTTTAATCCATCCAAAGTAACATTATATTTTAGTAAACATCTTAACTTTCACAATTTATTATACTTATTAATACTATTCTGTGTACATTTATCCAGTAATTACTGGTTTATAATAGAACAAACTTTTTTCTATTCTAAGGTTAGTCTGTAAAGTTATTTTAGAGATTATATGACTGCATAGTATGATACTAACAAAGTTACAAGCCATAGGGGGCATTATGGCAATACAGACTGTTGTTTAAATTGAAGTAAGCTTATGGGTGTGAGAATGAGCACTCTGATGGTAACCAGCTCTGGTAGACCAGAGTTTACCTTGACTACTACTCACTTCTCAAGCTTCAAACAAACTAAACAAGAAAGTCTTGTTATCACTTTATAAATTCAAATGAAATACTTTTACGCCCCTTGCACTAAAATTATCATTTAAAAAAAATATGTATACCTATGTTTTTGTGGATCATTTAAAGATGACAAAGACAGAATGATGATTTAAATATGTTTAGTGCTAAACGTATTTAGTGTGTTATATTGCAAGTGGGCCTTAAAGTTGTAGTTTTAATGAATTTCAATAAAACAAATACAATCGGGAGTTGTCCTTGGGTGCACTGGCATAGTGCATACAGGGATAATTGTCGGTTGGTGCCTCTTCATCATTAAAAATTGTCTAAAAGGTCTTTGCGAGTTGGCTTCGGCCCCTGGTCGCCTTCTATGGGTCCGGGACCCCAGGGTCCCGAGATATGTCAAAAAAAAAAAAAATCTCTTAAGTGTCATTTACCTTCACTGAATATTGGTAGACATGTTAAGGCTATCTTTTTTATCCATACCTCATTAGTTTGCTTCTATTTAAATTACATTATTTTTTTATAATAAGTATTTATGATTGAGTTTGAGATGATGAGGGATCAATTTTATTTTGCATTTAATGTATTTTTTGTATATTTGGTTGTGTTTTACCAGTGAACTTTACTTCATCACAAAATATGTGCACGTCACAATTGCATTTAAAATGATCGCACAATGTATTAATGTTTTACATAATCTGTCATGTTAATTTGTTCTCAATGTCTGTATTTGAATACCAAATAATGTAAAGAATGAATTTAGTTTTTTTTTTAAACTAGGATAATATTGTACAGATGGATCCTGAATAAAAGGTGTTTTTATAATTATTTTATTAATCCAATCCCTTTATTTTGTTAATCTTTTGGAACAAAAAGGTGTCGTTATAACCTGGTTTCGTAATGATTCATTATCACTATCTTATCATTTCGTTGTGATCTAAATAGTAGCACTCCTACGCGTGCTTCACCACGCATTGTGTTGTGTTGTTTTATTATTTTTACAAAAAATATGTGAATGAAAAAAATATGAGGAAAGTAATATTGTACTTAATATTGTTAATTAGCTGTAAGTATATTTCTGCAGTGGCATTGTAAAATGGTGCAGCCGCGCCTTTATTTTGTAAAGTGATTAAAGCATTATCGTTGAGTTAGTATTATAATTTAGATAATGATATGACTTTAAAATGTGTGTATTTTGTTGGTGTAGTTGCAAAATGTGCGATAGTGCCGAGTATACCTGCCCACTTGCGGGACTGCTACCGCGCGGCAGTGCCCAGCCTGCAGGCCCCGCGACGCCTTGATGTGTACCTGTCCCTGTTGAGAAAGGTGGAGCAGTTTTCTCAACTGGATATGAGGCTGCTTAGCTCTGCTTTACTTAGAAGGTAAACATTTTTCTGAAATATCCTTTGTTTAAGGTACCTTAAAACACCCTCCTTTGCGAAGTCGGTTAAAAACTACATAGTAAGTATGATGTTAATAATTAATTTTATGAGTTCTCTACATTCTACCACAAAATTTGGTGTGCAAAGTGTGAGTTTGCACTGTGAAATGAATTAGAATCTGAAGGATAAGTTAGAAAATCCGAATTTTGCTTAAAAGCATCGTGAGCGATGGATCCTGGGAAACGATCGTATCCATAGCAGGATAAAACTTTGTTGAAGAACAACTATAAACAGCGCCATCTATTATGTTATGTTAAAATCTATAACGGTCTGGCGGATTCTCTAACCAGCTTTTATGAATATTACAATAACTATAAATCAATCTTGTGTCTCTGTTTAGCACATGGACCAAGTGTTTGCTATCTTTAGTAGCGCCCTCTATAAAGCTACATTCTTTCCAACTCGCTGGAATGCTGCATATGATAATAATATGAACGTCTTATTATTTCCCCAGCCTGCGTCTAGATGGCATTGAGCAATCTTCAGCAAACGCCCTGGAAACCGAATTCATACTACCGTACAGGGCCTCCAGCTTCCAATTTCACAAGTACAAAATCCTCATGGACATATTCCTGCCGAGTCAAGATCTCATACAAGTCGACGAAATTCTGCCTGTAGGCGAGAAATGTCTCCTGCATAGAATGCTCAGTTCGGCAGTGCGACAATGGGAGCGAGGCGATGAAAATTTAGTATGCCCCCTATCGGCACAGCTATCTCAGGGTATTAATAATATGGAGGCACAAAGTACCAGTAGGTGAGTATGTAAACAAACATGAAATGATAAATACAAGCCAAAGAATCCGGTCATTCGTCTGTGACGTACCTATGTTTTCGCCAAACTCTACGTGGTTTTTTTTTTTCTAAAATTCTTTTCCGATCGTAAGGTCAAAAGCCACTTCGTTGCCTATAGGTACTGTACAGTTTATAAAAAAGTAGGTACTTACTGCTAGTATGAAAGTAATATTCTGTAGCGAGTTTTATGGACTATATTAATTTATTGACGTCACAAGTTCATTGGGTTTTATCGCTGAAATTTCGTGTATTTGCGTCAGCAAAGGTCGTCTTTAGATTTAGGTAAACGACCTTGTTTTTACTGTAAAATAACAATAGGTATACAATTACCTATAATGTAATAGGTTAGTAACGTTCATAGGTAAATTCAAGCCTTCTTTACTTTGTGTGTTTAAATAACGGGGTCGTCGACATAGCTTACAGAGTTAAGATGGAGTAGGCATTGTCAGCCATGTGTCGAAGGATGTCGTGCGCATAGAAACCAAAATAGGTAAGTAGTATATGAATCGCCCCACGGATGCGGCATATAATTAGAAATTGGCGCCGATTCCCTTGTTCACAATCTAAACTAAATTTAAATTCAGTGCATCTTTTTCTTAATGAAATACCTAGAAAGTGATTGATAAAAAAATTGGCAACTAAAAATAGGTACGTCAATTTGCGTCAGGCGCTGACTATAATCACGTGAGGACACTTTCTATATTATTGGTTTTGCCCTAACTATCGATAGTGAAATCAATATGCAAACACCATAGCGCATGATTATTAATCATTCATGGGCACCAGTTTGAAGTTTTGGCAGTAGAGGTGAAATCAAACCCGTATATTTAAAACATCTTTTTATTTACCTATCTACTACTAATGACGATCAATCAGAACGCTTACCTTTAGCCAAAGCCCTTATCTGTCCTGTCAATAATAATCCTTCAGTTACGAATTAAATATTATAGTTCTAGTTTTTTAAATCGACACCTGTATAATAAAACTGGCTATTTTTTCTATTTTTTACTGGTTATTTTCCAGTAAGCATCACGATCATAACCGGCTATTATTTTTTTACTTATTATTATTGATAATTTGAGATACATCTCTTTTACCCCGGAGCTGAGTATTCTCCTTTAGTTTAGTTTGTGAACAAGGGAATGGGCGCCACTGCCTAAGTAACAGTAACTTGCAGATAAAAAGTACCCAAAGTGCTCACATGTTCACCATCCTACAGATAAACCGAGGCTAATACTCCTTAACCACATTTTCAGAGTAATCAGCAGATGTCCGATAGAAGACGGCGTAATGCAAACGCATTGGGGAACCGTCTCTCCCGGAACATTAGTAGCCGCCATTGCCGCATCACTGGAATCTCAACGAGTAGCTGTTACAGAAATACTTAACGCTAACATTTTCAAAGAAGATATTGCTGAACCCCTCATGGTATCCGCTAAGCAAGAGTGGTTTGAAGACATAGAGACATTAGGCCCTGGGCTCGGCACCCAGAGACAATCGGATGTCGCAGATATTGGCAACATTTGGGTCGCCACACTCGCTGGTAGGAAACTTAATTAAATTAAAAGTTGATATGCCTTATCACTACCACTTCCTTTCTTGGCATGGTTGAGCAAGCTGTTTCGTAATGTTACTAATTAGGTAGGTACAGAGGAATATCAAATAATGTTAATTAAATGTTGATTGACCTATTACGGTTGATAGAGAATGACCCGAATGACTTGATGTTAATTTCATACCAGCCTAGTTGAAAATAACCCCTTTCCATGCATAAGTGTTCTAAACACCTTTAATAAGATTACCATGCATGGTGTGGTGATTATGGTGAACAAAAGAAAGAAAGAAAACATGACGCAGAGAAAGAACACAAACACAAAAAAAAGAACAAGTTGGGGGAAAATATGCGTCACATCCACGCAAAACGGCCATCGCTC
Source organism: Apamea epomidion (assembly GCA_947507525.1). Lineage (NCBI taxonomy): Eukaryota > Metazoa > Arthropoda > Insecta > Lepidoptera > Noctuidae > Apamea > Apamea epomidion. The sequence goes on from OX382225.1 coordinate 12,316,234, forward strand.
AGCATAATGCTAAGGCCCTATACGAGACAGAGCCCCAGTGCTGGTTGCGTTCGTAATCACTTCATAAACTTTTGGGTTCTCATCCTTGAAGTAAACGAGTGCATTGATTCTGAACAATAATGTAGGGACCATTACAATTTTCCAGGTGATATAGCCGAAGTAGTAGTAAACCAGGGTCCTCGAGTGGGCGCCGTGTCGCAGAACATGGTGATCGGCAGCAACAACCGTTGGAACGACACGTTGCTGCCTCGAGACCATTACATCTTCCCGCTGAATTTGACTGTGGCCGACTGGCAGCTCACGGATGCTGAGATTTTAGCTGGCATTGATGGTAAATGGAGTATAATAGCTATTTCTGTAATTGTCTATGCTAATAATAAAGCTGAAGAGTTTGTTTGTTTGTTTGAACTCGCTAATCTCTGGAATTTTAAATAGCGATCTACGACCTAAGGGGAGCCGAGCAATAAAAGCCAAATAGAACACTAAGCGAAAATAAAGTAGCCTTGCGTGCTACATTACTGTACTCGTAATTTAGTTACTTATCTGACTCCAAAAACATAAATTAGTATTGGCACCTTTCCCTGAGTGTTGGGCATTTATACAATTAAATGTAGGTAGATACTTATGGCCAAATTAAAATATATAAAAGAAAACACTGTATATCGCCCGCACTTTCACTCAAACAAATTAACAATTTCAGGGCTCATATTAGCGCATCACATACCTAAATGGATAGAACAGAGACGCTCTCTAAGGCTATCACAAGTTTTGGACATGTACTACTCCAAAGAAGGAGTATCATTCGACCCAACAGTCAAAGCCTGCAACCGCCAGAAACTCTTTACAACCATAGTGAATAAGAATGACTTGCTCACGGAAACATCTAGATTCGCTCATGTGTTGTCTCTGAGACAGATTACTGTGTATGTACCAGTTGAAGAGATGGAGAGGATAACGAACGCTGCGGTCACTGCCTTCTTGGATTATGCTCGTTAGTTGTTATTATCTTATTTGTTTGTGACTAATGTTGAGCTTACATTAAAAAAGCAAGTGAAGAGATAAGTACGTCCCCTGCACCCGGCTCACTGGTATGGGCCCCGACTTACGAGTGGTTGGTCATGAGTTCGAACCCAGGTAGGCGCTTTACTTTGTGTATTTGGTTTCATAACAACTGCTCTCAAAACGGAACACATCGTGAGGAAACCGGCATGTCCTAGAACCAAACATTCCAAGACGTGACTTTCTTCTACCCGCGTGGTAGATTATGGTCCTTATAACAGAGAGGAGGCCTGTGTCACAGCAGTGGGAACAGTATAGGCTGATTAGGCTGCTGCTGCACCCGGAGCAATTAGCTCTGTTGTTACTACAGCATCAGCTATTTCAGTTGCTTCGACCAATAAAGAGAAAGAAACGTTGGGTGTCGCTTCATCGCTGCATTCGTTAAGTCACAATGAGGTTTCTTTGTGTTCCATAGTGTGTATGATTCCAAGTACAGCTTAGGGCAGCTAATGGGGCGGGTGAGTCGACGCCGTACAGTTACTCTTGTGGACCGGCTGCGTGCTAACTGCATTTAAACTGCATTTTACAGCGTGTTAGCTTTTGGAATGCAGTCCATCTGAACACGCTCAGTCCAGTTTTGTGGCGACAAATCTTACAAATGCATGTATAAGTTTTTATATCTTGTCCCACTGCAGTGTAAAGGCCTCATCTCATACAGAGAAGGCATTATATTTGAAATTATTGGAATAATTTATACGTTCAATTTTAATTTCAGCAACCATAATGCGGAGAAATCATCGAGATTGTCAAGTGGTCGGCAGTGCACCGATCATAGACCTGATAGTCGCTACAGACGGGTCTTGGAAAGGCTACGACGTAGAACAGTTCATGTCGTGAGTACAACACTAAGGCACTTGCACCGCAAATCGCTGAACACATTTAACGCTAAACCAATTTAAAACATCGTTATGTTTCTGCTCTCAAAACGGTGAAGGAAAACATCGTGAGGAAACCGGCATGTCCTAGAACCAAAAGTTCGAAGACATTTGTGACATTCACCTACCCGCGTGGTGGATTATGGCCGACTCCCTCTTACAAAGAGGAGACCTGTGTCCCAGCAGTGGGATCATTATAGGCTGATTATGTTGTGTTTCAGACAATCCTTTCTTATTATATTAATGACTTGCCGTACCTCATAAAGGATAATCTTGATATAGGTAGTGTTGTTTGCAGATGACACTTCACTTTTGTTTAAACTTAAACGTCTCGCCGTCGTAACGCCTTTTATACCGTTAAAGATTGCTGCTTCCAATTTTTACATACTGAATTGAACAATTTTTACATTGTGAATGTGAAGACTATATGGGTAATTTTTTCTCTCTGTTTTGTGAGTTTTTGTCATAGTCTGGCAATTTGAGTAATTTATGTGGCCTACCCAAACGTCCTTTCTTTGGTATTGTCGTCGAATCGTTGAGCTCCTTAAGTTTTGAATTGAGCTGCACTATTTCTGACAAATTTGCGCACTGACTGGACAGGTCCACTCACTGTGTGGTTCTTTTCTCCAAAGACTATTTCAGACATCAATCTACATGGTCTGCATATGATCTGACAAAAATTGTCTGGACTTTAAAAGAGACTGTGATCTCTTGAGTTAGTTTTGGCCTTTCTTCTGTTTCTTCTCAAGAGTAGTCAAATAGGAAACACCGACCTCATCTAGTTTTAAAAATATGATTGACGTGTGAAGGTGTTTGTACAAACCTACTTACAGAAATAAAATCATTTATCAATCTTTTAAAGATAGTCAGAGTATTTTTAATATTTTATAACGTTTAACGTTAAATGTATTTAGTAACTGGTGGTGCAAGTGAACCTAACCGTCGTTCACACAAGGCCTTGCGTTACGTAATTATACATAATTTAATTATCGCTAAAAGAGGATTGCAAAAAAACAACCCGAGCAGGAAATTAGATAAAGCTGGAGTGGCCTCGCGACTCGTGCAATTTGTTTGTATGTTCATTTTTAAAATGGCTACAAAAAGATTGTCTTGGAGACGTTTTTGACGATAGCAAAAAATGCTTTGAAATTATTATTTTTTCGGTTATAAAATGTCACTAGCTTTTATGGGTACAGTCCGTTCACAGTTATTTTACATCTGATTTTGCATCACTGTCCAAATCACAGTGATCTTTATTCTCATTGCAATAAGGTTGCTGTTGGGTTGCTGCCACTGACAAGTCTGTCAAAATCATTGTAACCTATATTCTCGTTACAATAAGGTTTCTGCAAGGTGCTGCTGTCAGAGGTAGAATAACTGTGAACGGACTGTAGAGCAAGTTTTAATACATCCTGTTTGTGTATGCAATTGTAAGTTTTAAAAAAAAGTTTTTCAATAGAGTACCTACCTACAGAAAATGTCGATTGAGACATGGCGTCTATGAATTTACTACAGGGTTTCTTTCCCAATTATTTTATTCATGTAAATAATTACTGATGATATATAATATCCTACAATTAATTGGATCTTTCGCATCTATGTAAACCAGCTACTGCATCGGTAGGTATCTCTCTAAAACTTGGCTCCAATCGCACACAACCGTTGTTTAAATCGCCACCACTTTCTTATGGCGGAATCCTGTAATTTACGAACCGTTATTGGTTAAAATCCTCCCATATACTCGTAGAAGCAGCTATCACAGTGACAATAAATGCTACCATTGGTAAGCAAAACGATTAGTTATTGTTTATAGGTACCGAGCATTAGACAGTTTCTCAATTGTTTAAAAAAATAATTGTTTTATTTTTAATTGTCATCAGATGGCTCGGCGGGTCATTAGAGATAAACATGGAACGGGGGTCAATATCCCTGCTTCACGGGAACACGGGAGCTTGGATCGCTCCTCCGTCATATAATCTCACCACAATGTATTCGTACATTAGGAACTTTACTGAAGAATGTAAGTTTATTTATTTATTAATAACCAACTTATATTTACAGTTTGCACCACACATACAAATTATCGGTCAACATTAGTTATTACACATATAATTAAGTAATATTCCTGGGTAACTTTCCCACTCAAATGAAATGGGAAGGAATCTTAGTTCATCATCTGTGTAGCCTTTTGCCGAACTGTGTTGGGGTCGGCTTCCAGTCTGAACGGATGCAGCTGAATACCAGTATTTTACAAGGAACGACTGCCAATCTGACCTCCACAACCCAGTTATTGGGTAATACGATACCCCTTGGTGAGACTGGTTGTCAGACTTTTGGGCAAGCAAGGAATCTTAGGTACATAGTCAATATTGGCTATGTAACTAAAAGATAAGATAACACTTCCGTAAGTATAGTCCGAATTCCTCCTAGCGGATTTATTGACTCTACTTCAAGGTTGATAATAAAATTCCATTCATTATAACAATGTTTTGCTTGTATGTTATTCTTGTAAACGTATGCGTGCTTGTACCTTGCATTCTGTTCTTTCGTAAGAAAACTTCGCGGAAACACTAATTAGGTCTGTCCTTCAAGGTTTTTAACTTAATTTTACGTTGCGACAAAAAATTTGACTGAAGCTATTCTTAGCTTCAGTAATTTTTGTTTGCGAAAAACCGAGTGTTTGTCTGAGAAAATTCTCGCATAAAAACAATCTCGGAATTGTCAACCTCTACTCTTTAATGTAGCTCGCGAAATTCATAATTTTATTCGTGTCGTACAAAGAATTTTGTTATTTCGCGAGCAACATGAATCATATTACCTATCAGTTTAGAAACGGCGGCTTCTGATATATTGCTCGTGACATCGCAGTTCGCACCATGATAATTTTCGCACATGAGAATCGAGTATCGAACCTACTTTTTAACCCCCGACGCAAACGACGGGGTGTTATAAGTTTGACGTGTCTCTCTCTCTCTGTGTGTGTGTGTCTCTCTCTCTCTCTGTGTGTGTGTGTATGTATGTCTGTCTGTGGCATCGTAGCTCCCGAACGGATAAACCGATTTTAATTTTGATTTTTTTGTTTGAAAGGTGAATTTGTCGGGAGGGTTCTTAGCTATGTTTGATGAAAATCGGTCTAAGATGGCCGCCGCCACAAAATGGCGGATTACATATTTTTTCACAACTCCCTCAATATGGGTATCAAATGAAAGGGCTTGACTAGTAGAATACTATACACTATGATAAATTTCAAATCCAAGATGGCCGCCACCACAAAATAGCGAATTACATTTTTTTTTTCATAACTCCCTCAATATGGGTATCAAATGAAAGGGCTTGACTAGTATAATACTATACAGTATGATAAATTTCAAATCCAAGATGGCCGCCACCACAAAATGGCGAATTACATTTTTTTTTTCACAACTCCCTCTATATGGGTATCAAAGCAAAGGGCTTGACTAGTAGAATACTATACACTATGACAAATTTCAAATCCAAGATGGCCACTACCACAAAATGGTGAATTACAAAAAACCTGATTAAATACCAAATTACCAGAATTTTAAAACGCAAGAAAATAAAAGAAATGAAATAACAAGGAGTCCCTACAAAAAGCAAGAAATAAAAAATTAATAAAACCCGCGACAACGTAAAACCATATAAAAAGAAAAAAATAACCTTGAAATTATTACCCCACGTAAGTACGTATGAAATTTTTTGATTAAATATAGTTCTGTCGTGGGACCGCTACTATTTTAAACTTTAACAGAACGTTTGGCTAATAATGAGAGCGGTCCCCTGACGGGATAACATTTAATCAAAAAATTTCATACGTACGGTAGGGTCATAATTTCAAGGTTATTTTTTTCTTTTTATATGGTTTTACGTTGTCGGGGGTTTTTTAAAATTTTAATTAAATTTTTTGGCTTATATTACTTCCCAGGTAACAAATAATACAATCAAAAGGACTTTTTGTATACTTTCAGGGCCGAACCGCCTCAACCTTCCAACGGTGTTGTCCACCGTCCTGCAGCATTCGCTCAACAGTTCACTGATAGACATAGCCAACAACGCGAGCGCCGGCCCTAGCACTGTGGTGCTCATAGTGAGTCCCAGCGACCGGCCGTCCGCGCCCGAGATGGACCGCGCCAGGGAACTCATGGCGTCAATCAGAAGCACCTACTTTGACGTCTACTTTGCATACGTCGCTGAAGATCTGACAGATTTCCAGAACATTAACAACGAGTATTTGGATTACTCAGAGCTATTTTTACAAGTAAATTTTATCTTTCTCATCATTATCATCATCTTAGCCCGGTATCACGCATTGCTGGGAATAGGCCTCCATGTTTCTCTGCCAGTCATTACGGCTTTGTGTGACCCCTAGTCCTACTTGAAACGAAGTTCCTTAACGCGGCTTGTGGTAGGAGTTGACAGATAGAAATCGTCAAGTAAGGAAAAAGCGTTATGCTCCCTCCATGCGACTTTCTCTCTCTCTCTCTTTCTATTATGTACGAGTGTGTGTGTGTGCGTGCGAGCATCACGCAAGGAACTTCGTTCCCGACGGGACCCCCGACCACCTACGTTTTTGTTTTATCCGTACTTACTTAATAATTATTATAAATTGAAAGCACGCCATAAAGGCTGAACGAAATTAGAGAAATTGGCATCCCATTTTATACCGGTGGTACGTTCCCGTGGAATAACTTCCGAACTCCAAAAGGGCGAAGGCGCGGGCAAAAGCTAGTGTAGGTATCTATAAAGTTAATATTAAAACCCGTGTCATTGCACTTCTTGAATCGAAAACAATATATGCAGTATTACAAGTAGGTAGGTACCTACTTGTTAAGTTGGTTTGGTAGGTTGTAATTATTATATTATAGGTAGTTTGTACTTAATACCCACCCACCTACGTATTCGCAATGTGTAATTAAGGTCGTTAATTGCTACAACTGGCTATCCGCAGTCGGTAGTTAAGTTCAGTAGGAACGTTGATCCTGGTGTTACTAAACGGCATTCCAAGATTTATGTGATGCTGCTTGTTTACTTTTTTATATCAGCCTTACATTCTTAGCTTATTATGTAGTTTCGTACAAATATTTCAAGGAAGTCTAAAACAGAAACTTGAAATTGTAAAATGAAAGGTCATCTTGAGGCTAATTTTTAAGTACTTATTTAACAAATTTTTTGTAAATGCTATTGCTAATCATGAGTTGTTTATGTACTCGAGGGAAAGCGTGACGTCATCAACCAGTCACTAATAAGTGGCCATTATTTTAAGATCTTACAATTTATTAGGTAGGAATGTGTAAACTAATCTACACTCAACCCTATTTTTGAATGCCCTTTCTACTCTTTCTACATACGTACCTTTTGTTACTATTTTCAACATCTATCTACTTAGCTGGTAATTTCCCACTGCTCCCTTTCCACACACGACTGGCCCCCGCCATTGTGGGCCTGTCAGTCCTTTCGGTAGGAGTCAAATTCGTCTCTCCAACTTCTTCATGTTCTGCTGCGATATCGTCGAGCGTTTAATGGGGACCCAATCAGTTGTTCTTTTGACCCAAAACTCATCTCACATGCAGCAGACGTGTCCGGCCCACTTAAGATTTTACAATAATTTTAATATTTCAGACGACTTCAACGAGCGTGCAAGATGTGATAGACGTCGTAGATACGTATCTGGTCAAGAGCAACATTCCGCAGCGGGTGATAGGCGCTCAGTGTCCCTTCAACAACACGGCGTTCAACCAGGTCGAGTACGAGGACTCTGTGCTGCCTAACCGGCCCATGCACTATCGCATACACCCCTATTATTTGAGGCTGCAGTCTTTAATACGCGTTCAGGTAAATATTTATATACAAGCTGTGTGCCCGATGAGGTATTTATTCCATTGGCTAAAATGACGAACTTCCATACAAGCCTTTATTAACCCCTTTAGGGAATAAATAAATAATCCTTTCTTTGTGCTCACATCTGTTCTAAAAGGAACTTGTTATAAAATTGCGTTGTCTGTCGGTGAATAAATGAATTTAAAATTTTTACTAAGTAGGTGTAAGTACCGGCCCACCTACACTGGGCCCGCGTGGTGGGTTATGGCCCACTCCCTCTCATAGAGAGAAGGCCTGTGTCCCACCAGTGGGAACATTAACTGCTGATTATACCATGCTATGCTAGGTGTAAGTAATTATCACGGTTTCAGAAAGCCTGATAAAGGATTATCAGTTAATTAGCTACCAAATCTCGTGTCAATTGACAATCAAAATAATTTTATGAATTTCGAGAACATAAAAAAAAAGATGGGAGCTTTAATGTGTCTACTTTTAGAAGATTATAGACTACTAGCTACGACCCGCGGTTTCACCCGCATAGGTGTCGATCCCGTGGGAATATCGGGATAAAAAGTATCCTACATATATGTTAATCCTGGTTATAAAACATCTATGTGCCAAATTTCATCCAAATCCCTTCAGTAGTTTTTACGTGAAAGAGTAACAAACATCCATCCATCCATCCATCCGTTCATCTATCCATCCATACAAACATTCACGTTTATAATATTAGTAGGACAGACCTTCTATAGGACCGATAATAATTTCTTTCTATAATAAGTTTTCCAATTAAATTACTAGCATCTCTTTTCTGAGAATAAAATCTCGTTTTCTGCATTACAAGACTTGTTAATCTCGCTATAGACACTACAAGTACCTGCGACAAAAACTCGGCGACCGATTGTCGGTCTGCGTTCTATTTTCGTCTGCGAGGAATAGTATTTTAATCTAGCCTGCTTGAAAAACTGGTCACAGAAGTTGATGTTTTGCGTTCCATGGTTAGAAGTAGACTTTGTAGCGCGCTTATAACTATGCCTGTAACTCGTATGTGTCTTTTTGGTTTTGCATTCTTTCGTAAAAATGTATTCCATAATACATACTTGTTGTTCCAATTACTTAGTATATTGCCACTTATTGAAACAACAAGTTTAGTAAGTACTTTTTCAAATAATATTGTTTAGAAAGGTAAATAATACAAAAAAATAAAAGAAAAAATACTTTTTAAAAACAAGCTTTTATTACTTGTTAATAAAAAGAACTAACTTTTTATTGTTGTTTCAATAAGTGGCAATATACTAAGTAATTGGAACAACAAGTTAAAAATAATTTAAACCTGATAAGAAATAAATAAAAGCGTGTTACATTGTGATTGTAAAAGAAAAATAATGAAGGTGTAATTAACTAAAATATATTTATATAAGTATATAAAATAAAATAAGTATATAAAAAATATATTTTTAACTTTAGTTCTTTTTATTAACAAGTAAGTAATAAAAGCTTGTTTTTAAAAAGTTTTTTTTTCCCTTTAATTGTATTTTTAACTTTTTAGTATTTTTAATGCAAGATTGACTACGGCGTAGTTCGTAGCGCGTAGCAGTGTTTTTCCGTTATATGCGTTTACTGCACTTAAGGTGGGACCCTTATTATTCCTGATTTACATTAATAATATTCATGAAGTTGGACTTAAAGGCGACATATCGTTGTACGCCGACGATACAGCTTTATTTTATTTTGGACACTCTGTAGACGCTGTTATGTGTGACGCTCAGGATGATCTAAATCTTTTAAATATGTGGTTTCAGTGCAATCTACTCACAATAAATATAGCCAAAACCAACTACATAATTTTCGCAGCAAAAAACAAAAAAGTATCACACAATTCACAACTAACCATAAGTAACCAACCTCTCAAAAAAGTTGATCACGAAAAATACCTTGGATTGATTTTAGATAACCACCTGAACTGGAAGCCACATATGGAGTGGGTTAGATCTAAACTGACTTCGCTCACGGGAGCCCTGCGGAGTGTTGTCCGATGTCTTCCACGCCAAATACGCTACAATATATATAACACTCTTATAAAACCTCACCTGGACTATCTAATAGAAGTATGGGGCACAGCGGCCAAAACCAATATAGAAACGCTACAAATAGCGCAAAATAAGTTAATAAAGACACTCTTCCAATATGATTACAGTACACCAACACAAAAAATATACAATGAAACTAAGTTAATGAACTTATCACAAACATATATATATAATACATGCATATTAATAAGAAAAATACTTAATAAAAACATTCACACACAAATACATTTTACAAAAAAAAAAACAAATACACAAAATTGGGCTCAGAAATGCAAATCACATACAATTACACCCACCACGCACCAGCTATGGCAAGAAAAATGTGATGTACGAAGGTGCTGCATTATATAACAAACTACCAAATTACATTAAAAATGCAAAATCCATGTTAATATTTAAGAAACACTTAAAATTACATCTAGTTAAAGTGAGCGCACCGTAGTACATTACATACCACATCTAGTTGCGCGCGTTCCGTGTTTACATTATGGCTGTGTTAAATTATTAGCGATTACCCTACACTCTTAGAATTATTATGTTGTATCTATTTTGTATTCTTTTTTCCTTTTTTGCCAAGACTGTACGTAAATTCAATAATGTTTTTAAACTAGTTTATATTTCTCATGTAAGTGAAATTTCTTATGGGAAATAAAGATATCTCAAACCCGAAGGTACCTGTACATCATCAGACCATGGTTACCATCTAGCACCAAAATACTCGTCAAGACGAATTAAACGAGCCCTAACTCGATTGGGTTATGTCGTTTAATTACCTACAGAGTTCCTGTGGCCATCTTCCAGCTCCATCAGACCCTGGTGACCATCTAGCACCAAAGTACTCGTCAAGACGAATCATACGAGCCCTAACTCGATGGGGTTGTATCATTTAATTACAGAGTTCCTATGGCCATCTTCCAGCTCCATCATCAGACCCTGGTTACCATCTAGCACCAAAGTACTCGTCAAGACGAATTATACGAGCCCAAACTCGATGTGGTTGTGTCGTTCAATTACCGAGTTCCTGTGGCCATCTTCCAGCTCCATCATCAGACCCTGGTTACCATCTAGCACCAAAGTACTCGTCAAGACGAATCAAACGAGCTCAAACTCGATAGGGTTATGTCGTTTAATTACTGAGTTCCTGTGGCCATCTTCCAGCTCCATCATCAGACCCTTGTTACCACCTAGCACCAAAGTACTCGTCAAGACGAATCATACGAGCCCAAACTCGAAGGGGATGTGTCGTTTAATTACCGAGTTCCTATGGCCATCTTCCAGCTCTATCATCAGACCCTGGTTACCATCTAGCACCAAAGTACTCGTCAAGACGAATCTTACGATCCGAAACTCGAAGGGGTTGTGTCGTTTAATTACCGAGTTCCTATGGCCATCTTCCAGCTCCATCATCAGACCCTGGTTACCATCTAGCACCAAAGTACTCGTCAAGACGAATCATACGAGCCGAAACTCGGAAGGGGTTGTGTCGTTTAATTATCGAGTTCCTATGGCCATCTTCCAGCTCCATCATCAGACCCTGGTTACCATCTAGCACCAAAGTACTCGTCAAGAAGAATCAAACGAGCCCAAATACGGAGGGGTTGTGTCGTTTAATTACCGAGTTCCAATGGCCATCTTCCAGCTCCATCATCAGACCCTGGTTACCATCTAGCACCAAAGTAATCGTGAAGACGGATCAAACGAGTCCAAACACGGAGGGGTTGTGTCGTTTAATTACCGAGTTCCAATGGCCATCTTCCAGCTCCATCATCAGACCCTGGTTACCATTTAGCACCAAAGTAATCGTCAAGACGGATCAAACGAGTCCAAACTTGATGGGGTTGTGTCGTTTAACTACCCAGTTCACTGTCTCGTTGGTCGAGTGGTTGCAAGCGCTACTGCTGAGCATGAGGTCCTGGATTCGATTCCCGGGTCGGGAATTTCTCAGTAGCAGCCCAGAGTTTGGATTTGTGCCCGGTTGATGACAATAGACTCGCTCCCTATTACATCAATTACATGGGACTTAAACTTAACTGGCGAAACGAGCTTGACTCAGAGGTTCATCTCTGCCCAGCTCTTCGGGAATTACAGGCGTGATGTGTTATGTTTATGTAATTCCCCCAGTTCCGCAACGATGGTCAAGGCCAGTTGCTGGTCTGCACTTGGCGCGGGGCGGAGACCTCTCACAGCTGCCAGGTCATCCTAGAGCGAGGGCTGCACGTCTTTAACATGACGGACCCCTGCCCTTCGCCGGACTTCTGTCTACCCGCCTACTTCACCGTCACTGCTACTTCCACTGCCAATCTGTGTGCAAGTAAGATATTTTAAAAGTAGATACCTAAATAAAATAAATGAAAATAGTTTCTTTGCACCTTCTAGTAAAAAATATAGTTTAGAATAAGTTCAATGGTAAAGTTGCAGCCGAAGCCTAAGCTGAGATAACTTAATGTCTAGTAGTTATAGGTATCAGCGCCCACCCTCATTAACATTACCACCGTTTTTATTATTCCTAGCCTGTTTAAATCATTTACTCTAACATACCTCCTCTTGGCGTCACTATACTACATAATAAAAAAGGCATATATGGCTTGACCATGATTATGTCTGAACTTTAAAAGAGACTGTTTGTTTGTTTGTTTCGGTGTGTGTTTTCATTCTTCTCAGAGCACTCAGTTAGGGAACACCGAACTCATTTAGTTTTATAATATAAGATATTTTTGACGTGTAAAAGTGTTTTTTCGAACCAATTTACAGAAATAAATATAATTTATCATTTAAGCCACCAGCATGTGGTGACTTCTTAAAACAATGTGCCATCACCATCAGCCATGTTATAAAAAGTCATCATAGCTGAAATCAATTACCTAGCTATAAATACAGCATTTAAAATTCGGTTTAATCGGATTGTGTGCTAGAGTGAATGTAAGGCTCTTAAGCCTTACATTCACTCTAGCACACATTGCGATTACGACACCTGCAATATCAATCATACAATTTATGAGTGGGAATATTCCGTACCATAGGTTAAACACCAATAGCCAATAAATTACTCTTATATAATATTTCTATTGCATTACATAAATAGTATGTGCATTATTCATACAATAGATCATTGTATGAATATTTTCGAAAATGCACTTTCAGTTTTTCCGAATTTTCACATTTTCTGGGCTACTTTTCAATTTTTTCTTTCCGTAAGAAACTGAATGCGAACATTTTAAACTAAAATTTGCTCTGAACTGATGCGCTTACCAACCGACAGTTTTTTTTAAAATTATTATATGTATAATAGATGATTTATCACTACCTTTTATAAGGGCTGCCTATTCGGAGTTTTTAGCAAAAAAAGAAATAAAAGTAACTACTAAAATAAATGACGGAATTTGTCTTTTTTGTTATTTTGAATTTAGCAAAAGACAAAAAGAATTAACCATCTCTAGGCCCCGGGGGGATTCGAACCCCCGATCTCCTGTTTACTAGACAGGCGCTTTAACCAACTAAGCCACGGCGCCGTTGTGAGAGTCGGCAAAATAATGGGTCGTTTATCAAGGTAAATAAATGCGCGAACACAGTCGACAAGAACATTATTTTGTTGATAAAAAATTTAAGTTATAATATCTGATTAATTTTTGTACATTGTTAAAAATTGTGTTATGATCATCTATTACCAAACAATATACGATCCTAAGAACTAAATTATAATTGCTTAAAAACGATATAATCAGAAGAGTTTTTGAAATGCACTTTAAATTTACAGATAATGACTGCCGTCTCCCTCATCAAGTGGGGTACTACATGTTGCATGGAGGGCTACGGTGCTTACCACTGCGAGGCGAGGCGATAAATACGGAACCTTTTGTCAAATTACTCTTTGTTACCATTGCATTATTATTTTTACAAATAAAAACCCTATAATAAAATTCAATTTACTTTTATTTTATAAAAAAATACTAAAAGGAGATTGTACCCCTGGTGGGACTCGAACCCACAATCCCCGGCTTAGGAGGCCGATGCCTTATCCATTAGGCCACAGGGGCTTGACGTAACCTAAAGGAATTTAATAATCATTACGTTACTTCTGAATAATATGAAAAAAGTACCATATTTTATTTTTGGTATAGCTAAAAATATTGTCAACCACAAACAGAAGTTTAAACTTGTACTGATTCGTCGTCCGCCCGCTTTTAGGAGACTGTAACGAATCTAAAGGTAGGTTATTCAGACAAAAATATAAATATTTTCTTTACGTTCTGCCTACGATATTTAGCTGCACTCATCGCTGCATCGCTGTTCGTTGGTTCTCGTTGACAAATTATTTCATAGTACCTACACGACAGACTTGTACGAATGTACTTACAGGGGTTTTCTATTAATAAAAAAGGTGATGAAGCGTCGAATAAACATTATAAAATTCATTTGAATTATTACATAGCTTTAAAATGTTACCCTGAAGTAATAAACGTATTTATTATATTACTCTTTGGTGATAACACTCGGTTACCCATAATCATTTCACTAAACAGCGCCATCTATCTTAACACTCGATTTTCGTCTTCAACTTCGCAAGTTCGTCTCCTTCTACATTTTTATACTGTAGAGGTCGCTTTATTAGAATTCGTGTTAAATATTTGAATCGTTTCTTTTACTTACGTTTATTATTATTTAGTTGTTTTAATTACTGATACATTGATAAGGTTAAATTAAAGTAAGTTACGTTCAATTAAAAAAATAACCATTTACCCAAAATAAGTTCCTAACTGCCTTATAGGTATGAAATTATTGTTTTCGCTATAAAAATATTTTGAAAGAGAGTTGCAAGAGAATGTAAAATCAAATTAAATGCATTATCTGAAAATACTTCTTGTCGGGGAGATACTTATTGCTTTATTTCGGTCACAATAATAACGACTCCGTGGCGCAACGGTAGCGCGTCTGACTCCAGATCAGAAGGTTGCGTGTTCAAATCACGTCGGGGTCAAAGAGTTACATTTTTTTTTTTTTTTAAATAATTATTTTTATTTGGGTATGGTTATTTTTAGTAATTATTTTTTTGTAGTATCATTCTACATCCGTCCTCAAAGGGAATAAACATTATTAATATGTACCAAGGTCGACCCTGCTTAGCTATACAATATTAATAATTAAGTACCTAAGCAATTGACTAAAAGTAAAAAAGCAAACTTATCATAAAGAAACCACTTCTGTATAGGTAAGTCCGCTTCCAGTCGGACATTCACGACACTTCGTGGTCAATTGGTTGGTCCAAACAATTAGCAAACACATGACAAAACGTTTTTGTGTGTAAGTAACCATATATACCTACTTGCAAAATCAATATGTGCATATTTTATCTACTTATGTGTATACATATATACACTTTGGTACCAAATTAAGTAGGTACCTATCTACATGCGTGGTGAGTGCATGTATTTGACGGTATGACATTGAAGCAAGTCATGCATGGTAATGTAACCAGTTCAAATTTTTCCGTTAATTTAATAATTTAGAGGTGAAAAAGACTTGGGGGGGGGGGGTGCTTGTGGCTAAATAATAGCAGCCGCACGGGTCAATCGATCAGGTTAAGCTACGCTTGCCGCGGTTGGTCCGTGGATGGGTGACTATCTTTACACTTCATATGTAAAGATAGTCACCCCTCCGTGCTTCGGAAGGCACGTTAAGCCGTTGGTCGCGGCTGTCATTCGTGGATCTTTGACAGTCGTTACGGGTCGTCAGAATTCCATCGCTCCATGTAAAATACTTGCACTCAGCTGCATCAGGTTAGACTGGAAGCCGACCCCAACATAGTTGGGAAAAGGCTAGGCAGATGATGGGGAGGTGAAAAAGACTTATTTTGCTGACATTAGGTAGGTATAGGTAGGTTTATACGAAAATAAAAGAAAATTAAAGCACCTACTTATAAATAAAGGTAACTTGCAATAAATATACCAACTTCTGAAATAAAAGATGTTTCAGTGAAAAGAATTCACTGCAAAAGAAATTAAATAATGTAGCCTATTAAAACAGCACGATAAATATTAAAAAACAGCATAATATCATTATAATAATCATACAACAGGTGTTCGGACAATGTGTTGCAATTTGCAAGTTACAATACCTACCTACCGAATGAAAATGTTTTGGTAGTGTAGTAGGTACCTAACCTACTACAATGGTGAAACATACTTACTATAAAACGTTTTCTTTTTCACGCTTAATTAATAATTAAGTAGGTATCATATAAGTTGAATTATAAACTTGCTAATACTTTATAAATAATGACATATCGCTCGTGCATACCTATAACGTCATTCGTTCTTCAGTCACTTTCAAAAGCGGGAGTGGCTTCTACGTCACAGCATACCGGTTTGCAGTTTGTACCGAGCTCAAGGTTCAATACTGAAAAACACAATTAATATTCATGTAATATTTGAATAAATCCCAAAATCATGCTAACACAGCACATCTCAAAGTCCATTATTCTTCAAATCATTATAGTGTTCGGCGTTTAAGACCTACACTGGAAAATCTTGAATTCTATCCATTTTTTGTGCTTCACAATCGCCATGAGCCAAGTCGTTACATTTTGAGTCTTGGCTATCTGTAATAAAAGCCTTATTTTGATATCTAAAGAAGTCGTTACGGACTTTTCGGACTCGGAAGCTTGTGACCGAGACGGTCAGGTGACTGGTTTACGTGTCGGTTGGCGCCTTTTCAAATGAATCGCATTCTTGCTCATGGATTAGGGTTGCTGAACCATATTTCTAAATGGCTTCTTAAACTCAAACACTTGTTTGGTTCACCGTATTTGACGTCAGCAGAAAATAGCATAAGTGTGCCATTCGAGCAATACCTACCCGTAATGAAAGCATTGTTTGAAGGAAACCGTTCGGAAATGACTTGTTATGATGTAAAGAAGTGCTAACCTAGATGCTAAATTAGATTGAAACTGTTAAATTGCTTGCGCTGAATATTACAAAAAAGTGTCTAAAACTCTTGAAAGCGATGATAACCCTATCGCACAATCACCAACGAATATCCTTGTGAGTGTTTCCCGCATAACTATTTCGAGTTACGTGCATGTACACGAACACGCCTTCAACTGTCGATGTGTGTGTGCCTGAAGGCTTGTCTGTATTCAGTTTCGAGGCCACAAAGTGATTGGCTCATTCGAAGTAAAAACATTTTTATCAACCGGCGTACACGTTTATTTAGTAAAACATTTATTAGCTGGGGTTTCGGCTGGTTTTCCTAATTGTTTGTCACGTTTTATTTTAGATGTGTAGTCATTTCTTAAAACTGCAGGCAATCAAAGGTTCAGCCACACATACCTAATATGAGTAGGTAGGTACTAAAATTTGTATGACGACCTCGTCCTTTATGTGTTTTGGTCGTTAAGTATGCTCAGCGTGACTGACATTTTCAGTTTGTTTTTTTAACCTTCCATGCCCCCGATGCACAAGGCTTCAAAGAATTGGTGACGTCAACCATCAACAAAGTTGACGCAGATCGTCCAACGTTCACCAATATATCTTCGTTATTGTCTATTAAGTTTTCGTGAACCTCTCGATCCAATTGACCCTCGTTGTTCCAGTGGTTGTGCGTGAGCACCGTCCCATCTGTCATACACATTAATTTATTGACTATTTCATGCAGAATCAGAATGTTTTTCAAATGTTATCATCGTAACTGTCATCTAATTTATCACGTAATTTAGAGATTTAAGAATAAATGTGGGCATAAAACGTGTTGTTGTAGAATTATAGAGTCATCTATGTAAATTATGTAAATTGATGCATAACAAATATGGATCAATTCGAAAGAGATCGGTACCTGCCTACTCACTATTCGGTAATTTCGATGCCACTTAATGCTGAATAGTAACCAAAACTTATGAATAGCTAGATATTTTTTACTATAGGTAGGTAATAATGATGACTGAAATATTTATCAGAAGTGTTCACTGTATCACAGAAGTCCACGGAGATCCAAGGATTTTAAAGACAAATATTTTCAAATTTTTAATAAACACTCAAATGCAATCTTGACATACGCAGCTAGGCCTATAGTGTTGGTTTTAAAATAAAGTTTTTTAAGGAGGACATGTTAATTCAAATATTAACACAATGAGCAATCTTTGAGCTGAAGCAGCGTCACCTGATGTACTGCCTATAAAGAAAAAAATCACGATTATGAAGCGTATCTATCTCCAATAAAACGTGCAAAAAGTTTATCCAAATCCGGTTTGCAAAATGTGAATTAATTTCAACGTAATTTTCCATACAAAATCGGAAGTACGTGCTTGTTTGAGACTAATTAGTTGGGTTGATCTTAACTTCCTTGTAACATAGATATTTCAAACGATAATTATAAACTTTAAACATAGTCTCTGACGTTATTAATTTATGATTGTTTCCTTAAATCGGCTAAGGTCTCAGTCATAATTCTTACCTATCAACCTGCCGTGAATAGATCTGTCCTTTACTATAATTGGCACGACTGGGTAATTAAAAATATACGCTTTTACACTTGTAAGTACCTCCTTTCTATTTTCTGCATTAAATGAATCAAAACCTCCGTTATGAATAAACTCACTTTCTTTCTTCTTTTCATTTGTCGTCCACTTTTGGTCATCCGTCATAGTCCCAATTGGCGCCATCCATGACATTCTCCTTTCACAACTGCCTACATCATTAAAGTTTCATTCTTTTACAGTGGGGTTGCGATCGTAGAGATTTTCAGGGTTCGGATTTGTGTTTTTTTTTTCTACTAAAATAACCTTGATAGTTGTTGATATTAAACAATTAGGTACATTTCAGTCTTTACAAGAGTGCACTTGTAGTTTCTAGTACAGCCCATTGTTACTTTCAAGTGACTAGAAAGTTACAATCACAATATCTTGAAGTTTAACTCTTCAAGGACAGATCGAGCCACACCCACGTGCAGCATCATGTTTCAGAGATGACGCTCACTCGAGCGATTAAGTCATTTGAACCATGCTCATGAGTCACTGTCCCGACCGATTGATTGCCAAAGGATCCTAGTACTGTTATGTAAAGAAACTAGTTTTTGTTAAACTACACACAGGGGTTTCGAAAGGTTGCCCCATGATTTCAATTTTGAAGTCATCTAAATTTTTCTTGATTTTTTTGAAGATGAATTTATCTACTCGTAGGCACGTCGTAGTCATCTTCAACAGTTGTTTCAATAAAGTTTCGGTAAATCAAATAAATATAAAAAAAAAACCTGTAAAAATACCATATTGTACAATTATTGACTTCTTCAATTTTAAAGACGGTGGCACGTGCAATGACTTAAAACGCCCCGAGACTTCATAAAGAAATATGGTTTTCGTGCAACAATAGTTCTACGTCAAGTTATATAGTACGTATACCTATATATTCATGTATTTTCACAATGAGTGTAGTGTAGCGATATGGAGCCATGGTCACGAGCTATGCCTGCGTGACAGATACCGTGTGACGTCGGGGGGCTTGGTTGTACCAGCCAATCAGCAGCTGCCACCCGCAGCGATCGTATGCGTCAGAGACGTAAAATAATGTGTTTCTTTCCTCAGTGATATTCGGGCAAATAAATTAAAATGTGGCAATAAACTCATTGTGTGGGTGTGTTGTGCCGTAGGCATGTTCCTATCAATGTGGCTTTTTGTTTCATAATTAACTAGATAAGAGAAATTATGTAGCTGATACCTAAATAACAACAGACTGATATAGAAATGATGATAAAGTGGATTTTTAATGTTCCTAATAGCCCGATAACTTGTTATGGAATCATTTTGAGATGTTATCGTTAACAAACAAAAAATGGCTCATACTGCTGATGCAATATGATATTGGCTTGAAGCAGTCTATTCGCATACCGGGGAGGCTTGCGCGTGTCGACCTATGAACGAGCATATAGGTACCTATTACGAATTGCACATGGTTGCGTGTTGCGATGCGCGTGCGCGCCACACCTCCGCGCAATACGTACCGGCAAGAGTACATGCTCGTTCCAACGTATACGACTTTCTAAGAATAGACGTCATTGACCTCTGTGTTACTTGCGGTTTACAGTGAATTTTGCTATTTTTAGCGATCGGTATCTCAAAACGAAATAACAGAACCCTTATAGGATCACTTTCAAGACCCTGGTTCTCAGGAACGGGCAGAGGTATTAAGTTGAAATTCAAAAGAAACGGTCAATTATGTGACATATCCGTTTCCAAAACCAATAAAATTTGACAAGACGTCTAGGAAAATTGTTAATTTGTAGTAATCACTTTTTGTGCCAAACCATGTGATCCACAGCGAAAGAAATCACCTACGCTCTTGAAGTGTAGGCAGGCATTGAAAGAGATAAATGGGTAATTATAATAACAGTTGAATGGCGTCTAGTCCATCATCATACTAATTTTGGCATTCCTAAACTACACAACAAGTCTAGTAAACCTTTGAAAGTCCGTAAGGCGAGGAGGCAGCATGAGCAGAGAGGACGCGTGATGCTGTTAATAAATGATTACAAGACCTCGCCGTCAAATATTTAGGGGTCAATCTCTGCATCCCAATTTTGTTGTTTAATTAATCTGGTAAACAAGAAAATGTTAGCAGGAACACTGGTGTCGTGTGGAAGAGAGAGAACGAGACTAACGTTATTAACAGTCCAGTGGTATTCTGCTGTGATGTTATTGGATAGTAAATTAAAATCAGTTTCTTCATAGTCATAATAACCCTTTAACATGACATGTAGGCCATGAAATGACGCAATTCATTGTAACAAGACACCTCACCGTCACATTCCAAATATACTTATGGAATGTATTACACTGTGGTCGGTGTTTCCACATGGTGTATTCCGTCATCGTATTTAGTTTGTGATATATTGTTTACCCTATGGATAGGCATGTAGGTACCTATCTGACATCCCTCTACCTACAGTGCTTTTTGCCTTTATGGTTAATTATTTAATTCCACCTTAAAGGCACTTAGGTAAGTACTAGAATTCCTTTTCTGCTAATTTATACATTCTCGTCTTGTCAACATTAAGGTTTTTATTTTTCCTGAATAAGTCTTTTTCTAATCATAATTTTTCCTCTAATGGTAAAGAATTTTGCCGCTGGATATTTATAAAATTTAATACAATAACACTTTTAAACTGAAGAGCTGAGAAATAAAAATTGATGACGATCACTTTGCATTTTATTTTGGTAGACATAAAAAAGACTATTACTGTAGTAGTATGTCATGCTGTGTTGCCAGTTGTCTGCAAAGCCTTGGTGAGAACAGCGAGCGGGCGTGGCACGTGGCGGGAGGAGCAAAGTCCAAGGTTCAACAGCGAAGTGCTTAAAAGTTCGCAGACTATTGGCTCTCTAGAACAGTCAAAGAGTGATGAAATCTTGCCAATACTTTAAATTGTTGGTCAGTTCTTGGAGTATTGGATATTTAGGGTTCGATAAAAACTGATTAGGAATTTATAACACCATTTGATTCGATTTCATTGATCGATCAGGTGAAGCTACGCTTGCCTTAGTTGGGTCGTGGATGGGAGACCTTCCTTTACACACCAAGACCCCTCCGTGTCTCGGAGAGCACGTTAATCCGTTGGTCCTGGTTGTCATTCGTGGATCTATGACGGTCGTTACGGATCGTCAGAAACCCGAAAGTCTGACAGCCAGTCATACCCAGAGGTATCGTATTACCATTATTAGGCAGTCGCTCCATGTAAAATACTGGTATCCAGCTGCATCCGGTTAGACAGGAAGTCGACCCCAACATAGTTGGGAAAAGGCTAGGCAGATGATTTGATACAAGGTCTCACGTCTTTCAGACCGTTTTTGAACTAGAAGCACAAACCTACGTTTTTCATTTTTGTAACCTCGTACTTTCATATGCTACGTCTTTCCTGTTTTTCAAACTCGACATTTTGCAATTTTAGTAATGTTGTTTTCTATTTTCGTTTGTCTGTTTTTAGAACTTATTTAAACATACCTACATGGTACAAGATGCAAAATACGGAAATAGGACCAGTTAGTGGTCCTCTAATGTAGGTAATAAAAACGTTTTTAATATTAGATTCATAAAGAGTAGAGACGAAGTACTTAACGTTTTTTTTTTTTTGTGAAAACATCAACACGGCTGAACTATAAATAATATTATAAACATTTTGAGTTGTTGCCATTACAAGGTATTTTAAATTGTAGGTTTATTTTTCTGAGTTAAATTTCCTTTACAATTATTTATTTAATTACGCTGGCAACATATCTACTTAGTTATTGTTTGCCATTTTACCTATTATATAAGGCATATTTATTTTATACCTTAGGTACTGAATTTTAGTGCATTATACACTACGTACTTATATAAGTAGGTAAATGTCATCAATATTTGATAAGCAATTTTTGGAATTAATTAGGTATTGGAGACATCAGAATTATTCCCTGTACCTTCCTGTAAGTTAGGCACGTAGCTACAACAAAAATAATAAGTACACTATATTATATTTTGCACATTGGAAACGAATTTCAATTCAGTACGTGCTAAATAATACTCGTTTGTTCGAGTTTTTTTTTTATAAACTATAAAAAATGGCAATGAATTTGGCCACGATTTCGAGTTTCGGAACACGTTTTTCACCTATTATTTACCTTTTAATTAATGTTTATATTGCATTTAAATACCTAGTAAGTACTAATACTTTGACTAGATGGCGTTGTGTGATAGTTGTGGAATATTTATTATTTATTTATTAGTGATTTTGGTCCCAAATGTTGACAAATTGTGGTACATTGATCCAATATTCCAAATCCGATTTTAAAATGTACACTCGCTCTTTCATGTGTGACTGCCAGCGAATCATGAAATCGGACATCGTACAGACAATCAGACAACTGACTTGATTGATATAATTGTTGTCGATCAAGGCTGGAATTTTCCGTTTGCCTTTAAAATGGAATAAATAGTCTATTACTGACATGATATACTCCATCAAGGATAGATTGATCGTTTTTTGTAGAAGACTGTTTACTGTACCGTACCTGTATTCATCATATTATATTTTGGTCTATTGACGCACATTCAAAATACATAGGTACTTTGGTAGGTACGTATCTATGCACATACCTATACCTCGATGTCAACGAAAAGCATGTTTGATTCTATTTGACGCACTAACTTCAAAATGGTCCAAGGGTTAAAAACCAAACGGCTCTCTTTTCATCATTGGTTGCCGTTAGAGGCATCCAAGGGAATTTATGTTTTTAAGACGAATGTAGGGCTCCTTGAGAGGTATTACACATTTTATATAATACTTTCTTTGACCCCAGTTTCGCCCGCGTGGAGGTCGGAAATTATCCCACGGGAACGTACTAACGGGATGAAAACTAGACTATGTTCTAAGCCAGCCATAGTCAATCCGTGTGCCAATTTTTATTCAAATTCGTTTAGCCGTTAAAACGTTAAAAGGTTACAAACAAAACGACAAGACATAATTACTTTCGCATTGATAATATTAGTAAGTATGGAAGTATAGCCGCACCTCATTGTCTTCTTGTCGCCATTGCGGTAGTTCCTGGGATACCTATATTTTTTTAGCAGTAGCGTGTGTGACAAACAACACTTGAGGGGCTCTTTGGTTAACATTGAGTTAAGTTACAATAAAATTATCTACTTACAAAAAAAAAATACTTACATAGATTTATAATATTTTACGCTTAGTCCACGAAGGATTATTACGTTACATCGTAATTTAGTATTTCTTCAAAAAATATAGGTTTTATGTTATTATAATATATTATACATTTACATAATTACTGTCTAGAGAGAATTGTTAAGTTAGAAATGAAGGCTCTGTTTACCGAGTAGTTAGTATTTTAGTAATTATATTAGGTACTAGCATTCCTATCTAATTAACGGATTTCCACTACACGTCATTTCAGACACGAAATTTAGATTTAATTGGCTATTAGACGCCTGTTTTATTTGGTGTTATTAATTACTCAACGATGCGCTGGCGCTGTACAGATTACAGAAATGTATTTCAGCTTTACAAATAATTTTGTTTGGTTTTTCTACGTTTGTTTCATTCTTGAGGAGTGGCTCGACGACTGAGTTGAGTAGGTAGGTCCTATCTATGTCTGCACCATGGACCACGGTCTGGAACCGGCCTATTCTGTAAAAAATCTCATCGTAAAAACTAGGTGAAGTGAGTTGGAACTGGAAGTGAGCTGTAATTCTATTAACACTATTGATAGCTCACTGCTGAATAGCTTCCAATCTTGATCACCAGTAGCTCGTGCCGATACGATAGACAAAGTCCTCATTAGTTTTCAAAATTTCACCAAACCCCTATATTTTACAAGAGGGTTGCTTGTTATGTTCATTTCGGTATTCTGACTTGTTTTCAAATTCAGCAATATGAATTATGATGCAGCCGCAGTAGCTGTTGATCAACATCTTGAGAAGGTACCTACGTCGGCAGGCACTGGCCCTGTCTTGTGAGAGCTTTAATTAAGATGACGATTAAGGACAACCATCAGTTGCCTACTCTCGCTAATTAAGGTTTGTTAGTGATATGGACTTTAAGCTCCGTGAAATGGGTTTAAGAGAACAGTAATGCATACTTACTGAGCTGATTACGTCATTATGTCTATTATATTAGTCACCTGAGTAAACTTCGTTATCGCTGCATGTATGTACTTAGTCATTTATTCACAAATCAAACACCCATGTTCGAACGTAACAATGAGTAAAATCAATGTTTAACATTGAATCTCCCGAACTCAGCTCAAATGACGTTCTAGAACTCACACCGAACTCGACGATTCTTCTCGAGCGAGGCTCGAATAGCCCCCACGTATAGGTATGTACACACCAATGTCTTTGGCGTTTTGTTTCATAAACATCGAGTCATTATCCATTGGCCGCAGCCAGTCACAGCGAGTGGAAAGTTACTGCCAATGACGGTTACAGACTTACAGTGCCGTATTGTTGATATATTAAAAATAAAATATAACAGACAGACCTCGTAGTGAATCTCCGGAAATTCAGTACCTTACCTACCTATATCGAGTGCCTAGATTCTAGATTTAGACACTATTTGAGATCTGTGCCAGCCTTATTTGTCTTGAGTGAGTTGGAAATGGAAATGGATCCACTGGCAGGCAAATGTTGTCCTAAACAAAATTAGGCTATCTCAACCTTTGATTATATCTCAACTAAGTAGGTTAGGTCAGCGAAGCAGAGGTTGAGGTTGTTTTTGGGTTCTGTAATCTGATATTACGGTCACGGTAACAGAATCATAGCTTCAATAAACAGGCGCCTTGTGGACGCGAAACTATTTTTATTACATTTAGTGACTTCCTTACAACTTGCATGCTTGCTGCAAGTTGACTTGGGGCTCGAAAATACGACAAAAACAACTCTAACTCAAGCAAGCTATCGGCATCATCACAAATACTTAGATAGGTATACCTAGAAATAAGGTGTTTTTTCATGCGCACCATAAATTCATTATAGGTCTACTTAACGATGCTACAACAGAATGCCTGATTTAGACGCATTTCATACATAGAAATATTTTGACATATGGTTATGGAACACACCTTTGTTTTTTTTATATTGAATATGACGACACCACAAAGCTTTAATTAGGTAGCCTAACAATACTGAAACAATTAGCGAGCTGAAGTAGAATGTTTCATTTAGAACTTATTAGTCAGAGAACAAAGAAGGCAAGTAGGTACTTTTTAAAATTGTATATTTCTGGTCATTACATCAGCTAAAAATATGATAATCAAAGCAGGTAAACACTTTGCCCCCATGATAGCGCGCTTTTCAGGAAACTGATCATAAACAGATTACTCATTATCGTCGTTACTTGACGCAATCTGTGTCTATATATTGCTGTCCAAGGCTGTCTATAGTCCGACTCCGATGCATCGAAAGTACTGATTGTACTTGCGGTGGCGGCGCGCGATTGGCTCGCGGTGGAGGCCTGGCCGGGTGTGGCGAAACGTGTCGTGCTCGCTCCGAGCTCCGCTCAAAATAATGTACAAGGTGTACTGACTGAGCAAAAACTACAAGGGACTAAATACCTAACTAAATTATTATTTATCGGTTTAATGCACAACTCTCAGACAAGTAGACAGTCAATAAGGCTTGTTAATTAATCACGTAATGTTTGCATATTTTTTGCAGACTTCGACTCAATATTTTGCTGAATCAGGCGAAACATACGAAACGCGAAACAATTTTGATTACTGCATCGAGGTCGCTTTGTGTTAGATAATTATTGTTAACTAGGAAGTTATGCGACACTGCTAAGATTATTCAATCTTCTATTTTGCTGTTAAAGTAAGCTCTACTGCGAAGATTGTTAAATTGTCCAAATATTGTATCTTCCACACAGCAGGGTGCCCCTCGGCTGTTTAAATTGAAGAGTTAACTGAAATATTTTAAAGATGTCCCCATCATCTCTCCCTGTAGTCGGTCCCTCATGTCTGAGGATCGTGGTCAGCTTCGGAGTTGCATCTGGAGAGGATGATCCGCTTCCACCGGTTTCTGTCCAGTCCATCCCTTACTACCGTCCCCAACATAAGGATGAAAAATATGAAAATTCCTACAATAAATTAACCACAAACTATTAGTTGTTGCGGTATAGTCTTTGTTAATGGACGTCAGTTAATTTAATACATAATTGCACAGAACCACCTTCGACTAAGTTTCCTGTAATTACATTACAACAACAAACAAAGGACGGGACTTACTATGTATTTCTATTTCACGAGTACTTCTTGCACGGTCTGATCTATTTATAACATGTCATAGGTATATTTACCCTGTAATGTATAAGAGGAATGTTGTAGATGAACCTGCTTTTTGTACTCAAACAAGATAACATGGACTTATGTTATCCCTCGAAGTAGCACCACAAGTCCGCGACACAAGAATCTTGGTATCGATACTGGTTTTAGGTAGTTAGGTACGGATACCAAACCCGGCTAGCAATCGCTGGGGTGTCACGTAGACGAAAGTGCCATTTAGGATTTATGAGACAGCAACGTGCTTTCTTTACACTTTATGATTTGCCAATCATAAATCTGTGAAAGGTGTGCATAAGCGGTTCTTGGGATCCGTGGATGTACTTACTTGTAGGTAAAACTCTTTGAACAATAGCGTTTGGGTTGTACGTGAAGAGACTTCCTTGTAAGCGGATTAAAATAAAATTATATTATGCTAACATTAAATCATACCTATCTAATTATGTACTTAGCTGTTTTTCCGCTTTGGTGTTAACACTCAGACGGATTTCTTGAAACAAAAATAACTAAATAAGCCTGATAATAATTCTGACGATAAAAATATTCCCTAAACTGTTTGTCATAAGATTACCTTATTGTTTACGATATATCGTATTACACTGCGAGTCATTGATAACAATGCGCACTTAAGAGTTACCTACGAAATATGATGGCAATGTGCCATACTATAACTACTATTTTCATGCAATGGGCAACGACCTATAACAACAATAAATGTAATAATAGCCGTAAAATTACATAATACGTGTAATACACCTACATATTTTGGCATATATGCCGCTTGAGATAATTTGGCACAGATTTCAAAGCTTCTTAGAATGACGTATAAACGTTGAATTTATTGAAATGGTTTTTGACAGATTAAATACTAACTTCTTCAATGGATCTCCAAAATTCATAACCGAGGATTCCTGGGTTTGCACAGATATACCTTAGCGTAAAACAGTGTCTTTGAAGGCCACGCAGATGTTTTATTTTTGGAACGTTTACATATTGCACGTCTAGAAGTCGTTTGAGTTAGTCGTCGAGAGCGCACACGAGCAATGAGCATTCCAGAACATACTGCAAGGAGTAGCAGATAAAAAAAAAAATTAAAAGATGTTGAATAGAATAATTCATCGTTATTCAAGAAGAAAAACAATAGCCGAATCGCAGGTTAACATGGGACGGAGAGATCAGAAGGCCAATTCTCGTAATTTAAAACGATCAAAATCTAGTCGCAGTCTCCCCTCAGCGACAAACAAATGTTAAAAACTTGTTAAAATGTAGGGAAATTAGAGGTTTTTTTTTTGAGATCAGACTATGAACGTTCTTAAAATTACGAGAATTGCCCCTCAGGTCACCGCCGATGGATGTGCGTCGCCTACAAAATAATTCAATGTTTCAAGTGATCGTTATTGATTTGACATTGGCGCTGTCGATCAGAGATGAATTGCTACGCAGTAGGTGGTACTTGATGGTTGATAGGCATACTTGTATCAGTGTGAAACACTACACTTATAACGTCATGGTGCCCCATGCTTCTTGTACAGTGCTAATTGATACCCATCAGTCAGAAACCTGTTAACACACAACAAATTTTAAATTTATGAAGATATGGGTAAGTACCTCTTCTCTATTGCATTTACATCAAAGCAAGCCTTCAGATATATTATTTGTTATCTAGCTGCTAGTATTTTCAACTTGCCGAAAACTCATTACGAAAAAAAATATTTTCCGGGTTGAAAAATATTTCAATTTGCGGTAAGTTGACTTTATCCTGGACACGTCACAGTCACAATTGCGGCGACAAGTCCCCTCTTTGAGGAGTGGCTGGAGAGGCGCCAGGGTGCCCTCACCTTCCGCCTGACGCGGGTCCTCACCGAACACGGTTGTTTCGGGAGGTTCATGTTCAGGATAAGGCGGGAGGAAACGCCAGGGTGTCTCTACTGTGTGGATCGCCCGGAGGACACGTTGGTGTTCTGCCCGGCTTGCGCGGAGTACCGCCGCGTCCTCGTGGCGGTGGCGATCGGCGGCGGCGATCTCTCGCGTCCAGCCCTGGTCCAGGCCGTGGTACGGAGCGAGAGTGCATAGGAAGCCGTCACCTCCTTCTGCGAAGCAGTAATGCTCGGAAAGGAGGAGGCGGAGCGCGTGAGGGAGAGGCAATCTCTGCACCCTGACGCCCCTAGTCGCCGCAGGACGTCGGACGCCCTGGACGTCGGAAGTCACCAGCCGACTCCCGGCCACCGTAGGCGCGGGCTTGCAGGCGCTATCAATAGTTTCAATCTTCAGATTATCTTAACACCATGTTGATTTACGTAAGATGGATTTCCTGGAAGACAATCTTATATCATATAATATTAACGAGCATGGTGCTGAGCGTGACGCACATCGCTTGATTCGCAAGCGCCGTCATTAGCTTCCAAATGCAATGCGTCAGCATCTCCTTACTCGTATTGTACACACGTCTTTTAATTAAGGGTTTGAAGATCTGATATGAATAGTCTTTCGTACTCATTGCTAAAGTTTCTGGAAGTTTATTTTGTACGAACCAATGCAGTCTTCTGTTAAATTAGAGCCTTGATCATACCTATTTCTAATGCATCTGTTTTCGTTTTTTGTTGTTTCAAGTTTTTTTCCACAATTTTATTTTTTGTAACAAAACTTCTTCGTTCGTATTTGAGTTCATCCTTTTTGACAACCTAGTTTTTGATAAAGTTATGTTTTTTGTTAGAGTGCTCGTTCTTCCCCTCGATCTTACCTAATGGAAAGCGATGGTAGGAGCGTGCCCTGAAGATGCCTTTGCACTCTTGCTTTGAAGGCTAAAATGTTATAGGTGGCAAGGAATACAGAAGCTGGCAGAGAGTTCCACTTTTTGGCTGTGCACACAATAAATGTGGAGGAGCGCTGACTACGACAAATCGGGATATTAACCAAGTGCGAATGGTTTAACCTACCCGATTGTGACGTGTTGACCGGCGGATTCAACCAAATCATGTTATTATGCTCGAGATTTTGTGAAAGACATTGTATATGAATAATTGCATGTCCTAATAATTTGTAACCTAACGAAATGTATTATTTTTCTTTTTTTTTAATATTAACGCTGTACCTACCTATCCAGACGAAATTGTAATTTATATAATACATAGAAATTAATTAATTACTGTTACTGGTGTATACCCGTTGTAATTAATAATAATAAATAAATAAATGGTACCCTGCAGTACACCTGGAAGTCCGGTAGTAAGGAAAATTTTGGGATCTGGTCGTGGAGCTCTTACGTACACTCTGAACTTCATTTGATAGTAGACCAAAATGCAAGCCACGTTTTGACGATGTGCTAGACTGTGGCTTCGCCAGCAGCGCCTCGTCGTCTGTGAGCCTTTTTCCGTTCCACTGACTCAACTGCAACTCGCTCGTCAATAAGCATTTTGCAGAACCAGTAACGGAGGAGTGCAATATTGCTGCCAATATTGAGCAATATTGTACTCCATCGCTTTATAAAAATTAAGAAGCAAGCCAAAGGGGCTATTCTCGTATTTTTTAAGAACCTTCGCATTGTAATCTCAGTCTCAATTTGTCAAAAATGCACAATTTACATACATTTTTAACATTGATTGTCGCGGAGATGAGATTGCGACCGGAATTTGAACGGTTTTTAAATACGAGAATTGGCCTGCTGGTGTGAAGTATCGCCTCACCATATTTAAAATTCCCAGCTTTTTGGCTGCAGTCTGTGCTTTTGACTCGATGTTTGAGCTGAAGTTGAAGTCTAAAGTCGACTCTTTGTCCAAAAAAAGTCGATACGTAACTGGTTCCCTTTTGCAGTGAAAATACAAGCCTGTGTTATGGTTATGAGAGCGTTGTTTCTGCATGATTGTTTGTTTATATCTTTTATTTTATGTTTGCAGCAATATCTTGCAGCGATATGTTCAGTTGATGTACAACTGTACAGTCTGGTTTCAGCTCAATGCTCCGCAAGTGTTTTGATTTTAGAAAGTTAATTTGTTTCAGGTTATGAACCCTCTACCGCGAATATAATTATGAGCTTTCTCATTTTTGGTGTACTTTAGTATGTTTCCGTTAATTTGACGTTTCAATGAATTGTTTTATTTTGCTCCCGCCAACCAAGCACCAAGAATTTTGTATAAATATGATAGGGGGTTTTTAAGATTCAGTGGTTTTATATTCTAAGCATAGTCTACAAAACAATCACCAGCAGTTCCGAACCTAACTACAACATGTCCGTTCTAAACAAAGACAAACACATTTCCAGAGTTTTCTAGCATTGAAATAATACTATGGTAATAAAGGGGAAGTGATAATTTACACAACTGACGTCGTTGTTTAGCTTCCGTGATTTATTGCAGTAATTAGCAATCGAGTCGAGACAACGGTCTATAGTCTGTACTAATGACCAATGATCATTAACAGACGCATCATGGAATCGTGCCGAATGTAAATTCACTTATACTTAAGAATTGTGATAGTTGTGAACTTCTGATGTTTCGCTGTAGGTGAACTTGTTATCACAACGTGGAAAATTACCATACAGTGATCAGGACGGGCCATATGTTATGAAACTTATGACTGTTCGTATTCTGGAACTCTCTGAACGGTAACAAAACTGAATGAAGCGAATCTTGTTCGTTGTAGATAATTATCTAAAACATTTATTTGATTTTTTCGTTATTTAAGAATTGGCAGGAATAGCGAATGTGGATTGCTTGACCTTTTATAAGAAAATGCTTTAATCAGACTTTTTGAAATTAAAAAAAACGTATAACAGTTTTATAAACAGTCGATTCTTGTTGACATTTAGGGGCTTTTTTCTAACATTTCGTTATGGTCACTAGCATTCTCAATTTTTTTTATAATGTCAGCCTCTGCAGAATTAATAAATGAATGTTTATTAACCTACTTAATGTCAGCTAGAACAGGAACTCAGATTTATAATAGAGAAGGTGAACTGGTGGCTCGCCTGGTAGCTCGCGGCTAGAACGGGCTACGCCCATGACACATTAAAAAAGTTGCTCATTCGATTTTTTTTGTCCCCAATCAATATGAGAATGTGGCTACAGCAGACCTTGTAGTGAAGGATAGTGTCGAAGGATTGCCTCATTAAGAAATCACAAACGTAGATTATTATAATACAATAGGATAAATATTTTATCATAATGTGTACCACGTCGTCTGCATTTATCACAATGGCAAATTATTATACCACGTGTTGACATTAATTCCCATCTTGTTTTAATCGCTGTGTACCTACTGTAGTAAATGTCATCACTCCCATCCACCATGTAAAAGAAAAACCATTACAACATTATGACTACTTTTCAAACACTGTATGATTTATAATATTTGAATACCACACTATATTGAAATGAAACGGTAGAAAACTGCTACTAATTAAAGCCATATTTGGACATGTTGATTTGAAAAACTACCAATTTAATGAATAAAATTTTACTTTACGAATTGATAGTTTCACTATCACTATCAACGTAATTTTTTTTTCTCTGCAACTCAGCAATCAGATGGACACCATAAGCTACTTCTCTGTCCGATACTTGTATCTGTTTAGGCTTTTTGAGACACTTCTCAGGTAGGTATCTCATTCCATCCTGACGAATCTATCTTGTACGGTTGAAACACTACTTCTCTCTAATCTTTTATGTTGAAGTCCTTGATCTCTACTCTAGTCTGAGGGCAAGCTCATTTTTGTGTTTTGAGAGTATTTTCCCGTAGTTCCTGCAATGATAAGCTGATTTTGATAGTCTTTTTATTTTTAATATCAGGCAAACAACTACCATGATATTAAAAAGGATCAATGGTTATCATTACACTTTGCTACTCATTAGGATTATGGCACAGCAGTTTCCCGATGTTAATGTTTCTGGTACATACGCTTCCCACTCAACACCTGCGGGGTAATTGCGTAACACACTAACAGTTGGAATGGCTTTCATTTTGACAGTTCAACAACATTCATTAACTTATTTGCGTTGTAAAGCAGACAAATTTTTCGAACATAATTATGAAGCAATGGATTAACAATATCCATCAGTTATTCAGTTTGAGATTGATAGTGTGCTACGCAATTAGAGTTCCTGCAAACGATGCCGTCACCGCGCCGTCGCCGCGCCGCCACCGCGCGCGTTCCCGTCCCTGTCTCGTTTGATTCATTCCATTGATTCCATTACCGGCCGCGTACGAATGTGCACGCCGCGAGATCGCACGCAGCCGGTAATGGAACGAATCAAACAGACAGGGACGGGAACGCGCGCGGTGGCGGCGCGGCGGCCCGGGCGGCGCGGTGGCGGGCTTCGCGCGACTCGTATCTACAGTGTAATTGTGCGGCGTCGGCGCGGCGACGGCACGGTGACGGCATCGTGTGCAGGAACGCTGAGGGTGCTGACTTTACTGAAAATGATCGTAGAATAAATAAAGCACATTTGAGATTATTACATCGCTTTATTTTAGAACAATACATCTAAGATGTTTTACACTTGAACTATGTATATATGCAGTTTATTTGCCCATGCGCTGTATGGACCACTCCTGCTGGCACAGAGGGCACCGGTTGTTCTGCTTGACCCACAGGGACATGCAGCAGAAGTGGAAGCTGTGGTTACACTCTCCCCACACCACCACGCAGTCTTGTTTGCCGTATGAATCCTTCTTGCTCTCGCCCTGGCAACGCAGACAGGCGTCTGTCGAAAAGAACAGATAAGCTTAGCACACAAACTATATTACTATGGCTTAAAATAGCACATATTACTAAAGTTACGAAGAGAAATGAAGACGGATTAGGCTAGACATGATTATCCAGCCGTTAAGGCTCCCGCAGGCAGGCGCGACGCGACGGTGCAACGCGATTCTGGTAGAACAATTTTCATAGAAATGGTTTTACTAGAGTCGCATTGCCTGTCTGCCTTTGGTTAAATATTATTGCAAGACAATCAACCTACATATAAAGGAGACCATTCATATTGGGCCCAAAATTGAAAGTGCCGCGGGCCAGTAAAAAAAAAAAAAGTTTTTAATCTGTTTGAGACATCATTTTAAGCATTTGGTACTATGGCACCAAACCTGTGGAACCATTATTGTAGCGGCTATATAAGTTCAAAAATCAGATTTCTCGTACCTAAACATAAATAAATCATTTGAGTACACACGTGGTTAGGTATAGTAAGTCATTCTAGACATTTTTTACTACAGGTTAGTTATCTAAGCCTATTGGGAGCCAGGCGAAAATGTTGTCATTTTTCGAGGAAAGTCAGCCAAAGGGCAATGGAGAGGGCTATGTTTGGAGATTCCCTGCGTGATCGAATCAGAAATGAAGAGATCCGCAGGAGAACCAAGGTAACCGACATAGCCCGAAGAATTGCCAAACTTAAGTGGCAGTGGGCCGGGCACATTGCTCGCAGAACAGATGGCTGATGGGGCCGAAAGGTTCTGGAGTGGCGACCGCGTACCGGAAGACGTAGCGTTGGAAGGCCTCCCACAAGGTGGACCGACGACCTTGTGAAGGCCGTAGGAACCCGTTGGATGCGAAAAGCACAGAACCGGTCGAAGTGGAGGTGCTTGGGGAAGGCCTATGTCCAGTAGTGGACGACTTTCGGCTGAATGATGATGATGAGTATTAAAAAAATGTTTGCTATTGTTTTATTTGACCGAATTAAAATATTGATTAACTGATTAAAATAGTTTTAGGAACATGATTGCCAATGTTTTATTTGCGAGAGTTAGTAACCTTGCACAAGACATGGTATGCACAAAACATAGAACACACTTAAACTCATAATCTAAACGGAAAATCGAACTTAACAATTTTATTTTATTATTACAGTCACGCTTACAGAATTACAGTCATGGCAAAAAAGTTTATAATACCGACTAAATAAGTCCACGTACATACTTAGATGATATATTTACATTTATTTCGAACTTATGTAGCTGCTTATATGATGGTTCTACCGCTTTGGTGTCTTAGTACCAAATGCTTAAAATGACGTTCCAAACGGATTAAAAACATTCTTTTCCGTTGGCACTTTCGATTTTGGGCCCAACTTTGTATGAAACCTGAATGATCGCCTATAGATACAGTAATGTCTAGTAGAAACTTTCAAGATCGTTACAACCTGTATAATTAATCATGAAGTACGGTCGTCACATGGTAATTGCTTCTTGTTGATAAAGGTATCGGACGCTTCATTTTTTGTTCATTTTTAGGGTTGTGTACGTGAAAAGAAAAAAAAGCATCCCTTATAGAATGACTTAGTTGTTCGTCTGCCAAGAATCTTTCCACACATTGTGGTACATTATACAAATACTCGTAGGTAGCCACAGAAACTAAATTCAGCTTTATTTACTAATCGGTTACATATCCTATATCTATGCAATAAACAGTCTTATTGGTATTACCATAGATTTAGTATACAGTTCTAGGGTAATTACCATTCGCATAAGTATGTTTAGTCCTTAGTTTTTCCCGCATTATTCATTTCAAG
This sequence comes from Apamea epomidion, assembly GCA_947507525.1. NCBI lineage: Eukaryota > Metazoa > Arthropoda > Insecta > Lepidoptera > Noctuidae > Apamea > Apamea epomidion. Next base: position 12,351,401 of record OX382225.1, read on the forward strand.
TTATATTATAAGTAGATTAGACGAATTAGGGTACCTACAACAGCACATAAGTTTCAACACTAACTATACTGGTATAGTCCACCAGCCATATCAAAGCTCAATTGCAGTCCGTTATATAATGGTCTGCGACTCGTACGTCGTTAATTAAGGAACATAAATGCTGGTATTATTACAATACCGAGGCCATACCGCTTCACGTCACTATTTTTTTAGCCCTTGGCATATATGTGGAATAAATATAGGTCCCTACGTAATTGATATGGAATTTAAAAACATAGGTACTAGTAATTGCATTAGTTTTCATGCAAATGTTTCACAGAAAAACGTCATTTGTGGTTAATTCCATTTTGCGCGATTTCTAAACCTACGGTTTCTTAGAAAAGCGATTCCGTCATATTACTCGTAGAAGGGGTAATTTTCAGCAGTATTTGACATTAATAATGTGTTAAAAAAGGCTAACCTAACCGGTCAGACCAAGTATCCGCTCTCACTGGACTCTTTGTTACGACCGCCCTGAGAGAACTGAAAACCGAACGAAGTAGAAGAACATCGTGGATAAAGCCACGAAGGCCTTTCAGGGACACGAACTTCAGTAATAAAGTACGCGACCAAGAAGAAGAAAAAAGCGCTCTGTATTTGGATGGTTATTGTGTGACCGTTCACCGGTTTACTGACGCTGACACCTTAACTATACCATCAAATTAAAATAACTACTTGAACTTGACTATTCATATCTTCCACTACGATACGTATCTACTCATTAAATAATCTGATCTCACAAGAAGCTAAAAATAAATGAACCAGAAAACAGAATGAAGTAGTAACATTTGTTTTATGAATTTATTTATCCCGTCTAAAGGCACGGAATCAAGAACTTTCCACTTTCTAACAACGACAGTAAGAGATCACAGTAACCTTAAACAGATACATAAGATTAATTTATTAAAACTATGCATATTTTAATTTGACAGCGTCGGAAACTAGTTATCATGCGACACTTTTACGCCTATGCATTACATATTAATTTGAATACCTAATTAGGAATTCCATTGGAATGTCGCTGGACACATAACTTCCTGATGAGCTAAGAACAAAAGTACAAAAGTGATGTTTTAACATCGTTCTAGAATACGAGTCTGAAGGTGCCGCTCACTATGGAGTTTACAAGTATTAAGACAGAACTATGCATCACATACTCTATACATTATTGTTTGTATGCTAATATATTTATGTGTGTACACATGTATACCATATCAGTGGGTAGGTAAGTAGTTTGCATGTAAATTAGAATAATAAATAACATTTATGTTCACAAAATAATATTCCGAAAATATTTCAGTCAAGAATTTTAAAGTCCGTTGATTTTCTTTTGTCACAATCACATTTCATACTACTACAGTATCATCAATATCAATTAACGTCGCAAATGTTATTAATTACAGGTGATACACTAATCACATTACAAATATGTGTGCTATGACGACAGCCTGAAGAATAAACAAGGCGAGCACGTTGTGTTACAGCAGCTACATGATCCTGACGTGATGTGTCAATATTCAGGTTTACATGTCACACGCTGAAATACCACACTATAAAAGACCACGTGTTTCAGACAATAAAACGTAAGATTCGCACGACATATATCTCCGATCTTTGGCAATGTACTTGAAATTCTAGAATTTTATAGAAGTTGGATGTTATTAAATTACCAACTTCTTTTAGAATTAATTAATTTGGGAATCTTAATACGCAATATGTTTAGTCTTTTATTTATACTAAAATTATTATTTTGTCTCGTGCTGAGAGACAGCACGAGATATATTGGTACCTACTTAACAAAAATAATATTAATTCCATTCACGTCTAATCTATAAAGTTCAAGGTTATCTAGCTTGTTGTTGTTTGATAACATTTATTAGGTACCTCCAAAAACATAATTTTTATTGAGGCTTTACTAAGTATATTATAATTTTGATTAATTTTGCAATAGCAGGTAATCGAAAAATCTAAGTTCAGAACATAAAAATGCAATTATAAATTGACTATCTTTTGCAGATGTTAACAATGCTCTTGTATGTCCGCGTTGGGTAAACCCCAAAAGAAAGATGGCCGATGTCAAAATATCATCAAATACGAGGGTGAATCAAAAAGAAAGTTCTTAGAATTGCATATTTATATAAAACCTTTTTGGGAGAAGTTCTATATTCAAATTAAAGAGTGTCAATCACACAATATTTATGCAAACTGTCAGTTGTTTTTGTCAGTACGCTCAGTTTAAAAAAAACGTCTACGAAGGATTTTTTTTCGGACATTCAGCAGACATTAGGGGATGATGCTGTACCCTATTCTACGGTTGCGTACTGGGTGGCTGAATTTAAAAGAGGTAGATCAAGCTGTAAAGATGACCCACGTTCTGGGCGGCCTTCAACCTCCGTTACGGAAAAAAATGTCAAAATGGTTGAGAATCTGGTTTTGGAAGACAGAAGAATAACTATAAAACATATAGCTGAGATCCTAAAGATATCATTTGGTAGCGTTCAATCCATTTTAATTGATTCACAGGGGTTTAAAAAAGTGTCGGCAAGATGGGTGCCACGAATGTTAACCGACGAAAACAAAAAGCGACGTTTGGAAATTTCTAAGTGTAACCTCGAAATGTTCCAGCGTGATTCGGATAATTTTTGCCGTCGCCTTGTCACCATAGATAAAACGTGGGTCCACCATTTCGATCCTGAAACTAAGAGACAAAGCATGTCTTGGAAACGACCATCCTCTCCATCCATTAAGAAATTTCGAGTTGCTCCTACCACTGGTAAAGTTATGGCCTCAGTGTTCTGGGATAGTGAAGGAACCCTTTTTATTGATTACATGCCAAAAGGCCAGACTATTACTGGACCCTATTATGCAAATTTAATCCCGAAAGTGCGTGAAGCGATTAAAGAAAAACGTCGTGGAAAACTATCGTTGGCCGTGTTGTTTCTTCAAGATAACGCTCCTGCTCATCGATTGGAAGTTGCGCTCAACGCAATGCGCTGTGCTGGCTTCAATCTCCTTGACCACCCACCATATTCTCCGGACTTAGCCCCAAGTTATTTTCACTTATTCCCAAAATTAAAACAGGACATTCGTGGAACAAAATTTTACGATAATGACGCGGTTATGGCTGCCGTAGAGGAGTTTTTCGAGAGTCAAGAAAAACAATTTTTTTCACAAGGAATAAGGAAGTATTTAGAAACGCGTTATTCTAAATGCATTGCATTGGAAGGAGATTATGTTGAAAAATAAAATATTATTGTTTAAATCTTTGCATTATTTAATATTGATTCCAAAAAATTTTTGATTCACCTCGTATGTGCCGACTTCGTAGACTTAGGGCTGATTTTTCAATCGACCGATATTTTCTATTCGTGGAATAAAATTGACGTCTGACAGTTTTTTTGTTTTTTGAATTTTTGAAAGTTCTTCCATACGGAAGAACTTTCAAAAATTCAAAATTATTCCTCCGATAAAGTTATCTGGCTTAGGAAAAATCAGCCCTTAGTTATATTAAAAATTCTGATATGTGATAAACAGCCTTCAGCCTTTTCCTTCTTCCTATACGACACATCAAAATATTTAAAGATGATGCCAACGGGAAATGCGTCAAGCAACTTCCTTGGACTGAATTCTAATTTGTTTAATAAAAATAAGCGTGCTATTTTCGAAAAAAGATAATTTTAACAATATGAAATTAGGTTTGTTACATCTACTAAATCAAAATCAAATTAGGCTGAGAATCGGCACTTTTCGAACGTCAAAATTACAAAAGACAGTCTCCCAAAAACGCCCGCCCTTCACCATTTCCTAGTGCTATCGCTGGGAAGAAGAAGTGGCGCAGCAAACTCCCCAGCAGCACAGCTGTCTGTTCAGTTAGAAAATACTTATTTGAATACAATACTAGGTGTTAAGTAATTAACATTACAAGGCACAGAACATAAAATTAAATTATTTGCCATATATCAGCTAGCCACGCCAATATACCAACAAATATAATAAAAACTATACGTACTCAAGCAAAAAAATAATTAATTAATATTAAAATGTCAATAAAAACTTACTGCCGCCTTAAGGGCGTGACAGCTTACATATTTATGCATTGCTGGGATCTGGTTACATAGCTGTCACTTGAAGTCACAGATGATAAAATATGACCATCGAAGTAAAATAAATAAATAAGTTAATACTAATAACAATAACCTGTCAGTAAGCTAATTTTGGAGAAAGAACATGAACATTGTCTTGAGTTAATCAGGCCGACCAACTATTCTTATCGTGTAAGTAGTCGTTGATGGAATAGTATGCCTTTGAACAAAGGTTGGATATTACTTGAGCTTTAAACGCATTAAAAGGCAAGTCTAGCAAAGAAGAGGGTACCTATCTTGTTATAAAAGGTACTCTACTACTATCCTAAACAGTACCTATCCAGGTTACAATAAAAACTTTTCTGGAAGTTTAATGATAACAGTAGGAATACTGATTTGATTATTATCATATAAGTACTCTAAAGAGCAGTAGTAGCCCACGCCCAATGGCCCCGACTCAGGTGTTGTAGGTCGTGAGTTCGAACCCAAGCATTTGTGTGAACTTCATTTTGTGTATTTAATTTCATCACCTTCTCAAAACGGTAAAGGAAAACATCGTGAGAACCAAAAACATTGGAGACATGATTGTGATATCCACCAACCCGCACTGGGCCCGCGTGGTGGATTTATGTCCCACTCCCTCTCACAGACAGGAGGCCTGTGTCCCAGCAGTGGGAACATTATAGGTTGATTATGCTAAGTACTCCAAATACCAAAATTGCCTCTGATCAAGAGATAAAATAGCATACTCGTCTGGATAGACGACTATGCTAAATGATTCTAATAACTGGATAGTTATTAGAAACATATATAAGTCACTGCCTACTAAATTATTATTCATCAGATTGAGATTATCTCTATATTCCAATAATAATTCAGCTTTACCACAACGTTTGACTATATTTCCATGTACGAAGACTCAGTGTTCTTTGGTACTTGAATAAGATATTATTATGATGGTTTTATTAATATTCAATTTATATTCCGCACTCATGCACGCATTGACATTTATTACCTACCTGTATTAGCCATAAATATGCAACGTGTAATATAAGTAGGTATTCTAGCCTCTCAACTGATATTCAGTTAGGTAATAAATCGGAAACTTTCCATAGCCCATCTAGATTCATGGGATTTAGTTAAATATATTCATTGGATAAGCATAGACGAGGACAATTATAGAAAAAAAATCGGTATTCGCTTTGTAAGAGAGAATAATATATTTATACGGTTAGTAGACTGTCTACGATTTTGTAAACGAAAATAAACAAGTCACTTAGTTATCAACGGAACGGTAAATGGCAGAATATTTCAGAAGATTTTACATTTATCTTCTATCTATAAATAAAAATGAAATACTGTTCGTACGGTAAGCGCATCCGTTCAGAACGGCGATTTGACTATTTTTGGTTGTAAAATGTGGGTAGTAGTCAGAATTAGTTTGTATGGAAAGAAAAAATGGAAAAGTTCAGGGTCCTACGTTTACGAATTGAATTGATTTGATTTGGAAAAACTAAACATTAATTTACCTATGGGATTTTGGGATGAACTTTTGGACAGCACAACCTCTGTCGGGTCAGCTAGTTTACAATAACTGTACGGTAAACACGTGAAATAAAAGGGGTGTGGTGTACTCACTCACTAGTACAGCGACCAATAAATCACAATTTAGGCGACACCGCCCCCAATCAACTTCAATCACGGCAACGCAGACGCTGTGCGGACGATGTTTACCCGATTTGCGATATTGACCTTTATTTTAAAAAGAAAATTGAAACTAAACGTTTAGTACTATAATTTAGGTAGTAGATATTATGTATATTATGGACCTTTTCCTCTGTATATCTTTTCTTCAGAAATTATAAAGTTCTTCATAATTTGTTGAACAAAGAGTTTAAGTATTAAATTACTAAAGGAAAAACCGTCTTTTTCTGGTGCTCGGAAAGGTGCTGTAGCTACGTTACTACTACGTTATATGGTGACCTACCTAATGAGGACTGAGCGAAATCGAACTAAAGTTAAGTAAGTGTTTCCCGAATTTTAGTAACTACTTATTTTATTCAAATATTTTTCATAAATATCAGCAACATTGAGGAAAAATTCTGAAATGGGGGGAGGTAAACTTTTTTGAAACTGATAATTTTTCTTTGTTTTTTTAGTCCAATTAGAACTAGTGCCATAACAAACACATTGTTTAAATATTTAGTCTTACTGTACGTTTATAAAACAATGTACCTAAGTGGTCACACAACTTCAAAAGTTTGTTTTGCTGAAAACAGGTAAGATACGCAAATGGTCGTCGATGACATCATTCAAGATGGATATTGACGAAATAATTTGCAACGATAATAGCATTTGTTTAAAATACTTGCCAAATATGTGTAGAGTATTCAAAAGTATGACATCAAAATACTAAGAACTTAAAAAGAGTTTGTCCAAAAAAACACGGACAAAGTAAGTACTAATAGACGATTGAAGTGATAATTTAAAAACCGACATGTCATGTACTCGTATCTACGACGTACTACGACGATAGATAGATTTCATTTGTTAAGTATGTTTGGATGAGAAAAGAAAATTGCCTACCACACACATACACATACATATTTCTATGAATTTAAATACTTAATTTTAAAATGACTCGTAAACTCTACCTCTCTCTATAACACGATAACTACAAGTATTTAAAAATCTTGCCATTTTTGCCAACCTTAAAATAAAAAATAAAAAAAACTATAAGTAGCTTATACTTATAGCTCTTATTTTCAACATCTATCACGTGACACTCGTTTCAGTTTTTTCGAGTTTTACATTAGTCTGCAAAACTAATAAATAAATGAGGACATTTTTTTGTGTAAGTACCTACTTGGTTAATTAAGTTGCGAATGTTGTTAAGTCACATGATATCAGCGATATTTTTTTTGTTATAAAATCTATGACCATGCATATTTTTTTCTTACTGCGTTTACAAGTTTACAAGACGGTTTGATATAAAAAATTAAAAAAGATAAAAGCTTTTTAAAAACAAGCTTATTAATAAAAAGAACGAAAAAGTTAAAAATAATTTAAACCTGAAAAGAAATAAATAAAAGCGTGTTACATTTTGATGGAACATTAAAGAACATTTAGAACACAATGTACCCTGGTTACCATCTAGCACCAAAGTACTCGTCAAGACGAATCAAACGAGCCCAAACTTGATGGGGTTGTGTCGTTTAATTACCGAGTTCCTATGGTCATCTTCCAGCTCCATCATCAGACTCTGGTTACCATCTAGCACCAAAGTTCTCGTCAAGACGGATTAAACGAGTCCAAACTCGATGGGGTTCTGTCGTTTAACTACCGAGTTCCTATGGCCACCTTCCGGTTCCATCATCAGTTCAGGTCCATGTCATAATAATTTTGCATTGTCATCCGATTTACACATGCATGCAAAATTACAGCTCAATCGGTCGAAGATATCTGCTTCAAAATTGAGTTGCAAGAGTCCACCCGAACAAACACATACCTATATACATCGCAAGTTAAATAAAAGCTTGTAAAAATAGTAGATTTTGATACAAGGCGTAAGTAATGGAGCCGAGAGTGTAATAATAACAGATGCTCACTTGTATCAAACGACGCTTTTCGCGTTTTTTGAACCTAAAAGCGGTGAAAAATAAGTACTGAAGCTAAAGTTTTTTAAACAAAAAAAAAATAATATCATTTGAAACTCTCCCACGGCTTTTGTTGTAAGTATAACAAGAACTACTAAACAAAGAAACAGTTTTATAACGAAGATCGAAAAATAGTAAAGTGTAGCGTTGGCTTAAAACGGAATGAGAAAACATCGCTACGTCAGCACTTTTTAGCTGACACGCGCCGCGATACTTTCATGTTATGCCAGGCAGGTAACAGATCATCTCTGCCTAGCCTTTTAACTATATTGGGGTCGGCTTCCAGTCTTACCGGATGCAGCTGAATTTTAAATGGAGCGACGGCGTATCTGACCACCGCAACCCGCTACTGGGTAATACGATACCCCTTAGTAAGACTGGTTGTCGGACTTCTGGACTTCTGACTACCCGTAATGATTGTCAAAGATCTACAAGTCAAAGATCTACAACAGCCGGGACCAACGGTTTAACGTGCTCTCCGAGGTACGGAGGTCTCGATATTTTATGGATGGTCACCCATCCATGGACCGACCAACGGCAAGCGTAGCTTAACCTTCGACCGACCCGTGCGGGTGTTATTATTTAGTTAGCCACGAGCCCCTCCAGTGTCAGCAGTATAGTAAGTAGGTAACAGGTGTCGGTGTTGTATTTTACGACGTCTTCTGTTGATACAAATGTGGCTAAGTGCGGACGTAGCTTAGTAGTGCATAAATATAATAAAATATGCCTACGTGCCTATGTCGTCACTACACGTTAAACTGCAAGTGTTGCTTACCTACTTGGCACGCTGTTTACATGTTGCCAACTTGCCTTCAGCACGTGGAGCAGCTTTTACAATCTCATTGTCTAGGAACAATGATATAGTTTAAATAAACATAGCGGTGTTTACATAATATATTGTTATTTTTTAAAGGAATGTTTATATCATGTATGATGATACACTTTACACAATATTACACCAAACAATTAAGGGCTTCACGCATCTGTAAAATAATCAGAAAAATATAACATTGATCGTTATCAATGCATCTGCTAAGCGTGGTCGTTTTGCTAACATTTCACTGTGGTAAATAAATGTGGCAGTGAATATTGACGGGCTTAAAAAAATAAAAGTAAATGTCGACAGCGTGGTAATTGCGTAACGTAGTAACCGTACCATCGGATTTTGACAGTTCAAGAACATTCATTGCGTTATTACTATATTGTGGTATTATTTATTACGTTGTTGAGACAAATTTTTCGAACATATGAAGAAATGGATTAGCAATATCCTTCAAAATCATTCAGATTGTTATTGAAAGTGTGTTACGCAATTAGGGTAAAGTTTCTTATGAAGCTAATAGCCGAGACAACATGACTCCATAAATGCTTTGTGAAAGATCAGACGATATTATAGTACCTATGGGCATTAAAGTACATATAAGTGTCGTCAAGGGAGGTTAAATGGCAGGCTTTCCGAAAAAAAAACAGGTGGATTTACTGCTTCTGTATCCTTGACTTTGACATCGAAATGTTGCAAAATAGGAGGCCGATGGAATTCTAAAGGCCTTGTCAAAAGTTCTAATGGTAGGCAACGTGCTTCATGTCGCGTAGGAACAAATTTTCTCTAGAATATTCTTTGGCTGATTCGCGTGTGCCAGATGTACTACCATTCGCGCGCAAAAGGTGATTGCTCCCTTGAAATCCGTGCTCTTTTACACGTAGCCTGACGTAGCTAAGAAATGACTATGGGAACATTTAAAAATAACACCGAGTGGAAGCGTAGGCGCACTCACGCATAACTCTACATATTAATTGAACAAAGACATTAAATAGACTTGTTGTCATTAACGTCTACTGGAAAGTTTTACTAACCCATATTTCGAAAGACTGAGTACCGACTTGAGGATAAATTGGAGCATGTAAATCATCTATTAAAATTGCAAAGGTTGCCCTTGTTTATTTAGGTAGATATTAGCTATTGCGCGGGACTTCGTCTACGATCTAGGATGAAAAGTAGCCTATGTCCTTTTCCAGGTCATGGTCTACCCATGTGCCAAACTTCATCCAAATACGTTCAGCCGTTTTAGCGTGAAAGCGTAACAAATAAACTTACTTTCGCATTTATAATATTAGTTAGGATACTTACTTTAATTTAAAAATATGTATCACGTGCCCAAATGTGAAATAAGAGCAAGGAATCTTTATGTTTTTTCAGGCCTTAGGGTATTTACAGACTGCAGATTTCTTATCAATGTAATGGGCAGAACTAGGTTACTTTCGACTATTATCAGTAATTTCGCGAGTGGCGACTATAATGTAGTCATTTGGTACGTAGGTACCAGGAAATGATAAATGCTTTCCAAACGATAATTCGTATCTTTATCGCAGTTTACTTTAGGAGCAAGACCTCTCCCCTAAAAAAGGTGAAAATCCGATTACTAAAAATATTGCGTGAAACACTGAATAGTCTTCTGAATTGTTTATATTTAAAAATAAACATTTTTCACTTTTGACTGAACCGCGGGGTAATTGCGTAACACTCATAAAATGACAACTGATCGATATTTCTTTCATTTTGACAGCTCAGCCACGTTCATTGCGTTATTTACGTTGTTGAGCAGATGAATTTATTAAAGCTATGAAGAAATATCCTTCAAAACTTGGATTGTGATTGAAACTGTGTTACGCAATTAGGGTGCCGCTTTGTTTGTCTCAATACTCACGAACACGACACAATTTAATTACATCGACAACAATTTGTTTTCAGCTTTATTTCTAATATTTATCCTGATTTAACCGAGGGAATAACTGCCAACAAACAAATGTAATGGTTATAGGGAAAAACCAATCCCTGTATACTTGAATAAATTTAACTTAATCCTGAATAAAATTTCGATTACGCCTACTTGACACGAAACTCTTCTAAAATATTGAAAAAGTAGCAATTAAATTCTATGATTTGATTTTACATAATTAAAACACAATCCTGTCTTTTACTTTGATTTTTAATTTTGAGCCTACCCTTTAGAAGAATAGTGCACATTTCGAGTGCTGCCGCACTGAGTAACTAACACATGCGCATGCTCAAACTTGTGGGTGTAAAGAAGGCGCCTCGATTTACACTTTCACACACCCACAAATTCCTATGTGTACAACACGTGCGCGTGTGAGTGACGCGTGCGTATTGCAAAACGTTTAAAACGTGTGGGTGTGGCACGCTTGTGTTAGTCTGCCGATTCAGGTTCGGCAGCGGTAAAGAACCTTTCTGAAAACAGCCTTGTTTATAAAATTACATGAACACGTAGGCAAAAGCACTAAAAACATAACTTTATTTCATTGGTTAATGATTATCAGAAATAATGGAGTTGTTATTTGTTCTCGTTATTTTTTTGTTATACCGAAATGAGGTACAGTCATAAAAAAATCAAGGACACGCAAGATCTATACTATACGATTAAAGAAAATGTTTACAGCCCCTATCGCGCACTTTTCTCCAGTACTTTTCCACCAGTACCTTGGCGCATTCGCTGAGGTCGCGACACACGATGCGTTTTATTACGGAGGGGTACGACTCACGAGCAGAGTTGGAACAGTGTGTTGTATGAGATAGATGATAAAGACAAATTACTTTCAGAAAAAAAATCTTGTTCTTCAGCTCCATTTTTACATCATATTGTTCTAACCTCCTTTCACTGACCAAGCAAGAGCTATTCTGCAATAATTACACATCGTATCGTTATCGTTCCGTCCCCGTTAGATTTGCGACGACTTATTTGGAACCGACAAATATATAGCTGCCCCACTCACACACATAGTAATGACTGTAACTCACTGAATACGATTGACTTACGACTTTTGGACCATAGGATGATTGTCTAGCCGGTTGAATATATTTTTCTGAAGTTATTTGCATAAGATTGTAAGCACTATTTATTTTTATTGATGCATGAAATATTGACATGGTAAAATAATGGGCTCCTTCACCAATGCAACGCGCAATAACTGATTAAGTGTGTTCCGGGAACATCTTTTACCAGTTATCATCTCAGCGAGATGTTATTTATGTCCGAACTTTATCTCGATTGGATAACTTACTGTTCATATGATTGTATTCATACTTCCATATTTTATTTGAACCCTCCTCGGAATGGCCTCAGTAACTTTTGTATTAATTTTCTCGGACTATTCATAAGACAGAGTAAGTCTTTCTTCATGAAGGGATTTATGATTATATTATGGCACTGATGAAGTATATATGTAGGTTGTGTGTCGGATTATGGCAGTTCTTTACGAGAAAGTTAAACGTTACACTGAGATACCGTTACTGAAGGGACCATACAGGCGCCATCCTAAAGGATTAATAAAATGCTTTTATGGTAATAAGCATTCCGGTTGATGGCGCCACCTACGGCCGAGTTCGTGCGTGATCGATGCGGCTCATTACAGCACTTGGATGTTCTGTTTATAGTACCTACTTACTTTTACCTTCATGTCTGCATAATTCTGGGAAAGGAATGCGAATACATTCCTACATAAAATTTTATTAAATGTTATGATTAAAGATTGATTCATTGTCCGTCGCCATCATTGTATCCCTCACAATGCTGCGCATGGAAAGATTCCACGCTAATTGTTAAGTTGGTAGGTATTATATTTTCGGAACAAAAAAAGTAATTGTCTTGGTACGTAGTTTCGGCAGATTTAGCCTGTGACTGATGAACGTGGGCCTCGTAATTACCGCTGCTATTAAACTATCACGCTGATCATCCCATAATAGTTTAGGACCGCAGAGAACAGAATTTTAAGAAGGATTATTAGGTATCTACGGACTAAAATAAGAAGTATTATATGTAGATTATTTACGGGTCGTTATTGGATAAAATTAAGACTTTTGTATCTTTACCAATAATAGAGCTAATGCCTCATAAGTTTGCATAGCCTTTTTTTTTTTTTTGAGGATGGGAAATCATCAAATGATCCCTCCCGCTCTGGGCGGAGTGGAAGGGAGTGTCAGACTCTTACTGACTAAAACCCACCCGTGTTCCTTCCTTAGCCCTTTATGTTCCAGGGCAGCGGTAACCCTTTCGGACGATCCCGCTACCCCGGCAGGCTTCGGCCCTGTCGGGCCCCTTCAACTATGCTGACATCTCTTTTAGGCGCGCGTGGAACACAAACGCGCCGTCCGGCACGGGCCTGGTCCTGATCGGGCGGAGAGCTACCCATTGCTCTCCGCCCGCAGGTCCGCGCCTACGGTGGCCGGGAGTCGTCACGCGGCTCCCGACGCCCGGAGCGTCTCCCGCGGCGGCTGAGGCGTGAGGATCTCTCCCTCACCCATCCCGCCACCTCCTTCGCTAGCATGACTGCTTCGCAGAAGGAGGTGACCGCCTCCCACTCCCTCTCGCCCCGGACCATGGCTTGCACCAGGGCCGGACGCGAGAGGTCGCCGCCGCTGCCGATCGCCTCTACGAGGACACGGCGGTGCTCTGCCCAAGCGGGGCAGACCTCCACCGTATGCTCCACCGTGTCCTTTGGGCGATCCTCGCAGTGATGACACCCGGCGTCTTCTGGAACTCCAGGAACCGCACCCTAATTGCGAAACACACAATCAATCTCAATCTGAATCATTTTGAAGGATATTTCTAATCCATTGCTTCATAAGTTCGAAAAAGGTTACCTTCATAAAGTCTGCTCAACACGTAAATAACGCAATGAATGTTGTTGAACTGTCAAAATGAAACCGATTCTGATTGATTGTGTTACGCAATTAGGGTGCTCCCTAATTGCGTAACACACAATCAATCAGAATCGGCAGATCATTAGCGATTATATGGCACAATATTCGATGGAAACAGCGCAAAGAGATTCGAATAAATTAATAACTTGCAAGGTGTTTTATAGTATTGGTTGGCACTTATTCTGTTTCGAATTATTGCCATACAAGTTTTAAAAATAATATTGAAATTAATAAAAATAAAGCACATCGCTTACTGTTCTTTAGCCTACATAAATAAGATTGGATCCGGCTTCAGTGAGGCGCATTCAACTTCATTCAAGTGTATTTAATCTCATATAAGTAATTACAGCAAATATTGTATTTTGAATTTTTCTCTTGTACGATTTCAGTATGGCGACAGAGTTCTGAATCATTACAAATATGGTATTCATTACTAAATTCACGGGTAAAAATAACTATATGTATAATTGTTTTGCGTGCGTCACATGTACACGTAATATTTATAACACCCCCTGTGGAATATTTCACAGTACCTACTGAACAATTAAATGAAAATGGGTACCTACGTCAAAACTTTTATTGAACCTTTTGCAGACAATATAATTGTCGGTGAAGGCTAGTCATGCAGTGAGTGGAGGCTCTTGTAAATAATTATGAAACGCCAAAAATCTCACGTTACTAGTACAGACGGCGACACATTAAGCTATACATACCTATCCAGTTTTAGCTGACCTCGCATTGTGTAGGTTTTTCATATAATCAGAAGTCAGCTTATACTGGTTGTGTATAGCTTGATGTATGCCGGCGTATATGACGACTCATCATTTTGAAAATGATTAAAAAAAAATGTTTTTCCGATGTAGTTGTGGTAAAGTATTTTACCTTCATTATAAAATATTTATACCTCAGATAATAGAGGATGCCAAATTAGAACGAGTAAGTTAACAAAGTAATGACGAAGTGGTTATGTTTTGGTCTAGAGTTGTCCAAGGTTTACTAACAACTTGTTTGCGTGTTACCAACAGTGTTAGACCTGACAATGTTAATTGGCTCCCACGAGCATATTTGAACAGTTTCGTCATAATGGGCTATTGAAAATAACTGTGCCAGTGAAAATGATAAACTTCATTAATATTTCCAAAAAGTAGAAAGAACAAGTACTGCGGTGTCACTTGAAATTTCAAGCAGGTCGAATAGAGTACAGCTAGAATCGGATCACAAAACGTGCATGTTTTCGCAAATAGCGTTGTAGTATTTCCTTTACAGCACTGTGGTGGGTATACGACATCCAGGAATTCGAAAGCAAGTCTAGAAACGTGTAGGATTCCTAACTAGGTACCTACATAGTTACACCGTCGAACTAAACGGAACGCCTAGTGCTATAAATAGGGTACGTTTTAATGCTCCCGCAGACAGGCGCGACGCGACTCTGATGGTACAATTTTTATGAAAAAGTCATAGAAACTGTTCTACCGGAGTCATGTCGCGCCTGCCTGCTAGGGGAGCCTTTATACAACTCGTATGGGAATTAATTCTTAGGACACTGCGCCACTCTACTAGTACTATTATTACTTAATCTATGCACATAATAATAAGATCCGACATACGTACACCGATGCAATGCCTCATAAGAATATTTAATGGTTTGGAATCGAAACTTATTGATAAGGAAGACGTTTCATGCATTGTTTGAGAGAGTAGGTACCTAATATATTATATACACCGTCAATTACTTGTATCTAGGTAGGTACATTATTTGGTATTGTTATTGCATGAAAGGTGCATGTCGGCAAATTCCTTCAAAATCTTATCATTTTATGTCTGAGCGCATGTTAAACCGCTATGACTCACAGATTTATTTGAAAAAAAATCGATTCACAAGTGTATAATGAAATAAGTGCATACATAATTAGCCTACAATGGTCCCACTGCTGGGGCACACGCCTCCTCCCTGTGAGAGGGAGTGGGTGGTAATCTACCACACGGGCCCAGTGCAGGTTGGTATACGAAATAAGGGCTGAAGTTAATCTTACAACATAAAAAGACTTCTTCCAAGTTAATATCATTGATTGAGGCTGGTCAGTATCAACGTAAGATTGTGAAACATAGGAAAGGTAACGGATCAATAAGTTCCTCGAGGTGTCAATTGTCTTATTTAATGAACGCAATCTAGAGAATAATAAAAAGATTTTATTAATCTTAAGACACTGGACACTACTCAATTAGCAAGGTTTTTATACAAGTTATGTATCGCAATTGCAACAGTGTATTTTATTAGTAACCGAGCAGCGATTGGTCTAGGTGTCATTATTAATTAACGCAACGGAGGGAATAATAAACTGATTTATAATCCTTATGAAACTACTTAGCCAACCAGTATTCTGTACCCACTTCGTCTCGCAACAAACTTCATTTGCATTAACACAAGATTGGTGACCCCTGAGACGGAGGGTGTGTTCAGTTTGACCTTCTGTAACCCTTTGAGCTTCGTCAAGGTCGGCGGGGCAACCGCTCAAACTTGCTCTAGTGATAAAATCAGACACACCGACTCATTCATTACCGAATCATCATCAATCGTATGTGAATGAAAATATATACTATAATTAATAATAATACTTGGCTGTGTGCCTGTATTTAGCCCTTCCAATCAACCATTACTCTTCTTTTATAGTGTTTTTTAAGCGTGTCCTGCATTGTGAATTGTATAGAATAACGAATGTCATGATGAGCAAAATACAAATGGTTTATTTTAATATATCCAATTGATTACAAAATATTTAAGTATTTAACTTCATGACGCAATCGTGAGCAACCTTTACCAAACTGATCAATATGTTATTCACTCAGGTGTACTGGATATTATAACGTTCGATCTTTAATTAAGTCCGTGAGTCGTGCAATTTATAGTCTATTTTCAATAATTCAGTAGCTAGGTCAAGTAAAGGAATATCGATTGCCCTAGATATTGTGTTATCGACGTTTGTAACACCTGCCTGCTAAAACTAAACACTGAACCGCAGTAACTATTGATTTTCTAGTAATGTGGGCATTGCACAACACTGGAATAGTACACGAATACGAAACAGTGTAATCAAGTTTCATTGAGGAAAACTTTAAGTTTGATCAATGAAAGACAATTGTGTGCGTGCACGAAGAGGGGAGACAGTATAGAAGATTTACTCCTGTTTGTTTTTTTGTATCATCACTTGTTTATAATCACTAGTTCGAAAAGGGTCTTGGCAAAAGATTGCAGTTACTATGCGAATGACGTAACTATACACCAGTTCTCGATGGAAATTTTTAATCAGAAGTATATCTGATTTGCTGTTGATAAGATAACACTCCCGCTTGGATGGAACGCGTGATGTATTTATGCATAATGATGAAAACATGAATTATTGTTATCTTTTATCGTATCGTCTAGGAAAGGTACAATGGTTTTCACAACGTCTTCTTACCAATAATAGTATCGTAACATAAGTCAGGTCTCTGTTGCAAAGGAGCGCTAATTAAACATCGGTTGTTTTTTGTGGGTGTTGGATTGCAAGTCATGTGGCAAGTATGCACCGCTCACCATAACTGCACTTTGTACGGAAAGATCCATAGGCCGCGGAACATTCGAGAAGTCCGTCTACCCCAAGACCGGCCTGTTCGCCACGGAATATTCCACTGACATTTTTTTGACTGTGTGACGTGTGTGTGCCCCTTTGAATACTGTAGGTAGATTTACACAACTGCGTCTGTGTGGCACCCGTGTCCCGAATTACGATGCCTTCGTGGACGTCACGCAATATAGACAGAAACGCTTATTCTAACTGACTCTTGCATTCAATTATAGATAGGTATTTACTTATTTTCCCTAGCTAAATTTATTACTTACTAATTTACGTAGTTCTGGTGCTAGGTATGGTTATTAGTTAGCTAACCACATTAAGCTAAAAACAACCATGCTGGTTAGCCTTATATCAACAAAATGATGCAACATTCCGACAAAAACATTGATGCAGTCACGTCCACAGTATAATTTAGGTGATTCACATATGTAACTATGACGTATTGTTGTTGTGTGACGCAAAAGCTCCCGTGTGTGTGTGTGTGTCCGGGGGCGGGGCAGAGCTTTCGGGAACGCCGGCTGTGCCGCCGGCCGCCAGACAGTTTAGTAAGCGCACGTGATGCCGAGCACGCGCCTGCGCACACGCTAACAATTACACACAATTATTACAACTATGATAAAACATGTTAGGCACAACTGTCATATTTCATGAGAAACTCCCGATGACTGCAATAACTACAACTGAATAGACGCAAACCCATAATGCACTATATCGACTGCCTGTGATATCCTATAGCGATATCATGGTATTAATAGATACTGCTTTAATGGCGTTTTTAAATACTCATCTAATCAAAAGTTACATTTTGCGCAGCATTTTGGCAGATATTCCTTAGGTACGTAGGTACCTAATTATTAGAATATCGGAGACACACCTTCTGATAGTAAAATTTTACTCAACATCTAATCTGATTAACTGCCAACTTGCTTTGGTACATCACGTGACAGCGAAGCGAGGAACGGTCCATGAAAACCAAAGAAACTATTAGGTACACCTGTCTTAAAATTAATATGTTGAGCTGAGTTTACCAGTCCTAACATTCCTAACTAAAAATATGCACCGAAGGCATGTTTGTCATAAAGCAAAAATATTATGTTGAGCACTGAAAACATTCCCGTACCACACAAAATATTTGTGGACGAACCAATACAAGATAAAGTTGAATAATACAATCTCTGCTATTTTGTATTTTGAAGGCCACATACAAGATGGAAAATTTCAGAAGAGGGAAGACCTGATGAGACTCGCACAGACCAGGAAAGCATGGCGCAAAAGGGAGGAGTCCTAAACTCAGCAGTGGGTGGCACGAGAATTCCATTGATGGTGATGATCAAGACGTAGGACCTACACCTAGGTAAGAGTGGTTGAGTAGTCGTTAAGTGTAAGATTCAAACATCCTGAAAAGGCTACCTGATAATTCAGTAAAAGAAGATTCTAGATTTCACATTCCATTAAAACACTTTCATTTCATTTTAGGAAAGCATGATTCATTGAAGTCACACCTTTGGTATATTTCCTACTAGGATATCTGCGAGCTAAATTTATCAAAAACGCGACCGTATGTAAATCTAATCTTAGAAATACGAGTATATCAAGTCATACTTTTATTTTGATTACATTTTTTTATATCTGCAATTCATCATCTGCGTAGCCCTTTCCAACTACCTATGTTGTGGTCAGAGTCCAGTCTAACCGGATGTAGCTGAATACAAGTATTTTACTGACTTCCACAACTCAGTTACTGGTTAGCACGATACACTTTGGCAAGACTGGTTGTCAGACTTCGGCTTTCTGACTACCCGTAACGACTGTCAAATATCTACAAATGGCAGCCGGGACCAAAGGCAAGGTAAAGAAGGGAAGGGAAGGGGGTAGGTGGGGAAGGTGATAGTGAGCCGCTGAGTGCTGAGGCTTTTAAAACGGCTTTCAGAAACACGGAGAGGTCTTGGTATGTAATGGATGGTCACCCATCCACGGAAAAACTTGAAGATCGACTCGTGTGGCTTTTATTATTTCGGCACGATCCCCTCCGCCTGTATCTGTAATACATATGGTATACACAATAAAAGAGTACTTATTCTATTGTATTTTGGAGAAACGTCGCTGAGGCAGACTCCTTTATCAAAGTGGCCGGGGCCATTAGATTCAATCAAGCAAGTCACAATGCGTCGGGCAAAACAGTTGTGGAATGACGTGCGCGACCCGCCTACAATTTGTTCGACATAATACAATACCTACACACCGCAAAACCACACGTCCAACTGGCGACCATCTCTTGTTCCAGTCATTATGTTATTAAATATTATTAAAATTAAAATAAAACAGCCGATTTTTTCGTAAAAATCTTACCGTGAAAACTTAGGTGAAGTGAGCTTATTCCACCTGAAATGGTATTCCGTAAAAATCTCACCGTGAAAACTTGGGTGAAGTAAGCTGTCATTCCATCTGATGTTAGGGATTGCCACTATTGACAGCTCACTCCACCTAAGTTTTCACAGTGAGATATCTTCAGACTAGATCGGCTGACCAGATCGATTGCCAGGGATTGACAGCTCACTTCATCCAAGTTTGAACGGTGAGATTTTTTACGGAAAACAAAGTTTGCGAAATTATCCGAAAAACCCGTTTCTTAGTCATAAGTAAAATAATATAAATAAACATTCATTTCAGAATCACTTCCATATTTGTTAATAACAATGTAAACTTATAAACTAGTTTTAGTAACATTTATTCTATTCACATTGGCTGCCATCGCAAAATCTCAAAAAGAACTAATTTTTAGCGATAAACATTATAAAATTCAGCGATTAAACCACATTTACAGAATCTAACAAATTAACTCTCCGCTACATACTTAGGTATGTATAATTTATGTCAATTGGTTTAGATAAAGACAACAGATTTATCTCAAAAACGTGTTTTAGGGCAACATTCAGTCTTTACTTTGCTGATGATTACATTCATATGAAACGCGACTTCTCTTATAATTCCTAAAAGATAAGGAGTGGTATGGATGGTTCGGTTTTTGGTATATTCATAGCTGGATTTTCTATTTTAAATTGAAAATTCGCTTTTTCTAGCAAGTTTTATCCAAATAAGTAGATATTTGAAATAAAAAGCGTATTTTAAATCAATCAAGAAATCATAATAAAGTACACCTACACACTTTCGTAAGAATCCTCCATTTTTTTTTCCTTTGAACCTTAGTAAGTATTTAAATATGAATACAAAAAGATCGTAAGCAGCAATAAAATTGCAAGTTTCTGTGATGCGACCGATACATCTACATTATGGGCTCATAACTATATCTGACACATTTAGACTGTTGAATCATAATTAGGTAAAGGTATTCAATAGGCCTGTTTTTTTTTTTGGCGGCTAATACAGGCAATCGCGGCGGTGTGTTACGTAGAGCGGAGCCTCTGAGGACACACCCCCAGACGAGACGTAGCGGACTAAAGGCAAGCAAGGTCGTTGATTACGGGACCGGGCCGGTAGCGACGACTGCCCAGACCAGTTACAGCTTGACAACACTCTCGCACTTACCTGTTGCCTTATGCCAACAAGGATGTTAGAAAATAACCGTCTCTTTAGATAGAACTTGAATGCGGAATTTGAAGGACAGGCTTTGTTTTTTTTGCTGTAGAATACACTAAATCATTTCTGAGGCTACTGCGCTGAGGTACTTTGTCCATAAGCAAACCACACAGTGAAAAGTATTCTGCTGTTTTGAGCTGATTTATTCATAATTATTTTCTAGTTTAGCATTGAAATGCTTAGTTTAACAACTTCTATACTTCATATTAGTAGCGCATTGCAGTTATTATGAGCGATTAATTGCTTTATATAAATATAGAAAATATAATGAAAACGTATAACGATAAAATTGAAATAACCTTGGCAATTTTAGGACTCTAGTTTTGCATAACACTTCCTTGTAACGTTGCCGTTGTAACCAAGAGCTTGTAATAGAACGTATATAAGTACATAATATGTCATTTTCCTCTTGCTATGGTAACATGATTGTTCTTAGCTTAGTTCAATAAG
Source organism: Apamea epomidion (assembly GCA_947507525.1). Classification (NCBI taxonomy): domain Eukaryota; kingdom Metazoa; phylum Arthropoda; class Insecta; order Lepidoptera; family Noctuidae; genus Apamea; species Apamea epomidion. The sequence goes on from OX382225.1 coordinate 12,372,555, forward strand.
TATTGTGTACCGGCGTAACCTGGCTATTCTAACAAACTATACAAATATTCAAAGTAATTCAGTTGCAAACACTCGATGGAGCAGTATAGTTTGTGAGTGTGTATTGCGCACAGTGTGCACACTATCAACTTCCACGCACACATGCTCGCCCTCAACGAAGTGGAGGGGGCCGGGGAGATGGCAGACGGCGCCGGGCTGCGAACCTTCCTATATAAAACACTGCGCTGCCATCTGCAAGTTTCAATAGATAACTCGATTGCTGAAGAATTCGGTACGCGTTGTCAAATTTTATGTTGTCCTGAATAGCAAAAACTGCATGTTGTGCATCTTGACGAATAATAGCGCGGGAATTATAAATTTTTGAATGAACTGAGTGAACTGTAAACAAAATAAATTTAAATAACACGTCGGCGGTAAAATTGTGTCAATTCGCAGCTGTGTGCCATAGCGTTCGTGTGTTACTGCAGGCCTAGCAGAAGGCGACATCCTCTAGTTATTACGGAGTGATGTGGACTATTTGCCGCCAACAACCCGAACCTGGATTTTAAAGAACAATTTCAATACGCTGTTCTACAAAGTGCTATATTTCATAAACATTATCATTTTGACGTTCCTTGACAAGTTTTCAAGAGAAGAGAAGCCCGCAAGATGAGCTTCAATAAAAATAACCCCAATGCGGTGGGGAAGATCATGGGCTACCTCAAGCAGCTCTCCACCGAAATGGTAAGTTGATATTCAAAGTATTTGATAGTGTTGTAAATTTAATTTAATCCACTCGTTCACCAAATATTAATTATATTTTTTTAACTTAATGTATACGTATTTAATTAACCCAAAATATTATAATGCAATCCCACTCAAGTCTTCTGTAATTTAAAGCTAAGCGATTAAATTTCTATAAACATCCTTAGCCCCGATTATTATATTAGCTTAATCTTACAACAATACATTTATTTTTAATACGAGCAGCATTACAAAATCGCAGTAAGCGAGAGTTCTTTAGAAAGCTCTGGAAAAGGCACACTGCGCAGCACAGTCGCCGGTTGCCGGACGGTCGATGCCGGTCCGCGTTGCCTGGCAACCTGGTGCTGACATTAATTTCCTATCAATTAATCACCGGAAAAATTCCCAATCAATCGCAATCAATTGTACAGTCAATGAAACTGAACAAAAAAAAATGCACTCGAACTGCAAGCGTGTCAAAAAGGCACGCAGGTTCGCCGCCGGCATTCACAGCCGCCTTGAATCAAGTCGGCCTTGCAAGGCCAGCTGCAACGGTAGATGGCTCCGACGACTTAACGTTTTGAAAAGATTTTAGAAAAACATAAATAATACCTTATAGGCTTTTTATAATATTACTAGGTGCTACTGATACACTGAAACTCAAATTTGAAAATCAAGTTTCGATTTACATACCTCTACGAACATAATTAATATTCATACTAAAAAGGAATGACACCTCAGAAGGGTCTTCATTCATTCGATATCTGAGGGGCAAGGGCAATGTTCGTAATTTTAAGAACGTTCACAGTCTGATCTCAGTCTCAATCTGTCAAAAATACGTCTAATTTCCCTACATTTTGACAAGTTTTTGACATTTGTTTGTCGCCGTGATGAGACTGCGACTAGATTTTGAACGTTTTAAATTACAGGAATTGGCCTTCTGACATCTCTTTTTTCTCTATTCAAACTTCCAATGTGACACTAGCGCCATCAATTAGCGTTGAATTGTAAACTTTTTTCTTGTCACATCAGTGACTAAAAACTTTTCATAGATCCCAACAGATGGCGCTTTTGTATGTTATGCATTTACATGGAATTGCCATAAATAATATCATCATTGGCGCCAGATACAAATAAAGGCTATGAAGTAATTAAGTTTCATGTTTATTGGAACATCGAAATTCCAATAAAAGTATGTTATACATTTATAGAAAGATAATGAAGTTACGTCACTTATTGAAGGTCACAAGAGTTATGGAAAACTACACAGTCCTAAGTAAAGGTTCGAGGAATGGGGCATTTACACGTCCCACCCTAATTGCCACATAAGCGACATTCGTCATTGAACAATGTCGAGGTCAACTATGTTGTTACTACTGGTTGGTTTTTATTATTTAAAATATAAACAAAAACAAATGCCTACCTACCTTGACCTAAATGATGACGGAAATATAAATTGTAAAAAAAAATACAGATCTATATATAAACTGTTTTCTATCAATCATTATAATAATATGGATCGACCTCCCCAAGTCAACTGTGATGATTAGATCCCAATAGAAACACGTGAGCGTCTTAATGAACCGCGACTTTAATGTCAATCACGTCAATCTCTAGCGTTTGTAATTTAACCGATTGCCTGATATTCAAGTGATTGATTATACAATGTGTAAAAAATAAACCCACTCCGATCCGTGAGGGTTTTGTTAAGTACCGTGCAAAGAGTCTACTCATGTGGTTCATTTAAAAAAAAATTTTTTTTAATGGGCGTTTTACATTGAAATGTATGGGGCGCGGGCGGCCGTTAGGTAGTGGGGCTCTGCAAGTCATGACTTATGACCTCGCAGTTGAAAATTTAGTAATTTTGAATGAAATTGGTCTAACTTTGGAACCAAAAACGTGCCATTTAAATATCGATAGCTATTATTTTAAACACTAGTATGATTTTATTATTATTTTGGTACCTAATGTTATTACAGTGCCTATGTGCCCGTTTTGGATCGGACAGGGTTTATTTACACATTGTATAAGTAGATATGCAGGTATGTCAAAATTTTTTAAAAATCCTACGCTTCATGGGAGAAATACACGACTCGAACAATGTGTTGTTGTTGTATGTGCGAAGTTTGGGCACTTTCAATAAACCTTCGACATATGTACATATATACCGAACATAAACGAAAGAAAAAAAATCGAGTAATCAAAGCGATGTCATGCATGTCATAACAATATTTGTAATTGTTTGTTGTTAGCATTGATTTACTGGTGAATTATTAACAATAAACAATTTTGAGTGCAATGGATAAAAAAACCAACAAGATAATTCGAAGGAAAAAAAACTACGATACATTTAGTAGCGAGTCAGAGGTAATCGGAATAAACGACTTATGTAATTGAATCAACGGTCGCAACTAGTTTGAGAATCAAAATTATGATCAGGGACGTCCACTACATTATGTAAACAACCATTGGTTACAGGTATGACATGCAAAGAAAGTGTTTATACATTGGTTTATAAACATCATTATAACTAATGGACAATCGCACGATAACGTCAGGAATATTGAATGTGAACAGTAGTGCTGGCTGTGCTCGGTATAGGAAGGCGGACAGACTAGTCTTCTGTCAATTTATTCACGAGTATTCTTTATAGCGGACAACAATTATGATAGAAACGCGGAGGTCCTGCGTAAAGTAGTGTTTGGAACAGAATTCTGAGTACGGAACGGGTCATGGCACTAACTACGCATATCACTAGGTTATCGAAACATGCAGTGGCCATATGATAGCTCGTGGTCAATAAGCAATGTGTGTTTTCTTGGTCTGACCTCCGACACCTTGGGCTTACAATTCTTATCATCGGTACTTGACTTACGCACATTAGATAGCGGATATAATAAATGGGGTACGTTTGCGGATGATTACTCCAGTAATATCTAGAGAACTTGAGTGACCGGTCTATTTTAACAATTGGTGTGTTATAAACTTAAAACTAGCAGAAATGGTGTCATTAGAAATTGAAACTGTGTCTACAATAAATATTCTTTACAATTGCAGGGTGGAAGCGAGCAAGCTCGCCGAGGACAAGGCGACGAGGAGAGGTTGTACCGGACACGCGGACCTAAGTACTCTCGAGTACCTTCAAAGCCGACGCTCTCTGCTTCTACGACCTGTACCTCTCTGGCAACGTCTTGCGGATCCCAGGGGACGTTGGTGCCTAACTACGCAACAATCCCCGAGAACGTTTCCACTGAAAGCAGCAGTGAAGACGAACAAGACTCGTTCGAGAACACCCGACGTCATTTCCAGCAACTTCGGCAGATCAGTCTAGGAAACGAGTTCAAGTACAAGATGGAGATGGAAATTAAAAGTGCCAAGGAGGAGAATTTGCGAAATTCGATTCCTTTTGTCAAACAATTGAGCACGGAGAGCAACAAAGTGAAAACTGACTACGCAATCAATGGGGAAGCTCCGCCTTATGCTCCGACAACTCAACGACTCTACCTGTGGACACAAGTACGTTACATACTACACCTACCTATAATTTAGATGATGATGGTTATTTGTACTCTGTTTAAACACAGCTTAATTTTTTATGAACACAGCGCTCCTTTACGCGTGGACAAATGGAAAATTCAATTTACAAACACCCTTTCAAACTAGTAGTAAAATCGACGTTTTCGATAAGATTTGAATTGCACTGAATGGAAAAAATAGTACTTATGTAGTCTTAAATTCGTTTCCACACGAGAACTTTTCAGTCAATAGTTATTCTCGCAACTGTCAACACATTTGGAAAACAAAAAAGTCAAATTGAATACAGTGATGTTTTTCATTGCTAAGACAAATAGCTTTATTCAATATATAGCCACATATAAGAAAAGTGTAAGTTTATTATAACATACGTTTGCGAAATAAAACCGTTTGTACATTCCAGGTTATGTGCATAAGGTACACAGATCTGGTAAAGTTAGGACCCTACGTATACTGAATGTAAATAACTTTATAACATACATACATGGGTGCAGGGGCGGCAAAGGGTACATAATAAAAGGCAACCACCCACAGAACTTCATACCTGTCTGGATAAAGTTCGCGAGACTACGTATACCGAAAAAATATCGTTTTTTTTTGTGGATTGATAAATTACTGTATTTCATTGTAACACTATAATATTGTGCCAATAAACATGTCACGTGTAGGACCGCAGGTTCAAACGCCACGTGTAACTTTTGCGCTAATCGGTTATCATTTTGTAGGTGTTTAACATTTTGATTTTGTTTTGTTCCAGCTCCTGGCTGCTTTCTCTGTGTCTATGGGTTCGTTGATTGTCGGGTTCGCTTCAGGCTACACTTCTCCTGCACTGATAAGCATGAACTCCACCTTGCATATGAGTAAAGAAGAGGTAAGGTTCCTTTTAAATTGAAAACATAACATACAACGGTTAGTTTAATATCATCAGCCGATACGTTGGTTACACAGTTTCCTATTGCAGTATATGTTCATTAAGACGATTAAAATTGCGGCCCCTCGTCATTCTATAATCACTCACGTGAATAAAATGACCAGATGGCTTTTTAAAGATTCGTAAAACGTACCCTTGTTCCTTACTTGAGTTTGAAACAAACCATAAGCATTCAAATACACGCTTTTCAATTACTATGTAATGTTTTTACCCAAATAATATAAGTAATGTTCTTGTATTTCTATTACAGGCAACTTGGGTCGGCGGTCTGATGCCTCTGGCAGCTTTGGTTGGTGGCATTGCAGGAGGGCCTCTCATTGAAGTTATTGGAAGACGATGGACCATCATGGGAATGGCTTTTCCATTCTTCCTCGGTTGGATTCTGATAGCAACGGCGTCAAATGTGTTAATGGTATTTGCCGGACGAGTTTTCTGTGGAGTTTGCGTTGGAATAGTCTCGCTCGCTTTCCCAGTTTACCTCGGAGAAACACTGCAACCGGAAGTACGAGGTGCAATGGGATTACTACCCACTGCCTTTGGTAACACTGGAATTCTACTATCATTCTTTGTGGGCAGCTACCTGGACTGGTCACAACTAGCATTTTTCGGAGCCGCACTACCAGTACCATTCTTCTTGCTTATGCTGCTTACACCAGAAACTCCACGCTGGTTTGTTTCCAAAGGACGTACCGATGATGCTCGAAAAGCCCTACAGTGGCTGAGAGGCAAAAATACAAACGTTGATAAGGAAATGAAGGATCTCACTCGGACACAGGCCGAATCTGATAGAACAGGTGGCAATGCATTCAGACAACTGTTTACTCTTAAATACATGCCAGCTGTCCTTATATCTCTCGGATTGATGTTGTTCCAGCAGTTAAGCGGTATTAATGCAGTAATTTTCTATGCCGCGTCAATTTTTAAAATGTCTGGAAGCACTGTTGATGAAAATGTATCAAGTATCATAATAGGTGTAGTCAATTTTGTATCGACATTTATAGCGACCGGTATCATCGACCGCTTGGGTCGAAAAATGTTATTGTACATTTCCTCGGTTTCTATGATAATAACACTGGTTGCTCTGGGAGCTTACTTCTACGTTAAGGATGCAGGAGTTGACGTCACCGCTGTTGGATGGCTGCCCCTCGCTTGCCTTGTTATTTATGTACTTGGATTCTCGATTGGCTTCGGACCTATTCCGTGGCTCATGTTAGGCGAAATCCTGCCATCAAAGATACGTGGTACTGCCGCATCCTTAGCTACTGGTTTTAACTGGACGTGCACTTTCATAGTCACTAAAACTTTCCACAATATTATTGACGCCATTCATATGTATGGCACAGTGTGGTTGTTTGCTGTCATTTGTTTAATCGGATTGTTTTTCGTGATATTCTTTGTGCCTGAAACTCGGGGTAAGAGTTTGGAGGAAATAGAAAGAAAATTAACTGGGGGTTCTCGTAGAGTGCGGAATGTTAGCAGCAGTAAGCAACCACCAAGTGGCTGTTAATTTCGGATTTCGCCTTATGTGCAGGAAAAATGTCCATTCCAAAATCATGTTATGAACTGTGTTAGGAAGCAAATTTTAGAATATGTAATAAGACAAAGCACTGAATCAGTGCGGGCTGAAGACTGAATGGGAATGTAGTCATAAGTTTTATTTTTATAGTTGTAAATAGTAGTAACATTAGAATAGTCCTCAAAATGTCTTGAAACAGTTCCTCTAGTTGTATAATTGTAGTAGCATTCCGCTCTGCGACGGTGCTCGCTATTACTTTAGTTCCTTGATAACAATGTATTGGATCTGTTTTGGAAGACTCACTCATATTTAAAACTATTGTGTAATAAATTGTACAAAGAAGAACAATAACATATCCTATAGAGCTATATATACTTAACTGTACAATTTATTTAGAATGTGTAAGTAGTTTCAAATCACTCATAGGCTTGGCATAAGTAAATTTTATCAAGTAGATCTGTAACTTATATTTAATATGGTCATGACAAATCTGATTTAAGTACTGTAGTAACCAAATAATTATTTTAAGTTACTTGTAAAATATAATTTGATCTTGCGTTCATTATATATTAAGATTCCGTATATTATGGAGTCAGTATTTATTCTTGTTATTTTTAATACAAAATAATTTATAATTTACGCTTTTGTAGTTTTATTTCTTCAACACGAAGGATGGACGCTTTAACTACTGGCAACCATTTAATTACGTGACTGGCTGCAAGTACATACAGACAAATGACTATTTTGGGCCGGGGTAACTGTCCAATCTGTTCTTGCCTGTACAACCTGATTATTGATAAAAAAAATTGAAAATAACAAATTAATGAGTAACCTACCTACTGCTCTGTAGACAGACTCATTATTTTATAAACTTATAACAGTACTGGATGATAACATTCAGGAACGTAATAAAGCGCCCTCATCCTCGAGGTCAATGCTATAAGTAGATTGTATGAACTTGCGAGATGCTGATTATAAATTATGACAACGAGGGACAATGGCTTACGGCCGAAACCCCAAACAAACCCAATTTTAAGTCGCTGTTAACTCTCATGTTGATTCTATCATAACCGCGCTCCCTCACCGGGAGCATTCGCCTATAGGTAATGTAACAATCCAATCTTCAGTTTGGAGCTTGGAATGGAGAGAGTGCCTTACGGACCAAATAATAGGGGTTAAAATATGAAATTGCCGTTTCATTGTAATAGGTACTTCGAATGGACATAGAACCTTCATGGTTTGATATTTTTGAGTGAAACTTTTTTCACATGGTACCTATGAAGTTCTTCTTTTAAAAAATGTGCAACATTCGATTATCGACTTTCAGTTGTTTTTTTTTTATTTAGCTTAGACAAGAAAAATGGATACTTCGAAAATTCGAGTTAATTTTGAATACGAGTTTCGATGCGGAACTAACGCGGCAGAAACAGCTCGCAATATCAATATTGCGTTTGGAGAGGGGACTGCTAATGAACGCACCGTGCGATTTTGGTTTAAACGCTTTCGTGATGGAAAAGCAAAGCTTACCAATAAAAAGGTAATGGTAACTGTTTGGTGGTCTCAGCATGGTGTTATTCACTATAGCTTTCTCCGATCTGGTCAAGCAATAACGGCAGATGTCTACTGTGCCGAACTCCGAACAATGATAGCAAAATTAGCAGTGAAACAGCCTCGACTCATGAATTGATCTTCACCATTATTGCTCCATGATAACGCGAGACCTCATACAGCACGAGAAACCGTTTTAACTCTACAGGAACTGCAATTAGAAACCATTCTTCACCCTCCGTATTCGCCAGACCTTGCTCCAACGGACTACCATTTTTTTCGTGATTTGGACAATTTTCTACGTGATAAAAAGTTTCCTTCTCAGGAGGCAGTACAAAATGCTTTCACACAGTTTGTCGAATCTAGATCACGAGAGTTCTATCGCAAAGGCATAAATGACCTTCCTATTAGATGGCAGCAATGTATAGATAATATTGGTAATTATTTTGATTAAATATATAAGTTAAATTAAAAAAAAAACGAATTTCAATTTTTCAGTACAAATCGGCAATTTCATACTTTAACCCCTAATATAAACTAAAGCAAAAACCTATGCTTTTCCAACCATTAACGAATAATTGTAAAAAAGAAATGATACTTTACAAAGGACAGGCTCAAAGTTCATTACCAGATTTACTTTGTTCTTATTATTACATACTTCATAGCTATTCAGCCAAGATAAGTAGTAGATATGTACAGTCTGTATGCATAATCCTAGAACTGGTCTATTTCAAGATTATTTAAATATGAGATGTAACAAAGGGCCTTAGAGTCCGGAATTAGAACAATGACATAAATATCTGTGAAAAATAATGAAAAGCCATATATTTAATAATATACAGCGTGGCGCTTTAGTGGCGACATTAACACGCGTATACGGTTTTGCGTTTTCGTTTGATGGGCGTATTTTAATTTCATTAAACGCTATTATTTATTGATTAATTTATAATTTCCTAAAATAGCATCTTGGTAAAACGAATAACGTGCCAAGAGTAGGCGAATTGAAGGAAAGAGAGCGCCATATATTAATTATGTCGGCAAGCGGCGCAGGCGGTGGTTTTCAAATTACGAATTATTTTATGTTGTTATATTTTTATGATTACTGGCCAGTATTATTAGTATTAATATTATTAGTAACAATATTATTAGTATTAATTTAACACACGGGTAGGGCTACCCGTGTGTTAAATTAATGTCGCCATTGTAGCGACACGTTGTATAGAGAGAGGGCTTGGAATTTAATTTAATTTGGTTATGTTAATATTAAAATTTATTATACACGACCTTAGTAAATGTTGATGATGTTTTCTATACATAGCACCTCCTGCCCTTGGATTAGATTCCAGAATACGTAATGCAAGAAGCTATGGCCATAAATAGGTAAAAAAAAACATAACTACTGTTGTGTTTAGAAGCATAATCAGATGTAGCGTCAGCACTCCAGCAATGTTAGCCTTTGGGGTAATTGCGTAACACACTATCAGTAGCAATGGGTTTATTTTGACAGTTCAACAACATTCATTGCGTTATCTTCGTTGTTGAGCAGACACAGTTTTCGAACATATGAAGCAATGGATTAGCAATATCCTTCAAAATTATTCAGATGGAGATTGATAGTGTGTTACGGAATTATGGTGCTGGACTAAACTAAAAACATATATCTGAGGAAATAGGTAATAAGAAATTATGTGAAGGATTGCTTAAATAATGGTGCAGCCATCGATTGCACAATATAGCAGTTTAATGATTTATTGCCAACCTTTAACGGCTAGGCGTTTAGCACTCGGGAAAGAAACAATACAGTTACATTACACGACGCTAATGTCCCTCTATGCCAAAGTATTTCACTTCATTAGGATTAGAACATTCAGCGTTAGGCATTGACTAGACGGTTGATATCAAAAGAACCCTACAACGTTTCATACACCATGAAAATATTATGAAAGCAGACGAGTATGCTAAGTGTCGCTATTGGCAAGCTTCGTCGACCAAGCGTTTGATACAAGACGTTGCTACGCGAATGATTAGGATATAATTCCTCGTAATGTATTTGTTTGACCTTAAAATAATCACGGGTGTGTAATATGCGTCTCGTACGACTTTGCTAGGTGCCTCCTACGCCACTGCTACGTGTCGCCTACACTTTTGCTACGCGGCTCCTACGCCAGTGCTAAGCGTCGCTACACCTTTGCTACGCGGCTCCTACGCCAGTGCTAAGCGTCGCTACACCTTTGCTACGCGGCTTCTACGCCAGTGCTACGCGTCACCTACGCTTTTGCTACGAGTCTCCTACGCCACTGCTACGCGTCGTCTCAACCTTTGTAACGCGTCTTCTATACCTTGAATACGCATCCGCTGTACGTAGAATAAGGTGCGGCTAAGTTTTATTTTGCGTTGACAAACGAATTAAAGCGATCAAAGTGAACTTTGTTTTGTACATTATGGAAGTTGCATATTACGCCAAGAATTATTTTGGTGGAAACTAATACGAATGCATATTGATAAACCCTATGAGTATATGGAACGTTCAATTACATAATGGTTCTATCGAATAGAAATGAGACAAATTATTTATACAAGCATTGGAAAAGAATGTGAAAAGCATTAATAATATTCTTGTTTACAGTAGGTTATCTGCATTGCCCTTTTATAGATTTCCATCCAGACGTCGACATGTCAACATGTGGAACACATGCTGAACAGTTGGGTAGATCAATAAAAACTGTTTATCACACCTTACGATCTAATACGTACGTAAACAAAAGGCATTCAAAGCAATTCATATAAACTTTTATTAGAACTATGCGTTAATCGTTTTATTAAAAAAATATTTAAAATTTCATGATTTAGACCTTTTCATGAAACAATCAGGGCCCTTACTCTCTATTACACAATGAACGAAACCGCGCGAAATGAACGCGAGATTGGCGGTAATAGCGAAGGAATTGACGTGGTTTCGCAGTTGAATTAGGGCCCAGTACAGAAAGTTCCACAAAATTCTCACAAAGATATTGAATCAGCCAACATCTTTGTGCGAAATTCGTGGAAATGATTACTGCGCATATTTTTATTTTTATATTTCTGGTATGTCAAAGAAAATGCAATTCAATTGCTCAATTCTTTGTGTATTCGAACAATTCATGATACATTGCGTATTATGCAAAGCATGCGACAGGTATTTTTTTTTTTTGTTTTTTATTCCGTCTACATATTTTTTCGGTATTTCATAATGTCATTGTTAAAGCCAGCATTTATTCATTTCAATGTGTATTTGTGCATGGTAAAAGTTATTTTACAATGGAAACAAAGAGTCTGAATGCGTAGAAAATGAATGCTAATGACTTATTAACATACAGAAAAAGCCGTGAAGAATTAGTAGGCGAGTACGTACTCTAAAATAATTGGAATTTGCAGCATGACATGGTGCAAATTGGACCGAAAAAGAAAGGTCTAGAAACACATTATAATTTATATGTTGCTATCGAATTCGATAAGGAAGACTATATTTGTTTTCTTTGGTTTGGTGATAGCAAATGCGGTTCAAGGGACCACCGGGTCCTGCGGGGTAGTTGCGTAACACACATAGAATGACAACTCATCGCAATTCCTTTCATTTCGACAGTTCAGCCACGTTCATTGCGTTATTTACGAAGTTGAGCAGACTAATTTTTCCGATCTATAAAGCAATGGATTAGCAATATCCTTTAAAACCCTGGGATTTTGATTGAAAGTGGGTTACTCAATTAGGGTGCTGGTTTCAATTCACATGCCTGATGTGAGTGTGGCTAAAGCAAGCAGTGCTTCGGAAAGTCGAGAGATCATGGATATTTCATTGCAAAACTTCACTATGATATTGTACATTTTCTGAAAAAAAAAAAAAAAAAAAAAAAAACTACTTTACGAGACTAAGGTAAACTGATAAGTACATATAATGCAATACGCAATAGTATCCTACGAAGAAGGTAATAGGGGCTCCCGATAACGAATTACCTGTTAATTGTTATATATTCATATTTCTATTGTTGTTAACTGCAGATATGGTACAGCTGCAGGAAAATAAAAAAAAATAAAAAATATACATATATCTGGTACAGATGAAATTAGAAAAACATTAATAAAAATAATTCAGAGATCTGTCTGGTTCCCAGTGACAGCAGTTATTTTGATTGATGGACAATATTAAAGTAGGAGAATGCACTACCATTTGTTTAAATGAAAGTGTTGTTTCTGTGCAAGTTAGTGAGTAGTTAAAAATACATCGTATTAGAAACCTAATAAGAAAATACAACGTAGGAACCTATTATAAATGGTTATTACAATATAGCATAGCAAATTAGTGCATCGATTTATATGGAAGTAGACAAAATAACTAAAAGCTATTGTCATCTTTATGATATTTCTACGATTGCTAATTTAGATCATACAAACTACATATTTTATGTGGATGTAGAATTCACGTCGTTAGTTGTGGTATATGCATTTGTGTGGGGAAGGTACAGTCAATAAAATAGATAAGTATGCAGGGTCGCCGGATATAGTTGAAGTTTAGTAAGAAACAGATTTATGTTTTCGGATAAAATTTTATTTAATTAATAGAAAACAAACAGTTCATTTATCAAACTAAATTTCATTCGAAAACATCCATCGGTTTCTTACTAAACTTCAACTATATCCGACGAGCCTGCATACTTATCTCTTTTTTTGAGTGTACCTACAACTAAAAAGATAAAAATACAAAACACTTTTTACAAAGATGTAAATAAAGTCAAAAGTTTCAGTTGTGTTACATTGAAACAACGACATAACTAACTAAAATAATATTCCTTTTGATATAATTTATTTAAATATATATTTAAATATTTAGAAATAATAACAGAATGGTATGTAAAAAACCCTTCGGGGAAAATATGGGTGACGTTATATTATGTGGTATTTAAAAACATGTGATCAACGCACCAACTACTGAAATACTATGGAACATGAAGTTTTTATAAGTAACATAATACTGCTTATACCCGAGCTGTTTACTATTTAGATACATTTTTGGGTTTACAATGGAGATACAACAAGTGGCTAATGATAATAAATGTAGCATTTTCAGGCAGCTTACTTAAAGCTCTACTAGTACTGCGTGCGTGCTTTTCCTGACAGCTACAACATTACTAAACGAACATGCGATGTCAAAACCATGATATCTATTTACAGCGTATTTTTTTCCCTGAACTGATGGTTGGAATACTGTTTTGAATCCACAGCCTCGAGCCAATCAATTTGTGCCCATATAAATCGCAGCGAGTGTAGCGAGACAAACTCATTTCTTCAGTAACTTATGTCGAGAACACATTCAGTGCTGTGGTGATTATTATTCCTATAAGTGTAAAGTGATTTTTGTATGACCAGTTTAAAATACATATTTCACCATGAAGATTTTAATGAGAGCAGATACACATTACAGCATACAATACAGCAGTGACTATGAAAAACCGAATTATACCTTTTCACAGGTAGGATTAAATAATTTCTAAAGTACACAATTCAAATTTGCGTGTATTAGAATCAAAATTATATGATGCTTTGAAGAAAATAAGTCACAATGACTCTGAATTTTTAACGACGTTAATACTTTGGTGGTGTAGACAATAAACACGAGATGTGCTTTCATATAATTGAAAGATATGTGATGCAAAGCCCCCTAGTTTATATATAATAGTCAACTGCTGACAAAATGTATTCATTCCTTTTTATGACTGTTGTTAATTCCGTGTACTAAAATGCGAGGCGACCTATTGTGCCTACTTAATTAATCTGTTGCTATTTGGTTAGCGTTCAACTCAGTTCTGGTCCCTTGTTATTCATAGAAATGTGTTAGTAGTTAATGCAAAATGACCAGTGAATTCTTACAATTCAATTAAAATTTGAAATGTCCAATACAAGTAGGTATTCACCTCAAGTAAGATTTCTTCGCATTTTTTCCGTTCAAGTCATGCGTTATGAATTGTTACGGCACGTTACGTTATCGATGCGGTATAATTTTACTATAATAACAAATGTAATCACCAAAGTCGACCTACCCATGACTAAAACTTGAGAACAAAGTACTTTTTAATTTCATGCGCTTTTAACAACCTTTTTACGTAATAAGTAAATAAAAGACGGTCACGCGAAATATGGTGAACGTGTGTGCAAGAAAGAATAGATGCATAGTAACATTAGTAACCCTATATCGATATCGACTGACCTTGGAAGTAAAAAGTTTCCAACCTAGATAAAGGCTTTTTAGAAATAAACATTGAAAGACTGGAGAAAGGTTTTGCAGATTAACAGCCAAAATTGTAGACGGCAGTGCTTGGCGGTAAGATAAAGATTAGATACGAAGTTCAGACCTAATCATAGTTTTACCGCCAAGTCTTACAGTCAAACTAGGAACTAATCACAGGCAATTTTGTTTCCACATACAATATCAGGCGAGACTAAAATTCACAAGTGCGTAGGAAAAATTTCAGCAGGCTCACATTTTTTACGGCGGCGGCGGCGGCATTTTTTATGCGCTATACGTACCTAACCTGACATAACTTGATGAAAAATAAATAAAAAGTGTTCGATATTACATAGTCAATTATTGCTTTTAAAATCAGTAGATTTCTAAAGAATACCTTAGTAAAACTGACATAATAGGGGGTGTGTTCTGTGCAAGTGTGTATAATAGTAAACGCAGGCACATTTCCCGATATTTATACGCAAAATAAAAGCAAGTAGTATATTAGAATTGTCCATTTATTTACAGTGACGACGCGTAAGTGGACCCAATCAGAGTCAATGATTGCTTAAATTAATAGAAGGCGGTTTGCGTCGCATCGCACACGCCTCCCTGCAAATAACGTCATGCTTATAATGAACCGAAAACATTTCGAAGCCGTTACTATTTGCATGATAAATACTGACTACATCACTGTTGCCATAATAGGATATGATAGGCAGAGATATAGACTGTAATGTCGTACAAAAATATTTGTTGATGGAATTATTTGTCCCTTATGTATCTAAAATAATCTAAATGCAAACCTAATAAATATTGCTCTGAAACTGAGGAAGTATCCAGCAAAAACTCTTTGGCATTATAATCCCTAAAGTTATATTGAAGCGGAATCATATCCTCAATTCCAGGTTCTTGCTGCTGTGGCAGTTTCTATGGGCTCCATGATCATCGGCTTCTCGTCTGCGTATACATCTCCGGCCCTCGTGACCATGATGAACAGTACCGTCATCTCTGTTACAGACGAGGAGGTAAATGACTTGTCGCCATGTATTATATTCACTACAATTTAGTTTGAATATTTAGCTGATTTTATTAATTAAAACCTTAACTTTTTTGTCGACAGGCTAGTTGGATTGGCAGCTTAATGCCCTTAGCAGCCCTCGCAGGTGGCGTAATCGGAGGACCACTAGTGGATTATATTGGCAGACGCAGAACTATTCTTTTTATAGCGCCCCCCTTCTTTCTCGGTTGGATACTAATAGCAACTGCAAGGATAATACACTTAGTGCTTGCAGGACGCGTTGTTTGTGGTCTGTGCGTCGGCGTCGGGTCACTCGCGTTCCCCGTGTATCTCGGTGAAACTATTCAACCCGAAGTCCGTGGCACGCTAGGCTTGTTTCCGACCGCTATTGGAAATATCGGAATATTAATATGCTATGCGGCTGGAAAATACCTCAATTGGTATGAATTGGCATACCTTGGGGCAGCCTTGCCGATTCCCTTCTTCATTTTAATGCTAATGATCCCAGAAACACCCCGTTGGTACATATCTCGTGGGCGTAATGAAGAAGCCCGAAAAGCACTACAATGGCTTCGAGGCAAAAACGCCAAAATTGACAATGAAATCCGTGATATAGCTCTATCAGATGCAGAAATGGGAAAAGAAGGCATAAAACTCAAAGAACTTTTCAGTATCAAATATATGCGGTCGATATTAATTTGCTTGGGACTGATGACATTTCAGCAATTATCGGGTATTAATGCTGTAATATTTTATACTGTAAATATATTTAAAATATCAGGCAGTTCAGTAGATGGCAATTTGGCGACTATTATTGTTGGAGTAGTTAATTTTGTATCAACTTTTATCGCTACTGCGCTTATTGATCGAGCGGGGCGCAAAGTGTTACTTTACATTTCTTCTGTGACCATGACCATTACATTAGTTGTGCTTGGAACATTCTTCTATGTACAAACCGACTTAAAAATAGACGTCTCAACTTTAGGATGGATACCATTGACTTGTATTATGGTTTATTTGCTAGGCTTCTCTCTGGCGTTTGGCCCAATTCCGTGGTTAATGATGGGGGAAATTTTGCCAGCCAAAATTAGGGGTGGCGCTGCATCAATATGTACTGCATTCAACTGGTTATGTACGTTTACGGTAACTAAAACGTTCCACAATATCCTTGTCGGTATAGGACCAGCTGGCACATTTTGGTTATTTGGATGCATTTGTTTCGTGGGACTGTTCTTCGTGGTAGTTTTTGTTCCAGAAACACGAGGAAAGAGTCTCGAACAGATAGAAAATAAGCTAACTGGTAGGGCGAGCACGAGAACGCGCAGGATGAGTTCTATCGCGAACATAAAACCATTGCCAAGTGGATGTTAATTATTAGAAAGACTTAACTTTGGTTGTGAAATGTTGAGCTTCTCAAGGCTAATTGGTTTATCAAAATTTAAATTAGATGATGTCTCTGATCCCAACATTTTATAATATTTCTTTTTAGAAGTGTCTAATCTCTATTATTTCCTACCTAAAAACCTCGAATTTTTTCAAAATTGTTACTTAAATACGAATAATAGAAACAAGTACATAACATATTACTTTTATCTTTAATGATCCTAGTTATATATTTAGCTAATAATTACTTTTCTAGTTATGTAACCTTTTAGATTGTTTACTGGATAATGTAAATATTTTTTGTTTCTAATTTATTTTTATAATAAAGTAAGTATTAGTGTTTTACCAAAAATTGATACTTTAAGCATTAGATAGTTTTTTTATTTTATTGAAACCAAATACATTTTTTTCTAGCAAATGTGTTTTACTTGACACCTTTTTGACATTCAATATCTATGTTTCTATCTAACATCATGCTCAATGAGGAAAATTATGTATCTCAATCTTATCAAGAGATTTATTTTAAGTAATTTTCCACTCATCTTTTAAATATTTAAGAAACTTATAAGAATTAACACCATATTATTAGGAGGCTATTATTATTAGAAATATTAAATTCTTGGGTTGCGGAGCACAGTAAGGTCTGGTCAGTCTGCCCTTGTCTCTTAACAAAATACTTGCAATGACAAGAAGACACTCTTAACTAATTTCAGTTGTGCCAAGTGAGATGTCAACGGACTGAAACTTATTTATTTTTATATTGTAACAAAATAAAGTACATATATGTGTTTTTCAAACTCTGTCTAAGGCTCAAACATACTGTCGAAGAGTTGAGGCGGAGTTCCTCGAGATGAAAATGGTTAACATTTTATTTCTTAGTCCCAATTTTTTTTGCAAAGAGTTCCAAAACTTTTATTGCAAGAACGCTATATTAAGGAGAGTTCTCTATTCTCTTCTTGGTACGAAGTAAAATGCTTTTTGCGTCATAATAAATCATCCGGGAGAATAAAACCAGGATTAACAGATCCGAGGTACGCCTATATCAATTCACAGATACTCACATATAGATAGATACATATCATCTTACTATAATCACTACACTAATTGGCAAAAATGTTTGTAATGAATATACCAGCTCTTTTTGCCCTAAATTCAAATCACAGTACAAAGAGAATCTACGAAGAAGCTTAAGTATTTTTAAATGAAATAACTTTCCACAATAAAGCATCAGCCCATACATAAATCTAGCCATTGGTGATACTCGATTAAGATGTGGTAGATGGTAAGATACTAAAACATTACTAACAATACCTGAAACATTGGCAACAATGATTCACCTGAACAATAATTATGCATTTGTACTCTGAGATTTGTACGTATTCATTAGAAAAGGTTAGTAGCATAGTTTATCGAGTAGTTATTGCAGGTTATTCCATATTTGTATAAAACTTACCCATAACTTGAACGCGGCAAATAGCGCAGGTATCACACTCGACGTCCCAACTCCACATGGCTACTGCATTCCACTTTTTCAAAGTAAACATTTTGTCTGGCTTCTGCCCATCATTGTCTCCGCGGTCCAGGGCATCACAGTCTTCTCCAGACATTTTAGAAAAGAATAAAATCGAAAATATTACAATCTGAGATTACAATACACTTTGTTTTTATTTACTTCGACAGATGAAGTTTATGATTTGCATTTTGCGACGATAGCTTTAGATTGTGATTGGAGATTTAAAAAAAGGAAACTTTGAAAAATACTGTATTGAATTGATCAATATTGTCCAAAACAGTAATTGATCTTACTTATGTATTCTAATGTTTTTTTTATTTTATTATTCGTTAGTCTATATTATTATTATATTTTTCTTTTTCTAACTTTGTAAACGCGAGTCAAACGCTGTCTATTATCTGTCATAATAAATGTCATTCTGTCAAATATGCTTTCTCTTGCCCACTCGTAAGCAATGTCTATAGTTGCGTCATACTCAGTTGATAAAATCCCTGACGACCTGGGATTTTTCCGATTCACGCGTTCACACAAATATTTAAAATCAAGCCACCGCCCGCCGCGCCGCGCTGCAGTGCCGTAAGCCAAAAATTATACAGTATCATAGGGATCTTTTGGAGCTCGAATGACGTTGACAGGGGGGCGCTGTTAGTAAACATTTGTTCCTTTCCAATTTCCAACTAGAGATCCTTGTACAGCTATTAAGTATATCTATACTAACAATGAAGCAGAAGAGTTTGATTGTTTGAACGCGCTAATCTCTGGAACGACCCGTCGGATTTGAACAAATATTTTTGCGTTTGATAGCCCAATTCTTGAGGAAGGCTATACGTTACTTAACATCACGCCCTCGGACACACACAGGACCCTAAGGGGCCGAGCAAAACAAAAACAAATCGAAATATACGCTAAGCTAAAACGAAGTACCTAACAGCGCGGGCAGGCGATGCGATGTGACGGGTGGGGTCTGGGGAACAAGAAATTTCACTGGGATGAAGTCCCAGGCAGAAGCTAATAAAATATAAGACGCAAGTGGCCGCAGGCAGTGGCCCACCACCAATGATTGGCCACTGTAGATTTTCACAGGTAGCAAATAGGTTTACATACCTACCAAAAGTAAAACAAATCTCTGAGCTTGAACAGTCTTAGGAACTTATATGAGCCGGTGGCTAAAAGTGGACCTTACGAAATCAATGAGAAAAGTGACCAGCACCCTAATTGCGTAACACACTATCGATCTCAATCTGAATAATTTTGAAGGATATTGCTGATCCATTGCTTCATATATTCGAAATAACTGTTTTTTTTTTTTTTTTTTTTCAGGATGGGAAATCATCAAATGACCCCTCCCGCTCTGGGTGGAGCAGAAGGGAGTGTCAGACTCTTACTGACTAAAACCCACCCGTGTTCCTTCCTTAGCCCTTTATGTACCAGGGCAGCGGTAACCCTTTCGGACGATCCCGCTACCCCGGCAGGCTTCGGCCCTGTCGGGCCCCGTCAACTACGCTGACATCTCTTTGAGGCGCGCGTGGAACACATACACGCCGTCCGGCACGGGCCTGGTCCTGATCGGACGGAGAGCTACCCATTGCTCTCCGCCCGCAGGCCCGCGCCTACGGTGGCCGGGAGTCGTCACGCGGCTCCCGACGCCCGCAGCGTCTCCCTCGGCTGATACCTATGTGTCTGCTCAACAACGTAAATAACGCAATGAATGTTGTTGAACTGTCAAAATGAAACCCATTGCTACTGATAGTGTGTTACGCAATTACCCCACAGTTTTAACATTAGATATTATAGGAAAGCTGCTTTCCATGTGAAGCGCAAGTACGTGCGTTAGGTTAGCGTGGTGAAATGAATAATTTTGGCAATATTTGACGTTAAACTGTAAGAAGGCCCTTTTTTTTTTTTTTTTTTTGTGGATGGGAAATCATCAAATGACTCCTCCCGCTCTGGGTGGAGCAGAAGGGAGTGTCAGACTCTTACTGACTAAAACCCACCCGTGTTCCTTCCTTAGCCCTTTATGTACCAGGGCAGCGGTAACCCTTTCGGACGATCCCGCGATTTGCCGCGGGTGCAGAGTTTCCCCCCGACGTAGTGCCTCCGCGCGCCAGTCATACAGGCGCGCGAGGACTATCGCCTCCAGATCCCATGGTGGCAGTCCGGCAAGGAGGCTTGCTGCCTCGCCCGAGATCGTGCGGTACCCCCGGATTAGCCTTACGGCTACCACCTTTTGGGGCGCGTTCAGGTAGTGTGCGGCTCGAAGCCGCAGTGAACGCGCCCATACCGGGGGCCCATATAGGGCCATGGACCGCACGACCCCCGCGTAAAGCCTCCGGCAGGAGGCATTTGGCCCCCTCAGGTTGGGCAGGAGCCGCTTTAAGGCGGCCCCGGTCCGTTCCAGTTTGGGGGCCAAACGTCGGAAATGCTCGACGAAGTTCCACCGGCTGTCGAGGACGAGACCCAGGTATCTCATCGTCTTCTTGACGCCGATGTGAACCCCTCCTACCATTAGTTGGGATCCCGAAGGTGGCCCGTACCGGGGCCCATGAAAAGACATGGCCTCGGACTTGTGCAATGCCACCTCGAGACCCAACTGCCGGATCCTTTCCACGACTATCGCAACCCCGCGTGTCATCGCGTCGGCCGCCGCCTGATGCGACCTCCCCTGCGCCAGGACCAGCGTGTCGTCAGCGTCCCTGAAGGCCCTTCCATTTTCTTTCTTCCGGTTCCGGTGACATAAAAATGCCACAAATGGCGCCACATTCATTACGGTAAGCTCACTAAGCACATAAATAGCGCAACTTGCACAAGTTCTTGCTCTCTAAAATGAGCACCCGTTACTTGTAGGAAAAAAGTCATCAAGGAGGCTACCTTCCCAAGATGCGTCGGACATACTTATGGTTTTAAAGGCGTTGAAGAAGCCCCCCCCCCCCCCCGACCCCTTTTGCACATTTTGAACGGAGCTCCATAAGTTTTGTCACCTGCTAAGCTAGTGGCAACCTAGGTAAAAAAATAAAACCAATTTGTTTGGTCGTATCATCTCTTTTTTATTTGTAAAAAAAAAACCGGATACACAATACAGAAACTGAATATAATGCATCCATAAACTTATCATAGAATGTTTTAAAAAATAATTAACTTTCGTAGTCGTAATCTACATTAATATATTAAATTCTTTAGGTATAGGTTGGTATATTACAGCGATAAACGTTTTTAGATTTTAATGATAAATATTTATATAACACATTGTTACCCTGTAACTGTTATTAAATATAATAAACGCTACATACGTCCATATACATAATATATATTATATTAAATATTGCCTATAAAAATATATTATTTAGATGGCAGAATGTTACCTATTCTATTCTTACATAATTATATTAAAACTATAAAATAAATGTTTACTTGTGCAAAGCTGATTCCAGAATAGAACTGATATTTATACGTATAGGTAATAATAACCTACTTGTTGTCATTTTCCTCATTATAACAATAAGCTAAGTATTAAAAATAATCGGTAGGTTTATTCTAATGGTACAAAAAATAATTATGAAGAACCGTAAAAAGCGATGTATAAAGTGGAGAGCAGGATGAGGAAACTGGCTGTCACACTGCTGGCCCCATTGAAGCATCCCAACTCTTCGACTTGCACTTGGTACCTGATGTTGTACGGGAACCTGCAGTTGGCGTCTGAGGAGTATAACAATATTAGTATGGAAGCGAAGACTTTTAACGACAAAGGTCTTAAAACCTAAGATTATTGTTAACCTTGTGTTACCTACCTACTCCCTCTATAAAGATTAAGAATATTTTTTAATGCCTGGCCTTGGGAGACAAAATACTTTTACGTTTATCGCGGTTACCAGAACTCTTCTGTATGCTCCAAATGAAAACAAAAAAAACTCAATTTTGACCATAGATCCCTGCTTTATAGAAAACTAATTGTTTTAGATTACCACACCACATTGAATTGCATTGTAGGTATGACTTATGTCTTAAGACACGTAATGATTCGACAATCTTTCATCATGGGCTTCGCTTTCTGAATGGACTTCTAGAGCCTTACTCAACTGGCAGAGCTTTGCTTTTGTGGTCGTCAAGATTTAATCAAAATTTGACTGTACCTGTGCACCCGGCGCTAGCGAAGGTCCCTGCTGCGAGGCCGGTATCTGATCGGACGGACACGAACAGGGGCGGACATTCGTTTATAAAGTCGTATCCTTCGCAGGCGTTCTGTAAGCTGATCTCAACGTTACCAGAGGTTAAGGTCTGGCATGTTATCGCATTGCTGTCCGTAGTGACTGTTGAGTTGCTCCTGAAAAATAATCTAAATTAGCAAAATTACTAGACCGACATTTATGTTCTTCTCTTAATACACGAATCTCAGAGTTCAGAATAGCTAATGCAGTCATCCAGCACCCTAATTGCGTAACACACTTTCAATCACTATTGCTAAATCACTGCTTCATATGTATGAAAAAATTCTCTGCTCAACAACGTAAACAACGCAATGAACGTTGTTGACTGATCTACGAGCTGCCGTGACCGTGTGGCGGTGGTATAGTATAGTATTGAACCCCAAGTCTTGTCTCGAGATGTGGCTAACATAGTGTTATCGTTTCAATAGATATTTTATAGTTTATTCTTATTTAATTTTGAAGAGTTCTTTGTGTAAAGTAGACACAAAGCAAAAAATATATAAAAGCAGTTATCAGTGTGGATGCTTGTTCTTTTCCGGTAGTAGATAGTAGATACCGGAACCTGGAAGCCTTATCACAAAAGCCCAATTATTTGTCACTGTTTTTCTCTTCATCATTTAATCGTAGCCTATGTTAGTCATCAAAATGAAAACAATTCATGGAATTAGATAGCTACATACGGATATCGTAAATGTTGGTTAACTTATCAAGAACAACTTTATCATAAGATAACACTATCAATAAATGTCGTACCTGGGTTGCGGGACGGACCGAGAGTGACAGACTACGAGACTTCCAGCTCCAGTACCACTGCGTGCCACCCTGATCTTCCTGTTATCATTGTTCTCAAAGAAGCAGTTAGCACTGATCCTATAGAAGTTGATGTAACCAGGTTCAAGGTAGTCATCAAACTGCCTTGTCCCTGAGGATCCGGCGGTGAACAAGAAACCACATGTAGGGTTCACGATTCTTCTGCCAACTGCAAAGATGACAAATTGTTATAAGCCTAAGCAAAGAATTGCCTAGCTAATAAAATGTCCTAAATATCTCACGGCTCAAGCATTACTGTTGCCTTAATTACATCTAAATCTAAGCGCATTCTGGGCCTGAAACATGTTGTTTAAAACTCCTACAATCGTGTTCCTGCCCGCATTCTATTTATGCTAAATTACTTACCATTTTGAATTCGTTGTAGTACAGGATCCATGATAGTATCCACATTTGTTCCCCCAGAATTGAGAGCGATAGTGAAAATATCGCTGAACATTTCTCGTACGTAAGTCCATAGTGTATCGAACTGATTGGTGGAAGTCGCGTATAGAACTCTTAGGTCTGGAAAAAGAGCATAGTATTTCAAATTAGATTGACATTCATTACTTATAAGTCTCTATTTAAAAATTGTCCTAAAAAGACATTTTTTTTTTCAACTTACCCGGTACGGTATTGTTAATCTCGTTAGCGTGTTGCCATGCAAGATCAGTAGTCTGCAAGTTACCATTATTGATCAGATACAACAAAACTGTTGCGTTACCGCCGACGTAGTTCCTCATGCTCTCGTTCAAAAGCGTTTCTTGCATCATCAACTTGATGCGATTCAAACTGTTTTCAAGATTTACTCCCGGCGAAACTGTGGACCAAAATATAGCAATGAAAGTTTATAGTAAAAAATTGACTACATATAAAATTGAGGTCAAAACATTTTGTAGTTATAAGCAAAATTTTAATTCACTTACTTGTCGCGTGTCTAGTAGCGTTATATTCAGCGTAGAAATCGGCCTGAGAGAAGGTAGTATTGACAACGATGCTTCCATCAAAGGCGTTCAGTAAAGTAATACTGGATCCGAACTTGCCGACCTCAATAGCCTCCACCAAGTAAGCGATAGCTGGGAATACCGTTTCGTAAGACCACGAGGAGTCCAGCGCGATATACAGGTTGGT
Organism: Apamea epomidion; assembly: GCA_947507525.1. NCBI lineage: Eukaryota > Metazoa > Arthropoda > Insecta > Lepidoptera > Noctuidae > Apamea > Apamea epomidion. The sequence goes on from OX382225.1 coordinate 12,397,120, forward strand.
TCTCATACGGAAGTCATTGCTCTGGGTTAAGGTTGTGACGCAGTTCATGTCATTTAAATTGCTGGCTGGAAGAAGTTGAAAAGGATTTAGTGAAAAAAAACAAGCATTACAACAGGTCACTGAGACTGAGATAGTAAGTATAGGTATGGTGCACACATAACAGTGAACAATATTTAAATACTTATTCAGAATTTTAGGTCACTGTATCGTGATACTCACTGGTGTAAGATCGTAGATTGGTCACAGCACTTGTGACAAGCTGTTCAAGGCCAGCAATGATGGTTCCACGAAGAGGCATGTTGGTGTCCAGGGCGGCGGCGAAAGCATGTGTTTCACTGACCAAATTCTCATTAGTTACGTATTGTTCCATCAAAGCGCGGCGGTTGCAGGCTCGCAGATTGGCATCAAAGACTCCATTCTATAACGAACGAATTATTAAAAATAATTGTTTTAACATTAACTGTAGACACCTACTTGGAGCCGTACTTGGGTTTGACAAAAACCATTAAAAGTCTCATTGTAGTATGAAAACAAGAAGAAATAAACCTTACCCTGGGAGAATAGTACATATCCAAGAGTTGCGACAATTTCATAGAGCTGAAAGCTCCCAAAGTCGAAGTTATTGTGCTTCCAAGGACGAAGCCGTCGATGTCTCCGCGGATCTCAGGGTCTGTCATCTCGACGTTGACGCGGTTGTGCAGCATGAAGTGCCTGGTTGCCTGCGTGCTATTCCAGTTGCCAGCGGTACCGATTGATATGGATGTGCTACCTCGCTCCGTGCCTTGGATGAGGACGGCTTCGGCCAAGTCACCTAGATAGGAAAATGTTACGTAAAAAGGTACTCAATAAAGGATGCGGATTTTTTTTGTTTACATTGTATGGTGATATATAACGCTTCTATAGCTTTTACAAATCAAATCTAACAAAGGACTTAAAAAGGCTTCGTTACAAAGATATTTGTAATTTCATTTAATGAAATTTCGTTGAGCTATGCAGTAAGAAAGGGTCTTAATTTGGCCTATGTGCTTAGTGCAATTAAAATGATAAATCTATCAAATGCTTCGGATAAAGAGGCATGCATATCGGGTGATTTACGTCAAGGTATTTAGTTTGTATGAAAATTAACAAAAAAAAAGAATGTGTCCATAATGAAAAATGCTTATTTCCATGGTTTGAACATCTGATCGAAGTTTGTGTATATCGTCCGGAACACGGTGTTTATTATGTACAATGCAGCATTTACCTAAAGTAGGTACTACCCATACCTAACTCCATTTATATACTGAACCAATTTTTGAACCAACAAAAACTGAAATAACTGCTGAAGTGCGGATAATAGCTTGGTATAAGTACTCAAATAATTCTAATATTTCTAATACGTTGAATAATACTGATTGTACTGATCTGACAAATATATGATAATAAAGCCGACTTACCAGCTAACGTTGCCGGATATATAGAAGACACAGTTTGTTGGACATTTCTGTAGTTAAGGTTCGCGTCCCTGACCAAGTCCATGATATTCACACGTTGTGGCTGCGCCCCTGCGGCAATGCCAGCAATAAGGTTACCAGCTGACACGGCACCCCACGGTGTGTTCACCACACCGTCCAACAGTGGGCAAGTGCTCTCAGCCACCTGACGTTCAGACATAGAGCCACCACCGCCAAAGTTACTGAATTCGACATCGTTATTCGGATCGTAACGCCTCATTTTCCCGTTTTTGTTGGCCGATTTTCTGAAAAATGAGAATATAGAATTAAAAATCAACTTTTTGCCTTGAATTACAAAAAGGATTGTTTTCAGAGTAAGAATAAAACTGAAGAAAAAAAACGTAAATAAAAATACTTACAAGACTGCTGGTTTTATAATTTCAACATCATCGCTTATGGAGCGACCGGACCTCGCAGTTCTAAGAGCTCGGTATTGAGACAATTGGTTGCAGCTGCTTTCATCTCCTCGGACTCTCGTGTCCACAGTTGTTGACAGCATATGATGGAGAGTACACTAGAATTTAAGAACGAAATATGTAGTTAAAATCAGGAGTGACCGCTAAGCCACCAGATTCTTCTAATCCACATTCGGCTAATTTCGATAAGCAAGTTTTTAAGCGCTAGCTGTAAGTAGTTTCTTAGATGGCGAATAAAGATATTGTAGAAAACGAACCTTCAGGACAGACGAGACGGTGTCGTTGCCCAAAAGTTGCAAGTTGTTGGGTATGAGCCTCGTTAAAAGAAGCCGATGACGATGGAACGAGGGGAACGTAGGAGCAAACGGCAGCACATTTGCAGAAGACACCGAGTTCTCTGGCTGATGGAACTCAATGCCATCTTGTCGGTATCTGAAAGCAATCAATAAAAGATGGTTCAGCTGTGAGAATCATATCAGCGTTTTTGTAAATGCATCTGTAGGGATAATATCCCACCAACCAGCAGTTACTTGTTATTCATAAGATATGTAGGTGTGTAACGTTGCCTGCCTCGTTGGTCTCGTGCGTGGTTGCAAGCGCGACTGCTGAGCATGGGTGACGGGGTCCTGGGTTCGATTTCCGGATCGGGCAAAGTGTTATTGCGTTTTACCATTGGGAATTACAAAGTCAAAGTCAAAGTCAAAGTCAAATCATTTATTTCAAATAGGCACATAAAAGGCACTTTTGAACGTCAAAAATTAAATTAAAATAAAATTGATTTTAGTCGCCCCTTCCAAAAGGTACTTTTCGTATGGAGAAGAATGGGCAAGAAACTCCACCGTTACTCTTTTAAACTGTTTTACAATATTTTGCATACATTATTTCTATAATTATATGTGAAGACGATGCACCTAAAAATAAAATTACTATACCACAATAGGTAAAAGAATTAAAATGGATAAATGAAACCTTGACATATAGATTAATTATGTGATAGATACATGGTGCTCACACATTCACAAACATTCCAAAATCCAAAATAAATAAATAAGGAGTAATAAGTCCGGGTGTGACCCCAAGTAATTACAGAATGTAAATCAATGTCAAAGAAAAAAAAGAATAAATTATATACAATTACATTAGCAACCAGTTTGATTTTGTCTAGACTCTAGAGATTGTCCTATGGAGCAGGACCAGCATGTTTCCAAGCATTCTTATCTTGGATATAATCCTCTAATTTGTAATATCCTTGCTTACAAAGTGTAATTTTAATATAAGTTTTAAATTTTCTTTCATTTAATTGCAATATTTCACAAGGTATTTTGTTGTAACATTTAACACAGTACCCCATAAAAGATGTATGTACTTTAGATAATCTGAAAAAAGGTTGATCTAATTTATCTTTATTTCTAGTATTAAAATTATGTCTATCACTTATTTTATTAAAAAGATGTTGTTTTTTTCTTACATACATAATATTTTCATAAATGAATTGGCAAGGTACCGTCATAATATTAATCCTTTTAAATAGTTCCCTAAGAGATTTGCGGCGACGCAGATTGTAAATGGTTCTGACAGCTCTCTTTTGCAAAATAAAAATGGATTCAATGTCAGCAGCCCGACCCCACAGTAAGATGCCATATGACATAATACTGTGGAAGTAACTAAAATAGACCAAACGCGCGGTTTCTTCATCTGTTAATTGTCTTATCTTTCTAACAGCATATGCGGCCGAGCTTAGCCGCCCCGCAATAGATGTTATATGAGGTCCCCATTGTAATTTCTCATCTAGCGTGATTCCTAGGAAAACTGTCTAATTAACAAATTCAAATTTTTGGCCATTCAATATGATGTCACATTCGCTACTTCTAACATTAGGTAAGTAATTTAAATCTAATGCATTTTGTTTTTTTTTCATTAAGTACTAAATTATTTACCGTAAACCAATCTTGGACCTGAAGAATAGAGTTATTCACGTCGTCAAGATTTTGTGTCCGTCGGTCTTTTTTAAAGATCAATGATGTGTCATCTGCAAATAACACCATCTTCGGTTGATTTTTAAGTAACAGCCCGGAGTTTGGAAGTTGGCGGTGTGATACCCCCGTGCGGCCGTGCCTTAGAAAGCACGTTAGGTAGTTGGCCCTCCGCCTGATCTCCGGTCACGTTGGATTGCCGTCCCATCGGACTATGAGAAACTACTACTACGAACGTGTAAACAATTGTAGACTAACCTAAATAAATAAATAAAAAATGAGATTGAGGGAAGAGAGAATGCACTTATGTCTGCGCACACAATTATGCACTATAATATCTCCCGTGCCGAAGGCTGGTCTCCGCTGAGATTGGTCGCCACGGCCGAAGTTTGGGCTGGGGGAGTTTTATTTAGTTTTGTACATAAGTAGAACGTGAACTTACGTGTGAAGAAGCACCGTTGAAAGTAGAACGTGAACTTACGTGTGAAGAAGCACCGTTGAAAGTAGAACGTGAACTTACGTGTGAAGAAGCACCGTTGAAAGTAGAACGTGAACTTACGTGTGAAGAAGCACCGTTGAAAGTAGAACGTGAACTTACGTGTGAAGAAGCACCGTTGAAAGCTGTCTCAAATCCATGTTGACGTTAGGGTTGTCCTCTATTTTTCTTATGATGTCGATGAGGACCTGCATCGTGACAGGCGGCAAGTTGTTCCTGTTCGCAAGTTCAGGGTTGCTATAGCATTCACTGAGGGTGTCTGCCACTCTTGTTTGTGATGTCTGCTGAGCCTGCGCGCTGCCTAGCACGGCTACCAAGACGATTGGTAACCAGTACATGTTGGTATCTGGAAGAAAATTAAAATGATAAGTAGATACTCTGAATTGGTACAATCCAGACAATTTGTTTTCCTTAATACTTTACTTTGCTAAATATAATTAAGTATACCAACGTTTAATAAAGTACCTAGTAAATTCTCACATAAATGTATTATTGTTTAAAACGTATGGACAAAAGGCTGGACCAGCACTCTACATAATTGCGAAACACACTATAGATCACAATCTGAATCATTTCAAAGGATATTGCTAGTCAATTGCTTCATATGTTCGAAAAATTTGTCTGCTCAACAACGTATATATATATAACGCAATGAATGTTCTTGAACTGTCAAAATGTAAGCCATTCCTACTATTACTGTGTTATCCAACTACCCCGCTGGTCAGACTCTTGTTAAAATCACTAAACTTGATCTTTGTTGGTGTTCATTTGTTTGATATATGTCACATAATAACGATTAATTTTATTAATATGTATACCTATGTCTTTGTTCAAGATACTGTGCATAACAAGATTAAGTACGATAAAAATATCGATGACGATCCCGTTTGGTATTTAACAACGAATTTTATCAGCACTTTCAGGGAGCGGTCGAGGAAATTAAAATCCTCGCCCGATGTTGATTTTTCCACTTCAATTTGATAAATGAATCTGAATATCTTCAAGAATGCTGCTTATTGAAATTGGACACTGCTGTTAAAAGTTAAATTGGTTCTCTATATTTTTTGGAGTTGTTGTTGCTTATCCTGGACCATGGCTTACTATGGCCAAACTGATCGTCTAAAACCTTATAGTCCTTACAATGATCTGCCCTTTTTTAAATTATTGAACCTCCAAAAAATTTTCAGGCCTATAATGATGCAGATGAGTGTCTTTTTTAACCGCCGCAAAAACAGAGGGGTGTTATAAGATTAACGTGTGTATCTGTATGTGTCTGTCTGCGCCATCGTAACTCCCAAACGGCTGAACCGATTTTATTTTTTCGTTTTCGACTTTTTGGCCTGTTCTCACAGTTGCAGTAACTACGGCGTCCCGATTAAATCGATAAACAACCTTATTTGAGGCCTGTTTAAATACATGCCTCAGCAATACCTACTTACTTTTAACCTAACCTATTACTGATTCTAATGATTATAATTCTGTAAATACATATTTGTTACGGCCGCGAATCATATTCTAATCACCTTACAACTTAGTACTGACCAGCAAATTGCAAAAAAACGTAAGAAAATTTGAATTTCGCGGGCTACCTTGGAGCATCCACCTTAAGTGCTATAAATCGAAAAATTGGTAATGAGTAAAATGTCGTTATAAGGTTACCCTTATCGTAAAATGCAATCAAAATTAGAAGGTTGCCCAATTGTAGGTACATATTTGTTTGCTCGCTCTACTTTTGATAACGACAGCTTATTCTGTGTAGCCACTGATAGGGCGTATTTTCATGAATCACATATATGAATTATTATATATCTGAAGCACTTTGGCACTGTTCACGATAAACTATGTATGTTGATACTATTGAATATACTCAGAACTGATTATTAAGCACCCAAGTAGGTAGATCCTGTTATAGTCATCATACATTCCTATAGATACCTACCTACTCATATAATATCAACGTGATGCCTGATGGTAGTCAGAAATACCATCAGCGAGGAAGTATCTCTTTTGAAAGGCCTCCATCCGATATTGCTCGGGCCAAGCCCGTAGGCCCTTACTGCATTTAGTCATTCAATAGAAGATAATTAAACACAGGCAAGACTTTTCAAATGTGTGAACACGGTAGGACTGCCATGCCACTCCATGGACCGGACAGTATTAAAAACAAAGCCCTTATTAACTTTGTCGGAATTTGATGCAATACTTACTTAGATTACCGTCAATATTGATCGAATTTAAACGCATACCTACTGTACTTGTTATGTTAGGTGCTTCATTATATCTTAGATTCCCAACTATGTCACCAATCACCATGCCATCGATTGACCGCACCTCCTAATACAATAACCCATAATTTCCATGAACTTTCGAAGCAAGAGTCGAAGCGAGAGCCGGAGAGAGAAAATTGTTTGTACCGAGAAGTTGGCCACGCGGTCATTGATAAGGAATTTGCAGTAGGTACCCGTGTTCCCAACAAAGCATAGACTATCGCTTGAAACGACTTAAAATAAGAATTGCATAATGGAGCGACTATATCTACGAGGCTTGGCAGTGGCATTCCTCTGTGTATAGAGAATAGTATATATAGGGTGTATGCCGTGTATGAGTACAGAGAATGTCGAAGCCCAAACCGTTTTTTTCTAAATCCAAATCAGGCACCAGCATTTACAATATTAAGTGCTACAAAACCATCGTGAGAAAATAAATAAATAAACTGGCCGGAACCTATCTAACATAATAACGTGCCATTCAGCAGCAGGTACCTATGGTATGAAAGGCTTATGGAAGTTGTGACCTATCCACCACGCATTCAAAGATACCTTCATTCCCTAGCTGATTACTTACCCATAGGTATAATATTACTAATTAACGCTTTGCCACGCAACATTAGGTAACTGATCAATGTTATCCAAATACAACGTTGCAATAAATCCTTCACAAACAAGAAATTCTTAGTACTTATTGAACAAAGATAAACACTTACATTCGAGTAACACCGTTTCGAAGTTTTAGTCCGTCTGTAAAACACTAAATAAGAAACGTAACAATTTGTGAACAAATCACATGTCCAAGAAAAACTTTGGCTCACTAATAAATGTGTAATTGATTTCACTAAAACACAAAGAAGTTATGAAAACCTTGCCTAGTTGAGGCGCGCCCAACACTAGCCAAGTTGAAAAATAAAGGGTGCCAGGTAAATGATAAGATAATGAAAACAGGTCTAGATAAATTCGTAACAAATGATAGCCATGCGATGCGATGGTATCTTTTTTGCTAGCGATTACAGAGATAACACCTGATTATAGTCGGACTTGCACCTGATCCAATTATATTTTAGTAAATATGTATAAAGTCAAAGACATGAGCCATGCTGAAAATAATTTATTATTGTCAAACTATTCTAGTAATTTAAACTCGTATTTTTACTACAAATTGTCCATAATTTAATGCAAAAAGAACCAAAAACGATCCGACGAGGATGGGATTCGAACCCACGCGTGCAGAGCACATTGGATTAGCAGTCCAACGCCTTAACCACTCGGCCACCTCGTCACATAGATATGAGTGTAAATTTTGCGGTGATTTTGAATAGGTAGACAGAATTCTTTCAAATTATTATTTGATTATTACGAACATGTTATTAAATCTTACACTTAGCATAAAATGTGTAAAATTAAACGATAAGTGTGCCAAATTCGTCGAAAAAGTAACAATACCTCTTTCGTCTACTATTTTGATTAGAGCGGCATCTACATTTAAATCTTAGAATTATTTGCGGAATTGTTGGGCGATCTTAAAGAAATTAGTTCATCTTGAAAAATGTACAACCGAATCAAATTAGTTTAAATGAGTGAAATAGTGTAAAACACTATTGTGTAAATAATGTTAATAAAATGAAAACATTGGTTAAGTAGTGACATCTATCGCATTATATTGAAACTAGTTTGGTTTTTGGCTGTTTGGTGTACTTAGTTATTCATGCTAACAATAGATGGCGCTAGCATGGCTGATGCTAAAATTGTACATTCAGTAAAATTTTTTTTTTTTTAAACAATTTCAATTAGTTAGGCAAACTTAGGCCTATCTTTACCCAATCCTACATAAAATCTTGAGAGAACTTAACTACATATTACCTATCGTATCTTTAGTAGAGAGTTAAACTAATTTCATAGTACATACCTAGCTAATCGGCTTAATAATATCGAAATACCTGCATTGAAGCCATATTAGGTACCTATAAGAATAATAAAACTCCTTATGTATCTTTCTTATAATGTTCGGTTTATCGGGCCGAAAAATTTGATAACATGTTAACACAGGGGAATACGTATAGGGGTACGCGACCTCAGGGTCAACTGGAGACTCGGAGAGGGATGCGTTGCCACTGTAGGGCTTCCAATATTCGCTCAATTTTACTATTCGTGTTCGAATAGTGTTGCCTAACTACTCGAATAATATATTCAAGTATTCGAGATTTTTGTTTTTACATTACAAAATTATAAAGTATTTGATTATTAAGTAGTCATTTACTCATTTCTTTTAGTAAATCAGGACCTCTTGGTTCAAGTCATATAGGAGGTAGTAAACTAACCAACAATTTACACGTAAGATAGGTACCTATCCTATGCAGCTGATTGCATAGGAGTACCTACGTGTAATTTGTTGATTGGAAAAAAACTGAACGATCAGTAGCTCAATTCGGTATTTCAGCGTTCAGTTTTTAGAATACTGACCTAAAAAAAAACCGAACCTACAATTTTTTTTAGATAAATCTTTTTTTTGTCTTCCTTAACTTTGTTACAGAGGTTTTTCTCGAGATCATGCAATGTAGAAATTTGAATTGTGGCATAATGTTAGGTTTCAATAACGCGTACACAGCTGATGGTCAGTCAAACACAAAACGATTTTTTTTTGTTTTAATATGGGGTTCATTTCTATATTTATAGAAAAAAAAACCTGATAGAAAAACTTCGTTTCGATTAGAAAAAAATCGAATAGAAAAATTAGGGGAATACCTACTCGAATAATATGAATACTCACTTGCATGCCTCAGTTGCCAGGCAACCGATCAGACGTAACGTCGGCCTCTCCCACCATTCATAAATGGCGCATGCCCAAAATAACCCCATACACAACTTTAGGATAATGTTGTTCTTCAAAAACAGCAATATTTTTTTTCTTTGCACATGGTTAATTATGGCTAGTTAAGTTTTATTTATTTGTTTATCAATTATTCTTCTCTCTCGTCGTTTTCATAAGCTTTACAATGAGATAATTTGGTTTATGTGTGGTTTGAACAAAAATGATAAATATTGTTATACCTATCTAATGTTTCATACTGATTATTTGCAGCATTTTGATTATATCTACCTATCCCTAACTAATCATGATAAAAAAACAAATAAGTTCATTTGATTTTTTTTCTTTGTGGGGCCATCGACCCGTTATTGTAGTCACTTAAAATATCAGTTACAAAAATCTGGTTTTTTGTATAAACTTCATAGTCGTGATTGGTATCGATATCTGCACACGATAAAATATAAAAAAAAAACAGTTTTTCTCAACTTATACTTCCAGTAACAACACTAACAGCGATCGTTGACCTCCAAAAAAAAAAAACATCAGCAAATCATCTTTTTATTTTATCGTGTTTAGATACCCATCGCGTCGGCGGAGTTTAGCTAACCAATTTAAAATAACCCTTTATTTTCAAAATTAAGTGCTTACCTACGCATCTTTACTAATTCCTCCATAAAAATACAAAGGTTGTTAGGTACTTATATTAAGGACTTATACACCCCACCTACCTTCGGGTTCATATAATACGTCAATGCCTCCCAAAATCCTCCTAATTCTTCAGCAGGGTAATTGCGTTACACACTAACAGTAGCAATGGCTTTCATTTTGACAGTGCAACAACATTCATTGCGTTGTTTACGTTGTTGAGCAGACATTTTTTTCAAACATATGAAGCAATGAATTAGCAATAGCCTTCAAAATGATTCAGATTGGGGTTGAAAGTGTGTTACGCGATTGTGCTGGTGTGGTCCAAGATTGGTTTACGGTAATTTTTTTTTTTTTTTTTTAAATAATTTGGTACTAAATGAAAAATAAAAACAAATGCATAGATTTAAACAAAGAACAGAAAAAACAGTAGTAGGGATTTAAATGACCTAATAATAGAAGTTGCGAATGTGACATCATATTGAATACAGAAAAACTAGATTTCATTTAACCAAATGGTTTTCCTAGGAATGACGCTAGATAGCCTCGTACTTTTACGACAATATTTCAATATTTGTAAATGTGCGAACATGGTGTTCTAACGTCGTGTAACTTTCTATCACATACTTAATTAATGTATATTTATCATAACTTAATTTTTTATTCTTTTACCCGCTGTGGTACTTATAGTAATTTTATTCTAGGTGCATCGTCTCTCATACTTACCCATAATTATATATAGTTAATTTGTACAAAACATTGTAAAACATTTTAAAAGGTTATTGGAGGAGTTTCTTGCCCATTCTTCTCCGTATGAAACTACCTTTTGGAAGGGGCAACTAGAATTAATTCAATTTTTGTGTAAATCTTGACGTTCAAAAGTGCCTTTTATGAGCCTATGAATAAATGATTTGACTTTCACTTTGATCTACTACATACTTATTTATCTATGTACAAATCTTATTCAAGTTCACATTCTATCCAAACGAAGGTCAAAACAGGTGCTTTGAACTCGAGTTCAAGGGTGAAAACCATTTTTAAACAAGTTCACAAAAACTTCGAAATACATCACATGAAACTTAGAACGCGTGAGCAACTGAAGCCCTTATTGATCATCATAGTAATTAATTATTTCTGTGGAAACTAGTTTAATGAAAAAAATAAAACTCGCGCAAAGTGCCGACAATTTAATTGGCATTCGAGTGAAGAGGTTTGCGGTAACTCCCTACATAGTCGAACTGTCAACGCCGATGTCGAACACATCGGTCCGATCCGTTTGATTTTATTAATTAAGCTGCTATGAGGCCCGCAGTCTAGACGGGCTTCTGAGCTTCTCATTTGGATAGCTTTGCACCATATTACGTTGATTTGTGCGTCCGACCGTCTCGAGCGAACACTCCATTCCTCTCTGCGGGACTCACAGACTCGCATACCTACAGGGAATAGGGTTTTATGTGAATATATCATTGTTGTATCGATTGCATTTCCAATATCGTCTCTTCAATTCCCTTGTCTGCAACCAATGTGGCATTGTGCACGGGAATCGGATCCGTATAATAATAGCACTTGAAAATATGTCATGATATTGCGGACTAGACGGCTGCGTTATTTTGTTATTAATAAGTATGTATTGTCTCTCTATAGAAATTAACTTTTGTATTGCTGCAGAGTTTGACTATGAGTACTTACTTATGTAGTTCGATTCAGATACCCGCACCGGCTTCGCACAGTTGCAATGGTGACGTGTCAAAACATTGAGATTTCTGAGCTTTGTAAGTAAGTATTATACACAAAACTTGCGAAATGAAGTCTCTAAAAGGTGGTGAATATCCCAGCAGTTTAAATAAACTAAGGCGTCACACAGACAGACACGTCAAGCGACTTTGTTTAAAATAACTATGTATACAGATAATGGCTATCTATGACGGATGAATTATGGTAAACTTTGATGGAGAACTCCCATACTAAGACGTATTGCGTCTTAAAATCCTGAGAACAAAATATAGATTTGCCTAAGGTGATATGACAGACCGACAAGGCCGAATTTTTAATTCAGTGATAATACTGGACGAAACGCATCAGAACTACTGACAACATTTCAAGTGCATACAAAGCACCGAGCTAGGTATATCTGAAAAGCGTAGTTTCAATAAAATGTTTGACAAGACTTGTTAAATGTAGACGGGTAGCGAAACCCACCGATTCCCAACAGAGTTCCCGTTCATACATGTACCTATTCGTCAACAGACGTCTCTTTGGCGAAATACTCTGCTTCTATCACATACAGCTTACGTAATGTTGATGCTCACCGTTGCATTTCATTGTACTTTAGTAGCACTAAAGAGGATTGGAGACGTGCTCCGCCTCCACGACATCGTCTTGGCAGCCGGCAGCCGCGGCGAGCTGCGCCAGTCACGCTCCGCTTTAAACTTTACCTAGGAAAATAAATACTTGCTCTGTAACACCTCTGTACCTACGGTCAGACACATTGTGAGTTAAACGAGCGATATTTCAAATTCGTGATATTTACATAGGTATGTTAGTGGTTGCTTTTTGATAGAGCTTGCAGCAATAATCCGCGGTTTATGCAAAAGATCCACAACACGATAATGTTTTGAATGTTTCCAGACTTGCTAGTTTATGGCAAAATGTTTGTTGGTGAAAAATAAAAACAGCCTCGACCGTGTCGGGCTCAAACAATTAGGGTTCCGAACCCAACTACATTGAGCAGCCTGTGGAACAGGCACTGGCCGTAGTTATTTTATTGCGCGTACATAATTAGTGAACCTGTGCTATACCTACATATGTATAGAGCTACTAAAATAAAATTAAAAAGAAAATACATCTAAGGGTTAATTTTTCAATCGACAGATATTTTTTATTCGTGGACAAAAATGACGTTTGACAATTTTTGTATGAAATAACTGTCACAATTTCAAAATTATTCCTCGAATAAAGCTATCAAATGATTGAAAAATCAGCCCTTAATGACATAGTGTCAAGAAAAACACTATTCTGCAAACATTTTTTTATTTGATTAAGGGCTGATTTTTCAATAGTCAGATAACTTTTATCTGAGGAATAAATATTTCGGTTTGACAGCTTTTGTACAGAAAATATGTCAAATTGTTGATAAATCAGCCCTAAGATTATAAGTTTATAGGTCAAAAGGCAAGCAACAAACAAGCTTTCGTAGATATTTTTAAGTGACATAACTTTTGTTTTTGTATAAAACTCTATGATTTTAGGTAGAATTTTGGTTGTCTTTATTTCGATCGGTACCTGCACGATGCACCTCACACAGGATCACGGGATCTCTACTATAGAGTTTATGTTTACCGACTACTCAGTGGTTTTGTTAGAGCACTAGTCGACTAAAATCGCAAAGTTTTTAGACATTATATTATATTGGCTGATACTATGAAATTCAGCAGTCTGAATCTGAAGTAGTGTCTGTGGTAAGTACATACTTTTTTTAATTTAAGACACTTTCAGGATGTTGGTGTAAATAATGTTGTCTCATGTAGCAATTACACAAAGAGCCTAGTGACTAGATTAGAGGTTTTTATTCACACTTAATGTTCCCACTATTGGGACACAGGCCTCCTCTCCGTGAGAGAGAGTGGGCCATAATTCACCACGCGAGCCCAGTGCTGCACCCTAATTACATAACACACTATCAATCACAATCTGAATCATTTTGAAGGATATTGCAAATCCATTACTTCAAATGTTCAAGAAAGACTAAAGAATAGCGTACCTATAAGTACCTAAATATCGCAATGAAAAATGAAAGCCATTCCTATTGTTAGTATGTTACGTAATTACCCCAGGGGTTGGCTGAGCTTTCTATTGTTTTTTTAAAATTAATTTTAATTTCAACGACTTGACAAATAAATACTGGCGCAGGATTAATAATAAAGTATTAAACACATACAAAACAAACGCAGACAGATTTCCCAACTATTCACAGAAGGAAAACAAACGAAATCCTATTTGTTTCCACCTATAGTACACCTATGAAGTCATAAAAATGTCGAGACTTAACTTGCCGATGGCCGGGTTTACAGCGAAGACATCGAAAGGTCTTTAGACTCGCTGAATTTCATGGGATTAAGGTTGCGGGCTCTTATTTCAATCGATCTAAGCCCTCGACTGAGCCGCATTATGCCTGCGACTGTGGGGAAAAATTGCACCAACTCCGACTGATAACTGTAATTTCTTTTGTTTCAGTGAGATTTCCGTTTTAGCTTGAATATTTTCGTCTAAGTGGTGTCTACAAAGATTTTACTAAATGGGGTTTGAGAGTTTCACAAATCAAGTTACAACAAAATATTTTATTACCTATTCAGCTGCATCCAGTTAGACTGGAAGCCGACCTTTTGGTTCTAGGACATGCCGGTTTCCTCACGATGTTTTCCTTCTCCGTTTTGAGAGCAGTGGTGATGAAATAATTTGCACAAAGTAAAACACCTGTCTGGGTTCGAACCTACGACCTGCAACTCGTAAGTCGCTGTCGTCACCACTGGGCCATCGCTACTCAAGATTTGTGCTTGTCATGTCCAAATTCAAATTCCGTATAAATAATATTAATGACCAGAAATTTAATTGGAAAATTATGTTTTAATCGCAGAGATAACGCTGCAATACATACTATGCACTACATACAAATATTACCCTTTCTTTTGGCTTTGCCGTAATAGGGTAAAAAAAAACTAAAGTTTTGGGGTTCCGTACCTTAAAAGGAAAAAGCGGAACCCTTATGGAATCACTTTGTGGTCTATTTGTTCGTCTGTCAAGACCCTCTTTCTCAGGAAAGAGATACCCCGTTACGTACCAAGTTGAAATTAATATCAAATGCCAAGGTCTGCGGTCACTTGGACTTGGAATCCGTTATTGATGGATTTCCCACTATTCCTAATTAAATATAACTTTAGTATCTATTAATTTGATCATGTGTAGTTGGGTTAGTTCTTTGGGAACAAAGCAAGATATATGAATCACTGCATGCCGAGACCTGTTTCATTTTAATGTCAGTGTCCAATAACTGAAAAGGTAATCCTTCCCAGGGATATGGAAAATGGAAACCCTCGGAGACTTTTGTTGAACAGTGATATATCGCCGTTTCCGCCATGGCTGCTTTATCGATCTTATTATGTGGGAACTATTCTTTGATCGTAAAAGGTTTCCTTTATCGTATACATATATCAAGAATGCAACGCACCTCCTGAAGGATTATCCACTTTCCCGAGATGGATTTTCTCCCCACCTTTACGTGAAGTGAAATCTGTCTGCGTTTCCTTAACTAGCAATTTTTGAGCTTGGTTTATTACGTATAACTTCATTTTCAGAAATTTGCCTGTCTGGGAAAAGTAATGGATTCTTGGAAACCGAGTGTTTTGTCTTATTGAACTGGCACAATTTTTTTCAACAACTATGATGTCTCTTGTCGCACTGCTTTTTGGTTAACAATGTGGTGTATTTAACACTTGTGCTTTTTATTTTGCATTCCCGCATTAATACAGGAAAATGCGCCACACACTAGTACAAGGTGTCGTTTTGCATATCTAGAGGTAGGTACTACTAATCAGAGATGTCGTTTTATTTTAATTTGAGCAAAGAACCTTTATATTTTTGTGTATAATGCTTTACTATAAAGTATGAAATGAATGTTCAAATTGGATATTAGTCAGAAGAAACTGTGTTTCAAAGAATCACTCAGATAGGTCCTATTTTGTTAATTTTTTCTAATATTTTATGAATTAAAATGTTACCTATAAAAACTGGTAAGTATTCATATTATGACATTAACGTATTAACTCCAACGAAATGGTAAAGGGTAATAAAGTTTGGATTTTCCTGCTTCAATTAACTGGAAAATGGCCAAAAATAATGTTAAATTATATAACGGAAACGTATCAAACGCTTTTTTTTAAACAAGACAATTTCACACTTAATAAAAAACAGCACATCACAATCACAGAGCATGCTAAACTTCCACATAAAAGTTCAGATAACGTTTTATTACGCCGCGAATCCGAGTTTATTCTGTGTGCACTGAAAAGGCTTCAGACGGGCTGCCGGAGGTCGGAAGCTATTCAATCTAGGCGCAGGCAAATTGTGTGGGTAGGTCGGAAATGTGCGGCGTAGCGGGCAATGGACGGAGAGTGCCGCTCGCAGGCCGCAGCTCGCAGGCCGCAGGCCGCAGTGCAGCGTCCCGCCAGCCGCTGTCATCTCCTGTAACTTTGTTGCATGAAAAAGGCGATAACAAACCGCAGTGCTGGTATTTGTCAAATGATTAATAGACTTTGAAACATTGTAGGTTTTTTTATTTTGTTTAGATGCAGGGCATTTATTGATGCTCTCACTGACGATCGTTCGCCATTTGTAAGTTATCGATTGAGTATCTAATCATATCAAAGCTCCCATATATTGCTAGTTTAATTGTACAGCCTAACGCACATAAAATGACCATTGATCGCAATAGCTTTCATTTTGACAGTTCAGTCACGTTCATTGCGTTATTTACGTTGTCGAACAGACGAACTTTTCAAACCGTAGAAGCAATGAATTTTAAATATCCTTAAAAATCCTCAGATTATGATTGAAAGTGTGTTACGCAATTAGGGTACAGGATGAAATTTCAACCTTTTCAGCTACTAATTATAATGACAAAAGTGTGGTAATCTACGCTGATACAGGCTGTTTAAATAATGAATATCGTGGTAAAATCCGTTGTTACAATGAAGCATTTAATCTAATAACAGTTACTCCGTGCTGATGTGAATATCATGCAGATCATGATGAATTGCTACACTACAGGCCAGTATAATATTGAATCATATTACATGCTCTGCATGTGCACATTCACACCACATTTCAATGGAATATGGACATTATTTTCACCACAAATAATTATGCATTAATGCTCGGTTTCTATAAACAAAAACGAATCGTTTGCTAACCAATGGAAGCATTTTTTATTACCTGTGGTAGCTACTTCCATATGGAACGGTAAATATTAATTATTGGTAAAGATACAAGAGTCTTAATTTTAACCAATAACGGTCCGTAAATTATAATAATCGGCCATAAGTACACTCATAATGCAACAACAAAGAATAGAAGAATCAGTTTAAAACTGTTTAATTTGGAAGCGTGTTCTTAGACGAGTTGGTAATTACATAAGTAAGGTAAGCTTCCTTATCTGGTCTTATTCAATAGGTTAATTAATTGCAGTCCTGTCTGAACTTATCTAATTACGGCTCACGGCCAGCTGCAAGTTTATTTCCGCATGAACTCCCCAGCATCCACTACTCTCTCGCCAATTACCCACCTACTTACTTTGTGTCTGCCCTTCTTTCTTGCTTATTTCACTTCGCCTTTGCTTGAGATAAGAGCAATGAGATTCTCTGTGAAGTTTGTGCAGGCAGCTGACAATAGACGCCACCTGGAAGCGGTTTTTTAATATCGCCTTTGAGAGAATCTTGTCTACAAAGTATACTTTTTATAATTAACGGGTTAAGTAATTACAAAAGATTCTGGCTGTTATTAGCAAAGCTTTGTTTTCTTTTTGACTGCTTCTTAGGGAAATTTTCTTAACGAGGACGCCTGGGTAAATCAAAGGTGTGAAAGTTGGTCTAAAACATTAGCTTTGCATAAGTAGAGAGGGAGAGTAGGCGGCAATCCACCACGGCGCGGGTTGGTAGATGGCACATGTCTTCGATTTTTTATTTTATATTATTTATTCGGGAAAACAAACAATTACACATTAACAATTACAAAAAGATAGGATGCAAAAATGATACAAATGTGAAATCAACCACGTTCTCCACAGAAACACAATGAGACAATTTGGTAAATTTTAAGACTAGCGTTGTAAACAATAAAAAAGAGGAAAATTTTTAGTAAAAGTATGAAAAAAAAAATATAAACAAAGAGCAAATATAAATAAGAATAAAGCCGTTTTGTTCTAAGACATGCCGGTTTCCTCGCGATGTTTTTCTTCAGCGTTTTGAGAGCAGGGATGATTAAATTAAATACACAAAGTAAAGTGCCTGCCTAGATTCGAACCCACGACGTACAACTCATAAGTCGGGGCGACCACTGCTCTCAAACACCAGCTTATTAAGCAAAAACATTCTCTCCAGTCAAAACAAACCTTTTATACTAACAAAGTGTCTTCACTTTCCTCACTGAAAAATGCAAACAAGCAAGCGAAGCAATACCTAAAAATAATCAATCGGAAGATGGAATGATAGAACACATCGCATCTGCCAGTCGGCATTTCGTTTCTGAAAATGAGATCGGCTTAGCATTTTTTTTTGCAAACACTGAAATCGAATAAATGCGTTTCAAAATAAGATTTCAGTTTTGTTTTCATTAATACTAATGGATAACTACTATTAATAAGATCCTTTCAAATAGGTATCTGCAGAGTGGTTCAAAAATGTGTGCATTGTCATATTTTAGGGGGTGAAGTATGTATAATCTGTAACTATCAAACTGAACAAATTTCTCCATGGGACCAACATCGTAATCGCGAAATATTTATCAGCTTTCCCATTTGGGTCGAGTAGGTCTTAAAGTTTTGTATGCGACAGCTATGTTCTCGTGATTACGATGTTAGTCCCATGGTGAAAGTTGTTCAGTTTGATAGTCACACCCTTACCACAAATTTCTGATACATGCTATATACATATTAATAGATATTGATATCAATATCTACACGTAATAATCTTAGAAGGTTCCCCACGAAAATGCAGATGAAACGAGTGAAATATTCGTTCAATAATAGTTATCGACAGTGATTAATTCATAGAATAAACTTCGGTAGGTAGATAGGAAAGCGTTCATATTATTACCAAGTTGAACATTTTCCAATTTCCCCAACATGAAATATTATGAATACTCTTCGACGCTAGTACTTGAATCAGGAAATAAATAAGTCGTCGACGGCGACGATCTCGTACGTATCGTGCGTTCGCGTTTTAGTTACCAAACATGTAAACAAATATGGTTTGCGCTACAATTTCAAACCGTTTTATGACTTTTTCAATATTAGTAGTCATTCTGAAATGAACTTAATCAACACTAATTGAATAAAGTTAATTTTCATTTGAGTCCAAATAACGTCAATAAGAAACAAGGATTTGAACATGTAATAGGTATTACCTACGAGTACTTACCTGTTTTAAGTACATAATTTGTGAATAGATTTCTGAAATAGAAATCAGGAAAATATTTTAACTTATTATGATATTGTGGTTTAAATAAGCACAATTCAAATACAACATTTCATTATTTCAGAGGTGATTTTCCACAAGGAAAATACTTATTATTAAGTACGTATTTGTAAAGTACAGCTACAGTCATACTGTATTTTTTTTTTTTTTTGTGGATTGGAAATCATCAAATGACCCCTCCCGCTCTGGGTGGAGCAGAAGGGAGTGTCAGACTCTTACTGACTAAAACCCACCCGTGTTCCTTCCTTAGCCCTTTATGTACCAGGGCAGCGGTAACCCTTTCGGACGATCCCGCTACCCCGGCAGGAGCTACAGTCATACTTAATTCAGATTCAAAAATGAGAAGGTGTGTCCTTGTATTAGTCCCGGAAACGCCAGCTTATTGAACACCCACCGCATCGCATCGCATACCCCCCCCCGCTATGTTTAGTTTTCGCTTAACGTTCTATCTTACTTGTTTTTTTTGCTCTACTCCTAAGGGTCATAGCGTGATGTCAAATGGCCTATAACCTTCCCCAAGAATTGGGCTACCGAATTCTAAAAGAATTTGTGGCTCTAGAGATTAATGCGTTCAAACAAACAAAAAAAAAACAAACCGCTTATGATTCTGTTTTAAGAGGTATTTCTTTCCGACTTACTAGAAAAAAAATGTGATAGCTCGACTAATATGCAAGATATAAATATAATTTATAGCCTATAGCACTCAGGAATACTGTAGCTTTCTACCCGTGAAATTTTTAGAATTGGATCATGAGCTCCGGGGATTACCTTCATATAAACAACCAAATTTTACCTCTTTATAATATTGATAAGTGTGAAATTTATTGTTCGCCCGACCCACCACATCGCATCGCATCGCCAACCCGCGCTGTGACTTTGTTTTCACTTAGCGTTCTTTCTAACTTTGTTTTTGCTCGGCTCCTGAGGGCCATAGCGTTATGTTAAATAGTCTATAGCCTTCCTCAAGAATTGGGTTATTCAATTCAAAAACAATTTTAGAAATCTGACTGGTTGTTCCAGAGATTACCACCTACATAGAAACTTACAAACAAACACCTCTTTACAATATTAAAAGTAAAAGTAATCTAATAAGTATAGATGGTTTCTCAGTCAGCCGTTTCCTACATGATTAATTAGTGGAGGTCTCATTAATAAATTATCAGGAGAGGAGCCGGCCAATCGTATTTTCCAGTAAATAAATTAATTGTTACGAGAGGTGGCTAAGGATTAGCGCTCTCGACGCCGCGCCGCGCAGCCACGTAAACGGTTTTCTTATTATTTCTCCCGGGACACTCCGAACTATTAATCTTGTTTAATGTGAAAATGTGCTTCTACGTAATTTGCACATTCCCCTAATGCAACTTTGGAACTAATTGAAAAACTAGACTAGTATTTGAGTAATGCTGGGTAAGGAAACTTTTGTATGACAAAAAACCGGCTAAGTGGGAGTCGAACTCACATATGAAGGTTGCTGTACCACTGCCGCCGTTGTACATTGTTTAATAACACTACATATTAAAAAACACATTTTTGTATGGTATATTATTATTTGTTGTTATAACGGCAATACAAATAGGTACAGAATCTGTGAAAATTTCAACTGTCTACCTATTAAGGTTCATGAGATACAAGCCCAGGCAGACGCACGAACGGACAGCGGACGCTTAGTAATAGGGTTCCGTTGGCACTCTTTGGGTACAGAACCCAAAAAAATATTTGTGGCATCAACAAGTCGGTGTGTGGTTATTTTTTAGTTTTATTGAAGAAGATATGAAAAATGAACTTCATTCCATTGGCCTTGATCTCAACCTTTCGAAATGTGAACTGTATTTAGCGGACAGTACTGACAGTCATCTGACACTTTCCAAATTTAACGCAATAGCTCCAAATATTAAAATTATTGGAAAAAGCTCTCTTCGTCTCCTTGGGTCTCCAATCTTTGAAAATTCCTTTTCCGAATTTATTGAGGAAAAAATACAAAATTTCAACGACGTTTCGGAAAGATTGTTCCAAATTAATATGCATTCGGCCATCACCTTAATTCGTTACTGCTGTTTCGGCCCTAAATTAATTTATTTTCTTCGCGCTTCCCATTTATGGAATCATACTCACCTTTTAGACAAAATGGACCAAATTATCAGGCATACATTAACTTCGATTTTAAATATGGCCTTGGACGACCGAGCTTGGGCACAAGCTACCCTTCCCATTCGTTTGGGAGGCCTAGGCATCCGCAAAATTTCTAGTATTAGTTTACCGGCTTTCATATCCTCGGTCCACGGCACTGAGAAATTAATCAGAAAAATCCTAGCCTCCACACTGATTAATTTTGATGTGCCCTGCTTCACCGAGGCTATGGATGCCTGGAGACTCGCTTGCCCGAACTCAGATCTACCCGATAAACCATTTTCCCAGAGACGGTGGGATGAGCCGCTCTGCAGAGTAGTTCAGGATAATTTACTTAACACGTCTGTTACTACTGCAGAGCGTGCGCGCCTGCTGGCTGTGGGTAAATGGGAGTCGGGTCTGTGGCTTCATGCACTTCCGTCGTCGAACATAGGCACTTTGCTCGACGACAATACTTTCCGCCTCGCTGCTTCCTTACGACTAGGAGCACCATGTTGTTCTCCCCATCGTTGTCACTGTGGCGAAGTTGTCAACAGCCTCGGACACCACGGCCTGTCTTGCAGCCGAAGCGCAGGTCGCTTAGCGCGGCACGCAAACATTAACGACATCATTCGACGAGCTCTTGTCACCGTCGGCGTTCCAGCTGTATTAGAACCCAATGGATTGGCACGCGACGATGGCAAGAGACCGGACGGCATGTCTTTATTTCCTTGGAAGGTGGGTAGGCCTTTAGTGTGGGATGCAACTTGTGTCGATACTCTTGCGCCATCCCATCTTCCAGGGTCGGCGTGCTGCGCTGGTGCTGCTGCTGCGGCTGCAGAAAACCTCAAGCGGCGTAAATATTACCTTATTAATAATTATATTTTCGAGCCGTTTGGGGTTGAAACCCTCGGGCCGTGGGGTCCGAGTGCGCATAGTCTTTTTAAGGAAATTTCGAAAAGACTGGTTGACACTTCCCATGACCCAAGGGCTGGCTTTTACTTTGGCCAGAGGATAAGCATTGCCATACAACGTGGCAATGCCGCTAGTGTCTTGGGTACATTACCAGTCGACAGCGATGTGGATGAATTTTTCGACGCTATTTTTTAGTTTGTAAATAGTTTTAGTTAATTTAGGATATTATTTTGTTATTTTAGTGTTATTGAAGAATAGTTCTACCTAATCTGTTAGGTACTAATTGACTAACAATGGACTGACCTATAAAGTAATTTTATTTAAACTTTTTATTTAATGGTACCATTTGGTTGAACTGTGAAAAACTAATAACTATCACAAAGGAAAACCAAATAAGGAGCTCTCAATGCTCACTTATTTTCCTCGTCTATGGTTTAAAAACCTTTTTGTAGTATTAATAGATCGCGTGTATCACGCGCCGGGTACACATAACGACATAATTATTAAAACTAGTAAATAATCAACCGGGCCTCACCTCCAGGGATCGTTTGACGCCAACTAGCTTACATCTGTAATAATAAGGCTTTAAATAATTAAGCACAGTTACTACATAACTAGTTCTCTTACCGTGTTTAACATACGGATGTCAGATGTAGAAATTAACGGCCAAAGCCAAGCACAAAATCATCACCTGCCAGCGAGAGCTGGAGCGAAGCATGCTCAATATAAAAAAAAAACTAGAGAAAATACGAAACACAAAAATACGATCAATAATGCTCTAATGATTTGAGCTAAAAAAGCAAAAATGGAAATGGGCAGTCAACCCCACCGCTTTTCCTGGGTGATGAGAAAATATAGAATAGCAACTTATTAATAATAATAATTCATTTCAATCATCATTTTTTTTTTTAATTACATTTTTTTTAAGTCCAACTATAACGCTACTGATTCAATGAAAAATGCACGAAAGAAAAAATCAAACAAAAACTTGCTTCTAAATATCATAAAATAATTATCCACAAATAAGTACCTGCAATAGGTAGTCTGACTTAAGTAGTAAAGGTTTACCAATGGGACGAGGGCCAATAATGTGGTGACCCCCAATACGTTTTTCACATCGTCATATCTTAACCGTTGCCAATAGGGTTTTTGTACTGAAAGATTTCTAACATTATGTAGTTTCAGCATATGCGACCTGTAAACGTGTAATTATTTACTATGGAGGATAAAAATATATACGCTGCTATATACACTAACTTCTATCTAATACTAAATAATCTACCATCGTCATCATCATTTATTTATTTTTCAGATCATAAAATTCAATTTGTTAGTACTTACTCGTACATTCACAACTTATACACTAGTGTTAGTACATCCATAATACATAATTGCTAGTTGCAAAGGTCTTAAAACTATGTTAGTATTACACACTACAGATTAAGTTAACAAAAGAATGAAATCACTGTTACTTAAAAAATACCATATAATAATGAGACCAAGTTGCAAGCATAGGTTTATCTTGAAAACAAAAATCAAAATTAAATATCCTAACCTAACTAAAACTATTAACAAACTAAAATATGTCGTTGAAAGTTGAACCTGTAAACTGAATCTCGAAGTTAGAAGCTATACCTAATTATCCAGAACCTATTAAACAAACAATAGCCGTCTATTGTATGTTTGATAGGCAATTTGTTTAATGTAAAAAAACTCATTCAACACGGTACGTTAAAGGAGTTTTTTTTACAAAAAACAGTGGCCAATGAACACAATGCACAAAGTAACAGTAAACAATATGAACAAAGTCCGTAATATCAAGTCAACTTACTTCTTTTATTAATAATAAAAACTTAATTCAAGTCAAGAAGCAACTTCGTAATAAACCCGTTACATTTTCTTTTCTTTGTTTTAAAGCGGAGTAGTTCCACGTCTGGCGAGCACGTTGCATTAATAAGTAAGAAGCGACCTCATCATCACAGCCTCAGTTTTAATATAGCACGAGTTTCAGCACGTCTTTCAGACTGCACGCAGATGAAAGAGGTAGCTTCACGTTAAAGACCTTTTTGGCGCTGAATGTACCTACGTCACGAATAAGCTTTATTAGGTGAAATAAAAGCCTCGCTGCGGTCAAGGCTGCTGTGTTTTCACATTACACATTCACATCATCATCATCATCATTCATTACACATTATTTCGGTTTTTTACATTCAAAGACATGTGGCCATGTCTTTGAATGTTTGGTTCTAGGACATGCTTGGTTCTAGGAGTGCGGGTTGGTAGATGTCAATCTACCAACCCGCACTTAATAAATAATTCTTCAGATATTTCTTTCTGGCACACATAACTTTGTGACATCAATATCCAACATTAAAATCAGAGTAACCACCTTTTGGTTAATAAATAATCGCAGCATTCACAATGTCAATGTAACCAGCAGAGTCCTTCACGAGACAAAATTAAATCGTACGGATTACGCCTCTGAGAAAATGGAAGCTCAGGTTAAATATGGGTCAATAGAAAGTTCAATCTCCTTGCTGAGAACGTGTTCAATCTGGCTAGATTTATCTGAAAATTCACCAGCATTTATGAGTTCAGGGAGAATGCTTGAAAACGTTACGATGTTTTTTCTGTACTTATTATGTCTGAGCGATAAATAAACAGATTCATGCACTAGTGCGATGTACTTAATGTAGTTATGCAAAGGTAATCGACCCTTAGGAATTGAACAACCTTGCGACATTGGCGCTGGGTCGCTCAGCCGGAGTGTGTCGACCTGGCGGCGCGGCGTCCGCCTCGCTCGTCCTCCCAACATTGATACTGTCACCAGCTATTTAGGTTTCCAAAGGACTGAAATAAAACCTTTTCAAACGTAAAGTTGTAGGTTAATTTCCAAAGGACTAAGGAATCGTTCCTCTCGATTTAATTTGATGGCTAATAAAACATATAGGAATCATAACATAACATCACACCTGTCTTCCCCGAAAAGTTAGCCAGAGGTGTACCTATAGTACCTACACCCAAATTTCACCAAATATGTTTATGTCCCATGTAATATGGTCTTAGCAATAGATTGCGTTAGATCCAATACTGCGTCTTTTCTGGAGTCTCCACTGAAGACGCAGTATTGGATCTAACGCAATCTATTGGTAAGACCCTGGACAGTCGGACGACGACGACGACACCCCTGAAGTGACCGGGGTAGATCTGAGAGCGGCGGTAGGCAGGCTGAAGGCCAAAAATACCGCCCCGGGACCCGACGGCTTGCCGGGTAAAGCCTGGGTCCTGGCCTCGAGGGCTCTCGGGCCTCGACTGGAGGCGCTCTTAAGCGCATGCATGGAGAGAGGCCAGTTTCCACTCCGTTGGAAGACGGGGAAGCTGGTCCTCATTCAGAAGCCAGGGCGCCCTGCGGACTCTCCGTCCGCATACCGGCCCATAGTGCTGCTCGACGAGGTCGGCAAGCTCTTTGAGAGAGTGATTGCGGGCCGCCTCGTCGGGCACCTGGTGAGGACGGGGCCGGATCTTGCGGAGTGCCAGTTTGGCTTCCGCAAGGGGCGCTCGACGGTGGACGCCATCATGCGCGTGAGAGCCCTCACGACGGGGGACGCGGTGTCCCGGGGTGGGGTGGTCGTGGCGGTGTCACTCGACATCGCCAACGCGTTCAACACCCTGCCCTGGAGCTGCATAGGGGAGGCACTCCGGTATCACCGGGTGCCGACTTACCTCCGTCGAATAGTCGGGGCGTATTTGACGGACAGAGCCGTCATCTACCCCGGTCGCGACGGGAACTGGAACCGGCGAGAGATGTCGTGCGGTGTCCCACAGGGATCGGTTCTGGGGCCGCTCCTGTGGGACATCGGTTACGACTGGGTGCTGCGGGCCGACCTCCCTGATGGCGTCAGCGTAGTTTGCTACGCTGACGACACGCTGGTCCTGGCGCAGGGGAGGTCGCATCAGGCGGCGGCCGACGCGATGACACGCGGGGTTGCGATAGTCGTGGAAAGGATCCGGCAGTTGGGTCTCGAGGTGGCATTGCACAAGTCCGAGGCCATGTCCTTTTATGGGCCCCGGTACGGGCCACCTTCGGGATCCCAACTGATGGTAGGAGGGGTTCACATCGGCGTCGAGACAACGATGAGATACCTGGGTCTCGTCCTCGACAGCCGGTGGAACTTCGTCGAGCATTTCCGACGTTTGGCCCCCAAACTGGAACGGGCCGGGGCCGCCTTAAAGCGGCTCCTGCCCAACCTTAGGGGGCCAAACGCCTCCTGCCGGAGGCTTTACGCGGGGGTCGTGCGGTCCATGGCCCTTTATGGGGCCCCGGTATGGGCGCGTTCACTGCGGCTTCGAGCCGCACACTACCTGAACGCGCCCCAAAAGGTGGTAGCCATAAGGCTTATCCGGGGATACCGCACGATCTCGGGCGAGGCAGCAAGCCTCCTTGCCGGACTGCCACCATGGGATCTGGAGGCGATAGTCCTCGCGCGCCTGTATGACTGGCGCGCGGAGGCACTACGTCGGGGGGAAACTCTGCACCCGCGGCAAATCGCTGCGGAGCGGACGGACCTCCGGCGCGGTCTCATGGTGGAATGGAAGGCGCGACTATCGCAACCCAGCGCAGGGCACGCCACGATAGCGGCGGTAAGACCCCTCTTTGAGGAGTGGCTAGAGAGGCGTCACGGCGCTCTCACCTACCGCCTGACGCAGGTCCTCTCCGGACACGGATGTTTCGGGAGGTTCCTGCACATAATCAGGCGGGAGGAGACGCCCGGGTGTCATCACTGCGAGGATCGCCCAGAGGACACGGTGGAGCACACGGTGGAGGTCTGCCCCGCTTGGGCAGAGCACCGCCGTGTCCTCGTAGAGGCGATCGGCAGCGGCGGCGACCTCTCGCGCCCGGCCCTGGTGCAAGCCATGGTCCGGGGCGAGAGGGAGTGGGAGGCGGTCACCTCCTTCTGCGAAGCAGTCATGCTAGCAAAGGAGGTGGCGGGATGGGCGAGGGAAAGATCCTCACGCCTCAGCCGCCGAGGAAGACGCTCCGGGCGTCGGGAGCCGCGTGACGACTCCCGGCCACCGTAGGCGCGGGCCTGCGGGCGGAGAGCAATGGGTAGCTCTCCGTCCGATCAGGACCAGGCCCGTGCCGGACGGCGTGTATGTGTTCCACGCGCGCCTCAAAGAGATGTCAGCGTAGTTGACGGGGCCCGACAGGGCCGAAGCCTGCCGGGGTAGCGGGATTGTCCGAAAGGGTTACCGCTGCCCTGGTACGTAAAGGGCTAAGGAAGGAACACGGGTGGGTTTTAGTCAGTAAGAGTCTGACACTCCCTTCTGCTCCACCCAGAGCAGGAGGAGTCATTTGATGATTTCCCATCCTGAAAAAAAAAAAAAAAAAAAAGACCCTGGACAGTAGATCAAAGTGCCTTGGTATATTCTTGGACCTATCAAAGGCCTTCGACACAGTTTCTGTCCCCAAACTAATTTCCAAGCTGGAGAGTTTGGGTGTACGTGGCATAGCTATTGAAATTTTCAAAGATTACCTGCGAAATCGCACCGAGCTGCTAAAGATTGGCTCTAGCTACAGTGATGAAGAGGCTGTTCTGTACGGTGTCCCCCAAGGAAGCATTCTAGGCCCCACACTTTTTCAAATTTACATAGACGACCTTTGTAGAATGTCAATACCTGCTTGTAAGATCTATGCATATGCAGATGACACAGCGATTCTGGTTGATGGGCCCTCCTGGGAAGATGTGAAACGAAAGGCGGAATTTGCACTGTCCTCAATGATAAACTGGCTTGATCTAAACTTGCTAACTTTAAATCTAAAAAAAACCTACTACTTACCTTTTGCAATCCGGTGCAACTCCAAACCTACAAATAGTTTCACGATAACGGCTCACTCATGTCGGAATCAGTTAATGTCGTGCTCATGCCCTTCTATTGCTAGAGCTGTTAGTGTAAAATACTTGGGAGTGCATATAGACGATGGACTAAAATGGGACAAACAACTCGATACACTAACTACTCGAACACTACGTCTTATCCACATCTTCAAATCTCTCCGAGAATCCGCCAGTGTTGACATTCTCAAAATGGTGTACTACACATTATGCCAATCGATTATTGGCTACTGTATAACTGTATGGGGTGGAGCAGCAAAGACTTATCTTCTGCGCGCAGAAAGGTCCCAAAGGGCTGTACTTAAAGTTATGTTAAGGAAACCTTACCGATACCCTACAGCGCAACTTTACGCTGATTGCAAAGTACTGACGATTCGACAGCTCTTTATTCTTCAGTCTGTCCTGAGGATACATGCCCGTTTACCTCCATCTGATCCAAGGAAGCGTACATATGTTCCCCCTGGTGTACAGTACAAAACCTCATTTGCAAGAAGCCAATTCTATGTCTTAAGCCATCAAGTTTTTAAAAAAATACAGAAAGAACTAGACATAATAGACCTAAACAAATTTAATGTCAAATTAAAAACCTCTAACTGACTGATACTGCAGGACTATATCAAAACAGAATCCTTGCTATCATACATCGCTTGACATAATAAACCTCATCATAAACCAATAACACCACAAATACTCCAACACACATACGCAATTACACATACATACATCGATACACACTCCCACTCCCTTCCCACACGCACACTCATATTACACACATCTACACTCACACATATTTGATTAATACTAATATGAATTTAAAATGGTAGATCGACACACTTTCACTCTTGTAAACTTCAGTTTTTATTAAATTCCATTTTTGGCCGATCACTGTCTCTTAAGATACAGGTCTCCTAGTTTAAGAGACAAGGTTCATTATTATTTTTGTATGCATAGACTCTTTTTCTTTTTTTTCTTGTAGACACACATCTTTGGTGCACAAAACTATAGTATTATGCTTATTGTATCTCTGCTACCTTGTTTTATACTGTGTCTGTGTGTATTATTTGGATAAATAAACAATTTATTATTATATTATAATAGGGGATTGCTTGGATTGGGCCTATTGCTATCATCCGGGCACAAATCCAGACTCTGGGACACTTCTGAGAAATTCCAGACTGAAAAACTCAATAAAAAATGAATATCACGACCACACAAGTTAAATAAAAAAACATAAACTCGTCTATTACTTCTGTTTTTCTCCGAAAAGACAAAAGGACCAAGACAGCCAGTGCTTTCTTGTTTCATATTTTTCCTTTTAGTTTCCTTCATGGTATGAAAATTGAACTTGTTTGCTGAAATAAAGTAAGCTTTATAGATTTGTTTTGATCAAATGAAAACAAAGAAATGCGTAAACATGCGTTAGCAATCCATGAACCATGTTTATTAGGTATTTACGAGTATAAACATACAATTACTTTTTCCTGTCCCATTTTTCGAATGATATCAGAACTTTATGAGTAGCTTATATTTACATAACTATTTGTATAATACAATGAAAAATAATTATTTATAAAACTATAAATTTTCATAGCAAAATGTCCTGAAATATTTGTGATTTTATGTGGTGTCAGTAGGGCCGCCCGCCCGTCGATGCAGGGCGGCAAGGGCGCGCGGTCCACCAACCGCTGTAGCATCAAATCATTCACTATTCTCCCTGAATATCATTATTAAAAGCTGCGTTTTATTCACGAAATTATGCCTTTGTTTTACTGTGTTGTTAAATTTCGAATAAATCATGTTGCTGCGAGTCTGTAACAGTAGTTCATTCGACCATGCAAAACACGAAGAAATTACCGGTCGTGTTTAGTTGTAAACTTACAACTTTACGATTTCAGTCGATTTCTCTGTAAACAAGATATAGTTTTGAAACAGTACCAGTAGTTGTACTTACATAAGTTTCTCAGGCTTAGTTTTTCGAGGCGTGCCCGAAAATCATATTGTAGGTACTTAGCTATATTATTCATTTCATTTTTATTTACATGCTTATTAAGAAATCTTAAATACAATATACAATCTAACACTAAAATAGTATATATTATGTACAAAAATTGTAAGAGCTCATTGGGTATCAATAAATTCGTACGTATCGCTGTCAGTGGTAAAAGTATCCAAAAGGTTGGCAGCGTTGCCACGTTGGATGGCATGATTAATGTATAGCTGTATGATTAAATCATATACTTACCTACATATATAAGCTTCAGGTACAATGTACAAACAAAAATGTCCACAAAATTAGGCAAATAATCGAAGAATATTATTGAAATTCACCCTGTAGTGTCCAATTACCAGCTCAAATCACAACTTTCAATCAACATGCTGTACACTTTTCTCCTTTAATAACGATACAGATGTTCATTCATCAGAAGGCCAATTCCCGTAATTAAAAACTTTCAAAATCTAGTCGCAATCTCATCTCAGCAACAATCAATGTCAAAAACTTGTCAAAAATGTAGGGAAATTACAGGTATTTTTGACAGATTGACACAGATCAGACTGTGAACGTTCTTTGAATTACGAGAATTGCCCGTCAGATCAATACAAAGTAACATTATAAATAATGCCAGCTAATCTGCTCAAACTCAAATTGCAACGTACCCTAGGGGGAGGGAAACAAGTGAAACAACCATAACGCTGAGGAAAACCCATGTTATTTATCAAACGGCAATTTAAATATCTACTTTCTGAGCCCATGAGTAAGTGATGTGAACAAATTTCGTAAATATATGTTTAGTATTACGGCAGGGAAATTGAATCCTAGGGGAGCCTGCCACCGGTGCCGGAGGTTTTTTTAAAGCCAGTTGTTATGGTATACCCTTTCTCATATCTATAGCCATATAAGTAGGTAAGTTTCCCTATGTAGTTAATAATTTATGTAGGAAAATTAAATGACTGAGCGTTTACGGTTATAAATGTAGTCTTTGTTGATGCAGTGAGTGGGTAGTGTGGGTATTAGTTCGTTTTTATTACAAGTGGTTTTCGAACGTATTCATCCATAACATTACAATGGTTAATTGCACACTGATGATACTGGCAAAGTAACTAACGTTAGTCAACCGAATTACTGTTATGCCTAATCGGCAACTACCTACATACATAAAATGAATATGTAAATAAACTACAACTCCTCAAACAGGCATTTCAATCTATTGGCTTGGATCTTAACTCTTCAAAATGTGAACTTTATCTTTCTGACATTCATTACCGACAGACAATTGACTCTAGATAAATTTAATGTAATAGCCTCACAAATCAAAAATTTAGACAAAAGTTCACTGCACCTCCTAGGTTCCCCAATTTTAGAAGATAGTTTTTTTCCTTTAGCCAATGAAAAATTTAAAAATTTCAACGACATTTCGGACAGTCTTTAAAATTAATTTACATTCGGCATTCACTGTGATTAGATACTGTTGTTTTGGCCCTTTTATATATTTTCTACCTTCTTCCCATTTTTGGAAGCAACCACATCTGTTGGACAAAATTGAATATATTATTCGCAGCACATTAACAAGCATTTTAAATGTGGCCTTGGACGACCGACCGTGGCCTCAAGCCACACTACCCATCCGTTTTGGTGGCCTCGGCGTCCGCAAAATTACCAGTATTAGCTAACCGGCGTTCCTGTCCTCTGTCCACAGCACCGAAAAGTTGACCGGGAAAATTTTAGCCCCCTGCCTGGTTGACTCTGAAGTTTCTTGCTTGACCGACCCGGTGAACGCCTGGAAAGCGACTTGCCCGGATACAGATCGGTCCGTAAACCCATCTTCCCAGAGACAGTGGGATGAGCCGCTCTGCAGGTTGGTACGGAATAATCTTAATAATACGTTCACCAATACTGCTGAGCGTACCCGCCTGCTGGCTGTGGGTGAGTGGGAGTCGGGGCTCTGGCTTTAAGCACTCCCGTCACCAAATATAGGCACTATGCTGGGTGACACCACCTTCCGGCTCGCTGCTTGTCTGCGTTTGGGCGCTCCTTGTGGGGCTCCGCATCGCTGTCAGTGCGGAGAAGCTGTAGACTGCCTCGGACACCATGGCCTATCCTGCAGTAGGAGCGCAGGTCGGATAGCACGGCACGCCAGCATTAATGACATCATCCGTCGTGCTCTTGTCACCGCCGGGGTGCCAGCTGTTTTAGAACCCAACGGCCTGGCACGCGACGATGAGAAGAGACCAGACGGAATGACCATAATGCCCTGGAAGTTAGGCAGACCTTTGGTGCAATATGGATGCAACATGTGTCGACACCCTTGCGCCATTCCATCTTCCTAGCACGGTGGACTGTGCTGGAGTGGCTGCTGCTGGTGCAGAAAACTTCAAACAGCGAAAATATTCCAACCTGATTGGGAGTTATATGTTCGAGCCATTTGGAGTTGAAACACTAGGGCCATGGGGTCCAAGTACCCACTTGGTTTTTCGAGATATCACCAAGCGGTTAGTCCACTCTTCACGTGTCCAGAGGGCTGGCCTGTTTCTTGGCCAAATAATAAGCATCGCCATACAACGTGGCAATGCTGCCAGCCTTTTGGGCACTATTCCTGTTGACAGCGATGCGGACGAATTTTTTTGATGCCTTAAGATTCTTTTGCTTATTTTTTCACATGTACATATTATTATTTTCAATGTTAGCTTATATAATCTAAATCTTATGTAAATAAATAAATTTTATATCGTTAAATAGTTTTATTCACAAAGACACAACAATTACAATTTACAAGCTAACACTAAAATAACAAAATAATATCTTAACTTAACTAAAACTATTCACAAACTAAAATATAGCGTCGAAAATTTCGTCCGCATCGCTGTCGACTGGTAATGTACCCAAGAAACTGGCGGCATTACTTCGTTGAATGGCAATGCTTAGCCTCTGGCCAAGGTAAAAGCCAGCCCTTGGGTCATGGGAAGTGTTATATTATATATATATGTCTGGTTATTTCCTTAAATGACCATCTCAGACATCATGGTCCTCACATGGCCTGGACAGGATTACGTCTCCCTAGACATAATCTTGTCCAGGCCATGTGAGGACCATGTCTGAGACATCGACATATTAGTACGAAACGACGTTTTTTTAAAGTCCCTACTTTAAAAGAGACTGTGACCTCTGAGTTGATCGGTCTTTCTTTTCAAAGTAATCGAATAGGAAACACCGAACTCATCTAGTTTTAAAACATAATTTATTTGAAAGTGTTTTTTGAACCAAATTACATATTTCAATATCATTTATCATCATCTTAGAATACAACATAACGATCACATAAACTAAAATGCATGTTCACAACAGAGTTAGGGAAAAATGTGCGGTTCATCGACCTCTTTCATTTGTACGTGTAAACATTTCTCTGTGTTAGTTACGCACACCCTTCCTTATGGGGGTGAAAATAGTCATAAGTAAAACAGAGACAAATTTTTTTTTTGCTCCTTGGTTGGCGAGACGACAGACTCAGCCGAGGTGTACCTACTATATAGCCTCGGGCCTTTGATAACTCATGAAAAATTCAAGTGCGCCCGACAATATCTGCAGATACATACCTACGTATAACTGCTACAGGTTGAAGAGTTCGGGGAAAACTTCCTAACTGAAAAATATATGTAGCATGTCGAAAATTTTAAATGATTGAGTATATAGTTTATTAGGATTTTTCGTTTAGGTGGGTCTTTTAATTTCGTTTTGAAGTAGGTATCCACATAATTTCAAAATTGTTTTCTGCGTGTAACCGGCGTACTTAATACGCGTAGTAATAAAATAGGATTTTACCTAATTAATTGCTCACCGCTTCGGAAAGTTTATGTTTATAGCCTGGTATTTAAGAGAATTACTTGAAGTTTCTAACATTATTTACTGTGGCTATTTCTGATCATAACTAAACACATGTACATATACAATTTACCTAGGTACTCATCATTCCTTCTACGGTTTTTGAGGAGTCAGTTCGTTCTAGAGAGTCTTTTGTTGTGTAGAACTAAAAACCATCAGCAGAGCAAAGGGGCCGTTCTCGTAATTTTAAAAATGTTCACAATCTTATCTCAGCCTCAATCTGTCAAAAATATCTATAATTTCCCTACATTTATGACAAGTTTTTTACATTTAGACACGGGAATTGGCCTTCAGATCTTAGATACCAATCAACTAATACTTACCTAATCTACTAAAAGGTAGAATTCACATACATTCATTTATTTACATTTCTTCAATAATGTACAACCAGATTCTTTCCGAATTATAAGAATCACAAACAGAAGCTGAAAGTGACCTAACAAATATCAATTTCATCATTTACGCAAATCGTATGTATGTTCAGAAATTCCTACGATAGGGGAGTAGGCAATCTCAGCGCCCGACACAGATAGCGCATAAATATTGCCTTCCTATCTGCCACGAGCAGTAAATTGCCGAAAAATGTTGTTGATCCCTCGTACATAATAAACTAATACATATTTCATCAACGTCAACATAGATTCAGCTCGCTAGCGCTGTATTTATTACATATTCTGGTAATATAAGTGCGAACGAGGAAGCATCGTCACAGACGCTGAAGAAATAAATAAAGTAAAATTGGTTTATTTGTCACAGAACCACGAGCATACAAAAAAGATGGCGAAGTTTTGGGCCAACAAGATCTGATACAGTCAAACAAAGAAGAATACAAAAATAGACAAGTTAACTCGAATAAAAAAATAAGAAAAACAAATCTTTAATCAAGAGCACAGAACAGCGGGCTATTTGCGTTACACACTATCACTATTGTAGCAATGGCTTTCATTTTGACAGTTCAACACACTATGTAGACAAGCATATTTTATGTTGGAGAGTATATCGTAGATAAAAATGCTTGGCTTAATGCTGGTCCTGCTCCACAGGCACTTGGGCTCACTAGTTGATCACAATTTCAATATTTGGAAGAGATGATTCCCCATTTTTCTTTTTTTTTTGTGTTTCTGACATTACGAACTTAATGTTTATTTTATTCAATCAAGATTTAATTCTTAATACTTCAATATTAAATGCCTCTTTCTGATTGGTAGTAATTCTTTTTTCTCATCTCTTAAATAAATTGCAAACTATAGTTTTGTATAATTTAGAAGCATTTTTTAAATTTTGTAAATGTAAGCCATGGATGACCATGGTTACTTTTTTTTATGATATTTTGATGTTGACTTGAAAGGGCATGACAATTGAGAATATCTCATGCTCACTTAAATGTCTCACTGGTAGTGGCGCGTGTGTTGGATCATTCGGTTCCCTACAAAATGGTGGTGGTGGTGCTAATCCACGCGTCATGTTCGTGAACGGGCGCCGTCGGTTAAGACTGGTCATCTCTTAACTGCCAGGGCTTATATTTAATTTTATATTTGAAATTGTTTCTTTTTTACATTGTTCTCACATATAGAAGCAATAAGAATAATGTAGCCAGGATTTTGTAATAATATCTTGATTTAAAAGAGTGTCCGTGGAGTTTCTTGCCCGTTCTTCTCCATAGAGATCTACGTTTTGGAATAGGCTACTAGCTTCAACTTTCTGACTAACTGACCGACTATTTAATTTTGACAATTCAAAAGTGCCTGTAAATGGTTTAATTGAAATAAATGATTTGAGTTTGAGTTTGCGATATTTACGTTGTTCGAAAAATTTGACAAAAAATTGATGTCTGCTCAGACATCAATTTTTTGTCAAATTTTTCGAACATGTGAAGCATTGGATTAGCAATATCCTTCAAAATGATTCAGGTTGAGATTGATTGATTACGTAATTAGGCTGCAAAAATAGTCGGCAGCTGCACGTCGTGACTGTAACAAGGAAGCTTCCACTCAGCAAGATGCTATGCTTTGGGGGACCACAGCACCGCGCCTATTTTCAGTAGTCACCCGAAAACGACGTACGGAAACCAAGCCAGATTAAATAGGTGCTGAATACACCTATATACTGGTAGTAGCACAGAATGTATCTACAGTAGGTGTACACGTCTAATCTACATAGGGTAACAAATACCTATGTCTCGGTTCCACCACCGGCATTCCCAAATGTAATCAGTCAGGCCTGAGTACAGGCTCTAAGGGAATTTCTATGTAAATTATTTTACGAGACCGCGGATATGATTGGTGTCAAATTGGCATTTCTGCGGAATACAAATCGAATAAAGTTGTAAGTATAGTTTTATTTATTAGGGACTAGTTGCTGAGAATAACAACCGCACGGGTCGATCGATTCTTGCCGAGGTTGGTCCGTGGATGGGTTACGATCGTTTAATAAAGAGACCCCTCCGTACCGCGAAAAGTATGTCTTAAGCGTTGGTCCCGTCTCCCATTTGTAGATCTTTTTTTGACAGTCGTTACGGGTAGTCAGAAGCCCGAAAGTCTGAAAACCAATCTTACCAACGGGTATCGTGTTACCCAGTAACTGGATTGTGGAGGTCAGATAGGCAGTTGCTCCATGTAATATACCGGTATTTAGCTGCATCCGGTTAGGCTAGAAGCCGACCCCAACATAAATGGGAAAAGATGATGATGTTAACAGTCTATAGATGCCCTGAATTTGCACATTTTACTTATTATTGTTGTGGACAATCTCCCACACATCGAGTTAGCGCTGATAGCTCTTGAATAAGAATGTTAGTCTAATCCAGAAATCCCTACTTCGCACGTCATGAATGGCTCCGATAGAGCGTTCTCCTCGTACGTGATCGGCATTCGCACAATACGTTGAGGCGCATAAAATAATATGGAATACACAGTCAATAGCACGTTTTAGAAATAATTTATCTCCATAATTCCTGTATCTATCGATCATTAGGTTCAAGTTTCTATAAAATTTTGTTTTAAGTGTCAGACATAAATTGAAATGTATCGCACCTGGGTATCAGGGAAGTGGAAGTATACTGCTGTATAGTCGTATATTCATCACGTCGAATTTCTGTTTCCGTTTCATTATCCGGGTGCACAGTGGGCTGTGGGTGTAAATAAGACTGGATGTAAATCATGTCGTTAGAGGCGGCTGCGATCGGCGCTCGGGCCGCTTCTAATTGAAAATAAATCTCATTAGTTGAGAGGTTGGCAGAAGCGCATTTTATATTTACTCGCTCTCGTTTCATATCCCGGAGATTTGGTCTGATTTGATATTTCAGAAATTGTTGTATCTACCTGAAATGAATATTTTTATTGCTCTTTAATGGGTTTCGGTGTCATTATTGTGAGTTGTTGCTATGAGCCTACAAACAAATAAAATATGGACCAGCACCCTATTTGTGTAACACACACACATCAATCACAATCTGAATCATTTTGATGGATATTGCTAATCCATTACTTCATATCATATGTTTGAAACATTTATCTGCTCAGCAACATAAATAACGCAATGAATGTGGTTGAACTGTCAAAATGAAAGTCATTGCTGTTGTTACACAATTACCCCGTTATAGCCGTATTCATTTGTTTGTACATATACCTTTTTTACTACAAATCTCAAAATAAAAATTAACGTAGTCCTCCGGAGATTACTAATAATTTAAAACCAAGTAAATTTTTGCACAAAATACTACATAGGTAGGTACCTAATGTAAATACTCAGAACATGATATAAAATGCATGAGACACACCCATTGGAAAAACATCTGATCGATAAAATGCGTACGTACTGGACACGATTTAGTAGAGTTCTACGAAATGCTATAGATAACAGGAAGATACGTAGCACAATGCCAATAGAGAGAAAAATAAAAAGATTGTGTAGTTGAGCTACCTATTCCTGTGGGCGAAAGATAAGGGTCATAATGAGTCCGATAGTAACGGTTGAAACAAAGGCCGGGAGAGCACTGTTTGCGCTGACTCAGATACCCCGCTGCCAGAGAACGGAATGAAATGGGGCCGAGCGAAAACTATGCTGGCACACTTTAAAAGCCGCGCGTTATTAAAATAATCCATTATTTCTAATCAATCTACAGGGCTATTTTAAATTAGCTACCTAAACTCCACAGACGCGATGGGTATCGATGATCTAAATGATACAACAAAAAATACATTAATTTCATGATGTTTTTGTGGTGTCATCGACCGCAGTTATTAAGATAATGAAAAGAAAATAAGAAATATAAGTTTAAAAAAAAGTTTTGATTGTGTTAACATCACACACGAACACCATATATTATCTAAACACGATAAAACATAAGAAAACAGTTTTTCTTAATTCATTATTCATTTCGAGTACCTACCTAACAACACTAATAGCGGTCGTTGACCTCCCAAAAAAACCCATCAAAACTGCAGAGTTTAGCTAGCCAATTTTAAATAACCCTGCATAATGAAATCCAACAATCATGTTTTTAGCAGCGTAATTCAGCATTAAATTGTATAATACTTAATCAATTTAACGCTTCAAGCAGAAGGTTACAGCATTTTATTCCGCTTTATAGTTTGAATTACTGTTGTACTCTATCTGTTTGTTAGTAACCTCGTGCTCGTTACCAAACATTCGGTACCAACTTATACTTTTTATGGATATTTGAACCCCACTCCAGAAAACTTTTTGACCTTAATGACATGGCATGTGGATTATTGGATAATTTGTTACAAAATTCAGTGAGGTGACGACTTTCACTTATGAATACCAGGTGGCAAGGACATCGACACCCAAACTGTAACCATGAATTCAGCACATGATTCTAGATCCCCGTAGCGTAGAAATTTTAGGTCGGTTATCAAAAAAAATCTGCTGTTTCATGGCACACACGGTCAAAATGTATGGAACAACTGATTTTTTTTAATAACCCACGAAAAATTTCTACACCGGAGGGTCCAGTGCTGAATTCATGGTTACAGTTGGCGCGACTATGTCCCTACAACCTTGTCTGTAAATACAGTAAGGTCAGTAGGTAGGTTATGTGCAAACAAATGGTCTACCTTTCGACACTGAAGCAAAAATATACAGAAGGTATATAGCGTGTACCTCCGTCAATAACTCGAAGGTAGCCGGCCGATCCATATTAATATTTAACGTGGATAGGGAACCCCTCCCGACGAGACATTAATGTCAGGATAGCGTGGGAACCATCACCTGCTGGAAAACTGGGTAAAGCGTAAAAATACACTGCGCTATAATTATATCACTTACAGCTTAAATTGCTTATGGAACTGTTATTAGAGCCATTACCTGTAGTACCCTAATTCGTTTTGTAGAACTATACATGTTTAGTGACTGTATAGTTACAGAGAAAAGGGTAGATGCGCCAATAACAAGCAACCGTTCCTGTTTTTGTAACTTCGAGATCACTCTAAACTGCGTTCAGCAGAAAAAACGATAATAACTCCGTCTCTCAGAAACATAGCTACGTATTGAAGTGAGTCGAGTTTCAGCGCAA
Organism: Apamea epomidion; assembly: GCA_947507525.1. Taxonomy (NCBI): domain Eukaryota; kingdom Metazoa; phylum Arthropoda; class Insecta; order Lepidoptera; family Noctuidae; genus Apamea; species Apamea epomidion. The sequence continues at coordinate 12,436,793 of OX382225.1, forward strand.
CAACATTCACTTCAATTTTTCATTTCAGTGCAGTTGTATAAGCGGCCGCGAGCGCCGACCACCTGCCTGACGAGCTTTTCACTATATATTATCAATGCCCTCTTTTTCCCCTTTTTTCGCCTTTTCATCTTAATGCGGAAATCTTTAAAAGTACATTTTAAAGAAAACTTGCCTATTATTACTGTGCAGATGCTGCCTGTAATACAAAACGCTTTAATGATTTATCAACAAAAAGAAGAATTTCACTGCAGGGTAAACAAACTCTACGAATTCGGATTCCTCCGTTCCTAGTTCTAGTTCAAATGAAAATTCTTAGGATTTGAAATTGAGGTGGAAAGAAATATAAAGCTTTTGATAGACGAAGGCTTCGACGGACGGACTGAGTTTTTATTAAGTTGAACTTGTTGAATCGCTACCGCCGTCCCGGGAGCTAGGAGCTCACTGAAACCTGCCGCGTTCCTAAGTAAAATATGGTACGATTTAAAAACTTGCAAACCCGTTCGCATAAACCATCGCATCGCATCGCATCGGCCGGATTATTATGAAAATATGCGATTTTTTAAATCGCAGGCCATTAATTGACGATCACGGATTGCAGACCTGTGAACATAGCCTGTGAATAATCGAACTAAGGGCTGATTTTTCAATAGTCAGATCTTGACTGAAATGTAAATATTGCCGTTTGATAGCTTTTGTATGAAAAATATGACAAACTGTCATATTTATTCTTCAGATAGAAGTTATCTGACATTGAAAAATCAGCCCTGAGTAGATGAGTACTCTTGCAATACGTTTAATTTATAAGTACCTACCAGAATTTCCAGTCTACTCATAATGTGCATTCTTTACTGTAGTGATTCGGCTAGAACATCGTTGACGAAATCTATTTTCTCCCTTACAAAAGAAACTGTTTATTCGTTTTCTTGAACTGTTATCGCGTGCACCAACAACTCTTTCAATTAATTGTTGTCTAGCCTTAATCTGCATTTATATGCACATAGTAAGATGTTAAAATGATGTTATTAGCCTGTTTGTAATCAGCGTGGAGGGTCTGGAGAGAAATCTCATTAAAGGCAAATAGACAGTAAAGCGGGTGCGGCGGCAGACAGGGTCGGGGCGCCGCGCCGAGCCTCCGACGCAACTATAATCACCCTCTGAACAATTGTTGAAGCGACAACTTTATCGCGCCTGGAATATGTTCTTGCTACATCGGTTTATATGGAGGAGATTGTATAAATTATCACTTATCACGGAATGTACCTGGTTTACTGATTTTCTGACAGATTTGCACAAGAAATAGGAACCAGTGGACTATTGTGAAAAAAAAAGGAGGGGTCCGTGGCTAAATAATAACAGCCGCACAGGTCGATCGATCAGGTTGAGCTACGCTTGCCGCGGTTGGTCTGTGGATGGGTCACCATCTTTACATACCGAGACCCGTCCGTGCCTCGGAAAGCACGTTAAGCCGTTGGTCCCAGCTGTCATTCGTGTATCTTTGACAGTCGATACGGATAGTTAGAAACCCGAAAGTCCGACAACCAGCCTTACCAAGGGGTATCGTATTACCCATTAACTGGGTTGTGGAGATCAGATAGGCAGTCGCTCCATGTAAAATACTGGTATTCAGCTGCATCCGGTTAGACTGGAAGCCGACCCCAACATATGTAGTTGGGAAAAAGCTAGGCAGATAATGGACTCTTGTGAAAAGCTTCTGTGTGAAAGGTTCCTAGCGTGTTAAATAGACTATACCCTTCCTCAAGAACTGGGTTATCAAATGCAAAAAAAAAACAAATTCGAATGGTATTTCTAGAGCTTAGTGCGTTCAAACAAACAAACAAACAAACCAAACAAACAAACTCTTCAGCTTTATAGAAAAAATATACATAATAATATACATTTATTCGTTGCCTACGTATTTTATTTTTTCAAAGTCCTATTAGTTATGTATCTAGTAGTTTCATAAACTATTTTCTGCAGTAGAACACGCTAAATTAAGGAAAATAGATGATCTGTCTGAGTGAACATTAGTTCCGCTAATGCAAATCTTAACAAATTAACAGACAAGAATAGGTATTTACATTATGGCGACTGCTTTATTAAATAAAAAATGCTTTGAATTTGAGTTTGAAGAATTAGACTTACCTACCTCTTCCTAAAGATACTGGAGCACTTAAATCTTTTCATTCATCAAGAGCATCCCGATCTCTTTGTGTGTGCAGACTGCATTCATCTGTTCGTGAAACTATGTTACAATTCAATTTTCTCTAAAGTACGTAGCAAAAAGTAATATGTGAGGTAACAAAGACCCGACAGCTAGCCGCGAGCCCGCGAAGCTATTGTGGCAGACTGCAGACTGCACACCCACACTCCCGTCTGCCCTTCAGACGCTCATATGACGACGAAACTTCTTATACCTTCATGTTTATCTAGACACACTACGTAAGCTCTTTCTTTTTTGGCAACGTAAACAACTCGTAAGTTTGTCCGTTGGTTTTGAAGTATGCAGTTTTGAAATTAATTAGTTTCTTCTTCTTGATAGTTTTGGTGATATGTTCGAAAATTCACCCCTGTACTGGATGATGTCTGTTCGTCTGACTGCAGTATATGTTTGATATTCATAGACGAATTAGTTAATTACCAAACTTACTTTGAATTATGCAGTAGGTACGATACACGAAAACAAACCGTAGGACCAATTACTGGAGGTCCAGGAATACTGAATACTACTATACCAAATACTCGATCAATATGAAAAAAATATTTTTTACACGTTTTCCATCAGCGTCAGGTGCTCTGTTTTAGGAACGGGATGAAAATGTCGGCTCTGGGCAGCGAGATGAAAATGTGTCTGTTGTGCAAACGAACAGCGGAGGGCATCGTTCGTTCATCAAATAAAATGCGAACGAGAGCAGTTGTCGTGACCCCGGACTGCAAACAATCGGCTAATTGCAACAGAACCTCCCATCTGATAACTACGTGAAAATTTAATCCTTCCGCTTACAATCTTTTTTAATCTCATTAATCCTTCGTTAAGTCTGGGAAAATTGAATGGGTTATTTCATAACGTAGGTAGGTAATTTTATTTAGTTTTACAACATTTTTGTAGCACATTTTCTACATTGCGATAAGCTACTTAGTAATATTTTATCAACTTGTCGATGTAGAATATTATTCTAGTAAATGTCAAGGAAAATTCCAATAATAAAATCAAAACATTCAATATGACTAGAATTTCTAAAGGTGCCTCCCACAAATTGAATTGATATATAGTTTACAGCGAAAAATATAAAGGACATGGTAAATAGCCCTTTATTCAGTACTTAGGTACTTAGACTTACCTAAATACTTTTTTTTGGTGGCATACAAACATGGCTTTTCTGATAAATGATTTCATTTCTGTGAGTACATTTGCATACAAACAATCACGTCAATCATATTTTAAAAACTAAATGAGGTCGTTGTTTTCTGTCTGACTACTCTGAGGAAAAATGCAGAAACAAACTCAGAGGTCACAGTCTCTTTTAAAGTCGTGACATAATCTCGGTCAGATCATGTGAAGACCCTGCAGATTGTAGATTGATGTCTGAAATGGTCTTTTGAGGAAAGTACCACACAGATGGAGTGGACCTGTCCAGTCCGTGCACGCATTTGTCAGTGAAATGTATATAATGTAATGTAAGTTTGTAATCTATTGAAAAGGAGAAACAAAACACAGTCACGCCCAGATGACGAGACGATAACATTACTGCAGTATTTTGCGCGAAGTTCATGCTGTAAGTATGGCACATATATTTGATACATTTCTATTGAAATTTAGTTTGATACACTAGTTATGAACTTAGTTAATTTAATTAGTATATTGCATGGTTACCAAAAAGATAAAAACGTAATCGTTTTTATATTATCGAGGCAGCGCATGCTTTCCTATACTTTGTGCACCAATAGTGCTACGATTTATAAAACGCTCTAATAAAAAAAGCAAGAAGTGAAATATGAAAAAATAATGGTTATTATTGTTACTACGTACCAATCCATCAAAAAAGTTTATGACGTAATAAGTACGTATCATAAATTGTAAATGCTACGTTTAACGGTCACAGAGAAACAAATCGAGCAATAACTGCCGAAATAAATATTGCCAACACATCGTATAGATAGATTTTGTCCTATGTTTTTATCTAAAATTCAAAACGCAGAATTTTGTGGAAATATGTGTAATTTTTTAAAATAATAAACACGATTATAGTGTGAACGAGTTCTCAATTAGACTGTAAAGAAACGTAACATAAATGGCTACAGATTGTTGCGTTATCGTTATTGTACGGGTATATATGTTCTGTGGTGTACGTCGGGTCGGCTCCTAGGGACTAGTTTGTACTACTTTTATTCAATCGCGATACAATCACACGAATGACAATGTTTTTATATAAAACTCTTATATTTTCTTTATTTAGTTTAACATTTATTACAGTAAAAACTCAGGATGATGGTGAGTAAATCTGCAACATTTAAATACATTGGTTTGTAAATATCATAGTGCCCTTCTTTTACTTTTATTTTAAATGATTTGCAGAGATATTTTCAAACTTACTAGATGGTGAGGTTAATCCGATGCAGGATTTTAAAGCAGACTTTTACTTTATGGAAAATAAGGTTTGTTTTTCTTTAGATACACCTACTTTTTTAAATGAAAAATAATCTAAAAATCCTTTAACGAATCCTTGTTGTTTTAGATGCAAGCACTGGTACCAGAAAAAGTTGACATAAAACTATATTATGAGTGCCTGTGCCCTGATTGCAGGAATTTCGATACAGTGAATTTAAGTCCTACAGTGGAGAAACTAGCCTCGTACCTGAACCTGCACCTTTATCCTTATGGAAATGCTCAGGTATCAAAATAATAAATAAGTAACAGAACTATGAGTAAATGCTCTGCACCCTAATTGCGTAACACACCATCAATCATCTGAATCATTTTGAAGGATAGGTTTAGCTAATCCATTGCTTCATATGTCCAAAAATGTTGTCTGCTAAACAAAGTAAATAACGCAATGTATGTTGTTGGACTGTCAAAATAAAATCCATTTCTACTGATAGTGTGTTACGCAAAATTAAACAAAGATGTCGACGTTCGCAGGTCATTCGTAATGATTACTTAGCTGCTATCAAACATAAATAAATAATTCTACTATCGACCTCGTGTGTGTTTACACATGAGGCAATGAAGAAACTTATAAGTATAATAGCCAACGAAAATAAAACAAGTTAAAGGCAAATCCTAGTGAACATTTTTCACCGGGAATATCTTTATTAAGCCTGTGTGAAAAGTCTTCTGCAAAATTAGTTTTTACCGGACAGCGCGACAGGACAGGGTTGTGTTTTTCATGTGTATCCATGTATTTGGGAATTGTATGTGGGAATCTTTATAGGTACATACTTAACCTCGAAGCATCCTAACGGCTGGATTCATTTTAATATATGAGGTATCTATCGACTCGTTTGAGTCGTGCGATAGTTATAGGCTAGGATTCTTTATTAAATCTATCTACTTACTAATATAATAAAGTTGAAGAGTTTTTTTTTTTTGTTTGAACGCGTTTAATCTCTGCAACCAGTCGGGTGTGAAAAAATGTTTTGGCATTTGATAGCCCAATTCTTGAGCTTATAGGCTATTTAACATTACGCTAGGCCTTTTAGTAGCTAAGCAAAACAAAAAAAATATGGAAAGAACGCTAAGCGAAAACGAAGTAATAGCGAGGAACAAGAAATTTCACGCGGAAAAATTCGCGGGCAGAAGCTAGTCAAATATAAAATAGTACCAGAGCCGTGTGGGATATTAAAATAAAAGGGCTTGAGAAGTCTATTCCAATAATGTAACAACTATAGTGCTATTGTGCTAACTATAGTGCCACAAATAGAACAAAAAAGGTATAAACGTGAAACCCTATAAAAAGAAGAAAATACCTTTAAATTATGACCCTACGTAAGTCCGAAGTATGAATTTTTTTGATTAAATACGGGACAGTACTTAAAACAAAATAAAAAAAAAAACAAAATCTAAATCGGTCCATCCGTTCGGGAGCTACGATGCCACAGACAGACACACACAGACACGTCAAACTTATAACACCCCGTCGTTTTTGCGTCGGGGGTTAAAAAATAAAGGTAATAATAATGTATTAAAAGCTAAATAAAAACCATTTTACAGGCTCTTTTGAATTGTCAAAATTAAATAGTCGGTCAGTTAGTCAAAAAAAATTTGAAGCTAGTTGCCAATTCCAAAACGTAGATCTCTATGGAGAAGAACGGGCAAGAAACTCCACTTTCCTCGTCATCAATCTAGGGCATTGATCAGACAAAAATATAATAATCAAGTTTTAAGCTTTCATTTCGTTAGTTAATATGCCTCATTCCCTTTCAATATAGTGTACATTATTCTACTAGGCAAGCCCTTTCATTTGATACCCATATTGAGGGAGTTGGGAAAAAAATATTTTAATTCGCCATTTTGTCGTGGCGGCCATCTTGGATTAGAAATTTATTATAGTGTATAGTATTCTACTAGTCAAGCCCTTTCATTTGATACCCATATTGAGGGAGTAGTGAAAAAATATGTAATCCGCCATTTTGTGGCGGCGGCCATCTTGGACCAATTTTCATCAAACATAGCTAAGAACACTCCCGACAAATTCACCTTTCAAACAAAAAAAAAACAAAATCAACATCGGTTCATCCGTTCGGGAGCTACGATGCCACAGACAGACATACACACACACACAGAGACGTGTCAAGCTTATAACACCCTGTCGTTTTTGCGTCCGGGGTTAATAAAGTTAAAGAGCTATCTGTGAGTCTTGCCCTCAGTATCAGTAACCTAATTCATAGGTAGGTACTACGTTCTTCAAAAAGAGGAAATGCTCTGCATACCTTTGCAGCTTCGCCTGGTTTCTGGTTTACTGCAAGCCGGTTTACCGATTGGAATAAAGGAACAACAAAAAGAAAAAATTCGATACGTACTTAGATCCAAATTCGATAAAACAACAATGCCCGTTAAATTCTTTCTTTTTTGTTATGAATTTATTTGTATTATTTTGTACCGTTTCTTTTTGCATTTCATTTTGTTTTCCTTCGAACAATTTTCGTGTGCTTTGATTTATTTTAAATAATTAGTACTTGTCAAACTTATTGTACCTACAGTCCGGCCGTCGAAAGAATGGGTTTTTGGCACCTGTCAGTTTCATATAAACGAATACGTGTTTTGCGAATTTGGTCTTGTGTGTCAGGAAGGCATTCTCTCGACAGACGGACTTTAACCAGATTATAAGTTACTTATGTGAACGATGTGGAAGCGCACACCAATATTGTTCCGATTCTTGTATAAGTGCTTATGTGGAGATCCAATGATTTTTGACAATTTTAAATTGTAAATTTTGATACTAGTGGACAATGAAAAATGCTCACGCTCAAGCATATCAAAGGACGAGTTTTGATTCAACAAATTTGCGAGATCACAAAAAAAAAACATGTAACAAACGTTTGTGAAAAATGGCTCGTGGATTTTTTTTTTCGTGCACTGTACCTTCGTATTTTGTATGAGAGGCAATGACTGGAAATAGCCTAATATTAAAAATATAAAAACAAATACAAATCGATTGACTGTGTGAGTGCGATTTGATTATTTGAATACTTAAGCCCGAAATTCCAATTTTAAATCACCTTAACGACGTTTTTCATTTTTTATATCATTTGGATGAGAATTTAATCAGAACAGAGTTTGTTTACACTATCATCAGATAGTTTTCGAACAGACCATACGACCAACGACTTCGACTTAATAAAAATCACAAAGTTTGTTGGACGTTGTTACACTCGTTCGTCGTCCTCTAGTTCTTGACAAAAGTTTCAAGAACTCACTGTTAACAATCATTCCAATAATATATAGTTGTTTCAACACACTTGCACGTAAAGTACCGTAGCTCTTATTGCACTACTTATAGGTTCGAAATGCAATATATTTAACGCTCGTGCTTTTGCATTCCCGGACTAGTGCGGGAAAGTGCGCAACAAATGTACCGGTCAAAGATGTGCAAAACCCTTTGTCGTTCTAATAGTAAAAACCGATTCTTTTCTCCCTTTTCTACAAGAATCTCTGTCAGGTTGGACTAATTAATTTTCAGGTGAAAAATCCTACGGTGATATCAGTTATGTTTTATTTTATTTTCGTTTCAGACAATAGACAAGGGTAACGGCGTGTACGAATTCAAGTGCCAGCATGGTCCGGAGGAGTGCTACGGCAACAAGCTGCATGCTTGTGCCATCGACTACCTGGGCAATGTTACCAAAGCGGTCTTCTTCAACTCCTGCATGATGGAATCCTCAAGAAAGAATAGAGGATCTGACGACGAAGCTGCTGATGAGGTAAGCTTGGATTGACAAGCATTATGATTTATGATACAAAAAACTCGCTAAATTCATAACCGTTTCTTTTCTTTGAAGCCGTTTAAAAATTACACATAAAATTGCAATGATGAGAATAATAATATTATTATGTTGCTTGATAATCAAGCATGGAGTTCTAGAGATATTCAAGCAGAATATTTTAATATTATTCTATAATTATTCTTTGGCCTATTTTGAGCCCAAAGAATCAGCATTGCCATCCAACGTGGTAATGCTGCCAACCTTTTGGGCACTTACCCCATTGACAGCGATGCGGACGAATTTTTTTATGCCCAATGAGCTCCTGCCTTTTTCTTTGTTTTTTTTATTGTATACTTGTATATCTTAATCTATATGTATAAAAATCAATTGCTGTTCGTTTGAGTCGCTAAAACTCGAGAACGGCTGGGCCGATTTAGCTGATTTTGGTTTTGAAATATTTGTCGGAGTCCAGGGAAGGTTTAAGCGGTGAAGAAAATGTGGAAAAAGTAGGAGTAGGGTAGGAGTAGGTTAGGAATAGGGTAGAAGTATGGTAGGAATAGGGTAGGAGTAGGGTAGTAGTAGGTTACGAGTAGGGTAGAAGTAGGGTAGGAGTAGGGTAGGACTAGGGTAGGAGTAGGGTAGGAGTAGGGTAGGAGTAGGGTAGAAGTAGGGTAGAAGTAGGGTAGGAGTAGGGTAGGAGTAGGGTAGAAGTAGGGTAGAAGTAGGGTAGGAGTAGGGTAGGAGTAGGGTAGGAGTAGGGTAGGAGTAGGGTAGGAGTAGGAGTACGGTAGGGGTAGGGTAGGGGGTAGGACACCACGCGAACGAAGTAGTGCCGGGCAGCTAGAAATAATTTATATGGCAAAACAACGGTTGCCGGGTCAGCTAGTAATACGAGTATTTACTATATAATTCTTCTGTACGTGTGTTGTCACCTAACTCATCCTAAACGGCTAGACCGATTTGGATGAAATTTTGTGTGTATATTTTAAAGGGCTCCTGTAAGGTTTGAAAACACAATTAGACCCGGTAGGTGGCGCTGCTGTCGGTATATGATGACTCAATTGGACAGGACGACGTCTGTCGGGTCCGCTAGTAATATACATGTCGGAGAAGGTATGTATGTCTGTCTCTCGTTAACATCAGGCATATTTTAATTACTGTGGGCGTACTATGGGTAGTGTTAGTTATAACACGATAGAAAAATGGTTTACAGTTCAAATCAGATTACAATTTACGAACAAGTCAGTCACACTAGCGAATCACACACTGTTGGTACACATTTCAACGATACGGAATCGCGAGACAGTTTCTAGCACATGTTGTTCGTATGATGTCCAATATCACGATGATCCCGAGAGCCCTGCTCACACCGTTCTTGTAGCTGTAGCTCTCCGTCCACCACCACGAATTCAGGCTAGACTCTGTCTAGCGCCACGAGATGGCGCTGGCGTTCCGAATAAACGAATAACTCCGACATATATATACTATGTATTGTAATGAAACAAAACCAGATCTTCACTTATACACGTTTAATTTAGTAAAATAATAAAATATTGCAAACAAAACTTAATGAAGGACACAGTACGGTTCTTAATATTTCAAAGTATTTAGTTATAACTCTGACGCGACGTCATTGGTGTTTGAGCCCTTTAATAAACACTATTACGCGTCGGTCACGATACGTTTGCAAACGTTCCTATAACTCCCGCAATAAATAAATATCTGGTAATCCTAAATGGGTAACATTGCACCAATATAATTTCGGGAACACTGCCCTTTGATCCAGTCGAACAACGAACGAACTCGGTCGTTCAAACCGTTATGTCGATACCTTTAGTATCGTAGCAAATTATTACATGGTCAAACGGAAAAAAATAATATCATAGACTTCCGTCCTGTGTCCAAAAAAAAAACTTCAAATGAAAAACCTCGGTAAGAGAAAAGACATGACACTTTGATTCAAAATTAAAAAAAACCAATATGAAGAAAAAATCTTTCTGATTAAAAATAAGGTTGGATTTGTTACAAAAGAAGGTCGTTCGAGATAAAATTCTAATGTAGGTTTTGCCAATGATGCAGTATGTGTTAGAATTTAAAACTAGAAATTACCTAATCTGTATATGTTAAATAAACACCATAAGTAATTTAATCAATGTCTTATGAAGATGATACTGTGAGCAAGTGGAGTGAGCAGAGAGACCAACTAAAGAGTGAGCATTGGTGGCCCAGTGGTAACGGCAACGACTAATTACGTGTCGTAGGTGATGGGTTCGAACCCAGGCAGGCACTTAAATTATTGTAATGTATTTCAACGTCGTCATCTGCTTTAAAAACGGTGAAGATAAATATCTTGAGGAAACCGGCATGTCCTAACACCAAATATTCGAAGACATGTGATATCCACCAACGCGCACTGTCCCTGCGTGGTTTATGGCCTAATCCTTTTCATAGAGAGAAGGCCTGTGTCTCAGCAGTGAGAACGCTACAGGCTGTGTTATTGTTTTCTACTTCTATCACAACATATATTTTTCATTTTCAGTGTGGAAAGACCATGAACGTAGACCCAGAGTGGATAAAGCAATGCGCGAAAGGGGATACAGGAAATACACTCCTTAAATATTATGGAGACGAAAGCAACAAGGTTGACTTCAAATTCGTTCCCTACATCATGATCAATGGAGTACAGAATAACGGAGACCACTTCATGAAAGACGTATGCGCAGCTTTTAAGACACCACCACCAGAGTGTGCGCAATTAGTTTAAGTATTTAAATCTAAGAAAAATAAATGTTTATGTTTGTTTAAAGTATGTGTTTTGTTTTAACGGATTTGAAAATGTTGCTTATATTGCAACCAAACCACTAATCTGACTCGCAACGACTGACCTTCCATTTAGACCTACCTTTATTAAACTTTTAAATAACTTGTATATACTTAATAAGTTTGCCTTAAGATTTTAATTTAGTCAATCACACACACCACAACCACGCCATATCGCAGCGACAAAATTTTGGCAAGCAGTGGTTGCGTGTGAATAGTGTCGCTGCAACTTGTTGCATTGCGTTGTGGTTGCGCTGTCGCTAGTGTTTGCAGACAGTCAGATCGTTGTGTTTGCGATGTGGCCGGCCGCTAGTGCGCGGTCTCGCTGGTGGTTGCATTATGGCCGCGACTGGGCTGCGATGTGGTCGGCATCGCCCACACGGTTGATTTTGACAGCCAAGTGAGGACCTTGGGGGTTTAATTATTATAAACGTTGCATAAAGTTAAATAATGATTAGCGACTCTTTAACCATAAATTTTTGACATTTTAACGTCTCTTAATTACACGTACCACAACCACACCACAACAACAACACGTGGAAAACACGTGGAAAACACGTGGACGCAATTTTTTATAAAAATGAATAGTTTATATGAACGGACCACATTTGACCATCAAAATAAACCGTGTGGCGATATAGACCACATCAAGGCAACTTCGCAGTCACAACGCACCACCAGCAAACACAACGATCTGTCTGTCTGCGACCACTAGCCACGGACGAGCGTAACCACATCGCAACTATGTACTAGCGATAACACAATCACAACGCAACTGCAAGAAGTTGCAGCGACGCTATTCACACAGAACCAATACTTGCTTACATTTGGTCGCTGCAATATGGTATGGTTATGGTACGTGTGAATGGGTCCTAAGCAACGTTTATAAATAAAGGGGTAATTACTACAGTCAGCAGTAGTTTATTCAAGGACCCATCCGAACCATAGTTTATGTAAATCTGATTTGCACTTCAATCATTGCCTGCGTTGCGTTGCCTGCACATCTACTTGAAATTTATCGATGCCTAGGTACCCTAAGTATTGAAAAGAAGAATCAGTGCACGTGGCGTTCTGTTGGTGGTGTAAAAGTCACAATGCAGCCACAGCATAATCAGCCTATAACGTTCCCACTGCTGGGACACAGGCCAACTCTCTGTGAGAGGGAGTGAGCCAGTGCTGGTTGGCAGATGTAACCAATACCACCACGGGTATAGAAAACGATAACTGGGAGCGGGTTCATTGCAACAAGCGAACATGAAAGATAGCCTCAAAACCAGAGTACAAGGAAGTTTAAAAGATAATATGAGGGCAAAGACATTTAATTCTTTACAGAAGATAATAAATACGATAAGTAGGTAAGTAAGAGATGATAAAAAATATCGTCACATGTACTATTATCACTATTGGTCATAGGCTATTTGATACGAGTATCATTTTGTATCCAAGCTATTTTTACGTTTTCCTGCAGCAGATGTGAGCCGCAGTAGTGGTTCAACTGTGGACAATGACTTATTACCAGATAGTGTTACTTCATTTATTTATCGGAGTTGCGCTATGTGACCCTCTGAATACCGGTAAGCAAATATTTGAATTATAAATTAATGTTTGTAGGCTTGGGAAGTTTAGAAATAATGAGAATTGTTTTTAGGACACTCAACTAAAACACGTAACGACATAGAACACAGGAATGGAACTTTGAATGTGAGTGTAACGAATATTTGCTTTTTATGTACCGGTGTGAAAATACCCTTTGCGAAGCCGAGAGTCATTTGTTTTGATTTTTTTTTTGTACTGAACCTTCTCATTACGGAGATATTAAATGTCAAAGTTCAAATATTTTTTGACGTTAACCTAACTTTAAATACCCCTACGACCCCTGTACCGTTACGTATGTAACCCATAAAGACAAAGTTTTGCGCACTACCGTAAACAGCGAATTCGAAAATTTGCTGTTTACGGCCACCAAAAACAAAAATCGTTTCCCAGCAATTATTTTTGCACAAAGTTACTTAGTTTGACGTTACTTTTTTTAATGCATAGGTTACGACCTCTTGATGGGTCTTTTTACAACCTGTATTATTGTATTTTAATATCTAGTATATATTATATTGTGACAGTTTTGACAACGCTGTATACTACGTTGCCATGACAACTTTTCTTTCAAATTCTTAATGGCCTGTTACTTTTTAGCTGATTATACGTTCATACTTCTTCTTCTTTTCGACATGGTATTATTCTACGAGTTTGCATTATAAATCCACGCAAAGCGAGGATCAGTTCCTGTTTCGCCTCTAAAGCGTATACATCAAATAAGCTTGACACTCCAGGACCACCTATCCTGGAAACACCCAGCGTGCCTCTCCTAAAGGCTCCGGTACCTGACGGACCCTCCCTATACTCCGTCCTCCGTCCTCCGTCCTCAGAAGACCCTCCTGTACCTATTGGGCCGCGCCTCATCCGAGGGCCGCCTCACCTGGCGGGCTGACAGAGTCCCCGCAGAGCCTGCTCCCTCCTGCTGCCGTGATGCGTCTCCTCCTGCTGCGTGGGCCCCTCTACGGGTACCCTCCGTGCTGCACATCGCTCTACTCTGCGCGTGGCTGTTGAAGCCACCTGCCTCGCGTCGACTTACACCATCAGTTTGCAACTGCAACTCCACCTCAGCCTTCTCAACCCACCTATCGCGCATCGTCATCCATACCCCATCTCCACATACACACCACTGCCATTCCATCTTCATCCTTATCTTGTAAATAATAGGGGTTAAAGTATGAAATTGCCGTTTTATTGTAATAGGTACTTCGAATTGACATAGAACCTTCATGGTTTGAGATTTTTGAGTGAAACTTTTTCACATGGTACCTATGACGTTCTTCTTTTAAAAAATGTGCCACCTTCGATTTTCGACTTTCAGTTGTTTTTTTATTCAGCTTAGACAAGAAAGATGGATGCTTCGAAAATCCGAGTTATTTTTGAATACGAGTTCCAACGTGGAACTAACGCGGCAGAAACAGCTAGCAATATCAATGTTGCGTTTGGAGAGGGGACTGCTAATGAACGCACCGAACAATGATAGCAAAACTAGCAGTGAAACAGCCCCGACTCATGTATCGATCTTCACCATTATTGCTCCATGATAACGCGAGACCTCATATAGCACGAGAAACCGTTTTAACTCTACAGGAACTGCAATTAGAAACTATTCGTCACCCTCCGTATTCGCCAGACCTTGCTCCAACAGACTACCATTTTTTTCGTGATTTGGACAATTTTCTACTTGATAAAAAGTTTTCTTCTCAGGAGGCAGTACAAAACGCTTTCACACAGTTTGTAGAATCTAGATCACGAGAGTTCTAACGCAAAGGCATAAATTACCTTCCTATTAGATGGCAGCAATGTATAGATAATAATGGTAATTATTTTGATTAAATAAATATGTTAAATTAAAAAAAAACTAATTTCAATTTTTCAGTACAAATCGGCAATTTCATACTTTAACCCCTAATAAAACTTTAATTGACTTCAACTTCCCTTTCTTTGCTTCCTTAATTTATAGCTAAAGTTAGATTTTCTTGTCGCTACACGACAGTATATTCTACACTGTAAAATATTTCGGATGTTTGACTAAACAGACTTCAAACATCATTTCAGATCCCTACAGAGGCCAACACAGTAAAGGACACAGTTGAAATCAAAGTGTATTATGAAACATTATGTCCATTCAGCGTGAATTTCTTCGTGTACCAACTAAAGCCTGCTATGGAAAGGCTAGGCTCACATTTAGACATACATTTAATACCCTACGGACACGCTAAGGTACGTGAAATTTCAGCATCATTATGGCTAATGTGACATTATTAATTTATATAAAACACGCTGTGGGTCATTGGCATTACTTCACACGAAATATAAGCATTAAGTAAGTATTTGTCGTTTAGAAACAAACTTGCATATACGTTATACAAATACAAATATTGTATATACATATATGAAATTGAAGTGTCTGTTTCTAAAGTCAAAATAACAGCTTTTTACTCAATGCATATAAAAGACAGTATATACCTACGGTAGTTACTTATAAATAAACTTTTTTTTTTAATTTTTGTCTGTCTCTCTGTTTGTTTCTCTGTGCTCCGAAACGGCTGGACCGATTTAGACGGGACTTTTACTGGCAGATAGCTGATATTTTATTTTATTTATTCAGGGACCATAAACAGCTACAATATGTGTTGGAACAGAGGAAAGATAAAACAAAATATTAATAATATTGCAACCCACTACATTATCCGCATATGGAGTAACTTTTATTTTATTTTTTCCACGCAAAAAAAATGAAAACCCCTGAAATCGAATTTGTTTTCCGACGTGCACGCGAAGGACGGCGACGTCCCGAGCACAGCTAGTCTATACTAATAATATAAAGAGTTAGTTAGTTTGTTTGTCAGGGGTAATCTTCAGAACTAGTGACCCGATTCTAAAAATTATTTTCCTAATGGGAAGCTACAGTATTGCCGAATATTATAGGATATATTTTATCTTCGAACAAGAAATTCCAATTTGCAGAATCTAATCTATCTATACTAATAATAAAGCTGAAGAGTTTGTTTGAACTGTACAAATCTCTGGCTACCAGTCGGATCAAAAGATTATTTTTGCATTTGGTAGCCCAATTCTTGAGGAAGGCCATAGGCTATTTAGCATCACGCTAGGACCCTTACTCCCATAGGAGCCGAGTAAAAACGAAAAAAAAAAGAACGCTACGCGAACACGAAGTAATAGCGCGGGCAGGCGATGCAATGCGATGCTTTGGATCGGGAGAACAAGAAATGTCACGCGGACGAAATCGCGGGCAGAAGCTAGTTATATACTTACACAAACATAAACACGTCTACTACTCGTACGACTTTTAACCTTGTTGAAGGAAGTGTCCTCTTGTCTTCACGCATGTCGTGTACCTAGTAGTCAACTGAGATAGACAACTTACTTGATGCTTAATAACTGCATCCTAATTGCGTAACAGACTACAGACAGTAATCAGAATCATTTTGAAGGATATTGATAATCCATTGCTTCATATGTTCGATAAATGTGTCTGCTCATCAACGTAAATAACACAATGAATGTTGTTGAACTGTCAAAATGAACGTCATTCCTACTGTCAGTGTGTTACGCAACTACCCCGCTGCTGTCACACAAGTCTTGGTACAGTTAACTTCATGCTTTTAGAATCTTTTAAAAACCCATTAAATATCTATAAACTACGCTTCACGCAATTTAGGCCACTTTCAAGTTACACTTGATAAATCATTAGCGCTTCGCCCGTGGCTTTGCCCGGTGTAAAACAGACTTTCTCATACAAAATTCTGTCCCCTAATTGCATAGATGTCTATGACACTCAGGGATAATGTAGCTTCCCGTTAGTGAAAGAATTTTAGGAATCCGATCAGTAATTCGAAAGATACCCATACATGGGTCTTGTGGCTAAGTAATAGTAGCCGCATGTGTCGATCGTGTCCATGGATGGGTGACCATACCAAGATCCCTCCGTGCCGAGGAAAGCACGTTAAGCCGTTGGTCCCGGCTGTCATTCGTGGATCTTTGATAGTCGTGGCTGTCGGTTTGTGGAGGTCAGATAGGCAGTCGCTCCATGAAAAATCCTGGTACTCAGCTGCGGCAGGTTAGACTGGAAGCCGACCCCAATATAGTTGGTAAAAGGCTAGGCAGATGATGATGATGATGACCCATACATACAAACTTACAAATTTTTACCTCTTTATAATATTAAAGGGGGTTAAATATATTGACCTCCATAAAATGCTTAGATACCCTTAGTTCTTGCACTTCAAATTGTATTCGAACACCAAATGTAAATGATCACTAAATCGTAGCGAACAAATTAATGCGCTATTTCTGCCTAAATAAACCACTATGATTGCCATAAAATGTAGGTTTATTACGAAATAAAGTATTATGATGCCATATTAAGTTATGTCTTGCTGCAAACTAGATAAACGAGGTTAATTAAAAAAAAAACGCATGAGCCGAGCGAGCGAAGCGAGCGGTGCCGCGGCAGCGACCGGCGAGTGCCGGAAACTAGTTGAAACGACTAGATTGTACAGAAAAAAAATATGGAAAAGAAGAGATTATTTTTTGCAGGCTGTCGAGAACCGAACATGATTTATTTGGAGGGTTTAATTTTGGTGATCATTTACTATTTTTGTCTGTTATATGTTACTACTATATCTGGTGGTAAGTTAAACATAAGCCATATTAAAGTAGACAGTAAGTAGATGATTACTATAGATAACCTTACACCAGTACCAGATCATAGTTTCCTACGATGTGAATTCGCAGGAAAATCTTCTAAGCTTTCCATTAACTCGGCCATTGAAGTCAACACAAAGTGATTAGGAAAAGCTAGCAAAGTTGTTGAACAAGGGAATCCGCGATGACATTTTAAAACGGTGTTCTGTAAAACCCGATAACGACACTGTTGGCTCCGCGGCTAATGTTTTTTTTTTTTTAAGTAATGAGAAATGAATAATAGTGAATAATAATTGAAAAATAATAATGGAAAAATTGTCCTACAACAAAAAAATCGATGACGTGTAACATCTACCAACCCGCACTGGGCCCGCGTGGTAGATTACTGCCCACTCCCTCTCGAAGAGAAAATGCCTGTGTCCCAGCAGTGGGAACATTATAGGCTGGTAATGTATGTCATGTAATAATTTGGTAAAACTCCAAAAATAACCAGATTCCTTTCCACCTTCCAGACTCGGCGTGTGTTTGGCGGTTACAAGTTCTCTTGCCAGCACGGGGTTCCAGAGTGTTTCGGCAACACGGTGCAAGCCTGCGCTATAGATGTGCTGCGCAATATTACACAGACCGTCAACTTTAACACCTGCCTCATGCAGAACACCTCCTATCGTACCGGATACCAATACTTCATTTCTGTTTTCCATTGGGTAAGTTTTTATAGTAACATCTTAGTGCATAACATCACCCCTAGAATCCCCGAAAGGTCAGGCAGAGGTGTACCTGAACACCCAAATTTCGCCAGTAATGTAGAAGTCCCATGTAATAGGGGACGCGTCTATTGCCATCAACCGAACAGGAAACCAAACTCCGAGCGGCTACTGCACCTGGAAATCGAACCTGGGACCTCATGCTCAGTAGTGCGACCTCTAGACCAAAGAGGCAGCATACATACAGTCCCGCTGAAAATTTTATAACCTGTTTTGTTGGGAATTCAAAAACCGAGGCTAGTGATAGACAGTGGCGACCAGTGCAATAGAAACTTGTTGGTTCCTTGTCTTTGTTCGGTCATCGGGTTGACAACTCAAATCAAATCTTAGGTATTAGGTAAAATGTGGTAGACTATACTTACAAAAGATGCTAGATTTGAAATTTAGTGCAAAGATACATTTCGCCGTGTAGTGACTTGAAGACAGTTTACTGGATATACAGGGTATACAGGGTGGCAAGGACATTGACGCGCAAACTGTATCCATGAATTCAGCACATGATCCCGGCCCCTTTTTTTAATAACCAATAATGGTTCTGGATCATGAACTCTATAACCCTGCAACCCTACATTTTAGATAGCATGTCATCTACGCTGCTATAACTTAGACACAATAAAGACCTGTATAAAATTAATCACGAATTCTCTATTATTCGCTCAATACTTACCTACGGTTGACATTTTACTGTTAAGTGAACACTTAAAATAACACCTCTTTACAAATGATTGCTTACACCAGTTTCTATAAACAAGACATGCAAGACTTGAACATGATATACTCGTAATTGACAGGACAAAGCGTAGACCTAAAATAAGTTAGGACAAGTTTCTGCCTAGTTAAATATAATTCTCACAAAACAGGTAAATCAAATAATGACGTGTACTTACTCAGAGTTGTTTGTGTCAAGTCGGAACAACCAGTAAATGGTTACTGCCATAAAAGACTACCAGTTTGTTTCCAGTTTTAACTCTAGTGCCATTCCGACAGCTTCGGGCCCGAGTAATATTTAACTTTGTGTTGGGTTCTACGAGATGAGTGCATTGTTCAAAGAAGCTGCATGTAGCGTTAGTAGGTACTTAAAAAAGAAAATGAGGATAGCAAATTGCATGTTTGTAAAACAATTTGCTTGTTGCTCCCACTTTGATGTTGCAATCTGTTTTTTCTACCTAATACAGGTAATTTAAAAGCCCTTAAATAATACAAAATCAGAAATTATGGGGAGAAGTGGTGGCCAAGTGGTAATGGCCGCGGCCGCCGAGTTGTAGGTCGTGGGTTCGAACCTAGACAGGTACCTTACATTGTGTAAATTATTTCATCACTGCTTTAAAAAAAATCGAAGACATGTGACATCTACCAACCCGCACTGAGCCCGTGTGGCGAATTACCGAGAAGAAGCCTGTGTCCCAGAAGCGAAAACATTGTAGGCCGATTTTGATATTATTAAAAAATGACGTATTATAGTATTATATATTTTTTTGTTGTTTCCTTTTACAGTGTGGTACCGAGTACGAAGTAAACGTTCAAGACATATGGGAGTGCGTGAACAGCAAGCGTGGGTCGACTCTTCTGAAACGATACGGAGATGAGACTCACACCCTCGCTCCATCCTTCGTTCCTTTCCTGACCATAGACGGCAAGACACAGTACCAAGACCAAGCTATGAGCAATTTATTCGCAACAGTCTGCCTAATGCTGAAGCCGATGCCAAGGGAATGTACTATGATTTAATACGATGTAGAATTTATTTATATTTAACGTTTTATGGTGTACATATCAAATAGATAAGTAATTAAAGTGATTTCAATCATACCTTAACGTTATGATTCAACGTAGTCAAATCCACATAACTACCTACTTCCCTTCCGTTCCGTGAGCTGTCGTAAGGATGTGCACCGAAATGGCCCCTATGTCGTAGTACCAGATTATTAGAACGAAGTTCTTTAATAACTTGCTATTACTAGCTTTCGGTAGGAGTTAACTGGCCCTCTATCAAACTTTCTCTGTTTCTCTCTCTTTCGATATACGAGGATGTGTGTGGGTGTGTGTGTGTGACTATAAGCATGGAACTTTGTTCCTGACCTGACAGGGTGTCCACCGATCACACACGTTTTTTAATTGTAGCACTTCTGTTAAGTTAACTGAACTTGCGAATCTTTCAAGAATTCTAGCTGAAAGTGCCTATACCAATAAACTAATGAGAAATTCCGTTCACGCCTGATTCAACCTACATAAATACAGAATTCCGACCAGATAAAACCGTTTCCCTCTTGCGCATTAGGTACGTACATCTAAAGAAGGCTTTCCTCTTAGACAGCAACAATCCCGGTGTAGCCCACATCAAGACAAAAGAGAATCGATTCCCGCCACGGAATAGCGGCATGCGTATGTGTCGAGCACGAAGCAATGTAGCCGAAATCCTAAATGGTTGAAACTATTGTTCTGTCGTATAGCTCGACAAACTTGGGCTTTTGAAGGCTCCCGGGGAATTGTCGGTGCATGTGGACACTTTCCCACACGCCTCCGTCGCGTCGTTGCCGCGTCGACTCGTCGTCGACGGGACTCTTGCCAAACTGTAACACTTAGCTATTGTTCCCTGCCTTTCGTTAACAGTTTCACCTCTTGCATCGCCGCAGCTTCGCTGATAATTATGACGCCAATTAATTTGTGTTGGTTGTCTTATTTCGCAATGAAAATGGTTGCTAATTAACAAGATAGGTAGGTACTAGCAGCAAAACCTTGTAGACCAACTCGAGCAGTCGGTTTCATTTGTTTAGAGTTTGCAGTTGTAAAGCAGTAAAACCTTTACCTTTTTATTTATTTATTGGTTAATCTACAATCGTAACACTGTTCAATCTAATAACACAAACGAAGATACAAGCCAAGTGCACACACTTTTATCTAGAAATGACCTACGGCGATGTGGAAATAGAACAAGCAGACATATAAGGAAGTAAGGGTTAAGGAAATAGGACCTACAGGTTCATAAACGATTACTCAACTGACTACAAAAGTGATTTACCTAGGTAATTATTAAAACCAGACATGAATAATATATTAATGCCTAGTTTGATTTATAGTTAGTAGCTGGTAAGTAGCTAGATAGGTTTGCCTACCAGGATATTTGCTTAAATAGGTCCCTCCTCAAAGATTTCACACTCCCAATCTATCTCTATGGTTTATGATAGTTAATAACTACCACCTATTTCTGGGCATTTGTTAAAAATACCACAAATAACATTGTTAATCAAGCTCCTTGATTACTGAATAACTCAAAGTGTGCAATCCAACATCAATTGCTATGTAATTGCATAAGGCGTTTCACATGTGAACGTTTCTGTCGGAGGCAGTGAACATGTACATTAAAAAACGGGTTTACTACTGTTATTACACATCTTTTTCAGTCGTATTAAAAAAAAAATTAAATAAGAGATCCACACGGAAAAAGTGGTGTATGCACCGGCGACGTGCGTCGGTGAATCATGACACAAGCATTTATTGAATTCGTTTCGATATGACTAAGAGCGTTGTGACCATTGCCCATTGCCCATAAACATTATATTTAAAACCACATTCGATATTTTAACCGAAATACATTGTACTACCCAATGAGTAATGAAATATTAAAAAATGTTGATAGAGAACTGACCACTTTAAGACAAGTTCCATTGCCATATTATTATGAAAATTGTATTAATCACAGGCACTGTTTACTTTCACTTCAGAATTCCAAAGTTGGATTCCCAATGGGAATCAAAGCAATTAATACTCAGGGCATTGTTCAAACAATGTCTTCGTTCCACGGTGAATGCCCTGAGGTCCAATTACTTCAGACAAAGTCGTCATATTACGAGTTGGCAAAATGGTTCCATAACAGTTTGGGTAGTAGCTGTAATCTATTTAAAGAACAAAACAATTGTATTGAAAGAAATTGTATTGTAGCCTCTTAATGACATAGATTAAACTATGTGTTCGAGCAAATAAAACGCTGTACAAGTAGGTACATTCGCTTCAGTTAAAACTGTTAAAAGCCTTTAATTAAACGCTTTACTTTTTACAAGCGGCCGCTTCAAACTGCTGCAGTGAACTATAATTGTAAACGTTCTGTACTTCGGTCGGCAATCGAAACACCTACATAGTTCGTTCATGCTGAGTTTTACAATTTTATTTTCAAATAGTTTAGCCTAGTGCGCGTATATATTAGTTTTACGTGGGTAACTAAGCGTTTTCGTGAATATTTTCGACGCTAAACTCAGGTAAAGGGATCTCCAATCTATTTACGATCAAAACTGCATAATCAACTATTGAGCTTGACAGGTTGCTATCTAACCTATATAGGACCTGGTAATTAGAATATCAATTTTCCTCTTCACAAACTTAAGTAGTTAGTTAGTTAGTTAGTTAAATTAACTATAACAAAATAAACTCAATCTAAAGGAAAAATACTCCACTAAATAGTGGTTTTAGTACAATTATGTTCAAAGTGTTACGCTGGCGTCAGTGGTACGTGACTCCACAGCAAACCGATACTTTGATTGACACGAATCCGCAAATGAAATCGACAACGACGAAAAAACTGTTGCAAAAACTCATTACTTCTACGACTGTACACAAACGTGAGTTTTCACAGTTAAATGGAAACAAGTGGCCCGTATAAAAATGTGTCGATTTCATTCAATAGTAGGTATGGAAACCATTATCAATTTGTGTGACTTTGTTAATACATACTTAGAAATGAATAAGAATCATACCTACGCCAAACCATATGATGCATGACTCTACCGGATAGCATTTGAAACAGCTGTCACGTTTTTATCAGTGCTATGTTCCAAGGAAAAATTCAAAATAAATAGCGAGCTGCTTGCAGTTTATTGTTTAAAGTATCAATATCTCGAAACAGTCAGTATTTTAAATTCACTCAATTTATTTTATTATTTATGTACACACAATTTATGTAATATTAATTTCACGGTTGTACCACTGTCTTGCTAGCCGGGTTAGGCCCGGCCGGATTAGCGGCGATCGAAGTTTCAATGAACTTTTCGAGACTAGCACAAACTCAAATTAAGCTTTAGCAGTTCCCGGTGATTGATATTTTATCAAATCTTCAATATTATCGTTAATAAATATCTATAAGTTCTACAACCGACTTCAATCATAAAACCGGTAAATGACTGTTTTCTATGCATGACTTTTCTTTTCGTTGTAAATAATATGCTACGGAAAGGTTAAAAA
Source organism: Apamea epomidion (assembly GCA_947507525.1). Classification (NCBI taxonomy): domain Eukaryota; kingdom Metazoa; phylum Arthropoda; class Insecta; order Lepidoptera; family Noctuidae; genus Apamea; species Apamea epomidion. The sequence continues at coordinate 12,460,291 of OX382225.1, forward strand.
CAATGAAACACGAAATTCTCACAACACGACTCATTCATAATTATTTCCTACAACATTTAAATATCTAAAATCCACTGACCCACTAACGAATCTAAATACGAATAATTGCATGCAAATGTATGATTGCAAAAAAATAATTATCAAACTTGTTTGACAAGCTTGTGTTTTAAGCAGCGGTAATGTGCAATGCGAACCTTTTGAAACAGCCAGCCGTCGAGCACATCGCAGCGAGTAGCGAGCTGCGACGCACTTCCGCACAGGGCCTAGTTGCACATTCTCGATTATTATGAGCTTTGACAGACCTTGCATGCTAATTAAAAAGTTTGCCTATAAAACAAAAAACTAGCGGCACATCGCCCGCGGCGCTGCGGAGCTGTTTCATGCAGTTCGCTTGTTTTTGTTCGAAAATGAAGCTGCGTAGAGGCACCTATGTGTATGCTCGCAGCGTTTATGGAACCGTTAAGTAATATAGTTGTACATATGATAAGATGAAGGTTTCGTAGAATAACGTAGAGCCATCATACCTATATTGGCTTGTAACAAAATGGTAAGTATTATACTACTAGCGTAGATACTGATACATACACGTCACACTGCAGGCTATTCATTCGTATGGAGGTCCCCTATTCACTGGTTTACGCTATGATAGTTCAATAGAATAAAAACCTTGACTTCGCAATTGAAATTGGACACCGCCACCGCAACATCTTACGTACAAATAAACTAATAGAAACGTGGTTTTTTATATCGAAATAACAAAGCTTATCTATGTACTAGTTTTTACAGATTTAGGTTATTCTAAAGACTTTTGTTCTAATATTGCGGAAAAGACTAATTATACTTTTGAAGGCAAGATTTTGTATTTCCAGAAGACGTTGAAAAATATTTGTTTTAATAACTGAATCAACCCTGATAGATTTGTTCTTAAATCTCAAATTACACGGTTATTCCCTAACTAGTTATCTACGTAGCCAATAGGTACCTACAAGTGGCATCCGCGACAATTGATTTTCCAAAGTGCCAGCATTTCCGCAGATTTCCTTTTGAAATGTCTTTCTACTGTAAAAATACAGCAACATTAATAAAGTCTGGTAGACAGAAACTGACTCTGAATGTAAATCACTGGTGGTGCTTGGCATTCATATTACTCATACATTTTGGCTGGCGTCCTTTGGAAAATATATTCATAACTACTTTCTTTAACAGTGACGTAGAAATAATAGTTTGTTACGTAGACTGAGTCTTAACATATTTCACGTTGATATTATAAAAGCGACAGTCATGGTAAGCATTAGTTCGTTTGAAGCGTGTGCTAAAGTTGAGTCGATTCCCAACAAAAAAAATAAATTGTAAATATATTTCGCGTGCCATCGAGTGATGGCATGACGAATGACGCGGGCGCATAGCAAGGCTGCCACAAGGCCAAGGTCCGAGGTATGTAAATCCCATGATATGATTGGTCCCGTGATAAACACCATTGTTTGCGCACCGCACGGTCAGCTGCGTTAATCAGTGCGATAATGAGATAACAACCATGCTGACGATGACACCACACCGACGAAACAGTGTACACGAAAATATCAGGCTGAGTAATGGATTCTTAGGAAAGAGCAGTAGAGTATTATTATCTGTGGCTTATAAATACATACATAAACTCAAGCCTTTTTCCCGTGGGCGTAGGCAGAACCTACAGGACGCCGCCTGCTACGATCCTTACTCCTTATTCCTGATTTCTTCCTTGCTTGTAAATTGTAGCAAATACTTCAAAGCGTTGGTCATTGATCCCTAATAGAATATACCTACATTTGATGTTTTCTGTAATAGGTAGCTGAGTGATGTTTCTTATTGTTTATTTGCTTAAATTATCTACTTACAACAAAGTTTGCCAACTCCAATGATGCAAAAACGCAGATGATTCACGATTGTTATAGTAATTGTGGATTTAAAGACAGCAATGATGAATCCAGCCCACTTTTGAAGACGTTTTGGATGTAGTCACCGAGTCACCAATCCCAGTCAGCCATGAGTCATCAACTCATCACAACTATAAACTGAAAGGTTGTAAAATGTTAAATGATTTATTGATGGGGCTAATTAAACTGTAGTGAGAAGTAAGAACTAAAATTCCAGACATGAGACATGTAGGTATGTGAGGTCTGTGAGTCTTGTGAGGCATTCCAAAGTTCAAGATGCCTCATACATTTCATCTCTGGGTGTTGTTGAGAAAGAGAGGCAACAAACATTACTATATTAAACTAAGTATTTTACAAAACAGATGCAAGATAGATGCAGTATCCGCGTGAACAGTGGAACAACCCAAACTAATAGCATTAGTGATAATAACTTGACCTCAACCCCTAGATCATGTCCACCCCAAGGTCACCCGCGAAATTAATATTTTCTTACGTTATCTGCCATTTGCAGGTCAACTTGTATTTTGATCAAAAGATGATTAACGACCGAAACAAGTATCTAATTGTAATCATTATAATCGCCATTACAACTCTCGAAGTTCAAATTATCCTATTTTAATGAAGTCATGACATTCGAGGCCAGAGACACTATTGATGATTCTAATAATTCTAATATTATAAATGCGAAAGTTTGTATGGATGGATGTTTGTTACTCTTTCACGCAAAAACTACTGAACGGATTTGGATGAAATTTGGTACACATTCGCACGGGATCGAAACTTATGCGGGTGAAAACGCGGGGCCCAGCTAGTAACCTATAAAGCCTATAAAAACCACTGAATAACCTATAGAAATAATATATAAAGGTAATTATGTTAATACATATTTGTAATGGTATTTTTATCAACATACAAGCTGTCACTGGACCTGCAAACTGCAAAAAACGTAAGAAAATTTGAACGTTGCGAGCTACCTAATTCCATCCCCATATAACTAACTCAAAAAGTACACCATCCTGCTTTGTAAGCTACCTGCTTTACCATGGACATAGCAATTCGAGTTCCCATGGGGTCGAGGTCGGTTGACCTTCGCATGGAAAGGCAATCGAAGCGAGAACAACCACCCAGATCATTGCTAGTCCGTCATTCTGTCTTAGTAATTGCACACATCCTTTGCAGAGCTTTTATGGATTGAGTGCAGTTACTTACATAGAAAATGTATTCATTATTAGAATATTTAATCATTCGTGGATCTTTGACAGTCGTTACGGATCGTCAGAAGCCCGAAATTCAGACAACCAGTTTTACTAAGGGGTATCGTATTACTCAGTAACTGAGTTGTGGAGGTAGGCAGTCGCTCCAGGTAAAATACTGGTATTCAGCAGCATGCAGTTAGACTGGAAGTCGACCGTTGGGGTCGCCGATAGTTGGGAAAAAGCTAAGCAGATGATGACGATATTACACGTTGTACAATTAAAAAATAAATAGAAGTAACTTCAGGTATTGATTATAGTTGAACCAACTACTAGGTAGGTACCAACTTCTGCTGCTATTCAGTCATAAAGGAGAGTCAACGGCACAACGCGCACTCTAAAGATACAAACATGAAATTCAGAGGAAATGTTTCCCAGAGGGTACAGAGCTATACTTATTAAGTAAGAATTCTTGGAAACTCTACCCCTGAGCGGGTCCAAAGGTAGTTCGCTAAGAAAGTGAGTAAACACTAGTCAGTAAAAGATAAAACTCTTATTTTTTACTTACTTAGTGAGACATTTAGTACTGTTAAATAATGTATTTGCTCAATATTATCTGTGATTTGAATAATATTAATGGTTACTTTTTTTCCATTAGGAATTTCTCAATAGCAGTCTGGAGTCTGAATTTGTGCCTGGTTGATGGCAATAGGGTCGACCCCCTATTCCATGAGACTTACACATACCTGGCGAAATGTAGGTGTATCTACTATAGGTAGACACACCTCTGCCCCTCCTTCCCTTCGGGGATTATATGCGTAATGCTATGTAATGGTTGTTGTATTTCCTCTCAATAAATGTATGAAAGGTAACTGATGTGGTGACGCCGCTCTCCTTGTAGGCACTACCGTTGCGTACCTCGGACAGACTAGACGTGATCACCATCAAGTGCTGTGTGTACCTAAATACTTAATTAAACCGTGTAGGTATTATTTCAGTACCAAATATGTGAACCACACTGATGATTTAAATACACACATACATAAATAATACACAGTTAGTTACCCACATCCTAACAATACACTAATACGTAATGTCTCAATTTCTATTACAAATAATATATGCAGTGTAAACAAAACAAGGAAAAAAGAGGGTGTATTGTATCCTCCCCTGTTCCTGGCAGGCTGCCCACAATACGTGTGCGGTGTGCCCGACGCCACGTGCGACCTTACCGAAATGAGTTCACTGACAATATTACACATCCATCGCGCTACAGACATATTTGACCAAATTCTATGAGCTAACTAGTACTGGAACAGTCGCTCTTCATGAGGAAACAAATAATAACAACCACTGGCCTCCTCTATATCTATTATTAATTTCAGTACCTACTGTATGAAATGTTAGAAGTTAACTACTTATAATATAATATTTATAACACATTTGCTTGTAAAGGGTCTCTTATTTCACCAATTTCAATATCGTATTGTATCTCATTACGTCATTTCGTACTTGTGCGTTATTGTAATGTAAAACGCACGAATTTCTTTTTAATAAGGTAAAACGCACGGTTTATCAATATGCTCCGTCTAAACCGAACGGTACTTTTTTAAATCTTAGCAAAGAGTTTTTATGTCAGAAAAGTGGTCATTATTTTATGAATAAAATTAACTTTGTGCGATAAAATAGAATAAATAAACATTTAATTCTTTAATTTAATCAATTTTGACAATAAATTACAACCATATCTGTAACAAAAACACAAAAATATTAACTTACTACTTTATTAGTAATACTGGCTGTTTTTTGTGCCTAAAAAAAAGCGCTGATGCCCGCGCATCGCTAATTTTTGAACAAGTAAAAATTATTCCGTGCGGTTTTTATTTTCGCAGTATTGTTTTTATTTGAAAATGTCGTCAAGTAATGATGAATTTATTCATTCGACACCGCCAGAAGTCTCAGAGGCAGCGAAAAAGGCTATTCTAAGCCTCTTGCCCGAAAAATCGACCGATAGATCCTTACAAGCGTAACAAAATTTCATCTTATGAAAAACAAGCAAAGATGCAAATTCATTTTCAGAAAGTGTGTTTTTAGCCTATTTCATGGAACTTCTCCAAAATAATAAGTCAAGCTCATTGTGGTGCTACTATTCAATGCTAAAAAGCACTGTGAAAACAAAACATGGTATTGATATCAAGGCATATTCCAACTTGCTGGCATTTCTAAAAAGACGCTCAAGTGAGTAAAAAGTCGAAAGTACATATTTTCGGCTGACAATGTCAAGAAGTTCCTAAAAGAAGCTCCGGATTGCCGATATTTGGCAACAAAGGTCAGTTGAAACTAAATTATTGTTATTAACTTTTTTCACTTTCGTATTTCTTTACAATATAGGTGTTTTGTCCGCTGTTTTTATCTCTTTTCAGGTTTTATTAATATTCGGTATAAACGGTGCACGTAGACGTCAAGAGTTGGCAAACATCACAACTAATGATGTCGAGAACCATGGGTGGGTTCTTCTTGTCCAGGTCAAAACACAAAATTAAAATTCCAAGATCGTTCACAATACAGGGGCCTTTTCACGACATAGTGAAGAAATACGAAGCGCTTCGTTCAACAAAAGCGATGTCTAACAGGTTTTTTCAAAATCACCAAAATGGAATATGCACTAGCAAACCCATTGGCATAAATAAATTTGGAGCAATGCCGAAACAAATTGCCACTTTCTTAAGTTTGGATGATCCACATGAATACACAGGGCTCAGTTTCAGAAGGTCCTCGGCTACATTGCTCGCCGATTCAGGTGCAAACTTATTGACACTAAAACGCCACGGAGGGTGGCGGTGGAAAGGGTGCCAGGGCAGAAAACCTCCACGTGTGCCTGGGGACTGGAGTTCCCTTCTGGATACGTCCGAGGGGAAGACCAGTTTTCGGGCCGGTGCATCCTGGGGTGCGGGCAGCTATTTCTCATTGGGATTTTTTCCCAATGAGATCTCGCTGCCCGCATGCTAATGTTCTGCCAAGAGGAACGCTCCACACAAGCCGCTATGAGGAGCAGAGCGGCAACTGTGTGGAGTAAGAGCGGGCCTGGTGTGCACTTAACCGCCCGGACCGCGACGAAGATTAACCTCTATAAAAAATTCCCCAAACCTCCAAGCGGCGGCGCACCGTGAAGGAGGTTGGTAGCTTGGCTAATGGGTAGCTACATGAATTAGTCACTAGTGCGAACCACATTATTTTGAGCAGGTTATAAAGTTTGTACTCGTGGGAACAACTATGGAATTTATTAAAAAAACAAAAAAGAAACGCGTAGAGGAGGGGAGTGATGCGGGGTCGGAGTCCGACGCTGCGTCTGGAGGAGCGAGCACGGGAGGCTCAGTGAGCCCTCGCCGTGACCGGGAGGCGGCCGCTGCAAAAGGGAAGGTCCAGAGCAAGCGGCCAAGGCCAGTGGACGGCCAGGGGTCGTCTTCTGACGGTGAGCTGGCCTCGGCTCGGAAGATCCCCACCAGTAGGCGGTGAGGAGCCCGAGAGCGAGGCATAGGGAGGGGGCTTACCGCTCGGGAGGCGGCAGAAAAAGCGGAGGAGTCCGCAAAGGAGGTGGGAACCGGTCGCGCGGTCGCATCGGAGCCCTCAAGCGACGAGGCGGGTGAGGTTGGCGGCCCTGATGCGGGCCGCAAGAAGTTTGCGGCGGTCGTGGAGGCCGCGATCCGGGACGTGGCCCTGAAGAAGTTGCAAATTTCCAAAAACAGGGCCATAGTCTCGGCAAGGGCCTCCATAATGGCGGCAGCGGAGGCCATCCACTTTGGGCCCCCGCCGGACGGAATGTCAGAAATGCGGGCTGAGGTGGCCCGCTTGACAGCGGCCATGGAGCTCCTCCGAAAGGAGAATAAGGAGCTCCGAGCGGACCTGGCCGGGCTGCGAGCAGCCGGCCCCCGGGAGGTGCCGCAGGAGGGGGCGCAACAGGGGCGGCCAGTACCTGCTGAGGACCGGGTCCTGAACCTGGTGCGGCAGGAGCTGGCTGTCTTTCAGAGCCGGTCCTCCGCCCTGGAGGCCATCGTCCTGCGCCCCCCGCTGGCGGCGGACCGGCCGGCCTCGGGCCAGCGGAAGGCGGTGTCGTATGCTGCCGCCGCGGCTGTCACAACCACGGCCACGGGGCAAGCAGCAAAACGGACCGCCCCGAAACCCGCGAAGGCCACAGCCCCAGCCCCAGCCCCAGCCCCAGCCCCAGCCCCGGCCCCAGCCCCAGCCCCGGCCCCGGCGGCGAAACGGCCGCCCCAACCGCCTCCTGCATCGCCTCCGGCCGACGCCGATTGGCAGGTGGCCGGGCAGAAGAGGAAGGCGAGCAAGGCTGCAAGGGCGGCCAAAAGAAGAGAGAGGCGGCAACGGCGCAAGGAGCGAGGCGTCGCGGCTAGGCTTCGTGCCCCAAAGACCGCAGCTGTAGTGATCACACTACAGCCGGAAGCGGAAAAGAAGGGCATGTCCTACCGCGACGTGCTTGCCAAGGCTAGGGCGGCGGTGAACCTGCAGGAGCTCGGCGTTGCTGAGGGCATCCGGCTAAGGGTCACCGCGACTGGGGCCCGGATGCTGGAGGTCCCTGGTGCGGCTAGCGGCCCGACTGCTGACGCTCTGGCCGAAAGGTTTAGAGCGTCCTTAAATGCGGACGAGGCCCGAGTGTCCAGACCCACCAAGAGCGCTGACGTGCGCATTCTGGGTCTGGATGACTCTGCGACGGTGGAAGAGGTGGTGGCCGCCATCGTTAGGACTGGGGGGTGCTCTGCCGAGCAGGTGAGGGCGGGCACTCTCCGTCCTGACTCCACGGGGATGCAAGCCATCACGGTGAGCTGCCCCGTGTCGGTGGCCCAAAAGCTAGCCGGGGAGGGCCGAAGGCTCCTGGTGGGCTGGGTTTCCGCGCAGGTGAAACTGCTGGAGCCCAAACCTCTGAGGTGCTTCCGCTGCCATGTGGGCAGCCACGTGGGGGCTAAATGCACCTCGGAGGTGGACCGCAGCAATCTCTGTTTCCGCTGTGGTCAGCCCGGTCACAAGGCCGGCTCGTGCAACGCCATGCCGCACTGCTATGCATGTGCGGCAGCCGGCAAGCCGGCCGATCACCGGGCTAGGAGCAAGGCGTGCGCTCCACCCGCCAAGGCCAGGGGCAGGGGCAAGCCCTCCACCACCGCCGTCGCCGCCGCAGCCGCCGTCGCCGCCGCAGCCGCCATCACCACCGCCGTCGCCGCTGCCGCCTCCACCGTGACCGCCGCCGTGGCTGGGCCCTTACAGAGGGATCGGGAGGCTGATATGGAGTGCTAATAATAGCCCCATTACGCCTCCTCCAGGCGAACATCAACCACTGCGCCTCCGCTCAGGATCTGTTGCTCCAGAGCATGGCGCAGTGGTCGATTAACATCGCCGTGGTCGCTGAGCCGTACTTTATCCCGCCCAGAGACGACTGGGTGGAGGACCTGTGCGGCTCAGTGACCCTAATTTCGTCGGCCGCCGCCGGTACCCCGTCCCTCGAGGCTGTCAAGAGAGGACAGGGTTGCGTGGCAGCACGGTTCGGGGAGATAGTCGTGGTAGGGGTATACTTCTCCCCGAGCCGAACTCTCGCCGAGTTCCACAACTCCCTCGCGGAGTTGAGAGTCGTCGTCGTCGGACTTCAATGCCAAGAATGTGGCTTGGGGTTCCCGGCATACGGACACACGGGGCAGAATGGTGGAGGACTGGGCTCTGGAGACAGGCCTGGTCGTCCTAAACGTTTCCACGGGTTCGGTCCCAACATGCGTGCGGATGCGGGGTGAATCAGTGGTGGACATCTCGTTCGCCAGCCCCGCTCTGTCGCCGCATGTCGTCAACTGGCGTGTCTTGGAGGAGGTGGAGACCTATTCCGACCACCGGTATATCCGGTTCGACGTCTCCGCCCAGACCTCGAGCGCGCCGGCCCGACCGGCCCTGGGTGGTCCGCGGTGGGCGCTGAAGCAGCTGGACCGGGAGCTTCTCCTGGAAGCCTCGATCGTGCAGGCCTGGGTGTCACCACCGGACAGGCCTGCTGACATCAACGACGAGGCAGAGTGGTTCCGGGAGGCCATGTCCGAAATATGTGACGTGGCAATGCCCCGGGTCCGGCCCGGACGCGCCCGGCGCCAGGTGTACTGGTGGTCACCGGAGCTGACGTCTCTGCGCAAGGCGTGCGTGACTGCGCGACGCCGGTACACCAGGCACCGCAGGCTCCGTATCCGCCCTCCGGATACGGAATCCGTGCAGGCGGAGCTGTACGAGGGGTACAGAGCGGCGAAGACCGCCCTCCGAGCGGAGATCCAGCGGGCCAGGGGGCTGGCCCGCGAGGAGTCGCTGGGGACTCTGAACAGGGACCCGTGGGGACGCCCCTACAAGATGGTGCGGGATAAACTCCGCCCATGGGCTCCCCCGCTGACGCGAGTCTCCGGCCCCAGCTCGTGGAGGACGTGGTGAGCGCTCTGTTCCCTTCGCGAGGGGAACATACTCACCCGTCTATGGCTCCGCCTCCTGCGATGCCAGATGCGGACCACACCGACGACGACGACGATGCTCCGGAGGTGACCGAGGTAGAGTTGAGAGTGGCGGTACGTAGGCTGAATGCCAGAAACACCGCCCCAGGACCCGACGGCATACCTGGAAAAGCCTGGGTCCTGGCCTTGGAGGCTCTCGAGCCTCGACTAAGGGGGCTACTAAGCGCATGCTTGGACAGGGGCCGGTTCCCACTTCGTTGGAAGACGGGGAAACTAGTCCTCATCAAAAAGCCGGGGCGCCCTGCGGACTCTCCGTCCGCTTACCGGCCCATCGTGCTGCTCGACGAGGTGGGCAAGCTCTTTGAAAGAGTAATTGCAGACCGCCTTGCCGGGCAGCTGGTGCGGGTGGGGCCGGATTTGGCGGACAGCCAGTTTGGTTTCCGCAGGGGGCGCTCTACGGTGGATGCCATCATGCGCGTGCGAGCCCTCACGACGGCGGATGCTGTGGCCGGGGTGGGGTTGTCTTGGCGGTGTCTCTAGACATCGCCAATGCCTTCAATACCCTGCCCTGGAGTTGCATCAGGGAGGCACTCGGATATCACCGGATGCCGACCTACCTCCGTCGCATTGTCGAGGCCTATTTGACGGACAGGGCCGTCATCTACCCCGGTCACCGGGGAGAGTGGAACCGGCGAGAGATGTCGTGCGGTGTCCCACAGGGATCGGTCCTAGGGCCGCATCTGTGGGATATCGGGTACGACTGGGTGCTTCGCGCCGACCTCCCTGATGGCGTCAGCGTTCAGCGTTTCAGCGATGGCGTTCGCACCAGGCGGCGGTCGAAGCAGCGACACGCGGGGTTGCGACAATCGTCGAGAGGATCCGGCAATTGGGACTCGAGGTGGCATTGCACAAATCTGAGGCCATGTGTTTTCATGGTCCTCGGGACGCGCCACCGTCGGGTTCACAAATAACGGCGGGAGGGGTTCACATCGGCGTCGAGCTGACGATGAAGTACCTGGGACTCGTCCTCGACAGCCGGTGGAATTTCGTGGAGCACTTCCGACGTTTGGCTCCCAGACTGGAGCGGGCCGGGGCTGCTTTGAGGCGGCTCCTTCCCAATCTAGGGGGACCAAACGCCTCCTGCCGGAGGCTCTATGCGGGGGTCGTGCGGTCCATGGCCCTTTACGGGGCACCGGTATGGGCGCGGTCCTTGAGGCGGCGACCAGCCCGCTGGTTGATCGCGTCCCAAAGGGTCATGGCTGTCCGGCTCATCCGAGGATACCGCACGGTCTCCGCTGAGGCGGCGAGCCTCCTTGCCGGATTGCCGCCATGGGATCTGGAGGCCAAAGTCCTCGCCCACATATGGGAGTGGCGAGAGGAGGCGAAACGCCGGGGCGTTGCTCCGCTGCCGCGAGAAATCACGGCACAGCGGACAGAGCTCCGGCGGGATCTCATAGCGGCATGGAGAGTGCGATTGTCGCAACCCAGCGCTGGGCACGCCCCAATTGCGGCGATAAGTCCCCTCTTTGAGGAGTGGCTCGAGAGGCGCCACGGCGCCCTCACCCTCCGCCTGACGCAGGTCCTCACCGGACACGGTTGTTTCGGGAGGTTCCTGTTCAGGATAAAGCGGGAGGAAACGCCAGGGTGTCACCACTGTGGGGATCGCCCGGAGGACACGGTGGAGCATACGGTGGAGGTCTGCCCGGCTTGGGCGGGGCCCCGCCGTGTCCTCGTGGCGGCGATCGGCGGCGGCGACCTCTCGCGTCCGGCCCTCATACAGGCCATGGTACGGAGCGAGAGTGAATGGGAGGCCGTCACCTCCTTCTGCGAAGCAGTAATGCTCGCGAAGGAGGATAAATCTAATAATAATCAATTTTACAAATTGTTCAAATTTTCATAACTGCTTTAACAAGTGATTAAAGATTTATTCGTTTAAGAAAGTCCAAGTTTTATTTATTTCCTCGCAAATATGTTATAAAACGTCGTATGACATACGTGCGCTTTGATAATTATGCCTCTGCTTTCTTGTAGCCCTCGCCTACGGCTCGGGTTAGCAATATCGCCTCGCCTGTAATTTTCAACTTACCGCACTTATATCATAATGTACTATTATTTACCTACTCAAAAAAAAGGGTTGTAATTGGTACAGTTAAAAAAATATATGTAGACGATGGGCTTCGATATCGACAATCGTGTGGGTCAGCACAGCTCTCCTCTGCGTTCGCGATTTAGTTGCCAAAAATGTAAACAAATATGAGTTTATGGAAAGATAACTTTAATTCGTAGGTACACAATAAAGTTCAGTATACGCTACTTCAAACATTTTTTTTTTTTCTATAGGACTAGTCACTGACATCAACTTTGATATTTATTTAACTTAAAAAAATTATTTAATTAGAAACAAATTTTACTAGACCTTAGTAGGTTATTAAAGTGTAAAATCCCCTAAAGTGTAGATAACGACGTACAGTTACATAGTGCTTGTCATTTTAATGTTTATTAATCACAATAATATTCAGACTGCTCTCGATGACCTATGATGTCTGCCATTGTCTGTGTAATATGACCTAATTTTGTCAATGTAATTTATAAAATATGAACAGTTAATTTTGATGTACATACCTAGGTGCAATGAGTATACTACTGAATAAATATTATTTGTATTTATAAATAAATAGCTGCAGCTATGTTAGTAGGTAAAACACTATTTATCACAGAACGCCATGAGTACAATAATAGCGCCGGGGTTTATTGATAATAACAATTCAGTTTACATATAGCTACACAAATAGTTGGATTATGAGTACAATATGTACAATTTAAATAATTTCAGTATATTTAGGTCCATTCTCCATATATACAAACTCCTCTATATAAATAATAAATGATTTTATTTCTGTAAGTAGGTTTCTACAAACACTTTTACACGTCATTCAAATATTTAAAAACTAGATGAGGTCGGCGTATCTTATATAACTACTCTGAGAAGAGAGGCCGAAACAAACTCAGAGGTCGCAGTCTCTTTTAAAGTCCAGTTGTCGAAGATCTTGGTCAGATCATGTGAAGACCACGTAGATTGGGGTCCCAAATGGTCTTTGGAGGAAATAACCACACAGATTGAGTGGACCTGTCCAGTCAGTGCACGCATTTGTCAGTAATATGCACCTCAACTCAAAACTTAAGAGGTCAACTATTATTGATATAACAATTACAGCAGTGATCTATCAACATAGTGTAGTTATGGGTAATTCATCCGTAGTTACCAAGAATAGACACGTTTATGGTTATCATAATAAACGGGACGTATCATCCGTATTATATGTGTATAGGTACCCACATTTCTACAGGATTTTGTTTAACCAGTGCGTAAACTGTAGCCATGAATTCTGCATAATGATACTAGACCCCCTTTTTTTTTTTTTTTTTTTTTGTGGATGGGAAATCATCAAATGACTCCTCCCGCTCTGGGTGGAGCAGAAGGGAGTGTCAGACTCTTACTGACTAAAACCCACCCGTGTTCCTTCCTTAGCCCTTTATGTACCAGGGCAGCGGTAACCCTTTCGGACGATCCCGCTACCCCGGCAGGCTTCGGCCCTGTCGGGCCCCGTCATCTATGCTGACATCTCTTTGAGGCGCACGTGGAACACTTACGCGCCGTCCGGCACGGGCCTGGTCCTGATCGGAATACTAGACCCCCTAGCGTAGAAATGTTTCGTTGGTTACAAAAAAAATCAACTGTTTTATAGAAAAGTTTAATACCTATGCAGTCAAACCAGACAGACAAAACCAGCAGCGCTAGGGCTCTAGAATCATTATGTTGAATTCATGGTTACAGTTTGTGCACTGGTTAAGTTTTTTTCCTGTATAAAGTGCCATACATTCCAACCAGAACACGACACCTTACTTTCTTATTTATAGCTTAGACGTTGCTTAAAGTTAATGAAAATAACGTAAAACCGTCTTTCAATGACCTAAATAAACCGGGTAAACCCAATGACGCGTTAGACGTTTAAACATTAAAAATGAATGGTTTAACAGATCGCTAATCATTACTTAACTTTAAGCAACGTTTATAAATACCTAAGGGGGAATATGTCATCAACTCATGAGTAGAACGATTTGCCATTTATCCGTGAGACATTCTTGTCACTATGAGTAGAGTCGTAGTGTTGATCTCACTTCTGCCTAGCGTTTACCGAAACTATGTTGGGGTCGGCTTCCAGTCTAACCGGATACGGCTGAATACCAGTATTTTACATAGAGCGACTGCCAATCTGACCTCAATAACCCAGTAACTGGGTAACACGATACCCCAAAAGTGTTCGAACAGCAGAAGAATTAAAGATACCAAACACTGTGTTCATTGCGAGTAATTAATAACTGGGTCGGACGTAGAGAGGTCAGTTTTCATTAACGATGTTATCACTAGTGATTTAACGTCCAAGGTTTTAGGAAATCGCACAATAATGCTTTGGATAGATCTCTTGTGAGTTGTGCAACACACATGTACTCATGTAATGATTCAACAGCTCACGCAGTAGGTAATTTTATTATTGTTATCAAGGATCTAATCATAATTATAGCAGGTAATGCTAACAGAACCTGATATGTATTGGCGTGTTGAAAAATTAGCACCTTATGGTGCTGTAAAAACTTTAAAAGAGAGCTACCTATGTATATTACGGCATGATATTCAACGCTTTGTTCTAGTTTTAGTAGTGGTATTTGTATCAGGTTCTAATATGTAAATCTCTTTTAACTTTTATCTTGATGGTGGGCGTACCTTCTTCTTTTGTCATTCGTGTTAGAAATATTGGAATACCAAAAACCACGTGGAAATCTTCTTGTGACAGTTATAAAATATTTGACAGCTGCACGTCACGTACAGCTGTCAAATATTTCTCCATCATATCTATTCGAAAAGAACAACTTGGTTCGCCTTTAAGTGCACCCAAAGGTGGTGTTTTCTATAAGAAACTTTTAGCGGGCAGTAATGAGTTTTTAATCCTCTTTATAAGTGCGCCGCAATTATCTTTGCCGCGCACTTTTTGAATTTGGAACATCCTAGTCTTCAGCGCCAAAGAAATCGAACGCAAATATTGTTTGAATAAAGACTTGCTGGTACGACGGCCCATAGTCGCGCCACCGGCTAAATAATAAAAAGAAAATCAAATTAAAAACGCGCGAACTACAGCCCGCGTTTTTCGTAAATTTTCACGGATTGTTAGAAATTCATGGTTTTGTTTTGAAAAATGAGTTCTTCAACTGACAGTGAAAGTATAGAATTAACTCCTGAAAGTATTAGAACTGACACAAGAAATGTGATGGATAATCTATTACCTGCAAAATCCCGGGAGAAATATATGAAAGCCTATGGTAATTTTATTGAATGGAGAAATGCAAGAGGCGCCAAGAATTTTTCAGAATCTGTGTTTTTGGCCTACTTCCAGTACCTACTTAGCCAAAACTAAACAACCTTCCACTCTTTGGAGTACCTACTCAATGCTAAAATCAACAGTCAGTTCTAATAACGACATCAAACTGGACACATATTCGAAATTAGCGTATCTGAAGAGGATATCTGCACCCTAATTGCGTAGCACACGATCAATCGGAATCGGTTTCATTTTGACAGTTCAACAAAATTCATTGCGTTATTTACGTGTTGAGCAGACAAATTTTTCGCGAACTTATGAAGCAATGGATTATCAATTTGCTTCAAAATGATTCAGATTCCGATTGATCGTGTGTTACGCAATAAGAGTGTTGATGGATTTAAACCTAAAAAATCCAAAGTTTTCTCAGTCAAAAACGTGGAGACTTTCCTTAAAGAGGCACCTTACAAAGTCTTTCTTGCCGTAAAAGTAAGTAACTATGTATATGGTGGATTAGTAAAGTATAACCATAGTGTTTTAAAATGCGCATTTTATTGTAACCTGTACTTCGATAGATACTTGTCTTATTCACATTCGGTTTTGTTACAGGTGTCTTTAATTTTCGGAGTACATGGAGCTTGTCGTGGCAATGAACTTTTAAAAATAACTGACGATGACGTCGAAAATCACTCGGATGATTAACTGTTAGTAAAGCTGACAGACACAAAAACAAAAATTTACCGACCCTTCGTAATCCGAGGAGAATACAAAACTATTGTACAGAAATACCTGGACCTGGGTCCTGCTATGAAGACCAATCGGTTTTTCATCCGTTATTAAAATGGCAAGTGCTTCAAACAAATTATGGGAAAAAAATAAAATTTCTAACATGCCACAAGAAATCGCTACTTATTTGAAGTTACCAGATATCAAGCTGTATACAGGACATTGTTTTTATCGTACTTCTGCTACCCTTTTGGCAGATTCTGGAGCAGACTTAACTGTTCTCAAGCGACATGGAGGATGGAAGTCGAGTGCTGTAGCAGAGGGGTATATAGAAGATTATGAGAACACTTTGGATTTTTTAGGTTTAAATCTATCGGCACCCTTATTGCGTAACACACGATCAATCGGAATCTGAATCATTTTGAAGCAAATTGCTAATCCATTGCTTCATTAGTTCGCGAAACATTTGTATGCTCAACACGTAAATAACGCAATGAATGTTGTTGAATTGTCAAACTGAAACCGATTCCGATTGATCGTGTGTTACGCAATTAGGGTGCAGACATCCTCTTCAGATACGTTAATTTCGAATATGTGTCCAGTTTTACGTCGTTATTAGAACTGACTGTTGGTTTTAGCATTGAGTAGGTACTCCAAAGAGTGGAAGGTTGTTTAGTTTTGGATAAGTACTGGAAGTAGGCCAAAAACACAGATTCTGAAAAATTCGTGGCGCCTTTTGCATTTCTCCATTCATTAAAATTACCATAGGCTTTCATATATTTCTCCCGGGATTTTGCAGGAAATAGATTATCCATCACATTTCTTGCGTCAGTTCTAATACTTTCAGGACTTAATTCTATACTTTCACTGTCACTTGAAGAACTCATTTTTTCAAAACAAAACCAACAATTTCTAACAATCCGTGAAAATTGACAAAAACGCGGGCTGTTGTAGTTCGCGCGTTTTTAATTTGATTTCTTTTATTTTTTTTATTCAGCCGGCGGCGCGACTATGGGCCGTCGTACATACCAGCCAGTCTTTATTCAAACAATATTTGCGTTCGATTTCTTTGGCGCTGAACACTAAGATGTTCCAAACTCAAAAAGTGCGCGGCAAAGATAATTGCGGCGCACTTTTAAAGAGGATTAAAAACTCATTACTGCCCGCTAAAAGTTTCTTATAGAAAACACCACCTTTGGGTGCACTTAAAGGCGAACCAAGTCGTTCTTTTCGAATAGATGGGATGAAAAATATATTTATGGCTCGGGCGACGTACTTTCAATCCCACGCTACGTTCAGGATTCTACTAAAGAATCCATCATTATGCTCGGGATTCTACACTAGAATCCCTCACTTCGCTCTGGATTAAAAAAAACGCCCTTGCCGTAAAAAAAATTAATTGGTCCCTTATGATACAATCTACTATTACTTTGTCCTCGTGATTTTTTTATTTTTCCTTATTATTCGGGTTAATCATATTTTTGTATGCACGTGTTTCTGTGACAAATAAACCATTTTTTCTTTCTTTCTAAAAATTATTCTTATTAATTTGCAACTAATTCAATGACCGTACTTTTTGTCCACATTCACCGTACCATCACCAGTTGTAAACCGTTTCTTACTTTTTGGAAGGACTTTTCTATTTTATTAACACCTTCATCCGAAATATTTAGAAATAGTTTACTTTACGTTATTGCGTATTGTTCGCTCAACACAAACGACTGAATACCCACTGATCCTTCCATAAAATATAAGTACCCAAAACACGAAGCGTTAGATTCTTAACAATATGGCCAACAATGTGATGGAACGTTGTAGAAGGACGAGAAGGACGCGCCTTCTCGATGACGCGACGTCACGGCCGCGGCCCGGTCCGGTTGATTCATTCATCCGTGTCCACGCCCGACCGGCCACCGCGGCACCGATGCGCTTACGCATTCGAAATAAAACAGATCGTCTATAACCTCGTCTACCAATAACGACCGCACTAAGAATGAATAATGCATACCTATTCTAATCTAATCTGCCCACATAAAGACAATAAAAATTGAACCATGAAGGTAAAGGAAACCCAAATTAGAATTATACTTTTAACATTCCAAAAAATATGCATATCTAATTCAATCCACGAACAAAAAATAGCAGGTAGGTATCACAAATACCTAAGGAGGTTGAGATGAAGTGAAGGTATGTGTGAGTAAGAGCATTGGAATTCTTACCAGACACCTGTATATTGTATAATACCAGTCTTTTATTGTCCCACTGCAGGGCAAAGGCCTCTTCTCATACAGAGAAGGATTGATCACCATGCTTGCTCAAGCCGGGTTGGCGATTTCAGACTTATGTTAATAGCATATGCATATACATAGACATCGACGCGCAAACATGCAACCATGAAGTCAGCACGTAATTTTAGACCCCTAAGGAGAAATTTGCCGTATGTTATAAAAAAAAATCTCACCTACGCGGTCAAAATGTATGGAATAGCAATTTTTTGGTTAAATAACCGTCGAAAAATTTCAACGCAGGGTTCAGAATCATGTACTGAATCCATGGTATAGGTTGCGCGTCGATGTCCCTGCCACCCTGTATAAGTCCAGGTTACTTCACGATGTTGAATATTTTGTACACCTGTATAATATTGTGTAGTTCTATGAGAGCTCCATACAGTAAGTAGGTGTAGCGTTTCGGAGTACAACCCAAGAACGGTGTAGTCATCAAGTTAGCAGCACAGCACTAACGTTCAGCAGACATTACTAATGATAACCATGTTTCTGTTCGTATTTGCAAAGCCGCGCACGTCCGTCAGGTGCGCGGCGGCCATCCGGCGCGCATATTCTTTAAAAAAGCCTTCAACATCGTGACAACTCAATATTGTTATTGATTGAACCGTTGCTTGCATGTATTCTACTTGAGACAACCTGTTGGTAGGTATGTAGGAACCTACACTACTTACCTACTTGAGATTTTTGGAATCTCGTTCAGGTCGTTGCCCTTTCATTTTCATAGAAATGATACATAATATTATATATTATAACAATGACGTCGCATCCTGCTCATTAATGTGCAAGTAATATCAGTGTCGCACATGCCATGGAAGCATTAATCAAACCAGTGATAAAAGGTTCACTGTGGTGCAAATATTACAGCAGTAAATCACTGTTTAGCTGTTATTGTATTGCAAACTATATATCAATCATTGTTCACTTTAATGTGTAAATTATAAACGTGTCGTCGTAATTATGATTCGTTTCGGAAGGTTCCTTATTTTTTCGACGACTTCGTCAAATTATTTTGGAGCGTGCAGTAACACGGACGTAAATTAATCACTGAATCACACGGCATCCACACCGGCTCCGAAAGTTTTTGTAGGATGTCCAATACACATTTATGATACCGTTCATAATTAGACATTCATAACGACCCGGTATGGAGCATTTGATTTTCTTTTGTGTTAACCCCGCATTCAATTCTGAAAAGGAAATTGTCACGTGACTGAGTGGGGTAATTATTGAAATAATGTGAATCAATAGTGTCGAACAATACGGGAGTGGTAGTCCCGTGGAGGTGGAGTCATTAGACAGTGTTGCGGCACACGCGTGAGGCAGACGGTGGCAGGCGGCAGGCCACAGCGACCGACACGGGCCACAGGCCGCAGGGGTGAAGAACCTGCGCGGGACGCCGATAAGCTGCCAGCCGTGTTTACTCACTCCACGATCATTATAAATCATATACGTACAGGCAACCTCTGACCCCTCGTTAGTGTTTGATGCTCTAGGTACGTACTCTAATAGTCGACGAAGCGAATCGAAATAGAACCAAGTCTGCAACACAATCTTAAAAGTACTAAATCATTACGTGACGCAGTTTTGAAATCGAGATATAATCAGATAGCTTGGCTTGAAGATCTTTTGTTTTATGCAATCCATTGTATAAGTTGAATAGAGTTCATCTGTCTAAACAAACCTATCGTAGAGTTTAGATTCATCAACTCAAAATGTGGAAGTTAAATAAGGTTTTAGTTGCTATACAACTGTCTGTGATAGAATGACAATGCAGCCCTGTTTTGGTAAGTCCTACCTACTTTGAATTTATAATAAAATATTTAATGGACGGCACAAACAGGGAAAAATCAATTAAAAGAAATAATTACTCGGCCTGTAGGCACCGTGATTTCGTTAGTATCATGAGTCAACTAAACCACAATAAAACGCATATTAGGTACCTACTGAAGGAAAGAATCGTCGCCTTTTTTATAAAATGAGTAGTAAAAGTCGGTGGCCCAGTGGCTGACCACGTATTTCCTGTGATACGGCGACGCAGGCCGGCGCGCAGTGGCCGCCTGGCGCGCTGATAACCGCTCGTCACTCACTTCCGCCCTTCGATGCATCTCCGACGATACTCGAACTGTAACACTAACAAATACCGGTATAGTCCAAATGTTGTAAACATATTATTACACTTTAAAAACATTATTTAAAAGACAACTACTAGGTATCAGAACAACAAGTCGTTTTACGCAGCACAGTTATCTTTAAACGCTTTGTACAGTAGACTGCACAGAAACTAAACCAGTATAAGCTGATCTCTCATTCTATTGACCCTCCGTACTACGCAAGTCCAGCTCAAGTTCAACCTGTCCTCACCGCCGTGGGATCGACTGTACATCTCCGTCTAATTACGTGCATTAGTACACGGAAGATAACAAACAGGATTCAAGAGCACTTACCTACATAAAAGTTACAGCCAACATTCACGTTACTGTATAATAATACGAGCCAGTACGAATGTTCTTAGAAAACGTAATAAACAAAGGAATGCTCAATTGGAGACAATAAAGGAAGTTGGAATAGATCGCAAATCATTGAGAATATCTAATATTCGTAGCATGTGGGCCAGTAATGTTGAGTGGCGATAATTCGATGTCATCCGATATTAGGGTCAATTGCCTCACACGATATGTTGGGCTAGTCTTTGATAACACCATTTAAACTGATGTGCTACCAACGATGTCTATATCAACATGGAAATTATTAATCGTTACATAACTTTATCGCCGCTGACACCATTTGTACTATTAATAAAGTTATGTGAAGAGCTACACTGTTATTCGGCAATAACTATTCGTAGTAGAAACGTATAAAGCCGAAAAGTAAAATGCTATGCTAGGCCTACGCTGGGTAGCCATTGGCCTATGCTAGGCCACGCTGCGTAGCCGCTGCTCGCCTACGGTGCGCCTACGCTGCGTAGCCGCTTGGCTACGGTGCGCTTACGCTGCGACTGTGTAAGCGCTTATCAAAAACAGACTGATGGTTATATGCAAAACCATAACAGTTGACATAAACGTTTATATTACGTTACATGCTTCGAGGAAATTATCAAAAATGTTTATTATTTTCATCAATGGGACAATGATACAACCTCAGTTTTAAAAACTTGAGAACTTTTTATAATCACCTTGACACCGTGAAGCATAAGGTACTTTTTTTTCCCTGTCCAATGATGCTTCCTGCTTTGCTTATGAGTTGATTGATATTAGATATGGACAAAAACTGGTTTTTACCTACCGGCATCCAACCAGTAGGTAAATTATACTAGAGGGTGTTTATTCGATTCCCGTGTTAAGTGTTGCGTGGATTTTGTAACTTGATTTAAAGTTAGATTCTTTTAAGATTACAAGCAATGAACGCAATTGCGCAATTTGCTTAAGTCTGTATCATCGGTTAAGATATCTATCTTAACCGATGATACAGACTTAAGCAAATTACGTAAAAAAGTTCCGTATTTATTATCATTTGCGGTAGCTATGCATATGAGAATCAGAACTATTCGAGTCATAATAGAAAATTTACTAAGAACCGGTGTGTAGTCCAATCGAGTCGAAATGCCAATGAGTTCTTAAATTCGGATTACAAACTAAACATTCACTGGAAATTGACAATTACTCATTCAAGTTGTGGTTTTCCACACTAAACGCTCCGGATATTTCGATTTGAATCCATATACATACAAATAAATAAACTTGAAGTGTCTGTTTGTAATGCTAAAATAACAGCTTTTTACTAAATGCATATGAAAGTACCTACTTATAATTTTTGCTTGTTTGTTCCGGCTAATCTCTAAAACGGCTGGACCGATTTTGATTGGACTTTCACTGGCAGATAGCTGATGTTAGGTTTCCGGGCAAAACAAAACCCATGAAATTTCCGACATGCACGCAAACGAAGTCGCGGGCACAGCTAGTCTATTATGTAATTCCAACAATATGCACTTGTTTTGATTTAACCTTAGACATGGCAACTGGTAGTTGGATTTGATTAAGTGGATATTACACTAGTGATATTGTATATATGACATATAGAATCATATATTTGAGCTCACAAATGATTCATATTACATTATCATTTAAGTATGACTCCTACATCTATGATGATATGATGGTGCAAGTAATATTTTGGAATCATTATATAACGTGTCCAACACACGTATGCAGGCAATCTATTCGTCATTCATTAGAATTACGAATGAAGCGTCAAACTTGATGGATTCCTCTTTTGGTAGGACATCGGCTACTCTACATACTGCCGCCGTATCTACATCACATCCGCTTTCTTTGTCGCACTGAAATGGAAATCGTCTCGGTCGATCCATCATAGGTGTCGCGGCACTGGCGCCGAAGAACTGATGTCATGGTCACGCGCGCTTGCGTCACGGCAGCCGACGAGACTCGAGGGCACGCGACCGCACCCGAACGCTCGGCGACCGTTCGGCCACCAGCGTGCGCGCAGGCTCAGCGCGCCTCAGCCACTGGCCTCGCTGACCACTCATCTGGCCATTGATAATCTGGGTTAAGAGGACAGTAACCAAGTTCCTTCAGGCGTGAATTTGCCTAAAACTTGATATTGATGCACCAATATTTAAATACGTGTGATACATACGCTGTAAAGTGTTGAGTCTAGATATTGAGGGGTAAAAGCTATCGAAGTTTGCGAAGAAGTTTTTCCATAACTTATATTTATTGTTGAGCTCAAATTCATTATTGGTTTTGATTTATGGATGAACTTCAATACGTACGGTCTCGTATTTCCTAAGAAGCCACCAAAGTGACATAGAAAAATCGTGACCGGCGATAAAAGATGTTTACCGTAGATAAACTTTCTATGTGGACACTCCTGGTTCCAAAGTAACTTTATAAGAAAAATTAATTATAGGGACCGCATACGCAAACACGCCAAATATGGACGAACAGGATTAATTTTAGTACACCATCGACGGTAGCGGCGCAGTTCTGCATAGTAATTCAAGGCAGTATTAATTTATACATGTATTATAGAGAACTGGTACACGCTGTTTATAAATGTTTATTAATAATTGTTATAAGACTTGATTTTAATTAAAAAAGCTTACAGTTACACCTTTTTACGCTGTGACAACAAACAGCCGACATCAGTACAAAATCAAAGTCTGAATTGGTAATTGAATAAACGCATAGCGACGTGATGCAAATGGATCAAGGCCTAACAGTTCCGTGCGCTAACGGATTTTTCAATAATTGAACCCCAAACTACCATTAAACACGGATAGCATAAACGAGCTTTGACAATGCAATACGACAGTTTCAAAAAGCGTTACTGTATTTTCAAAGGTAAAAGTAAACTGTGATAAGTCATGATGTAATTTATGTCGTCAGGTAGCATGTCTTACAAGGTAGGTATAAACTCGCCTAGAGCAGCGTATTCTTGGCGCTCCGTGTCCACGTCACACCGGTAGTTCATACCTTAGTTGGTAGGTGGTGCTGCCTTTCGTGATTCTCGCCGCACCTTGAGAACTTATTATAAATGTGTGGACTTCCTCTTGATTAATTTCTTCGCCTTTACAAGAAGAAGGGAAAGTATTTGATTAATCTGATATTAAAGAATTTTAACATTGGACATTGATTGTTGTTGCGTTTAACGTTCTATCATTAGAGTGGTCCTAACATCCAAAGTCTATCCTTAATGTTACCCAAAAACCACATTCGTATCCGAAATACATCGCAATTTTATTTTCGATGTCCCTGTACCGGA
Organism: Apamea epomidion; assembly: GCA_947507525.1. Classification (NCBI taxonomy): domain Eukaryota; kingdom Metazoa; phylum Arthropoda; class Insecta; order Lepidoptera; family Noctuidae; genus Apamea; species Apamea epomidion. The sequence goes on from OX382225.1 coordinate 12,484,043, forward strand.
CTGAATTCACATCGGTTTAAACTGACACGCGTAAACAGCGGAGACGGATGACGGGGCGACCCGTGCGCCCATCCCACGGCCCATTATTTAAATCCCTTTGGACGTGAGTTCCATTATCCCCCTGCGCCAGCACTAGCCCTTGAGTGAGTGGACATGACGGACCGGCAAATACTTACAATGTGGACGAAATGAACGAACCTTTCCGCTCCAACGTGGCCCCTACACCGTAAACGACTCTTTTAAACTTCGTCGGAAAATGTTGAAACGAAAATTGCATGCGCATTGGTTAACATACAATCTGCGAGGTTCATGTCATGTCCGAAGTCGTCCGGAGACGTTTTGTCATTTACTTTGAAGGGGTTTGTTTGATGGCCCTCTGTAATACCTAATGAATCATTTGACGGTTCGTCGGTCGCTGCGGTGTGGAATGAAGACAGACTCTACTTCTAACTTCCTTTGAAGAATTTGGTGGCCATGAAACGTAAAAAGGTCTAATAGAATAAACGAACAAAATATGATGTAAAGTTTTGTGTGTGAGGTTAAATTTTATTCTAGTAAGTACATAATTATCTCATACACTTATTTAATTAATAGTTAGTGCAGTTACATTTTTGATTAGTTGCTACTTTATTTACATTTGCAGGAATATCATAAAAAAAAGATCTTTATGCTTATGATTTATGTTCTGTAATTTGTATGGTGTACAATAAAGAGTATTCTATTCTATTCTATTCCTTACCCACTGCACTAATTAGTGAGTAATGACAGGATGATTGATGTTCATTTTTAATTATGTACAGTAAGGAAGGAAAACGTGTAAAACCAGGTTATTTCCAATAATTCCGTACGTAAACAATACCCCAAGATATATTGCATAGACATTTACCTACCATATTTATACTATTAGAACTTAGCTAAAAAGAAACCGTGCCGCATAGTTTGAATGTCAGTTTGTGGCCTATGAACATAATAAGTAACATAATTAAACTAAATACAAACAAATTGTAACAGAGAGCGCCACTTGTATAGTTGCACGATAGTACAGCATTCAACCATAAATATAGACTAGCACCCTAATTGCGTAACACACAATCTGAAACATTTTGAAGGATCCATGGCTTCATAATTATGTTCCAAAAAATTTGTACGCCCAATAACGTAAATAACGCAATGAATGTTGTTGAACTGTCAAAATGAAAGCCAAAACTATTGATAGTGTGTTACGAAACAAATAACTGGTGTCTTTTCTTTGACATGGCTTCAATCCTTAGATCCATATTAGATATTATTATCTTTCATGAGGTCCTCGTGATTGTCTCAGAGACGTTAGTAGGTATCTATACGCAATCAATAAAGATCATCGATACAACTCACGCATAACAATTGGCATTATCACCGTACCTTATATAGGTACCTATTTATTAAACATGGAACAGTAAACATGAAGTAATTCGAAGTATTGGCATTGGCTACCGTACTTCGGTCCCCATAAAATCACCATACGTAATGTAATGTCTATTGAACGACTGTATGTTTTACTAACGTATGGACAAAGATCAATCCCCTCAATATTTAACGTTTCACCTTGAAAACAATGGAGGGCCGGTCACCGGAGTCACGTTATATTAAATTGTTAATACCTCGTTAACCTTTGAACATTGGCTCTCATGCCTATCGATCCGTATTAGGATTCAAAATACTTTGCTACTATTAGCTCTTTCTTGGCGAAAATACACCGCCCCTTTGTTTTATAGCCGAAACATTGCATTCGTAAATAATTTGATGCGGTTGAGATCCGTATTCCGCATAACGAACTGTTTGCATAATAATCTATTGTACACTAAGAAATTAGGCCACAGTATGTTCATCATCTGCCGGCTAAAAAGCGGTCAAATGTGTAAAAACAATGTTAGAATTGATAAACTAGGCTAAATTCTTGAAATTAGTTTAAAATCATTAACTGGCTGTGCCTATAGCTGCAGCTATGGTATGGAAAGTTCAAAAACTTTTTAGCAGAACTACTTAGCAAAATGTTTCCTTTGAGCATGAAAAACCTTCACCTACAATTTTCATTATGAGTTACCTACACGCTCTTTCACGATTTACAACAAGAAAATTGATAAAACAAAGTTTGACTTTCGTACTACTCAGTTACTCACTGTGTACTGTTTGTTTAAGTTTTTAAGTGGCATTCTGGTTCATCTGCAATTATCTGTCGCAACAACGAAAACAACGTGGTCAAGGCGAGGTAAGCAAAAGTGTTTCAATTAGTAACATTAGTGGTTAGCGTTAGGTGCAGCTGTTGGGAGGGCACCGGGCGTAGGCAGGGACGGGTCGGAGCTCGCAGCTCGCAGCGGAGACTCGGAGCGACAGTAATTATCGCGGCCGTGTCGACGACTCAGAGGAGATCGTTCACCCCAGGGGTCGCACAATACTCAACTGTCGGGATCGCGCCGCGGCTATCACAAATCTGGGACGACTGCACGCATACACTCGTCTCGCGGAGTCGCGGCTCCGTACATACCTACTGCTCAGTTATCACTTGCTCAGTGCTCGGTACACTACCACAGTGCGCGGCCGACGACGCTAACTTCGTAATTGGTCCTTAGCAGGTTTTCATGTCATTCGCCACCACGATGCATGTCGGCTTACAATGATACCTAATAAACATAATGATGTATCGAGAATAATCTGTTGTGGCTTGTAAAGTACTTCCTGTTTACGCTCCATCTCCTGGTAGTAATAGAGTACAAACCAAATATAATAAAACTACACGAGTTCATACCAGAGACTTCACTCGCTACAAACTTGTGCTATCACCGAGACACCACACAGCTTTCAAACTTTTATGCTCCATACATTTCAGTTAAAAGCTATAGGTACCTACCTAACAAGCATTCTTATACTTTTCCATTTTTAGATTTATACGATACCGTAAGATGAATGTTATTGAAAAATCAAGTTCAGTTACCTATTTAGCTTTTGGGTCCACGGTAGAGTTGCCGACGGGTCACGGGATACACCTTTTTACACTAGAATAGGTACCTACTGCTAATTTTCCACTAGCATGCCTCCTCGGCATTCTGCGCTGATCGAAGGCGTCACATAAAGGCTTGTTTTTGTCACAATATAACGTATGCGGGGATCAAGCCAGTATGTCTTTGTGTGTAGTTGTGTGCCAAGTGTATGATAGGGATTTTATAATAGGTAATTATTCAGGTAGGTGCGTATAGTGTCGCAAACGCGACCGGCGGGCGGGCGAGGCGCGCGCCTGGCGCGGGCGCTGCCGGTCGCTAATCGCGCAAGTCGACGGCTCACGGCCAGCAGCCGCCCACTCTCCGCTTAAACCCATATAAAGTATTCGGCGCTCAACTGCACAATAATATTCATATTTTTATACAAGCCAGTGAAGCAATATGCTAATTGAGAAACAATCACCTACTGACATATCCTTTCGAACAAAGCAGTAACGTTATGGCTTGTTGAAACACTCTTATTTATGTTAGCCGCGTAATGTCATTGTTAATTACGATCATTTCCATTCAAGTCGAACCACTGCAGAGAGAGTGTTTTGAAACGATAATGTAGGGCGTGTTTAATATACATATATTTATAGATCATACACTTCATAAGACTATGTGACATGTGCTGATATGAGCACATCCTTTTTACGATGTACTTATGTACTTACTTGCCGTCAGTCGGACCTCTATCTTTATTTTGTTCTAGTGCATTCTTGTGTCAACTGTATTTAAGTCTTAGCTGACTCATCAAGGTTTGTATGGTGCACAGGATGCTTAAAACTTGCAGTCAGAGCTCATACTATGTAGTTTGGACTTCATTAGGTTATTTGTGATAGCTAAAATCTTAACAAGGTCTTTCGACACAACCGGCTTTTGATTTAAGGAACAATTTCAGGGTAACCTAACACAGGGTGTGTTACTTGGCATCATTATGTTTAGTTGATTACACATTCTTAGCAGAGTTGACGTTCACCATTTCATGGAAAACGGTGAACACAACACAAACATTTATGTAAGTACCACATAACGAACTAATGTGTAGTCAATCTCAAATGCCTCTTATTCGTTCAACAAACATTTCAGCTACTCATAGAACTTAGTGCAAGCGACATGGTTCCAATAAAATTGAATCACGAGTGAAAGTAAGGGTTAATAATAATTGGGTAAGCAGAGTTGTTACATCTCTAGTCCGGTATTCGGTCGTACCAAGTATATCAAAACGGACTATGGTGGTCGGTGGTATCGTAGACATCAAATTATAGATACCTACAGCTAGTCAAGATAGTTCAACAGCTGATCGCGTACCGCTATTGTTACACTGTGATGATGTCATCGCTTCGGAACTTCTCGAGGCACCTCATTCGTCTTTGTCGCACTCATGTGAACCTGATTTATACAGGACTCATTTTGGCAGGGTAGAATTTTGGCAGGCAGCCTGACCGGTGGACTTATCCGTTGTGACCATGTCGTAGCTCACATGACTATGAAATGAAAATAACATATCTAGAAAATAACTAGGTAACACCTCATGTAATATCGGCATGTGGATGAAATGTAATTAAAAATGTATCAAGAGTAAGTAGTAAAAGTGTTATTGTAATGAATGAATTAAATTATAAGCAGTACTTACTTAATTAGAGTTATGTTATTCCTTTCTCTGTTATCTTATGTTAAAACTAACAATAGTAAATTGGTTGAAAAATATGTAAAAAATCATTAGTAAACTACGTCTTAGATGAGAATTAGTTACCTAAATTAAACAATAGTAAGTAAGTACTTAAATTAGAATAATAATGAATGCATGATAATGTTCATAAATAATAGCAGAGCGTAGTTAAATATATACATTTTGTATTTATATTTATTTCATTTTGCATATATATATTTTGACTGGCCTGTTGGTCTAGTGGTTAGTGACCCTGACTGCTATGCCGGAGGTCGTGGGTTCGATTCCCACCCAGGACAAATGTTTGTGTAATGAGCACGATCATTTGTTCTGTGTCTGGGTGTAATTTATCTATAATATTTATATATTTAGAAATATATAAGTATGTTTATCAGTTGTCTAGTACCCATAACACAAGCTCTGCTTAGCTTGGGACTAGATGGCGTTGTGTGATAGTTGCGGAATATATATATATATATATATATATATAAACTTATAAATACATGTTTCATATGTATAAATTAGCTCCTCAGGTACTTACTAGTTTACCTGTATAAGTTTGATGTTAAAATTAAACCAACCTATTAAAAAGGAAGAAAGTTAAAAACTTGAACCCAACTACAATAAAAACACCAACTAAAAAGGTATAAACAAAACAGCTCACACCACAGACAGACAAATTAAAAATAACAGCGGTTTTCGTATAGCCGGTCACACGTCATCACTAAATACGTCATGTAATTAAATCATAAATCGTACAGATTACGTATGATTCCTTCTATAACCAGCGACACAACATGTCGCTTCGAAAAATACCTCGTTTGTCAAAATACTGCGAGAAGTTTATGAGTTATGAAGGAACAGATGAGCATACACACAAAACCCGTTAAAATCATAACCCTCCTTTGCCTTTGCCGTAGTTAGGTAAAAATTATATAAAGCCGGGTATCCACTTAGGTTCGCCGTGGTTTGCGAACGCGCCCGCTCCGCAAACCAAACATAATGGATACGTCGTGATCGCGGAGCGCGACTGGAGCACGATCGGAGCACGGTGGAGCGCTCGGGAAGCGGTTTTTTGCGCGATCTCAAAGGGGAGCGCAGTTTGTTCGTGGACGCGAGCGTGTCACGACGTGTTTGTTAAGTTCGCGAACATGGAGTGGTGTATTGTACTGCCTTTGGAGTATTTTACGGCTCACCAACACCACACCACGCATACAATCGCACTACCCAACTACCCTGCTTGACCGCCAAAGCGCGACTCACGTGACATAGGCGCATGAGACAACCAACACTTTAGTCCATACACTACAAGTGGTCCGATGAAAAATGTCTACAGCTCATAGAAGAATACCGTAAACATAATGTTTTATGGGACCCACGAGATGAAAACTACAAGAAAAAGAATTTAAAAGGAGACGCCTGGAAGATAATTGGCGAAGCATTAAACACTGAACCCGACTTATGTAAAAGTAAAATATCTATACTGTTATCTGGCTTTAGACGTGAGAAAACCAAAGTTAATAAAAGCAAAGGAACGGGAAAAGGTAAAAATCAAGACCACTTGTTATTTTATTTATTTATTTAAGTAGGTACTTATAACAAAATAATTTACGAATTTATATTTTTTCAGGTGCAACGCAGATATATCAAAGTTCGTGGTTTGCATATGAAGCATTTTCTTTTTTACTAGATCGCGACAAACCTAGGGAATCGCTTAATACTGTAAGTACAAAGTTTTAATTCCTTTAAACTTTCACGATTATTATTCATATTAATATATTATTTAACGGGCCTAAATCGTGTATATTTTTTTATTAAAAAAGGTCGCATACCTTTCTTAATAAAAAATTATACACGATTTAGACCCATTAAATGATATATTAGTACCATAGATATATTACTACCAGATGGATAGTGATTACGTCACGATATTTAGGCTAAGATTTTTATGGTAGGAACACTGCACGGTTGAAGCGATAAAGACGAAGTGGTCAGGCTTTGACACCATCTGGTAGTAAAATATCTTTGATTAGTACATTTTTTTTGACACTTACACTACACTTAAGAATATTGGTTTTGCCACGGAATCGAACCTTCATTCATGAAGTAATCGGCCAGTTCGTCTCTTATTTCTTTTATTTGTTTGGCTGAACGGCGACCTGTGTTTACTATAGGTCGAAATGAAGTCATTTCTGAGTCATGCCTCCAGGACCCTTCCCGTAATTGTCCATAAACTTCCGTATCTATCTCATTTGAAGTTATATAATTACTGGAATTCTCTCTTAAAAAATTGTGTAAATGACATATTGTCATTACAATAATGGCAGCTTTATCTGGCTCAACGAGTAGGGGTTTTCTTAGTACTCGAAATACTGATGCCATTATTCCAAACACATTTTCGATGACACGACGCGCTCTACTTAAGCGATAATTGAAAATTCTTTCTCTTGAGCCCGCAGGGAGTGTTTTACCAGGATATGGTTTCATCATACTTTCAGATAGAGCAAAAGCAGAATCACCAAGGAAGAAATAAGGCAATGCTTTATTTCGTTCTGGTAAAACTTCTGAGGCAGGCAAATTCAGCTCCTGATTAATTATCTTTGTATATAGTTGAGTGTTTTGAAATACTCCACTGTCCGAAATCCTGCCTTGACAACCAACATCAATAAATTTTAAAAAGTAATTTGCATCTGCTACAGCAAATAGTACAATACTAAAACTTCCTTTGTAATTGAAAAAATCTGTGCCAGTATTGATTGGTGCCTCTATAAGTATATGTTTTCCATCTAGCGCTGAAATACAATGCGGAAAATCCCACTGGTCTTGGAAGTCTTTTGCAATCTTTTTCCAGTCTTCAGCATTATCTGGTAACTGTAATGTAATTGTATATATTAATTTATTTTCAGATTATTGATAATGAAGACATCGCTATTGATGCCAATACTGGTGATACGGGTACTGATGAGGAACCAGTTGACACAGCAACATCAAACTCTCTTCAACCACAAGTTCCCCCTCCTCCCAAAAAAAAGAAAGTGGATCCTAAGTTGGCAATATTAAAAGACGCTTTTGGAATTTTAAAAACATCTGCATCAAAGTCTAACGATGATAATGACGAGATAATTACATTTTTCAAATTTGCATCCAATAAAATGAGAAAGTATGACACACATACTAAGAATGCTGTGCAACAGGCAATATGCAATATTCTTTTTAAAGCCGATTACGGTTACTATAGTCAGTCACAATATGGATACTACACATCGCCGTCGTCATCTACATCAACAAATGTGCCTTCTCCGCCATTCGTATGTCAACAAAATACCACTCCGACTCAGGCGGAAAACAGTCCGAGTGGTAGTGATATTGGGATATACAAGATCTCATATAATTTTTCTGACATAATAAAACATAAGTATTAGTAATAAAGTGTGCATACTAAATAAAGAAATTGAGCTTTTTACTTACCTTAATGTTTTCCCTTAATACTTGAATTAATGCACGGCATACATATGGAATGAATTTGCTGATTGCTTGTTTAGATATTTTAAACAAATATTGCATACTTGTAAAGCTATCGCCGGTGGCTAAAAATCTTAACGTCAGTGCTAATTTATCCTGGGATGTTAAGGCTTTTCGAAGTCTTGTATCTTTTTTTTTAATTATTGGCGACACCAAATTCAATAAATATTCGAATTCGACTGAAGACATTCGAGTAAAATTTTTATAATGGCCACTTATTTCTTGGGATTTTAATATATGCATTATTTCATTATTTTTTCTTCCCTTATACATATTAGCTTGCCAAAATCGAGGAGGTCGTTTGTATTCCATCACAATATAATGTATCAAAATATAAGCTGCACTTCCTACTAATTCTGGAGGCGGCATGTTTGCACCGACCGTCTGTCGTGTGTCGACTGGAGACCGGAGCGCGGAATGTTAGTGCTCCGACAGGAGCACTGATGTTGCAGCCTAAGCGTGTACACTGTACACGTTCACGTTCGCGGAGCACACAGTGTTCGCAAACCACGGCGAACCTAAGTGGATACCCGGCTTAATGTACCTACAAGGGGAGCCGTCCTCCGGCTTATTATAGGGTCGATTGTGCTCAAACAATAAGTCATTACCTCTCGCCAATTCCCGCGATCTCGACAAACTCCTACATTAGGACGGACTGACGGTGCCAGTGAAAGCTTCCTAGTATGTACACACGAAATTGAGACTATTATTTATTTACCTTCAACTACTCACAATAGGCTCTTCTTGGTCTTACACCATAACAACTATATACTTAAATGTTATGAATGCGAAGGTAACTCGGTCAGTCTGTCTGTTACCTACTCACGCCTAAACGGCTGAACGGACTTTGATGAAATTTGGCACACGTATCTACCTGGATTAGGACATAGGGTACTTTTTATCCCAGTAGTACGTTTCCGTGGGATTTCCTCCACGCGGGCAAAAGCTAGACTACTATAAAATTGAAAACTTTCCGTCAAATGGTTTGTGTAAACAATCAAAATCTACTTTTGTAGAAAGTTAATGTGTACTTGATTTTGTCTGGTGTTAGGAGATAAAGATACTCAGTACGTAGAAGTTCTAACTGAGTATGAACTACGGACTGCCAAATTATTTACACATGCATCCGCTGCCAGCAGTGTGATTCTGACAACCAGCCCTACCAAGGGGTATCGTACGTGTTACCCAGTGGTAAATGCGTTGTGGAGGTCGGATAGGCAGTCGCTCCATGTAAAATACTGGTATTCAGCTGCATCAGGTCAGACTGGAAGTCGACCACAACATAATTGTGAAAAGGCTAGGCAGATTGACTGCTAAGTTTTGGGGGTTTTGGTCTTTTATTTTGAATTGGCGCATACAAATAAATAGGCAGCGCGGATTCTTTTGAATCAGTTACGTTTCGAACGCAGCTAAGTAAGCTTGCGCCTAATAATTATATGTGTTACCAGTTAAAACTAGATAGTCTAGTAGATAGACTAGATAGTCTGATATTAGTGCAAGACAGTCAAACTCTATGAAGGCATTAGGCAGAAGGGTTCATCCTACGTCGTCTCCGGAGTGTAGGTGTTCCCGAACAATACAATAATGAATTAGTTAATATACCATAACATCACGCCTTGTTACGGCGAAGGATTGGACAGAGGTACCTAAAGTACACCCACAAGAATAAAGAAAATGATTTAATCATACCAACTAAAATACATAAGTACAACATATTATGGTCGTGAAATCCACAAGTACCTAATCGTATACTAAATGAATGAAAAAATTATAAATGGAACTACCACCTTAACTAGTCGCACAAAGACATCACCCCATTTTTAAAAAATTGGTGTCGTCCACCTGATATATACCCTTCTCTTTCCAAAGGGTTATCGACCTCTACTATCATCAGTTGCCCTATTAGTCCACTTAGACAAATCGGTATCTTCGGATTAAGGACGTAGCATTTACTTTTTTTGCCCTTTAATATTTATCGAATGTTAATAAGATAACGTAAACGATAACAATATTGTTAATGTAAACTTTGTTATATTGTAACTGCGCCTTCCGCAATGATGTTTTAATTGATATTTCACGGTATTTCCTTCCTTAGCAAGAGGATAACTAATATACATCTGCATTTAAGGTCTCTACACACAACTTACGGGACGGCGACGCGACGCTGAGCAGTTGTAATGTACTAGATATTACGGACGACGCCACACAAAGCCGCCCCGCTCGGCGCGACGGTAACCGTCGCGCCCCGCCGCCGCCGCGCCGAGCGGGAATACAACTCAGAAGCGGCGGGGGCGGAGCGTGCCGGGACGCGAGCGCGTTTTTTATTTATTTCATGCACCCATTTTGGTTTACGTTGTTTTTCTTAGCTAGCGCAACTATGAGCATTAGCGTTTCCATGTCTGAATCGGTCACATCTTTTTTGATGAAAGAAAGGCGTGACGAGACGGGACGTGATCGCGCCCGCAGTGTGAACACTGCCGCCGCGTCGCCGTCCCGTCCCGCCCCGCCCCGCCCGCTGTGTGCATAGACCTCACAAAGATATGAGATGCAAAGGCTTCAACGACGATGAAGTGGGTATAAAAGGTACTTAAATAAGCTTGAATAGGAAATTACTGTATGTATTATAGATATATAGCATTTGTAACCAGAATTTTCTATCTTGATAATAACTAACACTCCATGCAAGAGTAGAGGATGTAGGTACTTCTGGGGAAATCTTTTCTCATTTCTAAGCAATTATCAATAAAATAGAAGCTTTTCATATTGACACAGCACACCTTGTGGGCATAGCTGAAACGACGACTCTTTTAATTCTCGCAACATCAATCACCAGCATAAACAATTTGTTCCAGAGATGGGAGCTAGCTTCGTTTCAAGGGAGGATTTTACCTTCATCTATGTCATACAGTAGTTATCAGTACCAGCTTTACATAGGTATGGTTACATAATAATATAGGCACGTAATAGTATGCTATCGTATATATATATATATATATATGTATATATATAGTATGCTATCGTGTTTGGTCGGTCTGTTTGTTTGGGCACCGCTCCCACCACACTCCACAGCTTCATAAATGAGTAAGACACATCGCCTGATTCCAACAATATTACTAGACTATAATAATTCTGCGTTGTGATAAAACAGTTATCATTCAATGTTTCATTGAAACTGTTCATATAGCTCTGCGTTTGGTTAAAAATTGAGCGTTTCCCTTCACACTAAACACATATAATTACCACGTTTCCTATAATTAAAAAAGGTAAAAAGGTAACGTTTAACAAGAGATGTTTAATAATGGATAAGTATCTAATAATGAACTGTAATTTGTTGATAACTTTTATAACATGTTCCCCCCACACAGTAAGCGCTTGACTAAAGAAAACAAAACCCAGCCCTTGAGCGTGTTTTGAACGTCTTTATTGTTCAACAGATTAGTGACCAAAATTAGTCGGTTGCGGGTAGTTTAAACAAGGGAACGGAAGACGCGGGGCGAGGGGGCGTGAGGCGGCTCGAAAGGAGTGGAACGCAAATAGCCACGTGACCCGGCCATTGACTCGGTTTATCCTAATCCGTCCCACTACTCCAGTTCGGAGGAGGGCTGAGGACACGCATCACTCCCGAATCCGCTCTCTAGTACTTTAGTCAGCTACTCCAACGCATTTTGAACTTTCACATGACCTAATACCGCAGCTGTGTGGTCCCAAACGAGCATCTGCACGCTGACTGCTACACTAAACAATGTTAATTCTGCCACTAAGTGAACAACACACGCGTAAACGCACTTAAACAGATTAATTGGTCAAATGTGATATAAAACTACAAGTAACAATTATTATTTATATGGCACAATCAGAAACAGATGTGAAAACGCTAACTGCAGCCGCTGCCGAATGAAAATAAATATTCTCCTCATGGTCTATGCAAACAAATACATCAACCTACTTTTATATATTTAGATCGATGGTACTACTTGAAACTTCGCTCATTCTTCCGCTATGGCAGATGAATCCATTTGATTCATATCCCTTCCGGTAAATTAAAAATTGTTTCAAGAGCTCAAGAGTGTAATGAAACTTGTAGGAATATTTCCTTTCCATGTTTCCAGTCGGGTGCACCGTTCATATCCTTATTTTTTTCACTCTCATTACCGGCGACGAGGAAATACGTTGCATAATGAACCGTATCCCATTCGTGCAACCCTTTATTGTGCTCCAAGCCTAATGCCGGATTATGGTAATGTTTGTGTGGCCAGCGTGGTGACCGCCGGAACTCACTTGGTGACTGTTTCTTGCATGAAATGCTGCGTTTTAAATAATTAAAATAATACACTCAGGTACATCTTTTGATACAAAGGAAAAATTACAAAAGGTTCGTACACTTTCGGAATTTTATTTGTTAGTTTTAAAACTAACTCAAACTTAACTTAAAACTGTTATGGTACATACTAGACCAATGAAGTATTGGTATATAGTAACTGGTTATGAACGCAAGAAGGACACAGAAGTGGTTTTACTCATTAATAATGTCTCAGACATGATAGGAGATACCTACGTACTTAGATAGTGGCTACAGCGAAGACAAGTCGAGTCGCTCAGACAATGAGCGCCGTGGAGACGCCTCCGTTAAGTCGTTTGTTACACATGCAGCTCCACACTCACAGTATGTAGGACGCAAATCTTGTCAATCAGTATACATATTATCTAGAACTGTTTATTGCAATGTAAAAATATAGTCGGCAGTCGGCCCGGGGAGCGTGCTCGGAGCAGCAGTCGGACGCACACTTTCAACTCAGGGTTCACACGCTTTGTTCAAATACAATGACTCTCTACGTTCTTTTTGTTTTCATTCAGACGACCTTTGTTGATAATAAACAATATCGCGACTTTAATGAAAGAAATCATGTAGCGTGAGATTTTTATAACATTTATTTTGCAATTGACGCATTCCTATTCCATTGTAATCTACATGCGCCATTACGCGGTCCTATAGTATTTTCCAAGGATTTTCATAGCCCAGTTGACTTTTCAAATTGAATATTCTTGTGATTTGCGTAACTAATGTTGTAATAATTGTTAATGTACCGTAAAACTATTCAGCAACAAACGCAAGGATTTCGCCGAGCTTCCCACGTCCGCGGAATTAGTTTACGTCAGTGCGCCTGCGCCCATTACGCCCAAAATATACGCCACGCGAGCTACACCCGCTAAAAAAGCGTGTCAATCAATTTACATCAGGCTCGTGATGATAGCGCTATAAAGAACCAGCGAGTGTGCAAGTTTGATCATCAATAAATCGATCACAATGATGTAATCGGGTCCTTGAAGTTCGGTGATATCCGTCATTTAATTAGAATTTTGGTAGAAGAAAGTTGTCGACCCGTTAGCACAGTTGATGATTGCCTCACTCTGCTCCGTGTTCACTGTGTTCAACTGTTCAGTGCTGCAACAAGTGCGTTATGTAACGTGATTGTGTGAGACAGCTCGCGTGACATTTGCGCCGGCTGGGGACGAAGCGCGCAGCCTCCAGCTTCGCCCCAAATCGACTTCTGGCCTTCGATCCGCTGAAGTGGGACACTCGCTCCACTCATGCGCCTTTTATAACACTATCTGAGCGCCATTCGACACCGAACACTTGCCCACTGCCACAACCTGTCAACATAACACACCACTTGGACCACTTGTATCATATTGTCTACTTTCTAATGTGATTGACTGATTGCGACTATTATTAACTACTTTCATTGTCAGAATGAGAAGAACACCTGCAAGCCACCTCACCTGCTGCCCTCTTTTACAGTGCGTAGAACCAGAATTAGTTCTGTTGGACAATGAAGACAAAATGTAAAAACCTTTGTATAAAGGATCCTAAATGACATCCTATTAATTGTTTCCATTATCTTACCTAGATGGGTACCGGTACCGTGCCAACTTATGATGATAATGCATGAAGATAACTGGATCAATCTCATCAATCCTTTTGTTATAGGTATACGTCTATTAACTATTTTTAAATACAATCTGTCAACAATTTAATTTTCTTTCAGGTTCAAAGTAACAAAATTTATTTCGGGGCTGTTTATTCTGAAAATGAAAATTGTGAAATGCTGTGTGCACTAAAAGCACAATAAAATGTAATGTAATGTCTAAGATGAATTGCAAGCATATTATTTTATCAATAGCTCTATTATATTTAATTCATCTATAAATAATATCTGCTCATTTCTGCTTAACAGAGGAGGTTCGAGATCGAATCTTACGGAGCATGTTATGAAAACGAAGACCGGTTTCGAAAATGTATCAATTGAAAGCCCTCGCGCCTGCCGCGTGTATAACGTTATTGTACAGCTCAGCCTTGCCACACTGCACGACGAGCCTGATACATGACAGTTTGTCCGTCGCCACCACCCTGCGCCCGCGCCTCTGCAATCTCACCTATAGCTTGGTCCACTTACACGGTACACTGCATCTAGCGTGGCCCTGGGGTTATAACCTCGGAATTAGACGACTGTGAAGGAATTCTTGTAAAACCTTCTAAATTGTGTTTGTTACACTTAGATTAAAAGGTTACCACTTTTTTTTAAACGTGACATATTTGTTTTTAAATAAATACATTTAGAGTAATCTAATTCCGAATTTAATGCACTATATAAGGATTAAAATGCTCATACCAATCATTCAATTATTAATCATCAACTTGTATATAGGAATACCATCCTCAAGTATTTCTTAAACATAGGTCACATAACATTGACTCACCCATCAAAGGAATACCTCTATCATAGGTACCTTCATTACTGTAAATGTTGTGGTTTTAATGTCAAAAGAATCAAGTTACACCGTTTTTATATGTATGTTGACCATTTGCATAACAGCTCACGAAGTTACTGGTATTGAAAATGTTGTATAATCGTTCCAAAATGAATACCAGTTGTAGCCAGGTAGCCACACTCGATTTGAATATGCAACCTCTTGTTTATTTCCAAATTCATTCATGAAATTGTCCATGGACCAGTCACGATTTTAGGCCATAAATGTGACACGTTTGAGTAGATAGAGGCGTTTATGTTCAGAGTGCCCTTGGCAACTTCCTCGTGTCCGATACTATATACAAACAATTGATCATTTCTAGCATTTGTTTATGGTTTTCCTTTTGAGAATCACGTGCGCACGCGCTCAGCCCGTGTAAAAATCGAATTACCGTTAGACATGTGTCATCGCGTCCTCGTTACGACCGCAACAACTCTGCGGCAAACCTGTTCTTGCACTCATACCCTTATTATGCTCTCGTACAATTAACAAATTCGCAACCCAGAATGTTCCTACACCAAGTAATCTTCGTACATTACCGACAAATGACAGTCTAACTAAAGCCATCTCAAGCCGTTGTCTTCGAATGGAAATTTACAGTGTACTAAACTACGTATTTTAAGTTAACTCCACTGTCATTGATTTCACCTTGAACTGAATAAGACATTTCTATTGAGTACAAAGATGTCTCTGTACAAGTACTGTTGCAGATGCAAAACGATATAAAAATGGCCTTAAAATATGTCATTTTAGTTGCACTTGAAACCCATTGATTATAGTGATACAGAAGTTATATTAACGAAGGGTGATTCAGAAGTAATGATAATGGGATATACAATTTTTTCGCGTTATCGTCGGTATCGTGTTATATTACGACTGCACATTATCAAATGAATTAACTTATCCGGCTTATTCTTATGCCTGAGAAGTTGGGTAGGCCTTTGGAGTGGGATGTAATCTGTATCGACACGTTTGCGCCATCCCATCTACCTAGCACAGCGGGCTGTGCTGGGACGGCTGCTGCAGGTGCAGAAAACCTCAAACGGCGCAAATATAACACCCTTATTGGGAGCTATATGTGTGAGCCATTTAGGGTTAAACACTAGGTCCGAATGCTCATCGAGTATTTCGGGACATCGCCAAACGGTTGGTCGACTCTACACGTGATCAGAGGGCTGGCCTATTTTTAAGACAAAGAATCAGCATTGCCATCCAACTTGGTAATGCTGCCAGCCTTTTGGGCACTTATCCCACTAACAACGTTGCAGACGAATTTTTTTATGCTCATCCCTTTTTTTCGTAGAGTATTGTAACATTATACCCGATTATTATTACGTTTGAATCAACCCATGGTATAACAGGTGTTATTGTTATTGAATTCAAAATATGACTAATTGGTGGAACTAAAATTATCTATGATTACATACAGAGATGGCGTATTTAGCGACAGATGTATGTATCATCTGTATCCAGAGGCGAGAGCCGGGCGCCGGACACAAAGCAGATGCAGACGTGGGAGCCCGAGCCAACTAGACGGCACCTACTATTGTCAGCGTTGAATTAACGGTGATACAACCGCTTAATGGCGTTTTATTACACATATCCAACAACAATGCTAACCTAGCTCGAACATTAAAAGCCACTTATGTCGAGAAAGAAACTTGAAATTACGTATCTTTGCCCTCATTCACTCAGGATGAGCACAACAAGAAAAAGAACTAGAACTAGTAATTGCCACCAGTCAATTGAATATTTTCTGTCTAATGTGTTACACTTACAAGTAACTTAATGGAACGGATATTAAAGATGCATGGGCTGATAGGTGCATCTTTTCCCTGTACATTATAGGACCTACTTTCGTCCTAGTAGCCGATATTCGAAGCCGGTTCCACATAAACGCAACAGCGGAAATCGAAACTCCACGTTATCTTACCCCTACAAGTTGAAACAGTCGGATTTACAGTTAAGATTCACTTGACCCGTACTTCGACCATGGCGACATTAGTATTTATATTACCTACTCACAGCAGCTAAGCCTGGCATCATTTCGTTAGGTTTTTGCTCAAGTCTCATATAAATCTTTATCTTGTTGGCACGTTCTAGAAATTCTAAGTGCGTTCCTACGTATCTGCAAATCTGATTGTTGTAATCAGATGTACAGGTACGTAGTCGATTGCGATAAGATACTGACAGCAAAAAAAATAATGTACCTACCCAAGTAACTTATATATTTATATGTAGTAGAGCCAACTGTTTTAATGACCTCTTTATTAGTCACTAGCGGCCCGCCCCAGCTTCGCTCGGGTAATCAAAGACTATGACATGGAAATTAAGTATCTCTTAAAAACAAAACAGAAAGTCGTGAAACGAAATAACGTGCTACGGATCCTTATTACCAATTGAGGACCAGCACCCGGGTGCTCCTCTTCGCACAACTGGCTATGTATCTCACCTGGGGACGTATTCTTTATAACACAATAAACGAAACCGCGCGAAATGAACGCGAAACTAGCGTGGTTAGCTAAGGAAATGACATGATTTCGAAGTAAGGAATCATTGAGTGGTCATAGTGAATTAGGGCTCTGATGAATTTGCGTGCCCAGTGTGGCAGCGATCCGCTCACGTAAAGCATAACGAAGTCGCCCTGAACGAAACGTATAGAATAATATCGAGGAGTAAAAAACCGACTACACTCAATGACTAGCGTCACGCCACATAGATACGAATATAACATTTCTATGGTCGCACCACCTACCGTACGAAGGGAAGTTGATGCTCAGTTTTGTTATTGAAATAATGGCACCAATAGCAAAACCTCACCTTATGAGACAGTAGAACTTACTGCAAGTTTTACTGTCTCATAAGGTGAGGTTTTTCTACCCACTATAGGTACTAGGTTTTTCTGCAAAAACATGATTGTTCACGACTTGAAACAAACAATAACATAAGGTCATTCAAACGAAACTGTCCGTAGTAATGCCCATAAAACTGTTTCCCAATCAATGACTATAGTAAGAGGTAGTAATTTTGATGCCAACTGGGTGACCCTTCTGAGAAATATGTCATTTACTTATTCAGTAAAGTCCACAATTGACAAGCTATGACTCAACAGTAATGACGTTGGAGACGCTGGACTTCCAAGGTAAATAGACAGGGTGATTAAGCAGCACACCGATTTATCGTACGAACAACAAACGTACCAGTTACCGAGCATCGTCACTTTCTAAAGATAAATGTTAATCATCACCCGGACGTGTAACTTAAGTCTAAAAGCAACAACAATAACAATTTATATATCGTTGGTTCGGCTACCGGAAAGTTCTAGTTCAATGGAATGGTAAGATACCACGTCTGAACTTTCATAATACTCACTAGACATTGTAAACATTTCTTAATACTTTTCTTCGAATGGATATACTATTAGCATATATGCGTATGCTCTTATTAGTTTTTTCCTTGATGAGACAATCGATACCGTATCGAACGAGGAAGACGTCATCATGACGACGATCTAGGTGTAAATATCGACAGAGCATATACATACATGTAGAGACAAACCATCGCATCTAATCAGTGATTTCCGATTGAATCATGCAGCATGCACAAGATAATAAGCGTGTTACAGCTTAGTAATCATTAATCATCCATCCATTAATTCCAATCAGATCAAATCAGCATAGTTACAAGTTGGCAACATCTTGCGACTACTTAGTATTCAAAGGAGGCTTGCACGGAAGATGAGAATTTTGGGAGGAGACCGCCAAGACCGCCGACCCGGACTAGGGGATCTACCGTTAGCCTTTACAACTGCGTTTTTATAATTAAGTACACTGCTTTTATCATTCTTGCCTTCTCTTCGATGTTGCGGAATATTAAGAACTAGCTTCTGCCCGCAAGTTTGTCCGCGTGAAATTTCTTGTACCCCAGACCCACCCCGTCGCAACACATCGCCTGCCCGCGCTATTACTTCATTTTCGCTAAGCGATTTTTCTGACTTTTTTTGCTCGACTCCTTAAGGTCCTAGCGTGATGTTTGCTTTGCATTTAATAGCCGAATTGTGCTATCAAATGCAAAACAAAGAATCTAATCTTTCAGCTTTATTAGTATTTGTATAGATTAACTGATTTATGTCATCTCTCATTTGGAAGCATTGGTTTCCTACTTATGAAATGACGATATCCGCTGAAACCATTGTCAGAATTTCAGGCTTCTAATATTCAGTAAAAAAGTGCCATACCTGGTCATACTCATAACTATTCGCTTCTGGGCGCGGGGTTTCCATGGACTCCACTACTACCACATCCTCATAGTACAGAAATATGCAGAGATACTACGTAAACAAGGTCTTCCAGTTAAACTGACTCATGTCTTTGTTATCTAATCGTTGTTTCCTCTTGCACAGCCATTTCGGATTGACAATGTCAGTCGCCTCTCCGATTGAAATTAAATATTTGTGTGCAAAATATTGATGATAGTTTGTGTGGAGTTAGTGACTCATTTGAAATACTGTGATGCATGTGACGAACTAGTTTCTTTCTGGAATGCTGTTAATAATAGCCTTGTCCTTGTGACCCTCCGGGACTTTTTGTCTCCATTTATCGTAACAATAGGAAAGTAACAGTTATCATATCACCCCATCCTTATTTCGATATAAATGTATAACAAACTCCGTTATTTCACGATAAATACAAAGCAATATAATCTATTTACTACTATTTACATTAAAAAATAACTCGAGTGCAATAATTTCAACAATATTACCCAACGTTGTTTTTCTAATGCTATAATAAATGGCTGGTATGCCGAAGCCGATATAACCTAGCCCGTGTTTTATAATCAAGGCAGATTTCACATCAATTGGATTAGTAATTTTTACATGTTTATTTCTAAAATTACTGTTGCATTATCATTCTGATTATAAAATACGATTCGCAGTGTTCGATACTTCGATAACATTAAATGCTTTAGATAAGATTGTTTATTTTAAATTAATTGATTGACGTTGACGTAGTGTCTAGGACAAAGAGTAGGACTAGAAACTCTTCCCCAACAAAATGGTGTTAGTGTAAGCCAGACATAAAAACGTAGGAAACATAAATGTACAGTTTAGGAACACGATTTATATAGGTACAATTCATTTTTTATGTACTACTAACACCACAATGGATGTTAGCTACCTGTCTATTATAAACACATAATGCGCAGCTCTTGTGTGCATAAAGAATGTTTAAATGTAGTGAACAAAGCAATAATGTGTTGAATACAAAGAACATAACACATGTACAGATATAACGCAACTATAATGTAACTATGTATTTGTCACTACTAATGTATCTAGTTAGGTTGCCATAAAAATATGTATATTAGTGTTGTGACAGTGTGCGTGCGTAGTATTGTGTGATGTGATGTGATGTGTGTATGAAGCGCTTATCGCTGGGCAGGAAGTGGCTTGGTTTATTATTCGTGTCGTGCATCATGCGGCTGCGTGCGGCGCGGGCGCAGCGACCCGCTCCAGGATAATTGCTACGTCTCTCCTACCCCGACAGATACCCAGGGCGACACTAACGGAACACGCTGATAATATCTCTAATTAACTGAGAAAATCATACACGTCAACGTTTATGAACTTGGGTACCAGGCACTAGATAGGTACTGAGTATAAATATTGGTATCGAGGCGGCTCCATCAATCGTAGTTATCTCGGAAGTCGTGGACATTGAAATGTTGACTAGGAAATTTACTAACTATCGTCTGGACAACATGTCCTAAACAGATAAGAAATAATCAGCCGTTAACGGTTTATCGGTTGCTCCGTCAATAGGTTTCTATAAATCTATTTAGATAAAACGGAAAATGAAACGGATAAAATGGAGTCCTTCTGCTGTTTCTAAAATTGTGTACATAGGTACGTTGTTAGCCCTGTTACGTCACTATATAAATGTACAGACGCCAGGACATCAATTTACTACAATCTGTCAAATTTGTTTAATAGATTTTCAACTTTATCGCTAGAACATTAAGGTTCAAGGCTGATTGGGAAAATTTGACATTTGCTGGCGTCTGTACATGACATGGAACAGTCTGGCAATATATATTCAGGCCTAGACCTCCCGTTTACTTAGGATTTCAGAAAACAAACCAAACTGGTTCTGTATCTAGAAAGTTAAAAAGTGAACCACTTGTCCTTTTGAACTGTTAAACTGCACCCTAATTGCGTAACACGCATTCAATCTCAATCTGAATCATTTTGAAGGATATTGCTAATCCATCCATTGCTTCATACGTTCGGAAAATTTGTCTGCTGTTTGAAATTTGAATGTTGATGAACTGTCAAAATGAAAGCCATTACCCCGTAAGACACATTTTTTGTGGGTGCCCAGGTTCAGGTACTTCCATAATGAAGTACAGATCATTGAGACTTGGCCTGATTTTTGTTTAAAAAATTTTCATAGTGTTGTTAAATTTCTATTAAGTGCAAAATGATGAGCAATGTCGGAGATAATCACGGACTATTTATAGCTACAGCCAGTCAATAATATATTCCTTTATCTGTTTATCAGTAAATTCCAGTCCAATGAATGTCAAATCCTGGGGGACAACTATTTCTGGCTACAAAACTTTTATCTCCCTATTTAGTACCTTTATTTAGCTACTTATAATATTTTGAGTTTTAGATATCCAATAGGCCAAATTTAGAACCTATATTGAACTGTCCAGAATCACAGTAGGTACCTACTGTCTGTTCAGAAAGTATAAATTTTCAGCACATCAATTTACTACAATCTGTCAAATTTATTTAATAGATATTAAACTTTATCGCTAAAGCATTAAGGTTCAAGGTTAATTGGGAAAATTTGACAGTTTCGGGTAGCTTGACCTGCTGGCGTCTGTACATAATAAAGAGTAGGTATTTTTAAATTAAGTATCTATACATGAAATAATTACGACTGTAAAAAAGTTATTCTGCAATTTTTACTTAGCATATCATACAGTGAAACAGAAGATTTACTCGTTGTCTGTAAATAAAACATGTTAGTTTTTTTTTTAAGGTAATATTAGTTTTTAATTAGTCTTCTTATTTTTTAATTATATATTTTAAAATTCTAAGCACCTTTCTAGCCTGAAACACAGGTCTCCACCTAGTTCAGGCAAATGAAAAACTGTGCCATCTATAATTTTTAAGATAAGTTATTGTAAATCTGCACCATTTTTATAAATAAACGTTATTGTTGTTGTTCTATCTAACGAAAGTGTAAACAAACCCTGTTCAGCTGGGTAATTGCGTAGCGCACTAACTGTAGATATGGCTTTCATTTTGACAGTTCTATAACATTCATTGCGTTAATTACGTTGTTGAGCAAACTTCGATTACATGAAGCAATGGATTAGCAATATACTTTAAAATGATTCAGATTGTGATTGACAGTGTGTTACGCAAATAGGATGCAGTTCAGGTTAAATCCTTGCGCAATCACTCATCGAAGGGAATTTAGAACACTTTCATCGCTATTTAGAAGATTTTAACTTTTTCCGGAAATTATTGTTTGCATAACATTATTAAATTATAATTCGTCATCGACAAAAGTAAGGGATAAACCTCAATTGCCAAATGAAAAACATTTAAATTAGAATTTCAAATCAAAGCACTACTAGATGGCACAAAACATTGGCATCCACAGCTTCATTTTCTGATCTATTTGTTTACATTTTAATTAGATCTTTTGGAACAGAACAAACCATACACAGTTACAAGCACAATATTGTTTGGAAGGTGCTTATCTTTTTAGATATTATGAGAGTAGCCAATTCAAATGGGCAAAACTAATTCTAATTATAATTCGCCAAAATATAGGTATGTATTTGGAAGTATTCAGCGTAAATATTTGTGTAAATTCAGTTCAACCTTAATAAATGCGAAACGTGGGAAAAACTAATTCAAATTATAATTCGCCAAAATACAGGTATTTGGCAGTATTTGGCCTAAATATTTGTGTAAATTCGGTTTATCCTTAACGTCCTACCCAGATCTACACGCTAGCTATAGCCAGGAATATGCTCTGTGGACTAATTGCCAGTCAATGCTTTTAAGTCTATGGTACTAACTCATGACCAGTCTCACTCAGATAATAAATTATGGTAATATATTGGATCAGTAAGCAATTCTTTACATTGTAGAGATGTAAATCAGTGCAGCAAATTGACTCGTGATGTCTTAGCTAGACCAATTACTTTTTGTTGGTCTCAACAGTGTTAGGCTAAAAATTCAGACATACCTACATAATTTGCTCCTTCCGTACATACAATGACAATAGGTACTCATTGGGAGAACACACTGGCTCCTGCAACACAGCGGTGCTATTCTGTAAGGTTTTTACCGTGAAAACTTAGGTGAAGTGAGCAAGAAGTGAACTGTCAGTAGTGTCAATCTCTAGCACCAGGTGGAATGACCACTTACTTCAAGCTCACTTCACCTAAGTTTTCATGGTGAGATTTTTACAGAATAGATCGGCTGGTGTTTATACCTAGCGCACGAGTCAGGGCTTCACTTTGTTTGTACACATTTTAAGCCAATAAAGAACTATTGTACTGTGTAGATATGTATATAATTTTCAGTAGCTACAGCTCCAGTACACGAGTACTGGAAATTAGCTCACTAGAATAGCAACAGCAGCATTTCTTAAATAGATAAACAATAATACTTGACGGTTAACTGAGTGTTTATCATGTTTATTGTTTAGTTGGATGTGGACCGCAGCGCGGCTCCCCGCTCCCGCCGGCCTCCCAGGCCAACTGGTTTGACTGCAGGGTGCTCCGACCAACTGCGGGTCAACCACTCACCTTACTCACTTACTGATCCAAACACGTAGGCTGATCGGCGAAATATACCTACACGATACTTTCTTACTGAATTTACAGCTACCTGAGGCCATATTACCAGATTACAGTCTTTTTTTTTCAACCTGATTTTATACGCAGCTGTTGATATCTAGTAACCATAAACCATCTACTAGGGCCGCTGTCTTTCTGTCGAATTACGCAAACGATATTCGATACCGTTTATCTTTGTACATTAACCGCGCTACTGCTGAGCCAATAACACTGCCCGACTTTGGGAATGGAACTCCTGGGTTTGAGGTTTTTCCATCAAGAACTTCTCAATAGCAACGTGGAGTTTAGATTTGTGCCCGGTCGATGGCAGTCGGCTCGCCCATATTACATAGGACATAAACATAACTGGCGAAAAGTTACTATGCAAACACCTTTGCCTAACTCTTCTAGGAAAACAGTACTGTTGTTGTTTACTAACAGAAAGTAAGTACTGTCTACATTTGACAAGCAAGAATAGAAAACATTCTTTGCATAATTCGATTTAGCCATAAGATAGCGCAAATGCTCAATTGGGGGCAAAGTGCTTAGTTAATGAGATGTACCTACTTAAAACCACTTAGAAGATCAACACCGATTTCCCGGTAAAGTTTCAAAACGAAGTAACCATTCGTTTATTTAACAAACAGAAGTATCAAATCATTGAACAGTTACCACTGAGGACAACGTTCTGTGACATCTGTGCACTGTGCTTGACTTGTTTCTTTTACGACTTTTCCCTGAAGTGCAGAATAATGATACTTCAATAAATAGTCAGTTAAGTGCATAAAAACATCTTAGTAAACGAGATGAGAACCATTTGCGTCCGCACTAAGCAGGGATGTGTGCGACAAAAAACATAAAAATAAATAAAGAGGAGCAGTCAGTGAGCTCGCAGCCGCAACTTGAGATGCGCGCGCGCACGCCCTCACAGATCACTGTGCCCTTCAATCGACTCCAAACTGCATACACCCGCTAACCTAACCTTTAAAATAATTAAAACAATTTGCGAAATCTTCAGCTTCTAGACAGAGGCAATTTAAAAAAATCTGATGAGTCACCATTAAATTACTTTCCAAATTATCACAACGACCAAACAACTGTAGCCACTGGAGGTTAAAAAATAAAACACATGTCTAGTTAAAGAGTTAAAATGTCTACAGAGAACCGGATGAGCTAATCAGCGCAAAATGAGTCACACGCACACGCATACAAGCAAGCTCTCCCGTGCGCCTGCGTCCGACGACACCCGCCCGTATTATGGCAGCTCTGTAGGGCTGCCAGATAACCATCACACGGAGGGCGACACCACCGGGAGAGGAAGCCATTGTTTATAGGAATTTGGGAACTTAAATAGAATCAGATTGAGAAAATTAATGTTCTAACATTGTATATGCGTCTTTTGAGAGTAATCTGATCTTTCAGCTGTAGCAACCCTCTATACACAAGGTTATGGTAAACTGCAGGGTAATTACATATTAACACACATGCAATGGCAATGCCTTTCATTTTGACAGTTCAACAACATTCATTGCGTTATTTACGCTGTTGAACGGACGAATTTTTCAAACATATGAACCAATGGATTAGCAATTTCTATCAAAATCTTTCAGCTTGTGATTAAAAGTGTGTCACGTAATTAGGGTACTGCTCTCTCACTCACTCTTTATAATTATTATGGTGGGTATCTACTTTCGTATATATGTCGATAACGTAGCGGAATACGTTGTGACGTTGCAGCGCTTGCAGCCGCTGTAATCCACTGTGGCTATATTAAACATAGCTACTGGTTCTGCTTGCTCTTCACCTTTAGTAATTAAATCAAATATCTAAGTATAATTATGTAGGGACACGATTGTTGGTAGGGTAATTAAAATGATTAAGACGCGTGATGTAGGTAGATATCATTTTTATTTAGCACAGTCATGAATTTCTAGGATTGAAAATAATAACAACGTACGTGAGCAGATAAAGTTATCGCAGATTTCATCATAATAACAATCACGTCGATAACAAAGCTAATACCAGTAGCTATACCAAACTACATAATTGTGGGTATATTATATTGAACGTAAGTACATTTTATCTTCGCTACCTTCTTGATTACTTTTTAACCGAATTCAAAAAAGGAGGTTTCCAATTCATCTGTATTTTTTTTTATGTTTGATACCTCAGAACTCCGTTATTTATAAGCCATATGCAAAATTATTTTTTTATTTGTAAGGATATACTTTCAGATTGGTTCCATAGAAATTTATGTGTGTACCTATGGTGTGAGGGCCACTTTGTTAAAACTCTTTGAAAATGTCCTTAGGATTTAATGAACATTCCCCAACAATTGTGAATTCATCAAAAACGGTTCAGAATTTGGTTTCTGAACCAAAATTACTGGTAAAAATTACAACTTAAAAGTAAAAATTAAAAACATTTTTGCAAAAAAAAAACCGACTCCCAAAAAAGACACTAGAAAGTGAAAAATAGCTTTAATTTCGAAAGTCGGTAGCAAACAACGAAAATGCGAACCCAACGACACTGACTTCCGAAATTAAAGTTATTTTTCACTTTGTAGTCTTTTTTGGAAGCCGGTTATTATTTTTTATTTTTTTTGACAATACCATTATCATCAAAATCAAAATTAATCAAAATGGCCTGACTTTATTTATCTCTGAATCCTGTCCATAAATTATCACAGTCGATAAGGATTTAATTATGTACTAGCTTTTACCCTAGCTTCACCCGCATAAAGTCCGAAACTTATCGCACAAGAACGTACTACCGGGATAAAAAGTATCCTATGTCCTAACACACCCTAATTACATAACACACTATCAATCACAATCTGAATCATTTTGAAGGTTATTGCTAACCGACTGCTTTAAATGTTCGAAAAATGTGTTTGCTCAACAGCGTAAATAACGCAATGAATGTTGTTGAACTGTCAAAATGAAAGCCATTGCTACTGATGGTGTATTACGCAACTACCCCGCTGGTCATGGTCTACCTCCTAAATCTGAAAAGGTAGAAAGATAAAGGTACTTAATTGGAAATCAGAGGTTGAAATATTGGGACGAAAGGTCATTTAATACCGCGGTTAATTGGGTGAAAACCAATTACTGGTTTCTCACGCCCTATTGTTTTAAGCACTAAACGTAAATTAAAATTGCTGCCTAGTAAAAAATACAGGAGAACGTGATTATTGCTGATAAAACTTACCAATTAGATAGTATGTTGTTAGAACTATAGTAGTAATTAGCAGTTCCCAATAAAAAAGCGGGGTAATTTCGTAACACACTAACAGTAGGTAGTATTTATTTAATAAATAAATAAATAACGCAATGAATGTTGTTGAACTGTCAAAATGAAAGCCAATCCTACTGTTAGTGTGTTACGAAATTACCGAACGATTTCGGTTCGTTATTTATTTATTTACATAAATAAATAAATAACGCAATGACGCAATAACGCAATAACGTAATACTTAACGCAATTTATTTATTTATTTAAATAAATAAATAACGCAGTTTGACAGTCCAACAACATTCATTGCGTTATTTACATTGTTGAGCAGACAAACTTTTCGAACATATGAAGCAATGGATTAACAACATCCTTCAAAATGATTCAGATTGTGATTAATAATGTATTACGCAAATACGGTGCAGTTGTATTGCGTGAATGATCTTGAAATCGCTTTCTTCGCGGCGTCACGTCGACGGTCGTCGCAGGCTCACAGCTGTTATAAACGGACCTTTACTTACGTAAATCGTACTTACCTTGCCTTCACAATCTGGCTGCATGAGCTGCATCCGCACCGTTTTTGCCGCCAGTCCGTGGCATTGAAACAAAGAACTGGCTGATTTCAATGAGTTTCACTAATTGCCGTAAACACAATTACGGAAAACCGGTAGGCTTCAATTATTTCCTGATAAGTAGCGTTTCTGGTGATAATTATTATCAGTTATTAGTATGGAGGCCTTTGACCAGCAGTGGGACAATAAGGGCTTATTTAAAAAGGAAACTGGTTGCTTTAGTTTAATTTTACTCAATAGGTTCATAGCACGTGGCATTTTTTTTTTTCATTAATTCTATAGTTTCTGCGTACCCTCATGGGAAGAAGGCGTTTTGTTATGTACGTAGGTGCTAGCTTCAGCCCGCGGTTTCGCCCGCGTGGATATCGGAAATTATCACACGGGAACGTAGCTACTTACGAAATTAAAAGTACTTAAGAGGAATAATTCCGTAATCCATTGTTTTCTATCAGTTTACGCGGCGCACGCCAGTAAAGCTCCCAGTATGCATGATTTTTTGCGAAATATTTAACAAACATCGTCATATTTCAGCCAATATACACAAAACTTGAATTTTACAACTAAACCTTCCTCATGAATCACTCCGGTCATTAAAAAAAACTGAAAACTGTATGAAAATCCGTTCTATAGGTTTTGAGTTTATCACGTTCAAACAGACAGACCGACGCGCGACGCGGCGGGGGGACTTTGTTTTATAATATGTATTATTATGTAGTGATGTATCATGTATGTGTGTATCGTGTTCCAAAATACGCACTTCAAATTTACTACCTAAATTGGTTGCTACCGAAAGCTGAAGGTATTAAATTACACACGCTAAATAACTAAGCACGCTTAGTTAGCAACCAATGCCATTATAAATCATCTATTCCTCTCAGCCACAAAGAAGAACAATGAAATGAAAAATAAATAATGTAGCTATGCAAGTTTGTACCTACAGCTGCACCAGGGTACACGATATTGTTAGATGGCTAAACTTGTATCACATCTAGGCTGTATCTAAGCCCTGCGGGGTAATTGAGTAACACATTATCAGTAGTAATGGGTTTCATTTTGACAGTTCAGCCACATTCATTGCGTGGTTTATGTTGTTGAGCAGACACATTTTTCGAACATATGAAGCAATGGATTAGCAATATCCTTCAAAATTATTCAGATTCTAATTGATAGTGTGGTACCTACGCAATTGGGGTGCAGGTACGCACGGGCGGGTTTTCCCGTGGCAATTTTTTTGTGCGCTCTGGATTTTCAACGCACTGCTTAGCGCTGAGAATTGAAAATCCCACAGTGTGTTTTATTGACGTGCTAGGATGCGCTCTGTTGGATTCTCAACGCTCAGCTAAACCCCGAGAGTTAAAAATCCATTGCGCGATAAAATCCCACCGCGATATTTTTATGTCTATGCGAGTGTTTGCTAACGCGACTTTGACCGTGACTATCCCGTCCCGAAATGCATCATCACAATTCATCTCTGTCCGCTTTGAAATTAATTACAATAACTGTGATCCAAATTACTATTCTTCCGTGTGTTACGTCTGGCTACCGTCTTTAATGCACCAGTTGACAAAGTTGAATTGAAACTATTTATTAACTACATACGAGTACAAGGACCAGGGGCTGCACTCTCGACATTCATAGCGATCGGTTTACGACCGAATTCGTTCGCAAAGTCTTGTCACTCCATACATTACACCCGTCAATCCGGGACTTTGCGACCGAATTCGGCCGTAAAGCGATCGCTATGAATGTCGAGACTGCAGCCCCTGTCAATCCGGGACTTTGCGACCGAATTCAATCATAAAGCGATCGCTATGAATGTCGAGACTGCAGCTCAGACCTTTTTGTTACTTTGTTATAACATAACGTAACGGCTGTCATCCCTGAAGGGTTAGACAGCGGTGCCCCTATAGTACCTACACCTACACTTCGCCAGTTATGTTTAAGTCCCATGTAAAAGGGGGCGAGCTTATAGCCATTATCCTGGAACAAATCCACACTTCCGGCTGCTACTACGAAATTACAGATAGAAACACCCAATAACACTTTGCCAGGAACCGAACCCAGCACCCTAATTGCGTAACACACTTTCAAACATAATCTAAACTATTTCAAAGGATATTGCTAATCCATTGCTTCATATGTTCAAAACACTTGTCTACTCAACACCATAAATAACGCAATGAATGTTGTTGAACTGTCAAAATGAAAGCCATTGCTACTGATAGTGTGCTACGTATTTTACCACGCAGGACCGCATGCTCAGCAGTAGTGTTTGCGACCACTACACCAATGAGGCAGTCTGTGTTTTATTATTCTACACAACAACTCGGGAATGTGGTTTGTTTTTACTACAAAAGGGACCAAATATTCGAACAATACCAACAGCAAAGCTATGTTTGTTGGCCCAACATAAACATGTCACCAAGAACAGCTGATGTAAATATAAATACAGATCTACTAACATTAATAAAGTAAGGCAATCATAATGTATGACAATGCGTAACTGCAGACACGTTCCGTATCGGATTCTTCCGTAATCTTATAAAAATAGGGTAGTTGGACGGTTGGACGTGAGTCATCAGTCCATACTTGTTTTTGCTTGTATAATGTTCGACAATGCCACTGAAGTGGAGTCTCCTACTAAAGGTGACCAAACATTGTAGACAAACGAACTTACCTATGTTAATTAAAAAAAACGTTTTATTATTTATTTACTCTCCCATACTCCCCATACCTACCTACTATATTATGCTGTAATTATATTTTAAAAGCGTAAGTAGCTCTCGCCTGTCTGTTTGTTTCTTTTTTACACATCAACGATGAAGTTTGGCACACGGGTAGATCATGACCTGGGTTAGGAGGACACCGGTTAGTTTTATCCCAGTAGTACGATCCCGTGGGATAAACTCCGACCACCACGCGGGCAAAGCCGCGGGAAAAATCCAGTCATCAATGAAGGTTATATTAGCAGAGATATTGAAAACCGCGAGGAGGAGTGCCGGTGAGGAAGGGGGCATGACGTCAGAGACACGCAGCATCAGTCCGCAGCCCTGTGCGCCCGCGCCGCCGCCGCCTCTCTGCGCAACCAGTGCTGCTCCCACGTTCACTTTCTATTGAGCCATCAACGCACCGGGCACATTACAGCTGTACAGCTGGTGCCTAATTCATCCAAAATAAAGATGGCTGAATAAAACTAAATTATAGCACATACTTACTGACCTCCTTTATTTTATTTTCTGCACCTGAGTAGTAGTGAAGTGCACTTTCGAAAATCCTTTGTTAAGGTTGATGAAGATCTCGAACGTTTGCAATACACACTGGGGTCATTTATCTAATTCTGTTGTTCGTTTCGAGTCTAATTCAGCAATTTAGAGCAGCCCATGGTTTAACATCGATTATTTTCATTGATTGCAGTTTATTCCTCCGCTACTGTGTGTTAGTGTCGGGAGCATTGGCGGTTTGCCATAGCAGTAGCCGTGACTCAACCATATAAACAAACCCGATTCTTGACTATGACTGGCTGTTGTGAGACGCGCTTCGCATATTTCAATACAATAAATTAACGACTTGTAGCTGCTACACCAGCGATTTTTTGCCAGTCTCGTGTGAGAATACACACGATTTCACCGGGAAACACAGAGTTGTGATGATACCTTTCGCTCGATTCGTCGGCAGATAAAGAACAGCAAAAACAGTTGTCCCACTTCCCAATGACCTTTGTTACAACAGCTACTTACTAAAATACCTACATTGGTCTGTCAGTCGCACTCGGCGTGGGCCATTCTTGCGAAGTTGTTTCAGTGATGAAAATAAGTCATCATACCATACCTAGTAAAACATCCCACACTTTGCGAGTACACGCTACTGTTCGTAGTAAAATAACAAAAGATTTCCTTCGTACATTCAAGCCGACATTGAACTTAGTGTTGTCCGAGCAAGGAAATTGGCACAGGACCAAATGCCAAGGAGCCGAGCTTTTAATTATTTTATTCTCGCATTTTGATGAAATAGTGATTGAGCCCGTGACGTTGCAGACGTTTATGGTGCTCTTCCGCAACCACAAACCGCAAGCGGCAACGTCACCCGATCGTAATGACAGATGAAATAGAAATCCATGAAGGCGGCTACGAAATTCTTTGAGAAAAATTGCTACAATATTTTTTTATGCAACTGAAGCAATGACTTTAAAAATCGACACCTGAGGTTCTGCTCGTATCCTAAATACATATCTGTTGTTGTGGTGACAATATTATCTATCAGTAATCTATTTTGGTAATAGATTACGTCAGTACTGCCACCGTCCACTGGAGGCCTCGCAAAAACTTGCAAGCCATAGTCTGAGTCCCATGTGACGTACTAGCGCACAACGGACGACTTATCGGACATGAAAAGGTCCACGTCGATCCACACGCTCAATTATAAACAAAAGATAATCACCAAAATAAAAAAAGTGTGAAAATGTAACACGATCTTATTTGTGTTAATACTGAAAGGCATAGAAACTGTAAAGGAACTGACAATGCGACCCTCACCCCTCGAGCCACGTGCGTCCCTTTACATGTTTTATGAATGAGCTTAACAATTCCTGCAACTTCCCTTCGTTACTTTCGAAACAAAACAGAAAAGGTTATTATAAAAAAAAACACTTCCGGAATATCGATGAGGCCGAACTTTGAACACTGCATGGAATCTTTATGGTGTATCTATTGCAAACGTTGTCAGTTGTACATGTGTAACCTTGTGTTGTATCGTGTTTATTTTTTTGTGTTCTATTTATTTGTATATGTGCAGTTATTTGTTCTTCAGAATAAATAAAAATACCTACTTAATAACCAGTTCACTTTAGCCACCCAAACCCGTAACCCAATATCTTTGTTTCCATATCCTGCAATAGTCCTACACCAACCGGGGGCTGCCCTTGGGTGCATTTGCAGTGATTTGCATAGTGCGAACAAGGATAATCGCCGGTTGATGCCTCATTTCATTAAAAAAGACTAACGGGCCTCTGCGAGTTGGCTTCAGCCCCTCGTACGCCTTCCAAAGGTCCGGGACCCCAGAGTGTGCCGAGAAATATCAAAATACTTACTCACCTCTGTTGCTACAATATTATAACGTACATTCATCTTGTATAGAAGTAATTATTATTATTATTACTTAGGTATACAAGATGAATATACGTTATTGCGATAAATTAATAAAAAAAAACATGAAGATTTAATAAATTACAGGAGCCACAAGTCATCGTTACGCTTCTTGAGTTTGATTTCTTAACCGCCAATACTTTATTACCTTATTAGAATATCGTAATAAATAAATGCAATGTTCCGAGTAGTAGTCAGAGAATATATTTGTATAATATCTTATTGTCATGGAGGAGAAAATCACGTTATACATAAAAAGTACCGTTAGCAAGATCAAGTCCTAAGACATAGTTTTATTATTTAATAATAGGGGTTAAAGTATGAAATTGCCGTTTTATTGTAATAGGTACTTCGAATTGACATAAAACCTTCATGGTTTGAGATTTTTGACTGAAACTTTTTTCACATGGTACCTATGAAGTTCTTCTTTTAAAAAATGTGCAAGATTCGATTATCGACTTTCAGTTGTTTTTTTTATTCAGCTTAGACAATAAAGATGGATACTTCGAAAATTCGAGTTATTTTTGAATACGAGTTCCGACGCGGAACTAACGCGGCAGAAACAGCTCGCAATATTAATGTTGCATTTGGAGAGGGGACTGCTAATGAACGCACCGTGCGATTTTGGTTTAAACGCTTTCGTGATGGAAAAGCAAAGCTTACCAATAAAAAGGTAATGGTAACTGTTTGGTGGTCTCAGCATGGTGTTATTCACTATAGCTTTCTCCGATCTAGTCAAGCAATAACGGCAGATGTCTACTGTGCCGAACTCCGAACAATGATAGCAAAACTAGCAGTGAAACAGCCCCGACTCATGAATCGATCTTCACCATTATTGCTCCATGATAACGCGAGACCTCATACAGTACGCGAAACCGTTTTAACTCTACAGGAACTGCAATTAGAAACCATTCGTCACCCTCCGTATTCGCCAGACCTTGCTCCAACGGACTACCATTTTTTTCGTGATTTGGACAATTTTCTACGTGATAAAAAGTTTTCTTCTCAGGAGGCAGTACAAAATACTTTCACACTGTCGAATCTAGATCACGAGAGTTCTATCGCAAAGGCATAAATGACCTTCCTATTACATGGCAGCAATGTATAGATAATAATGGTAATTAATTTGATTAAATAAATATGTTAAATTTAAAAAAAAACAATTTCAATTTTCAGTACAAATCGGCAAATTCATACTTTAACCCCTAAATAAATATTATATAAGTATTACAATAAACCAATAAACATAAAATGGTTATCAGTGTGATGCCTTAGGAATGCCTATGACTGAACACAATAGAATTGAAGAAACAATAGATTGTCCTGTCTGCGACGGTAAAATTCCACCCACATGGCTACAGAATCGTTTTACATTCGCTGATTTAATCCCGTCTTTATTGCAATTAGGCAATAAATGTGTGTAAGGCGTGTTACCCGTGTGGACGCCCTCGCGCCATCCCATCTTCCTAGCATAGTAGGCTGTGCTGGGGCGGCTGCTGCAGGAGCAGAAAACCTCAAACGGCGCATATATAACAACCTTATTGGGAGCTATATGTTTGAGCCGTTTGGGGTTGAAACACTAGGGCCTTGGGGAGTGCTCACCGAATTTTTCGGGACATCGCCAAGCGTTTGGTTGACTCTTCACGTGACCAGAGGGCTGGCCTATTTTTAACCCAAAGAATCAGCATTGCCATCCAACGTGGTAATGCTGCCAGCCTTTTGGGCACTTATCCCACTGACAGCGATGCGGACGAATTTTTTGATGCCCAATGAGCTCCTGCCTTTTTCTTATTTTTTTTTATTATATACTTGTATATAATATATATAAATTTTAGTGTTAGCTTGTATTTAATGTGTTGAGTACCAATAAAGGCCATTAATAGTAGTTATGGTAGTTTGATACTGTTATATGTGTCGGAGAAGGTATGTCTGTCTCTCGTTAGCATCAGGCATATTTTAATAACTGTGGGCGTACTATGGGTAGTGTTGGTTATAGCACAATAGAAAAACGGTTTACAGTTCAAATCGGATTATAATTTACGAACAAGTTAGTCACATTAGCGAATTACACACTCACACAACTCAACGATACGGAACGCAGACAGTTTCTATGCACATGTTGTTCGTACGATGTCCAATGTTTCGATTCTCCCGAGAGCTCTGCTCACACCGCTTTTGTAGCTGTTGCTTTCGTCCCACCACGAACTCAGGCTAGACTCTGTCTAGCGCCACGAGATGGCGCTAACGTTCCGAATAGTCAAACGAATGACTCCGACATATGTATATGTATACCTTATTGCAAAGCTCGCCTGCCTGGAATATTATCACGTGAGTGTTTTAATATAATTTATATTTAATGTCAAATTACAATAATACAGCTAGGTATCTACTATCTACCTAGAGGGTAGATAAAAGAAAATTTTATAAATCGTAACAGATAAGTAGGTACATTGAAATATCTGCATTGAACCGGTTCACATTTTGTAGTTTGTAGTTTTGATGTTAGCTAGCTTCTTTCTGTTGAGTAAAAAGATGTTTAAAAACTATATTCCGATTTTCGCTTCCTCGTGGTTTGCTCCATAATATTATCCATCAGCGTGTAACAACATAAATAATCAATAGGCCAGAATGTGTATAAAAAGCGCTGTCGACCGACGGTGAAATGAAGGTTGAAATTTCTCCGTTCCGTGTGATCCTAACTTTAGAAAAAGCAATCACAAAGGTTTCCGTAGCACCGTACAATATTTAACCCTAAGTACATATTTTTTTAAATACGTTTCTTGTATGGGGACCCCCCTTAAATTTGTAACTTTTTTTAAAAATATTTGTTGTTATACTACTATGTAGTACTAGTACCTACACACTCGGTGACAATTTCAAGCCTACTCAAGATATTACGGTCCAAAAGATGCAGCCCTGTGGCAGACGGACAGGCGGACCGGGGAGCCTTAGTAATTGGGTCCCGTTGGCACCCTTTAGGTGCGGA
This sequence comes from Apamea epomidion, assembly GCA_947507525.1. NCBI lineage: Eukaryota > Metazoa > Arthropoda > Insecta > Lepidoptera > Noctuidae > Apamea > Apamea epomidion. The sequence continues at coordinate 12,519,865 of OX382225.1, forward strand.
ACCCTAAAAACGAACGCAATTGCACAGTATTGCTCCAAATTTACCTGCCCTTATGAATTGAAAAGGATGACTTCAGATGAAGGAAGGCCCAGTATCTGTTAACCAAGAGTAACTTGTGTCGCGGATTTCTTTAGGTTACTTTTACTATTATTGAAAGACAGATACATCACAGTTTCACTTTTTACAATATTGTTTTCGGCTTGTTCGGCAGTTATTCGTATCGACATCGCATGCTAGGTCCTACAATAGTGCCACTAATTCACGCACGCGTAGTCTTATAATAACTAGACACGTAGCGAGCTGCTCGTGATATTCAATTCGATATGGTTTCACTTCTGATGAGTAGGTAGGTACCTACTTCTGCCGCAGATAACGCACTCGCCAATACTTTTCTTTCGCAGTTGGATGGATTCGTTTTTGTTGAGAATGCAATATACGTATTCATTATTACTTTTATTCAAGTTTGCTGCCTATAATAAATTCTAGCGCTGGCTTATCTGCGATATTTGCACCAATGCTTTATTTCGAGTCTAGGTAGGTACTACAATCACCACTGGTCTCAAAACGGTAAAGGAAAACATCTTGAGGAAACTGGCATGTCCTAGTACAGACGCCACCACATCAAGCTACTACAATCTGTCAAATTTCTTTAATAGATTTTCAACTTTATCGCTAAAGCATTAAGGTTCAAGGTTGATTGGGAAAATTTGACAGTTTCGGGTAGCTTGACCTGCTGACATCTACCGACCCACACTGGGCCCGCGTGTATTGGTTCACTCCCTCTTACCGAGGAGGCCTATGTCCCAGCAGTGAGAACATTATAGGCTGACTATGTATGTTGGTGATTACCCACCCCTATTAACGAAGTGGTGAAAATATTAATATTGCGCTCAGATCAATTATGCAGACCACCTGCTATGAAATCGAGTTTCGTTCATTATCCGAGTCATTATTACCCACGTAGGTACCTACCTATACCTTCATACCTATTCCATTTATCAACTAAATGGGAAATTTCGATTTTGCAGGGTGGCTAGTTTACCACCAATCCGACGGCATTCCAAAATCCCCTCATGTATGTTCAGCAATTGCTTATGTTTTAGGAGCAAACAAAATTTTTTCCAGACTATCAGTCCCTAAAATTAAATAAAGGGAGAATGGCAGACTTCCTAGTACTTTAAAAACTCTTAATGGCTTGCATTCATTTCCTACAATTACCAATAGGAGTTTGAAAATATCGTCGAATACGAGCAATGAGATTCATTTTCCACACGCAAACGCACCTTTGAAAACGAAACGCACCGTTATCTCTCCAGCACCCTTGGTTTACTGGTAGAGAATTCTTAAAGCATTAAGACCGCCTTTGTATTGTTTATGTTGCATATAGTTTAATAAAAAATAATAATAAATGACGCAACTTGCGCCACAGCGTCTTAGAGCAGCCTGCATCAAACCATGTTAGGAGCTCAGTCAAGGCAGTTCCCGCCTACGTATATTGCGCAATTTGTGCGCCTAGAATCAGTTTTGGACGAATCGTTTCAAGTGATATCTGAGAAATGTTTATACCTTACTTGGATATTTAATTTAGACACAGTCATACAAAATCCATCTCCGTAACACTATCACGTGGCAGGGAACTAAGGTCGAACACTGCTCGAATCCTATATCAGGTGTATAGGCTCTTAACATATAAGTCACACTACCGCAAAACAAAGACGAAGGTCGGCTCCCGAAACAATTTTACCCGTCGCCTTTTTTCCACCAACTCAGGAGTAGTATGATTTTCTACATGCAAGTGACATGCCTCTATGCTTTTCTGTGGCATCGATCCGCTAACGCCAAGCAAATAGATTTTGTCCTAAATGAGACGTGTCGGATAATATCGGGCTGTCAAAACCGACTCCACTCAATGAGCTCTACCTGCTAGCGGTATCGCAACTGCCGCACGAAAAGATGGCACAAGCGTGCTGGAAAAAAAGAACCAAGAATTCGTTTCCCGACATCCCCTATAGTCGTAGAGGGAATGTCGGGAAACGGATTCTTGGGCCTTTGTTTACACGACTACTCCAGGTAGACTAAAAAGTCGCAAAACCTTCTTACGCTCTACCAAGTCAGGTCACCTAAAGAGCGAAGCAAATTCAGTGTAGACAGATATCCACAACGTCACGACTTCGTGAAGCCCCAAAAACACTATTGCCTCCCGGTCGGGAACTGCAGTGGCCTATTTAGAAAGCATTGAATCGATTGCATACCCAAATAGGCCGCATCAAACATAATCAGGCGAAATGGAGCATTATCGGTTCATCCAACACCCAGAGCGAGTTCGGTGCTCCAGATCAGACAATGTCCCATCTGCTGGAGAGTGTCCGTCCACCTGCACCCTTGATGACCAAAACAACGCCTCTGACGGCGCAATAAACGTGACAATAAAGAAGTATTTAATTTAATATCCTAATTTAATTGGCTACTTGCCGAAAAGTGAAGAATATCATCGTTTGCCGTTCATGAGTGCACGCATTCGATAAATTCCATTCATGACAGGAAAGCACTTATTTGATGTTAAATTAAAGGCATTCAATGTAATAATACCTCTGCACCCGCATTGATTGTTTCCATGAGAACGTTCAAGCCATGAGAACAGAGGAGAGCACCGCGCCATTCTGTCGTTTGTAAGTAAACAACGGTTTCATTATTCGAAACTGCATGTACCTACTACTGTGCCAGTATTGTATTAATAATATTCTGGCATTGTAACATAGATTTCGAGAGGTTTGATTGTATATTAAAGCGGTAAGGGAACGTGCTCGAATTATTATTTTTGCGGCATGGCGGCACTTGAATTATGTTACTCAACGTTATGGTATAATTTTTATTGGACTGACGTAGCGTATGTTATGTTGGGTATTTATAGCCGCCCCACACGCAGCAGCAACGCGCGAGGTGCGCGGGAGACTCGACGAGACGCATCTATTCCAGGCGAGACCTTGCATGCTCCTCGAAAACATTTCCAATACTTACAATAAGAAAGCGAAGGTATCCTTTAATTGGAATGTTAAAAAAGTTTTAGATAGCGGAAGGTAAATGGTATTAATATTGGAGGTAGTTCTGCCATAATGTACCAATCCACATCATCATGTTTTCGCGAAAACGACGTTTTAAGCTTGAAATTGCGATTGCTTTGTTTCCACCAGCCGAGGGTTATACTTAGTTCTGAATGAAAGTTTACAAACCTTCTATCAGAACATCACTATAGATATTTTTATTTCTTTTCCAATGAAGTAGATCGGTAGGTTCTACCTAAAAGTACTTGTTTACCTATGACATTACCTTCTGGAACGAAAATCAACGACACGTCTCAAAATTAAGCACATGTCATTGGTTTGTTGTATCAAATTAAGCACATTTGTCACCGCTGTGATTGGTTGTTCGCTTAACTTTGGCACTGTTGATTTTCGTGCCAGAAATCGGGCGTAAGACGAGAATCACTACGTACTTACATAATCCATAAACTATTTAAATATACGGCAGGTATATTAAATCGACGGCGGAGGCGGCGGTATACAAATGTGAGGGCACAACGTGACTTCATTACATCTGAATGAATGAACAAGTTGGGGGCTCAAGTGCATGATATTATTATGCATATTAGTTCCCTGTCCGGCAAGTCCCTGCCCGCAAGTCCCTTCAATGGTATGGTGACGAACCGGACGATAGCCAAAATACAAATAAATGTTGAAGTCTTCGCTTTTACACCTGAACTTATGAGGTTCAGGAAAATTCGTTGCGATCAAATTCTTTGGCACATGTTCAGTGTAGTAATTACACAGCCTCATTGTAAGTAATTTTACGGTATATTTTAAACTACCTACATAAAATAATGTTTACATAGATCGTGAATTCCAGTGAATTCTTAATTTAACTGATTCCGCCTTATTTATTACCTTTTGAATGACGACTAATAAAGAAGTATGGATGAAAAATACATGTAGCGCCAACCCCAAATAAACTGGCTTAGGGGCAGGAAAATGATGAATGCATTACTACTATTTCCTACTTCACCACATATTCCAAAATGCAAGTATTGGACTTGCATACATTCATCAACATGTACCTACGTGTACGATCCGATTGTGAATTAACATTCAGGTGTAGAGGTATCAAAGCTAGACGAGGGGAAACAGTGTGTAGATATTTCCCTTTATGTAATGTAATCAATAACGCAGCCCGCGGCCCTCGCCACTCGTCTGGCAATGTAACTAACTGTATAACTACTCATGCACAATCCAGTTGGGATCGGGAACCTATCAGAGATACCTAATTATACAATAACAACACACTGTATCTAAATAAATAATGTTTACGATTAGGTAATCTCGTAATATGGATGAATGTTTGTTATTCTTTCACGCAAAAACTCCTAAACGGATTTAGATGAAATTTGGCACACCGATAGTTTATAACCAGGATTGACATATAGGATACTTTTATCCCGATATTCCCACGGGCTGGAAAATTATGCGGGTGAAAACGCGGGGCGCAGCTAGTGGTTTAATAAAATAATAATAGACGGAAAACCCGTAAGAAGATATTATTATCCAGACCGGATGTCTATAATTATATTCTAGTAAACATCGTGTATAATAAATACTGGATCTAGACACAAAGCAGCGTGTGAAGCCATGTTTCAAGTTCGGTCGGAGAAGAACAGCAGTGCGATTCTGTAACCATAGAGTGAGCTGTCAATGGTGTCAATCCCTAGCATTAGTTGGAATGACAGCTCAATCCACGCTCACTTCACCTAACTTTTCACGGTGAGATTTTTACAGAATCGATCGGCAGGCCGATGCACAAGCACACAAACTGTTTAGAGCTACTTTCGACCACCCCGAAATCAAAATACCACCAATATATATATATTTTTTTTTTAATCCACTTTTTTAAAACACGTTCCTCAAAGCTGTCAAAGTGACATGACCATAGAAATATAATCTTTTATCTATGGATATGACCTCTACCAACAAAAGTAGCGCCCGCGCCACCAATGTTGGACATAAGTACTGCCATTAGTTGACCTAATTTACTTTAATGAATAATGATGACTATTACTTAGTTCTCGGGAAAAATAGGTACATTCTTTGTACCTAGGTGATTACAAAATGGCATTCCATCCGAATCATTTAGTCAAGTACCTACATTTCGACTCTGAATCAATCAAGGAAAGCTAACAACGAATCTAAACTGTAACTGATTCAAGCAAATAATTATGGATAATCCAATTTCTAATACACATTTACCGCATTAATAAAATTAGGTACAATAAACATTAGCAACAATGCTTCAAACGAAGCGTGTTTCACGTACTAAGATCCAACTAGGCGACTTCAAAGAGTAATACAATAATTATATAGCAGTTAGTCAAGTCATGAAAGTAAAATTTTATGTCCTGTTTAGTTCCGTCAGTAAAGATGGAGTCAGTGGCTAATAACTAATCGATGCACAAGGAAGTAAACACGATATTACAACACCCTCCCGTCAACGTCCGGGCGAATTAGCTCCTATCTGGGCCACTAACGGCACATAAGCAGTAGTAGCGCACGAAAAGACTTAGGGCCAGCGCACACCGACGGAGTAGCGTCGAAGAGCAGTTTATCGGTTGCAAGACACACTGAGCGACGAGCAGACCTCACCAAGCCACGTCTCCATGCGACGCTTAACAAGCACATTCGCAGTCAAATTTGAATGACGTAAACCCATTAAATTAGTATTTCATTGCAATGTAACTCTTACCTTATTGTAATAAAGATCTCACCTTACCGAGATGCGTTACTTTACAATGACTTACTAATGGTTTTAAGTCTATCGTGAATATCCTACCTTACAGTCTCGCTCTACGCTTCCAGTCGCTTCGCGACGCTTTGTGTTTTTATTACGTAATACAAATTTCAACCGTATGACATAGTTAATAAAATAGACTTTCAGTTAATATAGAAGAACTCGATTCGCCGCCACTCCGTCGGTCTGCGCTGACCCTTCCGATAACGTGCCACTTGAGCCATAGATTGTGACGATCTGCAGGAATTAGTTCGCTACCGAATTTCAGTGACGTCACAGAATGTATGTTTATTATTTAACCCGTTTTTGTCTTCAGTTAATCCCTAGTTCGTATACAGTATGTCGTTAGTGTGAACAACCTTCGCAACCTTGTTTCTGTGGGCATTATGACGTTTCATAGGTAGAGATTGTTGGTTACGTCGATGTCTACTTTAGTGCTGTAGAGGTCACGCAGCGGACCGTATCATAAACTTCTTCAAGTATTGTTATAGCTAAACTAAATATAAAATATGCATGTTATAACAGGAAGTTCCCTTTTTGTAACAAACTGACAATGCTTCAACATTATCTCCGTAAAGAAAATTTAGTATTTGTCGCGTTATAAAAATCTAAGTTTTTCACAAAAATAATTACTTAGTTCATTCGTATTTTATGAGAAGAAATTAATCTTACTAATTAATTACTCACACTAAATAAATATAACTTCGAAAACGTTAATATTTTATTAAAATCTTGAAGGTTCTTTGATAAGAGGTTACACGTGTCAAGTTTTTAGGAAAATATTACACTTATAAAGTTATAATATCTGTTGAGGTATTTAATTTATTTTATGAATTTCATATTCATATATTTGCGTTCTACAAGGCAAAACAAATTGAAAATCTGTCCTATCACCTACACTTGTAAGGTTCTTGGCAACTCCAATGTGGTCGAACACAACGGAGCTATCTAGTTGAGTTGGAGTTCCTATGGCCACCTTCCAGCTGCATCATGAGACCAGACCATATATGTTGCATTATCACCGAAGTTCCATAGGTATACAGTTTAAACTCAATCAGATGCCAGGCAGTACTTAATAAATGGATTAGTGTAACTGGAAACACATAAGAAGAAAGCAAGAGCGATTAAAAAACTAGTTAACACGTACGGTAATGTTTATACATACGGATAACACCACTATACTGTACATAGGTGTTTAGTTTGAGGCGAAAAACAGATTAAAATTATTTCATTTATTTATTTTAAACTAGCACCGCTCCGCGGTTTCACCTGCATAAGTTTCGATCCCATGTGTATATCGGGGTAACAAATATCCTATGTGTTAATCCTGGTTATAAACTATATATGTGCAAAATTTCGTCCTTATCCGTTCAGTAGTTTTTGCGCGAAAGAGTAAGAAACATCCATGCATCCATCCTCACAAACTTTCGTGTTTATAATATTAGTAAGATAGTAGGATTACAGAACATTGCTATTTCGCAAAAATATTTATAGAATGACTGTTTCATTATTTTTACGATGATGTTTTTAAATTATATTTTAGATTTTTTCTGATTACTGTCCGACAACCTATTAAATTACGCGCAACAGTGTTATAGCAATAACAAAGTAGATGAGTATTGCAGAAATGAGGATAGTTGCGCTCACCGTACGTCACGGTCCAACAGCTGGTTACCGTTTAGCAGCACGCGCCAAGAGCCCAGTCGTTTACCCGTGCCACTTGGCGATTGCCACAAGGAACCATCGCGTTTTAACGCAACAATATTCCAACTAATGAATGCAATTACTGCAGTGTGCTGCAAATTATTGCATCTTACAAAAGGAAGAACGGAGAACGGACATCTGTGACCCTGGCCCGACATGAATCCCGAAGCATATTCCAGTTTTTTTGTCATCTGGATCCGTGTCTCTGTCAACAACCACGTTTTAACAGAGCCAAACAAAACTGCAGGAAAGTGTAACAAAAATATATTTTTTTCAATATCGATGGCTAGCACTTGAATAGTGCTTTTTTTACCGACTTCAAAAAAAGGTGGAGGTTATGCGTGTGGCGATTTTTTTTTGCATGTAGGTATGCACACGGATTTCTCTCCGTTATTACTGGGGCGATTGATTGATTTAGTACAAGAAGCCCGCGCGGTGGTCCCATGTAAATTTTATTAACTTAGCTTGAGAAGTTTATGAGTTGGCTTCAATATGTTTTTCATCAACGTCGTCTATGTTAATGTTATACATTTTAAACGTAAGTACCTACACTGTTGCAGATTATAAACTACCTACGCTTACGCGAAATAACTATATTAGTACGGTTGGCAACCCTAAAACGGCCCGACCGAAAATCAGTTTATTCAAAGTAATTTGAGTTCTCTGAAACTAAGGTTAGTAGAGAAGATTGTTGAAGGAACCATGACCTTGATTTTGGAGGAAAAACTGCATGTTCAGATTATTGAAAAATATTCTACCTAACCAGGATATGAACCCGAGCCCTTTTGTTACATCACAAGCTATATATTTTTTTAAAACTACTTAAAATCTAAAGAATTTGCCTTTTGCTTTGACTCAATATTAATAAGCTTGTGGGGTATTGTCGGATCCCACAATTAAAAAGAATATATCTAAGTACTATAAATTACGGTCGCGAGTCGCGACTCAATATTGTGATCAACATACCTACAACTTGACACTGACCTGCAAATTGCAAAAAACGTAAGAAAATTTAAATTTCGCAGACTGGCGCTTTTACCGCAAGTTCAATCGTGCGGTGAACCAAAGAAATAACTTTTTTCGGTTACAACCACAGAAATAACAAGATTTTTTCGAAAAATACTATGTTTTTCGGTTACAACCACAGAAATAACAAGATTTTTTCGAAAAATACTATGAAATACAAAGTTATTTTCGCAGTCCATAAAGTGCATATTCATCTTAACTACGGAACCGTTCACTGTGCGTGGTCCGACACGCACTTGACCGGTTTTTGCCATTTGGCATCGGAACTCTAAAAATACTTTCTTTATTGAGTTCCTAGAGGTGACGAGACCAAAATAAAAAAAAAAACGGATGCCGACGTTTTTTTTTTCCTTCTCTTCTGAGTAACATAAAATTCGACGAATGCATATTATGGCGTAATTGTGTGACCTGTGTGCAACCATTTACCACTTTGTTATTTGGTCTGTCTACTTGTCCATCGTATTCGAACATTTGCCATTTTTGTTTTTTTTTAAATGCCTTTCTTTTTTTATCTATCTCTAGAATTTAAAGTCTTAAATTTCTATTGCTATTGGTAGCCGACACTTTTTACAGATAATTAGGTACAGAAATGTTCAAGACAAAATTCTTGAATGTAGCAACAAAAATTAATTTGCACATATCAGGAAATTGTCTATGTGACTAAAGACATGACACTGAACACAAAGATTATCCTAAATACATCCTCATTTCACAAGCTGTCCAATGAGGCAATACAACTAAAAATATATTTAGATATAGGTACTGTATAAATGTTATTTATTTTAAACTTCATTCCACTTTTGAGTATTTTTTGGTTTGAAATGCACTACTAATGACTATACCATACTATACATAGGAGTGAATAAAAACTGAGTTTTCTAAACTGCACCTGAAGAAAAACTCAAGGCATCTACAACCTTATTGTGTAACAGTTTCTCAATCATAATTTGAGCATTTTGAAGGACATTCCCAATCCATTGCTTTGTAGGTTTGAAAGATTTGTCTGCTAAACAACATAATGAAGGAGGCTGAAGTGTCAAATTCAGAGGCATTGCCTTTAATTGCGTAATGCAATTACCCCCCTGATTTGTTTCAGTTAATGAACATTGAAAAAAAGGAGACATTCGACACTTCAGATCATTATGTCTAGAAAGCCGATCGTATTTACTTGCAATAAGATTGTAAACAGTCAGCAGCAATGTCATACCAGTTGCACACTGTGCAATTCAATCCACGTTGTGGATGATATGATCTCTACAGTTGAGTGCCCACTCGGTATGCGCTGGGCAATTAATTGCCAATAACTGTTCCACTATCTACTTAAAATGAAATTAAGCAGAACATTATTACATTCAAGAGAAAGGACTTGCACAAATAAATATGTGCCATTTGTTTGTGAAAATAATAAAAAATATTGTTTTGTATTAAATGACTAAATTGAAATGCAAACGTAATTTATTCGCTTTCTATTCAATATCACAAATGTTATTGGTATAATTAATTATTATAAATAGTATACAAAACGCTACCAACACACCATTTAGTTAATCCGCAATTAAACAATTTGATTAATACAGAATCGCATAAAGAATGATTTTCTAAACTTATTTAATTTTTTAAGTTGTCTCTAGAATGTAAATACAGGTTTCACTGTTTGTACTAAAATATATCATGTAAATTGTGTAATATCAAAATGGATTGGTTACCTTATTTACTGAAGAATAAAACTTCACTTTTCAATCTCCCACTTAAAACTTTTATTATAGGTATTTTGTTATATGTATTATCACAAATCCTGGTAGACTTTAAAACACAATCACGCAACTGACAAAACATACTGCTTTCCTTGATTACTGATTTTTCATAAAAACATAATTTACACAATAAAATATAATCTGCGACATCACTTAAGTGTAAGTTCCTCCTCGTCCTCGCACACCACTCTACACAATCATTAGTTTATTGCATATTGGATGGCTTTTTTAATTTTCTAAATTGTCCTTGCCCTTGAACATCATTAATCTCATAAAATTATATACAAAGTTGACTAATATTACTTTACAATACATGTTTCTGCTTCAGACACGGCTATTGCTAGTGTCTGCAAAATATTATGAACAACAAAATGAAGCTTGTTTTTTTTTTGCATTTGAGTAAATTCATGCTCCAATAAGGATAATTGTTCATATTATAACCATTATTGCGGGAGTATCTACCAGTAATAAAGTATGAAAATATAAGTAAAGCACCTTGATTGGACAATGGTATGTATCAACGATATTAACAATGTGATATGACGCGCATCGCGGCCGCCGGGGCCCAGCGGCCGGGGCCGGCGCGCCGTCGCCGAGTTCCCCACTGGAGACGGTCGGCCGTCGAGCGGAGGCAGGCACGATCCTGCCTCGCTTTTGCAGTCTTACGAGAAATAAATGCCACATTACACTCTAAATATTAAAGCACTGTACAACAACAATAAGTTTTCTTTTCTTTTTCGGGGCTAACGTTCATTTCACGCACTATTTCGGCGAACATTTCGTTGACGTTGGTGCGGCTCTTGGCGGAGGCCTCCACAAAGGGGCAGCCCCACATCTGCGCGAGCGCCGAGCCCTCCGCGTTCGAGACCTCGCGCTGGTGCTCCAGGTCGGCCTTGTTGCCCACCAGCAGGATGGGCACGCGCTCAGATCCTTTCACGCGCGTTATCAATTCCTTCATTGGCTTGATGTCTTGAAACGTTTGATGATTCGTTAGTGAATATACTACGACGAATCCTTGTCCATTTTTTATGTACAGATCTCGCATTGAAGCGAATTGTTCCGTGCCGGCGGTATCCAATATTTCTAAAACACATGGTGAATTGTCTACTTCTATTTCTTTCCTATAGAAGTCTTCTATTGTGGGGTCATATTTCTCCATGAAACATCCTGACACGAACTGCACAGTCAAAGCACTTTTCCCGACCCCACCCGAGCCCAACACGACCACTTTGAATTCGCGCATTATTGTGTTCCTCAAATCACACTTGCTAGTCTACACAACGTTTTAGAAACGTATTCTCACTATGTGCTATAAAAATGTCATTGCTATGTTGGTTTATGTTTATGACTCACTCGGATACGACCACTGAGTAATGTACACATCTATGGTACACCTAAAGCAAGCTAATTGATAAACAGCGACGCCATTTTAGTTGGAGGAATGGCGAAACAACTTGGACTGCATCGCGACGGTATTACTTCAAAGATACAAACGCGGAAGCAAACATCTACCAACTGACTTGTTCACTGCTAGCTAGATTCAACAGCAGCAGCAGGTTGGTCAATGCAATGCAATGGTTTGATTGGTTGGTGAATGGAAAATAGTACCAGAAGGATGCTAGTGTTACCAACACAAATCAATATATTCTACCTAAACGGTTATAAAAATTATGGTTAATTACCATTGGTATTCATAAAATAGAATTGCGAGCATGTTGCACTTATTAGAAAACACTTTTTAACAAAAAATTAACCAACTTAAAACGTTTTAGTTAACTAAGCTCATATATGAATAAAACTAAATAATTTTGAGACAGCGCCAAACAAACAAACAAGCATATTAATTATACACATAAAGCGTAAAATTATTACAGGTCAGTGATGATCTTTTTGATTATTTGTTTGGTTCCTCGCTTTTCGGTTTCCTTTTTTAGTTGGTTTAATATTACCCCATTCATAACCTTTCATTCGTAATGAGATAAGCGATAACATTCAAATACGATATAACTGCTGTATATTGTTGAGGAGCTATATCGACTATTTCCGTCTCAATCATTAGATCAACCACTTAAATGCTTTATTGTCTTCACAACTTCATAAAATGTGTGCCCACCTCCTTTTTTGTTGGTTAAAAATATGTTTAAAACGATTGATTTATACATACTGCACTAGATCCCTCGATTTAAACATTAAAAATAAATGCTGCTGCTCAGTGAAATTAGTAATATAATCAGTAATATAATTTTAAATAGTCATTTCGCAGATTGCCTGCTGTAAAAAAAAACATACGCATCGACTTGAGAACCTCCTCCTCTTTTTCGTCGGTTAAAAATTAGAACCTATTCTATGTTGTCACATTACCAATTGGTAGTTCATCTCAAAGTTGGCAACATTTCACCGGAAACCATTTTTTTATGTTTGTGTTGTCTACTCTGTGTTTCGTTCAGAAATATCATGAACTTTATTAAAAAAAAAGAATAGAATCGTAGACTCTAAAGAGTAATATTATTCTGTTTGGGAAATATTACTAAAGCTTAGCACATCATTATTAGCCGATAATATTACCATTGCTGGGACATAAGCCTTTTCTCTGCGAGAGGGATATAAAATAATAATAATATGATGATAGATGATGATGGATTTCATAAAATATTATAATATCTGCTGTGAAAAATTAAATAACAAAAGAAAACCATTTAAAATATTTTTATAAATTAGACAACTTCTATTGTTTTTCCTTTTTCGCATAAACTTACTTTGTAAACGTATATCGATGGAATCCATGGAATTTGTAAGTACTGTATAGAAATCCTCTTCACTGCGTAAAATCATATTCATCCCAACTACATAGTTGGGATGAATATTATTTTACACACAGTGAAGGGTTATGTTGGCTTTCCGTGGGTCTCACATTTCACACATTTTATAAAAAAATATTGATTAAATAAAGTTAGTTATCGAGTCAAGCGCTCTAAAATTGTTTTAAGAATCGCGCCTTTTTTCGTCAAAAAAGGTGCGATTCTCAGACAGGACGTCTCCTGTCATTCACGTCGTTCACTCACGCATCACTCACGTCCAGACAGTAGCGGCTTTGCTGGATACCTGGGGGTCTACTCTGAAGTAGTATCGGCCGAATGTTCGGCCGTTTCCTGCTACGAAGTTACTATTTGGTTCGGTCGGTTACGATCCTACACTCCTACACTCTTCCGAATATTGACTATGGTACCGACCCAACTGAGCCGATCCGAACATTTTTCGCATTTTTCATTAATATTCGGTTCGGCCATGTGTCGGTCCGATCCGAACATTCGCACTTTGCACTTCGGAGTAGGCCCCCTGGATACTAAAGATTTGCAGCAACATTAAATCGCTGCTTATAGTCTCGTCAACATACCGTTTTCAAAATCACCAGTGACTTGTCGACTAAAGTCACTGCGTGTGTACTACATGGCTACAGCACAGGTCGGAACTAGAAGCCCGCAAATCCCCAGTGCAAACATTGGCTACGATTCGTTATTGAACTCTGCGGGAAAAATGCGCTGTACACTCGCAACGTTCACGGTTTCGTTCGCAGTTACAATTAAGTGTAGCGCGCATGCCGCAATTATTTTCACGTCGTTCATGTTCGTGTGCGAATGTCAAAATAATTCACCCCATGAATGTGTGAACAGTAGTTCGCGACGGCACTCGTATACGAACGTTTCGTCTAATGTTCGTCGAATGACGAGGCGAGTGGCGAACACAATTGTGTAAATGCGGTATCACGGATTTCGTGGGCTTTCGCACCGCAAGTGTACAGCCCGCTTTACATTTATAGTCAACGCCCGTGCTCAATTACCGAGTATTTAATCAAATAAAATTATGTTGGTATAATAATTAACAAAATACTTTTGTCTATGGATGGTCAAAAAATAATCAGAAAAAATAATAATTATACGGAGCAAGAAAACTTGGAAGCATATTAAGCAAGAAGTAATACTTGAGTGTAAGAATAGTAGTACAGCTGTAAGTTGACTTTTCCCAGAATTCATACTTTTAGAATTCTGTAGATTGTCTTTTCAATCGTAATTTACGTTTTCGTAAACATTTCATTGGCTACTATTTTCGGTGGCTGCCGGCTAGGGCTTATTTTAGAATAGTATTATGAATAGTTTGACAGTGTTATCCTTCGTTGAGTAATAGTGTTCTGGGTGTGTGTTGTTATTCACTGATAATGCTAGGCGGGGCGCCGGTTTAAATTGCAGCACTCGCAAATTAATATTATATTTGATCATTCATGTAATAACGAGTGAGGTCTGTAAGGAAACTATCATAACAATAGGTCAATAGCTGATAGAATTATATATTCATTCATAGAATATTCAGTGCTTAGAATTAAATTATAAAATATATTTTATTTTACAGGTGATAATGTCGCACAAACAAACACCCTATTCCCCGAATTTCCCACAATCTCAAGGATATGCTCCAGCGCCGGACAATAAAGCTGAAAGCTACCCAATGCACCCGCAAGGCGGCTATCCTGGCCCACCACCTTCAGGTCCTCAACTGCCACCTGGAGCTCAACCACTACCAGGGATGCAGTCTGGCTTCCAGCCTGGTTTCCAACCAGGGTTCGCTCCTGGGTATGGGCATCCTCAACCTGGGTATCCACAACCGGGATACGGCCAGGCAGGCTACCCTCAGCCAGGCTATGGTCCTGTAGTTCAACAGCCAGGACCTCAGGTACCACCAGGTAAGAAAACTAACATACACTCGCATACATAAAAATTGCCCACCCTGTGCTCTTCTATTAGAGAGACAATATATCAAACCGAGACACTTAGTGTTTAAAAATACCCTACATTACTCTGAATAATACTGCTTTAATTTTTTTATATGTTTAAGGCTGAGACAAAAACTTTTAGTTTATTGAAAAACAGTACAACATTTTATTTCTCTTACAACACCCCTATTATGACAACTACAACCTTATTAATCTTTAACAAAAATGAGTATTAAATAGATGGTAAGTGGTTTTTAAGCCATTTTGAACCATATTATTTTTCTTTATTCTACCCCCATATAAAAAGCCTTGATTCATGTGTCCGGCATTGTATGCCTGTTTATTTAATTTATGTTGTGATTATTATAAAGTAGTCTTTAGAAAAAAATAATAATATGATAACTTTTGTTTTAGGTGGATGGATGACCATTCCGCAAGGGCTCAGCAACTGTCCACCAGGACTGGAATACCTTTCTATGATTGATGGGCTACTAGTACATCAAAAAGTCGAGCTGCTGGAGGCGTTTGTGGGTTTCGAAACCAATAACAAGTACACAGTAAAAAATAGTATTGGTCAAAAAGTATATTATGCTGTTGAAGACAATGATTGCTGCACTAGAAACTGCTGCGGACCCATGAGACCATTTGACATGAAGGTCATGGATAACTTCAGGAATGAGGTAACTACAGTAAAATCATTTTCCGTCTTATTATGAAACATGTCCTATCTTAAGCCACTGTCTTTAAGCCAGTGTAGGCTTCGAGAAATGTCAAGTACTTGATACAAACACTGTCTTTACGCTTTAACATTCAAAATACAATAACAGACTCGTAAGGTTTGGAGTTTGACTGAAGTCGGAACTCTTTTTGTAATGAGACATGAGGTTGATTGTACACTTAATAATATTTAGTATGTAGTATATAAACAATACTGTGACATCATCCTAAAATTATTTTGACCTTAGAAATAATTACAGTTAATAACTCGGTTTTAAAGTGCCATATCTGCTAAATACTGAAAAGATATACCAAAAACTACTTTTGAGAGTCACTTGTTGTGAAATTAAAGCCCTTCTGATGATAATTTATTGGCATGTTGTTAATAGATAACGACACAATATAGTGCTCTAGTTCTGGTGCTGGTCTCTGAATGTATAAATGATATTCCTCCATATTTCGCCTGGTTTGCCACCTCATTCCAGAGCCCTCAGACAGCACCCTAATTTCGTAACACACTTTCAAGCACAATCTGAATAATCTTGAAGGATATTGCTAATCCATTGGTTCATATGTTTGGAAAGTTTGACTGCTCAACAACGTAAATAACGCAATGAACAGCAATGCAGCGTGTTACGCAATTACCCCGTAGGTCTTAACAGCAATGAGAAATCGTTTTTTTTACTTGGTCATTACGATGAAGTGATGTCGACGGGCGCTGTTGCGCCATGTTCTGCCAATTTCTGGTCGCCGCGTGTTAAGAAAAGTCTAGTAAAGATTTATTAGGTACATTGAGAATTACAGACTTTGAGTTCGACCTTTGACGATAATCAAGCAAGCAAGCAACAGCAGCGGCCTACGTAGCGCTATGTGGCATGTTCTAATTTGGAAAAAAATCTTTTAACTTTCTTCCTGGGGAACTTTAAAAACGGCTGAAAAAAAATACACAAGACAGTTTTAAACTAACTTAAATTATTAACTTAAACCATCTAAAGAAGCTACTTGGCATCCATTTTCATTAAAAAGAATAGAATTAGTTTATTCACAAATTCGCGTTTAAGACTTGGGCCACATTTACTGCTGGTGAATCTATTACTTTAATTCACAAACATTTCTAATGACAGGTGATCCATCTTCACCGTCCATTGGCTTGTGACTCATGCTGGTGTCCATGCTGGCTGCAAAGCATGGAGGTTTCCTCCCCACCAGGCTCTGTGATTGGTTCTATTGAGCAAGAATGGTCCATCTGCAAGCCCTGCTACAGTATCAAGAATGCTGCCGGAGACACTGTCCTCAAAATCAAGGGACCAGTTTGCACTTTCTCGATTTGTGGAGATGTTGAATTCCATGTAAGTAATTTAGTTTAAGCTATAATAATAATGTATTTTTCTGTGTAGCATTATACAGTTGTACGCTTTTTCTGCTCATATTGACCAAAGTAAAAAGATTAGTCAGTGCGCAAGTTTTAACCGCCTCTGTGCTCTAGTGGTAACACCAGCTGTCTCAGACCCAGAGGTCCAGGGTTCGATTCCCAGTGGGGGCAAGATTTTCTGCATGGTTTGGTTGGTGGTAGGGCTTGTTCCAAGTCTAGCTGGGCAGCTACCACCATCTTATCTGAGACTGTCGCCATAACAACACTGTTAACAGCATTACTGTGTTTTGGCAGTTGAGGTAAGGTAGCCAGTTCCTGTGGTTGAGGATTCCGGGTGACGCTTGCTTTCACCTTCGGCCTGATCATTACTTACCATCAGGTGAGATAAAGGCCAAGAGCTAAACTGTTGTGGTTAAAAAAAAAACTTTGGTAGAGGGGTTTACAGCCTAGCGTTTGCCGAACATGGTAGTATCGTAATAATCTACATTTTTAAATAAAATAATGTGCAATTTCAGGTATACTCCAAGGATGGCGATACTAAAGTTGGCAAGATAACGAAGCAGTGGTCGGGATTGGCGCGCGAAGCATTTACTGATTCCGATTATTTCGGCATTACCTTCCCCATGGATTTGGATGTGAAAATAAAAGCCGTTCTTCTTGGCGCTTGTTTCCTCATTGTAAGTAACTAAACCATTTATTTAAATATTATGTCAAAAACAAAAAAAACACCACAGTAATATGCTATGCTCGTGGCAACAACAGCCACTTGGCCAATCGATTAGGTTAAGCACGTTAAGTCGTTGGTCCCGGCTGTCATTCTTGGCAGGAAAGACTGGCAACGCGTCCATACCAAGGAGTATCATATTATTACCCAGTAACTGGGCTAGGCAGATGATAATACTATTGCCCGCGTGGAGGTCGGAACTTATCCCACTCGAACATACCACCGGGATAAATATAATCCTATTTACTAACTTAGGTCATGGTCTACCTGTGTGCCAAATTTAATCGAAATTCGTTTAGTTAAGGCGTGCAAAGGTAGTAGTGCAGACAGACAGAGTTAGTTTCGCATCAGCTATAATATTAGCTTTTTCCCGCCGCTTTGCTTCGCTCGTTTTTATCCCGATATTTCCACGGGATCGAGACTTATGCGTTTGAAACTGCGGTGCGCAGCTAGTCAGAAGTAATGCAACCAAATTAAAATACATTGAATATTACAGTAGGTACTTAAAAGACGGAAAAGGCAGAATTGTGTGGAAAAGGGAGCGGGAGGCTTTTGTCTTGCAGTGGGACAATACAGGCTAGTTAGATTAGGTTAGTTTACAATACTGTATTGACTTTGAACAAACAAACAATTACCGAGAATTGTAATTGCAAAGATGAATCACTGAAAAAAGCGCGGTAAAGGGTTGTGACACACAACTATTGATGTAGTTTCAGGTAGCTTGTTTATCGTACTGATTAACTAATTCTTGTGTTTTTCGTTCTGTGACCTTTGGGAGGAACCACGCTCTGCTAAGCCTTATAATAAATAAAACTTGACATTTTAACTATCGTGTAAAACCATCATTATACACCACTTTATATACATATAGCTACACATTGACATTGATGGATATTATAACATACAAAATGACACGAATATTTACTTTGTAAAGCCACATTTACTTTATTTTTTATTATGACGATGTGTGTAATTTTTTGTAGAAAACAAAAAAAAATCTCTGTTAGTTTTAATGTTGATCTGGAGTACCTTATGCGGCCGGCCTTTTTTGGTTTCGCGGTGGAAATCGTCATGGGAGTCCATCGTGGGGGTGACAGACTTACCGGCTAAAACCACCGCGATGTTCCACCTCTACCTAGGGGATTCCTACAATGGTCGCACCTACTCTCGAGTGGCGCGCGTGGAACACTGCGGCGGTGTCTGGTCGGACGACGGACGCCTCTAGTCCGCCGCCCGCAGGCCACCTCTCATGGAGGTCGCAGATCGATTTGCACCTTTCTCGCTCAGCCGCCTCCTTTGCAGACATGACATCCAAAAGGAGGCAACCCCGACCCATGCGCTCCCACTCCTTTTGCTCCTCTGAGTTGACCTACACGATTATTGACAAATGCTTGCCAAATATGTGTGGTTCTTTTCTCAAAAACCATTTCAGGCACTAATCAACATTGTCCTCACATGATCTAACCAAAATTATGACTGGACTTTAAATGACACTTTGACCCTTGAGTTTGTTTCGCCATTTCTTCTCAGGGGTAGATAGGAAATGTCCACTCCATCTGGTTTATTTTTTATAAAATGACGTGTAAAAGTGATTCATATATCCTATTTACAGAATAAACAATGTCATTTCATTTCCACCCAGTATACTATAGTTGTCTTTGATTTCCACGGTGCAATGGTACAGATGCCAGCCAGCTCATCAAACTACTACAATCTGTCACATATATTTCATAGATTTTAAACTTTATAGCTAAAGCACTTAGATTCAAGGTTGATTGGGAAAATTTTACAGTTTCGGTAGCTGGACCTGCTGGCGTCTGTACGTAAAACATTTGTTAGTACACAAAAGTATAGCAAGACCTTTAACAAATAAATTAATAACAGATAGGAGGACTAATACAGTACAAAGATAATCTTGTCACGTCGAACTTAAACTGCATTGAATAAAATATGTTGTCTGATGATTGCTATGACTAATTTTCAGGATTTCATGTTCTTTGAGAAGTCTGGAAACCAGGAGTCCGATCGTCCTGGCATGCTGTAAATGTGAGAAGAAGATTCAAATCATGGCAACATTTTGGCGGCCCATATAATCAGTTAATTTTTGATACTACTACTATTATATTTTTTATTTCGTTTTTATTTTTGGATTACTTATTTACTTTTGGAAGATTTGTTATGATTATTATAGAATCTTTTTACTTTAACTTTATCAAGTAATGTACTAAGGTGATTCCATGAAATTTGGGCACCTTATGTTCGCAGCATTTTTCGCACTCTGAATTTTATTCGGGAATTTATTTCCGAATTATGATTATTTATAACACATTAATAATAAACGACAATATTATAGAGAAGTCTCGTTGTTTGATCAAGTCGTAAAAACGCGCAAAGCGGGGGCGGGTCGTTCGCAAGTATTCACTAATCAATAAGGAATCAAACAGCATAAATTAAGAATAATTATTTGCAAAAGTTGAGCTGTTTTCATGGAATCACCCACTAATTTAGTTTTAGTTAGTGGCGACGCGAAGTACCTATGGTTAATGCCGCCGATTGTCGCCTGAGTAAAATGGCGCGCCGGGGCCTAACTTAAAGTCAATCTGTTTCACGCGGAGCTACACCTTCCAAACCATCACACCAATTTACACGCCACATTAACAGCGCTTCGACACTAAAGAGGTGTTTATGATAATTACTTACGCTTAGGTACATCAAAAGAGCTCTTTGACCTAAAAAAAAAAACAGCAGGACGTTTAAAGGGTTTATTCTGAAAGTTGGCAACGTCGCGAATAGCTGTCAAGTATTTCGTTCTTTTGATTAATTTATATATATATTTATATATATATTTATTTATTTATATATATATATTTTTTTTTTTTCTTTTTTTTTTTTTTTTTACGGGCTGATTTTTCAATATTCAGATAATTTGTTCTGGGGAATAAATATTGCGTTTTGACAGTTTTTGTATAGAAAATATGTCAAATTGTCATATTCTTCAGATCTCGTCAGTTATCTGACTATTGAAAAATTAACCCTAAATGAAATGATGAAATATCACTCTGTGCATTAACATATTAATATTATGAATTGCAAATAATCACTTTGAATTCGATGTTGTAACAGTTTTAGGTATAAAAAAAGAATTTTGAAACTTTCCAAGTGCTTTTTTACACCTAAAAACGAAACATTCCGAGTTACGATCGGCGAAATATTGGACTGCTATATTTGCGACGCTACCAACTTACAGATTGCGTTGTTAATATTCATTGAAAGGATTATTAATCAAGTTAATCTATAACTATACATAGAACTAATAAAACGAGTCACTGTGTCTCTGTGTGTGATGGCTTGGATCTTCTAAACTACACAATGGATTATGAATCTCCTATAAGTACACATATTTCTATGTTATATCATAGAAATCTCGATGTTTTAACATGTGGACATCGCACCCAAGGGATGGTCTCTAGATACCTATGCTCCATTCGGAATAAGATAAGACATTTAAACAAACCTTTTTTTACAGTGCGTTCAACCGATTTTAACTTCTATTCCGTAGGCTTAAGGATGGCATTAAAACCAAAAAGTATTTACAATACCAACTATTTGCTTGCAGCTGCCATTTGTCATGCCACCAACTCAATAGAAGTCAAAATCGGTTGAACAGACTGTAAAAAAGGTTTAGTTAAATGTCTAATCTTTTTCCGAATGGAGTATAGCTATTTAAATAAAATACAACCCCGCCTCGCGTCGCTACTTTTTATTAATACATAGTATGCGTGTTTATACTTATGAAACTATTTACAATTTGTGTTAATTATGTGAAACGCACTAATTAGTATTATAAGCCTAAAATGATTATTTCTGTTATATGATATACTTTGTTATATAAATATTGTTAACTGCTTAACTAACTACTTGCATATTTTCACACTTGTGATCATCAGAACTGTCTCGAAAGGGCTAACTCTACTTCGAAAGAATACTGCTAGTGCAGAATGAAGTCTCCAATCGAGGTTAGCGGACTCCTGCGTTGTTATTCATAGCCACTCGATACGCTTCCGTAAAATATCGAACATCAATCAATTTTACCGTAGGAGTTCCCTAAGCGCTGCTCACAATTCCAAAACCCAAAAATTTTGTCAGTTTACTTAAATCAAATAGACGACCGCTATTTTTTGCTATCGGGGGAAAGTTAAATCAGGTTATCGAAATGTGTCATTTTCGATACGATAGCCTATCGGGTGGTTGTGAATAGCTATGCTGGTTCAGAAATACAATTGATTTGCAGGAGTTGAATATAAATGAGAAAGAAAACGTTATTTTTTTTTTATTATTTCGATAATTAACAATAGCAATGATAATATTGCTCGCCTAGTTATAAGAGAACAGGAACATTGTTTTGTGTGTGATTATGATTTTAATTTAAGATTATTTTTATTTATCTGACGTGGAAGAAACCCTGAACTGACTTGAAAGAATATTTTATTAAAAAATTAAAATAATATTTATGTACTTACAGCTCAAATACAACTTTTGCATTTACAAAGCACATAACAATGCAATAATTTCTATTTATAATGTAGTGTTCAAAATTTACCTTTTGTTGTTCTAGTCTTATATGCATTTTGTGTTAGATAATATGTATTGTGTACATATTGATGTTGTAACCTTTACTCTGTCTTGGCGTTTACCTGGCCTGTAACAAGTCGTTTTTCAAAGTCATGGTCTTGAAATATTGTAATCTTGTTTTAAAATAAGCGAGCTTCTTTTGGTACACACAGACTTATCAATGTGAAGCTGCATAATTATGCTAGAATGATACCACACGACAGGTCTCGCTGTGGCTCTGAACTTACACCATGCTATAAAGTATAAACCAACCGGCACCCTAATTGTGTAACACACGGTGAATCCTAATTCGAATGATTTTGAATGATATTACTAATCCATTGCTTCACGTGTCCGAAAAATTTGCCTGCTCAACAATGTAAGTACCGCAATGAATGTTGTTGAACAGCCAAAATGACAGCCATTCCTACTGTTAGTGTGTTACGCAATTATTCCATCGGCAAATTTTATAGCAATAGAAAGTGTTAGTCTTGTGTACCTACCTCCCTGTCGTCTCGTTTACTCGCGTAGTTTATTAAACTATATACTGAATTGCCTTGTTTGAATTATCTAAAATATGTAAATGTAAGTATACTACACAATAAATAAATGTAGTATTATTTATGATAACTGATAAGCTATTTATCGAATACATTTATTTGTGTATTTTTACGGAATGTTAACACGATGCATTCTGAAAGTAGGTCGTCACAAAAAGCTTTCAAATATTTCGGTTTTGATTTATTTATTAATATTGCAATAATTAGGATAGGGTAACGCTAAATATTCACGCTAAAATTTTCTATATTTTTTTTAAACAAAATTCAGCGATTCATTTGTACATGTTTAACCAAAGCACCCTAAGATAATGAGCAATTCCCTTTGCACATGCTTTTTTGCAACCTTAAACAGTTACAAGTACGAGAAGCCAGCACATCAAGCTACCCGAAACTGTCAAATTTTCCCAATTAACATTGAACCTGAGTGAGTGATAAAGTTGAAAATCTATTAAAGAAATTTGACAGATTGTAGTAACTTGATGTGCTGGCGTCGGAATCCAGTGTCATTATTGCAATTCTATATCAATATTTTAGTGCGTTACAGAGAGATATTTCAGTTTTATCTATCTAATACATAAATCTCTACATAAATGAAAATGAAATTCTGCTCGGTGATAAGTGCATCACTTGAGAACGGCTGGGCCGATTTGGCTATGTTTGTTTTGAAATATTCGTTATAGGCCAAATTAGCTTTTTAATGGAAGAAAATTGGGAAAGTTTCCCGAAAAATTTTGGGAAAAAGTGAAAGTCCTTTTTTCTAGGGGATTTTTTGTATGAATGACAGAACAACGTCTGTCGGGTCAGCTATTGATAAATTAATTGATACATTTATATATTGATAAATTAATCAAAACGGAAATATTTGACAATTATTTGCTACGTTTCCAACTTTCGGAATGCACCCTCAAGTGTTCATTGTCCTTAGAAATAGATGTAAGAAAGTATACTATGCTTACCTTCTGCTTTTTAAACAGGTGCTAAATGGGATAGTGTTGTCCTTTGATGTTGAAAGCCTAAATATTATTTGTCGAAATTTTTTATGTACGTGATAATAGCAAATTCATAGAAGAACTTTCTAACTATAGTTATATACCTAGGGTTACAAAGAATCTTGCATGAATTTGTAGGACACCTTTCTTATATACATGCTTTAAATGACTAATAAGTCATTTAAAAAATAAATATATACTTAGCTAAGTAAACAGGGTGATTTTTTTCTAGCCAGTATGGGTAAGTTCTAAACTACAGGTCAAAGAGAAAGAGAACTATGATCATAATTTTATAAAGACTTTTTTCTGCCTCTACATACATTACAAACTAAATCATGTATCTATCATTAGGTCTAAAGTTGCTAGAAGTTATCTGAAATATTAATTTACCTGAACCATGATCATTGAGTCTGTTTGAAGTTGCAACTTTTTCATGTTCTGAGCTTAGCTGAACTCTGTTTTAAACTTTTAGTGTCACATTTAAAAAAGAATAGTTACTTACCTACTTTCTTCTCTAAAGTGTTTCTTTTCAATTTTGAAGTCATTTTTATTTTACGTTAGCCCAAGGCTCTTTTCAGGGATTTTCTCTAGGACCTGTAGTTCAGAATCTACCTAAACTAGCTTGGTAAAAAAAGCCATTCTGTACCTATAACAATATTCTTATGTGTATTTTTAGAATGAGCAACCAAAAAGTATAATATTCAATAAATATTCTAATTATCTCAAAATGTATTTGTGTAATGAATAATGCAGCAATGAATATATTACTGTCGCATATTTAATGCCTCCTGTAACTATTCTCCATTAAATTCTTAGTACAATAATAATAATTATACAATGTTAATAAGTAGAACATTTTTATATAAACTATGTCAAACAATGCATTTAACCAGTATAATTAATGTTAGTTTACTCCTACAAATGCTGCACCATGCACAATACGAAAACAATGCACAGAAGAAGGATGCATTACGATTTACAGTGATACATTTAATGTAATGTGAGCATAAAATGCTCATCTGATTGTCTGTAGCTTTTTATTATGTACTTTTCTAAGAAACTGATATTACCGTCTATGATATAAATGTGTTATTGAACTATAATTGTGCGTTTTATGTATTCTCAAAGAAAAAGAGAAGACAACAATATTTTATTTGGGACACACGGAAATATAAATAGTAAAAAAGGAGCATTTAAAACTAACAAAGTTAAAAACAACCAAAAAACAAAAAAAAAGACCCGTGCTAAGCCCAAAAAGGCTCCTAACAAAAACATCATCATCGTCGTCATTAATGAAAAAAACGGTCAAGGACGAGCTGGACTTGCACTAAAGCTCTAGTCAAACTTATGCGAATACCGCGCGGGATGTGGGAAGACATTCGCTCGAGCTAAAAAGCTTATTCCACGACATACAATATGATTCCACTTAGCGTAATGATGGCAAATAAGAAAGTTGTGAAAATTCAATATGATTTGTTTGTCGAGAATGAGATGAATTTGATTGTCAATCGAATTGATCCGACGACTTTCCTTTAGATTTGTCGCCAACTGCTTACCACGTAAAACAATTTGATTAAACTGCAATCGAATTGTATAGTATGGAATAGGCTTAACTTGTATGAAAACACTGACGCCATAGCAGCGTGACAAAGAATTTTAATTACCAGCCTCAATATGTTAGACACAGTAGAATGTATGCCAATAAGTTCAAATTAAGAGCAAAATTGTTTTGGCGCATTTTATAAAATATGAATGTGTAAGATCAATCTTCAAGAAGGATTTACAAGCCTCCTCGGCAGAACTGGTCTCTGGCGAGTCGCAGAGGTTTCTAGGCGAATTCATTGAGCCCACTGTCACTTACTATATCCGACTGAATGTACACTTTAGTCCTTATAGCAATCTTTATATTATGTATGTGCGGGCCGGTGCAAAATACTAGAATTTATGAGCTTGTGATTTTGCTATAATGAACTTTATGACAAAGACTAAGGTTCTAATGCTTCATAATTTATTGTGTTAATTTATTTAGATAACAATTGTTTGCTGCTCTTACCTAGGTACAGTTTACACCAAGGCGTGCAGCAACCCAACAACATAACATTTAACTAAAAAACTTCTTGCAAACATAATGCATTGATTGACTGCTGAAAATATAAATATGTCATCCGGTTCCTGTGAAATAAGTAAAGGCGTTCAGCAGATTGATCGTCATTGTTGTGAAAGCATATCGAGGCAGTATGGGGTACGCACTGAAGGAGTCGCGAATAGGCAGCGCGACGCACAGGCGCGCCATCGCCTTAGCTGGTCCGCACAATGTACAGCGAACTCAACTATCACCAAGGATGCAGTTTGGTATAAGAAAATAATACCAGCTTATAACTACCCCAATGCAGAGCAAAGGCCTCTTCTCATACAGAGAAAGCATGAGCATTAATCATCTCGCTTGGTCAAAGCGGGTTGGTGAATTCAGACTTTACATTAATGTTTCTATCTTCTAGTGAAATTTCTTGTTCCGCCGACCCACCCCGTCGCGTCCCATTGTTTGCCCGCGCGATTAGGTACAGTCACGAGCAAAAGTATGCATACACACGGCAGCCCCGGATCTTCAATTTTTTTTAGGCGGTGCAAAATTGAAAAATGCCGCTCCCACCCACTTACATTTATTTTTACCTTTATCATCCATGTTATTTCGGCTATCAGATGTCCACTAATTGATTGAAATTTGGACATAGCCTACATAGGCCTTTTTTTCGTTGGGTGGGAAATCATCAAATGACCTCTCCCGCTCTGGGCTGAGCGGAAGGGCGTGTCAGACTTTTACTGACTAAAACCCACCCGTGTTCAGTTGCCTATACCACGGTATCTCTTTCGAACAACCAGCGGCAGCCTACATAGGCCTTCCGGAAATAATGCATCCATCGCTGTTTTTTTTTTTTTTAAGTCTATTTATTTAGGGGCATTTATCTCCATGGACATGAGAGCCCCAACGTTACCTAAACTAAATTACATCATTAATAATTTATAAAGAAAGGAAAGGGCAAGTCACTGGTGCGAAATTATATTTTCAACAACTGATATTGCTGCATCAGATGTTGGTTCTGCTAATATGCTTAGGAATGCGCCTTGATCGTATTTATTTATATTAAATTTTTGCATCAATGCCTCCCTCCCATTCCGGTATTTATCACACTCTACAAGAATGTGTTCTAAATCATCTAACTTATCACACAAATCACAATTTGGGGAATCAACCTTTTTCATTAAAAAAGCAAACTTTTTTGAAGGATAATGACCAGAGCGTAATCTATCTAATATAACAATGTAGGATCCATCGCTGTTCTTTCTGTGTTTAAGCCTATTTATTTACAGATATATAGACAAAAACGTGTAAGATATATATTTTATTTCTGTACTTGTACTATAATTTATTCCGTGGTCAACGTTAAGTAAATGATGAGTTGTCCACTCGTCTGCCGCCCGGGGCATAGGCCCCGGCTTGCCGCCCCCCCTAGATCTGGGGCTGAAACACGGCGTTATTCAAAAGCGATTTACCTTTTACCATTTTGTAATGAAATTTTATGTTGTTACGAACATAGCATTTTCGAACGCATAGGTTTATGTAATGTGTCGCATTTCACCGTCGCATTTGTTATTTTACGAAAAAATCGTAATTGAAAGTTGCCAAGTGTTGACATATTGGTGCTCGTGACTGTACTTCGTTTTCGCTTAGTAATCTTTCTTATTTTTTTCTTTTTACTCGGCTCCTAGCGTGATGTTATGTAGCCTATAGCCTTCCTCAAACAAACAAACTCATCAGCAATATTATTAGTATAGATATACCTAGATAAGTCCAGGTTTCCTCACGATGTTTTTCTACACCGATGTCAGTGTTGAGTAAAGACGCCAACAGGCCAAGCTACCAGAAACTGTCAAATTTTCCCAATCAACCTTGAACCTTAATGCTTTAGCGATAAAGTTGAAAATCGATTAAAGAAATTTTACAGATCGTAATAGCTTGATGTGCTGGCATCTGTACTTATGAATTGAAAAGGTCACATTGGTATTTGTCCGGATTTGAACCCACAACCTCGAGCAAAAGAGAAATCAGTTTACTGATATATTGGTTCTCATTATGTCTAGTCTTTGCCTTATTTGTTCATTAAATATAGGAGTTGTTGACATCTGTACAGATAAAGCTGTTTACTCTTTGTGCAATGCCCCCTAGCTTCAAGAGTATTGATAACATGTTGATATTGCATTATGTTCAGTGTTATTTCACAATCTATAAAAGTTGCCGGTATGTCAAAAGGCTCTAAAACGAATTTAGACTTATTCTCAAATGATTCTGATAATAAAAAGTGCATGAAGTGGCTAAAGTACAAATATTATTCTAACAAAAAAAAGTGTGTAGCTATAAGTGATATTAGGGAGAAAAGAGTTTATTTTGAAACACTGAGTGTTTCTAGTGTTAAGAGAAGTTTGAATAGAATTTGTAGAAAATTCTTCACCACTCGCTCCAGTGGTTATGAAAAGTTTTTAACAGATGAAGAGAAAAGGTTTTATTTTGATATTGACCGTAGGTTGGTGGAGGGTATTTACTAAACATATCTCTATCTAAGTAAATAATTATATAAGTTTAGTTACTTAATATTTTTATGTCTTAAGTATAAAAATTTCATAAAAATAGAAATTAACAGGTAATCTATTTTATAATAATTATGTTTTACGTGTTTATTTTATAGGTACACCTCTGCCTAACCCTCCGGGGAACATAGGCGTGATGTTATGCTATGTGGTTTATTTAATTACTAGCTTCTGCCCGCGACTTCGTCCCGCGTGTAATTGTTGATTCCTCCGCCCCGACCCGTCGCAAGCGCAACGCGTCGCCTGCCCGCGCTATTATTTCGTTTTCGCTTAGCGTTCTTTCTTTCGGACTTTTTTCTTTCTGCTCGTTGTAGCGTAATGTTAAATAGCCTTTCTCAAGAATTGGGCTCTATCAATCAAATGATAAATATTTTTTCATAATAATATCAGACTGGTAGTTCCAGAGATCGCGTTCAAACAAACTCTTCAGCTTTATTATTATTATTACCTCAACTTGAGATAGTTAGAAACAATAGAGGAAAAGGAACGAAGTATTTAAAACAACCAAAACCAATAGAAATCAACAGAACTACATCCAGGCAATGCTGACAATGTCATTAATCCGCGTAAAGTAATTACGTATTTGTACAACGCCTTAGATGGGTAAATGGATAAAACGTCTGCACAAAGCATTTGTAGTTGTATTCGTGAATGTTTTAACGGCGTTTTGCGTTTTAGTAATTTTCTATTGTCTCCGAAACTATATGACCAATTGACATACTATAACAAATCTTATCTCTTTAATGTCCTTGTGATCATAAAATAATTTATTGTGATAAGGATTCATAATTAAAAATTATATTTTCATCCAAACGTAACATGTGAAAAAAATACTTTTTTAAAACATAAAAGTGATATTAAAAGATAAAATACCTATAGAAATATGGTGTCGCGGACTTTTTTGTAAAATTATATAAGGCGGACGATTGCCATACATTGTTTTTAGTTATATTCAACTGTTGAGGCAGCGCATGCAAATAATTCTGTTTTAAGAGGTATTTCTTTCTGACTTGCTAGACAAAAGTTGTGATAGCTCAGCTAAAATGCATGATGTAAACATAATTTATAGCCTAAAGCACTCACACATAATGTAGCTTTCTACCAGTGAAAACCTTTTTAGAATTGGATCATTAACTCCGGAGATTACCCCTACATACAAACGAACAAACAAATTTTACCTCTACATAATATTAGTATAGATATTATCTATGTTGAAATATATTTGTATTTTGTAAATTTAATTTTAAATATTAGTTTCAGATCAAGAATGGTTGATTATTCTACAGGGGCCCATGATCGGTCCACCAGAATTGGAATGTATTTCTACGTTTAATTTGCTACTAATAGAACAGGATATGCAGTTGCTGGAGCTAGTTACCAATGTTACAACCACTAATAAATACGCTTTAAAAAATGAAGAGGGGAAACAATTATACTATGCTATTGAAGGCACTGATTGCTGCACTCTTAAGAACTGGAAACAGGCGACCTTTTGTTGATACGTTAACTGCGGACAACTCTAATAATGAGGTATCCAGCAAATTATTTTTATTTTATTAGGTTTTTTTTACGCTTACAATACTAAATACTAACTCCTACTACTATAGTAGGTGAACAATAGTCTGGCAACTTCCGCAAACTATTACATTTTTAGGCAGCTAATAACATTTGACAATAACTTGCTTCTTACTGTCTTCTACACTTAATACGGGAAAGATCGACCAAAACCGATATTACAAGTGTTAGACTTTTATTGTGTAGAAGGTTATTCTTGTCATGGTTCTCTACATTCAAATAACAATTAATTGACATGGCCTTGACCGCTACCTAGCTATCTCTGATGCCCAGGTGAAACAAAGCTAGTAAAATCACTAGTAGTACTAAGGCTTCGATCGCGAAAACAGTAACAGCGCGGGGTCGGAACTTCGGGAGGAGCCGCTCAGGTCTCAAGTAAACTCTAGCTCTGGTGTCACAATCAGTGGTGAAGACATCTTGTGAAACACTGGACGTTGCATTCTAGGGTTCAAAAAACCGGCATCATCTTACCAAGTTACATCCTCATACGGCACATCATTCCCGTTCGTCAACACTGTGAACGAATGATTTTTTTTCCCGATCGTCAACAATGTGGACGACAAGGTGTGACAAAGTGTGACTGATCGGGAATATTCGACATCATCTCACTCACTCAGGCAACAATACACCATCCTGCATCTTGCTGCCTTCATGCTTCATATACTTAGTTAATCCTAAATTAAAACAAATAATTATATCAAAAATGTAACTGTATATTTTGAAAGGACAATCTACCAAATAATAAATTTAATTAAAACTTAATTCCCTGATAGAAAACACACAGCTTACTGCTGGGCAAATTCATACCCTAGGGAATGAAAGTTTATATAGAAGTTACCCCGTCAGACACACGGCTTGTCAATATAATAAATATCAACACAACACTAAATATCCATGTCATGCCATGTAAAGTTCAGTCATAATGTTATGATCAAAGATGTTTCTTTAGCTTGAATGCAGATTTCTGTGTACAAACAGACACTTCAGCTTGGTGGTATGAGAGATCAGCAAAGCTATCTTCTTGCTGAGGCATTAGTTTTTTCTTAGCAAAATTCAGCTCCCTGTGATCATGTTTCATTACTAGTGGTTTTGGTAAAGTGTTCGTGATTTTCTTAACCCAATGACTCTGTGGCAATTTCTGTTCATCCGGCACATCAATCTGTAAATAAAAATTAATCATTATTGAAATAAATCATACAGACAGCTAGATTTAACAGATTGTACCATAACATAAACAGCCCATAATATCTCCACTGCTGGGGCACGGGCCTACTCTCGGTGAGAGGAAGTGGACCGTAATCCACCACGCGGACCCAGCGCGGGTTGATTAATGTCATGTCTTCGAATTTTTGGTTCTAGGGCATGCCGGTTTCCTCGCGATATTTTCAACGTTTCAACGTTTTAAGAGCAATGGTGATGATATAATTTACTCAAGTAAAACGCCGGTCTGGGTTCAAACCTACGATCTGCAACTCGTAAGTCTCGGCCGTTACCACTAGGCCACCACTGCTCTCAAACAGATTAAAAATAACACAAATTAATCATACATTTTTGTTTCTATTTTAAAAATTACAACTCATCATCTGCCATTTATCAAACTAATCAAGTTATCTTACAATAGTTATTAGTTAAAACATGTGTGATGATAACTTACCACTCTAGTCTTCTTAGCACTCTTGTAGGCAACTGACGGCAAGTTGACATTTTCTTTATTACTTGGTTTAGCTGGTGGAATATTCTTAACAAATTTTGGAATAGATGATGTTCCAGGTAAAGGTTTTTTAGGGTGGACATCTTTTACTAAAGGTGCTATCGGACAGTTCTTTATGTAACAGGCCACTGGGCTGCTAATGTGCTGATAAGCATTTGATCGACTTGGAGTCTTTTTCAAGGATGCTGGTTTCTTCAGTGATAGAGGCTGAGCAGGTGTCTTAAAAATAGGTTTTTGTTTTATGTCCCTTGGTGTTGTATGACCTTCAGTATACTTATGAAGTTGATGAGCAGATTTTACTGGAGTGTTCTGAGGAGGCTCTGGGGAATTGTAAGGTTCATACTTTTCTACTTCTGTATCACTTTTCTGTAGTGATATATCTGATACATTTGGTTCATTTTTAAATTCAGGCATCAGTCTATGGTCATCATTTTTTTCTAGTTTTTCTTTAGTATTATTGCTTGGTGGATTATTTAAAATATATTCAATAACTTCTAATGTATTGTTTAGTTCTCCAGTCTTCTCATTGTTTCTAGGTGATACACATAGCTTAGCCACCATATTTTCCATTTGAATAAAACTGTCATCAGCCGCTTTCATATCCAACCCGGGACTATTGACTTCAGAAAAAACAAGGCTTTCAGTTTTAGGTATTAGGTTAGGTTGTGAATGTGCTTGTAGTATTTTCAAACTTTCATTATGATCTCCAGAATTATTGGGGCTGTTGATTTCACGTGTAGAATGTATTCTAAAATTTAAAAAAAAAATTGAAAATGTTAATGTCTTCTGAATCTTAAGAGCCTTGTAAGTAGCTTATACAGGGTCAAATTAAAATAGCGAGCGAAACTCCGCAGACGTAGTATCGATATGTAAACATGACAATTTTTTTTTTTTTTTGCGTGTCTACAACCGCTGGGGGTGCTGTTACGTGAAGTATGAATAGAGGAAATATCGTTTATTGTGTTAAAATATCGAAATCAATCACGTCTGTCAAGTTTACACATAAAAAAAAAGAACTGAATATTTTCTAGCATCTACCTGTACCTTCTGTACATGCAGCCTTTCATACTGATCCACCCATACACTGCAATATCAGGAACCCGCCACCGGCTATCCACCAGTCAGAGCATGTATAAAAGGGGTCTAATGAGGTACAAGCTCTGCCCATGGCTTCACCCTCGTGTTATGACGATAAAAAGTAGCCTATGTCCTTCCCCAGGGTTCAAAGTATCCCCATAACAATATTCATTAAAATTGGTCCAGCCATTTCGGAGATTAGCTCCAACAAACAAACAGACATACAAACAAAAATTTAAAAATAGTTTATGCGTTTAGTAAAAAGTTGTTATGTTGACAGTACACAAAGTTCACGCTTATAAACATTTTAATTTATATATATAAATAATATAGAAGAAAATATATAGATTTAAGAAGATATAGATAAACCCGACGAACCTAAGGCACCTGGACAGGTGCCTTAGGTGCGACGCTCTACTCGCATCTTGCTGAGCGCGGTGTTGGCACCGCACAAGCGAGTAGAGCTAGCAACTAAATACTAGTTGTTTGTTTGACAGAATTGTCGCCCGTAGTCTGAACAAGCAGCGATCACCTTTAAATATATGTATCTCATTATTCTGTTTTAATGCCACGGGACCTAGGTACCGTACAATCTTTTGTACGTTTCTTGAGCGAGAAATAGTCGACAGCTGACTAGCTGTCGACTATTTTCCCTACCTGTCCCACTGCCGACAAAGAAGTGACTACGTCCTCGTCGGCAGTGGGACAGGTAACTACTTAAGCATTCGGATTTTGATATGCCAGGAACCAGCATAATTTGATAAAAAAACGATCTTACGTTTGCTGTTGTTTATCCCATAGTATATGTTTCTTCAATTCTTTCAGAGACAACTTTCCGAAGTAAACTTCTTCATCACTTAATTCGTCCACATTATACAAAGACATATTAGCAGTAAGTATGCGTTTTCTAATAAAATAAACTATAATGAATGAAATAATGGCTGTACTAATCAAATAATATTTTACACATTGAATTAATTGAAAATAACACATAACGAACTTCTTTCAAAATATGACATAACTGACACACCTGACAACCATAGACAATACACTCTCACAAGGACAAGGACCAAATTAAAGTCTTGTTAAAAATCCATGGAACTAGTACATAGTTTAAAAGTAAAAATAATGTCTAGTTCCGTAGATGGGATCACTGGCGTATGTACAAATCAGATGGGATGAATATGAATACATTGACTCTGTCGATAGCAAAAATAATTTTGTAATTCATAGTAACTTCCAAAGAAACTTCTAGTTGCTAACACCTCGCTTGCGATTTTAAAATCCACGTCCAGCCACATTTTAAAATCGCCCGGTTTATGGCGATAGGCTCACCCCCTATTACATGACGAAATATGGGTGATCTACAAATTCACTTCTGTTTAACCCTTTAACTACCCCGTTGGTCACGCGGTTGCAAGCGCGACTACTGAGCGTGAGTTCCTGGGTTCGATTCCCAGGTCGGGCAAAGTATTATTTGGTTTTTCTGTTAGGAATTTCTTAGTAACAGGCCGGAGTTTTGAAGTTGGCGGTGTGATACCCCCGTGCCTCGGGAAGCACATCAAGCCGTTGGTCCTGCGGCTGATCTCTGTTCGGTCGTGTCGGATTGCGTGCCCCCCGCCGGACTGTGAGACTGGGAAGAGAGTGCAGCTGTGTCTGAACACGCACTAGTGCACATATCTCCCGCACCGAAGGCACGTCTCGGTTGAGATTGGCCGGCATGGCCGAAATACCTACGGTCTGGAGGACTTTTATTAACCCTACAGGGAATGCGTGATGTTATGTGTATCCAATGGCCATGAACATTTTGCTTTTCAGTTGGTGCTGTTCTATCATGGGAATGATGAAGTAAAAAGCGCTGATCATACACATTATAAAAAGCATAAATGTATTAAAAGTCATAAATAAAATAATATGTAAGTTTTATTTGACAGCCTAAGTTAACCACCACCGAGTGTTCAGAAAATAATCTACACTAAATTCTTAAAAACCAATGATGGGTAGAGGTCAAAATAAATATACTTGTTACTCACTTGGCATTCCCATGTAATGTGCCTCACATGTTGAAAACGTTACTTACATTACATGTATACAGGTAACGGATGTTTGGCAAGAAATAAAAAAATGGTTTTCATGAGTAACGATGTTCCTTGAACTTCTCAACTACTTACAGTAGACAAACATAATTATCGTGTTTGGGCTCATTCATTAATCTTGATGCGTATGTCTGATGATGGAGCAGGAAGCCGGAATGTGGTCACGGAAATTTGGCTTTATAAATCATTGACCAATCTAGTTTGGATCTATAGAATTGGTCTAGTTGAGTAGTTAGTAGACTGTAGACAGTAAAACCGGCCAAGTGCGAGTCAGACTCGCACACGAAGGGTTCCGTACTACTAGGCAAAAATCGCCGAAAAAAGAAAATACATTTATTTAGAACAGACTAAAAGACACATAATCGTAGACAATAATCTACACAATACACCAGATACATACATCAGATATTTAAAAAAAACCGGCCAAGTGCGAGTCGGACTTGCGCAGGAAGGGTTCCGAACCATTATTTATACAACATTAGACACTATATTATACCTTTTTAGGGTTCCGTATTTCACGTATCGGAACCCTTATAGTTTCGTCATTTGTCCGTCCGTCCGTCCGTCCGTCCATCCGTCCTCGGCTTACCTTCCAAACGGTTGGTGCTAGAAATATGAAACTTTGCATGGGTATGTGTATTTACCACGTCGACAAAGTGCTAAAATAAAATTACGAAAAAAAAATTGTTTTGGGTACCTCCCCTACACGTAAAGTGGCGATGATTTTTTTTTCTCGGGTCTACCACATATTGCCCGGTATCATTAGATAGGTCTTTTAAAAACACTGTGAGGTTGCTAAGACAATTTTTTGATTTAGGTATCCGTTTACGAGATATTAATAATTATCTATTGGACACAATTTTATTTCAATTTGAATCCTATAAAGAGGATAAATAAAATTAGGGGCTTAAAAAGTTTACAACGACACTCGATAGTTGGCGTTGTACATTTATTTCGTCACAATAGAGGCTATATAAGTAAAGTAGAATTTTATTTAAATTCAAATTAAAAAAATACAAGTTTCTGTATGCGGGCGCTATCTATTTAGAGTTTACGTTTGAGAATACATTGAGATAAGCCATTTCTTGCATATATTTCATTTTCAGTAACTTTCATTTCATTCATATTCTTAGTCTTATAAAATATAATTTAATTTGCTTCTTCTTCATTCATATTTGTTCAGTAGTTCCTATATCTTTTATAAGTTATTTTTAGTATAAGATTATGTGGTGATCGCTTCAGTTTTTTATGCGTTGTATCTCTGTTACGCATGCAGCGAAGCATACCAGTAGTCATGCATGGTCTATGTAACTATGCGTGGCCTGACACGCACTTGGCCGGTTTTTATTTTTATTGATATTAATATCGAGCAAAAAATCAAGACTGTTGTATGTGGGAGCCCCCCTTAAATATTTATTTTATTTTTAAAGTGAATATACAACTAAATATTCTTTGTATAGTTCAATCGTCTACCTGTTGCCGTTATTAATATCGAACATAAAAACTGCTAAAAAGAATTACGAAAATCACGTTTGTTATATAATTTATTTTATTCTGATTTTTGGTATTTGTTGTTGTCATCTGTGAAAACTTCAACTGTCTAGCTATCACGTTTCATGAGATACAGCCTGGTGACAGACAGACAGACAGACGTTCAGTGGAGTCTTAGTAATAGGGTCCCGTTTTTAGCCTTTGGGTACGGAACCCTAAAAATGACCTGTTGATGTAGGCAAGAAGATGTTTGTTCAGAGGATGTCAAGTTCTTTAATCATAGACCATACCGTCACTCGCTCAAAGCAAGCGACTTACGGGAGTAGGATAGGGGGTAGAACACCACGCGAACAGAAATAATTTATATCGCAAAACAACGTTTGCCGGGTCAGCTAGTTATAAATAATAATTAAAATAAAATTGTTGTTTCATGGTAAAAATTGCAAGGTGCATGATAATCAAGAGTTTTTGGAATTTCATAACTTGTTATTCTAGTTTTAAGAGTTTTATGACAAGGGAATCTGCAATCATTAGTATAACACCTTTAATTATTGTATTTTTATTTACTACAAAAATATAAATTTTTAGGTATGAGCTACATATTGAGTATTACAAAAATAATTTTCCTCTTTATCCCTACTTACTAATCAATAAAATTTATATAAAAAATAAATAAAATAGTTTCAACTTGCAGCACTTTTACTTGCTATCAATCAATACTGCAGTTTATTTCCAAAACCGAGAAATACTTTACCATAAAGTGTAAGAATAATGTCATGAAGAGCTTTAGTTTTTTGGAAAGAAGTTCCTGCGGTCCAAAGAAATTTAAGATAGGTACAATAAATAATTTAACGTCTTTGCTGCGGTCGGAGTTGACTGGAATTGTTATAAGGAGAAAGCGTTTTTCCGCCTCCATGCCATAAATGTGTATGTGTGAGTGCAAGTTAGTATCGCGTTAGGCTACGGACACGAAGTCAGCGGGCGCAGGGCGGCAGCGCGTTTCAATGCATAGATTTATATGGAACTGGCTTCGAAGGCAGCAGCGCGGGCAGCGCCGTACGAGCGATGCGCACCAGTCTAGCAGTGCCCGCGTGTCTACATTAACGTAGTAGATTTATTAGATAGATAGATAGACATTGTAGTAGTAGATTTTTGATTGGACACCGATAGGTATGGAACAACAAAGATGTAAACCACAAAAATAGGAGGGCAGTTAACCAGTTAGGGGAAGAAATAAAAAACCCGCTCTAGCGCCGCGCGATCTGCCCGCTGGCTTCGAGACCCAGGCTGCCGCTGCCGCGCCGCCGCCGCTCCCGCCCCGCAATCGCTGACTTCGAGACTGCGGCCTAAGGAACTTCGTTTCTGACAGGGGTAACCCAACTGCACACATTTTTATTGCTTGTTGTTTATATATTACTAACTCTGCTTGACTCCTGTCTGAAATAAAAGTTTTCTATTCTATATTTATCTTCTTCAAGACAATATTATTGAGATTGTTATAATTTAACAGTTTTATTTGAGTTTTTTTAACAACTCTGCAGCTTGAGTATTCGCTTGGTGATCATCATTTGATTTAGCAGGATAGCTGGCAGCTAATTGTAAATAATATTTAGCTTGATCCTCCTTTTCCAGCTTTAGATAGCAGCTGCCAAGTCTTAACAAGTTTACACTGTAGAATCTGGGCTGAACTGTTTCTGCTCTCAAGAAATATTCAAGTGCATCTTCATAAGTGGAGTATGGTGGAGAAGCAAATAAAACTTCAGCTATTTTTCTTTGATGCCAAGGCAACTCAGTAATCTGATAGCACCATTCACCCAACATGTGCAAAACTGTAGCATCTTTAGGATTTAGTGTAATTGCCATCTGAAAATAAAGTTTCATATTTATTTAAATCAGAGACAACAATATCAAAAACTGTGATCAAAACTGATAATCACGTACATCCAAATGCTTCTTGACATTTTCCAATTGTTTTATTTTTTCTTTCATACCATCAAGCGAACTTTTTGCATCCAATAGTAAAGCATACCACTTGTGTACAGCATAATGGTCTTGAGCGTCTTGGGTATCATTAAGCACTTTCGATATTATACCATATGCTTGGAGAACAAGATTATTCTTGTATTGTTTATCATATTTAGATTCCTTTGACATATTATATAATGCTCGACATATACGCCATTGGAGTTCTACATTGTCCTTATCCTAAAAATACAATTTGTTTACTTAATACCACATTAAAAAAAAATGAATACAAGGAATAAAATATTATAGTTTTTGGTATAAGTTTATGGTCTTATTGTATTATATGGTTTTTCATATCCATACACCATGACCTACCTGATGCTCAGACAGTAAGTTATAGCATTCCTCATAATAGCCATTGTCAAATAATTTATCTGCATCTTCTAAAGCAGGCAATAGCTTTTCAGTTGGTATATTTTCAGCAACATCTTTGTTTTTCACAGGCCATAATGAAAATGCAAGGGTTGCAGATAATGCCAGTACATTTTTAGGAAAAGTTGCAGTCTGTAAACAAAAATAATTTTAAAAGTTAATAAATATTTTACTACTTACTTAAATTTAAAGTTTCTAAAGATTTACCTGCTGATATATTATTTTGGCACTATTCTTAGCATTTATTTTCCTATAGTTAAAAACTTTTTGAACAAACTTAAAAGATACAGGATTTAGTTTATAAAAAATACCCATGTTCATTATAAAAATAAACGGTTACAATCAATGTATTTGGTTATATTGACGAGTACCGAAGAAAAATACAAGCAGGATGAGATTATTAAAATAGTTATTCTGTACTGCTGTCTGCGTTTCCGTGATAACTTCTTTAGCCAAACAATTCGAAATCGAGATTTCCGCTTGTTAAGGCTTTTTAGAAAACAATTGTTTTTATAGCGAAACTACGGTAGTTGCAAACATCACACGACGCAAATACCAAATATATGTAAGAATTCTCTAGCTCTACATAAGTACGGAAAAGGAAATGAATCAAATTTGACAATTACCAACAATCACCCGCTGTGAGCACAGAGAAGAGTATTACTCCCACAGACTAAGTACAAAAAATACTATAGTAATGTAAGTTTTTAGTAGCTTTCTAAGTACTATACGGTGTAATAATGGTAATAGTATTTACTATATTGGCTGTAATGTTGTACTGGAATTTTCGTACCAAATCTATATAGAGTTATAACGC
This sequence comes from Apamea epomidion, assembly GCA_947507525.1. Taxonomy (NCBI): domain Eukaryota; kingdom Metazoa; phylum Arthropoda; class Insecta; order Lepidoptera; family Noctuidae; genus Apamea; species Apamea epomidion. The sequence goes on from OX382225.1 coordinate 12,559,727, forward strand.
GCTTAAAATTCAAAGAAATCGTGAGGAATCGTACGTAACAACAATCAAATTCGTTTAATTTCGAAATGTGTGGCGCTACATTTTTGTGGAAGTGGAGATTTGTGCTGACGCCGGAACAAATTGGACCCACGATACCAAATGATGTAACTGTTTTATTAAGTGCATCTTGATATATTTTGTATTGTTTAGGCACTCAATTGCCACAATGATGCAACATCTTATGTATAAAAAGATATAGCTGAAACATAAACGAAGTAAAAGGACTTCGTAAAGATGGTAGGAGGTGGCGTTCTGTAGTTTCTGCCTACCCCCGTGGGAAGAAGGCATGCGCTTATGTAAGGTATGGTATTATGTATGTACCTACCATTCAAAGCACACGACACGCTTCGTAATGTCTGGACGCACCTGCACTCCGCTCGAAATCTCGTAGTATACCTACAACTTAAAGCGCGTGAAGTGTAGTTCGCGTTATAGCGACAATGTAGCCCCGTAGCATTACAAAAATAAGTCTGTCTCTTTTGGGGCCGAGACAATGCTGCCCACTTAATCAAAACCAAGAAGCTACAGGTTTGATATTTATAAACGATATAACATAACGATATGAATTAATAAACGTAACGAGTACACTCGTATAAGATTCTGCATCAGCCAAATCTTTTCCCAACTATTTTTGTTTTTCCCAACTATTTTTGTTATTATTATATCCGACGACCCTGGTTACGTATCTCCTTTGGTGACTGTATATACGTATTGACCGTAAAAAAATAACGTGCTAAAGTGGTGGTCACATATAAGCGACTTGCATTGTAAGCGACTTCGTAATATTTGCTGTATTGCCACGCCACCCATGCGATAACTCACAATCCTACCTTTCACAACGATAGTCTACGATAGCCGATAATGGTAAATTACATTAACGATTATCGTTTAAAAAAAATAGTTAGCCTGAAGGGTTCTGGCGATATACGGCAATTTGGCTTCAGCATTATAAAATCTATAGGTCCGTGTAGGTAGAAAGTAGGGTAAGCTTTTATTTAAAAATTTTGCCAGTGGCAACAATATTCAAAAATCAATTTCTACGCGGTCCATGGACCATGGGCGGGTGAGGATTGTTGACAGTTTGTACTTCATTGAAGAGTGTGTTGAATTTGTGTTTCAAGAAATGTTTTTGGTTTGAATATTGGATTCATAGCATTTTCAATATGCAGAGATCAGGTAACGTCAAGCTATAATTATTTGAAATACGTTTTGTTTATTTTACCTATGCAATAACGTTTTATTCGCGCCAATTTCTTACTAATATTCTTTTTCAAACGTTCTGAGTATTCGTTCAAATGTTTATGTACAGTTTAGGGACATTTTAAATAATGTTCGAGTACAAAATTAATCAATACACATAGTTTGTTAGATAGATTAATGGTTTATATCATTCGTGACCTGACCAAAGCGACGAACACAGGCGTTTTACTTACTTAGCAGTAGGCATGTCTTATTTCTTCATTTCTTGATTAAATTATCAGAAGTTACCTACACGTTACATTAACTACTACTGAGAATTAAATGTGATAATTAGTTTTTACCACATCTTTTTAGGATTCCGTAGCCAATTGGCAATGCGTAAATATCAGTCCCGACTACGGAACCTTCACCGTGCGCAATTTTAAAAGTATCTTATTTTTGGAATCAAGAACGAATAAGATTAAGGTTTGAAAGGTCTCATAGTTTTTGCCTGTTTTACATATTATTAATACTGTGAAGATGTCATCAAGTCACTATCAAGAGCATCAAATGTTATGTCAGTTATTTGACAATTTGATGGTACATTTGTGTGTGTGTGTTCATCATCATTCATCATTCATGTGTGTAATGAAAGTTAGGATAAATGCAAATGTTGAGACATGCTGTTCAATACTTAGTTGTATTAATTAGCAACATTGATTCTAATAGTGTTAAATGTGTTTGCTATCACATAGTGGGGTTGCAACTCAAAGTAGGAAGTGTATTACTCAAAATAAGGAAAACTATTATTTATTTGAAATGATTACAACCGTTAATAATTATTTATAGCAACAAACTTACAACCACTTAAATTAACCTAAACCACCACCAATAATAATTTATATGTTTAACATTAAAACATAATGTGTTTGGTACGACAACAGAAAAATCTTACAGCCCTTGAGGGATTCTGTCGTCACAAGTGACACCCAACAAATGAGCTGATCACTTTTTATATTCTTTATTTCTTAAAGGCAGTTCAGCTTAGGAGGTTGTTGGTTGCTTAACTGGGCTATCCTGTGGATGCCTTACGTAAGGCCTCCAGCCAGGGCAAAAAATATAAACTAAGTGACTACATGTCATGCTAAGGGCACCCCCTGTGGGGTATGGACCTCAGCTTAAGGTGTCACTGGGGGATGGCAGAAAAGAACAGGGTAGATCAGATAAAACTGACAACTTACTGGTGCACATGCTGCTTTTGTATCAGATTATAAGTTTTTTTAATATTTACTAGCTGCATCCCGCTGTTTCACCCGCATAAGTTTCTATTGCGTTGGAATATTGGGATACAAGTATCCTATGTGTTAATCCAGGGTGTCAGCTACCTTCATACCAAGTTTCATCAAAATTGGTCCAGCCGTTTGAGTGTGAAGAAGTAACAAACATACAAACACACACACTCACAAACTTTCGCCTTTATAATATTAGTGTGATGTACACACAGTAAAATACATAGGGATATGACAATAAAAGTTGTTGTTTGATTCTTCTTAAAAATATAATATTGGGTTTATAGCCCATTACTGTCAGATAGAGTAAAAACTTGTACCATGAGTGTTCAGTATTTTACAAAAAGATGTAAGATAATAGTAGATTCTGGCTTTACTTTGAGGTTCAATCCAACACACAAAAAATAATTAAATTACTATAAGGGTTTCTAATACTGCCTTTAAAAAAGACGTGATGTTTATCACACTTAGCATATTTAAATTATGTTATACTGTATTCGAGATCAGTTACTATTAAGGTAAATCAATAAATTCAATTATTTTTATTTTAAGTACATATGCCAGATAAAAATCAAAATTGTGTTGCAGCCAGTACTAACATTTTAATTTATTGGGGAAAAGGTATCAGGGAAAGCTGTAGATATACCCTTTCCCTAATTAAAATCTTTAGCATGATTACTTTGTTTTTATTTAACTACGAATTTGACATAAATTAGGATCATTGCCTTCGCCGGTTAGCGACCGATAAGCGGGATATGCATCTTTGCGTTACTATTCGGGGTTAGCGCAGACCGACGGAGTGGCGGCGAAGCGTGTAATTCTATAACAACTGAAAATGCCCTTTATTTACTAAACATACGGCTGAAATTTGTGTTACATCATAAAAATACAAAGCGGCGCGAAGCGTCGTCAAGCGGTGCGAAGCGTCGTCGAGCGGCGCGCGGCGATGAAGCTGTCAGCCGTATGCTATAGATAGTAAATATAATCGACTTTCAGTTCGTTTGTACAGGTACATTTTCTTATCCGTAAATCTTTTTTTGCATAAATTAGTCGAAAAAGTAATGCCTAAATTATCAAGTTCGCTGCGCTCGCCCTAGTTAACATGGACTTAATTGTCAAGCTTTTCTGCATTAGTCTACAAAGAAACCCTTAATTCTGTACGAATAGTCAAAAGAAAACCTAACCTACACAAGGTGATGTACTATAATTTTTTATACATAGGTAGGATTGCATGGATCAGAATGTTGGGCCACAAAAGGAAAGAAAGGCATTTGCATGCAGCTGAGAAGAGAATGCTGAGAGGGATGCGTGGTGTTACACGAATGGATAGAAAAAGAAATGAGTATATAAGAGGAAGTCTGAAAGTGGCACCGGTAACTGAAAAGTTGTGTGGAAACCGGTTGTCATGGTATGGGTATGTGTTACGGAGGAAGGAGGAAAATGTCGTGAGGAAAGTTTTGAGTATGAATGTCGGTGGCTATAAGAGTAGGGGAGGACCAAAGAAACGATGGATGGACTGTGTGAATGATGATATGGTTAGAAAGGGGGTGACTGTCGAGATGGCGGCTAATAGAGGAGTATGGAAGACAAAGACATGTTGCGCCGACCACGAATACATTGGGATAAGGAGAGGAGAATGATGAAAAATGAGGTAGGATAATCGAAAATCATAGACTGAGAGTGATTGTATGCAATTCGTCGAAATCAATATATCAAAGATGAAAATATTATTTGTCTCGCAAAATGAGTAAAAATTTATACGTTTAATTCATCCAGTTCTGTGGCGTGACGACTTACAGAATAATGGAGGTCCTGTACCAAACCGAAAAACAAGGTTTTCAAGTTCCCAACATCAGATCTATAATATATTTTTTTTTGTATATTCATGCTCTTTCAAAACATGTACAAACACATTTGACGCTCTTGTGCTTGACTTATTGGATAGCCGTATTGTGCCGTGCTCACGGAGCGTGTGACCTCATCCCAGGATGTGCGCCCTCACGCGGAAACTGACCACTGTGTCGCCCTCGCTGTAATCCACACCTTTCTGTAGGTACGCGGTTCACTCGGTCGCTTCTAAGCCATAAGCAAAGCTTAACGAAATATTATCTGTGGTATATATGACGCAGATTAATTGGAAATAAAGAGTTTATTTCGAAAATCCTAAGATTTTAGCGCAAATTACCGGATTATTGGATACTAAGAAAGATTTTCTTAATAATACGAGCCAAGTAATTTAAGAATTTCTGTAATAAAGTATTAGCAGTAAACAGCATCATAATTCGTAATAATTATTCATTCTGATGCTTTGATTAACACAAAAATAAACAGCGTCTTTCGTGCAGGGTAAGTATAATTATTGTCAGCCGTTGTAACTTAATTACCATAAACATTTTCGTCATACATATAGACAAAAGCAGATCAAAGTCCTCATTTGTTATTGAATTGCATGCTTGTCATCGTAAATGGAAGTGACCTTCATTTTTATTACTTTGCAATAAAATGCAGACGTTATCACAATCAGAATTTATGATACCTACAAGTGCCGATATTGGGTTGTTATATACAAAACTGCATTGCTGTCCCCTGTAACCATTTCTCTTAACGTGACCGAAAATAACACCTATTATAGTCTAGTCTCAAAAGTTAGCTGAAGTAGTGTGTGGAGAAGTTCACGAGCGCTTTCGTCTTTTTCCCCGATTTCAACGCTGCCGTAGCTAACCGTTGTATTCATAGTTATTTCCTTCACTCGACTCAACTTCGACTGCAATTCGAGCGTTCTCCAATCAAATTGACTTATAAGTTGATACAACGCTACAAACTTATATTGGCCCGAGGCCAAATTCAGAACTAACGCCGCCATCTTGTTTTGTGAATAAAATTTCTGTACCAATTTTACAAAGGTTTACTAACAACGCCCCCTGTCAATGTTATTCAGGCGCCAAGAGTTCCTTGCTTGTAGGACTCTAATGTTGTGTTGTTTGAAAACTCTCTGGTAGCTGTGGTAACTGTCAATGTGATTGATGGAGTTTAAGTCGAGTGGAGGAAAGAACTATAATACCAGGGGATATATATAATACAGGTTATACAGGGGTAAGTTTGTGCCGCTATAAGCAGATTGACCTCACGGGGCACGCGACGCTCTATGACGGCCACCCCGGAGCGAGCGCCTGGCATCTGCCAACTTGCGAATTCCCTGCATGTATTGAAATAGCTTGTAGTGCACTTGCACGCGCATTAGGTACAGTATCGCGTCCGCCAGCTCAGTCCCCGCTGACGAGCGCGCACACTGCCTGCTCTTCGTTGCCGCTGTAAAACTCATTCTTATCTCACATACGTAAACACCTAGTCACGTCTCTATCGCGTATTGTTGTACAAAAAGCTAACTTTGTCACACTGTCCAAGCAAGTGTCAATATTTGCTAACAATTAGGTCGATGGATAGTTGGTTCCTCGTAAGCAACGAAAAGTGTAGTGATACAATTGTTTTCTGTTAGGATGTAATCTTTTTCTGGGAAATAATGTTTTTTAACTCTATTCGTTATTAAGAAAACTTCAAGATTAGTATTCAGCAGAAATGGAAGCAACGGAGACTTCGTGTTTATCGTGTAAGGTTCTTGTTTTAATTTGGGAAGGTTTTATCTAAATTACTGAAATAATTTTATTTATATTGTAAGCCATTAGGTACACCCATTTATGTTATCTTTAATTAATATAAAGTAAAGATTACCGTGGGCACTTTTTGGACATAGACCTTTAAATTTAGAATTTATATGAACACATGACATACTTACCTACCTATTTTAATAAACTCACACCTTTTTCCCCAGCAGGGTGTGGGCGGAAATTACCCTTAACTCTAACTTATCCAAGATAATCTTTGTGTAGCATCCATAATGTTGAATAAAGATGCATGTATTCAAATACATCATCAGGTTAGGTTAGGCACGATAGGTTTAGGCCACAGTGGAAGAGCCAATGTGACAATGCTAGATGAAAGTGAAAAAAAAAATCGTTGCGTAGAATGAGTATAAGCAATAGACAAGACACTGAATAATAATTATGAGAAAAGGACAGTTGTTAGCCAAGGACCGAGTCCCAACAAAACGGCCATGTCAACAACTGTCACGGTATGATTTCTATGGAAAGTATTATCCGACTACTACTAGTATTGTCCAAGACTATTGCTATCCCATAAGGTATACAATGACAGCCGTAAACAAAGTATGACCATTGGAAAAGTCACTAAATAATAAAAAAAGAAATGAGAGCAGGACACATATATTAGATCCAATAGTAAGAGTAAACGAGACAGAAAGTTGTTAGCTAACAACTGAGGCCCAACAAAACCGCTGTCACGGTACGATTTCTTTGGGAAGTATTACCCGACTACATTAGGTAGTACAAGTTTAAAAGTGACTGTCAAGATCGCTATCCCTGAAGGTATGCGCTGTCAACAAATCTATGCAATACTTTATCAACGCCTGTAGCTAATCGATAAATATCATATCCTATCTATGGTTTGTTGTTGATTTTAATAATTAATAGGTCACGTCATTTGTTTTAACTGATCAATGACAATATGAAAACAATCGGGATTCAAAACAATGCGGCATACAGTTCTAGTGATTCACTGAATCGTGCGTTGACTTCTGCTTTACAGAGTAAGTAGTATGTCTCGCTATGCCACACATAGTTGCGTGTTATTTGGCACCTTTAATTCTTATTTCTTGTTTATAAAATAAAACAAAATAGGTGATATAAATATTCTTTCATGGACGTTGATTTCATGAGCACAGAAAGTCTCGAGGACGTAGGTACATGTTGTCTCCCCTGTCTAGGTATGTGCATAGAATTTAAAATAAAAATGTTATGTGAGTTAGAAATAGTTTTTAAAGTGGCCAAAATTAATCCAATTATAAAGATCTGCTCAATGGTTAACAACATAAAATAACGATGTATAATTAAGTTATATAATTTTTTGTTTCATGTGCTGCATTATCAACTGTTCAAAATCAGCGGTGAGTAAATTTTATTATCCAATTAAATATTGTGTGTCCTAGTTTTTAGTTTAATTTAATCTACGTTAGCATTCCCATCAATCAATTATTGAAATGCATTGATATCGTTCGCAATGAAGTGATATCGAGTTGGAATTATTAGGTCGCCAGGACCGTTTGTCCGCTGGGCACGTATGCCATACGTGCGTCATTAGAATTACGAGTAGGAATTCGCGACCGCTATTCGGCCCTCAGACGACGACTCAGGGGCAGCAAGCACCATGACACCGATACCGAGTCCCTATGGTGACGGACTGGGCCGCAGTTACACATCGGTACTGATTGCAGTGACGAACCCGTTCGCTATCCACGACGCGCATATTGTTTTATTGTTTCAGTAAGCGAATTTATAATCGTGGAGCGGTCGTTGCGATGTGATTTAATTGTGAAAATAATATACTTAATCAATAAATAAACAAGTCAAGTAAAAGGCATCCAGTTCTTCATTGATAAAACAAATAAACTTCACAAATTATCGTACGCGTTCTGTTCGAAAAATCACATTTCCAAACTTACCATACCGATGATCCAATGCATGCGACTTTTTTGTTGCGGCAGTAAATGGCAACACAGGGTGCTACACAATGTAAAGTCTATAAGTAGCAGTGCTGAACAGTTTTAGCTGTATCCGATAGTTTTCTGAGTCACTTAGGGTGTGTTTATTAGTGAAACAACATTAACGCTTATCAGTGGTAGTTCTAAGCTGTGTGGTTATCGTAATCGGTTGAATCACCCACACGGTCTTCACTCGACTCTTCTCCGGATGTGATTTGACGACGAAACAATGTGGTATCGCGTTTGTTAGTGAGTAGTGGAACAATATTTGCTGTAATTGTAACAGTATGTTTTCCTCTTGAACAGCATATAGATGTGCACTATATTTACAGTTAAAACATAAATATTTTTAGAATTTGTGTGTGTCAGTGCATTACAATGACGTCTTTGTCGGATTCTCCATTGAATAGGTCAAGAAACAGACCAGTTTTGGCTCGTTATAAGCCCTGTGGGGACTCTACAGACCAGGTAAGCATACATAGCTAAGTGCTAATATTAAAGTATCGATGACCTAATACAAAAGGAACACTTTCCTGTTCTATAACGAGACTGTAACTGAAGTTACTGACTTACATGTGTAATTGTAATTTAACGGCAGGAATAGGAATGCGATTTTGAAAATATGTACATTTGTTTGAAATAAGTGTGTTAGCAATATTAATTTCTCTTATCACTATGATATATTTGTACAGAATTTATTCGTCTATGGTACAGAGGAAAGAGGTCGCTTGTGATATTATTAGTGCTTAAAACATGATAGTGGCCCGCTGCGAAGAATTTTAGGTATCGGTTCTTTCATGTTTTGAAAGATCCACCTTCAGAGTATGTGACGAAAAATCTTTAAAAAACACAGTTATCTCTGCAGTTCTAACCGTATTTTTTTCTTAATTTCACTACACCATTATTAAGTGGTGCATAGGTAGAATACACCATCTTTCCAATTTTCATTGATATAGGTGCTGCAAACAGTCTCCGAGTAAAATGGCTGCTCACTTGACACTTGGTATTGAACCTGGCGGCGGCGGTTACATGCGAAAAAACTTGAGACTTATATCTCCATCACATTAAAAGGTTTCCGCTTAATTGGAGCAGATTTTCTTTATTAGACCTCCGTTAAAAACTTGCGGGGGCGGATGTTGATGCGGAAGTACACTTACTTGCGAAAGTATTTGCAGAGGCGGAGGCGAGGTTTCCTTACAAACCTAATGTTTACAAGTGAACTTGGTGACAGCGGGTCTAGTAGCTAAGAATTTGAGTATGAATCATAACTTGAAATATTCTTGACAAATTATCTAAACGATTAATTGCTTCATTTTGGCAGTTAACTGGTTTAATTACATTTCTGACCTCTTAGATTTTGTGTCTTGCGAGGAACGAGGAACGATTTCTTTCTTTTTCTTTTCTTTCTTTGATGATTCTACTATATTTGGGATCGGCTTCCACTACAGCTGCAACCGTCTAGCAGCTCTTTGAGACATATTAGAACCCTTTTTCACCAAAAGTTTCTGGCCATAACGAATAGTTAATCGTGGTTTATTTTTTTAAATTGATATGAAGCTGTTTTTCTTAGGCGGGGACATCCTACTCAATTTACCGCGGTCTGGTCGGTTATCGATGTTTTTAGTTGCTACATGTCGCTTTATCAACTTCGTCATAAATGGTCTTTTACTTCTTATACTTTGCAGCTTGATCAGACGATATTTTAGGTACAAACTGTGTAACGGATGATTATTCCTTAATAAGAAAAATCGAAAAATATTAGAACACCGGCATTAAGGTTGTATGTTTGTCTTGAAAACTTTGAGACGTGAGCCGTGAGCCATGAGGTGGCGCTGCCTACTAAGCGCCACCTCAAACTCAAAACTCAAATCATTTATTTCAATTAAACCATTTACAGGCACTTTTGAATTGTCAAAATTAAATAGTTGGTCAGTTAGTCAGAAAGTTGAAGCTAGTTGCCCATTCCAAAACGTAGATCTCTATGGAGAAGAACGGGCAAGAAATTCCAAGGTGCCACTCTTTTAAATCAAGATATTATTTTAAAATCCTGGGTGCATTATTCTTATTGCTTCTACATATATGTGAGAACAATGTAAAAAAAAAACATAAAGAAACAATTAAAAATTAAAAATAAGCCCTGGCAGTTAAGAGGTGACCAGTCTCAACCGACGGCGCCCGTTCACGAACATTACGCGTGGATCAGCACCCTCCAGCTCAACCGTTTTGTAGGGAATCGAATGATCGAACACACGCGCCACACCACCAGTGAGACATTTAAGTGAGCATGACATATTCTCAACTGCCATGCTCTTTCAATTCAACATCAAAATATCATAATAAACGGATCCATGGTTCTTACATTTACAAAATTTAAAAAATGCTTCTTAATTACACAAAACTATAGTTTGCAACATATTTATGAGATGAAAAAAAAAATTACCACCAATCAGGAAGAGGTATTTAATATTGAAGTATTAAGAATTAAATTTAATCTTGATTGAATAAAATAAACACTAAGTTCGTATTAATGTCAGAAACACAAAGAAAGGGGAATTATCTCCTCCAAATATTGAAATTGTGATCAACTAGTGAACCCAAGTGCCTGTGGAGCAGGACCAGCATTAAGCCAAGCATTTTTATCTACGATAGACTCATCCAACTTATAATATGCTTGCCTACATGCATATTTTAAATTTCTTCTCATTTAGTTGAAGAATATCGAGTGGTATTTTATTATACCACTAGCTTCTGTCCGCGGCTTCGCCCGCGTGGATGTCGGAAATTATCCCACGGGAACATGTTACCAGGACAAAAAGTATGTCCTTCCCCAGGATGCCATCTATCTCTTTGCCAAATCAGAAGTTCAGTGGTTTAGGTGTGAAAAAGTACATACAGTTTCAAGTTCAAATCTTCTCCTTAAAAATCGAATTACCCCTTTTTGCCCTGTCAGGGGTCAATTTTCGACAACTTTACATACTGATTCTTAATTATTTTCTGTCAAAAGTATTAATACTGAGTTTCGAGTTAATTGGACCGCGCATTCAATTACTTCAACACCCCTATATCCCCCTTTGAGGGGAAGTTTTGAAAAACTTATAATAATAAATGTTTTTACTTACTTAGGCGAGTATTCTTGCCAAGTTTCAAGTTTAATAACCTAATGAAGAAGATTTTTCATATAAACTGTATCCCCGCTTTTCACCCCCACAGGGGTGGAATTTAAAAAATCGTTTGGGATGTATTCATAACTTGACTCAAAGGTTATTTATACCAATTTTCGAGTTAATCAAGCCATGCAGTAAAATCCTTCCCTGTAAAATTGACTAACCTTTTTCAGCCCGTCAGGGGTAATTTTCGAAAAACCCTGATACACATTATTCTTTACTTTCGATCCTATATATAAATAGTGAGTTTCGAGATAATTGGACCGCGCGCTAAAATTCTTCCATACAAACTTTGAAACCCCCTTTTAGGGGGTAGTTTAGAAAAGGGTACACATAAAATGGCAAACTTCATAATTTATTTAGATTAGTATTGGTGCCAAGTTTCAAGTTTATTAACTCAAGGAATAAGATTTTCCATACAAACAAAAGTCCCGCCATTTCACCCTCTTAGGGGTGGAATTTCGAAAAACCCTTTCTTAGTGGATACCTACTCTTCACTAAGAACACACCCTCCAAATTTCATGTCTCTAAGACCAGCGGTTTAGGCTGTGCGTTGATATATCAGTCAGTCAGGATTTTGAATTTTATGTATATAGATAGATTTTACACAGTAACCCATAAAAGAAGTTTTTACTTTAGACAATCTGAAGCGCGGTTGATCTTCACAGTTTGTTCCTATTCCTAGTGTTAAAATTATGCCTGTCACTTATCTTACTAAAAAGATGTAGATTTTTTCGAACGTACATGTTTTCGTATATATATTGGCAAGAAACCGTCATGATGTTAATTTTTTTAAACAGTTCCCTGAGAGATTCACACCTCATGGCTCACGGCCACAATATTGCCACTAACCTGTCAAGGGATTCCTCTCAGCTACACCTCTTAGCGTTATATTAGGATTATTTTAAACCTATGTCCACTGTCCCACTGCTGGACAAATGTCTTTATGATATTTTAGTCTGACCACTCAGCAAAAACAATAGTGGATATACAATACAACCTTTAATGAGTTTGCTGTTATTGCTATTTTGTTCATCAGTTTATGATTGTGGGTCGTTTCTTCGAATATACGAAACATCGCTTGCATAAATTATTACCTGCGTGGGATTATTCACTGAGAGGTTATCACACCATCAATGTACTTACTTAATTTATTATTTGGTGTACCCTGTAGGTTGGGATCATTAGTTGATTGCGCAAACATAAAGAGGCCTTTGTTAGAAGCCTAAAAGTGCTCGGATATGGGGTCATCGGTTCACTGTATCCGAAGGTTATTTTAGGATGGATGAAAGTTACCGAAAGTCCGAGACCTCCAATAAATTACGATGTTTTAGGATGTAGAGTCGGATTGACGAGTGATTGAGCTGTCAAATTGACGCCATGAAGTTGCGAGATATTTCTATAAATCGTTGCATAGATCTCAGGAAAAACCTCTATGACAGACGGACAAGAGAGTGATCTTATAAAGGTTCCGTTTTACTACTATGCATAAATACTGTGCATGCGTAAATACTTATCCCGACTCCGGAACCCTATACTGTGCGTGTGCGTGACACATAGCTGGTTTTTGGATATTGCTCTATATGTAATGCCTCGTTTAGGAGCTTAGCGGCACGCGCGCCCGGTAATGTATACATATTTCTGGCATAAGTCATGCAATTTCTCGCGAAAATTAACAGTACCGAAAAGATTAACTAGTCCTAAATTAAACTTCGCAAAGTCGTATTGCTAACGCTCCATAATATTATTCTATTAAAGGTATGAAGTCGAGGTAAATTGTATTTTTTTCCCTCATTTTTTCCTTGTGAGCCTTACCTGATAGTGATTACTAATGATGGTCAAGCGCACTAGGTAATTACCAACCAACCTCAGTAGTTTTGTCACGCCTAATGTCTACATGTATTATTGACTTGCGAGGGTTCTTATCTGTAGGAGTAAGCCAAATATAAGTAGTAACAACAAACCAAAAAAGAAGTAGAAAAAGAAAAAGGAAACGTAGAAGTAGTAAAATTATCAACTGACCTATAATCCTTCAATATCTACTCGACCCAAATTTATGGGACGGCTGATTATTTTTTAGCGATTACGATGTTGGTCCCATGGAGAAAGTTGTTCAGTTTGATGGTCCGTACCACACCTTTAAATATGACCACACCTTTCTGGTACACGCTGTATTTGGCGCCCCGCACCTAACTAAAAGTCCACTGTCACAACCAAATCTAGTGTATTTCGAGGAGAATTCAATACTCTTTTTACAATGCTTAACTTTTTTACATGGATTCTCGAGAATTACTATTTGTTTGTCATTTCCTACTTAATATTTTGTGGTTAGGTTCGAAAAGAAGTGCCGCGACGCCCCGCGACATGTAGCGCGACTTTGTCCCTTCGGGAATACATGGCTATATCTATATATATAAAAGAAAGTCGTGTTAGTTACACTATTTATAACTCAAGAACGGCTGAACCGATTTGGCTGAAAATTGGTGGGGAGTTAGCTTAGAACCACGAAACGGTGATACTTTTTATTATTTTTTTATTTAACACATTTATTTACTTATAGGAGTAGGGTAGGAGTAGTGAAGGAGTAGGGTAGAAAGTAGGGTAGGAGTAGTGTAGGAGTAAGGTAGGGACACCACGCGGACGAAGTAGCGCCGGGCAGCTAGAAATAATTTATATGGCAAAACAACGTTTGCCGGGTCAGCTAGTTGAATCTAAAACTTTATCCATCTTCAGACGACGACCAAATCAAATTGTCAAAAGCACAGTTAACATACTGTTTGTGTATCCAAGAAACAAATTGATAAACTTCAAACTTTCACAAGTCAAAAAAATTAAAAGGATTCTTGTTTTGCAAGTGTTATTGTACAGTCATCACAATCAGTGGTGTGTTTCAAACATAAATTACTTAATGAATAATGGCAGCATGGCGAGTCCGTCGTCATATGTTTTGATTTAGCTGTAGGTTCGTTACTAAACAGACGGCATCCATTCAGACCGCAACACATAAGTGCACATTGAACATAACTCTACATCAGTGCATATATGGCTAGGGGTGCCATCACCTTAGTTGTCGATGCCGGACGAAATCTTCAGAAACCCCGGACATTTAAGTGAAATTGGTTTTATCCCCGGACACCCTAGACAAAAATACAATAAAAAGAAGTCGGTTAACTAAAACAACGTTTTCACTTTTAGTTCCAAAAAAAAAACGGAGCCTTTATAACTTCTCGAGAACTATTTAACATAGGAATTTGAATTTTGGCAGAATGTTTAGACCTAGGTGACAAGCACGCAGATTGCTAGTAAAAGAGAAAACATTTTTTTGCAAGGTCAGATTGGTCTTAGGACAAAAACATAAAATAAAAAGAACATTATGTTGTTTGGCATCGTTTAAAAGAGCTTACTATGTATCCTTATACATAATAAAAATACTATACGCCATCTTATCTCCTCGCAATTTTTATTTTATTTTAATAGATTTATAAGATAACTAGCTGACCCGGCAAACGTTGTTTTGCCATATAAATTATTTCTAGGTGCCCGGCGCTACTTTGTTCGCGTGGTGCCCTACCCCCTACCCTACTCCTACCCTACTCCTACACTACTCCTACCCTACTCCTACCCTACTCCTACCCTACTCCTAATCTACTCCTACCCTACTCCTACACTATTCAAAATCCTTAATTTAATACGTGCTTCAATTCGAGTGGACCCGAGTCTACCGTACCGAAGGGACGATCGTCAAATGTTTGACAGGAAAGTAGGTAGAACAGTTTATATGAGAAAATGAAATTGTTGTTTTTACTATCTTTCACGCAATTTTTCCATATTTTCTCACCGTTTAAACCTTCCCTGGACTACGACAAACATTTCAAAACCAAAATCGGCCCAGCCGTTCTCGAGTTTTAGCGCTACAAACGAGCAGCAATTGATTTTTATATAAATAGATGGTCCATATTTTTAGAGGAAAATTATAGCGGTTTGCTACACTGTTAGAAAAAAATACCAAAAATAGTGCTTACTGGTGCTTACTTATCTTTATACCTATGTAATATTTTTGACAAAATAAATGAATCAATCGTTTTTGTATAGAAATTATGTCAGACCGCCATTTTTTATTATTTTATCTGAAAAGTTATCTGGCGATTGAAAAATCAGCCCTTAGATGTATAAGTTAAGGCGTAAGCGTAGGCTGTCTAGATTTATTTTATCCGATACAATGAAACAGAGTCGAAACGCTTAAAAACAATTTGGTCATATTCACTTTATTTTTATGGCAACTCGCACTTGACAAAAAAACTAATTATGCCATTTTTTTTTTTATAATAAAAAGCGATAATGGTTCCTAAGACAGTTTCTATATAATTCCTATGGATTCGGATTCGTCCATACCGTCCGTCCCAGTTAAAATAAACACTGTATAATATATGGCAAATGGTCGAAAAGGTATATACAGGCTGATTTTTTAAAGACCAGCCAAATTTAAGGATGTGGTACAGACCATCAAACTGAACAACTTTCTCCATGGGACCAACATCGTAATCGCGAATAAAAATTCAGCCGTCCCATACATTTAGGTCGAGTAGGTATTGAAGTTTTCTATGGGACAGTTGATAAAATTTTCGCGATTACGCTATTTGTCCCATGGAGAAAGTTGTTCAGTTTGATGGTCTGTACCACATCCTTAAATTTGGCTGGTCTTTAAAAAATCAGCCTGTATACGAGTATATAGATAAATTGGTATATTTCTTGAGCTAATAATTTTCTCAAAAAAAAAAAAAAAAGTAATGAAACTTGTTTGATTATGCGTATGTTTACATGTGCGTGGGCGGTGTGAAATGTGTTTCATTTCAGTTTGTGCTACGTGTGGAAAGGCGCATCTTTATTCAATCTTTCAACATGTTTACGGTTCAACATACTTTCCTTACGCACCCGTATGTCTCGATGAGAAACGTCTATGTACCTTTTTATGTTGCATTTAATAAATAACGTAGATTGTTTGTAGCCTACTGAAACAGCGCTCTCATACTCACATTTTCTGTTGTTTAATGTTTTATGTAAACGGTTTCTATAAATTGTCGAGGTGCGTCAATTAAGAGCGGGCCTAAAGCAAAAATGCCAATCATAAATTAGATTTTTCATGAAATTGACAAGGCTTATGTATAAAATAAAAATAATATAAGTACTAAATACTAACTATAATTATGATATTTTCAAACTTTTTGTGGAACAGAAACATAAAATTATAAAATTTTCACGATAAAAAACCATTACGAACTTGCCTCTAATTTCCGCGTCTGCCTGTCACGACCAAACCTAGTTTATTTGGAGGAGAATTCGACGATCTTTCTATATTTTGTCAATTAATATTTTGGTATTAGGTTCGTGAAAAAGGGTCGGGACCCCCCCGTGACGTATCGCGATTTAGTCCCCCCGTGAATGGTTCCACTGACATGGCTTAGAAGTATCAAAAAATAAATATTATTAAGTAGAAATTAGTTTTAATCATATTTAATTATATGTGTAGGTACTATGTATTATATAGGTAACTGTATCATATAGACCGGTCCTGTGCATCTCGCATACAGCGGATTCTCGCGACTTTCACCAGGTCATCGGTCTACCAAGTGAGAAACCTATGTACATTAGTGAACTTCTTTGGCTAAACGATGATGATGACTATTATTTAAAAGAAAACACATTCATTTGTCAGAACGTAATCTCGGGACAATCGGGAGGCACTCATTCGTGTCTTGGAACACAGAATGGCGAATCTACATGTAGAACACACCATAATTATTATTATTCCAATACTTCAAATATAATTTAACAACACTTTCTCATATCAACGTGAAAAATACATCGCATAAAAACAAATGGCGATGTTTTGTCGGCGGAATTAGCTAAAAATAATGATTAAATTCGTCTTTCTCTCCACGGGACCTCCAAACACAAGTTTAGCTAAAGTATTCAGCCTAGAATTCATTACGTGTTTTGGTCAAATTAATTTTAAGTGAGCAACTTGTACAAGTTCATCCAAAGCGCCGAACAAAATGAGTAATTCCCTTTGATCTCCTCTTTTTCTTCGAGACTGAAAGTTTTTTGAATGCCTTTTTAGAAAACAGAAACTAAGCCCCCAGTATCGAGTATCCATTCAAACCTGTTTTCAGGTCATTTCCCTGTAAATGTAAAATTAGTGTTGAATTAACGCCACCTGGTGATTACCCAGTAATAGCATTACGTCCATGTGTGTGTATTGTTTACATTTGCTCGCGTCCAAGCTGCGCCTAGCGGTAATGTGAATGATGTTCATACATGTTAAATACGTCAAACACATCCGTTAGATGGCGCTTGTTTGTTTACTTTGCAACAAAACTAAAACTACAATTAGGATCCATTCTGTTCGTCCAAAGCATTATTTTTAAATGCTAGCTTATGATAATTATATTTATAATCAATGTATTTCTTGCATTAGCGGCACTCTTCATTATCACGTCTTTGAAAACTTTCCTATTTTCGATTTCGCACATAATGCATCTACTAACTTATCCTTAGTTTCAACATGGCTAATAAATCGAAACCTTGATAATTTTATGCGCATTCGTTGAATATAATTAGTGGAATAGTATTGTCATTCAGAGAGGATACGAGGAAGCATGTTGGTGTAGCATGCACCGAGGGGTTGTGCAAGGAGAGACGGTCGCAGGATTGGGGTGAGGACGCGCATGCGCGGTGAGGCGGTCGATGGCTGGACCTCACTGCCACATGCGACTAACACGTGTTCCCTACACATTACTGAATTGTTGATTCCATGTGTTTAAAAAACACATCTTATTTGTTATGATGATTGACTTCAGCGAAATTATGTGCCACTCGGAATGTCTTCATTTCGGACGCCCCTCGTTATAAATTCAATGTGGACTACCTATGCCTGACGAATAAACTATTAGAGTATCCACAAAACACAATCATTCTTTGTACCTTAAACGTACTTCCGTTAATGGTCGCTTAGATTCTTGGATCCAGGCCGATGAACTAGACAGCGTCATATCCTTTCTTGTTAGACTGACAATTAATTTATTCTAAGTCTTATAACGTGAGGAAAATCTGTCTATAGTTAAGAATGTTTCTTACATTCTCGTTGTAAGTGACATTTGGCTCTGGTCCCGTTGGAAGAGAAAGTAAGTACGTGGTGCTTTTTGTTTTATTTCGTTTCTCGTCAATTTTGAATTATAGTCTGTCGGTCTGTCTGACATTCTTGTCTGATGAATTGACAATCAACAAGTGTTAGTAGGTAATGAATATTTCAGCAAGTTTGAACTCCGACTTTTGTTTAATAATAACTTAAGACGGAGTAAGACTAGTAAGTATAGCAGAACGGCGCCATTAAATTGTCAATCAAATCTCTTTGGAAAATGCGATGCCTAAACAGCTTGCACACCAATAATATGTGTTGACCTTGACAGAGAGCGGGCAACAATGCATTTTCAACCCTCTGGTCGGGCGGTCGTGTGGCAATATTCCTGAGATGTAGCGGGGTCGGCAGCGCTGGCAAGCAGCGACGGCGGACGGAGGCGTCGAGTGCGGGGCGCCGTGCCCGCCCGCGCTCCTCCTCGCCACCGCCGAGCTGTCAAACCGCCTCCGTCGGGCACCCGGCTTGAACGCACCGGCACAACGCGCGCCGCACTAATTCGCGATCGTAACGTAGTACACAGTCAGTGACTCAGTGTGTGATTTTGTAATACTCGCATGACGGAAAACACTTTAAGGAGATGAACGGCAGCACGACGACGGTGAATGGTGGCGCCGTCAATGGGACCACTGGTGCCTTAAATGGAATCGGTGCCGCGCCGCGTACAGCTACACTTGGAACTCCCAGCAGTTATGCATATACGTCCAGCGGCTCCCTGCTTGGCCGCAGTGGTACGGCCAGGCCTGTTCCACCGCCCACATTGCCTAAATATAGTGGTTCCTTTAGTGCGGGCAGCACCACTGGACTCAGGGAACGAGATAGAGAGGGTACCGGCGGATCCCATCGTCTGGCCAGCCTCGAAAGATTAGCACTACGGCAACGTATCATTGAACAAAATGCTAATAATCAGGTGTCCGTCGGCACGACAGTTACTGCACCACCGAATGGGCCCACCTCTGCTACCGTCACCCTTACCGACACGGCAACGGTGAGTCCCAGAGTCCCCTTGCCGTTTTTCATGTGCACCCTCAACATTTCCCCTAATCGTAGTTAGGGCACCCCGAGAAAGGGATGTGTTATTTTATTTTGTAAAGCCCTCTCACACTATAATAATACGATTGTATCATATTGTATTTAGATGTGTATCGCAATCGTTGTCATTTTCTAACTAGAATAAGTAAGTCGTCTTAGGCAGAAGTATATATCAGATGATGCAAGTATCGTGCAGTGAGCCTGAAACTAGTTTGTTTACATTGGGACATATCGATACCATAACCATATTGGTACCTAACCGCCTGACATGTAGGTATTACATAAAACAATCATGTATCAACTTCGTATGATTGGTTGGTAGCTCTGCTCTGTAGTAGTTATTTGATTAAAAGAGGAGCCTTGTGTGGATTTAAAAATTTAATCTTAGAGACTTAACAAGTTCTTTGTATGTGTACAGTACAAATACAACTCATACAAGTTGTCAATTGGAATTACAAAAAAAAATGGCCGTTTTCGCCATTTTAACTATAATTTATGCAAGTATCTTTTTCTTTCTTTATCATGGAACTGCAACTGTTGATGCGTTACAGGTGTGTTTCATCATACTCATAAATATACCGATTTTTGAACATCTACTTTTATTGATAAATACTTACTCAAAATAATTTTATTTTGAACGTTGAAATCACTTACGTTGATTTCAACGTAAGTGCTTAGTCCAAACTATAAACAACAGACGTACGCTACGTAAAACACCGTCCAAGTGTGTGACCACGCACAGTAAAAGGGTTTCGTGGTCGGAATGAATATTGCACAATATTTATTTTATCGAGTGCAAGAAGAAGTTTGTATTTCATAGTATCTCTCGAAAAAGCTATGAAAAAACAAAGTTTTAACCAAAAATATCCCAAATTATACCTCAAGAACTATTGACATAAATTAAGCAGTCAAGTAAAACATCATAATCTTTTTAATAATTGGACCGCTTTATTGGAATTATGTTGAGATCTGGGCATTTCTATTTATAATATATGTATTTGATCACATATTATTTAATCGTATAAAAATGTGTGTGTATGATATTTGTAAAAACAAAGTAAACAAGTAAGATTGGCGCGAAACTTCTCCAAGTGGACCTACTACCGAACCGGCGTAGTTTCGTGAGTTCTGGTGATCTAACTATACTGTAAAAAAATGATACGAAACTATTAATTGGAGAGGCGAGGCCTTAACGACTGGGCCATCACGACAATGTACAATTATTTACTGATGGGGGAGTGCTCGCTTATTGCAGTTTGCAGATGAAAGTCTTACTCGTGGTTCATCTTGGAATGGTGGTCGTGACCCATGCCAACTGTTTTTGCCGTTTTATGTTATTCTGTCCTGGGTAAGCACATGCTGGCAGCCTATTCCCACGCAGTTCCTCATGTGATAGGACTGGTTGGGAGTGCGGGAGGGGTGAGCGGGTGACTGACCTCGTGAGTCCCCGTGTCTACAGGGTTAAAAATAACCTCGAGCAGTGGCGGACATTCTGCTCGCATGTGTCGAATTCACTAAACAGACATTAACTGTTTCACGGTCGCACCCTGACCTGAAAATTCTTGGAACATTAAATACTTTCTTGAATACTTTTTGTTTCGCTTAAAATTCCATCGTTATGTATGAGTATGACACTGGATATAAAAAAAACCGACCAGGGGGGAGTCGAGCTCGCACAATAAAATTCGTAGGTCTCCCCTAATTATTGTATTACGCGTAATTAATAAACCTGCGCAAGCTCCTATACAATACACCTAAATGACAGTGTCCAGGAAAAAAAGGTTTTGCACTGGACAGTTTTAATACATGGTTAAAAGGCTAGAACTTCAGCTATAGAAAAGCTTTTGGATCAATTAGGTTCTAACATAAGAAAGAAAAAAATTATTCGTTAAGAGCCAGAAAAAAATAAGTATTCATTTAGTTTTTAATTGGCGATAAGTATGCGTATCATTGAAATGTACAATTACCCCCTAAATTAAAAATCCTACGTTGCATAGATCTCGAGAAAAACCCTTGTGACAGCCGGACAAAAAAATGGTATTATAAGGGTTCCGTTTTCCTGTACTCAAAACCCAAAAATGGACGTCTAGACCTTAATAGTTCATTCAACTGTTCCTACATGAGGGGATCATTCATAACTGCCGGATATTTGTAAAGGTTTCTTTATCACTATCATACTGTATGCTCAAACCGCAAGTCCAATTTCTTGGAATCATTATCAGTAATACGTTATCGCGGGTTCGCGACTAGTGCACCGAGAACTCAAGTTACTTTTACTTTGATTGTCCTATTTTTGGACAATTTGTGCTCTTTTACAGTGACTGGAACGAATCTTAGCGCTTCTTACGCGCTCAATTTAAGAGTGGGGATCGGCATGCTCATTGTAAATCTAAGGTAAAAAACTTCCCATTCTTTCAATGAGTGATCAAGATTCGTGCCAGTCACTGTATAGTTGGCGGTGCCCTGCTTAGCTCTTATTCATAGACTAGTGACTCGCCCTTGCTTCGCACGATTTGACAAAAATCGATATTTCTTTCTTCTGAATTATTACTTTTATCGTTTCAAATTCCATTAAGTAATCACAAACAAAATCTATAAAATGTATATAGATATAAGTAGATATGCACGTTTTAAATCATAATAAAACATTGTTTTACGAAACGAATTTGGCTTGAAGTTTTTCACTAACCGGCAAAAGCGGTTGGGGCACGTTCTCCTCTTGCATTGTAAAGCGCAGTGCACAAAAAGCTAAGCACCATTGAGTAACGATATATTCTCAGCTTTGATACAATCGTATTAAGAACCATTTTGCGTTTTATCGACTGTTTATTTTACCCTCTTTTGGAGCGATTGCTCGTTGCTTTTGTGTGTCTGGTGGGCATAAGTGTGACGGGCTGGATCCTTGTGCGTCTATATAGATATAGTCATAATTAACTCAGCGGTACCTGAGTTTAAGGAGGCCCTTACACACGTCGTGTTTTATTTTTAGCCCTTCGATCTAGTAAACAGCTTTCGAATAAAATATGTAAACTACTAAACTAAAATAAAACAAAGATTAAATGTTTTAATACTTTACAGTATAATATGCTGTGGCCTTGGTTCTTTTTAATTCGGTTGTTATTTATGTAAAAAGTTTTAACGATTAGTATAATATAAGCAGTTGAAAAAAGCACGTTAATACCTACTTAGCCCAAATAATAACTTCTCTTAGGGCTTCGACGAATGATAAGTAAACCATTTGTTTATTCAACAACATTTCAAATTGTTGTTTATCTGATAGATAACAGCTGACAGCTGTATTGGTATCAAGTTGATAAAAACATTGTTATCGACACCGAGTACAAAATAGTAATCCCCCCGTGTGGGACGGGCTTGAACCGTGCGGTGGTGTGGCGCGCCAACCGGCAGCCGGTATCGCTTGTAACTTAACCTCAAACTGACACAGTCGTGAACGGTGCTTCATATTACAACAGTTAGTTTGTGTTCAAAAACTACCAACTGACGTTTAAACGGTGATAATTAATTTGAAATTGTCGCAGGTTTTTAACGCAATACGAGTGATTTTCGTAGGTCCGTGTTTATATGGCAACAGACAAACAATGGCGTTACATCGATACGGCCAGTGCATCAACACAGCCTTAAGGGCATAGAACAAGTACAATACTTACATTGTGTGAATGTAAACGAATAGTTTCGAAGATTTTGTGTTACCTTTGTTCAACGAGTGTTTATTTTAATATTACAACAACAGAAGTTTGTGAGCGTATCAACAGTGTAGCGTCGTTTGTGTTTTTTGCCATCTTCAACCGTTGAAGAAATCTACTCGGATGTGTTCAAAATGGAAAACCGAGCACTAGCTAACGGCAACGGACATCAAAGTAAATTAACAAGATGTTCTAGCAGCGTAGGAGACAGTGGAACTGATAAGGCTAAAGTTGGATGGACGAATCCACGCGATATCTGGAGGAACTTATCATTGCGCAGAAAAGCAGAGGTGAATAAAACAATAACAATTTCAATAATTTAACACTACGAATAGGAAATTCCGTGAGCGGTCATACAGTGACAAACGTGTCTTTAGAGCTTGTGCTATCACTTAGAACTTACATATTGTCGCCATCAATTAAAACCCTGTTGCTTCGCCGTCTAAGTATAAATAAACTGCTGTTGATAAGGGAGTCACTTAATTGAACCTTTGGAACAGAATGTCGTTTGTATGCAACTCTTATGCCAGCCATTGGAAACGTTTATAATACGAACAGTCACGAGCATATACTATGGACTGTTCGGTTTTCTCGTCATATAGTTTTAGTGTCCCTTGCTTGTGACATATTTGTGCCGGCACTTTTATATGTTTTCCACAGTGGATCACATAAATATTTGCAGTCTTCTTGAGAAGAGATATTAATGAAAGAATCATGAAAGCAGATATTAATGCGCAACTATATTTATACTCGTGACTGTACAGTTGACAAAACATATTTGACTGACTTCCCGTTTCTTCATGCAGAACAGATCCAAGTAACTATTTCCTAATCCTCGTCGGTTCTCGGGTCGATGACTCGTCAATAGCATAATAAGTCACAATCGCACTCGACGTCTTAGTTTTATGTGTTATCCATATGTCTCCGGCGCGTATACAGTTACTTTTAGAGGTAGGCATTGATTCAGAAGCCTGTTTTGTATTTCAATATTGCCAGTCATACTCAAAGCATTTGTTTAAATGAAATCAGGCACTTTTAAACGGTCAAGGAGACGGTGAGTCTGAAACATGTAGCTAGATGTCCATTCCAATGCGTAGTAGGTTCCTATGGACAGGACATGGAACAGGTAAGAAACTCCATGGAATATTTTAAATCAAAATATTGTTACAAAATATTGGTTACATCATCCATGTTGAAATTACAGGCACCTGCATATTATTAGAAAATTGTAGAAAGTTGTGCACGTTAAAAACGTCCAGACGAAAAGCAAATAATTTAAAAAATAAAATAAGTCATTAAAATAAGCCGAGGCAGCTAAGAGATTACCAGTTTCAACAAGAACAAGACGCATGGATCAGCACCAATCAGTTAACCATTTTGAAGGGAACCGAATGATCCAACACATGCGCCACCACCAGTGAGACATTTGTGTGAGCATGACATACTATCAACTGCCAAGTTCGTGTGGTTCAAGTTAATGAAAGACGTACCCAGTAAATGGTAAATTTATAGTACTCCGAATGTGTTATGCAATTAAATAATACTACAATGCAAAAGTACTAGTCATGCATCATTAGCAGCTCTAACATTTTTATCAAATGACAATCAATTAGTTAATGTTGTGGTTGTGGAGTAGGACCAGCATTGAGCCAAGTATTTTTATACTTAGCAATAATAATCCCAGAACTTATTATAATTATGCTTGACTGCATATTGTGCGTTTAATATAGGATTTAAACGTCTCATTTAGTTGAGGTATGTGTGGTATTTAATTGTAATATTTTAAACAGTACTCCAAGAGATATGAGTCTACTTTAGCCAGTCTAAAACCTGGTTGAAGTAATTGGTCCATATTTCTAGTATTATAATTATGTATTTTATATAAGTAACGTCTTTTACTAAAAAAAAGGAGATTTTCTCTTACTGTTTTTAATATGATGCTTTCATAGATATGTTGACTAAGTACGTCGTGTTAATATCCTTAAACAGTTCCTTTAGCGAATCGCGCCTGCGGTGATTATACATGACTCTAACAAAAGAGGAAGGGGCTCAATATAGAGCTTTGTGGAACCCCTATTTTTATTTTCCAACCTTGAGAATTGGTATCATTTATTAGCACTTGCTGTGGTCGTCTATCATTTAATAAGATTTCGCATCTTCATCGGAAGTTTACCTTGTCCGTAGTGCTTAGTTTCAAGCGTGAAGTTTCTTGATTTACGAATAACGCTAACGATGTGAGGCAAAATATCATTGTTATGTCAATAACTTAAAAATGGTGATAAAAATATCTTTTGTTGGTCCAATACTGTTCCTGTGTCTGGTGACTGATGAGTTTTAATACACCATCGATACTTTGCACTATTTTTTAACATTATAACAAACATGAAAAATAAAGACGCCCAATTTTGTTGGTAAGAAACTAATAAGCGCGCTTGCGCTTGAATATTTAATTTATTCAGAGTTGCTCTTCTGCGTAATCGATATCTGGGGGTCGAGGGGGTGCAATTAAAATAGAAATTCAATTGATTGGCTTCAAATCGCTCATTTTAGTTGCATAATATGCACATACTCGTATTACAAATCGAACCAACTTAACTATGAGTGAAGTCCGATGTAAAATAAGATATGAGAGAATGTTGTTCCAAAACGTCCTTTTCCATTTTTATTATTATTAATTAACTTGTGTTCAAAGCGCTGTGAAATGTTGGTGATAACAACGAAAAGAGAGACCATGTATTTACTATAAATGTTTTAACTTTAATCAGTTTTATCAATTCTAAGTTAACGATAATAATATAGGCAGTATGTAGGTAGACAGACTATTATAATATATAATCACTAAAGTACTGTAAATTTCCCTCTTCATCATTATTACCTTGCCCTTCTCTTCTCTCCCTTCTCACATTTCGTAAAAACAGATGGTTAACGTGTAGCTTTGTTATTGAACATAAACCCTGTACCTTAATTGGTAATTATCCGCGTAATAACCCATTTATGCATATGCGCAAGTTCACAATGTTAATTCAAGTGACAATTAATTTAACCTCAATTAAAAATTCATGGCCAGTGGCGTATATTGCTTAATGAGACCAAAACATGATGATTTCCTACCTCAATCGCATCTATCCATACTATATACTACACTCATATTATAAACGTGAAAGTAACTCCGTCTGTCTGTTACCTTTTCAAGCCTTAACGGCTGAACGAATTTCGATGGAATTTGGCACACAGGTAGACCATGGCCTGGGTTCCTAACATAGGATACTTTTTATCCCGGGACTACGTTTCCGTGGAATAATTTAAAAATTTAAAAAAGGCAAGTGTTCCCAGGTCCGGACTCAGAGGCCTTGGGCCCCTCTAGGCACTTGAAATTTTATTTTAGACTCCCCTCGTCCCGAAGCCATTTTGTAAATTTGAAGGGAAAGGTACGAAATCCACGCGGACGAAGTTGCTGGCGAAGAGTTAGTATTTCATAAAAACTGTGCATAGCTTTTATGCAACTTAATCCCAATGCTCTATTATAGCTTTTTAGATGACTAATGCTTGTAATGGCCATTCTTTTGGAATTCTGCCATTATATTTTTCTTCAAATATCTACAAAAAATATGCTTATGAAATAAGTTTTGTGAGGTACCTGTCCAGGAGCAAAAACATAATAATTCAGCAGTTGCCCAATCGAGGAGCATCTGTACTACTCTCAACTTCAGTGTTGCGTTCAGGTCAGCCATTTACATGCATTTCTGTGAAGTAAGTAGTAGAACTTTAATAGCTATGTTTTTTTATTTAATGTCCCACTGCTACTCTCCACCTCTCTCTTTTTAGAGCTGCCAAGGACCAATCTTTATGAAAGGAGTCCAGCTCCTCCAGCAAACCTTTTTGTTTTATTTATTTATTTTAGTGATGGAACGGGTTGTTGTATTCTTAACCCGGTCCAGAAGTTCAATACCCAGAATACTCCGTTCCATAGCTCTTTGGCAAACCTCGAGGGTGGACCTCTGCTGAATTGTCAAAGACCATTTTTGAGAACCATATATGAGGATGGGAAGAATAATACACATGTCGATGAGTCTTCTCTTAAGGGATAGACGAAGATCGCCTTTCATTAGATCTTTCATGGCCTAATAGCTCTTCCAGGCAAGACAAAACAAAGAAGTTGCAAGACGCACCGAATAGCTAAGTAGGCAGGTTTTAAATTAGTTCTAGCTCTATTGGGAACGTCGCCGATCGGAATAAAACGTTCAACGTATTCATGTTTCTACGTACTCGCCGTTCTAGTAGAGAATATCAAAACGTTACGAGATTGAACTAGACACATTGTTAGAGGTTATTTTATTTTGTACGCACGACGACATATCAAGCTTTACATTTCCAGTATAAGCTGACTTCTTATTGTACAAAAAGTTTATACAATGCGAGGTCAGCTAAAACTGGAAAACTACATCTTGATGTGTGCACTAGTAAACCTTATTATTATATTATTGCCTATAACCTTATTAGGTAAGGAGAGTAAATGTGGGAAATAAATTAATGGTGATATACAAAAAGACTCGACTGGCTGTCCACAATGGTGTGCTGGCGCTTACGCATAAGTATGGAAGTGATGGTTGGGTGTGGCGGAGAAGGCATGAAAGTAGAATAAATGCTGTGGAAATGCGTTGCTTGTATGTATGGTGTAACTATAAATAATAGATTGAGATAAATAATAGATTGAGGAATGATCCGATAAGACAACGGTTTAAAAGAAGATATAGTGCCAGAAATTGAATAGAGTAAGTATGTTTAGATGGTTTGTTGATGTTGAGAGGATATTTGAAAGGCGAGTAACAAATAGAATTTGCAAAGCAGATGTGGGAAGACCTAGAAGGACGTATACCAGACCTTATTGATGATGTTCTTCAAAAACGTCAGATGCGTATAGTACTCTGAAACGGCGCGTGCGTGTATGAGATATGTGAACGTAAATGAAGTAAAATGTGTATACAATATGATGAACCTTATAAAAAATTCACAAACAAGAACAAACATGTTCGTAGCTTGTAATCACCACTAGTGTATGTAATGGACTTTCTTTTAGTTACACGATGCTTGATGCTCCATTTCCCCCATTAATTATAGTTAACCAGGTCTTCCTAATTGCTTCACGCGATAGTTTTTAAGTGTCTTTGTATTGATCTGGTTTGTTAAGGCACCTGTCATTAACATTCTAAAAGTTTTCTTGACATTTCCATCACTAAGTCAAGTCATTATGGTATTAAAATTTTATCGTAAAAGGCTTTTAACCTATATTGAGATTATTGGTGATTGAAGTTTGTGAAGAATTGAAGTCAATACTTAAACATTATTTATACCCATTTTCGCAGTAAAATCCGCCACCTTGAACTGTATTACCCCTTTCCACCCCGTCAAACTAATGATCATAAATAATGTGTTAATTGATTAGCGTTTTAAGTGTTAATTAATTAGCTTTAAAAACTGTTTATTTGACTAAGCTATCATCTTTAGTTTCAAATTAAGGTTTCTGTCGTTGACCCGCATTCTTTTCTCACGAGTGTAGGACACTGGATTCTCTAGCGCTAATCCACAGACGCTATCATGTGCAGAAATAAATATCTTGCCATGTTATAGTAAGTAGGTACTACGTGCACGATAGTATTTATATCAGGAGATACTTGTCGGGCTTGTCTTCGTCTTTACGTCACATGAATAATTCAGTAGCCACTGAGAATACATGCAGAAAAGCCTTCTAAAGTTATTTAGTTTGGTAGCTAAACACATTTGATTGAATTTGTGACTGTCTATTCAATTACACCAGAAAGTGCAAAATGAAAGTGATCGAGATAGCGCCCATATCCATAAGTGTTAATCGACTTTCTTTATTATTGTAATTCGTTCGTGATTACTCGTATGCAACCTACAATTTGCTTGCACATTGTAATATTATTGCTCCTCGGTTTCTTATCCACAGACCTACTTATTTACTTTGTTCTCTGTTCTCATAGTTTTTATTCGCCGTTTCTTTGTTCTAACACCATTCATTGGGTTTATTCTGAAAATTTCTATTTACGACGTTTGTGTAACGCGATGCGTACACCTAATCCTTCATCGGCCGAGCTATGTTCGTACGTCGTCGCCGGAACTCGGCCGATTAAACCAAACATAATATGTACAGCCGCCAGCACATCAAGCTACTACAATCTGTCAATTTATTTAATAGATTTTCAACTTTATCGCTAAAGCATTAAGGTTCAAGGTTGATTGGGAAAATTTGACAGTTTCGGGTAGCTTGGCCTGCTGGATTCTGTACCAGAAAGTGAGTGCGTACAGCTAGTTATCGACCGTCATCGGAAGGTGTAGGTTGAAGTAGTGTACGCACTCACTTTCTTTTACATAATATATTTTGGTATTTACACGGTACGTCCAATTCGCAAAACGTCACGTTGTTTTTTTTTCTGAACCTTTATGCATTCCAAGCGGAGTTACGTTGTCAGAAAAGTTTGAGAATTAGGAGAACATCCGCCACCTCTCGACCATAAACTGCTAATTGTGAGAAACCTACTCCGCTCTATAGAGCAGTATTCGTTTACCGTATACGGTAAACTGATACTTTTCTGATAGCTCATAAACGAATGTATCCTTCGCAAACGAATTTGTTAAATAACAACAACAAACAACTATAGGTACCCTACTTAATTTAATTATACCACTGATACTGCTTTATTCAATTTACGCAAACTGATAAGCATATAACGCTAATGTTATCTATAACAGCAGCGACTAACCCGATACATTATGCAATACTGTAGCGGGTTAGTAATTCAATAGGAGTCAATATCTAAATTAATGACAATCAATATTTACAGCGTGTTAATTTCCAGTCCACTATCAAGTTAATATACCTGCCCTGCAGTTTATGAAGTTTAAACAGACATGAGGCAATATCCGGCGGGATAGGGACGAGCAGCACAGCACACACCTGTGCACATTGACCGCAACCGTGTCTAATGAACCGAGGCTTTTGTTAAGAACTAGACATTATTAGTTCGAAGTTGTATGTGCAATACATCTTCAATATGCATATTATTAGTAGCAAGGCAGCCTTTAAAGTCTTGACTTTTAAAAACAATAATACAACAATATCGTAAATGAAATCTGCAGCTATAAATAGTTCTTTTATTGATAGCTCTATTTTGTAGAACTTTCTTGAGTGAGTGTTAATGATAGACGAGGCAATACAGCCAGGAAGAGTCATCATTTTTGCTCAGCGAATGAGTCATGTCTCCGTAGCGTGGCGCCGCGACTGCGAGCAAAGCATTGCAATTATACAGGAAGTGTCTTGAGAGGGAGACATTTTTTAATCGGCCGAGATCGTATGCCTCCTTCGTTGTCGGGCGACAGAGCTGCCAGATGAAACTGCTTGTTATTCTGCGCGCGATTCTTGAGATACCGTTCCTATGTTTCTTGGTGATAACATAGAAACACTGACATTCTTAGCACACAAATATTAGAATTATTACAACGAATGGAAAATAGTGCTGGATGTTAAACAGTTACGTTTAATTAAGATAACATAATAAGGACGGTCACAAATTAATTATCTTGTACTTTTACTTATCAGAATTTTGGTTATTGACGCCTGACGTTTCGTTACAATATGGCATTGTCGCTATTCAATCAGTCGTGTAATTACTGCCACTATATGTAGCTTACTATTTAGTACTTCAATTTTATTGTTGCTCTATTAAAGTAAAAGGGTGGAGCCATTTATGTTTTAATATTATCTCTACCTAATGGTACATTATATTCTGTAAAATATCCGTGAATAGACCGGATTTTAAACTGTTGAATGAGTTAGGCAAGTATATTAGATGACAAGTACCACTAATTACGCATGCGGCTTAGCTACGGTTAAACAATAACCTAATCTGTAAACTCTGTAGTCAATATTAGTCAGCGACGTTTTCAGCTAGTGTGTCAGCGAAACTGCCTCGCACAAACGATAAAATATTGTATTATAAATTGTACTCAGTTGAGTAAACGACGACCGTACAGCGTGTGCTGGCTTATTGCCTAACTTCTATATGGATAAGTGATATAATTTATCCCTATTGGCTTTGAATAGTGTTGTGATATGTGTATTAGCAAAGTAATAATATGGAATATTATTACAACCGTGTACATTATCAAGTTCTCATTTACAAAGTCAAGCAGTTGATAAGTGTGACTGTGCTCCTACCTGATATTGATCGATAAAAGTATTGTTATTAGTGTATCAGTAAAATGTTTAACACGTTTAAGAAAAGACTAAGTTTAAGGAAATGCAAAAACAAGAAATTAAGTAGCGAAAAAGTCAGTGACGATGTAAGTAGCTGTTAAATTGATTCATGTAAAGCGTGTAGCGGTGGCGATATTGAATGATTACACATTGTAGTAGAACTCTTGTTTATGTATTCGATATGGTTGTTTATACGTGCTTGATCTACAAACAAACAAATAAATTCCTTGCGATGTTTGGTCCGTTTGATTATTTACATTACAGTACAATGTCGTGCTGTGGTAAACACTCGCCGGATGGAGTGCTGAAGCGTACACGGTACAAGGCATTCAGTGGGCCATTGGCATTCCGTCATCATCATGTACTTGATTGATCGAGGATAACTGATTTTGTAAAGTGAATTTATAACAATCATGGGCTAGTTTTTGTGTTCTGTCATGTGAAATGGTGATATTCGTGATGCGCCGTGTTTCTATGCTGCAACTTCTGCAAGACTGTAATCGCCAGATGTCGGAGACATCTCTATATTCTCCAATCTGGGTCACAGTTCCGACGAAAATGGTTATAAAAATTCAACATTATTTAATTCTTTTGAAAAGTCTGTGTTCTTGTAAATGTGGGAGGAACCTACGGCTGGTAAATAACCGCAAGTTCTTCGCAGATATCGCTGTAAGTTTAAGGTTAACTGGGGTATTGTAGGGGTAAGCCTGGAACTTCGTTTGTAGATAGGTATTATTAGAATCAACCGTCTCAGACGCATTACGGTCGTCGCACTTGGCGAAACAGCATACGTGTTTGCATATCCACTTTCTTGTTCGTTTTGCATATGCCTAAACGTCCATGCGGGTATATTATTTATAAATATTTAATGGCAAGCGTATGTACGCATAACATAATGATATTATTATCACGAGTGTTTGTTCGTTTGCTCTTGCAGCAATCCAGCGAGTCATGATCTAGTTCACATATTGTGTGGTTTGGAATTGCAGAAATAATCATTGGTATCTAATGTATGTACCTATGTTATAAGTTATAACAGATCTTTTCTTTTATTTTACATTCACAGTTTTCAATGAAAATTACTTTATTAGGAGATTTTTGATTATTTGGTCGATTGATTTCTTCCTCTGAAATTCACGAAGTGATTGTTTTGTGTATTGCAGTGAAGTCTCAAGTACCATGCACTGTGTGAGTCACCGCTTTCGTTCTTCGCACCTACGTAATTAAGTACTGGTTATTGGTAACGAGGTTTACTCGATCAACGCAACGATGCGTGTGCGGTTCATGCGAGAATTTGTTTTAAACAGTGAAATTAACTCATTATTGCACTTTTTAATTTTCTTTGTCATTGCAAATATTGGTATCGGGGAAAGTATCATAATGATCCGACCATTGTTCATTAGGTAGGTAAGGCCCGCTTTTCTGTGTATTATAAATACCCGTGCAGTTCATCCGATGGATGCTACTATACTTATTTAATTATGCCTTATAGGTATATTTTACTACATTGTCCAGTAACGTTACCTTGAAATCGGTGAGTCATCTGACTCGTATGGAGCCGGCTAGACCGACTCGGTCAGCTATACTTGACTTGTCTGTATTTACAGCGACGATATTACGATACATACAACTCTCTTCATTATTCGACGGAGAATTTATGATTACGCAGCGGGAATCTCGTTAGTGAGGTGTATTTGATGGGAATCCTGCGTTCGTAATGTTCGTATACAGGAATATAAGGGAAACATCTACTTGCTACTATGCTGATGTTAAGCCAGTAGCTTAATACACATATTTACCTCGCGTCGATGTAGGCTATAAATTAAATTGGAGCCATTATTTATAGGAAACATTACTGACTTACGAATATTCTATTAAATATTACGCGCAAAATGGAATTTCTTATATCCTATCGATTGATTCTATTGCACTGTTCCTAAGCATTGTGTCATGCATGCTTACGTCCTAAGACCCTTTGTACCTATTGCTTAACACCTTTTAAGTAAGACATAATACTTATAGACAATTCTGTTTGTTTTCAGTTACAAAGTAAACGCGAATTGTTCTTCAAGTCGGACTCTACGAGTGGCGGCGGCGTGAGCGCGACGGGCCCGCCGGCTGGAGCGCCGCCGGCACCGCCTTCCGCGCTGAAGGATGCGCTAGCGAAGCGCGCCGCCACGCTACCCGACCAGCTCGAGAACAACCACCACGAGTCCAACGGGACCCTCAACAAGCTCAGCAACAGCGTGTCCGTGGACACGAGCAAGCCTCCCAGCTCGGCGCCGCCTCCGACACCCGCACCACCCGTGCCCACCACCGCGCCTCCCGGCGGCCCGGCCCCGCTCAGGAGTACAGAAAACATTATCAAGGTAAGGATGGGAGAAGGCCGCTACTCTATTCCCAACCACTGCAACTCTTAAAAGCCAGAATCAACAGTGGCTATCAGTAGTAAAGCGCCGAGACAATGAATGACGCTACCGTAAGAATGTCACCGCCAACGACCCGCGCACTTGAATAAACATTTGGCAAACTCAATAGCTGAACGGTGAGCACGCGTTAATGTTTCCTTTTCCTGCCTTATATACCGTTCTTTGCCGACTGTTTACTACCTTGCTTTGGTGATGCTCAATTAGTAGAGTCTGCCGTGTGGATGTTCCACTTTAGTATTCATTCATAGTTAAGTTGTGGATGATCGTTAATTCACAAATTAAAAGCAAAATATATCTTCTTTAAAATATTCATTTCCTAGTTTTCTATCACGTGCTTACGAGGATTACCTGTGTAGAATTAAGAACTTGCCTATTTCGCCACGCTCGTAATAAATTGCAAAGAATCAC
Organism: Apamea epomidion; assembly: GCA_947507525.1. Taxonomy (NCBI): domain Eukaryota; kingdom Metazoa; phylum Arthropoda; class Insecta; order Lepidoptera; family Noctuidae; genus Apamea; species Apamea epomidion. The sequence goes on from OX382225.1 coordinate 12,594,052, forward strand.
CGACGATCAGCATCTCATAACAGTGTTCGTTATAAGCTGGCACTCATAGTAATAACAGTCTGTACTCGTTGGAGGATACGTTATTATTAAATCTATGTCATATCTTCTACTTAATCAAATTATTAAATTCATCCATTCGCTGACAGACAACGGACAGCCTAAACCTGGTCTAGAAGCATGAAATGTTGCACAAGAGTTCGTCATAATTATAACGAAAGCGAGCTCCACGAAATTATTTTTTGAAAATGTTCCTCTCTAAAGGGGATGAAAGTTTGTATGGAATTTTGTCTTTTTTGCTGTAGGGAATTCCCATCGAACGCACGATTTGTAACAACATAATGCTTTCTGTTAATTTTCAGAAACCTGACCACCCACCAGTCGCGCCAAAACCGGAATTACCTAAATTAGAAAAACCAAAAACCAAAGAATTAGATGGATATGTCGGATTTGCAAACCTACCAAACCAAGTATACAGAAAGGCAGTGAAAAAAGGATTCGAATTCACGCTAATGGTAGTTGGTAAGTCATAGTTCATTACAATAATACTCCAGTATTTTACTCTTTAACGATTTCCTTTTGATATTCTGTAATGTCTCGCTGCTGGGCAAAGGTGTCCCACAAATTCCCCAAATGAAAAACCCTCACCAAATGTAGTTACGTTTGAATAAAATTTTGGAATGTGCACATTAGTCACTCCGTTAATATGCAGCCTTCTTGGAAATTAAGATTGTTAATGTATAACACGTTTTATTTTTAGGTGAAACTGGTTTGGGCAAGTCAACTTTAATAAACTCATTGTTTCTGACGGACGTGTACGACCGGGACAAGCACCCGGGCCCCTCGCTACGCGTCAAGAAGACGGTGGGCGTGGAGACCAGCGTGGTGATCCTCAAAGAGAACGGAGTCAATCTCACGCTAACGATCGTCGACACACCGGGCTTCGGCGATGCAGTCGACAACAGCAATTGGTGCGTGATTCAAAACATCCTTTCGATTACTCTGCATGCAATAATATTGACGTAAATTACCCAACACGCGAAAATTGTTCGACGACGTACACTAAACAAATAATAATGATGGTTTGCATTTTTTAGCTGAACAGTAAATTGATTTCGTTATTAGCGATAACATTTCTTCATTCTTGACTTTCATTAATATTAATGACACTCAATTTTGTCATTATAGTTGGCAACCTATCATCGACTTCGTTGAGTCGAAGTATGAAGAGTTCCTGAACGCGGAGTCCCGTGTGACGCGCAAGGCGGCGCCGCCGGACACGCGCGTGCACTGCTGCCTGTACTTCATCGCGCCCAGTGGCCACGGGCTCAAGCCGCTCGACGTCGAGTTCATGCAGCGGCTCGGCGACAAGGTCAACATCATACCGGTCATCGCCAAGGCCGACACCATGACCCCGGAAGAATGCAAAGATTTCAAAGAACAGGTTAGTAGGACGAAACGGACTTGTGTCAGTCTAGTTTCTCGAATCTAAACATCACCTGCGAGCACTACATTATGCTCATAAATGACGAGGAGATGACAGACGACAACAACGACGGATATTAATGAAATGACGTATTTCACGTAAACAGTGAAATATTTTTGTAATCCTCGTGATGATAATGACTTCTATACCACTCGTACTACAGATAATGAAAGAGATAAGTCAGCACAAGATCAAGATCTACGACTTCCCGGAGAGCACGGGCGAGGAGGGCGAGGCGGCGGAGGCGACGCGCTCGCTGCGCACGCGCGTGCCCTTCGCCGTGGTGGGCGCCAACACCGTCATCGAGAGCGACGCGCGGCGCGTGCGCGGCCGCAAGTACCCCTGGGGCATCGCCGAGGGTACGTCACAACACACGACCCCCTTTTTTTCCTTAACCACAGCCACATGCGAACTACGCATCATACTTGACGGCACGTGAACCCTGCATCGCGCAAGCAAAGTTATCGGATTAGCATTATACTGAATATTTTGTTGAGATTGATCAGTAAGGGCCGAAACTGCTGCAGTGCAGCTACAGAAAAATTTCCTCATCACATATTTTGAAAACATGGTACAGAGTCGGCTAGAAAATCATTCTTATATTTTTATGATGCCAATCGATGCAGTTCGTATCTCTCTCTCTCTCTTCCCGCTGCTGGACAAAAGCCTCCACTCATGGCTTCTAGCTCTTTCGTTCCATGGCTAATGTGCACCATTATTTTTTCGTTTCATCCAGTTCTTCTTCGTAGTTAGTCTCCACATAGTAGTTATTTTGGCTCACAGCTCATTAACACATTCTGACTTGAAACTGGCACAGAAACTTAAATATTTTGCCTGTTTGTTTATAGTTGAGAACCTGGAACACTGCGACTTCTTGGCGCTGCGCAATATGGTAATAAGGACGCATCTTCAGGACCTGAAGGACGTGACAAGCTCAGTACACTACGAGAACTACCGCTGCCGCAAGCTGGCCGGCCTCTCGCACGACGGCAAGCCGCACAGGATCAACTCCAACAAGTAAGACAAACGTTGCTCACCTGTCGCCTCATTCCGCTCTCCATAACTCATTAAAATTGTGCTGTCAAACTAACTTTTTGAACCAAGTTTTACCTGTTTCTCTGGTCTCAGTAGATCTTTCCAATAATATTTTGAAACAGGCATGATTAGACCTAACAACCTAAGTAGACAGGGTTGCTGGAACGTCTATTTAACGATATTCTAACATTTGTTTATTTTATTACTGCTGTCACCGCATTTAAGGTGACCAGACTTATTTTTGGAATTCCATGGACTATTACTAACAATTGAAACATTCTTTGAGTGATTTATTTGTTTCTTCATTGCTGCATGTCTGGTCACCTTCAACATTCTTCTATACTGTTGCAGTTGTGTGCTACAGAGTTTTATTTTATTTTAAATATTTTAGATTTTTTATTAAATAGCTCTGCATTGATATTCTTTCATTATTGAACGTTCTGTGCTTGGGCATGCAGAAATGAAATATTACTTGTTAATCATTGAAGTATATGTTACACTACAACCGCACATCCAAACAATGTTCTTGATCCATTTAACTGCGGTGCCGGACCTAAGTGACATTCATTTTGATGCTTGTGCAGGTGCAAAGCGCATTTTATTGCATTACTAACTTAAAACATTATCTAATTATTGAAGTCGTAATTGTTTACACACTTGTATGATTGATACCTTTAAAGTAAAAAACTTCATTATGTGTAGATTGTATAATTATTTAGCATAAATACGCAAAATTAAAACGCCATTGGCAAGTCCATTGTCACTATAATTATTGTCACACACTAAATTGACCCTGAGCGCGCAAGCGCAATTTGCGGTGCAGTCACAGTCGATATAACAAGCGCTGTGTGTTTTGTACGCATATCGTGTAATACGTTTTATTAACCATCACTTCTTTAAAATATACATGCATTGCATACATATTCGGACGGTGGTGGATTACCGTTGTAGCTGCAGGTTAATTGCTAACTGCACTTAAAGATTTTGAAAAACATTTACAGTCAGCAACAAAAAAGGCAATTCACACCAAAACTTATTTTGATGCCAATCGATCATGTTACTCATAAGTTATATATTATTCATATAAAATATTATAGAAATCACATAGATAAAAATGTAATGATAGCTAATGATAGTGAAGAAGTGAATGTAATCATAGATAATGAAATTAATTATAGACTACTATGCAAGTATGAGAAAGGTTTTTTGTGTTTTGTGACAATTCTAGTAGATACTTTAAACATCGTTGGTGCGCTAGTTTTTTGGTTCTTGTTAGAAACAGAATTGGTTGTTATTAAAAAAGTTTTTGTGTTAATTGCCAATTTTCATGATGACTGTATTTTTTTTAAATAGGTTAAGGACTTACCCAAAAAGTTAAGAACAGTCTCCTAAGAATGTTTAACTGTAGCTGCAACGGTTAAGATTGCTCTTACTGCCCGTCCGAGAAGAACCATCAAAAGGGTTTTTTTTTTAAATCAAAATTGCTGGCTAAATTTCTATGCCTTCAGACGAGGGTAGGTTGATGGGGTATTCCTAGGATGGGGTAAACCGTATTGCTACTGTATTAAAAAAAAAAATCGTCATCTCGTACCCAACAGGTAGAAATGGTGGCGGCAACATAATATATACTTCAATGTTAATGTCTATCATAATCATTGTTTCATGGATTATTTACAAAAATAACCATGAAAAGTATCATATATCATAATAACTTGAAGTTCACGCGCTTACACAGTGGCATCAATAACAATTTATTCCTCATTATATTCATTGTGTTCAAATAATGATCACTGCAACCAATTTGCGTGTGTTACACTCGGCTGCATACTGATTTCTCAGCATTAATATGTGTAATAGGTACATGAATGTCTTGTAAACCGTCTTTAGACCGTAACGAAAGCTTACATCACACGGCATCTAAAAATCAAATAACTTGTCTTTTTTGTCCGTAAAGTATACAGCACATTAAACCCGTATGCGTTTGGAACGACAATTTGATGCAATATTTGCACCTATTTGTTTAATGTCGCATTTTGGCTTCTTTTTTGTAATTGTTGTGTTGGTTACTGATGCCACTGTGAAGTGTTTGCGGGGCACAGCTGCGTGTCGTTAACTCTGGTTGTGTTGGTTCAGTTTGTGCCCGCAAGGATTGATGAACAGTTTCATGACCGTTTGGTAAGTCCCGTCACGTCCGACGTATTTTCATAACTGCAGCTTGTACACATAGCACGGTGTTGTTTGTTTTGGCCATCTGACCCCGAACATTCAGTTTTTGATACTAATACTCGAAAATTATTTAAAAATTTCAAAGGGCGATGTTTCGCTGGATTTTCTTTCGAGATATCACTTACTGATTGATTTTTTCGTTGTCCTATGCTTTGTTGCCTGGAAGCTTAAACTTTGATAGAACACTTGCCTCCGGTCCAACCTTACTTATAGGACTAGTGAAGGTTTCATTCATTTAGATAAAGTTTACGCTTACAAGCGGTTATTAAATATTTAAACTAGTAATATATGTATGTATGTGTAGACACTGGGTTTTGGTGACATGCATGGTTTTGCTTTCATTTTGTAAGCTTTATAACTGACCAACTTACCACAGCAGATATAACTCAATTTGTAGAATCGTCTGGCATGTGAAATAATTTCATCCTGATTCTAGAAACGAAGAAATTGCTCTGGTCTACTAAACCCAATTGATAAATTGGACTAGGCGAATTGGCCGTCATTTAAACGTGACTTGTCAACTATGTCCTACATTTCAAATAGCGCTTTGCCCTCCTTTGTCTTTAAAAGTACTATTGATGTGATATATCCTTAGACATGATATGAATATGTTAATATTCCTCATTATATCCGTCAAAGGATAAAGAGAAATTATAGTATACTTTTGGGCGCAGCTCCTTTTCTTGTTGGCCCGTTTAGTCGAATGCAAGTAGACGAAAAAATACTCAAAAAGTGGAACGAAGTTTATAGTGGTCGTATTTTCATGGGATTTTTTTTGTTGAGTGCCTAAAGGTGAGGAGAATAAGGTTAAAATTCAAAATTCGAAGCTGACGACATTTTTTTTCTGAGTAATTTAATATTCGAGAATGAATTAAAGAGTGATGCATATAGATGTTGATGGATGGAGAGGGACGCCAAAGAAAAGATGGATGAATTACTTATATGAGGAATGACATATCATTCCTCATGCAACGTGACCGTTGACAAGGGAGAATGGAAGAAGAAACCGTGCTGAGCCGACCCCAAGTAACATGGGACAAGTGCAGGACGATGATAAGTAACTTAAAATTCGACCTCGGATGTCCTCTGTCAAATCGTATTCCTATAAAAACCTGCAACACGTTTGAGACACAATCAGTTTGATTTCTGCCACACTTCTGAGTCGAATCAATAGAAACGAACTCTATTATGAAGAAAAGACTCACCTCTAAAAACTCGAAAAAAAAAGTCCCATTCATATCCGTTCATTAGAAACTTCGCTCCACTTTTTTAAGCTAATTGCACTCTACTAGTTTTGCATGTATTTTTTGTGATACTTCTGTTATTTTCAAATGATTTACTTATTTTGTTTAATTGAAAATTATCTTATTTACCCATTATGTTCTCAGTGGTCATTTAGATAGTTTAAAATGGCAATATTGTTCCCAGGAATCCTTTGGCTCAAATGGAGGAAGAAAAGCGAGAACATGATCTTAAGATGAAGAAAATGGAAAGCGAAATGGAACAGGTTAGTACTCTATTAAAGAAAAGATTCAATAACAGTAAAATCTGCATATTTTACTATTTGATTTTATAGATTCAGTTGGTCTGATGTTAACTACTTATAGTCCTAAGAAAAGAGATTGATTCTCAAAGAAAATTTCTGTGTGTTTCGTACTACAAGACACAAACTATGAGAATCAGTTTAATGCGTAAGCTTAAACGGGATTTCCTCGTTAAGAATTCTAAGCACATTTCTAAGCGGATAACAATGGCCCATTGTAAACACGTAAATAAATTGGAAGTGTTCTTAGCGACTATTAGTGAGCATACACATTTTCGCTGCGTTCGAATTTACCTGCATCGAGTTGCGCCTAAAAAGTCACTCGAGTTCGCACTAAAAATAATTCGATTGAATAGGTAAACCTATTAGATTTTTCGAATTCTGATGAAAGGGAAGCAATATTTAATCTTGATATAGGTTTCTAATCCAATCATCGATGGTACAATACGAAGGTGCACGAAGCGTCATCTTGTATGCATTTCTCGTCATAATAATTTTGCATTCTCTTGCTATATGCACATTCACAAAATATCCCATTTTGCTCCGCTATATCATTCGAGATGTAATTGGCATCACAGCCCGATCTATAAGTATGTAGTATGTCGTGTGTACCATGCCTAACCATATTTCACGTATCATCTTCAGGTATTCGAGATGAAGGTCCGCGAGAAGCGCGCTAAGCTGAAGGAGTCGGAAGCCGAGCTGGCGCGGCGCCACGAGGCCACGCGGCGCGCGCTGGAGGCGCAGGCGCGCGAGCTGGACGAGCGCCAGCGCGCGCTGCACGCCGAGCGCGCCGCGTGGGAGCGCGACACCGGCCTGTCGCTGGACGACCTGCGCCGCCGCTCGCTCGAGGCCAACAGCAAGGAGTGCGTACTGTTTATTTTTTATCTACATGGCAGCTCATCATCGACTCGTGGACTCTGGGTTTTTGCACGGCAGATCTTATTGGTATAGCTTAAAAAAAACTGAGACGTATTGCTAGGGCATATAAAATAGTATTAAGCTATTACGTACAGACAGACCGAATTTCCTTCTTCGCCTCACCATATCTCGTGTTGTGTTAATGAAGCGTACGTTGCTCGTTTTTAAATCTTTATCATAACTCAACCCCTGTAAACACTCGTCTTAAGCAGAAGCCACTATGACCTCATCTTTGACTACTTTGCTATAATATCCATAGTTTCGGATTATGCAGTGAAGTCCCATCTCAAAAATCACTCTGTATAAACTGATTTACCTTTGCTCGGACTGATTATTTAACTTTACCGCCGTATAAAGTTTTTTTTGTTTTACTAGTTTATACTAAATGTTTCTTTTGTGGCCCCTGACAAAAGTAGACACTAGTTTTGGTCATAGGTATAAAAATTCGGGCACGTTAACGAGATGATGCACTAATTGTTATTTATTTGTCAAATCAAAATCTCGATAGGTGTAGGAAAATGTAGTCTATTTTGCTAGGATGACTCGCACCTAGAATAATAATGAACTCACCCTAGATCGGGGCACATAGTACTAGTCCTGAGGATTCTGGACAAGCACTCGCTCACTGACTTGTGTAGCAAGCGGTTGGTGAAATGTCTGAGCATAGACAGGAGACTAGTGATGTGCTAAGGCACGAACAAAGTACATAAGCTGCTTGGGCTGCGCCGATTTTACATGAAATAATATGACGTATGTACAAAACTCCGATAAACTACAACAAGAAGAGGAATAATAATGATGCCTACATGAAGTCCGCCTTTGTACCTTTTTATGCGAAAAGTTTAAATAAATAAATGATCATGGTTGATTGGATCTATGTTTTGTAATGTAGTATCTAACCTCTGCTTTTTCGTGTTCCAGAACTGTCGACGGCAAGGATAAGAAGGACAAGAAAAAGAAAGGTTTGTTTTAAACTCGACCACAGTCTCGTCGGCCTCGCACCCACCGTTACTCACGCGTAACTAACCTCGCGGCGCATGCGCCTATCATCGATCGAGTGTCGGTTCCCTCGGTCACAGTGCTCACATTTTGGTATCGAAACGAGGTCCGAGTACAAATAGATGTTTGATTCCTAATATCGCGTTTAAAATTTTAAAATAACGAAACATGCCTTGGCGTTCTGCCTTTTATTATTCGTCAATACCGAATTACCCGAGTAGCTTCGATCGATGATTTTCTATAGCATAACTCTTATGCTAATTGAGATTTCGGCCGCATTCTGGCGGGCTCCTGTTTAATAACAGAACATACTCGATAAAATTTATTATGTCTATGATTACTGTGACTCTTCGAACATAATACTAGAATACTTTACGTATTTTAACTCTATTCTCCTTGTAAAATAGATACTTAAATTCTTCAGATTGCTAGAATTGACAAGCCCTTAGTTTATTGGGACTGACTGTACATAGCGTGATATAAATTGTTTGAGATACAGAATTCATGATTGATTGTATTTGAAATCTGGAGATTTGTTACTTGTTTTTATTTGTCAACCTAATTCTGGGTTATATAGTGCCATTTTCAGTGTTGTGACAGGTAACTGTACCGTCGTAAACACAAGTATTTGTCAAGTGAAAATTGCTTTATGTCTTCTGTCCAGCAATGTGCGTTCACAGAAACAAGAGTTTGTCTCACTTATTGCTCTATTTCGAACTTGTACTTTGTATATTGATGTTTCTTTGTGACTAAATCACTTTTTTGGTGACTGTTCTGTTTCTGTATGGGTTTATAACATGTCTCTTTTACTTCTAATAAAGTTGGTTCAAAATTATTGGTAATCTAATAAAACACAAAACCAAGTAAATCAAACTAACGCAAATATGTAAAGGGTGTGCCACTGAACCTCACTTGAAAATGTTTTGATGTTTGCCAAAAATATTGTAATTTACTATATTCTTGTAATATTACGTCACGTATTGAGATTTTTTACGTCATTTGCAGATTGGTCTTTTAAGAGTGTCGCAACTGGAATAGTTATATAGTAAGGACCATAGTCCCCACACGGCGCACTTAACTAATTAGTAAGTTATAGTTCTATGGGCTTAGCATAATGAAACAACGATTAATGAAGACTACAGGATGTTATAACTTTGTAACTGACATTCGTTGAGGAAGTTAATACAAAATTTACCACGAGTCTACATTGTATGAGATTACTTTTGTATGTATTTTATTTATAAGACTTTTCCATGACAAAGCATTTATTATGATAAGTGAGGCCTAATTTTATAATTCTGTGTTTCCAAAGGATTTTGTAAAACATACATATTTTATATGATTATTTATTATTTTTGGTGTTTGAAACTGTTTAGCTGCTAGCAGCGTTGGACTTAGCACAAACAATATTACAGCTTATGAGTAGACATTTACGTCCATAAAGATGCCAAATAGCTTATAATAATGCTATACTTTAATTAAAAAGGAATGTGTCATGATTTACTGTATTTATTATATTATATGTTGAGTGACACTAGATAGACAACTCAATCAGAATGTTATCGATTCAGCTCAATATCTGGGTATTTAACATAGGCACTAAATCTTTATCTTTACTGATAAATATAGCATAATAAAATCTATACTAATTAATAATATTATAAATGCGAAAGTAAATCTGTCTGTCTGTTGCCTATTCACGCCTTGGCGGCTGAACGGATTTGGATGAAATTAGGCGCGCGGATAGACCACGACTCTGTCGCGGGCGGAAGATAGTTACAAAATAATAATATTTGAGAAGTATGTTTACCGCTTTTATTTTCTGTTATATTTAATAGTAGAGAGAGAATACCGTAGCTATTCTAAAAGTTTGCATTAGATAATACATCATTCAAAACTTTAAAGTGAATTAGATAAGACATATTTTTTACTTGTATATCATTACAAAGTGTAATACGATTTCGGACTAACCGGTGCATTCGTACACCTGTCGATTTGATTCGCACATCGTTTGTTATAACTGTACAAAGTTATATTGTGCTTAGTGATATTAAAATATGCTCATAGTTCAGTTGTGAAATAGAATCTAGCTCTAGCTAGTTGTTAGCGTTTCTTTATAGTAACGAGTAAGGGAATGATGTAAGGATCTCTCTCCAACAGAAATTGAGGAACGCATGGAACGAAATAGTATTTATAATCAATCTTTATTCATTATATTGTCAAACTGGCATAAGATTCTTTGATCGACTTTAATACATGCTATAAAGTTACTCTTGTTTTAATATTTTCTTAAGACTCATAATCAACACTATACCGCTTATCAGTTAGCTTATTTTAGGTTATGTAAATATTTTATTTAGTTATTATTGTCTTACGAGCAAAATATATATTATCAGGTTATGTTACTAAATGACGCGTTATTTATGACACATGCATAATCGATGTTTAAATAAATTTGTATTATTTCCTCCACTACAGTATTGACTTCCGCGTTAAATTTAGTACTTTAGGTCATAAGATTATGCTTAATTTTGTATTTTGTGTAGGGCTACGGCCCACTACCATACACAACTTTTGCTTAGTCATTACGATGGACTTGTGATGAGTGTTGGGAGAGGAAGGGAGTTCAGACGATGTAATATATTGTACCTTTGAATAAATATAAATAAATACGTAATATATAGGAGTAGATCGTTTTATTTAAAACATTCACACTATCCACCGCATCGAGTAGAAGGGGGAGTTGCAATGAAACACAGATTCTCGTATGAATTCTCTTTTTATTTGGTGATGTAATAGATCACGTACACAGTGTTATTACATTCGTCGACCACATCAAAATACAATCCATAAATTCACGAACAACCTCAAAATATTCTGTTATGTAAACAACGTTACTACATCTAGATATATTATTAAATATCTTTGGCAGCACTATGGAAAATATACTTCTACTTATAATAATGAAAATGCAACTTCAAATATATTATAACAATCACAACAGTTTATCGACAATACAATCTTTATACACAAAGTAACATTAAGTTCATTTAAAATATTCGACGATACGTGTTTTAATTTAACTATGACATCTCTTCACTGAATTTAATTCTATCAAAATTCATTTATTTACAATACCTATTCATTTTATCGGGGTTTTACTCCTTCAGGGTAATCAATTTACATATTACATGTAAGAGAATAATAGAAAAAATATTTTGTAGTTATTATAACTAAGTACTTTGCACATCATTTTATGTGTGTTAGAAGACGCCTTAATAAAAGTGTAGGTACATGGATTATTTATTATTTATTAAATAAGACTGTTGTTTAATATAGGTATTATTGCAGTTTTTTATTTATTGTTTTAGCGCCTTACATAGCCGTGATAATGAATTAGGCATTCAACTTTCGGAAGCTCAGATTTTATTATATTAGGTATTCCATATTAAATTTGGAAAATATAGCCACTTCTAATTATGTACCTACGTTATTTGAAGTGCAAATAATATTTCATAATGTTCCCTTATACCTAAATTGTCTCCTTGCGTTAGATTGCTCAGCGTCGAGGTAGGTCAAACAGTTTACATCTCAGGCCATTCGTTCTCTATTAACTAATTGTATCGCGCTTGAAACCAATGTCTTCCGCTAAGTGATGATGCGCATTTAGCCGTAGGCAATCTCAAATTCAGCATGTATCCTATTATATCTAATTAAGTTGAAGAATCTCTTGCTAAAGTCTCGTCCTTTAACGTTCTGATCTATTAGGTATATTATACCTTGTCTATATTATATCTTAACTTTAAGTACATAATTATTTAGTATTTATGGTTACTATTTTGGTGTTCATTCGTGTTACTAAAGTTAATTACTATAAAAAACGTTGAAATTAAAGGACGTTGTACTAAAACTCGATAAGTATCTTGTAATATCACAAATCACTGTATCGCTAAACTCTACTTATACACTAACCGATAAATTATGATATCGTTATTGTGATGACCGCTTATTATCGTGTAAGTAAATCACTATTATTTTATGATCAAGAATTCTCGTTGAAAATTTCGGTAACGGTGCTAATTAGCTAAACGCTAAAGTCTAAGCGAGGAGGCACAATGGCACAGCTATTGTATTCACGACCTACAATATACGTATGTACTCCGATGACACTAGGATTCATAAATTATACCATGTACTCGTTAACTTTATACCATGAAATGACCGTGATGTAGCAGTGACTGTTAACTGTAGTGAGGCGGCGGGCTTCTCCTTATCACTCAGTGTGGACCGACGAACGTTCGAAATTGGGATTCATGTTTATATAGACTCATATAGGGTTCAGTTTAATGGTCAGTTGCGTATCTATTATAATGCCGCATCCAGAATTGTTTTGGCACAATTCATTCATGAATGACGACGACATACAAAAATGACTGTCGATGCTGCTATACGCATTTAGCAATACAATAAAGCCGATCAGCTTTAATTTAAATATCTTAACAGCCCTGCCTAGAGCATTCGCAACCGTTTTACCTTATAATTTGTATAAAAGCAATATGTTTGTATATAATTAATTTATAGCCCATGAATCGATAAACATGTCACTCCACTAAACTTAGTGAAAAACCTTAATAAACTTAATTGTTATTAACAGTCAAAGCAGTTTACGCTAATGTTTGTTTCTAACGTTACGTGGCCACAAGTTCGATTCACAACTCTTTCTTTATAAAGCTTTATCAAGCTCTTTACATTAGTTATAATATTGTGGTAACTAATCTAATCATCTCTTATTACAATTGAAACTGACTTATACGTAATTATTAGTATTCTAGATTAATACATTAAGTACTATTAAGTAACTAAGAAGGCAATAAACAAGATTAAAGATTAGTTAAAGTAGTCAGTATCGTATTAGATAACAATTTCGTTAGATATAACTATAGGTAATACGAAAGCCAACATCGTTCACGTTGTAAGTTTAGAAGAGTAAATGCTAAAAGTATGACGTATGAAACAAGCGAAGTGTTATATAGACCTGTAGTGTAAGGACGAGCACAGAAGACAGGCACCGCTGTGTCGGCGAGAAGCACAGAGTGATATATACGGTCGTAGCGGTGGCCAAGCGGTACACTACGCGTAGTACAGTGAAATAATGAATAACTTGCGGCTGTCTTAACAACTACTTACATAAGTAGTATTGCGTCAATTATTTATACGTATTAACTAATAGTAGACCTGTTCTCACACAGGAGTGCGTTCGTGCTGTACCTACCTTTAATAGGAGGACATCGAAAGAACTACAATTTGCTACTATTTAAATAATAAGAAATTGCAACAAATTGAGTAGGTAAGTAGATACCTATGCTTCATTAGACATCCCAAATAGCATCATTATGCTTGCTGTGTTTTCTATTAGAAAATCTTTAAATTTAAACTACTGAACTGACCGTAGAGGTAGGCACGCTCATGTTCCTCTTTTCGCTATTAACAATAAAGCTCTTAAATACTAAATAACGACTTTGTCGTTCGTCTGTAGGCAGTTGAAACTATGACCTACAAACTGATATGTTCATTATTGCCGTCACACATTTTGATCAGCGGTGTCGCAGGCATGCCGGGCGATGCGCGTCTCCATGCAATGCCAGCCCTGAACACGTTGCAACATGCATGAGCGATCGTCCAACGAGTGCCCGCGTTCTGCGCCGGCGCGGCTCGTAGGCCGAGGGTCTATATAACACTGCGTTTCTGGGCGACGAGGGAGTTGCTGGAGCAACCACCAGAGTCAATTTCCCTCATCTTAACATTAAACATCCTCCGTCGGAAAGATGACGTACGACATCCATTAACGTACACACATGCAACACACATCTACCTATTTGTTCCGTTTCACAATCATGCAATGTATACAGCCGCACGCGCAGCCCGCGCAAGTAATGTCAATATGACCGTAGGTATTCTAATGTTTGTACACGAACTCGTTGAAAGAGAAATGACTAAGAATGCGATAACATCGAATGCAAGAGTGACACTGTGTCGTTCTGAAGTATAATGTGGTAAATTAGCATGTTCTGAAAATAATCTCGCCACCGATGCCAAACGAAAGAGAGAAGCTGCCGTGCATAACGCAAAACAAAGTGCAACAGGACCACGGAGGGTGCAGTAGGGTGCGCAGAGAAGTAGGTAGCTTAGGTGTAAACAATAGTGAAGGAGCAGTATATGTATATTACATATAAGTAGATAAAAGTTAGTAGGGTTAGAAGTACTTATTATAACAGGCTTAACAGAGGGAAACTTAAAAAAATAGGCTTCTCTGTGTTGTTTACGTATTAATTGTAACAATGTGTAACATTATGAAAGTGTAACAAGTATTATATTTATTGTACGATTTCACTCTTCTTAATTATTGATCACAAATTGTTCTATTCGAGGCATTATTTATAATACCTATGACTGCAACTGTCTGTATACGCCTTTCTACTCTATCAATAAGTTAATAGCACTGGAAACTACGTTTGAGAACAAATATAAGTAAATATAAGTGGTGTTAACATTGAAGGCCCTGATTATAGTAACATAGTTTTATCTTATAATATATTTATTACTTTCGATCCACAGCCAAATGCGTTGCGTCCGCACGCTTGCGATCTAGCATTAAGAGTAAAAATACTAATGCCCGTTTTCACTAACACCAGGAAACATCTAAATGGACGCCTAAATATTATTGCACTGCTAGATTTTCAATTCTCGGTTCAGAACCGAGGGTTGAAATTGCGTGCGCTTTTATTTATGCATTCGTTTAGGTGTCACCTAGTACTGGTGATAACGGCCATAAGAGCTGAGTTGAGAAGACGCTTTGTGTGTCGCAAGTGCTCTGCAGAAACTTACTTTGTATATCGTACTGTCCATCTTATTTATAATTAAATTGCTACAAACGATTAATTAATGACTGCTTATTTATGCGAGTTATAATCATTTGTTAGCAAGGGTTGTCAGTGTTCAAGTACCACACGGAATAACATGTAACTGCGTCGTTTTAGGCATTGTTTAACAGTTACACATCATTTCATGTGGTCCCTAGTACCGACACCGCACTAGAAGTACATAAAGCTGTACAGAATGCCATTCGTTGTGTATACGCCTCATTTTGTCTCGGTAATCTTTCTTATAATTCGCAATCTTTCTAGGTGCCCGTATGAACGCCTACTAAATCGGCTAATTTACTACTTAATGTTGATCGTATCCGCGTTTAAATTTCAGACATGGCTTCTCAATCTATGGGTACAGGGTACGGACACCTTTCTAGTTCCTATCTTGTTATTTATAAGTTGCTGATGTTGTCAGTACCTACCACCATCAATGACATCAAATGATAATGTTACCTCAATCACTAACCAAAATCTTACTTGATGCATCCAGCTCGTCCAATATATTATAGGCATTGTAGGACAGTTTTATGTGTATCAGCGTGGTGCCGGTTCTTCCGACCTTAGGCGACGTTTTGTTCGAAGACGTTTATGTCTTTAAAACAAGAGGAAGCTGACCCTGGTCCGGCGCGCGTCGCCCTTGCCGCGCCGGCCCATGCCGTACTGTCACATGGCCGTGTCGGAGCTGCTGCCGCCCGGCTTGGCGTCGCCGCCCACGCCGCCGCCCCCCTCCTCATCTCGCGCCGGCCGCCCGCCAGCCACCGCGCCGCCCGCCGTCAGACCCGTGAAGTCCAGGTTGTACTGTATGCCATCAGAACACACTAGTTAGCAGAATTGTAAGTGTTCACTAACGACGAGGGACATGAACAAGGGAGCTTTTCAGCTAGAAAAATCCCCTTCCTCATGACCAGAACAGTTAATAGCATATTTTCAGATAGCTTTAGTATAATTTCAATTTTCTGAGTAAAATATGCTTTTGATAGGTCTCATCGTTAGACTTTAAATTCACACATTTCTAAAGGAATACACAATATTATTATATTCTCAAAATGACAAGAAACACCATGCTCGCGAATCAATTTGCGGTCATATGCATTAGTTCGAATGTATTAAATCCACGGTTAATTCAAATTTAAATCATGTAAGAGGGAAAAGTTTTTCCAGTAATGAAAATTAGAGACCAAGTGTGATGGTTTTAATTGACATTAAATAGATTGTAGCAAAATTACTTAAAGGAGAAAAAAAAATACTGATTCACTTAAAGATTCATATTCGGTTTATGAACTTAAAAGTGAATGATTAATTAAAATACCACACAGATGCTAATCTAATAATAATAAGTTATCAATTGCAATATCACACACCAACAACATTAATAATAGCTATAGGTTACCAAACAATGCTACACTAAATCCACGGTTAGTAAATGATCAGTTTGTTAATGATTTGCAGTGGGTACAAACTGAACCGTTAAACAAAACCACAATTCTGAATCCACAAATACCTACTTCAACCATTCAGTACACTATTTTCACTCTTATACGTGGATGCTTTTTGTAAATTTGGCTTCCAATGCATAGGAACTCTCTCAGGCATACATAGGGAATACTGAAAATAAATGTAACAAATAACACATAGGTAAACAAAAGGAAAATGAGACATGGAAAAAGCATAAATAAAGAGACAATAACAACTGACAGCCTGGCTGGACTCGAAAAGACAAGGTCATATACACATAAGGAACAGGGAATCTGAAACGTGGGAATATTTGGCGCTCCCCGTAGAGCACAGGTTCTAGCTGGCTTAAACTTGTACGAAAGAGGCAGGTAGTCATTAGCATAAATATGTATTCATGAAGAAATATTTTCGTATGGGCATGATTATTATTAACATGCTCAGGTAAACTACGTATACACAGGAACACATAGAAATACATGAATATGGTGATGTTGTGATATATGCGGGTGCAAGATAGAGACAGACCGAGTCGTCCCGCGTCTGTGCTGAAGTTTTGTTTATCGCTTTGTCCAGCGGAATTAGACCCTGGTGTGGACGGAACCACCCGGTGCATGGAGGAAGGAAAAAAAGATATAAAAATAAATACAACAATAAACAGTAAATAAAAATGGGATTCTTCATATTAAACTGCTCTATGACTATATGTATAAAACTAATATTCTATTAAACTAATGAGATTTATTCTTGTTGATATTGAAGCTAATTTTCTGATTCTTCACAAATAATTGTAACTTTAAGATGTATATGTATGTCAATTGCAACCAAGAATAAATCCCGTAATTTTAATCACACTGTTTCACCGTCTTCCCGAAACTAACAATCACGAATGAAATATAATCTTTAAAGTACTTAACAGGTGCAACACTCTGGTGCCTTTTAACCACTCCCACACGGGCCTCCCACGGCAAAGGTACCTAAGGAACATTATGTTCCAATGCACTAAAATCTTTAAATTTCCTAGAAAATTTACTAAACTGTCAAAATGTGCGATGTGTTGCTCGAAAAAGAAATTGAAAAATATAATATTGTATAGGTAGTCAAATAGATTTAAGGAATGAGCGGTCACCTTGTTCGCGCAATCGAAACATGTAGTGACGACTTTACTAATAACGTTCATAAGATGTTTGGTCTCCTGTATAACGTTGTCTACTTTGCTGAAGGTGGCTGCGCGCCCAACTGTCGGCTCTTTCACTGTGAATTGTAGCTGTTGCACATACGTTGGGACCTTATCAAGATGTTCTAGAAGTTCTTTTTTTGTTGCTCCCGCGGGTACCTTAAAATATATTTTATATGATAGATACATACATATACCATTTAACTATGGATGTTTTGCATGCTATTATTGGTTTACCTGATAAGAAAACTGTCGCACAATTTTATAAAGTCTATTGGCTTCTTCCGCGAAATATTCCGCTTGTGTGAAGAGGTCTTGAGTAGTGTTTAGACGGCCTTCACCTTTTGTGAATTGGTACATAGCGAAGGCCATGGAAGACATATTTTTTGCCCTGTAATTTGTGAAGGTCATGTTCAGTTCTGAAGATATATTATATAAAATAACTATGTAGGTATATTCGTATGAGTGGTGATAGTGATCCGTACCTCTTCACAATATCGTTGTTTTCGTCGGCAGCTGCGCCCTGCCATTTTTCAGTCTCGGCATCCATTTCAGAGGACATCATTTTCATTTCTAAACCAGATTTCGCGATCTTTGCTTGCTCGTCAGAATCCAACCTTACTGCTTTCAGAGGTTTGCTTGTCGTCCCGTGTTTCTATGAATTAATTAGAACTAATATTATGTGGACAGTGATGGGGCATTTGGATGTTACGTTAGTTTCGGATTGGAGTATGATGTTTTGTATAAGTGCTTGTGTCCGTGCTACCTATAGGTCTTAATAGGTTTACGAAGCGCGAATTGGCCATACTAAACTATACCAAAGTCATTTGCAATTCGAGCCAAATTCCTCCATTTATCGCTGTTATTCGTATTGAGACAGCATTTATCTAGGCTCCTGTTAATTTTTTGTTCATAATCACTTATCGAAAACTAAATGAAAGCGCGTTTTGCACTTTTCTACTACGTCAATGACATGTTTTTCTCAAATTTGTTCTGTATTAAAAACATTAAAACTTTTAATATTGATTCAAAAGAAGCCTAGTTTATCGTTATTGCCAAGTTACAGATTATAAATCTCTACAGAAAGGTGCGCCGCGACCCGTCAGCTGCTTCCTTGTAGCGACCGCCAAGGTCAGAATGAGGTACCATTCTGATCCTGGCGGTCGCTACAAGGAAGCGGCTGACTACATGATACCTTATTTGTGAGAGCAAGCAAATGAGTGCCGGTCACAATTATTGCGCTCACTGCATAAAATATCAGCGTATGCTGAAATCAAACGTAACAATGCGCGTGTTCAGTGTATATGCACTACTTACTCCTGGCCTCGGCAAGCTGCTGTACTGCTGCTTGTCGGGTCTGTCGTCCGTGAGGTCGAGCAGCTCGCGAGCCAGCCGCGCGGCGTCGGCCAGTAGCCACGCCCACATGTCTACGAACACATCGAGGTTCTCCCGCGCGGCCGTGCTGCCCGGGTGCGCCGCCAGCGTCCGCGCGGCCGTAACAACTTGCGGACCGTATATCCTAAGGTTTATTTCTGCAAACTTTGCACTCACTTGCAGAGTCTCCGACAAAGCTATATGTCTGAGTAATTTGCAAACCTGTTGATTAAAATATATACTTACACGTATGTCGATTCTACGGATTTGTGCCCATTTTAAGTTAGGATTCTTAAAGTTACCTCTATAATGTGATCTAATTGTTCATGGAGCCGGCTGGCTATATTGTGCAGTCTCTCTGATTCTCTCTCACCACAGGAACTAGCTGCAGAGAAAAATACTATGTTGTTCTCATAGGTTCACGTTACGAAAATCCATATCCAAACAGCATTGGAAACGAAGCCATAAAGTGTTTGGTGAAGAAGCTGTTATGAGGACATGCAAATCGTAAAAAATATTAGTTAGGACAATACTCTATACCTGCTTGTTTACCTATATATGCTAGGTCGGACGCGAGTCTCTTCGCTTCGTCAGCGAGGGGGGCGAGATCTCGCGCTTGGTCGCGCGCTGCAGCGATTAGCGCGCGTTCAAGCTCCGACGCGGCACTAGTGGCACCCGTACATGCGCTCTCCAGCGCCGTCGCAGTACCGTTGACACCTTGCTCTTCCTGAATTACGCACTCTTAATAAAATCTTTATACGATATGATCATTAGAAGTGACAGTGGTAGCTTACCAGCGATACAGCGACGGCAACTAATCTCTCTAATTCGTAAGCTATTCTTTCGGCGAGGGCTAGTATCCGTTGTCGATGTTCGTGCGAGGTGTAGGCGGAGTCGGTGAAGTCGTGCGTGCGCTCGATGAGCGCGCGTAGCGTGGACGCGAGCGAGCGTCGACGCGGTAGGTCGGCACCGCCGCGAGCGCGCGCCGTTCGCACCTGCCCCGTGAGCCCACGTAGCGCGCCCAGCGCCGTGCCCGCCTCCCATTGTGCAGCCTATACATTTACTAAATTTTAGCATAAAACACAAAATATCTAAATCTTCAAACTATTTGAAAGTAGCAGATTCCTACCTTACACTTATCTAATCACGGGACAACTAAATACCTAAGGTACAGAAAATATGTGTGTTTAGCTTCGATTAAAGTGGAAAATATATTTTTTGAGAATGTATTTAATGAAAGAAAATAGTGCTTTGTTATCTAATAAGCGTAAATAACTATCACTTTTAAGGTCTACATCACATACCTACTTCATAATTATTTATGCAGGCTTAACATAATTTTTACTCACCACTGTCGAGCTCAGGGTACCTACCACCACCTCTTAATTAAAGCAGTATTATTTTAACCTTACTTTGTGATTCGTAACCGGAAAGCGTCCTCTGTCTGCGCGACCGCGCGTTCATGTTCACTAAACAAAAAGTGAAATATGAACGCGACAATCGCGTATTCGCGCAGCGATCGCTTTT
Source organism: Apamea epomidion (assembly GCA_947507525.1). Lineage (NCBI taxonomy): Eukaryota > Metazoa > Arthropoda > Insecta > Lepidoptera > Noctuidae > Apamea > Apamea epomidion. The sequence continues at coordinate 12,614,715 of OX382225.1, forward strand.
GAATAGGACACAGCCTTAAGGTCATGGTACGAATACGATGAATATTAATATCGACTTGAAACGAAACTTTTTTGAAACAAGGTTGTTTTGTTAAAGGTGGTGGTAGGGTCCCAGTACTTAGTTTGGAAATTGACCTAATCGCTGAAAGTTAGTATACCTACGTACGTACCTATAAAGTTAGTTACGTAGCGGGAAGCTTAGCCAGGCCTTTTTTAGCTAAGCTGTTTGGAGCATGGTCGTTAGCAGAATTTTGTGAGTTAAAAAACTTTTAAAATCATTAGAGTCTATGGCTACGTTTATAAAATACAGGTGCTCTTTACTTATTACAAGTTTAAGAACTCAATGCTTCCTCAAGTCCGAATATAAATAAGTCCTGAAATATAAACGAGAACAATAGAGTAGATATTGATAGCGATCGAAGACATTATTCCACTTACTAAATTGAATAATGTCCATATAGTAATCAAAAATAAAAAAGAATGTTAAGGCCCGCTTGATTCACAAATAGCTAAATACGTTTACCTCTAAACGTACCTAGTTAAAACTTCGCTCTGTTTCTGTCAATAATTATTTTGAAGACAACAAAGACAATTATGTTTTAAATATGTTTAGCGCTAAACGGATTTAAAAATTTATGGTGCAAGAGAGCCCAAGAGTAAAAAAAAATGAGATCATTTCACAATACAAATAGGTAAAGTATGAGGAAGCAAATTGTAGGAAACTAAACATACAAATTATTCACAAAACATTATTAAAAATAAAGCATACAAGAGAACAATCTAGTGCTTATTATGTACAATAACAATAATTTCTTACATAAAAATGAATGACTACCTGCTTTTAATAAACTGATACCTGTTCATGACTATCCGAGAAAGGTTTCATCTACAAGAAAAGAAATAAAAGAGTGTTTATGTTCGAAGAAAACGCATCAGAAAGTGTTTCAGAGTAACCGAGAGTCATAGCAGTCAGTGGAAGAAGTAGTTCATCTCGATTTCTATAAATAACCATGTTTTGAGATTTCCATGCCTTGCTTAGCTGTGGTTGCGTTAGGCTGAAAGTTTCAGTAACAAGAATGACACTTACCTATTTGATCTATTTTCGAACATACACATTATATACTAAAGTATTTTAAAACAAGAGAAGAGAACCTGCAGAGTTATGAAATGGGCGGTCTGCAAAAATTGGGAATTGAACCCATGATGACATTATTTTGGTATCTACCTACTATGTTCATTATGCATTTTGTTATAACGATTCCAGGGAATTTACGAAGTCATAAAACTACACATAGTACAGTCACATATGTACCTACTCTGTAAACCTCCTTAGTTATTTTGTATTAGGTGGCCTGTCAAAATTGACAAGTCGTCGAATTATTGGCACAGGTTTGCGATGATTTAGTTAATAATTATGAAATGAATGGCATTGCTATCGTTAGCTATTCTGTGTGTTACGCAATTACCCCACTGATCTGTAATCAGGCAATCAGCTAGGCAAAGTTAGCCGACACTGTTCCCGTTAGTTTGTACATACATACGTATCTGTTCCGGCGTCCGGACTGTCGCAGACTGCGGAAGCCGCTCTAGTGTCTCATATAATACTAGCACTTCGCCAGCGACTTCGTTCGCGTGGATTTGTATTTTCCCCTACAAACATCAACACCCCTTCCACCCCTTTAAATTAAGATAGAATTTCTTAGAATTTGCAAAGTGTTAAAAAAATGTGTGATAATCAAATTAATTACTGTTCAAGTCATCCCACTACTTCCTAACTAGCCAGTTTTTTTTTTATATTTGCCTAGGCTATGTGGGGTGAGTGATTGTCGCAAACTATGACGTCTTGGAAGGAATGCGTTGATTTACTACAAGTCACTCTGAACAGATAGAGCGCAACACTATATCAGAGAGTCTTTTAACACTGCGATGTAGCCATAATTGTTATTATAATTTAGCTTTTATTAGGACATAACAAAAACTTTGAAACATTACTATACACATACATGGCAGGGGCGAATTTAAATCGTATCTAATAGCTTTGAAAATGGACGAATATCCGTACCTACTTTTTTAAATCCAGATTATTACATACAAACCTATTACCTACCAATGTTAGGTACACATCGAATTATATATTATAGCGTGCCTAAGTGCTCATATCCAGGTTACATCAGCCATATACATATTTCAGCAATATGTATGATCCATTTACCTATAATAAGTGAACGTAACAACAATTTCCTATAACGTGTGTCGACTACCCTTCCGGAACGTGCTTCGTGGTGCGTGTCTCTCCGCTAAACTTGTTTAAACGAGGACATGTTCTAGTCGGCAAATGTTTGCACTTGTGGCGCCTTACCTAATGGTTTCTTGGCTTTCATCGCTTTAAGCGCTATAACATAAATAAAAAATGCAGCTGGAATTTTGTCCCGATTTTTAACCGTTGCTGGTATGAAATTCAGATATTCTGAATTTTTACTGACGCTTTTTGTTCGCTTTCTGTGTTCACAAAAACTCGGCTATCTGTGAAAATCTGCCAATTCTTCGTGAAATGTTTCAAACAGAGCACGTTTTGATTGTCCGAATTTACATTCTCGAAGCTACCTACTGTTGGGAATTTTATTCCCGTTTCACTTACACTAGGCCACACCTAAATTAATACCTACTTACCTAAATAAAAGCGCGCTATTTGATTTTTAACTTTCGGGGTTAAGCCTACCGTTGACAATCCAACAGCGCGCTTTTATTTAAGCACTTAGAGTTCATAAGTAATTCTACGGAAAAGTATTACTGAGGAAAAGTGTCCCATGTTCTACTCCTAAACCAGGTCATGGTCTACCTGTGTGCCAAGTTTCACCGCAATCCGTTCAGCTGAAAAGGTAACAGACCGGCAGTCAAACAGACTTTTTACTTTCGCATTTGAAAGTATTATACAAAACCTTCCAAAATAAATCCTGTAAATAATGGTGACAACCGCATTAAAATCCGTTGCGTAATTTATAAGAACAACGCGGTCATACAAACAGAGACTGAAATTGCTTTAATATAAAATACGTAAGTAATAAAATAGTTTTCAAATATATGTAAGTATGAATGGGTTTATTTAGGTGTAGCCTAGCGTTAGTGAAAACGAGCATTATAGTTCTAGGATAGATTTCTTACAAAAGAAAAGTTTTTAAGTGAAGCTAAACTTGATTGAAAGTCAGCTTCAAGGTATTATTTTCTTAAACCTTTTCCATTTTACAGTGGAAGTTATAACGTGGAAGGTATAAGTCGGCGCCGTTTAAATTTAAGGTAATTTAGTGATCTTTGTTTATTGATTGTTGGGCGCCGATTCAAAATTACTTAGGTATACTTACATTAGTTTAAGAACTTAGTTATTAAGGTTAAATAAAAAAGGTTTATTATTTTTTGCTTTTCAGTTTTTTCGGCGGTTTAATTTTTTTGTTAAAAGTTTTTATTTTATAATTTTTTGTGGCTATAATCTACTAATTGTTTGCCAAAGGGCAGGCATATGTGGCACTGAGTAGAGTACTAATACACAACTCAGCATTCAAATCTGTGAGAGAACAATAAATCACCCCTATTTTCCCACCCTTAGGGTTGGAATTTTATTTCCATTTATATGGGACCAACTTTGGGGTATTCCCTTTCCAATAAAAAAAAATTTATCAAAATCGAACTACTCTGTAAAAAGCAATGCGTGGTCCTACATTAAAAAAAAATATACGCGTCGACTTGAGAACCTCCTTCGTTTTTTTTCGTCGGATAAAAATAAAGAATCAGATATCCCTTTCTCAGTGGCGTTTATATAACAACCTAGTTACGCCACTGATATCGGATGATTCAATTTTCAATTTCCGATTTGCACCAGGGCCTTTGCCCACCTGCGCGGTAATTGCCTTTCATTTTGACATCCATTCCTTCATAGGTTTGAAAAATTCATTGCTCAACAACCTTAATAGCGCAATGAACGTAGCTGATCTGTCAAAATGAAAGTCATTGCGATCGATTGCCATTTGATGTGTGTTACGCAATCACCCCAATTGTGTAAGACCCTGGTGGGAAGAGGAAATTTGCCCCGTCATCTATCCCTCCTGTGGGATTTTTAATCCAAACTCAAGAATCTTGCTTTCTTCGTAAAATATTTATATGGCACTTTTGTAAGAAACTACATTAAATATCGCATAGCATATTATGTACTTACATAGTGCCACCACTGCTTCGCTGGTCGCCTTTTTGGTCGACAGTGCCGGTTGCCATGTGAGCCATGTTTTGAGGGAGTTTTTAAACTGTACTATAGCTTTTACATGGAGGGGGGAGGGCGTCATCACAGCACATTACAAAGATAAAATGGATTGAGGTGCCATGTCTAATATTTAAACGCAGATTCTACCAATTTAGTACGTAACAAACCGATTTTGTTGTGCCCAATCGTGGAATTTGTAAGTAATAAAATACTTAAAAAGTTACGTTTGAAATTAAGGGTAACCTTAAACATCCTCGGCCTTATTACAAAACAAGGTTTGTCTTTAGACAAAGGTTTTAAACCATCGAGCCATTTTTCGAACTTTACATTTATCGGAATAAAGTTTAAATCTGCAACTGGCTCGAAGGTTTAAGGTCTAAAGTACTCGTTGTGTAATAAGACGACCTGCCTTCTATTCAAACATCTTCTATGAACTTTATTTCCATAAACGTCTTCAGTGTTCTATTAACACTGAATGATAACACATCGCTTGTGGGTATTGTGATTAAGCAATACATTTGTAATGTAGTCGTAAACAAAATTAATTTCACCACGAGCATACATTCGTAAATCGGGACGGTACCCGCGGGAATACACGACGCAGACTATACGGTGTTTGAAGTCACGGATTGTGGACATAAATTACTGCATCTATTGTTACCCCAACGCCTAACTGTGCCACGCAATATTTATGTCCCTACCTACATTTTCATGAAAGCTTCTCCGAGGTTTTATTGAGTTCCTGTAGGATTTCTAAAGGATTGGTCGAATAAAAATAGTCAAACTTTCCGCCGCCATACCGGTAACGTATCAATTACTACAGGCTATAAAATGTTTTGGGTAAACATAATTCTCATTGTGTATTTTTTTAGGTAAACTGTTTAGTCCTTCTTTGGTTAGAAAACATTAAATTAAATGAATGAATGGATTTACGATTTTTTATATGTATAAGTCTAGCTACATTAGCCAGATATGAGCACACGCTCGTAACCCAAAGCCGTCAAAAACAAAAATAGTCAACGTAGACGAAATCGGTATGGGGAATATAATATGAAATTCTAGAAAAACTCTATTTTCATCTTATGGCCTCATTAGAATTTCAGAGCTCCTTCAACAAATGTCAGCAGAATCAAGAAGAAATATTAGTATATTTGAAAATATTGGAATGAGACATCAAACCTCATGGGTGCTTGGCTCCTCGTGTCCTGGTAGGCCGTCCCTCACGACGTAGTGGATCAGGTCCATGGCTCTTCTCATCTGACAGAACACCGTGTCCCTGTTCTCCCGTGCCGACGCGCTTGACGGGTGCCTCATGCAGGTCTGTTTATGAAAAATAGTTTTAAGTAAAATTCATGTTAGGAATACTTCGCTCTGTGAGTGTGAGTTGGATGAAAATGTGCAATTCTACCTTTACCAGCATTATCGACTGATTTTCGGGCACCTCTAAATATTGTTTTTACATTTATGAGAACATCGTAAGATATACCAGATTATATGAAGACGTGTTCCCTGTAATTTGTGCTCTTCATAAAAGATAAATTTAGGTAATTACAAAAAACAGCAGTTTCAAAATCATCTAAGATTTATATAGCAGCCTATGGAAATCTGGATAAACGGTAGGACTATCTTGACCTACAACTCTCTGTCTCTCGCCATTGTTTCACGCCAACGCGTTGCACGGGAGCCCCAGGCTCGTCTGACTTGAACAAATATTAAGCTACTCTCAAGACAAAGCGACTGCGGTGGAAACCTCGTCTCGACTATGAATGAAACCCCATCAGTTACCAGAGGGTCGTAAAGGGCGACAGTAAACCTGGAGGGAAGTAGCTTTCACAAGAACAGTAGTTAGTAGTTACGGGTAATAAAACCACCGTTTATCAAAGCCACCGGAGGTGGTAAAAACACTGGGAGTGTCTACGTATCAAGTTGATTGAGCATGTACAAATTAGCTATGATATCGTTTATGTTTACCTTTTCTTGTACAACATTACCCATTTCAGTTCAAAGTTAAACAAGTAATTATTACGAAACTGTGTCAAACAATTTGCTCGGTTTAAATCTCTAATGCAAGCTAATTACATCGTCGACGCGGTTCTACTGTCGGTCGGTGCGATATTTTTCCGATTTAAAAAAAGCGGCTAAGTGCGAGTCGGACTCGCCCATGAAGGGTTCCGTTGAGTTGATTGAATGAAAGGTAAATTGCGGTTTACGATTTATGACGTATTAAAAAAAACTACTTACTAGATCTCGTTCAAACCAATTTTCGGTGGAAGTTTACATGGTAATTATATATTGTTATACGGTTATTACGGTTATGGTACATCATATATTGTTTTTAGTTTTATCATTCTCTTATTTTAGAAGTTACAGGGACACACAATTTACCACTTTGGAAGTGACTCTCGCGCAGTCAGTTTAGAAAAAAATGATATTAGAAACCTCAATATCATTTTTGAAGACCTATCCATAGATACCCCAAACGTATGGGTTTGATGAAAAAAAAAAAATTTGAGTTTCAGTTCTAAGTATGGGGAACCCCCAAAATTTATTGTTTCTTTTCTATTTTTGTGTGAAAATCTTAATGCGGTTCACAGAATACATCTACTTACCAAGTTTCAACAGTATAGTTCTTATAGTTTCGGAAAAAAGTTGCTGTGACATACGGACGGACAGACAGACAGACAGACATAACGAATCCATAAGGGTTCCGTTTTTTGCCATTTGGCTACGGAACCCTAAAAAAGAAGGAAGTTCTGCATTTGAAAACTTATTTTTGTTTTTTTTTAATGTATGTACACCGATTTCACCGTGATTACTGGGACGATATACGAGTACGCGTTTTTTTCATTTTGTTGAAAAAACCCGCACGCTGGTCCCGTAATACCAACTCTTTATTTGTTTCAGTAGTTTTTGTGTGAGTTCAATTATACATACTATATCTAATTTAATCCACTTTGTCTATGTGGATGATGTTATAAGGTTCTGTTACTGTTATTTACTAGCACCTAGCAACTAGTGGCATAAGAATTTGCGCGGTGTAGGTACCACAACTAAAAACTTCTTACAAAAAAAAAAAAACAACCGACATCCAAAATAGACTACAAAGAGAAAAAAAACTTTTTCGAAAGTCGGTGGCAAAAAACAAAAATACTTCCGAAATTAAAGTTATTTTTCACTTAGTAGGTAAGTGAAATGTTTTTTTTGGAAGTCGATTGTCTTTTTATGTAAAAAAGTTTTAACAATCCCTATCGAAACTGCACTTGTATGCCGTTTACACAATCGGTTAGTGTCAGTTGCAGTAATGGCAAGTTGTTAGTCGCTATTGTGGCGGCCTACATGTTGCGGTCGCCTTCTGCAAATAGTATTGATCCAAATATGAACACGACAGTAGGTACACGAACATTATGAGAGCTCATATCACCAAACCCTATTATGAATACGTTAAACTCGTATCTCATCGTAATATAACATTCATAGAATGATAGCCATAAAATTTTATAAAATTCTCGGCAATAATTCTAATTTATACCATTACTTACCTAGATACTTAACAGTTACATTCAAAGTCAAAGCATTTGTTTTAAATAGGCACATGAAAGGCACTTTTGAACGTCAAAATTTACAATAAAATAGAATTGATTCTATTCGCCCCATTCCAAAAGGTAGTTTCGTATGGAGAAGAAAGGGCAAGAAACTCCACTCTTACTTACTGATTCTTTTAATTTACAATATTGTGTATACATTAAAGTTATAATTTATATTTGAAGACGCAAAATTTACGTAGACCATGAATGTCCAATCTTAGAATAGTTCACACTCAATATAAATTACTTTGCGGAGTACCTATACGATGACGCCACGAAGTTTGTGCATCATACCTCTGGCTCACAGTACTTGGCGGTAGGCGTCGGGAAATGCGACATATGTGGTGCAAACTTGTGTACATAGTTGCGATTGTTACGAAGGATTAAATTGCTCTACCTACTGCAATTATTCTAATGAAATACTGCAACGTTCTGTTAAAAGCACGACAGGAAAGGCAAGAACATAAAAACGCAAGAAGGCTTTTCGCTAAGATTAAAAAAGGGCACATAAAGCTCTTCACTAAGATTTCAAAAAGGGCACATCTCTGACTATTTCCGCACTAATGCGGAAATGCAAGATGAACAAACACGTGTTAAACACACTGCTATTATTGTTAACCTAAAAGCGGTGCAATAAGAGCCATGTTGAAAAAGATCTTTATCGATGTCAAACATCTAATATAGAGCGGTGGAAAAATGAAAACTCTTGTAAAATATGTCATGTGAATGGTTGGCATCGGCGTGCCGCGCGGTCGACGGTCGCACGGAAGCGCTGACAAATTGCTAGCTTTGCCATCACACAGCTGACTGCGATTGTTCACTCACCCTTCTCATGACACACTTGATGCTGCAATAGATATATAGCAAGCTACATCTTTACTTTTTACTGTAAAACGTATGAGAAATGTGCGTGCATAAACCCCGATGTCACAAACAGCGCTTTGTGGTTCCGAATTGGGTTTGGAACCTACATAATTGATAGGAGTAGCGGCGGCCAAGCGACAGAGCCACCTAATTTATGCGAGCCACGGGACACACACACACACCGGACAGTCGGATTGAAAATTTATTACTGTTTATTGGTGTTAATAACGGGCCCTCGTACATAAAGGTGTTTTATTAAGGGCTTTTCAATTCAATGATTGCGCGCACGAGTTTAATCTGATTTAGCAATCAGGTTCGCGATGTGTTCATGATGAAAGTTATAGTTGTTGAGACCACACGTACAAAGGTAACAGATGTGGTCTGCCATACCAATATGTATAACGTCGTGTAAAAAGGCTCTTATAGAAGCCGAGATCATTTAATCTTATTTATTTAACCATTTATGTACCTACACACGTATAAACAAGGTGATGCTTATTTCTATAGAAATCTCTTCCAGCATACCTGCGACAGGAATGTATATAAAGAGATGTAGACAGCGTGTGTAATAGTAAAAGAGAAAATAAATTTAGTTATTGTGATCATTTTTTTTTGTGCTGAACCATGCGGGGAACCTTCTGGTACCTAACGGACATTTTGAAGGTCAAAATTCGTTTTTTTTTTACGAAACCAAGTTTTAAGTGTCACTCACGGATAATAACTTGTCTTCAAATACCCGTACGATTTTACCCCACTTTTCCATACTTATAAAATTTTAACGAAACCTAAAAAAGGAACAATTAACCTATTTCCGTGGTTGCATTTAGATTGAACGTGTAATTTGCTTGACCTTTTTACGAGAGTTGCTAACGAGTTTCCGTAAATGAGCAATATTGATTGATTAAACGTTGAGGGTTATGAAGTTTGAAAATGTCGCTTTACCTTGGAGGAGGTGAGTAGCATGAGAGTGGACCGTTCGAGGACGTTTCTTGCTGCGGCTACTTGTGCTCTTCTCCTCTCGTCCCGCAGGTCTGCTCGTCTCTCCGCCGTGAGCCTCGCTAGCTCCACCATACCTCCGCCAAACTCCGTGAACGCGCGCACGAATTCCGCGAAGTTCGACACCGACTCCAACCGGTCCAGGGTTCGCGCCACCTGTCGCAGAAAATACGCAATAAGAACAACAGACAAAAGAACAGTGTTATTGCGTCCAGCCAACAAATTACTGAACGCAAGGACGAAGTTTTCCCACAGAGCTTCGAAATACTGTAATAGATATACCTGCCGTATGACAAACGAAACAGTTTAACCGCATTTGCTACACATTCGCAGTGCGCCACTTTGACTAACTCACGAAGTTATCCCATTGTTTCGTTGGTCGAATTTACAAATTTTGTATCACGTGTCAGTTGGTCTAAAATTACCATTTATTGATTAACTTGAAGAAGACGCCATCGATGTCAAACTTATTTAAAAAAAAATCTTTATTGTTAACATAGAATTCAAATATTTGTTATAATTGCATGGTCTACCTTTTCGATTAATAAAAGGACATTTTGGCCCAACACACGAGCATTGCCAATCAAACGAACTTACCTGTGAGTGAAATTCCATGTTAAATATATCTAAACTTGTTGGTATTACCGTAACTGACAAATAGGTCAAGGCCTAACTTCGGAACGGAGCTCGGAGGTGGAACGTTGATCTACGAGTAATTCAGGTTGAATGGCATTTCTATATAACTTTGTCCATTAATCCTACTATCCTATCCTACTAATATTATAAACGTGAAAGTCTGTATGGATGGATGGATAAATGGATGGATGGATGGTTGGGTGGATGTTTGTTACTCTTTCACGCAAAAATTACTGAACGAAATTGGATGAAATTTGGCACACAGGTGGATTATAATCAAGCTTAACATATAGGATACTTTTTATTCCGATATTCCCACGCGATCGAAACTTACGCGGGTGAAACCACGGGGCGCAGCTAGTCGTTCATAATTAGATAACAGATTACAAAGTTATTATTTGTACCGTAACTACGGTTTAATTTGCTTGATTACATTAGATTCCTATAGTTTGATAACACTAACAGTTTAGAAAGTAGCTAATGATATTCCATGATCTGACTATACTTTTTGCGAATATTTCGTGATTCAGGATTGTATTTCAATGTCATGTCGATCCGTAAACGAGGCGACTTACTAACGCGTTATTAACTAGTTTCAGTTCAATTCAAATTAGGCTGAAAATCAGCACTTTTCTAACATTAAAATTTACATAAGATAGCCCCCCAAAACGCCCGTCCTTCACCACTTTCTGATGCTTTCGGGGTCTTTATTGGTTGCGTCGTGTACGGACCGCCACTGAAATACAAGTGCTATGATATTCTGGCTACTCTTTGGTGATTTAACTTTGCGAATGGTTGCTTTTATGTAGTGACGTGAACGACGGGCCTTAATCCCTGTCGGTGTCGGGTTGCGTAGCATGACCACCGTAGAAACGGAAGCAACAAAAGACAAAATGATTGGTAGAAAGATTTCAATTTCGCGAATGTAATTCTACGGTGCATAGTCAAAAATTAAGAAAATTGAGTCACTTTGTATCGAAAACAATAGAAAGATTCGAGTCCTTCCTTAGTGCTCACCTTCGTAACCAAAATTACTCTTGTGGAAAATTTCATGTTTCTAGATCCTGCGGTTTAGGTAGTGCGTTGTCTGTATTGAATTTAAGAATTGCATTAAGTACATTTTAATTACCTTATCCTTAGCCAGTAGGAGCTGTCGCACGACGACCATGTCTGCGAGCAGCAGCACCCTGGTGACGGCGGCGAGCAGCGCACGCGCCGCCGCCACCATGCCCGCGCCATCTGCGCCCGCGCACACACGCTCGATCGCGCGACCTGTACGACAAAGGAAACTGATCTTTAGTTATGTGGACAAACCGTCGAATTTATAAAGTTACTTAACATTACGCCTGTAATCCCTGAAGGGTTAGGCAGGGGTATTCCTACACGCACATCTCGCCGTTACGTTAGTATAAGTAAGTAAGGCCCATGCAACAGGGGTGACCCTATTGCTATCAACCGGTCACAAATTCACACTCCGGGCTGCTATTGAGAAATCTGATAGAAAAACCCAACATCACTTTGCCCGACCTGGGAATTGGATCCTCATGCTTAGCAGTAGTACCTACTTGCGATAACTAGACCAACGAGGCAGTAAGTATTTGCATTAAGAAATAGATTTAGAATTTAGAGATTATTAGATAGATTATTATTAGATTATTATATTAGATTCAGAGATTTAGGGATTATATTCGTATATTAGTCCGTCAGTTAGATTATCAAAAAATATTGAACCCGTATTTTTTCTTTTGTCAATTATATAAAAAATGATGAAGGTATCGCCCGTTACAGTTCCGCGAGTCGTCACTTGCTTGCGACACTTTTTCAACCAACTGACGTCACGACTCCCACTCCCAAATTTTGACGCGCTTTATCTTTGTCATTTTTTGTTTGATTGACAAAAGAAAAAATACGTGTCCATTATTTTTCAATAATCTAACTGACGGACTAAATATAATTATTATTTTTTTACCCAGGCCTATTTAAATACCCTATTATATATTAGCAGAGCACGCGTGGAAAGTAAGAGCAGGTTCGATACTGCGGTCTATGACCCTTCAAGAAACGCAATATTCAGCGGTGACGTCTTTTGATTGGATATGATGCTAATGAGCAAGACAGGCATTATTGTAATAAAGAGGGACATAATATAAATAATTAGGGTGGCACCCATCGTCGCGCAAACCGTAACCATGAATTTAGCACATGATTCTAGCGTAGACATTTTTCGTCACTTATCAAAAACAAATCTGCTGTTTCATAGTAAAGAACCTTCAACCTTCGCGGTCAAAATGTATGGAAAAGCAAATTTTTTTTAAATCACCGACGACAAATTTCAACGGTCCCTGCATTGAAATTTTTTTTTTCAAAGTATTTACTGAATCCATGGTTCCAGTTGCGCGTCGATGTCCCTGCCCCCCTGTATGTGTGTCATTGGATATAACACGCAGATGTATCGAAAACCTATGCTATCAGCTATGCTCAGAACAGTCGCACTTTTGGGAACTATGCCGGGGAAAGTGGATTCGCAATATCCAAACTTCAACCGTCTCGCTTCAATTTTCTATTGAAATTGAAAGTTCTGCATCGCATAATATACATCCATCGCATTCATGTTTCTGGGCCCAAACGCTCAATGAGAACCACCTACATTCTGTTCCAATAGTAGGTATCTGATGACAATGTAAACAAATGAATGATGTGTTCTATTATATTATATTCGATATTGATCACATCTATTTTGCATGTCCTTTTAAAATTATAAAATAGATATATCGAAATATTTACTTTTGTAAGTACGTTTATTAATATTGCCGTGCTTTTCTTTAACCGGTTGAATGCCGTGATTACAGAAACAATTAAAAAGCCATTGTGTCTCGCGTGGCTCCACGTGTGCATACAAAGGGTTAAGGTACCTTGCCTTGATTTTTTGTAGGCCCGTCCAAGTGGGGGGCCCCCAAAGCGTGAGGACATGCTGCACCTGCTACATGACTAATCCGGCCCAGCTGTCCTACTAAAAGTATGAAAGTTCCTTATATAACAAAAGTGAGCACTAAGGAAGCATTTTGGAAAATTGATCCTGTAGAAACGAGTTAAATCGGGGATGAAGGTATGTATGGAATTTCGTCATTATTGCCGATGGGAAATCCCATTAGGCAACGACTTGTTTAATAGATCTTTACAATACACATTTCTTTTGTTATTTCTTTAAAAAACGAAATGGATTCGCAATAAAATTAATTGGAAAGCTTATACACAGCGCAGTTATCATTATATTATATCATAATTTTATGTCTTGGCAACGGAGGCGGTGAGGCGGCATTCATTTCAAAGGTATTAAATTCCCGACCAGCTTGTGACGTGTTAAATTATTTGTAATGAGTTCTCACGGTGAAATTGCAAGGTATACGTGACATAAGCATATTGTGGGTAGGTATGGAAAGATGCATGTATACGAGTACCTTGTAGCCGATTAACGAGCTTCTGAAGATCGGCGGGAAAATCTTGCAATTTGCCAGACTAATTAGATTAGATTAGATTAGATTTCTTTATTTGTTTAAACATTGTATACATACAAATGCATGCAAAATATTACGTCGTTTGAGTCCAGTCGTGTTTAGCCGTAAGTGTCGGCGAACAAATATTTTCATAACATTGAAAATAATTAATATTAACACAAAAAAAAAAAAACAAAAAATATACCTAGAATAAGCATTTACACAATTTATAATTATGAAACTTTAGAAACCAAAAATTATTTTTATCTTAACTCAAAAACTAATTCACTAACACTACGTTGCACCCTACATTATACCCTAGAATGGGAATGCTTCTTTGGTAACTTAGGTTTTCTTAACGTGTTGAGTTAAGGCCTGTGTGATACAGGCATCATTTTAGTGTCGGCCGATGAATTCGAAGGTGCAAGATGAAATGATGTCAAAGGTAGAGAGAGAAGTGAAACTCAAAACATTTAGTTTCAAATTGTTCCTTACAAATATTTCTACTCACAGTCTGCATTTAATCCTTGGCGTTACCGTATCATAAAACGTTGCGTGTGATTCTTATCATTATATTGTTCACTTTGAGTTACCTACCTGCAATCAACAAAATACGTGCGTGCTTTGAAGCAAGGGTTAATTGGTGTCAATTTTGACCTACCATTCAAATTCACGAAAGATATACTTTGACGTAAAACGAACCAACAATGTGACTCTTAACTCATTGTAATAAAGTGTAAATTAGAATGAATGGCGAGAGTTTCATTAAACTATTGTTATTATTCATTGCAATTTGTACCTTACACCTGTATGCCTGTATGAAATTTTTCCTTTTTAGATCACAATCTAAAGCATTTCAGATCTCATTTTAATGCCAACCAAATTGAGAATTTTGTCTTTTTTACATTTTTAATGTTTTTGGAGGGATTAAAATGTTAACGTAAGCTGTAAACTGTGGAAAATGGACGAACATAGTGATATTTTCTCACAAGCTGCTCGCAAGTTAAATGATGTCATACTCAACCTAACCCAAAGCCAAAGTCATGAAAGCCCTAGTCGGCCAATAATTATTGTACTTATTTTCGTTATAACCCGCTGATCAATAAGTAATGTGATATGAATTTGGAATTTAAAAAAAAAAAAATCGTATCAATTCATAACTTATACCATAAATAAAATTATTTGCGATTTTTGCCAACGCTCCATTTGTGCATTATGCTAAATAAGGAAATGCGAGGAATCTGAGTTTTGACCAGACTTCTCACTCCAAAGGTTTTAGTTGCCGTTTACGAACAAAATAATGCATTTCGCTTTCAACTTGAAATTGCATTGAGTTCCTTACATAAATCAAGATAGAGGATTGAATTGAATGCGAGGTGGATGAACGGTGGGGTAAAGTCAGTGAAGTAAAGTGCAATCAAACGTGTGCGTGTTTTCTTTGGGTGGGTGTATGGCTCGAGTATTATTGTCATGGCTTGGGCCCACCGGACCCCGGCGGCGGGGGTCCGGCAGACCCCACTGAAAACTGACGGTAATAAAGGTTGCCACCCTCTACTGGATTATCCAAAAAGTTTACACCCTATCCAGCGAACAAACCGCCCATATTATTGTAACTATTTTCCGATTTGAAAGACTATTTCAAAAAGTAATATCGGAAGCTTTTGTTCAGAGATAGTGTTTTCTTTATTGTATAGTTTGTACATTATGGATCCCGCCGATGCTGCAACGGGTAATGGCGGAAATATAAATATGCAAAAAAGCTACGTTTCTTTTATCGACTGTTTTAACAATAGATAGTTGCTTTATTTATAGGAAAAGGATAATAACGGGACTCTTGATCACATACGAGAAAGATTTTTTTTAACAATATTTAAAAAAAATCTCCATTGTTACTTTTTATTGTAAGACCTCGATGACAATTCCTTTAATAAAAATAATTAGTTTTACGAGCCATGTCCATTTTCCGAGAAGGGGTTTACAAATGCAACGTGGCATGAGTTCGTAGAACTCGGTGTTACGATTTGTTACGATGTGCTACGATGTGCTACGCCAGTGACAAGAATGACAAAATTGTTAAGAGGTATTTATTCAATTAAATTTCGGTGAGCTAGATTATAGTGCTTTATGTGGATTATGCCGATTCTTTTACGCACAGCTACTTATATAAAAATATAAAGGTAGCAGGAAGAACATGGAGCAGAATCGCCAGAGGCAGAACAGCATGGAAACGGCTGGATGAGGCTTTTACCGCTATCACTAGCGGTCTTGTGACAGTTGTGTGAATTGGTATAATACGGCTTAGCGTAGGGTCAATTTGATAAGCAATTACTGTACCTGAGCACTAATTATTAAAATAATAAATATACCTAATATAAAATAACAAAAATACACTTGACCGTAGTATAATAACCTTTAAAGCCCGAAAAAATATGAATATTCACAAGTTAAAAATTCCTACTATTCTAGTATTTCCAGCAGCTAAAAAACAACTATGTATTTTGACGGGACGGGCAACCATCCCGCGGCGCGGGTTCGGTTCAATATCGGAAAACGATATCCACATCTAAATGAAGACATTAACATTTGCAGAAAAACTGGTTACAGAGCGAAACTCTGGAAATTTCACAAATCCTCTGGAAATCGCTTACAGCCGATTGGAGCGGCAATCGGTCTTAAATGAGATTATTAAAGAGGCACAAATGTGGATTCGAGAGATTCGCGCACCTACGTCCTACGTCCTACAATTTATTATGTGTTTGACATTAGCGTTTAAGCCCCTCGTCGTTGATTCTATTTGGGTCGTGTGTTACTTTAAATAACCGTGGAGGCATTAGAAGGTTATTTTTGGAGACTGCTCTAAAAATAACATTTCGATGCCTTTTCGCTCTCATGTGAATGCTGCGAGTTAATTGGATTCCAGTACGTTTTGTTTTTAGAGGAAATTATTATTTTTTGGGATGAACATTATTTAAACTCGGGTTAGTTAAAGCTTTTGTATTGCACTCAGTATAATTATATGGCTTTGAATATAGAACTATTTACACATTCATGAATTTAGCCGCGAGTTTGCATCATAATCATAATTATAACCCTATCCTATCTTACTAATATTATAAACGTGAAAGTTTGTATGTATGGATGGATGGATGTTTGTTACTCTTTCACGTAAAAACGACTACACGGATTTGGATGAAATTTGGCACACAGATGGTTTATAACCAGGATTAACATATAGGATACTTTTTATCCCGATATTCCCACGGGATCGAAACGTATGCGGGTGAAACCGCGGGGCGCAGCTAGTCGGCCTATAATGTTCCCATTTTTGGGGCGCAGGCCTTCTCTCAGTGGGCCGTAATCCACCCACGCGGGCCCAGTGCGGATTGGTAGATCAATATGAATGGATTTTTTGGTTCTAGGACCTGCCGGTTTCCTCACGATGTTTTCCTTCACCGTTTTGAGAGCAGTGGTGATAAAATTATTTACATAAAGTAAAGCGCCTGCTTGGGTTCGAACCCATAGGTTCGAACCCTGGCAGGCGCTTTACTTCTTTTCTTCTTGTTGAGACAAATCTGCGCGAGCGTTACCAACTTTAGTTTGTAACGCTCGCGTATAGGTTCGAACCCAGGCAGGCGCTTTGTTTATGTAAATAATTTTATCACCACTGGTCTCAAAACGGTGAAGGAAAACATCGTGAGGAAACCGGCATGTCCTAGAACCAAAAATTTGAAGACATGTAACATCTACCAACCCGTACTGGGCCCGCGTGGTAGATTACAGTCCACTCCCTCTCAAAGAGAGGAGGCCTGTGTTCTAGCAGTGGGAACGTTATATGTAGGCTGATTATTATGATTTTCTGGAGCTCTTGGTTTTGGCTGCCATTTGTAGATCTTTGACAATCGTTACGCGTCGATAGTCAGACTTAACAAGGGCTACCGTGATGATAGCTCAAACTATTTACAGAAAACTTTACATTTACATCAATTTGGGAAAAAAAAATCTGTGCAGAAATTGAGTTCACTTGTTTATTATAGAGTAAAATTAATCTGGTAAGGTAATGAGCATTCTGGTCCTTTTTCTCATGGGTAGGGCCAATGCTATTCATTACAGCCCGTAAACAAA
This sequence comes from Apamea epomidion, assembly GCA_947507525.1. Taxonomy (NCBI): domain Eukaryota; kingdom Metazoa; phylum Arthropoda; class Insecta; order Lepidoptera; family Noctuidae; genus Apamea; species Apamea epomidion. The sequence goes on from OX382225.1 coordinate 12,632,659, forward strand.
CAGCGACTCTCAATAACTGCTACCAACGTTCAAAAGAAAATCGCCATATAAAATATGAAGCTTTCCCTTCATCATTTTTCTATAAAATATAACCCGCGGCGAGGCATCACGTGCGCGAGCATCACTTCGATTAAATAGTTGCGGCAAAATGTATTGGTCATCGGCTACCGTGCACCACTGTGCTACTGTAATAGGTTACTAGCTCACGGCCTGAGTGCTAAGTCAAGTCCCAACAAGTAAGCCAACTCCTTGCCACTAAGTTTTACAACTTTTGTGGCAAGCTCAATAGAAATAGATGCCCTAAAAGAGAGCATAGAAAATAAAATAAATATCCCGTTTCAAATAGACAGGTCCTATTTTATTGTTGTTTAAAAAATATCAGGCTACATTTAGCCGTTTGTGGTTAAACAAAAAGCCGACTAAAAGCTAGACTGACGATTTATTGTTATGTAAAAAAAAAATGGCCAAGAGCGAGTCGGGCTTGCCCGATTAGAGTTTCGTACGTAATTAATGTGTTGCGCGTATTAAACATGTGCAAGGTCCTAAACTACATTATTATCTGTATGACATGGTCTGACGGACAAATGATATCTACACTACCAATATGATTCTGCTTACAAACCATTTTTATTTGATAAAGATTAGTACCACACAGGCTGACAGGTCAAAAGGCCTTCCCAACGAAGCCAATAAAAGCCTTTTAAAAAAATAAACTAAATATTGGCGTTAAATTATATTTGGTATATTTTTTATATATATTTTTTTTCTGCAACTACGAGTATGTATTACAGTGTTGCAATCAACTATAATTTTCGTGTAAAATATGAATCAATAACTAACAATTCTATTAGGGGGGTTTATAGCAAAATAATAACAGCCGCACAGGTCGATAGAAGGTTAAGCTACGCTTGCCGAGGTCGGTCCGTGGATGGGTGACTATCCATTATACTATATTTAGACCCCTTCGTGCCTCGGAAAGCACGTTAAGTCGCTGGTCCCGGCTTCATTAGTAGATCTTTGACAGTCATTACGGGTCACCAGATACCCGAAACTCTGACGACTAGTCTTACCAAGGGGTATCGCATTACTTAAATGGGTTATTGAGGTCAGATAGGCAGTCATTCCATGTAAAATACTGATATTCCGCTGCATCCGGTTAAACTGGAATCTGACCCGGTATCACAGTTCGGGATAGGATTGGCAGATGATGATGAACTATTAACTCTATTAAAATCGCTAAATCAAACATTATGAAAACAAAGGTCGGAACCCTAAAAAGTAACCCTGTGGGATTTGAACACGTAGAATTTCGCTACAACACTAAAATACCGTCGTTTTATTCCGTCGGCGCTGTTTGGCAGTTAAAACCAAAGACCGGCCTGTGATTTTTAGCGTGCTACATTGGCACGCAAGGTTTGTCCAGCGGGTGCAGAGTTAATTGCGTGTCAACATGCCCCTTATTGTTAAATTGACCGCCGCCGCCGCCTGGCGAGCGCGCTAGCTGATAACTCTCCGGAGTATAACTAACTATTAACACGATAACTTTGCATGTTTTGAATGGCGGGCTGGAAGACTATTAAGTAGTTAAACATTGTTTATAATCTGTTTATAAAACGGTTCGTACTTTTTATTTTTTATGGGTTGTTTATTGTGTCTTTCCAGTATTTACCAGGGGCTGCAGTCTCGACATTCATAGCGATCGCTTTACGACGGAATTCGGTCGCAAAGTCCTGTCACTCCATACATACACCTGTCAATCTGGGACTTTGCGACCGAATTCGGTCGTAAAGCGATCGCTATGAACGTCGAGACTGCAGCCCCAGGTAATCGAAAAAGTTATCGAAATTCTGTTGCGTATATGGATAAGTAGCTAACCAAATTATGAATCAGAATTTCGCTAAAATTAACTGCTAGATTGGATAACTGGCTTGGGTACGTATCCGAAAGTACCTAACCAATAGGTAGTGTCATTCATAACCATAGATATAAGAAGTTTTTTACATTTCTATGTTCATACTTAACAGTAGATATCAAATTGCTGAGATGATTTACTTTCCAGATCGAACTTGTGGAAGAAAACTGTAAGAACCTAAATGACGGTGTAGTTAAGAAAACGTATTCTTCAATACAAACTGACGTACGAGTACGTTCGTAATGAACAGTCCGTTCATAGTTATTATACCTATGATTTTGCATCACTGTACGAAACACAGTGATCATTATTCTCATTATAATAAGGTTGCTGTTGGGTAGGTGCTATTGACAAGTCTGTCAAAATCATTGTGATTTTTATTCTCGTCACAATAAGGTGACAGGTAGGTTGCTGCTGGCACAGGTACTGTAAACGGACTGTTGGTGGTAATAAAAAAAATCAATTTAAATTCGAATTCGAAAGAATACGTCACCTTGACTACGTTGTCATTGATAGGCCTCGTGTTTTCTTCCACAAGTTCTAAGAACATTTATTATGTAAAACTTTACATCAATGTGAAATTGTACAAAATAACTGCTTAAATAATAAAACCTAATTGAAAACCCACAGCTGCATCTCTCGTAGACCATAAAAACCCAGTGAGTGAAAAAGTTGTTCATTCGGTAGAGTAGCAATTTGTAAATTGGGGCAAAACGGTTGCCTAGCAGTGATTTCAATCGTTAGATGGTCACGTTTACGCCTGTTGTCACCTGTCACACAATGACGTAGTGAATTTTCTAATGTAACGTCAGCATACTCGTTGCGAAACGGGTAACTTTAAAAGGACTTTTGAAATTATTTTTATTAAATTTTCTAAAACATGTTGTTATCAAGTCTAAACGTTCTAAATAATGCAAGGTCATTTTTGTCACAGAATGTCATAAATCACAAGCATCAAACTACAGTCCGAGTTTCGAGAGAATGCGTTCCGCACCTGTCAGTGCGGCATTTCTAGTAACTAATAAATATTAAATTCGCAAAACACGTATTCGTTTGTATGAAACTGACAGGTGTCAAAAACGCAATCTCTCGTCGGCCGCGCTGTAATTATATTTGGTTTTCAAAGCAAATAAAATTATGACGCGTAAGTATTCGTTCCGATTTTTTTTTTGTTTATTTTCGACCAAAGAAAAAAGAACGTTTATTTTTTTTATTTTTTTCGGCCATTCTTCTTCTGACAATTTTTTTTGCGATTTCTGACTTTTCTAGTACTCGAACCTCAGTCCGATATACATTTTTAGTCCATATATGAAATCCAGGATCGATTGGCACCATAAAAAGCTTCCGTGAGAATTGCCCATTTTCTTGCTGACTGCCATTTTTTTTAATTCTGTGGATGCTGATCAAAATTTCTCGAAAAGTTACGAGTAAGTACCTCCTTAGACCGTTTTCCTGTAGCTACAGCGGTTAAGGTACTTGCCCTTACTGCCCCATCTATCCCATAAAAAACCCATCTTGTATATTTAGAACATTTCTAGAAAGGAGATTTAAAAAAAATCGCACTTCTGCCGCGCATACACGTCATCTGTGGCGTACTTTTCAGCCCTAGAGCGGAGATGCAAAGTAAAAAAAGGCCCGCTTGTTCAACACACTACATAGTGAACCTAAAAGCAATGCATTAAGCGCCAGTTTTCGAGCAGGTTGTCATAAGATGTTTCTAAGTGACTCTAAGTGGTCCTAAGAGTGATGTTAAATAGCCTTCCTCAAAAATTGGGCTATCAAATGCAAAAATAAATTTTAAATTCCGACAGGTAGTTTAAAACAACACCGTTCAAACAAACTCCTCAGTTTTATTATTAGTATATAGATATTATTAGTATGGATTTCTGTGACACAATTACACAAATGCTTTCCAACAACGCCCCCCTGTCAGTGGCAGCCAGGCGCCAAAATATCTTATGGTAGCACTATAATTAAATGTATTAGAAGTTCCCACAAACATGACTTGGCGTACTTAAAATATTAATTGAACCAGTAGGCAAGTAACTTGTTATTTGAAGCCATAGGGAAGTACAATAACACCATGTTTATTGTTGCACACAACGTTCTGGATATTTGTAGGCCGCAGGCGCTTAAGGCCCAACACACACAATACGAGTATGTTTGCGCAATATTTTCATTGCGTAAGATGATTGAATCACTTGCCTAGTGCATCTAACGATCAAATATTTTCACTCAATAACATTGACGGCTCATACAAGCTTCAATGCTATTAAAATATTTATATCTATACATATTATTATAAATTAAAGTCGAGTCTGTCTAAATGATAAATGATTTTATTTCTGTAAATAGGTTTGTACAAACACTTTTACACGTCAATCATATTTTCCGTCTGTCTGTGTGACCGCGTCGCAACGAATTTTGATGATAGATTTTTTGATTTTTATTTTGTTTTATTTGTCTATCACATTAATATTAAACTAACGTATAATAAAGAATTCTCGATGTTTTTTCAAGTCGTAAGAACCGTGCGAAGCAGTTGGGCAACTAGCTCGATCTTTTTGTCAATCTTTGATGTTAACCCTAAACAATCAAAAACATTGCACAACTCGTAATATCGCGCAATAATTTTGTACCTTGGTGTCGGGGCCGCCTAACATATTTCCTTTAACTAAGTTCATCGAGCCCAATTACATTGAGTATCTAAACATAATGTAGGTAGTTAAATAATTAATGGCTACACTTGTACCTAAGTTGACGTTTTTTTTTCGAAAATCTATTGGAAAAATGCTTTTCCCACAACATTTGTCTTTGGGCACTGAATACTGACTCAAAAATCTTACCGTTGAATTCACTATAAAATAAGATTAAGTACCTCATGGTACATGCAATTTTCATATTATTTTGCGCTGTAATTAGGAGTGAACCGAAAAATGGTTTTGAAATCGACCCTGTTTCGGTTTTTTTTATTCATCGACCAAATTACAATATATCGTGTTTTGCTCCGTTAATTCGTAAAACAAGAATTTATCAGCTCGTTTTGTTCGTGCAGAATGAACCATTTTTCTTTCTAAGGACCACAATACAATCATTTGATTATTAATTTTAAAACAGGCAAATTCGGATAACCCCCCGTTAATGCACCTAAGTACCTACCTGCGTTTGTATAATTTGTCCTCATAGCTTTTATTTACATACATTATGCTTTCAGCCTCTACTTACTCCAAATTATTTATCGATGGCTTACATAATGATTAATGGGTAGATACTGTCCATTTGGGTATTAACGTCGACGGTGCCTCTAATTACGGAAGTTCGAGGAAAACATTACATGTTTTGTAAATAAACGAACAATAAAAAGGTAGGCTACCTGACCTACTGTCGCTGCTGGCTTTTGCTGGCAGGGGTAATAAGGATTAAAGGGTAAAATGGTCATGGTAGTTTTTATACGTATGCTGCATTCGCGATTTATTTGCCAAAAATGTAAACAAATATGAGTTTATGGAAACATAACTTTAATTCCTACACAATAAATTTCAGTTAACGCTACAACTTCAAAATTTTTTATAACTTTTTCAATAGTGCTAGTCACTCTGAAATCAACTTAATTTGTCATAAAAATAAAGCTGATATTTGTTTAACTTGAAATAACATTAATTTGAAATATTAGTTTGAATAGATATTAGTTATAGCCTGTTAGTGTAGTGTCCAGGTACAGTTTCACAGATAATAAATGAATTTATTTCGCTCCCAAAGAACAACAAAAACTGAATCTAAGAAAAAAAAATGTATTTATAAAGATGTTTGATTTGTTTTGTACAATAGCACAGGTGATCTACTAACTCCCAAACTAAGTCAAGCTTGCATTTTGGGACCTTCGACTTATTACATACACACAACCTTGTACCCTAATTGACTTCCAACAGTTAACAGTAAATATACTTAATTTCGAAACATAATTTACATTGGAAATAAATTAAAGTACCCACATTATCTAAAACTTAAAAAAAGAAGATAAAAAAATAGGTTTTTTTAAATAAATGTACGTTAATGCACATCATATCGGCTAAAATGTTATGTTTTAGTTTTTTATAGTTAGAAGCATTTCAGTTTGAGCATAATGTAAAGTTTGCAACCAGTTACTTAATTTATAAATTAATCCCTCGTTTGGTTAAGCTAATTAAGTTATTTAAGTTAATAATATTGGTGGTTTTGTTGACTACATTATACAGTCTCGAGCTTACTGCGTCAAATTCCCTACTAGCGGAAGCTGTTCTGCAAGGTACATCACCGAGGCAAATAACTGCACCAGAGCGCTTTTTAGGTGTTGATATTCAGTGGTAGTAGCGAATGCCTCCGAAGTACTGTTTTTCAAATATAATATAATTGCCTAATAGTCACGACCTGACATTCGGCTGTTGAGTAAAGCCGCTGTTTAAAGTATAAACTTTACTTTTTACGCCCGTAAAGGGTGATTTTAAAGGTGATTCCACGACAAGAAAGTGAGTTTTATAGGTTCCATGCCATACGGTTATGCAATAAATTAACGCTGACTGACATAAGGCAGTTTAGACAATGTAAATCATTGAAGCATCAGCGCTGTGTCTCAAACTCTTACAAACCTACATTAGTTTTCTGAAGCGGCTAGTGAGAGCTTCAATTTGTGGACGCCTGTCGAGTCGTTCGTCTAGTAAGACCCCAAGATATTTAATATTGCTCACTCGTGACAATGACAAGCAGACAAAATCTGTTACATCCGCACAGATGTGAGCGGTTACTGTAATTGGATGAAAATGGATAGAACAGTAGCTGAAACTTACCAAAAACAAAAAAGAAAATAATAAATATCTGTAGTAACATGCATAGCTTTGAGTTTTTTAAAATATAATTCATCATTATCTGCGTAGTCTTTTCCTAACTATGTTGGGGTCGGCTTCTAGTCTAACCGGAAGTAGCTGAATATCAGTATATTTTACATGGAGCGACTGCCTACCTGACCTCTACAATCCATTTACTGGGTAATACGAGACCCCTTGGTAAGACTGGTTGTTTTTTATTAAATTTATTAACAAACGTTTATATGCAGATTTATATATCAAAGATTATTAGTACTTTATAACTTTCACAATACAATATGATAAAACAACGTAAAATACCGACCATTGCAGTAGCTCTCACAATCCTTTTAAACTACTAATTGGTGGCTAATTGTGTTGCAGTGAAACAGTATTGCCTTCATTTATTTAAAAGTAGCGGCCGGGGCATATCGATTTAATTAATCGATACTAACCATGAACCGCATCGATTGCTGCACTTTCCCGAAACAATGGAATGGACGTTTCTTTGTACTTCACTACCTTTACAATGAACGATCGCGGGGTAATATTCTTACTGTTCTTTCTAAAACCTGTGCTATATTGTGTCGACCTCCTTAGGAAGATACTTATTACTAACTAGCTTCTTTCTTGTTCCCCTGGTCCACCCCGTCGCATCGCATCGCCTGCCCCTGCCCTGCTTCTAAGGATCATGTTAACCTTTCACAAGAATTGCGCTATCAAATGCAAAAAGATATTTTAAAATCCGACCGGTAGTACCAGAGATTAGCGCGTTCAAACAAACAAACTCTTCAGTTTTATTATTAGTTATTATTTTATTATTAGTATCTATAGATATAGATACGCCTTGTTTCCTCAAAGGGTTAGGCAGAGGTGTGCCTAATAGTGCACCCACATATGGCCGGTTATGTTTAAGTCCTATGAAATAGGAGTCCGGGTTGCTACTCCAAAATTAAAGATGAATAAAAAAAAAAATTAAAAAAACTAAAAACTCGACTGCCCTGCCAAAAAACGAACTAAAAAGTAAAAAACAAGGTGTATTCCCTGACTAAACAGATAAATAAAATTGTCAATGCAGTCGGGGGACCATTCTGTGGAACACTTTTTAATCTATCTTTCTAATCTTTTTAAACTTTTTGGGCAGTCGTGTAATAATTACACTTCTTTTTGGGCAGTCGTGTAAAAAAAATAAAAACTGCCTCATTGGTCAAGTGGTCGCAAGCACTACTGCTGAGCGTGAGGCGTTCGATTCCTAGGTCGGGCAAAGTGATGTTATTTATTTATTATTAAGGCACATCAACAACACAAACACAAACAGTTACAAATAACAGAGAATCGAGACATGGACTAGTGATGTTGGATGTTGTAGATGTTGGATTTTTCCATCTGGAATTTCTAGCTACACTAAATACATAAACCTTGACATAAAACTTGTAACACTCTGGGTTACAAATTTTATGTCAATTAATCTCTAGACATAATTGCATTTGGGTGTATATCTCTTGTCATAGCACTCGAGCCATTGTATTGACAAAATATGAAAACGATCTATTTCCCTTATCTATCATTAAAAATAAGGTATAGATAATATGAAAATAGGTAGGTATTTCCATTACCGAACGGCCAATCCATAGAAGCTGAAAGATCGAGATTTATTGAAATAGTATTATGGTAACTTCGAGCTGATTTGAGTCCAGTCTGAATAATAAATAGTGTGGTGCGACTATATTGATTTCATCTATTGGGAATCGGAGAATCGGAGTAGGCCGTTTGCTAATTTGAATAACAGAAATAGATTTATTACGATATTAATACAATGTCGTTTGCTAGATTCATTCTGAGAGAAATAGAGTGCCGTTTTGTGTTTCTTGGTGGATACTGCCGGTCTATTCTGCGAAGTGAAGTGAGCTGTCATTCCACATGCTAGGGATTAACAGCTCAGTTCAAGCTCACTTTACTTAAGTTTTCACGGTGAGATCTTTACAGCATGACTAACCGTTACTTGAGGTAATCTTCCAGTTGTATTTTATAACGCTTGGATATCATTGAAGAAGAATCCTTCATGCTCTTCATTAATCGAATTGTCAAAACGTAGAGAGTATTGTACGAGTTGTTTACAAAGCAAATATTAGTAATATTAAATCAGTGTCTTTGTTATTTATTACATTATTAGGTACTGAGCCAGCGGCTTCGCTCGTGTGAAGGTCGGAAATTATCCTACAGAAACGTGCTACCAGGATAAAAAGTATTCAATGTCGTAATACTTACAGCTCGTGGTATATCCGTGTGCTAAATTGCATCGAAATTGTTTCGTTTTTGCGTGTAACAAACATACAATCTTTCAAGTTTATAATATTAGTAGGATGATTCCATACCCACATAAATTCAACATTCAATTCATAAATACAACATTGAAAATCTATAAAATATAATATTCTACAATTTGATTACCAATTTATTAACTAACCTCATAATTTATCATATAATATCATATAAATTACAAATAACATCATCGTTATCTTCGAAACAATCCTATGTATTAATTAAAATAAACTGTCAATTTCGGCATTTAGTGGAATTAGAACTGTTCTGATTAGGATGCGCAATGGCCGCCCTAACGTAGGTATTATGAGTTCGTGACTTGGAATCTAATTAAGTTATTATCTTATATAATGTGTTTAATATACGGACTAGATATTAGTGGGCGCTTAATGTGAACAGCATATTCCAGGGATATTGCACTAGTGCTGATTATATATGAACAAATAATAGATATTATGTCCCCTTCAAAACACCCAGCGTTGATAGAATTTCGCCCTGAAGGCTCTCTCGTAAAATCTCAGATTGATTTTTTGAGATTGCGTTTTGGGGGACTGTCTTTTGTAATTTTGATGTTGGAATTGTGCTGATTCTCAGCCTAATTTGCAAAAATGACTTTTGATTCTGGTCAAGTAATCAGAAAATTGATAATTTGTAGAAATATAACATGAAAATAACAGTTTTTGTAATAAAAAATGTACATTTGCAGTATGGAGCGCCGACCGTGATGTGGAAAGATGAGCGTTTGTTTTACCAACTTTAAAATTTAGTTTCAAAATTCCAAGGCCATATCTCGAAGAAAAGTACGTTTAATCTATAGTTCATTCAAATCGATCTATTCTTCACGGTTTCATTTTTGTTTTTTAACTGCAAAGTTAAGTTTGTTCTTTAATCTAGAATTGGAAATTCGGGCATTCGGGCATAGCTTTGTGACGTTGTATCGATCGATTAATAGTCTAATACAGAAACTCAGGAATAAGACTTCTAAATGTTCAACATGAACATGTATGTATAGTACTTACTTCTGTACATAATATAGATACTGTTACTCGGCTTTCAGCTTAGATAGGCATTTCACATAAGAGCTGCTTCGAAATTGTGCACGCTGTGCACAGGAATGTAACTACAACTCTCTAAGATGGCAGAAGCTATGCGTAGGACGTGTCTGCTTTTTAGCTTGTCTGAGAAAATATGTTCTCTATTTATCTTAGCTGAAATTAATAGAAAGGAAGCATAAGACAGCTGACACTTAAAGAAAATTTAAATTAAAAAACTGTAAGGGATTATTGCACACTATTCGGGAAAATTAAGGTTCTCTACTCATAAACACGAAAGAAGGCAAAAGACAAGTATAGAATAATACACAACTACTTAACAGGTTAACTGCCAGACAACAGACACAATAGAGAATCTATTTTTGACGGAAATATGTATTATATTAAAAAAAAAAGTCATTGACTGCCACCGCGGTCACCGGACCGCGGTGGCAGTCAATGACTGAGTCGATGCCATCTATCTTCTCGCTAAATTTTATCCAAACCCGTCAGTGGTTTAGGCGTGGAAAGAAACATACAGACAGAGTTCCTTTCGAATTTATAATATTAGTTTGGAAGTATGGATTTTAAATGCAGTAGCTAATAGCTAATTATTGAAATGCAAATAAACAATATCAATAATTATTTGCATTTCAATAATTAGCTGCTATCCGTTATCAATTATCGAAGTTCGTCCGAACTCGAACATTGTTAAATGCCAACAATGCAACATATGCATTTGCATATATTGTTAACGTTCCACAGTAACAAGTACATAGATCAGTTAGCTAACTTTATATGCCTACTTACTAACATTCCGCGAGTAACATTTAGTTTCAGCGGTTTCAGTAGTCTCGTGTTTATAAAACGGAGCCGAAGAAGCCATAAACTTGGCTCGTAAACCGTTAATCTCACGTTGTTCAGACTTGAAATACTCTGTTATGGGCCGTCTGCCTGGTCTACTTGTGTTGTAAGGGAAATTATGCAGACATATTTTTATTAGTAAGCGCTTTTCTTTGATTAACTCTTCGAACATGGATCCACGCGACACACAATGGCTTTTTAATTGTTTCTGTAATTACGGCTTTTATTTGGTTAATAGCGTATGTAGGTACTTATTAACAGGGCATATACTTATTGTTAAAATTATTAAAGTTTTATACAATGTGAACTTTTCAGTCCGAATAAACTAAATCACATTGAGAATCTGAAAGTTAAACCTGCACCGTAATTGCGTAACAGACTATAAATCACAATCTGAATCATTTTGAAGGATATTGGACATTGGTTCATATATTTGAGAAATTTGTCTGCTCAACAACGTAAATAACGCAATGAATGTTGTTGAACTGTCAAAATGAAAGCCATTTCTACAGTTACTTAGTGTGGTACGCAATTACCCCGCTGTTACTAGCGTATCGTATGTATAGTGTACGTGGGAGCTTTAATTCGTGACGAGGAGTTTAGGAGATTATTAAATAGTTCTCAACGTGTCAAATGGCAGGCCCGCAGTCGTCAGACAGACGAATGATTACGAGGCGTGACATCTATCCTTTCCGTACTCAGAAGAGCTCATTAATCTGTAAGCACTGTATCAGTTCCGCTTGTCAGGCTTGTCATTGGTCTCCGGGACGCATTGGATATATTCGGACATTTTGACAAAATATGTAAATGGGATGTTACGACTGGAGCGGCGAGTGTCACTACCTTCACTGTATGTACAACTCAATTTATCCAATGCCAACAATGAATTCTGGAATAAACCTGAACCGAAAAAGAATACCTGCATAACTAAACGTTTCGGCTTTACTCTTACAAAATGTTTCGCCTTTTGTAGGTACCTTCTGCTTATTAATCACATACATGTCTGTCGCGGCAATCGGCAATACCCGATCGTATCATCCGAGCCAGCATTTTCTTAAACACGTCACGTGGCATGCCCGGCTGACGCCCGCAGCTGTGACCGCTGCGGATGCTAACACTGAACAAATCCGCATTTGCGGACGGCCGCCATTTGTGTCCCGCAGAATTATGGAGCGTGCGGACCGTGTGTGAACAGAAAGTAATGACGTGCCGCTGTCGTGATAAATTGTCTGATAAAAAATATTAAACACATTCGCGCGTTATTTCCACGCGGGTAATGGTTTATTACCTTGCTTGCGTAAGCTGAACTGCTATTATGTTGTATCGCTTTTGTAATGTCAATATTGATATCGGTATTGTAGTATGTTGTTAAATGGCTGGACATACGGCTGTTCCTCGATGAGGTGAGGCCCGTTTTCAGAACGTTCGGTCAATGAAGCGAAGCCAGTGAATATGCTAACATTCAATTTGTCATCTTCAGTCGGCAATTTCCAAACATAACCGCCACATAATGTGTTCCTTTTCGGAACGGAAATCATTTTAAACTTTCAGTTTTTTTTTTGTAACATTCTTTTGTTTTATAACGCTGTAAACTTTTAAAATAGTCGTCATAACAGATGGATCGTTTCCGTTTCTAATATGACTTGTTTCATTCCTAAACCGCTATTTCCGTTCCTGAAATGCATTTAACATTTTTCTTCAGTAGCAATTTTACTAGCGGCTCCTTTTGCGTGTTGTTTCTCTGACTTTTGTGAAGCAATTTAGTAAACAGTTGGGAACAATTTAACAAGCTCCATTTTATTTGGCTGTAAATTAAACTTAATGTTGTCTGCGGGCAGCTCAAGCTAGCAAGCAACTATTTTACGTTCTTTGTTAAAGTCCGTACAGCACTAAATAAAAACTTATTTAAATGAGTTCCTTGCTTAAAATATTGTAACCCTAATGAATTCCATAGACTTTTGTGTTGTTGGTACTAGTAGGTACCTATGTGATGTAGACGTTATCAAGCAGCATTGTAAGCGGGAGCACTGGTGGCCAAGTGGTAATGGTCGCGAGTTACGAGTTGTAGATCGTGGGTTCAAAGTGTTCGACCAGGCACTTTACGTTATGTAAATTATTTCATCACCACTGCTTTCAAAACGGTGATGTAAAACATCGTGAGCAAACCGGCATGTCCTTGAACAAAAACGTCGAAGACATGTGACATCTACCAACTACGGATTATGGGCCACTCCCTCTCACCGAGAGGAGGCCTGTGTCCCAGCAGTGGGAACCATATAGGCTGTTTATGTTTATTGTTAACTAATGCCTGTCTGAGGTCTTACCAAAGTTCTGCACATAAAAGCACAAGTATATTTACAGGTGTCAGATTTCCCTTATAATACCTATAAATATTTCAGTAACTTAAGTACCTGCACATTGCAGTATATAATAGATGTATGTCATCACTGCAACTAGGAACCTACTGTGAGTTATAAACAAAGTTTCCACCGTGACTCGGAAACTCGTGAGTGGAATTTAGTACAGTTTTCACCCCAACTAAGAGCGTTTTGAAAGTGTTTTGAAGCGTGAAAAATTGTTTAGCACGTGAGACAATAGGGTAGTTGCCTGGGTAAAAAAAAAAAAATATTTAGTCCGTCAGTTAGATTATCGAAAAATAATGGACGCGTATTTTTTCTTTTGTCAATCAAACAAAAAATGACAAAGATAAAGCGTCTCAAAATTTGAGAGTGGGAGTCGGGACGTCACTTGCTTGCAAAAGTGTCGCAAGCAAGTGACGTTACGCGGAACTTTAACGGGCGATATCTTCATCATTCTTTATATAATTGACAAAAGAAAAAATATGGGTTCAATATTTTTTGATAATCTAACTGACGGACTAATTAGATTTTTTTAGGAAAATAGCCTATTGAATAATTGCAGTTGTTCGAGTAGAGTTTTATAAGGTTCAGCAGAAGAAGAGAGTGTTTGAGTTAATTGATTCTTTGATGCGTTCTATGATGTTGGCGGACTGTCAGACAGTATCTACAGCAGTAGTATAGGTCATGATCATCATCTGCTTAGCCTTTTCTCAAATATTTTGGGGTCGGCTTCCAGTCTAATCGGATGCAATGAATACCAGTGTTTTACATGGAGCCACTACCTATCTAACCTCCACAATCCAGTTACTGGGTAATGCGATACGCCTTGGTAAGACTGTTAGTTAGACTTTCTGGTTTCTGACGACCTGTAACGACTGTCAAAGATCCACGGAACATTCAACAAATTTAAATTCATCTGTAGGTAGGTACCTAATTCTACTAAAATGTTATCTCTGCCGTTTTGTGAGAACTATTGGCTTCACTGAATGTTTAAGCTATATCCACAACATTTGTATTCTGAAACCGACTTGTAACATTCTGGCTAGGCCAAGCAGTCCGATACTTGACGCGAGTCGGCTGAATGTTTCGACTGCTAATGTGATCTTCGTAACCCGACACCCCCTCATGCAGGATTATAAGCACGCTGAAACTGCCACTCCAACATTCATTATTTAGTATAAGTTAAGCCGAGTTCCTGACGCGTCTTACGAGTTTACACTCGATTAAAATGTATCGATTTCCTTATCGTTATGTTGAAGCGCGAGGTGACATGAGTTGGAAAAACAATGAGGATGTAAGCTCCTGGTGTGGGAGTAAACGTGATCTTTATTAGAATCGCGAAGTTTCACGTTATTCACACGCCGTAAGTACACTTTGTCTTGAAGGAGTGGCACGCACAGTACATTATTCTCGCTTTATCTAGCCAATAAAATTACCTCATTACCTGGGAGAACTTTTTAATATGGCAGGAATATTTTATGCTGAAATATGTTAGCACTAAGGCATCTGGTCATCATATTGGTATCGTATTTTTTTAACGTTCTGCTCACATTTTCGTGAATATCAGCCGATCTATTCTGTAACAATCTCACCGTGAAAACTCGAAGGTGAAATGAGCTTGAAGTAAGTTGACAATAGTGTCAACCATAGCACCAGCTGGAATGACAGTTCAAGCTCATTTCAGCTAAGTTTTCTCGGTGAGTATTTTACAGAAAATGCCGACAGAAACCTTAAACGCAAAAATAACCGAGGACTAGTTCGAACTGCCGCTCAGTACGTACGCAGTCAGTCAAAATGCTAATCCTTTGATCGATAAATATGTACGTCACTACCACGTCACACTCGTAAGTGCAATAACTAACTGTGTGAGGGATTGCAGCCACACATAGGCTTAGCATAACATCTGTGTTGAGGATAACCACTGTCAGCTCTGTCGTACGCACACAATTTACGACTGTCACATTCTGCGGCGCGGCGGAAGATTTATTTTCCGTCACAACACATATTGGTTCACGTCAAAGCGGCGTTTTACTACGCCTTCCGCTTGTCGATAACATATCGATATCCTTAACACCTCAGTCACCAGCCAGCACGTGAGTTTAACGACCCCCGGATTCTAAGACCTTCGAGATATTTTGGTGAATAACAAACTTATTATTATTATAAGCCTGTGATGTCCCACTGCAGGGCAAAGGCCTCCCTTCCCTTTTTCCAGTTTTTCCGATCTACTGCGATTATGGGCCAATCCTTTAAGAAGGATACCAGCTCATCCCGCCATATATGGGCCTGCAGCGTAGTCATTTCTTACTATTTGGGATCCACAAAGAAACAAAAAACTTACATTATGATTATTAAATAAATATGTTTTCCGCTTCAAACAAACGGCTGTCAGTCAGAACTGACGTTGACTGACAGAATAATCTTTGAAGCAGTTTGAAGCTCGTGTTAGTTGTTATTAAAGGATCTTAAAGAAGTAAAGGCCTGAAAGGGTAGATATTTGGGTTTGATGCTGGGTTTGACAATAACTTAATATTTTATGGCCTTGAGTGTTGGGTCGCAGAGGCTGAATTTACGAGGGAGCGGCCTACGGGCCTACTCTGTATGGATGTAGGTAACTGCGGAAAATTGTTTATGACCCCTTGAAATGAGAAATTCTAAAACAGCAAAACATATTAAAAATACTGCTTCGTTGATTAAAGTAAAATTTTATGGATGCCTTATATTTTTATTTGGTTGAACCGAAACACAAAATATTGTTTTTTTAATGTAATAGCCTGAGGGCAAAATAAATCAAATATTTTTCGTGAGCATCAAAGGATGAGAGGCTTTTTTATTATGAAATCGCTTTATAATACCCGTATCATAAGTGCCGTGCGAGCGATTCAAAGTAAAAGAAACTTTATTTGAGAACTTGTGGAGCTTAACAGGTTACTGTTTTTTCTTTTTGTAAGGAGAATGAGTACGAAATTAAAAAGTTTCAGCCAGTTTTTCTAGACTTTAGCCTGATTATAAGTTCTGCCGCAGATTTTTACAGAATAATCTCTAGAAATCTCACCGTGAAAACTTGAAGTATGTTGTCATTCCAACTGATGCTAAGGACTGACACTATTGACAGCTGACTTCAAACTCACTGTGAGCTCACTTAAACTAAGTTTTCACGGAGAGATTTTTACAGAATAGATCGGCTGGTCATAATATTTTACAGCTAGCCACAATCGAATAGACGTTTCGGAATGGCTTGGTTTACGTATAGCTTTCAATTTCCTGTGGCCGTACGCCGTACAAACCACGACTGTGGCGCATAAATCATGTGTCGCGTACCACACTACCTTCCCATTTCGACTGTGGAAGTACATACACATATATGCGCTAACTGGTATTACTGATTCCCAATATGTTTTTAGTAGGTACCAACCTACCTGTACAACAAGTTTTTATTGCTCGTTTTTATTTATTTATAAGTAGGAGAACCAACATCTATACCAAATTAATAACATTGTATCAGCGACACAGAGCCATTTACAGGTTCTCACGAGTGGACACAAAGAAGGTAATAGAAAGGTTTTTACTAGAAAGCTCTTAAATGAACGTGTTTATTGCAACCTTTGAATATTCAACTCTTGGCGCTAATCTAAGCGTTGAAAATCCAACTCTGCGCTTTTATTTAAGCATTTATTTAGGGTCAACAATTAGTGTTAGTAGAAACGGGCATAAGTCTGTGATTTGAATACAAAAATAAAGCGTAAGGTAAAATGCGAACAGAAACGAAAAAACCCGAATGGAGGAAAATATTCACTAAAAATATGAGCATTCAATTCAATAATACAAATATTATAAACAATAATCAAGAAGAGTTTACCTTTTATGTTTTGAATACGCCTTTAACATTTTGTTTTAAAATAAAAGAATTTCACACAACGGAAGTAATGCAGGTGGGTTTTGTGAAATGTTAAGTTAAATGAATGGCTTGCGGCCAACTTTTGGTTTTATTTAATGTCACAGATACAGCCCACAGGTCATTCTAAAATGATGTATCATCGCGGACACTGGCGGTGAACTTTTCAACCTTATTACTAAAACCATAAGGCTGAAAATCATTGTCCGTGGTTGTACATTACCGAAGTAGAAAATGTAGTATGAAATATTTTTGGACGTGCTGAAAATAGAACTCTATAACTGTACCTACGTTGTGAACGCTACTGAAAATACACGAACCTTTTTTTATGGTAACTTACCATGCTTGGGAAGTCAGTGATGGACATACCAATGTTTATGTACAGGATACAGCGTGGTCAACTGAAGGTCGAACTTCTGATTGAATTGAATTAAAAGGTTTGAACTGAGGAATTGTAAGATTTGATTGCGGTCGTTGATTTTTGGTCCATGAACAAGTTAGTATACTAATATATTCAACAATGACAAAGCAATAGATTATGTTGTATCGTCAAAGTTATGGGGATTGTGATTGTGAGTGGGTTACGCAATAGGGTGCCCCAACAAATTTCCTTCATCCATTCATGAAAAATCAATATCGAATACTCTTTTTAAAATTGATCAGATTTTTTGTTTTTATTTTTCTGTTGGTACAAATCTATGTTACGATGAAGGCGTAGCGATGACAGCCTGGTGAAGGTAACTGAGCAGGAAGTTTCCAACCAAGACGCCGCAATTCAATTCTTCGATTACCCTGACGAAACTCGATTTTGTGTCGGAAATCTGCCGATTTCAATAAAAACGACACGATCATACCGACTGAAGATTTGTCCTCACTTTGCATTAAGATATACTATCAAAAGTCAAAACATTAAACTGCCAAGATTGCCTCATTGGTCTAGTGGTCGTGAGGACTAGTGCTGAGCATGAGATCCTGGGTTATTCACGGGTCGGCCAAAGAGTTTTTGGGTTTTACAATCTGGAATTTCCCAGCTGTAGCCCGGAGTCTGGATTTATTTCCGGTTGCTGACAATAGGCTCGCCCCCTGTTACATGGGACATAAACATAACTGTCAAAATGCGGGTGTACTATAAGGTACACCTCGCCTAACCCTTCGTATGTAAACTACTTAGATAAACAGCATTTAAATATTTCAGCGAATATGTTCCTATGAATACAATTACGTAAATGCAAATAGCTTGTCATCGCGGCTTAGTAAGCGAGTAGGTATATTAAGTGATTGTACCCGTTTACCTACGAAGTCAGTGTTCAGGCATGCATACAGAACCACTCCGTTACGTGGCTGACAAATTTACGAGACAGGAATACCAAAAGGGAACGTAGTGCCTATTGTACGTGGTATAGTAGACATGTATGGCCATAATGTGCTAACTGATGGATACATAGGCCATTAACCGTACGATTGCCGTAGGTGGACGGCTACGACGGTTAATTTATGATCCGTTTATTTACAGTTGAACGAACTCTTATTCGTTTCTTAATTAAACTATACGTACAAAACGCATAGTAATAATATACCTAAGCCCATTAATTCTGAATATTTTTTGCGTTGTGTTATTTTCAGTTGTAGTAGATACAGAATAATAAATTGTAAGGTAATTACTACCATGAAAATAGGACGTATTTGATGGGCAGGACATGTCGCAGGAGTGTTCGAGAGAAGAGCACCAAAACGTTTACTGGGTAGTAAACCAGATGGCCGGCAAACTCGAGGGGTCCCAAGCTCAGATAGTTGCGAACTGTTGGAGTGATAAATTGGAGAGAAAAAGGCGGAAATAGGTCATATTGGAGAAATAGACCAGGCGAAGGCCCACCCAAGCTTTAGATGATGATAAAGTACAGAATATCTCTTAGTTCAGTGTGCCTCTTGGCAAAGGCCTCCTCTAACAACTTCCACTGGTTTCTATCTCTCGTAACTCTTCTTCAATTCGGACCCACTGTCTTCCCATCTTTTGTATTGCCTTGTCCTGTTCCTTTTGCCATCTCTGGGGTACCATTCTGTGACAACTTTTTTTGTGGGAAATTATCTATCTTTTCTGATAATAAAGCTGAAGAGTTTGTTTGTTTGAACGCGCTAATCTCTAGAACCACCGGTCGGATTTGAAAAAATATTTTTGAATTTGATAACCCAATTCTTGAGGAAAGCTATAGGCTATATAACATTATACAGCATCCTTAGGAGCTGAGTTAAAACAAAACAGAAAAAACGCCAAGAGCAGAAGTGAGTAGTACAATAAAAGTCAGGTCCTACACCTATTTGTTCCTCTATTAGTTAAGCTTAGCGCTTTACTACACGAAACAGATAATAGTCTGGTATTGAGCCTTAATCATCACTCGTCCGTAATTCTTGGTTAAACATTGAGATTAATCTGATTGACAGCCACATTATGGATTGCGCTGTACAGCTTTAAGCGCTGTGGTCAATATTCTATTTATTATGGAAGCTCTGAAATAGCTTTTGGACTATGTGTATTTGCTGTTGCCAGATCTCTCTCCGTTCGTGTCGGATTGCCGTCCTATCGCACTATGACAGTGAGGGAACTAGGGAAGAGAGAGTGCACCTTGTCGTCTGCGCACAAAATTGTGCACTGTAATATCTCCCGCACCGGAGGCTAGACACAGTTGAGATTGGCCACCATGGCCGAAATACGGTCTGGAGGAATATATATATATAAACATATATTTGTTGTATTGCATCCAATTTCTTGTAAAAAGCTTACGAGTATGTTCAATCATTGTACTTACATCGAATATCTATCATGGCAAATCCGGTAGAGCCTGGACAATACCCTGGATTTATTTCATTTGTATTCGGAACAGGGAAGTGAGACATCTGTTATTTATATAGGGTTCCGAGTACCAGAACGAATATAACAAGCTATTCGAAGACGTGATATATTTGTGACCGTGTTATTTGGTAAAAACATTTAAATTTCAACAAAAACTGACATATTTACAATAAGGAAGGAATAACAATAAGAAATAATTTACAAAAAGTATTAACAAAACAAGTAACACTAACTAACAACAATCAAATAATATTGGCACAAAAGAAAACACGTCTGTTGTCCATCTTCTCACAAAAACTCTAACATGCACGACATATGCCATACCATCCTTTCTCTTCTCAGTGGTTACTAAACTGCGATAGAGATATGCAGTCTTAGAGTCGGTTTCTGAATTGAGAAGTTTGTCAAACTCTACCTAAACATTTTGTTGTTTCTGTTTCTTTAACTTTAATCAAAGAGTGAACTTACCTTACTCAAAGAACGATATTCTCATATACTTTAGTATGCTTATTATGTTTAACTCTAGGGAATCGAATTTTGCGAAACCATAATCAACTGATACTTTTCTAATGTACGACGCCTTACGCGTAGTTTAAGTTCAGGGTGGCCAATGCGGAAGTATTCAACTTTAAATTAAGATTATTTTTATTATAAACGTACCAAATATTTTTCTATAATGATATTATTCAGGTTTGGCAATTTTATATGGTGCTAGCTTCTGCCCGCGGCTTCACCCGCGTGGATGTCGGAAATTATCCCACGGGAACGTGGTACCAGGATAAAAAGTCTGTCCTTCCCCAGAATGCCATCTATCTCTTTGCCAAATCAGAAGTTCAGTGGTTTAAGTGTGAAAATGTAACATATAGTTTCAAGTTCAAATCCTCCCCTTAAAAATCGAATTACCCCTTTTTGCCCCGTCGGGGTATCAATTTTCGACGACTTTACATACTTACTATTAATTATTTTCTGTCACAAGTAATATATTAATACTGAGTTTCGAGTTAATTGGACCGCGCATTCAATTACTTCCACACAAATTTCAACACCCCTATATTCCCCTTTGAGTGGTAGTTTTGCAAAACTTATAATGATAAACTTTATTACTTACTTAGGCGAGTATTCTTGAAAAGTTTCAAGTTCATTAACCTAATGAAGAAGATTTTTCATATAATCTGTATCCCCGCTTTTCACCCCCACAGGAGTGGAATTTTAAAAAATCGTTTAGGATGTATTCATAACTTGACTCAAAGATTATATAGACTAATTTTCGAGTTAATCAAACCATGCAGTAAAATCCTCCCCTGTAAAATTGGCTACCCCTTTTTAGGCCGTTAGAGTAATTTTCGAAAAACCCTGATACACATTATTCTTTACTTTCGATCTTAGGTATAAACACTGAGTTTCGAGTTAATTGGACCGCGCGCTAAAATTCTTCCATACAAACTTTGCAACCCCCCAATCCCCCTTTTAGGGGGTAGTTTAGAAAAACATAAAATGGCAAACTTCATAATTTACTTAGATTAGTATTGGTGCCAAGTTTCAAGTTTATTAACTCATGGAATAAGATTTAGATTCATACAAACGAAATCCCCCCATTTCACCCTCTTAGGGATGGAATTTCGAAAAACCCTTTCTTAGTGGATACCTACTCTTTACGAAGAACACACCCTCCAAATTTCATGTCTCTAGGACCATCGGTTTAGGCTGTGCGTTGATATATCAGTCAGTCAGTCAGTCAGGACTTTAAATTTTATATATATAGATATCAAATTAGGTAGGTCTTATTTACCGTATAAAATTTCCCTCCTTTTTGATATATCTTCTTCTTGTTCGTGTCGCTGGCTGTATTTTAAATCTTGTTTGTAACTTTGCCACTTCAACGGCGTTGTCGGTGGCAGCGCAGGGGACACTTTGACTGCATGTTTTGGGACACAAAGAACCAAATGTGTTCGCCTTCCACTCCTGACGGGGTCCTCGGAACATAGTAAGTGCTGAGATTACGAGTAGACTAGCAAGCGTGGTTATTTAAATTACTCATTACATTTACGTCTGTCCCATGTAGCGTAGCGGTCGATAACGGGGTCTACAAAGGGTTATACGAGCTGATATTATGCGCACACCAATACAACACAACAGAACAACAAAAATATTATGTTTAAACCCGCACGGGTAGATTGAAAGTTAGGATTGAGGATGGGTGACCATTCATTACATATCGTGACTCCTCCAAGGCTCGACAAGCATGTTAAGCCGTTGGTCACAGCTGTCATTTGCAGATCTTTGACAGTCATGACGGGTCAATTTTCTGAGAATCTAACAACCAGTCTTACCAAGGGGTAGGTGTACCCAGTAAATAGGTTGTGTCCGTGTCAAATACTGGTATTCAGCTGCATGCAGACCCCAATATAGTTGGGAGATTGCTAAGCAGCTGATGATGATGAGCTTATACTCCAACGTCGTAATTATTGCTGTTTATTTCTATTATCTTTCATCTCTGTCAATTTGCCGCAATTTGCGACTTTCCGCGGTACAGTCAAACTATATTAAATGAACAAATTAAATGTGGAATGAGTAGAACGGCGAGAAAAGAGCAAGACTTAATTTAATTATGAATAGCTAGCTCTCAGGGAAGACATTGCGGAAGGTGAGTTACAGCGAATTACCTCGACGATACCTTGTAATGGACGGCCTCTTTTATTACGATATCAATTTGGTTAAGAGGATTCAATTTTGAAAACGAGAAATTCATTTTACTTTGTTTTGTTTAATTCATGCCATTGTTTGAGTCCAAATGCAGCGAAGTTATAACGAACCTAGCCAGGATCCTATTTCAATCGCTGTTAAAATGAATAAAACGTTGAACAAGTTAGTTTCTGAAAGGCTAACAAACTATAAGATAAATCTTTATGGAGTCAGACGCCCCGTTATTGACTAAAAGTTGGCTATGAATCCTCGACTGTCTGGAATAAGGTCGAGAACTAGTTAAACGCCTATTACGACAGAAATAAGCAACCTATTTAGTTAAGATCGTGTTATTTATTTGCTAACGAGGGCCGCAGTATCGTTTCGTCGCCAAACAATTGGTAATTGTGAGTGTAATATTTTTGCGTAAATGAGTTTTCTTCCCCTTTTTTTTTTTTTTTTTTTTTTTTTCTGGGTGGGAAATCATCAAATGACTCCTCCCGCTCTGGGTGGAGCAGAAGGGAGTGTCAGACTTTTACTGACTAAAACCCACCCGTGTTCCTTCAGTTGCCTGTGCCAGGGGCCACGGTATCTCTTTCGAACAACCCGCAGCCCCGGCGGCATCGGCCCTAACGGACCCCGTCAGTTCGTGCTGACAGCTCTTTGAGGCGCGCGTGGAACACAACGCGCCGTCGACCCGGGCCTGGTCCTTACCGGGCGGCGAGCTGCCCATAGCTCGCCGCCCGCAAGCCCGCGCTTACGGTGGCCGGGAGTCGGCTGTTGACTCCCGTCCAGGGCGTCTCCTGCGGCGGCTAGGAGCGCGAGGGTGCAGCGATTGCCTCTCCCTCGCACGCTCCGCCTCCTCCTTCGCGAGCATAACTGCTTCGCAGAAGGAGGTGACGGCCTCCCATTCACTCTCGCTCCGGACCATGGCCTGTATGAGGGCCGGACGCGAGAGGTCGCCGCCGCCGATCGCCGCCAAGAGGACACGGCGGGGTCCCGCCCAAGCCGGGCAGACCTCCACCGTATGCTCCACCGTGTCCTCCGGGCGATCCCCACAGTGGTGACACCCTGGCGTTTCCTCCCGCTTTATCCTGAACAGGAACCTCCCGAAACAACCGTGTCCGGTGAGGACCTGCGTCAGGCGGAAGGTGAGGGCGCCGTGGCGCCTCTCTAGCCACTCCTCAAAGAGGGGACTTATCGCCGCAATTGTGGCGTGCCCAGCGCTGGGTTGCGACAATCGCACTCTCCATGCCGCTATGAGATCCCGCCGGAGCTCTGTCCGCTGTGCCGTGATTTCTCGCGGCAGCGGAGCAACGCCCCGGCGTTTTGCCTCCTCTCGCCACTCCCATATGTGGGCGAGGACTTTGGCCTCCAGATCCCATGGCGGCAATCCGGCAAGGAGGCTCGCCGCCTCAGCGGAGACCGTGCGGTATCCTCGGATGAGCCGGACAGCCATGACCCTTTGGGACGCGATCAACCGGCGGGCTGGTCGCCGCCTCAAAGATCGCGCCCATATCGGTGCCCCGTAAAGGGCCATGGCCCAGTTTTCTTCCCCTTGGACAAGCAAACCAATTTCTTAGACAAACTCATGTGCACATAAATCAGTTTATGTGTGTAGTTTTTTTTAGGAAGGCTTGACAAGGTCGTCAATTATTAAGGAGCTGCGGTGAGGAGGCTGGGTGAATTCAGGAATACTTTATGAAGATTGGTTGGGGAGTTACGGGAAGACAGGTAGCGTATAACATCCGCTACTTTCATGGTTGCTTCGGCTACAAAGGAGCGGATGAAGCGACGGAGTGGGGGCGGGTTGAGACGCTGCCGCTGACGACTGTGTTTAAAAATTCATTTCAGTGTTGCTCCAGTCAGCATCAAACAAAGTATTGCAACTTGTTTACCACTCAGCGATTGGCTTCGTATGAATTGTGGAAATAATGTATCTGTGTGATGAGGGTTTGGGGTTTGTTTTATATTTTACTTTGTTTGTCTCTAAAGATCGCATATCTTGAAAACAGTCATCAAGCAAATGTACACATATCTCGAACATTTTGGTTCCCAATTTCCCATTAGTCGGCAGATTATTAACTGATCACTGATTTGAATATCCTTTACACAGCAGATAGATATGACGCTACCTTCAACTTGTACATGAAGACAACCATTGAAGCTCCAAAATCAATATTGACCGAATCATTCACAGTTCTATGATTTCGGGTATCTCTTTAGTCGATTCGGTTATATGAGGTGGAGGTGCTAACGTGCAGGTCTGCGGCATCTCGGTTCAGTTGCTGCCTCGGCCCACGCCGCGCCAGTGAGCCGGGGAATATCGTTCACCACACCGCTGTATTGGTACTTCACGTTGATTTGCCGGTGGATAGCTATTCAACCGTATATCTGTCTGCCAAATAGCTTTTGCTTGGTGTGGAGAATTGAAATATGAGTAATATTACATGTAATTCTATTACAAAAACCGACAGCTAAACAACCAACGTCAAACGTGAAACAACTGACTGCTATTGATAAAAAAATTGCACTTTTTATCCATTGTGATACCTACTTCATTCAATTAACGACAGTTCAGGAAATAATAGACCCGCGTTTAATTAAACTGTCCATTCACGATTAGCTTCGTACTTATAAGTTATGACGAAAGTTAAACGAAGTTAGTGAAGAGATTCCGGGTATATATACGTATAGTATTTGTGTCGGTTGTATCCGCTGGCCCGAGCAATAATTTGCTGAAGCTTGCCGTTTGGGGTCGTTGGTTGGTTCCATCTTATATGTATTGTACGTTCTCACCGGGCCGTTTAATTTGTTTTGATAACAGCACAGGCATTCAATTATAAGGTTATATACCTATCGACGTAAAGTCAATATATAGTCAAAAGTCAAAAAACATATATGGAAGTTAGACTTGCAAAAAGTGCCTACCTATTCAATTGCTGAGTTAAAATTTATTTTCGAAACAGTCCCAAAACCACTGACGTTTGATCGCTTTTATTTCTATTTCTGAGAACGAACTTCCCTGCAATACCTACTTCATTGTTATCACAGCAGTCCATTAAGACTTATTACTAAATACGCTGCTTTATGACCACTGAAAAGTCAGAGAAAATAAAATAAAAAGCTTTGTAAATGAAAAATTGTAGCACCTTAAGAAATAGTAAGCTACGAACTTGCTACGAACCAGCGAACTTGTTACGAACCAACCTACGAAATTATTGCTACGACGCTACGACAGCCCCGAATAATTGATTTAGAACTGTAATTCTTGCAGCCAAGTGTTTCAGCAGAATTAGCTGAAAATACACGTAGCTTCAGCGGTTCAATTTATGTAAAGTAGTTTCAGTATTTCAGCTTGAATACAAAGTATGGCCAAATGCCGTGAGGTGTCGGTTGATTATAGATCTAGGTGAATCTTAGTTATCTAGAAAATTAAGTTTTGAAAGGATTTAAAAAGGCTAGAAGATATTTTAAACATTGCATTGCATAAACATGGGAGTGGAGGGGGATTATGGTAAAGGTTTTTATCCGCTGTTAATTATAATGACTGCTCTCTCAAAACAAAGCTTTTAATCATTTCAAAGCTTCTAAATAAATGTTTCAATTATTGTTTATTTTGTAGAAAACACAGCCTTTTCATCTCATCCTCATGCGAAGCTAAGGTAAAATTGTGAAAAGGTTGAAAAATACGCGTATACAAGAGATGTTAACGTTTCCTTTGAGGTACCCTCGGTAATGCTCCATCATTGACTCTTCACAAGTGATGGCTCTGTCGGACCCACTCCCAGCAAACAGCGAACGCACATTTTAATCTCCCACTGTGTCTTTTTGCCCTCCAATTAAAATCTAAATTAACCTGAACCGGGCAAAAACTCTTTATTTATTCAATGCAATATCAACTTCTATTTGGGGCTTATCTTAGTCCGATAATCCCTCGTTAAGTTAATACGTTGTTGTTATGAATAAAATAAATAAAAGATGGATGCCAAAATGTTGGGGAGCGATGCCCTCTATTTGCTCTACCGAATAATCTGAGATTAGGAACCTACCTACATATCGATGCCAATACCTCGGAGCGATATCGATATGACTTCCGATACCTTTAAGTATAACTATTATTTATTCTTATCCCACGTAAAGAGGCAATTTCGCTCTAAATAGCACCATTGACGGGTGTTGGAGGCGGGACACTGCGTCGCGGGAGGGGGGAGCGAGCTAAAAATAGACGACCGCCATAGTGGGACAAGGCCATGCTCTCGGGCGCCTTAACCCGGCCTACAGCCCCGC
This sequence comes from Apamea epomidion, assembly GCA_947507525.1. Classification (NCBI taxonomy): domain Eukaryota; kingdom Metazoa; phylum Arthropoda; class Insecta; order Lepidoptera; family Noctuidae; genus Apamea; species Apamea epomidion. The sequence continues at coordinate 12,659,701 of OX382225.1, forward strand.
ACTCCCGCAGGTACGGCTTACCAACATCCTTGTGATTAATCTTGGCGTATTTGCCAGCTCACTCGAGTGTTGGATTAGACGCACTTAGAGTAAATCTCAAACGCCTCTTGACGATTCGTGTTTCGGGCCTGAATATCATAGCAAATACATACGATAATACGATCGCTCGCGAGTAATCTGGGACGGAACCATTAACGAACGTGTTATTGTTGGTTGTTTGTTATGTTGTTACATCGTATTGACGATTCAATTAAACAGAGAGAAAGCTTGCACAGGAAAAGTTTTGAGCTTACATTGTAGCATAACTTAATTTTAATTTCAATGTAATTGTCTGGGTATTCCGGGGTCTACTTTGGTAAAACTTTCTGATTAAGTTAGACAATTGTGTGAGTTAAATAAGGTTTCATACAATAAGTATGTAATAGGCTTATAGAAATTGATGGATGGCTTGAATGAGCTGCTGAAAGCTGGCACTAATGACGCTCGCATTTTGTTCTCACTGCCTCAAGATTAACGACGCCCTACCCTTTTTTTAATTATGCAGCTTTTGTGCTAAGGGTGGCTGAGTTTTTTAATTTGTCTTCAACGAGTCTTGGTTAGGAATGTGGAACTTGTAACAAATTAGAAACAAAAGCGAGATTAACTTCATACCTTTAGTATACAATATTATGCCGCGGGTACTCGGATAAAAAAATAGGCAGTCATAAAGTATCTCGTAAACTTTACATAGCAGTCGCGTTGCTAAAGAGTTGAGGCTAGTGTGTTCGATACCGGAAAATGAGTTATGGAACTCAAATGGAGTTGGGCAGGACACATGGTAAGGCGCAGTGATGGAAGGTGGAGAAGGTAGTGACCGAGTGGCGTCCAAGGACTGGAAGATGAAGTATCGGTCGTCCGGCGGCGAGTTGGAGTATAATATTAGTATGGATTAAATTAACTATAAGTATGGATGGTTATAACTTTCCTTCCGTGCGACGCCGTCATTATACAATCTGCACGATGATGCCCATATAAATAGATATTTGCTACCTTTCAAAGTTTGCCAGCGGAAACTTTATGTAGGTGAAGTGGAAGCTACTAATGTAAACATTTCATAAAAATATGCGGCAGGTATCTTAAATTGAAACTTTTGTGAACGCAGACTGATGATCAAGTTCGAGATGTATACCTTAGGGCTTTTAAGAGAGCTGCATTCATCCACTAGATGTGTCTGAGAGGCGGTGAATGCCATTTTCGACGGAGGTATGAAAAGGAAAAAGCGCTTTGCGAGCACCTGTGTATGTATTCATTCTTTTGTTTGCCGGGGGCGGTCGAGAGCGCGGCGAGGCGCTGGCATACTCGCTGCGACTAATTTTAGGATAGATAGGTATTCAATACAATAAAGTATATACCCATCTGAATAATGTATCAGATGTCTCTTATTTACATAAAAGAATATATCGTATTCGACAGGCTACATAATGCGAAAAGGAATAAACATGTTTCGAAACCGAATTTGTGTTTGGAAACAATTATGTAAATGTTGTTCGTATTTATTACGTGTTATTTGTAATTGATTGAATTATATTACGAAGGATACAGGGAAAGAATGATCATTGTCGATTTTTGGTTTTTAGACTAAATAAATACTATCAATAGTGAGATAAGTCATTAAGGTGTGTAAAATATTGAAAGTTATCTTGAAAATTAAGAAACAAGCTAAGTTGAGAATTTCAGATTAGGCTATCATTAGCTAAGACGGTATTTGCCGTCAGTTCAGCTAGTTTCAGGTGCATATGTAGTACATAATATGTAGTTAGACTGCGGCAACTTTGCAGATGTAGAGCTTTGCAGGAACAATGCAAGTATCAGATAAATACCTATATTATTTTGTGCCCGGTGTTCTAAAACTAGCTTCAGCGTCCACTGTGCTACGACTGAATTAAATAACTTTAAAGAACTTCTTCTAAACACCTTTTCGACTCTTAAAGAGGCTCAATGAAAACGTTGGCATTATTCAAAAGAAAAACTGGGGTCTGGAGAGGCATTTAGCTCAGGTGTGCAAGTAAACCAGAAAAGGTATGCGCTTCGATAATCTCGCGTTTCCGACTTAGTACGAACGTCGCGTCACAGAGTAATTTAGCTTCTTTGAGGGGACAGAGCAAATGTTCTAACTTTTGTACAGCCGCGCTATATTGTAGTGCACTTATCATTGCAAGTTTGTAGAATAGAATAGAATACTCTTTATTATGTTAACCATATAAATTACAGATATAAATATAGAAAAGTTACAAAGGGTGACACAATGGGCGGTCTTATCGCTAAGAGCGATCTTTTAAAGACAACTTTTGTTTGTATAAAGTATTCTCTTTGTACGGTTACCTTCTCTGGTCGTACCTAATTGCATAGAGTTGTTAATTTCAAATTTTTTAACCATGGTAATACAAAATAGGTAAGTACTTTCATAGTTGTAACAGCTCTGCATTAGATCTCATAATCGTGCGTTCGTATTTTCAGAAGTTAAACGATGTTTGCCGAAGCGCATACTTTTGCTGGGAGATCTGTACCAAGTTTTATGTGAACAGAGCGCGGTATTACACGAGGACTCTTAACGATAATATGCTCCCGTAAACGTGTTTTGTTTTAAAATTTATCCCACCTCTACTACGTACTTAGTAATAAAGCCTTTTTAACAAAATACCTTGTGAAATATTGCAATTAAATGAAAGAAAATTTAAAACTTTTATTAAAACTACACTTTGTAAGCAAGGATATTACAAATTAGAGGATTATATCCAAGATAAGAATGCTTGGAAACATGCTGGTCCTGCTCCATAGGACAATCTCTAGAGTCTAGACGAAATCAAACTGGTTGCTAATGTAATTGTATAATTTATTGTTTTTTTTTTTCCTTTGTCATTGATTTACATTCTGTAATTACTTGGGGTCACACTCGGACTTATTACTCCTTATTTATTTGTAAAAATCGTCTACTTTTGGAATGTTTGTGAATATGTGAGCACCATGTATCTATCACATAGTTAATCTATATGTCATGGTTTCATTTATCCATTTTAATTCTTTTACCTATTGTGGTATAGTAATTTTATTTTTGGGTGCATCGTCTTCACATATAATTATATAAATAATGTATGCAAAATATTGTAAAACATTTTAAAAGAGTAACGGTGGAGTTTCTTGCCCATTCTTCTCCATACGAAAACTACCTTTTGGAAGGGGCGATTAGAATCAATTTTTATTTATTTTATTTTTGACGTTCAAAAGTGCCTTTTATGTGCCTATTTGAAATAAATGATTTGACTTTGACTTTGACTTTATTTCCTCGGAACAATGCTTCCTCCTCCAAGCTAGTAAGGCAGCTTCACGCAATACAATATATCCGGCAAAGAATATGTGAAATAAAATAAGTTCATGGTATTTTATCCAAAAACTTCACGAATATCTATTACTGCAAATGTGTACAAAGTAAGCGTACAAACGATACGCGCACGTGGACATTTTACACCGTTATCACATCCGTTTTCTTTGTGTCCCTGAAATAAATAAACAACAAGGCAAAAATTATACCGAAAACTCGAAGGAGGCATTTATACTGACAAACGAAACTTCGAGCTCCGCGCTGATGGTTCGACGGCGCAAATTGCTGCCAACGGGAGAGTTACCATCAACAATAGATAAGTACTAGCCGCAGTTATTATCCGGTGAGTTTCGCAGCGAAAAAGCATCTGGCTGTTGGTGAACGAGGATACTCGTTAGCGTGAGGCAAAATGCCTTATGTTAATGAGTTGGCTGCAGGGGGAGGGACTTATTACCGCTGGGTAATGAGTCCCCCCGCCTCCCCGCACCTACATACCACATGTTACACACTACTTACTTATTTAATTACAACTGATTACATTCAATTAGATGAAAAAAAAAATGGAGTGTGTTACGCGTGCACTACGCCGCAGCGCGTAGCATGTTTAATTTTGACAGGTTCATAACATTTTCTTAATGTACATTTTATCGCATCCTTCAGAGGAGCAATTCTCGTAATTTTAAGAACGTTCACAGTCTGATCTCAGTCTCAATCTGTCAAAAATAACTCTAATTTCCCTACGTTTTGACAAGCTTTTGACATTTATTTGTCGCTGAGATGAGACTGCGACTAGATTTTGAACGTTTTAAATTACGAGAATTGGCCCTCTGATATTTCCAATCGCGTGGCTTTTTTATATGTTCGTATACAAACAAGGATTCGATTGACTGCAGTCGTTAATAAATGTCAGTAACTGAATCAACAATTGCAGTTTATCGGAAAATTCGCGCGTGTCAATGTTCATAGTCTTTTGTTCCCAGATTAAATGCGTCTGTGAAAATAAAATTGGCTTTTTAAAGTAAAAAAATATATACATGCGTCATATTCGTGAGGTTTTTGTAAACAATAAACAGTTTCCATTTTGGAATGGTGGATTTATTTCCAATTTTACTATGGAAGTAAATATACTTTCTACATTATTCCAAACGCGACTCAAACATAAGATAGATATCACAAATTGTCCCGATTTAATATTCAAATGTTCCCTTTATCTAGCATATTACAGCTTGCTCATAGGGGAAATGATTGTATAATTTAGGACGAAGCTTACATAATCAGCAATTTGCCTTCATAGGGTCCAATACATTTTTATAACATGAAAATTGGAATTCCATCGGGCATACTTTACATCATTATGGATATTGAAGAGACCCTAACGATTATCTTTTGAGGAATTTTAAGTTAAACCGAGTTCTTATCGGTGATTTTTTTTTACTTTTAAAAATATTGAACAATCATTATGCTTTAATAATAATACTGGCTGAAAAACGTTGCTATCTAAACAGTTGCTTCACTCCAAAAACTCTGCAAAAATGTTTAAATTATATTACTTCGCAAGTTTTTCTAAGTTGTTTCAATTTCCGTCCAATGAGCCTAATGGGTCCCGCAGACAGGCGCGACGCGGCGGTGCGATGCGATTCTGATACAACAATTTCCATACACATTGTATCGCGTCGCACCTGTCTGCGAGAGCCTTAACACGAACGCGCAAGTACTTAATGTAAATTATAAAGATTTTACCATTTTTAATGGTCGTTACCCTACGCACCTACTATTTACTTAGTTTTAAGACTTTAATCCTGGGAATGGGTGATATTAATTGTGCTTGTTGCAAAAATTTAAAACAAAATGCTATATGATAGTTGTATTTTCGACGTATTCCACATTGGACACCCGCTTAAATGGCACCTAAGGTATACCGGGCGGGCGGAGAGCAATGGGTAGCTCTCCGTCCGATCAGGACCAGGCCCGTGCCGGACGGCGCGTATGTGTTCCACGCGCGCCTCAAAGAGATGTCAGCGTAGTTGACGGGGCCCGACAGGGCCGAAGCCTGCCGGGGTAGCGGGATCGTCCGAAAGGGTTACCGCTGCCCTGGTACATAAAGGGCTAAGGAAGGAACACGGGTGGGTTTTAGTCAGTAAGAGTATGACACTCCCTTCTGCTCCACCCAGAGCGGGAGGGGTCATTTGATGATTTCCCATCCTCAAAAAAAAAAAGGTATACGCACATACGGCACCTATCGATATTTAAAAAATCGATTGAATCTACATTAAGTATGTTTACGTCGTGCGCTCGTCCCTAGCACGAACGCATCTCTCCTCTGGTCTTTCCGACTTTAAATTACTTTAGTTAATGTACTTGTGAAGTAAGGGCAATGCTGGGACTAAAATTATAAATATAATAATTCCATCGCAGACTCACAAAATATGTAAATAACTTATTTGCATTTATATATTTAAGTTCCTAGAAGTGAGGGGAACAAAGTAAAAAAAAAAGTTTAACACCAATGACTTTTTAATTTTCCTTATTCGTTTCTGAGTAACGAGTAATTTGTCTAATTAATGTTATGTCGTAATAGCGTGACCTGCATGCAATCACTCATGTTTGGTTTGTTTGTTTGTTCATCGTAAAATACTGGTACTCAGTTGCACCCAGTTAGACTGGAAGCCGACCCCAACATAGGAGGGAAAAGGCTAGGCAGATGAAGCCAAACATCATCATGTTTGTTCATCGTTTCCGAATACTTGCAATTTGTTTTAAAAAAATCGCCAACTCTAATTATTGCCATTGATACCTTAGGCTAGTCGCCCACGGCGACTTTTTGTAGCGATGCGTTAGCATCGCTACTAACGCGCGTTAGTCGCCTTTGCAACGCGCTACAGAAGCGATGTCAACGCGCTACAGCATCGCGACTGTATCGATGCAAACGCACGACCGTGTCGGACGACATCGGGGAGAACCGAGCATCAGTGCAACTCGCATAGCAACAGAAGCGCGGCAGTATCGCGTTTGCATCACGACTGAGAATCGTGGTGTGGGCGAGGGTAAACAGCTAGCGACGGCATCGCGACTGTATCGATACGAACGCGCGACAGAATCGCTACTGCATCGCTACAAAAAGTCGTCGTGGGCAAGGGGCCTTATACTTTTCCCTTTTCCATATCAGCTCGTTTTACAGTCGACTCTCGTCTCCCGAGAATCTATATCTAGATATATCCTAGGTATATTTTAAATTAAAGTCTCTTTTCGTGTCTGCCTGCGTGACCGCGTTGTTCTTCTAAACTACGCAACGGATATTGATGTGGTTTTCAAGATCATTTAACAAAATGATTCTGGAAGATTTATGTGTATATAAAATTCATATTAAATTTACTAATAATGAGGAAATCCCAATGTTTTGTCAAGTCGTAAAAACCGTGCGAAGCAGGAGCGGGTCGCTAGTAATTTTTTTTTTTTTTAACATTTGGTATTTGTTCGACATCGGTCCCTAGTATGCGGATATTAGGTACGTAATTTTCTCTTTCACAAGTGCTGAAATTAAGTATTAAAAAAACTGAAAACAATGTTCTTTTATTACTAATTAGTGTGTTCCTTACTCCAAGGAGGCGGAGTGGATTTGTCTTAGGGAACGAAGCCTAAAAAGTTATAAAACCCAGGAGTTTTCTTGCCACGCGCCGCCAGAATGAGCTCGGTCCCTTTCTTTTAAAATTCACCCTAATCCCTTTCTTTTCAAATATAAAGTACAACTTAGTTCAGTTCGGAGATTCTATTCCCCAAGTTTTAATCAAATTAAATGTTGTTTAATGTAATTGCGGGAAGCGTACTTTGTTGGGTCGTTAATGTTCTAAACGTGCCAATTGTGGGCTCAATCGAGTAAAAAGTGTCGTTTAAGGACATTGAAATCTGTGGCTTTAAATACATTGCCACTTTCAAGACAATTTATTGATACTAGGAACTTTATTTAGGTATTATTTGCATCGCATTAGATGTTAATCCTACAGTCTTTAATTGGTTAAAAGACGACAGACAGTATTTATTATTAAAACTTTATACACAAGTAAGAAAATACTGTACAAAGGCGGACTTAATGCAGTATTCTGGATGAAGCAATAAAAAAAATTGTAGTTATGTACTTATAACAAATTGTACGTAATAGTAATTAAGAGTAATAGAAGATTAAGACTTCATATAGTTGGTGTTTATCTTCCTTCCTAGAACATTAAGAAAGTCATTAAAGCTCACAACTGCCTATAACGCAAAGATAACGCTTTGTGTTATCCGAGGCAGCAACGGTTCAATGATTAATGAATAGCTGTACGAAACGAATAACTTACATAATCTGCCTATAACGTTCCCACTGCTGAGACACAGGCAGGCCTCCTTTCTGAGAGGGAGTGAGCTCTAACCACCACGCAGCCCAGTGCGGGTTGGTAATAATAATAATAATTTATTTGCCACAAAAACTGATGTTACATTTAGACAGATATACAGGACAATTTAAAATTTTCTTAGTTTTATAGTGTCTGAACTAGATAAAAATATCTGTATCTCAGACAACAGCGGTCTTCCTTATGTTGACCATTACAATAATAGCTTAAATTAGACATATTGGTATATCATTACACAGAAAAGAAGTTTAAAATAAAATAAGCAAAAAGTTATGTGGAGTGTTAACCTCTCGGTGAGTAGTGTGTGAAAGAGTGAGAGAGGGTGAGTATAAGAGTTTACTATTTCAATATTTTTAATAAGTTTTCTGTCTCTTCGTATGTGAGTTTACTAATATATATAGAGAGTATACTTTTACATAGGTAGATGTCGCAAGTCTTTGAATTTTTTAGTTCTAGTACTCGTACATGCCGGTTTCCTCACGATGTTTTCCTCCACCGTTTCCGTTTCCAACGAATAACTTATTTGATGATATTTATTCAGGATCTACCGCTTTGAAAATATTTTAGTATATAACCTAGGCAAAAAAGAGGTGAACATTTAGAAAAATATTTGTTTGCAAAATTCCTTCCGGGATACGCACGAGCAGTGCTATAACCGAACAAACAAGTTTACTGGTCCGTTCCAGAATTTATTCGAATCGAATGTAGTCGACGACAAAAAGCTAGTGTTAGTTGTTTTTGAAGGCTGTGTTTGTGAGGGCCTGTCGCCGCAGAGTCGCGACGCGCGGCACCTCGCCAACAAGCCACCGCGCCAGTGGCTCAAGCGCCTGTACGACACATTTGAGATCACCACTTAAAGTGATATAGTGCTCTATTAGTTTTATACGACGTTTTCTTCTAGGTTTTTAGACCATCGCTTAAACAATACTTGAACAACAAAATACGGAAAACTCTATTACAAACAGAATATTCTCTTTAAAATACGAGTACGTGTTTTAAAATGCTGATAAAATACCTGCTTGTATTACCGATAGCACATTTCCTCCAGCTATAAAGCTACTGAAATACGAAACGTCTTGGAAAATCGGAACACCTGCCGACCATAACTTACTCGTACCTACATTTTGTTTCCGGAGATACAGAATATATTCCTTTACCTTTTGCTGCTCATTCGACAGTGATGGTCACTACTCACGGACGTCCCGCAGTTTATAAATATTACCAAACTCCTGAAATTCATCTCTAAGCATCTCTAAGGTCAAAAGGTTATTTAAAAATATATAAAAAGCTATTTTGTTTTTGCTATTTTAATATGGTTATTAACTTGAACATTTGGTTCAAGTTTTTATCTTTAACTAGCTGACGCGGCAAACTTCGTATCGCCTCGGAATCAATAAATACAAAATGTATGAGAAAATGAATTACCTATTATCTTCATTTTTTTTTCGTGAACTTTCCCCATGTTTTAGTAGTTTATCTGCTATTCGTGGCAAAGACAAATCCAACAAATCAAAGATCATATAAATCGATCTAGCCGTTATTGAGTTATAAATGATGTAACTAACCCCACTTTGATTTATTTATATAGATAGATTAATCTACGATGGTTTTGCCTTGAATCTGCAAGATAGTTAGTAAGTATAGTTTATAAAGTAAAACTGGGATTATTTCAAGGATTGGATCGTTAAAGTGAGCGGTAATCAGCGCCAAGGGGCGAATAGTTAGAGTATTTTACATCTTTAGGGTATTAGTTAACTTTGCCAGAAAGGCAGTTAAGGTAAAACCTTGTAATCCGTGGACTATCTCTGCCTGTTAGTTCAGTAGTTACCCTAGATTCTCCTATTAATTTAAAACGTTAAAGCCCGTAATGGTCGTTTGCGCATTTTCATTACAAATCTGTAGTTACGAGTATGTGATACTGACCAAACAGAAGATTAATACTATCAGAGCGGAAAGCTGTTTGAAATTCGTTAACATTAAAATAAAGGCGACCACAAGGCCACAAGTAGGGACGGGACGAGTGTGGTTATGATTAGCAGCCGGGGTCGCAATTTGAGCATTATTGCAGGCTGCGGCGGCGGGCGTGGCCGCGTGGCTGCCGGGCCACATCCTTCCGCCACCTGCTACATTATGCATGTGTCCACTTTGTGGCAAGTCTCAGAAACACTGTTTATACTGTTTGCATAATGATAACAACAGGTATTTATACTTTCGTGGAAATGGGGGAAATAGGTATTGTGGAAAATGTGGTGTTACCACCATTCATTACTACGCTCTACATTTTCTTATTTGTACATTGTATAAAGGCAGTCGTTAGCAGTATCAGCAACATTTTAACAGCCCAGTTAATCTAATTTTCTAAGTTTAGCTGAATATGAGTTTTGGGTGACATATACAGGATGGCAGGGACTTCGATGCGCAAACTGTAATCACGAATTCAACACATTAGTCAAGACCCCTAGCGTAGAAATTTTTCGTAGGTTATCAAAAAAAAACAGCTCTTTCATAGAAAACGATATATGTACATACAATACCTACGCAGTCAAAATGTATGTAACAGCAAAATTTTTTAAATAACCAACGAAAAATTTCTGGTTTTTCAGAATCATGTACTAAATCCATTTTTCCAGTTTGTGAGTCGATGTCGCTGCCACCCTGTATTGTTAGTGAAACCTATTTCTTGAGCTGTCAGTAGTAGCAGAATATTTTACAAGGGTTCAATAATTTATTTCCCGCTAGGAAAATTCTTAAGGTCTTACAAAAATATGTAACGACAATCGGTTCGGTTACAAAATGAAGGAAGTCTGTGCCAGATATAACCCGACTCACTGTCACATCTTCACCTTACAAAATGGCGATACTATAAGTTCTGAACATGTTTTAAGAAGTTTAAAGGCCTTTGGGGGTCCTTGCTTTTTTGCTCTTTTTTCTCAGTGAGTTTTAATCATGATAATCATTCATCATCAAACTGCCAGAGTTTGAGTAATTTATGCTGCCTACTCAAATTACATACCTTTCTTTGGTATTGTTCGTCGAATCGTTGAGCTCTTTAAGTTCTGATTTGAGCTGCACGATTACTGAGAAATGTGTACACTGCCTGGACAGGTCCACTCAATCTGTGTGGTTCTTTCCTCCAAAGACCATTTCAGACTCTACAAGGTCTTCTCATGATCTAACCAAGATGTCTGGACTTTAAAACTGATTGTGACCTCTGAGTTTGTTTCGACCTTTCTTCTCAGAGTAGTCAGATGGGAAACGCCGACCTCATCTAGTTTTAAAAATATGGTTGACGTGTAAAAGTGTCTGTACAAACAAACCTACTTACAGAAATAAAATAATTTATCTTTTACTTCAACATTGTCCACATCTGAATTTTGGGAGTGTGATAAAAAAAATCCAAAATAAAAAACTATATAAAAGAAAATGGTAAAGAAATCACGCTCTTCTCATAATTATCATTGTTATTCACGTAAGTTATTTTTTTTAATATTTTACTTGATAATATGTTTCTTACTGAGTTTATATGTTTGCTACATAACATAATTCTGTAAACCTCTGATCGCTAATATCATTATTTTAATACTTATGTTTATCTTTTGAGTAATAAATATTCTTTAACCACATCTAAAAGCTATGTACCTACGTAAATAAGAACCATGTAAATATATTTCCGCATGTGGACGAACGTAGCACAGACAGATGCGTGAATTTGCGGCACAAATATTTACTCCTAAGGTTACACATCACATTTTCTATTGATATGAATAATGGTAGATGGAGAGGAAAAAATTGCCACCTTTGCTTCAAGTAAAAACGGCTAAGCTTGGACAAAATGTTACTCAAATATTTTTGTTGAATCTGCCGATCGATTCTGTAAAAAACTCACCGTGAAAAGTTGGGTGAAGTGAGCTTACAGTGAGCTGTCAATAGTGTCAATCCCTAGCATTAGTTAGAATGACAGCTCACTCCACGCTCACTTCACCTAAGTTTTCACGGTGAGATGGTTACAGAATCGCACTGCAGGATAGTATTCTGGGTTTCAAATAGAAACAGTAGGTATCCCTACGAGTTATTTTTCAGTGAATATAAATTTTAAATAATTTAGGGTGGCAGAACATCGCACAACCTGTTATCAGTATTCAGTACATGATTCGACGAAAAATTTCAATGCAGGGTGCGTTGAAATTTTTCGTCGGTTATTAAAAAACAAATCAGCTGTTTCCTAAAAAATCCATACCTACGCGGTCAAAATAAAATGTATGGAACCCCCATTATTTTTTAAACGACTTTAAATTTCAACGCATGGCGGTCCAGAATCATGTACCGGCTGAATCCATGGTAACAGGTTCCGCGTCGATGTCCCTGCCACCCTGTATGTATCTAGATGGAATATAGGCATATATGTAGTGTCCAATCAGAAGAATTTTAATACAACTTCAAAATGAAAAAAATATCACGATGACCGGAAAGCATCAAAGAAAGAAAATACGTTTAAAAAAATAATAAAACGTCCGTTCCACAATCGCAACAAGGGTATCTTCAGGTCATCTCTACTTCTACGCGGTAAGGCAAACTGCACTCGACAACTCGTTTCCCCACTCCCTATCGGTTTGAGCTCCACAAATAGGGATTATCTTCATATGCGATGTGTTTACTGTTCCTCATAACCGTTCTTATTAGCGCTATACAATAAGACTTAATGCCAACATTTATCAGCAGGTCTACACATCTAGGTACCTATTATTTTAATTTATCTTTCAGCTGCGCTCAAGAGGACATTCATTTCACTTCTCTGGCACAATTTTGCAGTTTTATTGTAGCACTATCGGATTAGACGCGCAATAGAAGCTTTGGCTTTTTGAATAAAAGTGAACAGAACGATTGCAATCACAAACGTAACGAATGTACAGAAGTAGAACGAAACAATTTCGACTACTAAGGCTGAAGCGTTATTTTATTTTATTAGTTTTGGCGTGTGGAAGGGTTGTTCTTATCGTAATAATAAACTTGTCCATTCGATAACAAACGTTAGGAGTTAGGACGTACCGATGCGTCGTCAATTATTCGCGGCATTGCTCTTGACAGTTGGGAATTGACTGCGAAAAACATTACTTGCATACTCCCTCCGGGCCAGAGGAAAGACTATAAATACAAACATCGTCTGAAGACGCTTCTGTCTCGGGAGTAATGTAAGGGAAACTTATCCAGTTAAACTTTCCAAGCCATTTGGGTGCCTGCTGTGTGGCTTCACTTAAAAATTTCTTTTGTCTGGATCGCCAAGTAAAATCGTGGTAGCGTGACCATTAACGTATTTTGTAGTAAAATACGGCTTAAATACCACTACTTAACTTGTATGGCTCCTTACCTAATGTTTCCGGACACGTGAATGTGTTTTTCTTCAAACTGAAACTTGCCTTGCGAAGTACAATGTTGTTTAATGTCTCTTATCGAGAAGTTCTTGTTCGTGGCACAAATATTATTCAGCGAACAGTAAGGCACCTACTTTAATCTGCAAGACTTTTCGTAGATAAATGTAAATCGTTCCCATTCATTCTTTTTCTTCTTGGCCGTCTGAGGACTTAAAAGAGAAATCTTTTCATTTCCTTTTCTCGTTTATGTTCTAAACATGATTACCTGCCTAGCCTTTTCCCAAAAATGTTGAGGTCGGCTTCCAGTCTAAGCGGATGCAGCTGAATACCAGAATTTTACATGGAGCGACTGCCTATCTGACCTCCACAACCCAGTTACTGGGTAATACGATACCCCTTGGAAAGACTGGTTGTCAGACTTTCGGGTTTCTGACGACCCGTAACGACTGCCAAAGATCCACGAATGACAGTCGGGACCAACGGCTTAACGGGGTCTTCGTACGTAAAGATGGTCACCCATTCACGGACTAACCACGGCAAGCGTAGCTTAACCTGATCGATCTCTGATCCCGTGCGGCTGTTATTAGTTAGCCACAATTCTCACTTATGTTCTATACATATAGGTACATTAATGTTGTTCCTAAATAGTAGGTAAACATTGAATTTCTTACAACACGAAGTTGCGAAAGTATCAAAACACGATTAAAAGACATTTCGCTTTTCCGCGCACAGACGACAAAAGAAAAATATGAAAGAAACCTTCTTATAAACCTGCTAATGACATGATGCGACAGACGGAGCTGTGCGATTGGCCATTAATCACATCAGTCGGATGTCGATTCAAGATGACTGCGAGAATTAATTGCACAACTAAATCACGTGATTGTTGTCGTAAGCTGAAGAGTTTGTTTGTTTGAACGCGCTAGTCTCTGGAACTACCGGTCGGATTAGAAAAAATCTTTTGCATTTGATAGCTTAATTTTTGAGGAAGGCGTTAGGCTATGTAAAATCATGCTATGACGAAGTAATACCGCGGGCAGGCGATGCGATGCGACGGCGTGGGTCGGGGTAACAAGAAATTTCACGCGGACGAAGTCGCGGACAGAACCTAGTCATCGATATGTGTGGGGTGTTAGCATTATTGTTTCACGAACAATAACTTCCCCTCATAAAGCATTATATTACAAGTTATTTGGCAATAAATATTAATGGACTATTTCTTGATTAAGTGCTAAAAGATATACCTAACAGATTAACTTGCTGAAATTTCAGCATAAATAACGAATATGCTTTATATCACTGAAATTAAAATTAATACCGGAATTGCGGTTACAACCGTTTCACGCCTACCATATTCCAGCCTCGTAATAAGTGGTGTAGCTCACTGGGTTATTAAAGTTCCCGTTGAGTATATAGCTACTAAAAATAGTAGGTAATTGTTGTAGAATCCACGCAATAAATAGCGTATAGCGTCGTTCCCGCCGCCGGGCCCGGCGCCTCCCGGGAAATTATTGACGTTTTCCGACGAACAAATTGCAATGTTGTTGCAAATCTACGTCCACACTACAGTTTTGTCAATATTTTTTTAGAACTACTTCAGTTTATTTACTATGCGTATGAACTAGCGCCCCAGCGTGTAGTTAATATCTACAAAGCACAAGGTAATTACCACAGTAATTTATCTGTGTACTCGGTACTCGGTAAAAGCTTACTATATTTAAAATGTATTATTTTGTATGGGCTTGTTTAAGTAGCTTTTCATTTTAACAGCAGAAGCGTGGTTTTAAGTATAATATGAAAAGCAAAGGCAACATCAAATCCTCATTAAACCCATCTGTGTGCAGGTCGGACCACATTCGGAACATGCAGTGTACCTACACCTGGCTTATACTCCACATTTTATTGTGCCCCGCAGTTTCACTCACACAAGTATCGATCCCATGGAAATATCGGGATGAAAAGTATTATATGTCCTAATCCAGGTCATGGTCTACCCATGTGCCAAATTCCATCCAAATCCGTTTAGAAGTTTTAGCGTGAAAGCGTAACATAGTACAATCGAATATTTTCTCTTTATAATATTAGTTTCGATTAGCTGGAGAGGAGATTCAGTATGCAGAGATGTCAAAGGTTATGTCTCATGTAGGAATCGTCCTCTCTATACTGAAATAAAATTCACGTTATCGTGAGTAATAAAAAGTAGGAATGTCATCTAATACAGCGGGTAAGTTGAAGTGGCCACCCTGTCCCGCAGCGGCGCAGATTAAGTGTGATAAATGTGACAAACACGAGAAAAAGTATGTTCAGACACTCGGTGGCGGAAGCAAAAAATAAAAAAGAACCCTTGTAAACTTTACTGCACCTATCTCTGTTTTAAAAATAAAATAACCGAGCGTTTAATTCATATCACAGCGTTTAAATAATTGACATTTCAACTTAAAGGTTAATGTGGGTATTTTGGAACGGAAACAGAACAGATTGGATAAAAGTCATTATTTAAATAAATAATGACTTAAAATGACGATGACTGACGAATGACTTATGACGATAAAAGTCATTATTTAAATAAATAATGACTTTTATGTATCGAGTTTAAAATTTATAATAAGCTACATCAGCGAGTGACTGTGCATGAATGAGGCGGCTCGACGGATGCCAATCGATACCGACTAAGTGAGGACCACGGCGACTTTCTGCTAGCTGAAGTTGCGCCCACCAACTGCCACCAAACTAAACTAGCCAATGTAATTGAAACTGACGTTTCAACGGAAATCATTACGTCACTTCACTATTATGCTTTTACTCAGACACAGTCTTAAGTCATTAAGAACTTTTCGTTTTGTTTGTTAGGGCAATTTAAGTCGAAACATCTTTGGACGTCCGTGATTTTTCTAAACATTTTCTCGTGTAATTAATTCATAATAGATGTTTTGTCTTGCATATCTATACACGAAAAGCGACTTTGTTTTATAAAGTCGCTTTTCGTGTGTGCCTTTAAACTACGTTGTTCTTTTAAACTACGCAACGAATTTTGATACAGTTTTCAACTTTATTTAGTAAATGTATTTCGAAAGGCTTATACATGAATATTGAACTAACACATAATTAAAAAGAAATGTATCAAGTCGTAAAAACCTTGCGAAACAGGGACGGGTCGCTAGTTAATAATAAACTGTACAGTTTCGTTAAGTTGTGTCCTATTACTGCCAAGAGTTCAGTGTTACGTGAAAAATGGCTTGAATATAATAGTCCTATTAACCCCACTGTGAGCTACTTAAATAAATTGTAACTGTGTCGTGCAACATTGTTGAAATTAAGTTATGTGAGCACGGAGTTAGTATATCCACGATGTTTGTGTGTGTCGGGCTCATACAATTAGACTAACGTCATTATGGTGCGAAGTCACGGAAACCGCATAATATTGTGTAAAGGGGGGACAAAGTGGATCGTGATTCTTTGTGACCGCTCGTTTTTGTCAACCTAGACAAAGATTAATCGTTAATGCTACTCCAGACGAACTTCTGTAACAAAATGTGAACCGAACTATCATTTTTACAGCGAAAAAATTATTCTTTAAGCCGGATAGGTAATAAATTATGCGAACAATGTCACAACAAAGGTATTGTTTTAAAACTGGTGTAGTTGTAAGTTTTAATATTGTGTACAAACGAGCTGAAACTTCCAGCATTTTACGTAAATATTACACCATTGGAAGTAGGTTATCGCGATAAACTATTTTTTATTGTCATTTGACCTAAAAAAGTTCACCGCAATCAGTGTAAAACAAAAATAAAGTATAATTAAGTTTCCGTGAATATCGTACTAAAATGTAGGCACCTAACTATGTACGGGGGGGGGGGGGGGGTCATAATTGTTAGGTGTAGCGATGCCTCCACTCCACTAACGAGTGAAATGAGTTAGCAATTTGCCGATGTATCTGCTTAATTGACTGCGATCATTAATGCGTCGCATGTCTTTTTCAGATTTATTCGATGTATAATGTAGTCATAGTTACGACATTATGGGCAAGCAACCAACTACCTGAACGGTATTATCGACGAGTCATTGTTTATGTACAAGTTTCGTGCAGGTTGGGGTAGAACATGGTGCACGTAGGAACATTCTCTTTTTCAAGCCATTACCTTTAATGTAGATATAAATTATAATAACAATGTTCCAAGAAAATGTGCGAACATTTTCCGATATTTCATTTCTGGAGGCGATAAACTGCTAACTTTACCTATGAAATATTACCCTGAGAGAACTGGTGGAATGATTCTGTAGAGTGGTTCATACTAGAGCTCGTTACAACGAGATTGTACTGAATGTTTTACGTGACCAGTGGCAAAAAAAGGCATCTTATTAAAAAGTAAATTGAAATTGGACTATTGGGTGGTATTGTTTCATGATACCTGAATAACAACTTGATATTTTTTTCAGGTCTAAGGGGTATCGTATTACCGTGTAGATTACCGGGTTGTGGAGGCCAGATAGGCAGTCGCTCCATGTGAAATACTGGTATTCAGCTGTATTTAGTTCGACCCCAACATAGTTGGGAAAAGGTTGGGCAGATGATGGTGACCACTAGTTATACAACAGTCCTCTTTTATCAATATTATCTTTGGAATAAGCGTACGTACGCCTTGCGCGAGTTTCCTTCGCGAGTCACTGAAATGTATCGTTTCCTTGCTGAAAATGTATTTACATTTTCGAGAGAGACCCCAACAGCAAAAACGTAATATTTAAAAAGCCTAGAAACAAAGATCTTGAATTTTGAATACAAAGATTTGACTAAAATATTTGCGAACAGAATACTTGCCTTCATGAATAAAACATGGAGCGCAGATTAAAAGCGATAAAACTAACCCCTGAAAAAGGTACGTACTATTTGAAAATTAAGTTCAGCGAGCGTATTCCGAAACCGTTTGGACATTGCATGAAATTGGATGGTTTAATTCTCGTTTAAAATGGTCATGTTTCGATCGCGTCTGCTTCATATTGCTGAGTAATCCTGCCTAACGAACTTATTACTTCAATAAAAGGCTATTAGGCAGAGTCAGGTATTTCGCGCTAGTTTCCTGAAAATTTTCGAACGGGAATCCCAATTGCGAGCCTCCGATGAATTTCCGGCGGCCGGTTCCATATTTCCGGAAAATGACGAAGCGTTCATATGTGCCGTAAATGCGGGATGGGCCTGATGGGGACCTGCCTATATTAATGGGGACCTTCGCGATCAGTTCAATATATTTAGGATAAATGATGGCGATGAATATTTCTCGTAACCAACACTGTCATCAATACTGATGATATTCTGACAACTTGCGTAATCTCGTGCTTTAGTTTTATGTTGGTAATCAATCATAGTGATATGATTCATTTTAGTGTAGTGTCCGCATTATTCAGGGTCAAACTGTAGTCGGTTACCTAGCTGGTTTTCGTTTTATGAATATCCAAAATTATGGTCGAAATCCCGCTATCGTCAGGAATTCAAAGAAGTGACTTTGTTTTCAGATGTCAGGTTTTATGATTGATGTATGAACGCACAACAGTTTCGTTGCTAAATTAAAAGTTCTAAGCGGATTATGTGAAATAAATACTGTTGTTGCTTTATGATAAATCGTTGACCTGTCTTGTAAATCACATACCTACCTACTACCTACTTTAATCTGAGAAATAAGAGTGTTCGGTATAATTTTATGAACTTGTTTGAAAGTATTTTACGATAGCAATATCTATAACTTATTTGTCTTGAAAACTTGCGCGAGCTCGGTGCTGTAAACGTGTCAACACGCCACTTTTTATTTCACCAATAAAACAAGTATAATCTATTTTCGCGTGAAAGCTGCCCGACATTTAGATTATAAACATGTTACACAACGGATTTATTTTATTATTTATTGCGCTTCTGAAGAATCAAGCTTAGCTATGTTTATCTGTTCCATTCATTTCCTAGATTCAACAATGTTTCAGAGAGGTTTATTTCATTAAACAGTCTCGGGGGCTGTAATAAAATGTCTTTTGAAGTGCTTATGAGATGTTTGCGTCTATTTCAATAACGATTTACAGCGATGTACTCACATGTTTTCCACAATTCGCGTCACAAACATTACCACCCGGCGCCGGCGCTATCATTTCTCGCAAGTTTCAGAACTACATAAAACTACCTTGTATAAACTTAAGAGATAACGTGAGTACGCCACTATGACGCAGCACCGACCGGCTTCCTTTAACTTCGTCTTCGAGTAATTGCATTTATTTTGTGTGTTTAGCATCTATACGAGGGGAATGTTTGCGTTCATTCAATTTGCAGCGCGAAGCCCCTGAGGGCGGTAATCCCTGGCTTAGGCCTGTTGCGTCCTGCTTTTGATACTCCTCCGCGCATGACGCCGGCTCTCATCGAATTGTTTTTACTAATGTATGTGGCTTTGTGTGGTCCGGAGCTCATTGTTGGTCGGATTAGTGACTTCATGCGGCTAGCCGTTGTGAACTGAGGCAGGCTTTGTCTTCCTCTGTCGTGACGGTACCGATTGTTTAAAACCGCTCAAGGAATAACTTAGGAACCATAGTCGCTATTACCAGTTACATTACTTTTTGTTTAAGACTGGTTTCGAAGCCTTCTTTAAAAAAAAAAAACACATTAGCATATAATAAAATAAATCAATATTTCATACTACGGCGAGAACAATGACTGCATTAAAAAATGAACGATACATTTTCATAATGAGTGCGTGTAACTCCTCAGTTCAGCCCCCTGCGACCCAGAAAACGGGAGTTGCACTTTAATATA
The DNA here is from genome assembly GCA_947507525.1 of Apamea epomidion. Classification (NCBI taxonomy): domain Eukaryota; kingdom Metazoa; phylum Arthropoda; class Insecta; order Lepidoptera; family Noctuidae; genus Apamea; species Apamea epomidion. Next base: position 12,679,603 of record OX382225.1, read on the forward strand.
GCACGGCATGACGGTACTGAAGCGAATGCCGGATTTTCTATTCTCGGCCTTGTCTGTCAAGATTTATGTGTTGTGCCCCTTTAGGTTTTTGCAATATCCCGTGGTACACACCGCCGATTTGTTTTCTTTTCGGCTCAGCTTTTACGACTGTATTTTTAGTTCAAATGAGAGTGTTGAATTTGAGTTGATGAAAGATGTTATTTATAGACTGTTCTTTGGAAACTGTCTGTTATTACGAGATGTTCTTGTTGCTCGTGATTTTGTTCAGATTACGTGGCTTTTGTTAGCTGTCGACAGCTTTCAATCGGCATTGTCAAAGGTGTTGATAAACACGACTTTTATGTTCGTATCTATCGTGGGAAAAAAGCAGCGTGCATAAAATATAACCCAGTAAACTATCAGACGGGTATCTGTGTCAAGTTCACTTACAGGGAAAGCTGTCTGCGGAGCATTTCCAATAACTTATAAACAGTGACGGGAATTACTATTTGTGGCGAGGTAGGTCACGGTTACGCTGAAACGGGCTGCATTCAGCTGACCCGACATACATATCGAGATGGATTTTATTACAATATTCTAAGAACTGTTTACCTGCTCTTTCAAAGGAATACTCGTATTCCGCAGTCATTGATTGGTTTGTTTGCTGTTAAAGTTTTGGTGAAAGAAATGAATATTTGTAGGACAATTGATTAATTTGATACTAAAACTTTATCAGAGAATATCCATAATTACACCACCTTGACTTAGAGAAAATTACTATGCATTTTCTTATCATCAATATGTATAATGTCTCATTGTCCTGAAATGACAGCCATAACCTGACGAGGTGTTTGATCTTTCAATGAAAAGATAAATCCCTCATTTCCTGGTCATTATTGATGGTTGGTTGGACTGTTTACTCATGGGGCTGATGTTGTGTCATTTTTCAAACATGCTGTCGGCACCTCCGTCATGGTAGAGCGTATCCGAACGGGATGAATGATAATCAAATTATCGTGATCGACGTCAAATACAGATTTCCGTCTCTATAGTTTTGGTCGGTCAAATTTGATATACCAATGATGGAAACATTATTTTACAGTTTGAGAGTTTTTTTAGAGTTTGAATAAACCAAACACATACATGTTTGGTTTATTCAAATAAATTATTAATTGATTGAACAAAAAAACGAAGTCTTTAGTATTCTTTTCATGCCATATACAACGTGTTTTTTTAATATCCCATAACTCTAGGGGGTCATTGTACTCATCATTATGAACAACTTTTACTATGGGACCGAACCCGAAATCGCGAAACAAAAATCTGGTGTTCCCTACATTTTGACGAAGTATACGAACATAAATGTAGGGAACAGCTGATTTTTTTTCGCGCTTTCAGGTTTGGGTCCATAGTAAAACTTGTTCATAATGATGAGTACAATGACCCCCTAGAGTTATGAGATATAAAAAAAAACACGTTGTATATATGCGTTATATTTAAACCTATGCCATCATCATATGCCTAGCCTTTTCCCAACTCTGTTCGGGTCGGCTTCCAGTTTAACCAGATGCAGCTGAAGACCAGTATTTTACATGGAGCGATGCTTATCTGACCTCCACAACCCAATTACTATATTTAAACCTAGGTATGGGTAAAAATACATATTAGCAAAGACATTTAAATATATTCATAACTTTCATGTAATACGTAAATATTCTTAAGGTAAGAGTATTTCTTAGAATACATACTCAACAGAAAGCTCCTAATTTCGCAGAGGGTCGAAAGACGAGTTTATCTCGACCGGGGTAATTTCTCTTAGAGCCGTTTGTTCCAGGATTAAGTGGTTCTGAACGTAGCCGGGTCTAGTCTTATTCCGGATGTGTTGCTCGATACTACCTCTTGTGTTCACGTATATAAGGAAGTGTGAGTAAATCTATATCATAGCTATTTGTGGAAAGTGTTTTCGGACTGCTGGAAGCTGTTTTAGTTTGTATGTACTGTAGGTACGCTCGAACTTTGTAATGGAATGCATTTGAGTATACAAATATTTAAGTTTACTTCTGAACGAAAACTGTCTAATCTGATAAAATTATAAGGAAATATTTTAAGATTATTTCTGTGCCCACCCAATAAAACTAGCCGTGTCGTAAGAAAGGTGACAAAGAAGCGGCACCTGTAAAGCTCACCTTACATGCTACGGATAGTCCAGGGGCTGTCCAGTGGGGTAGTTATGTAACACACTAACAGTAGCAATAGCTTTCATTTTGACAGTTCAACAACATTCATTGTGTTATTTACATAGTTGAGCAGACAATTTTTCGAACATATGAAGCAATGGTTTAGCAATATCCATCAAAATCATTCAGATTGTGATTGATCGTGTGTAACGCAATTAGGGTGCAGACTATATCATTACGCAATCTCTGCACCCTCGCGCGCCTAGCCGCCGCAGGAGACGCCCTGGACGGGAGTCAACAGCCGACTCCCGGCCACCGTAGGCGCGGGCTTGCGGGCGGCGAGCTATGGGCAGCTCGCCGCCCGGTAAGGACCAGGCCCAGGTCGACGGCGCGTTGTGTTCCACGCGCGCCTCAAAGAGATGTCAGCACGAACTGACGGGGTCCGCTAGGGCCGATGCCGCCGGGGCTGCGGGTTGTTCGAAAGAGATACCGTGGCCCCTGGCACAGGCAACTGAAGGAACACGGGTGGGTTTTAGTCAGAAAAAGTCTGACACGCCCTTCCGCTCAGCCCAGACTGGGAGAGGTCAATTGATGATTTCACACCCAAAAAAAAAAACGCAACAGATTTTGATGAGGTTTTCATCATCATTTAGAGAATTTATTATTCAACTGACTGTAATAAAGAAATCTGTGTTTCAGTAAAAACCCAGGGGTTACTAGTTTGTCTCTCTTACAATTTAAAAATTCTAAACATTTATCATAGTGTCGGTTCATTGAAAAATAACGTTTTTCCGCAAGCTATTAATGCTGCCGGCTTTGTTAATAGATACCTGCCCACGGAAACGGCGGACATTACCCAGATTTATGTCTTTCCTGATAAGTGTTTAGCACTCGCTTAAAATGACAAAACATTGCGTGCTTTCTAGAATTTAACCGCCCTATATTCGAAACGTAAACTAGGAAAATAGCTATTCGTGGCGAATTTACCCCATTGCCGAAGTTCATAAGGTATAATGGCCATCCGTCAAAAAGCAAACCGGAAGTCGTTGGCAGCTCCACAAAGGTCGACACTTGGCATTGAAACGCAAGTAAGAGAGATATTGAACCAAACTAGAGCCAAATGTAGCCATAAATTTTTGAACTGGCGTCACTGCTCTATATTTATACAGTTTGTAAACTTCGCCGGCGTACAAATTGAAACTTGGGTTGGAAAAATGGCCATCTAGAAATATTCCTAATAATACTCCCCACAAACAGTTTCGAACAGTCGTAAAATGAAAGTTGACTGTAAACCTACCTGTATCTTCATAAAGGGTATGTAGGTATATATTCACTTGCTGGATTCCCAAATGTACTATGTCGAACAAAGACCTTCCTTGCAAATATATGAGACAACTCGGAATGACATTTAAATGAAACACTCGGTGGAATTGACAGGCCAGAGGAAAAGTGTCAGTTTAATTTTGTAGAATTTTGATGAAAGTACATTTTGCTACAACTTTACGAGCGAACATTTAATTAACAAACATTTAAACAAGAACATGGGGTTTTGCATTTTCCGGTGTGCTTTATCGCGTTACTGATCTGTGAACACGTGTGTTCTCTTGTAATACTTTAATTTAATGGACAACGCTTATGTTATATTTTCTGTATTAAAATATTATTTTACCTTCGAACAAAATTTAACTAAACGTTTTTGTGTACTACCATTGCTAACTCGACTGCGTTTAAGAGCTTCTCAAACATGCTACAAAAACCAAAATCTAATTCGTGGGTCTAGGCCGTGACAAAAGTGGTGATTGACAGCCATTCTATGAATATTCGTACTTATAAAATACAGCGGAATCACAATTTCTCACAAAAGATAGCCAGGCAAGCATAAAAGATCTTATTTGGGCGTGGAGCCCCTGGCCATAATCCACAGGGAGCCGGATCTAGGCCGCACTCAAGGGTCGCATTATCACGGTATTATGCTGATGCGTGTCTGAGTTCTCAACGGGCCCGTGACGTCACATTTATGGCAGATTTATGCCAATAATCGTACTTCAGAAGCGGCTTTTATTAAAGCTACGTCTGAGTTTTGTCCCGTCAATACAGGACTCCTATTAGTCACTTCTTATTTATTATAGTAGCGGCATATTATAGCAGTGATTTACGTCATAAAAGCTTTGTATATTGATTGTTAGTAACGCTGGTAAACCTCAAGAATAATCCATTAGCTTATATGTATTTATTTGTACGCGACACATGCCTCTGACGGTTGTTTACATAATATCGTGTTAACAAATACGCCAGAGTAGTTTTTTTGAAAGAAGTTTATTTTCGTTTATATACCAAATCTTCAAACATCATCCTACTAATATTATAAATGTGAAAGTTTATATGTTTGGGTGTTTGTTACTCAAGCACGCAAAAATGGCTGAACGGATGTTTAACACACAGATAGTTTATAATCAGGATGGTCCGTCTCGGTATATAACATACACGCGGGCGAAGCCGCTGGTAAAAGCTAGTAATATCTATCTATACGAAATGTAGCAGAAATGTAAGCGCATCACTTGAGAACGGCTCTACCGATTTGGTTATTTTTTGTTTAAAAAATATTTTTAATAGTCTGAATTAGGTTTTTATGAAAAGAAAAATTCTCAGAAAAATCGGGAAACCTGAATGTACTTTTTATGTGATTATTTATATGAATTATTGAAATTTGGACAGGACAACGTCTGTTGGGTCATCAAGTTTATTGTATAATCGACCTCTGAAAAGATAAGAGATAGGCCGTATCCTTGTGATCACGTATTTAGCTTATATGTATTAGGTCGCGGCCTAAATCTTCATATTTACCATGTACCTATATAAAATGAGTAAAGTATTCTGTCTCCTAAAGTATGAGTGACTTTGAAGTTTGTTAGTGAATTTTCTTATCTTAAGTGTTATGTATAAACTTATCTCCCTGCGAGACCTGTTTTATGTACACCTCGGTATATCTAGCTATTAACTTAATTTCATTTAGGTACTTAAGAATGGTTTTTCAAGTAGATGATGTATTAAAACTAAAAGGTAGGTAAATGTTATCAAAAATCTTCTATGTTTGCATATTGTCTTTTAACGATAGTAGTGACATTGAAACTGGACAGATCGCTGACATTCAGTGCCCTTTATAATTTTATTAAAATATTTCAGCGCGCGCTCAATGGACCTGCAGAATGTCTTTCGCGTCGAAAGGGCATCTCGTGGTCTTTGAACCCCTTCCAAGTTCATTTAACCTTATATGTCAGAAACAATGTCTAGTTTTTTAAGTTTTAACTATTAAGTATCTTTTGTGTTTTTTGCTTCGAGGGATAGGATCACTTTCAGTGCTTCAAAAGAGCGAAAGTTACGTCTCGGGGGCGTCTCTATCAGAGAGTCACGCGTCGTTGGCTTCGTCGCACTTTTGTTCAGTGACTCGCTTGACACTTAGGGAAACGAGCACTGAGGACGCGGCCCATCTACTTTATACGACAATGGTATTTTTGTTTTGATGGTTTAAGGCTCGGCGAAGAATATTAATTAAAGAAGAAATGGAAATACAACGTCTGAGAAAGTTTTGGTAGGCGTCAGAAGTAATTGTCATTAATAAACTTGTCAGTAATTTTCATTTAATTTTCGCTCGGAAGTAACTGAGACGTACAAAACATTGTTAGGAGCTGTCACATGGAAATATTCTCACAGGCTTCCAAGTCACCCCCGAGTAAAAATTAAATCTAAGCAAGAATGGACGGCAGAGTGATGTTAAATGCGATATAAAAGTTTTCTCGGTCAAGTTACTTGTTCCAAGTTAAAAGTGCTGTAAGCAGGGCCGTTATCCAATAAAGCTTTCACAACTTCCCTTTTACGATTCATCTGGGACGACACAGTTATATACCGTAATCGTTACAGCCTCTCTGCTACTGAAAAACGTCATAAACGTCTCAAGGGAGTACTTGATTTTCAAGTAGGTATTCATTCTCTGAGCTGTGGTAGCCCAGTGGTAAAGGCCGCGACTTACAAGTTTAAGTCGTGGGTTTGAACCCAGCTAAGCGATTTAAATTGTGTAAATAATTTGGTCACCACTGCTCTCAAAATGGTGAAGGAAAACATCGAGAGGAAACTGGCTGCTCTATGTGATATCTACCAACCCGCACTAGGTCCGCGTGATGGCTTACGGCCCACTCCCACATGCCTTCGAATTAATAGTTCTAGGACAGGCGTCCTAGAACCATTAATTCGAAGACATGTAACACCTACCAACCCGCACTGGGCCCTCGTGGTAGATTATTCCGCCGCTCCCTCTCGAAGAGAAGTGGAAACATTATATGCTGATATATTATTATTCCGTCGTATTAAGTTTGCCTTCAACGTTAATGATAGAAGACAATACTTAGTTAAATGTCAATACAGATTACCCAACGATTATCTCTTAATGAGAACAACGGCAGACAAAGTTGGAGCTATGAAATACATACGAAACTGACTGGCTACATTTACAAACTCAGAAATATGAACGGCATGTGATTGCAGGGATTTAGTAGAACTTTCACACCATTTCAACCTCTGAGCAATTTCTAAAATTGCTGAAAGTTTATCTATGAATTGTGCTTTATGTGTATCAGATTAAACAGGGTGGCAGGCACATCGACGCGCAAACTGAAACCATGAATTCAGCACATGATTTTAGACCCAATAGCGTAGAAACTTTTAGTCGGTTATCAAATAAAATCTGTTGTTTCATGAAAGAGTGCAATACCTAAAATTGGTCAAAATGTATGGCGAAGCTAATATTTTTTGATAACCGACGAAAAATTTCAGCTCAGGGGGGTTTAGACCCATGTACTGAATCCATGGTAACAGATTGTGCGTCGATGTCCCTGCTACCCTGTATTATAGACTGCCTCGTTGGTTTCAAGCGCTAATGCTGAGCATGAGGTCCTGGATTGATTCCGAAGTCGGGAAAAGTGTTACTGGGTTTTTCCATCACGAATTTCACCGTGGCATCCTGGAGACTCCGCCAGACTCCGGGCTGGCCCTCTATTATTTGGGACTTAAACACAAGTGACACAGTGTGGGTGAACTATATGTACACCTCTGACTAACCCCTCTGGGATGACAGGCGTGATGTTATGTTAGTATTTATCATAAAGGTGGGAAAGCACAACATTAAAACCATAAAGTTGGTATTTCCTTTCTCTGAAACTCTTTTGTTGCCAGCAAAACTACTTGTATTTTCAAATGAAATCTCGCTGAAGAAGGAAATTGTACAAGTAAAAGAATTTTTCTTCATTTCTCTGTAATAAGTTCCGGAACAGAATGTTATTTATTCGTTAAATTGTAACTATTGTGAAAAGAAAATTCATTGTTTTTTTATATTAATTTTGAGAGTCTGTTAACACAAAAGTAAGTATTAGGTTAAGTGATGTTCAAACGTCAAATATTTATGGTTAAATAGTCGCTAATCACTACTTAACTTTAAGCAACGTTAATGAATAAAGGGGTTATTGGATAAGAATTCGGTGGCGGATGTGGTCAAACAAACAAAAGAGCTTTTCTTTTAATGTAGAGAATGTAGACCAGGAAGTAAAATTACTATTTTTTCTCTCCACGAGGGTCCCTTTCTTCAAAGGCGCCACGAAGGTACCTGTCATGTTGTACTTCCACTTGAAGACCCTTTGAATCGTCTGGCGAAGCTTTGTTTCCTTTTTTAACTACTTTGTATAATATTACAACGTTGATTCACAAAGCTTTTGTGGAATGTTGTCAAGTAATCTTTCAGAGCCACTTTATCCTTTTAACAGGCGTCGTGTTTTTGGTTCTATGGTGATGAGCTGCGACGTTTTAAGAGTACACTTATCGGTTGGGTTTTGATTAAAGTGCTGTCATTGGTGGAAATAATAATTGAGTAAACCCATAAATTAGCTTTGCTAAGCACTGGTGGCCCAGTGGTAACGGGCGCGACTTACGAGTTGTGTAATGGTCGTAGGGTCGAACACAGACTTTGTGTAAATTATTTCATTACCACTGCTCTCAAACTAAAGGAAAACATCGTGAGAAAACCGGCATATCCATGTGATATCTACCAACCCGCACAAGGCCAGCGTGGTGGCTTACGGTCCACTTCCTCTCACTGAGAGGAGGCCTGTGTCCCAGCAGTGGGGCTGGGAACATTATACGCTGATTATGCTTAAATCCAAAAATTGGTCGTGAGTTCGCGAGCTTTTTGAGCGGTGTAACTACAGTAGACAAGGTCGATTTTGTTTGATATTTTGTTCGATTTTTTCAAGAGATTTAATACCTCGTGACGTAAATCTTGACACAACATTCAGATTGCAAAGTAGAGTGCTACTTTGCAATCTGAATGTTGGCCTTGTTGAAATAACGACCCGAGCTTTTTAATTTCAGGAAAAATGTAACTTTATTTATATATTTACCAAGTTCACATCACAAATATATATAAACATAAAATTCATTACATATTAAAATAAATACATTAACATTCAATACAATAATTAAAACTAAAATAAAAACATTAAAACTGAATGCACATTAAAATAAAATTTCATTAAATTGACATTTAAAATTAAAATACATCACAAAATCTTTACCGTCACTAATTGGCACTCCAATGAACTTCGTGCCAAAATATAATTTATAATAATAAAGGCCTGTTTATCGATGCAAACGGAATTTCTAATGAATACCTATGTCTTAATTTTATAAGTGAAAGTACAAATTTGAATTAATAGTCCGCAAAAGAAATGAAGAGACGAAAATGAAATTGCGGTTTCTTCTATCTACCGTGCAAAGGTTGGGGAAGTAAACATTGCATAAATGTGCGTACCTCCCTACGTGAGATGCTTGAGTTTTTTCTTTTAGGCAGACCTGTCCCATTTGTACCGTGCGTGTACTTAACATTTTTTAGTTAGATGTTAACATGTGTTTGGGAATGTGGCATTGTAAGATCGATTCGATTTATATGAAATTTTACTTCTAAAAGTCAAAATTTCCACTGTCAATCTCAATCTGTATCATTTTGAAGGATATTTCTAATCCATTGCTTCATATGTTCGAAAAATTTGTCTGCTCATCAAAGTAAATAACGCAATGTTGTTAAACTATCAAAATGAAAGCCATTGACTAATAGTGTGTTACGCAATTACCTCACTGTTATCGCCTCAACCTACTTGATACCTAAGAACATCACTGGCAAAATTATCTCTAACCATGAACACAATACATTACGTATGCTTCTGTAGTTCCCCGCCCTTTCACCCATCCAGGTGAAGGACGAAGCTTAACCCAAGAACTTTCATTAAAAAGCTTGTCGTGACGACACCATTAATGTTTGATATCAGTAACCGACTACCCGTCATGAATAAAGGGGTAAAAGTAACATTCAACGGGATGACTTTACGACGTCGCGTGTTAGTTTAGGGTAACAGTAAAAGTTGCTACCTGTGTAATTGTTACGGTGCCTGTAAATTTGTCCGAATTTACGATCTATGTGCCTACTTACTGCTCAGAAAGCGATAAACGTGAACTGAAAATGTAAGTCTCTTTACGTAGCCTTAGAACATTTCTACTATTCATGACATAGCTACTGAAACCATTTGAAAATGTAACGTTCAGTAGGTTACTGTAATAAACACGAGCGGGTACTGCAAGTGGAAAATATTATCTTTGAAATTGCTTCAGGCGAGGGTTCATTGAATCAGAAAGTCTCTGTCCTCATGCAAGAATAGTAGCTACAGATTTACGGTTTATAAATGAAATATTTTATCATACACTGCAGAATTCTTTAAATTGAGAAACGTATATAGGTACCAACTTCAATATTTTTTTAACTTTGAAAATCGTTATTTGGACAATTATCAGACATATTGAAATCTCTTTTTTTCATATTAAATATACTCCAACGTGCGCTTTTTAATTGCTAACGTGGCTATATTAACGTGGACGTAAGTAACATGAAAAATGATAAAACACAAGGAAGTAAAATGTATGGAAATATATGAAGAATCTTTTAAATTTCCCTCCACATAGAACGTGCACGCACTCCTCTTAGAACGTGCACGTATTTCCATACATTTTATCAAAGTCAAACACACAGTTTACGGTATGTTTATGGATGTAGACGTGGACGTCCACGATAATAACGTTGCGTTAGAAATTACAAAAGCGCACATTCACTCTCAATTGTTTTAAATCTGACATGAGAAAGTAGCTCCATCACACAAATTGAGGTAATTCCTTTATTCATTTTCTCATATGGGGTTGGAATTGCCTCTGTTATAGCACTCCTATCTAAAAGAGCATAGTAATAACGTGGCGTCATACGTCAGTGGAGGGACGGCATAAACAGTCGCTTAGCTGCTATTCGTTCACCACCGTAGTGTGTACACACATGTTTTTAATAACATGAACCAAAAACACGCGGTGTGTGTCAAACACATCGTAAATATTTACTTTAATACTCGTTAAGAAAGTATGTACTCCCGTCAACGTTTATAGCTGCATCAGTTTCAGCTTATTTTTATCTAAACGGGACACGGTTTCGCATATTCAAGAGAGCGCTCTCGATATTTGAATATCCGTTTTTAGGTAGAGTTGGTTTCGTTAACCTATTTGAATTTTTAATATTTCTTTCCATCCTAATTATGGAAGAAAGATAACCCCCGGTTGTTAAGGAAATATCCCGTAAAAAAAAAATAGATTTTATAAGCTATTATCATTTTCTTGTAGGCGCCCCTTCAATTTACGTGCTAATTGAATTTATTTTCACTCTAAAATGGCTCTCATCTCTATCAAGTCGTAAACAAGGTGAGAGTGAGATACGAGTTAGAGTAGAGGCACTTTTCATGGCCGTCCTCGGATCAGCTGCGCCACTCGGAGACAAAAAAATATTCTAAATGCGAAAGTAACTCTGTCTGTCTGTTACCTTTTCACACCTAAACATCTGAACGGATTTCGATGAAATTAGGCACACGGATAGGCACATAGGATACTTTTATCCCGGTTTTACGTTCCTGTGGGTAAATGTCAGATCACATCGCGGGCGAAGCCGCGATCAAAAGCTAGTAATAAAATATTTACCAAAATTTTTGCTTTGGCAGCCATTTCTTTGGTTTGTATAATTTGATGATTTCTATATAATAACTTTCTTGAAATCGTGCAAATAATTGGTAAATAACTGTTTGTTTCGTAATTTCAAACAAAACTGTATCCTTGATAGTTGAAAAGTAACTTTCCCTAATTATGTCGATGGATCCGAAAATAACTATGAAAGCTACGATTGTGAACCATTTCGGTAAACAATAGCTAGGCAAGAACATCATTAGGACTGCTATCCATTAGCTTACTAGTGTGGGAGTGGCCGGCGAAGGTCACAGTCGACACCTGTTATTTATTAGATTTATTTCGATCCCGGATAATCTCGTTACAGCTGACCCGCTGCGCGCCCTTGGCCAAACCCAATGAACGAACGACATTTTTTGGTTAGTGAAAAATGTTCACAAGAGGGCCGTTACGATTTTGATGGCAAGTAATTACATGCCCGTTCATCTGTAACGGTTCAGGAGCTCTGATATTATCTCATTCCAGTAAGGTTTAATAACATGGAGCTGGAGGGGGAGGAAATATTTCTGGTATTGGGTGGAATAATCTCAAAGATGCTACATGGTCCTCACATGATTGACTAGAAGATTAAATCTGGACTTTAAAAGTGTGTGTGACCTTTGAGTTTGTTTCGGTGTTTCTTCTCAGAGTAGTCGGATACGAAACACCGACCTCATCTAGTTTTTCAAATATTATTGACGTGTAAGTGTTTTTAAAAACCCTACCAGAAATAAAATCATGCATCATTAATTTATGTATGTTGAAAATTCCAACACAATTATGAATATTTTAGATTTTAGAAACCATATCACTAACTGTATTAATCCTGAAATCAGCGAGTCTGAAACAAACTGGCACTTTAAGCAAATTATTAAGGAATTTAACGGTTATGATAAGGGTAGATTGAATTACAATGGCATCCATGATTGATGACTTTTGTGATATCAATTTGAATTGAATACAATGCCCACGGGTTGGGTTACGAGAGGATATTGGAATCGTTCATGTGGATTGCGAAAGGCATTATTCAAGGGGAATACAACTGTATGTTTTGTGTTCCGCGGTGTTCTCGATGTAGATAGGAAGGTCGGAAGGTAGCTAATGCGGTCGGCGGTTTTCACCCACGTCTTAAAAACCACCAGAACAATTTCAACAAACGAGGTGTCGAGTCATTTGTCTGGTCCAATGGTGTCAAACAAGATGGAGTGCGGTTAGCTGAAGTCCGGGGGGTTTCAGACGTAGTAAGCCTCTGATAGAAAAGTTTGTTACAAATCAATATTATGAACGCTAGAGATGAGCCACTTCTTTGGAACCCAGTAACCTCGTCCAATTTTCTTACCGTCGATCGAAGGTTTTGACAAAACACGCTATTACGAAACACTCACAAAATGAGGCTTTATTGGCATCTAAATAATTTATAAGTCGTAGAAGTGACCCCATTAAAGGTTGAATAAAAGAAAAGAGATTTGTATCGAAGTTACATCGATTGTCATCAAGTTGTGTGCCGTAGGGGCCATCTGAAGACTGTGGTTCAGCGGTGGCATAAAACTTTTGAGTGCACTTAAAGTTGGGTTACAAAAGTAAACGTTATCAAACGTACTCGTATTTCATTATTAAATTGAAATAAGCTTGCATTTGTGTTAGAAAGTTGGCTTTAGCTTCAGACTGTAGGTATCCAAAATCTGTAAGCTACGGTCAAGTCAAAGCGCTAAAGCGAATTTCAAAGAAAATAACACGCTTTATTGTAATAAGTACGGCAAGCTACGAAATTGATCGGTATACCCGTAGGCAGAAGGGCAGAGGGACAGGGGCGGCCATTGTTTGCATCTTTTGTTTGTTGCCATGCTGGATCCGGTAATAACGTTCAAGCATTAAAATTCGGGTCAGGTTGTTGACACAAATTTATGAGGGCTGTTAGAAAGGGTAGGCCTTGATTCTCCGCATTATCTGCTACACGTTTATACAGAAAAGAGCAACACGGAATTATGAGCATAATGCGTTTAACGGATTAGAAAACTAGTGTATTTAGTACGGATAACTCTTGCTTACTTCCTTTATATAGATTACGACGGATTGCTTACATTATTCAAATTTGGACGTGCTGAAAAAGAGAGAGAGAAGAGATTTACCTACATATTATTTGAATAAATCTGAGCATTTACATATATAGATTCATTATTCAGGAATAATTGGCGTCCTCGTCACCATCCCAATGGGACGGTCCCGACCCGAGTGAAATGTAGCAGTGGACATAAATCCACTTTTTGTCGCTGCTTTATTCAATCCCCCTCCCTACCTAATACGAACTATTTCTTAACATTTAACTGTGCAAATCCATTCAGTCGAATATATGGCGGCCTCTTAAATACACAATAGAGATATCGGAGAGATTTATAGGCCACGCAAGCCTTGATTAAAACCTTCTGAATGGTTGTGCACGACGGTGGATTTATTCCCACCGCTTTCCATTTGTATATTTTACGTTATTAAATTAATATCTAAAATAATTTTCAGCGGCTTTCTAAAGCTCTGGGGATTTTTGTACTGGAAGCACTTGACATATTTGCACAAGTAATTATTATAATTTACCAACATTTAATTAAAGGTTTGTTTATCGTACTTAGCCGAGTAATTTGACGCGTCAAGTTTAGTTGCGGTGTGTGCCTAGCTTAAACACATTAACAAGTTGATTGTATACCTAAGTTTAAGTTTATTGTCGGTGCGAGGTAACGTCATTATTAAAGGACTTAGCTTTAATTAAATAGCTAAGAAACTATTTCGGCAAAATGGCACCAGCCGAACGCAAACTATCGGAAAAGTCGTTAAATTTTCATGAAAATTTATGTGCTCTCTTTTCCAAGTTAATTAAACACAAACGATTTAATTTGAATTTTATAAAAACTTCACCGTATTGCCTCTATTTAAATTATTAGGTTTATAACATTTTCCGTATTTCAACATTGTAAAGTTTATTTATGCGGTGGAATATTACCTACCTATTTGAAAAATGATTTAAGGCTACCGCAGACAGGCGCGATGCGACGGTGCGACGCGATTCTGATACAACTATTTCCATTAGGTTTTCATAGAAATTGTTCTACTAGAGTCGCGTCGCGCTGTCTGTGTGTGGGAGCCTTAAATCATTTTTGCGGGAGCATTTATACGTGTTATTTGAATGGAAAATACCGATAACAGTGATATTAAGGTAATACTATCTAAGTACTTGAGTTTGTAGTAAATAATGAGTTATCGAGGTAATGGGTTAAATCGTTTGTGGGAAAACTGTAGGTAAACTCTACCAACAAAACTTCTTGATCAAACTTTATTTAGTGATACTTAAAGCATTTCGCTTGCTTGATATTAAATTGCAGTCAAAACAATCGTGAACACAATATTATCTTTGCTCAAAAATAGTCAGCGCGAGCATCAAATCAAATCGACACTGTTTTTCCAGCCTAACGTGGGTGAGGCGCTGAGCAGACGATGGACAATTTGTAAACGTATGGAAATTTATGCAATAACGCACACATAGGACAAATATACTGCCGGGATTTCTAAACGTTCGATAGAACGTTTGAAAATCCTGGCAGTCTTTTCACGGAGAAATTGCGGACAAATCACGGACAAATTGCCCATCGTCAGCTCTGCGCCTTAGTATAACTTATCTCATCGCTAGACTGACCTGCGGCTCTTGCCTCCTTGCAGGCGAGCACCATGCTGTGTCGCACGTCCGGGTTGTCATCGGCGATGGTCTCCCCGACGGCCACGAACCGTTCGACGGCGCAGCAGACGGCAGCGCCGACCCGCTGCACGGCCGCCCCGCCGGACGCCTCGCCGCGTGACGCCACCAGACTGCTGATCTGTGACAATGAGGCTTTATTGATAATGTGTTCTTTTGTTAAGTACGACATTCACGATCGACGTAAAACCATTATAGTGATGCATTGTAATGTAACTGCTAAGTGCTATTATCGACAAAGTATGATATAAATTAGAATGATTGCTGAGAGTTTTATCAAACTCATAGCAATAATTCTAATGTGTACTTTATTTATTTAACCATTTATGTACACACATATATCAACAAACAAGAAAAAACGTGCAGAGAAATAGGTACAAAGGTGATGTTTATTTCTAAAGAAATCTCTTCCAGCATATCTACGATAGGAAAGGTTCTGGGTGCTAGGTACATACTTTATTACAATGAGAGAGGATTTATATTGCAAAGACTTACTAATGGTTTTAGGTCATTCAATTTTGATCGTGAATGCGCTGCTTTAGTTGAACACAAAATTTAGCTAGTGACTGGCAAGCAGTGTTCATAGTTACCCTTCGACTCTACATAAAGAGGTATCATTTTGGATGGCTTCGCAAAGCCTCGAGACCTCTAAAATGGATTATACCTGCTGCTCGAATAGCCATAATATTCATGGACCACGGAGGCATTGTGTAACTGGGGTAAACTATGCATTGCAGAATCGCTAATGGTGTCGTTAGTAAAGGCGCGCTGTTAGGTAGAGTAATTTATAAAGCGTGATATTCGCATAACACATAACTGAAATATACAAGAAACGGCTACTACAGCTACAGTCTAGGCCCCGCAGCAGGTTCACCGCCTGTCAGTTGTCACGTTAAGTTTGTCCTAAAGGCAGAATGTAATTTTCTGAGTTTCAGAGATATCGATAACATGTTTTGGCAGACGAAGCAGACGTGATACTGCTTATTTAAGTTCACAACGATTTTATGGAAACGTACGACTTTTTTGATGACCTTATTGC
Organism: Apamea epomidion; assembly: GCA_947507525.1. NCBI lineage: Eukaryota > Metazoa > Arthropoda > Insecta > Lepidoptera > Noctuidae > Apamea > Apamea epomidion. The sequence continues at coordinate 12,695,663 of OX382225.1, forward strand.
AAAAAAACAACACGATCCCAAAGTGGTATATCGATATCTTGTAGATGCGGAGTTTGTATAATTTGGTTTGGTAACGGTTACGACATCACATCGCTTTATGAAAAACTGCACAATTTTCAAATACAATCTTCGTGTACCTATACTAGAAAAGTTAGACAACCAAAGTAGGACTATGCCCGAAACAAGGTATTTTAAGGAGCCTGTACTGAGTCAAAACATGACGACCTGTGGGAAAAGCTAGAAACTCTCCCAAAAATACAATTGTGGCAGAGATGTTTGTAACATTAAACAAACATATTATTGTTTAGACTTAATGAGGCAAAAACCTAGGTCTACTTATGTCGGTTTCAGTTCCTCTAAATAAGAAGCTAATGAGGAAAAACTACTAAAAGTCAGATACATTGAATAAGGAAAAGTAACCACGCAACTTCTTGATTTGCCACGCGTCGCCGCAGCCACATTGCGGTGAAAAGCTCCCGGGTATAAACATAATATAATATCCCCTATATAATGGAGGGTAAACAATTTTTTTGCGTACTTAACTTGCGGCCGTCTGCAAATAATGTTATGTGTTTTAGCAAAGTTGCTAAAACACAACTATCTAGAGAAAAAGAGAAGAAAAGTAAACAGTTCTGTAATAGACGGTACAAGCGTACGGTCTACTGCTATAGAACTTTTCCCCTAGATAATCTCTCTCTCTATGCTCAACTCTTTGATCTTTTACTTCTTCTCCTTAGCTTGTTGATGGCAATCTATATACAGTCGGCCCAGAATTTGGCTACAAGCTTGTCACCTTCAGTAGCGTCCATCACCTTATGTAGCGTGCAGACAACAGCACACTCTGGACACGATATTAAGTTTGTTAGTGGAACAGCAACACCAGATCTTTTACTAGATTATGTTTAAACTATTTTTACAAACGACCAGGAGACAGTGTTGCCATAATTAGCAACTCTGAATGTTCCGTCTAGGTGTATTGATTATTGACTTTTACTTTATTAGATCCAGGTAGAAATGAACAAAACAAATAAGATACATCTACTACCTTTAAGTAAGATATCCCTTTATGTATATTCATAACACAATTATGAAAGTCATACACATAACACAGGTAAATGAGCCTCTGGCCATCCCAAAGAGCACGGTTAATCCTTTAGTTGTACGTTACAACCTTAGTTATAACCCTCATATAACGGAGAAGGGTGACTATTTAGATTCGACGGCTTATGCTTCCTTTGATCCCTTTGAAGCCGTGAAACTTTAATTACAATATTATTTTGCCCTTTCTCATAATTGATATATCTACTATGAAACTTCGATAATATCTCTGCAATTTTACAAGTAACCGTTGTTGGTGTGAGAAATTGCACATGAGGATACTGCATTATTAATGGAGCGAAGAGCTTCACGTAAGTACAGGTTTCTTTGTGTTGTTCCGCAGAGAATAACCTACTATCGACTGTAAATTACGGACAACAGTAATACAACGTTTATGCAAAAAATATTGGCCAAATGGAAGGTTTAAATCAAGGGATGAAAAATACATTGTAGAAGATTTATCATTAATGCGGAAAAATCTTTAAGAAAGAGACTAGTAAGAACAATGGTAACGTAATCAAATACCTGCCGGATTTTCTAAATCCAGTTAAATACGACCAGAATCGAGGGAACGAGGGAAGGAAATTTTCTTTGTATTCAGCGACGTGCAAGATATTTAATAAAGCACATCAGAGGAGTTTTCATTCACCTACCTTGGTAATAAAAGTAGATTAGATTCTTTATTTTCTATCCAACCAGGACATGTTACAACACAATGTCCAACGTAGGCTTGAAATGTAACAGGCACAAAGAGAATAGCATTACTATTCGCTTCTTTTATTAGGCTATTTTTTGTCCTAAGCATGCAATCCACCAAACAAAAGTAAAAGTTTATTGGATAATCAATTTTAGATACGACTGGTGCTTATTTTTTACAAAATCTGATATAAAGGGCAATTTGTGAATCGTAAACATGCCTGGCAAACTAATTTGCATTATTAAATGGGACCCAGGACAGGCATTTGGCAGTGTCTGGCATCGAAGGTTATACTTCGGTTATTATAACCTTTACGCAATGCTTCTTACTTGAAAAGGGTTTTTGGGTAACTTAAAATATTATGTCGTCTTTAAAATTGCTTTTGTTGGTATCACAGAATAATAAATTATGCTCTAACATAGATTCTGGCTGCAGAGAAGATTTATTGAGTAGAGTTGTGACGCTAAGTCTTTGTTAGCATGTTGACTGCACTGAGTAGGTACAAGATAAGTCAAACAAGTACAATGTCAATTTTAGTCACTGAAACGTTACGTAAGCAACTGTAAACTTAATTTAAATCAATGTGTTCCCGCTGTGGATGCTATCCGCCAAGGTTAATCGGATCAGGCCCGAACGGATTGTTAATCCGCAGATGCCGGAGCCCCTTATAGAAAACTTTACCGTGCACACTAATATTTACACAAGCCTCACTGACCCGCATGCGGCATAATTCATAATAGCTATATGTAATTAAAAATACTGAGCCCGCTCTAGATTCAATTAAAAGTTTAATGCACTAGTCCGCGGAACTTTAATATTTAAAAAATAATTTGTTACTTCATAGCCTACTCATTTTGGTTTTAATTTTTAACATGGTTTACAAGCAAAGTTTTGCCAGTGGCAGACCTTGGCCTTCATTGTTCAAAATGAAAACAATCGAATCAATCCGAGGAAACAAACCGCAGCAAATAAATCTATATTTATTTGTATAAAAATTGCGTAATAGTTCTTGATAGTCAATTAATCATATTTTGGAAGGTGGTCTGACTGTCGTGGCCGGGACGCGGGGCGAGCCCGCGCGGTGCGAGCTTAGCTCAAGGTCGTTCTTGCACGCGAGCTTCTTTACCACCCCGCGCCCGCACTACTTGTTGCGTTCACGTATCTGCATCGCTAGGAGCAGAGCTGGTCGTGCGGGAGGCCGGTGCCCGGTACAGCGCCGAGGGTCAGCTCGGCGCTAGCACGTACCTGGGGCTCCCGGCGCGCGATTTCATCGTCATCGGAGAGCGCGTCCATGTCTTGGAGCGCGTGGCGCGCGGGCGGTGGGCGCGCGCTCGGCGGCGCGTGTCCGCGGGCGCGCGCACGTGCTCGGTGGCGTGTCGTGCGGCACCGCGCCGCTCCGCCCGCGATCGCCGCGGCACTGACGGACCCGGCGCGCATCGATCGCACCTACCCCCGCCCCACGCGCCGCCACCCGCTACGAGTCCACGTGGCCGCCCGCCCCTCGTGCTTACTATGCCACCACAAACTTTCGGCGCGACTTATCCTTTACGAGTTATCCTTTCACTTTCACCTTACATCGATAGACTCTTCCAAACGCACGCACCTAGTAGTTAATATTATTATAAAAAGTTACACGAAGTTTTGATCAGGATCCAAAACCTATCATTCAAAACAGCCGCCAGCGACCAGACCCTCACCGCGGCTGCGCGGGCCGAGACGCAACAGATTGTTGTCGTGGGCGGGAAATTCTAATCGCGGACGTCAAGCCGGCGACGCAATAGAAATTACAGCTTCTACGAAAATAAAAGTACTGTTTTAGTCGCGTACGTAAAAGCGAGGAATTATCGTCGGTGTTCTCGTCGTGAGCGACGTCAGACGGGCGCCGACGACGCAATCCGTCGCCGGCGCAATACGTCACGAGCTCGTCGCGCGGAGAATACCGGTGGCGGCTCCGCACGTGAGCTGACGCTGGTGCATACCTGCTTGATGAGGGGGAGCAGGGTTCTCTCGATGGAGCGCGTTTTTATCTGTGAGAGATCAACGTCGGGCAGGCCGGTGGCCGCCATGGCTGGCGCGGGCGACTGCGCGTGTGCGCGCGCACGCCGCGCTGCGCCGCCATTGGCCGAGCGCGCCGCGTCACGTGCGCCTCCCGCCCGCCGCCCGCCGCCGCGATTACTTTTAACACATACTCTTGCGGGCTTTAAAAACTACAGCTTCACGTGTTTTACTTTGTTTTGATTTCCAGCGCCAATTATATATTCATCCACGTGCACGTTCCACCTACATTTTATAATACGTTCGCACGAAATGCGGCTCCGAAGACTGCACTCAGTAGATATTTTCATAAGGAAATTCATCAGGAAATAAATGAAAACCGTTAACTGATGCACAAACTTTATTTTCATATCGTTGACCACCCATATAGACGACTAATTAACTTATTATTAATCATTGGCACATTATCACAAAGGTTGTCAATGATGTATCTATAATTTTACATACTTATGATAACATTTCAATAGTTTCTCTGTAACTGTGATGGCAATAATGAGTAATTTTAATCAAAATCACTTTTCCGGTGAGATCCTACTTTCGATATACACGATGTAAACACAAGTAGATTATATGATATAATAATACTGATAAATATTACAAGATAAATCTGATTATTATAATAATTATTTTATACATTTCTACAAAATTACCGTAGCGAAGTCGTAGTAAGATCATAATATCTTATTAACTAAAATTTACTTTTAAGGCTTTGGTAATTGCTTAATATAGTGAAGAATTCAAAGAGTATCTACTTGAAACAAAATGATATATGTGTGTATATGTGTAGGTTACAGGTTGTTAGAACACGCAAATTTCTGTGTCTAACAGATTAGTTCTGACTCAGTGGTTTTAATGCAATCGATTTTCGAGTGATCCGAGACACTCCGAAGTAATTTCAACCGTAATTTGAATAATAATTAAGACTGACATTGATTTATTTCCCTATTAGATTGAAGAACTTGGTCGTTTATGCTACTGAGACTACAAAAATGACTTCCAAGATAATAATGTAATAATTAGGAGGTAATGTTAAGGATTCATTTACCTAACATTTAATCATTTAGAACAAGGTTACAAGTAAATAATTACCAAAAGGAAAACTCAGAAAAATAGTTTCAACCAATATGTATATGGTAAACTTGAATAAACAATTATAATTAAGATCTATTTCGGAAAACATTCGAAAAAAACACATGAGTATTTTGGAATAATATAAAGTTAAATAGGGAACTATAATAACAACTTCTAAATAGTTGAAACAACGTTTCTCAGTAGGACGGCTACACAAACAAATTGCAATAATATTAGATTTATAGACTACATCAATGTTAAGTGCACTTAAATATTACTAAATTATGGCTGTGAGGCAAGCACAATCAGCGGTGTTCAAAATAGCCGGCAACAACGTAGCCGCGATACTTGATGATCCTTAGGCCCTTTGTACACGGCACGGTTTATTTACTATACGGCGTATAAACTGCGCCGTAGAAGAAACATCTCCGTCAACAAGCTTCCATAGTGATCCATACAACATTGACGATGGTGCCTACACACAGCGAATAAACCGTAGTTTTTCACGGCAAGAAAAACGTGTGTGTACAACGGGCCTTACGTATGGAGGAGGTCTAAGGAACATGTTGAAAAATCTGAAATCTTACTTAAATGCTTACACTTGCATTGTATCTAATGGCTTACTGTTACTGAAACTACGGACATCTATTCTGAAACTCGACTATCTTATACAATATGTTGTCAACAAGCTATGCGAAACTTTGTTGCCTGTGGCAGTCAAACTATCTGGGAAGTTGAGAACACCTTATCTCTAGGAGGTAGAGGTGGAACTCGCTTGCTCATAACTTTCCAAGTTCCGATCTATGAATTGTAGAAGACGCCCATACTGATCTGCGGCCGACGTTTGCACAAAGCTTGCTTGGAGCTGGTGCTGTCTTGTGAACTGTCCGACATCCACGGACTTTGTCCTGAGGAGTTTCGGACTTTTCGTTTGCGAAGACTCTCTGTGGGTCCGAGAGTTGGTCGTAGTAACTGTTTGAACCTGAAGGGACCCTCCGTGTAGTCGTCGTCGGAGCTGAATATGGGCGTGGCGAGTATTTCGGGCGAGTTCCGGAGTATCTTCCGCAAGTCGGACTCAGGGTCGTAGGTAGGGTTGTACGCTAGCCGCGGTGGAGCATCCGATTTTTGTGATTTTCGCACGAGCTCGTTGATTTTATTGCTGCCGGGAGAAATAATTGAAATTAGTTCTCATACTCCGTTAGAAATGAATGCGCATCAAGTGGATGCGATTTCGTTTAGGTTGTGCCAGCGTATTGGGTTCTGAAAACGAGTACAGTATTTAAGTGTTTACCGCACCTAACCGAGACCACACCACCACACATGCACATCACATTTTAAGCGATTTTATTGGTGTGAATCTAAACTAAATAATAATTATGTACGTTTACAAAGAAAAATCGACGTCACAACTACCTACTATGTATGTACAAAATATACTAATTTTGAGGCCATGCCATATATGAGATGGACGGATTTTACTCCGTATGGCATTTGGTTAGGAAAATCGTTGCAGATTTCTTTTCCCCAAAATTCTACGATACAACAAGCGCTCTAACAAAAAGCAGGAACCATGCATACCCTTCGTTTCTGCTGTCCACAATAAGAGACGCATGTGACAGAAATACAGAATAAAAGCGATTAGTTTCGTTCAGGGCCAGAACATGGTGTAGTCGTCTATTTCCCTGTAGTCCCTGGGATCCCTAGGGTTCTCGTAATTCCTAGGGTCCCCGTGATCCATAGGGTCCCTGTGATCCCTAAAGTCCGTTTGATCCCTGGGGTCACTGTGATCCATAGGGTCCCTGTGATCCATAGGGTCCCTGTGATTTCTGGGGTCCCTATGATCCCTGTCGTATCGTTCGTACCTGACTAGTCCGCCGCACTGCCGGCTGCACGGAAGATTATTCTGCCAGTTGTTCGCCTGGACATGTCTGTCCTCCTGGTACGCGTGACCGTTGCTTGTGGGTTGGTATCTGTGAGGAAAAGGAAATTTGAGTACTTACCAATATTTGTTTTTGTGGCGTGTGTTATCAAACCTTGAATTACATCATTATAATTCAGGAAAAGATCAAATAACGTTCATGAATATACAAATTTCACGTTGAATGAGTCTTGGGGCGTTTACTCGAATGTTAAATATATTTACAAGAAAAAATAATAACATAGAAAAAGAGGCCTTGGTATCATACACTGCTTAATTTCTGCAAGTCTGTTTGGATGGGAAACATTGATCAAATACACTTGTTTCTGACCAATATTTTCCATTCAAAACATTTTCTGTCGATTGTGAGCCTCCGCCAATGCATACAGACCGTTTCAAAAAGCTTTAGTGCCAGTGAAAATAGTTGGACAATAGTTACCTACACAAACAAAGGACATTCACAAACATTGTTGACTTTTATTGTTTACAAAAAGCTATGACAGTTTGTTGCTATGACTTTCCACCCTCTGAAAATACTACAATTCAATTAGACAACCATTGATTATTTCCTTTATTTAATTATCCTACTAAACTAATCTTACTAATCCTAATTCCTACTAATTTTACTATTATTATAAATGCGAAAGTTTGTATGGATGGATGGATGTTTGTTACTCTTTCACGCAAAAACTACTGAACGGAATTGGATGAAATTTGGCACACAGATAGTTTATAGCCAGGATTAACACATAGGTTACTTTGTATACCGATATTCCCACGGGATCGTAACTTATGCGGGTCAAACCGCAGGGCGCAGCTAGTTTACACATAAATTAATGAAATAAAGGAAACAATCAATGGTTACGAGATTATGAGTTGATGGAAACGAACGGACAAAAAGCTGTAGAAACAGATAAAATATCTGTTTCTACAGCTACAAATAGACACATTAGTAGAGTATGGTGGAAGTCAACAAACCTGGGGTTTTTGATCTCAATATCTTTCTTACAAATCAACGGTTCGTCCCAAGATCTAGCGGGACTCTCGAGGAACTCAGGCGACGGACTGCAGCAGTTCCATTAGAGTAAGCATGAACAATTCCATAGAAATGATACAGTAGGGTACACGTTCAAAAATGGATGTGAAGGAAATGGAAGCTGTAATGACAATGGAAAAATCTTTCACAAAATTGGCAAAAGGATTTTTTTTTTAAGATAGCTTTGTCAGTTCATATTATTAACATTCGATGAATAATTAAAGACAAAAAAATGTTCTCATTCCACAAATCGAGTATTGTTTTATTGCGTTTTTATTGCTATCTATCGAAGCTGAAAATTCCGATTGATGTGAAATATTGGATACCTATACATTACGACTGCTTGATAGACGATAAACTCGAGGGGTGACGCAATCTTATATTTGTCTGGTCATTCCTCGCTTATAAAAAAAGTTCTTGACATAAATCATCGAAAATAAACATGAAGATTTTATCAGACACTGATGATAAAAACAAAGAATTTGATTTTTGATGTAGTTTTTACCCATAGAAATGTAAAAAACCGGAGAAGTGGCAAGGATGCGTGTTTGTGTCGTCATGGTGTGATCAACGCGATCATACACTAGGCAAATGGCCGTCTTCGCGAATTAGTGCGCTTTCGACCGTGATCGTGACAAAATATAAAAATGCCGGTTTGTTCAGTGGTTTCTTGTAAAAACCGAAGTAAAAATAAAAACTTCGTATCTCATGGAATCACTTACCATATGTAAGTACTACAAGTATTTTACTGTATTTGTCTTTAGCATCATGAAAAACAACAAATCGTAAAATATTTCTTGGTTTTACTACGTTATTTTTGTTTACAAATATTGGCTGTACTATTTTAGCAGTAAATACATTGCTCCTTAACCACTACCTAAGTATGTCGCTAAGTGAAGTGGACAAGATGTAAAAATTGCTCAACGATACTTTATTTATGCGGAGCGTCGCATAGTACAGCCGCTGTGTCTTGCGGTGAGCTAGTGATGTGGTTGTGTTGATCCACTAACGTAGCCTATCGACAACAATGTCGATTACCCAACGAATATAGGTATATAGTTAATTTTACAATTTGTCAACCGTATTAAACTAGTTGCAAGACCTAAAAAGATGACGTTTAAATCCGGTTGGAAGACCATTGAGAAGATGTAAAATAATGTTAAAAAAAAATATTTACAATTTTTTTTTTTGCTATTTTTTATTGATTTATAATATAATATTTTCTGGACATATCGTTTTTTATTTATTTTATTTTCAGAACCCCAATTTTTTTTTAGTACAATAATAAATGGGAGAATCGATAACTCCGATTTAGTCAATCACTAGCGTATATGTAAAAGAAATGGCTTTTGCCCAGCCAACGATAGCGACAGATGTTTTTGTGTGAGTAACTTGTATGGCGCATGGTAAATGCACGCTGTGTTTAATGAGTTAAGGTTTATAATTATGAATTATCGTTAGTTAATAATCTATCTCACAAGAATATAAACTACCGAAAACTTGTAAACAAACCATTTACAATTTAACGCATGTAATGCAATTTTCATGGTACGGCCTCAGTACTGAAAAGGTTTCTGCATAACCGACCCTTACATCATTCAGGCTGGTAGAAAAATGACTTTGGTTGCATTCGATCACTCAAGCGCAGTTAGTAGTAGTTTCAAAATCCTAAAAGTCATACACAGCGGTGCGGTGCGGCGGCGGCGCCGAGCCGTCGTTGTCGATTTTTCACGAACGTTGTATCACTTTATTTCGTGTATACAGGGGCACAATTAGCTAGCCGAACTCCACAGACGCTGACTTAACGAAAAAAAAAAAATGTTTATTGTGTAAACTTCACATAAGTACTTATATTTTTTTCGTTTTATCATATTATTTAGATATCGAAAACCATCACGTCTGCGGAGTTTGGCTAGATAACTTAATTTGACCTTGTATAGTTGATGCTTGACATTTTGCGGTTACCTGGACATTCTGCTGGCATCTCGCTCCAGCTGCGTGCGCTGGCCGCGCACGATGGCCGGCACCAGCGTGAAGCCGGGCGGCTGGCGGTACTCGTCTGCTCGCTGGACTTCTACCAGTCTGATCCCAGGTTTGTTACGACGGAGATTCTTATGCACCTCTTGATTCTTGTCGTGCACCTGGTAGATAGAGATTTGGAAAAAGTAAAGGATGCATTCAGTGACAAGTAAATTTTTCAAGCAAGTTAATCATTAGAGAAACTCAGGGTTTGAGGTTAGTTCGGGAATGAGATTGGCCTCCTTTTGTTGATCGACAGTTTTCTTCGCTAGCAAACAGTGCATCACACTTATGGAATCTGAGTCTCTTTTAACATTGGCAATTGGTTTTAAAAATTGTTTGCAATTCGGAGTCGTTAGGATTTTCATAAGAATAAAACGAGGTTTAGGAGGAGTGCGAAAACCATTGGGTTCCTTACTTGGTCAGCAAAGGTGTGCAGCTGTGTGGCCCTCTCCTGCGCGGAGTAGTGCTGCATGCGCAGCTGCGGCGCGGGCGCGGGGGGCGGCGGCGCGGGCGCGGGGGGCGGCAGCGCGCGGCCCCCCGCCCAGCGGCGCCGCGCCGTGTAGCCGCGGAAGTCTGCGGGCCGTGAGATGGCACTCAACACTGGATTTTGGACTATGGCATAGGCTACATCGTAACATGGTAAATTGGTCACAGGATCCAAAGACATCTATAACAGAGTTGACTACAACTACTGAAGAGATTTTTCCCAAATTGCACTACAACACTCGGTCCTTGAGCCGTGTTTTATAAATAGTGTGTTTGAGTTGTTATTAGTGTTGTTTAAATAAAGTGTAACTTTTGGTAATTTTTATTGGCAGTTTTTAATTGTCACGAACCCGAAGCTCGTAACAATTGGTGTCAGAAGTGGGATTAAAATCATGCCGATTTTACCTAAAGACGACACGGAGGGTATCCGTACCCGGAGTCAACGCCAACGGGAGACGGACCAGAGACGTTTTGGTGGAGCTATGCCGCAGATGTCGGAGGGCCAGCCACCAACCACGGAGGCCGAACCGCCCGCAGCAGCTCCATCATCAGCAGCACCGGACTTTGCTGCCCTGATGATGATGTTGCAGGAACAGGCCCGCCGACAGGAGGAACAGGCTCGTCGGTTGGAAGAACAGCTCCAACGTGATAAGGAGGAGTAAGCGCGCCGCTAGGAAGAGCAGATGCTCCTTATGAAGGACCTTCACGCTACCTTCGGGAAAGACATGAAGGAGGTGAGGGATAAGGTTGCTCATCATGACAATCGCCTGTCGGAAGCTGAAATCCGGATCGACCAAGTGAATAATCGGGTTGACAACGTGGTGGCTGATGTGAAGAAAACCGTGATGGCTGACGTAAAGAAAACGCTGGATTACCTTAAACTTGGAGATGGAATCGCAGCTCCCGTAGCTACAACATCTTCGCTACGTGGATTCAAAGTGCCACCGTTCGACGGAACTTCTTCCTGGTCGGCGTACAAAATCCAGTTTGAGGTTGTCATGAAGGCGAACGATTGGAATAAAAGTCAGGCCTTGACAGCCCTCACCCTAGGCCTGCGCGACCAAGCCTTAACGGTTCTGGAAGCTCTCGGTAAGGAAGTAACTTACGAGCAGCTCCTTGAGGCATTGGAGGCTCGGTATGGCGACGATCACCTGGAACACGTGATTCGTGCGCAGCTCAAGGATCGCGTGCAACGCAGTAACGAAAACCTGCAGCAGTGGGCCCTTGAAGTGGAGAAGCTGGTGCGTAAAGCTTACCAGTCCGTACCTGCGCTTATTGATGGGAACCTGGTGCAGGCATTCATCGACGGCATCCGCGACCTTGAAGTTAGAGCTGCTGTGAGGCTCGGGCACCACGGGACGCTTATGGACGCCTTGGCCCATTCACTGGAGGTGGAAGTCGTGCGACAGGATCATCGTTCCCATCGCGTCAGAGAGGTTGCAGCGGCTACAGTTCGCGACCGCAATAAAGGATACAGCCCTAAGTGCTACGGTTGTGGGGAAAGGGGCCACCTTCGATCCAGTTGCCCTAAGCGAACTGCAGAAAGGGTAGACAATGACCTTCCATGGAAAGTTGGACGAACTTTGGTCAGAGCCACCGACATCTCAGGGGTACGTGTGCCGAACCTTTGTGATCAGGAACAGATTATGGGAAAAGGCACACTAGTTGGTACTAGGCAAGAAAGTAAAGAAGTCGTTCCTGTGAGGATGCACAAGACAGACCTCAGCAACGAGTGGAAGGAAAGCCTACAACGTGCACAGCAGGAAGATTCGGACATCAAGCCGATTCTGGAGTGGATGAAGGCCAGAGCTCCTAAGCCCAGGTGGAGCGACGTCTCAGCGATGAGTTCGATCACAAAAAGCTATTGGGCCCAATGGGACAGCTTGGTGATTTAGGATGGAGTCCTGTGCCGAAAATGGGAAAATGCTCGGGGAGACAGCTGTCATTTGCAAATGGTTGTCCCTAAAGCTCAAGTACCCGATGTTCTACAGCTGTACCATAATGGTTGTTCAGGAGGTCATCTGGGAGTAAAACGGACTCTACTGAAGATACGAGAACGGTTTTACTGGGTCCACTGTCGGGACGATGTCGAGGACTGGTGTCGCAAATGTACAAGTTGTGCAGCTGTAAAGGGACCTCAGACTCGTAGTAGAGGTGCATTGAAATTGTACAATGTTGGCGCACCATGGGAGAGGATAGCCCTTGACGTTGCGGGGCCGTTTCCGGAAAGTGAAAGTGGTAACAAGTATTTCATGGTTGTGATGGATTACATCACTAAGTGGCCGGAAGTCTTCGCCATCCCAAATCAAGAAGCTTCGACAGTGGCAGATAAATTAGTTTATGAAGTCTTCTGTCGGTTTGGAGTACCTTTAGAGATTCACAGTGATCAAGGAAGGAATTTAGAGTCCAAAATATTCCAGGAAACTTGTCGAGTTATGGGTACTTATAAAAAAAGAACAACTTCTTACCACCCACAATCGGATGGAATGGTGGAACGATTTAATCAGACACTGGAGAGGTACCTAGCAAAAGTTGTGGACAATCGGCAACGAGATTGGGACAAGCACATACAACCGTTTTTGTTGTCATATCGAAGCGCTGTTCACGAAAGTACATCGGTGACACCAGCTTTCGCAAACTTTGGAAGAGAATTACGGCTGCCTGCAGACCTGATCACCGGAATACCACCTGATGCCCCATGCAGTATAACCGATTATGCGAATAACTTGCGGAACCAAATGAATGACATTTATGAGCACGTCAGACAATCGGGCCAGCAAATGTCTGAAAAGATGAAAACCCGTTATGACCGCAAAATGAACAGTAAAGGGTTCGACGAAGGTTCACTAGTGTGGTTGCACAATCCAGTCCGCAGCAATGGGAAATCTGCTGGGAAGCTTCAAGCTAAATGGGATGGACCGCACCGGATTGTGACAAAGATCAATGAAGTAACCTACCGGATTCAGAAAGGTGCAAGAGGTACTCCTAAGATCGTCCATGTGGATCGATTGGCGCGTTATTATGGAGCCGATAATGCTCGGGACGAGCATGTCTTAGGTGGGGGCAGTGTTGCGCGCCACAATTAATGCCTGATACATTGTGACATTAGTTACCACTAGCGCCATCTAGTTTCGAGTAGCAAAACTAATAGAGTCACTAGCGCCATCTATTACCGAGTAGAAATCTCGATGCTAGAAGTTACTAGAACTACCGACATCTGGTCAGTCGGGGCCGGTATGTACTCGAACATTCTAGATGTTTCTACAATAGAAGGTTCTGGAATTATCTGCGGCACTACATAAGGCCGGGACTAGCCGCGACCAATCAGCCCGATTACCAGCCCGATCCTTCATTGATGAAGAGCCAGCTCGCGTCGTAGCTGAGCTTATAAATGTAAATTCATGACTGTGACCTCTGAGTTTGTTTCGGCCTTTCTTCTCAGAGATAGTCCTAGGAAACGCCGTGCTCATCAAAGCACTAATAATAAAAATTCGATCCAGCCTGTCCCATCTTGCTGCCCTCTCACAGTGACGCCCTAAGCCGAGGTTCGTTCCCCACAGGGGGTGCCCTTAGCGTGCAGTCGCTTAATTTTAATTTAGTTTTAAGCCCTGGCTGGAGGCTTTAAGTTTTCTTAAGGCAACCACAGGATAGTCCGGTTAAGTAGTCACGACCTCTCAAGGTCAACTACGAGATGCCATATATATATATAAAAAAAAAAAAAGCGAGCAATCAGACTTGGTTCTGCGATAGAAGCGAATACATCGAAAGCGATCTTCAAGTGCGACTTAAGAACGATTGTGTTTTATAATTAGTGTGTTTGAGTTGTTATTAGTGTTGTTTAAATAAAGTGTAACTTTTGGTAATTTTTATCGGTAGTTTTTAATTGTCACGGACCCGAAGCTCGTAACAGTACGATAGGCTGAGTAAATTGATTGGCTCACTTCTAAGCTATGACACAGTTCGTACACATGCCATTTTTATACACGTATATAATCGATATTTTTCATTCCCTAAGATAACTTGTTCTCTCCTCCTCCATAGTTTCATAACGGATACTTACGACTTTGTATAACAACGGCGGCTTTATTAGTATCAATGTTCTCTTTGTTACCGGAGATAGTTTCATTGGTGTCGCTTTCGTCTGACGTCATTCGTCTCAAAACCTTCGCCTTCATCATAGCTTTGTTCTTGTTAGGGACACCTGTAAGAGAATGTCAATGAGTTCTTTTTTACATTTGGATGACCTGCGTAAGGCTGTTTAGGTTTCAAGGGATTGCTATAAATTTGCTAGTCAGTCGAATCTTTCACAAATCTTTGTTTCTTGCTATATTTATTTTCATGCAATTTCCTGACAATTTGAAAGTGTATCGTCAACTGAAACTTTCTTATTTTCAGAGCAGAGATTTCCATTTTAGCTCATGTAGTGTTATTGAATCGGGAATTCAATCGCACGAGATTATTGTCCAGTATATAAAGCCAGAGCGTTTTAAACTCACCAGACTTTTGTTGTTTCCTCTGGCTTTCCTGCTCCATCTGGAACTCTCTCGCTAGCTGTCTCTGTCTCTCCTGCAGACCCTGCAGTCGCTTGCGTGTGAGCCAGCCGCGCACGTGCCTTTGAAGGGTTAGGACTGATATCGCCATCTGTGCCTTTAGCCGTTGGTAGGTTCGGCGCGCCAACCAGCCACGGACGCATGCTTGGACTAACACTACTTTTCTTATCTGAAATTGAATACAATGAAACTTGCTGGTGAGCATCAATAATATTTAAACATATGTAAAAGTGAACTTGTTGATATTGTATTTTTGAAAAGGTTCTCAATGTTGTCATCAATTTTGGTAATACTGTCAAATGTGTCGAATGGTGTAAATACGGATTATGAAAACGGTAAAAAGTTGGTTATGTTTAAGGGTTTATATATGGTTAGTTAAGGGTCAATCAAAATAATTTAGTCGAGTTATGCGAACAAAACGTATGTAATAGCTTATTTTTTTCGCGGTTTCCAGTTTGGTCCCATCATGAAAGTTGTTCATAATAATGAGCCCATTATTATGAACAACTTTCATGACCCTCTTAAGAGGTTTTTAGTTATTTTAATTGCAATTTGTATAGCTTGAAAGATGAATTCACATAAACTTAAAAAAAAATCTTTACCTGCTCTTCATAAATCCTGGAGAGGACTTCGACATGGTAGTACTTAAGGAACACCTTAGATTTGCCGAGCGCCCAGCCGTCCATCTTCAGCCTCAACAGTAGGAGTCGACAGGAGTCACGGTTGGGTTTCGTTTCCTCATTGTAACTGAATGCCAGAAATCCATATCTGAAAGGAAAAATGCGAATTATAAAATAATTGGCACGAAAATGAGAAAACGTAATACGATACAAAACAAATAAATATTAGAAACAAAGGAAAAATACAACGAACTTGGGCAAGACAATGTTGGAATACAGATTGGATTAAACGAAAACACTTGCCTCTTCAAAAACTCTTCAAACGAAAGTCGGTGGGAAAATCCAGTTTGCCTTATCCTAATGGTCTCCAAGACTCCCGTGTAACGTAGTTGTTTCAATATTTTCGCCGAATCGAAATGCTTTGGAGAGCGGGTGTCGTTCGGTTTTAGACATCTCACAAACTGAGGGGTCCCGCTCACCATCTTCTGAAGTAGCTCCATTAGGGAGTATCTGAAGTATGTCGATACTGTCTGCTGAGCTCGGGACTGGGAGGCAAGCCCTCGACTGTTGAAGCGCTCCTGGAAATATTGTTTTTAATGTAACTAAGTGGCTTTTTTTCAAAGTAGGATAAGCTTTCAGTATCGGCCTGCAATTACCAGCAATTTTTTCTTGAATCAAGGATTTATTAAATAATTTTCGGATTTACACCTAAAATTGAAAACTGTAATCTTTGATCCTTAATGAAAACAAGTATAGCAACATAAAAACTTACCCTTACATCACTAGAAGTAGGACTCTCCAAGCTCCTTGAATCCATGGCATCTCCTTGCAGCGGCGAATACAAATTGCCAGTCTTAGTGATAGGACATTGGAACAGGAACCTGATGATGTCATACTGACTTTGTCTCATGAGCTGAACCACTTCCGGAGGAAGGAAGTTGCGATTCTTTTCTAGGAAACCGTCGGCTTGGTAGACCACGCGGCCGGCGAAGTGGTGGACCGCGAAGCAAATAGCGTCGGACTTCGGACGGACGTAGTATTTGCTCTTGATGTTGTTGTGGAACTTTTCTGTAAATATATCAATTGTTAAGGAACAGTTGTATATGTCATAACGAAACAAGACTCGGATCGATTAAAGGCGCTTATATCTATATATACGGGTGGCAGAGACATCGACGCGCAATGTATAACCATGGATTCAGTACATGATTCTGAACCCCCCTGCGTTGAAATATTACGTCGGCTTTTTTTTTAAATTAGCTGTTCCATACATTTTGTCCGCGTAGGTATTGCACTTTTCTATGAAGAATATTTTTGCACGTTACTAGGTAGACTAACATCAATAAGACTTGCAAATGTTATTTGTATCAAGTTAGTTAAAGTCCTAGTACAAAATAATAGCACTTACTCACTAAAGTGCGACAGAAATAAAGTTTTAACACTTACCAATAAGAGTTCTGTCAGTGGACCTCGGGAACCGACTCTCTTCATCCAACAAAGCCAACATCCCCATCGGCCTTGACAACAGCATATCTAACACCGGTCTGTTATCAGAGAACTCCACCAGATCCACTGGGACACCTTCTGCCATATACTCCTGCTGTTCCCAAGTGAAGATATGCTGATTGAAGTAGTACTGGATTTGTTCGTTGGCTATGTTGATGCAAAGCTGCTCGAAGGAGTTGTTGTTGAAGTTCTCGAACCCAAAGATGTCGAGTATGCCGATGGAGAGTTGTTCGTTTCTGGAAATGGTAATCGAAAGATATGACTCGCGATATTCGTTTGCGTATGTGGAGTGGAAAAGTGGTGGTTTGCGTCTATGGATTCAGCATTGTTGTTGTATCAGTTAGTTAATCCAAAATATTGATAAAGATAAGTATTGTAGTATTGATTCTGTCATAAACATTGATATACAGTAGTACTTTGGCTGACGAATTGAATAATCTGACTAATCAACAAAACTGGCGAATTAATTAACTGGCGACTGAGAGAAACTGACCAGTGATACGCGGACTCTTTTTTGCAGGAATGCCGCTGGCCCCAGTGGCTTTAATGGAAAAATAAGTGTAAAATACTTACACATTAGCTCTATTCTGGCACAGCAGAGCATTGATTCGCTCGACGATTCTATCAAAGGCTCTGGCGTACAGTCCCCTCGCAGTAGCGTCCCGGGCTACGGCGGCTTCAGTGGGCGAGCTGTGACGTGCGATGGTCTCTCCGCGCGCGACCACGCTACTGCTGGTGAGGCATTCGCGGAGGTCCACTGTCTCCACGCCGAGGAGGCAGGACGCTGTGGAAATGTAGAAGAGAATATTAATACTTTTTGGAGGTATATATGAAAATCGCAGGATTGAGTTATCTTAATCGTGAAATCGTGGCAATGATACAACTGTGTTAATAGTCAATTAGTAGAGAACCCTGAACAGTCGCCACTTCTACTATTTTGGTGAATGCCTAATATATTTACATAAAAGAAATGTTATATAAGTTTTCTCTAGTCAATATAAATAGGTGCACGTTACAAGAGGACAGTCAATGACTTTAACGCTGTCTAGACACAAATATAAAATAAACATCCGAATACGAATCTCCACAACCATCATTTAAACGGTGTCTCATTATAAACTCGTAATCTGGTCATTAGTTTACCTCTGTGCAGCGGTGCGGTGTCAATGATTGTTGCTTTGTTATCCGTATTGTCTTCGCCAGCTGTTTCACCGAACTCTATGTCACCGAGATGCAGGATAGCCGCTAACATTTTGTAGAGAACCAGTACTTCCTCTTCTTGGAATCCGACCACCTGGAAATCGAATGGTTGATTTATTGAATCGCATGGTATATTTAAATCCACATATAAACATTTTTTTTCTAATATTTAAAAAAAATCCTATATATTGCAGGCTCAAACTCAAAGCGGTTACTTCAAATAAACCATTTACAGGCGCTTTCGAATTGTCAAAGGTTTCGACCTTTCAGAAAGATGAAGCTAGTTGCGTATTCCAAAGCGCAGTAAATTCCTATGGAGAAGAACGGGCAAAAAACTTCGTGGATGCTCTTTTAAACTATATTGTTAATCAATATTGTAAGTCAATGGTATAGAACACCATTACGTAGATGACATATCGCTCTGCAATTGAGATTATGGAACCCTCGTCATCAGAATTTGTTACTCCTTTGTTATGGTGAGTGGTGATGAAGAATTAACTATGATCGACAAAACTTCATACATAGACACAATATATATAAACTTACGCCTTTTTCTAATGCAGGTAGGAGAAAACTACAAAACACCACCTGCTACGACCCTTACATACACCTTCTTGCTTCGTTTACGGTCAAACATCTAATAAAAATTACTAAGTGCAGGTCGCTTAGCGCGGCATGCCAACATTAACGACATCATTCGACGAGCTCTTGTCACCGTCGGCGTTCCAGCTGTATTAGAACCCAATGGATTGGCACGCGACGATGGCAAGAGACCGGACGGCATGTCTTTATTTCCATGGAAGGTGGGTAGGCCTTTAGTGTGGGATGCAACTTGTGTCGATACTCTTGCGCCATCCCATCTTCCAGGGTCAGCGTGCTGCGCTGGTGCTGCTGCTGCGGCTGCAGAAAACCTCAAGCGTCGTAAATATAATAACCTTATTAATAATTATATTTTCGAGCCGTTTGGGGTTGAAACCCTCGGGCTGTGGGGTCCGAGTGCGCATGGTCTTTTTAAGGAAATTTCGAAAAGACTGGTTGAGACTTCCCATGACCCAAGGGCTGGCTTTTACCTTGGCCAGAGGCCATTGCCATACAACGTGGCAATGCCGCCAGTGTCTTGGGTACATTACCAGTCGACAGCGATGTGGATGAATTTTTCGACGCTATATTTTAGTTTGTAAATAGTTTTAGTTAATTTAGGATATTATTTTGTTATTTTAGTGTTATCTTGTAAATAAAATTGAGATCATACAAAATACAAACATAAAAAATCTGTTCTGCTTGAAAAAATAAAAATTACTATCTGCAACTTTTATGTTACATACCTTAAAAGCTTGGTTGAGTTGTCTCCAGCGATGCACATTGTGCTCCCTGTGGGTGACGGACAGTGGCTGCAGGTAACGATGCCTCGACTTCAGTTGCTCGTCCAGATAGAACTTCCTCCAGCGACCCTCACTCTCTAGTCCATCGTATAGGTAGTAGAACACGTGGAAGTTGCTTTCACCCCTGAAGATTTTAAGATCGAGACCTTTATTGCATTATAATATTCGAATGTAAGTACGGAAAAGAAATGTAATTGGCAATGAGTAAAGCTAACATGTAAAGTGGGCCTTCCAATTACAGATCCTTCGAGTTCAAGATCTTTTAAAAGATATACATCGATTAATGCAAGTAAAAAGTCCTATCTCGCACCTGGCACGTATTACCCATATCCACAGGCCATATCAATTGACAAGGTTTTATTTTATGCTTATTGCTCATCGGACACCGACACTCGAATTTAAATCTCGGTCAATTGGCTCTTACAATTTACTCGGAACTTTTTGCGGGTCACTATAGAAAGTGCTACACTTGAAAAAGAACTAAATAAATATGTACTTACAAGGCTTGATGTACCACTCTGGACTGCTCAAGAAGATACACCGATATTCTAGCGCCGGATATCCGGCCAACTCTCATCATAGACAAATCTAGATATTTGCCGAAACGAGAACTGTTCGCGTTGATACCAGTGCGAGCATTGCCGAAGGCCTCCATTATTGGATTCACTTGTAAGATTTTTTCTTCCAAGTTTCGGTTTTGCGTCTGGAATGATAAAATGGAAATGACTTAGTTGGAAATAGGTCATTATAACCCGTACCCAATACATGGTTATATTGCAACGTTTAGCGTACCTAAATCGTGAATTGTAATGAAAAAAGTTCTTTGAACCAAAACTAACTCTATTTAATATATTATGTTTAACTTACAGAGGTCAAGTTGCGGGCAGTGGTCGTAGAGTAAATTATTGTAATACTAGAAAGTGTGCTGAAATATTGAGAGGCTCGCGCAAGTTCCTTATTAGTAAGACCTGGTCAGAAACAACAGAACATACCTTCGACAGAAACACAAGTTGTTTCAACAAAAGGTTAGCAGACTCGGTCTTCCCGGCGCCGCTCTCGCCCGAGATGACGATGGCCTGGTGCAGCTTCTGGTGCAGCAGCGCTTGGTGCGCCGCGTCGGCGACGGCGTAGATGTGCGGCGGGTTGTCCGAGCGACAGCGACCTTGGTATATCTGTTGAGTCTAGAACAATTAGAATAATTCACATAATAATTGATAGCGAAGCAAAAAAGCTAAGTTTAACAGGATTTATACCGTTGCCGTCCCATATTTGGGCATAATTTCTTCGATGTCGAGATAGATGACATCAAAATCGATAACAGTTCTTAAACCTACATGAAATAAA
The DNA here is from genome assembly GCA_947507525.1 of Apamea epomidion. Classification (NCBI taxonomy): domain Eukaryota; kingdom Metazoa; phylum Arthropoda; class Insecta; order Lepidoptera; family Noctuidae; genus Apamea; species Apamea epomidion. The sequence goes on from OX382225.1 coordinate 12,716,648, forward strand.
GAATGACGTGTCTAATAATCCCGTTTCACATTTAAACCACACGCAAACAGCATAGCGAAGCAGCGCTAAGCAATCCACACATTAAAATATTAAAGTCCAAAAGCGTGAGGACGAATTAATTAAACACCTTCGTTCTGCCCGAAAGAGCATATTTTTATATTTTAATGTTGTGGTTACTTTTAGGCGTTATAAGAATTACCTTTGTGGTATAAATTCCCACGTCAGTGAATGGGTTTACGGCGACCAGGATGTCTCCTATATAGGTGTAGATCTGGTTTTGTGTGTATCTCTTCTGCAATTGTTCTACGATAGCATCTTCTGTCAACACTTCCAATGTTGCCAGATCATCAGTGTACATCTTCTCTGGTCGCGCTTTTCGATGCGATTTGAGTTTCCCTCTCTTGGTCGTGGCTTCAGGCGCGCGAGAGCCTCGCCCTTCGGCTCTCTGTCGTTTTATCTCCGCTTGAAGCTCTTTACGGATCTATAAAAAATCCAAAATGTTTGGTCATATCGAATTATGTAACTAAGACAGCAAATAATAAGTTAACATAGTTGCCAATTCTTACCCTATCCTCAAAACTACTGACAGCGAGTAGTAGAGGATGTTCCAAAAGTTCTCTCGCAAATGGTCTCTGATTCATGTCTTTTATCAAACAGTCTGCGATAAAGTCTACAAGTTGCGGCGAAAACATTTCCGGATGAGATAAAGATGGCGGCGGGTTCCGAGGTATTTGGAATAGTGCCCTCATTGGGTGCAGGCCCGACAGCGGCGGCTCACCTTCCGCTAATTCTATAGCCGTTATGCCCACTGACCACACATCGCAGCGGCAGTCATAAGATTCGTCCAGCTGTTGTTCACATGCTATGACCTGCAACCGAAAACAATTCAGATATGACCTTAAACCGTCATTATAATACGAGATCATTACCTACAGCCACTTTCAAAACGTAGTCACTAGTATTGTATTCGGGGTCACGAATATTGTTCGCATTATGTGGAACAGCTAGATAACAATAAATAGCAAGTAGGTAGGTACTTTTGCAATTCTTGGTATTTAACTCAATTTATTGACATTTTACCTCTGGAGCCATCCAGTATGGCGTGCCAACTGATGTATTTCGTCTGGCAGCTGTAGCAGCCAAGTGTGATGAAACTCCGAAATCAACAAGTTTGACTTCGCCATCTTCTGTGAGAAGAATGTTATGCCCTTTGACGTCCCGATGCATACAGCGGTGAGCGTGTAGATGTGTCAAGGCCCGTACGGTGCCTCGCAACACATACGCGAGTTGTGGTTCGGTGAGACTGCTACCGTGAGCCCGCATTCCCGCGCATAAATCAGTCACCGAACCGCCGGTACAGAGCTGCAAATACAAAGGTCATTTTGATTTATGCCTTTCGCATAAAGCTCGGAATAGGCAGCCTATAAATAAAACGTATACCGACCTCCATGACGAACCATATTTGGTCGTCATCCGAACACACGCCGCGTTTCAAGAACAGACCGAAAAACTCCGGGATATTACGATGTCCCGATAAGTCACGAAACACGAGGAACTCCTCTTCTATTTCTTCTATGTTTTCTGTAATGTTTTCCAAAATCTGTAACAAAATAAATAGAGAACTATCAGATATATATTAAAACTGTTGAATTCATATTGTGCATATAAATTGGGATCTGGTTAAGTTATTGTGTTCCAACGAGAGGCGGCAAAGCCATGCCATGTCATGTATTGTTTAGCAGCCTTGACATCAATACAACATTTGAGATAACATCTATGCAATCAATTACATGCGTATGCTAACAATACCTCCATAAAAATCCATCGACCTATTTTGTAGACACAGCATTCTCATACATAGTGAGTACAAACGTTTATACAAACATGTGTATTTTTTTCTTCTCAGAAACGCATAATTGCAGTCATTACTTGCTTAATTTAAAGAGGCCCAATTTTGAGTAGTTACTTATCAGTAAATTACCGTAATATTTATTCAAATTAAAGCATTTAACAGCTTTAACAGGAAACCCATTACATTGAATCGTTAATAAACTAAAACTTGTAGAGCTAGTATGACTGCGAGGCAGTTTCTCTCGCATTTCACTCGTAGGTACGAACAGTTTCGAGTGCATGCCCTATAAAATATGTTGTTGACCTTAGTCGTGCTCATACTAAAATAACATGTGGAAATAATCGTAGGCACCGCGGCATTCTTGACGATAGCTTTTAAATGACGTCAGCTCATGTGCAAACCTAAGATAAGGTTAACAACTTTTATAGTGACTAATACTGATACCGGTCTAGTGCAGGTCTGCTATAAAAATATATTTCCTGGAGGCGAGACTATTCACATTATATACCTACGTGTTCAACATTATTATCTGTGATGCTATTTAGATCTATAGGTACAATTATTGTCCTTCTAAAGGTTAGAACAATCATAACAAATGATAAAACGACACAGGTATTATTTTATATAACCTATAATATGTTTCATTTGTGACTCATCGAATAAAGGCTAACAGATCTTGACCGCCGCGGGCTAACCGTCTGGCGGTCTGCTTGACCTTCGTCCACTAAGTGCCCTCTTCTACAAGCTCGTATTGACCCTGGCAGGGACGATCGCCTGTATCGACTTCTATCTAGGTACAGTCAGCATCAAAAGTCGATGATCACATTCAGATTTTCAAAATCACTGTACACTATTTCACCCATAAATCGCTCAACAAGATATGGCGCCAGTATTGAATGAACATCATTAAAGTTCAAAATTAACTTTATTAAACACTACTCGTCAAAGGTCACTAAACACCATTTTGTCAAAAATTGCTGATCGTTATAATATCCGAAAATATCACAACATTCAGTTTTACAAAAGTCACTGAACAATATAAAATGCTTGTTTTGGTTATCTAGTGTAATCACGGCAACGTCCAAAAATAACTTAACATCATAAATAACAAATGTTTCTGAACATTACTTTGTTTCGGATTCGGATACGTAGCGTGTAAACTTATACAATCAAAAGTAGCTGAACTGCAAACTAAAAAAGTGCTCGTTATTATCTTCAGAGTTATAAATCCAATCTTGTCCTATCCAAAATAAACCATGTAAAAAAAAAAAAAAAATTATGCATGTAAATTTCGAAATTAAAATTCCAAAAAAAAATGTTTTTTTTTTTCATAGTATCAATGAGAAATATTAGAAGTGGGTTTTCAAGCGGCAAGCACATTTTTAAGCCTATTTTTCAAAATAAGCTCGCAAGCACGATTGTAAAGGTAAGCATATTCCGCTTAAAAAATATTCTGTCGACGTCATCTAAGCTTTCTATATTAAGATTGAATAGTAGCCTTATTTGTATAGCTATAAGACTCACTATCAAATATCACGCAGATTCTGTTTGAATTTATACCATCGACGTAATTAATAATTTTTTTAGTTCGATTGAATTGTAACCTTATTTGTAAAGCAATAAGACTCATTTTCAAAAATCACGCAGATTCTGTTCAAATTCATACCGTCGACTTAGTTTATGATTTTTATAGTACGATTGAATTAGAACCTAATATGTGTGTATCTGTATACATATAAGACTCATTTTCAAAATTTACACAAAATCCGTTTTAATTCAATTCTTTGGGAAACATAGTTGTGGGTATTTGAAAAACTGTTTACCCTTGAATGTAAAAAATACACAGACATATTAAACCCAAAAAACATTTCATTTTGTTCAGGGACTTTAGAGATAAACGATGGTATGCTATTTTTGTCAAAAATTTGTTCAGAGACTTTACAGACGAAGAATGTTATGCTTTTTTACTATAACTTTGTTTAGCAACTTTTGAAAAGTGATGGTCACCTACTTATGCCCTTTTATGATAATCATTTATTTCTGGCGCTTGTCATGTTGAGCGATTTAGGTATAATACGGTGTACAGCGATTTTGAAAATCTAAATGTGGTCATCAACTTTTGATGCTGACTGTACATATGAGATATCTATATTATCAGCTCTACCAATAGATCCGCTTGATCTATCTAAAATCTTGTGTTTGGATGTAGCCTTGAGACGACCGGAATGCTTTTAGAATAAGAAGCATATCATTAAAACGTTACAGTGTGATTGTTTCGTGTTTGTGCATACATCCGATCAGACCGACATCTGTTCATATTGAACCTATGGTCCTTTACAGCTCATTGCGTCTTTTATGTTCGTAGACTGACTTACCTTAACTGCAACCCGCCTTCCAGTCTTCTTATCCCTAGCGCAGTACACCTCTCCATAAGTGCCCTCTCCGATGAGTTCCTGCAGAGTGAACCGGTCGCGAGGGTCGGCAGCCCGGTCTAGCTCCACGTGCTGCGAGAGCCCGCGGTATGCCACGTCGCTGCGCATGGCTCAGCTCTCGCATTGAGACACCATCTGGAAAATAAGAATGGGCTGATATATTGCAGGAATGTTGACTTATTTATCTGGCTAGAAGTGGAGGTAAGTGGCCGAAGGAGTAAATTTTTATAAGACCAAATACGTCCGAAAGCGCGTTGGACTGATGACATCGCCAATGTTGCGGAAAACACCAGAGGGGCAATTCTCGTAATTTGAAGAAAGCTCACAGTCTGATCTCAGTCTCAATCTGTCCAAAATACCTCTAAAATCGAACGAAAAAGATGAGATTGCGACTACATTTTGAACGTTTTTAATTACGAGAATTGCCCTTCTGGACAAGGAACGCACAAAATTGTGAAGAATGGCAGATCTAACTAATGACTTCGAGCTGAAATAATGATGATGGATGTAGATTTAACTAACGAAAAGTCTTACATAAAATAGTAATTGTAGTTTATTTGTAATAGAAGGGGGTTTTCTTGGGGGGCTAAACCTAATACATGAAGGACTTTGCTGCTCGTAAATAGCACACTCGTTCACACTATAGTATCATAGGACTATTGCATAAAGACCAAAGGTGCCACAGTAATTATAATGTCGCAATGCTCGCAATGTAGAGTTTTCCTAACTAAATATTCAGGATAATCGAAGCTGAAGCAATATTAACTTACTTAGCTGAGTTAATGAGGCGAAATTAATCGAGTTCGGAAATTCGAAAAGCATCATCAATATCCTGTCTATGAAAATTAAAATGTATCTACATATTTACACGCTAGAGCACTATTTCAAAAGAGATCTAAATGATTGTAAGTAATTTAACGTGTCGACACCACCTCTATTTTAAATTCAGTTCGGTTATGCATGGATGCCAGTAACACTTTGGGATTTATCAGTTGTAATAGTGCAATAGTAGAGGTTTTACCGAGTAAATGGACAAGCAACACCTACCTACTTGGTTGAGTCTAAACAATCTATAAGGCCGTAAAGTGAAAAAGATTACCCCGTACGACTCGTTTGGCACAATCATATTTCGCTTGCTTAAAAAGTGTGTTAACGAGGAAAGATTCTTATAAACGACTAATAATTCGATTAAATAATATTAGATACGTCTAGCGTATACGTTAGCAGATTAATGACTCAGTCGTAGTTAAATTGATGGCTGGTCACAATTGTGTACATACGTATCGTCATTTTGTAGGCCCAAAATGCATCGTTATGATAAAAAGTCTAGTAATTAGCACGTGAAACACTTGAAACATCCGGCAAGAAATAACTGTACCGCGGCCGAACCGAACGCATCCGCAGAACTTTATTGATTTCTAATAAAAATTAACACCATCTCAACCCTTTTGATTGTACGAGTATATGTAAATTATTATAGATTGCAGCTTTCTATACACTTTTATTATGGATTGATTAAAATGAAGACAACTAGAAAGTGAAATGTATAATATTCCCTCAATACTATAGCGATGATGCCGACTTAGGTAATATATTATAATATATTCTAATTCATGTTAATTCGTGCTACTTGACGACGGATGAAATAACGCGATAAGCGTGTTTTTTAATACACCATTTATCTGGTTGGTTTGCAGACTACGCAGTTTGAAATAGTAATATATTCACGACAATTTGCTGATCAGTAAGGAATACTAAGGTGGTTTCTGAAAATGGAAAGGAACGGCATTAATAAATTGAATATGCCGTTGCATGCGCCATCGCGTGGCGGCGTCATGCATGCTCGACTAGAGGATGGAGTGCTGTACCTATATAAGCAATTGTCAATAAACTCATAGCAATCATAATGATCATACTAATGACATGGATATAACGTTCGTTTAGTGTTATAAAGACTTCACGGATACTTGTTTACGCAGTGGAATCGTAGTCTATAAAGTCCAAACTAATAACCGCAACCTACCTAAGACAATAAAAAATCTGGTAAACGGCTTTATAGGAGGAAGTTTAACTCTATTGTAAAACTAAATAAATATTTAGATAATAAGTAACACAAGAACCATCACAATTAAAGCCACAAGAATACATAACTTCGATTTCCGCCAAAGTTACCAAGTGCACAATCACTCGTCAACTTTCAAACGTAATTTTAATGCTCTTGAGGAATTCTGTCACATAATGTTGCCATATCGGTAACATAACGATGGTGTAACTTAGACATAACTTACCTACCATTAACTTCTTGTTTTTGTACAAAAGAGATGTCAAATTGGTGTCAACCTTGATAGATTGCCGGTGTAACGTAATTACCACTAAAATGAGTCGACAATATTTGAATAGAGGACACACAAACATTTACGATTGAGCCAATTTGTACAGAGTATAGTGACTTTGCAATATGTTCGACAAATAATATTACAGATGTCATGTACCTGTATTCATACATTGTTATTATGACATGTGTATACGCACCTACTTATTTTGATTTGTAAATTTGAATGATCGGTCATCAGAACAAATAACCTATTTATCAAAGTTATGTATAAGGGACCAGAGACGTAAGATAGATGATCGTTTGTCTCCAGTGAAGGCCTTGGTATGACGTTATGACATCATGCGTTACATATTGCTAACTAACGATGAGAGATTATGAGAGCATAAAGTAGGTAATATCAAGTAAAAGAAAAAGAAGGGTTTTTTGAATTAGAAACGGACCGCACGAATTTGGTTGGATCATGTAGGGATTACTTAGTTTTCCGATCCCATGGAACCCTCCCCAAGAAAATGAGTTTTTTTTTTACACGTGTTTTTAAATACGTCTAACGGAACGACTTTCCTTAAACAAGGACAAATTAAATAAGCTAGCGAAACTGCACAGACGAGATCGATTGATTTGTTTGTATACAGCAAAAAAACAATGGTTTGATGAGTTTTGGGGTCAACGACAGTGACAGTACAGTTGTTTAGTTTAGTTCAAGACTATATTTTTGTTTAAAATAGACATGAGCCAATCATTTGAATGTGATGTGTTTATTTTTGTTGCTTGTTTACAATGTAATTCCTTAGATCCGTGCACAGCATTGAGTACCTAGCGAACTTTTGTGGTAATTCGCTTTAACCAGGAGATCTACCGATGACGTTAATGTTTTCCACGAAGATGAGTAGGTTAGTAATAAGAATGTTGCTTATAATTAATATGAACAACAAACATAATTACAATTAAACAAATAATTAAAAAGGCGTTTGCGTTGATAGCGATACTCCATATTTACGGTAGAGATACTCACATTAAACTAACTACAGCAGTTTAGTAAAAGACATGTCATCAATTTCGCCAATATGAATGAGTGACAAACGACGATAAAGTAAGTCATCGATGCGAAACGAGTGTCGTGGCAAAAAAGGCTTAATACCTAATAGATTTTTTGCATGATGAGATCGTATCGACCGATGATCCTAATCCGGCGTAAACTGTGTAACGCCTGCAATTAGTCAACACAACACATCATAAATGGACATTAAAATGTTTTCATGTAAAAAGAGGTCTCGCGCAGTGTGACTGACGGCCGCGACTGAAGACACTTTCACTGATTGTTTTTGTCACGAAGACAATGTTGCGACGGCCTGGCGAGCTCATTGTGATAATTATAAGGTTTAGCACAGTTGTCATGCTAACCGTAACTTTTTAGTTACATCCTTGCTAACAAAAGATGCACACAACGTACCTACTCTATAATCTAGTAATCCAAAAAAAACAACTCTATTGAGTTATCACGCAATAAAAATTGATTGCTACTGTAAAGTAAAATAAGTGTAACGAGCTATAAAATGAACAAACAAAAAGGTTTCTAGCTATTTCTTCTGCTCATACATTTCCGTGTGTGTTTGTATGTAGGCACAATTGGTAGTCACACTCGAATGGTTACATATGTGAATATGTGTAATGTGCTTCAATAAATAGGAAATTAGTAGCAGCAACTGCATTGCTTTGCTTTCCGAGTTTCTTATTGTTTAACGTTGTCGAAGGGGACCGCGTCACCGTCATGTTTCAACTCATTGTTTCGTTTCGTTCCTGCATGTGAACAATTACATTATTACCAATCTTTTCTAAATCTAGTCCGTTTTTAATTGCAACTTATACAAGCATTAATTATCAAGAAGGAATTTCAGTGTGTGTTTGAACGATCTCGAGTCATGAGAGGGCGATGTGTTTCACATGACTATTTTAGACACAACGTACTCAGGTTCAATTGCGGGTATTGTATTGTAATACCTAATAACATTTCCTGTTGTTGCTTAGCACTTTCTATTTTGATAGATAAGTAATTGTTAATTTGTAATATATTTGTTTGTAATGTTATGTAGCAGAATCTACCTTTCATCTTGGTACTTATAACCTTGTGGACTCGATATTATTCTAAATAGGTTTGGAACGGTTACTCGCGGTCAATAACGGTATATTATCTGATATGGTAGGAGGCAAGCCACAGAATACGTATGAAGGGAACTTTCTACCATCAAAAGGGATTGATTTCTATTCAGGGTTACAAGCTACTACTACCTATTGATAATTTTCTGACGAAATTCTTTATGGTGCTGCTGCTACTGCCAGTGAAATAGCAAAACGTCTTATAGATTTGATTACCGCTGTATGATAATCAAATCTATAAGACGTTTTGCTATTTTACTTGGGGCCTGCTATCTGAAACTTTGATAAGTAAATATTCCTTGTCATCAACTGCCGATCTATTCAGTAAAAATCTTACCGTGAAAACTTAGGTGAAGTGAGCTATAATTTTACGATGCTGGATTGATACTATAATTGATACGAGTACACCACTTCACCTAAGTTTTCACGATGTGATTTTTACAGAATAACACTACTGTTTACTGTGAAGTATCACTTTGACGCCAATGACATAACATAACGCTTAAGTGAGATACAAGCCATTTCCTAAGCTTCGACTATAAAACAAATAATTCTCTATGGTCAAGCATGTGAAAGACGTGTTAAATGTAATGACGCCCCAAGCCAATAATGGCTGCCATTCAGTTGCGGGAATAAGAGCATTATGTTTTGGTCCAATGGCCGATGTAAGCCGATAGGCAATTTGAAAGATTACCTCCAATAAGCGAGATAGTGAAGTCCATTGCCGTGAACCGACATTTCTTTTATAGTGTAGGGTAATCAATTTTATACTCGTAATTGTAGCGAAAGCGTTAAAGAAAATTTGTTGATATTTTGTTTGAGCAGATTGTATTGCGTCTAATGGTGGTTGCGTGGCATCGCGAATAGAGAACAAATTTTTTACGGGTCTTGGGAAATCTCAACTAATTACTACGTTAATATAAATCACGAATATGTAATCAACATTTCATTACCGGATAATCTACGTATGTTTACAAATCTAATCACATTATCAAGTGACCCGAGTACCTGACCTTTAAACAATGCTAACAAAATGTAAGACAGTGGATTTAGCTTTGTTGATTCAATATTGTAGTACAACGAAGACTTAGAGGTGCATAATGCAATCCTTTCATGGCATTATAGCGAACCGCATAATGCTCGGCCACGGTCGCCGGACGAACTGTCTGACGGATGGCATAACGCACACACGTAAGAATTCAAGCCTGCAAAGTGCTGACACGTGCAAAATATAAGGTGACAAAGTACACACCACGCAGAATAGTGATGATGACTAATATTAGAGATGCTCGAACAAATAAAGTAATTTCAAGAAGGTATAGCAAAATGAGGTAACAAATACATCTGTAAAATCGGTGGAAATATGGAGAAGCTTTTTGAAAGGGTTATTCCCGTCCTGGTCGCGCGATACGCACTATGTGTGGCGCAAGTATGAAGTTACATAGTCGTGACGTCACTTCTGTGATAGTGCCATCTTTGTCTAGCAGTTATTTTAAAACGTTTATATTTTGGCAATTTATAAGCGGTTATAGTCTTTAGAGAGTAAATTAAAAATAAATGTCACCATCCCTATTATGTCTACTGAGTTCTATTATTTAAAGGTGACAGAAATGACACTGTAACACCGTAAATAGATTGAGGACAACGTTAATAATTATGTCATCATGGTTTATCTAACGTACCTGAATTCTATGGAAACAGTTGTCAATTTTAATTAAAAGCCACGTTAATTAACGTCTTTTTAATTACAGACTGTGAGATATACTGCGATTGATTTATTCATTCGTGCTCAGGCATGTTTTACATTAGCTGACTAACTAAATTTATACATATTTATATGTATAGCATTCCTAAGACAACTTATTGACATTTAATTTGGTGCGATTAGTACGATTACACCAACATCATCATAATCATCATAATCATCATCAGCCTACAGCAGTTAACTGCTGGAAATGGCCTCTCCTACTGCACGCCATTCCACTCGATTTTCAGCAACTCTCATCCAGCTGCTACCAGCCATCCTGCGAAGATCGTCGCTCCACCTAGCCTGATGGCGTCCTACCTTACGTTTACCGATTCGCGGTCTCCACTCAAGAACACGTCTACGTCAGCGATTTACACCTACAGTTACACTTAATATTGTTAAAGTAACATGTTTCCAGAGTACCACAATAACATGTTTACGACAAATCACACGTTAAACTTACAAAATTGAGATCACTTGTGTAACGTGCAATATAGACACTGGAAGTTACCAAACTTCCTTGTTTGACAATCGCGCCGGTAACATGATGCATGCAGTTCATATATCAGAATACTTGCAATTTACTCTACCTACCTGTGTACCTATATTAGTTACTTGGCCAAGCAATGTGCGTCATTCGTGTTTTTAAACCAGGGAATAGTTACCGCAGTTAACTGCTTTAAGTTATTTTTTGTTACTGAAGGGGTAGGTCAGAACACCGCCGTGTCCTCGTAAAGGCGATCGGCAGCGGCGGCGACCTCTCGCGTCCGGCCCTGGTGCAAGCCATGGTCCGGGGCGAGAGGGAGTGGGAGGCGGTCACCTCCTTCTGCGAAGCAGTCATGCTAGCGAAGGAGGTGGCGGGATGGGCGAGGGAGAGATCCTCACGCCTCAGCCGCCGAGGGAGACGCTCCGGGCGTCAGGAGCCGCGTGACGACTCCCGGCCACCGTAGGCGCGGGCCTGCGGGCGGAGAGCAATGGGTAGCTCTCCGTCCGATCAGGACCAGGCCCGTGCCGGACGGCGCGTATGTGTTCAACGTGCGCCTCAAAGAGATGTCAGTATAGTTGACGGGGCCCGACAGGGCCGAAGCCTGTCGGGGTAGCGGGATCGTCCGAAAGGGTTACCGCTGCCCTGGTACATAAAGGGCTAAGGAAGGAACACGGGTGGGTTTTAGTCAGTAAGAGTCTGACACTCCCTTCTGCTCCACCCAGAGCGGGAGGGGTCATTTGATGATTTCCCATCCTCAAAAAAAAAAAAGGGGTAGGTCATGAAAGAGTCTTGTATGCCAGAACATAGTCGGATATAGCAAAGATGAAACAACGCTTAGTTTCGTGACTCAGTAGCGATGTAAAAACAACATCACCACTGTCTCATAACCGGCGAGAGAAAGGTGAAATCACACCAAAAACATTAATAAAAATAAAATACATTTTAATTCGTAGTTTTCAAAAGTATTGAATATACTACTAATCACTGAAAAACCTACTTGTGACAACATATTTTACTATCAGGATAAATGCAAGTAGATAGTAAATTATAGAAACATAATTGAAATTGCTAATCATGAAAATTCCCATATGCGTGAAATGAGGCTGAAAAACTAAGCTGTTTATACAGTAAAATCAATATTTAGATCAGTCAATATTTAGATCAGTCAATATTTAGATAAGTACAGGGAAGAACTACTATAACTGAAAATATGATAAAATTTATCTTTTTGTCAGATTTTTATTTACAAAAACATCTTCGGAGCGTGACTATCGATGTCGAAGACAAGCCAGGGGGCTTCGATAAAGACGGCTTCGTGACGCTTAAATTATTCTATTGTAGCCATGACGAGAAAGCAACGCTTTCTAGCAAAAATCAAGAGTAAATAATAGGCTTTGATTCATTATTAACAACGGTGTGTTACGCTCCCATAGAAATCAAAACTATATCACGTTTTAATTAGGCAATATTGGTTTGTACTTGCCGTTGTTTAATGTGTTATTGTGTTTATGCAATCCATTGGAGCAAACATCACACACATTAATACAAAATACGTACCAAATAGTTTAAAGAAGTAAAAAGGCTTGCACACATTACTTGGCCCTCGAAAACTGTAATGCGCTTGTAAACTTACATAATATTAAATAAAATTATGTCAAAGTTCGCGCCATAGCGATACTTTCACTTGTTTTTTAACCATAGACCAAGGTTCACTTTTCAAACTGCTTGTATTGAGATATAGTGCATAGTTAAAATGGGCTCTCCTTCCATGGTATGGCGTCACACAATTTGGTCAAACATTATTAGGTGAGGATTTTATGCAGTTTTTTGGATATATAACAAAAAAATAACAACATGCCCTGAAATAAATATATTATTTTGAAACTTTCTGTACAAAAGGTTTCCTCCTTTTTTCGTGCCTTTCATATTGTTCATAGTAAAATCTTTTGAGTGTAGTAAAGTTGAACCGTTTAAGTTCGTTTTACTGCTCCATTGCTGACCCCGTGGATAGTCGTTTTGACACGAACGTAATTACCGTAGAAGTGTTGGTACTTATCTACGTAAGAAGTTTTTTAAGTTACCATAAAACATTGCGGAGTTTCACAAATTATTGCACATTAAGCAGTAAAGAACTACGTAACTGCTTGATTCTAAGGATGCAGACGATTATTTCCGAAACTAATGGTCGATTTGTAATGAACCCTTCACCAGTTTTTGGTGAGCTATAAAAGCAAAACCGTGAGCAATGGCGGACTGTTGTATAGTGCCAGAGATATTTTATTGTTTTTTCTTTCTATCGAGCTTGTTATTACTTTTTGTGATGCTAGTGGTATTTTAATTCAGCCGATTTATCTTATCGTGTGGATAGAATCGCGTAGTAACGCTTATTACTATTAAACCGTGGCGGTTGTGCATCGATCATTAGTTACGGTGTTCGGTGTCACGGACTGGCCGATACTGTGCCATTATCATGCGATTATAACTAAACTACTACATTTCATTTATTCTCAAGATTGGTAACGTGATTCGAGAGGGCTTGGTTTCACCGAATTATGTAAGCGTTATTGATATGTAGGCATGTATTGTAGCTTAAGTATAGACATTGTGGGAGTTTTGAGGACAAACAAATAAAGAAAAGGTTTTCTAATGATCTTTGATTTTTGTCTTTGACTTTAGTTTTAGTTCATAAACATATATTTTTTTGCTTTATTCGAAGGTTTCTATTTATGAGAGAAGTAAGAAAATCAAGTGATTTGAGTTGATATTAGTATCAACTCTGCCAGTCTTATGTACTTACATATATCGAGGTTCATGACTAATCATGACTGAGCATTATTTTGAAATTGGTAGGAATTTGCAACGCTTCTTATTTGCAGGAAACTGGTTTTATTCAAAAAGCTTAGTGCAGGTTATGATCTGAATAGGTATAAACAAATGTTCATTTAAAACAATAGGTAGGTACTTAGTTTGTTCTTGGTGATGCAATTCTTTTGACGGATGACCTAATTATTTGATTAGTCATTCACGAATTATATTATTATTTATTCTGTTTTGTTATTATTTTAGTGACGCTCGCATTCTTTTTTAGATGCTAATGCAATTTAGTTGTCTCTAATCTTCACTATGTATAATATTATAACTACCAACCTCATTATCTGCCGAGCCTTTTTCTAACTATGTTGGGGTCGGCTTCCAGTCTAACCGGATGCAGCTGAATACCAGTATTTTACATGAAGCGACTGCCTACCCTACCTCACCAACCGAGTTACTGGGTAATACGATACCCGTTGGTAAGACTGGTTGACAGACTTGGGCTTCTGACCACCCCTAACGACTGCCAAAGGTCCACGAATGACAGCCGGGACCAGCTTCTTAACTTGCTTTCCGAGGCTCGGAGGGGTCTTGGTATGTAAAGATGGTCACCCACCCACGGGCCAACCGCGGCAAGTGTAGCTTAACCGGAACCGAACTGTGCTGCTGTTATTACGTAGCCACCAGCCAATATTATACTTAGGTACCTATTGTACCTATATTATTATATAGAGACGCAAAAATATCGACGAATTAGGAAGTATCGAACCGTGGCTAAATCGGCTCAATGACATCGACCTTGCAGTTTCAAATTGCATTAAAAACATGGGCTTTTTTGCTATATTTTTTATCATGATGTCATATTTGCTTCCGGAATGGCCCCACCTCACACCAATTCTCCTCGAAAATATCTGAAATATTTAAAAAATCCGGTTTGTTTGTCATAAAGTCGTACGCTGTTAGGATCCTCGCGTCATTTTTAACAGAACATAACATCACGCATGTAATCCCCGAAGGGTCAGGCAGAGCTGTTGTACACCCACGTTTCTAATCAAACCCAGCGGGGGTAATTGCGTACCTAACACATAAAATGACAACTGACCGCAATTTCATTTTGACAGTCCGGTACACAAACAGCCAGGCCAGGCCAGCCTAAATTACTCTAGGCTGATAAAATTTTCATTTCCCGTAATTATGCTAATATTACAGTTAAGATCGGCTCTCCTTAAAGGCCGACTGCTTAACTGAGAGGTTGCATGAGGTAGCTGCGCGGTGCGGGAGAGGTGATAGTTGTCACAAGTTGACGAATCACTGAGCTCTCGCATCACGTCACCACACCCCTCCCGCACCGCGCTGCTACCCCGGGCAAAGTCTCAGTTAAGCGGTTGGCCTATAACATAATTTTAACCCGTTAGTTATAGGTACATAATACATCTATAATATTAAATACAAACGCAGCTTCACTTCCTTCCTCTTTAAGAACATAACAATAAAATTACAATGATACATGATGCGCATATTGTATTATTATTACTTTTAATGATCACACACGCAAAATGCTTGTTTACGGTTTATTTACGATCAATTTGTAATTAGGTAACTATAATACAATGTCTAGAGTTATGCAATATATTTAACTGTTTCTAATTGTAACTGTAGTGTATCTATTTATTAGATACTAGCTTCTGGCCGCAACTTCATCTGCTTGTTTGTTGTTCCCCACCGCGTCACATCGCGTCGCCCGCCAGCGCTATTACTTCGTTTTCGCTTAGCGTGCTTTCTGTTTTATTTTTTAATTTTTTGCTGGTCTCCTAAGGGTCACCTATGAGGATTCCTCAAGAATTAATGCAAAACCAATTTACAAATCTGACTGGTAGTTCCAGCCGATCGACTCTGTAAAAATAACACCGCGAAAAGTTAGGTGAAGTGAGCTTAGAGTGAGCTGTCAATAGTGTCAATCCCTAGCATTAGATGCAATGACAGCTCACTCCACGCTCACTTCACTTAAGTTTGCACGGTGAGATGGTTACACACTCGCACTGCAGGTATTAGCGAAAAACAAACTAACTCTTCAGCTTTATTGTTAGTATAGATAGATAGATATCTAGATGTAAACCAAGGAGTATAGAAAGAAGACTCCGTGATGTAAATACTGTGTCATTCAAACAAATAGTGAGGTGAGTGCTGCCAATAATGTCATCTGTCGCCACGAATGGCGGAAAAAGATACAAACTGGAGTGGGTCTGCATGAGAGGCTTGGTGACCCAGTAATTTATTCAACGTGAATTCGGAATGAACAGGATTCTACGGTAACGTTTTTGGTTTTGTTCTAGTGATATTACAAAATGTTTGCGATTGAAAACGAGTGAGTGAGGTGGTTGAGTGAAGAGAAAAGAAAAATAATAAATATCACTGTACAGACTATGTATGAGCAATCAGTAGACCGACCGATCTATCTTTCTTCAGGTTGACGGTTGACGTGTTTGGCAATGTTGCACTGGCTTTTAATAAATTCAAATTATGTAACATCAATCTTATGTTAACCCAAAGAAATAAAATGTTGTTATTGCTCTTCATTAAAGAAAGTATGATACATAAAGTACCTACCGACTTAATCTACTCTTTATTTAATTCCATAGTGGGTATATAAAGAAAATATGTGCCTGCCTACTGCTGACAAACAGACAATACTACGTACAGTCACGAGCACCAATATGTCAACTCTTGGCAACTTTCAATTGCAATTTTTTCGTGAAATAACGATACAACGTTGAAACACGACACATTACATAAACCTATGGGTTCGAATATGCTATGTTCGTAACAACATAGAATTTTATTCAAAAATAAAGGATGAAATCGCTTTTGAATAAAGCTTAGTGTATACATACTTTTGCTCGTGACTGTACTGCTATTGCTGTGGGTGAGCATACTGTCTTGGGTTCGATTCCCGGGTCAGGCAGTTTTATTGAGTTTTTCCATCTGGAATTTCTCAGTAACCGCCCGGAGTCGGGATTTGTGCCTGGCAATAGGCTCGCCCGCTATTACATGGGGGCTTAAACGTAACAGTCGAAATGTGTCTGTACTATAGGTACACATGTGACCAACCGTTAGGGGAATACAGGAGTGGTTTTATGTTATGTACAGCCAGTAAAGGAGATAAGTAACCAGGGTCGTCGGATATAGTTGAAGTTTAGTTAGAAACCGATGGATGGATGTTTGGATGTTTGCATGTAAGGATGGATGTTTTCGAATGAAATTTAACTTGATGAATGAACTGTTTGTTTTCTATTAATCAAATTTAATTTCATTCGAAAACATCCATCGGTTTCTTACCAAACTTCTACTTAAACTTTACTTATTTCCTTTGGTGACTGTACCTACCTATGAATAAAAGGGTAAACTAAAAAGGGCATTTAAGAAAAGGGTGGTACAACGGTCTCTCGTATCGTATTTACCAGTTTCTGCCTGACAATCTAAATCTCTACAGTGAAAAATGAGCACATAATTTGTCAACTTGTTGATCAATTGATACAAGTTGATACTGAATCCGCTATCTCTGCCAGAGTCATTGATACATGAACCGTGTGATTGTCCATTTACAAGCATTACGTGGACAATACCGATCATTGGGTCGCACTTCCTGCTGCACCGTAGGTAACTCCGATAATTAAACTGTAGGTACCAACCAATGGAGCGTGGGTTATCAATTGTTACCTATATCTATATATGTATAAACATATTATAAGTAAAAGTCGCTTTTCGCGTCTGTCTGTGTGACCGCGATGTTCTTCTATACTCAGCAACGGATTTTGATACGGCTTTCACTATTATTTAGAGAATTTATTCCGGAAGATTTATATGTGTACAATACATTTATACTAATCTTCCATATGATACGGAAATCTCGATGTTTTGACAAGTTTTAAAGCTAGTTACTAATTAAATATCTTTTAATCTCATCGCAACCACGCTTTCTCACACGAATGATTAAATGGAGGCAATTTTTAATGCGTGAGAAAGTTCGAAAACGAATTGGCACCTCCAAAAAATACTAAAGCGTTGTATGGAATTTCACTTTGGAGTTTATCTTGGATATTGCTGACATTGGTGACGGAAATCATCGTCAGGAAATCGGTATCGGGTCCTGTTTGCGGACCCGTGCCTCCTCGTGCGGCTGACGATGTAGGCTGATTATGCATTTTGCAAGGTACCTAGTTACGGCTAGTTGTAGTGCAGTAAATAAACTTTGTAAAAGTAAAGCGAAAAAGAAATGGAAAGCGAAAAGTTGCTAAGCACAGCATTTTGTTTGTGTTTAAAATAGCAATAAACTTCTTTAAAAAATCTAGAAAGTCGTCATCAAGAAAAGTGTAGTCCCTTTGTATGTTGCACCATATCCAATTTGACGACACAGAATAAATTCGAAGATTTCTATTCCAACAACAACATCAAATGTCATAGATTTCTAAGTTTTTAGCTTTCGAAATAAATTGTGACCCTAATGTTATTTTAATAGGGATTTTAGTGGAACGTACACGATGATAGTCGAGCGGTAACCACCTGTCACGAATTGTGACCATGGCTGCATGTACTTATAAAAAATTCTGCACAAGGCCAGAAAATGATCTTGTAACTTTAAAATGTTTTAAACAAATAAATGAGCTATGATAACGTACATATTTAAATTCAACTGGCACCAAATATTATAAGAACATAATATGTATACATAATATAACATAACATCACTCCTGTATCTAGTGTGACTTATCTTTACTTACCTAGTACTTGCACCCACGTTTCGCCATTTATGTTTAAGTCCTATGGGACTTCATGACTATGGGAAATCCAGACTCCGGGCTGCTCCTCAAGGGTTCCCGAAACGATCAATTGCTTTTGTTGTAATATTTTCAATCGCATCTATTGCATTTGGTAGACGATCAATTGGTGCATCATTGTGTATCAATCACGTAAATATTGACAATTGCAATAGGGTAGTTGCCTGGGTAAAAAAACAATAATTATATTTAGTCCGTCATCAGTTAGATTATCGAAAAATAATGGACACGTATTTTTTCTTTTGTACATCAAACAAAAAATGAAAAGGTAAAGCGCGTCAAATTTGGGAGTGGGGGGTCGTGACGTCACTTGCTTGCAAAAATGTCGCAAGCAAATGACGTCACGCGGAACTTTAACGGGCGATATCTTCATAATGTTTTATATAACTGACAAAAGAAAAAATACGGGTTCAATATTTTTTGATAATCTAACCGACGGACTAATTCGATTTTTTTAGGAAAATAGCCTATTGATCGTTTCGGGGAGCCTTAAGAAATTCCTGATGAAATAACCCAATAACACTTTGTCCGACCCGATAATCGAATCCAGAACCTTATGCTCAGCAATAGCGACCACTAGATGAAGTCACAGTCAGTCAGTCACACACAGTCCTGTATATGAATGTTTTAAGAACAAATGTAAATAAATGTTATATAAATGTTTTTTTATTGAAATAAGTATTTGGAGTTCGTAGTCTAGCTTAATTTAAGTTCGAAACCTTTCGGTGCTACGGCCGTGAAAATACCTTTATCAACATAGAAGGACAAAACCACAAAATTACACCGATTAGACAAATAACTGACGTTTGATGCATTGAAAAGGCTTCGTAATTAGGTGTGACCATCCGTTGTCACGTGACGGAAGGTCTGCAATGTCACGAGCAAGGCTAATCCGTCTCCGTCACCTTGAACACGAAACACGTGGAAACCATAACAAAATGCGTGTTTCTGTTATCTATTGAGGTAAAGTTAGGCCCTAATTTGTGTGAAGAAACTACTGCATCTGTTAGAAAAAGGCCTTGTTTTTAAAGGCCTTTTTCTTTTCTTTCCAGGGCAATTGTTGATGAAGTAAAGATTTATCAATATAGAGAACTAGTATGACCTAAGAATAAAAAAGAGTAACCGTGGAGTTTTTTGCTGGCTCTTCTCCATAGGAAACGACCAATTGAGACCGTGCATCGTGACCACCCAGAAGGTACGGTAGGTTACCTTCTGACGTTTAATAAGTGCCCATATAGGGTACTTATGAAATGTCAGAAGGTTTTTGGGAAATAAAATATTTCGATTTTAAATATTGTGAGGCAGAGTAAAGTTTAAAAGAAAAGTCATTAGATATCTGTGGATACATTATTTAAACTGATCGAGCTTTTAATTGAATCTTCATCAAACCATTTGGCAAGTCCGCAATACCTATATTCCAAACTAAGGACAATATTAACAGATATTAGACAATAAATTTGTCCAAACTAAGTATTTTAATAAAAGTGAAAAAAATGTCGTAAACCACCCACCCGCCACGTAAGCGGATTAAATCGTGCACAATAAAAACTAAAGTAGGTATGCTAAATAACCATCAAGTTGACTGACCGGTTTTGGACCAGGTTGTACAACATCTTTCACTTCAGGAAGTGCATTTCGAATTTTTAATATATTTAAAAAATCTTGAGTAATCATTTTGAATAGTCAATTTTTTGTCCATCATAGGTTTCGTAATATCGTAGTCAAAGGTGCATCTGTCAATATCATCACAGATCTTATAAAAACTTGGGTCATTCGAGGTTACATTACTGTCGGAACGGTTGCTGAAATTGATATTCACAGTAATTGTAAGGATTTTAATATGGATATCCATTGTGATAACGATACTGCTGTAAGTATCAATATCGCTAAAGTTTAAAGTCATCCTCTTACAACTAATCAAAATAATGAAAAACTTGATACTTGGAACAAAGGTATCGTTCTTATATAACTGAAAACTTTATACTGTATCTACATACGGTATCTTTCAGGAGCTAAATGATTCTATTACAAATCTACTCTGACAGAACTCGACTCGAACAATTGGACCCCGTGAAAACTCGACTCGGAAAATTCGACCCCGACAACTCCGCCCCGACCATCTCGACATTATAAAAAGATAACCCGATGTTTGCTATCACACAGTCTATCAGGATGATTTAAAAGAATCTAACACAATGAAAATGGCGGGAACTTGGTCCGCTCACTTTAGCCCTCACCATCCCCTTCAAACCTAATCCTTCCGTGGCGGGATGCCCTTAATTTCCGAGTTCGGTTCGCTTGCTCTAGGACTGATTAGTTCAAGAGTTGTCGGATTTAAATTCTCATGGGCTCGAATTGTAAGGGTCGAGTTCTCTGGATCGAATGTTGGTCGGGGTCGAGTTTTTCTAGAGTCGAGTTGACCCAGTCTCGAGGTGTCGGGGACGAGTTGTCGTGGGGTTAATTTGTTACGGGGTCGAGCTGTCATGATATCTTACCTAGGTGCAGTAGGCCGCACGTCAGGGGGTAACGAAATCAGTATAAGCCTCTTATTCTATAGAAACTCCGTAGTACGCTAAACCGCCTAAAGGTTAAATTGTAACCAAAGTTACCACAGACGAGTGCTCGACTGTACTTACATAACAAAATAATAAAAGCGCCAATTAACTAACTAATATCCAGCAATTAAATATATTTATTCATACCTAATTACTTACTTAAAACTCATTCAGATAACATCTATCGGATGTAAATAAATATAGTCAAGTGTATCACCTGTTTATTGGTGTTATGTCAAGAACAGGTAATTTAGGTGAAAGTTTACATCATATAGACTTAGGCACCTGTTGGCAACGACGACCACGAGACTGTGCTGAGGTGCTAATCTGTAAAAATCACACCGTGAAAAGTTGGGTGAGATTTTTACAGAATAGAAATTAAATTAAAATTGAGCTATCAATAGTGTCAATCCGTAGCATCAGGTGGATTGACAGCTCACTTCAAGCTCACTTTGTTGTTGAAAATCCAATAGTGTAATAATATTTTGGCGATTCCTAGTGTTAGTTAAAACGGACATATATAAAGTATTAAGGTAGGTAGGAAAGGTTTAAATTTGAAACCGTAAACCTGCTTGATATTAAAATATAAAGGATTTGAGGTCAACATTACACAATCATTATAAGTAGGTAGTCCTCCAGACCGTATTTTGCCCATGGCAACGGACGACACACGTGCACTCTCTCTTCACTCTCATAGTCTAATGGGACAGTAATCTGATACGACCGGAGAGAGATCAGGCGCAGGACCAACGGCTTAACGTGCTTTACGAGGCACGGGGGTATCACACCGCCAACTTTCAAACACCGGGCTGTTACTAAGACATTCCTAATGGAAAAAACCAATGACACTGCCTGACCTGGGAATCGAATAGGACCCCACGCACAACAGTCGCGCTAGCAACCACGAGACCAAAGGCAATATAAGTAAACCAGGTGGTCAATTGTTAGATTTAGTTATGATTTAATTTACCACACCTGCATTGCATGAATGACAAAACCTGATTTGCCCACACCTAGCCGAAGTTTAACGAAGCTATAATAAATATATGTCGGCATGATATAAATGCTACCACAGATAGGCGCGACGCGACCAAGCTACGTGATTCTGGTTGAACCATTTCTGTGAAGTTTTCATAGAAATTGTTCTACTAGAGTTGCGTCACGCCTGTCTGCGGCAGCCTTAAAGCAAGTTTTTGTAACAGATATCATTATGAAAACTCGTGAGAACAGTGCACTCTAGATCTTGGCTGTCTACAGTGAAGGCTGTGCAATATTGTTTTAGGTACTTACATACAATCAAGGATTTTTGAAATAGGTTACTAATTGCTAAGTGTTTTACAGGTTAATATCTATACACCGTTACATTTTAATCCTTAAAAGGGGGCATTGTACTCATAATAATAAACAACTTTTACTATGGGAGCAACCCCGAAATCGTGAAAAAAAAAATCAGCTGGTCCATACATTATGTCGAGTTAAGCAAACATAAATGTATGGATCACTGTATTTTTTTGTACATGTAACGGTGTCTATTTCAATTAAAAAGTAAAAAAATCATCGAATTGAACTGGAAAATAAAGTTTCTTGAATATCATCCAATAACTGCTCACAAGACGAAGTAAACGTCGTCGTTGAACAGCAAAACAACATAATTAGCATATTTGTTAAGCATTTTATTTAATTCATAATGAATAAAAAATTAAATGCCAACGACGAATGATAAACTGTGCGAAAAAATCTAGAAGTACGACATAAATGTTTTAATTAAAAAGTCTTCTAGCTAATTAGTAATTAAAGAAGAAAAATATACAAGGAATATTATACGCACTATCTGATGGCTACCGAGCGTCACTAAACTCATTTTACTGTGTGTAGATACGTAGCTGGTATATATTCGGCCACTTTTATTTTCCAAACAGTCGATGTTCAAGAATGATAAACATATAACATCACGCCTCTGTTCCCCGAAAGGTTAGGCAGAGATGCACTTACGGTACACCCACATTTCATCAGTTATGGGACCCCTAAACATTACTGGATGGCAATCAACGGGGACCGCGTACATCGCGTATCGGCAAGCGTAGTGTGGGACGTCACCCCAGCTAGACGGACGGACGACCTTAAGAAGGTGGCTAGGACAGACTGGTTGCGGAAGGCGGAGGACAGGGTGTTGTGGCGCAGCCTGGGAGAGGCCTATGTCCAGCAGTGGACTGCGATAGGCTGAGTTGATTGAATCAGCGGGGCACAAATCCAGACTCCGGGCTAATAAGAAATGCCAGATGGAAAAAACCCAATAACACTTTGCTTGACCCGGGAATCGAACCCAGGACCTCATGCTCAGCAGTAGTGCTTGCGCCCACTAGACCAACGAGGCGTAAAATAAAACTCCTAATAGGCTATTTTCCTAAAAAAATCTAATTAGTCTGTCAGTTAGATTATAAAAAAATATTGAACCCGTATTTTTTCTTTTGTCAGTTATATAAAACATGATGAAGATATCGCCCGTTAAAGTTCCGCGTGACGTCACTTGCTTGCGACATTTTTGCAAGCAAGTGACGTCACGACCCACTCCCAAATTTGACGCGCTTTATCTTTGTCATTTTTTGTTTGATTGACAAAAGAAAAAATACGTGTCCATTATTTTTCGATAATCTAACTGACGGACTAAATATAATTATTATTTATTTACCCAGGCAACTACCCTATTCATCATCATCTGCCTAGCCTTTTCCCAACTATGTTGGGGTCGGCTTCCAGTCTAACCGGATGCAGCTGAATTAGTAGTTGCCTAGTCGCTTCATGTATTTATTTTACATGAAGCGACTAGGCAACTACCCTATTATTTTCCTTATTAACAATTACAATGTAGTAACGAAATATCCATACAAGAACCTACCTACGTTATACATATATTTCCTAACATCCAGTAGGTGTTGGTGGATGGACGAGACCAACGAGAACAATATTAATATATTATAAGTACAGACGGTAGCACATCAAGCTACTACAATCTGTCAAATTTCTTTAATTGATTTTCAACTTTATCGCTAAAGCATTAGGTTCAAGGTTGATTGGGAAAATTGTACAGTTTAAGGTAGTAAATATTATAGTTGTAGCACTTCAACTTAGCGCTAGACAATGACAAGCGTACAACGTACGAACGGAGCCGGCTAGAGGGGAACCTCTAGCCGGCTCCGTTCGTACGTTCGTACCTCGCTCTGCCTCAATGACAATTCCCAACGCTCGATTGTTGTCTCGTTATTGTTCTGTGTCCAAAGTATTCAGTGCATGTATACCACTCAACCATACTGTAGGTGTGCAAGTCGCTATAACTGAATCTGCACAAGTGAGAATTTAACGATGCGCACACAGTTTTAATCGATGCCTGTTGAACGTTTAATTTATAGAAGCAGTGTTTAGGCGTCTCAGCCATGTGTACGAGTATTTAATGAAATTGTATTCTTAACTGGATATCTTACATTATTCGGTAGGTCATTTAGCACAGTTTACAATATCTCACAATACAATATCTCGTCACTGTAAGAAACAAATGAATAGGATTGTATAACTTGAATATGCGGCGCAGCTGAAACTAAAAAAGTCTTTCAATTCAACTTTAGAAAGGAAATCTATTGAAAATTAGTTACATGTAGTTTCCTCATAGATATTAACGCAACCGCTTGATGATTGCTTCTGGGTGCTAATAGTGCGGTTCTCTGATTATACGCAGATGTGTAATGTAGACCCTAATACGACTAGAAACCTCATTTACTTCAGCCAACATGTTGATGTGCAAAGTCTATTAGTATGAGATGTACATCCGTACCTATATTCAATTCTCATCAATTGTTTTTGTATCCGTTATACAATCGTAAACTATCGTGGAGGTCGGTTACGCGATCATAGACTATAACGATTGATTCACAGATCAATTGATCAGTTTCTATATGTGTGAATCAATTGGTATGAGAGTAAAGGCAAAAAATAATCGTTTGCAATTTTTACCATGGTAAGAGTAACTATGTACGACAGCGCTGAGAGCAAGTTGGCTGTTGCGCTCTGGGCGCATGTTGCAGTAGCATGGTTCAAAGTCATTATTACATTCCAACTATCTATACGACTTCACGTGCTTCAAACACAGGCAGGTATGTAATAGGTACTTCAACAGAGAATCTCACTGATATAAAGTATGAGCCATAGCCTTTATATGAACGTGAAGAATTACAAATGTATCTAATAGTCCATAATGACCAAGAACAATCAGATACACACTTTAATCAAAGTTTAACTAACAATTTCAATCCTGATAAAGATCTAGATTTACCAAAACAGGTTCCATAAACCATATTAGGTAAGCAAACAACTGCCGCCGCAGAAACGAAAAAAGTTATTTAAATCTGTCAGTATTGTATAACTACTGATAACAGCTTTTTAATCGCGATCGAGTTCAATCGGAACCTACACAAAACAGCAACAATGGGACGGTAGCCTGCAGATCGCTTCCATAAATTAGAAACCATAGCGATCGTGATTCCGCGGTCAACATCCAACCATTCATTGCACTGAGCATCATCGGCAATCAATTTCAATTGTACAACAATGGCGGCGGTATCTTCAATTGCTGTTAATTCCTCTCGTAATTCTTTAGAAGTAATGGTCTTTGTACGATTCGCGGTATTTTTCAGCAATTTGTTGCCCCTATCGTGTTAACGTCGAGAGCGCGAGATGACCGCCATAAACACGAACAAGGCCCCAGAGTTCTCATTGAATCGAGGGTGTAACGTTATAGCTAAAGCAGTCAATTAGTAGTAGTTAAAGTGTAGTCAATTGGTTTCTATGATAGAAGTACAGATTAGCTTTTTGTTGGTATTGAATAGGAATCTTTATATGCTATAAATTTTACTGTCAAAGAAACTATTCATAAAGTCACGTGCAATAATGTCGTGAGTTGTGATCTTCTTTATATTCAACACTATTTTATAGATAGTCAGTGAGCTAACGCAGAAATTTTATGGGTCTATTTCATAGCGAAACTCAGGAGTTAGTTAATAGTTAACAGTAAACTCAGGTTATTGAATGCGTAAATAAGAAGAAAGCAAGTAGTAATTATTAATTTGTATTAGTCACACGTGAAACTGTACACTGGCCTTAATTTTGACAAAAGTCTACAACTACCGATCACTTTTTGTATGTTTTAACTCGAAGATTAGCGGCTAATAATTCGCTTGAATAGTATTCAAGGTGATCTCCAAGACAATGTCAGTCTTGAGTCAATTAATGACTTAAGAACGTACTGCAGTGCGATTCTGTAACCATCTCACCGTGAAAACTTAGGTGAAGTGAGCGTGGAGTGAGCTGTCATTCCAAATAATGCTAGGGATTGACACTACTGACAACTTACATCAAGCTCACTTCATGAAAATTTTGTAATTTAGAAGGCCTAACTATCGCTATAGGTTTCGACACTGAACGAATTGTTGCTTTAATCTGTCGAGCCGTAGTGAAATCTGTCGAGAACCGGGTCGATATCATGCAATTGTAAGCGCATCACTCCATCCGTTCTGATTGACAGCCAGCGTGACGTATCGACGGCGTCACACTTTCCGACCGCGACCAATAGTCGAATTAATAACTTGCCTGTGCCGAGCGAAATATGAAACAAATTGAAACGTTTCCCATTGAGTGCGAACACGTAGCGAGCGTCGGCCTGTCGCCATTTTACAATTAGATCCGGAAGAATCTCACCTGCGTTTAACCACGAGCCGTCACTAATGCTCGTGGTTGCGATTGTTCAACAAATTGACAAAAATTTTGTTTAAATAAAAGCCTTCTCCGACAAATAACAGTACCATACTTGCTTAGAAATGACTTTTTGGCTGTCGTATCAACTGTCAGTAGGTAATCAAACAAACGCCGCATTCCAAAGTAAGCAAATAAACTATCTAGTGCTAACATTCACAAAATAATGTTCGTCCATAGCCATACATTCGTGTTTGTGAATCGTAAGTGGCTTCATTTGACAATAATAACGCAATAAATTATGTTGCCTCGCGAACAAATGAAATGCTCTCGTTGCGTTTCCGGCACAAATGCACCAGTTGATCGAACAATACCGTGGTTGTTTTATATGAAATCATGCGAAAACGGCACAATGATTTATTATACAAAACACTCCCACGTATGGTAACGTGCGCGACGTAAAAAGTGGGATGAGCATTCAATTGTATCGGTTTGTTCGAGTTTAGTGATCTCCTGAACGCGATGTACGTAGAAGAATCTAGAGAATGCCAGGGTTGTATTGGGACTAGATGTTATAGAAACAAACATTCACAGACTTTTTTATTAATTTTTCGTCCAGCTCCTCGAAGAAGGTATACAGATCCGACAACATTTGACTGAGGTTCAAAAGCAGCGTGGAATCTTTTGTTTGAAATCTACCCAAATTTTGTAACTTAACTTTTGCAACGTACTGAGCAATATCGTTGAAGAATAAAACCATCTTACTGTAAGTAATCCGTAAAAGTTAAACTCAAAACTAAAAACATTTATTTCAAATAAACCAATTACAGGCACTTTTGAATTGTCAAGGGATCGCGTCGGTCAGTCAGAAAGATGAAGCTAGTTGCCCATTCCAAATCGTAGTACCTATAATATTTCTAAATCAAGTCCTTTCACGGCAATCTTTATACCATACTTGTAAACCAAAACTCTTAGAAAACGATTTGCGATTTCACGATCTTTCCTAAACAAGATTAGGATTGCATTAATGTTACAAAAATCATTGGAGGAATGTTGATCGCCAACCCTAGGTCTGCTACACTCCGATGCACTCTTATAACGGCAATTATTTGTTTACGCAACTCAAACGTGTTAACGTCGAAGAGCCTGTAAACTGCACTTATCTCTTATTTATTACTTGAGTCAAGGTCATCTATGTGTACGAACACTTCTATGAACAAATCTTTATCAACCGCCATTTTTTTACTTTTTGTGGATTCTTAAGTCATTGGCAGCCTTGTTCCACCCATGGCTGAGTACAGGCCTCCTTCCTTTTGTGCCATGCTTCCCTGGTCTGTGCGAGCCAGGTCTTCCCTGCGATCCTCTGAAGGTCGTCCACCCATCTGGCTATTGGTCTGCTAACGTTTCTTCCATCGTTTTTCGACAACTTATCGGCTTTGTGGACTGTGGTGCATTGAAATTGTGTACCTAGATAACTACGTTCTCACCTCGACATTGCCAATTATGTTTTTCAGCGATGTTGGTACAATCAACTAAATTGGTCTTTGGGTATGTATTTTTTTCGATTTTCTTTTCGCAACTTAATTGGATGTTTGTTTAACTTTTAACTGTTTCTCACTATTTATAATAGGTATATCTACTTTTTATTTGAAATAAGTTAATTGTCAACGTGTCAAAAACAATAACTTGGTACCTATTCTGAGTAAGTAGGTATTTAATTAAACGTTGGTGTTTATTTCCAAAGTGTACAAAAAAGGAGTGTGCATTTTTTAAAAACATGGGATTTGAATAAAAATGGGGACCACGAATAGGGAAGTACCTACCAGTTATTGTAATGTTTTCCCTTTGTTATTGAAATTAAATACAAGTAGGTACCTACGCAGTGAAGCAGGAAAAACCCGGGTGTGGAAAAATTCGGGTGTAATTTAAAATTAAACAAATAAAAATAACAGAAATCAAGGATATAAACTGGAATATTAGTTAAAGCGAACAGTTTATCAACATTATAATTCTATTTCTATAATTCTATAATATTTCTATTTCTTTCTATATATTATAGAATATTCTATAAATTCTATTTTTATTCTAATTGATTAATGCCCAAGAATTCATAAACATAGGTAGATACTAGACTACCAAGTAATAGGTATTAATTATCCCTAATTGCATCATAAAAAAACTTCCCAAACTGTTTCCAATAATTTTATAATGATATACGTATAAAACCCCACCTGCACTTGCAGTTTGGGTTTTACATCCGATATTATAAATAAAGTGGAACTTTTTTTTCCTACATAAATAAGGGCAATAGACGTTAATACTATAAAGGTTTACTATTAACAGATTATTGACAAAACTTAGCAGAAAAACAGACCGTTAGAGCGGTTTCGCACTACGTCCGATCCGAATCCGAATTCAAAATCCGAGTTCAATCCGAATTGGGAATGATCTAAATTCGGACGGACTCAACTCGGATGTAGGGCGCAAACCCTCATACAAATAGTACTATAGCTATAACTTCGGACCGTCATTTCTCGGATTCGGATCGGACGTAGTGTGAAACCGCTCTTATGCTAATATTCCTAAAGTCCTAAAGAGAAATCGTTAGCTAATTTGTTTACATCCACAATTTTGTTATAATTAACGCGTCATTTAAAATTAAACGTGTTAATTTATGCAAAAACAACAGAGTGCTTTAAGAGCACTTTGTTGTTTAGAAAATAAGGAATTTTCATGGTAATGACCGCATTGACATAGCATAATCAGCCTATACTGTAACCACTGCTGGGACACAGACCTCCCCTCGCTGAGAGGGAGTGGGCCGTAATCCACCACGCGGGCCTAGTGTGGGTTGCATGACAAAGCAGATACTCGTAATTATGTGCTCCTAAGATACCAACAGCAACATCTACATCATCTTGAATATCAGCCAATATTATTCCGTAAAAATCTCACCGTGAAAACTTAGGTGAAGTCAAGCTTCAAGTGAGCTGACAATACTGTGAATCTCTAGCGATCCCTAGCATGAGGTGGAATGACAGATTTCTTCAAGCTCACTTCACCTAAGTTTTCACGGTGAGATTAGCATATAACAAGTGATCAATCACAAACGTGTAGGCATAGTGTGCATCTGTTATTGAAGACCTTCTCTGCAAACCTGATAAATACATGGTTACGATATATATTTTTATAAAAGACATATCTTTGTAGGTAGGTATTCTCTGCCAAAAAATCATTAATTATGAAAGTAAGGGTTTCGGCATAAAGCTATACAGAAACATTCGATACGGTTTTGTGCCGAATTGAATATCAATCAATGTTATCTAAGGAACGCTCTAAACGTTGTTCACAAATCTGAAACCAGAAAATCTTGGCACTACCACTATTCTTCCGACGGCTATTCAAGTTGCGGACTAGGCAAATCAGGTAACTGAAAATGTGTCATTTTCAACTGGAAAGCCTGTCGAATGGTTGTGAGTAGCTATGCTGAACGCTGCTTATTGACTTGGCATGGACATTTGACAACCTTTCAATGCAACTTGCGAAAATTAACTATATAAGATGATTGAGACTTAAATCCTAGGCACAAAAACATAGAAAGAATCTATTCTTCGTGGTGAAGCACATCGAAAACAAACAACTTATTAATTCTCTCAGCTATCTTATACAATGATATTTCAAAGGAATATAACATAACATCACGTCTGTATTCCCCGAAGGGTTAGCCAGAGGTGTACCAACCTATAGTACACCCATATTTCGTTAGTTATGTGTAAGTCTCATGTTATAGAGGGCGAGACTATTGCCACCAAATCCAGACTCCGGGAGCTATATTTCAAAAGTAGATATAAATAAAACAGCTCTTCTATAAAATAAAATAAACTTAATTGTTGACCATACAACTTCTAAGGCAACTTGCAAATTTTATTGATCAATTAAAATAATAATGAAAACTGTTGATTAAAACTTTGATAAAACCTCCATTATTTCTATTTCGTTTTATGGTATGGCATTATAAAGTTGTTAGCTGCTAGTTTTTTTTTATAATCATTAAGTAGTTTTAATGTTTATGTTTTGGTTTCATGCTAATAATCCATATCTGGTTTGCTTGCAGCGTGATTTGCATTCAGATTTTTCAACGAACATAAATTAATATCTGTCTAAGTATTATCATATTCAACTTCTTTTAAAAGTGAAAACTACATTAAGCGCAGAAAAACATTTAAATCATTGATATTTTAAGCATTATGGTATGTGATAGTCTTTTATTCAGATAAAAATTATCTCAAATATTTGAGAGAAAACCTAACGATAACAATCTAGACACTTCAATTTCTCAATCATCGAAAATGAAGTACCTAACACCTAAATACATATATTTTCAAATAAAAACAATAATTGAACTTACCCGCTAAAAACAATATAGCAACGGCAACTCCGTTTGTATCCTTATGAGGTTTATAAATGGTCCAAACAAATTTATCAATAACACATTCACTTTCGGAATTATTTATAACTTTATTGTTCGAAGTATTAAGTTGCCGGCATTTTCACGCGAGAGAAACGCACAGCGGGCGCGCGGTGTCGCGGTCAGACACATGTGAAATCAGCTGTGGCTCGGTCGCGCCTAACGGAACCCCCCACCGCCCGACGTGCCGCATTCTGCAGATAAGCACCAGATAACATTATCGTATGTTTATTTACTGATTAACTGAGGTACTGTCCGAAATTGCACTTGCATACCCACATTATGACGCCAAAAAATTATTCTGAGAGGCCATGTTGTCATGCACCTTTATCAATTCCGATAAATAAAATAAGAAATTCGTGGTAAGTGCGTGATTCCATTACGAAATGTATAACGTATAGATTCGAGTAAAAAGGTTCATTCACATCGATAACGCCTGTTATTTTATTTTATAGAAATCAAATAGGTTTACGTCACGCAACAAATATTTCATAGATGTTGTTATTCTGTCATTCAAAATGATATACTACGCGATATCTAATGCCAAATAACCACACGTCTATAACATATTATGGTCTCCCGTAACACATAATGTACGATGTTTCCGTGTCAAATTACTACCACTAATTATTGCTGGTGTAAGTCCACTGTAAAAATTATAGCCAACAGTTTCTTAACACATATTGTCACGGACTTTCCCCGGTTCAATTGTACACTGGAACGGAAAACAGCAAAGTTTTAAAATCTCTACTTTATGTCTAATTTATTTTAATATATTTCTAGTTGTCTTTACGTGTCTAGTCTATTGGTTCATCTACATACATGTATTTATATAATCAAATGCAATACAATCGCTGCAATTAAGAATTAATCTAAGAGATTACACAGTTGCTTTACGTAATAGGTATCATTTTTTAGATTACATGTAATAAGCCATTATCACTATTCATTTCCCATAGCTGAAATGTTACTAGTTCATATGGGAGACTGGTACCTAGATTATTGAGGTCGATCACGTCGGTATGTTTGATGAATGTCGTTAAGACTCACAAAAAAAAATATAACTTACATAAGAATCACAGTTCTACTGTAATAGCTACTCTGTTCATCTGCATATTAATCATTTAATAAGTCATTTCAATAGTTGGTTCAATAGTCCAACTATTCGAACAAGAACAACAAACAGTCTGGAGGGTGGGTCTGTGTGGTCTGGGTCTGGAGTGCCTGGAGTCTGGTTTTTTACAAGAAGTTTGGATAAACAAAGCAAAATATCACTTTAAGAAAACACGTCATTTACCACACTATTTTATTCTCAGCATGTTTAACTTTCTCTAGAAAGGCCATAAGGATTTAAATACATTCATTCAAATACAGAAAACATTTTAATTCCAATGCTTGCAGACTCTTGCGAAAACCAGTTAAAGTATATTTATGCTGCAATATGCAGAAAGCACACTAAAGGCGTCCCGCAGGGTTTCACTTTAGGCCCATAGACCTTAAGTTTATTACAGACTTTAAGACTTATTCTTACAGGAACTACTTAAAGCGTCTTAAAATTTCCATTTTATTTCCATTCAAAAAGTAATTTTAAACTTAATCAATATTGAATTAATTAGATATTTTTTAAATACTAGCAATTATAGATTCTAGAAAGTCATTAGGCAATCAAATTATTGAATTTCGGATTTTATCCGCGAAGATACGATGGTTTTTAAAATAGAATGGTGTAGTGTAGTATCATTCGATTCACCATTAAGTGCTGTACTGTGGGAATGTCTTCACATTTACGCACAAACAATGCAACTGGTAAATGGGTCTATGCTAAATAAGCATAGAGCTTTCCAAATAAACCGCATCTGTCCCACTCTCCGAGCTATTGTCAAGAACGGCTGGTCCCTCATCATTCCAATTAGTTGTTACAAATCGATTCACTGATTGATTAAATAATAGTCGATTGTTAGCTTCATCAGGGTTAGATGAATTGTCTGAACTATGTGATTCAGGTTTATGTTCAACATTGAAATGTTTTGTTACGAAACTACATCTTTAAACTGTTGTTTAATACGGCTCTTGAATATTTTTAACATGGGCCACTGACTAATATCTGCTTTCATATCACCTTTTCCTTTTCAAAGTTGTTTTTCTGCGAAACCAGTTAGTTTAAGATACCCGCGTTGCACAACGTTTTATCTAGACTAATAAGGTATGCAAAAGCCATAAATGGTAAGGTTGATGGTCATAATAATATAACCTTATCCGAGATGAAAAGCGGCAAGCGATGGTCCAGAGCTGTCCCTTGCATCGGACACATAAAGAATCTCTAGCGCAATATCAGTGGCAGTTTGATAGTATCTTACCTTTACTAAGTAAACTTAGTCGTGAGGCAAATGTCAGGAGAATTGGCGCTACGCATGCAGCGTGCCAGCCACAGCCGTAGTCCTTTTTGGGTACCGCCGTATCAGACTAACGGAATTAATTCGCAGACGCGATTCATGTTTATATCCTTATGTGGATTGGAAATGAGACTAGAAATCAATACATAGGAACTAGGTTTATCACTATTGATCGAAGGTTTATCATGCGTATTTGCAAGTTATATTATGTTGGCCAGGAAATTTCTAAACGTGTTACAGAAATTTCTCTCGTCCCAATGAAACAGGCAACCACATTCCATATAATATTGTTGTAATAATTGTTCTGTGTTATGTTTCTCATTTTGAATACACCACTGGAAGTGTTGCAATGCGCAACAAACTAATTTACATCACCGATGACATCATTTTAGGTGTTTCGTCGGTAGAGCATGAATCACTGAGGTGTTATATATATATATACATAAGAGCACTGATTACAGTATCAGTGCTATGAATAGAATACCTCGAATCACTAAGAGCCGGTTTTTTGATCCGTAGTTAAACTCAACCAATTGTTAAAAATAGTATCTAAGTAATGGTTAAATTTTCGCAAACGTGTTTATCTAATGGACAATAATGTTTATTTTTTTAAGTAATAGTTAATTATTTGAATCAAAAATCAAAAGTCATTTATTCAAATTAGGCTGAGAATCAGCACTTTTCGAACGTCAAAATTACAAAAGACAGTCCCCCAAAAACGGCCGCCCTTCAATTCTTCAAATTTCTTTGAACATTAGCAATGATGTTATATCATTAGATAAATTAAAAACTGATCAAAAAACACATTTTGCAAAAATTTAACCATTAGTTACTATTTTTTTTGACAATTGGTTGACTTTAACTACGGATCAAACAACCGACCCTTAGTCGGAATTTTATATCATTTCGACTACAAAACCTAACAAACGTACAAAACTCGTTTGCATAATATTCTTTGTACGTTTTTTAATCTGGATCTCACGGGTGTACAGAACCACACAAAGAGTACTAAAAAGGTTTTTGTTGCGTCGCCTGCGGCCGAGATATTATCTGAGCAGTCACCTTGATCTTTGCACGAAACTGCACAGAACGCAGCGCTTGACCTCCGGCGCCGCCTCCTTTCTGTTCAACTGCTTCTCTTAGGCGCAAGTACTATTGATTTTTTGGTAAAAAACCTTGATCATTAAAAAAAATTGAGTCACGGTCCCCCTGACAATATCACAAGGCTATTTTAATATTTGTGTATGCCAAGTTTATATATCCGAAAAAATCGTATGCAAGGTTCAATTCAATAGCCAACTCGTTAAATGTGTTACGGTAAATTAGAAAACTGTCTGTATCGATTTGACAACACACATTTTTCCATGGCATTTCTAGGGCATAACAGTGTAGCTCCATCCGTATGAAAATTGTAGTGTAGGTAACAATTTTGTAGAAACTCTGAACTAGAAACTAGCCGACAATATAAAAGCAGTGTTCAATTTTCACGACAAATAAGTTATTTTATCTGCCCGACAGGTTTAAAATAGCCCGTTAGGCATTATTGAGTTGTTTGATTATAGAGGAACAATGCTATCGCATGTAAATTATAAAACAATGGCATTACTGAAGGTACACTTGAAGACGGAATGATTTCTAAAGATAATTCGTATTCGTTAGACCGTTTTATAGGTTTCGGAAATCAACGCCTGATAGGAATGTCAGGTGACAAACGCGCATGCACGAGATGCGATATGTTTTTTTGGGCCAAACCAATTAAAATATATACATACATATAATCTATATATTATGAGTATTTTTGCCATCGAGACGCTCAGAAGAATAAGCAAAGCTATCCTTTATAAACTCAACAGCAACCTTAACCTTAGAGATAGATGGAGACCACCACTGACAGTGAACTCTTGAAAAGGTAAAAAAAAACATCGGCAGTAACTAGAGAGTTTGTGTGCAGCAAGCTTACTGCAGTAGATTTTTTTACTTTTAACTATGACACGTAGGCAGCATTTGCAATGACGACTTAATTTTATCGCTCGTAGCCATGTTATTTTATTCATAATTTATTATATATGGGCGTTTATGTTCATAAGGCTATGATGATGTTTGAGCTTAGTTCAGATCTAATACGAAATCAATTTCTTCTTTAACACATCTTTTCCTATAGCTTCCAGATAAACCACATGTTGCCAAAATACGAGCCCAAAAATGCTCGCACAATCAATAAAATCAACATTGACAAGACAAACATTTGTAGAATCTACCATGTTTGTTTGTTACAGGTACATGTTGAAACACAATCATTGTTTAGCATAACTATTGGTTAGAATGTCACCAATGATCCAGTTGCAATGTTACTCTCACTTGAATTTTGCACGAATTTTTTAATTGATTTTTTATTTTTTTGAAGTAGGAACAGGTATTGTACCCTTTACAGAGGTAAGCGTCAAGATGGAGGGACGAAGCTTTCGATCTCAAATCAGCCTACATAAAAGTTTCATACTATAAAATAAATATACTATTTGCTACCTTTGCAATCATTTTAGCTACCTCAATGTATGCGGAGTTATTTAACAAAATCCTTGGTCCCTCCATTTTGATAGGCTAGTTGGAGGAATATCCTAGTTATATAGTATTTCAATACCTAAATTCTACCTTAGAAATATGTTATTTGTTTATCTCTAACATGAATCGTTTGAGAAATATCGACAATAAATATTGGTCCCTATGCATAATGACGATTCAACAATTTGGTCAGGCATGTTAATGGATGGTTTTTTTTTTAATTTTTAAACAATTTAATATTTAGTAAGTACCTTTTTTCTACCTTTAGATTAGGTTAATGCCTTACGTTAAAGATTTAATTTATAAAAGTGGTATTGTGATAGTTAATCACACACTAAATAATACCTATATACTTAATAATAATAATATAATAATAGCCCTTTTAAAAAACCCATCTAAATAACATTAAGATTTTTTGAGGGACTTGTAGTCGATAACGGGGAGCCTTTGAAATTATTATTTCCTAGCGTGTGCCCTAAAACAACTCGTGAAACCTAAGCCCTGCTTATAACTCTGCTGGCCAACTCTATTGCGTTAGTTTTGACCGGGTATTTAAAACGAAATGCGGTCTGGCGAGTCATAGCTATCATATTAAAGTAGTATAGTCGAGCTTTTTACCCATTTTTGTGAAACAACCTAACACTGACATTAATTAACTCGTACTTTGCACTCTCGTCCACCTCTGCCTCTGAAGCCGGTGACTTCAAACTGCAGACTAAATGAATTCAATTTGCTTACCTCCCATCAACAAACTACAACTTACCGATAAAATAATATTAGCTACACAGTTAGTTTTCATTACAGAAAGTACGAAACTATTACATTCAGTGCTTATGAGATGGAGTTCAAAATCACTATTTGCATGCAATACCAATTTAGCGAGATGCAGACTATTACCAAAGAGATTAACGATGTTGGTTAAGAGTATGTTCAATATCAGTTAAGAGTATGTTCAATATCAGTTAAGAGTATGTTCAATATCAATTACCTATTTAATCATAATTTAAACGGTATTGCGTGATTGCAATATTTTCTTTCGAAATCAATCGTGCAAGACGTGGTTCCGAGTAGCTCCTTAGTGGGAGGCACACCATCACCTACTGGGTGTTCGGTAATATATAACGTAGGTAGGTTCTTGTATGGATATTTCGTTACTACGTTGTAATTGTTAATAAGGAAAATAATTACAGTAGTAGTTCATATTTTATTTACCTATTTATTTTAATATTTATGTACACAGTAAAACAGATATGACATATATAATTATTGAGTACAAAAGTACTACTTATTTCTTAAGATACTTCTTCCAGTTGACCTGCGAAAGGAGAAATGAAAAATAAATGTAGACTAGAGTAATATGTGTAAAGGAATGTAGAATGTGAATGTGTGTGAGGACAAGAAGAGAAGAATTATTATATTTGCAGCACAAGACTTTGAGTAGGTACAGTGTGTTACTTAACTTGAGTTAACTTACATTTGGATAAGCGCGTTCGTTCTTCAATTATACATAATATACCAATCACGTTAGGTTAGGTAATATTTTCAAACGTCTATCATTCGATTTCAAGTTATAGCGATATATTTTTTTTGCTTTTTTTTCTTCGTGTAACCATTTTGGTGCGTCGTCTTTTTCCGTTAAATATGTTGAATGTTACTTATCATGTTCTAGCATTTGTTAACAGCGATCTTATGTTAGAATATAGGCATTATATAAAAGAGGTCATCTGCAAAGTGGAAACTACACTGGAGATTACCTTATAGATGTCGCAAATCGCGTCTATTATGCAAAGGTGTCGCTGCGTAGGAATGACGACAACAACAACACAGTGCGAAAATCTGCTTTCCCTAAAGGTTGCAGAGGTCAGACGGCACACACAGTCATATCGAAGAAAACTAGAAACCTGTTGTGAAATTAAAACTTAGATTGATTACAAATAACTGACACAAAGACACACAAGACTTCAAACTTGTTACCTACATCCATAGATATCCGATATCCGTGCCTACATCACTACTACTACGAGGGGTTCTTACGTTTGAGGTACTTAACTACTTAAATACAGAAGTTATTGATCACGCACTTTCATTAGGCAAATCCAACGAACGTATTGAATAAATTCTTCAATAGGTACTTATACAAAATTTAATTAATGTAAAACGTTTATGGACTCATCATGAGACGAAGAATAATCTTCATTATTATTTCATCTTCTTTATTTTTTCAGTTTCATTTCATTTGAATTCTTCATTTTATTTGCATTGATTATTTCTCCTTCAACTTCATTACTAATAATAAAGCTGAAGAGTTTGTTTGTTTTAACGCACTAATCTCTGGAACTACCAGTCGGATTTGAAAAAATATTTTTTCATTTGACAGCCCAATTATTGAGGAAGGCTATAGATTATTTACCTGCACGCTATGACCCTTAGGGGGCGAGCAAAAAGAAAAAAGGCCAGAAACAACGCTTAGCGAAACGAAGTGATAGCGCGGGCAGGTGATGCGAGGCGATGGATTGGGTCGCGGGAACAAGAAATTTTACGTGGACGAAGTCGCATGCAGAAGCTAGTTCAATAATAAAGCTGCAACTTGTTAACTCATTTTCTTATAGAAAATAAGGAAAGGAAGTTTTCTATATCTCTGAAGTCTCCCAGGTACGGTTATCATGCCGTTACACGAACGACACATACGTCTTACATATAAACAGCTATTTGTGGCCACAAAACAAATCGCCATCATTTGTCACACACGGCTGTCGGTGAGCGAATTTCTCTACGATTATATCATTGTTCAAGTGGCCATGCACTGTAGTACCGTGATCTATGGTTGTAAGGAGACAATTAATAGTAATGAGAGAATATACTGCAACTGGAAAACATAATTGAACACGTACCTGAGCGAATGATTTAAGAGTATCAAGAAATTAACACAGAGCGATCAATGGCTTCAAGATCCCTTAAGATTATATTTGAGTCAGTCTCACTGGTCCAGGGAAGAAACACACCCACCACCTTACTAAACGACCGGATGGACGACTCACTTAATTAGCACCTAAGTTCACAATGTTGGCATTGTGAACTGTTAGTAAAGATCTCAATATATATATTCTCTCCACGTCCCCGATCTTAGCTCCATGCAACGCGGCTTGAGAAGCGTGGCACGGTTGAACATAAATTTAATGATGCACAATAATATTTTGATGATGCAACTGAAAATAAAAATAACAATACATCCATCATGCTTTTAAATCAATTTACAGCTGCACTGTTTACAGTAGCAGCGTCCGAAATGGCAAGAACATGGAAAAATAAAATGGAAACTTGAAAACAACGAGATCATAAAGGTGAAAGTAGAGTTACAGAACAGATTTCTCATTAGATTTTTCATGAGAAAGCAAAAAGCAGTAGCTAGCACCTGCTACTGACGAATGAACACTTATAGCACCAGAAAAAACAACACAGTTCTCAAACTAGATATATGGGTATTTGCATGCCATCATTGCAAAACGAGGGCCAAGTGAAGCGTGAGAATATTCCGTTGCATACCTGCATATTCATTCCCCTGACCGTTTCTAAATACAATACGTCAATACCGATTCTTTAAATTGATTAGATATCTACCTGCTCAGTTATTTCGGAAGAAAGATTCCTTATAGACACACGATTAGGAGGCCTAGTGGTTAATTTCATAGCCAAACAAAATAAGGAAACTCATAACGTTAATGACAGACGGTAAACAATCTACGTACGAAGAAGCGCCATATGTTGGGTATCATCATTCATCAACAAGAGGCTCAAATTGATGGATTCATCGATTAGTAAGCATTTAACGTGTTAAACTGGTAAATGCTGAAATGATTTATTTCACACCGTTTCGGGATATGACGAAAACAATACAACAGAGGTAAATACTGACATTTGCCTAAAGGTTACACCTGAAAATATACCAACATCGTTCGCTTTACCTAAAAAGTTACTAGCTATTTTAAGGAAATCGTTGTTACATGTAGTAGGTACCACTTAAAATCATCTCTCACAAGATAGTCTACTTGATCTCTAAGAATACGTACTATGCACTTGCATCGTTTCAAGTGCAGTACATAAGTGTGTATTAAAAGAACATCTGGTACAGACGCCAACACATCAAGCTACTACAATCTGTCAAATTTCCTTAAGCGATTTTCAACTTTATCGCTAAAGCATTAAGGTTCAATGTTGTTTGGGAAAATTTTACAGTTTCGGGTAGCTTAACCTGCTGTCGTATGTACACTGATAAAAATATTCTCATACGAAAGATTCCCTTGGCTAACTAGAAACAATTAATTATGTAAATTGACAGGAACAGAAGTGTTGAATTTGGTGGGAAAAGAGAATGTTGAAATGGCAATGGCGATAGCACATATCTAAATGAGCCGTTTGTCATCATCTAAAAGGTGTTAATCATTTACAAAGTAGAACAATGTTAGGTAATAAACATGATATTATGAATAGGAGTTAAACAAGAAGCGACACGAGATAAGCTCTCGTACCGCTATCGACGCGAGGCTGTGGGAAATTGGAAACGTCAGAGAGATGCGTGACTGCACCACTATTGTTTTATCTGGGTAGGTCGCAGTGCCTGAGGTTCTACATCTTTGTTCCAAGATGCATTCAATTATTATTTTTGATCGAGCAATGCAAAACTGGCGTGCACCAGGAGAGGAGAGGCCTATGTCCAGCAGGACTGCTATAAGCTGTTGACGTTGATGATGAATGCAAAGCTTTCAGTGTTGAGTAAGTAATAATACTACTTTGTGCTAGTGACGAAAAAGACGTGTCTAGGTAGACGAAGGTGTAAGCAATTAACTTTGCATGTTTTAAGAAACGCTTTATGAATTTCTACATTTATATCTGTCATTTAAATAGTGTACATAATAAAGAGTCTTGTATTCTATTCTATTCTATCCGTAACACAGGGTTTCCCTAGCACGGACTCCAGTCTCTCGCAAAGGAGCTTTTGTCTTGTACGAGTACTTATTGTTTAGTAACTAAGGTGTTATTTATAAGCTAGCCTTTGTGGAGAGAGAAATAAACTTATTATTAAACTTACTGTTCTATGCTATGAGTATCACAACAATTTCATGTGACGAAAAATTTTATCAACAGTAAAATGTACGTACCTTATCCATATTACGATATAATTATCAATGCGAAAATAACTCTGTTTGTCTGTCTGTTATCTTTCACGCCTAAACGGCTGTACGAATTTGGATATTTTGGTCACGGATACACCATTGCCTCATCATCATCATCATTTCAGCCGAAAGACGTCCACTGCTGGACATAGGCATCCGCCAAGCACCACTTCGACCTGTTCTGTGTTTCTCGCATCCAACAGGTTCCTGCGGCCTTCACAAGGTCGCCGGTCCATCTTGTGGGAGCCTTCTAACGCTACTTCTTCCGGTACGCGGTCGCCGAAAATTCAATTCGGGAACGCATATCCCTAAAATGTAGACTCTGGCGCTGCCTGAAAGAAAGCAGACATTTCTAATTGTTAAAACCAGATCCTTACGCGTGGCGTGGTTAGTTAACTGAAATTACACATACGTTGCATATTAATAGTACTTTATGGTAAGCAGTGCCTCTGGTTTGGAATGGTCTCGCAATACTTGAAAACCGGGAACTACGGAGGGCTATAATTTATAGGCAATTTGCAAACTTTGAGCGCCTTATGAAGCGCAGAGAGGCTGGTTTAATTGCCGCGTAACAGATTCGACCTGACATTAATGAGAGTGACTTAAAAACTGGTATAGCTGATGATTTAATGTTTTTACACCCATAATGTGAACGTGTTCTTGTCGGCGCTGTTAAACAGACTATTGTTGAGTGCAATTAATCTTTTTTCTTCAGTTTCCTTTGCATTTTGATCTGTCTGATACATGTCATAGCCCCGTTGTAAGTTTACAGCAACTGTTGATTATGTATGGCTTTCGCGATGTTTTTCATATATTAATTAGCTAGCCATGTGCAAAGAAATGCCGTGTTTATGTAAAGACGACATGCAATTATGCATAATGATGTGGAAAATGTTATGTATGTCCATTCACGCTATTTAAAATGACCCAGACTTATGTTCTCTTTGATACTAGTGAAGGCATTACATCCACGTCATCCACCTTTTAATAGGTTTTGCGCCAAGCAGATTAGACGTTGCGTCCTCCTGGTTATTAATATTAATAATTTATGTTCCACAAATTGCTAGTACGCTTGCGGCGGTTGGTTCGTGGATGGGTGACCATCTTCACATACCAATACCCCTCTGTAAGCACGTTACGCCATTGGTCCCGGCTGCCAT
The DNA here is from genome assembly GCA_947507525.1 of Apamea epomidion. Taxonomy (NCBI): domain Eukaryota; kingdom Metazoa; phylum Arthropoda; class Insecta; order Lepidoptera; family Noctuidae; genus Apamea; species Apamea epomidion. Next base: position 12,759,346 of record OX382225.1, read on the forward strand.
TAGTGGATCGTTGACAGTCGTAACGGGTCGTCAGTAGCCCAAAAGTCTGACAACCAGTCTTATTATGAGGTATCGTATTACCCAGTAACTGGGTTGTGAATGTCAGATAGGCAGCCGCTCCATATAAAATACTGGTATTCAGCTGCATCCGGTTAGACTGGAAGCCGATCCCAACATAGTTGGGAAAAAGCTAGGCAGATGATGATGATGATGAAATTGCTAGTTAATAATACTTATAACTATGTAAGTAAGTTATTAATGATAATATAACTAGATTAGGGGTAACAACAGTAACACTAACCTCAAAGGTGATCACTTGTGACCGTTAATTCGTAAGGTCTTTGAAAACCAGTAATGAAGTGATTTATTCATCTTATAATTAGTATTGTCGCATTAACGTAGCGGTTCGCTACGAGAATACGACATTATAGGCTACGACGCTACGATGCAGTGGCGCAGCGGATAGAAAAGACGGATGTCATATAACATTTTAGAACTCCATCAAGATGATTGCTAAACAAAAGATGAATTTCCGCTAAAACGATAATAAAACAAGAAATTGCCAACTTTGTGGGTACCAACACTACAAGGAAACCATATAATTAACATGATTATAAAAAGTAGCAATATTACATTAAGTTCATGTGTAACAAGATAATTTGTTGTTATTTCAGTTTCGAAATGTTTGTTCTCTTCTTAACGATACAGAGTTTCTATTACTTCTATCTACTTAATAAAAAACTTAAATGCACTGACAGACAACGCACTTGGGTTTATCACCATCCACAGCCCGCAGTGTAATTGCGCAACACATTATCAGTAGTAATGGGTTTCATTTTGACAGTTTAACAACATTCATTGCGTTATTTACATTCTTGAGCAGATACATTTTTCGAACATATGCAGCAATAGATTAGTAATATAATGATTCAGGTTGAGTTTGATCGAATTGAATTAGGGTGCCAACTTCACCGACTGCTGCGCATAGACCTCTCATTTCTTCTGCCAATCACCATGTTCCCGTGCCAGCTTCATCCAGGTTTTGGCCGCGATGGCAACGATGTCCTGCCTACAAGTATCTCGCCGCCGGCTTAGAAGCTTAAAATTTGGCACAAGAGTTACTTATACATATAACGTAGGTGAGCACCAACAAACGTTTTTTTTTATGAGCCATGTCCAGTATGGCTCTGAAATCCTTCCCTATCCTAAGGGCGCGTCTTCCCTACCATTACAGCGCTCCCCGCTCTACTCCTTGATATGGAATGGTCGCTGTAGCACCATGGAACATGACTGACATGACATGGCTACAGGGGCTAGTGCGAATCTTGGGGTTCATTCGATTAATCATGTCCGGTCAAACCACGCTGGGATCATATATTCATTCGATATTCATTCATTCGGAAATTTGCCCGCTCTAGGGGTTGAATAGAAGATGAAAGTTTGTATGGAAGTTCGTAATTTTTGCATGGCGATGGGAAATCCCATCGATCACACGGCTAGTAACCATAAAAATTAATAGCCAAGCTCACGTAGCCAATCAACGACAATATAGCGGTATTAAATAAAGTGTAGCTTACTTAAACAGTTAACAGACGGCAGGCACGAACATCCATATATCACAGGTTTCCCTTGTCAACATGGTGGCAACATATGCGCAACACAAACTTGCGTATAAAAACAGAAACATTCTTACATCTGGAAAAAATGTCTACGTGCGAACTAGATTGATAATTTACTAGGTTAAAGTTTTAGTAAGGCATAGTATCTAATCCAGCCCGCTCGTGGCTAAATAAGCCGCACGGTTTGATCGAAAGTTAAGCTACACTTGCCAAGGTTGGTCCGCGATGGGTGACCATCCATTACATATCGAGACCCCTCTGTACCTCAGAAAGCACGTTACGCCGTTGGTTCCGGCTGTAATTTGTAGTTTTTTAACAGTCGTTACGGATAGTCAGAAGCCCGAAAGTCTGACAACCAGTCTTATCCAGTAACTGGGTTATGGAGGTCAGACAGGTAGTCGCTTCATGTAAAATACACATGTACATGGAGCGACTATGCTGGAGTGGCTATGCCGACCCCAACATAGTTAGGAAAAGGCCTAGGCCAATTGATATTGATATGTAATCCAGTTCTATTTTTCAGGCTATAGCTATTAAAACTTGCACATTGCAAAGACCATCTTTTTCTGGAAAACCTAAGAAAGTCATGTCTTGCTTATCACTGAGAATATTTGATGGCATTAGCCAAAGAGTAAGTCCTCTTACACCTTAAAAACCTTTTATGTTCGAACTACATATAGGTACAGTCACGAGCACTAATATGTCAACACTTTGAAACTTTCAATAGCGGTTTTTGCGTGAAATAACGAAAACAACAATGAAATACGACACATTGCAAAAACCTATAGGTTCGAAAATAATATGTTCGTAGCAATGTAACATTTCATAAAAAAATAAAGGAGTAAATCGCTTTTGAATAAAGCCAAGTGTGTACATACTTATGCACGTGAATGTACAGCGTTCAAGGTACGTTTACAATAACTTAGATAAAAAGTACCACTCATCTGACCCTGTGGTCAAAATTGGAACTAACAAGAGGACAGTGATGGCAGCGACACGAGGGAAAAATTTGGAACTGTTTGGATATGGTACTTACCACGCCATCTCTCGGTTGCATGAAGTTGGCATTAGAGGAAACTGAAGTCTGAACACTTCCTGAATATACTGCTAGATGTCTATCCCACAAATTTATTAGTTTCGTAAGTAGGAAGAAGAATGGATTCAAATAGTTTTATAGAGCTTAGAGCTAAACTTAGGAGCTTAGTTCTTAGTACAAACACTGTTGAATTCAAATCCCTTCCATAGAATAAAAGGTTGGATAGGTAATTAAAATCAATCCAGAACACATATTAAAGTTAGATCTTTGTTAGTAGAGAGATGAACACATGATTCTCTACTACCCGAGGATTAGCTTCATGTAAGAGGCCATCCATATGATATGTCACGCGTTAAGGGGGATGGTCAAAAAAGTGTGTGAATGCGCGACGAGGCGGGAGGAATGCGCGGCGAGGTGGGTGCGGGACGCCGTGAGCGATGACGAATGAGCGGCCTGCACTGTCCCCCCGTCTCGCCGCGCACATACCGAAGGCGCGGTACAGCGGTTTTGGTCAAACTATAGTATAAATCTAAAGTATTAAAACTCGAAAGTTTAACTCAAACGACAAACTAAAAAATATTACAAACTCGTATCGACATTATTATCATCATCTTCCTGCTCTTATTCCATGTTACTTGGGGTCGGCGCAACACGTTTTCATCTTCCATTCCCATGTCAACCGTCACGCTATCATTCACTCCCATTTCTTTCATAATATCATTATATCAATACTAATAAAAGGTTAAGTTTAAAATCGCAAAATATGTGACGTCACACCAGGGGGACACACAAATATGACCGAGCACCTATGACAAGCCCCCCCGTCCTTATCACAGATGGACATTCTATGGCTCAAAAAATTATGAAATTCGAGTGACGTACCTAATTTAAGGATGGTCCGTAATCATGCATGAGAGAAGCGCATAAAGTTTTTCATTCCCTGCTGCCGTCATCTTGAACCACGCGGTCAGTGGCCTGGAACGCGCAGCAATTTGCACCAGCATGCTTATTATGACATAAATCATCCGACCACTGCTATTTGTTTTACTTAATGTACACAAATTACGTGTAAATAACGATGCAATTTCATTAAGACTTTGATTAGGTTTCGAAATAAGATTGATGGTTCTTAATAAGCACGTCATATGATGTAGTATGGTATGGATAACGTGAGGAGTAGTGGCCTAAAGGTAACGGCCCCGACTTACGAACTACAGGTCGTAGGTTCGAACCCAGATAGGCGGTTTACTTTGTATAAATAATTTCATTTTATCACCACTGGTCTAAAAATGATGAAGGAAAACATCGTGAAGAAGCCGGCATGTAATAAAACCAAAAACTCGAAGACATGTGACGCACTGGGCCCGCGTGGTAGATTACGGCCCACTCCTTCTCACGATAAAGAGGCTTGTGTCCCAGCAGTGGGAACATTATAGGCTGATTATGCTATGGTACAGCTTTAGCTCTTATTTATGTATATTTCTTTAATGGCTAACCAACAATTGTTTACACTGTTGAAAATGATAAAATACTGTTTTACCATACTTATAGTTATTCTGTGTTTTACTAAAATCAAAGGTCAGCGTAAAAAAATCTTATAGGGCATAAACCTCGGAACTATGACTCTGAATGTATTTTTGTAACAACTATTATATCATCTTTTTGAGAAGTTCAAGTCCAAAAGGACCTTGCAGAACAAAAGCATGACTAAAAATGGTTCGAGGGAATAATTTCAACTCATAATCATCATCATTATTATCATTTACATTAAAACAATCGATTCAAATATTGATTAGAATAATTTATTGTTACATGTTTAAGGTGGATGTCCAAGGTAGCCCGCGAAATTTAAATTTTCTTACGTTTTTTGCAATTTGCTGGTCAGTACTAAGTTGTACGTTGATTAAAATATAATTCGCGGCCGTAACAATTAAGTACTTACAGAATTATAATAATAAAATTTGAATTTCGCGGGTTACCTTGGAGCATCCACCTTAAGGTAAAACGAGTAGAACAATATTTTCTATTACATTCAGTGTTGCGTGATGTCATGTCATCGTGGCATGAGGTCTAGATATCTAACCTCTTTTGAATGAATATAAACTGTATAGTACCAACAGGAACGTCAGATAGAACGCAGTGTGAGTTGAATAGTAGTAGTAAATCATTATCCCACAGGCAGGCAAATAAACAGGAATAAATATTTACTAAGTATAAGCAGGTATTGCTTATAGTAAATATTTATTCCTGTTTATTTATACTTATATATCTGATTGAAGACCGGACACAGTTACCTATAGTCCTTATTGAAACCACGCACTTTAAACTTTGGAATCATCTTAATACTTCTCTTCATAGTTGACTATAAAACAATCAATTAGGTTTTCTTCCAGATTTGGGACACGGTTTACGGTACTGTCTTAATCCAATGTTCAAATCAAAGAAGCTCATGTGGTGAAAGGAGAAATATTCAGGATTCTTATAGTTGCCAGTTTTTTCAGCGCCGAGGCCAAGGATCTGGAAATAACATAACACTACATCAATCCCAATTAAAAATACCAACGATCTAGTGTTTGGCTGTAAAAAAATAGTATTTTGGTTTCAATTTAATAAAGTAATTATGAAAAACCGGCCAAGCGCGTGACAGGCCACGCATAGAAGAGGGAATAATGGCACGTGAATTTAGAAGGATATTTTACATGTTTACTTATTATTTCAAAGTAATAATTATTTTTTCCAAGTAAGCGCATTTTACAAGTGAGGCCAGTATAACTGCTGAACTAACAAAGTTATCTAAGCCGTTATAGTTTTTCTTCAAAGTTCATCACATGGACTACCATCATGATTTTTTTCAGATTTTTCGAACCAGCAGTTTAGCTTTTAGAGGAGGTTGGGGACGAACTATTTTAACAAAAAAATGCACTTTAAAGTTGAATATCTCGCAAACGGTAAATCAAAAAATCGTCTTAGCCAACCTCTCAATGTTTCAAAGACCCCAAAAAAATATATTTTTCGTGATTTTATTTCAGCACTTTGTCGACGTGGTAAATACACATATCCATGCAAAGTTTTATCTTTCTAGCACTAACCGTTTGGAAGGTAAAACGAGGACGGACGGACAGACGGATGGACATGACGAAACTATAAGGGTTCCGAGACGTAAACTACGAAACCCTAAAAAGCCACTAGAAATGCGACGTTGCCAGCCCACGCGGGATGACTCGTCGAGTCAAAAGGGCTCGTGGAGTGTCAAAAGGGATAACCTAAAATGGTGCGTTAAATAATGAAATACCAAACGAATTTATTACCTCTCCATTAGTGTTCCGGAACACCCCGGTGGGTATATTTTTCACAGCCTCAAAGCTCAGGCGCGTATTGTTTTGTGATAGGGCGTGGTGTATCTTGCGAAGCTGAAATAAAAACATTGAAAAAATGTGAACAAAAACATGAAGTGAGCGTGGAGTGAGCTGTCATTCCCAACAAATGTTAGGGATTGACACTTTGACAGCTCACTCTCTTGCTCACTTCACCTAACTTTTCACGGTGAGGTTTTTACAGAATCAATCGGCAGTAAAATAACAATAACTAAAGAAGTAAATTGCCAAACAAAACCCCCGATCATCACATACAGGGTGGCAGGGACATCGACGCGCAACCTGTTACCATGGATTCAGTACATGATTCTGAAACCATTCGGCGTTAAAATTTGTCGTCAATGAACGCAGAAATATTTCGTCGGTTATAAAAAAAAACAGCTGTTTCATAGAAAAGTACAATAGTAGGTATTGCGTATGAAACAGCTGTTTTTTTTCGAAAGACGAAATATTTCTACACTTGGGGTCTAGCCGTCTAGGTCATGTGCTGAATTCATTCATGGTTTCAGTATACGCGTCGATGTCCCTGCCACCCTGTATACCGTACCCACCATGTAATTATCATCATTTAAAAAAATATTAAGCGGGCTTATCAGTAATTTTTGTAAAAATACCATAATATACTTATTATGCATTAATCTGCATTATTTTTCTGTTGATATAGAATAGTGTATGATAGATAAGTTATATTTTATAAAATTACTGCTTAGCCTATTTTTATAGAGTGTACTACGTGAGCTCGACAAATGGATGTGCAAATAACACTTGTGCGACAAAATTGTACTGCGACTCACCATAGTTCGAATGCACGCTTGTGCGACACACTGAAGCTCGACATCACGCTAGTACGACAAACGATTGTGCGACAGTAGTTCGACACTACGGTAGTGCGACACTACGGTAGTGCGACAAACAATTGTGTGACAATACTGTGATTCGACAGTACGTTGGTAGAGTATTACAATAGTATGACACTATGACAGTGTTACAGTGTTGATAGATTAGCTAGGAACTAGTTAATCTATCTATATATTATATAAAAATGAATCCTTATTTCCCTTGGTCAAGCCATAACTTGAGAACAACTTTGCCGATTTTATTAATTATTAATCAATTTATTTCAGATAAAATCAATCCATACAATTTCAAATTATAAATACAGAGAAATTAATAAAAAAATAAACAGAAAAATAAATCATTGCAATTATAGGTAGGTACCTGTTGTGTTAGTAAAATCTTATGCACTATGTTAGTCAACACCCATCACAATATGCATCCATTTGTTCTGGAGAGGGCAATCCGCACGAGGTACAACCATCTGCAGGATACTGTTGCTACTGCCTCGCACGCGCCGCCACAAGTAGGTTACTTTCTTCCGTATAACATGAAAGCCGTCCGTTCGCACCTCCGCAAACATTCCGGACGCACTACAATAGCGAGGCAGCCGCATCAGCATCCTGAAGACATTATTGTATTGGACACGCAGAGCACTAGCAGCCCGGAGAGTAAAGGCTACCCACAGACTGCTCGAGTATAACGATTGGCAGTACGCCTTGAAAAGAGTAATTTTCACCGCCCTTGAGCAGCGAGCAAACCTGCGTGCAACCATATTCCCTCTGACTGCCAATGCTCTGCGCTCTCTCTCTATGTCTGCGTCATCTTGCAACTTTTCTGTCACAATGTGCCCCAGATACTTGAAGCTGCTCACCACCTGCAGAGCCGCACCATTAAGCATAATATATAATTTATATCTTTTCAAAAGTTTTCTAATACTTTGTAGAAAGTTATTACGGAACGAAAAATTAAGAAAAGAAAAGTTGTACTTGTACTTGTAGTTTTACTTGTAGTTGCTATTGATTCTAAAGCGGTACAAAGTTAGGCACGCCACAATTGGGGCGATAAGTCCCCTCTTTGAGGAGTGACTAGAGAGGCGCCACGGCGCCCTCACCTTCCGCCTGACACAGGTCCTCACCGGACACGGTTGTTTCGGGAGGTTCCTGTTCAGGATAAAGCGGGAGGAAACGCCAGGGTGTCACCACTGTGTGGATCGCCCGGAGGACACGGTGGAGCATACGGTGGAGATCTGCCCGGCTTGGGCGGAGCACCGCCGCGTTCTCGTGGCGGCGATCGGCGGCGGCGATCTCTCGCGTCCGGCCCTGGTCCAGGCTATGGTACGGAGTGAGAGTGCATGGGAGGCCAGCACCTCCTTCTGCGAAGCAGTAATGCTCGCGAAGGAGGAGGCGGAGCGCGTGAGGGAGAGGCAATCACTGCGCCCTAATAGTCGCCGTAGGAGACGCCCTGGACGGGAGTCAACAGCCGACTCCCGGCGTAGGCGCGGGCTTGCAAGCGTCGAGCAATGGGCAGCTCGCCGCCCGGTACGGACCAGGCCCGGGTCGACGGAGCGTTGTGTTCCACGCGCGCCTCAAAGAAATGTCAGCACGAATTGACGGGGTCCGCTAGGGCCAATGCCTGCCAGGGCCGCGGGTTGTTCGAAAGAGATACCGTGGCCCCTGGCACAAGCAACTGAAGGAACACGGGTGGGTTTTAGTCAGTAAAAGTCTGACACGCCCTTCCGGTCAGCCCAGAGCGGGAGAGGTCATTTGATGATTTCCCATCCAAAAAAAAAAAAATAAGGCGGTACAAAGTTCGCAGACAGCTAGAGTATAAATTAAACAAACTATATTGCAATATAATCAAAACTATTTATGATTTATGAAAAAAAAAATGGTATTGATAAACAGATACGATTCGATTTCATTACTTCTTTTTTTAATAGCATATATAGGACAGACCACGCAAGAATGATAACAAATCCATTGAACCTTTCTTTTTTAATGCTTTTTAATTAATTTATTTATTTATCCACTTACAGTTACCATTACAGGATATAACCCAATGCGGTAAATGCGCTTATCCTAACTTAAACTATACTAACACCTACAACTTATTACAAATAATGCATTCCTTGTGAATTCACTCAGAGAACAACAGAATAAGTCCGTCCCACTCGCTATGAGATTGAGCGTGTGGAGTGCGCGCGTTAGGGGCGCCTCCCTCAAAGGGTTGGTCCGAGCGCGCGGTTCCACTAGCAGTGGCGGCTGCCGTCGTCGCCACACGTACCTGTCCGGAACACACAGAGTCACCACCTCTAAAATACTCCCTCTCAGTACTTAAATATATATGAGGTGAGTGCAAGATCGCTCCTAAACCTTAGCTCATTGTATCCTACCATACCTAAAATAAATAAGGTTGGATACATTAACGGGTAAAAGGGATAGACTCCATAATAACGCTTATATAAATATCTTATAAACTTATTTTGTACCCTCTCCAGCATAAGACTATATTTAGCTTCATGCGGAGCCCAGATGACTGCATTACATTCTAACTGGCTCCTCACCAATGCATTATATAATGTAATAGCTTTCACATTCGTGAACCCTCTTACCGTACGAAGCATGAAACCTAAATTTCTAAACGCTCTTTTACAGCTACACATGATGTGATCACGAAAAGTCAAACCTGTGTTAAAGCCTGCTCCCAAGTCTTTGACTTCTGTGACCCGTACCATAGGCAACCCGTAAATATGATAGGTGTGTGTTATGGGACTGTGCGCGCGAGAAAAAGTGATGGTCACACACTTTTGTTCTTCTCTATCTTGTTTTTTTTTTTCGTTTTGGATCATTTGCTACTTGATCTTTTCTACTATGTCCGTTGTCGTTTTTTGTTCCTGTTATATTTCCTCAAAAGTTTTATTTATAAACCTTCCATTTTTTGCGACCCAAAAGTGCATTCCATCTATGGTGCCATATTTCGACACAGTTTTGTGTAGTAGGTACCCCCATTTCGATGCTGGAAGCTACAGACCATAAGTGTGGTGGAAATGTTGGTGGTGTTTTTTTTAGCTTCAGACAACCAGGTACTACGGGTCATTTTTTTGGGTAAGTTCCTTCAACATAATACTTTCGCAACCATTCACTTACCTTTTCAGTGTCTTTTGGCAGTAGGTACCTGTTCTTTAATAAGACGGAAAGCTGCTGGTTTTTTTTTTTTATTACCTATCTTGTTTTATAACCGTATATTAGGTAGGTACCTACGGACAATATTTACTAAATTGAAATAGTAACAACTATTAAATTATTGTAATACATATTTTTAATCAGTAAGCTTACTCGTTGATTTATTAATCCAACTTTCTGTCGTACTGATAATAAGTATGCTATGCTAGTCACATCCCATACACTAACCCCGTTACCAATAAACGAAGTATACATTATTATGTATACGTAGCATCAACGAATATATTGTTTAGGAATATTATGCCTATTTGTAAAGTTTTTGTTATTACATGGGATCAACAGATCTGTAATTAGAATTAAAAAAAAACATGCCATCACGAAGAAAATCATGAAATGTTCCCACGAAAATTTCAGAATTATATCGTTAAAAGTGCTAACAAGTTTTGTAACCCGGAAACGAATCCGGGAACATTACCAAGAGTCTGTAACTGACTGAGCTATCAAGGTCATCAGATATAATTAGGATTATGAATACTAATGTGTCTTCATGGCGTGATATCGAGCTTCGGTGTGTCGCACAAGCGTGCATTCGAACTATGGTGAGTCGCAGTACAGTTTTGTCGCACAAGTGTTATTCGCACATCCATTTGTCGAGCTCACGTAATACACTTGTTTTTATGTTATCATCTGCCTCGCCTTTTCCCAACTATGTTGGGGTCAGCTTCCAGTCTAACCGGATGCAGTTGAATACCAGCCTGTTTCAATATATGTGTTAAAAATGAAAAACACTCGAGATATTTCATCTTACTTTCTCAGTTGGCATCTTACTCTCTCTCTCTCATTTTTCTCAGAAAAGTACTTACATCATACATCGCCGGAGTACCAGGTTGACTACCACTACTACAACTGCGTGATCCTCCTGCTGGTATGCTCGACTTATTCAAAATGGAAGAAACCATGTTTAATTTTGTTGCAGTTTGTGAAGGATTGGTGGTGCGGACTATTTTGGAGATCGGTGCCATGGTTATGTTGTAAATTTTGTTCAGGCGTACTTGAAATTTTACTTTATTTTTACCAAAACATCATTGTTGGGAAGTGTGCGAAATCGCGAAAATTATTTCTTGCTTACAACATTTTACTGTATTTTTTAATTAAGTATTTCGTTTGAGGGAATATCAAATCAAGAAGACATCTTTCAGGATTTATAAAGCGGAACTCCAGGGTTCCAGAGCAACAGTCCAGAGCAGGTACTAGTCAGATCACAGAATTTTCCGATTTTCCAGGAGTTTTCTCGAGAGAGTTGTCACTGCTTGTCAGAATGCATGCATGGAATTAGTAAGTACTAAGCACCCCTTAAAGCCTAGGCGGAAATACATGAGTTTCGAGAAAATCTTAGACCATTGTTGACCTATGAACCTGCCTCATATACTTATACGGATACCCTCAGTCAAGGTAATGGATTTGAAAATCTAAGACGTGTAAAAAAACAGTTCTGGAATCGATTAATATCATAGTCATAATCGTTTTCGCTGAATAAGGAGCAATGAAAAAAAATATAATGTGTGTAGTTAAAACACCTACAATTTCCGAAAATAAGAAGTTACATTCTACATTGTATAAGTATTTTTGATGAAATAAATGCCTTCTTTCTATCATAACTGTTTAAAATATTTTCTGAAAAATGCATCGAGAACTTTACCGTTTCAGCAATCGAGTACGAAATCATCTACCTAGCCTTTTCCCAACTATGTTGGGGTCGGTTTCCAGTCTAACTGGATGCAGCTGAATACCAGAATTTTACATGGAACGACTGCCTATCTGACCTCTACAACCCAGTTACTGGGTAATACGATACCTCTTGATAAGACTGGTTGTCAGACTTTCGGGCTATGAGTTAATATAACATAACATTCACATACTAGGGGAGCTCAGAGAGTTTTTGAGCAAGCATTTGCCGGGCGAAAAGTTGATAGCTGAGTTGGTGCTCATACTTAAGGCTGATTTTTCCAAAGCCAGATAATTTTATCGGAGAAATAATTTTGAATTTTTGACAGTTCATCCATACAAAAACTGTCAGACGTCAATTTTATTCCCCGAATAAAAATTATCTGTCGATTGAAAAATTAATTTGACGAAATGAAAAGAATGACATCACTCGAGCCACCATGATAGTATGCCATGTTTTGCGTTTTTTGTATTTTTCTGTCCCACTGCTTGGCAAAGGCTAGTATTTCCCTACTCTCTTTCCACCTCTCTCTGTCCAGAGCTAGAGACAATCTTTATTAAAGGAGTCCAGCTCATTCCGCCATCTCCGTCTGGGCCTATCGCGATGTCGTTAGCCATTGCGCGGTTCCCTCTGGGTCGTAAGTTTGACCCATTGCTCGTCTGATATGCGGCAGATGTGTCCAGCCCAATTCTACTTAAGCGTGGCAGCTTTCTAAATTACATCGGTTATTTTAGTGATGGATCGGATTGTTGTATTCCTAACCCGGTCCACACCCAACCATGGCTTGGCTCGCGCCGATGACAAGACACCGAACAGCATGTCTTTATTTCCATGGAAGGTAGGTAGTCCCTTTAGTGTGGGATGCAACGGGTGTTGATACTTTTGCGCCATCCTATCTTTCTGGCTCGGATTGCTGTGCTGGTATTGTGTATTGTGTTGATTGAATTTTCGTTATACTATAGGAATCGATGGAGTAAAAATATCGATAGTTCTAATAAAATAAATAAATAAAATAAATAAATAAATAAATATTCCACAACTATCACACAACGCCATCTAGTCCCAAGCTAAGCAGAGCTTGTGTTATGGGTACTAGACAACTGATAAACATACTTATATATTTCTAAATACATAAATATTATAGATAAATTACACCCAGACACAGAACAAATGATCGTGCTTATTACACAAACATTTGTCCTGGGTGGGAATCGAACCCACGACCTCCGGCATAGCAGTCAGGGTCACTAACCACTAGACCAACAGGCCTGTCAACTACTATTGATAGTATCGCCAGTAATTGTTTTTAAACACACTTTTATAGCGATAGTATCACAATTCAAAACTATCGATACTATTAATAGTATTACTTAAGTCTGCCGATTGATACTATCGAGTATCGCCGTATTTTAAATTTCAATACTGTCGATAAGCCTATCGATATTGTTACTAGTTTTCAAGGTTAGCTATCAATAGATCAACTATCGATAGTTAGGCAACACTAGTGCTCATAGTCTCTTTAAGCCTATTCTAGACGGATGTAATCCAGGGTCCCAACAAAGGTGACCTTGCCCGTTGCCATCCATCTAGACGAAGGATGTAATCCAAATTTTGATTTGACCTTCGACGTCCTTGGATTACGGGCGCGTGTTTCCATCTGCGGTTAGAGCGCGTGGATTACAACCGTCTGGCCGGCGGATTACATCCAACCAAAGACAGTTGCGCTGTGGCAGTCGGCGGTTGCGTACGTATGTAAAAAATATCGTCCGAAGACCAGAGTCGCGAACGCGATATTATTTGCCAACTAATTGATCTCTATAGAGATCTCCCATGCTTATGGGACATTACGTCGGAATCTTATAAAGATTCTCGTCAAAAAAAATAATACTACAACACGGTTAATACGGTCCGCGCACGATACGAGTGCATACGTGTTTTCACGCCAGAAGACGGCTCGCGATTGCGTGTTGGCGCGTGGATTACATCCGTGTAGCCGAAAATCATAACGCGGATGGAAACCAAGTTCCCACCAAGGACACCTTGGTTTGTACGCTGGTTTACATCCGTCTAGAATAGGCTTAATGTCGAGACGGCTGGTTGCTAGAAGCATTGCCATACGATGTGGTAATGCGGCTAGCCAGCATTACGTTAGCGTCAAGACGGAGGGAAAAATTCTTCGATCTCAAATCAGCCTGCATAAAAGTTTAATACTATAAATGTACTATTTGCTACCTTTGCAATAATTTTAGCTACCTCAATGTTTGACGGCACGGTTGGCGCAGTGGTTAAGCGATTGACTGCTGCGCTGCGTGTCGCGGGTTCGATTCCCGCACGGGACAAATATTTGTATGGCCTACAAGTAGTTGTTCCGGGTCTGGCTGTTTGTGTATGTGAGTTTAAATGTTTGTAAACGCACCCACGATACAGGAGAAATTCCTAGTGTGGGGCAACGTTTTTATAAAAAAGAAAGAAAAAGAAAATGTATACGGAGTTATTTATCAAAATCCCAAAACTTAAAAATGGAGGGACCAAGGATTTTGTTGCTATTCATCGCGTCTCAAGCGTCTTTTTTAGATAACTTTTTTTTTTTTTTCCAGCACGGCCCCCTATCCACTCCTATATAATATGTGTCATTATGAATTCAAAATATCTGTTGCGGTACATATAACGTGTTAATAGAGTACATTCTTTGAGTTTAAGAAACTTTTTAATACGCTATATCATTTTCAAGTTACACGGGGGCCGTGCTAAAAACGTTTGGCTGGCACGGCCCCCTTTTTTTGCATATATCTTAAAAAGTACAGAAGTACATTGAAAAAGAAACAGCCAATCGATTCTGTAAAAATCTCACCGTGAAAAGTTAGGTGAAGTGAGCTTAGAGTGAGCTGTCAATCCCTTAGCATTAATTGGAATGACCGCTCACTCCACGCTCACTTCACCTAAGTTTTCACAGTGAGATGGTTACAGAATCGCACTGCTGGTACATATATACTCCTAGAGGCGAGTACATTGCATTAGTGCACACCTAAAACGCAAATTTTGGGGGGCCGTGCAAACGTACATAAAAAATGGGCCCTCAAATGTACAATCACATTTTGTCGCGAAATAAAAAAAGATCACTCAATCCAAATGCACATCTCTCACTGTTATATACAAAATCTTGATATCTAGTGACGCCAGCATGTCCATTTCAACCGCGCGGCCAACTCATAAAATTTAATTCGGTCCGTCAGGTACCGGAGCGGAGGGGTACGCTGGGTGTTCCCGTTTCGCTTCTAAAGCAAACACATTAAAACCTGATACTCCAGGGCCACCTATCCCAGGAACACCCAGCGTACCTCTCCGCTGTGGTACTGACGGACCCTCTACACGCCTCCGTCCTCCGTCCTTCGTCGTCCGTCCTCCGTGAAGGCCTCGAGAACCAGTCGGATTGCCGCCGCGCCTCGCCGGAGGACTCCGAACTCCCATTGGATCGCGCCTCATCCGAAGGCCGCCCCAGAAGACTCCTGAATTTACTGGGCCGTGCCTCATCCGAGGGCCGCCTCACCTGGCGGGCTGACAGCGTCCCCGCCGTGCCTGCTCTCACCCGCTGCTGTGCTGCGTCCTGCTCCTGCTGCGTGGGCTCCCTACAGGTATCCTCCGTGCCGCATACGTACCAGCACCTGCTCTCAACTGCACCTGCACCTGCACCTGCACCTGCACCTGTCACCGGCACCTGCCTCGCGTCGGTCTACGATTTCAGCTCCTACTGGATCTCCACCTCAGCCTCCTCAACCCACCTATCGCGTGTCCGTTTCGACTGCTCGGCCACAGTGTCGTAGAAACAAAACGACTACGTCAACATTACGAAGGAATTTGTAAAACACTAACAATGAAAGTCGCAAATTCGTAGATCCAATATTCAGAAAGTTGTAAAGGCTTAACCATGGCCGCGCAGTCGAAACGTGGAGAACTGCGCGGCCACGCAGTTCTCTTAAACGGAGCTTCGTAGAGGTCCCATTCTTTTTGCTAACCACTGATACGATTTCGAAGAAAATGTAGACAGTATGAATAAAGCCCTAATGTTTGGAATTCACGACCTACAGAACTCAAAAACTATAATGCAAGTTAGAAGAAGGGTGACCAAGATTTATGGTGCGTCAATCAGACATTTCCAAAAGCATCGTTTTTATACCACGTAGCCTATTATCATAATGAGGGAATAGGTATGCTTAATTGGATGGAGAAGTACCAAAGTAAGTAGATACGAAAATATTGTTACCGTCAAGATGGTAGGTAAGTACCTTTTATTGTAAAAAGGATTAATGATGACAATAAAAACAAAGCTCATGAAAGCTCAGTGCAGCCTATAACACTGCACAACGTAACTTATGGTCTTATTGATAATTAAGTTCTTTAATAATAGGTGAGAGTTGGCTCAACTGTAGAGCCAGAAGTACATTTTTATTGCATAGAGACGGCTTATTAATAAGAATAAATATTATATCTATAGGTAATATTAATGTTGAATTAATAATGGCTGTTAATATAAGAATAATATCGAAACTAACTGTAATTTATAAATGAGTTTTTGATTAAATGAGTGTTTTCTTTAGCATACTGCTATAATTTGTATTTTTACGAATACGATGTTAGTATTTTGTTACCGTGAAGATGGAGGGACTAAGTCTTGGATTTCAGATCAGCCTACATAAAAGTTTAATACTGTAAATCTACTATTTGCTACCTTTGCACACATTTTAGCTACCTCAACGTATAAGTAGTTATTTAACATTATGTTATTTGAAATCCTTGGTCCCTCCATTTTGACGTCAAAGTGGAAGGACCATATGGATAGGCTGGTCGGAAGAATATCCTACCTATATAGTATTACAATACCTTAATTCTAGTTTAGAAATATGCAAATTGATGATCCCTAACATGAATCGTTTGAGAAATATCGGCAATAAATGTTGGTCCCTCCATAATGACGATTCAAAAATTTGGTCAGGCATGTTAATGGATAGTATTTTTTGGTTTTTCGAAGTATTCATGTTTAGTACCTATTTTCTACCTTTGGATTATGCAAATGACTTACGGTGAAGTTTATCTTTAAAAAAGGGCTAATTGTACTGAAAAATTAGTGCAAAGGTTGCAAATAGTAGATTTACAATATTAAACTTTTATGTAGGCTGATTTGAAATCCAAGACTTGGTCCCTCCATCTTGACGGTAACAATAGTTTCGTATATTCTATTGTATTATTTTATTCTATCTACTTACTTTAGTACTTCTCCATCCAATTAAGCATACTTATTCCCTCATTATGATAATAGGCTACGTAGTTTAAAAACGATGCTTGGAAATGTCTGATTGATGCATCATAAATCTTGGTCACCCTTCTTCTAACTTGCGTTATAGGTTTTAAGTTCTGTAGGTCGTGAATTCCAAACATTAGGGCTTTATTCATACTGTCTACATTTTCTTCGAAATCGTATCAGTGGTTAGCAAAAATAATGGGACCTCTACGAAGCTCCGTTTAAGAGAACTGCGTGGCCGCGCAGTTCTCCACGTTTCAACTGCGCGGCCATAGCATTTAAGTTCTGTAGGTCGTGCATTCCAAACATTAGGGCTTTATTCATACTGTCTACATTTTCTTCGAAATCGTATCAGTGGTTAGCAAAAAGAATGGGACCTCTACGAAGCTCCGTTTAAGAGAACTGCGTGGCCGCGCAGTTCTCCACGTTTCGACTGCGCGGGCATGGTTAAACCTTTACAACTTTCTGAATATTGGATCTACGAATTTGCGACTTTCATTGTTAGTGTTTTACAAATTCCTTCGTAATGTTGATGTAGTCGTTTTGTTTCTACCACACTGTGGCCGAGCAGTCGAAACGGACACCCTATCGCGCATCGTCATCCATACACGGTACACCCCACCTCCACATACTACACACCACTCTTCTTCAGTCCATCTCAATCTTTTGAATTTCTTGTAAATATATCTTGTTTTCTACCTCCCTTTCTTTAATTTAATTTTACCTTTGACTTTAAAAGTTAAAAGCTTAACTTTTAAAGTCTTGCCGCTACACGACATTTTTGGTCTATTGTCCAAATTTCGAGTCGCCACCGACAAGTCGCTGTGTGTACCTAGCATTAAATTACTAACGCTAAGAGTCTAGTTTACTCTCAATAAAGAATTTTATTATTATTAAAGGGTTAGGCCAAGGTGTTGCTGTTCTGTTGACCATGCATTTATAAATGAAAAAGAGGTAGGTAGGTTAAATGAAAAACGAGGTACAATTACAACATTTAATGCTTGCGGATTATTTTGCACTTTTTCTTAAG
The DNA here is from genome assembly GCA_947507525.1 of Apamea epomidion. Taxonomy (NCBI): domain Eukaryota; kingdom Metazoa; phylum Arthropoda; class Insecta; order Lepidoptera; family Noctuidae; genus Apamea; species Apamea epomidion. The sequence goes on from OX382225.1 coordinate 12,777,446, forward strand.
CTTTCAGGAAATCAGTGAGTATAGGATAAAATGCGTTCAGCAAAGCTTCATCACCAACATAGGTAAGCCTGCTGCTGGGCCGCCGCTCGCCATCGCGCCTCCCTCTCTCGACGAAGAACAACAACCTGTACAACATTCAGGCGTCAGCAGTTTCATTATTTCGCGAGGTCTCTGCGTACCCTGCGACTGCATGTGGCTACCAGCAGGTCCTCTCATGCGACTGGAGCCACCGCCGCCCGTCAGCGGGTTGCGGCCCGGTTGGATGCCGGCCGGAGCCTCGAAACAGTCCGCTTTACACGGAAGGTCCCACACGCAGGGCGGCGGTGGCTGCCAGTGCACACACCCAGGTCTAGTACACGGCTCTTCTTTAGGAAGAGTATTTTTCGTAGGGTCACGAATCCGACCACCAGGTCCTACGATCTTCGGTTCACGAGATGCCAATTCTTTTTTGTCAAATCTTTTCATTATTTGATACATAGTGCTTTCATCGAACGCAATTACTGAAGATTGCATATATTGCGTGCCAGACCCGGACCCACACCTGCAAGAGCACGGAACGGACGCACGATTAGTTGGCGGAGGATTTGGTGCAGTTTTCACTGAAGCCGCTCCGCCAGTGCAGATGCACGTATGAGGTTTCGTGCCGCCACTTACAGAGGCTTGGGTGGGTACAACAGTGTGAGGTCTTGCTCCACTACTGGAGGCATGTGTAGGTACACCAAATGTAGTTGGACACTTACAGCATTTATTGCCCTTGTCCACACCAGCATCGGGGACAATACCCTTCAGTTCGCAGACAATAAATCGTTTTCCGCCGGATCCCGAATCAGCCGGTCCGCCAGAGCCACCACCGCCTTGCGCATGAGTGTGAGCTGCCAGCGCAGCCGGGTCAGCAAGACCGCGAGCGCGTGCCAACTGACTGGGCGCACACAACGGATCGGGCAAAACAAGACACGCAGGCTCGCCCCCACACCCTGTGCGGCGACAGTCGTGCTGGAGCCCATTTCGCTTGATACAATGACAACTGTAGTACATGATGCCACCACGCAACTCACGACTCTTGGTTCGCTTCAACTGATTTTCCTTTTCACTTTGTTTATTTTCGCCGTCCTCCACCACTCTAGGACCTCCATCCGTAGGCTTACCTCTCTGTAAAGAGAATAATATTTTGTGATTCAAATTCTACTAGGAAAGATAGGTCTGTCCGCCGTGAGTGATTGAATAATTATTTACCGAAATTCTAGAGACAAGAGGACGACCCGAAAAGGCCTATCACTACCACTGTGATACAAGGTCGAAGTCGCTGAAGCGCGTGACGTAGGTCTTGCCGGGAGGTGGGCGGCGCACGCACGGCGGACAGCACGGCGGGCACGGCCGCGGGCAGCCGCAGCCTGCCCGGCACAGGTACCGAATAGAGCCCTGCTGGAAGAACTGGCAATCTTGCAGTCCATTGCGCTTGAACGCAGATCGCGGTAGACACTGTAGCTGAACATTGATATGGCCATTAGATTTTATATCACGATTTATTTCGTATTATTAAAGTTCAGCGAGCCTAACTTACCGGGGGACCACAGTCTTCATATTTATAGCAAACCATAGGACCACACGGAGAACACCTTAAACAGATTTAAGCGTTTGTAATAACTGGCCTAGTAGAATTTTACTTGCTAATTACAATCCTTGTAACAAAGATCTTTTCTTATAGGTACCGAAAATACTTACATTTTGAAAGTTATATGGATATAGTTTTACGGGTATAGTTACTAAACGGGCCCGCTTTATAGATTTGAAAACAGTGGGGAGGAGGGATTTTTAATTATTTTTGTATTTTTTAGTATTTTATATTAGTTACATGAAAATAGTACAAGAATTTAGATAATATTATATTTTATGAAACTTTACAAAATTTTTATTATAAAAAGTACATCTAAACTAGGCGAAGTGAAGATCTCTTCTGTCAATATTTTTTTTCTTTTGTGTAGTTTCCATATTTTTTTTCCTTTTTTAAATATTCTGTTTGTGCCAGGATTGATATATTTTTTCTAATGAGGCAATATCATTTGAAAGAAGACTTCATAGATGATGACAGGTACACACGCCCAAGTAGTAGAAAAATACATTGTTTTATTATTATTTAGGGCGCTGGTGATGGTCCAGGATCGCAAAAATAGACCAGCAGCGGACTCAGGGTCGGATTCCATTGTATTTGGAAAGTCAGCAGTAACTGATTTTATGCTCGATTTTTTGCCTTATATTATTTTGATCCTCAAATCAGCTGAGGAACATTTTTATGGCTGTAGATCGGCATTAAGCTGCATATTAACTGCATCATCGAGCGTACAACGTATAGCATAAAACAAAAAGAAAGATTCGTTTTGTCTATATGTAAATAACGTGCATCCCATCTGTGTGACATCAGAAGAAGAGTGTTACCGTACGAAAGATTATGTTGATAATATATTGGCTTTCTTTACAAGTATGTAAGTAGATGATAGACTACTATCGTACAGGGCACTACCCCTGGCTACCAGGGACGTAACTTGCAAATACTACTTAATTCCTCGGCGTGTGGGTTAGCACAATGAGTAATGCAAGCAACTCGTGATGGCTCGCAAACAGGTGCTGGTAGAACGGAACACAGCGGACTATTCTGGCAGCCAGTCCTGCGACAGTCGTACTGCAGTCCATTTCTCCGAAGGCAGAAACAATCGGTAGAGAGGACACCTCCTCTTAATTCACGACTTTTACATACACGGAGAGATTTTCCGGCGTTCAAAGATGCGCTAAACATTCGTTCTTTTCTGTTATCTGAAGTTTTTACGTTCCGATTTCCACTCTTGTCTCCTTTTAGTTCTGCTGTATCTTTACAATCAACATTGGCTTTGGCATAACTAATAACTTTATTGAATCCATTTTTATCGAAGACGTAGAGAATACAGTCTTGTTTAGGTTTGTTTATTTTTGGAGGAAACGCGCATTCTTCAGACCCAACACTTTTTATATTGTTTTTCGACTTCGCTTGCTTCAAGTAGGAAACATTTTTGGTCTGATGTTTTGTGTCCGGCTTGCGTAGCTTCATGATTGAGGATGGCTTTTCACTAAGTTGGTTTTTAATTTTAACGCAACATGGAAATACAATGCCAAGTTCTTTAGGGTCATTCAGAGGCGGTGGTAAGTCACCCAACCCGAAGCACGATATGTCACCATCATACTCTATGCATATAACCTTAGCTTTGGCAGGTTTGGTGCTGTCGTCGTCTCCACAAAAATATAACTTCATTTTTCTCGTAAATTTAATAATTATTTGAACTGTACAATATTAAACTGATGCCATGTAACTCCTTCATGCAACTGTACCAAAGTATGGTTTAAAAGTTTTAGTTTCACGCAATAGTTCACGTTAGAATTTGATGCGCCAGTATATGAATGACTTACGTTGAAGAAAATACAATATATTTTTGAAGCGGGTCCATAATTTGTTGGTTAATAGAAATGCATAACTACTAATAAAAATACTGAAAAATCGATCGACCTCGACCACCTTGTTTTAACTCATAATATTATGATTAATAACTCTTTTCAGTTTGAAATATTTTAACCCAGAATGGTATTGTCAACTAATAACCAATATTTTAAAAATAAATCTAGAATTTATGTATTTTTTTCTTCTCTATTCAAACGACATCCGAGGTGTTCTGTAGAAGAACATTTTTGAGAAATCGTAGTACAATCAAATCGCTTGCGTAATACACACATCAATAAAAATTCCCAAAAAAACTTTAATCGTTATAAAAATTTACTAAAAAATAGTGACTTTCCACAACCTTGGCTACTCTACTCTCGACCTATTTTAGACTCTTATTTTAAGTATTGTTTACCTACCAAAGGAAAATGTAAGTTGAGAATCATGTGGCATAGTGTCGTGCTAATGTTCTGTTCTGTTGTGTGATTGCAGACTAAAATATTTTGTTGATGAATTACGAGGCTGACTGGAATTTTGAGCATAGCCTAGCATGCATAGCATAGCATGCTCTTGTCCCATTTCCAATGCAAGATATGGTACTTTGTAGTGCTGCCGTTCAGATGATAAAATTGTTTTTTTTTTTGTTTCAGGTGCGGAGGTTGCGGTTGTTGCGGTGGCTGCTGCGGTGGATGCTGCTGTCCTTGCATCACAATCTACACCTGCTGTACGAAGATTTGCTAGTGGCACGGAGTTGCGCCACTTCGCGCAGACAAGCCATGCTGTCTCGCGTCGAAGATGGCGCACCGAGGCCTCCGATGTTTGTGTCTTCGAAGTATGCACGCCCGTGCCGTTTTGTGGAAATAAACTACTATAAATAAGCGTAATTGCCAAGTTTTATTACCTGTACTCACACAGACAGGGCAGCGACCCTCCTCCTCACACAGACAGGGCAGCGACCCTCCTCCTCACACAGACAGGGCAGCGACCCTCCTCCTCACACAGACAGGGCAGCGACCCTCCTCCTCACACAGAAAGGGCAGCGACCCTCCTCCTCACACAGAAAGGGCAGCGACCCTCCTCCTCGCACAGAAAGGGCAGAGACCCTCCTCCTCACACAGACAGGGCAGCGACCCTCCTCCTCACACAGACAGGGCAGCGACCCTCCTCCTCACAGAGACAGGGCAGCGACCCTCCTCGCACAGGCTGGGCAGTGGCCCTCCTCGCAAAGGCTGGGCAGCGACCCTCCTCGCACAGGCTGGGCAGCAACCCTCGCACAGGCTGGGCAGCAACCCTCCTCGCACAGGCTGGGCAGCGACCCTCGCACAGGCTGGGCAGCAACCCTCCTCGCACAGGCTGGGCAGCGACGCATTTGGTGCACATTCTCAACTTGTACATTACGTTCCCATTGTGGGACCATATTTGAATTTTGAGCTTTGAATGCGTCGGTCGTGACCGACGTGCATCCATATCTATAAATATGCCTTTGTGTGGATTGGCTGTTTGATTGGGGGCTGGTATGTCTCGTGCGATTACAGCTTTACTGTGTGCGTGTGCCCGAGCCCGTCTAGACTCTGCCCGACAGTCAACATCCCTCATCTTGCAATCTCTATCTATTTAAATACGTACAGGTCATAAAAGGTGTGCAGGAAATAAAATACGAGCATATAAAATTGACCCAAAACTTTTATTCAACGCCACTGTTGATTACAGCACAATGTGTCACAGCAATGGTAGACGCTACTAGATACGATACTCCAGCTATGCTGCGAGTAGACGTCATATCTCAGCATTTCCGGAGAACTCGTTCCTTGCGGCCCTTGCCAATATCTTCACAATAACACAATCAACAAATTTTCGTGCAGCGCGTATGTATTGTTATCCTGGGACACCCGCATCCGCAGCAGCCACCGCAGCAACCGCCACAGCACCCGCCGCAGCCACCGCCGCAGCCACCGCAGCTACCACAGCACCCTCCACAGCAGCCGCCGCAGCCGCCGCATCCACCACAACCGCCACACCTGGAAAAAATAAGTAGTACATTAACACCAAATAAATTACCTTCCGCCAGTTGACAGTAAAACTGTTTATCGCCTAGTGGGTTGTTGGAAAAGTACGTTGTGCAGCAATTTTGCAGAGACCACGTGAACAATCCATGTGTAATGACGTAGGACCAAATTTAGGTGGGCTATACACCCAGGGGGCAGTCCCATATGCGCTACCATGTCGTCGAAGCTGTGTCGAGCTTCAGGACAAAAGTGCGACGGCGAGCACTCGTTTGAAACGAGGAATGATATAAAAATACCAACTTACATTATAATGAGTAGTTTGAAATGTCTATTGCAAATAAAATATAATAGTATCAAGGCTTCACCGACGGTGATATTATATTCCAACAGTTAAGGCGAAAAGTTTACTTGTTTTTATTATCCTAGAAATATTTTTCAATATTTTTCTTAAAAGATACTGTTTTTATATTTTACGCGTATTTTCTACTTTTTTTTCTTAATTTTTATATTGTTGTGTACTACACGGCGGATTTGTAAAAACTGATTTATTTTTGACACAGTTGTGTCGATGTCGTTTTTAATTTGAGTTTTAGAACGCCAGGCTTTAAAAAAAGATTACATAGGTACGTGTTTTCAGCCATTATTAAAAAGTTAAAGCATATTCCACACCATAGGTACAAATCGTTTGACAATATACTCAAATAACCAATCAGATGGTCTCATGTGGAGAGCAGTTGGCGAGAGATCTAAAGTAAAAACAAGGCATTAGTAACTACTAACTATATAGAACAACTTTACTTTACAAGCACCGGAAAATCGTTCTTGAAAGAGAAAACATAATTATGTCGTTTTAACTCACAGCATTTGATTGATCTTTGATCACGGACTGAAGCAAGACTAAAGTGATGCCTAGACGATCAGTCACGAACATCTTCAGTCAGAGTCCTAAATCCGGCGAACATGTATCCTTGCAATATCTTTAAAGAAACGTGTTGATGTGACGCCTTCTACGATTGCACCAGCCTTAACTTGTTGGTATATTTCTCGTAGTTTTCATGAAGGTTCTTCTCTGTGCTGCCACCGATAACGCCGTGGAACTGGCGAAGTATTGGGCCAACAAAAAATAACTATCATGCCAGCGACACGAATAATAAAAATAAAGCTTCTAGCCTTTTATACTAATTTGCGTAACCATTATTTTTGGGGTTCCGGCGGCAGCGACGTTGGCGTCGCCAAGCACAAGCGCGCTTCCATCGCTGTTCAAATCACGACTGACTGACGCGGGACTGGTGCGTGAGTGGCATCAAACCATTACACGGTCAGTCATGACATGGTAACTGCATGATTGAAGACAAAAATCAAAATATCTAGATATTCAACGTCAGAGAGTCAATCACGCTTAATCACGAACTTACACGCTCAGTTAAGCGTCAGACGACAGTCAGGCAGTCATGCATCAGTCAGATTGAGCGTCTAATGGCCGCCAAAGATCAATCAAATGCTGTCAGTCAGATTGAGCATCTAATGACCGCCTTTTATGAACTCAAAATCTCTAGCGACTATGGAACCCTTTTTTTTTTTTTTTTTTCAGGATGGGAAATCATCAAATGACTCCTCCCGCTCTGGGTGGAGCAGAAGGGAGTGTCAGACTCTTACTGACTAAAACCCACCCGTGTTCCTTCCTTAGCCCTTTACGTACCAGGGCAGCGGTAACCCTTTCGGACGATCCCGCTACCCCGGCAGGCTTCGGCCCTGTCGGGCCCCGTCAACTACGCTGACATCTCTTTGAGGCGCGCGTGGAACACATACACGCCGTCCGGCACGGGCCTGGTCCTGATCGGACGGAGAGCTACCCATTGCTCTCCGCCCGCAGGCCCGCGCCTACGGTGGCCGGGAGTCGTCACGCGGCTCCCGACGCCCGGAGCGTCTCCCTCGGCGGCTGAGGCGTGAGGATCTTTCCCTCGCCCATCCCGCCACCTCCTTCGCTAGCATGACTGCTTCGCAGAAGGAGGTGACCGCCTCCCACTCCCTCTCGCCCCGGACCATGGCTTGCACCAGGGCCGGGCGCGAGAGGTCGCCGCCGCTGCCGATCGCCTCTACGAGGACACGGCGGTGCTCTGCCCAAGCGGGGCAGACCTCCACCGTATGCTCCACCGTGTCCTCTGAGCGATCCTCGCAGTGGTGACACCCGGGCGTCTCCTCCCGCCTGATGATGTGCAGGAACCTCCCGAAACATCCGTGTCCGGAGAGGACCTGCGTCAGGCGGTAGGTGAGAGCGCCGTGACGCCTCTCTAGCCACTCCTCAAAGAGGGGTCTTATCGCCGCTATCGTGGCGTGCCCTGCGCTGGGTTGCGATAGTCGCGCCTTCCATTCCACCATGAGACCGCGCCGGAGGTCCGTCCGCTCCGCAGCGATTTGCCGCGGGTGCAGAGTTTCCCCCCGACGTAGTGCCTCCGCGCGCCAGTCATACAGGCGCGCGAGGACTATCGCCTCCAGATCCCATGGTGGCAGTCCGGCAAGGAGGCTTGCTGCCTCGCGCGAGATCGTGCGGTACCCCCGGATCAGCCTTACGGCTACCACCTTTTGGGGCGCGTTCAGGTAGTGTGCGGCTCGAAGCCGCAGTGAACGCGCCCATACCGGGGCCCCATATAGGGCCATGGACCGCACGACCCCCGCGTAAAGCCTCCGGCAGGAGGCGTTTGGCCCCCTCAGGTTGGGCAGGAGCCGCCTTAAGGCGGCCCCGGTCCGTTCCAGTTTTGGGGCCAAACGTCGGAAGTGCTCGACGAAGTTCCACCGGCTGTCGAGGACGAGACCCAGGTATCTCATCGTCTTCTCGACGCCGATGTGAACCCCTCCTACCATCAGTTGGGATCCCGAAGGTGGCCCGTACCGGGGCCCATGAAAAGACATGGCCTCGGACTTGTGCAATGCCACCTCGAGACCCAACTGCCGGATCCTTTCCACGACTATCGCAACCCCGCGTGTCATCGCGTCGGCCGCCGCCTGATGCGACCTCCCCTGCGCCAGGACCAGCGTGTCGTCAGCGTAGCAAACTACGCTGACGCCATCAGGGAGGTCGGCCCGCAGCACCCAGTCGTAACCGATGTCCCACAGGAGCGGCCCCAGAACCGATCCCTGTGGGACACCGCACGACATCTCTCGCCGGTTCCAGTTCCCGTCGCGACCGGGGTAGATGACGGCTCTGTCCGTCAAATACGCCCCGACTATTCGACGGAGGTAAGTCGGCACCCGGTGATACCGGAGTGCCTCCCCTATGCAGCTCCAGGGCAGGGTGTTGAACGCGTTGGCGATGTCGAGTGACACCGCCACGACCACCCCACCCCGTGACACCGCGTCCCCCGTCGTGAGGGCTCTCACGCGCATGATGGCGTCCACCGTCGAGCGCCCCTTGCGGAAGCCAAACTGGCACTCCGCAAGGTCCGGCCCCGTCCTCACCAGGTGCCCGACGAGGCGGCCCGCAATCACTCTCTCAAAGAGCTTGCCGACCTCGTCGAGCAGCACTATGGGCCGGTATGCGGACGGAGAGTCCGCAGGGCGCCCTGGCTTCTGAATGAGGACCAGCTTCCCCGTCTTCCAACGGAGTGGAAACTGGCCTCTCTCCATGCATGCGCTTAAGAGCGCCTCCAGTCGAGGCCCGAGAGCCCTCGAGGCCAGGACCCAGGCTTTACCCGGCAAGCCGTCGGGTCCCGGGGCGGTATTTTCGGCCTTCAGCCTGCCTACCGCCGCTCTCAGATCTACCCCGGTCACTTCAGGGGTGTCGTCGTCGTTGTCCGCGTGGCCCGCTTCGGGCACCGCAAGTGGCGGAGCCATAGGCGGGGGAGTATGCTCCCCCCTTGAAGGGAACAGAGCGCTCACCACCTCCTCCACCAGCTGTGGGCGGAGACTCTGCGTCAGCGGGGGGGCCCATGTGCGGAGTTTATTCCGCACCATTCTGTAGGGGCGCCCCCATGGATCTCTGTTCAGAGTCTCCAGCATCTCCTCGCGGGCCATATCCTTGGCCCGCTGAACAGCCTGTTGGAGGGCGGTCTTCGCCGCTCTGTACCCCTCGTATAGCTCCACCTCCGTGGCTTCCGCATCCGGAGGGCGGATGCGGAGCCTGCGGTGCCTGGTGTACCGGTGTCGCGCGTCGACGCACGCCTTGCGTAGCGCCCCAACCTCCTGCGACCACCAGTACACCTGACGTCGGGCGCATCCTGGCCGGACTCGGGGCATTGCCACGTCACAAATCTCGGACATGGCCTCCCGGAACCACTCCACCTCATCGTCAATATCAGCAGGCCTGTCCGGTGAAAACACCCAGGCCTGCACGATCGAGGCTTCCAGGAGAAGCTCCCGGTCCAGCTGCTTCAGCGCCCACCGCGGACCACTCGGGGCCTGTTGGACCAGCGCGCTAGAGGTCTGGGTGGAGACCTCAAACCGGATATACCGATGATCGGAGTAGGTCTCCACCTCCTCCATGACGCGCCAGTCAATGACACGCTGTGACAGAGCGGGGCTGGCGAACGAGATGTCCACCACCGACTCGCCCCGCATCCGCACACACGTAGGAACAGAACCCCGATTTAGGACGACCAGGCCTGTTTCCAGAGCCCAGTCCTCCACCATCCTGCCCCGCACATCCGTGCAACGGGAACCCCAGGCCAAATTCTTGGCGTTGAAGTCCCCAAGCACTAGCACGGAGAAGGCATGGTTTCTAGCGACGACGACACTCAACTCTGTTAAAGAGTTCTGGAACTCGGCGAGAGTTCGGCTCGGAGAGAAGTATACTCCCACTACTACAATCTCTCCAAACCGTGCTGCTACGCACCCCTGTCCCCTCGTGACACCTTCGAGGGACGGGGTACCGGCGGCGGCCGACGAAATTATGGCCACTGAGCCGTTCAGGTCCTCCACCCAGTCATCCCTGGGCGGGACAAAGTACGGCTCAGCGACCACGGCGATGTTAATCGACCACTGCGCCATGCTCTGGAGCAACAGGTCCTGAGCGCAGGCGCAGTGGTTGATGTTCGCCTGGAGAAGGCGTAGTGGAGGAGTTATTACTCCTCCATTTCAGCCCCCTCCCGGGCCCTATCGGCAGTGGTGGCGGCGGCGGCGGCGGCGGCGGCGGCGGCGGCGGTGGTGGCGGCGGCGGCGGCGGCGGTGGCGGTGGCGGCGACAGTGGCGGCGACGGTGGTGGTGGCGACGACGGCGGAGGGCCTGCCCTTCCTCCTGGCTTCGGCGGGTGGAGCGCAGGACTTGCTCCCCGCCCGGTGATCGGCCGGCTTGCCAGCAGCCGCACATGCGACGCAGTGCGGCGCGGCGTTGCACGAGCCGGCCGTATGTCCGGGCTTGCCGCAGCGGAAGCACAGAGTGCTGCGGTCCTCTAAGGTGCACTGGACGCCCACGTGGTGCCCCACGAGGCATCGATAGCACCTTAGAGGTCTGGGCTCCAGCAGCTTGACCTGCGCTGACACCCAGCCCACCAGGAGCCTTCCGCCCTCCACAATTTTCCTCGCCGCCGTCACGGGACAGCTTACCGTTATGGTTCGCATACCCGTGAAGTCAGGACGTAGGGTGCCCGCCTTCACCTGGTCGGCCAGACACCCGCCAGTCCTGACGACGGCGGCTACCACCTCTGCCCCCGTCACCGAGTCATCCAGGCCCACAATGCGCATATCCGCGCACTTGACGGGCCTGGAGACTCGAGCCTCGTCCGCATTGAGGGACGCCCTTAGCTTTTCAGCCAGGGCGTCAGCGGTGGGGCCACTCGTCGCACCGGGGATCTCCAGCATGCGGGCACCAGTGGCGGTCACCCTATGCCGGAGGCCTCCGGTGATCCCCAACTCCTGGAGATCCACGGTCGCTCTCGCCTTGGTGAGCACGTCGCAGTAGGTCACCCCCCTCTTAACCGCGTCCGGCTGTAGCGTAATAACTACAGCCGCGGTCTTAGGGGAGCGAAGCCACTATGGAACCCTAAGGGCCCGATTACACAACCACACCACAGCGCTGCGACAAATGTGGGCAAGCATTGGTTACGTGTGGATAGTGTCACTGCGACTACTTGCAGTTGCGTTGTCGCTATTAGTTGCGATGTTGTTACGTTGTGGTTAGTGTTAGCAGACAGACAGATCGTTGTGTTTGCGATATGGCCAGCCGCTAGTGCACGGTCTCGCTGGTGGTTGCGTTGTGGATGGGGCGTGGATGCGCCGTAGCTTCAGTGTGGTTGGTATCGCCCACATGGTTGATTTTGACGGTCCAATGTGGTCCGTGTGAATTAAACTATTCATTTTCATACAAATAACGCCCGTTCACTTGTTATTGTTTTAGTGTGGTTGTGGTAAGTGTGTTCGGGCCCTAAACTGCTCGTGATTTTAATCATGACTGGCCAGTACGGGTAGGTATTTATTCTTTTTTTAAATAGAAAATTTGACATGACATCTTTCAAACAATTTTCACAAAATAAATAAATTCGATGTGAAAATAGGAAAATACCAGAAAATCCAAAGAAATATTTTTTATTAAAAAAATCTATTATAAAAGTGTTTAAATATCAAGCAAAACAATGTGCAGCCCAATTCAATGCTTACCGAGTTACAAGGAGCCCCCTACTTATATTCCCTGCATTCCTATCAGTGTAAGTTAGAAAATTATGCTCTTTTACACCATCAGAGGGGCAATTCTCGTAATTTTAAGAACGTTCACAGTCTGATCTCAGTATCAATCTGTCAAAAAATACTTCTAATTTCCCTACATTTTGAAAAGTTTTTGACATTATTTTGTTTGTCGCCGAGATGAGATTGCGACCAGATTTTGAACGATTTAAATTACTAGAATTGGCCTTCAGGTAGCGCGTGATTCTGCACAGCAGCGACTCCTCACGCCGCGACTCCTCATGCAGCAACTCGCAAAATAATGTCGCCGAATTGTAAAGTTGTGCCGCGACAGGTCGCGCGACTGTTCACGCGACTTCCTCGCATGCAAAGAGATTTAAGATAGGTACAATAGAGAGGCTATGCAAAGAAATGTCATAGAAAAACTGTGATCCCATGTCTCAGTGACGCCATCTAGTATAATATAGCAAAATTAGAGCGGCACTTGAGAACATCTTAACAAAAAAAATTGCAAACATGAATTAAATTTAGTAAAATATATTCAGCTATTGCACGGTAGGTGGCCAGTGTGGTCAGTGTTGCCAGATCCGATTTTCAATCCGTGGATATAAGCCTGAAAAACCGAATATACTTAGTTCAAATGGTAAATAAATACATATAAAAAACTAAACAAATTAAGCAAAACTTGTTTTATACAGTAAAAACTATTTTAGAATTTTATTCGCTACTATCCATTGTCCGTGTCACCGTCTATGACTAGGTATCAGTTTCAGTGTGTGTATGTACATTTTAAAATAAAAGCATTTTAAATGTGCCTGCTTTGCCGTTGAATTATTAAAGCACTTAGTTTATTACACTTTTTGTGTAAAGTAGACCTATTATGTCACAAAGCGTATATTTTCTTTGCAATTGTCGGTTGCGTTTCGGTTTTAGCAAAATATTTTTATTTCATCTTGTATCCGTATGTATATCCGAGGCGAGGTCCAAAATCCGTAGATCTATAAAAAAATCCGTAGGTCTGGCAATCCGGGGTGACACTAAGTAGACAGTATAAAACCTTTTTTTTTTTTTTTTTGTGGATGGGAAATCATCAAATGACTCCTCCCGCTCTGGGTGGAGCAGAAGGGAGTGTCAGACTCTTACTGACTAAAACCCACCCGTGTGCCACCCACCCTTAGCCCTTTATGTACCAGGGCAGCGGTAACCCTTTCGGACGATCCCGCTACCCCGGCAGGCTTCGGCCCTGTCGGGCCCCGTCAACTACGCTGACATCTCTTTGAGGCGCGCGTGGAACACATACACGCCGTCCGGCACGGGCCTGGTCCTGATCGGACGGAGAGCTACCCATTGCTCTCCGCCCGCAGGCCCGCGCCTACGGTGGCCGGGAGTCGTCACGCGGCTCCCGACGCCCGGAGCGTCTCCCTCGGCGGCTGAGGCGTGAGGATCTCTCCCTTGCCCATCCCGCCACCTCCTTCGCTAGCATGACTGCTTCGCAGAAGGAGGTGACCGCCTCCCACTCCCTCTCGCCCCGGACCATGGCCGGGCGCAAGAGGTCGCCGCCGCTGCCGATCGCCTCTACGAGGACACGGCGGTGCTCTGCCCAAGCGGGGCAGACCTCCACCGTATGCTCCACCGTGTCCTCTGGGCGATCCTCGCAGTGGTGACACCCGGGCGTCTCCTCCCGCCTGATGATGTGCAGGAACCTCCCGAAACATCCGTGTCCGGAGAGGACCTGCGTCAGGCGGTAGGTGAGAGCGCCGTGACGCCTCTCTAGCCACTCCTCAAAGAGGGGTCTTACCGCCGCTATCGTGGCGTGCCCTGCGCTGGGTTGCGATAGTCGCGCCTTCCATTCCACCATGAGACCGCGCCGGAGGTCCGTCCGCTCCGCAGCAATTTGCCGCGGGTGCGGAGTTTCCCCCCGACGTAGTGCCTCAGCGCGCCAGTCATACAGGCGCGCGAGGACTGTCGCCTCCAGATCCCATGGTGGCAGTCCGGCAAGGAGGCTTGCTGCCTCGCCCGAGATCGTGCGGTATCCCCGGATAAGCCTTATGGCTACCACCTTTTGGGGCGCGTTCAGGTAGTGTGCGGCTCTCAGCCGCAATGAACGCGCCCATACCGGGGCCCCATAAAGGGCCATGGACCGCACGACCCCTGCGTAAAGCCTCCGGCAGGAGGCGTTTGGCCCCCTCAGGTTGGGCAGGAGCCGCTTTAAGGCGGCCCCGGTCCGTTCCAGTTTGGGGGCCAAACGTCGAAAGTGTTCGAGGAAGTTCCACCGGCTGTCGAGGACGAGACCCAGGTATCTCATCGTATTCTCGACGCCGATGTGAACCCCTCCTACCATCAGTTGGGATCCCGAAGGTGGTCCGTACCGGGGCCCATGAAAGGACATGGCCTCGGACTTGTGCAATGCCACCTCGAGACCCAACTGCCGGATCCTTTCCACGACTATCGCAACCCCGCGTGTCATCGCGTCGGCCGCCGCCTGATGCGACCTCCCCTGCGCCAGGACCAGCGTGTCGTCAGCGTAGCAAACTACGCTGACGCCATCAGGGAGGTCGGCCCGCAGCACCCAGTCGTAACCGATGTCCCACAGGAGCGGCCCCAGAACCGATCCCTGTGGGACACCGGGGGGGCCCATGTGCGGAGTTTATTCCGCACCATTCTGTAGGGGCGCCCCCATGGATCTCTGTTCAGAGTCTCCAGCATCTCCTCGCGGGCCATATCCTTGGCCCGCTGAACAGCCTGTTGGAGGGCGGTCTTCGCCGCTCTGTACCCCTCGTATAGCTCCACCTCCGTGGCTTCCGCATCCGGAGGGCGGATGCGGAGCCTGCGGTGCCTGGTGTACCGGTGTCGCGCGTCGACGCACGCCTTGCGTAGCGCCCCAACCTCCTGCGACCACCAGTACACCTGACGTCGGGCGCATCCTGGCCGGACTCGGGGCATTGCCACGTCACAGATCTCGGACATGGCCTCCCGGAACCACTCCACCTCATCGTCAATATCAGCAGGCCTGTCCGGTGAAAACACCCAGGCCTGCACGATCGAGGCTTCCAGGAGAAGCTCCGGGTCCAGCTGCTTCAGCGCCCACCACGGACCACTCGGGGCCTGTTGGACCAGCGCGCTAGAGGTCTGGGTGGAGACCTCAAACCGGATATACCGATGATCGGAGTAGGTCTCCACCTCCTCCATGACGCGCCAGTCAATGACACGCTGTGACAGAGCAGGGCTGGCGAACGAGATGTCCACCACCGACTCGCCCCGCATCCGCACACACGTAGGAACAGAACCCCGATTTAGGACGACCAGGCCTGTTTCCAGAGCCCAGTCCTCCACCATCCTGCCCCGCACATCCGTGCAACGGGAACCCCAGGCCAAATTCTTGGCGTTGAAGTCCCCGAGCACTAGCACAGAGAAGGCGTGGTTTCTGGCGACGACGACACTCAACTCTGTTAAAGAGTTCTGGAACTCGGCGAGAGTTCGGCTCGGAGAGAAGTATACTCCCACTACTACAATCTCTCCGAACCGTGCTGCTACGCACCCCTGTCCCCTCGTGACACCTTCGAGGGACGGGGTACCGGCGGCGGCCGACGAAATTATGGCCACTGAGCCGTTCAGGTCCTCCACCCAGTCATCCCTGGGCGGGACAAAGTACGGCTCAGCGACCACGGCGATGTTAATCGACCACTGCGCCATGCTCTGGAGCAACAGGTCCTGAGCGCAGGCGCAGTGGTTGATGTTCGCCTGGAGAAGGCGTAGTGGAGGAGTTATTACTCCTCCATTTCAGCCCCCTCCCGGGCCCTATCGGCAGTGGTGGCGGCGGCGGCGGCGGCGGCGGCGGCGGCGGTGGTGGCGGCGGCGGCGGCGGCGGTGGCGGTGGCGGCGACAGTGGCGGCGACGGTGGTGGTGGCGACGACGGCGGAGGGCCTGCCCTTCCTCCTGGCTTCGGCGGGTGGAGCGCAGGACTTGCTCCCCGCCCGGTGATCGGCCGGCTTGCCAGCAGCCGCACATGCGACGCAGTGCGGCGCGGCGTTGCACGAGCCGGCCGTATGTCCGGGCTTGCCGCAGCGGAAGCACAGAGTGCTGCGGTCCTCTAAGGTGCACTGGACGCCCACGTGGTGCCCCACGAGGCATCGATAGCACCTTAGAGGTCTGGGCTCCAGCAGCTTGACCTGCGCTGACACCCAGCCCACCAGGAGCCTTCCGCCCTCCACAATTTTCCTCGCCGCCGTCACGGGACAGCTTACCGTAACGGTTCGCATACCCGTGAAGTCAGGTCGTAGGGTGCCCGCCTTCACCTGGTCGGCCAGACACCCGCCAGTCCTGACGACGGCGGCTACCACCTCTGCCCCCGTCACCGAGTCATCCAGGCCCACAATGCGCATATCCGTGCACTTGACGGGCCTGGAGACTCGAGCCTCGTCCGCATTGAGGGACGCCCTTAGCTTTTCAGCCAGGGCGTCAGCGGTGGGGCCACTCGTCGCACCGGGGATCTCCAGCATGCGGGCACCAGTGGCGGTCACCCTATGCCGGAGGCCTCCGGTGATCCCCAACTCCTGGAGATCCACGGTCGCTCTCGCCTTGGTGAGCACGTCGCAGTAGGTCACCCCCCTCTTAACCGCGTCCGGCTGTAGCGTAATAACTACAGCCGCGGTCTTAGGGGAGCGAAGCCTAGCCGCTTCCTCTGCGCCTTTTTCCTGGCCGCCTTGGCCGCCTTCTTCTTCTCCCCGACCACCTGCCACTCAGCGTTGGTCGTGGGAGATTTGTTTTGGGGAGGCGTAGGCTCTGGGGCCTTCCCCTCCCCAGCCGTTCTGCCCTCTCTCTGGGCCGGCGCCGCGGGTTTGGCGGCAGGCGCCGATTTTGCCGGCGCCGAGGCTCCACCAGCCGACGTCGGTTTTGCCGGCGCCGGGGCTCCTCTAGTCGACGCCGGTTTAACCGGCGCCTGTGCCCGGCCAGACGGCCCGGGCTTAGGGGCAGCAGCAGCCGCGTACGAGGCCGCCTTCTTCGGCCCTGGGTCCGTTCTACCCGCCAAGGGGGGGCGCAGGACTATACCCTCCAGGACGGCGAACCGCGCCTGGAAGGTCGCCAGCTCCTGCCGAACCAGGTTCAGGACCTGGTTCTCCACCGGCACGGGCTGGCTTGATGGTGTCACCTGCGCTGTGCCGGCTGCTCGCAGCCCGGCCAGGTCTGCTCGGAGCTCCTCGTTCTCCTTTCGGAGGAGCTCCATGGCAGCCGTCAAGCGGGCCACCTCCGCCCGCATATCGGACGTTACGTCCGGCGGGGGCCCGATGTGAATGGCACAGTATAAAACCTGTGGTAGGGATTTTACCATTTAGATATAAATGTATCGATAATATTGAAAAAAGTGACTAAGACTATTTTTTTTTTCGCATTTTAATAGATTGAAACAAGTGCCAAAATATTAGGAAAGCAATAAAATGATTAGCAGTTTCAATATTTAAAAGTTATTTATTTATAAAATTATTTTTACATACAAATTACTAATTATCGTTATTATGATCTAGTGATCCAAGTGTGAGACTGCAGCTGATCACGAGGACGTGAGTGCGATTCCCACAGGACACAAATATTTATGTGATGAATATAAGTGATTGTGTTGGTCCGGGTGTTTTCTTATGTAAATAAGTAGTATTCTTCTTTCTTTTGTAAGTATTTATTTACAAAAGAAAGTATATAAGTATTATATCCTTTGCTTAGTATCCATAGTATGTACAAGCTCTGCTCTGCGGTTTGAAGCAAACAGATCAGTCGACCTTGCGTACAGTCACGAGCAAAAGTATGTATACACTCGGCTTTATTCAAAAGCGATTTACTCCTTCATTTTTTAATTAAATTTTATGTTGTTACGAACACAGCATTTTCGAACCCATAGCTTTATGTAATGTGTCGTATTTCAACGTTGCATTCGTTATTTCTTGAAAAAATCGCTATTGAAAGATGCCAAGTGTTGACATATTGGTGCTTGTGACTGTACGTACAAAATATATAAGTCAAAAACACTCATACCGCTGGTATTGAGGAAACTACGAACGTTCGTTTTGACATGGTCTTCACATGATCTGACCAAGATTACGTCTGGACTTTAAAAGAGACCGTGACCTCTGAGTTCTCAGAGTAGATACACCTTTACCGTCATTTTCGTTAATAAGTTTTCTAATAAATATTTCTGTGGCTTTACATACGTCAAAAACGCTTTTACTAGAAAAATATAACCCACCCATATCTTTTATTGTAATTAATTTATGAAAATCTAATTTTCTATTGGAAACCAAGCTTGACACACAAATTTCACACTTGATTTTCTTACTTAGTACACGAGACACATAACCAGAAATATAGCCAATTATTTGATGAGCTCCCACAGACACATGTTTCGTTCAATATACCATTGATGATGGTTGCGAAACTCGATTGCTAATGCGGCCGAAAGCAATATTTCAACATTAGATTTCTATTTTGTTGTTGACATAGAAGCCGCTGATTACGAACATACATATAGCAAAGTCATGTGAGTAATGAGGACTATAGGATATTTTTTTAATGGCATCTTGCAGTTCAACCTATGAGGTTGTCGTCTGCTTAACCGGGCTTGCAATGGGGATGCTTCAATAAATTAAGGCAGAGGCATTAATTTAAAGCCAGGGTTGAAAAAACTTAAAAACTAAGCGACTACACGCTAAGGGCACCCGCTATGGCCTATAGGCAGTGTACTATGTTATAAGAATAACTACGAAAAACGTGCAACCCACTTCACTTCTAGTACAGGGTACCGATCCTTTTTTTAAAATTGATCGACCAGCTTTTCCGAAGTAGATATCCTCTCTTTTAAAATGCTTCGAGCATAATTTTGACGAAGCAGATGGAAGCCAATTTTCTTCTCTACGGTCTATCTGAACAAACCGTATCCACTTTTCACGTTCTACATTATTTACATTCGGAAACCTAAAATAACAGAAACCTACATGAATGAATAGTACTTGTTCATTTATTGACATTTAATTAAAATGACATGGTTATCTTCAAACAGTATTATATTTAAAGTGTTATTTATTTTTTAACTAAATAAATATTATCGATAACAAAATCGATAAACAACATTACATCTCTACAAGGCAGTAGTAAAGCTACTCAGCAATAGAGGGCGTTTATTACAAAATTAGCAAATTTTCTAGATCTATTTATGAAAATTATTTAATTTTAATTACTGAGTAAATATAAATAATTCATACGAAAATAAACCGAAGTTAGGTCCAGCCGATTTGCCATAACGAGATTTACAATATCTCAATGCGCAACTTGGCATATTTCCTTAGAAAATATTTGTTTTTGGTGGACACAAATACGTCTTGACACGCAGGCGTACCACGCTAGACTGAGTGACTTTTGACCACTAGGACAAATGTATAGGATTACGATTTTGTTCGCAATGTCCCGTCTATTGTCAAGTATATAATTTAATGTCTTTGCTCGCATGTGAAAAGCTCTATCTAGTAGAGGGTGATGGGTTGGTTAGCTCAGAGACAGTCTTTCTTTAGAACTTTTTCCGCGATTATCAAGACGGTATGTATCAATAGCTTACAAAAATGATTCCTGTCTATGATTGTACCCAGAGATACTGGAGATTATTTAAGGCCAAGGTACACGGCACGGTTTCATTAAGGGACGGCGTATAAACCACGCCGTAGAAAAAACGTGTCTGTTAACAAGCTTCATTTTCAACACCGACAACCGTGCCTACACGCGGCAAATAAACCGTAGTTTTTCACGGCAAGAAAAACGTGTGTGTGCGCAAAGTGCCTAAAGCAGGCCGCCGTTTTTAAAGATAGGTATCTATACATAAGGGCCCGGTCACATAACGACGACGCGATGTCGGGACGTTTCACGACGTTCGTGTCGTTAACATGTACCGGGCCCTATGCAGTCTGACTCCCAGGCATATAGTTTAGATTAGAACAAAGACTCACATAAGATGGCATATTGAATAGTGCCTGCTAAAATAATGTCAGCACTGGCTGTGGTAACTACACTAGATGCTACTATGCTATGCCCTCTGTGTCTGTTTATTATCGACAAAATTAGCAAGTTACTCATAGTTTCTAGTCGTCTGTAAGTTTAAAAAAGCGCATTAACTAAGTAGTTATATTTGAACAGGCCTATGACTTTGTGAGCCAGTCTATTGCTGAGCTGTTCTAGATGCGCAACATAATCCCAATTTTCGGCCAACTGCCAATGTTCTACATGCATCTATGAGTCCCTAGGGTACCTACAATTAAAGAAAAGCTTTCTTCTGCCTTGATTTCATCTTACTTATAACTAAGCAGTTATAAGTCCGGGATTCCTCACGATGAAATCACGATGAGTTACTGAAAATTAGAATTAGAATACTGAAATCGCCAACCCGTTTTGAGCAAGCGAAGCGTGGTGATCAATGCTCATGCCTTTTCGAACAGGAGTTTGCCCTGCAATGGGATAGTTATAGGGTGGTAATATTAATATAATTTATTCTTCACCAAGGGTCCAGCATGTCTGCCATGTGGTATGGACAACTGGACGGTTCGCCGGCCCCTCATCGTGCACGACAGCACCTTCGACTACAGACCCACGAGTTGGCCGGGCATGGTGCTCAATAACCAGGACAAGAAAGTGCGGTATCAGCTCATCAATTACGAACGGCCGGTATGTATACAGTAAACATTTGAGACATAAATAGTTAGCATAATCGCCTATAATGTTCCCACTACTAGGACACAGGCCACCTCTGAGAGAGAGAGTGGGCTGTAATCCACCACGCGGGCCCAGTTCGAGTTGGTAGATAAATAGGTAAAGAAGTAAAATTAGAAGATTAGTCGATGAATCTAATAACTTTGCGTGTGGATTTTAATCAGGCGTCCTAATTTGCTAAAACTTTGTTTTTGCAAAGCTTAGATGAAAATAGGTATTGCGGACCTAGTGACTTCACATAGACTATCTCACGCTCCGTCTACCGGACCGGCGGTGTCGTGTATAGCCGGTGGTCAATGGATTACTTGTTGTTATCCTGCGGGGTAATTGTAACAAATAGTGGCGTAACTATACCCTTGGGGGCCCGTGGCAAATTCATGGGATTGATAGGGCCCTCCCTCAATGTGAAGAAGCTCAACCAACGTTATAATTTTTTTTTACTGGCACTTCGCCTGCGAGTTCGTCCGCGTAGATTTCGTAATTTCCCCTACAAAATGGAATACCTGACTTCTTTGTTCTATTGCGAAAAAAGTTTGCATTTCTATGTTAGGATCTTCCTGTGCTCATAGCCTTCTCGGGCCGGGGGCCCCCTCCGGCTATAGGCCCGTGTCATTTTGCCACTCCTGCCACCCTATAGTTACGCCACTGGTAACAAACTAACAGTATCTAGGAATGGTGTTCATTTTGACAGTTCTACAACGTTCACTGCGTTGTCGGGCAATGACAATGTTTTTCGAGAATATGAAGCAAGGGATTAGCAATATCCTTCAAAATGATTCAGATTGCGATTAAACGTGTGAAACGCGTAAAAGTGTGTTACGCAAATAGGGTGCTGAGCTCGGACATCGCAGAGTCTTCCCCTCGTCTTGCCCCGTCTTCTTGAGATGACTTCATGACTATTCGATTCCACACTACTACACGATCGAATCCGTGGGTCTACAGGATGGTTAAGCTTAGCTTAAAGCTTACCCAGATTATAGATGGGCCAATGTATGGATGGGTGGGTTGTGTCGGGTACTTGATGCCGGCTATCCGGCAACCGGCACGTGTGAAAAGGAGCTCAAACGCTAGATATAAACCTAGCTTTTAAACATTCCACGCAATTAATGTTTGTTTATTATTTTATACGCAAAATAATTTTCATTTTCTTTCCTCAGCACGCAAAGATAATATTGAAATCAATTTTTCAGTCTCTTTTGTTTGTTTGGCCTCCTGCTTCATTCAGCACTCTTCATGATCAGAGAATATAGAAGTATAATGTCAGTCAACAGTATCCTGAATAAAAATTCGTTTGTTATAAATATATATTTTTCTTATTTCCAGGTTAAACCACACTATCCGACGTGCGCTCCTTCGTACAACAATTGTTGCTGTAGATAAATCCAGGTATAATAATTTAATTTTAATTTGAACAGTAATTAAAAAAATTAAGCTGACGATATTTTGTACTTTGTCAATAGGATTCACATCAACATCAGCCTATAGCAGTCCGCTGCTGGACATAGGCCTCTCCTATTGCACGCCATTCAACTCGATAAGATAAGATTCACATATTTTAGAAATTATTATCTCCTGCATCGGTAGGTGTAATAGGTAATAGGTGATACGGGTTGGTGTCCGCAACTCCACTTCAATGCGAGTATCGGTAGGTGGAAGTAAGTACTTACCTGTTTTTTTTCTTTCATCACTACAAAGTGAAAATTAACTTCAAAAAACGATAATATAAAACCAAAGACTCTGCCGACTTCCAAAATTATTATTTTTATACTTTGTACTTCACCAAATGCGTAAGTAAATCACTACTTGCTATGAAAATAAGTGACAGGAACATCCAACATATACAAAGTGGATTATATACGATAAATTGATTTAATCAAATTTATATGAGTCCACCGCGAGGGTTCCTCTGCAAAATTAGAGAATCGGTACTTAAATCGGTGCACATCAAGTGTACATAATATGAAAAAAAAAAATGCCATCGTATGCGTACCTCCTCCTTTTTTGAAGTCGGTTAAAAACGAACACATCGTCTGTACATATTAGTCCCCAACGAGATGTTGACGCAGGTATATTTCGCCAGTCATGTTTCTCTGGCCTGCTTCTCCGAAATGCATGATAATAAAATAAAATAATCACATTGCACGACCTTGGGTTCGAACATAGGCACTCGGTAGTCGCGTCTGGATCACTCGACCAAAAAGGCAGTCCCTAGTGAAATAATACAGGCATATTAGATAAAAACACATGCCTGCCAAATTTTGAAAATGGAACTGTCACTTTTCTTGGACGGCCGGAGTGTCACATTGTCAGTTTGTATTAAATTATCAATAATACTTTTGGGTGAACAAAATTTCTGTGTTAGAATTTAATGATTCTGTAAATAATAAAATCTACAAAAATGTGTAACCGAATGGGTGTTATCGGTCAATTGCAATCGGTTATGTCCGCAATTCAGTGAGTATTATTTATTTAGATACACTTTACCAAAACCGTGCGATCTTTGTCCATCAATTTCGAGTAAACCATTTTATTAAAGCCTGCCGAAGTTGTGATTTTTCACGCACAGTATTCCAGGTTGCTTAAAGTAATTCACCCTAAAGTTTTGAAACATAGTTTTCCATGACATGATCTACGGTTTTATGTGATTGTGGCCAAATTGGTAGTGAACACAGCCGTGGGTGTTGGTTTTCGTTCAAGGGGGGTCTCAAGGGTTTTCTCTCATAAGAAGGGGGGCTGAATCCTTGAAAACCTTTATAAAAAACAACCTTTGGCACCCATTTTCCCTAAACTCAAGAATGTGCCCCCCATTTCGAGGATTACTAAGACTTATATCTTAGTAATTAATATTGCTGTACACAAAATAAAAATATGGTTATAAAACTGTTAAACTTCAACCAAAGTTGAGTCTAAAGCTCTAAATTAGATTTAGTTTTAGACTCACGCTTGGTCAAAGTGCAGGGGAAGGGTCCACCCGTTGCACTCCACCCTGTATCAGCGTCGTCAGTGAAAATAAGCTTCTGTTATCTTATTACAGGGGCGGCTGTGGCGGCTGCCGGGGACCCCGCTGCGGTCCTTGCAGGCCCTGCTGCGGAGCAGGCTCCCTCGTCACAGTTTACAGTCAAGTAGCACATATCCAGTGACGCGTCACCGTGCTCGCGATTACTTACTAGGGGTATCGCTCGCACACTTAAAAGGTCAAGTCGGCGTTAGGGCGCGCTGCATCTAGGTTTCGTTAAATCGATATCAAACGCGTCACTTTTCGTTCATTCGGCACCTTTCTCGAAGTGAAACTTCTGAACACAGTAAGAGCTCCTACGCACTACGCACTAGCGGTTAACCGCGGGGGCGGCTAACCGCGCGTTTTCCCAAAGTTAAAATTTTAATTTATTAGTGTTTTACGTCGATCGACTATCTCTGTCTCATCTAACAAATGATCGAAAAATGTAATCACAGGAGCAGATGAACGTTCATTCCATAAATAATTTTGTCGCTGTCGTGTGAACGTGGAATTAAACAAAAAATGAACATTTATTAGTGAAGCGTCTGATATCGGCTTAAAATGTGATTATTACAAATACGTGACGATATTGAAACATGTTAATTTGATTGAACTCGTTCGGCTTTTACCCTTTTGTTCTGATCACAATTTGATTATAGAAATAGAAACGCGCCGCGTCGCCGACTCGCCTTAGCAGTGGGCGCACTCCCTAAGGCATATAACTTACTTCAATCAATAATATCAGTCCAAAATAACTTGTCAAAAAATTAACCAGTTCACCAAAAAAAAAAAGGTTCAAGCCCTTTCGAAAAACATAGTTGAGTTTTTTCTTTCTCCTCGGACCTAAAGTAACTATTTTATTGCCATCTTTTAAACCTACTTTCAAATGGCCGTGTAATCGATGACAAATAGTATTTTCGTATACATATTTGTGGAAGATAAAGAGCGAGGGCTTTGTCCTGCACGGTGAATAAAAACTGACAATGTTTTTTGTTTACAGATGCCGTGTTAGCCGTTGGCCAGCCGCCAGTGCCTGTTGCAGCATTCGACAAAGCAGTCATAGAAATTGGCTATCATTAAAACAATGATGCTGAGAAAACATTTTAACTTGAAAAGTCAATTCGTCCGGTGAAAGTTCAGTGCCGTCATGTGGTTATTGAATCTGGTTGTATTACGTAAAAGTGTCAATAAACATTGTTATATCTAGTTTTGGTTTTATTTGGTGCCCTCTGTTTTAACATATTGCATACCCAGCTGCCATCAAGGAACCGTTGCGTTGCTCAGCCGATTCTCGGGCTGACGTCGTGGCTAACCGAGTCTCTCAGCAAGTCGGCAGTACAGTCCCACAGTTATTTTACATCTAAGTTTACATCACTGTCAAATTCACAGAACTTTATTTTCGTTACAATAACGTTACGTTTACTGTACGGTACGGTGCGGTACGTTTCGTTATATTGTTCGTTAATAGGTCTGTTGGGTTGCTGCTGTTGAGAGATAAGTAAAATAACTGAACAGCATTAGATACATCAGTTAGTGCGGATGCGGAGAAGAACCGAGTGTGATTGGGAGCACCTGTGATACAACTTGAAACACAAAAATGCGTACCACTTGTAATGACCATATCGCGGCGCAGGCTCCGTATCCTTGATGGCAGCCACGTATGCTCGTCAGTCAGTGAGTCAGCATTTAACGTAAGTAATGCTCAAAATCGAATCTTAAATTATTGCATTACAGGCAATTGGTCCCGGTGAGGGAGCACCTTTATATCTCACATATGAAACTATGATGTGCATAACTCCAGCTTCCTCAACGCGCAACCATGGTCGCGCTGCCAGCAAAATATACACAGCTTTATATCACCAGGCGTTCGATCGGTTGTGAAACCATCAATTTTTGGCAGTGGACCATGGTTCCGCTGCCACTGCAGATCTTTCTGTAAAAATCTGACCGTGCAAACTTTGGTGAAGTGAGCTGCCATTCCACCTGATGTTATGGATTGACACTATTGACAGCCCATTCCACCTAAGTTTTGACGTTGAGATTTTTACAGAATAGACCGTCTGGTGTCCTAGTGAGAGGTCCCTTAGTCGCCACTGTAACCAAGACTATACCACACAGACCAACAAACCACAAATACCACAAATACCACAAATACCATAAATTCACCTATATTTTGTCTGACGCCTATCTGGCAGCGCATGAGCGCCACCTACTAACTAATATACTAATTCAAATTATATATAATAATTATATATATATTCAGAGACTACTACTAAATAATATAAAAAGGCTCGAGCCAGCCTTTTTATAT
The DNA here is from genome assembly GCA_947507525.1 of Apamea epomidion. Taxonomy (NCBI): domain Eukaryota; kingdom Metazoa; phylum Arthropoda; class Insecta; order Lepidoptera; family Noctuidae; genus Apamea; species Apamea epomidion. The sequence continues at coordinate 12,803,574 of OX382225.1, forward strand.
TATTTAGTAGAATTAGTCTAAAATGGTTGGACCGTGGACCATGGACTGTGCTTCAGAGCATGATTTATTTTTTTACTATAGCGACACACTACAGCGAGACCTCCACCCCTTCTTTCCACATGTCTCTGTGTATTCGATTTGGGGTATGATTCCAGTAAATCCCGCTGTCTATTTGTCCTGCCGCGAAGTCGTTTAATGCTGTTACAGGAGATGTGGTTCATTTATTTTAATAAGGAATTAGTCCAGGAACTATGCAACGTCTAAAGTCGTGTTCCTGCAGAACTTTGGCATGCACAGCCTAGTTTAGTTCTCTAACGCATAGTCGCTCGCGCTGTATTGCTTTTTCAGCTCAGTAGGTAGCTCTTAGATGATTATCAAAGCAGAAAATTTCAGGAACCAGTAAAAGTAGGTTATTTTTATGAACGACATTATTGTAGAATGGTGGTTTTACGCCAAAGAGATTTAAGATAGGTACAATAGAGGGGCTATGCAAAGAAATGTCATAGAAAAACTGTGATCCCATGGCTCAGTGACGCCATCTAGCATAATATAGCAAAATTAGAGCGGCAATTGGGAACATCAAATAGTAAAAATGAATTAAATTTATTAAAATATATTCAGCTATCGCTCGGTAGGTGGCCAGTGTGGTCAGTGTTGCCAGATCCGATTTTCAATCCGGTAAATAAACATTGAAAACTAAACAAATTAAGCAAAACTTGTCTCAGACAGTAAATACTTTGACGGGGCCCGTTAGGTTGACGGGGCCCGATAGGGCCGAAGCCTGCCGGGGTAGCGGGATCGTCCGAAAGGGTTACCGCTGCCCTGGTACATAAAGGGCTAAGGAAGGAACACGGGTGGGTTTTAGTCAGTAAGAGTCTGACACTCCCTTCTGCTCCACCCAGAGCGGGAGGGGTCATTTGATGATTTCCCATCCTGAAAAAAAAAAAAAAAAGACAGTAAATACTATTTTAGAATTTTATTCGCTACTTTCATTGTCCATGACACCGTCTATTAGTTTCAAGTGTGTGTTTTTTATGTACATTTTAAAATGAAATAAATTTAAACGAGCTTTGCCTCCGAATTATTCTAGCACTCAGTTTATTACGATTTTTGTGTAAAGTAGACCTATTATGTCACAAAGCGCTTTTTTTTGCAATTGTCTCTTGCATTTCGTTTTTATAAAAATAATTATTTTTACACTTTTGTTTTGTAGCGGTTGTTGTCACATGTTGTTCGCATGTGGCGTTGTAGATAACGCCACATGCGAACAACGCGTCATACTGACGTCACGCAAATCCTGCATCTCGCAAGCAGAGTTTACCGCTCAATTAGCATAGATACAATTTGCCAACATCAATCGTTGGGCAGCTGCCCGCCAGACACAACACCCGTCTGGTCGGAGGATCCTCCCTTTTCTATAGAGTATGAGTGAACTTTACACCCTGTTCCTCATACCTCTATACTGGTGACCCCGGACATGAACGTCAGCGCAGCCTTCGTGCAAACACTTCAGCGTGACGTCATCATCATCACTCCCGCAAGCTTTAGCGGCGAGTCCCCCAGCCAGCCAGCATCCACGGCTTCTAAATCGATAAACAACATCACATCTCAACAAGGCAGTAGTAAAACTACTCAGCAATAGAGGGCGTTTATTCCAAAATTAGCAAATTTTCTAAATCTCTTTATGAACATTATTTAATTCTAATTACTGAGTAAATATAAATAATTCATGCGTAAATAAACCGAAGTTAGGTCCAGTTGTTTTACCATAACAAGATTTACAATATCGTAATGCGCAACTCGGCATGTTTCCTTAGAAAATATTTTTCTTTTGGTGGGGACAAATACGTCTTGACACGCAGGCGTACGAGATTAGACTGAGCGACTTTTGACCACTAGGACAAAAGTATTGGATTCCGATTTTGTTCGTAATGTCCTGTCTATTCTCAAGTATATCATTTAATGTCTTTGTTTTACGCCTATATTTCTACGGTGCGTCATTGAGACAATCCCTCAGCTGACTGGATTTCTCCGCAAAATCCATTAGGTACTTTCCCAAAAATCTCGTAGGCCTGTTGATGTTTATAAATAGGAGCGCATTGTATTCCTGGTTTTCATTTGGTTGACCGACCCATCTTTGAACAAAATTTTCAAGTAAATTTACAAAAACAGAATGCCTTGTTTTCCGTCTCCGAACTGCTGTCCTCCGGCCTGTCCGCCGTTACAGTATTGTCCTCCTTCTACTACGTACTGCGGACCCAGTTCTCCGATGGTGTGCGAGACCAGGTGCCCGCCGCAGCCGAGATGTTACGCAGTCAACCCTTGCATCAACATCTACAGCTGCAACACGCAGATCATGTAACCTTAAGTGAAGAAAACTGAAAAACTTTATAGTGATTATAGTGATGTGAACAAAATAAATTCATTTAAGATACAGTTTCCGACTTTCATTCATTCTATCTGTACCATGTAAGTCTGTTCCCTGATAAGTGTCTTAAATTCATGTGGTCTTGATGTTTTGAATCTCAGTACGCATAGAGGGGGTGAGCAGTGCATCGAACCTCGAATCCTATTATATACCAGTAATAATACCTTATAGATTTTCAGCCTAGGAGATTAAATCGATTTTAGAAGCGACCTAGATTTGAGAAACAAACAAGGTGAGATCAAGGCCACCTAGATTTGTTTTATTACGCTACAAAATATTACAAAAGCTCTCCCATCAAATACTACATAGGATTGAAGATTGTAATTTAGTCACCACATACTTTTTTTGCTAATAAAAGTCTAAAGATCAAAAGTATTAACACTCATGATCCTTATAATTGGATTAACAAAATAGTAATAGTTCTTTTTTTATATAATAGATTAAAAAACAAGCCATATTTCAATACTTTTTAATTCAAACCCATCACCAACGTTACTTGTAAAATTCGGTAACATTACCGTTCAACATGGCACAGACTACACCGCACATAAAAAGTAAACCTTTGCTAAATTAGAGGAACTGGGACTGGATGCCAACAACCAGATTGAGGACCCTGAAATATAACAAAGGGCAAAATTAGTATATCGCTAGTTACTAGTTCAGGAAAAAAAGACAACATTAGTAAATAGCAGTTTATGCTTTTCATGAGAATCAACGATAGAAGCAAAATCCTTACCTGTCTCACATAGTTCTCAACATGGTACCGCACGTTAGGGCAGGTTCTTGTGAAACACTCGCCAGGTAATCCAGTCTTTCTACAATGGAACAGGCTGTCATGCACTATTAATGGCCTTCGTCGTGTCACCGGGTCAAGTTCACAGTGTGGGCAACAGCTGCGGCTCACAGGCAGGCATGGGTAGGGGCAAGGAGGAGCCCGCGGGCAGATAGGACGCTGTTTAGGTATGATAGGAGGGGGACACTGCGGGTTACAGCACGGCAGTACCGGCTGATAGCATGGTGTTGGTTCTGGGCACCGACAGACCTGTAAGTAAACATAAATATATGAATTCAAATTCTGCAATCCAGTAAACTAAACTATGCTACAAATAACATTATATTTATTTCGATAATATTATGAAATAATTTCACCGGTGGCGGGTCACAACATGGCGGTGGTGGGCAGCATGGCAGCACAGGTGGGCAGCAAACTGGCGGAGGTGGGGGAGGGGGACAAGGTTCTGGACGCGGACACCTGCGAGGTCTGCAAGGTGGCAATATGGGCACTATGGGCGGCACGAGGTCCGGGATCACGGGCGCCGGACATTGCCGGAAGACTGGGCAACATTTACACGGAGGACACGGCGTGCAAGGTACGGGCGGCGGGCAGCACGGCTGACAGCATGGGCATGGTGGTGGACATGAGTACATGCAAGGCCCTGTACCACAAGGCAATATAGCTGGACAGGTGGGGCAAAAAGTACATGCGCACATCTTTAAATGTTTTAATTAATTTTATCACTTATAAATTTACTCTTTTTGTGTTATTTTCCAGTTTTAATGCATTTTGTAGACTTTCTTGACTTTTCTGTAGTGACTATAATTTTGATATGTCTAAATAACTAACTTTTTTATGTCAAGAAGTACGAGAAGATACCAGCCAGATACAGTGGAAGAAAAGATGATGGGAACTGGCGCCAGTATCGCTGATAGGCCAACTATAGCGCGGTTATTGAATTTTTGCATGGCAATGCAGAACCGTTGGCATAATTATTTAATAATTATACCTAATCATTTGTTGTCATACACTGTGGATCGTTAACATACCATAGCTTTTCATATCCAGCTTGCTAATTCCTATCTCTATAATTGACTTCCATTGAATTTTCCAACAAAGAACGATGAAATTCAATTTTGATCAAGTTATGTAGTTATATTCTAACTTTACCGTGTGATTCTCAAGGATTGAAAATCTAGCCATCTGTGTAATTAGTTTGCTACAATCTAGTAGTTTGGAACTCTTTGTATTGAAACTTCCCCTAGATGTGAAACATCTGAAGCAGGTTTCACAGAAAAAAAATAGAAACAAAATATATTATAAGCAAGCGCGGACATATTTCATATTTGTCATGACATATTTTTTATGAAATTTTAAGTTATTTTGTAATAAACATAAAAAGCGTAAAATTAAAATGAGTGCTCCTTTCTACAGTTTTGATCCTTGCGTATGCAGTGGGCAGCCTTGTGGGGCCTGCTACCCCTACTCCACGAAGCCTTGTGTCGCCTCATGCAACGACCTCAGGCCCTGTTCAGTGTGCCCGGGAGGCGGATGCTCGCCGTGCCCGGCCCCGGTCCGACCATGCCCGGCCCCCTGCCCACCATGTCCGGTCCTGCCATGCCTGCCACCCTGCCCTCCATGTGATAAGGTACCTACTTCTAGCATTCGTATCACTCCCACGATCTATTTATATCCTCCATGCGCATCTGTGACAACCTTGAATTCTGATTTTAGTCAAATTATTCCACTTTGGCTTCACAGTTCTGATAGTTGGCACTGTGACAAAATGTTTACTTTTATATTTTTCAATATTATTTCTAGACTAGACTTAAGAATATATTTTTTATTTCAAGCCAATGACTCCGGTGCCGAAACCTGTTCCTCTTTGTGAGACGGTTGCGATTCCGTGCTGCCGGCCGAATCGCTGCAAGCCGTGCCCTTGTTACTGCTGCACGGAGCCCGGGATATGCTGTCCCAAGAGATGCAGTTATCCAGGAGTTCCCGTCTGTGGCTGCGGCTGCTGCGGACCATGCATGCCTGTTTGGTAGTAGAGTACTATAAAACTGAGTGGAGTCTTTGTTGTGTAAGAATACAATGTTTGTAGTTAACTATTCTTTTATTTACATATAACACTTCACAATTCTAGAACATTCTAGAAGCTGCGCCCTTATTGGACGAGCGGATTGTGAGCAGGAGCAGAACGAAACAGGTTCGCGTTTTAAATGTTAATAAATCACATGCTCTACCTGGCATCCATTAAGAAAATAACAGGCACGTCACGTGTGACTGTACTATTAGTACATCTGTACATATCACCATCTTATCACTGCTGGGATACAGGCCTCCTCTCGGTGAGAGGGAGTGGGCCGTAATCCACCGCGCGGGCCTAGTGCGGGTTGGTAAATGTTACATGTCTTCGAATTTTTGGTTTCCTCACGATGTTTTCCTTCACTATTTTGAGAGCAGTCATGATAAAATAATTTACCTACGACCTCGTAACGTGTGTGACCAAGTCGATGCTGTTACCACTGGGCCACGCCTGCTCTGTGTCCGTTTCGACTGCTCGGACACAGTGTCGTAGAAGAAAAACGACTACGTCAATATATTACGAAGGAATTTGTTAAACACTCTTGGTACACCTCTGCTCCTTTAAAGAATACTGACGTGATGTTATCTGTCATTTACATTTTGAGGCATAGTTTTAAACAAAGAGATTTAAGATAGGTACAAGTAAATAATTTAATGTCTTTGGTTTTAAAGAAAGGCCGTGTTTACGCCAAAGGAGCTATGACAACGAGTACTAATAAATGATAGAATAGAATAGAATATTCATATATTTGCTCAGAATGTAGGTATTTACAATAAGGGTTACAATAATATGAAATAATCCTTGTACATTCTACAATATTGGCATGCAAACATTGATGGAGTTCATCATCAAACATACAGACACTGATACACAACTAAAATTTATCAGCTAGAAAATCCGATACGGAGTAGTAACATTTATTTAATAGAATCATAAATCAAAACACACTACAAAGCCACCTACAAAAACCATATTCACTATACTTCATGACAAATAGGGTCACTTGGCACGATGACAGACTATTATTGTATTTACACCTGTATTTTGGAAATGCAGACAAGCTAAGTAGTAAAGGCAATTTGGTAGATAATAGTGAAAGTTGTGTTTCGCAGAAGACATTTGTTTGGAGCACGTAGGCGCCTCCTAAGAGGTATATGCCCAGCAGATGTTAGGTTAGCGTTATGCCTGCGAAGGCTAGAAAAATGAAAAAAAAAATTTTTTTTAGCTCAATTTGTTTACGGAGTTTTTTATTTACAGAATATGTCACCCCGATAATTGAATATAACTTATTTATAAGTACATATATATTAGTCTACCCGCATCCTTATAGCCACAATAATAATATGATAAAGCGTTCTAGCCTCAACTGATAATGTTGAGGCCAGAACGATATTATAGAAGCCCACATTAAAATTGTTGACAAAAGCTTGACGCCTTTGGACCCCAACACGAACACACTCCGACAGGATATGATGCACGTCTTCTATAACTCCACAGACCACACAATTGGGAGAATTAACTTTGCGCATCATGAATCCAAAACTATTAAATGGTATGTGACCAGATCGGAGTCTCAAAGCCAACCTCCTGTCTACTCATCCTTCCCTCGCTGAACCAAAGCATCCGTGGAAGAGATGGCTGAATCGTTCTATACCAAATGCCTTTAGCTAAAGACCTTTTATCAACGTATTCTGACCACGATCCAATACATCTGTCTCTAACCAAGGGTAAGAGCTCTTCATCAGACCGGAACCGACCAAAAAGAAAAAATTTAGAAAGATCGCTAAGTGAAATCGAAGTAGCACGGGCGGGCGATGCAATGCGATGCGGTGGGTCAGGGGAACAAAATAATTCACGCGGATGAAGTCGCGGTCAGAAGCTACTGTTCATATAATATGAATTCTGTCATATCAATTTGTATTTTACTGTGTGTACATAAATGATAAAATAAATAAATGAGATTTTCTTCTAGGATGAAGAAGATTCTTGCAATATTTTTTTTTTAACTAAAGGCATTTGGTATAGAACGATTCAGCCATCTCTTCCACGGATGCTTTGGTTCAGCGAGCGAAGGATGAGTAGACAGGAGGCTGTGACGGCTTTGAGACTCCGATGGTCACATACCACTCAATAGTTTTGGATTCATGATGCGCAAAGTTAATTCTCCCAATTGTGTGGGCTGTGGAGCTATAGAAGACGTTCATCATATCCTGTCGCAGTGTATTTGTGTTGGGGTCCAAAGGCGTCAAGCTTTTGTCAACAATTTTAATGTGGGCTTCTATAATACCGTTCTGGCCTCAGCATTATCAGTTGAGGCTAGAACGCTTTATCATAATTATTATTATTGTGGCTATAAGGTTGCGGGTACACTAATATATATGTATTTATAAATAAGTTGTATTCAATAATCGGGGTGACAAATTCTGTAAAGCAATACCCCGTAAATAAATTGAGATAAAAAAAACTCTATTCTCCACCCATAATACTGGCTGGCACACTTAATGATTCATAGAGTATAAAAATCCTCAAAGAGGAACATGTTCTTCATTCAAACAAATTTGACAATCATTGTCACAACATCGATCATTTCAATAAAAAACATCTAAATTCCAAAAAATTCTTTAAAAAATCCTAAACCTATAAAAAATTGGAAAATTATATAACATTAAACCATAAAAAGTACGGTAGGTATTTTTTCATTTAATTTATCTTTACATTTGTGTTTAAATTATAAATGGCTGATAGCAGCTGGATGAGAGAAGTCGAAGATCGAGATAATCGTGTGAGATCAGAAAGGCCGACCTCCAGATCGGCTGCTGATGGTGATGATAAATATCACCCAGCTATCGGAATTTATATTCCACTATTACGTCATCTTACAAAAATGATGACGTCACAACATCAATAGCGCGACAACACAGTTTCTTGCATTCCTATATAATACGGTGTATAGTAAAACAAAATGTCTGTGAGAACGCTCAGTCAGTGCTCAATCAAGATACCAAAGTATGCTAAAACTACTGACCGCATTTCAATGTCACATTTTAACATTTAGGCACTAGATAGCCTGACCGCGTTACAATGTTTAATTTGATACATGGCAACAGATAATTTTGTATACAGTAGCTCATTTTTATGCTATATTTTGAACTAGCTGTTGCCCGTGACTTCGTCTGCGATCCAGGATGAAAAGCAGCCTCTATCTTTCTCCAGGTCATGGTCTACCCTTGTATAAAATTTTATCCAAATCCGTTCAGCCGTTTTAGCGTGAAAGCGTAACAAACAAACTCAATTTCGCATTTATAATATTAGTAAGGAAGACATTCACTCGTAAGAAATTAGTCTTTGTCAGACGGCTAAACTAAATCCTTGGTTTTCCTCAATAAAATTACATTATTTCCAAAGGCTTATTTTATTAACAGCAATGGTCTCTCGTAAAATTTGAATTTATTCAATTTTAAACTAACACTTGCACTTCCTTTTCCTTTTTTGTTTTTTCCAGATAATAAAAACAAACTTTGCAAATCGCAAAGCCAACCACACAGGGTTAAAATTCACAAAAATGTCAGTGTTGCCACGTGGGTACGAATGCTGCCGCCCCCCGCCAAGGTTCGGGAGCGTTCGGGGAGAGTACAGTATCTACTACAAGAGACCACGATGCGGGCAACCCAGGCCGCAACCGTTCCAGAGGGAGTGCGCTTGCTACTACTGGGGATGTCCTAGTAACGCGCCTGTTGAAAGGTAATGATAGGTTTTCATTTTATTCCATACTAGCTGCGCCCCGCGGTTCCACCCGCATAAGTTATGATCCCGTGGGAACATCGGGATAAAAAGTATCCTATGTATTAATTCTGGTTATAAACGATCTGTGTGCCAAATTTCATCCAAATCCGTTTAGTAGTTTTGGCGTGAAAGAGTAACAAACATCCATCCATCCATACAAACGCTCGCGTTTATAATATTAGTAGGATATCCATTTCATTAGGTACTAGATATTTTTGGAAATGAGAAAGAAATGTCTGTTGTTATCTGCTTGACGTTCGAACCTCGCATCGCATGTCGCGAAACTCCGCAGACGTGAGGGGTCTATGGTCGTGAATCTTGATGGGTCGATATCTAAGCATGATAACAAATAAAAGTGATTTTCTAAAGTCATACTTCAAGTAAATTACACTAATAGCTGTAGTTGACCCCCAAAATATATCATGAAATCTGTTTTATTATATTTTATCGTGTTTAGATATATACACCCAACACGTTTGCGGAGTTGCGCTAGCTAATTTTATTTGACCCTGTCGTTATCTCCTACTTTTTGTCGCTAGACATAGATGACTTTGCGTCTAGTTGAAGAGTGGAGTGGAGTTTCTTGCCCATTCTTCTCCTATTTTACTGTAACTTTTACGTTCAAAAGTGCCTTTTATGTGCCCATTTGAAATAAATGATTTGACTTTGACTCTAGTAAAGAAGTGAGGTTGACATTTAAAAAAAAAATTTGGCTTCCCTCCACCTCAACCACGTTACGCCTCTCTATAATGTCTTTTCAAATTATTATCTTAGCTGCTACATTCTTCTTCATAAGGTAGAATAATAATAGACAAGTGAGCCAATAAACGCATTGAAACATTTTAATGGACAGTCAAAGATTTACAGGCATGATAAATCTTGAAACTGGTCTTAAAGGAGATTAGTGCGGCACTACGGTTATATTGTAATGGCCCGTTTAAGATTAGTAAAGTTAAATAGGTTGCTCGTTGTTCATAGAGAACAACGGGTTAAAATACTAGCTATTAGAATAGCAACTCCTGAAAAAGATACTTTCGATAATTGTAGTGTACAGACGCTAGCACACCAAGCTACTACAATCTGTCAAATTTCTTTAATAGACTTTCAACTTTATCGCTAAAGCATTAGGTTCGAGTTTGATTGGGAAAATTTGACAGTTTCGGGTAGCTTGGTGTGCTGGCTTCTACATAATTAAACTACTTTTCTTCTGACGAGTAATAGAGCTCTACACTTTTTTGTAATGATGTAAGCCCTAACGTCAAACGTAAGCGCCGGTGTCCACCAAACGGAAAAGGAAACGTATTGATTGTTGGTATATCACAAAAAAAACAATACTTTAGTGTTATTTGCTAGGTAATATCTCCGCTCCGCTTCAACATGGCTTCAACTCAAAACGAAAACCTATTAGTTGTTTAGGGGCTGATGTGTTCATCGCTAGATAACTTTTATTCGAGGAATAAAATTGACGTTTTTGTATGAAGTAACTGTCAAATTATTCCTCGAATAAAGTTATCAGATGATTGAAAAATCAGCCCTAAGACACGTATCCTTATCTTTTCCTGTTTGGTTAAGACCCAGCGCTATGTTCACTAAATAATTTCATTTACTTTATCCCCAGACCGTGCTGCTACGACTTCCCGTGCAAGGCCCACTGCTTCAACCACGGAGCGTGCACGAGGCCTAGCGGCCGGTACGCGCGTACAGTATGGTACCCCGGCGAATGCAACCCCTGCGTACCCCCCTGCCAGGCCTTCACCTGCCCCAATCCTCCATACCATCCCTGCTGCTACCACACCTGCAACAAACACGTCTGATGCGTTACAATATCTTTCAAATATCAAAGGCTTTCAAAACAAGGACCAGCGTGAGAAGACGCCGAAATTAATCTGGATTTTGAACATGGCTCTTCTGCCTCACCCAAAGATCTTGAGTTCAGTTTTCAGTCTAATTGTATGCTGCTGTGTCTCCCTATCCAACCTCCATAACCCAGTAACTGGGCAACACGATACCACGAGAGTATGGAGACGCCTCGCTGGCCGCTGTACAAACCAAAAGTTAACACCGTTCGAATACTCAAATGTGGTATAAAAACTCTTTACAAAACTTACGGTGCTACGAATTTAATTATTACTGCTGTCTCTAGACCCTGCCAGTGCGGTGATTCCGTGCTCTATGGTAAGTCGATCAAAAGTCATTAATTCAAACTAGGCTGAGAATCAGCACTTTTTGCACGTCAAGATTACACAAGACAGCCCCCCAAAGTGCCCGCGCGACACCACTTCATAGTTCTTTAGCTGGGAAGAGGTGGTGCAACAAACTCCCTAGCAGCACAGTAAGACTGGTTGTCAGACTTCCTGGTCCACCCGCAACGACTGTCAAAGATCTAGTTAATGACAGCCGCAGATTGTTTTATTTGAAATCCTTGTTTTAAAGCCAGAGTGAGAGACCAAGAGTTATTGCAAGTTTTAAGGTAAATCTTGCAACAAACTATAGTCCCATGGTTCAAAGCCGTCGCGAATGCTTTGAAAACAAGGGACAATTCTCGTTATTTGTGAGTTCGTGGAAGTGCAGTCGTGACGTCATTTTGTGAATCGTAAACTGTATATTGTCCAATAAATGGCATCCTCAGTATCTGGCTTTTGTTTTTATTTTTTCTCGCGCCTGTTTAGAATAAAACTAGTAGTCATTCCGAAAGCTTAGTATGGTAATAAACAAGGTTTCCATAAAATCTTAAATAGGTTCTAACATGTTTGGAGACGTGGTAATTGTTAAATCAGTGCAATTATGACCTCCTCAGACGAGCTCAGATGCTAACAAATGCTAGACGCTAATGTATAATTAAGTAGGTAATTGGTTCAGTTTTTTCGCCTAAATAAAAGTAGTGTGACATTGATATCAATTTACGAGTATGCAGAACATAATGTATGTACTTCAATAACCTGTTTATAAACTTCTAATGCTATTCTGGCATCTGTGAGCATTCCTCCCACGTCTTCGCACCACGCTGAGCTTCCGACACTAGTGGTTTTCGCGCGCTTTTCGCGAACACTTGCCTTTGTCGGTTTTGGCTACAGTGAACGCTATACCGACAATTTCAGTGCACAATATTGTCGCGTGCTTGTGGAACATTTTTATAACGTTGTGAAATTTTTATTTCATTACTTTTACACGAATGTTTGCCTCAAGATGTCAGTTTTGTTTACTCTTCTAATTTTTTGTGTTATTGGTAAGTATTTATTTTTAGTTTCGCACACACTCTAACAATTTTAAAACTAATCTTTCAGGATTTTTACAAATTGTTACTTACCATTTCATATTCCTTATTTTAAAATAACTTCAACAGCTGTCTCTTCAATTTAATTTCTTATTTATGGTATCATCATAAAATATTTTTTATTGAAGATAATATTATTAGTCATTCATCTTTTATCAATCATTCATAATAATCAGGAGGCCACTGTTGACGCTGCTACAAATCATTCATCATAAAAATATAAGTTAGGTAAATAAACATTCAACTGTCCTAATTTTTTACCGAAAATAACAACAATAAACAACACATATAATAAATGATGAAATATGGTGTTTGTAAATTGTCTATGGGATCTTTATTTGATTAACACAATGTGTCTCTTTGTTTATAAACAGGAGTCATGATCATAAAAGAGCTATCTGATTATGCGTCACCATTTATCAACTGAACAGTCATATTTATCAAGAAAACGGGCGGAAAATTGCTTATTTTTTACAATTCGGAAAAAAACAATTTAACTCCTCTTCATTCCAAGAACATATTTATGAAAGTGTCAGAGTTCTTACTTCTTCTAGAAATTAATATTCTGAGTACCTACTTTATTTTACAATACGAAAGCTTGTATTATTGCAGTCCCACTGCTGGGCAAGGCTTTTTCTCATACAAATAAGGCACAACACGCATTGATCACCACGCTTGCTCTCAAGACGTGTTGGCGATTTCAGACTTATATCAACTATAAGTCCAGGTTTCCTCTCGATGTTTTCCTTCACCGATGTCAGTCATGTCCAAGATTAACTCAGAAAGTACATGAGAGGCGACTTTAACACCACCGGGCCATCGCGACATTTTATTACGACGAGACGAGTATTTTATTGAATATACGTCTAATTATCTCAACGACTCAGTCAAATGTCTAGACGACATTTAAATTAATGAGATGCCGCCTTCACTACTCCACATTTCCCACTGGTCAAGTTCAGGGTGAATCTAACTCATTGGAGTAGCATAATTACTGTCGCTCTAAATAACAAAGTAAGTAGAATGTAGGTCAACATTATGTGCATAATGTCATTTACAATTATTTTTGGTGTATTTTGCGTATCCACGTAAAGTATTGTTGTAACCACTTGGTATTAAATGGTAGTTATTTTATTATATTTTGGGTATCTATCCCATTTTTTTCCAATGCATTATAAACCAACAGTTCCGTGACTTACACACAAAGCACGGTTTAAACAATTAATGAATTATCATTAATTGTATACGAAACATCTATTAATATTGTTTATATTAATAAACAATATTAATAGATGTTTCGTATGGGATATAGAGTGCATTTCACTGAAGGTTCGGGCCTCTTTGAGCGATTCAACATGGGATTGAAGTTTTTTATCAACAAAGTATACTTGCCCACTGCTTAAAGAAATAAGATCCGAAACAGATGTAGTCGGGCGTTTCAAAATTCGCCAAAGATGTAAACAAAAATGGCCGCTCGAAATTGTCTATGATTTAGTGATGTAGTGGTATGAATTTCAAGTTTTGGTGCTATCGATGTTACGATTTTTTTTAGTAATGTTTCATCAGTATTTTTATATTGAGATATCTTCATAACTTAAGTTAGTTGTTTGATTTGAAAATCGTGAAAACGAACAAGATATTGATACAATTATATTTTGCACTGGTTGCAAAAAGTTTTCACATTTTGGAACAATGCTTACTCATCTCTAATTTCAGTGAGGCCGTCAAGGCAAGAGGTGCCAAATACGAAATTTGTGAAAAAATATATGTATAGGTAGGTAATGTGTTTTTCGACAAGTAGGTAACGATACACTAGAAGTCTAGTTAGCTCGGGCGTTTTAAGATCGCTTGAAGCGGCTATCATTGAGGGTTTCAATTCCCCGAAACAGTTTTTCCACATTCGAACCCGAAAGGCGATATTGGGCAATATGTTGGTTCGAATCCACGTCAAGCTGTGCTCTTTTTGAAAGTATTCGTTGTAAGTCGTAACAAATTCAATGTTATAGCAGTATAATATTTTTAAACTTGAGGAGTCCCCATAATACCTATTGACCTACGACGTTATTTAATGAGGAAAAAAGACCGCATCTTTGTTAGGTAGAACGCGGGTTAGCTCCAACAGCATCTTGAAAATCCTAGCCGAAAAACACGATTATTGTCAGTATAACAAATAAAAATACATTAAATTGATTTTTTTTCAATAAAGGAGTATTAAATACTCTTTGTACAAATAGTCGACATTTTTTTATGTCAATCACTAGCATTTCAATGACAAGATAAATTTATACGAGACAAAAAAGGATGTCAGCCGTATGACGTTTGTAAAAATTCAAAATCCGTCCCAGTTTTTGGTTTTATTGATAAATATAATAGTATATTAAAAAGTTTAGAAACACGCACAGGGTTTAAAAGTGAGTGTGATAATACGTGTATCCTACTAAGTGCGTATTTAATCACTCAGGCATAGATATCACGTTCAATTCCCAGGCAAGTTCAATGTTATTGCTTTTGGCGAAAAGCCGCCACTTCCAGTATAGTTGAAGACAAAGACATTAAATGATATACTTGACAATAGACAGGACATTACGAACAAAATCGTAATCCAATACTTTTGTCCTAGTGGTCAAAAGTCGCTCAGTCTAATGTCGTACGCCTGCGTGTCAAGACGTTTTTGTGTCCACCAAAAGAAAAATATTTTCTAAGGAAACATGCCGAGTTGCGCATTACGATATTGTAAATCTTGTTATGGTAAAACAACTGGACCTAACTTCGGTTTATTTACGCATGAATTATTTATATTTACTCAGTAATTACAATTAGAATCAAATAATTTTCATAAAGAGATTTAGAAAATTTGCTAATTTTGGAATAAACGCCCTCTATTGCTGAGGAGTTTTATTACTGCTTTGTTGAGATGTGATGTTGTTTATCGATTTTGTTATCGATAACATTTATTAAGGTAAATAATAATTATCACTTAAAATATAATACTTTTCGAAAATAATACCGTATGACCGAACTAAAGTATAGTAAACGGGCTATCTCTAAATCAGTTCAATCACGATTTTTTCTAACGGCGTAAGCTGCAGAGCTAAACTTTTTTGACAATCTACATATACTAATACTAAAGCTGCAGAGTTTGTTTGCTTGTTTGTTTGAACGCGCTAATATTTGGAACTACCAGTTGGATTTGGAAATTTCTTTTTGCATTTTAAAGCCCAATTCTTGAAAAAGGCTATAGGTTATTTAACATTACGCTAGGACTACTATACGCCGAGTAAAAGGGAAAAAAATAAGAAAGAACGCGTGTAAACCGGTTAAAATCTATTTTATTGATCCTTTATTAAGTGGGAGGAGTAGGTCTGACGTAGGGGACATAGGTAGCATGGCAGCCCATGCTCTGATCTGTTGGTAGTAGTCACTATCATTATTTGATCGACCGTCATATATGTGATTTTTAAGTTGAACGCCCGTAATTTCCTCAATATAGGTGTTTTGACTTTTATATTTTGTACGTACGCAAGGTCGACTGATCTGTTTGCTTCAAAGAGCAGAGCTTGTACTATGGGTACTGAACCATGTATGTAAAACTTTCTTTTGTAAATAAATACTTATAATACATAAGACACACCCGGACCAACACAAACACTTATATTCATCATATAAATATTTGTGTCCTGTGGGAATCGAACCCATGTCCTCGTGATTAGCAGTCTGATACTTGGATCACTGGATCATAATAACGATAATTTATTATTATTAATTTGTATGTAAAAATAATTTTATAGATAAATAACTTGTAAACATTGAAACTACTAATCAATTTATTGTTTTCCTAATTTTTCGGCAATTGTTTAAATCTATTCAAAAGCGAAAAAATAGTCTTATAACATTTTTCAATATTATCGATACCTTTATATCTAAATGATAAAATCCCTACCACAGGTTTGATAGTTTCTATTTAGTGTCACCCCGCATTGCCAGACTTACGAATTTAGTAGTTCTACGGATTTTCGGACCTCGCCTTCCGAGGCGATCTAATAAGATTTACAATTATTTGCAAACAAAAGTGTAAAAATAATTATTTTTATAAAAACGAAATGCAACAGACAATTGCAAAAAAAAGCGCTTTGTGACATAATAGGTCTACTTTACACAAAAATCTTAATAAACTGAGTGCTAGAATAATTCGGAGGCAAAGCACGTTTCAATTTATTTTATTTTAAAATGTACATAAAAAACACACACTTGAAACTAATAGACGGTGTCATGGACAATGAAAGTAGCGAATAAAATTCTAAAATAGTATTTACTGTCTGAGACAAGTTGTGCTTAATTTGTTTAGTTTTCAATATTTATTTACCCGATTCATTATAAATTAGTTTTTCGAGCTTAATCCACGGATTGAAAATCGGATCTGGCAACACTGACCACACTGGCCACCTACCGAGCGATAGCTAAATATATTTTAATAAATTTAATTCATTTTTACTATTTGATGTTCCCAATTGCCGCTCTAATGTTGCTATATTATGCTAGATGGCGTCACTGAGCCATGGGATCACAGTTTTTCTATGACATTTCTTTGCATAGCCCCTCTATTGTACCTATCTTAAATCTCTTTGGTTGAAGAGAAGTAAATTGGTTTTTAGATACAGTTGACGAAAAAGATATCTACAAACGGTTTGAAAAAAAATGCTTGCGTTTACTCCCCAAGTCCAACACAAACGGATATCTACACCCATGCTTGAATTCTTCTTCTTGGTGACAATCTATAACGACTATCAGAGGGCCCAAATTAACTGAAAATCTGACATAGGCACACTAAACTGGTATAGGTACTTAATTTAAAAGTTGAATGAAATGTTGGAGAACCATACATAGATATTTTTTGGAGAAGAAAGATTCATAAATGACTACCATAAACCCGAAAGTTAAGTTTTAGCTGGATGGTAGCTGTAGATCTATGATGGAGACTATTGGGCCTTGGAAATCCTGGAATCTTTGGCGAACCCTTCCATTAAAAAGTATTTAATGAAAGGGTCGGCCAAAGATTGAGATAAACACCAGCCCCATAATATGCATCCTACAATAAATCAAAGATATAGATCAGCTTTAAAACTAAATTACTTTACCTACAGTTACTGAACCAATTAAAGGACAATGAAACAATTAATATGAATAACAAACAACTCCAAATTAAAATGCCATACAAAAAATAGTGACTAATCCAGTGACTAGTCGGATTCTATTGACGAATCAGTAGGAACTACTCGAACGTTTTTATACCTTACTTAAAATCAACTACTTACAAGATACAAGTTGACACGAGCTGCTTAGAATATCTACGATCAAGTAACACCAAGTACAAAACAAACAACTTAACGGAATCATAGTTTTAGATCATCGACTATTATTTTATTCATGACATCATTTCAAAGAGATGAAGAGACACATTATAGGCATTCGAATGACGATTTAAAAGCAAAATTATGTACTTACAGAACATTTTGCAGACGATTGCATGCAACAGCATAAGTAATTATTTTAATATCTCAATAGCTTCCTAATACTTGTCAGCAGGTTATATTGATTTGCATATGTAGTTATACGTTTCTTTATGGTAATGGACTGTTAATTGTTTATTAGAAGGAGTTACACTATTATGGCAGTGGATTTAATTTGTAATTGTGCCGATTTCCATAATTTTCCGACACTAAGACTCGTGCTTCGTTACCAAGAGGCCCTGCGTAGCTTTCATGTAGCTTTCCGAATGTGGTTTGCCCTGGTAAGCATGAAGGTCTGACTAAGTAGGCATTTAACATCTATTCATTACTAATACTATGAAATATTGATCTATTGCCCGGTTTTCGTGATTATCTGCTCTGTAAGTCTTAATTTTGGTTGTCTGGGTCTTAATTAAAATCATGAAGACATCACATCTGGCTGACAACACTGCGTCTCGTCCAAAACATGGATGAAATTTCATATCGCTGCTTGCGTAATTACAATGTTAGTTAAGTACATACATTTAGTTGCTTTCGTGTTCTCGCCATTATTATTCACAAGTGCAAGGATTTTTTTCTGAGCACTTACCTTGCTGGCAAAATTGCTACTTACATATATAATTCTTCAATCTTTTTGTTTCTATGCATGTTTCTTTTGCCAACTACCCTTCATGACATGTCTTCTCTAATTTAATCGTTACAAAAGGGAATCTTTACTTGGTGACAAAGACCTTTACCGAATATTTTGTTTCTAGGCGCCCCTCAGGTCTCTTAAGAGCCTCCTGATCTAACAATACATAGGGTGCTTGGGCCAAGAGTCCATCTCCGTATAGTTAGACCACGGGAGCGAAAGCGCGGGAAACAGCTAGTAAATTATATTTAAAACTGAATCAGTATAAAGATGGAGGCGATTAAACCTTGCCAACATAATACCACTTACACCCTAAAGACTAAACACACAAAGCTCAACTAGAATGAACAATAAAGGGTTTAAGGTCTAGTACTTCACAGGTACCTTCTCTCAAGGTAGGTAAGACTAAACCATTACTCCATAAAAGGATTCTCCGCTGAAGCTTCAATCATTAGAAGCAGCATTATTGATAGCGGTCCCACAATTCTGATGTCAATAATTTTAACGCTATACGGGTGGTCAGTAAGTAATTTATTGCACCAGGCAACTTACAAAGTGTTTTGCAATGTCTAAGATTGTTTTATGGCTTAGTGCGTATTTCTGATGTCATTCTTGATTCGTATCATTTATTAGCTGGTAATAGTCAACAGCTGAACATTCGACCTCCCACATAGAAGTAAATAAACAATCCTTGGGACAATAGAAATCCTTCATGTCGGTTACCCACCTGCTTACCTATTTACAGAATAAACAATTTTATTTCATTTACTAACAGTATCCTGACCTAACGACTGATGAACTTACTGACAAATACTTTTGGTGAAGTTGGGCTGTGGATAATGTGTTAAAATAAATGATACCACATAGGCCTCATATAGCTGGTAGGCTTTCTCATCTCTGATGTCTAAACACCTACAGTATCTTCCTATTGCTAGTAATTTTTGTCTATAAATGACACCTATTTTGCCAACTCACCCATCAAATCTGTTTTGATTCCTACCTTGTCTTAGTTTGCTCCATACTAAGACAAGGTAGGAATCAAAACACGATTGATAACGATTCCATCTTCTTTCTTCCTCCATATCTTTCTTTCTTCTATAAAATAACTCGCTGCACCCCGCAGTTTCATCCGCATAAGTTTCAGTCCCTTGGGAATACCCGGATAAAAAGTATCTATGAAATCCAGGTGATGATCTACCTATGTGCCAAATTTCCTCCAAGTCCGTTCAGCTACAACAAACATACAAAAAAAATCAAATATTTTCTCTATAGAGTATTTACTAGCTTCTGCTCTGCAACACTTCGCACGTCCGCGTAAAATTTTTGTTTTCTTACTCTCCCGACCCACCCCGTAGCGCGTCGCATCGCATCGCCTGTCCGCGCTATTACTTCGTTTTCGCTTAGCGTTCTTTATTCCTTTTTTTTTCTTTTTGCTCGGTTGCCAAAGGCCATAGCGTGATGTTAAATAAAAAAAAAAGATTTGTTTAATCCGACCGGTAGTTCCAGAGTTTAGCACACAAACAAACAAAAAAAACATACTTCAGCTTTATTATTAGTAAATAATTAGATTTATTCTGGCGGTCAGCTAGTTTTGGATATAAATGTCACTTCTCACGACAACTCAAAGGAATGATGGAATGGTTTATTCCTAGCTGATTCCAAAGGTGACGTCACTCCAGCGTCACGTCATGCACATAATATGAAACAAAAATCATTATAATATCAGTTACGCGGACGACATGGTGCTGCTGAGTGCTTCTGTATGTGGCTTTTCAAAACTGTTGAGCATCTGTGAAAACTACGCTCACAGCCATGGCTTGATTTACAATTACAATGTCAAAAAAAGTGAATGCATGGTCTTTCAGGCCAGAGGAAAATGTCCAACAACAATACCTGCCATAAAATTATGTGGAACACCACTGAAGACGGTGGAACATTTTAAATATCTTGGACATATGATGTCCTCTGATCTGAAAGATGATGCAGACATAGAGCGAGAACGCAGGGCGTTGCCTGTTAGGGCGAATATGTTGACCCGCAGGTTTGCTCGTTGTACCACTGAAGTGAAAACTACATTGTTCAGAGCATATTGTACATCTTTCTACACGAGCAGCCTGTGGGTCTCATACACGCGCAGACAGTACAACGCCTTGCGTGTGCAATATAATAATGTATTCAGGGTGCTGATGGGGCTGCCCCGATTCTGTAGCGCATCAGGTATGTTCGCCGAGTCGCAAGTTGACTGTTTTTATACTACTATGCGAAAACGATGCACATCCCTGGTGCGCAGGGTTCGGGCTAGCTCCAGCGGCATCCTGAGGGCATTCGCGCAGAGGTTCGATTGCCAGTACCTAAACCATTGCTGTATGGTTCACATACTAGGCAATCGAGATATGTGATATGTTTTGTCTTTTTAATATTGTATGTGTTTTTTATTTTGTGTGTTTTTATTTTGATTTATTTTGAAATTTTGTATTTTTGTATATGATCCACTGTTGGTCGAAATAAAAGATTATTATTATTATTATGTACCTGCAAATGCATGGGAATGTGGGACTTGTGCCAGATATTTTATATTAGTTTATATCTCTTCTCGATTGTAGATGAAATGTGTTATTGACTGCTACAATGACTTCAACGTGGAACGACTTCAACTTTGGAAATTAAATTTTATGTGTGAAATGTTTGGCTGCCTCGTTAGTTTAGTAGTCACAAGCGTGACTGCCAAGCATAAGGTTTGGGTTAGATCCTTGATGGAGCATAAGGGTAGGGCAAAATGTTAATGGGTTTTTCCAGTAGGACTATCGACCCTTAGTAGGTACAGGATCTACCTACATGCCTACATTATAGGACTTAGGTAAACATAACTCGCGTAATGTGGGTGTAGTCTACAGTAGTGTTTTTCAACCTTTTTCATGGCCCGGCCCCATAGTACGGAAAATATTTCGCAACCCCCTTCCCTCCGCTGCTTCTAACTTGGAATTAAAGTCTGTGACCTTGGGTACCTTTTGGTTAAACAGAAAAATAGAATTCCCACAATCAACCACTGAAGCTGTGAAGTGTTTGATTCCATTTGGAACCTCCTATAATTTTAAAGAAACGGCGGCCCCATTAAAGATGCTTGGCGACCCCCTAGGGGGCGCGACCCACACGTTGAAAAACACTGGTCTACAGTATACTTCTCTGCCTATCCCTTCAGGGAATATCTACATAGACGTTTACCTTCTAGAGTGACTGAAATTGAGACAAACTTCTTGATACTTTTAAGAAGTTAGAAAGTTTCGGGAACTTAATTTTTTCTGTTGATTCTTTTGTTGTAAAACTGATTGTTGTAATATCATTTTTATTCCCAATCAACCTTTGGTTGGGTTGGGTTCCAGTTTTACCCAGATTCAGCTGAATACCAGTATTTTACATGGAGCGACTAAATAACCCCTTGTTGAAACTAGTTGTCACACTTTTGAGCTTCTCACTACTTCAAATATAATTTTTATTCCACGTAAATAATAACGAAGTGGAACTTCATTACAGTTAGCAAATATTAGCGCCATCATAACATTTTTTATGTTTTTTTTTCTAGGATTACTGAGAGCCCGCCAGCCGGATATAGACATCAACAGGTTAGTCAATTGACGTAAACTTTTTGGCACCACTCTTCGACGTTTTACAATATTTATCTATGATCAACGTAACTTATCTTTTTTTATGATCAACCTACTTCACTCAAGAAATTCAATCTTCAAACCAGGTTTTTCATCTTTTATTGCGTAGTACCAGAAAGTACGCACTATTTAACCGTAAATAACTTTAAATCATAACATATATATATATATATATGTTATGATACAATCATGTCAATCATACATGTTTGCGTCTGGGCGCTCCTTGCGGAGCTCCACATCGCTGTCAATGCGGTGAAGCAGTCGACTGCCTCGGACACCATAGCCTATCCTGCAGCAAGAGCGCTGGACGGATGGCAAGGCACGCCAGCATTAACGACATCATCCGCCGGGCTCTTGTCTCCCAGCCGGGGTGCCAGCTGCTTTAGAACCCAATGGCTTGGCACGCGACGATGGAAAGAGGCCCGATGGAATGACCATAATGCCTTGGAAGTTGGGTAGGCCTTTGGTGTTGGATGCAACCTGTGTTGACACCCTCGCGCCATCCCATCTTCCTAGCACGGTGGGCTGTGCTGGAGCGGCTGCTACGGGAGCAGAAAACCTCAAACGGCGCTAATATAACAACCTTATTGGGAGCTATATGTTTGAGCCGTTTGGGGTTGAAACACTAGGACCTTGGGGTCCGAGTGCTCATCGAATTTTTCGGGACTTCGCCAAGCGGTTGGTTGACTCTTCACGTGACCAAAAAGCTGGCCTATTTTTAGCCCAAAGAATCAGCATTGCCATCCAACGTGGTAATGCTGCCAGCCTTTTGGGCACTTATCCCATTTACAGTGATGCGGACGAATTTTTTGATGCCCAATGAGCTCCTGCCTTTTTCTATATTTTTTCGTATTATATAATTGTATATAGTATATATTAGTGTTAGCTTGTAAAAATAGTAATTAATCTGTGTATGTTAAATAACATAAATTGAATAATCATAACATGGATAAGTGCCTGTCAAAATATTCAATCGAGTTTTCTCGATTGAATATTTTAAACTAACATAGGGCTCGCTGAAATAGCAAGCATACGTCAATTCTATTCCTATAGCATACCTGACTGCCTAAACAGATTACAAGCTCTAGTTCTGATGTTGTGAAAACCTCAATAGTTCTCTTTGTGTAAATATTTAAAATTTTAAGACGAAACCTTGACGAAACGTGTACACGTGTTTCTTTGCACTCACCATTAGCAAATTCTCTCTTCACATTTCCGTACAAATAAATAAAATTGAAGTGTTTATTTGTAATGTCAAAATCAGTCAAAATAACAGCTTTTTACTAAATGCATATGAAAGTAGATGGTACTTATATAAAAAAACAATTTTTAACATTTTGGTGTGTCTGTCTGGTCACGCTAATATCCGAAACGATTTTGACGGGACTTTCACTGACAGATAGCTGATGTTATAAGCAGTAAATTTTATTTTATTTTTATTTTAGAAAAAGTTGAAAAAGGGTTCCGCAATAAAAATGTAAAATCCCTGAAATACCAGTTTGTTTTCCGACATGCATGCGAACGATGTCGCAGGCACAGCTATAGTCAGTGATAAATGTGTGCATTGAAATTAAAATATTCTTGTCTGGTTTTCAGAATAAAACTTTTACCAAAAGAAGGATCTCACAGCAGTCACAGCCGAGCATCAAATTATCAGAGTCGTCGGTCGATACTAAGTGATCACAACAGGAGAAATGATTATGACTATTATAGCAGCCGGTTCTCCAAGCTACGGCCGCCGATGCACGTTCGGCACGATACCGCATCACTTACCCAAGAGAAGACGAGTAAAGTATACCAACCAAGAGAAGACCCGCGGCTCTTCTACCAGTCTGATGCATATATTAAAGAAGCTAATAGGAAGAACCTAAACAATGAAGTGTCCTCCGTTTACATTGGACGAGGAGAGGTTCGAGCGAGTGAACAACATCGCAGGAGATCGCTGCCAATTCGTATGAGAGATAATGAGTTTAACAGCATCCATGCAGGTTATTCTAATTAGAAATACATTTTGCATAAGTACTTTTTATTTCAAGGTCCTGTGCAACTAACAGTTTTAACAAAAATGCTTCTAGGAATCTGCGTGCGTTGTCCTGCTGACAGAACATTAATCACCAAACCGGGTATTGATCGTGCAACGATGCAATATCCTCGTATATTGTCATGCTCAGGAAGAAAAGCCCCCAGGACCGTACGCTTCGCCCACATGTATGGACCTAAATTCGGTTCCTTACTGAAAGAGGGCTCCCACATGGTCGTCGGTCGCATCACGCATAAAGACGCAGTGAGTATATTTTTGTAAGTGGAAATCGTAATAATAAATTTTGTCATCTCTCAACGATAATGTTGTACGTTCCAGATTCTCCAAACATGCAAAATGCAGATACATGTGTTGGTCCAGTCTTGTTCTGTGCCCAAGTACTTAGTGCCTCATTGTGGAACTGAAAATAAAGCTTGCAATTTTACATGTCGAGATCCTAAAGCTGAATTACGAGGACAAAGAACGCTGACATGTGGTGACGACATGAGGTGGTCGGGACACTTGCCTGTTTGTAGCGGTAAGTCATTAATCATTACCACAGTATAATAAAGTAATTACGCGCACTTTGTATTATTAATAGGATTGCAGTCTACAGTCGCATCGACTATAAAAACAAAGGGGATATAATATCTGTAGCTATGAACAGCGGCGCCGAGTCATAACAACAAGGCCGTGGGACGTTTAGATGTTCTTTTATCATCATGATTCATAACCACGTGCACTTCGTATATTGCAACAATTAGATATTGATATGAACGCTTGCATGCTGAAAGGCAAATCTTACCAATAAACAGAGTCAAAATATTATCGAGGAGGCAGCCAAATGTTTCATATTATCTGCGATTAATTTATTATTTATTACAATATAATATATTTCTGTAGCACCTGCCAAAAAAACAAAGGCCTTGGGGTGACAAAAAAAATAGATACATTGTAAGTAAACAACGGGTGCTGGACATTGATCCTCCTTTTAATATGTCAATGGTGCTGGATAATATTTGGATTCATTTTATACTAGCGGCTCACCGCTAGGGATTGCAATCCGGAAAACCGGATCCGGTAATCCGGCGGATCCGGCATCATTATACACTTACCGGAACCGGTACCAATATTCCGGATCCTGTATCGGACCCGGTGATTGCATAAATTGGCAAAATAACCGCGCCTTTGAATGTGTGGCACCTTAAAAGGCGTGGTAGGTACTTGTGCGTGCGAGTCATTTGGTGTTTCGGTGACTCGGTCGAGTTAACAGCGTTTGTTGTGTTGTGTAGCTGCTTCGGCAAAGATTCAACGTCGACGTCTGATCGATATTCAAACCTAGCTGATAACACATTTACTATGGCAAAGAAAAAAGACATGCGACTGGAAATGACAAAATCTTGGAAAGATTAAATAAACATAATAACTCTAACGATAGCGTGGAAATCGTGGAAGACATTGTAGATAAGAACTTAAATTCACAATCACCGAAAAAAGATATGTCGTTACAGGAAGAATGAAAAAAATTGGATTTTAATAAAATACTAATAAAAACGGAAATGACTCCGTTTGAAAGTGAAGGAGTTCGAGGAGAATACTTGTGTGCTATTCATAATTACTTGCTGACAATTAAGCCGACAGGCGTGGAGGAGAGCGCCTTCTCGGTCGCAGGCTAAATGTAGCCGGAGCTACAAATGTGTAGCTCAATTAGAAGTCGACGGGCAGATGACACAATCAACACAATTTGTTTTCTAAGATCGTTTTAAAAAAAATAATTGATTAATTGTTGAAAAATTTTAAAATTGAAATATTATGAGAAATAGTTACTTTACTGTGAGACTCAGATTGTTGTATTGTGTTATGCTAAATACTGTGAATACTGTAATCTCAGTTAAGGTTAATAATTGTCATATTATTTATTGTTTCGAATAGAGATTATTAATTATGATCTCTATCTTCAAAATATAAGTGTCTATGCACGGCATGCCTACGACTGGTTGGAGGCGCGCGGTGGCTGAGCGGGCCCGCGGGCAGCGGCATCAGCATCGCACAGCGGTGCGGGCGCTTGCGCGGTCTTCCCGCTCCGAGCGCTGCCTCACTCAAATTCTTACCACGATGAAGATACTGCGTCTCTTCAAATTTGTATTTTTGCATTACACACACTACATTCCACGTATTTTATTTATTCGCTCCTGGAACTGAGCACCCCACGTATCAGCGTCAACAATAAGTTTTCTCTTTTTATAATAATTTGTCGTAATAAAGTTGGTTGTGTTTAATTATTGTTTTAATTTACTCTTTATTAACGGAAAATTAAGTTATCCTGGTTATCTAACCTCGTTGACTCAATCTGGCCGGATCCGGTCGGACCCGACCGGATTCATAGAAATCCGGTCGGATCCGGCCGGATTCATAGGAATCCGGCTGGATTGAAAATGAGGCCGGATTGTAATCCCTACTCACCGCAGCTTCACTCGGGTAATCGAAGACTAGATAATATCTAGTTGTCATAACATTATGACGAGGAAAATCGTCTAACTTACTATACAAACGTTCCCCCCGCTTTTTTTGGTACCTAACCAATGGTACTCAGAGACGTCACTTGAAAATAATCTATAATTTACTTCAAGACCATGACCGGCAGCAGCATAACTAGGCACATGACAAAAAAATACACAGTCTGTCAATTATTTAACTAATTTATTCCTAAAAGTGCTAGATCACCTGTAGATATACAATCTCTAAACGATGGTGAAAACCGCATCGAAATCCATTATGTAGGTAGGTAGGTAGCTAGTAGGACACAAAACGCGAATTCGTTTTGTACGCACGACGACATATCAAACTATACATTTCCAGTATCTATAAGCCGACTTCTAATTGTACGAAAAGCCTATACAATGCGAGATCGGCTAAAACTGGGTATGTATTACAGCTTGATATGTCGTCGTGTATACTATCAAAGAATAGATAATAGAGAAGTACAGATTTTGAGCGTTTGCCCAATTAATTGAAAAGTTACTGTTATTACAGCCACATGTACCTATGCGATGACTTGTGAGATGAGTCGTACCTATGCAAGGTTGTTCTATTACAATCTTTTCCCCATTCTGCGATATGGAATTAAATAGCAGATTGCAGATTAGCTGCTAAAATTCCTCGTCGTTTACATTCCTACACGGAAAGGATTGCGACTAAGCCAGTGTGGTTAATTTCCAGTATTTACAAATATCTCTCTGCGTTCCAGCTCGCACGTGGTGTCACCCTCAGCCGCCTCCTGAGCATGGCAGGGTCAGCTGTAAAGGACTGACGTCACCGAATGGTTGGGGGCTCAATGAGGGATCTAGCTGTCGCGTGAGGTGCGCGCGCGGCTGGAAATGGAGCACCCGGTCTAGCGCCGTGTGTAGACGCGGTGCCTGGACCTATGATCTAGGTTGTGTGC
Organism: Apamea epomidion; assembly: GCA_947507525.1. NCBI lineage: Eukaryota > Metazoa > Arthropoda > Insecta > Lepidoptera > Noctuidae > Apamea > Apamea epomidion. Next base: position 12,831,185 of record OX382225.1, read on the forward strand.
CCAAGCGCACGAAATAAGTCGTGTTCTTTTTTGCTCTATTATTACAATTTATTTAAGTATTAAGAAGAAGTGGAGTACTCATCAAATAATATGCGTGCCATTATACTTAACTACTTAATTAATTGCCACATACCTAATGTCTGTTCCAAAACTATCTGATGAAAGTGTAAACAAACCCTGTTCAGGTTAAATTCTTACGCAATCATCATTCATCAGTATTTAGAAGGTTTTCGGTACCTATGGGAACTTTATACATCACTGCTTTTTCCAACAATTATTAAATTGCAATTGAAAAGTATCGACGAAATTTGATGGTAAATTTTAAAATTAACCTCATTTTTCAAATAAAAACATCTTTAAGGTGATTTAAAATTAGAGTTGCGGGTCTAAGTAAGTATTCAAATAAATCGTACCATACAATATGGCATCCACATGTAGGTACATTTTCTGATCCATTCCAAAGTACCTGAAGAAAATGTGTGTAGGTACCTACCTACATTTTTACTAAATACTTTTGGAACAGACCATACAATAAAATTAAATCTTAGAATTAAATAATGATATTAATCAAGTCAAAATAATATAGGTAAGTTTTTATAATCTAATTTGTCATAAGTATCTACTTTAATCGTAAATAAATAAATATTTGTTTTCTAAGACGTCTTTTCGTTTTCCTTATCTTGTTTTATTAGATCTAATTTAAACATTCTACAAGAGAATTAAAATCCCATCGATAATAAAAAGCGCCTTTAGCGGGATGATTACAGACTGCCCAGTATAATATTCAATAATATCAGTACCTAATTAGACTGAATTTTTATTATTGCTGAGGGGTGAGTCGGGGTAGTCAGACAGCTAAACCTAAAACTTCAAGGAGCGTGATAAAACAGCTGCTCAAATGTAGGTATGCGAAGACTGTATGATACATAAGTTACTTATCTAGGTACTCAGAAGTGGGTGGAATAAGGCTGACAATGATGATGATGACAATGAACTAATTATTGGGTAAGTCCTGAAGCAATTAGTGGAACTATTTATAGTTATGATGATAGAGCGTGGTACTATTTATAGTACATACTAATTCCATGGATGGCGTCGAACAAAGGTGTTGCCAATTTCAATTAATAACCTCAATTTTGTAGTTTGTCGAAAACTAGTTAAAATCAGTAATACAACTTGTTAAGTTAGCATAGTCCTAAAATGTCAAGATTTCATGAAATAGTCATTCAGAAGGATTACTTGATCTTAGAGAGTTGTGTTGATGACTTTAATGATTATAATTCTGTAAATACATATTTGTTACGGCCGCGAATCATATTTTAATCAACGTACAACTTAGTACTGATCAGCAAATTGCAAAAAACGTAAGAAAATTTGAATTTCGCTGGCTACGCTAACATTGTGGGCTAAAAATCTTAAACAGGTAAAACGTACACAGTTTTCAGCTTTAAAGTGGCGTAAACTAAAAATACCTGTTTGAAATAAAATAGTGCAAGTTATTTTTTGCACTAGTAAGGCAGAAGCTCTAAACACTATAAAATGTTTTTTTTCAATTGTTATTCACACGGGCATACTAGCCTACTGGTCGCCATTTTGTTTTGGTCATTCGCTTACTGAAATACTGAAGTTTGTCGTGATTGAATGTTGCCCTCGTAAGTTTTTATTATTTGTTAAGTTTTTCTTTGTTATATTTTACGTTTTTGTTTATTTTGTTGACAGGACTAAACTAATATTTATCTTCTGTCATTTTCTTAATGAAATAGAAAGAAAAAGATGCACTGAACTTAAATTTAGTTTAGTTTGTGAACAAAGGGAATAGGCGCCATTATATATATTTATTTTAGATATTTTGCTGCAATCATTATCTGAACACGCGTGATTTTTTACTAACTCCTCGTTACTAAGTTTTATGCAGACGCGCAGTCTTATCATGTGGTATGTTTTCCAGAAATGATCAATGTTTTTGGAAATCCAGTGCAATCAAATACCATGATCAAACGAATTTTATCATTTTCTAGGTTGGCAATAAGATTTTAGTTCGTTCAGAAGTGGTAGCCATTTTATAACAAATTCAAATCTACAAATATAATATTAATCCAATGTAAAAAAAGCTATTATGTATGATTACTTGTCATAATTTACTTTGAATCTCTTAATCATAATTCATAATAGTTTACTTTGAAAGAATAACATCCTTAATAGTAGCACAAATCATTTTACTACACTAACCCCAAGTCTGGTTTTCCGAACGAAACATTTTCAAAAATAGAATCCAGTGTGACATTTGCGGCCGTTAAATGTTTTGAGTTCGTCAGCCGGACTGTTGGAAGAAAAAAAAGTAATAATTTAACTAATCTTTGTAGCTAGCTGATAGTTAAAATGATTCGTTTGTTATAATAAACAACAGTATCGGATTATATACAATACCTACGTGTTCTCTATATTTAGAAATAACAATGGGAAGCAACACAAGTAAACCAAATAATACTGAAGCACCAGCACAAACTGCTGCTACGATAAATAATGAGTTGGACGTTTCAGACGTTTGCAATAACTCTGATCCTCGATCCCCAACACCAGAAATCTCACGGACTCCGCTACAGGTGCGTTTACGAAACTATGAATATTCTACGATAAGAATATTCTTACCTAAAAATAACACACGAGTTCCCTCCATTTCTTTTTTTTTTGTTATGTTCGGAACGTCTGGCCTTTTTTGACTTTGTCTCGTAATATCTTACTAATTTATGGCATTTTGGCTTTCAGAACAAGTCAACTGGTAAACACAATATCACTAAAAACGTTGATCTGAGAAAGACTTTCGAAAATGGTAATGGTGAAGAAAAACTGATACACAACAATCCTATTCTTTCTGCTGTAATAAAGAACCATTTGCAGTCTTATGACCCGCGCTCCCCTACACAAGACTTTGAACGCACACCTATTATAATTTCAGCAAAGACTGATGAAGCAGCTAATGAAAAGAAATTATTAAGACTACAAAGTGAGAACTGTGCCAGTCCTGTGTTGAATGCTGAAACTGACGATAATTGCGACAGCTGCGCTGAAGCATGTGAGAAGAGCCCAGATTTAGTGGTATCCCGAAACTTGTGTGAGGGATTCTTTAACATAACTTTAAATGATACATTAAAAGAACCTGAAGAGCCATTGGGGTCATCCACAGCTTCTCATGAAGCATTAGAAAACAACATATCGAGCAAAGGTCAACATAAACAAAAGTTTTTGGAAACAAACTTTGAGTATGTAGAACATGAAGATAAATTTGAAGACAGTAAAGAAAATATGAACAGTATTGAAGATACCGATACTATAAATGAAGATGAGGATGATGGCCGAGTATATCAGATCCTTGATGATGATCCTCGGTCACCATCAATAGGCATTGAGAGGACACCTATTGTAGTAGCTAAAACTGAAGAGGATCCAAATGTTGAAACTATGTCAGATGATACTTTGATCAAAGTATTACAGAGCACCAATGTAGAGCTTCGCCAAACTGGTGCGAAGACAGACAATAATGTTGATGGACTACTCATATATGAAGATGAAGCAACTGAACTGAATGAGACACCGAAGAAGTCAAAGTCTGCAAGTAACAGCGGCTCCAGAACTCCACTTTCATGTATGAAGAACAAGGGAGATGTGGGACACACACGATCGAAATCAGCCAACACCTTGTATGATCCCAAAACCCAGAAGATTGGTACTAAAATTCCCAAAAGAGTGTCACATATTCCACGACTGAAGTGTTTGTCAAAGCAGGCGAACTTGGTACCTGTAGAGAGTAGTGTTTCTTTGAAAAATATTTCTAAAGCTACAGCATTAGGTGGAGATTGTGAGAATACACCTCCTCATTCGCATCGTGATCGCTGGGACAAAGACAACAGCATTGTACTTTGAAATTGATTCATGGTAACCAACAACAGCAAGTGTGCTGTAGGATATTCTTAAAACTTGGAAATTGTTTTATATTTACTATTATGTTTATTGTGAAATGTGAATTTTGAATAACATTGCTCAGAATGAATAATTTCTTGTATTGACATCATGCTTTGCTTTATTGTTTGAAATTATTAACAATTGTTATTGGCTACAATAAGTAATTCTTGACCCTCAATAAAAGAAACATAACTCTTATTGTTATCTTTTTCCTAGAAGTAATTGTATTGATCTAACTTCAAAATAAATATTTTTTAGATAATATTGCATCACATATGGCTTTTGGATCATATCTACCTATATTCACTTGCAATGCAAATATCGGCAATACACAAATTCTTAATAAACGAGGAAATGAAGTTGTACACACCAACATCACGAATTCAAATTTCTTCAGCCTAATCAATAACAGCTATGTACCTAACATACTTAAAACTGCAACCGAATTAGTGGTTCCTTTACGACGTTATAAGATATAAGGGCCGACATACACGGACTGCTTGAAGCAGTTAGAATGGACTGCTTCAAGCTGCGACTGCATAGTGAACTAGTCTTCTACGTAGCCGTAGTCGCAGCTTGAAGCAGTTCATCCTGACTGCTTCAAGCAGTCCGTGTATGTCAGCCCTTAAGCGCAGGCCACCGCCAGCTGGCGGGCGGGCGGGCGAGCCGAGCGAGGCATCGTTTCACATCTTTTCATACTTCGGTAGCTTATCTCTGTAGTTCGCGGTGTGAACCCAAGTATGAAAAGATTTGAAACGATGCCTCGCTCGGCTGGCCCGCCCGCCCGCCAGCTGGCGGTGTGGCCTGCGCTTTAGTGAGCCAGTGGTCAGTGAAATTCAGTCAAATAAAAACAATAATTTATTTCAATCGTTTTATTTCCTATACTGACAACACTTAATACATACAATCTGCGTAAAATATTGCAAACGCAAAACATCCTTTTGGAGTAAATAGGCAAGTTAATAAATAATAAAAATTATGCAAATCACAATATAATTTTCATTTATATAGCAGTACAGCGTTGCTAGTTTCTTGGAATGGTTTAAAATTGAACACCAAAAATGGATATGGTTACTGGTTAGATAGTTATACAAAAATAAGCCCCATAAAAATATAACACCATTGTAGAATGTAACTCCTCGCAATAGATAAAAAGTTTATAAGCAGGCTTTTCGATATTGTACCTACATACATCATATCGCATTTCGAGATGATACATTCTAACCGACGAGTATTTTAATTAGATTAGCAATAATACTAACATATATATAAATTGAGTAGAATATTTCAGCGCCTGGTTCCTTTAGAATCCTCGAAGAACAGCTAAAAGCAAAAATAAATAAGAATAACGTTATTAATCTTGAAAAAATATCAACAGCTAGACAGTAACAAACCAACTACTAATTTTAGTAAATGAACTACCCTACTATACAAATAATAATATTATTTTATGTCTACACATCAAGAATTATGAGGTCTAAGATCTATTTCAAGAACTTTAATACTAATTTAATTACGATACATTGAGATAGAAAAAGAAAATGTTAAATCTTAGGGATCTCGCGCACTAATAGTCCAAGTTCAACTCTACTGGCCGCACGAGGTCAGATTTGCTATGAAACTATGCATCATATCGCGCATTTGGTATTGAACATCTGCGGGGTAATTGCGTAAAACACATACAATACCAGTTGATGGCAATGACTTTCATTTTGACAGTTCAATCACGTTCATTGCGTTGTTTACATTGTTGTGCTGACGAATTTTTCATGCCTATGAAGCAATGGATTAGGAATTTCGTTCAAAACCTATGCTGCCTGCCGGTGCTGGTCTAATGCGGCCAGTAGTCTTGGACTTCAGTAGGCGAGATCCCTTTTTAATGCTATATTGTTACATCCGATACTATTAAATTACACATTAATCTCTCTACTACCATTTTCTAAGTACACGTAATAACGCAATACAATTGCAAAATTGTTTACTTATAATATTTAAGAGTCGCCCAAATTGTACAAAAATTTGGCACGAAAAATGGTAGGTCCAGAAGAAAAAAAAACCAATGTTAAACTTACATCTAATCTAATTCTAAAATAAAATCTTTTGTTTGATTTTTAAATATTGCAACTCTGTATTTTTAATTTATCACTTAAGAAAGGCTTTTTATTATGGAATGTCTTGTAAGCATCACACTGAGGTTTTACTGCAACAGAAAACTACTATAGTCAAGACTCGAGTGCAAAATGCTAGGTATGTGTACGGTTACAGATTCTTTTAGATTTAGATCAGCCTAATGACTGCCCAGTCGGATTAATACGACAAATGTTTTCGTGCCTTTATTATATATGGCATCTTGCAGGTCAACCTAGAAGGTTGTCGGTTGCTTAACATGGCTTGCCTGTGGTTGCCCCAGCCAGGGCTTAAAAACTAAACGACTACACGCTAAAGGTCTCCGTGGGGTACGAACCTCGGCTTAGGCCTTAGGGCGTCGCTGAAGGAGCAAGGGACAGGCTTGATCTGATTATTGTTTTCGCGGCTGCCGCTTCAGTCGTATTTATACGACTGAAAACCTACGTTCGTTTCTTATTTATTATTTTATTGCACGACCCTGTTCGTTGTAGGTATTTATTTGTCGATTTATGAGCTGGGCGCTGGGGCACGGTAATTGATTAAAACCAAGCATAATTGAAGTGTTTTAAATTAAATGCATACTGTCTATATTTTAGACAACACACGACATTTGATTTTAGTATTATAAATAACGTACTAAATAAATTTGGACTACATAATGAACACTTAACTAAATGGTAAAGCTTAGACTAGGTTGTATAAAGTTCGACGTAGTACACAACATTTTACTCGAAATGAAAGAAGGACAACAGACAGCGAAGTTTGAATTAAGTTGCCTGAAAATGCTTTAAATATCATACTATGGTAACCAACCACAAATTTCCTTATTTTGTAATCTTACAAAATATTGTGTACTATGATAAATCCTACAAGAGATTATGTTCAAAATTGAAACATTTAAAGCTTTTTAGAAGCTTCGATACGATTGGGATATAGTTTTTACATACATATTATGCTTTTTACTCATCGAAATGAGTCAACACGCGGAAATTATTGACCATTTGCAAAAATACACACTGCTTTACTTGACGTGATTGTTTTCTAACATTTAAAACATCTAATAAACTCGAACAACAATCAATAAGCAATTTCTAAACACCTAATATCAGTTTGAATCCCTTGAAGTTCACCATTTTATGGTTTTACAATACTGTGTACTTAAATATTTAATAGGAGGTAGTTTATCATATATTTTATTTTAAACCATGATACAATATGTATATGCTTATGTTTATTGGGGCCAAATTTCAGTGTTAAACACACAACTAACACCAATAATTTCAAAATATCAAAAACAGAGACTACATTTATGCTTTTCTAATGTATCCCAGGGATAATATCATGCTTCATGCACAGGCTGTTCACTTTTCTTCTTCATCTTTCTTCTCCTTGATATCTGTTGAATAATGTTAGTGAAGTTATTAACACACCTTATTAATATTAAACTCAAACCAAAAGGATTATGGATAAACAATAATTATAATTATTTGTATGGGTATTTCGATAGGTTCCGCCAAAACTTGAAGGAGGACGCGCGGGCTCGCGAAACATGGCAGAAGTGGAGGGAGGCCTTTGCCCAGGAGTGGGACAGGGTAGGATAGTAAAAAAAATGGGTATAAAATAACTTAAAATAAACCATGCAAGAACTGCAAGGTTATTTTAAAACAGTGTAAGTGAAATAACAATGCAATTATAGATTGTTATTATATTAACTATGAAGATCAAACCTAGCTATTGTTCCATTATTACGATTAAATGTATATAAAAAATGTAGTAATGCTATTTGCTGATAAGTTTATTCTGTAATCTAGTTAATATAAATTGTTTTATATTAAAGTATGTGATAGTTAAGTGCTTTCATATCTTTAAGTTATTATTAGTGTTATTATTTATCAAGGAAAGGTTAATAGATAAAGCATTTAAAGTGCTTTATTTGGTTTTGCTATTGATAATTCAGATTACCTAACTCGATAACTTGACTACATCAATTTTTTTTTTTAATTTAAAAAATTATTATCTTTTATTTTGATTGTTGTGATGATTGTTTAAAAAAATACTTGGATCACAAAAATTATGACTAACAAGTTAATTGTTTCAGAGAATTCTGTCTTTACAGACAGAATTCTCTGAAACAATTAACTTGTCAGTTCTCAAACTCTCCAATCTGCCTCAAACACAACACAAACAAACAGGCATATAAACACATAACTTCACACATCTACTCAACATCACTGAACAACATGCTGATTATGTCTTATTTACGTTATGCTATTATTAGTTGTTTTCGAGAGAATCAATTAACATAAAGAGAAAACACAAACCTCGCTCTTTCTCCTCCATATTATGAGAAATAAATTCACGCAGCTCTGAGTATGCTTTGTCCAAATTGTCGTTGAGAATAATAATGTGGAAGTTCCCTGGCTCCTGACCTGAAATCATTGCATCAGATGGGTGTGTTATATTTGTACCACAGATTGTAAATATCCATTTTTTCATTTACATGAGCTGCGTAAGCAACACAAATGTTATTCTTGAAAATAATCCTATTAACATGTTATTACTAGTGAGTGAAACTGTTTGTTGTTACTTCTTTAGGACGAGTTGGTAAACATGTTTACCACAATCGGTACAAAGTGAGACATTATCCATTACAAAAATCCACCTTGCTTTAAAGAAAAAGATATTATACCTGTTATAAAATAGTGAACTACTAGATTTTGATGTAAAACCTATTTTTTCCTGTTTTTTTATTTATTTTCCCTATCTGCGATCAGTCCTAAGGCTATGAGCAGATTTGTTGTAGGTGTATGTGGGCGTTTGGCGGGTTCTTTCCAGCGGCAGAACCCCCGTCGTATTTTTATCATCGCGCCTCCAAGTCTTGGATATTGTGGCGCTTAAGTCGTCTGGGATAGGTAATATGTATTAGTACAGAAGCGAGTTCATTTGGGTGGTTTTCAAGCCGGGTTCTGTAGTTGGAGGCAGCCAATGCCACCTCTTCCTTTACCGTTCTAATGTTCAGTGCCTTGTGCAGTTCAGCAATAATTACAAACCATGGTACGTTTGAAATTGTTCGCAGTATGCCATTTTGTGGCCTTTGAATAATTGATATGCTTGTGTTACATGCGCTTCCCCACAATTGAATGCCATATGTCCATATTGGTTTCAGGATGGTTTTGTAGATGAGGAGCTTGTTGTCAAGTGAGAGTTTGGAGTTACGTTCCATCAGCCAGTGTATATTCCTGTACCGAATGTTCAGATCATCTCATTTAGTTTTCATGTGTTTCTTCCAAGTCAATCTCCTATCCAGGTGCAGTCCAAGATACCGGATTGTGTCGTTATGGGGGAGGGTGTTATCTCCTAATTTTACTGGGGGACAGTTCCTTTTCCTGAGAGTGAAGGTAATGTGCACAGACTTGGAGGCACTTGCTTTAATACGCCACTTTCGGAGCCATTCGTCTACCTCGCATAGACTTATTTGCAGAATGTTTGAGGCTATTTGCAGATGTGTTACTTGCCATTATTGCGGTATCATCGGCAAACGTAGCTGTGGTGACCCCAGGCATTTCTGGAAGGTCAGCGGTGAATATACAGTACAGGACTGGCCCAAGGACAGAGCCTTGTGGCACCCCCGCCATAATTTCTCAGATTTTCGAAGTGTCTCCATCTTCTCGAACTTGGAAAATACGGTCAGATAGGTATGATGCCAACAGAAGGTAAAGACTGTGAGGCAGTGCCTTTTTTATTTTGCACAGCAGGCCCTTGTGCCAAACCCTGTCGAATGCTTTCTGTACATCCAGGAACACTGCTGAGCAATACTCTTTTGTTTCCAGGGAGTTGCGTATTTTTTCACACACACGATGCACTTGCTCAATGGTCGAGTGTTGTTGCCTAAAGCCAAATTGATGCCGGGGGATGACTCCATTCTCAGTTAGTATTGGTGTGTTGCTTAAGAGTATCTTTTCAAATGCTTTAGACAGAGTTGGAAGTAGACTAATCGGTCTGTAGGATGTAACGTCTTCCGGAGGTTTCCCAGCTTTATGTATCATAGTGGTAACTGACACTTTCCAGATGCTCGGGTAATGTTGCACTTGAAGTATACCATTGAATAGGGTGGTAAGATAAACTATGGCTTTCCTGGGAAGTTCAATAAGAACCTCTTTGGTAATTAGGTCGAAGCCTGGGGCTTTTCTGTTTTGAAGCCTTTTTATGGTTTTAATTAGCTGGCTCACTCTTACTGGTTTAGGCGGTGGTGATAATTGAAGGTCTTGCTGTAAGATATTGTCAATTTCGTTTTCGAACTCTGCACAAGTGCTTTCATTAGGTCGGAAAACGTTCGCTAAGTGATTTGCAAAAGCATCAGCTTTTTCTTTGTCAGTTTTGGCCCACCCACTGCCAGTGGTTCTTATTGCGGCCTTGAATTGCTGAGGTCTATTGAGAGCTTTTGTGTATTTCCATAGGGAGTATTGCGTTGATGCTGTTGCGGTTAGTCCTTCTAGCTTGGTCTGAAGTGTAACATTGTCTGCATCATCCAACACGTCCTTTAGGTCTTTTATAGCTTTGTTCAGGGCAGTTTTGTCGCTTCTATTTCTCGACTGGTGCCATACTCTTCTTGGTCTTCTCTTTTCTAGTATCTTGAGTTTTATTTCAAGGGGCGTGTTTCTACTATTATACTGTTCCTTTTCGTCTGGAGAGTTAACCCAGCATGCATTTTGAATGAGATTCGTTATGTACGTGGTAACATCTTCTATCTCTTGGGGTGTTTTTAGGGAGACATACAAACTAATATTCTCTTCTATGTAGTCTCTAAAGCCCTCCCAGTCTGTGCTTATTATATAGAGCTTCTGCCTTTTCATAGCAGAGTACGGTAGTGCTTATGGTAAGTAGGACTGGAGTGTGATCAGAGTTGCTGTCAAGACAGAATTCGGTTCTAAGGTATTGTTTTGATAGACCATTTGGTGATAAAAAAGTGTATAAGTCGGGTCTTTTACTAGGGTCTGTAGGCCAATATGTTGGTTCGCCAGTGGAAATTGAATTGAGATTATTAGCATCAAGGCTTAATTTAAGCTGTCTGCCTTTCGTCGTTATTCGAGCCCCAGTACGTGTGCTTGGCATTCCAGTCGCCCCCCGCCACAAATCGAGCTCCCAGTGTCAGAAGATACTGGGTAAATTTTGTAGTGTCAATTGTGTGCTTTGGTGGGCAGTAGACTGCTGATAAGTTTATGCTTCCACCCTTACTCTCTACTGCTATGGTGGTCGCCTGGATGTGGCTTGTTTTATATTCAGGCAAAAGAATGTGCTTGATTGAACTTCGTATTACAATGGCGGTTCCAGCATGTCCCGTCCCGGTGAGGGGTGACATAGATTTTGCACCCCTTGATTTTGACCTGACTTCTTTCGGTACAATGTGCTTCGGATATAAGTACAATGTCTAGTTGATTGTTTGTCATCAGTAGTTCCAGTGCTGATTTATTGGGGGCTAGTCCATTCATGTTCCACGTGGCTATTCGAAGAACAGTCATTTTCACTGTTCGTTGACGAGTGTTGTTAAAAGACCTATAAGGTTACTCATTTGTTCTAATACAATCTCTAACTTCTCGGATTGTTTGAGAAGTAATTCTTCTATTTTATGGTGTGTATGGTGGGTGGTTGTTTTTCATGGGGGCTCTTTTGGTCTGATATCTTTTACTTTCTCAGAATAGAGGTCATTGGTTTCTTTTTTGTGGTTGTCGCTTGCTGTATAGTTATTTTCCGGCCTAGGTTGTTCTGGTTTCCTAGACTTTGAAAGTGGGCGTCTTGGCATTCTTCTTGCTATTATTTCTTTGTAGATTTCGCAGCCTTTGTAATTGGCTGGATGTGCCCCCTGGCAAAGGCATACTCCGCCGGTGTTTTGCGATCTTTTTTGGGGCAGTCAGTAGTTTTATGACTTCCAGCACATTTAACGCAGCGGTATGTATGTGTGAATAATTCTTCATGTGTCCATATTGTTGGCACCTTTGACACTGCTGTATTGTTGTTCTCCTTTTTGGGTCTTCAATTGTAATCAATTGGTGGTAGATATATTTTATGGTTTTTACATCTTTGTTGTAAGGGCCTGGGACGATGTTGACGAAGAAAGTTGACGTTGGTTTTTTATCGGGTCCAAATCTTGCGTTGATAATTTTCCCATGGATTTTATTTCCTGTCTTTGTTATTTCTTCTTCAATGGCTTCATGTGGGATTGTGTGATGCAGGTTTTTAATAACCACTCTATAGCAGCGTTGGTCCTTGAGGTTGAATGTGTGACCTACAAGCCCATTATGGCAGACAGTAGATATAATATTCTTGTAGGTCTCAACATCAAGGGCATTCCTGTGTTTATGCTGAAATCTTTGTTAGATAGAATGTCTTAATAACACCATGACCCAACTATACTACTCTCCACAGATAATATTTTTATGAATATGTTTATCGCATTCAACAGGTTTTTAATCTGCTAAACTACCTTTAATTATCTGGCTATAACTTAATAAAGTTTCTCCAGTGCGCATTAGGTATTGTATTATAAAAATGTACTAATGAATGATTATTCTTTTTTTTTTTTTTTCATTTTTGCACCAAAAGCCAGACCACTATAGACATGATGTAGTTTGCATTTTTAATTACTGTTCTTTATCATCTTGGCTGCACGTAATTATTACGGGCAATTAAAACATTTTCAATTAAGACTTATGGTTAGTAAAACTAATAATTTGATTATTTTACTGGTCACTTATGAATTTACTAATGAAATCTCGTAGTATGTTATCACTAGTCACTCGAACACAAGAGTTTTGAAGTAGACAAAGTTAGATGAAATAATAAGTAGATAAAATAAATGTTTAAAATTGTAAGCCCTCCATATTGGTGCCAAAGATACAGGCTTGCCTAGTTTGAAGCCAATGAAAAACCCCCAGTTACATTTTTTATAATAAGCTTTTTGTTAATTATAACTGAAATATGTAAAATCCAGAAAAAAAAAAAAAAAAAAAATGATAATAGTAGTTATTGAAAAATATTGCTATAAAAAAACCACTCACCAAATATGATTTCTTTGCGAGCTGTCTCCAACCTCTTCATCAAAGCCTCCTCCTGCTCAGTGTTGCGTGCACGCAGTCGCCTCTCCAACTCCTCAATGGAAGGTGGCATCACAAACACCAGCAGCGGGTTGAGATCAGTTTTCTTGACTTGCTTGACTCCCTCAATCTCAATGTCTAGGACACAGACCCTTCCTGAGCACCGTACATCGTTTACAGCTTGTTTACTGAAAGTTTCAAAATAACTTTTGTTATTAGGTCACATAAAAAATATTGAGGTCTGTAGGCACTGTTTTCGCTTCTGGTAACCAACTAGAATAGGACCTTGAAGATGATGTTGCAAGGAGTATTTACTAAGGAATTATTAAGATATTAGCAGTAAATGCATTAAACAAAACAATGACTTTATGAATAAGAACACCTCACTATTGGCAAGATGCCAATGTGCCGCAAACAACAAGCACATGGCCAAGTGAGATTCTTCACAAAACACATTTACTTGCCTGGTTCCATACATGTTGCCACTGAAACATGCGGTTTCTAAGAACTCTCCTCTTGCTAAAGCAGCGGTCATGTCATCTTTGTTTGTAAAGTGGTAATGCACACCATTTTTCTCGCCTGGACGTGGACCTCTTGTAGTATGCGACACACTAAACCCGAATTTGTCCGGAAACTCTTTCAGAAGGCGCTTTAACAACGTACTCTTGCCCGACCCCGAAGGTCCGCACAGCACCAAAGGACGAGGGCCTTTCTGCACCATTTTAGTGAAAACTATGGACAAATAAATTACGTTACAAAAGCCGCAGTTAATGTTGAATGGATACGTAAAAAAATATCTTACATTTTAATAGAATCGTCGTGGAAAATTTGATAGAACTTAGTAACTTAGAACTCTGTGAGCAAAATCGACCCGGCAATAATTTAATAATGGTACAAAATCAGCGAACGGCACGCACATTTAACGCGCAGCGAGTTCTGACAGAACCACAGAACACATATACTCTTAACGGAGGTCAGAACTCAGATGTCAAAATGATGGAGTGAAACGAAATTCACATAATAAATATACGAAAGATGTGGGTGGAAAATGTCTCTGACGATTGTGAAGAACGGACCGTATAAAAAGTCTGGGAACGAAAGTTCCTAGCGACAATCTACCGGCTATGTGACCAACTAAAGCCAGATCTACACACTTGGCATTTTCCGCAAGTTTCCATTGCTAGGTGTGTAATGTTTATGTATGTACAAAAAACAAACGCATAGAGCGTTTGTTTTTTGTACAATATAATTATATCAATGGTTGAATGATGGTTTCTCGAGGTTTGAAACTAACTTTTCAACTAGGTTTACGCGAGCCCAGTAAGCACAGTGCAGTCAACCTGATCATGGTGAAGAACGTTTTAGTAGCCCTCGTAGGCTTTTGTTATTCCAGTACACAGACCACAATATGTTCCAGTATCAGTATGGTAGGAACTTTAATTATTCACTATTACTAACGTAAAATCGTATTTGGTGGACAGGGAACCGTTCTGAGCCCTTTTTTATTTATTTTAAATGATAATGATATGCCCATGTCCATTGAACAATATTTGACTATGTTTGCTGATGAGATGATAGCATATCTTGACACTGCCTTGTATTTATATTTTCGAAGTAGCTATGTTTGCAAAGCAAAATCCAAGTTATTTTGAACGTATCTATTCCCAAGTTATAGGCGTGACTATAGTAAATTATGTCAATTAACGTGATAAACTACTTTGGTGCGCAGAAGTGTTACCGTATGGCCCCAATTATCTATACAATATACAATACAATTAAATATAATTGAAGTGACCGTTTGTAATACAATTATTATATCTACCTACATACAATATACAAACAATTGAAGTGTCCGTTTGTAATAACAAAATAACAGCTTATTACTTAATGCAAATGAAAGTATATTCGGAAATAATAATAAAAAAATTGCCTCTGTCTATTCTCCGAAACGGCTGGACCGATTTTGACGGGACTTTCACTGGCATTGGATATCCATGTTGTAGGGAGTATTAATTTTTTATTGATAAAATGTCCGTACTAAAGTTTGACTGACTTTTTAGAAGAGAAAAAAATTGGCTGACTTGCTCTGGATTGGTGGATTTGGCTTTTGGTTAAATTTAAGCTAATATTAATACAAATGTTTGCATGCCAAATGGTGAAATAAGGGTGAGCTTTCATGTATCATACTATCATAACACCTATTATGTATTACCTACCCATATTTTTGAAAAATAAAAGTCTATCCTATTCTCTACTTATTTAATTTCAAACAATCTTAATTAAACTCACTCTTTCACCTGCTGCTTTGGCCACAACGTGGATACACGATGGGTACCTATTATCAAAAATAACACCTCTATCTTGTCGTGACAAATTTATTTCTTTCAGTGCAATATCTTGTAGTTCTGATTGTACGTTACCCAGATCCGGAAAATCAAATCGAAAAATAGTAATATGTATATACCCAAGAAAATCCCACACTGTTTAAAAAATCATTTGTACACTATTTTAATAAAATTTTGGCGCTGCGCGCTGTGAGCCAAAGTCTGTTGTGTATCCGATATATTTTACTTTACTCTTGATCTGATTAGATGTCATTCGTTTTAATCATAATGATTTCACCGTTTGTGACGGTTGCCACTTGTCATGAATTTTAATATTGACTTCTAAATTAATTTGAGGGAAATTTTTAATTCCATACTTCATTGGACTATGGCGGTCATTAGATGCTCAATCTGACTGACAAGCATTTGATCACGGAATGAAGAAAGACTGAAGCGATGTTTAGACGATCGGTCACGAACAACGAACGAACGACAAAAGACAGTTAGAGTCCAAAACCTGGACATAGAACATGGATAATAATAAAGTTAAAGCCCCACTGCCGTATCTCTACGTTGACGTCGTGTTGGGGCTTGCGCGTTCTAAACTCTAGGTCTGTGACGGAAGAGTTTACTTCTCCAGATCACGTCTAGGGTGAGGAGTCAGACCAAGAGAGATACCGGAACCCGCAGGGCAGCATGTGGCGAGATGTTGGGCAGTAGCGACCCCACCGACCTTATCTCCCGGGAGAAGTCTTGTTCCTCACCCCTGGCTTGCCTTTATTGGCCGGCTGGAGTGAACACTGACGAGGAACTGAGCTCCCATCTCATTCTTGCCTTTATTGGCTGGCTTGAGTGGAGATTCGCAAGAACAAACGTGCTCGGAGGAAGGAAGTATTTCAGTAAGATGATAGCTGTGGAATAGCTCTCCACTCCTCACAAGCACCTCAGGACATGTTGCCCCCTTGTTGCTACGACACTATGTGATAGCGACCGTTTTGGGGGGCCCATTATTGAGTGTGCAAGTCACCCTCTGCCATTTTATCTGTGAATTATATTATCATTCGTCAAGTAGGGGAGATAGACCTTCCATAGTTCAAGGTAACCGATCTACAATAGCCACCCACACCCATAGTCCAGTATATTTTCCCAGTATATTTTTGTTTCCATGTTCTGCAATAGTCCTGCATCAACCGGGGGTTGTCCTTAGGTGCACTTGCATGGTGCATACAGGGATAATCATCGGTTGGTGCCTCTTCATCATTTAAAAAATATCTAAAGGGCCTCTGCGAGTTGGCTTCGGCCCCTGGCACGCCTTTCAAAGGTCCGGGACCCCAGGGTCCCGAGATAATAATAATAATAAGTTAAAGAATACGTTGCGTCTAGCTGCGATATCCTTAAATAAAACACTGGGTGAAATCGTGGTTGCAAAAAAGAGTAGAACTTATTTATCTTCTTACTTACGTCTCCTACGGTTGTACCCAGCTTAGTTTTCTGATTTATTTCTTGCAGTTTTAATAAAGTTTCTAGCCTTATAAACTTATTTGTGTAACCATTATTTTTGGGGTTCCACAAAGTGGGATACGTTTTAAACATAAATATAAATTGCCTTTCGACTTCTAAATTACTCAACGGCAATGCTGCTAGTGGTGCCCACAGGTCGAGGGGTGGCGGCGATGGCAATAGCGCCAAGCACACGCACGCTTCCATCGCTGTTAAAATCACGACTCACTGACTCGTGACTGATGCGTGGATTGAGAAAAAGCCTGGTAATCAAAATATCTGGATACCTACTCGACATTTGTCGGTCAATAACGTGTGATCACGTACTTACACGCTCAGTCAAGCGTCCGTCAGACGACAGTATTCAGTCATACATGCGTCAGATTGAGCGTCAAATGGCCGCCTATGGGGCGCAATAATGATGTCCCGCTGGAACTATAACTATATTTTATAATTTGTAAGCTGTCACAGGCATTGAAAACGAAAACGTGCACATTCGATTACAGCTGCAGTAATAAAATACTCTGAACCAACCGATTTTTCCGGTCAAGTGCTAAAATGTACTAAAATAAAGATTAGTTGAGAATATCATCCATAACGGCATAGACAAAAAGTAAGGTTTCATAGATTTCTGCGGATATTGAGATCAATAAACGTACTATCAAAGTATGCGGAAAGAACTGCTGCAAATGAATTTGTAAACTACTTTACTAAGTATTTATAATATTAGTTTAATTAAATGAGTGTACAAACGAATTAAATAGTGAGAAACTATCTTACGGTTTCTGGTTTTACTTTCCGGATATAGTAACGGACCAATCAGAACTACAAGATTTTCAACCAATCGTAGCGAACCATAGTGAATTGACCAAAAATTGAAAAAAAAAATTAGCCGTTATTTTTGAGTTGAGTTGAGCGTAGTCAAGTGAAGCAAGCGAAGGAAAAAAATAAAAATTCAAACTTGAACTGTACAGCTGGATGTAATTTAACTACTTTACGCGGAAACAAGGATCTGCCCGAGTCTGTTTATTAAATTGCGTACGGGCTAAACAAGGAAACACGTCGTAATGGACATCCAGATGAGGAGACACCGAACGGTATGAAATTTTCGTTCCGTTACAAAGCCAACTGATTCTGGTGTTTAAAAACTTTGAACGTACTTAAAATGGTGACACTAATATTTTAGGCGCAGATCCAGGACCAGGAAAATATATATGCCATTAAGGGTAAAGCTAACGTGGCGATTCCTACCAAGAAGCAAGGTTTGACCGTTCGAGGAGCTTTGGGGGATATCAACACTAATGTTCAACCGCAGCGTGAAATTGGTGGCAAAGTCGCTGTTGCTGCTGCGGAGTTTGAAAAGAAAGCGACTTTAAGTCGGGCTGCTGTGAAAAGGTAAGGAAAACTTATTGAATTTACTGTCACATCCACTTTATTATTTTGGTAATCAGCTGGTATTTTTTCTTAGTAGTTTTATATTTTAACGTTTCTTTATATGGACACGAAAGGATGATACTATATTATAAATCTATTGTGCCATGTTCTATTTACAATAAAGCCTGAATATTTTTTTTAGAATCATGTAGGTAGAAGTACAAAATGTTCTTTATTGCAGTAATTACAGTCATGTCCAGTCAAAAGTGGACACTGGATTGGCAGCTAAGGCTGCCGCGGTGCTGCCGTCGTCTAGGCCTCCACTGCGCCGAGAGGAAAGTACGGCTGGTCTTGCTTCTAGAGCTGCTGCTCGCAACAGGGTAAGTTTTTATTTATACTTGTCTCTTATTTAGACTCGAGCATTACTTAAAACTAGTTTCAACCAATGAAATGGCTTTATATGAGTTTTAAGTAATGCTTGAGTTTTGAGTGAGGTTCTGTAATATGGGCCTTAGCTTAATAGTTCTTGTTATCCAGCTTAATTTTTTGTATGGTAGTAGGCAGGTTTAATGAAAATGTAGATGATAGAAATGCTCACAAACATTTTCTTGGATGCTTTTAGCAATAAGAACTGTTGGGCTACTAATTTTGTAATTGGTACCCCATTCACATAGTTTTACGTTGTCCATCAGCTAACCCAGCAAATCTTGAACTAATACTTGTTAAAATGAACATGTGTAACTTATGTTTGGGATTTAATAATAATTACTTTAATGCTTATCATGTTGGCACTGGCAGCAAAATGAGGCCATATTTTGTTAACACTTGACATACTAGGTTGTGATGATCAAGGTTTCTATGTATACACCACATGATGAATTACTGCTTCAGTCCTTAATAGGGAGTACTTGAGACTGCTGGTGAATTATCTGCAGCTGTTATGATTATATTATAGCATTATACTCAACAATGACTTACTAGTTCATGGTAATGGCCTGATAATAGGTTCGGTTTCGGCTGAAAATCCTGTTTCGGTCAGACATTACTAATGGGACAATGTTGTACATGTTACTGATGAAAATCAAGGTGACAACTCCAACATTATTTGACCTAGTCAATAACGAAAAAACTCATTTATAGGCCATCCTGAAAGATGCCCAGAACAAGCCAGCTGAACTGAAAGAATCTATAAACATTTACATTCAGACAAAGAAAGTTCAAGAAACCAAAAAAACTTCTAAGCTCCCAACACTAAAAGAAAATAAGGAAATCAAAGCATTGAAACCAATCCTAAAAGAATCAACGGAATCACTTGGAAAGCTGAGAATAGAAGAGGATTACGAAAAGACTTCAATAATTGACAGGAAAAAGGTTGAAAGATATGCGGCCTTATGGAATAATGACCTGAATGAGCTCAATGCTACTCCTGAATTGCCCGCTGACATTGAAGATATTGACGCTGGTGATAATAACAGCCCGCTGCTTATGTCCATTTATATTAAGGATATTTACAAATATTTGACTGAGTTAGAAGAGAAGTACCCTATTGAGACCGACCATTTAAGGAAACAGGTTTGTACAAATTCAATAAAAAATTTTAATGTACTTTTTGGTGGGTGGGCTGCAAACTATGAGAAAGCTGTGTTCACAGTTTTATACCCATTCAAATTTATGAATTACCATCATGATTCAATTTTAATTAATAAATAAAATAAATTTGAACATATTTTTCCCTTCCAGACTGTAATCACTGGAAAGATGAGGGCTACTCTCATTGATTGGCTTGTGGAGGTGCAGAGACAGTTCTCTTTAGTGCTGGAGACATTCCATCTGACTGTTGGAATCATTGACCGATACTTACAGGTAAATATAGTTTTTTGGTTGTTTTTTTGGTTAATATAGTTTTTAGTATGCGCAAAGCCGTTGGCGCGGTGAAGACCACCGCGAACAGCATTTGTCTCTTTACAACTAGCTAACTCGCGAAAGTAGGTGCTCTGCATAATCTCCTGTGATCCTAGGTAATTTCTTGTACTGAATTTTCTATGGTTATGAACAAAATCAAAGGTCCAAAATTCGAAGTTTGCCACTTCGCGACTTACTTTTGTTGATGGAAATAAAATATTATTTCCTGTCAAGTCCAGTTAAGCAGACGACAACCTCCTAAGTTGAACTGCAAGATGCCGAACAAAAAATAAAAACCTGTAGAAATAAACACGTTGACAACAGCGAATTTGTAACTTGCTCTTCATACTTTGACCATTTGAAATAAACCAATTCCCTACTTGCAGGCGGTGCCTAACGTTCAACGGAATCAGCTGCAGCTTGTCGGTGTGACGGCGATGTTCATCGCAAGCAAGTACGAAGAGATCTATGCTCCCGACGTCGGCGACTTCGTGTATGTGACCGACAACGCCTACTCTAAAGCCGATGTCTTCCAGTGCGAGAGGGATATCATGTCGAAACTAGGCTTCTGCCTTGCTAGACCTATTCCACTTAGTTTTTTGAGAAGGTATGCACTAACTGCAAGTTTCTAATGTTCTACTGTCTAATTCTTGGACTTGATTTTTCTCATTTGCTGATTGTGGTCTTACCTACCGCGGGTTTATATTGCTTAGCCATGGGTTTTGTAGAAACATGGACAAGCTATATGTTACATAATTAAATTTAACTCCGGTACTGCGAATGTACGAACTATCTTGTTTACACTCTTAGAAGCAATACATTTTGCATTAGCTTTCCTTTTATAATGGAAAAAACCTTTCCTTAATGCTTACCATTAAGGAAAGGTTTTTTGAAAATTCATCCTAAGCTTAAATAAAAGTTTGTAATTCTTGCTGATGGGAAATCCCATAAGGCACATAGCTTGTACCTAAATGAATAGTATCAATATCTCTCAGAATCTATTTGTTTGCTAATAAGGATGCTGCTAACACTTATGTTTTTTCCAGGTTTGTAAAAGCTGCACATGGAACATCAAAGAACCACCATTTAGCCAAATACTGTGTAGATCTTTGCCTTGTTGAGTACTCGATGGCCCACTACCGGCCATCAGAGCTAGCTGCCGCCGCCATCTGCCTCTCCCTGTACCTGCTCTCGAGCAAGAGGCTCGAAGAGGTATGGACACCCACTCTCTCATACTACTCAGGATACTCCCTCAATCACATTGACCCCATCATCAGGAAACTGGCGAAAATTGTCATCAATGTAGACAACTCCAAATATAGGGCAGTGTACAGCAAATATTTGGACACGTCGTTAGCCAAAGTATCTAGTCTACACCAGCTCAGAGGCGAAGCTATCTATGAACTGGCTAAGATGCCAGCAAGTTCCTAGGCTTATATGCATAATATGCAAGTATTTTGTGTGTGTGCTAGTGTGAACAGTATGTTAAGTCATGTGACGCCTTATGTATCGACGATGTTTTATAAGCGTTATGTGACAAAGGACTGAATTTGATATAAGGTTTAAGGTACCTGGTTTGTTTGCTAGTTCTAATTTAGAAATAGTTTAATTTTTAGACATAATTTTGTATCAACGAGACTAATTTAATGTTATTGACAAGGTAGTAATATAATGTGTATTTATGTATGTCTCCACTATCTTCGAACAATAATCTTGTTTTTGATTTATATTTTTAAATACAGCTTTTGTGTCGCCGATGAATTGTGTTACATGAAGAAAGGACATTGTAATTTTCTATAATACTGACATGTTAATTTATTGAGATTTCTAAAATCTCGTCCAATTTACTAGGGACTAATAAAAAACTTGGCGTTTTTTAACGAATATGTGGTATTTTATTAAACATAATATTTTGGCAAAAAACTGACGTAATTATTTTGAAGCAGTGAATAAAAATGACAACAAAGGGTCAAATTCAACTGAATCACCATTTTTAAAATCTCATTGTAAAGATACTAGAATAGTATATTCCAATCATTCGCAGGTAGCCAAAGTATGACACTTGTATATTCGTATGACACTTGTATATTCGTAATGAAGACACTGAAAAATTAATATTTGGCTGACTTCTAAACTGTTTAATATTTAAATGTCTTTGCTTCTAATGCTTTTTGTATTTGACGTTTTTCAAAGATAAGTTTCTATAATGTATTGTGATTGATAGAATATTTTCAATGAATGTAATTTGATATCCAGTGATTAGAATATATGAGGTAATTGTTGATAATAAATCGAGGTTTATAATATTTTGGTATTTTTGTTGTTAAACTACAATTTACTCCTTCACCCCACTCTGCCTAAGGCGCCATCTCCACGGGCGAGAGAATCGCGGCGATAGTCTCTCCGTGCCATTAAATTCTCTCCGCGATTATATCGCCGTGTGGAGACACGTTCTAAGAGAGTGTATAGAAATACGTGGCACGACGATAATATCGCCGCGATTCTCTCGCTCGTGGAGACGGCCCCTTACCCTTTGCCCTTCGGAGTAAACACTAAACAGGCGTGGGTGGTATTATAAAGAGGTAAAATTTGTGAGTTTGTATGTAGGGGGTAATTTTTGGAACTACAGTATCAAAGGATTATATTTTATTTTAACAAGAAATTTCACACTGACGAAGTCGCAGGCATAAGCTAGTGTTTAAAAAAGTCTCATCGGTTCGCAATATTACTTCTGCACCTAATGTTCTGTTTCGATAATAGGTAATAATTAATTAATTAGGTATTGTAATTAACGTAAATCTTATTTTTACTTTATACTTTAATAAATTTTTTATTTATTTATTTAATATTATAATTCGACAATTAGGTAGGCGGTAGGGCAGA
Source organism: Apamea epomidion (assembly GCA_947507525.1). NCBI lineage: Eukaryota > Metazoa > Arthropoda > Insecta > Lepidoptera > Noctuidae > Apamea > Apamea epomidion. The sequence continues at coordinate 12,854,346 of OX382225.1, forward strand.
CATACACTAGGAAACTCGCTACAAGCAAATGCCTTTATATTTTTTTACATGGTGGGCAGGTGCCACAAATAACATGCAGTCCCTAATTAATTAGTATAGCGCGTGTCACTACTCGCGGACTTGCACCGTTTCTGATTATTTACCCCTAGACTTGATGGAGAGACACACTGAAATATAAAAAACAGAGGCTAGAATAGGTTGAACTTATTAACACCATCTCTGAATTTTGGTACCTACCTTAGAGGCTCGTGGTGACCCATGTACCCATGCCAATGAACAATCACGTAAAATGAACTCTGTACCCAACGTATGACAGCCGCGCTTTCTAGATTTCCAAAAGTTACGTTTAACCAAAGTTGCATACATATACTTATGTATTAAGTCGCTTTTCAGATTCTGGGAAACTCAGTTTTACTCGGGCATTATGTTTATAAATTAAACTTTGATAAAGAACAAGAAACATCCAGAATAATATCATTTCAGAAGAGTTACTCGTGTATAACGTTGAAACACTACAGTGCTGCGTAATTTCGACGTCCACGAACTTTCCTGACAATTTTTACAGCGATCCTAACAAAAGTTCTCATAATAACATTTGTTCCTTTTATTTTTAATTTAAAATTCTTTTTGTCGGCTAATATTACCGACTCCAAGACGATTCTTAAGAAGTTTTACATTTAATCGATGCCCTGATTTAATAGGAAATGAGAGCAAAGATTTCCTGAGCTTAATCTGTGATCTTTTGACGCCGCTGCTGGAGGAACAAAATTGACAGGTCTCATTAAAGTTGGACAGTTTCTAATGGTGAAGTAGAAGATATTAAAGATGAGCTTCGACACTGAAGGTTTATTGTAGCTTTTTATAGCACTCATCACACGGCTGTTTGATAAGTTTGAAGTTTAGTTTGCTACGAACTTGTTTTGCACTCGCTAAGTTGCTGTTGTTTTGAGAAATACTCTCGAGGTCTGCTTTTATCCAAACTTTGATCAATTCGCCTTTTTGGGTAAACAATCCATTATATTTGTGTAGGGTAAGCCAAAACCCTAAAAGCTTCGTCTTCCTGTTCTTACTTACGTAGGTAAATAAATAAATGTTTTATTCAGTATTAAAATTGGTAAAATATTTACATAGTCTCAGAAATTATTTACGAAGGTATAATAATGGCTAGATGCCTGTACTAGGATAAACCTGTATCACAGGTAAGTTAGTATTTATATTTTTACCTAATCCTGAATATGGGGTAAAGGATAAACACCTGGAGATATAGTAGAGTTAACTGGGAAGTGCGATTACGATTGTCGTTACTAGTGTTGCTACGCCCTATGGGTGTTCGATTAATTTTTCTTTTTGGGTCAGCTCTTAGACTGTAGGAGAATGATAATATAAGTACCTAGATATTGGTGACCTATGTATATATATCATCTATTATCCTCGTCATTAGTCATCATCCATCCAACGTTGAATAGATTTCCTGCAATAAAAATTCAGCCTGTTGTAATGTTAAGGACCACAAATTAATGCATAGATCTTGATCTGAGACTTGTTTGTAAGGAGGTATGTCCTATACCACTTTATATAAAACTAAAGTGTAAAACATACCTACATTTTTTAAATGCTAGTGCTGTGGTGTGTCCTGTGTGCTATGTCCAGTAGTGGCGGACAGCCGGCCGTGCTCGGACACAGCGTTTTCCGCAGCGCAGCCCTCTCTCCGCAAATGCGAAGAATTTATTAACGCTTGGCGGTTAGCCGAATCGTTTTTGTTTCCCCTTTTTTCACTGACCGTACTCCTGCTGCAGCGAGACTAGTGTAAAAACAGAAAAATCTGAACGTTTTTTTTTAATTTAAAACCGTTTTCTTTTTGCAAGCTTTCACGAGTTCGTTCGTTCGTGTGTTGGTAATAGCGTATGCAGATGATATTAGCTTTTATTAGTAAGAATTTATTATTTTACTAATTAAACACAGAAGTGCATTGAAATGGAAACAAAGTAAAACAGCTAGACATTTTAAAAAGCGTGCAGCTCTTTTATTTACTCAGTACCTACTGCTGCTAACAGCAAATAGTCATGTAAAGTTATTAACAGGATTTATCGTAAAGGTAAGTGCCAATTGCTGCAAACTCGTACTAAAGCGTCATGGCCAATAAACAGCGCAGTTATCTAGTTGGTGGCGGATTGTTAATGCAATAGCCGGCGTCCATGTTGTTGCATTTTTGCAACAAGCGCGCGGCGAAATGTATGCACATAGTCGTTGTAATGCCGCGAAAGCCTGTCTCGTAAATATTTCGCGCACGCAATTTACAGCTTTGGGAATCCTCTTAACGGAATACAGGGGCAGTTAGTGAGCCGGGGGTATTTATAATTTTAACGACGACCACACTGAACCGCTATTGTTCTTTAGATTATTGCCGGAGTGCCTACCTACGCATTTATTTGTGTCGTTAAAATATTTTCTTTTCACGGTTTAAACTGCGTATTGAATAATATTGAAATTTTCCTGCACGGCATGAAAAACTTAACAGTTCAACATTTTTAAGCGAACTCGTAACATTGGAATATATTTCAAAACTATGTATTGTAATTCGGATTATTTTACGAAATAACTATTTTACGAAATATCTGGCGCCACTCAAGACGATAGCACTGACATAAGTGATATACCTCGTCTTTCCGTTTCCAAGGTCAACGCAATTTGATCGAAATATCGGGGTGAAAGTGCGCAAGTGAGTTGAATGACATTTTGAAATAATTTGTGCCATCATAAAACTATCTCAACCCATCACAAACACAAGAACAAACAACAAAACGAAAAATACAAAAGTGCAAACTTCTTGAACTGGAGATATCAGCTTAAATATCCTCGCGTTAGTTTTGTCTGGCAACAAAATGTTTCATATTATTGTCGTGTTATACTTTTCTACTTAACGTCGAGTCGCAAGTGTGTCGGTGTCTCCAAGTAACGGTGCTTCCGTTGTTTCGCCAACTTTTAACGAGTTTGTCGGACACGGCTGGAAGTGCAGAAGTGCCGCCGCCGACGGACTGGCGACGAGACTTCACACCCACATATGTTGCATCGTGTAGCTAAGAGCTTTTTTCTAATATTTTTCCCAAAATAATCTTTGACACAGATGTTTAGATGTTTTATTGAAATAGAAGTTCATCATGATTTGTTGAGCAGGTTGCGTGTTCGGGGCTAGTGGCCAAGTTTGATAACTTCATTATCTAAGACTTACGGGTGCCTTCGCATCTGTTGATAGTCCAGTAGCATAGCCTGCGTTGAACGCGCCTATCATCATCATGATCTTCATTATTGTCACACTCACATACCTACACTTAACGATTTTTCCTCCAGGGGCTGCAGTCTCGACATTCATAGCGATCGCTTTACGACCGGATTCGGTCGCAAAGTCCCGAATTGACAGGTGTAATGTATGGAGTGACAGGAGTTTGCGACCGAATTCGGTCGTACAGCGATCGCCATGAATGTCGAGACTGCAGCCCCTGAGAAGAAATGACGAAACAAACTCGGACGTCATGGTCTCTTTTAAAGTCCGAAGATATTATGTGGGTCTAACCATGCAGGGTCATGTCTGGGAGGGCCTTTTGAAGAAAGGCATTGCAGCTTTTGAGTTGACCTGTTTAGGTCTTGGTTTACATTGTTAATTTTGTTTTTATTTCAAATTGCTATATGTGTTAAGACTAAAATTATGGAAGTTCGGGAAATCGGGATACCCATGGTTAAACTTTGTTTCCGAAAGAATCGCTTTTCATTTTTCCATTTCGGTGGCATCGATTCACTCGCGGGTTTATTCAGAAAAATCGACAACATTAAGTACGGTACCTACTAAATAAAAATATTGTACATTATGTTGTAGGTACGTTCTTACAACATTTTCCATTGAATTGATTGGCTGGTGCGAATCATAAGTTAACAGCGTATTTGAAATGGGAAACTTATTTTGAAAATGAGTTTAGCAAAACAAAAATTAAATGTATTGTTTAATAATAAATAAATTATCCTATCTATGAAATTCGTAACTGAAACTACGTTTATAGTAGGTTAGTAGATATCTAATAAAATGAATACCTACAGATTTTCAGCTGCAACATGTGTCAAGGGATGTTGAAATCTCCATTTTATTTATTAGACACGATGCATAGATACCTACATTGTGAGCTCTGTATACGAGTGTCAAACAATCAATCAACTCAGCCTATCGCAGTCCACTGCTGGACATAGGCCTCTCCCAGGCTGCGCTACAACACCCTGTCCTCCGCCTTCCGTATCCAGTCTGTCCCAGCCACTTTCTTAAGGTCTGTATATACAGGATGTTAAAGAAATTGCGTACCATAGCTTAGGGGTACGTTCAGTATCGATAAAGGAACCCAGGAAAAACAAAAACATAAAAAAAATATTGCAAGATCTAATTTAGTACCTACTAACTTAAAATTGCAAACGCTTAGAATTAAAATTATTTTGTTTGTTTAAATGCTTTAATGAATTACCTACTATCGAACGCGTTGTCATTTTGTCCTTCTCTTCTCGCGTCCGAATACTAAGGGCCGGCGCATTATTTGCTTGAAAACGGCTCGCGACAAATGGCGCAAGATGTGCGCCCCTAACGCTACGACGATATGTAAATACAATTCCAATTTTCCCTTCGTACTTTAACTGGCTTAGGACCGTCAAAATACAAAACCTACAAAAAATATTTTATTTAACTAGTATTCAACTGAAATACGAGTAGGTATTGTATTATGGAAGAAGAAATAAGTACTTGGAATGTAATTTACATATCTAGTTACCTATCCTTCACCCGGCGTTATCGAAGTGTTCGGGCGTAGGTATTTAATTGCGTTCGATAGTAGGTAGGTACCTCTAGGAAATTATTAATTAGCATTTAAACAAAATAAAAACTTATTTTAACCATTTTTTTAATCAATTCTAAACGATTGCTATTTAATTAGTAGGTACTATATTAGGTTTATCTTATGATAATTTTCGTTTTTTTTAACTTTTTTTTAAAGGTTATTTTAATTTTTTTACAGGTTCCTTTATCGATACTGAACTCACCCTGAAGCTATGGCATGCAAATTTCTTTAAACACCCGTATACCTAAGCATAAGGAACACTATCGTGCACTCCAAGTACCTACCTAAGTATCATTCGACACAGTTCCAAGCACAAACTCAGCAGAGCGAGGTCTGAAAGCGTGACGCAAGAGTTCAAAGACAAAGAACTTACCCGATTTAAATTGCGTCTCTTCAAAGTTCCCACCGATATATCAAGTCAGCACGAAACATCCACCATGCCACCTACAGTTGGTTTATGCAAATCAGCTTTGTCTATCGCTCAAAGCAGATCACTTACTGCGATCACCGATCCGGTCGGACCATGGGTAGCACTTAAAACTGCCGTTAAAAGGGGCGCCGTTCAAAAGCGGCGTATAAATAACGCAACCAACAGCATTTACGTTAGCGACGATATTTTACGATATTCTTTCATTCCCATTTGCAAATTCAATCGAAATGTAGTACAATGCATGTGTACCTCTAGCTACTTGTTACAAACGTTTTTGCAGAACTGCTGGAACTAGGAGTTGTGAATTTGAAAGTAGTTGCTACAATATTTGTTTATTGCGTTCAGAAGTGGTCTTGCCTGTCTACATTCAATACTGAAAGATAAATCATCCATAAATGCTGAAAGTAATTGGAATTGACAGTAGCTGGCCATGTTTGCCGAAGGACCGATGGCCGGTGGAGCAGATGAGTCCTGGAGTAGAGAACGTGTATCGGCAAGCGTAGTGTGGGACGCCCGCCATCTAGATGGACCGACGACCTTAAGAAAGTTACTGGGACAGACTGGATGCGCAACGTGGAAGACAGGCTGTTGTGGCGCAGCTTGCGAGAGGCCTATGTCCAGCAGTGGACTACGATAGGCGGAATTCATGCCTAATTAGGTAGGGTCCTTAAGTATTGATGTGTATTAGGTACCTATAAGTATATTAAATTATAGGTACATTACTATTCTTTTACGTATCTATTTGGAAATCGTTTGGTGAAAAGTTTGCATAGTTCGGATTCACCAGTAGACCACCAATTTTACTGTTCCTACAACTGCCAAACAATGGTTTCATTCCACGTCCAGTGGTGGTTTTATTTGTTCAAATATTGCTAGAATTGGACATGGTGTGCTGGAAATTGTCTAATCAATCAAAACATTATTCATCCCCGTAAATGAAAATACGTTGGTAATTATGAAATTACTAGTTGCGCCCCGCGGTGTCACCCGCATAAATTTCAATCCCGTGGGAATATCGGGATAAAAAGTATCCTATAACTTAATCCTGGTTATAAATCATCTGTGTGCCAAATGTCATCCAAATCCGTTCAGTAGTTTTTGCGTGAAAGACTAACAAACATCCATCCATCCATCCATCCATTCATCCATTCAAACTTTCACGTTTATAATATTATTATAATTATAATATAGTAGGATAGGATAGTAGGATACCCACCTGCGGGGTAATTGCGTAACACTAACTGTAGCAATGACTTTAGTTTTGACAGTTCAACAACATTCATTGCGTTATTTACGTTGTTGAGCAGACATATTTTTTGAGCATATGAAGCAATGGATTAGCAATATCCTTCAAAATTATGCAGATTGTCCTTGATAGTATTACGTAATTAGGGTGGTAGACATAGGATGTTCATGTAGGTAAATATTAACTTGGAATCTAATATCAACGTTTGAATTAGCTTGATTCCAAAGCAATCGCTTATGTTTGTAATGATCAATTATTGAATCTAGAATTGAGCGAAACAAATAAACCGTCTGCTTGGCAACGAAAACGCGCTGATACGTAGAACATAACTACTTTTATTTTCATTTGTAGTCTGTGCCATAGAAAAATGCAGTAGGCGGGAATTATGCTGTATTTTACACCAAAGTCGGTGGCGACGGCAAAATGAAACGTTTTGAATTTATGGCTAATAGGATCTTTTTGTAAACCTATTATGGAGTTCAAAGCAAGCTACGTCCAAACTGAGATGAATTTTATTGAGATTGCCTTTCGGCTTTCTTAGTGATGAAAATCTCTAGGTTTAGGTTATGTTAACTTAGTATTTTTTTGCATAATCGCTTTGACGAAAACTCCCAGTAAATTGAAACTTCACCACGTTTGAAACTATCTAACTATTCAAAGTAAAAATACCGAGTTGCTAATATTACTTTATTTTATTTTATTACTTTATTTTATTTTATTGCTCTGTTGCAATAGTTTCAAAGTAAAAATCTTGTACTTACTAATTCCATGGCAAAAATAGATCGCGACGTTTTATGACCTGCAAGAAACAAAAGCGGTGGTCGCCACATAGCGTCCGCAATTTGTCGGCGAATGACGTCACAAAAATGTTATTTATATAAGTAAGTTGGTGTGTTTTCCTAGAGAGCGGTTTTTGACACTGTAAAGTCAAACCCCGCTGCCACCATTTTCACGACAGCCGTCTCTGCGGCCGTTGAGTGGCGGCCACCCCTCTTCTAAAAAACCGTAGCTTTATGGGGGCAAAACAAAGACAAGGTCGACTATACCTACCTATATAACATTGGAAAAGTATGATTGAAAAAACAACTTCAATGAACGAGTTTTTTCCTCATAGGTACTTAGATGTTTTGAATCTAGAAAACAAATTAGAACAGCTGTAATTACTAACATTAAAAACAAAATATCCGAAACCATATTTCCAAGCACGACAATGATTTGAAAACGACAATCATCGTACGGTACTAGTATTGCATTCAGACGAAAACGTTTGATCGCACTGTTTGTTGTGGAAGGGCCACCCGGATGAGTGGGTGTCGTAAAAACCGCCCCAAATGGGGTGAAAAGTGTCGACGTGCGCCTGATCCCGGGTCGGGACCGCGAGTGACGAGCCGTGTCGATATCGAACATTCGAGAAACATGCTCTGGGTTTAAGTGAATATTGAGGGAAGTTCACGGTCGTTCGATGATTGGTTGGACAATGGAATTATAGTATGTAATTTTAATGTGCAAACTGCAGGGTTATTCTGTAACTGATTTGTTGCTGCATGTATTTATTTATTTATTTATTTATTCGGCTCTTCAACAATGAGTACACTATTATTTTACAATTTGTACATTGCAAACTTAAGTCGAGTTAAATGGCTTGCAATAGGAGAGGCCTTTACCCAGCAGTGGACTGCTATGGGCTGATGATGATGATGAAACTTAAGTTTAAGCGCCTCTTTACTCAAAGAAAAGCACAACATGCACCACATTTGAGATAGACACAGTCAACTGCAAATCAGTGGTGTAGAACTACGAAAATCACCCTCACTGCCACGACATAACGGCTCTGTCAATGTCAATGTTGACTGTAGGTATCTATCGTGTAAATGGAAAGAGGAATATAAATTGATATCATCTAAGTCCTTTTGTCACGTAAATCAAAGTTCTCATTATTTTAAACTTAACTGATCGTTGATCTAAGTGACTTGACCTCGTTAGCCGTAAATATAGGGTCAAATTAAATTAGCTAGCGAAACTCCGCAGACGTTTTGGGTATCGATATCGAAACATGATAAAACATGAAACAATTTAATTGATAATACTTTTTTTTAGGTCAAATGTGTGTGTAGTTACTTGATATACCTATTGTCGTCGTCGTCATCGTCGTCTATTGTTAGTTCTTTTAGTTGAAACTTCACACACATAAACTTGAAGACAATAAAATAAAATAAACTGATATCATCAACTCATACTTCAATTAACCGTTGTTGTTTTTTGACTCCAAAAAAAATAAATCATCAATTTAAAAAGAAAATCTTTTATCGTATTTAGATGTCTGCGGAGTTTCGCTAACTGATTCAATTTGACCCTTTATATTCCCACTAGCTTAAAAGGCTCTGAAAATATGGATTGAATTTAAATTGAATAAAACTGCCAGTATTATCTTTATACCCACCAGGTAGCTCTAACCGGATGCCATCATTCTCTTATTAGGCAGCTTATTTTATTAGCAGCCGTGGCTTTAAATCAGCTTGTCGGGAACAGGTAGGGCACTCGTCACCCCCCACACGTTCGGTGATAACTCTCCTTTAGTTTGATTCGCTCTCGTACAAAGATTAGTGCCTCGGGAGTTCAGATAAGTACCTATACTCTTTTGTAGGTTTAGGGATTCTTTGAATGTGTGTCCTTTTAGACATTATTGAAAAGAAAAATATTTTTTTATTATGTTGGCGAGGCTACCCCTATTAGATACTCAGCTATAGACTTCGATGGAATTCGGTTTTCGTCGTTTTCTCGGATTGAGAACGTTATAAAAATCAAATTAAAAAAAAAAAAAAATTGCGGTTCAAAAAAGCCACGGCACAATATTAAAAAAAAACAAGCATTCGATCACAAACATGAAATTAATAGAGTCTTAGCTTTGCCTTAGCCTTAGCCTTAGCCTTAGACCCCACACTAGGCTTCCCTCTATCGTGGGGTCCAGTCTCTTCCCAAGTAAGGCTTGGGAAGAGATTAATTAATTTTGATTGTTAATTAATTTATGTGAAATATAAAAAAAAGGAAATTTATTTAACCATTTATGTACAAACACATACAGGCTGATTTTTTAAAGACCAGCCAAATTTAAGGATGTGGTACAGACCATCAAACTGAACAACTTTCTCCATGGGACAAATAGCGTAATCGCGAAAATTTTATCAACTGTCCCATAGAAAACTTCAATCCCTACTCGACCTAAATGTATGGGACGGCTGAATTTTTATTCGCGATTACGATGTTGGTCCCATGGAGAAAGTTGTTCAGTTTGATGGTCTGTACCACATCCTTAAATTTGGCTGGTCTTTAAAAAATCACCCTGTATATGTATGTACATAAACAGACAAGAAGTAAAGAAGAGAAAATAGGTACAAAGGTGATGCTACAAAAAATTAACTTACTAAAATGATTATTTTATAGAAACAGGGTTTGTTGACAAGAGGTTTAGGTGCTTTGGGTATGTTAGAAAGGAATTCCTGCCCTCAGGAAAGAAATCGTATTTCCCTGTTTCCACATGTAGTAGTAGCACATAAACAAGATGAGTGGATTTACAGCGTGATAAATAAATTCCCCTGTCAGACTTTGGTGTGAAATCTGCGTCAGCATCGCCCAGGGCCGGGCTGATTGCCCCATCTGTCAGTACAAGACCGTAGGGCTGCAGATAAAATAAGAGGCAAATTATTGACCCTTATTGATGTGAGGTGCGCCTCGGCAGAAACGTCAGAACGGGGTCTTGTTTATAGTAAGAATAAATAAATAGAGTGAAGGAGCGGTTTAAATGAGGGTTAGGATGCTGGTCATTTTGCGTAGCTTGTCATTTAATATGGAAAAATAGTGACGGTCATCGATTTAACTGCCCCGTTGGTCTCGTGGTCACAAGCGCGACTGCTGTGCATGGGGTCCTGGGTTCGATTCCCAGGTCGGCCAAATTGTTATTGGGGTTTTCTATTAGGAATTTCTCAGTAACAGCCTGGAGTTTGAAAGTTGGTGGTGTGATACCCCCGTGCCTCGGAAAGCACGTAAACCCGTTGGTCCTGCGCCTGATCTCTCCCCGGTCGTGTCGGATAGCCGTGCCATCGGACTATGACAGTAAAGGAACAGATTGCACCTGTGTTTGCACACACACCTGTGCACTATAATATCTCCTGCGAACCTAGTTATTATAATCTCCGTTGAGATTGACCACCGTGACCGAAATCAGTCAGGGAGATTATTATTATTATAGTGGCGATCAAGGCAGAGAAAATAGTCTATACACAACCTTTTTGCGAATTGAATATTCATATAACTGTAAGTAGGGTCCTTATTTTTACAACCCCTTTTAAGTACTTTCGGGCCTCATTGAAATTTCTTTTGTCTGGCACACGCAACTGCACATAAACTCAACCACGGCACTGCACAGAAGCCATCAACGTACCTCTAAGCCATAACATTAAGTGGCAGACCGAATCAGTTAAGTATTGTTCGACAAAACCTCTCTTTCCAAAGCGAAGTGATAAAATTACCTATTGTCGATGCACATTGCAGTAAAGCCCACATTAAACTGAAAGCGATTCTAAATGCGTCGCGTAAAACGGAGCAATACGACAGCCAGCCGACCGCATTGTTTCTTTTAGGGTTCCACACCAAACAATGTAACCACGGGGAACCCTTATAGGTTTTCTTTATGTTACTTTAAAAAATATATAATTTGTTTTTTTTATTTTTCACTGTCTTTAGTTTGTGATCTTCCTGTACGAGTCGCAATAAATACGTTTTCTTTCTTTCTTTACAAGGATTATTCATGGTCATTAAGTTAATGTCTCGTAAGTAAACTTGTATACATCGATTAGTATCTTGTACATCCATTAATATTATTGAAATCATGTACGGAACTAAGTTTTTTGTACATAAATACAAGTCTCAGCCTCAACAAAAAAAATACTGCCTCAAAAATCTTGATGTATTGAATCGTAAATACAAAACGGTAGGTAGCTCCCGTGCACTAGATACTTAAGAGGTGATTAATTCCTCTTAATTTTTTTCTGTTGTCTCCCTAACTAGTCACAAAAATAAGATATACATAGTCTAGTAAAGTAAGTTTTTTAACGGTACGGAACCGCCAAGCCTCGCCTTCGACCCGCCCTTGTCGGTATTATTTACTTTATGGTTCTACGTGTAAACAGTTTCGATGTCTCGCGCCCGATGAGCACATGCTCAGGATAATACCGATACCGGTACCGGGGGATGTCTGTCTGTACTGGTTAACAACTTGTGCTAAGTGGTTGAATTTTATGCTAAACAGTGTATTTTACTACGATTGGTATTTCGTAGCATAGTTCGTAGCAACTCCGTACCAAACTTCGTAGCATAGTTCGTAGCAAGCTTTGTAGCAAACCTCGTAGTAATCTTCGTAGCAATGTACAAATTTGTAGTATTGGTTTGTGGCTTCTTTGGCAATTTTGTAACGAAAAAGTGTCAATTGATTTTAATTTCTCATAGCACAGTCCTACGTAGCAACAAGTTTTATAGCACATGATTTTGTCGACTATTTTCGATTTCGTAGTCTTAACTATTATTATCGAATAAATGTGACGAAGTTGTAAGTTATTTGAGCTTCAATTAGGTACCTATTTAATTAGACCTGTAGTCTTGAGTTTAGCTCTTTCCGAGATATTTTATGAAATCCTGTTGCCTGCTTATTTCAGTATAGGTACTTACAGACAGACATGATATTTTGCCCAACTGAAAGTAAAATTACAAAAACTTTTTTACGTTTGCTTACTTTCAGGTTGGTGTCATCAAACAGATGCTCATGCAATAAACTTGTCAGAAATAAACTTCTCCCCTTTGTCGTTATGATTTTTTATTTTATTTTGTGCATTCCAAAATCATTATTATCTGTACCGCGCTGTGAAAAAAAAGTTTTTTTTAACTTAAGTTATGGTTTTTTATTTGGCTATAAAATAAGGTCGGTTTGATCTATACATATAAACAAATATAATTGAAGAGTCTGTTTTTAATGTCAAAATAACAACTTTTTTTTAAAATGCTTAAATGCTTTTTTTTAATTATAACAAAAACAATATTTTTAAATTTTGTCTGCCTGTCTGTGTTTGTTTCGGCTAATCTCCGAAACGGCTGAACTGATTTGACGGGACTTTTACTAGCAGATAGCTGATGTAATAAGAATTAACTTAGGCTACTTTTATTTGAGAAAAATAATTAGGGTTCCGCGTAAAAATATTAAAACCCTACGCGGACGAAGTCGGGGGTAGAATCTAGTATTTTGACAATGTTATGATGATTAGATGATTAATACTGCGAGTTCGTCTGCTAAATGTGTTGATTAGGACTCCACATTAACTATTGGCATACCCATGTTCAACAGTGTGGTGCAGCTAAAATGATGACAAATTATGCAAACCAGTTTTAGATTGCCTTCATCCAATATTGTGTACGATATCCATACATGCTAAACACATAGTCAAAACACATCACCTCTCACAAGAATATTACTTCCCATTTTTTTTCTAAATTAAACCTCCCAAAGCTCCTCCAAGGATGTCACATAAACTCTGTGTCAATATCTCCTTTTAAAAATATATACGAGTATGATCAGAGAGGTTCTCAGCGGGAGTCGCGTCAATTGCTGAATCCCATCCGGTTCCGGGCTGCCGGCAGTCAACCTCCGGTTTAGATTCATAACTCCGATGCTTAGAACATTGTCGGCAGCTCATGTGTAAAATACGAGCGCACTCCACAAATCTTTATGTTGCTATTCTTTGTTGGCAAATTATTAGGTGCATTGCTATTGTCCGTTTTTATTTTCTGGGGTGGTTTGGGGTGGTAGATAGATTTATTTATTTGTTGAAAACACCAACTGCATGTTTTATTTAACATAGGATCTTCGTTCTATGTAAATATATCACTTACAGGCACACAACTCATGCATATTATCAGACATTACATTAATTTAAATTGGATTAATAAATTAGATTAATAAAAAAACATAGAAAACTAAATTAACATTTGTATTTAAAATTAAGAAGGTTTAATAATTTGATAGATACATTTGATTTTCTTAATTAAATTACATAATTAATGAATTTACATATTAATTAATTAATAAAAATATCAAAATGATAATTACCCTAACTTAACTAAAACTCTTCACAAACTAAAATATAGCGTCAAAAAATTCATCCGCATCGCTGTCGACTGATAATGGACCCAAGAGACTGGCGGCATTTCCACATTGTAAGGCAATGCTTAGCCTCTGGCCAAGGTATTATTTTGATAGATAGATACAATTTCTAGCATATTCAATAATTCATTAGAGATGCAATATTTAAACTAAGATTTATGTATACCTACAATATGTAAAAAAATCCTGTCGGATCCATAAGTGTGTGGTTAAGTATTGTGCTAAGAGTCAACGTATGTGGAATTTTCCGCAAAAAAAAAGAAAATAATAAGCAATCCCCATATTTTTTAAAATGGGGAATTTTACTTGGTAAACAACCATGGGGCGGGCGGCTCGCCGCGTCGTGTAGCAGGTGCCTACAAGCCATAAAGAACTCAAGGCCTCTGTTAAAAATTTGTTAATTGTTCATGAAAAAAAAAAAAGAAAATTTGGTTAATTTTGGTACTAAAATCATAAATATTAAACAGCCGTAACTTTTTTATTTTCTACAATAATAGATTTTGTATATATTTTTCGTAATGTTATTGTACGTAGTACCTATGTTCCTTGTTCCTCTTGGATCGAACAGGGTTTTTTTTACACATTTTATAAGGATAATGATTCCAGTGCGAATGAGAGACGGAGCATATGATCGATAGCACCATCCTTTTTTTAATACATGAAGTATTAATACAGCTCCAGAATTCGAATAAAAGTCAGTGCATTGATTCGTATACTATTGTTGCTTGCTTAGTATTTTTTGTTTAATAAATTAAGTAGAGTGCTAAAATAACTAAGAGTTTCCAGCTTTTCAGTGGAAAATCATGGTTGTTCAATTAGTTTTATTTGTATATGTATGTTCAGTCGTGTGTTTAATAGTAGTGACTAATTACGATTTATGTTTTCATACGATTGTTTATGCTGTGTTCCTTTTTTCTCTTCTAAGATTTAATGTTTGCCTTCGCTAGTGCGATATATGTTTACGAACTAATAAATAAAAAAAAAAGTTCCGCTTAACTACTTTCTTATTCACTTCAGCTCATTTTTAACTTTGAAATTTATTTACAAGTTTGAGAAATTTTCTCCCGTAACAGTTAGTTGAGGATAGAGTAGAAAGCTGCCTACCTACTAAGTATTTGTTTTGAGGAAACAGGTAGCGAGTGAGCTTCAACTACTTAAAAGTTTGGTTGCAAATGAAGCGTTACAAAAATGAACGCTCCTTTGGGCCCTATTTGGAGAGCGGAGTACCCAGTGGTTTTCGAAAGCGAATACTAGGCGAAAAGGAATAATTTTGTATGGTATTGTCGTCAAAAACTATTGTGAATATTACTGTGTAGGGCGAAGAAGTAACAACATTTTGTTTGTTTTTACTCAATCTTCTATGTATATATATCCAACATTACTCACAAACATGAAATATTCCTGTGAATCCAATCAGAAAATATCAAACAAGTTTAGCAAGGGATACCAGTACAGCAAACAAGGAGAAGTGATTACGTGAGTGGCTGCGTGTAATCGCTACGCTAAGACGTTTCGAGAGGCACCCGCTAACCCCCGGATCCGCGACGCACCGGTCTCGATCCCAGAAGTCACTTTTAAGCCATTACTTACTTGCTTGTTTTCGATTTGTTTTTTCCTGCGAAAAAAGACAACGCGAAATACAAGCGAGACTAACTTTCGGGCAATCAGCAAGCTCAACTTCGAGAAGGGTTAAATCAAAGGGTTCCGCTTTTATGAAGACTTATTTCAGACTTACCTTGAAGTTGAAATTAGATTTAATCTGGCTCGAAGCTTTAGGATTGAATTTTGTAAACAATTTGGAATACCTCTACAACTTCCAGGCTTTGTTGGAATACCATTGGGAACTCGGGATCCGGTTGTTTAGAAATTCCTTTGAAATGAATTTGTACTCATATGAGGTCGAGTTTTGTAAATACGCAGGCCAGTTCATGTTCAATGGGCATAAAGTATATGTGATGTTTATTTAATTGAGTTTATTTGGCATTTGTTTAGGGTCAGAGCGATTGTTGTGCTTATTGACACATAGTATACATTGCTTAGGCAACTTTTTGGTACAATAAAAAGCGTTTGCTTTTAAAGTAAAATGTTTTCCATGTTAATATTTGAGGTTGACACACGGTCCGTGTATTGTTATACTGTGGGCTTTAATATGAATTTTATTAGTGGCTTACCGAACGTTTCGGACGTGTTTAATTAATACACCCAGAACTGTATGAACGCTGACTGTTGGTTTTCACTACTTAAATAACAGAATTGTTTTTATTGAGTAAGTAGCGAGATCTGGGAGAGGGGCCCGTGGCTATGTAATAACAGCCGCACGGTTCATTCGTTCAGGTTAAGCTAAGCTCAGCGCGGTTGGTCCGTGGATGGGTGATCGCTCGCTCTATGTGAAATGCTGGTATTCAGCTGTATCCGGTTAGACTGGAAGCTGACCCCAACATAGTTGGGAAAAGACTAGGCAGATGACGATGAGTATATAGCGATATCTAAATACGTACGTCTGTCGATGTTTGCTAATTCATCAAATAATGAAATAGTGGACACTCTTGCAGTTTCGAAGAAATACACTACTGTTAGATACACACAGATAAAATGGTAATCGAATTTAAATACCTCAAAAACGTCTGCATCAAACTTTTTTTTATAGAACCTGTGTTACGGAGGAGGCGACACGACATGGCGTCTCGAAGAGGTCTGCGGAGCGAGGTCGGTCCACAATAGTCGTGAGGCCGGATGTGTGTTTCCCTTTGTATCGGGGCTTTTAAGTTCTGACGCCGATCACTGACACCGACTGGAAAAAAAGAAAAAAAAGGCTGAGGTACCTTAGTAAGAGGGAAAGAAAAAAAAAATTGTGAAACTCTGACGTCTGTAAAGCAAGCCATGGTTAACGCTGAAGCGTGTTCGGTAAGTTTTTCAGTAAATAATAATATGTCAAAATATTGTTTTAGTATTCTAAGTGGATACTGGAGCGTTCAGGAGAAAATGGCTACTAATCTCCTATTAAAAAGGAGCGGTGACTTTTGCACTACTCCAGTATTTACTTGCAGCTCGTAAATTTTGTCTGAGCACAAAACAGCTCTTAGGAGACGAGCGAATAAACATTGAGTGCTCATTTTTAGCTCTAAACTGTACATGGTCGTGTGACGTAGTGACATGCTTTTTATGACACCAACATTAAAAGTACAGCGTTTAGAAACAACAAAAACCACTCGTCGAAATCGATTTCGGCCAAAAATATTCCACGATCCTCGTGTGTTGACGCAAAACGGTTTAAAAGTGAACAGAAAAATAGAAAGAATCAGTTTTATTATGTCGGTGTTTTTGCAGACGGTGCGCCAAAGGGCCGCATATGATCGCCCGCATGACGTACACTTTCATACCGCCACTATTTTTCCACGGCAGGTATGTACTCCTTTGTGCTCGCCCGCCTCGGGACCACACTTCTTTCGTTCATTGTCCAGATCGTCGCTCGAGTAGGAAATCGATGACGTGTACCGAATATAACTTGTTATTGAAAGGAACATCGCTTCGTTGCCTCGCATCACACTGACGTTCTATTCTTACTTGCCAAGGACATACATCTTTATTTCTTTAGTGGTTCAATGAGTAGGTACAAGAATTAATTTTATACTAAAAGCTTTAAGATTATACGATTTACATAGAAACGAGAGTATCAAAGAAATAACGTTTCCATTTCAAATTATGCTAATGTTAATAGAAATGCGAGTCCCCTTTTCGCAAACATCCTACAACGAAAGAAAATATGCTGACGAGATCGCGGACGCGCATCGAATGATTTCTGAACAACATTTTTTTTGTAGAATAAAAAAAGCAGAAGTAAAAGCTAATTACCCCTTCGGAGTCTTTACCGGTTCAAGTGTTCCGCCATTAAATCGCATGAATCGCTTGTATTTATGGCGGGAGGGGGAAGGGAAAATGACGTGCTGATTTAAGCCAGCATTTTTTCTAAGTGGGCAGTAAACGGGCTGCTTTCACCCATACATATTGAAGTGTCGTATATTTTACGATCCATCCCGCTCGAGGGTACTCCCACGGAAGCAATGGGCGAACATCCGTATCGAGTGGACAAAATTACCTTCACCCTATTTTACAAGTTCTATCGCCTTGTTATAGCACTAAAATATTTCTGCTAATTTTAATATTTTAGTTAAAGAGCTTGACTGCCGAGAATTATGTTTTTTTTCTTTGATATGTTGATGAAAATGGAAAATGTAATGAGTTTTCTATGAAATTCAACCTTCTTGCTTTCCATTCGCTTGCAATAACATATTATCATTATTATACCATTATCGACATTTTTAGTACTCGAGCCTTTCGATGTCTCCTTCTGCGAAGCAGTCATGCTAGCGAAGGAGGTGGCGGGATGGGCGAGGGAAAGATCCTCACGCCTCAGCCGCCGAGGGAGACGCTCCGGGCGTCGGGAGCCGCGTGACGACTCCCGGCCACCGTAGGCGCGGGCCTGCGGGCGGAGAGCAATGGGTAGCTCTCCGTCCGATCAGGACCAGGCCCGTGTCGGACGGCGTGTATGTGTTCCACGCGCGCCTCAAAGAGATGTCAGCGTAGTTGACGGGGCCCGACAGGGCCGAAGCCTGCCGGGGTAGCGGGATTGTCCGAAAGGGTTACCGCTGCCCTGGTACGTAAAGGGCTAAGGAAGGAACACGGGTGGGTTTTAGTCAGTAAGAGTCTGACACTCCCTTCTGCTCCACCCAGAGCGGGAGGAGTCATTTGATGATTTCCCATCCACAAAAAAAAAAAAAAAAAAAAAGCCTTTCGATGTTCGAACCAAATATAATAAGATAGCGTTTACTATGTTTTTTCTAGATCTGTGAATGCATGTCTCATTGTCTGTAAAAGTTATGAAATAACGTTTGCCAGTTTGGTAAGAACAGATCATTAATATCTGTTCATTTTGAAAAGCATGTTCTAATCTAGAAGATCCCAGTTTATTTACGAAAACTCAAACGTTCCTTTATTTATAAAACACAATAACTGTAACCCTTTACCAAAGGATTAGAAACAATTGTTCCACGACAGTTAGATCATCATTTTTGTTCCCGTCCGTGTGAAGTAGCCTCAGTCCGTTAATTTAAATTATACGAGAGAATTCATGAGACGGGACGTTTCTTCGGCGGACATGCAAACAATTAATTACCGGGAATATTAATGCCCCGCATTAGTCAGGGGTAGAGCCGTGTCAGCGGACCCTCGGACTAGCATCGCTGTCCGCAGCTTACCCACAAGCCTACAGAACGCCCAGTATAACTTGATCCATCATGGCAGCGCTGCTTTTGACAGCAAACGTCAACGTTACGTCAAACGGAGTACATTTGAATTTAGTTCGTTATTTTACCGTATGCCAAGATAAAGTGGCTGGTGTCCAATATTTAAATTGTCGGTAAATATTGCTGCAGTATATAACCTGATTAGATCCTTGTTGTGTGGTGCTGCGGTTCGACTAAGTTATAGAGCGCCTTTGTAAGGATTTTGCTGTCAATATTTATATGATGGTTGTGGCTGTATTGTTGGAATCGGTGTCTATTGTATGCTTGGAGATATGCAGTGTTTTGCGTGTAATAATAATCATTGTTATAAAATTAAAATATTCCAATACCAATGGTATCTATTTGATTGTTAGTACGCGATGAGCATGGAAAGACATGTATATAATAATAAATAATTTATTTCGAACTCTCACACATCCATATTATTGTTAGTAGCACAAACATACTTATAAACTAAGTTAGTATACAGAACAAAAAAAAAAGATTAAGTAAACAAATGTTTAGTTGCTTTTCAAGAAGGTCCGTTTTGAATTTCTCCGTGTATATATTTATAGATAATATTATATTGTATTACATGTTTTAAAACGTTTTCGAGACTATTGTAGGTATTAATAATTTGGAATAGTATATATTTTTTGTCTATTAAAAACCTTCTTGAAGCAGTTGTGTCAAAAAGGTTTTATGCCTACTATTTTAAAATCATAGTCCGATAGTATTAAACTCACAACTACGAGTATTTAAGCTTTCAAAATCACTATTCAGCCCTTAGAAACTTAGACGCTTTGCGCTTCATTGCGCTTGATAAAATTAATTCAGCAAACCGAAGTCAAATATTTGACGTTAATAAAATTGTTGTTTAAAACAATTTTTGGATTGTCGTCTGCCAATCAAAGGCCAACAAAGCGGGGGCTGCAGGGTTTTAGTGTAGGGCTGTCGCATATAAGTTATTAGGATCGAAAACTCTTTTATAGGTAGGTATACAGCGCCATAAAGTTTGAATATGGCTGTACGTATGTTATTGTGAGGTTGCCAGATCTAGATAACGTAGTAATTTTAATATTGCCATAATGCTTTGACGCGCACACAGATTGCCAGTCAAAAACCAAAAATACAGTTTTGAGATTATTTTTTTGGGGGTCAATCCGATATTTAATATATATCGCGTTATTGGAAACAATTTTTTGTAAGGTTTCTTAAAATATTTTAATTTTTTATTTTTGTTCATGTGGTCGGGAAAATTGAGATTGAAGTTTGGGTTACTATTTTCAGGTAAATTAAAGCCGTTATATCTGCCGAAATGTAGGTGTACTTTACGACCGGATTTTAGGCACTCAAAGCTCATTCCTAAATTCTATCTATAAAAGCATGGCAACCCTAGATAAGAGTTACTAGACATGTATGTATTGAAAGAGAAACGTTAAAAATACGCTTTAAAAATCAAAGCAACTGCGACCAAACTCAGGAGGTAAAGAGCGAAAAGATTTTATTATTTTCTTGTCGAAAGCTTCGCTCTAAAGTTTATTGAGATGAGGGCGGAAGTAAAATTAACAGCTTTCTTATATCCCGAACATTTGGCGGGTAAGGAGGAGAAAAACTTGATAAGAGTTTACTTTTCAGTATTGGTATTCGGTAAACTTCTCACCGTGAAAACTTAGGTGAAGTGAGCTGTCAATAGTGTCAATCATCAAGAGGAGTGACAGCTCACTCCAATTAAGTCAAGATCACTTTACCTTAGTTTTCACGGTGAGATTTTTATAGAATTGATTGACTGTTATGCTGGTATTAAAAAGTCTTGAAAATTATTTGGCCTATAAACAGTTCTATCATCAGCAGTAGTGGGTATAGGACTGTTAGGCGTGCAACACACTCGATCGGGTCGGCATAATTCGGCAGGAGTCGGGACAGCCGGGCTTCAAAGTATACTGGCTGATTTTTTAAAGACCAGCCAAATTTAAGGATGTGGTACAGACTATCAAACTGAACAACTTTCTCCATGGGACCAACATCGTAATCGGGAATAAAAATTCAGCCATCCCATACATTTAGGTCGAGTAGGTATTGAAGTTTTCTATGGGACAGTTGATAAAATTTTCGCGATTACGCTATTTGTCCCATGGAGAAAGTTGTTCAGTTTGATGGTCTGTACCACATCCTTAAATTTGGCTGGTTTTTAAAAAATCTGCCTGTATATTAGATTTGGACACCCGGCATTTCTTACAAAAAACTATCTTGGTACAGTCAGCCCCAAAAAGATATACGAGTATACACAGAGAAGGAACAAAGACCAACAAAAAAAACCAGCTGTTCCATATTTTTGTTGGCCATGCAGGTAGGTATTTCAAGTTGAAGAATGCAATATACCGAGACCTCTTTTAAAAACCGGTCACAAAATCACAAGTAACGATGAAATAAAATGAAATGCAAGTACACACATGGTCGAATTTTTTTAAGTTTCTAAAACAATTCGCTAAAACTAGCCTGCAAAATTATTGATTACATTAATTGTATAAATAAAGCTAATGAAATTGGTACATAAAAATCATAGTTATTAAATTTAAAATGTCAAGTATGTGTCAAATTATAATAGTAAGATGTCAGTGTGCATTAAGTCTCAATACTCATTCACAGAATAGATTTCATAAACCTTGTGGTTCTGGCTTTCAATCACTGAGCAGCACATGGGGTAATTGGGTTTTCTTGGTAAATACGGAACACAGTATGATTTTAATAGGTAATAAGGAGTAGTTTGCGACATACCCATACCCATCCATTTAGGCTAAGTTCATATGACATACTAGCTGCGCCCCGCGGTTTCACTCGCATAAGTTTCGATCCCGTAGGAATATCGGGATAAAACGTATCCTATATGTTAATCCTGGTTATAAAGCATCTGTGTGCCAAATTTCATCCAAATCCGTTTAGTAGTTTTTGAGTGAAAGAGTAACAAACATCCATCCATACATATAAACTTTCACGTTTATAATATTAGTAGGATGGTGCAAGATCTTGCACATGGGACGGTGCGCGCCTCGCTGCGCCGCGCGCCCGCGCGGCAGCGCGCGTTAATGTAGACAATAAACACTATTTAGTATGATCTTGTACCGCGCGGTCATATGAACTTTAAGGGTAAGTTCATATGACTGATTCTTCTTCTTGGGAACTTGTGTTCGTAAAAATTTCCACTTGACCCAAAAAAAGGTTGTTCTTTCTTGAACTAATGTACACACTTACGCTTACTTGGTTACACTTTCGCGCCTTGGAAGGAATACGTCAAAGTACAAGTCACCCTGTATACATATTTTTGAGGCTGACTGTACGACAAATATGAGGTACGTGCTATTTTGGCATCACTATGGAAATAAATAAGAACTTACCTAATTACCGATAAACTAGGAAAAATAAATAAAGAAAAGGGCACAGTTCGCAGCTTTATCCTTAAGACGATAATGTTTGACGACGACACGTAACGTTATAAGGGTGTAAGTACATCATCGACAAACGTTGAGGGTGTGTGCCGGCGAGCTTGATAACGTGTGTGTAATCCGATAAAATATACCTATTGCCTGCCGCGATGCCTCGTTATATGTAATTACTACTGTGTGTATTAGGTTTCTGTTACGTTGTATGTATGGTTTACTACAACTAATGTTTACTTACATACAGAGTAGTCTTTGATAGTTCAGTTTTTATCAAATAACTTTTTTTACAACAAGTTTTTTTTGCTGCATTTATTCGGTTAATCAACATAAGAAAAAATCGTATCGTCGTCGTAGGTTCAAACTCAGACAGGCGCTTTACTTTGCCTAAATTATTTCATCACCACTGCTTTCAAAACTGCGAAGGAAAAAACATCGTGAGGAAACCGGCATGTCTAAGAACCTAACATTCGAAGACATGTGACATCCACCAACCCGTACTTGATCCGCATGGTAGATTATGGCCCAGTCTCTCTCTAGAGAAGTGGCCTGAAATGGAGGATGCAGAAAAAAAACATCGCTAAAGTGGATGGATTCTTTCAACAGAGGTTTTCAACATAAGTGTTTCTTTTGGCTATGAAAAACGGCCCAAATCACTCCCCTTGGTAATCACTATAATCAGATTGGAGATTCTAACATAATACCTCTTTTTCAACCGGAAGGGACCACTTTAAGGAATATAGCTGTGGCTTCCTAGAAGTGCGGTGGTAGCCGTCACACAACGGGCCGCCGTTCAGACAATGATGGCACCGGGTTTGAAAGAAAAGAAAGAAAGAAAAAGTATTTATTGCGACTCGTACAGGAAGATCACAAACTAAACTAAACAAAGTTATAAATAAAAATAAGAAACAGAATTATATCAAAAAAAGTAACAAAACGAATAAAAAACAGAGAGTCCTATACGAGGCCTTTGACTTCTATCTCAGCATGATGCTGCGACATTTAAAAATAAATACTTTCATACCATAACGTTTCAGTGGGGTCATTCGCCGGTAAATTGCGGACGCTATGTGGTGGCCACCGCAGCCTAAGGAAACCTCCATCCCTGTTAATCGATTTCATAAACTATTCAATTGCACCACCCATTATAATTATCCGCTAATGGCAATATCGCTCACGAAGCTGAGGGATTACGCGTTAAATTTAGATGGCCATCAATCTAAGCAGTCGGTTGAAGAGGATTTGTCCTACAATCACTCAAATTAGGGATAAAGCATATTAACACGTAATAACAGCTTAGGAATATCGTAGGCCGAACTTGGGGTTAAGTAAGTCGAGTTTGGGGGCAATTAAAAAAATTTGTAATAAAGTAAAAAAACCGGTCATGTGCGTGTCGGGCCACGCGCAGTGTAGGGTTCCGTAGTTTTTATAACAGCCAAGTGCGGGTCGTATTTGCTGACTGATAGTTTCGTACCATGCTCTAACTAAAAGCTAAACTTGACTACCTACCTAATTTGACTTCCTATACAAATTCTCACCTGATCCGACAATTTTGCACGGAAAGTTTTAAGTTTTTGAGATTTGGATAAGACTTGTCATAGCCGGTGTAGCAACTGGTTTTTTTTTAATAATACTTATTTAGGAATGAAACAATAGCGCAACACAACTGACGCTTAGCGCTATCTATCGACATTTCTATGGAGTTGTTCGAAATTTTCGAGTCTAATACAGTTGGTCGACTACTACTCGTAAACTTTTAAAGCCCACTTGAGTGTGATAGTTTCACATAATCAGGCGGGAGGAGACGCCCGGGTGTCACCACTGCGAGGATCGCCCAGAGGACACGGTGGAGCATACGGTGGAGGTCTGCCCCGCTTGGGCAGAGCACCGCCGTGTCCTCGTAGAGGCGATCGGCAGCGGCGGCGACCTCTCGCGCCCGGCCCTGGTGCAAGCCATGGTCCGGGGCGAGAGGGAGTGGGAGGCGGTCACCTCCTTCTGCGAAGCAATCATGCTTGCGAAGGAGGTGGCGGGATGGGCGAGGGAGAGATCCTCACGCCTCAGCCGCCGAGAGGGACGCTCCGGGCGTCGGGAGCCGCGTGACGACTCCCGGCCACCGTAGGCGCGGGCCTGCGGGCGGAGAGCAATGGGTAGCTCTCCGTCCGATCAGGACCAGGCCCGTGCCGGACGGCGTGTATGTGTGCCACGCGCGCCTCAAAGAGATGTCAGCGTAGTTGACGGGGACCGACAGGGCCGAAGCCTGCCGGGGTAGCGGGATCGTCCGAAAGGGTTACCGCTGCCCTGGTACATAAAGGGCTAAGGAAGGAACACGGGTGGGTTTTAGTCAGTAAGAGTCTGACACTCCCTTCTGCTCCACCCAGAGCGGGAGGGGTCATTTGATGATTTCCCATCCTGAAAAAAAAAAAAAAAAAAAAAAGTGTGATAGTTTTCCTTTAAACTTCGTTATATATAGGTACTACTGCCGTGACATTTGAATTTCTAACTACTACCGTTTAGTTGGTAGAGGGGGGGGGGGGACACTTGACTCTAACGAAAATTGGTAATTTAAAGCTTGATAAGTCACGAACGGCTTACTTAATCAAAAAACGGTCTTCGTAAGCCCCTAATATTTTTAAAAGGCTTATCCAACGATATCCCACACAATGGGAAGGACGAAAAAAAAAATTATCATCCCCACTTTAGATGTAGGGGAGGTACCCTAAATAATTGTTTTTTTCAACATTTTATTTTACCACTTTTTTGGCGTCATTAACGTGTATACTCATGCCAAATTACAACTTTCTAGTACCAATAGTTTTTGAGCTAAACCGCGGACAGACAGACAGATCAGGATCTCTTATTTCACTTTTCTTGGCTTCCTTAATCGGAAAGCATAGAGTCAGTTGAGCCAGGTGAGCTGAATAAAGTTGTATAGTGCAAGGTTTAAAATCAAATGCCAAGTAGATCTTTATACAACGAAATGGAACAACAATACGTGTGAATTACAATAGCTGAGTGTAAAAATATAAGGGTTCCGCTTTTACAATTTGGCTACGGAACCCTAAAAACGAGATAAATCAATAACTCACTGTGGTTAAGTTTCGTCCCGCCCACCACATCTAATACGTTCACCTACAATCCCTTACCACAATCATTAGTTAAAACAGGCTCATTACAAGTCTCACTCCACAAAGACTGGTCAAGACGTCGGGGCGTGTTTAAATTGCTTTATAAATATCTGTGGGTCTATCCCACGAGCCCTTTCGAGCAGGTCTAACCGCGGCTTAAACGTTCGCCCCAATAAAATGTGGGACTGGCCATTTTAATTCTTGTAAACAGTTTTTGTAAAACATTACTTTTGTTTGGCACCAATCTATATAGTACATACTAATTCCATACCAGTTACCGATCCTTAAATTCAAATATGATTCTTTTACCCTAGAATTTAAAAACGTAGAATGATCGTTGTTGTTGCTATGTGGTCTTGTATGGTCTATGCCGACTAGAATCAATCAATCAATCAACTCAGCATATTGCAATCACTGCCGCAGTGACCATGCATCGCAAGCGGATTGGTGACGGAGACCGCAGGGTCGAATAGAATCATCGTTATTCGGATTCACATGTTATAATTCACTGTCTATATCTAAAAATATTATATACAGGGTTATTTTAAATTGACTACCTAAACGCTGCTGAAGCGATCGGTATCGATATCTAACAAGTTAAAATAAAAAGATTTGATGTTCTTTTGGCCGTTTTTAGTGTTGTTACGTGAATTATGACTTGAGAAAAGCTGTTTTCTTATGCTTTATCGTGTTTAGATACGATCGATGTATGATATCGATACGTATCACGTTTGTGAAGTTTACACTCAAAACAGTTTTTTTAACTGATATTTCAAGTGAATACTGAATTGAGGTCGATGACCTCAATTTTTTTTTTGTTTTTCATATAGATACCCATGGCATCTGCGGAGTTTCGCAAGCCAATTTAAAATAACCCTGTATTAAAGTCGCTTTTCGCGTCTGTATGTGTGACTGCGTTTTTCTTCTCAACTACGCAACGGATTTAATTGCGATTTTCACCATAATTTAGAGAATTTATTTCAGCAGGTTTATGTGTATAAAACAGTAATGCTAAACTTACATATAATGAAGAAATCTCGATGTTTTAACAGTCGTAAAAACCGGACGAAGTGGGGGCGGGTCACTAGTACGTTTAATGTAAATACTCAACAATCAGATTAAACAAAGGTTAATTAATCAGGAAATGTAAGAATTATTTTCAGTGTTAAAGTAGTCGAGGATGTTTTATAAAATTCATAGAAAACTGAATAAATTATAATATCACGTCATGTCATTAAAATTTTCAGCTGGTTTTAATGGGAAGTGATGCATGGCGGAAGGATTATTATAATTATCATGCGCAGTGGAGTCCTCGTTGATGAATGAAACAGAAATGTGTCCTGAAAGAAGGGAACAGCTTACGGCAAAGAGTCAGGAAATAAAAATCTGCAAAGACCTGTTGCACAAATCACATCGCATCTATTTTTAATTAGAAACCTATAAAGAAAGAAAGAATAAGTATTTATGGCGACTCGTACAGGAAGATCACAAAATAAACACAGTCATAAATAAAAAATATCTTTATTTATCAAAAATAATAAGGGTGTGGTACAGACCATCAAACTGAACAACTTTCTCCATGGGACCAACATCGTATTCACGGATAAACAATCTACATTTGGGTTTGGCAGGTATTGAAATTTTGTATGGGACAGTTTATAATTTTTTGGTGATGTTAGCCCCAAGGAGAAAGTGTTTCAGATGGTGGTCGGGACTGCAGAGATTTTAGCCTCTTATTTTGCTATTTGCTTAAATGCAACTTTTATGAATACTTTGAAAAGTAGATGGCAGAGATACGAGACAAACGTTGATTTATAAGAAAAATAGAAAAAACAACGGTAGGCATCAGATTTTGCTGCCAAGCCAAGGTGACAAGGATAAAAATGTATAAACGTAGAACCACCTTTTAGGAATAATTATTGAGTATTATTCCTGATACATGCTGTATGAACACTTTAACTGTAATATCCTAAAATTATGCTAATCGCTTATTGTTGTCAATATTTTATTCGTGAAAACGTTCGCATTAGCCTAATCGTGGTTATCGCGGTGCCGATCAATGCACCAGAACGTATTGTTTAGATTGCAGCTGTATTTAAATGTTTATTATAATTTTGAACGACCCTATTTGACCGTTATTTTTTAACTCACGTTTTGAGAGACTACTTAGTACTAAAAAAGACATCCGCAGTGAGTTAGTTTTTAGGTTTCCGTTAACCGTACCCTAGGTGCGTCCGACGGAACCCTATTACTAAGCCTCAGGCGTCCGTTCGTCCGTCCGACCGTCCGTCCAACCGACCGTCCGTCCATCCGTCCGTCTGTCTGTCAGCGGGTACCGGGTATCTCATGAACAGTAATAGGCAGACAGTTGAAATTTTCACACAGTGTGTATTACTATTGTCGCTATAACAGCCAATAATAAAAAATCATTAAAGGAAAAACAAGAAACGTTTTTTTTTGCCTTTTTGCCTTTTATTACGGAGATCTTCGTGTACGAGTCCGACTTGCACTTGGCCGCTTTTTTCATTTCTAGAAAATTTTTCATCACTTTTGAATCATAAAATAATTCTCTATATTGTATATTATACCGTCTACTGATTTAATATGCCACTTTTCAACGACAATATATCCAACATAAAATGAATAGGTTCCACTAGTAAACCCAGTCACAGGACGTACTACATAAGTCTATGTATTTAGTTGGTTGTGGTCGGCTTTTGTTCAAGCTGTGTTTAGAACCATTAAGCTCCCTCTCTGTATCTTTTACTCTGACCGAATTGCGCCACAATTTTCTGTTTAGATTGTGTAGAGTAATTTATTTTTACTTTGGTTTGATTTTTAAAGCAGAGAAGTGTCAGTCGAAAAGAACTCTCTTCTCACTTTGGGCGAATTCTTGAATTGCTTCTTCGAATGTGAATAATTACTAAGTGAGAACTGAAAGAAGTGAAGAGAGTGTATGTGAATTTTGAATTTTTGACAGTTTTTCCAATCTAGAACTGTCATAATTATGTCAAATTTCTTCCGCGGATAAAAGATCACAAGGTCAATTCTCGTAATTTAAAACGCTCAAAATCTAATTGCAGTCACATCTCAGTGACAAACAAATGTCAAAAGCTTGTCAAAATGTAGGGAAATTAGAGGCATTTTTGACAGATTGAGACTGAGATCAGACTGTGAACTTTCTTAAAATTACGAGAATTGCCCCTCTGATAAAATGAGCACTTACTATCGTACTGGCAATACTTTTATTTTTATTTTTAGGTAGTTGAGTGTTCAAGAAAAGCACACATTTTGTTTCGTGAATAATGTTCGAAGGTCCTCAGGAAAACTGAAATCCAGCATAATTCAGCTTTCGCCTTTTAAACTTTTTATTAGCTTCTGCCCGCGGCTGCTACCCGCGTAAATGTCGGAAAATATCCCACGGGAACGTACTACCGGGATTAAAAGTATCCTATGTGCTAATCCAGGTTATCTATCTGTGTGTCAAATTGTATCCATATACTTTCAGCCGGTTTTCTGCCAACTCGAAAAAAAAAACATACAAACGGACAAATGTTCTATAAACTGTTCGACATCAAACTCGTTCCCACACCTCGTAGCAATTAGTCAATGAACAGTTTTGACTTCTTTACAATTTTATAGTAAGTATGGGTCATTCTCTATTATGTATGGTATTTCTCAAGGTTGGAGTTGGACTTCCTTTTCGACTTCCTACTGCACAGGTTTACAAAAAATGTGATGTCCTGACGGTCAGACAGACGTTTTTATTAAACATCATATTAAAAAAAACACTCCCAGGTACAATAAGGACTTATCTAAAGGAAAACGCAGGGAGGGCACAGTATGCTACAACCCCTGATGTAAAACTATCTTTCCTCACAAATTCTATTGCTTCGTTGGTTCATTCATCTATAAAAAGGCAAACATCGCTCTTTCCATCTACCAGAAGCCCAAAAGTGGTTGTAGGGCGTCTGTGATTAAATGGCTGATAACTATGGACTATGAAGCAACGAAAAATTATTGATTCCTTTAACTTGACACTTCTTACTTACACATTATCTATATATATAAAATTCAATCTCATAAAAAACTACAAAGCACCACCTACACAAATCAACTCGCTTACATTATGCACACAATACACATTCTCTAATTCACGCTTGAAAGTTTCCTTTATCGTTATGTTATTTTAATTATGTTACGTTATTTTTTATCTTATTTGTATTTTTTCTTTAAAAAACTCTCTAGTTTAGTAAACTTATCCTTAAGGTAGTTTTAAGCACTGCTATTGTACATTTGTGAAGAGAACATTTTTTAAAAAAAAAATTTAATTTTTTTTTTTTAAATTTATTTCAACAAAAGACTACACAGATGGGAATACACAGATCTTCTGCCAAACTGCAGGACAGTTTGTCGGCAGTGTTCTCGTGGACACAGCTCCCCCCCCCGGTGGGAGACGAGCTACCCAGCGCGAGTGAGAAACTACAGCGGCCGCCCGATCGCCAGTAGCACGTCGCGTGCGCATGCGGTAATCAATATGTACACTTCACCCGACGCACCCGCACTGACACTCGCCCAACCCAGTCGCACGAACTAAGCTATACTTTCCATAAAGCAAGTAACTCGAGTCTCCGGACAAGTACGCCAAGCGAAGCGACATCTTAACAATTTTGGCTCCAGCGCTAGGGACACAAACCCAACATACATAAACGTATTATTATTATTATAGATCAAGTCAAAAAGATCTCATTCAAGCAGATATTAAGAAACATTTAGAACCAAAACAGACGATTCGCCAAAACCGCCTTAGAATTCTGTATGTGTAGTAACACTCGAGTTTGGTAGAGGAGCGGTTTTCTATTAGCCATTCATAATATTTCGTGTAATCGTGACGTGCTTTGTGATCCCGCCGGCTCGTAATATGAACGGTGACCGTTGCCATTACTCCGCCGCGGCCGCGCTTTGAGTCACAGCTTCAATTTCAAACGTTTGATGTGTTTAATTACTTTGTTTGTTCTTGTTCAGCCTCCGATGCTTGTTGCGGTCACCCTAAGTCGAAAACGCTTCCAAAACTGTTAGCATTCGCAAATTAAACGTTACCCACGTCAAAGTGAGTGAATAGTTTTATGCTTACAACGAAATAATTAAAGCTTGGCCGCTGAAGAGGTAAGTGTCAGATGCCGATATTCGGGTGATTGATTGGTAATCAACCTATGGCCTTTGTCCTGGAATGAGAAGTGGCGTTAGCCTGTAACGTAACACGCAAAAGGACTCTCAGCACAGATTTTTATGTAATTAACTTTTCGAGAGAATAATGTCAAATATTTTTTTATGATTGGTGAAATCAACTTGGTCATCACACGAGAAAAAATTGGCAAAGAGAAAGCTCCTCCCCATCGACATTTTTCTACTTTGTCTTTTGATACTCGTATTTCAGCGCGGCTGATTCGCTCCAACTCCTATGAAAGTCGGACCACACTATGTATCCACCGAAACTGTTCGACATTTCATCACTTATTTAGTAAATAATCACTGAAACGGTTAATTTTAAAGTAACGCTAGGGTCGGGTGTTCCACAAGGACGAGCCTTGGGTCCACAATATATCTTGTGGGCAGGCAACCGCGATTTGACTGACGGCGCACTCTGAAAGGACATTTATCAGTCTCACTAGCGGGTTACAGTAAACCAAACAACAATGAATTCTCATTGACAAATTGTCTTGGCATTTCTTGTTCTACGGTCCTTTCTTTTGACTAATAGACGCTTAAGACTTAGGTGAGGTTAGCTTGCTCGTGTTTGGTTACTCTCTGTATGTAGGTAAGTACATAAAGTACTCGTTCCTACTGGCCATACAATAACAATGATGCAAGTTGAATGATTTACGTAGACATTCCGTAAAGTTACGGGAAGATACATCAAAGAAAAAGCATTTGAAGCAATGTTTGTCTAACCGAGTTGTAACAGCATGGAATAGGCTTCCAGAAAATGTTGTAACGACTCCCACACTGAACTGCTTCAAGAATCGACTGGACAGATTAAATATCTCCAAGCTATTTGATACACACGCATCAGCTAATTAGCTGCTAGTATGTCTAACCAAATAATAATAACTTCCTCATAATATTGCTGCATCTACATACATTCTATTATTACTAACAAATCAACTTCATGCATAAAATAAAAGCGAGCAGTCCACCAAAAACATTTAATTCGCAAAACCTAAGTGGCTAACTCAGCGGTGTAATGTGGAAGGCGACAGGAGGAGTGGAGGACTTTCCCAGGCCGCGACGTTCCCTCTAACCGGACCTTAGCCGCATTCGTTGAATGTAAGCCACTTATGAAAATTAATGTAAAGCGAGGATAAACCAAAGCCTATTTTCTGCGCGAAGTAAAGCGGGCGGTTACAAATTGCTTTGGGCAAAGCGTAAATTTTAATTTTATCTCTAATACCCAAATGAGTACCGTGACTCGACATAATAAATGTACTCTTCCCACGTTAGCTGCGGTCGATTCGTGTGCCGCGTTTGTCTGCACAACGCGTTAACACATAGCCCGCTTGTGAATCACATGCCGAATCGCCTACTGTGCCCATAATTATGTGAATTGCTTGGATTGGTGTGCGGTGTGAGCAGAAAGCTAAGCAGTGTATAATGTGCAATTATCGGGTGTACTGTATTATAAAGACTGGGTACTTGTTTGTGCTCGTTTTCATGATTAGCTTCCCTTGGGTTTGTATTGTTAATTATTTGAGTTCCGATTATGTGACCTGTTTAAAAATTCCATATTTTCGCACAGGTTATTTTTGAATAATTCATGACTCCTTCTAAATTAGTGAAGCGTTAATTTTAACTGACAAAAATGAATGAGTTTGTTTATAGATTTGGGCCAAGTTGTATTTCTCTTCCTGTAAAGAGGCATCACTGGCATGTTTTCTTCTCGTTATCAGCGGTTGCACGGTTCACTCCACTCAGGTGGGGCCACCTGTTTTCATCCTTTTGTCCGCCTCGGTGATAATGGCATGTTCGCGGTTCGTCTGCTTCACTGCACCGCCTGTTAGGGTTTAATAAGAATTACAAAATTTAGTCGTTGGTAATAGTGGAAATTCAGAGAGCCAAATTCATTCCAAGAATACAGGGAAATGAGATATTGAACTTTCTGTACCTACGTGTGGAAACTACAAAGATATTATTAATAATTCGTAGAAATTCTTAGATTTATTGAAGAAGGAAGAATATACAAGCTCGTTTCAGAGATTTTTTGCTAGGACAACTCTATAATAACAATATTTATTGGAGAATTTGTGAAAGCTTTACCTTTTTTGGCTTTAGTTTTTATTTTTTTATTTTATCTTTTCAGTCCCGAAGCTTTTGACAAGGCTTTGGCCTCATCTTTTAATTCGCCCCAATAGAAAAGAGCGTTTCACACGTCGCGGTAACAATGTAAACGAAATTTAAATAAGCGTTCGAATCGCCGCGACCCGCACGCCCGGCTCGATCAGTGTGCCAGTCACGGCGGGACAGTTTATTTCAACTTCTCAACTTGTTCCGCGCCTTCGAATGGGGCATAATTTTCATAAGAAACGCGCCGCTGCGCCCCGACACAAAAATTAGATTCATCAGCCTTCCAGGCACATTTGGCTCGAAACATTCTCGAAGCTACCAATTCGATTCGAGTTCGTAACGA
This sequence comes from Apamea epomidion, assembly GCA_947507525.1. NCBI lineage: Eukaryota > Metazoa > Arthropoda > Insecta > Lepidoptera > Noctuidae > Apamea > Apamea epomidion. The sequence goes on from OX382225.1 coordinate 12,887,625, forward strand.
GCACGTGAACAATGTGATGTTAACTTTTGTTACTTTGCATTTTGCTTTGTAAGTATTAATGTTGGGACTGTAGGTACGCATCAGATGTGTGTTATGTAAATGATCTGTTGCTAAGGGCTCAGGCAGATGATCGAGTTTTGTTTGTTAGAGTTTGATAATTATAAATGCTTCTATAACTGCACTGCTCGTAAAATTCATCAATTTTTTTTAGTTACTAGCGACACGCCTTGCTTGGCACGGCGACTTCTTTGCGCCTTGAAAAAACATCGATACTTCTTTACTATATGAAAGTTTAATATCCATGTTTTGTACACGTAACCCTTCTGGACTAAAATGTCTTAATTATGGTGAAAACCATATCAATATCAGTTGCATAGCTTAGAAGAACAACGCAGTCACACAGACAGACATGAAAAGCGACTTTAATTTATAGTAATAGTATAGTAACTCAAACTATTTATTTCATTACAGGCACTTTTGAATTGTCAGTGAAACATTTGTGTTATATTAACATCAAACAGTTTCTTTCATCGTCGTCTCAGCCAAGACTAGCCATTCCTATCGTAATTCAATTTTATACCAACACTCGCACTCTTAAATTGCGATTATATAGCATGATCATAAACCTCTCAAGCTTCTTTATGTCGGAATAATTTGCAGTCTGTATATTTTATTTAAGCAATATTTCCTCGAATATCTGGAGTGCGCGGAACCGCTAAAACAGTTTCATCAACGCTTAATATCGGTAATGTATGACGATCGTTTGTATAATTTTTTATTGCTCGCATTCTTTGAGAACTTTTTTCATTTTTACTTTGGTTGTATATGGGAAGAATGCCGGATAAATATTTTATAATCTCGTTTCTTCCTTTTTTTTTAATATCAAATTCTTCAAAGTCTGTTGCTTGCTCCAGTTCCATATTGGCATTACTGATTACCGACTCTTCGAGAAACCAGAACATAATGTCAAGGTTAGTTATTCACGAGTTAATTTAGTTTCGAAAACTTTAATTCAGGAACTTATACAAACAAATATTTATAGTTTAAATAAGCAAATCACGGTGAGAGACATTGAATACAACGCGGCGTTCGGGACGCAAACATAATTTACTTATCTCACGCGAGACCAGAAAGTTTCGTTCAAACAAATAATATAGGTTTCCATCGGTGCGGGGAGCACCTGGGCGGCACCAGGATCGGTGTGTCCCCAGGGAAATAAAAACTTTGTCGCACGTCGCTTGTCCTAAAGCCTTCTTACTGTCTCCCTGCTCCGCGACACGTTCACCGATTTGCTACCGACGTACAGTTTATAGCTTTGATTCTCAACGACACACTACGTTTACGATATTGTTTCGCATTACTGCCGCGTAAAAACGTTAGCGGAATAGGATGCGCCGGATTGAATAACCAAAACTTAAGTGCTTATTCGATTTCCGGACGCGAATACAATCAGATTTTGAGATATCCATTTCAACTTTTGTTGTTCAAATTGTATAAACTAAGCTGTTATATAAGTAGATTTCCTCCAACGTGTGAAAGAATTAAACTCTGGATTCTAAAGTCGGAAATTCTCGAAATGACTTCGCTAATATTACTAGTGTTGAAAGTTTCCGACGTCCCGAGTTCGATAACTGCCAGGATCTCAGCAGGAATTTTTAAATTAATTCAAAGGAAAAATAAAATTAACGAAGTTCGCGAAGATTAAATTATATCCGTCGTAATTTGTGTCAAGAAAGTTGGGATGTTGATTGTGGCATCACGTTCTTTCTATACCGATAATATAGTAGTGAAGTTTCGTTATATAATTTGGAAAATAAAAAGCGAATATCGTTAAAAAATTTCTCTACTACGTCAAACGATCATAAAGATGAGAGTAATATCGAAGAACTTTGCTTAGCAAAATTTCCCAAAGGTTTACAATCTATATTTACGCGTGTACGCTCTAAGTACACATGTGCGTACACACATGTATCGATAACTACGCGTATTTTTCACTCAACAGATCTATGAACTTTAGTTTCATCTCCCTTTCACTCCACAGAATCTATAAAATCTTTGAATAAACATTTGCCTCCTTTGCCCTTTTGCACTCGTAAAAGGGGTCTGAGAAACTCGCCTAAACTTATTTAAACTTTTACCCTAGGAAATCCTTTTCACAAGCTTTTTAAATGTAGAATAGAATATGTATTAGGGAATAGAAAAGGTTACCGAGAATTGTTTTTTTAGATAAACTCGGTTAGAAATCTAGGATCGTTGTAGTAACTATATTATTTTATCCGATATTTTAATGGTAAGTGACATCGCGGCAGGCCCAGACGGAGATGGCGGGATGAGCTGGACTTTTTCAACAAGGATTGACCCTTAGGAGCTTTTAATATACAGAAGTAGAAAGAGAATATGGAGGCGTTTGCCCTCCAGTGGGACATTATAGTCTTATAATAATATTTTAAAACTTTGCGGCAACTTTCCTGAGCTATGCTTCATAGTTTCAATCTCAACCATATTGTAGACAGCATGCTTCGCTTCCTTATCACGGTTGATCTATAAGCTTGTTATAGAGCAGTAAGTAGTTCGTAAAGATATATTGATAAGGGTTAACATAAACACTCTCCAATAACGTCTATCGTGTAGATCAGCTTTACAGTTTTCAAAGGGTTCCAAGTTAAAGTTCGCCTGGAGGTATTTCTCGGATCATCAAGACGGTTTTCCAATTTTAACTTTGCTTTAACCAAGCAGCGGTAGCGATTTTCGAATTATCTTCCCGCTTTGGCGGGCTCATCAAAGTCTGTTTATCTTTCAAAGCTTATGTCTACAGAGGTTGCTACTTTTACTTTTTATTCGGATATTACATTCTTCTTTACATACTAGCAGCATGGATTATTAGCTGCTTATTGTTTTTTTTTGTGAGTTTATCTATTTAAGGGATATTATATTAGAGAAATGGGTCGCTGAAAGTCAAAGGGTTAACGCATTTTTGTAGAGATTTTGGGTTACGTTACGTTTCTTTTAAGAGAAGGTTTTGCGCTTACGTAAGTCACATTATTTATTCGGACCACAACTCGTCGTTTTGTGTTGCTTGTGGTCTACCTACCTATGCATTTTGTAATACTCACCTATTGCGTTTTTATGTTTGGTAACAACGATTTAAATTTTACCGCACCGCATTTACTGTAACATTTATTCAAATCAATCTACCGATCCTTTTTCAAACGATGTTGGGGTCGGCTTTCAATCTTACCGAATGCAGCTGATTACCAGTATTTTACATGGAGCGACAGCCAATCTGACCTCCACAACCTCCTGGGTAACTTGATACGATACCCCTTGGTAAGATTGGGGTTTTCAAACTTTTGGGCTTTTGACTACCCGTAACGACTATCAAAGATTACGTACGAACGTACTTTCCGAAGCACAGAGGTCTCGATATGTAACGAATGGTCACCCATCCACTAACCGACCCCAGCAAGCGTAGCTTTACTTTCGACAACCGTGCGGCTACAGTTAATTTTTCCCTCTCCGCATTTGCTGTAACATTTATTCAAATATAATATTTTCTTTCAACCCTCATATGTTACGCAAAGAAATACGTTGTGTGTTTAATTGTCCATGAAGTTGAGATTTAAATTCACACACAGTCAGTACATTTATATTCATATGACAGATATTTCCTTTTCCATAAAATACTGTTATTGTTTCCTGCAGTTTAGATGATGTTAAATAAAATTTTGCAAAGGAAACGTCATAATTATGTTAGGATGCCTGCAATTTTTGTGTTGTTTACTAGCTGTTGCCCAAGACGGCATCTACTTTTTTTTTGTATTTCATAATTTTTAATATAAATATTCAGGATGAAAAGCTGCCTATTTCCTAGTCCTGTCCAGGTCCCCGGTTACCTATCTGTCTTTCATAACGATACGACGATAGGTACTTTTATTTCAGCCAATAAACTTTTATAACATGGCCATACACCCCATAAACTAATTCATACCATGTAACATAATGTACATACTCACAGTTATCTTCATTCATTCCTCCAGGTCAGAACAAGCATTCTGTTACCGTTAGGCGCTGATCTGATTATTTCTTACGACACGTTTTATCCACAATCAGTACACAGACACAGCTCCAACTTTAACATGAGTCTACGACAATTTAGTGACATCCAAGGCTTGGTAATTTCGCCCACATTGATGGATATCATTTTTCCTATAAACACTATAATTCTAATACAAAATAACTATAGATTTTATTGTATTTTATTAATAATATATTTTATTATGACAGCTTTGACAACGACGTTAATACGTCGCCATGGCAACCTTTCTTTCAAATCCTTACCTGCCTGTATCTTTTTAGCTGAATAGATAAGCATACTTATTAAAATTAATTACTGGCCAATTTCATAACTTAAATTCATATTTTTAACATGATGTTATTCTACGAGTTGACTTAATAGATCCACGCAATCCAAGGATCAGTTTGAATTTCGCCTCTAAAGCGGATACTATAAAGAGCCTGATACTCCAGGGCTACCTATCGCGGGAATACCCAGCGTACCTCTCCGCTCCGGTACCTGTTGGACCTTGCCTACGCCTCCGTCCTCCGTCCTTCGTGCAGGGCTCCTGAGACTATTGGGCCGCGCCTCATCCGAGGGCCGCCTCACCTGGCGGGCTGACAAGCGTCCCCGCCGTGCCTCTCTCTCCTGCTGCCGTGCTGCGTCCTGCCCTGCTGCGTGGACCCTCCTACGGGCGTCCTCCGTGCCGCACGCGTACCAGCACCTGGCTCCTGCTGCCGTGCTGCGTCCTGCCCTGCTGCGTGGGCCCTCCTACGGGTGTCCTTCGTGCCGCACACGCACCAGCACCTGTACGTGCGCCGGCTCCTGCTGCCGTGTTGCGTCCTGCCCTGCTGCGTGGGCCCTCCTACGGGTGTCCTCCGGGCCGCACACGCACCAACACCTGCCCTCATCTGTACCTGCATCTGTCGCCGGCACCTGCCTCGCATATACCTCCCTCCAACTGAATCTCCACCTCAGCCTCCTCAGCCCACCTATCACGCATCGTCATCCATACACCCCACCTCCACATACTACACACCACTCTTCAGTCCATCTCCATCTCAAATTTGTTATAAATATACCTTTAACTGTTTTCTACTCCCTTTCTTTAATTTCATTTTACCTTTGGTTTTATAAGTTCAGTTTTACTTGTCGCTTCACGACAACCAAAAAGTGATGATCACTTTTTTTTTGCGTTATGCTACGTTGTCCCAGTGCTGGGCCGCCCCTTTTTCCTCACAAACCTGAAGACTGAAGTGGGAGAGTGGGTCGGACACGTCTCACGAATGCACCCGGAAAGATGGGCAAAGACCGTCACTCACTGGACGCCTGAGTATAGACATCGCCGTCGAAGTAGACCACGGCAAAGGTGGTGTGACGATCTGATATCATTTGTAGGGCCAACATGGTCAGAGGTCGCACAAGATGAATACTTACGACGAATAAATAATCTTATAATCACCACGCTTAGTAAACGAATTTATTTAAAGAAAGAGGTTGGCCTCACAGCTGCAAAATAGGTAAGCAAACAAACAAACTAAGCACGACGGCTATCTACAAATTCAAGAAGTAACTATTTTCATAATGATCTGATTCCGATTCCAAAGGTTTAATCGCAAGCTATACCGTAATTCTACATTGCTGAAAAGATGCAAATCACAAGAAATTGTCCAAGAACCACGCGGAAGTGAATTGTTTTAAATTCACTGCTAAGATTTATTCATTAAACGACTCCAAGTCGCAAACAATAGGGAATAAACATGAGACACAATAAATTCTAGTTGCTACTTGTAAATGATTTTGGTTAGGTTCATCATTGTGGAAGAAGGAGATAGTAGGAATAGAATACGTAAATTATTAATCCGAATAATTATTATTACTGTAATAATAATACCATATATAATACAGGCAGTGCCCTAACCAAAGCGATCGTCGCGTTTTATAAGAATATAGACGCGCGATCACTCAAGTCGCGTTTGTACGTCATAATCCGACAAACGATCGCGCCGATCGCGTGCTCGTGCGACTATCGCTTTTAGTTAGGACGCGGGGTCCCACGCATTTAGTCCCCGCGTCTGATGTCAAAATGTGTGGGTTGTACCTATAGGAAATTAACAAAATGAGTGGGTTGTACCTATAGGAAATTAACAAAATGTGTGGGTTGTACCTATAGGAAATTAACAAAATGTGTGTGTTGTACCTATAGGAAATTAACAAAATGTGTGGGTTGTACCTATAGGAAATTAACAAAATGTGTGGGTTGTACCTATAGGAAATTAACAAAATGTGTGGGTTTTTCCTTTAATTAAGGAATAATAAGAAAACAGGCCCATTTTACTACACTGCATGGCAGTCCATCTCTCATACCCCAAGTAGTGCATTACAGCTAATGCGGTGAGAGCTGCAAATATACAAAGCCTATGTGACTTAGCAACAAAAGGTGGCGAATCTTTGAAGGCAACATGGAACGGGGAAATGCTTTACAGAAATTGACCATTGTCATACAATAAATACACAATGTGTGCAATAAGTTGTTTGCTGGCGGTCTTAAATACTATCCTCTGAGCTTACCAGGAAGCCCGAGTCTAATGTCCTTAGCATATTTTTTTATTTTCAGTGTAAAAAAGTGTCTGCATTCGCCGGTTTGAATCTTAGAGGTAGAGGCAAAAAGATGTTAAATTTATTTTTCAGCGATAGACTCGCGCTGTCTTTATATTTATCTGTCACAACACTCGACCCCATCCCTACAAAAAGAAGTCTTCCCTATCTAACATACGATCAGAAAATTATAATTTTATCTAATCTCAATCTTTAATAAAGTGTCTAAAAATATAACATAACATCACGCCTTGTTTCCCCGAAGGGTAATGCAGAGGTGTACCTACCTATAGTACACCCACATTTCGCCAGTGTTTAAAAACTACTCTCTAAAACATAAAAAAAAAATACAAACATCCGAATTGAGAACCTCCTCCTTTTTTAGAAGTCGGTTAAAAACAGCTGTGTTTAATCAAAACCAAAAGTCAGCTGACTTAGATTAAGAATCAATGCATGTTGTATGGTGTAAGTTGGATCCGTGTGTCATTGTTTAGAGATCTCGGGAACGTCGCCGGAGTCAATATGCGGAACATTTCCTATTACACGCCCACTTCTTTCCGTGAACGAATCCGATCTATACAGAGTGGTTTGTTAGGAGACTGGATTTTTAGCGGAATTTAGGTGGTATTTAGAATTAATATTCATCATTCATTAATTTTTCATTTGTTTTATTTGTTTTCATATTCTATATTTATTCATAGTTAGATGAAGTTCATCTATTAGGTATGAATATTAATTTTAAATACCGCCTACATTCCACATACAGTGTGAGTTTCCATTTTACAGTTAGATGAAGATAATATAAAGCGTGTAGCTTAGCTTACCTTTGAATATTCTTTTTTATTGAAATACACGGGTTATCAAATAGAGTGACTTACTGGAGGCCGACCTGCGTCTGATTTATGGCAATAATTTGCGTGATAGTTGTGTAGTGTATATCGAATTCGCTTTAAGTACGGTAAGCAACGCTTTAATGGTAAAAGCTAAGCTGGCCTCTTATTCTATTGAAATTCTGTACTACGCGAGGCCAGATCAAGGACAAAGTGTAACCACCTTGGTGCGGCCGACTGCCCCTATTAGTTATAGAGTAGATGCGTGAACAGGTATTTTAATTTACTTCTAGAAATAAGGGATTGTTAAAAATATGTTCTAATAATTATAGGTTTATTTTTTGAACGCTTGAAGAGTGTCTTTCCTCTGTATAGGATCATTAGTAACATAACTCGGCACATGAACAATACATTTTATCACGCTTATCAACAACTCTATATAAATCTGGCCATATTTTTATTCCAACACAATTTGTAATGGAAGCGACACGCGGAGACAAGAGAGCAAGGCAAGGGCAGGGGGCAGAGGGGCGGGGTGGTGGCGAAATTACTTGCAAATTCCATTTACAAAGTCGGCGGCCAGGCGTCAAAAGAAACTGGTGGCTGTCTGCTTCGGGTGCTGGCTAGTTACCTAGATTGTGTTCTGGTCATTGAAAATATATCTAGTTAGTTGTGTCTGTTACTGCTTTCGGAAAAATGGTTGGGTAAACTACACATGTCACGTGGGTTTTCATTTGGCTTTTTTTAGCCTATACGGTCCCACTGCAGAGCAAAGGCCTCATAATGTTATGATAGGTAAATGTATTCGGGGTAGACGTTGTCTAGAACAATAGGAACTTGAACGTCTTCATATTTTTCTATTTAATAGAAAGGTGCTCGTAACAACTTTTTCACTAGTATCATAATAGCATTATAAAAATACTGCTGTATACAGCTTGTCCAAGAAATAACGAAAAACATTTTTGTATTTTAAAAGTAATCTTTTGGCTAATCATTTACCGAAAATGTATTCAGCTTTCGTCTTTCGCAAATGATAAAATATTACCGTGCCGAACACATCGCTACTTACAAGGAGAGTCCATTGGAGGTCCTGATAAAAAACCTGTTTTTTATTTATTTTTATTGTGAACTACCTGACCAGACGTTGTCCATACTGTCCAAATTTAAATAGTTTATACAAAATCCCATAGAAAAAGGAACGTACAGTTTTTTCCGAATTTGCAAATTTATCGGGAATCTTCTCCATTTGTTTATTGCATAAAAAACAAATTCGGACTAAGTATTACAAACATTTTAAAACAAAAAATAGCCAAATCGGTCGAGCCGTTCTCAAGTGATGCGAATACCAACGAACAGCATTTAATTTTTATTTATATTATTACATTTCATGTAATTTCCAGGAAATTCAATGATCCCTTAAAGCAGAAAATATTACTCTTCCACTATTAATAAAACCCGTTTTCAGAATTCGTTTAAAATCATCAAAAAGTTCAAATTACGAGAAATAACAGGTAAAACGCCGATAAAACAGTTCTGAAAATTAATTTAAACTTACAAAAAAGTTTCCACACAAACTAATAGCCTTCAAACCCAGTACGAAACATGACCAGAAGTTTCCTGTTTTCCATGTTTGTGGCATGATTACCAATGGAGGTCGGGTGGTAAGGAGCCCACCGATTGGTATGTAAGTTACGAGGCGTTACGGCGAACTTAGCTCATTACCAGTGGTACGCGGTAAGAATGACAATGGCGGGAATTTTTACTTCATTCTCGTCCACGCTTATTAGCTACTACCAGACGTGTAGTAGCAAGAGACTCGAGTCTTGCAACTGACATATTGAATTTTTCGCCTTAGCATTAGACCAGTGCTCTTTGTTCTTGTTTCAGCTTAAAAAGTAACCGACCTCGGCTCGGTGTCACGTAGACGATGTTGCTGCAACACGTTGTGGAACTGTGACGTCACATACACTGAAATAATAGTATTTTCATAGTGTGGAGGCGCAGAGGGTTATTCCCTGAGTACGTTATTGTTTGTATGTGCATGTGACAACGGGATTAGGTTGTTTTTTTTGTCTTGTTTGGAAAAGCAAAAGCAACTATCTTTAGTAGTGACCACGGCCACAGCAGTTTTATTTTAAATATTAACTTCAATTGACAGAACTATGTTTATCAAAAAAAATCAGATGCTACTAAATTATGAGGCGAAATCAAAAGAATAATTTCAGGTTTTATACAAAATAGAGAAAAAAGTATGTTAAAAATAAATCCACTCCAACCTTGCAAGATGCTCTCACATTGAAAGCGCTGCCTTACTATCTTCTCCGATCCGAGGCAACACTTAGATGGAAGCATCGTTATTGGCAGTATCTATTCCAAGACTTGTCACAAACCTTTGGCCTATGAATAATTTACAAGACCGCCGCGACCGCAAAGTGTTTATTGTGATAGCGCGCCTGGCTTCACAACCGCAGTCTCATGTGAAATAAAACACCTAGATTTTTCCTCTCAATCTCTCGAGGTACGTCTCCGGAAACATTTCAGCGAAAAAGATCGTATGCGCTTCAAAGAAACTTCCGAAAATGAATTATATTTACCGGGTACCAAGTCCGACTGTGTGTACTTTTCTAAATCGCTTTCGGGTCGTCGTTTCCTGGATGAAGTCGAGAGTGTAAGGAGTCGTGCCGTCGGATTAGGATAACGCATTTAGCATCGAATGTTATGGGAATAAAGTCGATAATTATTTGCGGTTAGCAGTCACGTTTGCCGTGAGAGCCGGAATCGAGGGAAGGCGGCAGTAAATAACAAGCGAGATCCGATTATTTCGATAAGATCGTAAAATGAAACAAGGCGCGCCTCGGCGGGACGTTTTCTTTTTGAATATGTTACACGTTAGTTACATTGCCCACGTACGGGTGTAAAATGTGAAAGTTTGACTTGGCTCATTTTCTCGTGTCTTTCAGTTGAGCTTTTGGCACTGAACATATTTCTGATATTAGATTCGGGTTGGAGTTATTGGAATGGATTTACTTTATTTTATGAAGGAGATTGTGAGCAGGAATAGGTATTACTTACCTATAACTTTTTTAAGTCTCAACGCAATTAGTAACTTCTAGTTTTAGAAGGCATTTACTGAACAGGACTTCATCCGGCATTTTTGAAGTTTGGTATTTTTCTTTGGTAACAAGACAGTTGGAACGTTTTAAAATAGTCGTTTGTTACTAGCGGAATGTGGAGTACGTAGACAACCCTGCGGGCGCGGCCGTGCATTGTGGGGCATTGTGGGGCAGCGCGGGGCAGCGCCGGGCAGCGTCGGGCATGTGGAAGCACGCGCGGTGGGTCAGAAGCGTCGGGTGCAATCTTATTTTTCCGGGCGGCTCGCTGGCGCTCTGCCGGCGGCTTATTGCCTACGTGCCAGCGGGTTGGTCGCGCGCCCGTCATATTATTCTATCGAGCGGCTATCGGTTGCGCCCACACGACCGATATTAGTATACCCGACGCTGCCTTCTCCAGATATTGCTCTGGATCGTAAATAAAACTGCCACCGCGGTAAACCACCCGCTCTCGGTGCGAAAGCTCCACTTATCACCTTAAGAAGACTCGCGTAAAGTACGCAGGCGGAAGCAGATATAGATATTTTCATAATTCCAGATTTATTCTCAAGATTTGAATAGGAAAGCTGTTCATAAAGCATTTAGTAGACGTGCAAAAAAAGAACAGTGCAGCGTTATTGGATCTGGAGATTACTAACACCATTTGTACAATTTCTTGTGGTCAAATATAGTAAGAAACGACACCTCCACATTTATGACGAAACTTGTTTATCACAATTACGCAAACAATAACGTAATAAGGGCGTCCGCAGCCGGCGTTATTGTCGCCAGCGAATGTCGCCGCGGAGAGTTGTCGGAAAAAGTGAAAGTTTTTATCTGTGCGGTCCCTGGCCGCCCGTTCTCATTTCCACGGAGCCGCTCTTGATCGCAATCGGCTCTTGCAGGGTTGAGCTGTGTACACTTAACCATCGGATAATTGCTGATCAGCAGATACCTCGCGTACACCAACACGAACATATCGATTTATTGTAAGTTGGTATTTTTACTCTGTGGAATTCGGGATATTTTGAGAATATGTAACGAATGTGTGTGTAACGTCAGATTTTCATGACACAGTTTTCTGAAATGGTTTCGGATTTAAATTCATGACAAAGTGTGCTATCCATGATCGTCAAAACATGTAGAGTTGACGTCCGTTTCAGGAGAAAAATCTTACAATTTTAACAAAAAACCGCCAAGAGAAACTGATAACATCGGAATAGAAAATAAGCAACCCTATTTGCGAGGAGTGGAAGACAAAGAAAAAAGGTGTACACTCGGGGGGACGATACGTCAAAAAATTATGTGACCCTAGCACTAAATGTGGCAGTACTGGTAGTGACGGTTAAGTGTGAGATGAAGCGTCACTGCGTTCGTGAGCTCAGTCGTGCAGTCGACTGCAGTGGCGTATCGCGCGCTTTGGCACCTTCAGGGATACTTCTACAGCGTCTCATTTTCGTATCGTATTTTCTTTTAGTTGTTTTTTATGAGGTATGTTTGTGGCAATCAGTGACCTTTGTGGTTTTGGTTATTTGATTTTCTTTTGTTTAATTTCCTTTTGATTTATGATTATTTCGGTGTTCTTGTGCTAAGCATACTCTTGTCTGGTTAGAATAATAGGAGGCGTTTGCTAAGAAATCCTATCCTACTAATATTATAAACGCGAAAGTTTGTATGGATGGATGGATGTTTGTTACTCTCTCATGCCAAAACTACTGAACGGATTTAGATGAAATTTGGCACACAGATAGTTTATAGCCAGGAGTAATACATAGGATACTTTTTATCTCGATGTTCCCACGGGATCGATCGGGATCGAAAATATGCGGGTGAAACCGCGGGGCGCAGCTAGTATAACATATAATGAAAATATCGTCATTCTGCAGAGTTTTCATAGAACGCTGTAGAATGACAATATTTTCATTGATAGTCTGTGGGATTATTTTGTGCTCCATTCAATATACTTATAATGTGTCTATTATATATTCTTTCAATACTCTTGAATATAATCTTCTACTTATCTTATTTATATTTTCAGTCAGATAGAAATAATCAAACATATTTTCTCTAAGTATAATGAAAAACAAATACCAATTGGTATATAAAAGATCGATGACGGATACAATTTTGTAGTAAACTATAAATCGGTCCACAGATAACGCAAGTACAGACGCCAACTGCACATCAAGCTACTACAATCTGTCAAATTTCTTTAATATACTTTCAACTTTATCACTAAAGCATTAAGGTTCAAGGTTGATTGGGAAAATTTTACAGTTTCAGGTAGTACCTGCTGGCGTCTGGACAATGAGTTGCCAATATTTTTCATTCTCTTAAGAGTGCGAAATTTTTCACGGAACCTTGTAGCCGTATATTTCATGCTGTAGGTAACTGTAAATGTTAATATAACTTAAAATATTACTCATATTTTAGTATTTTGCGGTATATTGTCATGTAATTCTATATCTATACATATTACAAATTAAAGTCGCTTTTCGTGTCTGTCTGTGTGATCGCGTTGTTCTTTAGATTTTACGCAACGGATTTTAATGCGGTTATCAACATCAGGTAGGGAATTGATTCCAGAAGGCTTATATATGTGTATATATATTATATATGTGTATAATAATTTACTATAAAAACTTATATATGAAGAAAAAATCTCGACTTTTGTTCAAGTCGTAATAACCGTGCGAAGCAGGGGCGGAGCACTAGTGTTAATATAAAATTGGGATGCTTTTAAAGTAGTTTGGGAGTTATAAAGTGCCTATAACTGCCTTGTAGACTGGCTTTGTTATAACCATTTCATAAAACTGTCAAAGAGTGACAGTGGTAATTAGAATATATGGACAACTAGCAGTGCCCCGCGGTTTCACCCGCATAAGTTTCAATCTTGTGGGAATATCGGGATAAAAAGTATCCTATGTGTTAATCCTGGTTATAAACTATCTGTGTGCAAATTTCATTCGGATCCGTTCAGTAGTTTTTGCATGAAAGAGTAACAAACATCCTATTCATCCATCAATCCTCACAAACTTTCGCGTTTATATTATAAGAAGGAAGTAGGCTTTAAGATCGTAGTCAATTTAATGTCCCTGACTTAACATAGACAAAGCAAAGTCACAGGAAAAGTCACTAGTATAATACATTCCCATTAGCTCACACGTGAGGAGTGCTAAAAGGACATACACTGACCTTTTTGGCGCTGTCCCTTCAAAAGGTCGTGTGTTTCGCACTCGCAACTAACACGCATTATGTTAATGCATGAGTATGAAATAGCAAAATTATAGGATCGCTTTCTTTGTAGGCTTTACCTGTATCCCCAAGCACGAGTAAATGTATGGTTTGTTTCAAAAGTATCGGATGGAAATGTAAACAAATGGATACGAAAATGTAGGTACATGTTCGTATCCATTTGTTTACATTTTCATCAACACACACACTTACAGGGGATACAGAAAAAGCCTACAAAGAAAGCGATCCTATAATTTTAAATTATATTTTCAGCCACCTGCAAATTGTGTGCTTTTTTTTTAAATTTTTTTTTGAGGATGGGAAATCATCAAATGACCCCTCCCGCTCTTGGGTGGAGCAGAAGGGAGTGTCAGACTCTTACTGACTAAAACCCACCCGTGTTCCTTCCTTAGCCCTTTATGTACCAGGGCAGCGGTAACCCTTTCGGACGATCCCGCTAATCCGGCAGGCTTCGGCCCTGTCGGGCCCCGTCAACTATACTGACATCTCTTTGAGGCGCACGTGGAACACATACGCGCCGTCCGGCACGGGCCTGGTCCTGATCGGACGGAAAGCTACCCATTGCTCTCCACCCGCAGGCCCGCGCCTACCGTGGCCAGGAGTCGTCACGCGGCTCCCGACACCCTGAGCGTCTCCCTCGGCGGCTGAGGCGTGAGGATCTCTCCATTGCCCATCCCGCCACCTCCTTCGCTAGCATGACTGCTTCGCAGAAGGAGGCGACCGCCTCCCACTCCCTCTCGCCCCGGACCATGGCTTGCACCAGGGCCGGACGCGAGAGGTCGCCGCCGCTGCTGATCGCCTCTACGAGGACACGGCGGTGCTCTGCCCAAGCGGGGCAGACCTCCACCGTATGCTCCACCGTGTCCTCTGGGCGATCCTCGCAGTGGTGACACCCGGGCGTCTCCTCCCGCCTGATGATGTGCAGGAACCTCCCGAAACATCCATGTCCGGAGAGGACCTCCGTCAGGCGGTAGGTGAGAGCGCCGTGACGCCTCTCTAGCCACTCCTCAAAGAGGGGTCTTACCGCCGCTATCGTGGCGTGCCCTGCGCTGGGTTGCGATAGTCGCGCCTTCCATTCCGCCATGAGATCGCGCCGGAGGTCCGTCCGCTCCGCCGCGATTTGCCGCGGGTGCAGAGTTTCCCCCCGACGTAGTGCCTCCGCGCGCCAGTCATACAGGCGCGCGAGGACTATCGCCTCCAGATCCCATGGCGGCAGTCCGGCAAGGAGGCTTGCTGCCTCGCCCGAGATCGTGCGGTATCCCCGGATAAGCCTTACGGCTACCACCTTTTGGGGCGCGATCAGGTAGTGTGCGGCTCGCAGCCGCAGTGAACGCGCCCATACCGGGGCCCCATACAGGGCCATGGACCGCACGACCCCCGCGTAAAGCCTCCGGCAGGAGGCGTTTGGCCCCCTCAGGTTGGGCAGGAGCCGCTTTAAGGCGGCCCCGGCCCGTTCCAGTTTGGGAGCCAAACGTCGGAAATGCTCGACGAAGTTCCACCGGCTGTCGAGGACGAGACCCAGGTATCTCATCGTTGTCTCGACGCCGATGTGAACCCCTCCTACCATCAGTTGGGATCCCGAGGGTGGCCCGTACCGGGGCCCATGAAAGGACATGGCCTCGGACTTGTGCAATGCCACCTCGAGACCCAACTGCCGGATCCTTTCTACGACTATCGCAACCCCGCGTGTCATCGCGTCGGCCGCCGCCTGATGCGACCTCCCCTGCGCCAGGACCAGCGTGTCGTCAGCGTAGCAAACTACGCTGACGCCATCAGGGAGGTCGGCCCGCAGCACCCAGTCGTAACCAATGTCCCACAGGAGCGGCCCCAGAACCGATCCCTGTGGGACACCGCACGACATCTCTCGCTGGTTCCAATTCCCGTCGCGACCGGGGTAGATGACGGCTCTGTCCGTCAAATACGCCCCGACTATTAGACGGAGGTAAGTCGGCACCCGGTGATACCGGAGTGCCTCCCCTATGCAGCTCCAGGGCAGGGTGTTGAACGCGTTGGCGATGTCGAGTGACACCGCCACGACCACCCCACCCCGGGACACCGCGTCCCCCGTCGTGAGGGCTCTCATGCGCATGATGGCGTTCACCGTCGAGCGCCCCTTGCGGAAGCCAAACTGGCACTCCGCAAGTTCCGGCCCCGTCCTCACCAGGTGCCCGACGAGGCGGCCTGCAATCACTTTCTCAAAGAGCTTGCCGACCTCGTCGAGCAGCACTATGGGCTGGTATGCGAACGGAGAGTCCGCAGGGCGCCCTGGCTTCTGAATGAGGACCAGCTTCCCCGTCTTCCAACGGAGTGGAAACTGGCCCCTCTCCATGCATGCGCTTAAGAGCGCCTCCAGTCGAGGCCCGAGAGCCCTCGAGGCCAGGACCCAGGCTTTACCCGGCAAGCCGTCGGGTCCCGGGGCGGTATGTTTGGCCTTCAGCCTGCCTACCGCCGCTCTCAGATCTACCCCGGTCACCTCAGGGGTGTCGTCGTCGTCGTCCGTGTGGTCCGCTTCGGGCACCGCAAGTGGCGGAGCCATAGGCGGGGGAGTATGCTCCCCCCGTGAAGGGAACAGAGCGCTCACCACTTCCTCCACCAGCTGGGGTCGGAGACTCTGCGTCAGCGGGGGGGCCCAGGTGCGGAGTTTATTACGCACCATTCTGTAAGGGCGCCCCCATGGATCTCGGTTCAGAGTCTCCAACATCTCCTCGCGGGCCGTATCCTAGGCCCGCTGGACAGCCTCTTGGAGGGTGGTCTTCGCCGCTCTGTACCCCTCGTACAGCTCCACCTCCGTGGCTTCCGCATCCGGAGGGCGGATGCGGAGCCTGCGGTGCCTGGTGTACCGATGTCACGCGTCGACGCACGCCTTGCGTACCGCCCCAACCTCCTGCGACCACCAGTACCTCCTGACGTCGGGCGCATCCTGGCCGGACTCGGGGCATTGCCACGTCACAGATCTCGGACATGGCCTCCCGGAACCACTCCGCCTCATCGTCAATGTCAGCAGGCCTGTCCGGTGAAAACACCCAGGCCTGTACGATCGAGGCTTCCAAGAGAAGCTCCCGGTCCAGCTGCTTCAGCGCCCACCGCGGACCACTGGGGGCCTGTTGGACCAGCGCGCTAGAGGTCTGGGTGGAGACCTCAAACCGGATATACCGATGATCGGAGTAGGTCTCCACCTCCTCCATGACGCGCCAGTCAATGACACGCTGTGACAGAGCGGGGCTGGCGAACGAGATGTCCACCACCGACTCGCCTCGCATCCGCACACACGTAGGAACAGAACCCCGATTTAGGACGACCAGGCCTGTTTCCAGAGCCCAGTCCTCCACCATCCTGCCCCGCACATCCGTGCAACGGGAACCCCAGGCCAAATTCTTGGCGTTCAAGTCCCCGAGCACTAGCACGGAGAAGGCGTGGTTAAATTGTGTGCTTTGATTTGTTTATTTGAGTACTCAAACCAGATTTATTTTAATCAGCTTACAGGTTTTAGTTGATGTTAATTTGACTTTGACGATGACTTTTCAATTACAATTCCATAATGATATTCAAACAATAATTGTTGAAAAAAGTGGTTAAATATAATGTTGAAACCTTCTAAATACAGATGAATATGTTACTAACTCCCTTTAGTGAGCGATTTCGTAAGAATGAGAAAAGTTTACCTACTTTTATCAGATGATTTGGGAAAGAAAGAAAAGGAAAAGTATTTATTCCACAAAAAGTATTTATGTTTAGAACAGAGGGGCAATTCTCGTAATTTTAAGAACGTTCACAGTCTGATCTCATTCTCAATCTGTCAAAAATACCTCTAATTTCCCTACATTTTGACTAGTTTTTGACATTTATTTGTCGCCGAGATGAGACTGCGACTAGATTTTGAACGTTTTAAATTACGACAATTGGCCTTCTGAAATTAGCTACATCTTCGTAACGTTATAAGTTACGTGTTTCTCTCCGGCCAGTCATTCCTTTCTCATACATTTGTCATACTTGATTAGTTCCAAACACACTCACTTGGCTCTGTTACAATATTTGAAAAAAGGAAGTTTACGACTCACTTAGATAACGGTGACTTTTCTATCTTGCATGATGGACTGGCCCCCATGGACATGACGTCACGTTGGTAAACGTTTGGTACAGATTGGTAGAACGAAACATGAAATGTAACAAACGTTGAAACAAATTCACCTAGCGACTGTAATACACACCGGCCGTCGAGAGAATACATTTCTGACAGCTGTCAGTGCGACAACTCTAGTAGCTAATAAAGATCAAATTAGCAAAACACGTATTGGTTTGTATGAAACTGACAGGTGTCAAGAACGCATTCTCACGTCCATCGCATTATACATTTAATGTTGCGTTTCACCAATCTGTACCCGGTATTAGTCTTTCATATTGAATATTACTATGGATTTCTATAGTGCCTTGGTGTATCATTTACCTATAGATATGTAGGTCCAAGTGAATTTCAGAAGTGTATTTCCATTGATATTCGGCTTAGAGACAGCTCTGATTGGATAGCATGCCAGTTTTCATCATCTCCTATGCGTGTTCTAGAAATGCTTCAATGTAGCAAATCGATTATGACCAGTACGTTGTGTTTGAGAAGCCCCAGGACAGCCGCTACTAGGAAATCAGAAGGGGATGGAGTGATATGTATTGTAATGTTGTGTTTTCTGTGATATTGTATTTTGTGCTACAAGAGAAAGGAAGGTAATGCTTGAAAAACAACGGTGGGTATAGTTTTTTTAAACCTTCTGTGATCGTAAATGTCAACCCTGTAAGTTTATCATGTGTCGAATTATAATAATATTAAATCCTTCATAGCCATCATGAAATGCAAGAGATGCCTAATAATAAGCTCCTCGTTTCTCTTGTCCAAAACAAAAGAAAATTCTCTCAAACAGAGCCAACCCAACGCGAAGACTCCACAAAAAAATTTAACCATCTTATTCCATTACTATTCCGGCTTCCGAAGTAGAAAGAAGGCTGATTCAATTTTATTAGCGCATCGCGTTAGTGGTTTCAGCTTGTCGGCACGGGCCTCTAATAAAATGAGCCGAGGTAACGGCGTGTTTGCGCCGGGAGATGACAGATACGGCACGGACCGGGTCGCCGCCGCGCCGCCCGAGCCCCGCTCCGCTTATAAACTAGCGTACACACCACACCTACTAAGCAGACTGAAAAACTGAATTTATATAGTGTTTGAGCTATGAGCGTCGGGTGTGCGAATCAACGTTGAGTTTGTGAGAAGAGCAGAAAGTTTTAATATTCTGGAATGTTTTCGAAGAGAGAACCCAGTCTTTAATTGTATCTAGATTGGAAATCTATATAAATATATAAAAATGAAATATTGTCCGTAAGTGTATCACTTGAGAACGGCTTGGACCGATTTGGTTAATTTTCTTTTTGAAATGTTCGTTATAGTCCGAATAAGGTTTTTAGAGAAAGGAAAATTGCCCTGAAAATTTGAAAAAACTAAAAACTGTGTTTTCTATGGGAGTTAAGTATGAAGTTATTGTTTGGACAGGGCCACGTCTGACGAGTCAGCTAGTAAAACATATAATTGTAGATTCGTAAGCTGTAATTTCGACCATCTGTGACATTTGGTGACCATATCATTCCAATCACGGCACAATAATGCTTTTTTAATCCACTTTGTACGAGCAGTAAAATGTGGCCAAAATACTGATTACTACAATATTTTCTATTGCATGGAAGATTTGATTTAGTATAATATTCCGAGGATTGCCTGATTTCATTTCATTTCACCCACAAAAAGAAAATCGCAGAAAACTGCTTACATAGAAAATGATTTATTAATTTTCATCGAAGAACTTCCACCATAGATTACCCTTCTCTGTAAAAGCGAGTAAAACTAGCGCAAGAACCTCGTATTTCATAGCGCTGTTGTTTATAAATCAACAGTTTAATATCATTAAGCGGCTACGCCTAGTAAACTTAAAAACCTTCCAGTTTTAATTCGCCCGAGAGATTTTAATTTAGCGAGAAACTGTTTCCTCGAACTTGCTGTAATGTATTCATATATTAACAAAATACTGACATCCAGCCCCGTTGCGGCGCTTTACCGAACGCCAGTTCCACGAATAGTCTGAAATGAGAGAGATTTTATGCTACTCTGAATTTTATATTAGGTGTTAACAGCTAATTGAAGATTATTTCTATCATTTCTACGTAAGTAAGCAGTACAACCCACTGCTATTATTGTCAGAATGGCATTATGAAACGATCGAAACTGTATTTTAATTATTTGTAAATTTAAACAAAACGGCATCGCTTTCTCAGAAGTGCATAATTTATCACAAGGGAGAATAAAATCAAATTCGTTTCGGATATTTACGAACAAGGGTTTGCAAATTCGCGTTCCTTAGTCGACGCTAGAAGGAGAGAGCATTACTTTGCAATGCAGTGACATTTTTCTTTATGAACTCTCCCGCCCTGTTTTTATTAATTCCTACTCCCCGGTCCCAAATAAAAGCTTTAAAGAAAATGTTTTCATAATTTAAACCATTTTATATCCAGACTTATGCTCGCTTTACGCGAAACATCGTATTGTTTTTCTGGTTTAAACTAAATCCGTTCTTGTATATTCATGATCTAATACTTTAATTCGCTTTTAGTGTCTGACTATATGACCTCATTGTTCTTCTAAACTACGCACCCGGTTAAGTAGTCACGACCTCTCAAGGTCAACTACGAGATGCCAATTATAACAAAAAAAAAAATCTAAACTACGCAACGGATTTTGATGCGATTTTCACCATTATTTAGAGGATTTTATTCTGGTAGGTTTATGTGCATAATATATTAATATAAACATATAATAAAGAAATCTCTAGGTTCGGTGAAGTCGTAAAAATCATGCGAAGCAGGGGCGGCAGTATCATGTAATCAGCCTGTAATTGTACAATAACACTAGTACTAGTGGTGCAATTACAGGCTAATTACATGAGACAGTACTAGTCGTCTTCTCATAAATACAGAGAAGGTACGAACATTGAACTCATTGGATTTAGGTACGTGATTTTACGATATTTCCATTACAGTAATTGGTTTCTAAGATTTTAGAAAGTCTCTATGACAGCAGTCTGCACTCACACTTGTGCACTATAATATCTCTCGCGTAGCAGGCTAGTATCCGCTGAGATCGGTCGTCATGGCCGAAATTCAGTCCAGATGACTATTTATTATCCTTTTCCCAACTATTTTGGGGTCGGCTTCTAGTCGTGTCTTGTCTAACCGGTTGCAGCTGAATACCAATATTTTGCATGGAGCGATTGTCTATCTGACCTCCACAAACCAGTTACTGGGTCACACGATACCACTGAACAACCGGGAAAAAAGGTAAATAAAGATGGTTACCCATCCACAGATCAACCGCGATAAGCCTAGCTTAACTTGATCGATCGGCCCGGGCGACTATTATTACTTAGCCACGAGCCCCTCTGGACCATGAAGACTTATTCGCAGTTGCTGTGAAGCATTAGAGGTTATGTAATAATATTATGCTGCAAATACCAACGATCTACGCCGTTGTAATTATGGCGAATGACCCTCAGGATAGTTGAGGACAGTGGCGGTTTAGGGGAAGGTTCATTTCTGTAATAGATATCTAAGGGGTGCGACGTCGAGAACAAATAGATAGGGAACCATGGGTATTTTTGTATGGACCTAGCTCGTGAAAGGTTTTGTTGTTTACTTTTATATAGTACTAGCTGCGCCCCGCAGTTTCACCCGCATAAGTTTCGATCCCGTAGGAATATCGGGATAAAAAGCTTTAAAAAGCTTATCTTATATGTTAATCCCGGTTATAAACCATCTGTATGCCAAATTTCATCCAAATCCGTTCAGTAGTTTTTGCGTGAAAGAGTAAACAAACATCAGTTTGTATGGATAGATGGATGGATCCATCTATCCATACAAACTTTCACGCTTATAATATTATTAGTAGGATTAGCTTCGCCGGTGTGGATGTCGGTAACTATTCCACGGAAACGTGTTATCGGGACAAAAAGTAGCCAATGTCCTTTACAAATGCCAAATTGTATCGAAATCCGTTCAGTGGTTTACGCGTGAAAAGGTAATATATAGACAGAGGTAACTCTGTCTATATATTACCGTTGTTTCGAATTTATAATTTAGTGTTATATAAATTGCTGTTAATTTCCCGGGACTGTACATAACATACTGGCCGTACAGCAGTTAATATAACTATTAACACAGCGGCCATTTATAGAAGGCAGTCTAAAACTGAAAAAATGAGACAAAAAACTGGAATTTTAAAACGAAAATTATTCTACAAAAGCTGGCTTTGTTCTGGTAAACGAAATTCGCGTAAATACAAAGGCACGTTATTGCATCGTTACATCAATTTTATTATTATATCTTTTGGAAGCTAATCAATTTGCATCTGTATACACGTCAGACTTAATGACCGAAAAAGCCCATTGAATGGAAAAAAAACCGTTCCCAAATCGGTGTTACATGAATGAGGGTCATGAAGCTAAATTCAATTTGTGATATATTTGTAGCGGTAAATTATTTACGGTTTTAGATACACTGGGTCGTTTTAGAGCCTTTTTAGGATAACGTAGGTTTTAGTATACCTAACTGAACGAATGAACGAAAACCTAACTGATAGAATGAAACGAATTTTGGAACTCTAATGGAGTTGGGCAGGAAACCTGGCGAGGTGGAGTGAGGCTGTGACCGAGTGGCTTCCAAGGACTGGAGGACGAAGTGTCAGTCGTCCGTGGAGAGAAGAAACATTGTTACCATCGCGGCTAGAACCAGGATGCGGCTAGCATAGGAACGTAGGGATTGGCAAGTTGGTTGTTGGATGATCGGAAAGTGCATTGCGTAACTTACGGCGCTGTGGCATGGTAATTTCACAGCAAAGGTACTGCTGAGATGGGGTTTCCATTTCTTTATAATGCTTTATGTATATTCTTAATCTGCCTATAATGTTCCCACTGCTGGGACACAGGTCTTCTCTCGGTGAGAGGGAGTGGGCCGCAATCTACCATGCGGGCCCAGTGCTGGGTGGTAACCCCGCACAGGGCCCGCGTGGTGGTCACGTGTCTTTGAATTATTTGTTCTAGGACAGGCCGGTTTCCTCACGATGTTTATGATGATGATCCCGATGCTTTATGTATTCTTATACATTTCAACATTAAACTTTTTTCTGTGTTTCTGGGAGTTACATTCCGTGACTCAGGGGAAAAAACTGTGATCTATCTTAATGAGTACTAGTAGAATCACATTAGTCGATAATCTACTTGGCTTCCAATATCGATAGCTAGCCTTTTACCGGTTATACCCGGATATCATAAGTGGTGGCAAGTTTAATGGACAGGCAACCGGCCGCGGAGATACTACCAATAGATAGACTCAATAAACCAATCCCATGACACTGATAGTTTTGCTCGCATGGTTACACGTTATTAGGGGAAAATAATGACAAGTTGTACCTAAGTACGTTGATTAACTAGGATATAACTGGAAGAGTTTTGAAGAAATTGAATAGGTGGTGTAGATACTAGCTGTACCACCTAATAAGTTTGTAAGTTCATATTTAAAAGAACGATTAAGTGCGTGTCGGACCAAGTACAACGAAAGGTACCTTAGTCGGGATGAATACACAACACACAATATTGGTTCTATCGGCCGTTGTTTATTTGTAAAAAAATACCCACATTTATTCCTACTAAATGAACAAGTCTCCCAAAGACTGAATAAAAAAATGCCGGGAAATTGCTAGTACCTCCTCAGAGATTACAACTGTACAGTAGAAATACCAGTTGTATGACAGTAAAAATTTATAATAAATTACCATCTGGCTTGAGAATGTTACCAATTAATAAATTCAAATGTAAAATGTTTACTCGGCTCTTAGACATGTGTTTTTATTCCGTTAATGAATTTTTAAATCATACTTTTTGACATTGTAATTAATATTCTATGCTATTAGTATTTGACATTATAATTAGTATTTCGACACTAGAACTTATATTTTTCACAGGCAATTTTTTTTTGTCTTGTCTTAAAATAAACATAGACATTACAACTTTTATTGTAATGTCTACGATTTGCATGCACTTAGCTTATTTAATTTTTCTTCACCAGCAATATACGACAGTAGTATACGAGTATGTGAATCAATGTTTAATTTAAGATCTCAATGTACCATATACTTAGAAATAAATAAATATTATTATTATAATTATTAAAAAAAAAATATGTTCGTGCTTGATAGAATTTCTCGAAAAAATAAATTTCTCTCCCTTTTTCTTCGGTATAGTACTAATAGTGTATTTGGTTTCTGCCAAAATACCTGGATCCGGTTAGACTGGAAGCCGACCTCAACATAGCTGGGAAAAGGGAAAAGCCATATCTATGGAACCCTAAAAACGGATGACAACATACAGACTCATACACACAAACATTACATTACATAGCAGCCTCTCACAGATGACTTTGACAGGGCTTACCTTGTGATTGTTGGAATACTCCTTAATATTACCATAAGCCGCGCTAGGTAAACAGATTAGTGATCGGTACACCTAGTGCGAGTTTCACACCCTGTTGTCATTATGTAACTATATCATATCATCCAAATTAAATAGAGTACTCTCTTAATCAATCCAACTTAATCTATCTTTTAGACGACGACGATGGACGGACGATCTAAAGAAGGTGGCTGGGGTAGACTGGATGCGGAAGGCGGAGGACAGGGTGTTGTGGCGCAGTCTGGGAGAGGCCTATGTACAGCAGTGGACTGCGATAGGCTGAGTTTATGGGTTGATTGATTCTATCTCCTTAGAAAAATCTTAAAATTCATTCATTCAAAATAATTTAAAAACGTTTAGATTTATAGATAATATAGAATTATAGATAATATAGCACCCCACAATGCTGTTCACAGATTAGCCATGAAAACAATCTGTAGGGCTATAAATATATATTTTTTTACTTAACTATCATGTTTAAGATGTTTGATGCCCCAGCACTTCAAGCTACCCGAAACTGTTAAATTTTCCCAATCAAGTTAGAACCTAAAGCTTTAGCGATAAAGTTGAAAATCTATTGAAGAAATTTGACAGGTTGTAGTAGCTTAATGTGCTGGCGTCTATACTTACGAAGTGGCACCACAAAAAAAAAAAAAAGAATAAATTTACAAGAAAGAGCAGTAGGAACCCAGATAAGCGCTTTGGTTTGTGTAAATTATTTCATCACCACTACTCTCAAAACGGTGCGCGGTGAAGAAACACATCGTGAGGAAACCGGCATGTCCTAGAACCAAAATTCGAATACATGTCACATCTACCAACCCGCACGGAGCCCACGCTGCGTGGTGGATTACTGCCCACTGCCTCACACCGAGAGGAGGCCTGTGTCCCAGCAGTGGGAACATTATTGGCTGATTAGGTATGCTTATGCAGCTCCTTAAGACATAAGGGGTCTTATACTTATTTAGTATAAGACTTTTGAGTACTTAAGTATAGTAATATTCTAAAGCGACTCAAGCTTCTATTACGTTTACGCGTACTGATGCGTCTACATATTATTTGAGCGCGCATCAACGAAAAAACAGCGGCCAAGTGCGAGTTGGACTCGCACACAAGGGTTCCGTACCACCGCACAATCTACATACAGGGTGACTTTTTAAAGACCAGCCAAATTTAAGGATGTGGTACAGACCATCAAACTGAACAACTTTCTCCATGGGACCAACATCGTAATCGCGAATAAAAATTCAGCCGTCCCATACATTTAGGTCGAGTAGGTATTGAAGTTTTCTATGGGACAGTTGATAAAATTTTCGCGATTACGCTATTTGTCCCATGGAGAAAGTTGTTCAGTTTGATGGTCTGTACGACATCCTTAAATTTGGCTGGTCTTTAAAAAATAACCCTGTATAACACGATAGATAAAAAAAATACTTGAATTAATAAAAACACGTCTCTTGTATGAGAACTTTAATTTTTATCTTCATTTTTATTATTTGTTGTTATATCAACTATACTACTATAGTTGTAGTTAATTCTCTGAAAATTTCAAGTGTCTACCTGGATAATGTTAATGTTAATGATCCGGCATGTCCTAGAACCTAAAATTCGAATACATGTGACATCTACCAACCCGCACTGAGCCCGCGCTGCGTGGTGGATTAAACTGTCTTAACTCTTTTGTCGGTTCAAAAGACACAACCATGTTACAGACGGACGGACGGATGGACAGCGGAGCCTTAGTAATTGGGTCCAGTTGGCACCTTTTGCGTACGGAACCCTAAAAAGAGATCTCATTCCTATCCTATATTTTACGATACAAAACGCACAGCAGCAATAATTACTTAAAATTAACTTGTTTATACCAAATAAATATTGGCCGTTTTCCTAAATTAGTGTTATGAAATTTGTTGAAAGTTCTGAATTCTTGTGATCGAGTTAAACAGGATATTGTTGGGTAATTCAGTTTGATTGTTAGAGCAATTTACTTGGTCGATGGCGACGAGAATGATTATAAAATTGATTAGACCACGAAGTTTCTTTTGTAGTAATTTGGAAAGGGCAGAAGGTTGGTGAAGGTTTATTTCCGTTAAGGTCACGCTTCTATCGATTAGTTTAGGTCTGATTAAAGTTTACCTACATAGGGAAATGTGTCTTTGATATACTCGTACATGGCTTCCATATGATTGTTTTTATGAACGGTTATGAGAGCAATTGCAGTATTAGTTCAGTTAAGTTATCTTTTTTTATGCACGTGTTTATTTATTTATTTTATTATTTATTTACACACAGTAAAGTACATAGGATAGGTTTTATTTTAGTTTTGTTTTTGTGACGTATAAACCTATCTTTCTTTCTATTCTCCAATCTTGGCTGACGGATTAGTTGTTTCAGTTAGCTTGTCTACTCAAATCTGTGTCCAGATTTTTTTTATTATGTCTGGACTTTAATAGAGACATTGACCGTTGAGTTTGTTTCGCCATTTCTTCTCAACGGTGGTCAGATAGGAAATGGTGACTCCATCTAGATTATGTTTATACATGTAAATGTGATTCCGATATCTTTCTTATAGAATAAACCATTTCATTTCAGTATTGTATAAGATTAATAATTCTACTGAGAAGAATGCTGCTACCTTATACCCAAGGGGCAACCTGCAACTGAAGGAACACGAGTGGGTTTTAGTCAGTAAAAGTCTGACTAAAACCCAGCTCCGCCCAGAGCGGGAGAAGTTATTTGATGAATTCCCACCCAGAAAAAAGAAAAGGGGTAACATTTTCTTCAGTAGTAACCACGTCTATTTCAGGTTCAAATGCTTTTTCTTCTTCTTAGTGTGTCGATGGCAATCTCAATGGACTCGGCCCAGAATTCGGCTACGTGTTTGGCGCCATCACTAGCACCATTAGTTCCTGTAACGTGCAGCTGACAGGACACGTAGGCCATTAGGTTTAGATTGGCTTAATGTGATATAGATATTAAGACATTTATTCTTATACTGGCGTATCCACAAGGCCAAGGCTTTATTTTAACCCGTCTGCCCCGGCAAGAAGTTGTAATGTGTATAACAATATTCTTCCAATAATTTCCAAGTTACAGAACATCGTGACTGTCGTCCAGTGTTGCAGTTTTAAGTTACAACTTAGTGTCGAATGCTGCACTAGTTGACGTAACTTCCAAGCATCTTATTTATATAAATGTTCTATTTTAATTAAGTTTTCTTCCGACTCAACTTTGAATATTAACAAGTTCTTTAGCTCTGTTTTTCTTGAGTTGCACTCAGCCAATAAAGTTAATTCATATGAATTTTAAGCGTTATGAATGTTGCAATCTGTTTGTTTATTCTTCTTTGGTTTTATTTTAAAAGCGAAGTTTTATGCTGTCTTTATCTAGAGGAGTTTCTTCCTACAATAAATAACCATAAAGTAATATATTTTGTTGACTGCTTTAACGCAAACTTCTGAATATTTTATTTGGTTTTATCGTGCGGGTCTATATTTTTTATCACTCTGTTTGGGATCTACATTATTCTATAATAAGATATTATAATGCACTTATGATATGCATAATAATATCATATCAATAAAATTTTTAGTAAAGTGCGTTTGGGCTCTCATAAAAATATACTCTACAACTTTTTAATAACAAAAGAAATAAAAAGCTATGCTGGCTATTAATGAACATACTCATATCTAGAGACTGAATAGCAACAGTAGAATTCGCCATTAAATTGCACTTAGAAGCAAGTTAAAACAATTGAAAATCATAAATTCCCCTGATTTATCTCCTTACATAAACGTATCAAACTCAACGTCGACGATAGTTGTAAAATAACTGAGATATAATGCTTCCCCTAACTCGTCTCGGCAGAAATAATACCAAATGCCGAGTGCCGAGGCCGAAGACGAATTGATTCGACAACTTAATGACTCATTCAAGAAGTCATAAAGTCGGCGGCATCTCACTGCTTAATATAGCGGCGTTGCAAGAAACAATTAGACAAGCGGCACAATCATCCTAGAGGTGCTGGGGAGGAGGCAGGAGTGTTTGGATGCGGCATTTTTTAAATAACTGCGATGTCCCAATTTCCAGTTAACTTACTATAAAGATTGTTTATTTTAGAATTGAATGTAACTAGAGGTTGATTGTTGTAAGCTGTTCATAATAAACAAAGTTTTTTGCAGTGAGGATGGATTTTACAATGTCGAATTTGAATATAAACAGCGGTATTAGTTTACTTCAATAATAAAATCGGTGTCGCTACGACGTCGCCACGTATAGCGTGTTGCTACGCTGGTAGTGGCTACGACGGCTACGCTCTCGTAGCATAATTTAATCACATACGATTCCATGGTAACTGTCGGCCATTTTAAATATTTTATGATCTTTCCCAAGTTCTCAAGTGTGTTTCCATCACTTTCAGATGCAGGTGAAGAAGTGAAAGTTCATTTATTCTTCTCACATTTCGGATGGCGTGATGAAGGGATGGAAAACAACGTAAATCAAATGAATGAGACAATAATCGAAATGAAGTGACTGTAATTGGGACATGGAATGACAGGGATGGTCCTGTTAAGTAAGTCAGGGGTACACGATGTTACATACAATTATGTGGAAGCATCCTATGGGAATGCGCGGATATGAATTACAACCTTAGAAAGGAGCTACCGTTATTCGGTTATTGCTTGTTTTGGATTCGCAGGATTTGTTGCAGGTTTCGACGTGAGCTTAATTTTCATTCTGCGTAGGAGTAATTAATTCTTATTCTTAAGGAAAAAAAAAAAAGAAAGAAAGAACAATGGTTTATTCTGCACAAACAAAATGCACAAAACAACATGAATGGAAAAATAAATCTATTTTGTTGAAAACTGGCGCTTTAAACGTATTTTTGTAGGTATCGTTGGGACGATCATGTTAAAAAACACGCAAACTTGCAACAATTACAATTACAATTTGCAACAATACTCTTTCAACGAAATGCCTTTATTAACAATGTTTTTTATGTCAAAAGTGGAAATTCTCAGGAACTGCAGATATGTCAGATTTCCTAGAAGAGGCCGCCCCATTGCACCGGGTGTATGATTTTAAGGTTTCAAAAAACGCTCTCTAGGAAAACTCACCAACTTACTTTGATAAATAACGTTTTAGTGACGTCATTTGAAGGTAAATTACAGACGCTATGTCGCAACAAGGGCAGTCTTAGAAAACCTTAACTTTAATCGCCTGATTTTTGTTCCACTGTTATATTTTTATCTTCTTACCTTCTTGTGCTGGCAACGTGTCGAATGGCGTGTAATACTGCTCGCATAAATCGTGGAGACACGGTGACGAGAGAAGGCACACTTACGCGCGGAATGAGGCACATATACGCTCTGTGCGCCTCGCAAGCGCTAAAATTTCCTTTTAATTGTCTCGCCGTGAACGTACGACATCGCCCTGTTACCTAATATGGATAGGTATTGCCATTCGTATAATTCTATTTAGAGGCGAGTATTTTTTAAATACTCGTAATAACTTAAAATAAAAAGCTTTTTGCTAAGTAGTTTTGGTACATTAAAATGTCTGGACTTAAAATGGGACCAGACCTTAAAGTTTGTTCAGAAGATTCTTTTCAAAGGTAATAGACAGGAAACGTCGGAGACGGCTTTGATGTAAACTCATTTCTACGAAAGAAACTAATTTCTAAAGGTGATTGTTTAATCTTAGAGAAGAAACAGAAGTTTTCATGACAACAGGTAGTTGTCGTGAAAACTTCTGTTTCTTCTATTTTAAAATCCATCAAAGACACAAACTAAAATATGTCGTCGAAAAATTCCTCCACATCGCATCCGACTAATGTTAGGTTTAGTTTAGTTAAGATATTTTAATATTTAAAGTGTATAGATAAGTAGAATAAAGACTTTCAATCATTAAAGATTACTCATTTTCGAAAAAGTGACAATGTAGGCCATTGTTTAGAGTTTTAGACCATAGTAGGAGTAGTGTAGGAGTAGGGTAGGAGTAGGGTAGGAGTAGGGTAGGAGTAGGGTAGGAGTAGGGTAGGAGTAGGGTAGGAGTAGGGTAGGACTAGGGTAGGAGTAGGTTAGGAGTAGGGTAGAAGTAGGGTAGGAGTAGGGTAGGAGTAGGGTAGGAGTAGTGTAGGAGTAGGGTAGGGGTAGGGTAGGGGGTAGAACACCGAACGTGAACGAAGTAGCGCCGGGCAGCTAGAAATAATTTATATGGCAAAACAACGTTTGCCGGGTCAGCTAGTTTATGATAAATTGAAGTCGCTTTTTGTGACTGTCTATGTGATCGCGTTGTTCTTCTAAACTACGCAACGGATTTTGATGTGGTTTTCAACATAATTTAGAAAATTGATTCCAGCAGGTTTATGTGTATAATTCATTAATATTTAACTTAGATATGATAAAGAAATCTCCATTTTTTGTCAAGTTGTAAAAACTGTACGAAACAGGGGTCGCAATAAATAAATAGCAGATGTCATTTAGCCTCATATCGTTTGCAAACACATACCTATGCCAGCATTTTTATGTTACTTGTGCTAGTTACGAAACTAGCACATGTATCACCTGCTAAGCTACGGTAACATCAGCTTAATACATTTATAATACCTCATCATAAGTCATCATGATCGCATCCACCCACGCAACGGCCAATGTGTCAAAGACAAGGTTGAACAATACCTCAACGTTAATTGATCGTAGGTATGTGTCTGTTACTTCAGAATTTCTTAAAGGAACTTGTTGTGTGTTTGTGGCCAAGATTTTTCTACAAATATATATATACAGTGTTGTTGTTGCATTCAGGGTGGCCCGTTCACAGCGGTCTATAATATTTGTTTAGAAGCCATTTTTTACTCTTTTCTAATAGTATACGTTAACACCTTGGCACGACAATTCCTGTTTGTATTTTGTCATAATTAAGTAACACATGCTCTTATTAATACTTTAAAGCTTTAATAAATCAGTTGAACCCATCATTCATTCATCAACCTTATTTTGCTCACCGCTCACTTTGAGTAGCCACTATTTTTTTATTCACTATCTTTTGCGAATCTGAAATAGGTATTGCCACGATTAAATGTATAATATTATGAAAAATATCATTTATTTAACATACACTGATTACTATTTTTACAAGCTAACACTAAAATATATATACAATTATATACAAGTTTATAATACAAAAAATATAGAAAAAGGCATTGGTGTACCGTGTAGCTGAAACCTATGATGCAGCTCGCTGTACTCCCTACAATTGATGGCCGCCTCACGAAACAGGTTCTCCAACTAACTAAACAATAGCTGCGTACAGTTACAGCAGCTTTAACTGGTCACGGGTCATTTAATAAACACCTCTTTGCCATAGGAGTCACAGACAGCCCGCTGTCCCTGCATGGAGGACGACGAGACAGCAGCTCATGTGCTTCTAAAGTGCTGCTTAAAGTGTGCTTCCCGGTGGTCACCACGTACAAGGCAAAGTACTTCGATAGCCCAGGTACCCACTACAGGAGCTGGGGTGGATCGAATAATCAATTTTCATACCCGACGTGGAGTTATGGACATCAATCCGTATTACTTATTACAGCACCATGACTCGACATCCATCACTACTACTATACTACACATAACATAATATCACGCTTATATTTTATTTTATTATTTTTGGAAAACTTACAGCTAATCAAACACAATAGTTACTAAGTTTTTAACAAGATAATGGCCAATTACAAGTTTTCACACATAGAATAATAACTAAATGTGTACTAGGTAGCAGACAGAGTTACTTTCGCATACTTCATATTCGTATATAATGCAAGGGCTATCTTGTCGAAGTTATGTATATATTATGTTATCTTGTCGAAGAAGTCATTGCAAAGAGCCTTCTTTAATTTGGGTACACTAGTATTAAAGAGATCTATGTCAACTTCCTGGCAAGTTTCATTATACGAGTACATACGGCTCGCCCTAATCACGGAGGAGTTTTGTCTGTAAGTTGTTCTTGTTGTTGGTATGTGCAACAAACGAGGTTTACGCAAAAACGAAGAACATACGCGCAGTCCAATTTTGCTCAGCAGCTCAGGGATGTCGTTGGATCCGTTTGCAATTTTGGATAAAAATGCTAAATCAGAAATTTTTCTTCTTTCGTAAAGTGGAAGAACATGAAATTTTTTACACCGCACGTTGTAACTAGATAGGTATGTTTTGGAACGAAATTGAATGTACCTAAGGAGTATTTCCCGAAGGGTTAGGCAGAGGTATTAATACACTCAAATTTCGCTAATTAAGTCTAAGTCCATTTAATAAGGGACGATTCTATTGCCGTCAACCGGCCATAAATTCAGACTCCGGGCTGTCATTGAGAAATTCCAGATGGAAAACCCAGTAACACTTTGTCAGACCCGGAAATCGAACCAAGGACCTCATGCTCAGTAGTAGCGCTTGCGACCACTACAGCAACGAGGCAGTCACTACTATAGTACAACACCAGTATCAATTAACACCATCTAAAAGCAACACTTAGACACTACTTTTATGACCACTTTGTATTTAAAGTGTTCCAGTTACGACTATAACGCAGTATAACAGTCTTGCACAATATTCAAATTAAATTGCATCTTTGCCAAAACTAGCGAGAGAATGGCGCCGGTTACATTAATATACAATAGAGTTTCTGACCCTCCTTGTCGTGGCAACCTCTTTGTTTTTATAGGTTGTTGAATAAGCATTAACTAAGTAATTTGAGGGGCAGGTAGGTACGAATTGCGGCACGTTTAGGACCTTTTAATGTTGCCATGGAAACTATATTAGTGTACCACAGAGCGATTACACCTACTTGTGTGTGTGGTTTTTAGATTTTTATCTTTGCAGTTGTATTAATTTAGTTTTCTGTAAGTCCATTAAATGGCCATAAATAAATTAGAACACCTTAAGAGTTCTTTTTTTTCTTGATCCTTGATAGAAACTAGAAAGGTGGAAGTCCCTGTCAATGGCAGGTTGTCTTGGTTAGACACAATCATTACAACTTAAGCAAGTCAATTTTGCTCAGAAGCAGTTTCTACATAAGATTAACCTTCCATGAACTACAGTTTGTACTTACCGTAACTTACCATATGGTACAGACGTTACATACCTTACTACTAATAGAAGGCACCTTACTAAAAGGACCATGCATGTCTTGCCTTGAATGCTTTCTAGAACTTTCACACATCCTCTATAATATAAACATACATAATCTCAAGCCTTTTTCCCAGGGGGCGGAAACTACAAACTGCTACGATCCTTACATACTTCTTTTAATAGCCTCCTCTTAAATATAAATAAATAATCTATAGCCATATTGAAGACAAAGTATTTTCGTCTATATTAGACTTCTACCGATCCATGTCAATGCTATTCAATCATTGATATAATTCTGCTAATTATGCACGGTAATACGCAACATTTCCATTTGCTCTTTCAGTTCATAATATCAAGGCACTTAGCGACGAATATCAATTCATTTTACTAATGTCATCTGGCACATATTAATGCGAATCAAAGCAAATGAATGCCTTCCTCTATTTTGCCGTGCCAAATATACACACAGTGCCCTGAAATTATAGGTATTGCTAATAGTCGACATGCGATGGACAGGCAGGCAGAGTCGGGCAAAGCGGGCAGAGCGAGCAGAGCGGGGCTAGGTATTCAGCAATGGCTATAGGCTCACATCAATAGCAAATGCAATTAGTTTGAGTGCACCGTTTTTGATGTAGTGGCCGAGTGCCGACAGACACGCTCGTGTGTGAGTCGAGAGCTATCCGATATAAATAATCCATAACGTTAAACGTACATACGAGTAGTTGATTTAAAGCTGAACAAAATTGGTTGTCTGACTCTCTGAGTTGTGGTCGCGTTATCCCAGGCTCACTCGCGCGGATACACTAACCTACTCCTAATTAAATGGTTATGTAGATTATTTAGATGGAATTATGTGGGATTATGGAATTTTTAGTATCATCAAAACTTGAAAATATTTCAGGATAACTTAAGATGGAGTTCAGTAATGAAACTGAACGCGATCAGCACATCTAGACCTTTAAGACTGGCATTGTTATCACTGCTGTGAATTAATGACATTGTCAGCTCTTGAACGCGGTTTAGATTTATGTATTGATGGCGTTTAGTTTTATTGGTGGCATTGGCATTTAGCTGATAAGATTGTTAAATTAATCATTTATAATAAGTCTTAAGATAACGCCAGTATAAAATTGTAGAGACTAAATCCTGAACTTTAGAGTAACGATGGAGTTTCTTGCCCATTCTTCTCCATACGAAACTACCTTTTGGAAGAAACTACTTTTTCACCCTTTGGGCGACTAGAATTAATTCTATTTTTTTTTGTAAATTTTGACGTTCTAAAGTGCCTTTTTTGTGTCTATTTAAAATAAATGCGTTGACTTTGTCGTTTTAAATTTTAAATAAATGCACCATGTTGATATTTCTTGTTTCATTGGCAAAAACTCACAGCGAGCTATAAACGTGTTCGCGCTTGTTATAAATGTTTTTCTGCCTGAATGAACTGAGTATGATTTAGATTAATGTTTATAATATAATACACAAAAAGTAACTAAGTAATAGAGTAAGATTAAAAGACAAAAAATACGATGCACCGTCTAGCGCGACGGTCATCGTAAAAATCGAGTTATTACA
The DNA here is from genome assembly GCA_947507525.1 of Apamea epomidion. Taxonomy (NCBI): domain Eukaryota; kingdom Metazoa; phylum Arthropoda; class Insecta; order Lepidoptera; family Noctuidae; genus Apamea; species Apamea epomidion. Next base: position 12,922,671 of record OX382225.1, read on the forward strand.
TGTCCATAACTGTTGAGTTAGCAGTCTGTTACCCTTACTCATCATCACTCATAATAATCAGCCTATAATGTTCCCACTGTTGGGATACAGGCCTCCTCTCGGTGAGAGGGAGTGGGCAATTATCCACCACGTGGGACCAGTGTGGGTTGGCAGATGTCACGTTTTTGTTTTTTTTGGTTCTAGGACATCCTTTCCTCACGATGTTTCCCTTCCCTCTTTTGAGAGCAGTGGTGATGAGAATAAATTCACAAAGTAAAGTGCCTGCCAGGGTCCGAAACTCGTAAGTCAGGGCCAACATTGCTCAAAACGTTACACTGGCGTTGCCTTTTGAAATAGAAGCTGGGAGTTTTAGTCACAAATATAACTATTTAGTTTCATCACATGAGTAAGGAAGTTTCATCAAGTACGGTAATTTTTTTTGCAGAAACAATTGACTCTTTCGACTCTCGAATATTCCAACTTAGATTAAAGAGACAGAAAAAAATATATGCTGCGCTTAATTGGCACGCTGTTGAGCTGTTCATCAAGTCTGGTTTTAATTCTATTAATTAACAAGGCGTCAGTCGAGTCGAGAGTTATGTTGAAAAGCAAAATATTTGCACGCTGAAAATCTGTCGATGTATGCTCGTTGATTTACGATTTCATTAGTTTCAGGCCTCGACGCAGCTACAATACATGTGTTTACTGATTGCGACGATTATGTGACTGCTAGTAACTCTGCCTTGATAATGTAAGGTACAAAGAGATTGGGTGCAAATGAGATGTGCACCTATTGGGTTGTATTAGGAGAATACTAACAAATTAGACGGGCCGTAATGAATGGGTGATGTGAATTAGGAGCGCTGGATTGAATTAGGGCTTGATAAAGGCTGTGTGGAGAGGTTTATTGATTCAACGTAATATACTTAGTTGCTTTTGCAATAAAGAGGAAAGTGTATTAGGTTGTAGTTTATTAGAATAGTGATTCGAATAATAAGAATAATATATTCGTCCCGTGTTACAAAATGTATAACTTAAAATTCTATAACACATACAAATGAATAAAATGTAAGTGTCTGTTTATGATTTCAAAATTACATCTTTTATACCGCGGTACTTATAACAAAATGTTTTATTTTTTTGTCTGTCGGTTAGTTCCGTCTAATCTCCGAAACAACTGGACAGATTTTGATGAAATTTGTTATGGGAATACTTTGAACCCTGGGGAAGGACAAAGGCTTTATATAGACATACTACGCGGGTGAAGCCGCGGGCGGAAGCTAGTTACAATGTATGCTTACTTTTCCTAGATGAATTAACATGGTTATTTAAACAGTGAATCCTTAACTAGGCAGCTTATCTTGGGGGCAAAAAGCAATATTGAATAGGCAGCAGAATTTACTTTTTACCTAGTTGTATTATCAGATGTTACGGGGGGTTGTAACTGGTCGTCAAAAGCCCGAAATTCTGACAACCAGTCTTACCAAGGGGTATCGTGTTACCTAGTAACTGGGCTGTGGAGGTCAGACAGGTAGTCGATCCATGTAAAATACTGGTATTTAGTGGCGTCCGGTTATACTGCAAACTAATCCCAACGAACTTGGGAAAAGGCTAGGTACTTAATCATTCCGAGTATAAATGTATATTTTTTTTGTATAATCCGTTTTTTTTAAAATTTATTTTTTGATTGCTCATGGCTCCTGATCTCTTTCTGAGCAATGGATGAGGTCTATGATAAAACGAGCGTGACCAGAGGATGCCTGTTCACTCTTGCTTTGAAGGCGGATATGTGGAGAAGCTAAAAACGCTAATGAGAATAAGCTTTAAAACGATTCAAAAGACGTAAATCGTCTCGTATTTATTTCTGTAATAGTGTAATCCAATTTATAATACAACGCGTTTTATAAACGAAGTATCAAATCCGATAATAACGTTTATCATTTTGTTACCCGCTCTGGAGTCCGTCCAAGAGGAAAAATAAGTTTTCTGAGGCGTGCCAACAACACTGTTGTTATTTCGGTTTTTAATCTAATGTTCCTTGTTTTCTTATTCGTGTATTTTTATGACTATCCTTAACTTATTCAACTTTTTTTATGTTATGTTTTTTTGGTATTATGTTTAGGTAGAAGGTAATTTTATTCTTTGACAGTCGTTACGGGTCTTCAGAAGCCCGAGAGCCGTGACAACCAGCCTTAGCAAGGGGTATTGTATTACCCAGTTACTAGGGTGTGGTCAGATTGGCAGTCGCTCCATGTAAAATACTGGTATTCAGCTGCATCCGGTCTGACCCCAACGTAGAATAGAATACTCTTTATTGGGTCTCCCTTTTTTTAACAAAAAAAAAAATTGACAAATTATCACTTCTCAAACAATTTTCCGCATAATTTCATTTGCCAAATTATTACTTAGCAAATAAACTCTTCACAAATAATTGTGACGCAAACCTAATGTTTGGCAAGTGAACTTTTAAACAATAACTTACTTACTAACTAGTACTTTTACCAATTTTAATGTAGGAAAATATTTCAGTTGGTATAACATATTTTACGCAAAATATAAAAAGCCAAATATTTAGTATCGTCAGTTTTCAATTTACCATTTCTATTCAGTCAATTGCTTAGTCAATGATAAAATATTTGCATGTTTATGCCAGTTGCACAAAATATACAAATTAAATTACAATGTGTTTGTTGGTTTGGTTTTATATTAAAAAATATATTTCTGGTCGTTGTGTGGTCACAGTTCTAACCTGACCTAACCTAGCTGTTTCAATTAACAAATATATAAGCTTGTTACGTCGCAAATCTCAATAAACTATAAGAAAATTATAAACTATACATGACAATTAAGTAATATTATATAATATAAAAATGGATTCTAACCTAACCAGTACAGTTCTGGTAGCAGTTCGTTTTTCGTTTGTCGTTCGTAACCATACATTTGACTTGTTTCAAACAAATTCAAGCACATAAACTTACAAAGAAGTACATAAATGACATTAAATAAAAGTTTGACGGCACGGTTGGCGCAGTGGTTAAGCGATTGACTGCTGCGGTGCGTGTCGCGGGTTCGATTTCCGCATGGAACAAATATTTGTATAACCTACAAGTAGTTGTTTCGGGTCTGGCTGTTCGTGTATGTGAGTTTAAATGTTTGTAAACGCACCCACGATACAGGAGTAATTCCTAGTGTCGGGCAACGTTTTTTTTTTTTTCATAACAAATCTACTACATGTTTATTGTCTAAAGATTGTTTGCAGTAAGAAATCATTTTTAGCAAAACAGCAGGATCCCCTCTTTATTATGTACACCATATAAATTACAGAACATAAATATATAAATTTTACAAAGGCTGACACAATGGGCGGTCTTATCGCTAAGAGCGATCTTTTAAAGACAACCTTTGGATGGATTAAAAACATAGTTGGAAAAAGCCTAGGCAGATGATGATGATGAGGTAGTTTTATTAAAGGCTGAATACCTTTGATGCAGATGATGACCTTTATTAAAATTTCCTTGTTAATAATTTGTGAATCCATTCGGTTTATTCAAATTTTTAAGCCCCGATTGAGAACTTAAACAGACCGAATGGATGGAAGCAGCGAAGCGGTCAGCAATGAAGTGAGCTTACCTAGAAATAACCCGTAAGTCGTGGAATCACAATAATTACGTCGAACTGGAATTAAATCCGTCGGACCCTTCCAGAGTATTTCTAGGAAGTGACGTTTTAGAATACCTCCAAGGTCCCTTTTATATTCCATGAATCCTGTTTGTTTACCTCTTACTTGCTGTTCCAGTTGCAAGAATTGGAAGGCCTACTTTCTACTATATAATATAATATTGTATTATATTTATACCTATATAATATAATACTACTATATCGTATAATAATGTGAAAGTTTGTATGTTTAGACGTTTGTTACACAATCACGCAAAATCGTCAACACTAGTTTATAATGTGGATTAAGACATAGAATACTTTTATCCCGGTATAACGTTCCCACGGGAAAATTTCCGACTTCCACGCGGGCGAACCTGCGCGCAAAAGCTATGTATCTAATAATTCAAAGTATAAAATGATTTTATACTTTGAATTATTATACATATACTATCGTTGTTGAACACACTGCATGGTCATCGTACCTATCTACCATAAATTTTCTCGACTAGCATGTCAAACAATTCTTCAAATCCAATTGCTTTTGAATAACTTAACTTCGTTTACAATTCTATCGGAAAACAATTTACCCATAACTCGCTCTCTTCCCAAATAATTTTAGACAATATTCGTATTGTGGATTGATTGCGTTTTCCACATGCGTCATCGCATAGAAAATATTGCGAATGGGTAATTGGATATACGCTATACGTCGGTAGCACTCGACGCCCGGCGGCGCCTGCCACTGACGGCTGGTGACAAATAATATGACGGACGATGAATACTTGCACCTATTGGCTTAAATGCAATTTCATATCGAGCACTTACGCCAATATGTTTTTGAATGTTATTGGACGAACAGTGAGCCCTCGGGAACAGCGATGATCGATTATTCGGTAGGAGACAACGCAATAAGTGATAAAACTGAACAACTAAAATACAGAGTCATCCATTTTTCGTAGCTAAATTGAATTTTCAGTGAATTGAAACATAGAAACGTGCGATCATAAACTAACAAAACGACACGGAAGTTTCTTTGTAAACGTTGGTACGTATTTGTTATGTGCCACGGAGAGACCAGGGGCAAAAATGGAATCGATTTATTTTTGATTTTTTTCGTTTGTGTGCTGTACAGATCGTTTTTGAAAGATAAACACAGTCGCGTCCGCGAGATAAAAATAGATCAAATACGACTCGCAAACAGAAAAGCCACTCCGTAGCCAAGCTGCAATATATGTGGCAGCGGTACACTTGGTCATTCCCGGGAATACCAACGATTTTCTTAGGACCGTTATTGTTTACAATATTTGTTTTGGACATAAAAAACTGCTTTAGAAACTCACATATCCTACTATACGCAGATGACATGAAGGTCCTTAAGTCCGTACGCACATTATCTGACACTGAGCTACTTCCGTCAGATCTTGACAGATTCGTACAATATTGAAAAACCAACAAACTACAACTAAACGTATCGAAATTTTTTCACGTATTATTCACTCGCCAGAAATCTATCATTGGCCCAGGGTATACACTAGATGGTACTTACATGGGTAAACAAACCAGTATTAGAGCTCTTGGTGTAGTGCAGCTACTTTTTGATGACCATATAGAAACCGTTGTCAACAAGGCGCTCAAAGCTTTGGGCTTTATTATTAGAACTTGTTCTAGCTTTCGTTCCCTAAAACCATTAAAAGTTATCTACTGCTCTCTAGTGCGTAGCCACCTTCAGTACGTTTCCCAAGTATGGAACCCTCAATATGAGATCTACAAATCTCGTATTGAGTCTGTTTAGAGGAAATTTTTGCGGTACTTGGACTTCAAGGCTAGGCAATTTTTAGTTTTAACAGTTATAAGCGTTATCATTTCTTACCGTTGGAATTAAGACGTAATATCAGTGATGTCTGCTTTCTACTGAACTTCGCAAATGGCTCGGTTGATTGTCCCGAACTACTCAGCAAAATACTTCTTCGCACTAATCAAAATAACATGACAAAACGGCCGCTACTCCATGTACCATTCGCGTCGACAAAGTACAGGCGCAACGCTTTCTGCATACCTAGTGTTAAAGCTTTCAATAGTTTACCAACACATTCTAGGTGTGATCGATTTATTTTGCACCAGCGCACATAAATTAAGAAAGATTTTGATTTTGATATTGCACGACTTGACTTATCTTAACCTAATATCGCGACATACCTAATATGTTTATTTATTCAAATCGCTGTAACTGGTCAACGCAAATATGTAACTCTTAATTATGTAGATGTGTACATGTGGAAGCTTGTAATTAGCAAATGTCGCTACTTATGAATGATATTTAAGTTTTTTTATTAGTCTGTAAGTCTCTTTAAAATAAATATAATAAAAATTTTACTGTTGATAGTAATCCATACTTCCGTACTAATATTATCTATATAAATAAAAATGAATCACCGAAATGTATATACGCGCATAACTTCCGATCGACTGCATCAAATTGGATGAAATTTTGTGTGTATATTTCAATGTGTTCCTAGATGGTTTGGAAACACAATTGGACCTGGTAGGTGGCGCTGTTGTCTGTATACGATGACTCAACCGGGCAGGATGACGTCTGCCGGGTCCGCTAGTTTATTATAAAATAGCGGACCCAGCTGACACGACGTCAGCCCTGACCTGTCCGAAAAAGCAGCGCCACCTACCGGGTCCAATTGTGTATACAAACCTTGTCCTGACAATAACAAACACAAAAAAAAATAATTATCCAATTTGGTGCAGTCGATCGGAAGTTATGCGCGTACATACATTTCGATGATTCATTTTTATTTATATAGATAGATGTGAAAGTTACTCTTTCTCTTCGTCTGCTAACTTTTCACGCCTTAACGGCTGAACTGAATTTTGATGTAATTTGGCACTTAGATAGACCATGACTTCCATGCGGGCGAATCCGCGGACAAAAGGTATAGTACAAAATTAAATTATATTAGTATTGTAGTTGACTGAACAAGTGCAAAATTGAAATACCTACTTCGAAAAAAAAACAGCAACGTTAATTACATACTATTCTCTATGGTCTCGTATGGATCTGTTAAGGTCTCTGCACACAGTGGGCGGGGCGCGGCGGGACAGGACGGCGACGCGGCGCTGGCGCGGCGGCAGTGTTCACACTGCGGGCGCGATCACGTCCCGTCCCACCGCGCCTTTCTTTCATCAAAAAGATGTTGAGCGATTCAGACGTGGAAACGCTATTACTTTTATTTGTGCTAGCTAAGAAAAAACAACGTAAACGGAAATGGGTGCATGAAATAAATCAAAAACGCGCTCACGTCCCGCAACGCTCCGCCCCGCCGCTTCTGACTTTTATCCCGCTGGGCGCGGCGGCGGCGGGGCGCGAAGGTTACCGTCGCGTCGAGCGGCGCGGCTCTGTGTGGCGTCGTCCGTAATATCTAGTACATTATAACTGCTCAGCGTCGCGTCGCCGTTCCGTCCCGCCGCGCCCCGCCCGCTGTGTGCAGAGACCTTTATCTAAATATCTATGGTATTTATCCGGTAGTGCGGCGGCGAGGTCGCCGGACAATATTGTTGCCATCACAGGTAGAACCAACACCCTAATTGCGTAGTGCGTTCACACTTTCAATCAAAATCTGAATCATTTTGAAGGATATTGCTAATCCATTGCTTCATATGTTCGACAAATATTGTCTGCTCAACAACGCAAATAACTCAATGAATGTTGTTAAACTGTCAAAATGGAAGTAATTGCTACTGTTAGTTTGTTACGCAATTAACCCACTGGATGAGGCTGGCAATGTAGCGTGGATATTGGCACATGAAAAGAGAGGTCTTTATTCACCTGTGGGTGAAGTCGGGCTGTGGATGATAAAATGATGATGATCGTTTTTATCTTTATCTAAACTCAAACTTTTTACTCCATGCCTTGTTTAAGTTCAATAGAAAAAAAATACAGCCCATCATTGTATTATTACATTACATTTATACATGTCTAGCTAGCGACAGCAAGAATTCAAAGAAACACGGATTTGATCTGGATTCTCGGAACTCAAATACCGTGAAAGCAGCCCAGCTGTGGCATAATATAATTTAAATTAAGACAAAATCTCCGTAAAACATGGCAATGCAATTTAAATACGTATTTTAATATTCTGTTTGGGAACCAGGAACGTAGTGTATATGAATTTGCTTAGTGGCCTCTGAGGGTTTTAAGAGAGATATTGCAGTAGCATGGTTATTTCAATACACGAGGAGGTATGGTTAAGCATACTTGGTGCAGATGGGTTTATTCATTTTCTTTTTTTTTATAACCTCATCTATCCCACTGCTGAGGCCTCTCCGAAATCCTTCCAAGCATCCTGTTTCTGGGGTCACCCCGATCCAAACCTTGCAGTGCGTACTGCAAGGTTTGGATCGGGGACTTAGACGCGTGTCTAGGTCGTCTCGCCACCACTTCCTGGGCCGGCCTCAGCGGCGCTGTCCATCCTCAGGCATCCATCGTGTGGAGACTGTTGTCCAGCGGTTACTGTGCATGCAGGTCAGATCATAGATCCACAATACTAAATAGTCTGGGATTTTGCGCAGTATTGTGCCACGACTGGCTGCAATCTTGGTCGCAGAAGCTGTTCTTCATGCACGTGGCTTGAGGTAAGAGTTTCTTGCTTTGACAGTGGATGTCTTGACCGTGGCAGCCCATTCGATTATTTCAACAAAGCTGCTGCCAATTGTGGAGGTACTTCTCGTAGCCTTCGTACATATTTTATCGAAGGCCAAGAAGAAAATTTGACCGCAAAATTGGTCGTCCTACAAGTTTTCTTCAATATTGCGGTCAGTTGTGCGACAAGACCAGACAAGACAAGGTATTTGTGGTCATGGCCGCGTAAAGCCGCAAGTCCTTAAGTGTGCGCCTTCCAAATCCTTACTTATATTATGCTCCACAGATACAGTACTTTATACTTTACTTTGCCGCAAAACCACGTCTAAAATCCAGATTTTAGCTACGATTTTATCAGTCTTCACTACAAAAATAAGGTCATTAGGAGTAAACCTCATCTTCTGATCACACGACCTGATACGCTAGAGACATTTCTTTTTAAATTGTACGAAGAAAATAGTTTGGTACATTCCAACCTTCTTCATCCAGTGTGTCGCTATCACACCGTTACGAAAATAGTTCTCGTACACTTAAGGCTAGGTGAGGCGGAGACGATTGAATCGAATATTCGCGGGGCTTGGCAATGCGACCCCGGTTCCACAAAAATAAATAGGTACAGAAGGTCGGCTTCATACAATGAGCGAAAAACGCACGCACACACAGACGCACGTCTACTTACAGTGAGTGCAACAAGCAGACTGGCATTCGTTTGGCACAGTTTAAGATCGCCGTACCGTCGGCCAGCGGCGCGTGAGTCGTTACCCGGAATGTTACCATTTTATAAATATTAATATGTTGATGAAGACACTTAAAATTAGGTATTAGCAGCGCCGGGGCTCTGTCTCGCATAGGGTCGTAGCATTATGCTGAGCAATGGCCGTTTTGCGTGGATGTGACGAATATTACCCCCAACTTGTTCTTTTTTGTGTTTGTGTTCTTTCTCTGAGTCATGTTTACAGCAAATAAACAAATTTTCTTTTTTTTTTTTACGACATGCCTGCATGCGTGCGCCTGTTTTCGCTCGTTGTATGGACCCAGCCTTCTGTACGCATCTATTTTGTGCCGGTTCCTTTGCGAGACTTCCAACTCGATTTCGGATATTATACAGGTTAGTTGGTCCAACTAGGTGGAACGTATTTTTAAACCGAGTGTTCTGTCGAATACATCGAATTCGGATGTTGAAAAATGTATTAGTATCGGTAGGACGGAGTCAGGAGTCAATCTGAACTTCCGGGGTACTGTTTAATTTTTTAGATATAGCCTTTTAGGGTTCAGAAAAACTTGTTTTTACATTCAAATTATATGATGTAAATATGTAAATCTTAATAAGAGTCTTATTAACTCTTATTAAGATTTCTACTTTAATTTTGTGCATTACGTCATGGTTTCATGTTTTATATACCTACTACAGACATTTCTATTAATACATCATACATAATTAACTCAACATTCACTCACTGAGTAGAAGCTTCCATTTAATTATATAACTTTTGACGCTTTGATCCAGTTTCATCCGTTACAAGAAGCAAAGTCAAGCAACAGACCTCACACTCGCGGATAGATTCGACAGGGACATCACTACAAAGCCATTCAATTTTTCCCACCAAACACGAACTAGAATAAAGTTGATTACCGTGCGAGCCGGCCCAGTTTTTTTTTGTGAAGGCCCTTTATCGCGGACACTTTATTCACGACCACTGTGGGTAGTTGAATAGTGCTTCACCGTTTTATTTTCCAAGCTCGCAGTAAAATGTTTTGAAAGGACCGATTTCACTTTACGTCGGCTGTACCGCGGTACCCGCCCGCATGTCTCCGACTGCTATTGTAAAAGCAACTACAATCGTGCATTATTGTTTCGACGTCGTACCTGCACCTTTTTTATTTCAGTTTTCATGCAAAACCGTATCTTTACACGGCTGAGTTATGGTGATGAAATTAAAATGGAGCTTTTAGTCGAACGTTTTGTTCGTTTCTTCGTAACGATATCGCACTACCTCCACTTTTATAGAGTATATTATTTTTTTAAGGCATTTTTCATCTCGGAAATGGGTAGCACATCTGTAATATTTCTGCTTGTTTCCCACTTGTCATCTGCCTCAGTTTGTAATATAGAAAATTGAATTGAGCTACCAACCCGTAGACATTCTGAAAGTGGTTGAGGTAAGTGCTTAGACAGTGTCTATACCTATATGGAAGTGCGTTGCGTGGGAAACATACGCCATGTGTGAAATACACCTGCCTACACTTTACGGATTTCCGTAATATTAGAATCACTATAGATCTTTATAAACGCAAGTCCATGATCCCTCAAGCCCCAAACATAATACAGCAATAAGCCATAAAGAAGCTATCCACTTCTATAACAGTATTTTGAGTAAAACAGGAAGATATTTGATATTTTAATTGAATTCTTAAGATATATTTTATTCTCCTATTTCTCCTATTCAAAATAGCTACGGCGTCAACTGAATCACTTTTAACGGCTGCATTAAAGAGCGGGATTCATTCCGCAATATGCGTAACGCTCCAATTTATGCAGATTAAAGGAGCTGTAACTAAACGCACAGTAGTCGGTGTAAACTGAGGGGATATTTTCTCATGTTCGACAGATTATGAGTAAGCCTATAGGCCATTGAGGTTCCATTACATAATACGAAGTTGCGAGCAATGCCTGTAATTCTGCTACGTGTATAAATATCACTAATATTCCAACAACAACCACGTTCTCCCCCCTTTCCTTTGCACGATACTCAATTGAGTAATTATCGTAGCGAATTGCTTGAAACTCGATAAATACTCGTTACAGTAACAATCAGTGAAAAACTCATTTCGGTGGAAAACAAAGGAGCGTATCAGCTGCCTATCAAACCATTTATGGCGCAAGTCATTGAATAAAATGCTCATACCAGAATCAATTGAAATCCTAACGACAAAAGGTAAATTGGTGGTGGTTGAAGCGATGTTGATTTTGAGGGGAATTGAATGTAATGGTTAGTTGAAAAGGCTAGTGAGTTTGTAGTGTCGTCAAATAATCTGGTGTACATGTGTGTGTCACAGACCTACTTCTATACTGCGAAACATTCATATTGTAGTATAATGCTGCTGATATATTCCCTACGTTTCTAATATTGAAAGCCATGTGGACTTCACGGAATAACGTAAATATTAAACCTAAATAGGGTTTTATTCAAAATGCATTGGAATTTGAAATTAATATTTGATCGTATATCGTGTCTCGTATTTAGGGAATAACCACATTTATTCAGCTTTGTTCAGCTTTTGTCTATAGAAAACAACGATTTTGTATGGACAAAAGCGTTTGTAGCTAAAATTATCATTTGCAGAATAGTTCGTTACTTGATTCAACAAATCAGGTAGGAGGTTATGAAATAACGAATTATTTTCCTGATAGCAATACAAAGCAATTCGACCCTTTGTCCTATTGGTCTGTGTGTAGCCACGTCAGGGGTATTTGTGGCAGACCACACTTGCTGTTTATATTTGAAATGAATAATACAAGAAACTCGAACTACAATGAACCTGGGTAAATGACATTAAGGTTTCTGCCAAAATCTGGTTCTCTACTTATCTAGTATATCATTATCTAGTTTAATTAACTTAAAGTTCTTCATAAAATACTATTATTCAATGAAAGGATAAAGCCAAACCGAAATACTCCTCAATTTCTATAATGAGAAAATTTTAAAACGGTCCTATACTGATATATATGTATAGGTATTGATCATCTGTCGTATCGAGTGTGTACTAAGTAACCTGTACCAATCAGCCACTGTACTAATCAAATACCATTGCTGAACATAAACTTACAAATTGCACGACAACAACCATACTTCCTTCACACAATATATATTAGTCTAAAAATATTACGTAATTCCTACTGAGGGTATAAAGAAATATGATCGTAGTATCCGGTTCTCCGTGTGTGTGTTAACTACAGCTACACGCTTTATGAATCAATAAAGTATTAGTTCAAACATTATTATTCTCGCATAGAAATTTCTCGAAAATTCTGTTATACCTACTATACAAAGAAATATGATCGTGTGTCGTATCGTAGTCCGTGTCCGAGTGTGCGTTAGCCTACAGCTACACTGCAAATCATTAGCAGGATAGAGACGGCTGCGGCGGACCACACTCGCTGTTTGCATTTGTAATTAATACACTGTTTGTACTTCTGATTTACGATAGCGTCCGTTGTGCACTCCTAATGTGTTAATAGCTTAGAATATTAACATTTAAATTTATATGCGAAATTGTTATACTGATTGCTGAATCTATCAGACAATTTATTTATATTGATAGTTGACATGAATCTTTGGTTTGATTGTGTTAGCTACTCCACTGGACATGTAAACCTATGGAATTCCACCATTTTTAGTCATAAGTAGTTTTAGGATATGTATGTAGGTATTCTTATTAACAACATTTATTACCAAGTATCACGATTAAAATTCAGTATGCAGATTTACCATGCGCTTAATACAAAGTAGGGTTAGTGAGAATTGAGACTTGAACACGCTGCGCTAGGGAATGCTAACTTTAGTTGATTCAAGCTGTATTCATTTATCTCAAATGTAGCAGGAAAGGATCAAAACGGTTTAAAGTTTTTTTTAAAGTAGACTTAGGTAGGAACCTAATAGTCATTGGGAAATATTTAACTGATCCTCTAAAAACTTTTTTACCTTGTAATGATGAACACTTTTAGCAATGGGCCGGTCTTATTAGCCGTAGAACCGATGGCCGTTGGGGTAGACGTGTTCTTGAGTAGAGACCGCGAATCGGTAAACGTAAGATGGGACGCTCTCAGGCTAGGTGGAACGACGATCTTCGCAGGATGGCTGGTAGCAACTGGATGAGAGTTGCCGAAAATCGAGTTGAATGGCGTGCAATAGGAGTATAGTATAGGAGTGGACTGCTATAGGCTGATGATGATGATGATGAACACTTTTTAAATTAATTAACCTCTAAAATCTTATTGCGCAACTAATAACGCACAATTAAAAAAAAAATAAGCTCTTTAACTTTCTGGTCTTTTCTCACAGATTGTCGCAGTAACTAACATAGGCTGATCAAACGGGTTCAGGTTAGGTTTAAACTGTGTTTAACCTCGCGCGAGCCGAGCGAGCGTAGCGATCGGTACCGCAGCAGCGGCCGACCAGGGGCTGCAGTCTGCAGGAGGGGGCGCAACAGGGGCAGCCAGTACCTGCTGAGGACCAGGTCCTGAACCTGGTGCGGCAGGAGCTGGCTGCCTTTCAGAGCCGGTTCTCCGCCCTGGAGGCCATCGTCCTGCGCCCCCCGCTGGTGGCGGACCGGCGGGCCAGCGGAAGGCGGTGTCGTATGCTGCCGCCGCGGCTGTCACAGCCACGGCCACGGGGCAAGCAGCAAAACGGGCCGCCCCGAAGCTCGCGAGGGCCACAGCCCCGGCCCCAGCCCCAGCCCCAGCCCCAGCCCCGGCGGCGAAACGGCCGCCCCAACCGCCTCCTGCATCGCCTCCGGCCGACGCCGATTGGCAGGTGGCCGGGCAGAAGGGCAGGCTGCAAGGGCGGCCAAAAGAAAGGAGAGGCGGCAACGGCGCAAGGAGCGAGGCGTCGCGGCTAGGCTTCGTGCCCCAAGGACTGCAGCTGTAGTGATCACACTACAGCCTGAAGCGGAGAAGAAGGGCATGTCCTACCGCGACGTGCTTGCCAAGGCGAGGGCGGCGGTGAACCTGCAGGAGCTCGGCGTTGCTGAGGGCATCCGGCTAAGGGTCACTGCGACTGGGGCCTGGATGCTGGAGGTCCCTGGTGCGGCTAGCGGCCCGACTGCTGACGCTCTGGCCGAAAGGCTTAGAGCGTCCTTAAATGCGGACGAGGCCCGAGTGTCCAGACCCACCAAGTGCGCTGACGTGCGCATTCTGGGTCTGGACGACTCTGCGACGGTGGAAGAGGTGGTGGCCGCCATCGTTAGGACTGGGGAGTGCTCTGCCGAGCAGGTGAGGGCGGGCACTCTCCGTCCTGACTCCACGGGGATGCAAGCCATCACGGTGAGCTGCCCCGTGTCGGCGGCCCAAAAACTAGCCGGGGAGGGCCGAAGGCTCCTGGTGGGCTGGGTTTCCGCGCAGGTGAAACTGCTGGAGCCCAGACCTCTGAGGTGCTTCCGCTGCCATGTGGGCAGCCACGTGGGGGCTAAATGCACCTCGGAGGTTGACCGCAGCAATCTTTGCTTCCGCTGTGGTCAGCCCGGTCACAAGGCTGGCTCGTGTAGCGCCATGCCGCACTGCTATGCATGTGCGGCAGCCGACAAGCCGGCCGATCACCGGGCTGGGAGCAAGGCCTGCGCTCCACCCGCCAAAGCCAGGGGCAGGGGCAAGCCCTCCACTACCGCCGTCACCGCCGCAGCCGCCACCACCACCGCCGTCGCCGCTGCCGCCTCCACTGTGACCGCCGCCGCATCCGCCGTGGCTGGGCCCTTACAGGGGGATCGGGAGGCTGATATGGAGTGCTAATATAGCCCCGTTACGCCTCCTCCAGGCGAACATCAACCACTGCGCCTCCGCTCAGGATCTGTTGCTCCAGAGCATGGCGCAGTGGTCGATTAACATCGCCGTGGTCGCTGAGCCGTACTTTGTCCCGCCCAGAGACGACTGGGTGGAGGACCTGAGCGGCTCAGTGACCCTAATTTCGTTGGCCACCGCCGGTACCCCGTCCCTCGAGGCTGTCAAGAGAGGACAGGGTTGCGTGGCAGCACGGTTCGGGGAGATAGTCGTGGTAGGGGTATACTTCTCCCCGAGCCGAACTCTCGCCGAGTTCCACAACTCCCTCGCGGAGTTGAGAGTCGTCGTCGTCGGGTTCCGTTCCCTCCCCGTGCTCGTCCTCGGGGACTTCAATGCCAAGAATGTGGCTTGGGGTTCCCGGCATACGGACACACGGGGCAGAATGGTGGAGGACTGGGCTCTGGAGACAGGCCTGGTCGTCCTAAACCGGGGTTCGGTCCCAACATGCGTGCGGATGCGGGGTGAATCAGTGGTGGACATCTCGTTCGCCAGCCCCGCTCTGTCGCCGCATGTCGTCAACTGGCGTGTCTTGGAGGAGGTGGAGACCTATTCCGACCACCGGTATATCCGGTTCGACGTCTCCGCCCAGACCTCGAGCGCGCCGGTCCGACCGGCCCTGGGTGGTCCGCGGTGGGCGCTGAAACAGCTGGACCGGGAGCTCCTCCTGGAAGCCTCGATCGTGCAGGCCTGGGTGTCACCACCGGACAGGCCTGCTGACATCAACGACGAGGCAGAGTGGTTCCGGGAGGCCATGTCTGAAATATGTGACGTGGCATTGCCCCGGGTCCGGCCCGGACGCGCCCGGCGCCAGGTGTACTGGTGGTCGCCGGAGTTGACGTCTCTGCGCGAGGCGTGCGTGGCTACGCGACGCCGGTACACCAGGCACCGCAAGCTCCGTATCCGCCCTCCGGTTTTGAAGCCGTGCAGGCGGAGCTGTACGAGGGGTACAGAGCGGCGAAGACCGCCCTCCGATCGGAGATCCTGCGGGCCAGGGGGCTGGCCCACGAGGAGTCGTTGGGGACTCTGAACAGAGACCCTACGGGGACGCTACAAGACGCTACGCCTACAAGATGGTGCGCGATAAACTCCGCCCATGGGCTCCCCCGCTGACGCAGAGTCTCCGGGCCCAGCTCGTGGAGGACGTGGTGAGCGCTCTGTTCCCTTCGCGAGAGACTGATGCAACCTACCTCCGTCGCATTGTCGAGGCCTATTTGACGGACAGGGCCGTCATCTACCCCAGTCACCGGGGAGAGTGGAACCGGCGAGAGATGTCGTGCGGTGACCCACAGGGATCGGTCCTAGGGCCGCATCTGTGGGATATCGGGTACGACTGGGTGCTGCGCGCCGACCTCCCTGATGGCGTCAGCGTAGTTTGCTACGCTGACGACACGCTGGTCCTGGCGCAGGGGAGGTCGCACCAGGCGGCGGCCGAAGCTGCGACACGCGGGGTTGCGACAATCGTCGAGAGGATCCGGCAATTGGGACTCGAGGTGGCATTGCACAAATCTGAGGCCATGTGTTTTCATGGTCCTCGGGACGCGCCACCGTCGGGTTCACAAATAACGGCGGGAGGGGTTCACATCGGCGTCGAGCTGACGATGAAGTACCTGGGACTCGTCGTCGACAGCCGGTGGAATTTCATGGAGCACTTCCGACGTTTGGCTCCCAGACTGGAGCGGGCCGGGGCTGCTTTGAGGCGGCTCCTTCCCAATCTAGGGGGACCAAACGCCTCCTGCCGGAGGCTCTATGCGGGGGTCGTGCGGTCCATGGCCCTTTACGGGGCACCGGTATGGGCGCGGTCCTTGAGGCGGCGACCAGCCCGCCGGTTGATCGCGTCCCAAAGGGTCATGGCTGTCCGGCTCATCCGAGGATACCGCACGGTCTCCGCTGAGGCGGCGAGCCTCCTTGCCGGATTGCCGCCATGGGATCTGGAGGCCAAAGTCCTCGCCCACATATGGGAGTGGCGAGAGGAGGCAAAACGCCGGGGCGTTGCTCCGCTGCCGCGAGAAATCACGGCACAGCGGACAGAGCTCCGGCGGGATCTCATAGCGGCATGGAGAGTGCGATTGTCCCAACCCAGCGCTGGGCACGCCACAATTGCGGCGATAAGTCCCCTCTTTGAGGAGTGGCTAGAGAGGCGCCACGGCGCCCTCACCTTCCGCCTGACGCAGGTCCTCACCGGACACGGTTGTTTCGGGAGGTTCCTGTTCAGGATAAAGCGGGAGAAAACGCCAGGGTGTCACCACTGTGGGGATCGCCCGGAGGACACGGTGGAGCATACGGTGGAGGTCTGCCCGGCTTGGGCGGGGCCCCGCCGTGTCCTCGTGGCGGCGATCGGCGGCGGCGACCTCTCGCGTCCGGCCCTCATACAGGCCATGGTACGGAGCGAGAGTGAATGGGAGGCCGTCACCTCCTTCTGCGAAGCAGTAATGCTCGCGAAGGAGGAGGCGGAGCGCGTGAGGGAGAGGCAATCTCTGCACCCTCGCGTGCCTAGCCACCGCAGGAGACGCCCTGGACGGGAGTCAACAGCCGACTCCCGGCCACCGTAGGCGCGGGCTTGCGGGCGGCGAGCTATGGGCAGCTCGCCGCCCGGTAAGGACCAGGCCCGGGTCGACGGCGCGTTGTGTTCCACGCGCGCCTCAAAGAGCTGTCAGCACGAATTGACGGGGTCCGCTAGGGTCGATGCCGCCGGGGCTGCGGGTTGTTCGAAAGAGATACCGTGGCCCCTGGCGCAGGCAACTGAAGGAACACGGGTGGATTTTAGTCAGTAAAAGTCTGACACTCCCTTCTGCTCCGCCCAGAGCGGGAGGAGTTATTTGATGATTTCCCACCCAGAAAAAAAAAAAAAGGGGCTGCAGTCTCGACATTCATAGCGATCGCTTTACGACCGAATTCGGTCGCAAAGTCCGGGATTGACAGGTATAATGTATGGAGTGACAGGACTTTGCGACCGAATTCGGTCGTAAAGCGATCGCTATTAATGTGGAGACTGCAGCCCCAGGGCTGTACCCAATTATGCCGCAGTAACTTGGTTATTTAGTATTTTTAGGACCCCAGAAAAGGAATTATTTGAGATTCACAAAAAGAGGCGCAATCATTACCTATATTAGAGTGTTCAATAATATATTAAGAGCGCAAAAGGACAATGATTAGACGTTCGATTAAAGACTGATGTTCCAATCATCTGATAACTTTATTCGAGGAATAATTTTGAAATTTTGACAGTTGTTTCATACAAAAACTGTCAAACGTCAATTTTATTCCTCGAATAAAAGTTATCTGGCGATGGAAAAATCAGCCCAACATCATTTAAACGTTTACTGTCGACTAGTTAACTTGTCTATTAATGAGTACTTATGATAAAAGATTAACCTCGTATTTTCATAATCGTTACGCTTTGCTGTCATATTTAGAATGGCTTCTCTCTGTGACTGTTCCTAAATTACCCTAGGCTGATAAAACTTTCGTTTTTCCTAATTATGTGGAAATGTCAGGAAAATGGGTAAGGTCTCCCTTTCGGGAGAGACCAGCACACCTCCTCCGTGCTGCTCTGTAGGGCTCGGCTCCAGACTGGGCACCCTTCCACCTATTGTAGATTAAATGAATTCCAAATATGAAGAAGTCCAATGCCTTGTCTCATCGATAGACCAAGGAAAGGATTGAAAGAAATGTTAAATAGAACTTAGGAATTCATAGTTATGAACGTATATTGAATGTGGTTTTAGAAAGCTAGTAATAAAAGAGGGATGCAAAGTATATTATTATTATTAAATTGTGAGTAACCCATACGCTAGCGTGATAGGTATTTGATCAGGCATTACTCACACGATACCTCACATCTACACCCAGAGTACTCAGAGCAACACTTCCATATAGTGGCGCAAGCAGCTTTTCAGCGGCATTGCGTCGGCATCATGCTCTTTTGGAAACATGGTCCCTAGCAGTTCTTTCGAACTAATAAACGTGACGAAGCGGCTTTTCCTGCGGCAACCAAGCGACTGTCCTTGTCTGACTATGGAGCGGCTAGTTCCAGCGGCATTGCGTCGGCATCATGCTCTTAAGGAAACATGGGCCCTATCAGTCCTTGGACTGGATATTAGATAGATGTGGTCACCCAAACCCCTGGAAGTTGACCCTTTGCACAACAAGCATACCTGCAAGACACGTGTTCATGTCAGTCCGACCGAATTATTGGTCTGAGATAAAGAATACAACATTCAAGAATTACTAGACAATAGAGTTGAGATTCGGAACTCGAGTACAATTATTGAATAGAGTTTTGAATAATCTCTCTTAAGGCACTATTATTGGCCGGAGGCAAAGAACACAGCGTTCAAGAATTATGGTACTAGGACATACTAGATAATAGAGCAGAGTCAAAAATAAAGAATTATTCATTAGTAGAGTCATGGACCAACTCTCCTGAAGGTCTATAGACAGCCCCCAAAGCGCCCACCCTTCACCACTTCCTAGTGTTTTAGGCTGGAGAGAAGAAGTGGCGCAACAAACTCCCCAGCAACAACTCTCTGTCTGATTAGTTATAAGAACCTTAATAACTCTATCAGCCTAAGGTAATTATTATAAATTAGGACTCAACCCGTCACACCAACAAACACACACATACCACTTCAAATACTACATTAACCTAATCTGGGCTCCAGCCACACTAACAAACACACATATACCACTTTAAATACTAGTTTAACCTAATCTGGGCTCCAACCCAACTATATTTAACTTAATAACTAATACTCGCTACTTCGCGACAGCCCACTCGGACATAGCCTCCTGGCATTCCCTAACTCTCCTCACTTAGCTAGCCTGGACTAGCAAGTCCGTATCCTATAGCGGTTTGACACCGTCTCCCGGCCTCTATCCTGTCTCGACACTCACTGCCCCTGACTTATTACATCAGCCCCTCCACAATTCCTCAAAAAATACCACGTTTAGTTCAGCCTCCGTCCATCCCTCTTTTTTGTACGATTTCTCAATCGTCTCGAGGGTGCGTTCAGGTAGGCCGTGCCCACGGACCCTTCTCATGCTAGCCAGATGTCTGGCTAGCATTGCGCGTCGTATTCAAGGGCCTCGGCGTTCTCAGAATTCGTACAGAATATTGCCTCTAAAGTGACATGAAATATCGCTTTCTATTGATAAGATAGCCATAATTGCCGGTCTGTTTCCCATAAAATATAAATGGCATGGGTTTCTAAGAGTTTCAATATTGTTTTACTATTTTAAAGAATTTGGATGTTTTGTTATTGATTAGGGTCGAGCTGTCAGACCATAAAATTGAGATTTAATGCGTTTCTAAGAGGGCCGACATCGTGGGACAATGTTAAAATAAGAATTTAGAATAATATAATTTGTTATTAAATAGGAGTAAATGACAGACAGTCACATCTCTTTCCTGCACGAATTAAATGAAAATAACTCATCCATAAATCAGCCTATAATATTCCCACTGCTGGCACAGACCACCACTTTGTGAAAGGGTCATAATCCACCAGACTAAAAAGATAGTATCCTAGGTGTTACACTGATGTATACATCAGTTAAACTTTACAGTAATATAGCTTATAAGCTATATTACTGTAAAGTTTCATCAAAATCCGTTCAATAGTTTTTGCACGAAAGAGTAACAAATATCTATCCATCCATCCATCCTCAAAACTAACGTGTTTATAATATTAGTAGGAAGTAGGATATTCAATCAACAACAACAACAACAATTCAACAACACAATTAAACAACATTATTATCATTATTATTTTCATTATTTGTTTATTCAACAATTTATATTTAATTAATAACAGTTAGTTCATACAAATCTTCCTTTTCTTTATAAAAAAATTACCTTATTAATTATACCAGGCAGGAACACAATAATACTGTACAAAACATGTCTGTTGTATACAAGGAATTGTTTAAATGAGTTGTACAACCAACTTTGATACTTAACGCAATGTATGAAGGTTGTTAGATGACGTCACTAGCGTTCCGTAGCCGCTTCGTATAATAAAGAAAACCGCAAGAAAATTGAAGTCGTGGTTAAGTTATAAGTGAACAAAATGTACGTGCACAGACCTTGTTTTATAAGTGAGTTAATAATGTACAACATGTGCTTGTTTGTCTGTGATGGTGAAAAAGTAGTGTGTATAGAGAGCACATTCAACGTGTCAGTATCCGTTAATGGCAGCTGTTATCATTACATAAATGTCATATTGACAAAAAAATTACGATCGCAGCTGTCATTTTAGTCTAGTAAATAAAAAATTAGAGTATACAAACTATGCTGACGTCCTTCAACTTTTGAGGGTAACTTTTCATTTATCGTGTTGTCAATAATTGTAAACCACTGCTTTTTACCTAAGTTTTAACAGTAAAGCGTTTTGTCCAAGATGTTTGTCCGACAGTAGCCGCCATAAATGAGTTAACATTTTTCCACTTTAGCTATAACACACCACATTATGTTTTAACATTCTAGTGATCGAAATTTTTGAACTGCTATAAGGTTTTTATACACTAGAAATTACTCCGGTACCGTGGGTGCGTTTACAAACATTTAAACTCACATACACAAACAGCCAGACCCGAAGAACTGCCTGTAGGCAATACAAATATTTGTTCCGCGCGGGAATCGAACCCACGACACGCAGCGCAGCAGTCGATCTCAGCTCAGCACTGCGCCAACCGTGTCGTCACCTTCTCACCGTGACCCGAACCCGTGAACTGTGTTGTCTCTCCTTCGTCGTCATCTTTGAATTATAATAAAAATATTCAAGTAATCCTTTAGGTACCTTTTTTTAAAAATTTGTAATCATAATGTGGCTGCTGAAGTGGAAAAATGTCAACTAACTTTGGAAGCCACTGTAGGTATTTTATGACCGTTGTCAGAGCACCACGTGACAAAAACCTTTTTTCGTTGGGCATTACACATAGTTCGAGTCTATGCGTATGCCAGAGCTTTCAGTTTTAAGTTACCCGGAAGTTCGTTTTCATAAGTGATCAGAGCTTAAAATGTAAACAGGAGTCAGCTCAAATCACGTCACATAATGAAATACTGACACAAGAATACTCCACACACAACGAGTCCTAGGGGTGTGTCTTGCTCATTTTCGTTTCGTGAAAAATGTTGAGCCCCCTTACCGCTGAGTCCCTAAGTCAGCTCCACGACCCCTGGGCGTGGTGTCTGTTCGACGTACAATTTGCATTTTTAGCGAAAGTACGACGCACGTCTTGAGCAGACGGATTGTGCGGGAGACGAATGATCTCGCGACGTGGATCGACAACGATGTTTACGAGATTTTTTAAAATATCGTTTAACGTGATTTGAGGGGACGCTGTTTGATTTGAAGTGGGTGTGAATGTTAATTTGTTTTGAGGATACCTACTACAGATTCAAACAAATTAAGTTATGAATTGATCAGCTACGATCATACGCTAGATGGAAAAGATTTTCTTCCTTTCTTTAAAGTTTTCCAAGTGCAACCAGACACATATTACATTTTCTATAAAACTTTATTTAAAGAAAACACACATCCACCATAGCGCACCTAGAGTACCTACTAAAATGTAAAATAATATTATTTCATCTCACGTTGTTTAAAAGCAATAAAAATCCAAAAACTTAGTTTAGCTGGAAAAGTTGAGCTTTGCTTCAGCTTCGGGCGAGTCAAGTGAACGCACCCAACCCAACAAGGAATAGGCGTGTTCGGAATGCATAATCAAGCAGGAGATTAAAAACTACAAAACCTTGTCAATAGCAGCCTGTGACACTTGACACTGTTGAGTGTCGCGGCTTGTTGTGCTAGTGTCCACGCAAGCACATCTCTATTCAATATTTAAATAGGGATGTGCTTGCGTGGACACTATCTTCCTAAACGGGATTAACTTCCAAATTAACTAACTCAAGTTTTTGATAATGATTTAAAAAAATCACGAAGGTTATGATGTAACGTGATTTCAGACGACTTTTACTATTCGGAGAATGTTTTTGTTTTCAACTTTTACTTCTCGGCAATACCCAAACGTGATGTTGAGAACAGTTTATAAATAGTGCCTGAAATGTGATCAAAATATTAATATTACTTCGAAGCAAGAACATAGTTGTTTTGGCGAGCGAAATGGTGGTAGTTAGTCGGCATCCATCTGTAAATAACAAACCATAACAATTGTCATATTTTTCCATCTCAGTGGGTGCACAATTCAAATATATAATTTCTAGATGAAACTTTTAAATTGAATCTTGCTTCTCTGTTGAGTTTATAATTTAACTATCGATTGAATCTTAATGTGATCGGATCTCACGCCAATTTAGTAGCCTTAGTTATTTCTGCTAACTGACTGTCCCCGTATTTTACAACCGAGAGCCAATTTAACCCGTCGCAAGAAAATCGAATGAACTGTGAGATTCAAACACAACTTTAATATTTTCTGCCATAAGGACAAGAGTCCCGGGCATTATGATCATATGAATTTTTAATCTGCTGGCCGTCAAAAAACGTAGAACTGAAATAGTCGCTCGCTTCGAAACCATTAATGTAAGTGCATGCTTCCTGTATCGAGCCATCTCTCTTAGTCGATATTACGATATGAAGCTTCAAGTGCTCGTCTTTACTCTTCGTTTATGCTATATTTTGAAACTAATTTGCAAATAACGCTTTTAAATTGGGGTGTGTAAAATAGTAACGAAGAATTTTTGTTCTTTTATCTTTTGTATGTAGGTTCAGGATTGGCGCAAAAATGGCTAAATGACCTGGATTAACACATAGGGTACTTTTAACTCCGGTAAGTACGTTCCCGTGGTCTATTTTCCGACATCCATGCGGACGAAAAGCTAGTACTTTTGACCGGGGCTAAATCAAATCTAAAACTCTAGCTTCTTACTAAAGAAGCTTGAGTTGTAGATTTGATTTAGTGATTATACAGTATGCGTGTAGTGTAGAATAGCCTCCTGAGATATTAATTAATTATTAATGATATGCCATAACTAACGAGCAGGTTAGATATTGATATCAGGGGATTAGTAATGTTCTGTGGCAAGGAGCATTTATTGAGACGAAAATTCGTCCAGCAGTAGTTAATGTCTTATTTTTAGCATATCTATTTTGAATTCTTAGGAGGTTAATAGGAGCTTCTGATTCAGGAGGCTGTAACAAAATGAAATAGCTACAAAATTAATGTAACAATAATTTCCAGTTCGTGAACACCATTATTATTAGTAACCAAGCGAGAATGGTAGCAAAACTGAAACAATCTCCACGTGCCTGAAGTGCGAAACGGCAAAATTAATGATAATTGGGACATTTCTTTCCTCAAATAAACACGTATATGTACATTTATTTACGAGAAAGCAATATAATAAGCATTTTTCAAGCGGGCCGACGTCTCAGGTGTTCCCACATCTACATATTGAAACGAGTGTGATCAGAATCGAGATGCAGTTTTATTGTCACTCCCGCCGAGTAAAGCTATGAAATTTTATTGCTTTCTTTAAAATTTTCACGGAATTCACACACGTTACTGCCGTGCAAACGTACCGGCAATAACTATCGTATCGGGCGAAGGAGATGCTTTACAAAATGACTTCTTTGACACCAAATATGACAGTGTACATGAAACAAAATATGTGGAATTTACGATCTGCTCGTATGAGGATGTACGTGAAACCATATTTTACACGTTGTCGGGGATGGTTGAAGTTAACTTGAAGTAAAATGCCTCTAAATTCGGGAAGGTGGTTTTGCTTTCGCACACGGAAATAACAAAGAGGTGTCCAAAAATGTGTGAAAGAAAGGAAACATCTCATTAGAACTTAAAAAACAGAGACAGAGAGCAGACTTACTACGCAAAACAATATTTGCTATAGGTTATCCAGAGCGAATAAAGATAATAATGTAACAAAATATTTCTTCATGAAAATTCATTTTGCTTGCGGTTTATCATGAGACACGTTTACCACAGGACAAGAAAAAAAATTGTTCGTGATGCCCATCAGCACGCGAGTTCTACTTCTGAAATAAATCTTTCATCACTCTCTTCCTCCGTTCTCAGTCAAGACAATACTGTAATGAACACATAACAACAATACATTGTCACATTATTAATACCACGTCACACAGCGAATAAATCTTAAATTCGATCGCGTTTCATGTACAATATTAACTCGCGAACGTAAGAGGAAATGAGCGTCTGTATCTAAGGATTCACACGCGAATGGGCCACAGTGCAGATTGTTAGGAAATGTGGCGTTACTAACGCAGCTAATGTCGTATGAAAGGGGCGCTATTGCTTTATCTCAATCGCGGATTCGTGTGTCGTGGCCTTTAGGGAACGTGGGATGATTAGTGGTAGGATGTGTGGCTTTTGATCTATTGGCTAAGGGATTATCGTATTGTTGGCATTGTGGAAACTCGTGGTTAGTGATTCTTTGTTTGCTCGAACTGTCGTAACGTAGCAACGTAGGTTTGATCGGTGTGAACACGCTTTTAGCGTGTACGTCTTTCTACATCATTCTCACACAATACGTATAATTTTACCCTTTGTATCTGTAACCACCCGTCTGGTTTAACTTTAAGGTCGATTTTTAATTATTATAAAACATTTATTATAGACACTGCAAAGTGAAAAATAACTATAATTTCGAAAGTTGGTGTCGTTGGGTTCGCATTGTCGTTGTTTGCCGCCGACTTCCGAAATTAAAGTTATTTTTCACTTTGTAGTGTCTCTTTTGGAAGTCGGTTGTTTTTTTTTGCAAAAAAGATTTTATTTTTCACTTTTAAGTTGTAATTTTTACCAGTAATGTTGGTTTAAAAACCAAACTACTTAACCGTTTTTGATGAAATTTCTATGGGACTATTCTGAAAGTATATCCTTAAAAATAAAAAAAATAATTTTGCAAATCGGCTTATAAATAACGGAGTTCTGAGGTAAAAAAACATAAATACAAAAAAACAGTCGAATTAAGAACCTCCTCCTTTTTTGAAGTCGGTTAAAAATGGACCTTAATGTTAAATTAGTGTACTACAAATTTCTGTCCTATAAAGGGTAAAATTATACATGTATAACTTTCTAGCCGGTTGGTTACAAGCGCTGTACTTTCGTTTCTGCCCTATAAAGGGTTAATTAAACACGGAGGCCAAATTACCAATACCAATACCAATACCATTACCAATATTATTATCTAAAAAAGTGTCTGTGGAGCTTATTGCCTTTTCTTCCATAAGAATCTACTACGCTCCGGAATGGGCAAGTAGCTTCATCTTTCTGACTGACTGACTTCTAACTATTCATGTGCCTGTTATTATTTAACACTTATAGCACACAAATTTACAGAGGGGGATTTAATGCCATAGGCATTTTCTACCAGTCAACCTATTAAAAAACCAACCACAACCAACCAACCTAGTCAACCTATTAATATTATTGGTTTAATTGAAATTGTTTGAGTGTGAGGCAACCATGCTATCGACCTTACTGCCCGCTAATTTTAACTCGACATTTTTATGGTGAAGCGCAACATGAAAGCCCTCTATTATGAAAATTAGTGCTGGTTTTGTGTGGAAATTGTGTTCCATCGCTTTTTAAACATGTCTTCACCTTTAGGCACCTAGGTTTTTCACTTCAACTTTTTTTAAAGAGAAAAAGCTTTGCTGTGAAAACAAAAAGCCTGTGCTGAAACATTAATCAAGACTTTAATTTAACGTGACAACAAACACTCCCCATAAAATCATAAATCAACACTATTTAAAACGCATGCAAAACCATAATCATTTACAAAAGTGATATACTACCTAATATGAATATCTGCAAACACGATGCATCAATTAAGTAATCTTTGACCAGGAGGCCGGCCCGACGGCAATACATCAATCAGCCTTGTCGGCGTGACGAGGCTGCAATCAAATAAAATTTAACTCAAAAGCCGTAAGCTCTCACATATAAGCTGTTTATATCGTTCATATAGCACTCTCTTTTGTTATTATACCTTAGTTTTTGTTAAGTACTAAGTAAGTAAGTATTTTACTTTACCACCTTTTTGTGTACAAATCTTTGAACCTGACTTGGTTCTATGTTCTATGTTATGGGTTTGGTTTCCGCACTTAGTCCTTCACGTGGAACATTGTGCGTGGGTCATGGCGGCCGTCGGTTGTTATTCCAACCAGCCTGACTTGATTTTAGGGCTCCCACTGCATCTGCGCTGTGCTGTGGGTCCCGCATGGTTATTTCGCCGATAGATATGATATTATTGGAAATCAATGGATACTACAAGGCCTATGTTGAAGTACGGGGAATTCATATTGTTATTCATTGAAATAATATTCATGAATATGTCATGTCTCTTTTAACATAGCCGACACAAATTTCCGTAAATAAATACCTCCGAAAATATGACTCTATAATTATTCGCCACCTAGAAAGGTGAAGAATATAATGATGCCTCGGTTATACCAGTTAATTGTTATAAATTAACTATCATAACGTAGATCTGGCATTCAATTAATATAGCCACCACAAGTAGCGATATTTAAATGTCCGGAAGTCCTATTATCACCTTGCTGGCTGGTTGATATTTTTTTCATACCGATTCATGCAACAGTATGAAAATTACCATATCAACATAAATAATATTACGCCTGTTTGCCCCGAAAGGTTGGGCACAGGTGTATCTATAGAACACCCACATTTCGCCAATTATGTTTAAGTCCCATGTAATATGCGATTTGCTGATGATAGATGCCTATTGCCGTCAACCGGGCACAAATCTGCATTTGCGACCACTACACCAAAGAGGCACACATGAAAACTAATCGAATTTCGATCATGTCTACATGGCCCACATTCCCATAAACATTTCCCCATAGACAAGTTCAGCTTATTAAAACATCTATGTATGGTTCATTTGTTTGAAACAATATCAGGAAGTAGCCGCGAGCGAGGATACGGACATCCTTCTAATCAAGTACCTCGGATCTAACTACCCTAATTGTTCGAAAGGTACCAGTCCCTTTAACTTAATACCTCATAGTTAACATATTCACGTTAACATGTTACTTCAAAGTTTGGTTGCCTATACTTGTAAGTTGTTTTTGGTTTATACTAGAATTTTCTTTACACGTGTATTAGGGACTTGGGACCCTGTCCATTAGGTTAACCGTTTTTTGACAGCTGTCTTAGAACGTACATATATATTCCAGATTACGTAAAACTTAAGTTTAAAACGCGTAATAAAATAAATATATAAACTGTCTTATCTTATTGAATTATCTTATTGATGGCTTCTTACAGACATTATACCGTTTATACATTAATACCGTACGTGTATCAATCAATGTATTGTGTGTTGCTGCAATCACTAGTTCTATCTGTCAAAAAACGGTTTACCTAATGGACAGAATAGGGCCCTTATATTAATACGGATTAATTCCTGCCGAAAAATGGGTTTTAAAATATTTTTCTTTCAATATTTTTAAGTGATCCTCATTAGCAGACATCGGCTGGTTAATTAAAAAAAAAAAACTATTTTATTTCTCATACTTTCAGTTTGTTTTGGCCCTACCTTCCTATGTTGAGATCTCGCCGGACACGACAACTGTGCTGAAGACAAATCCACGTAAAGCGCACCACGGGTCAAACGTGCCGAGTTCCGGCTACGGTACTTTAGTACACAACTCGGAAACACTGAACACAGAGCGTTTAACAAAGTATCTGCACACAGACTCTATATAAAAATGTGAAGACTTTCATTAACATTTTTTAAATGAAAACTTCTTTAGGCGGGTGGAGCGATTTTTGGTAAGGGAGGTAAATCTTAGGGGTTCGTATCACTGACATGCTATTCTTAACTGTATATCTGTAGCTATGAGTATGACGAGTTGCGCTTGGCCAGCAGTATAAGCATATTTGAATGAATCATTTATAATTAATCATTTTAATTTAAAAATACTACAACTAATTTGAAAATTAATGAAAAACACTGTTATTTCATAGTTTTATCTTTTCACTTGTGTCGGCAGTCCCCATAACTGCCTATGTTCTTTAAATAATACGTTTTCTCGCTAACTTACGAATATAAGATATATTTTTTTACAAAATTGTCCCTATATGGGGAATGGTGCGTGCAAAAATTGGTTGGCTTATATTTCAGTGGTGTCTCCATACCGCAATAAGGAAAAAAAAGTATGTTACTCGTATCGGTAAGCACACCTCCTACCTATGAGTTATTTACCTTTGTGTTCGAAGAGAATTTTCAGACAGAGTTTGTGAACTGCATGTGTGTGGAGTGAGTGTAAAGAGTATGATATATACGAACGATACGTTTTTAAATACATTCACTGATGGACAACTCACAGCCTAAACTAAACCGCTGGGTTCTTGAAGCATTAAATGAAGACACTTAACGAAGCTAAGAGTTACTTGTACTCCCCGTCATTGTATTTTTTTTTCTGTACTGGACTATACCTGGGAACCTTCTGGTGACGGAGATATTGAAGGTCAAAGTTCTTACTTTTACTGACGTTCTTTTACGAAAACAAGGTTTTAATGTTACAACACAACTTGAAATACCCTCACGACACCTGTACCGTTGCATGCACCCATAAGCACAATGTTTTGTGTGTGTTACATTGCGCACTATAGCTAACAGAAAATATTCATACCAAAAATAAAAGTCGTTTCCCAGCAATATTTTTTGTGCAATGTTACTTAGTTTGATGCGCAGTTGACGGCTATGTGATGAATGAAAGTAACACTAAGGAAGGATTTCTGAAAATTCGACCCCTAAACCCCTTTAGGGGACGAATTTTTAAATACTATTTATAGTCTACATCCGTGTGTTGATTTTTTGATCTCATCAACAACTCCTATCATCATAAACCGTAAATACAAAGCCAAATCAAAACACAATGCGAATGGTTCACGCCTATTAAGTTCATTCAATTCGTGTCTGTAATCGACAAAGTCGCAATCCATCGAGCAGTTCGCATCACTGGTTTAAAATGTATTGGTTGTTCGGAATTATCGTCATGTGTCAGCCTGCTGTCGCGGACAGGCCGTGAGAGATCGGATGGGTAACGTATACCTAAGTGACGTCACTAATACGGGGTGTTGTGCTATCTCAAGCACACCTGTGCTGGTGTGAGTGAGTGATGCCTTGGTATTATTGAGTCGGTCAAGTGTTCATGTCCGTAGCGTTTCTAATTTAGATGTGATCTGAAAAGCAATGCTACTAAAGTTACACTGTTGTATCATTTATTATTGTTGTTGTTGGCCGCCACAACAAAATGGCGGATTACATATTTTTTCACACCTCCCTCAATATGGGTATCAAATGAAAGGGCTTGACTAGTAGAATACTATACACTATGATGAATTTCAAATCCAAGATGGCCGCCACCACAAAATGGTGAATTACAAACAAAAGCACCAAAACACCAAATTACTTGAATCTTAAAACGCAAGAAAATAAAAGAAAAGAAATAATAAGGAGTCCCTAAAAAAAGCATGAAATAAAAATTAAATTAAACATTTAAAAAACCCCAACACAGAATAATAATAAAAATAGTACCTATGAATGTAATAAGCCTAAAATTATTTAAAAAAAACTAATGAAGAAATAGCCACAAATAGAACAAAAACGGTATACACGTGAAACCCTATAAAAAGAAAATAATAACCTTGAAATTATGACCCTACGTATACATAAGTACGTATGAAATTTTTTGATTAAATGTTGTCCCGTCGGGGGACCGCTACTATTTTAAACTTTAACAGAACGTTAGGGTAATAATTAGAGCGGTCCCCCGACGGGACAACATTTAATCAAAAAAATTCTTACGTACATACATAGGGTCATAATTTCAAGGTTATTTTTTCTTTTTATAGGGTTTCACGTTTATACCTTTTTTGTTATATTTGTGGCTATTTTTTCAATAGTTTTTTTTTATAATTTAAATTTGTAAAAAAGATAGTATATGATTTACATAAAATCATATACTTTATTTTTTCAAGCTAAATACATAAAACAAAATACTTGTGAGTCACATAAAATTTTATTTTTTTATTTGAAAATGGTGATAAATAACGAAATGTTCGAAACTTTCATTAGATTCTTAGTTAATATTGCACACATTCAACGTCACATTCAAAGTCATCGTAGATAACAGTGCACCGAATCAGCATCCATTCACCTCATCGGCTCGATTCTTTTCTATTTTCAAAATTCTGGCGCATAAGTTCTATACGAATAACCGACCGTATTTCAAAATTGGTACTTCCGACTTCCTGTTCGGCGTTGGGATCATTACTAGGGATTAACCCCTGTCAGTCATCTGCAGCTCATCGTGCAGTCAAAGGCCATGAAACCATCGTAGTTCACGAGTCCTCGGGATGATTTCCGCAGGCTCTCCTAATCCTGTCCAGTACTGAATGGAATTTGATAGTCAGAAAGAGGATTATTTTCTACTTTCTCGTTGCAATTACCATGACAAAAGATTGCTTATCTTTTGTTTAACTTATCTTTTTTTATAAACACGTGTTTCTGTTACAATAAAACATTTTTTTGTTTCTTTTCTAACTTCTTTTTTAACTCAGTACTGAAATGCACTGAAGAAGAAATAAGTTCTGTACTTATACAAGTTGAAAGGTGGCACATACGACGACACATCAAGCTATATATTTCCAGTTTCAGCTGACCTCACAATGTATAGGCTTTTCACTTATACTAGAAATGTATAGCTTGATATATCGTTGTGCTTACCTATCAAGAACATTGAAAAACCTTAATGCAACTTATAGCGCTGAGCCGAGCGTTGAAAATCCATTAGCGCGCTTTAATTCAGGCATTCATTTAGATTTCGCCTAGTGTTAGTAAAAACAGAAATAAAATCGTTCAGAATAAGAAAGTATTGTACTCAAAGAATATATCTGCAATTCGATTCTAAACTACTTAAATAAAGTTCAAAGCCCTGTCGGTATATAGAGAAAATATTTTTCTTATCTAAGTCCTCAAAGTACTACCAGTGGATTGTATGTTAAGTTCACAGTGGTTAAATAAGCTCACCAGCTTTAATACTGTAACTAATATTCCATGTTGATAATTATGGAAAACAATTTTTTTTTTTTTGAGGATGGGAAATCATCAAATGACCCCTCCCGCTCTGGGTGGAGCAGAAGGGAGTGTCAGACTCTTACTGACTAAAACCCACCCGTGTTCCTTCCTTAGCCCTTTATGTACCAGGGCAGCGGTAACCCTTTCGGACGATCCCGCTACCCCGGTAGGCTTCGGCCCTGTCGGGCCCCGTCAACTATGCTGACATCTCTTTGAGGCGCACGTGGAACACATACGCGCCGTCCGGCTCTCAAGGTAGGTTAATGTCAATAGACGTAGAGAGAGCTTTTGCGGTGTGTGCTACTTACGTATACCTACAGTATTTGCGTAAATCCAGATTGCATGTTTCATACTCTGCTCTAATAAAAAATATAAATTAAAAGAGCTAACTAGTGTTTATTAATTGAACAAAACATAGAGTGGAATTGAATATTGTTTTTTGTGGTTACATAATCAGACTATAATGTTCCCACTGCTGGGGCTCAGGACTCCTCTCTGTAAGTAGTTGCGGGTGGTTAACCAATAAATGGTTAAAATTTAAAAAAAAATCTACGTCATATCTCTACAAGTTCGGCCATAATTACTATCCATTTCATTATACAACATGTCCCTGAATTAACTTACACCTTATATTTATGATTATACCTAACATAATATTCAAATTGGGGTGTTTAGTCACACGCCAATTTGAATATTATGTTAGATATAATCATAACGACTACACTGATTTTTTTTCTATTATGTTTAAACATTATTTATCTTTTAAATTAGTTATACTGATTGTGGGAGAAAATTTTGGTCACATTACATATCTACGCATGCACACAGTTGCACACGTAAAAGGGGCTAGCGTAGTAGGTACTTTGTCAATTTTGGGTTGTTTTGAGTGTACAGAGGAATTGTGACTGAAATTTACGTAGTTTTAATTATTTTTGGGATAAAAAAATCCTATATTAAAAATGTCAGAAATCGATTCAGTAAACGATTCTGAACAAACTATTTTCATACAGAACTTATACATTGTATACAGGGTTAGTTTTCAAAGACCAGCCAAATTTAAGGGTGTGGCACAGACCATCAGACTGAACAATTTTCTCTATGGGACCAATATCGTAATCGCAAATAAAAATTCAGCCGTCTCATGCTTTTAGGTCGAGTAGGTATTGAAGTTTTCTAGGGGACAGTTGATAAATTTTTCGCGATTACGAAATTGGTCCCATGGAGAAAGTTTTTCAGTTTGATGGTCTGTACCACACCCTTAAATTTGCCTGGTCTTTGAAATAAACCCTGTATGCTTACACAATAATAATAATTCCTGTGTTGATTCCAGTGCAGAATAAGCTACCACTTTTCCTCCCATATGTATCGTTAAACGCAAATAAGGGATTATTGCATCATCCAGGGCGCGGATTACAAGATACTGTTCCGTATGCCGAGCTTGGATATTATAGCGATGCTAAATAATAATAGTACATTGTTCTTTGTAAAGGCCTATTGGGAAGTAGTGACATACAGTAAATCAACACAACACTCTCAATATAACATAACATCATGCCTGTAATCTCCGAAGGGTTAGGTATAGGTGTACCTATAGTAAAAAATAAAGTAACAATAAAGTATATAGTAACAATAAAGCCACTGCGCAAATCAGTTTGTACATGGCTAAAAACTCTCCATAATCAGGCAATTGAAAGTCTTCTGATTCCAATCCGCTAAATAGCTATCTCTTACAAAAACATACACTATCTCATACACACATAAATCAAACAGGTATTTCCAGCCTACAGTACTTAATTTAATTTTTCTTGATATTTAGCAAGATTTGAAGTAAACTTCATCACTTCGTCGTTTAAACGTTGACTGCCAGACAACACACACAATAAAAAATGTATTGTTGGCGGTGACCGGTGACCGCGGTGGCAGTCAATGCCTTAATCTTAACTGGTCTGTATCATGTAAGCCGTGGGCTTAGTTTGGCTAGGTACATGTAAGGCCTGGTGACCCGTAACACAGGTATTTCTGGGCACCAGTTTCTCACAAAGGTTTAGTAGCCATTTTATTAGATTAAGGGCTTCTTGTCCACTATAACATTTTTGATGAAAAAACAAATATTATAAGTAAAAAATTAGGTAAGTGGAAAATTACATATTTTACCAATTAAAGTATTTAGAGTCCAAGCCACGGAAACCAATGTTCCCGTGTATCAACAAATTCATCCTTAAATCTGTCTAGTGTGTTGATTACAGCACGAACTCTCCTATGACTTGTTTCATCGTTCTGTTGGTCTGTGGGGACGCCAATGTTCAGTTGTAGCGGTCGTTTGCCGCTTGCGTTTTAGTTTATTTTCACGAAATGTGTCCTGGGATTTTGTATACAAGGTAACCACAGGTGGTGAGTGAAGTAAATATACGCAGACAAAGAACAAAAATAAATACTAGAATTATCGACAGATAGAATACTACGAAGTTTATAAGGTTCTGAGGCAGATGAGTATTTTACAAAATGAAAACAGATTTAAATTGCCAGTATTGTACGAGTATAGGGTACCAATTACAAACCAAAACACTTATTATAAATGAAAATGTCGAAATGGTGTATGTTATTCACGCAATAACGACGAGAACATATCGCAGATCTACCCCGAAAAAGTATTTTATAACAAGAGAGTTCTGTTGGCATTTCTAAACACTTTGGCTGAATTGAATAGCTAGTATCGGTTTCAGTCGATCGCTTTCTGATAGCGTAGTATCAGTTATTTTTGCCGTGATCGGATCTTGGCCTATCTTTGTGGGCGGTCGATTCGTTTGGTCCTTCCTACACGCTTATTTGAATCCCCTTTCTAAGCGACTTCCTTTTCTGTGAGTGTCAGGTAATTATCTGTGTGGCATTCCAATTTTACGATCGAACGGTTAATTCAGTTTAAATCTCTTCGTCTAATACGGACTCGGCTGTAGGCAGTGCCTAATCCGAGTCCCTCGGAGCCAGTTCCCGAGTCTCGAGCGAGCTCGTCTAATGTGGAGTGGGACTCTTTATTTTCGTTTATATTCAACTTTCAAAGTACTTTGATAGTCAGTCCACATTTTTGAAGCTGACTAATTAGAATTTTAAATCTTATTCAAACGTACGTGAGCTTGGAGTTTAGGCGTGGAGCTTTTCATAATTAGTGGAAGTTCCGTTTTTATTAGGCGTATAAAATTATAATGCAATTCTGATTAAGTCAACGTCTCTTAAACGTAAATTATTTTGTTAATATTAGGGTTAAAAATTAAACATGTTAAATGATTTCCGTATCCGTCTCCATTAAATTGAATCGTCGTATCAGTAAATAAAGTTCGGTGCCAACTCATCAGCCGCAGTGGGCTGGGATCTGATAAAAGTTGTCGGAAACTTTCTTTTGCGATATCGCCACCTTCGTCATGTAAAATGGACAAGTTGTGGCCGACACTGATGCTTGTTTCATTGGTAAATATAGATTAGCTCTTAATCTGACCGATTCTCGCACAAAATTGTTTCCAGATGAACGGGGGTCCGGTTCACAGCGGGACAGGGTCGTTCGGGTCAAGTAGCTTTTGTAATACTTACGCAGGTAGTAGGGCAGACGTGGACATCGAAGGTCATTCAATTATAAACTTACTTATATTTCTGTATAAAGAATAGAAGAGGTTCCTCATTAAATACTCACATAAAGAATTTAATTATAATCTCGAGAAAGATCAACAATTTCTTTCGTAACAAACGCCTTTTTATTTAATTTTATCTTTTACAAACTCTAATGAAAAAGCGGTACAGCGGATCAATATTCCATTTTCGACTAAGAGGAAAGTTCTCCTAAATCTCGCTATAATAAAGCGTACATGTCTAAAGCGCTCGATTGCCTTTAACGGATTCAAAGTTTTTATTGAAACGAAGCAGATCCAAAAAGTAAACAACTGCGGATACTTTTATCCTTTTCAACCCGGTTAACCCGTAAACCATCTCAGTTTAAGGAGGCATTAAATCGCAACTCAAACAAGAACCGTTACACTGAAGTTAACTCACATATTGCTTTGTGTCACGAACGCTAAAGCGAACCGAGTATAGTTGAAGAGATGCGAAGTTGGAGTGAGATGGGGGATGCCAGCTGGGAGAATGGGTGTGGAGGGTGTAAAAGGAGAAAAACTACATCGCTAAAAGTGAATGCGGTCGAAAGCCGCGCTTATTTTCAGCGCTAAGTGCATGGATTTTTTCAAGTGAAGCCATGAGCACGCTAGGTAGCTGCGAGCGTCGCGCCGCCATACCTATGGTTGCAGTACGCAGTTGCCGCCGACAAAAGAACTGTTTATACCGCCGTATATTTCTATGGCAAACTACTTCCAATTACGTCGTAAGGACTTATTGTAACAAGCGCCTGTCTGGGACTTCACTTAGTCGTAACATTTTTGTAATAATTTGATTAGTTTCTGGATTCGAGATTTCGTACATTAAAATCATAACGCTGATGTTGATTACACACTTAAGCTGTCTCAATTTGCAATTC
The DNA here is from genome assembly GCA_947507525.1 of Apamea epomidion. Classification (NCBI taxonomy): domain Eukaryota; kingdom Metazoa; phylum Arthropoda; class Insecta; order Lepidoptera; family Noctuidae; genus Apamea; species Apamea epomidion. The sequence continues at coordinate 12,959,134 of OX382225.1, forward strand.
TGAAATTCTCTTCCTTGTAGCTGCCAAGATTCACCGAGACACCGTCGAAAAATGAATAAGGGTATTTTTTAAGTATTGGCATAGTTTTTAAAAGGGAGTTTTAAAAGTATCTACCTACTGATTTGGATTGGTGTGATACCTTGCAAAATAATAATAATATAATATAGGGCATACAGCATACAGGGATAATCGTCGGTTGGTGCCTCATTTCATTAATAGCGCTTAACAGGCCTCTGCAAGTTGACTTCGGCCCCTCGTACGCCTTTCAAAGGTCCGGGACCCTATAATGGTCCCAAGATATGCGAAAAGCTTCTAATAATAATATAATATTTATTAGACCAAAAAGAATACACATGTTACACAATTTGTTGCCGAACTAGGTACATAGCCTGTGTTTCAGCATGCACCATAACTCTATATACCTACATTACAAATTACACAAAATAAGCCTGAAAATCATGTTTTCGCTTATTAAAATTAAGCAAAACCTATCTGGTTAATTACCCTAATGTACCGCGGTCTATAACCAATGACCTCGGCTAATAGTGCTTTTAAACTTTGCATTGAGCGCCTAATTGACAGCTTATTAAAGTGCTCGGTTTTTACTAACTACACTGTTTTAGGACCAAACAGAGAGGGGCTTGTGGCTAAGTAATAATAGCCGCACGGGTCGATCGATCAGGTTAAGCTACGCTTGCCGCGGTTGGTCCGTGGATGGGTGACCATCTTTACATACCAATACCCCTACGTGCCTCGGAAAGCACGCTAAGCTGTTGGTCCCGGCTGTCATTCGTGGATCTTTACATACATAGGGCATAACTATGTACCATACACAAAAAGACATGCGCTAAAAACATAACCCTTCTTGTCAGCCGGGTTTGCTGCTTTCTATTTTTATAACAAGCTGCGCCCCGCGGTTTCATCCGCACAAATTTCGATCCCGTGGGAATATCGGGATAAAAAATCCTATATGTTAATCCTGATTATAAACCATCGTGTGCCAAATTTCATCCAAATCCGTTCAGTAGTTTTTGCGTGAAAGAGTAACAAACATCCATCCATTCATCCATCCATACAAACTTTCACGTTTATAATATTAGTAGGACTCTGTGGTGCCCCGTGTGAATGATGAATGTTTTGTTGTGATTTCTTGTAATTTGTTCAAAAATATAATAGGCTATGTATCTTTTTTGCATTTCTGAGTGACTTCGCCTTTCTTGGACTATGGATTTTTGCATTGCAGGTTACCTCGGCTACAATGTCAACCCCCATAATTCGCATCTCAGAAAACTCAGATTTTTCCTGGTTTCGAACGGAGATCCAACATTCTATAAACTGGAGCATAGCCAATGATTCATTTGTGATACAGTCGTTAGATTTCAGTGAAATTCAATCTGTTGGAAGTCAGTGGATTACTCCGTGAATGGTTTGAATTAAATTTTTTTGACAGGTTTTAAGTCATCAGACTTGGGAAGGGTCTTATAACCCTTCAACAAGTTTTACGAAGAACATAAATATAAAGGGTTCTGAAACACTATTATTGCTTCTTATTACATTTTGTTTTATTTGTGTCCATTTCTGGGCCAAGCTTATAAGGGACAAAAATCCATTTCCTTACCACGACTTTCTGATACACGATTTATGTACCCTTCCATTACACAAAAGTGTAGTGGTCTATGGTTTGCACACAATCATCTTGTTTAATTTCATTCTCCCTAATTCTACGAATTATCGATGCGTATGACCTAGAATCCTGCTCACGATCTAACTAAAGGATCTATGAAGATATAAACGGATGTAGGTATCTACTAGTATCAGAATAATGGACCAATCGCTCCGCTTGACAGGGATTAGTAGTCGAGTAACTCAATAAAGATGTGAGTAGACCATTTGATGGGATGTGTTGCATACGTATCTACATGTTTGGTGCTATTGATTATACTCAAGACCTATTTTTTCTATATTTTTAGCTTGTAAGTAATTTGTTACCTCTATCAGTAGCTTTTCTTACTTTTAGGGTTTTAAAACATGACTAGAATATTAATGGTGGATTGTCTAGTAGTATTTTTCTTTCTTACTTTTCTTTCTTTAAACACAGTGAAAATACATTCATGATAGACGTAGACGATAGGTACGTTTATAATTATCATGAATACGCATTGTTTCATGTACAATCAGAAGAATTAAAGTAAGATAAACCAGTAGGTCTTTTTTTTCAACATTATTGAAAACCGCAAATTAGGCACATTAGACCTCCACCAACTTCTCGAACAGGCTGGTTTTCATATTTCCATACATTTCATGGATGTGGACGTGGATGTCCACGATAATATCGTCACGTTAGAAATTATAAAAGCGTACAATAAGTATAAAAACTCACATTACGGGCCCTTAGTTTAAAATAAAAGTAATTCTTACCGTCACTAGTAAGATATCCGTTCACTTTCCAGCCTATCTTCTAAATTAGAAGCGGAAACCAACAGGTTGTTTATTTTAAGTGCGCTTCAAGAAGTTAATTAGATGAGGGAGACCAGCCAAGTTTAATTTGTTCAAAGGAATTCGTGACATTGCCAAAAAAGTCATTATCAATGTTTTTAAGCCCCTACCTTGAATGTTTCCTTACAAAAAATAAGCTTTCCATCATTTATTCAGGGAAATGGAATACTGAAAGGTGGCTCTTAAATGGTGCTTTGTTTTTGTGATGTCTGATAGGTGCGTTTAATTAACTGTAGAATATACAGTGGGATCCAAAAGTTATATTTTTCCTCTTTAGCTGGTAACACACTACATTATGATTTAAAATTCTAATTCCAAATGTTTGAACTGTACACTATAACAACGGAACAATATTTTGGGTACACTGGCGGACAAAATAGATGGGCCGTTTATTAGGTACTGGGCTGGGAGACATGTGCGTACAGACGTACATGTGCCAAATTAATTGTATTTTTATTTTTTATTTGTCACTTTTGTTTGTAATTCATTTTTCACTAACAGGATCCATAATGTGTTAGTATTGCCTTAACCTATTGTTAAGGCAATACTAACACATTATGGATCCTGTAATCTGAAATAAAGAGTTATTATTATTTATTTTTATATTTTAACAAATCTCGGGACCACGGGGTCCTGGTCCTTTGGAAGGCGTACGAGGGGCCAAAGCCAACTCGCAGAGGCCCCTTAAGAAATTTCATTGAAATGTGGCACCACCCGACGATTATCCCTGTATGCACTATGAAAGTGCACCCAAGGATAACCCCGGTTAATGTAGGACTATTGCAGGATATGTAAAAAAACTAATTTGGACTATGTGTTTGGGGGGCTTGAGTTATTATGAAAGGACCCATGAGTTATTATAAAAAAATAATCAGGTAATCCCTCAGTATAACCTGATTATTTTTTATTTTAAATCATAATCTCGCACCACTGCTGAATCGAAAAATGTCAACTAACTTTTGGAGGCCACTGTGTATATTACCTAGTATAAAAAAAAATGTTACTATTTTAATGTTTTATGCTAATAAGTTATCGTAGATTAAGAACCTTTTTGAAAAAACGTTTTAAGCCTACTTTGTTTGTTGAACACAACAATTCTTTCCTTCATTATTTCTTTCGATATCTTTTGTCTGTGTTTGTATAACTGTTTTTGTGAAAGAAGCTTGTCATTGGTTACAGTTCAGTTCGTCACAGCCAAATCGGTCTCATAAATAAATCGGAAATATTACTGTCATATGGATGGCCATCACTGTTTTCCCATTTACTTAATAAACATCTTAATACTGACAGACAACGCATAACCACTGGGTCTAGAAGCATGACATTTTGCACAATTCTTCCTTTTATAACAAAAGTGAGCACTACGGAAGGATTTTTATAAAAACATGTCGTAAAGGGGTAGAAGTAGGGATGTAATAATATCCACTATAACCCTTTATCAACCCTTTTACTGGAAGATACGACGCATATTGATCGACCGTATCCTAAAGTAATTACTCTGGGCAGTCTTACAATTTATCGTACTTGAAAAGACTACAACAGAGAGCACGGAGACGCGTCGGCGGCAGCTGCTAGAGGCGGCACTGTCAACAGTTTTCATAGAAACCAAGCGTGTCACTGTTTACTCGCACTACGACAATGACGTATAGAAACTGACGTCTTTGACAAAAGTTTTCTGTGACAGAAGTTGTACGCTCAACGCACTTTTAGCGCCCCGAATTTTATTAGTACAGTCTTTGTCTTGCCCACCATCTATGTTTCATTATATTGTATCACTGTGTAGCCATAAGACATGTAACACATTGAGTACTCAATAGTATCTGCTCATTGATACTGTATTATGGAACACAAATTCTGGATAAACAAATGAATTCGCAGCCAACTACCTTAATTAACCTTTCAGTTAACTGCTTAGCTTTTGCACCGCTTTAACACCGCTCAGTTCGCTCGCTCGGCTCGCACGCGTTTCGTAACCGTTCTAACCTAACCCATTAGAGTCCCTGCGGCTTAGTTACTGTGACTAATTCAGCTTGGGCCTGATTGGCCACAGTTCCAACCTTACCTATAATGAATATCATTCAGGCCGCTAATTGAACGGCGCCGTTTAGTAAAAAGGAAAGGCTAAATAAGCTGGTTGGCTGCGACATTTACTCGTTTCGGAAGCTGACTGTACTTACTACCATGTCTAGACGTTGCCGGCGATTCCGTACTCTGTGGACTGCAGTGTACAAGCAATGACAGCATGCTATCTACTTAGTAACGGCCGCCTTAATAACTCGCTCATTTCCTAAGCTGTCCGTTAAAGCGACGACGAGTTGACGACACGGTTGGCGCAGTGGCTGAGTGATCGACTGCTGCGCTGCCTGTCGCGGGTTCGATTCCCCCACGGAACACATATTTGTATTGCCTACAGGTAGTTGTTCCGGGTCTGGCTGTTTGTGTATGTGAGTTTAAATGTTTGTAAACGCACCCACGATACAGGACAAATTTAGGAATTTCTTCTGTATCCTGTTTTTTTTTTATAAGAAAGTTGCCCCATCCTAGGGTGTGGGGCAACATTCTTATAAAAAAAAAGTTTGTGAGATGAGAAGTAATCTACTTTACATTTTCATTGGTCAGAAACAACCTTCGTTTTCTATCCTTTTTACCTATATTTTGATACTGATTGATAATGTAATTTGAGAGTAAATTCACGTGCACAATTAATGACAGCTTTTGAGCTTGATTAAATGGAGTATCGTATCAGTTTTTTATCATTTGGTTCGTTATGTTTAAAACTAATCGTTTTTCATGCCGTGCAATTGTTACTCTGATAATGTGTCAATGCTTTTCAAAAAAACTTTGAAGGCAATGTATAAATGCTCCCAAAGATTAAATGAAGGGACTTTAAATTATATTACTGAAGTTTCCACGGCTGAAGGACATCATCATTCATTTCGTACACAAAACTCAAAGTTAAAAAACAAGCTGTTTTCTTATGGGAAATAACACCTTGAACATTTTTTTAATTCTACAAGGAAAGTCTACAATTAACCCCCTGGCTGCTATTTGAGTTTGAAAGTACCAACAATCATATTTTTGCCAACAATATTTTGGACAAACGTTTAAAGACGCAAACAGATTTTGCCAATGGTAGAAATGAACATGAGCGTTTGCTATAACTAAGGTATGATAATATAATAGGTATTAAAATTAACGACAAGAAGATTGAGGAAAATGTTTATATAACAAATAGCAGCTAGCTAGGCCGGTGGAAAACCCGTTCTTAAGGCCCTCCAAAAACTGTTTAATTCCGTTATACTCGAGGGTAAAACGCCACAGGCATGGAACAGAGGTGTGCTGCTTCTGAGTCTTCTTTAAAAAGGGCTTAAGAATGATTATTAATTATAGGCCTATCTCAGTTCTGAGCCACGTCTACAAGCTGTTTTCAAGAGTCATCACGGACCATCTCACGTGTAGGATAGATGACTTCCAGCCTCCCAAACGAGCTGGATTCCATAAAGACTTTAGCACGGTAGACCATATACAGGCTGATTTTTAAAAAACCAGCCAAATTTAAGGATGTGGTACAGACCATCAAACTGAACAACTTTCTCCATGGGACAAATAGTGTAATCGCGAAAATTTTATCAACTGTCCCATAGAAAACTTCAATACCTACTCGACCTAAATGAATGGGACGGCTGAATTTTCATTCGCGGTTACGATGTTGGTCCCATGGAGAAAGTTGTTCAGTTTGATGGTCTGTACCACATCCTTAAATTTGCCTGGTCTTTAAAAAATCAGCCTGTATTATATATGCTGCGGCAGGTTATACAAAAGACCGAAGAGTATGACCTGCCTCTCTGCTTAGCGTTTGTGGACTATGAGAAAGCCTTCGATGCTATCGGCACTTTGGCTGTACTTCAGTATCTTCGTAGTAGGTAGACAGTTTAAAATTTCACTTTTTGAGTTGTTAAGTGAGTATTTCTATTGCCGCTATAACAATAAATAATAAAATTAAAATAAAGTTGAAAATTAGAGGGGTCTCCTTACAAGAAACGAGTTGTTTTCGGTCTTTTTGCCTTGTGGTATGGAAACCTCGATGGAAGACTCGCATTTGGCCATTTTTTAATAAATGTGCTTTTAAGCTTCTGATGATGTCCCCTTTTTAATAAATGAGCATTATTCGGGGATGGAAAATGAGAATTAATTGAGGGTCTATTAAATAAATGCCTTTTTATGTTATACGTGTCGGCTGAAGTTCGAGACGTGTAAGAGCTGGCGCAAACCTGTCGAAGCGCATACTGCCAAGCATAGGTAAAACAAGTGTATTTACTGCCAAGCAAATATCAAAATTCTGTATTTTAAAATAAACTCAAAAATAAATAACCTCAGATGCGCTCCTCTGTCTGCTTTCATGCGCTTTCGGATTAAAATAAGTTTATGTATTTTCAGCTTTATTTAAACAATTAAAGGTCGATATTTCGACGATGCGCTTCGCCAGGTCTGCCGCAGCCCTAAAGAGATCATGGAGATGGCACTGTATGGAGTGAACAGGAAGGCACATACACGTGCGTAAGAACACGTGAAAGAGTTTGCTTTTTATGAATTACATATATTAACATCATAAAAAAATCATTATCAGACTGAATACATGGCATACCATAAGTTGAAGCAACAATAAAATGTTAAACAAATCAATATTATCAATAAGGCAATCAAGATCTACCCCAACATCAACGTCATTAAGGTTTCGAACATTTTGTACCGAAAAATTAAAGCAAGCTAGAAAAAAGATAAAAAAACTTGTCCCAATTATATCATAAGTTTTAATTATAATTCTCACTTATAAGTTTCTACGGAATAGAATATCAATAACAACCTTATTATTTAGGCTTCTTAATATATTGGTTTTTCTCGAGTACTCCAAAGCTCTCCATTTTCTTTCCAATAAGAAAAACATCATTTTAAAAACGTATTGTTTAACATTGTACCACGTTATCGGCCATAACAATACAATTTCGCCGTTTAAGGTAAATAAAAATAACGTGTTTTTGACATTCATAACCTTATTGTAGGCGAATGTGTAAGGGCCGCACCTGGGCCCCCAACAATGGGCCCGCACAATACCTCGCGAAGTAAACTGAATAACTTTATTTAAGAACACAATAAACCACTTTTTACTAGAAAAGGTCTGAATTGTGTAATGCTATCGTGGGTCGGATAGGTGAAGAAAAGAAAACAAAAAAACCTTAGGCAATTTTTTGCGTATCTCAGAAGAAGTTCTAATAGAATACTTACGGTGTATACAGACAATTGTTGAGTAGTTTATCCTACGTTGCTTTCTTTAATTCCACGCTAGAGTGATATTAGATCAATATTACTGGGCTTTCGATTAGATCTTGAAGATATCAGGTAAATTGTAATAAAGAGATTTTAGTTTTCTCCGTTTTTTTCTTTGATAAAGATAGTACGGGTTGTTATTAAATATTCCTATACAAGTTGGTAAGAACATCGACGTGCAACCCGTTACTATGGGTTCATTACATGATTCTGAACCCCTCTGCGTTGAAAATTTTCGTCGGTTCCATACATTTTGACCGCGTACTTTTCTAACAAATGCTTTTTTTTGATAACTGACGAAACATTTCTACGCTATGGGTCTTATCATGTGCTGAATTCATTGTTATAGTTCGTGCGTGTCAATATCCCTGCCGCCCTGTATTTATTTGAGGAACAACCAAAGAATTTGTAACTCCTTCTGTCACGTAGGCCCGTTTTTCTTCCATTCGTTGAGCTGTGCAATGATTTCTAGCCCAGTGCTCCTCAGTTTTACTACTCGCGGGCAAGTTGGGAAGAATCGACGTTACTTCGCCGATAGAAAGTTGGAGCGGAAAACAAAAGGCAATCGAGCACCTTTCCCACCTATTGGAAATACATCAGTAGTGAGGCAGGGCTATGACTGAGTTTCAGTTACAAGCGGGTATTTGATGGCATTTCGATAAACATGAGTGAAACGACTTTCATGAACTTTCAGTTGTTAGAACTTTATTAAAGACTATAATATTTACATAATAATATACACCGTGTTCCGGACGATATACATAAACTTCGACCAGATGTTCAGACCATGGAAATAAGCTTTTTTCATTATGGACACATGAATAAATTCTTATTTTTTATTTTTCGTTAATTTTCATACAAACTAAATACCTTGACGTAAATCAAGGTTCCGCTCGTACGTGCAAATGAACTGCAAATAAAATTTGATACATTTATCATTTTAATTGCATTAAGCGGCAACATAGGCCAAATTAAGTCCCTTTCTTACTGCATAGCTCAATTAAATTTCTTTAAATGAAATTACAAATATATTTATAACGAAGCCTTTCTAAGCACTACTGCCTTTGTTAGATTTGATTTGTAAAAGCTTTAAAAGTGTTTGCCAAAGTTTATGGATAACCTGAAGAACACGGTGTATAAGCTGACAGACTTAAAATAACATTAATAATGTGTACATGTATATTAAAAAAACAGGCAAAAGAATCTTAAGGCATCAAAAAATTTGTCCGCGTCGCTGTCAACAGGAAAAGTGCCCAAAAGGCTGGCAACATTGCTACGTTGTATGGCGGTGCCAATTCTTTGGCCAATAAATAGGCCAGCCCTCTGGTCATGTGAAGAGTAGACCAACCGCTTGGCGATGTCTCGAAAAACCAAATGGGCACCCCATGGCCCTAGTGTTTCAACTTTTGGCTAAACAGTATTGCACTAGTGTGAAACATCGTACTATTTGGTACAATAAAAAATAAAAAAATGTATATGTATGAAGTGTTTTTAGGGTTCCGTACCCAAAGGGTAAAAACGGGACCCTATTACTAAGACTTCGCTGTCTGTCCGTCCGTCTGTCTGTCACCAGGCTGTATCTCAAGAACCGCGATAGCTAGACAGTTGAAATTTTCACAAATTATGTATTTCTGTTGCCGCTATAACAAGAAATACTAAAATCAGAATAAAATAAATTTCAAGGGGGCCTCCCATACAACAAACTCGACTTTTTTGCCCTTTTCTGCTCGATATCAATAATGGCAATAGGTAGGCACTTATGCTCGTGACTTTCGCAACGAGCAAGTAATAAGGCTTTTGTACAGCACACTTGTCCGAACCAAGTTAGAAGCTAGTTCTTCTGTATGGAATCCGCATGAAGCAAAGTATGCGCTTCTTCTTGAGAAAGTGCAAAAAGCATTCCTGCGGTTTCTCTACAGGAGAACTCGCGGTTATTATCCCTTTCTATATCCTACCAAGTTCCTCCTAGGATGTCTGGGATATCATATGCTCGAGACCAGAAGGGCATGCGACCAGGTAGGCGTAATGCTTAAAATTTGCAGAGGGATAACGGATGCTCCTGACATCTATAATGAGCTGATTCGACTCCACACACCGGATAATTATCTCCGTAGCAGAAAGCATGAGCTGCTAAGCTTACCGTCGCGCCGGACTGCAGCCCGTGCTGCGTCTCCCGTACCCCGCGTATTAACCGCGTTAAATAAGCTTGTGGAAGCCAACCTGGACTGCGATTTATTCGCAGACAAGTTTGTTGACTTAATGGTAATGTGCCTGCATTTTTGTGAAAATAATAGTATTTAATTTATTGTTAGTAATTTATGTTATACGTCTGTTCTTTATTATAGTATATTCTTATTGTAAATTTTTATATCTTTAACTAATGTAATTGGCCAAGGGCCGTTTTTATGTTAAAGTAAAAAAAAAAAAATAAATAAATAAAATTCTTAGCTCGAAGCTATTCAAAATTAATCATAGGATTGTCATTGAATCCAAGGTTATTTAAACAGTGTTTATTTTAAATGAAACTTTATTTTAACTGAAATTATATTTTCTTTATCTTATTTTTTCTTTTCTGTTTTCCGGCGTGCGTGTGTGACCTGAGGGCCAATTCTCGTAATTTAATTTTTCGTAATATGTCAAAAATGTAAAAATGTAAATTGCAGGTATTTTTGACACAATGTGAATGATATCAGATGGGCAATTCTCGTAAATTTAAGAACGTTCACATTCTGATCTCAGTCTCAATCTGTCAAAAATACCTCTAATTTCCCTACATTTTGACCAGTATTTCATCATCTGATCGAAATGTATTATTTGATTGGTATACTGGTGGTGATTTGAGGTTAGTTTCGAACATTCCCGTGAATTAAACGGATATGAAAACTAGATTTCGCACCTCGGTTTCATTGCTCAGTGTCGAGGTTGGACATGATCCCGAAATGTTCCGTTGCATTCAGGGGATTACTATTAATACCTACCTTGTTATTGCCTATGCAACACGGTTTGAAGTTCTATTTTACATTTTTATTTTACATTCTACATAACTACATATATTTAGCAAAAAAAAAATTTTAATTTGCTTAATTTGTTTATGGGTTTGTTTACGGTGTAAGGGATCGGCGCGCAAACTGTAACCATGAATTAAAAGCATGATTTTAGACACCCTAGCGTAAAAAAAAAAACCGGTAACCAAAAAAAAAATCATACCTACGGTCAGAATCATAGGCTGAATCCATGGATCCCCTTGCGTTATAACAGGGTAACAGATTGTCAATGTCTCCCTGCCACCCTGTATTTAGTAAGCTTGGTGTTAATTTGCAAATAATTAAATATAATGATATGCTATGAAATGGAATGTTGCGGTAAAATCAGATCTAAAAAATTGATTCAAGCTAAACTATACAGCTGATGTTCAAAATTTGGTTAATTTAAAGCATAATGTTCTGATACTGAAAATGTAGGTAAAGGTAAGTAGGTAAAGTCAGCCTCAAAAACATGTATACATCGACAAGAATTTTATTCATTTAACTGTCTACAATCATTGTACCATAGTATTTAATGAATTTGTAGCCACAAAACTTATTACACATTGGGTACCAGCCTACTGAATTATAGCAGACTTGGGTTTGCAAAAATCCTGAAATGAGCTGGTTTTATTACGAAAATCTTTCTTAGTTTCTAATACCAAAAAAGGTTTTTTGAAAAAAAATTGAAATAATTTTTCCATTTATCCCTTTTAAAGTGGTTGGCTGTACGGCGCAGAGAGTAAAGGACACTGATAACCTTGTTTTCATTTCTGGTCTCTCCCACTTCCCCTAGTTATCTAGTTCCACTTTCAGTATATTTGCGTCAACCACAATACAAATCTACGTTCATCAAATAATCGTCTTCTTTAATGGCGAAATTAATTCACTCTTCCTTCTTCGTTCAGTCTATCTCTCTGTGGAATGCGCTCCCCATAGAAATCAGGATGGCAACCAACCGATTATCCTTTAAAGTTAAAGTTTGCGAGCATATTCGTAAGAAGCTGGTGGTATCATCACAACGATAATGTTTTCACATTCTTTGTCTTATTTGTTTTAGTATATTCGTGTATTTGTCTGTGTCATCATGAGCATTTCAGCCGAAAGACGTCCACTGTTGGACATAGGCCTCCCCCAAGTACCGCAACTTATTTGTGTGTATTTATTTGTGCTTATACTGGTATTTATATGTAATTAGGTATATTATATTTATAGCTTTTTGTGATTGCACTGTTTGTCTCATACGCGTCACCCAAAGGTTGACTTGTAGAAAATGCCTATGGACTCTGTACCTTAAAATAAAATTAGTCACAATTTTATTTTAGGTTTTTATCTGTTTAAAATTTTAAATAGTTTATAATTAATTTTAATGTGTGAGTGTAAAATATGGACTACAGTTGTCTGAGATAAATAAATTATTATTATTATATTATTTGTGTGCTTCCAGTATTCAATAAATAAATACCCTGCGACATAAAGGTACTTATATCTTTATGAGGCTGAATGTACTTAAACAGCTTTAAAGTACAAAGAACATCCTTCTACAACACCCCGTGGTCTTTGCTTCATATTTCGTAGAAACAAATCCTATTATAGCGTATTACATGAACTGGTCTCCAGACAAAGGGTCGTGACATCTTATGACTGGGGCTCGTTCGTCCACTTCATTAAGACATGAATTATGAATGGAGGGCATTAGCATCCGCCTAGAGAGTACGTAACTATGACCACCATTGTTATGCAGATTGTTGCCGGACGTTGGCGCACCACCACCCTCCAATATGAGATGTTTGCAAACAAATATACATCGATAATAACCGCTTGTTACTAATTGTTCTTGGGTATGCAAATTGTGGTGGTTGTCTGTTGAAGTTTGAACGCTCTTGTCTTGTTTAAGTGAGGTGAAGTCTTTGGAGTTCAGTAGTTTCATAAGGGGAGTTGTTTAGTGTCAGGAAATTTTTTTTTTAAACAATTTTTTATATATGTAGGTAAAAATGAGGGTAAAAAGAATCCCACATATTAGATACGTAGATATGCTTGAAACACAACACCGTCTTTGTTGTCGCGCAAAAAGGTAAACGTTAAGTTTAGCGAGTTTTTTGTGAACAGCGATTTATAGTTACATAATCAGCCTATAATGTACCCACTGCTGGGACACAGGCTTCCTCTCAGTGAGAGGGGGTGGGCTGTAATCTATCACGCGGGCCCATTGCGGGTTGGTAAATGTCACATGTCTTCGATTTTTTAGTTCTAAGACATGTTTCCTTATGATGTTTTCTTTCACCGTTTCGTGAGCAGTGCAGTGGTGATGATATTATTTATACAAAGTAAAGCGCCTGCCTGGCTTGGAACCTATCACCTACAACTCGTAAGTCGGAGCCCACCATTGCTCCTAGTTTCTTTTATCGATTTAATATTAGGAGTCTTGCATGGAAATATTAAAGAGCAGTGGGCGATCCAAGAAACACCTTTATTCAAAACTCAGAAAGATGTTACAAAATGAACTGCAGACTCCAGTATCAGTTACGAAAATCGCCAACCAAGAATGAGTTTTCTGCTTCCCGCAGTTAGAATAAACACAACACCTTTATGTGGATAGTTCAGTGAGTTTACACCACGATTTAATGTCAAAACGACCACATTAACATTTCGTATGCAGTGAAAGTCCCCTCTGTAACCTATATATTCCATTGAATGCGAAACTAGGTAACTTTTCGCAATAGTGAAAACCTGCGAAGTTGGAACAAAGAGTCAGAAAAGTTGTGTCTCAAAAACGTGTAGTTTACTTCAATTTTAACTTTACATATGATAGTGATACGACTGAAATATAATGATGTGGTTTCCATAATAATTTTGTTTTGTTTCGTGACGTAACCGGAGGACTGGGTTGTTCTTTGGTCAAAGAATCAGTATTGCCATTCAATGCTGCCAGTTTTATGGGCACGTTTCCGGATGACAGCGATACGGACGAGTACTTCGACGCCTAAGAGTCCTTTTGTTTTTGTGTTTATTCGTATAGTTAGTTAGTCATTTAATTTAGTACCTAATGTAAATAGTTAGTGGTTTTTGAATATTGGAAAAAGTTTTGTTTTATTTGCTTAGAAAAGAGAGTCAGAAGTTACCTGTGGTATATAATTGATAAATTCTTGTAAAGAATTGATCAAAATTAAATGTCATTCTACGGTTAATTTTCCCATATCAACAATAAGTGATTTAAAAAAAATATATAAATAAAACCAACATACTTGTTTGTTGGTACCGGAGTAAAGTGGCATTTACGTTTAAGTAACTCCTGAAAATCATTAATGTGTTCGTATGAACCGGTAGGTACATCAAAATACATTCAGTTGGTTTAAAAAAGTTTGAAAACCTGGAAGTATGAGGACTCTCAGTACCGAATAAATAGGTTATTACTAGGATGTCACGAGGGAGTACCGAGTAGGTTAGTTTTCGAAAAGCGTGCACCATCGTAAACCGCGTGCTGTTATTCTACATATAAAAATCGCTTTAAAGATCCGAATTCACATTGAGGTTCGAAGTAAACTTCATAGAATAGAACTACAAGTGAGGTAGTTTGAAATAGCAAATCTGGGTAAATTCGTCTGAGCGTGTCGATGGAAAAAATATTGTTTTTTTTTTCATTTGTTTAGCCCAAAATTCTGCAACGCGGATAGTATTCGCTGACGCAGCCATTAGGTCCTCACGTGTGCAGGTGGGGTGCATGAAAGGAGCCTCCCCGAGTGACGTACCATCCGTCGTCCGTCCGGCGCACCCTGGGCTATAATCGACTTCTTTCGATTGGGATTGGCTAATCCTTTCACCACGATGGCAAATACAATCTAGGTAAATAATACCTTATGTGTAAAAGTAGATGTGAAGAGGATTATGCGGTCACGAGGAAATTGTATAGTGACATTTTTCACTCAAATTCCCATTATTGAATCATGGAAATAATCTTCCAGGGGAATACAACCAAACCTAACAATACCGCACCTTTGTACCCCACACATTATTTACGCATCTAAAGCTTCCTGCCCCACAGGGGAGACGAAAAAACGTCACAAAAAGAGTATTCGCATCTATTTCATCTATTAGGTAGACTGTATGCGTAGGTGTAGGTAGGTGTCCCAGCACTTAAGATGCAAACTGTGACATCCAAATCGTGATACACAGGGGAGTTCTAGGGGACAGAAATGTATGTATCCGATATTGTGTTACCGGAACAAAGATCACTGAATATCAGCCGTGCGCCCAAACTTGGGCTTTGACGCACTGGACAAAGACTTCAAAGGAAACCTCAGTAAGGGTGTGCCATTAAAAAAATGGTGACTTCTATGTGACTGTGTCCTCTTTCAGAGCTATAGGTGTAGCTAAAAGCTTTTGGTTTATTTGCTGAACAGGAAAGTGTGTGGTGTGTAGATAGATTAAAAATAGTTACCAACTGACATTTAGACTTGAGTTTTTAAGAAAGGAGTTCTCCAGCCCATCCATGGTTTGATTCTGTTATTCATAATTTGTATTGTTTATTTTTCTTTCAAAACAGTTGTAGACTTTGTTTGAGTATTCATTCAATACTGTCAACCAAAGTTATTTGTTAATTTAAAATATTCATCATGTTTTTATTAAATAAAATTAAAGGAGGATCGGACAAAATGGTCCCGACAACATCGCCATAATTTTTTCACACAGCGATTTGAAATGAGCCGCCATAGTAGTTATTGTATATATAATAGTAAAATGTCTATCTAATGTCATATGTGTAGTTGTTATTGGACCAGCTTCCATAATTTTTTGCCGATTCTGCTTTATAAAACTTCTCTTTCCAAACTCCTTTATCCAGCATCGCACATTCTCTTCTAGTTACCATATTAATTCAATGAAAATTCGGCACATTTCATTGTCTACGTGTTACGTGACTACGGGACCGTGGTTCTAGTAGTCAAGTTTCTATTCCACTAACATATACGGTACCTACGGTTGTCGCAATGAAAATAACAAAGCCTCAGGTAATTTCGCTAATGCAAGTGGTTACACCCTATCTACATCGCACTTACAGAGGCTTCGCCCGAAGGTACCTATTAAGAGGGTCGACACACGGCGGGGATATTGTCAGACCTTCCCCGGTATATTTTGACTAAGTGTTAATATTAAAGTGGTAGATAGTTTGAGAGTACGATTGGTCTAAGAAATTCGGGAACCGTTGCTGTGTTGAAGCAATTTTAACCTTACCTCTGTGCCACGTGGAGATACTTATACAAGGTTACTTGAAATTGGCTACCTGAACTCCGCAAACGCGATGGGTATCGCTACCCAAACGTAATAAAAAAAAAAGATTTTTGTGGGTTTGTCAACGGCACTTGAAATATCAGTTTAAAAAAACTGTCGTAAACTTCACGGACGTCGTGGATATCTAAACATGATAAAACTTACAAAACACAGTTCTCTTGTAACTCATACTTTCAGTAACAACACTAACAGGGGACGATGATCTCCAAAAAAAAAACAATCAATCTTTTTCATTTTATCGTGTTTAGATATTGATACTCATTGCGTCTGCGGAGTTCACCTAGCCAATTTAAAATAACCCTATATAGTATAAAAAATTCGTAACAACTAAGATTTTGGCATCATAGGTCGAGTTGAAAAAAGAGAAAAAACAATGTCAAAAGTTTTACTTCGTTTATATTTGTTTCGCAGGCAATATCATACATTTACATAAGGCCAATAACTAAAGAAACACTGGCTGCACGACAGATACACAATCCTTTCCCAGTTTCACAAAAAAAAAAAAAATGCACAACACATCCGCATAAAATATGACTACGAAACTTCCACTTAGTATTTTAGATACAGTTTACAAATTATTTCTCATAAATTCAACAATATTAAAAACGTTAACAATTTACAAAATTTTCCCTATATTTTATAGCATTTCAGATTTACATACATTTTCGTTAATACAGCTATAAAATTTAATAGATAACAAATTATATAAATGAGCAAATAAAGTTCTAACGTTTATAACCGCTTAGCTACATTATATTATGTACATATACATTAACAGTTTATTATTTTAGATATACAATTATTATGACACTGAGTAGTTACATGCGCGCGCGACGCAACACGAACGAACTTCGTATTTTAGTGGAAAATATTGTACAACAGCAAGAAAGTATGTTAGAGTAACATATTTATGAAAATAAAATTGATATAGTACACTCAAAACGTTCAAGTCCCAACAGTAATGTAACACATAACTCAATATTATTATTTCCATACATTATTAAGCATTTACATTGTTAATACAAGCTGACACCTGATGAAATGCTAATGACTATTAAGTAGTTACACTTATTTACCGTTCGTTCACCGTTTGCTATAAAACGTACTATACTTAGTACCATAGTCTTTAACCTAAACGATAAACACTGTCTTACGTCCAATTAGTAAGACACAGACACTTCTAATTGCCGAACAATGCTGAGCCATGCACAATTTTAAGACAAGCTCACACAAAAGAATTAGTTCAATTATGTTATACGTGTGTACGTGACGAATTACATTGAGATAATCTTGAAATAAAGGTTGACGAAGTAGAAAATTTATATTTTAACGGCCGGTTGAGCTAGATTTTATAAGTAGGTACAGTCGTTGATCGAGAGTTCAAAATACTTGGAAATTGCAGTGTTATTTTGAAACCATTTGGTGAATAGTCTCACCCAACCTCATAGAATAATCGAACGTGTAAATATAGGTGGAGAGGTACTAACTGCGACCAGTTTACGTATATTATCTGGAATCAAACACGATATCACTAAGTACTAACTTGAATATGCATCGACGAAATTGGGATACGATTTCTGATTTAGAAACACATGTAGGTCAATGATCGCGGTCAGTACGTACCTTTGCCCTTCATGTGTAATACCCGAGATTGTTATAATAAAACAAAAGAGTAACTTTTCCGATTTTTTCAGTCTTAACTTTGCACATGGCTTTAAGTAAAAGTTTAGCATGTGGCGAGGGCTAAGGTCGTTATTAAAAAGGTAGCGCTCACGGCGAGGGCGGATGCGGCAGCGGGGGCTGGCCCGCCACCGCCTAAGAAGCCGGCATCCTCGTCTCTTGGGCCACCTTCTCGAAGTGGACCCTGGAGGCTGGAGCGGACGTCGTTTGTCTCTTCGATGGAGTAGTCGCGATCATCGTCGTCGCGTTTTCGGTTTGGCAACTCCATTTCTGCATGAATGAAAAGGGTTTTTTTAACATTAATTCACAATAATTGGCTGGATTTTTTTTTCTTTCTTGGCGACGATTAAACCAAAATCAAAATAAAAATATACTTTGGGTTATCTTTGGGCCATACATACGTGACATGGTCTATAATATATTTTTCATGATTGAGAGTAACATTGCTGCTTTTCCCTCCAGTTTAAACTTCAACCCACTTAAGTTTAAGAGATTTCTTATGAAATAAGCATCACCTCTGTACCTATTTTTTTCTGTTCTGTTTTTCATTGTCTGTTTATATATGTGTGTACATAAATGGTAAAATAAATAAAATAAACTTCGATTATAGACACTGATATTCTGTCCACAATATATCTTTGGAATACGATTGGACACACAACATGCATTCCATAGCTTACATTCGCTTCTTGCCATACAAAGTTCCATTGACAATACAAAGATGGTATGGCACCGCCTTTGTCCGGAACTTACCGTATAACCTAATGTTGCCTTCGGCGTCGCCTATAGAGTTCTTGGATATGCACTTGTAGCCTCCGAGGTCACTTCTCTGAATGTTTCGGATAACGAGACGCATCTGCACGCTGTATGCAGAACTGTTGATCTCAGTCATCTGGTATTTGTCGTTTGAAATTATCATTTCACCTGGAAAAGGAAGGAATATTATTTTCTTGCAAAGCTTTCATCAATTGTAAAGATGTGGGAGCAAGGATTTCCCTAATACAAAAGTGCACTTCCTCTGTTGCGTAGTTGGTGATAAAATTTGGCGACTCATAAATACTTCTATAATAGGTATAAGGGTCAGCCCTTATGCCTATTACAGCATTGTTCCATCGCCAGATATCTTTTATTCGAGGAATAAAATTGACGTTTGGCAAACTTAACTGTCAAAATTTATTCTTTGAATAAAGTTTAAAGTTTGAATAAAGATAATTTTTATTCCAGGAATAAAATTGACGGTTGACAGATTTGTATGAAACTGTCAACATTTCAAAATTATTCCTCGAATAAAGTTATCTGACGATGGAGAAATCAGCCCTAAGTCAACAAAACAGTATTGACGTATGAAAATAATTTGACACTTAGTTGGTACATAAATACCTATATAAAAGTAATAATTGGTTCAATTTACTAAGATAGTCAGAAGTCCTTAAAATGTCAGGCATTAAATGCGTTTCAATGAACCTATCCTAATTTAATTTAAAATTCTACACGCCATAAACTATCTTGCACAAGCAACTATTAATTATGTTTACATAGCGTTTGGTTTCAGTTGATATAGTCATTTGTTTCAGCGCCCTTTATTCGATAGGCGCAAGCCTTTCCGTCCATTTATATTCGGCCACTTCCGACCATTGTCCGCCCGATATCGAATTGAAATATTGTTTCGGCATGTCGTGTGCGGAACAATACACTATATGCTCACATAATGTATCTACTTTGCAGTATGTGCTAACAGTACAGCATTCAGTTAAAATAATATTCAATTTCATCCCATCCCATGTTGCAATGTCAACAAACAAATGTTGATTTTGGGGCAAGTGTTAACATTATTCGTTCGTGTTCAATTTGTCAGTCGAAAAGCTTAATGTACTTCACAAAACAATAGTAATTACATGGATAAACTGCCGCTTTGCGATTGTTAATCCATTAATAGTGGTGTATGTTGCGACTGAATCATGGTTTGGGGGACATGTTGTTTGCCAATCAAAATGGGGCCTTGTTATGAATATTGGTTATTCATTTATACTGTATTATAGGGTTGATTTCCTATTCAGTGTGATTCGAATCGAAATTTCTATGTTATTAGTTTGGTTCGCGATTGTGATCATAAATGGAGTAGGTGCCCTGTGTGTTTTTCTGATTTTCGTAAACGCATTTCTGGGGCCACATGACATACATAGCTTCGTCTTTTTATATTTTATTATTTGAATAAAATAACAAATAAAGCAAATAGAGTATGTAAGGATCGCAATAGGTGCCGTTATATAGTGTCTGCCTACCCCCATGAAAATAAGGCGTAAGTTTATGTAGGTATATGTATGTGTATGATAATCAACACACGTCATAGTCAAATCTCACCTAAATTAAATTATTTTATTGTTCAAGTTAAACTCCAGTTAACAAAATAGGGTTCCCTTCATCCATATTTTCTAGAAACGAATCCTACGTCAGTGATATCGAAAAAATTTTGAATAAAAAATAAAGTCATTCTACGGGATTTGTGCCTAGAAAATCCGTGAATCCAGTGAAAATAATAGGTATGCGAATCTAAACCCAGTCAACGTTTTGAATAATAGATACGATGTGCGCTGGTGTTTTTGATCTGCACTGTAAAATGTACATAGTGTACATAGCTACTGTACTAGGTACCCGTTTATACTTCTTCCATCTATTCGTTTTAGCGGCGTGCTGAAAATGTGATTGTACTTGCTTTAATTCTCTAAGGAACTGTTTTTAAAGAAGAAATACCTGCATTCTCCAATCCTTTTCAAATAAGAAAGCATTTCTTAACAAAACAAAAAAAAACTCGTAATAATTATCTACATAGTGAAGCTATTGAAACGTTGTCTCCAACAAAATTCTATTGAAAACTTCCATAACTTTAATAATTTGTAATGATTATTACAAAACATGTTGGTACCTATACATTTTTAGTTCCTATATTATATTTTTTACATTCATCTATACTTTATATTATTCTTACTTACTTGCCAATATTATAAATTTGAAAATAACTTTGTCTGATATCTATCTGTCTGTCTGTTACCTTTCACGCCTTAACTGCTAAACAGATTTCGATGAAATTTCACACACATGTATATCATAAGCTGGGTTAGGACATAGGATACTGTTTATCACTTTAGTACGTTCGCGAGAAATCATTTTCGACCTTAGCGCGGGCCAAGCCCGGGGAAACCTTGTACCTAAATGAATCGTGTTACTAAAAATTTGCATTCAATCGTTCCCAATCTATGATTGTTATTTTAAATACCATATTAGGTATATTATACCCTTTCCATTAGATTAACCTTTTTTGACGGCTACCTTAGAACGAACTATTCCAGATTACGTAAAAGTTAACTTTAAAATGCGTAATAAAATAAATATATATATAAACTGCCTTATCTTATTGAATTATCTTATCTATGACTTCTTGCAGACATTATAATACCGTACGTGTATCAGTTTTGACAAAAAAATATAATTGTTATGCGTATTCCATCTGTCAAAAAACGGTTTACCTAATGGACAGGGTATAGTTAAGGAAAAATAACATTGTTATTGAAAGATAACGTAAAAAATATGTGTGTATATTTTGTGTACAGCGATTCCGTAGAATATTTGTCGAAAGCTACATTATTACCGTGGCGGGTCACGATGCCTCGTTCGTTCTACGTTCTACATTAAAAATTGCTTGCATTTTTCTTGCGTCGCTTTATTTTGTGGGTGGCTTTTTTATTTTTTATTACCAGCCAGTGACCATGGCTTTCTGGTATAAAATTGAAAAGGTTATAGGCATTTTAATTATAGAATCTACTTGGTTGTTCTTCTTTCTTCTATTGTGTCCTGTGGATTTTGGTTAGAAATCGGAGTTACGATGTGTTTCGTTTGAGGGTTTTTTGCTGTAGTAAATAGGCATGTATTTTATAGAACCCATAATAATTCCCATTTTGCACTCCTAATAATATTATTGAAAACTCTAATATAATGATTGTTTCTTTTTTTTGAATCTCAAATAACTATGGGGTCCTAAAAATACTAAATCGTCAAGTAATTGCGACCAAATTGAATGTAGCGCTCGCCTAACCTAACCCATTTGGTCGGGGTACCTTAGCTTAGATACTGTGGCCAATTTGGATCGACCTGTGCGGCTGTTATTATTTAGCCACGGACCCCTCTGCCTTTTCCTCATTTATCTTCTTATTAAATGTTGTCAAAAAATGAGTTCACCTTCGTGGCAGGACGCACTGACCAATGCATCCATCTTATTTCTATATACTTATATTATCACAAATTCTCCCTCTCATTCAATATTCAGTGACTATCGACTTCGCAGTAATATAACGCGGTGAGTTCGACGTCGCCGCCGACTTGATGTGATCGTTAATCACGCCATAAGACGGTGGCTCTATTACACACTGATATACCCACGACGGTTGATCTCACTTCAATTGACGGGGGCTTCATTTGGGTTTAAACTTTATTACAGCTTTCGAATATGCTTATTCTCAGCGATCATACAGACAGGGAAGTCAATTGTTAAGCAAATTGACACCCTACGTCATATTACTGTGTTATAGCTATTTTAGACATCTGTCAAAGAACGACAGTTGTGATTTGAATATACGGACAATTTAAGTTATAGAAACAGAAAATAGAAAATATTTATTGTCCAGGTAATACAGTATGCAGGTTCACAGGTCAACAGCAAGTTAAGACGACATGAGTGACTTTAAATATTACCTACAGCTAGGTTACAATATAGTATTTGCTAGTGAACCCCAAACTAGACAGTTAGTCTGTTTCTTGGTTGGTAGCATTGAATTTTTCTGACTCTCTATTATTAAGTTATGAAGGCCGCAGGAATCCGCTGGATGAGGGAGGCGCAGAACCGGTCGAAGTGGCGGTACTTCGGGAAGGCCTATGTCCAGCAGTGGACGAATTTTGGCTGAAATGAATCATCATTTGAGCCGAAATGCGTCCACTGCTAAACATAATAATATCATCGTCATTATCTGATGATAATGATTATGATATTATTATGTTTAGCAACTTCTTCTCATATTCCGAATGAGTTCAATTTCAAATAAAAAAAAAATAGGTGGCATATAGCTGAGATTTTGAGTAAATTATTTATTCAATTAATTGCGTGCCTCTACCCTTTTCTGCTCGAGGAAAAGTCTTAAGCCTTTTTTTTTTTTTTTTGTGGATGGGAAATCATCAAATGACTCCTCCCGCTCTGGGTGGAGCAGAAGGGAGTGTCAGACTCTTACTGACTAAAACCCACCCGTGTTCCTTCCTTAGCCCTTTATGTACCAGGGCAGCGGTAACCCTTTCGGACGATCCCGCTACCCCGGCAGGAAGTCTTAAGCCTTGGCTGATAGTTTTATAACACGTGTATAACGTGCATATCTTGAAGTCTAATCCAGATGGATAGAACCTAATTGCCAGAGATCAGGTGAAGGGCTAACGGCTTAGCGTGGTTTTCGAGGCACGGGTATCACACCGCCATCTTCCAAACTCCGGGATGTTACTAAAAAAATCCAAACGCGTAAATAAGGCTTAAAGGTGACAAAGCCGTGCCTTTACTGACTGCAGTTGACTTGCACTATACACTTTTACTCCTCAGGGAACGAACGAATCTAAACATTATCTTGGGAAAAACAATACCAAAGGAATGTACACAAAGCATCTTCATGATTATATTTAATTCCCTCGCGAAGGGTAGAGGTGTCGCTCTAATCATGAAATGGCATTAATTTATTACTGGGGTGAGTTCATTGCATTAATTTTGTTCGGAATAAACTTTATTTATACGCTATTGCAGCAGTTGTCTGTGACATCAGCCATTTTGGTTTTGTGGTAAGATCTGAGGAACTGTTTTTAAAGTTTAAATTAGAAATTATAAACTGAAATTGATGTTCTGAATATTCAACGTTTAGGACATAATTATAAGTTCTAGGATGTTAAAAACTTTTCTAGGTGTTTTATTTTTTGTCAACAAAAAAGTGATTACTTTACCATGTCCATTGAAGGAATAGATCATTTTTTAGAAAGACCAGCTACCGTTTTATCCCGACTAAACGTTTCCAAGTTACAATAATTGTAACATGCCATAACCTCAAATTCTGAGTTACGCAACGAATTCGCAACTAAATCACAAGCATAAATTAATATCCTTAACTGTCCAAAATTGTTCTGTACCGAACTGAAATTGGGGCTTGAACACCAGCACACTATTACTCCTGAGGCGCTATCATATGTTAGAACTCAACGCATTACTGTTGTAATATTGCTCAGCAAATGGTAGCAAAACATCAAATGTTATTACTGCTCCGAACACAGTTTAACTAGTAAGATTGAGAATAAATCTTTAGTAATACATGTTTATTACAAGTCAACTTGGGAATCGCAATGTGCAAGAAATAATATATTTGTAATAAGAAAATAATGTGATACTGCTAGAGAACTGTCAATTTTCAAATTAGCCAGTAAACTTTGCCGAAGTTGGAAATTGATAGGCCCTAAATCTATATAAAACAAAGTCGGGTTAGTTACACCATTTATAACTTAAGAACGGTTGGACCAACTTTTATGATCTTTGATTTTTTGGATTTGTCTCCGCCCCGAATAGCAGAAAAACTATTAAAAAATGGGAAAACTTTACGAAAAAAAAAAATTAAGGTAATATATTTTCTCATACAAAATTTTATTGATTCGGAGGCGGTACGAAGTTTACCGGGTCAGCTAGTATGTATTAAAGTCCCCAGAACATAGACTAAAACAAACTTCGTAGGAAGTAAAATTACTAAAAGCAGACGCCGCACGTCATTGCCCATTGCCGATTAAAATGATAGTTCAAATATTTTGACAACAATATTCAAGTTATATAAAGATTAATTAATTGAATTGAACTAAACAATAACTTTACGCAAAGTACTAATAGCAACACGATCACAATAGCTTCATTAATAATTACGGTCAAAGCCGAAGACATCGAGATCTGTCAAGAGACGTGGCTTTGGCGCTCGGGCCGGCAGACCACAAATCTGCGGCGACCGGCCCGCTCTGATGCAACTGACACCTCCACGGTGGCCAACCGCTACTGACACGCCCTCTTTTGTTTATTGTTGACAACTTTGTTAATTAATTGTCAGTTTACAGCATTCAATTGAAGGCGTATCGAATGGTAATGAATGGACGGTGATGTTGAGAAGTTGAAGTGAAGATTAATTGTGAATTTTGTTGGATAGTTTCGCTTTGTTTGCGTTTCGTTTGCAATGATACCTATTGTTTCTGTGTCTGTGTAATGTTTTTGGCTGGCTTATCTTTTTATGCCATTTAAACTTCGAGAAAGGGAACGTGTCCGTCTATGTTATAACAATACAAAACCTATATTCATCGCAGAATTTAAATAGACAATGATATATAAATTAAACGAAAATGTTTCGACAAAAGCGCCATCGAAAAAATAACCTGTACATCACGACAATAAAGTAAAGCAATTTTATTTAAATAAAGCCCGATTGAAATTACAACAAAAAGTTGTCGCAAGGCCTGGCTGCGAATGGCGGACACTCCCATTCCATGTCCGGTGCGGCCGGCACGCCGCTTGTCCCATCTCGTCACGCCCGTGTATTACCTAATTTAATTTGTAGTCCCCGCAATTTATGGGCCGCAGAAGAGCCGTCTACCCCCTCTGTTTGTTAGTAACGGTTCAGACATATGTGCCGTACGTCACTTCAGCATTTGATTGTTAATTGCTTTAAAAGTTTTGGCGTTACACAAGGTGTTAACGACTCCTAAAATTCAGAAAGTTTGAGGCTAACAAAGCTAAAACTCGCAATTTGCATTAAAAATTCAATAAAAATACGTTTTATCGCGGTGCATACAAAAAATATTGAATATTATCGAAATAATGAATATTAATATGCTAATGAATATTTAAATGTGTAAATGCGCGAGGGAGAGCGCGGGAGATCAAAAGCGTGAATCTGGAAATGCGATCTTTTCGAAAATGTTTTTGCACAGTTAATAATTAGATAGTGTCTATGTTTTCGGAACGTGCATGTTTACTGGGTACGTGTTTTCATTTGGTGGGGATAGAAAACTAAAACTGCATAAATCCGGGGCGGTTTAGTTTCGGCGAATAATATTTGAAATTGAATTTAGATTTGTACGAATATTGTGGTACGTACGTGAGAGTAAATATTGTGACTGTAGCCTAAAGCAATTTGAAGCGGGCGGGCCAGCGGTCTTTGTTGCATATCGGGCGGTAATAGAATTTGGTCCGCTTTTTGCGCGGGTGGTCGCTCCGACCGCGTAATAGCAGCGGCCGCGGCCGCGTAGCTCGGTTGCCTTTGTAACTGCATCTAAATCTGCCTGCACTATGCGTTGGCCTGGTTAGGGTATAACCAATTATTTCGTAGTACCTAGAAGGGACCCCTATAGGTTAGGGATTTGTGGCTTGTTTATTACTTTTGAAGACGTTGAGGAATATATGCGATAAGCTTTGCTGGTTTTGTGTCTTTTTATGTGGGTTTTGTGTTCTATAAGTACTGTTCCCTGGAAAATGATGGAATGGTATTTGATATTATTAAGGTAGAACAATTTTCAGTATTAGATTTATTTGTGTGTCGAAAAGTGTTTCGAGCTACGTCGGTTATACTTGAAGATTCTCACTAGACTATACGCAAATAGACAAAATTATGCACAATTCTCAGCCTAATTCCTATGAATGTGAAACTTTGAATAGAACAGAACAGTTATGAAAGGAAACTCATGACTATGCTAAGAATAGGTAATGTGGCGAGAGCGATAACAGCCAAAGCGATTTACAATAATATTTATTTTTACGTTAAGGATGATGGGTCTTTTTACACCCTATATTGCAAAAAAAAGCAACCTTTTTTTGGGTTCCGTACCCAAACGGTAAAAACGGGACCCTATTACTAAGACTTCGCTGTCTTGTTCTTCTGTCTGTCTGTCTATCACCAGGCTGTATCTCAAGAACCGCGATAGCTAGACAGTTGAAGTTTTCACAAATTATGTATTTCTGTTGCCGGTATAACAACAAATACTAAAAACAAAATAAAATAAATATTTGAGGGGAGCTCCCATACAACAAACGCGATTTTTTGCCCTTTTTGCTCGGTATCAGTAATGGCAACAGGTAGGCACTTGAAATATTCACAAAATACTCTGTGGTATTTTTACTTTAATAATAAATAATAAAATTAAAATAAAATAAATATTTAAGGGGGGCTCCCATGCAACAGACGTGATTTCTATAGATAATGGTACGGAACCCTTCGTGCGCGAGTCCGACTCGCACTTGGCCAGTTTTTTATCTAGTCAGTTTACCAGTTTTCCATATAATGCAAAATCATGATAAACACGCATTGTTCGCCCACATATTTCTGTTCAAATCTTATTATCAATCGGCAAAAAAATCCTTTCTAAATCTCAATTTCCATACGTCTAACTTTCAGCTAACTCTGACTACACTCGCATTGGACCGCATAAACTGTTCGATTAGACCTACAAAAAATATAAGTTTAAAGACCGCATTGCGAAAAAGTTTTGTTCGTTTTATCGGGTTTTGGTCGAGGACCGTTCACACATGTCGCGGCATGCGGTGCGGTGGCGGGCGGCAGATGACTGCGAACGGCACTGGATGGCGCTGGACGGCGCCGGACGGCCCGCAACCCGTAAATCCATTCCTAACTCGACTTTAGTGGCCGGCCGTTGTCCGCCGACTGTGCCGGCTGTTTGTTGCAACCCATTATCCACTTGAAAACTAGCGCTTCGACTAAAACGTATTCCAGCATGTCGGATTCCAATTGCGTTGGCCTGTCAACGCAATAAAAGTGAAAAATAATACTGATCAAAATTTTTTTTTAACTTCAGTATGTTTGCTGTCTGTCTCGACTAATATGAATTTGCTGCATCTCTATTTCATAAACATTGCGAAATTATACAAATGCCAGCACTGCATTGTCAGTTTTATGAATATTTGGATTTACGACAGCACGCGGGCGTTGGGTCAGTTTTGTTAAAGTCACGACATTATCTCTCGCATTTGATCTTTATTTCCTTCATCTACATACGTAAAACAAACGTAAAGTAAATATTGAGCTTATCTCTGGCACATCTCCCTTCGTTCTCTCCGAGTGCTTTTGTCCATCTGTCACCCAAGCACTAAATAAGCAACTTTTATCCTGAGGGTGTCATTTTAATGAGAAATAATGAAGTTCCCGACCTCTCTGATGTTTTGTTAGGTTAAGAGCCTTATTTGTATTAGTTAGCACGTGTTTTTATATAGGTGTTTCACAGGTTATATTTCACGGTGTCCAATTTAGTTCGCCTTTTGACGGTCGGCTATTTATGTTAACCGGCCGACTTAATAATGCTGAAATGGCTTTTTGAGTCGTTATTCTACAAATAGTAAAGGTACAGTATAAAAGTGTGAAGTATTCCTTTACTTCACACTTTTATACTGTTCCTTTACTACGCTATGCTAAATAGGCGTATTTATTTAACCCAGTAAAAAATTAACGAGAGTATACCTACACACAAGAAACAACTTTATTTTTGAATCAATCAGAAACGGGCAGTTTCATTGGTGGTTTTTCTATCAAAACCGAATTACCTTAATCCTAGACAATAAACAAGGTCCATTTATTAATTCGTGGCACAGCAATATTTCACGATGTCATCGTCGCTATAATTATGAGGTCGTTAATAAGCCGTAACATTGGCGCCATATAATCAAAGTAGAAATAAATCTTAGCGAAATGAAAAACGGACATGAAATAACCGCATATTTTTTCCCTTTAAATACGTCCATAAAACGGCAATAACTTGTAAGCAGGCACTAGCCCCGTGGCCTGTCAAAGAGGATAGTAGGAACATGAATAACGGTCCCTTTAATGACTGCTTTAACGCTTTCAATGTGCTTTATGAATAATGAAATTAGTTGCTTATTCCGTTCTCGAGGTTCGTGCTTAGTACTTAATAGAGTTTATGAGTTGCGCCGCTCGTAAACATCTTTAGAACACAATCAGAGATTATACTAATTATAGCTTGCGTTAACTGATTCTGGAAGGTGATAAACGAAGCGTGAAATGAGGAAAAACTCATCGATCACTCACTTTATACTTTCGATACGCTTTTATTGTTGGTAAGTGCGTTCCATAGTTTCTGCTGATGCTAACAGACACAATGTAAGGGTAAGGACTCTTTTCCATAAGAGAAGGAGTGAGATTAAGAATTTTAGACTTAAATCAAGGTTTCCTATAGTGATGCCTTGGCACTATAAGTAAAGCTAAGGCTGTCTTGTCTAAGCCTGGGCTAAATAAATGTATTTTCTTTCTTGTCAAAAACCCGTGACCTGGTGTTCAATAATGGTCTCTTTTGTTCACCATCTATGTACATATGTTAAATTTCTAGTTCTTTATTTAAGCTTGCCGCCTTGCCAACGGTCCACAGCCAATTCTTTGGACTATTTTATTGGGTGTTGGTTCCTTGTAGCCAAATATCCCTCCCCCATCTTTCCTTGTTCTGACTCTTCGATATGTAGGACAAAGTTAGCAGACTAATGTTGAGTGTTTCTTTGTAGTCCCCACTACTTTGTGCTAAGTCTCCTTGGTGTCTGTCCAAGTTTGGACACCATAAAACTAGTCACCAAGAGATTTATTCAAGCTTCTTAAACTTTGCTTTTTGGGAGTATTTTATTCCTTTTGTGTTTAAGTTAGGACTTTCATTCATAATTTACGTATAAACTACTTAATAGAAGGTTACATTTTAAGTAAGAGGTGTTCGACTTTAAAGTGGGTGTTGAATTTCTCTGAAAAAATGGTTTTTCATTTTTCAGCCGTGGGCGTTGTAAAGGTCAGGCACCTTGGGATTATGTTAAAAGGATTGGTTAAAATATCATATTCTCTGCTAAATAAAAACTCATCGCGGTGATCAGTCAGTCAGACTGTCTATATGACATAACATAAAATCACGCCAGTATTCCCCGAAGAGTTAGGCAGAGGGGTACTTATAGTGATCCCACGTTACTTAAAAAAAAAAAAAAAACGTTGCCTTACACTAGGAATTACTCCTGTATCGTGGGTGCGTTTACAAACATTTAAACTCACATACACAAACAGCCAGACCCTGAACAACTAACTGTAGGCAATACAAATATATTTTGTTCCATGCGGGAATCGAACCCGCGACACGCAGCGCAGCAGTCGATCGCTCAGTCACTGCGCCAACCGTGTCGTCAAAGTTATGTTTAAGTCCCATGTAATATGAGTCTGAGTCTATTGCCGTCAACTGGGCACACACCGGCCTGATACTGAGAAATTCCAGATGGAAAAACACACTATCTACATCCAGTTTCAGAAATCAGTCTTGCTCGACGGTTATACAAATTTAATTAGGACAACAACCTTTATGCTATAGGTACAGTTTGTGCTGAGTCTAGATACTAAGCTGACGTCATTAATCATGCCTAAAGGTTAATAAAGTAAAATGTAGTGTGCCAAACTAATTAATAATTCAATTTTTGCTTTTAGTTTGGGAAGAATGACTTGAATGTACTCATACGACGTAGATTCAAAGTCAACTGAAGTGATGTATCAGTTGTTGTTAATTGTTAGTTGTTCTTGTATTTTATTGTTTAAACAGATTTTTACTTGGTTCTCGACCCCTAATATGAAATGGAAATATTTCCATAAATATTGCCAATTTATGTTTGGAAATTCTTACCGTTTTCTCTGGTCCAATAGTTGATAGCTTTGGGTGAAGCCTCGACGTGGCACTGAAGAGTGACGTCAGTGCCCGTCGGAGCACCCACCAGCTGGTTTGGGACTTGCACCAATGGATGAACTGGGAACAAAAGCGGTATACATTAAAATCAGTCCAAGTCAAAGGTAGAAATAAAAATACAAAGAAGCCTCGTATCTTGTGACCACTGAAAAATAATACAATATTTATAAAAAAATCAAATTAAAAATATTTTATTTCACATAAACCATACATGGGCTTTTATGAAACGGCAAAAGCTAGGTGCATGGTTCCAATTAGTCGTTTCCTATACAAAAGAGCCGGTTAATAGGTATATGAGGACAGTGTAGGCCTGCCAACAAGTATCATAGTACATATTAGGAGAATCATTTGGTGCAGACAACAATCTTCAAGAACTTTTATAACGTAGCTGACACAATATTATTATTCCTGTGAAATCTTCACACTAACACATGCTTCATTATCTCCAATATTTACATTATGTGTAGTGACAATGCATTGGCCAGTAGCATGAATTTACAATAATAATAACAGCCTAATATCTCACTGTAGGACACAGACCTCTTCTCATACAGAGAAGGCACGAGCATTGATCACCACTCTTGCTCAAGACGTTGGCGATTTTTGACAATGTTTTTTTCTTCACCAATATCAGATAAAGTCAGAAAGTACATATATCATCATCTGCCTAGCCTTTTCCCAAATATGTTGGGGTCGGCTTCCAGTCTAACCAGCTGCAGCTGAATACCAATATTTTACGTGGAGCGACTGCCTATCTAACCTCCACAACCCAGTTACTGGGTAAAACGATATCCCTTGGTAAGACTGGTTGTCACTTTCGGGCTACTGATGACCCGTAACGACTGTGAGTCAAAGATCCACAAATGACTGCCGGCACCAACGGCTTAACGTTCTTTCCGAGGCACGGAGGGGTCTTGGAACTAAGTACACAATACATGAATTGACATATGTGATACATGAATTAATTTGATATTCAAAATTAACTACAGTTTAAGAATAATACAAACGTTTTGTAAGATTCCGCTTATCTTATCAACCTTATTCGCATAAATATGATGAAATAGTTTTTCATCAGATTATCTTTATGAAGTCGAGTTCTTTTAAAATTAGTTTTACGTTTGTTTAGAAAGGTTTTAAAGCACCACTTTTTGTTATCAAGTAATTTATGCTAACTAAATAGTCTTTTTGAGAATATGAAAGGAGATTTAAATTGTAAACATTAATATTCAATTGATAAAATCTTAAAGAGTTTCTTTGTCGAAATGAGTATAGTTAAATAACTTACATTTTAAAATATTATTAATGGCAAAAGTTAACAAAAGTGGATTAGAAACAAGATTTACTATATTTTATAGATTTACTATATACATATACATATATATATATATTTTTTAAATCTTTTTATATTTAAGGGATTCTTGTACGTTTATGCGACGATGTCAATCCCATCGTTATATTTTTATTTTGTGTAACATTTCTAGCCAAATAAAAAAAAAATATTTTCTTATGTTACAAAATCACAATACAATGAAGTTGGTACAAATACCATGTACCTATGTATGTATGTGCTGTAGATATGTATGTATTTCTACCATCATACAATATATATATATTGTATTGTGACTTTTTAATATGAGAAAAGCCTTTTCTATTTGTGTATGTAAGTAATTATATGCACAGTAAGAAAATATAGGTATGAAATAGTTTCATTCACCACAAAATATTCCAAAAATGGCACGAACCCTAGTGAGTGGTTTCATTCACATTTTTGTAACATTACGTGCTATTTTCGCCTTCCGCTTATAAATACGCGTTCAAAGCCTTTGCATTTGGCATGGTCTGCATACGCCCCGCACATACGGTTTGCTTGCACAGTTCCAGAACATGTTATTTTATATTTATAACTTTTCGCACTAATAAAGGCGAGCTGCTAACTAAATGCTTGAAATAACGCAAAGTTGAATTTTAGTGTATGATAAACATGTTGCTGTACTGTTTGTGGTTTAGTTAAATTTCTGCTAAATAATATTCTAGTTTAATAATAGTCTTATGTCATTTTGACGTTCCAAAAGTGCTGACTCATCATCATCTGCTTAGCCTTTTCCCAACTATGTTGGGGTCAGTTTCCAGTCTAACCGGATGCAGCTGAATACCAGTATTTTACATGGAGTGACTGCCTACCTGACCTCTACAACCCAGTTACTGGGTAATACGATACCCCTTGGTAAGACTGGATGTCAGACTTTCGGGCTACTGACGACCCGTAACGACCGTCAAAGATCCACGAATGACAGCCGGGACCAACGGCTTAACGTGCTTTCCGAGGCACTGAGGGGTCTTGCTATGTGAAGATGGTCACCCAACCACGGACCAACCGTGGCAAGCGTAGCTTAACCTGATCGATCGACCCATGCGGCTGTACAAAAGAAGAAAAAAGTGCTGACTATCAGCCTAATATCCAATGAGAATATAGTCTGTCTGTGTAAGTTATCATTATGAGAATAAATCTCATGTTCCTCCAACGATTTGTCAACAGACTCAGTATTTACATCATTTTCAATAGATGGCTCTGAATCTTCATGCTGAGATAAATGAGGGTTGCCTACATTAAAATATTTTTGAATTTGAATATTAAAACTGTTTAATTTTACGACTGAAAAAGTAGCATATAAAGCATAGATTTTTGTCTCATTTTCAATTCATAATATAGAATTTTTTTCTCCCTGACATTCCAGCCCATCTAATGGTTGTCTGGGAAAGATAGCCGTGAAGCGTTAGGACCGACAATTGTATTCTTACGCCTTTATTAAGTGAGTTCATTGTTGATTTTTGTAATTAAATTATACCATTCAGAACTGTTATGTTTAATTGTTGTTCTAATGAATAGTTTTTGAAAAAAAAAAAAAAACACATTCATCAAAAGAATGAATGCAATGCAGGGATGCACTTTAATATACTTATTCAAGTATACGTGTGTTACTTATACAGATATACTTTAATGTACCTTATACAGGGTTCAAGTTACCTACCGCTCAAAATGACCGGCAATTGCATATAAAATCATTCATATATGTCAGTCAACTGCAGCATGACGTCATATTATTAGCTGTAGTTAATTAAACGTTCGCGATAATAAATGAAATGACGTTAATATATTGCAGGGTGAGCTACATTAGTTTCGAATAAACTTTTACGTTCATGTGAGCGTTCAACATGATACAATCTAATCTGTTTCGGTAATGAGTTATGATTTTGACTATCCTGTTGCGAATGTGAAAATTGATTGCTTTTAAAGATTTTCTATTTTGTTAAAAACATTGGGTTCTAGGCTGACGTCAAAGGACACAATTTTTTTTAAATATAAAGCCAGTTTTATTACAGACTATAAAGCTGTGCTTTTGTTTAAATAAAATACGATAATTGTTTTTATGAACCAAAAAACTGTTGTAGCAGCTACGCCGTAGCGACCGCGTCGCTATGGCGTAGCTGCTACGCCACTGCTGCGACAGCATAACAGAAGGTCAATTGTCGTAATCTAAAACGTTCAAAATCTAGTCGCAGTCTCATCTCAGCGACAAACAAATGTCAAAAACTTGTCAAAATGTAGGGAAATTAAAAGTATTTTTTGACAGATTGAGACTGAGATTAGACTGTGAACGGTCTTAAAATTACGAGAATTGCCCCTCTGAAGGCCAATTCTCGTAATTTAAAACGTTCAAAATCTAGTCGCAGTCTCATCTCGGCGACAAACAAATGTCAAAAACTTGTCAAAATGTAGGGAAATTAGAGGTATTTTTGACAGATTGAGACTGAGATCAGAAGGCCAATTCTCGTAATTTAAAACGTTCAAAATTTAGTCGCAGTCTCATTTCAGCGACAAACAAATGTCAAAAACTTGTCAAAATGTAGGGAAATTAGAGGTATTCTTGACAGATTGAGACTGAGATCAGACTGTGAACGTTCTTAAAATTACGAGAATTGCCCCTCAGACTGTGAACGTTCTTAAAATTACGAGATTACCCCTCTGTTAAAGTAGACGGAAGTATCTGGAAATCTTTTAATGTGACTTTTATAACAGTGTATGACAAAACACGTACTGGAAATGGTTGTGTATGAAACACGAGTTTCCCCAAAATTATGAGTTAGTTGGCAACTTGTGATATTGTTGACAGTGCGCAGCGAGTCGCTATCGCCGCGTCACGTCGCGTCGCTCGCGCACTATGTTTGCCTCCTCGCTCCGCCACTTTGGTAAAACTCCACTGCGTCTGTCAGGTGTTTACACTGAATATCATCCCGCCTGGCTGCATTACTTCTGTTTGCATTAACTATTTAACGGACTAGATGTTTGCACGCAATTAAACTACAGTTTCAGACAGGGTACGGTTAGCTCGTAGCGTAACATTCATGTTTTTATAGTGATGATGGTAATCCAACGCAAACTCCAGCTTAAAGCACCATTCATTATAACTTCGAAAATTGTATTTACTAATCTATACCAAAAATATATTAAGTCCCAAAAGGACTTTAACAATGCTTTTATTCGGATCAAAAGATGTTTCGCAATTAACAAAGGCCCTGATTCGAAAAGATACCAAAAGGTTGAAATGTCGGAACGAAAGCGTCAAGTCGTTCTTAAAGCGAACGGATTATTTCGAAAATGTAAACAATCGCACCAGCATCCCCAAAAGTCTATTTAGGGTGAATTAAGGAAAACGGAATTTTCTTCCACGACCTTAGATCGGAGCTTATTTGCGGTTATTCTCTTTGACCGTCGTTAAGTTCCTTTGGACGGCTTTTACGAGTTTGAGTGGCCAATTTAGCGAACAAAATCTGAACGATCAGAATTTTTGTTCTAATTAATAACTCCAAGGGGCTACGAGGGTAGCCTTTTGCTTATTAAATAAAGCGGAATAATGAACAGTCGAGATGTTAATCTAATTGCAATCGCGTTTTATTCAGTTGTATTTTATAAGAGTTAAAAGGCGGAATATTTCACATTGAAATTATATCGTGTGTGCTGAGTGCGCAGTATATAACTTAAAGAACGTGATTAAGCAATCCCTAACTGTATAAGTAGATAGGAATTCTCGCAGCAATCAAAAGTTAGGGGAGTTTTCTCGGGAAGGATTCCGCGCGGAATTCTTGAAGTGACAGTTTGATTAACCGAGCGGCGCACACGCTTTCCCCATTTTCGGATTTCTTGGCGTTTTGTAGCTATTACCTGTTTTAGTTGACTTTGGAATTTCTTGAGCTGCAGTTTTAACCTAACAATCCTTACAAATACGTTGCATTCACTACGCTATCTGAACGCAGGCAACTTATAAATCAGGGCGAGCTCGGAATTAACACTACAAGAGAAAATACGTCCTAAAATTAATTATCCTTAACTGCTGGATCCTCTTTGCAAATTGATCGCGATTTGTTCACTTCGTTTGGCGTGTTTCTTTTTCTCTAAACTCAATTTACCGTCGTCCGGGCTCCAGTGAATCAACTAAAAGAGACTCATCGCGTTACGTGGCACTTACTGATGAATTGCTTCACTTCTGCTTCTAAAAAGTGTTTTTATGTACCTCCGCGGCCGCAAGTCCACCCAGCCCGCTGTTATCATTCGTTTTCGGGGGGAGGAAATTTAAATTAAATATTTGAGAGCGTTAATTTTGTCTCCTCATCGAGCGAACGCGACGCATTCTTTGTGAAGTAATTAAACTGAGTGGAAGGGTTTCAGACGGCAGTAGTTTGTTTGTTCGCTTGAAATTGCGTTTCCTATGAAGTGAATTTCTCTCGGTTGTCGTCAAGCGACGCTGGCTTTTATTTGTTTTATAGATACGAGATATGAAATGTCAAGTATCTGAAGTGTATATTTATAGAGCGTAATGTCAGTCGG
Organism: Apamea epomidion; assembly: GCA_947507525.1. Taxonomy (NCBI): domain Eukaryota; kingdom Metazoa; phylum Arthropoda; class Insecta; order Lepidoptera; family Noctuidae; genus Apamea; species Apamea epomidion. The sequence goes on from OX382225.1 coordinate 12,995,653, forward strand.
ATTAAGTCATATGTCAAACTATAATATCACTTTATTCACTTCATAAACTCACTATTTGGTGTTACTCTGAACCTACAACAGTTGGTGAGTTATTTAGTAGGTTTGTTCGTATAAATGTAGTACCTATTCCAATCAGAATGTTTACACCGGACAGCCAATAACAGAATGCAAATACGCAGTGGACAACGCGTCAGAGCGTCCAGTGACCCGCTAACCGTACGAAAAACTTTTAAAGGCACATTGAAGTGAAAAGCGAGAGAACCAGACACTGGAACTGGAATTACACTATTATTACCTTTCCGTCTTTTACGGTTATTGTCTGGGCTTGAAGGAGCCGTACAAAGTAAGAAACCGTAGCAGTACCGTTCTTATAAGTTGAGATAGATTTATTGTTTGGTACCTGCGAGAAAATCCTTACAAAGATATTATATTAAAGTGTGATTATTAATTGATTCGAAATATTTTTATGATTATTCTTCATGTTTGATTTGTCGATAGTTCTTCAATGTCCATTGCTAAACACCGTTTCGGTTATGGTTATTTAAGTTAAATGAATAAAAGATTATTACAAAAACAACAGACGTGAAAATAAAATGTTACTGCTCATCTACCTGAGGAAAAATGGGATTGTCCCAATTAACGGAAATGATTGTATCTACAAACATGAAATATAAAAGACCTAGCTTCTGCCTGCGGCTTCGCCCGCATGGATGTCGGAAATTATCCTAAGGGAACGTGCTGCAACAGAAAGTAGCTTATGTTCTTCCCCAATATGCCATTTATCTTCTTTCCAAATTTTATCTAAATCCATTCAGTGGCTTTAGTGTGAAAAGGTAACATACAGACAGAGTTGCTCTCGAGTGTATAATATTAGTATGGATTCAGCAATAGAATAATTTAATAAAATAGTCGGTAATTTATACAAAAAAGATAACACAATTTAGTCTCGTAGGTTTGCCTGACAGCTTTGATGATTGAAGGCTTTGGTGATTGAAGGCTATGTATATCATTGTAATAATAAAAACCCTTTTATAAATTTTCAATGAACGTTGATGGATCGCCGCAAATACATACATTATACAACGGTTGATTTTATTTACTGGCTTCCATATGGCGCTAGTTATTTAGCACACAACATTTTTAGTTAAAACAAAATGTTAATAAGTATTTTGAATTCAGGAATTGTTAATAATTTTACAAAGTTTTTTTTTAGAAACTAACATTGAAGTAAATAGGCTTTGTGTTTCTTTATTTTTCTGATGCTCGATTTAACTAATACTAGGAAATACCTAAATGTTATCCCTTAAAAAAACTCACTGTTAAATTTTCAACGGCTGGCTCGGCGCCGAGAGTTGAAAATCCAACGTGAAAATATTTAGAAATTTAGGTATTACTTATTATTGTTAGTAAAATAAAAAGCATTAGGCTCTTGTTTAGTTTAAAAAAAATGAATTTTATTTTATAATTATTATGGATCTTATACACACTGCAAGATTTATTACATGTGTGTATACATCGAAAAAGTATTTTTAAATTACATATAGAATAGTTTAAATAACTACACTAGCGACCCACCCTTGCTTTGCACTGTTTACGACTTGATTAAACATCGAGATTTCTTTCGCATGCATCACACGCATACGATGTTCTCCGGTGAAAACCGCATCAAAATCCTTTGCGTAGTTTAGAAGAACAACGTGGTCACGTACTCGTAGACAGACATGAAAAGCGACTTTAATTTATAATATGTACAGATATAGATATATAGAAGAAGATACACTCACAATGTAAACTCCTAGCAATTTCACCATCATCACTCTCATAATAATCAAGCCATACGTAATTGTTCTCCTGAACATGATCCTCAAAGTCATTTGAAGCGAACGTTCCTTCGGGGATAATGCTATAATGAAGTCGGCGGATGTGCAATCACTGGGATGTTATTAGATCACAGGTGACTTCTGAGTCTTTATGTGGCCGTATTATTTGCCGTTATTAGTATTCATTATGTAAGTTGTCTTTTACGTCACCCATCCATACTTTCATACCAATATTATAAATGAGAAAGTAACTCTCTAATGGCTGAACGGATTTAGACTATGACCTGGGTGAGGACATAGGATTTTTCATAAGCCTTTTTATCCCGATAGTACGTTCCCGAAGGATAATTTCCGATCTACTCGCGGGATAACCGCAAGCAGAAGTTATTACTTATGTAATAATTTGCAAGAGAGAGTGGTCTGATCATGAAACAAGTTTAAAATTCAACTCTCTAAATAAAACATCGTATATTTGCTCACAAACAATAAGTTAAATGCTCGTTTATTTTATTTTACACGAAGAAAAATCGGAACATATTTTTTTCCGACAAACTAAACTTTAATACAAAATAGTTACACTGTCATCGGTTTTCAGATTCATGAACTGATCAGCGTCAATTCCCAGTGGCATCACACTATCCATGCAAATGGAAATGGGCGTAGCACCTATGCGGCACACTATAGTTCCAGCAGTGATTTTGCGATCGGCGTGCGAATACGTACGGTTGATCCGGCCAGATAAGAGATTAATTTGTCTGAGTGCTGGCCCGAGCTAAACATAGGTACACATTTTTTTTCTTTTTCTGTATTGCATTGTGTCTACGGAAATATTTGTAAAACTAGTCGGGTTCTGGAGAAAAGTGTTCTCGGTTAGAAAGTTGAGTATTTTGTTGAGTGGTTGAGAAAATCAGGAACTGCATCCTCATTGCGTAAAACACTTTCAATCACAATCTGAATAATTTTGAACGATATTGCTAATCCATTGCTTCATATGTTCGAAAAAATTGTCTGCGTGAATAACGCAATGAATGTTGTCGAACTGTCAAAATGAAAGTCATTGCTACTGATAACATGTTACGCAATTACCCCGCAGGACCCTAATCGAAATCTTCACTGTATCTTTATGCAAAAATACAGATTCAGTTTTAGTAAAATTGACAGAAGCTTACAAAAAGACTCTTAGCATAAATTCTAGGGAAAGTTATGTCTGCTACGCTGTAGTTGCTTCGAACTTCGTAGCTCGTCTTTAAGTTAATTTACCTATGCTAAGATACGAATGAAATATTCTTATCATTAAAGTACTGATATGCAAAGAAACATTTTTGCTCACTCTCACTCACAAGCGATAATACACAGCACACAAAATATTGTAACTCAAATTTATCAGACGATTTCATCTATAATTGAAAACGGTACTAAAACTAAATTCCAATAGTCAACGGGGCAGTTACTTTCTACGCTTTGGTGCGAGTCATTCGGATGCAAGACACGCACCGAAGATGATACGTGATAACACGAAAATCTCCCAATTGCTACGTGTTCGAGCCGGCGAGGCCGGTGTGCTAAAGCCACGGAGTAGTAGGCAAATGGAGTGATAAATCGGGTTACCAAGGGAAAATACATGTGCTCAAATATGAAGCATGACAAGTTTATTGTATCTAGTTTATTTTTTTGGTGGTATGTTTTATGTTGGTATGCCTGGCTAGTTACGGTTTCGATTAGAATCTAATATCAAAACGTGAACGGTTCATACTTAAAATCTCACCACACGATACACGGAATTCAAGTGTTGGGTCCAGGGCATTAGTAAAAACCTTAGGAGCTCTAAGGCTCCTTGTAATCTGCTACGAGATTTTGTTTTTTATGTTGTACCGTGTTTTTTCTGAACTAAATAAAGTTTTTCTTATTTATATTTATTTATCTATGCATATTGCTGTGAAAATCTTCAGTCAAAATTACACTTATAATTAGCAGCAGTACTGGCAATTTGTAGTCCTTCAATTGGAAATATGTATATTTATAGAACAATGTTACATGAACTACCATCCAATGACAGACATTTCTTTAGTTAAAAAAATCATCAAGCATAATGTAACAGTAAAATATTCATGTGAGCACTCCATTTTCCACTCACTCCACGTGAAAAGTTGAGAACTTGAGATCACCCGAGCATTGAATAACTCCTGGTTATAAATTAGGACGATCGTTTGATAAGTGAGTTCGCAACGTAACGCTTTTTGCTCGTGCTTTACGCAAGCGAGTAGACTTTATCGATGATTGAATTGATACATGTCGTGAATGCGTAATCGGATTGGGTCCCTGTGAGTTGGGTTAGAGAATTAATTTTCAGGTGCGTTTTTGTATGACTGATTTGGTTCCGATTTTCACTTAAATAAAACGCAATCAATATGTAGCTATAGTTGCAGAACGGCGTGATTTTGATTATGAATTGAGTGTGCCAGATTTCTGAAAAAATCATCGATGTATTATTTGAAAACTTTCTTGTAAAGATCCTGTTTTAAAGTAAAGCCAAATGCGCGGTTTAAAAGAGACAGTACATAACCTTTAACTGCCTTAGCATCGTCTTACACTGTATCATTACTCCAGCGACACACTAGAGACACAGAATAATAATAATAATAACTCATTTCACTCCCCTACCTTACAAGCTACATTTGTCTCCCCTACTATCAGTTGTCTTATCTGTAATGAATACTCACAGTGTACATGCAGCATTATTCTCTTGCTCACTGAGGGAGGCACGCCATTGGCTGCGATGCATAAGTATGCGCCCATCTCGGAGCGAGTCACCTTCGTTAGGTTGACTATTTCTCCTTCCAGGGAGGTTACTGTGGACAAAAGAGAATTGGTTAAAAAACTCCAAAGCTAGGAATTAGAATGATTAATTTCTTTTAAAAAGAAATGGCCGAAGCCAATTTAGTATAATTGGCTTCTAAACACACTAGAACAATCAAAAAGGGTAACAAAAACATAAAAAAAAACAAACGGTAGGACTTAGTAGAAACGTACTTAAAGAAACACACACACACACACACACATGATACATAGTCAATAGTCATACTTTCTTTTCACAAAATGTCATACATTCTGTCAGTATCGTTTTCTTCTTCCACAGACAAATCAAAATCTGTGAATATGTTAATGATGATGATACCTTAGGGCCCCTGATTGTAAATAAAACTCAAAAATATCTAATTAAGCCATGCTACTGTAGGAAGGTAGGTCATTTGTCCCTAAACCCCCACTGTTCTTCTTAAAGTTATCAAAAAGAAGAGCCTGAAAATAATTTTTCTGTTCTTTTTGGTATAATAGACTCTTGCACAGCAGCTTACATAGAACCTTATTGAAACTCCTATGAGATTATTAACAAGGACTTAACAGCGATGTAATTAGCCCAGTAATGATAACTTGACATTTATCATAAATGGGGCTCGTGGCTAAGTAATAACACCCGCAAAGCGTGCCTGCGCGCGCCTGTATCGTGGGTGCGTTTAAATGTTTGTAAACGCACCTACGATACAGGAGTAATTCCTAGTGTGGGGCAACGTTTTTTTTTTTTTTTAAAACAAAAATGAAAGAAAGAAGGAAGCATAGCCTATGCTATGCTTGCCGCCTTCGGTCCGTGAATGCGTGAACATCTTTACACACCCCACCATGCCTCGGAAAGCGAGTTAAGGCGTTGGTCCCGGCTGCCATTCGTGCACTTTTGACAGTCGTTACGAGTGCTCGAAAGCCCGAAAGTCTGACAACAAGTCTTACCAAGAGGCATCGTATTACCCATAATAACTGCATACTGCTATTCAGCTGCATCCGGTTAGACTAGAAGCTAACCCCAACATAGTTGTGAAAGGCTAGGCAGATGATGAATCTTAAAACTATACTTTATTGACACTTATGTAGTTAGGAGACATACAGTATTTCTAAATCTCTCTGACCCTTAGTGGTTTTAATATTAGCAAGTATATATAGTTTCAAACAGAAAACAGATTGAAAGAAAAAGAGTGAAGAAATCAAAGCATTTAGTTCAGTTCATTCAATCAATGAAGCGTGACTTGAAAATAAATGGGTCCGAATTACGTTCGTAGTGAAGGTGAGTCAAAGATTGAACCTTAGGTTATAATTATACTTCGACCTGAGTGGGTAAATATTGATAGTGCATCATAAAGACAAAATCAATGTAATGCCTAAAGGTAACTCAGTAGGAACCACCGGGCGGCGCCATTACGTCGGCGCCGGCTGTCGCTGAAAACCAGCGCTGGGGCTCTGTCTTGCATAGGGTCGCAGCATAATGCTGAGCGATAGCCGTTTTGCGTGGATGTAACGCATGTCAACCATTTCTTATTGTATTTTTTCTTTATTTGTTTTTATGTTTTTTTTTGCGTCATGTTTACCGCAAATCAGATAGTTGATATTATGAGGTTGAAAAACATTACCCACATTAATCAGCGGAGCCCAAACCGCCGATTCGGGTAAAAAAAGACTGCAAGAATGAAAATCGACCGATTATTCTACACTAAAGTAACTAAAAATGAATACTTCTGTTTAGCTTTGATTGAATTTATTATGTCCTTTGCCCGTTACGAAATTTAATCTTTAATCGTGTTTTAATTTAAGAAAGAACGTCTGAAACTTTTAAGGCTAAAACACAGGTCTTTTAAAAATTCTAAAAACGTACAGCGTAAACGTACGTTTTCAGTCATAAAATTAAATTATAAACTGAACACTTAGTACCTAATTTTAATAAAAATCTGTTGAAACGTGTCTTACACAGGAGAAGGTTTAATACCTGCCTACTACAAAAATGAGAACCGAAAACCGATATGTACCTATCTCAACCAAAAAATTAGGTATACGGTACACCCAAACCGCACCTACGTACACACACCGAAATTGCCAAAGCAAAGACCCACGAAAACGGTTTTGAGCACTATCTGTGGAAGTGCTTACATTACATTTCGTCAGTAACTGTTGGAAAACACTTGTGAACCGCCAAAAGTTGACGGGTTGTGTAAACAAGTGCCGTTAGTGGTTCGAACTCGAGCTATTTTCCTGACACCTTGCTCGAATGGCGGCCAAGTACGTTTACAGCCATTATTCAAACAAGAGGATAAAAAGCTAGGGCAATATTTTCCCAAGGAGCTGTACACCGTTGATGGTTTAAAGTGTAGAGCTCTTGGTGGCGGGACGACGCTTCGTTAGCAAACAATGCGCGCACAGAGGCGGCTGTGGAGTCGCTTCGCGTTATTGCAGTTTTAAATTATTTGAAATGGGTTGGAAATAGCTTGTTCTGTTTCATTCAATCATGCGATTGAAGTTGTAAAAAACATAGCTAGCAAAGCTTAGCCAGCGAAGCTTAGCATAGCAAAGCTTTGGAATTATTACTATTATATTATTTTTTTCGGACTTAATGCCATAGGCATTTAATCATGTAATTTTGTTTAAAAAAATAATACTTACTTCATTTGTTTGAAAGTAAAATTAATCACATTAAAAACTTTTAAGCTGTAAGTATAGGTAAATTAAAATTTTGCTCATTTCTTTATAGAATGAATGTGGTACATAGCAACTGTTACTATAAAACTAAAATAGAGCACAACATATTTTAACCAATAAAAATAATTCTATAATAATATAACCAGTTCGCACACTACTCCACAGGCTGTTGTGCTGTCTTCGAAGCGGACCGTTGAATAAACTTGGCCTGTCGATGTGTCATAAGTCAAGTGACGCTTGAGCCCAACGGACCCCTAGTGCTTTTGCCACAGACACACGAAATCTTTTAAAGAATCCTTTTAAAATGTTCTTTAAAATAGTTTTCTTTAAATTTTTTCTTCTTTTTGGCTGGGTTAAATTAAGTGGATGATTCGTTACGCAAATGAGACAAGATCATAAATATTTAATGAGACAATTAAAAAACGGCGCTTTCACGATATTGTGACCCAACCTGAAATTAATCGGTGTTTAATTAATGAAGTGTTGCCTCAACATTTCCCAATAAAATTACTGATAAAAGGAATTTCAATTTATTACATTTCTGATTCGAAGTTAATTTACAAGTTTTCTAATAATATTGGCACTAATCGCGTCGGCGCTAAACTCTACGGTAAAGGCGACGAATTCCAGTACTTTGGTAAAGTGTCCTCAAGTAAAATGGAAAACCAACATTTTCTCATCACTCCTTGTTCCAAAGTTATAATTTTAATTATGAATTCGAAACGTTCTGTACTGAGAGGGTAATTATTTATTTTGTATTAGGGTGGGTAAACCACCCTTCTAAGAGGAGTACTTGAATTTAATGAGCAGAAATACAGCACTTAATGGACTGTCTATTAATTGGTGTGATCGCTAAGAAGTTTTATTTGAACCACGCAAACAATTGTTATGAAATCGAACACCACCGCTGAACAACTTACTCGATAATTGGGATTAACAATTCTGGATATCGTAGAACGTAGTCGTATCTGTTTCAAACTTTGTGGTGCTGATGAAAACCGTCGAATGGAAGGATGGTGAAGTTAATTTGCATCAGTCTACGACTAAGTTTCCGCCATTCATTTGCTTATCTGCATAATTTGGTGTTGAACATGAAACAAATAGGCACGCGACACGCCGTTGTCACCACGAACATGTTTTATGCGAAACAATAAAGGGCAAATTTTGAATAATACCCTATTGTTGGCGACACTGTTTTCTGTCGCCGCTATCGTTATTATTACCTACACAACATAGGACGTATTTCGTTGTCCTCAGATTTACTAAAATATGATTGTCTCAGAAATTTTCAGATTTAAATTCATAACAAAGGGGGCCGCTAATGTGTTTAACGATTATGAGATTTATAAAAACCTCCGTCCAAAACAATTCAAAGAAAGGTACCAAAAGATAATGAAATAATATCAAAAGATTTTTAAAAACAAAAGGAATAGAATTAAAAATATATTTTTTGTTCCAATAGATAACGAAGTGAATTACTTAACATTACGGTGTACACTCCCGCGACACGCCAAAGCTATTAGTTACGTACATCGATGCAGCAATATCATATATCTTGGCAATATTAAATTCTTGCACTTAAATTTGATTTATAGGGCTAAAGTTGCCCCTCAGTGTGAGATAACAAATTGGAAAGTGGCCCTGGTAGTCATTAAAAAACTATATTTGTCTGGGCCGGCCTCAAAGTTTCCTCATTGGAATATTCGTGAAGAACCATAGGCCTGAGTAATGGATAGCTTGTATTGTTTTCCGTACAGATTTATGGAGGTAACTTGTAACGGCTCCTTTAATTAGACTTCTTCACTCAAATTGATGATTGTTATTGATGTTAGTTAATTTAAAATTGGTTTAGGCGGGTTTCACCTCCCCACTTATTCAATTACCGATAATTTGGTAAGTTCGAGGCTTTTGTGTTCTGCTAGCGTATTACTTCACTTTATACAAACTGATTTCTTTTAAATTTTCGTACTTAGCTAGGATTGACAAAAAAAATAAAATAATTATGCTGCTTCGGAAGATGCACATCTAAAAAGTACCAACTAATCACAAAAGCTTTTCTTGCCGACTCATAGAATTTAAAACAGAACGAAATAGTTTTATTCGTTAAAATCCATTGCTAATAGTTGGCACTCGCACCTGAATGCATTCATACATTGACACTAACTACCAACGTACAGAATTGAAAAGGTCCAAGTATGCTCTAATCTTAGCTGTAGTATTGAAGTGCTCGGCTCGTTGTGAAAGTCATTACCGGTAGTACTTTGTTAGCTTAATGAATTGACTGATGGCAGGAGGAGGTCTGAACAGTGGTAGGGTTAAGTGGGACCTGCTGATTAATCACCCTGTCAGTACAGTTTCCAATTGCCACTCGTCACGAATTCCCCTTGTGCTGGCATAATTTTTGTACTCACTTTCCCATAAAGCAATCCAATAGTATTTTATTGCAACGTTTGAATACGAATTCCAAAAATAAGCCGTTACGTTTTCAATTTCATAAATGGAATGGATGTTCGAAATTTAGGCAACGGTCGATTAATTTTATTGCCATATCAAAAATAAAAGGGCATAAAGTGCATAAAAATGTGTGTTGGTATTTGTTTTCATGGAAACTGTTGTATTGTTTGAACTTTGTGGTTCATTTGGGGCTCAGTGATAACCCTTTATCCATCTTATATTTGACCGAGTGCAGAGATGAGTAGGTAAGTAATTATTCCCGGACCGTCTCGAGATTGTAATCCGGCGGGATTAGGAAGGGCGGTGTGAATGGTAATAGGAGTTCCTGAGGTGCTGCGGTGTGATTTACTGCTAAGATTCAATAGTGAATATTTTAAGCGCTGATTTATTTGTTAGTCGTTTCTTGAAGTTGTTGGAATCTTTCGACATGGACTTGAAAATGTACTGCTTAGTGTTCAGATACAAGTAGTAACAAAACTAGTTTTGTTTGTCTCCAGAAGGTGAAATTAAAGTCTAGTAAAAACTCTACTTATTTTTTTTTTTAAACCAATAACGTTTTAAATTCTACGATATACACTAACAGTAGCAATTTGACAGCTTTCATTTTGACAGTACAACAATATTCATTGCGTAATTTACGTAGTTGAGCAAACATATTTTTCGAACATATAAAGCGATGTATTTGATTGAAATTGTGTAAAGCAATTAGGGTGCGGTTCGAAAACGTTTTAGATTACATATACTTTCCTTTGTGTTCTAATAAAAATTTCAAACTTTAAAGCGTTCAGTAACTAAACTCAGGTATAACTTCAGCTCCCGTCATCACATTTGCAAGTAATGCTTCTAAAACTAATGTGTTTAACGACATTTTAAGCTGGAATAGTTTAGAGGTGGATAATACAGAAACTGGGTTAGGTTAAGCTCTGCCTAGTTCTGCTCCACAGTTTGAGGAGGGTCGACCTCGTCCAACTTATATGAACCTTTGAACTCAGCCTGCATTTTCATGCATTATTATAGTTTTAATCGAAATACAAATAGCGAGACCGCTCTTGAAATGCCTGGCTGGATAACGGTTTTTAAAAAACTGTTTTTTCATGCAGCAATTTGGAAACATGTGTGGTTTTGTAAGAGTGAATGGGTTTTACTATTTTTAGAATTGTTACGGTCCTTTTATACAGGCAGATTATTTTAATCGAAATAGGTTTTACGGCATTTTATGCATGGTTTTTTGTTGGGAGACATATTTTTTATTTTTGTGTTTATTTATAGTTAACGAGTATTACTGAGCAATAAAACAAGTATACCATCTACACTTTTATTAGAAAAGTTGAGAAAAAAAACCGCTCAAGTGCGAGTCGGACTCGTGCACCGAGGGTTCCGTACAGATTTGTAGGTATGTAACTACAAATTTACGCTTTTCTGAATTTTTCCTTTACTTGTGCTACATGACATTGGCTCTTGCCAAATTCCATGATTCTAGGTCAACGGGAAGTACTCTATAGGTTTCGATTCCCTTGCGAGTGTCAAAATATGCGGCATAAATGGAACATAAACGCCCGTAACATTTGATTGCGTTGATTTAAAAGTTTGATTTTTTCACTGCTTGAAGGGATTGCAGCCATGAGTATTTCATACTAGCTGCGCCCCGCGGTTTCATCAGCATAAGTTTCGATCCCGTGGGAATATCGGGTTAAAAAGGATCCTATATGTTAATCCTGGTTATAAACCATCTGTGTGCCATATTTCATCCGAATCCGTTCAGTATTATTTGCGTGAAAGAGTAACAAACATCCATCCATCCATCCATCTATCCATCCATCCATCCATACAAACTTTCACGTTTATAATATTGTAGTAAGATTAACTTGATAACTCCACGCGTTCCTGAGAAAAAGGGTCATGACAGACGGACAACGAAGTGATCTTACAAGGGTTCTTTCCTTTTGAGGCATGGAGCCCTAAAAACGTCCCACCGTACAATATAAAACCACTACATATTTTTTAAGATCCAGCAAAAAATGGCGGTAAGAATACATTTCTTGTATGAGTAACTTTCATTTGAACTTTATTTTATTTTTGTTGTTTTTGTTGCCATACCTAGTAAAAAAAAAAAAAAAAATAGTACACTATGAAAATTTCAAGTTCGTACCTATTACGGTTCAAAAGAGCCGTGAGTCACACGGACGGACGGACAGTGATGTGGAACCTTAGTAACAGGGTTCCGTTGCCACGCTTTGGGTACGGAACTCAAAAATGCTTTACATTTAATTTGTTCTATAAATATCAGATCCAAATATCTTTAAAATAATTACAGTTAAACTTTGCCAATCTATTTTAATTAAAATTAACTGCAATCAGAACGTCAGCCCGCTCTCTTGGTGTGAGTTTAACGATAGATTAGTCAGGAGTTATCGTGTTAAGAGGCCTTAAGTTGCCTTATAGTAGTAAATGATATGCTAATAGCACGCGAACACCCGTGACCTTAGCAGAACGTAAATTTCGCTTGATTTTACTAACAAAATTGTTGTAAAATCGCATGTTTATTTTCTTTTTGCTTTTAAACACACATTGATCTAAACTAGGCATTTCTCGTGTTGCGTTGATTGTTTTCTATTCGGTAAAATGACGCTAGCAACTTTCCTGCATCGTTGGTGCGTTTACAAACATGAATATCTCTTGCACTAACACACAGACCCAGAACAAGTATATTTAGGAGTTAAATTTTTTGCCTCTTTTGTCAATGTGTCCATAGCAATTGTGTCAGCTTAGAACTTAGCTTCGAGCTGGTAAGTATAACAGTAGGTACCAGTAGCATCTTCAGTTAAGGTGATTCCTTCAAAGTGGCCAGCGAAAAACAAGATTTCTTAAGTTATTTAATTAATTATATCTGCTGCAAATCTTCATATTTTCACGAACTAGTCTTATTAGTATAATTTGGTGGGAAATATTAAAGATTATAATTTAGTAATTATTTTATCATTATTACCGCGAAATGAATTTTCGGGTCTGGCTGTTTGTGTATGTGAGTTTAAATTTTTGTTAGCGCACCCACGATGCAGGAGTAATTCCTAGTGTGGGGCAACGTTTTTAAAAAAAAAACCAAAACAAAACAAAACAAACGGACATTGCTGCAATTTCCAGAATCTAGAATGTCTTCTCTGTTCCGCGCGACTCCTGCGAACTTACTTATTGTGTCTTGTTGCGTACTTGTAGACAAGGAGGACCAAAATAGAGTTATTTTGGGCCTCCATGTCTATCGTACCTTTGTTCCATGTTTGTCACAGTAATAGAATAATTATAGGTTAATAATCAGCCAGAGTTTAATTTATTTACAATCAGCGAATTTGTTAACGAATATTAATTGGTACAAATGTGTTCACAACAACAATCGCTGACGTTATAATGTTATATGATTAATTGGATTGGAATAGGAATAAACGATTTTAAATAGAAAATGCTTGTTTTCCCAACCAATTTTGCATGGTTTATAATTTTTATTAAGTCGGTTTATAGCATACAGCAGTTTTGTGAAATAAAACTGTTGAAAATTCTGTTGTAACGTCCCAACTATCAACTATGCGAATAATTTAATTAATATCTTTTTATATATGTTTTAGGCAAATCATTTAGAACAAAATAACATGACTCTACAGTTCTAGCTTAACCTAACCCATTTGGCAAGGGTTTTATATATAATTTATAAGTATATAATATCATAACTTTCTGAAAGTTGGTTACAGTAACTAAGCTAGCCCTAGCTTAGTTACTGTAACCAACTTTCAAAAAGTAATGTCTCTCATTTATTAAAACGGCACCATTAGAAGACCAAACAAATAAAAAATGGCGATTAAAAGATCAATAATTTCTTAAAGGATCAATTAAATATTTCTCCATAAATAGCAAAACATCGCACCAAATGTTGAATGTTGAAAAAAAAATTAAGTTATGTGAGTGATAACATATGAATACACCAGCTGCGCCCCGCGGTTTCACCTGAATAAGTTTCGATCCCGTGGGAATATCGGGATAAAAAGTATTCTTTATGTTAATCCTGGCTATAAACCATCTGTGTGTCAAATTTCATCCAAATCCGTTCAGTAGTTTTTGCGTGAAAGAGTAACAAACATCCATCCATCCATCCATACAAACTTTCACGTTTATAATATTATTATTATTATATTATTAGTAGGAGTAGGATTTTAAACCCGCACTATTTAAATTCAAACCGTAGACTTCATGGGTGTTGGCGCTAATAGACTAGAGCAAGTTCTCGTATAAGTTACCGACACGCTTAGCGATGAATTAAACTCAGCCTCGGAGTTTCTACGCAACTCCGATACATGTGTGTGTCAATGCTCCGAGCCATATTTAATGGTAACATATTGAATTTATAGATTGCAACGGAGCTAGCTGTATTGTGTTACTAGTCTATTAACGTCTGGCTTCAATATCCCATCGAACCGTCAAGACGTATAGTAGTGCCTCTACAATAATGAATTGACGGGCTCAATGATAGCGCTTATTCTAAGGTTGCAAGTCACCTACATATTTTGATCTAATTTTGGTAATGTCTACATCTGTCTAGTCTTGCCTAAAGTCTATTCAAATTTACGTTTCTGATTGATGTTATTTCAAGTTAAATACATATCAACTTAATTTTGGTGGTCATTAAGTTAATTTCAGAGCGACTAGCATTATTTAAAAAGTCTTAAAAATGTTTGAAGTTGTAGCGTAAACTGAACTTTATTTTGTAAAAAATAACGTTATTTTTCCAATAACTCATATTTGTTTACATGTTTGGCCAGTTAATCGCAAACGTAGATTAACTATATTTGGGTGGGCTTCCAGGGACTGAAGTCTCGACATTCATAGCGATCGCTTTACGACCAAATTCGGTCGCAAAGTCCCGGATTGACAGGTGTAATGTATGGAGTGACAGGACTTTGCGGCCGAATTCGGTCGTAAAGCGATCGATATGAATGTCGAGACTGCAGCCCCAGTGTAACCGGATGCAGCCGAGTACCAGTATTTTGCATGGAGCAGCTGCCTCTCCGACCTCCACAATCCAGTTACTGGCACGTTTCCGAGACACGGCAGCACGGAAATGTTCGTAATAAGCTTAAGATATAAAACGGACTATGTATTTGATAATAAATGCACATTTTTGATGAGTTACAATAAAACTCCCCATTTCTTTATGTTTTACCTAATGATCCTTACATGTCGCCGATTTGTGAATGACACGCGTTCGCCTCGCCCCTCCGTTCGCGACTGTCAAGATCTATGCGTCACTTGTCTCTACAAATTGTTCGTGATTCCGCAAAGCGTGTAAAGGATCTCGAACACCATCAGATCATGTTGCTCATGAAAGATGGTCGTGAAGTGACGTGATTTTTTTCCCTTGAATTTTTATAATTTCAGATGCTAAAAGTGCATATTTTTATATAAAAAAGTAGGATATTGAATATAAAAATGGACACATACCTTTCGTCTTTCCTTGAGGACCTCCTCTTGAAATGATGTCTCCACCGTCTTCTCTACGCCACACGATCTTGGGAGGAGGGTAGCCTCTGGCTTTGCAGACCAGCTTGGCTGACCCTCCTTCTGGTACCATCATGTCTCCTGACGTCTCTTCATATATTATGTCTGGAGGGATTACTACTTCCAGAAATGCTGTCTGAAATATTAAAAAATGTTTTAAATTGTGTCGTGGAAAAATTATTGTTGTGGGTACAAAGAGTAGCAAATTTACTCTTTTATGATAATTTTGTCACAACAAGTTTCCCTTGAAATGATTAATACATACTTATTTCAACATTTATGTTGATTTAAGAATTGCATGTTTTCACACTCGCATGCATCGTTATTCTGATTATAGCGTCAATGCTCTTTCGGAGAAATGACACCATTATACGGGCGAGCCGATAAGGCCTGCATTCACGAACCGCAAGAGTCGTTCCGAAAAACAGCCTGCAGTTCTCGTTAAAGTAACCCAGTACAAATATCAGAAGTAGCAAAAAGCACAAATACAACGAAATACATGTCCAGGAATAAATCGTGGGAAGGTAACATTTAAGGGTTTAAAATTAGCAGCACTTTACCTGCATTTTCATTGGGTCAGTGTTAACTTGGCACATATATTGTCCTCTGTCCTCCCGCTTCACCCCCCTAATGTTGAGCGTCCACGTGTTGTAGTCGTTGTGCGTGACGCTCAGCCGCGCGTTGTTCGTGATCACGTGCTCGTGGATCGCCAGGATCGCCTTCGTGTCCGCTTTGATCCACGCTACCTACCCCGCGAACATCCAGCGCGAATAGATGTCAGCGAAATTGTACGCCCAAAGTGTGCATGGAGGAAAGAACATTGTAAGTACAACGAAAAATAAAAATGAATACAAACGCCGCATTCCTGTCACGATTATCCGTTACACGTATGATGTTTTGTTTGTAAACGATGAAGACTTTCAACGAACAAGTCTAATTACAAGCGAATGCTTCCCAAGAGGCAGTCACGACAACGATCCTCGAGCCGGCAACACTATCTTGTTGCGAGCGCCGCGCAAAATGCTCTCGGAATTTTTAATTACATTTTCGTCTGGTCGCCGGCATGAGGCGGGCTGCGGGCGCACTGAAACGCCCTCGTTTCACCCGCTTTACCAAAAGCGTCGACATCGCAATAGAAGCTAATTTCCTCCATAGCGCGTAACAAAAAAATACGAACAGAAATACGGCGTTTGTACTCGTCTACGATACGCGTCGCCCTCGGTATTATAACTTTATTATTGAAAATATTATTTGGAGCGATGTTTTTTTCGTAATTCGTGCCGAATGTGAGCGTAAGTACTTCAATTCAATGTTCCCATTGAAAGAGTTATATGGGGTATCAGGGTATCAGCCTTTTCATGTATCTGCTCGAGTCGGCAGTTGAAATATTTTTCACAAAATAAGGATGCTCAAGGCTTGCTTTTCGCTAAATTGTTCGAAACATATTATTTTTACATTTAAATACGTAGTGAATAGAGAAAGTGCAAGAAGAAGTGCACTAATAGAGGTGCGACTTAGAAAGTGTTCTACAATTGTATAGTGCTTGTGCAACTCTAATTAGTCACTAATTAGGTGCCTAGGAACTACAATCAGAACAAATATAAATAAAACATCAGAGTGCTTGAACACAATAAATCTTTTGTAGCAACAGCCATACAATTCTCGCATTTTGCTTTATCTGCATTATTGAAATGAGCGAAGAAAGGATTGCAGAGCTGTTGAGCGATGTAATTTCAGTTTGAAAACGCTTTAGAAATTGCATCGCGTAAACACACAATAAATAAAGGGCTATAAAACAAGATATATTTACCAAATTTTGAACTCATCCATACCAGCGGTGCATATCGAAGATGTGTTTAAAATCTTTTGATTATTTGTGTGTTATGTATTGAGATTGTTTTGTGTTGTTTGAATCTGATACAATTAATGCTGTATTAATAGCCAAATCATTGATATTTTTATGTGTCTTTGTATAATCTCTAGTTTACCAACTAATTCTGTCTGCGTTGTTTAAATTAACGTCACAGTGCCAATTATAAAGTTCCAGACTTTATGTATAATTTATACATTTTACCTACATATATTCATATACATGCATAGCATATCGTGCGAACTGCAGCTTATAGACGCAACTATGTTGCTCTGTTTCATTTTCAGAGGAACAACTCAATTGGCGGTTATTCCTTATCCAGCCTCGTGTTGATACGATTCTCATCCCGATTCCCACGTGGGAATTGTTGAGAAACACATGCGGAGATGTTATTAGTCTTGTGTAATTACTTACGCGGGATCGATATAGAAAGCAAATATGTATCGATAGTCGTGTAGAATCGAGTGACCTGAGCTAACGGCCCCAGTGAGACTATTATCGAATCTTGTTTCTCGTAGAGGAAAGATTCGCGAATAAGTGTTTGTGTTGCGGGTTTATTGCATGAGGTTTTGTTATGTCTAACGTGTTCTGTTTTTATTAAATATTACAGTACATTTGCCTAAGGCCATTTAATAATTACTTGCATAGGGAACGAGTTAAATAAATCTCATTGTTTATTTTAGCAAAATGTATCGAGTGTGCGCAAAGAAAATATCTTAAATAGGCCAAAAATAAATAAACATGTACAGTTTTATATCAGCCCATCGAATTTATTCAAGGCACGACATATCGTATACGATACAGTATCGCATATCATAATGATAGTGTACTAGATTAACTCCCGGGACAGTTTGAGAGCACCGCCTCTCGAAATGATTGAACGGGGACCGAGGGGGTTTGTCCTGGCTTTATTTTAATTTCCTAAAGTGACTGTTTTGCAACGTAAATTCCTTGGACTAAAGTGATCCCATCATAGTGGGGTGCGGTTTTTGTTCCGACAATGATTGACTGACTGTCCGACGTGCATCGCTTAATAAAATTATCTTTCAACTAAAAGGTCGCGTAAGGTGCATTCGGTATAAAAAGCATGCTCAAAACTGTGTACCAAAATAAACGGAATTGTGCATTAGTGTTTAAAACCCAAGAATAGTTCTCGAAACGTTCGTTCACTGTTGCATAAATCACTGTTTTTATCATATTCTTGGATCTTAGTTTCTATGTGCAAGTGTTAGTGTCTAATGCAGTTGTGCACAGTGTGCCAACACTACTGCTATGTGGACAAACTTACAGTAGATTTGTGCAAATATAGTACCGGTGTAACTCTACTCTAGGATAGAGAGAGGTTCTATAAAGTGGTGCTGTGAGTCTCGAAGAGTGCTGAAGAAAGTGCATTGAAGGTAGTGTGCTAAGAAGTGTGGAAGTGGTGCAAAGTCTATTTGTTGAGATCTATAATTTTTTATGTAAGTTCAATAACGTGGTCTCTTGATTCTAGAATATTGAGTGTTTAGAGTAAACATCATCAGCTATTTAAAGATTGTTTATGTCTAGTAAAAAAATTGAGTTAATTTAGAAACAAATGTAGAATATGAGACGAAGAACAGTCTACTTACTGTTGTCAAGAGATCTTTATACAAAAAAAAAAAAACTCCAAGAAGGAAATCTAGTGAGAATAAGAACATGCCTCTTAGAATGATTCATAAGTAGTAGAGAGTTAATTGACTAAAAATCACAGATAAAAAATTAAAACATCAGTTACGATAGTACAGGAAAAAAATCTGATTGGAAAACGGAATCCGTACAAAACTATTAAGAATGGAATTTTCCAGAATTTTACGAAAACGTTGAAGAAGTTATAAATTATAGATCTCATAGTACAAGTGCTGTGACAGTGCTCCACTAGGGTTAGCTGTAATGAGTCGGTTTGATACACACCCTGGCTGTGGCGGAGTCGCCACTCACCCTGTAACCGCCCAGGTTATTCACCACGCAGGTAAACATCGCGTCCCTTCCCTGTGCGATGGTCACGTTCTCCAAGGGATATAGGAAGTCCGGCTCCAGACCTAGCGCTGAAACGAAAAAAAAAAACATGATTATTTTACTAGTTTCGTGGCTAAATTCAACGCGATCGGTGGATGGGTGACCATTCATTACATACGAAGACCCCTCCGTGACTCCCGGTCCCGACTGTCATTCCTAGACAGTCGTTAGGCCGTTTGCACACTATGCCGCAGTTTGCAGCGGTGTCGCTGTATTAGTCACCCTTGGATTTGTATGAACCTTCACGCATGGCGCCGCCGAGGCGGTGCGGCAGCGAGTTTTAAAGAGTCTTGATACCGCGGCGGCGATAAACATGCTACAATAAATAATATAGTATCCTGATGACGACTATACAAGCTGTTGTTTTGCATCCTCTTCAAATTTCAGGAGGCTGTTATGAAAGACATAAATAATCAAATAAAATTACGATCCCTGATAAATAATAAATACATACTAGTTTTTTTAGTTGTTTCAGTTTGACAGTATTTCAGAATACACCATTTTCAAAGAACATAATCGCCCCGTTGCGTATGCGGTAGGCAGTGTTTTTATGTGTGTGTAAAAGGGCAGTTACAGTGCGGGCTCACAAGGGCCGCGTTTTAAAATGCGTCTCCCACACATGCCGATTTCCGAAAATTAGAAAAAAAACCTACTTATTTTATTATTGATTCGTGTCAAGGATCAGTAGCATAGTTACCTCCTTGAATTTGACGAGGATGCAAAACTACAGCTTGTCTACTATTTATTTTTCTGCCAAATGTAGTAGGTGAATCTATAATATTTTCATTTCAATACAAAATGGGGCAACAGGGCCGGCCAGTATTAATCTCAGGTAACCTTTATCTAGAGTGTAATAATAGATAAGAGACGTTTAAAAAATAAAAACCCTATATTATTTTTTCGCCATGTACAGTCACGAGCACCAATATGTCAACACATGGCAACTTTCAATTCCAATGTTTTCGTGAAATAACGAATGTAACGTTGAAATACGACACATTACATAAACCTATAGGTTCGAAAATGCTATTTTCGTAACAACATAAAAATTCATTAAAAAATAAAGGAGTTAATCGCTTTTGAATAAAGCCGGGTGTATACATACTTTCGTTCGTGACTGTACTATATATTCTTTTAAGCAATGACTTCGAAAATATAGTATATATTTTCTCCATCCGGTAAGACCGGAAGCCGACCTCAACCTAGTTGGGTAAAGCCTAGGCAGATGATTACTTTGTTATTTCTCTTGGCCCGTGAATTGATGAACAACTCAATTAGCGTGATTGGTCTATTTTTCAAGGGAAATGAAGTCTTAAATTATAATCCGATTGGTATATTTTGCGTTGGTGTTGTTCATGATTTTTTTTCGTACTACGTCAGGACGTGTTTTTATCGTTATTTTACTCTTGTCGAAAGTGTTCATAGATTTCCTATAAAATCACAAAAATATTCCGAATTATTCCTAATTATTTCGTTCTATATTTCTAACTTCTTCGATGGCTCCACTTTGTTGTCAAGTGTGATTTAAGGGGACATCCACGCGAATGAAGTCGCGGACAGAAACTAGTGCTAAAAGAAAGAAAAAGTATTTATTGCGACTTGTACAGGAAGATATAACATACTACATACTTTCACACTCGTATGTTTTAAAACAAACTTTTCTATTGCAATCAAAATCGTAACATGCAGTTATTGAAACATTTCTGATATTGCACAACTCATGTTTGCCGGGCAGTTGTTTGTATGAAAAAGTGAACCAAAAACCCAACCATTATTAGTTTTCGTCCCTTGTAAGCCAATGCCTTTTTCCAAATTGTGACACCTATACCTACTACACTCAGAAAGAAACTAAGTTTTTCATATAAATAAAACCGGACAAGTGCGAGTCGGATTCGCGCACCGAAGGTTCCGTACAAATTTGTAGGTATGTAACTACAAATTTACGGTTTTCGGATTTTTTCCTTTACTTGTGCTACATAACATTGCTTCTTGCCATATTTCAGGATTCTAGGTCAACGGGAGTACCCTATAGGTTTTGATTCCCTTGCGAGTATCAAGATATGTGGCATAAACGGAACATATATATGTCGGAGTCATTCGTTTGACTATTCGGAATGCTAGCGCCATCTCGTGGCGCTAGACAGAGTCTAGCCTGAGTTCTTGGAGGTGGACGAGAGCGACAGTTACAAGAACGGTGTGTGCAGAGCTCTCAGGATGATCGAAACATTGGACATCGTACGAACAACATGTGCTTAGAAACTGTTTGCGTTTCGTATCGTTGAGTTGGGTACCTACAGTGTGTGATTCGCTAGTGTGACTAGCTTGTTCGCAAATTGTAATCAGATTTGAACTGCAAACCGTTTTTCTATTGTGCTGTAACCAACACTACCCATAGTACGCCCACAGTAATTAAAATATGCCTGATGTTAACGAGAGACAGACATACCTTCTCCGACATATATATATATATACATATACTTTGATTGGGTTGACTTAGAAGTTTGTTTTTTTCACTGCTTCAAGGGAGATTTACACTATTGACAGCTTACTTCAAGCTCACTTCACCAAAGTTTGATTGACGGTGAGATTTTACAGAATAGACCGGGAAATCTATCATCACGAGAACACAACAGAAATAGTCGGCAGCTGCACGGCGCAACTGAGACAAGAAGGCTTTCACTCAGCATGATGCTGTGCTATGGGAAACCCACAGCACAGTGCTGAAACTCACACATGTACAGAAAATTCAGTTACTTGAGCTTAGCTCTAATGCTAAATCGAAAAAGGACTTGGTAGCAATATTTTAAGATTTTAAAATCGTTCGCCATGGTTGAATTCTCGGTAGTCTCAAAGCAAATAGGAATGCCGTTTTTATAGGGAAAGAAAGTTATAAGCTTCCGCAGTCGAGCCGTTTCTCCTGAGATTAAGCTAACCTAGGATTTACAATGCTGGTTTTCCAACGGGTTGCTTTAGTACATTATTTCCTAGATTCTAACTTTTATGTGGGAGCTAATAAAATAGACTCGTGAATTTCGGTTTAGGGTGATTTCAATGCTCTTTTAAATCAGCTCATGCTGAGGTAGTCTTTAGTGTTAGTTTTTTTTTCTGTGTAAACTGCCGTTTTATTAAATAGTAGTCAATTGAAGATTTCGTTTACGTGATGGCGCGTGTTTACTAGATGCATTTACTTTTCGTGTTTTTTACTATACAAACCACTATATCGATGGTGTTATGAAGTTAATTTCTACTTCAACTCGTGGTCGAATTGTTGATGATTAAAAATCAAAATATTTTATTTCACATAAACCTAAATGGGCACTTATGAAACGTCAGAAGCTAGGTGCACGGTTCCAAACACCACAGTTACTCTTTAAAAATAATTGGCATTTACAATGTTTTCAAATTACAATGGGTATAGGACGGCGTAGGCCTTTCAACAAATACCAGGGCCCCAAGTCTGCTATTTTTATAAATTCGTCATTCCAACACGATCCCATTCCCATCCCATTGTCATTTTGCTTAAAGTTCGTAATCTGCTAAATT
The DNA here is from genome assembly GCA_947507525.1 of Apamea epomidion. Classification (NCBI taxonomy): domain Eukaryota; kingdom Metazoa; phylum Arthropoda; class Insecta; order Lepidoptera; family Noctuidae; genus Apamea; species Apamea epomidion. Next base: position 13,018,432 of record OX382225.1, read on the forward strand.
CCATTGGTCGGTCAATGGTCTCGTAATAGAATTGTGTCATAATGACATTGTCGTATAGCCTTTATTATAAAACCCATTAGTAGAAATGATTTTCGAAAAACTACCACTACTTTATTTATGTCAGATTTCATTTATATATTTTTTTACATATTGTGTATTATAGTGTGTCATAGTGGTTTATACAAGTCAAGTATTTTATGTAAGTCAGTCATTAATTTATCATTATGTACGAGATTACCATTCTATGCAATTTCTTTCAATGGAGTGTCAGTGGTAGACCACTGGAAAGTCGTAATGACGCCATTATATTAGTAGATTACCAAACTGGTCAAAATCAACAATTATGAAATCAATGATAGACCATTCTGATACTATTGTAATAGCAGACTTGAGGCCCAGGTACCTAATAAAATAAAAAATGTTCTACAGATCTGCAAGGCCTACAAAGTCCTCACATTTACAAAATATAAAAGAATCTATCAAAAGGATAAATAAAATATAAGAACGTATTAAAATCAAGTGGTATGATTGCCTTGATTAATCCAAAACATAACACCTTATGATTTGTAATTTAATCATCTCTAATTAACTGTTAATTGCAAGCTAGCGCCAAGATTTCCTGGAATCGAAACTGACCTAAAATACCCAGAAGTATCGTTCTTTATGTCAATAGGTTCGAACGAATATTGTACCTACCTTTAAAAATGCTGCTCCATTCCAAGTTAAAAAAAAAAAACTATTTAATATCACAAGAGAGCGTTAGTGCATGCGCATGCTTCGCTTTGGCTGGGTTAAATTATTATTAACGACTACCCTACACTTTGAGAAAAAAAAAATGTGTACATTTGTTAAAACTGTTACTGTGTGTCAATCAAAATGTTTTATTTTAAGTTTATTATTTCTCTTGTAAGTGAGTTATAATTCCTATGACATATTAAGATATCTCAAATCTCAACGTAGCAATTTATCTGAAGATAGGTTTAGAGATAGTGTGGCGGGCTTTAGATTCAATTCGTGCTGCCCGATATTGATACACTTTCAATACGTTGTTGCTCTCATAAAATATTGCTAGAACTACAATCAGAGAAAAACAGTCTCGAATAGTCTCATTAAATTTGAAGCAGTTGTAGTTTGAATATAAGAAAAAAATATCTAGCAGATATATAATAGCAGATATATTATATAGATATATAAGAACAATAAAAAGCACTAGGTAGGTACTTAATGTAATAAAAAAATAATCACTATAAAAAAAACAACTAGTTCCCAAATTCCAACTTCATGAGTACCATAAGCCAGATAAATTATCTTTCTGAGGAAAATTTAAAGAAAATACAAAGCTAAATTAAATTAACTTGCGAAACTGATGATGATAAAAAAAACAAAAATGTTTTCTAAACTCATGAATTTATTTCAAGTAGGTAAATTCAGGGGTCTACTCCGAAGTGGTAAATGTATCGTATTGGCCGAATGTTCGGCCGTTTCCTGCTACGAAGTTACTATTTGGTTCGGTCGGTCCCGATCCTACACTCCTACACTCTTTCGAATATTGACTATGGTCCCGACCCAACTGAGCCGATCCGAACTTTTTTCGCATTTTTCAATAATATTCAATTCGGCCATGTGTCGGTCCGATCCGATCATTCGAATGTGACACTTCGGAGTAGACCTCCAGGTCTACGGCTGCTCGTAGTATAGACTGCTTTTTAACTGGGAAAAATATTTTGGCCAACTTTTGCTGTCCAGAATGTTATTATCTAAGTTTAAAGATATTTATTCTCAAAAAAGACACAAAATCACTTACATGAGAACAATGCTTATGGTAAATTATGTAAAGTTCGTGACAGACGTCACGGTAGCAATTATGTTTATCTAATATACTTAATGAAAGAAGCAGACTCAAAAAGCATTGTTATGCACAACTCGCACTTGACCGCCCTTCAACCCGCACTGGGCACGCGTGGTGGATTAAGTCCCACTCTCTCTCATAGAGAGGAGGCCTGTGTCGCAGCAGTGGGAACATTACACACAAAAAAAAATGGTTCCTAAGAAAGTTTCCTCGTATTTCAGTAGTAAAAAAAAACAACAACTTGAAAAATGTTAACTTTTAACCGAATCAGGTTTAACTACTTCAAGTTCAGTGAATACGATTGTCAAGTAACATTAGCATAACGCCTCACATTTTAGACTAAATGTTCGAACACGACCTGCTTAATAATGAACGTCTTCTGAATTATTATCCAGCCTTGAAAGTTTGTCTTACGAACACGTGAGAATTCTTGATATTGTTAATTTGTGTGTTAGGTGTTGTTATATAATAAAATAGTCCACCAGACCGTATTTCGGCCATTGCGGCCAATCTTAACGGAGACTAGCCTTCGGCGCGGGGGATTTTATAGTGCACAAGCGTGTGCGCGGCACTGGTACACTCTACAGGTACACCTATTTCCTCACTCTCATAGTCCGATGGGACGGTACGATCCGACACGACCGGAGAGAGATCAGGTGGTAGAGGTTATCACAAATTTCCAAACTCCGGGCTGTTACTAAGAAATTCCTAATGGAAATACACAATAACACTTTGCCTGACCTGGGAATCGAACCCAGGACCCCACGCTCACGCTTGCAACCACGAGACCAACGCGCAACGTGGCAGGTGTTAACGTGTTAGATCAAGGGATAAACCCAGGGAGCAAGTAAGTCGAGGTATTCCACTCAACTTAGGTCATTGAAAGGCTCACAACCAACTAAAAAGAAGCTAGTTTTTTATATTTCTATGCTCACAACTAAATGCAGTGAAATGTACATTTTGTCTTAATGTAATTTTGGATGATTCCTGCTTATCTTCTACTTGATAAAATCTTTAATTCATACACTGACAGACGACGCACAGCCTTAACCGCTAGCTACGAAGCATTTTGCGTAAGGGTTTCTTATATAACGAAAGTGATAACTAAGAAAAAAATTCTAGAAAATTCATCGTCTAAATAGTTTAACTTAGCAAGTCGCGGTGATGACAGGTGGAGTAACGCAGTGAACGACTGGGAGACGACGTATCGGGCGTACTGCGCCGAGATGAGCTGACGACATTGTTACCATCGCGGGTAGAACCTGGCACAGGAGCGTGGGGATTAGCACATGAAAAGAGAGCCTTATGCTCAGCAGTGGGTGAGGTTGGCCTGTGGATAATGATGATGAGAGGATGAAAGTTTTTATCGGAAATTCGTCATTTTTGCCGATGAGAAATCATATTGGGGACACGGCTTGTTTTTAATAAACATGAAGTGTAAAGCGGATCGATTCTGTAAAAATCTCACCGTGAAAAGTAAGGTGAAGTGAGCTAAGAGTGAGCTGTCAATAGTGTCAATCCCTAGCATTAGTTGGAATGACAGCTCACTCCGCGCTCACTTCACCTAAGTTTTCACGGTGAGATGGTTACAGAATCGCACTGCAGAAGTTTGAAGTGATAAGTTAATACAGGGTGGCAGGGCTATCGACGCGCAAACTGTAACCATGGATTCATATGATTCAAGACCCCCTAGCGTAGACATTCTTTGTCGTTTATCAAAAACATTTCATAGAAAAGTTTCATAGAAAAGTGGAAAAAAAATTAAATTAATTAATTAAATTTTTACCTACGCGGTAAAAATCTATGGAACAGCAATTTTTTTTTATAATATCTAACGAATAATTTCGACGCGTGTTCAGCATCATGTATTGAATCCATGGTAACAGGTTGTGCGTTGATGTCCCTGCCACCCTGTATTGTTTCATCCTTTTTTGTTGATCAATTGTTATACACAGCTTGCTTATTAACATCGCCTTTTTGTGTTTTTTATTTTGCCAGTTTTGTTTTATGTAGTCCCAAAATAATGTTTACGGAATGCCTAGGTAACTTTTAATTTAACCCCAAAAGTATGAAAAGGGTTAAATGTAACTTGATCGTGCTTTTGACAGTAATTTGTTTTGAAATACATTAAATAAGGTTGACAAAAGCTTATAAATATTGATGGATATTATTAAAAGATGGCAAAACTGTAATAGAAAGATAGAATTTCTCCTACAGTGCCCTCCAAAATTTAGTTAAAATTTTTCCAATTCAGCTGCAATTCCACATTATGTTACCACAACTGAATCACGGCAATAAAAAACAGGTAATCCCTTGTCGTAGGTACCCACGTAGTTGAATTAGTCAATAAAATAGCCTCCCGACCGATTTTGGTCATGGTGGCCAACGGAGATTAGCCAGGTACGTAGGAGATATTATAGTGCACAAGTGTGTGCGTAAACACAGGTGCATTCCCTGTTCCTTTACTCTCATAGTCCGATGGGACGGCAATCCGACACGACCGGGGAGAGATCAGGCGCAAGACCAACGGTTTTACGTGCTTTCAATAAAAATGTTATAGTGTACAATTCAAACATTTGAAACTAGAATTTTAAATCATACCTAATGTGGGATTCGGTATAGCTGAAGTGGACACATGTCAACTAACTTTTGTGGGGCATTGTATATTAAAATATATGTAGGTACATGACAATAATGTATGTTTTAATTATGTGTTATTTTTCGTTCGTACATACTTTAATGGGAAAATATGTGAAAACGTTTGATGTTTAGTGTACAGTTCGTTCACAGTTATTTAAACTCTGACAGCAGCAACCCAACAGCAACCTTATCACAACGAGAATAAAGATCATTGTGATTTTAACAGACTTGTCAGTAGATAATAGCAATCAAACAGCAACCTTATTACAAGGATTATAAAGACCACTGTGATTTTGGCAGTGATGCAAAATTAGAGATACGATAACAGGAATGTAGGTATCTCAGTTATTTTCTATTCCCGTTTGCCTAAAAACCAACTGAACTGTTCTCCCAGAGGCGTTCAGAAGTCCTTCTAAACTCAGTCCAAAACAACTTTAGACGGCCAGATCTCAGGATCACAAACGAATCGTTCACAGAATTTAAAGCGCAGAAAATACTCGTTATTCTTCACCGAATGTTTAGAATGATATAAGTAAGTTCCGCATAAAAATGTCTCCCTTAGCGCCGTAGGTATTGTCCGGAGCGAATGGATAGCAGGAGCCGCTGGAGGCGTCAATATTCTACGTGACCAGTTACTTGTGTCGGCCACGGAAACATGTGTCGGAAGTGAAGACTATCTGTTTGCTCATAGAATGGCGATCGCACTGTTGAATTATTCGCGTCTACATGCGCGACAGGAAGCGGGTTACATGGTGCATTCGATCCGTTTATGTTTTCGGGTAAGGGACGGTTTGCTGTAATTTTCCAAACGCTGGATTTGAGGTAGGGTGATTTTATGAAAATGAAAACATATTCAGATAGTCATCAAAATTGTGAGATCTAGATAGGCATGTAACATGTTGGTTATAATACTATCATACAGCTAAAGGGTGACGAAACTCCATGATGAACATCCACCAACTCACACTGGGCCTGCGTGGTGGATTATGCCCACTCCCTCTCACAAAGAGGTCTATGTCCCAACAGTGAGAACATTATAGGCTGATAATGGATAATGTTATATGATAACGACACATTTATAATCTAGACACGTCTAAAATATCGATATTCCTACGCAATACTGGCACTAAACATTAATTAGTATTAAATACCAATAACAACATTATCTACAAGCAATTTACGTACACAGTAACTCGATTCTCTCATTCGACTACAATTTGCACTGAAAGATAAGCTCTTTATGTTTTCCTTTCATTAACAGATCGGGAAAACACATCGCTGGGTCCAATAAATTTCAATACATAACGGAGTTAAATTCATTTCGGCCCTTATTTGTTCACGTCCATGTGTGGCAAACGAAATGGGTCAATTGAAGCACCAGAGCAAATGTCGCCAGACTAAATGTCGTCGATATACACAAGCCTTTCCCGTTCTATATTGGGAACACACAAAATGTCGCATGGCTTCAGAGCCGTGTTAACATCCCGCATTTAAATTTTCAAATATTCATTGGCAATTAAAATATAATTAACTGCGAAAAGTGAGTTCGACCAAATGTACAATTGTAGGCGGTAATCGCGCAATAAAATATGATTAAATACGGTCAGATGGAAAATAATTTTGTACTTTTGTAAGTCGGATTGAAAACTACAATTAATATCAGCTATAAGTAGACGATTATTTTATCCAGCGCACTGTTAGTATTGTTGAAATACAGACAAAGTTTAAAAACATCTCAGCGGAAATAATTCCACGATCTCGTAGTGAATATCAAATGTCCGAATCGTACAGACGTTCGGAAAGTAAATAGAGTTGGATTTGTATAGGTCGGGAGATCGCAGTGCCAATAACCGGCCAATGCTGGCGTCGAAACCAGCTGAAATCGTAAGTACCGGCCCGACCAACTGATATTTGTAAATTCTATGGTAATCCGACTCTGAGCCTAATCCTACTTTCCATTCAGAGCGTTTGAAATAAATTCTAAAAACAATAGACGGTTATTTGGATGTTGCGCTTATTGGGGGCGAATATAAAGGACCCCTTGTGTATTATCTGCGCATTGGTATCGTGAGCAATTGTATAATAATCGCATGTATAGTTCTAATTTGTTAAATTAATCCCGTTACGTATTTTGGTACGGTATGCGAGCACGTGTGCCTGCGAACAATTTGCTAACACGGTTTCGTACTTTCGTCGAGATTTGGAGTTGGTACACCTAACAACTCTTGGCCAAAAGTCCTACGGCTTAATTGGACGATTTTCTACATGGAGATTTGATTTACAGCATCTTGAAAGTTAGGGCAAACAGGTAGTTAACATTTTGCAAGTATAATGTTTGAAATGTATTGACTTTGTATGCTATACGCGTACGAGTAAGTATATTCAATCTTATTTAGGGGGTAACGTCTCTGTGGATTTAACATTTTACTGTCTATAAAGTTCTTGCTAGTTCACAATGAAAGTTACGTCAGTAGTTAATTGGAAACTCAGCTTAGGTACACCTACGCAATAATCGAACCTATCATTTTGGTATCGCTAGAATCGTGGGCGATACACGAATCTTCTACTTAATAAATGTTTGACAGGCAGCGCAACCGAAGTAGACGCATCGCTAGAAAATAAAATTATTTTAAAATTATTATTAAAATTATTTTATATAGAAATTGTGCACAAGAGTTCCTTATATAACGAGGGTGAGCACTAAGGGAGGATTTTTTTAATTTAACGGGGTCTAGTCGGGGATGAAAGATATTTTGTACAAGAGTTTTTTACATAACGAAAAGCAGCACTAGGGAATGACTTTTGAAAATACATCTCCTAGAGCGGTCTAATCGAGGATGAAAGTTTATATGGACGTTTGTCATTTTGCCGCTGGTAAATCCCATCGGGCACACCGCTTGTAGGTTAAAATAAAACAAAACACACACCAAACAAATCCTTAGCATTCCTAGATCATGCAATAAAGTCGAATATTAATCACTTACGCGAGCAAACACGTAGCGCTGCTATAAGATCCGATATACGGCATTACTAGAGTTAGGCAGGCGCTTCATTTGCAATTTGGTTCAGTGATTTCGTTGGGGCTCTCCACTGAGCGAACGCTGCCCGTGAATTATGCCCATTGTTGTTGTTCCAGCGGCAAAGGATGCATTACTGTGCCTTGTTTGGAGATATTCGACATCCTTTTACAGAAATTGCTTTTAAAACGTCCCTATTCATAGTATTCGGTGTATTAATTTGAGTCACGGCGAAGTTTTTTTTTTTTTGTATTTCTGGTTGTGTAGGAGTTTTTGTCACGATAATTTTGAGTTGTTTGACAAATATATTGAAATGCCATGAAAAATAAAATCAGCTGTTCCATACGTATTGACCGGTATTGCACTTTTTTTGGGGGGATCCTGTCTTTAAATACTGAATTCATGGTAAGTATGTACTAGTTTGCGCGTCGATTGCCCTTACACAGTGTATAGGAAGGTAGGTTATTTTATTAATTCATGTAAGATATTACAAAATGCCTTTCAATTATAATAATTTTTTATTCTTTTTTACCTTTTATTTTTCATCACTTATTTTTTCTAAAGGATAGTAAAATTTTAAAAGCCTATAAAATAATAGACTAAAATTGATTTATTAAAACGAGTAACATTTTTTATTCCTATCATCAATGCTCAGTACAGATACCCCCCGCAAAGAATTCATAAAGGATACAGTTTTTTGTACTCACACAGACACACATGGAAATAGACGTTTCCAGCTCCATTTTGAATATGGATGATTTATTTAGTTTCTCAATACTAATGATTCGCTTCTGCACGCGGCTTCGCCCACGAGGATCTCGGAAGTTAACCTACGGGAACGTGCAACCGGGACGGAAGGTAGCCTATATTATTATGTTACTCCAAAACCTCAGCTATCTGCCAGTGAAAGTCCCTTAAAAATCTGCCCAGCCGTTTCAGAGATTAGCCGGAACAAACAGACGAAAATTCAAAAAAAAAATTTTTGTTATAAGTAGCGTATATATTAAATATTTCACATTTAGTTAAAAGCTGTTATTTTGATATTACAAACAGACATTTTTATTTATTTGTATTGTTTTTTTTTTGCTTCAGGTACCTACCATTAAAATTTTATTGATTCGTGAAATTGATAATATGGAAGCTAGAGGTATTGCACCTCTTCCTAAACCATAGAATTCAAGCCTAGCGAAATTTCCGACAACATAACGTTTCGACAACATAATCTTTAAATACTTATCAGCCGCTATTAGCCTTACACAAAAAATAAACCGTTTCTTTATTCCAAAAATAAAACCGTTCAAGTACTATACTTACAAAAAAATACGTAAGCAATATGTCAAGAGGGCATCACATTAACATCCTCAATAAATTACCCGAACAATCAGTTACGTTCGATACATTTGTTCAGGGGACCTCGAGCGAGGTTTAGACCAGGGACGACGAACCTTTTTACATCTTCGTGACAATAGAGGAAAAATATTTTGTTAATGACGTTCTGCACATAGATAAATATTGTTCTTTACATCGTTTTTTTTACCTCTAACAGCAGCAGCCCAACAGAAACTTTATATTAACGAGTATAAAGATCATTGTGATTTTAACAGACTAGTCAGTGGCAGCAAGCTTCTCGTAACAGCAACCTTATTACAAGGACTTTATAGATCACTGTGACAGTGATGCAAAATCGGACGTAAAATAACTTTGAATGGACTGTACTTAAAAATCCTTTTATAAGGACGATTACTAAGACAAATAAATTTAGGTATATATATATATGTTTATATATAAATTATATTATATTAATTTTTTTAAAAAAAATTTTTTAATTTTTTTTTTTATATAAAATATATGTATGTATATATACTTATATATTTTTGTATTGAATAGTGTCAACTGAATGTATGCATTAATTAAGTTAATTTTTGTTTATGCAATAAATTCTTTAGTAATATTAGGTCTGCACATGACGAATCGCTAAAATACTAAACGGGTCTACTACCACTAAACGTGTGGTAAACATAGCTCTGCTTTTGTCATTCATTTGAAGATGACAGAGACAGAATGATATTGTAATTTCTATGTCTCATTGTAGCTGTTTGTTGTTTCTTCTGAATAAAAGTAAAAAATAATGTTTAGCACTAAAGCGCATATGTAGTGCAGGCGGGCCTTGGAATCAAATTGTAGAAAAAATTGTAGATTTAAACAAAAATGTTGTATTTTATTTTATCCCCTCAATCCTTTTGCTAACAATTTTTCTGTTGCCTACCTTGTCTCGTATGCCAAAGGTTGGCCATTCCTGCCGTAGACGAATCAACTTATGATATCACTGAGTGGATCAGTGGGTAAATCGGCTATTGTCGCTGAGGGGAATCCGATTCCCGCCACTTACGGCTGTCGGCGGATCTCAATCAGAGGTTATCTCTAACAACTTGATAAGTACTGACGGCAGATTAGATTTCTGACTTGAGTTCCTTTTACGAGTTTTACGTTTCTTATTTTCATTGGTAGGGTTTTTTATTAGAGGAGCCTGGAATGGGATGGAACGTAAAGTCAAAGTCAAAGTCAAATCATTTATTTCAAATAGGCACATAAAAGGCACTTTTGAACGTCAAAAAAAAAAAAAAAAAAAATTGATTCTAGTCGCCCCTTCCAAAAGGTAGTTTTCGTATGGAGAAGAAAGGGCAAGAAACTCCACCATTACTAGTACGTAGTTTACTTATGTAAGATAGAAATGGATTATAAATGATTACTTTTTGTGAATAAAATAGTATTTAATTGCTTCCAATCGTAGAGAGATTAGGATTTAAATTAATTGTTTTTAGTGGTTGCCATCAAATTAGTAGTTAAGGGTAGTTAAGTTAAGGGTAGTTGCGTATCAGTAGCTTTGGCTTTCATTTTGACTGTTCACCAACATTCATTGCGTTATTTCCGTTGTTGAGCAGACTAATTTCTCAAATACACACATCAACACCGTCTAGGGATATTTTGTATAAAGTTCTTAAACTCAAAAAATACTGGCCAGTTTTAAATTCTTTTGAAGAAAGCTTATTTTGTAAACCTTTTAGAACGATTCTAAATATGAATTTGAAAAAATAAATTAAAAACAAAAGATTTACGCGGCATAATGGTAACGAATTCCGAAGGCTTCATTTACCTACAGTAGTTTTTGGCTATTTTTTTGTGTCAAATTTAAGCTTTATAACAAGTTATCGGTTAATTTCGAATTAATGTTATTGTGTGCATCATGCAGCGGCGCCATTTAACGAGAAAGGAAATGTTAAGGGCAGTAGGCATGCTCCAAGCTGGGGCTACTCAACGGAGTATTGCTGAGAAGATTGGAACAAGACAAAACGTGATATCAAGGTTATGGTCACGTTATCGTGCTACTGGTGATGTGGCTGAAAGATACCCAGGCGGGAAGCGCATAACCACTCAACGACAAGACCGATTTTTGCAAGTTGCCGCGAGAAGACAACCAAATGTTACGGCCATGCAGTTGGTTCAGAGGCTCCAGTCAGAGCACCAGTTGCTTGTGAGTGATCAAACTGTAAGGAGAAGGCTGCATGAAGCTAACCTTCATGCTCGCAGACCGCTTCGTACTCCAGCACTACGCCGAGGAAATCGTGGACGACGACTAGAGTGGGCTCGTGAACATTTGCTCTGGGAAGATAACCAGTGGTCTGTAGTGCTGTTCACCGATGAGTCCCGGTTCGGTTTCCATCCCGATACACGTAGAGTACGTGTTTGGCGAGTTCCTGGTCGTGAGAGCCGTCTGCAACATCCTCAGGAAGTCCATTCATACCACGGCGGGACAATTATGGTTTGGGCGGGAATTCGTGTTGGTGGAAGAACAGACCTCGTTTGGATCAGAAACACCATGACGGCTGAAAAATACCGTAACGAGGTGCTAGTACCAATAATCTACCCCCATCGACTACAAATGGGCCAAGAATTCACGCTCATGCACGATAACGCCCGTCCGCTCACAGCGAGAGTGGTGACGAGCTGGTTGCAGGAGCACGACGTATCGGTCTTAGGCTGGCCCGCTCAATCGCCTGACCTAAACCCCATAGAACACGCGTGGGACATGCTCCAAAGAAGGGCTTTGAGGAATTTCCCTGCAAACATTGCGACGGAAGAGCAACTTTTTTTGCATCTTAACCGGACCTGGGACAATATACCGCAGCAAGACTTGGATAACTTAATCCAAAGCATGAAAAACCGTTGCAGGACCGTTATTAACGTCATGGGGTGTTTTACTGACTACTGATTTTTCACATAACTGTTAAAAACAGATTAATTTTTCCTTATTATTCACTTTTTCTTGAGAAACACATTCATTGTTAGTTTTACCATTATTTCACGTTTTTTCTTTATTTGAATAAAAATTTGATTACGCAAAAAAAATAGTTTTCTTTTATTCTGGAGTGTAGTCTGATAAATGGGCCTTATAAAAATATATGCATGCTGTATGTTATATTTAATAAATTTTGAGTAAATTGAGTAAATCCAAAATATCCCTAGACAGTGTTGATGTGTGTATATGAAGCAATGGATTAGCAATGTCCTTAAAAATTATGAACGATGGGTGTGATGGACAGTGTACGCAATTAGGTTGCTAGACGTGTCGGAAATAACATAAACTAACTCAACATTTTTACTGTTCTAGTTCAACACTAACCTCCTTTTTCAACCAGCATTATTCAAATACAAGAACATCATTCGCAATAAAACTTCCACAAACAATACATCTAAGCAGACGTGGCATCAGATCTTGTGTGCTCGTATCTTGGTTGGTAAAACAAATATTTTCCTAGACGTTTTTGAAGTCGTTACGAACAAGTTAGACGGCCGGTCTACGGCCCGAGTGCAATTCGCGCCACTAGAGTCGCACTCCGGATTTGTTTGCTCCAACTAGTTAAATGTTGGCCCAAACTTTATTTCGGACGTCGAAGTCTCCGAGATGTTGTGCCCTTGTTATTGTTGTTCAAGTATATTTAGAGAGGTTCAGGGTTCAGACGTACCGTTAGAAACAAACATTCGTCTGGCTTATTCATTATTCATATAAAACTGCTATAGCTCCCATTTGGGGATCGTTTACTTTGTAAATGCCTTACAATTACTTGAAAATTGTTTTCATTGTATTTTAATTTATTTTAAACTTAAAGTACAAAAAATAGCTGGTTGACACTTCCCGTGACCTGAGAGCTGGCTTTTACCTTGGCCAGAGGGTAAGCATTGCCATACAAGGTGGCAATGCTGTCAGTCTCTTGGGTACATTATTATAAAAAATCATCTGTATCGCTGTCGACTGACAGCGATACAGATGATTTTTTGACGCCATATTTTAGTTGCTAATAATTTTATTTAGGTCATTTTAATTTTAAATAGTTTATTAGGTAAGGTAAGGTAGGTAGGTGTGGTTCATAAAACAATTTTAATTAAAACCCCTAACCTTACCTAACAAACTTTTGCTATCTGAAATATTAAAACTTAGGTGCTTAGTTTCTACTCTAAAACGGATAATCTATGTGAACAAAGCATATATGAACTCAACGGAACAAACAATGTGAGCGCAAACATCTCCGAAGGAAAATTGTTAACTAGAGAAAAATAAATTAAAGATCGACAGTAAGCAATAACGGAGAAACAATGTGGGGGGAAACCAAGAATTCTGGTTTGGGGTTTCAGAGAGCTCATCCGAAGTAAGGAAATTCTTTAACAACATTGTTTCTAAATTAAAACAATCTCATAATTGCACATTCTCCAACTTCTTTGATGCAGTGTAGGTATGGTTTGGGGGATAGGGGGTGGGAGGGGGGTGTTTGCCCGGGGTAAGTTTTGAGGCGAAGTTAAGCCGATTAAGTGTCATTTCCGGCGCGGAACTAGCACTGTTCATTAAATATTTCGAGTGACTTAATTGCTGAGGTCGCTCGTCTACTAAGTTTTGATGTGAACAGATTTCTACAATTCTTTGCGCATTTGAAAATGTATTCAGTATTTTATGTTGCGTTTTTTCTGAAAATTTGTGTGTCAACTTTTGAGGTGTATGTAAGAAACGGTTAACCCTTTTTGTTTTAGAATCCATAAGTATGACACGCGCTCGTAGTGTGAACCAAATGTATTTGTAGAACGAAGTAATTAGTATCTAGCAGCTGTGCTATGAGATAGCTGAAAAAAAGCTTATTTGTTTTTGATAGAAGCACTATAACCTAAAAATAAATATGTCTACTTAAGTTTAGAAATGGCCATATGTTCTCTAAAAAATAAAGGTACCTATCCCTGAAAAATATATAAAAATGTAAATAGCGCTCTTGAAAATAATTGAAACAAAAATTATAATGAAAAATAGTTAGCTGAATACGTAACAAACTATACGAAAGCTAACAGCTTACACATTTTGCTAGTTTACTTCCTACCGTTTGTAAAGTGACGGTAGAAAATGGGTTAATTAATGGTTTTCCAAGTGGACGTGAAACAATTTGTCTGCTACTTTTGCGCCATTGCTCTCTATGAGCCTGAAATATTATTGTTATTTATGATCTTTGGCAGTTTATTACGTCACACTGAACTTCTATACTATTTTGGTGTCTTCTAGGTACAGTAGGAATTGCACAGTTAGGGTTCGGGGAGACCCCTTTACAGTCTCCCAGAGATGTGCCCTAATAGGCGGTGCAGAGAGGGGGCTCCGGATTGGTCTTTTGAGAGGTAACTGTGCCCCTTCCATGTGCAGATGGTGACCACCGGGATGGTTTTAGTGAGGTAAAAATCCCACACTCCCTGGTTTCATCCCCAAAGACCAGGCCCCTTTTGAAGTTTTCCCCCAAAAAAAGGTAGAATTGGAATGGGTTGGCGAGTATTATAACGGTTTTACAGAAAATCGTGGGAAGACTTGCACCTGGGCAATTGTGTAACACATTATCACTAGTAATGCCTTTCATTTTTTATAGTTCAACATTCATGGCGTTACTTACGTTGTTAAGCAGACAAATTTTTCGAACATTATAAAGCAATGGATTAGCAACATCCTTCAAAATGATTCAGATTGTGATTCATAGTGTGTTACACAATTAGGGTGCTAGGTGAGCCTCGCACAGACCAGCCGGTCTATTCTGTAAAAATCTCACCGTGAAAACTTAGGTGAAGTGAGCTGTCATTCCACCTGATGCTAAGGATTGACACTATTGATAGCTCCTGCAAGCTCACTTCACCTTAGTTTTCACGGTGAAATTTTTACAGAATAGATTGGCAGGGAAGTATGGCACAAAAGGAAGGAGACCTGTGTCAGCTGTGGTTGAAGCAAGGCTACCAATGATAATGATGTCAAGAGATTTTTCATAATATTGGTAGGGCTACGTTCAGTTTCCGTTAGAACATTATTGATTTTTTCTAGTAATAAAATATTTTTTTTTTTAGAAGTGTTTTGGCTTTTGTCAACTACGGTCAATTTATCGACGTACATGTTTGCTAGGAAACGGAATTCATTAATGATTCTGTTTCTTGATAGCTTTGAAGGTAAGCATAATGTACCTTCATTTTACCTAAACGAAGCGCTTAAACAAACCTACGACGAAACCTCTAACACTATTTTAAGCCGCGTCCAAAAACTACCCTCAAAAAATAAAAAGTTGAACCTATTTCAGCGTTAACCTCCCTCGATAAATATTTCCCTCTTTGTGTAAACACACGGATACGACGGGCTACTGCGGGCACAAAGTCCATTACAGTCAATTCGTCTAGACGCGGCACGTGTTGAAACTATTCTCACGGGTAAACGAATTACCTGCTCTATATAAATAAAAGTAACTGCTAGAATAAACCGTATAACAATTAAAGTGAGAAGGAATAAAAACTATAATGTAAATGGCCGTGACTGTACTTTGTTTACATTACCTAGTCTTCATTTATTATTTACAGTGCCAACCATTTTGCTATTATCTTTTTCATTTTCAATAGTGAGGGATTATTTTTGACGATCGCTGTTATGTTTTTGTTATTTCGATCGTTGTAAGGGTGCGCGTATACTGGTAAATCTGGGATTATGCAAGTTATGCGCAATATCGCTAAAGCTACGCACGCACCAACATCGCACATTTTAATTAAATTCGTGAGCGTGATGTATTTCATGCAAAGCTCGCGAACTGCTCGCCTTTGACGTGCGTTCGCGATTCTGAAATGTAAGGTACTCGTAGATATTACGCCAATGTGTGATTATGATCAGCTGTATTGCATTAGATGCGTAATGTTGTTCTCACTTGCAGCTCGGAGTCTGAATTTGTGGCCGGTTGATGGCAATAGTCTCGGCCGGTATTATTTAGTCCTCTAGACCGTATTTTGGCCATGGCGGCCAATCTCACCAGAGACTATTCTTCGGCGAGAGAGATATTATATTGCACAAGTGTGTGCGCAGACATAGCTGCACTCTCTGTTCTCTCCTCTCATAGTACGATGGGACGGCAATCCGACACGACCGGCGAGAGATCTGGAGTAGAACCAATGGTTTAACGCACGTCCCTATTACATGGGACTGAAACATAACTGGCGAAATGTGGGTGTACTACGTCTATAGGCATATACACCTTTGCCTACTCCTTCGGTAAAAAAGAGGCATAATTCTAAGTAATGCGTAATGCAATAAAGTTGATCTGTATAGAAAAATATATGGCGCAAATACAAAAGCATCGTCCGACTAAAAAAGATTCAATGATTCAGCAAAGTATGTGGTAAAGAAATTGAGGGTGAACATGAACAAATGTGATATTTTGGGGTGAGAGGAGGTGAACCCAGACAAAAGTTATATAAATATAAACAAGCCGGCGATACTGTCCGTGAACGCATTACAGACCTTTCTATCCTTGCGGGTCGAATTTCTGAAAATCTTTACTTAGGGAGCGCTAACAGAGGAAATGATAATATATTTTCTTCAATACACGTTGGTGAAGGTGTATTTATGTTTCTGAATATTGAAAGTAAAGTTAGTGTTATTTGGATAAATGTTTATTTAAAAAAATCATGTATACATTTTTATGGACTTCTTCTACTTTTCGAGTCGATGGCATAAAAATATTTAATGGTGTTACTTAAATTGGGTCCTGAACATCCCTACGAAACATCTGGGAAGAGGAAGGCCCTCGCTACATGGTGGGCCAGTATCGATAGGGAGATAAAGCGCACAACCTGGCGCTGCTGTACAAGTAGACCCGACTCCAGATACAACTGGAATTTGGAGATGGAAGAAGAAGTCGACTTACGTTTGGCCCAGTAGGTGATGGCCACGCCAAGCACGGCCACAGTGGCGTGTTTTAGGTCCTCAGAAGTGCAGGTGTATGAACACTTTGGAGACTGCAACACAGAAAGAAAGAAAGAAAGAAAGAAAAAGTATTTATTGCGACTCGCACAGGAAGATCATAAACTAAACTAAACTAAACACAAACAAAAATAAAAAAAAACAAATTATATTTAAAAAAAAAATAGGTACCAAAACCAAATTATATAAAAAGTAATAAAAAATAAAGTAACAAAAATAAAAATGAAACAGAAAGTCCTGTACGAGGCCAAAAGGCTCCTATCTCAGCATGATGCTACGACATTTAAACAATAAATGTCGCAGCGCTGGTATTCTGATAGGGCCCGCTGTGATGTCACGGGCAATCACAGTAATAAATAAATAAATAATCTATTTTATTATTTACATATATATAATTATTTAAAATATTATCAAATAAAATAAACAATTCATTCTTAATCCGCGCCAGACGTAACCTCAATACTTGTCTATGCCTTATATGTCAGAAGCACTCTGTGGCATTGCTGTGACAAGTTTAGCAGCTGGAGCTGGAGTATCCATAAGCTGTGTCAGGACACCTTGAGTTGTCATCTGAAATTATGCTGAACTGAGGCCCTTTTGGCATTATAATCTTTGTTTTCTGTTTTTATAGTTTTAAGGTGTATTTATTTTGCTGTAATGCCAATAAAGGCATTTTTCTTTCTGTCTTTCATACACTTGAGCTTTTTACACTATTATTTTTGCAGTGTGTGTAAACTGCAAAAATAATTCCAGATAATTTAACGCTACGTAATATGAAAAGGAACTACCGGTAGATATAAATGGGTTTCCGAAAAGCTTTGCTAAAGCAGCAACCAATTTAAACTCAAAAAATCTTATTTAGCAACTTCTGGACAATGAGTAAGACGATAATAAATTCAAAAGCCGCAAAGCGGATTTTAATGCGACTTTGATCCAATTACAAGATACTTTGTTATCAATTACGCTAGCTGTTGGTACCAATATCCTGAGAGGTCACTGCGGCTGAAAAAGGAATGAAAAAAAAAAGAATTTGGGGCTCTGTGATAACTAGTAAAAAGAGCATCCATAAAAAAAAATCCATTTGTCAAAATTTTTTTTTTTTTTTTAAAAAAAGGTTCCGTCCGAAAGTCCGAATGAGAAAACGGACGAACTCGTGTGTCTGTCTGTCCGTCTGTCACAGCCATTTTGCTCCGAATCTAGTGGATCGATTAAGTTAATATTTGGTACACATAAGAATTTGGGTAAAAGTGGGTTCCATATGGAGGTCAATTTAGAGAGATATTTTTTTTTAAGATTTGCAAGTTTTTTCCTTTGACATATTAAATGAAATGGCTTATTGTGAGTAAGTACTTACTCAAATATATATTGTTTATAATTTTAAAATAAAAAGTTTTAAAGCTACGAGTATTTAAGAAAAAAGATAAAAAATTATAATTCCCACCTTATCTCTAGTTGGAAGGTGTGTGTAGAGAATATGTTTTTCAACTACAATGTTATGTTCGTTCTTGGGATAAATTCATCTCAACTACGGAACCCTTCCTTGTGCGTGGTACAACACGCAATTGGCCGGTTTTTAGGTCAGACAAAGAGTTTTGTTTGAGGGATTTTCCACTGCGATTTTTTGGTCTGTTGGTAACAATAGAGAGGGACTTATGGCTAGTAGTATGGTAGCAGTGTGGAGGTCAGATAGGCATTTACATGGAACAACTGCCTATCTATCATGCAGCGGCATCCGGTTAGACTGGAAGCCGAACCCAACATAGTTAGGCAAAGGCTACGCAGATGATAATGGTGGTCATAATAATCATTATAACACGACTCTATTTTATAATTTAAAATATTTAAGCCCGACACAGGTTATAAATATACCACTGATTCTAGCAGGTCAGGATCCGCCTCTTCCTCGCACGGTTTTGTACAAAAGCATCGAGGTTTCTTGATACGTTTTATGTTATTTGTTTTTTTTTTGTTATCCCATTTTGTGTCCCACTGCTGGGCAAAGGCCTCCACTTTTTTCTTCCAAACCTCCCTGTCTTGTGCAATCTCTGGCCGCGTTGGCCCTGATTTGAATATTAGTATATTATAAAAATAATAAAATTCGAAGACATGTGACATCTACCAACCCGCACTGGTGGATTACGGCCCACTCCGTGGCGAGTGGTGACACAGGCGCCCTGGCCTGTGTCCCAGCAGTGGGAACATTATAGGCTGATTTTGAATTTTTATGATAAACACATAAAAATTCCGAAATAAATTCTCTAAGTGAAGGAGAAAACCGATTCAAAATCTGTGGCGTAGTTAAAAAGAACAACACGAAAAGCAACTTCAATTTATAATATTTATAGATGATCAAGTAAAAGTTCTGCCAAAATACCTCGTACTAAACAAGGCTTCCTATGAAGATAATGGCGATACACAATAAATCCTCTTCTGATTATTAACAAAATTGACCTACAAAGAAAATGATGTGTTGCCCGGACTATACGTGATTCGTGTTCCTCACATGTTTATCGATAACAAACCAATTTGCCCACTATTATTGTGTTAGCGCCTACGCAGGGTTGCCAAGGTTCGAAGATTTTTTATATTATGAAATATTTTTTGGACTTGCAACTCGCTAGAAGATTTTCTGTGGTTTGTATTGGATTTTTTTGTGTGATTGTACACGTTATGATTGGGTTATCAAAACTATATATGTATAGTATTATAAAGAGAGAGAAAAGATATGATTTTTTAAATGTTTGTTTGTTACGCTTTAACGAGCCGTTTAAACGGCTGAATGGATTGGAGGGGCAGTTCTCGTAATTTTAAGAACGTTCACAGTCTGATCTCAGTCTCAATCTGTCAAAAATACCTCCAATTTCCCTATATTTTGACAGGTTTTTGGCATTTGTTTGTCGCCGAGATGTCACTGCGACTAGATTTTGAACGTTTTAAATTACGAGAGTAGGCTTTCTGCATTAGGACATAGGATACTTTTTATACCGATATTCCCACAGGATAGAGAATTATGCGGATGAACCCGTGAGGTGCAGCTAGTTCATGTGTGTGTGAAGTGTATGTATAAGTGTGTGTTCGTGTGATGTGTGCCTTTCATAGGCCATTTCAAAATGCATGGAAAAAAGTATTGATCATTTAATAACTCAATACCAGGAATATTCCATCTTGGAACTTATAAAATAAATATCAAAACACCTCTTCCTCTTCTCAGTCATTCGAGGAAAATGATTAGTCTGAACAATATTTTCCTTCAATTGTTCCTTCAACTTATTGCACATCTGTAGCTACGGTTTTTATTGATTTATTAACCATTAACCCTGTATAATTAACTCATATACATTGGTCGAAGCCAATTTAATACATTCAAAATTGCAGCTATCAAGTTCAGTCAGGTAATTGAGGTGAATAAATTTGGAAGTTCCAGCTTTAGTGAGTGGGAAGCACTCGATGTATTTTCGATCGCAAGGCGGAGAGTTTAAATTTAATTCAGTTGAAATAGCATCTAGTACAAAGATCGGTAATTTCAGAGGAATTTAGCTTATAAGAATAGAATATTAACGGGTGAGAAAACACCTTTCGTTATTCACTTGTTTTTCCCGTTATTATGGTATTCTTTTGTAGTGGACCATACCTGGGAACATTCTGGTTACGGAGATATTGAAGGTCAAAGTTCCAACAAAAAAAAAAAAAACACGAAAACAACTTTTAAATGTTATAACTTAACTTTAAATACTCCTACGATCCCTTTACCGTTGCATGGACCCATAAGCACAATGTTTTGCGTGCGTCACGCTGCGCACTACCGTAAAAAGCGAATTATCGCACCAATTTTGACGACACGGTTGACGCAGTGGCTGAGCGATCGACTGCTGCGCTACGTGTCGTGGGTTCGATTCCCACACGGAGCAAATATTTGTATTGCCTACAGGTAGTTGTTCCGGATCTAGCTATTTGTGTATGTGAATATAAATGTTTGTAAACGCACCCATGATACAGGAGTAATTCCTAGTGTGGGGCAAAGTTAAAAAAAATATATATATATAAAATTGTTTCCTAGCAATTATTTTTGTACAAAGTTACTTAGTTTGATGTACAGAATGCGTAGATGAAGGCTTCGTGACGGGTCTTGTTACAAAAATATAATACACAACATAATCAGCTTATAATGTTCCCACTGCTGGGACACAGGCCTTCTCTCTTCGAGAGAGAGTGGGCTATAATCACGCGGGCCCAGTTGGTAATGTCACATGTATTCGAACTTTTGGTTCTAGGATATGCCAGTTAAAAAACTAAACAAAAAAAAAATACAATGAAACGTATAAAATGGGATCTAAAACAGATCTTCAAAACCAATAGTATCAACCATCTTATCTCGATAAAAGTGCTAACATATGACGTCACACATACCGTTTCGATCGGCGAGGCTCACTTTTTCAATATCCCGTACCTAATGGCCGTCAGATGGCAAGTTGGGCAAAGTGATGCTATCAAAAAGCGATAGGCCGCGGTTTCACGCGGTTATCGGGCCACTTTGCTCTTCCCTATGACGTGGGTCCACTCGACATGCTGTACACGAGCTCACACAATTCGAAATGAATTTAGTGGGTTTAGTTGGTTTATTAGTTATTTTTCTTTTGTAGAGAGACAAGACAGGAAAATATAAAGGTTATTGTAATAAAATTATTGGCGTTGGCTGAAAGTGTGGAGTTGGATTAAAAGGCGCGTTCAATTCAATATAAATTAAACGCAAAAAATTGAAACGGTTTTTTTGTTATTGAATATCTTGCTTAGGTAGGTACCTATTTTTTTGTATTGGAAACTTGTTTTAAAATTATACAAATTTGAAACGTTGGTTGACTCTTCGCGTGACCTGAGTGATGGCCTACTTTTGGCAAAAGAATCAGCATTGCCATACATGGTAACGCCTTTTGGGCGCTTTTCCTGTTGACGAGGATGCGGATCAATTCTTTGATGCCCTATAATTCTTTCCTTTTTTATATACATGTACATATTATTATTTTAGGACTGTTAGTTTTTAAATGTTTTAAGAAAGTTAAATGTGATATTAGTTATAACAATAAAAAATAAAAAAACTATAAATATTATTTTGTTTTTCCAACTGGGATTTTATTTCTTCACTTTTCTCGTTTCCAAATAAATCATAAAGGAAAAAAAAAACTCACCGTGACACATTTTTGCAATAAAGCAAAATACTAATAAACGTTTAACAAATGAAAATTCCACGTTTCCAGCGCAGGTACAATTTTCCGCGAGTTGTTTTAGTATGCGCGAAAGGCTCGCCACCGAAAAGTTATAAGGGCAGAGATTGTTTGAAAAATATTCTCATAATCTCATTGTTTCTCAGATTAACGTTGTTACACTTCTGTTTATTAACAAAGCGCTTTTAATTTGAGTTAATTGTATTTGCCACGGCACATGATTAGCGAGGGTTTGTTTTCACGCCAGGTACAATTAGAGGCTTTTTTTTTTGCTGTCTGACATTTTCTGAATGAGTATTCGTATGTTTTATTGAGAAGTTTTATAGATCTGAGACTCAGATTTTATGAACAAAAAGAAGATACTAATAAAGAAATAAATATTAATTAAAAAATAAAAATTGATACAATACAATATTTATAAATATTAGAAATAATGTAGGTATTTCAAAGTACTAGGATAAACCTGTGTCACAGGCGGCATGAGTTCTTACAATTACTGTTAGGATTCATCAAATTAGGTATGTTTGTAGGTTAAGAAGGTAATATTGGCTGAATTATATGGAAAATACTCACAATAAATCAATATTTAAGAAACAAAACTTTAAAAAAGTGCCGTTCATTGTTAACATAATTCTAACCATAAATTGGTTTAAGCGAATTCCTTTTCAATTTATCATCGACAACCAGATCAGCGCCTCTAAAATGTAACGATACCGCCAGATAATACAATTTCCCCGCTTCTTTTGCATAACAGAGGAGCAGCATTTTAGACGTCCGTTTGCATTGTTATTCAGTCGACGAAGTCACAGAGGCGCACGCTCCGGAGCTTATCGTCGGCCCCCAGCCGTTGTAAATTAAATAAATATACACCTAATGAGCGGAAATACAATGCATGACTAAGCTGAATAATTGCTTCATCTTCGTAATCGTGAATTTTCGTCGTCACGACAAATAACTCGTCCACAACATTCTTACTACATCTAAAAAATAATGTAAATTTATTCAACGTACATCCGCGAAACTCATTTTTAAAGTTTGAGTCTAGAATGTATGCGGAAGCTATGCTATTATTTATTACTTTCCGTTAGCTTGAGTTCAGTAATTTTATTCAAAATAGAGAGAAAATGAAAAATGTAAGGGGTTCATAGTCACCCCACTGCGTAGGAAGGAAGTTATGATTGAGGGTGACTTTATACGATTTGATTAGATGTATTGCAAGGGTTTCTTTATCTGATTTTACGCCTGTTTTTCTTTTTATTCTAGGTACAGAAATCAAGTAGTGAGTAGGGACCACTTCAAGAGTTGCGAAGCAATATGTTCTAGATTTATTTATTAAACCTAAGTGAAATAGGTCTTTGCTGGCAATAAAAAACCTGAAAAATATAAAGGTATATCTTTTACTGGGCTAAATTATTTATTTTATGTAGCAAAACCGACGAATTAATGAAAAAAAACGACTACTTCTTTTATAAGCATCGGATGTTTTGCTGAATGAATTTTTGAAGGTATCATAATTATATACATTAAAAAATACATTCAGTATAACACATTCGTTGCAATAACCCCGTAGAACCAAAAAATCATGTGCCTACGAGCATATCTATGTATATCCATGTACCTACCCGCTAAACATATGCCACCTCGAACAAAAGCGCCCACACTTATACCAAAGGAAACTAAAAGAACTAAAGTAAAAATCTATTCACTGTTAAAATCGATACCGCTATCAAAATGCACCCGAGCCACCGTTCAAAGGCTCGTCCGCCCGACCGCCTCAAAGGATGTTCTACGAAACAAGCCGTACGTTCCCACTCAGATCAATGTACAAGGGTATTGAGGCTCCTCTTTCCTACAATCATGAGCACTTGGCACAAAACACATCCTTTCTTATCGGACGTTTATCAAGCTTTTTTTTTCTCTAAGCCGCCAAGTTTTTGTTTTTTTCGAATTTGAAAATGCTGACGTCATCTGTGCTATTTTTCCCACATTTTACTCACATGGATTTCATGATGAGTCTATTTGTGTAGCTAAATACTATTAATTCACATAGAAAGAGTCTTAGTTGATAGATTTAGCTCCCTTCTATATAGTTGAGCTGAATGGTGCTGATCCATGGGTCATGTTCGTGAATGGGCACCGTCAGTTGGGACTGGTCAACTCTTAGCTGCCACGGCTTATTTTTAATTATTAATTTGTAGTGTTTGTTTCTATTTGCTGTACTCTTTTACTGTGTACGTCTTTTTTACATCGTTCTCACATATAATTATAAATTTAACGTTGATGATGTAACTAATATTTTTGTAACAATGTAATTTAAAAGAGAGTCCATGGAGTTTCTTGTCCGTTCTTCTCCATAGGTACCTACTACGCTTTGGAATGGGCAACTAGCTTCATATTTCTGACTGACCAACTCCTTGACAATTCAATAGTGCCTGTAAATGATTATTTCAAATAAATACTTTGAGTTGGAGTGGCAATAGTCATCATTTTATAACTCTACAAAATACGTCTATTGCTAGATAATGGTACAGATGCCAATATGAATCAAGAAATCTTAATAATGCTTGTAATATTTTATCAGAAAATTTTGTTTTTAACTGTTATAAAAGATCATTGTTATATTCGAATATTGTAACGATCTGTTTGAATCTGCTATACAAGGAAAAACGTCGCGATAAAAGCGAACGTTGATGGACGTGTCAAACAAAAATATGCAGAGCTTGGAATTGAAGGGGAACAGGCAATTGTTTCAAATAAAATCATTGTAACAAATCCAATGAATGAAGATTTTTTTAACTGTTATCATTTTTTTACAAACAAAATTAACTTGGCAGGGAAAGAAAAAAAAAATAGGTACGGCTTTTCTAAGTAAAGAGAACGATAAAATAACTTTTAACAAACTCATGGCACACCTACATTTATGTTGAACTAAATTATCACAATATACCTGTGAAAGTCTAGAATATTGTCTTTGTAGAAATCTCAAATTCACCCAAAAAAAAAAAAAAAAAATTTAAATGGTATAGGAAGTATGTCTGGACTAGAGTACGATTTAAATAATTCAATATTTTTATAGATAGTTAGGTATCTATCTAGTACCTTCTTACTTCTTTTTTATAAACTTTCGCTTTATCAAAACCGGCTATTATTTATTTATGAATCCTCTAAGTCAATTTACCACATTTTTGTTCGAATATTCTAATATCAGATTATCCTCAAAAGGACAACCGCAAAAAATACACAGAAACAGCTTAATAAAATAAACCGTAAAAAAAGAAAAGATGATATTTGATCACATTAATCGAACATTCAAAGTATTTGTCTTTTGGCTCTGAACCCGTCCCACTTGCGAAGGGCGAGCGTTCGAGAATTTCAATTTAGGAGAAGAATGTGCCGACATAACGTGTGGCCCGAGATATTTTGATAGGACATGTTCTCCGTGAATAAATTTCTTTCCTCATATTAAAACTTTTTAAGCGGTTTTATTTATTATCAATTTGTGGTTGGCGAAGTAATAGTTGGAGGCGAAATTGATTTTTCGCTAACAGAATGTTTTAAATTTTAATATGCAGGTTTTATGTATAAATTCTACATTGAGATATTAAAAAATACTTCAAAGTAATTTGTCTCGTTTTTAAATTATTTTTTTGAGAACAGTTTTTGATTAAAATGCTAATTAGAATTTTATCTACTTCAAAGACAAGTCGCTTAAGCTTTATGCTATTTTTATCCCTAAATTTTATTTCATTATTAAGTATGAAACTTCTAAAAATTTATTTAAAAAAGTACAATGTGCATCGTCGTTATCTATGTACAAGAATCACACAGTACCATAGATATCCGGTTGGAATTTTCAATTTGATCGTGGAACGCGACCGCAAGTAAAGAACAAAACGTTGAAATCTGCATGTACTCGCAGCGAACGCACGCCGCCTGCCTCCTACTGGGTTAGTTCCCGATTTATTGTATCAATTTTGTATAAAGCCAGTAGGTGAAATAAGCGCGGAGAAATATGTGCCAGCTCGCGCTTTTCACTTCTGCAGTACTGCAGTAGACAATAGAAAAGAATTTAAAAAGGAAACTGATTTTACTAGGATTTTTCTGAAGATTTCTTGGTTCTGTGAGAAATTAGGTAGGTATTTAAATTGACTTAAGATTTTCAAATTATCTCGCCCTGGCTCTAGAATAATAACGGTAGGTACCAATATTTGAAATACTTTTAGAACAAAATTAATTTCAATTACGCAGGCAATGTCTTTGAAGGTATCTCGTTCGATAAGCAGCAACCATGAGCGCAAAATAATGTGTAATATTAAAATTATAATGTGAACAAGTGCAAATACAATGAAAAATAAATAATAAGGTATAATTTTTTATAACCTCAAAATGATTCCGCGTACTTTAGCATCAAACATGCGGACATTGGCGCAGCTAAGAGATTTTGTCTAGGGCCAGTCATTTATTGAGAGATCTTATATGACGCCTAGTAATAAATAATCCCATGTGCATCATGTTTTTTTAGAATTCCTTACGTATTTGATATTAATTTCAATTTTGTACCTCCACGCGTTTTTGAGAAAAAGGGTCTTGACTAACAGACTGACAGACAACGAAGTGATCCTATATGGAGAAGCTAGCAAATCTTTGCGTTAGTAATTCTTCAATACTGTCGATTTTTCTAGGATGGGCAAAGAAGATTCTAGAGTGGGCATTGCCCACCCTTGTCCCCCTCCCCCCCCAGCTACGCCCATGCACGCGGAATCACTTTGACAAAAGATACGACAGTGCCTGAGCTGATTTGCTGGACTCGTTTTGTTATGGGCAGCACCTGTCAGATTCATGTAAATTAAACATTCGACCACGATAACCCACACATTCCAAATTAAGACCACGAAAAGACGTCTCCACCAAAAAGGAAATCACAACATACCAAAAAGTAATGAAACAACCATTTAAAAATAAACTAACATAATAGAGTAAAAGATAAGTCCGTTTTCATAAGCCATATCAAATTCATTACAACAATAAAGACCCAAATGTATTTACGAGGGATCACGTCATGAATAAATTTTGTCAACAGAAAGTTTGATCTGCGTAGAATAGCTGCGGTAACTTAGACAATGCTTCGAAAAACCGAGATTTAGACTTGTTTGACATGACGTCATAATATCACGCTTGTATTCTCAGAAAGGGTAGGCGAAGGTGTACATTCACATTTATTTTTTATGTTCGTAATTGGGGGCGACGACGGAGATGGCGGTATGAGCTGGACTCCTTTACTCGTAATAAAGATTAGTCCTTGGCAGCTCTGGACAGAGAGGTGGAAGGAGATTAGGGAGGCCTTTGTCCAGCAGTGGGACAGTAACTGCTAATAAAACAAAAAAAAAAAATGGGGCGAGACTGTTGCCTTTTACCGGGCACAAATCCAGTCTCCTAACTGCTACCACAAGGAATTGCGGTAATTTTCCTAAAGGAATTTAACTTGTACTTTTAGGGGTGCTACACACGTGTTCGACTCGGGATGAGTCGGCACAGCCGGGCGGCAAAATCGAATATATGTAAATATACAAATACGTTCGGGAAGACTAAAATTCGGACCGAGAGGCCGAAGCCCAAAACGGTGGTCGGATCAAATATCCGAGCCACTCGAGATACCTATCAGCGCCGCGCTCTATCAGCCTGATAGAGCGCGATTTTTCCACATCTGTTTCGATCAGTGGATCGAAACAGATGTGGAAGAATCGTTGAGAAATCGAAACGGAGTCACGATTCTTAGCCGTGAGAGAGCGATTAGGAAGCAAATGTTCGGAAAAAAGTCGCTCGGGTTGGCTTGAATTGTGTCGAGCCGATCAGCGAGGATACAAGATGCCGAACGAAGTTTGCAGATCAACACGATCTGAATTAAAGTTAGTAATTGCAAATAATCGGCTTTGTTGTTCAAAAAAAAAAATACAACCGAATTGAGAACCTCCTCCTTTTATTGAAGTAGGTTAAAAATGCTGCCGTATCGAATGTACAATATGTACCACCCACTTACACAAAACAGAACACTTGAACTACTGCGTAATATTGGCTGCAGCTACATGTTACGTACAAGCAAGTTAAGAAAATTACTTAGATTTCAATATTGTCTTCATCATCGCCGCGTCAACCTGTAACGTCAACTGCTGAACAATTGACCATGCATCTGCTAATTAGGTACAATGAACATGAATATAATAACCGTGCTAGGAAGACGTATGAATATTAAGGTGGTTCTAAACGGGCAATATTTGACTGCAGTATGTGGCTGCAAAACAGTGGCTGGCAACATGAATGCTCCTTATGTTCTGTTTATTTGTAATATATAATGTGCAATTGTTAGTTCTTCCAAATAAATAGAATAAAAAAAAAAAAGTATTTATGTAGCTTAATCAACTTATAATGTTCCTACTGCGGGAACACAGGCCTTTTCACTGTGAGAGGGAGTGGGCCATAAACCACCACACGGGCCCAGTGCGGGTTGGAGGATGTCACATGTCTTCGAATTTTGGGTTCTAGGACATGCTGGTTTCCTCACGATATTTTCTTTCACCGTTTTGAGAACAGTGGTGTTGAAATAATGCACACAAAATAAACTGCCTGGTTGGGTTCAAACCCACAACCTACATCACTAGTAAGTCCCGGTCGTTACCACTGGGTCACCACTTCTATGCACCTCTACTACTGTATTTGCGTGATACATACAAACCTATAGAACCTTATATAACCTTATAGATTTTATTCATGTGGTATATACCTATGTATTTTGAAATAAAACTGATTTCTAATGCAGTAAATCAAATATCTTTCAAATGTTGTGTGTGAAGCGTAACGGCTCGATTATTGAGATGTATTGGCAGTTTGCACCAACAACACAATGCATCCAGAATATATATGACATCCTGCAGAAATATTCGAAAGTCATCTATCGCTTTTATGTGTTTTGTTTCTTTCTGTTTTGGGGTATACCGGGAGTGATTGCGAGATTTGTAGTTTTCAGCGTGTGAAGAACCCGTTATTAAAGAGCCTTTTGACACTGATTCGCAAATTGAACTCTATCGTGGACTGTTCACTTGGATCATATAAAAACAAAGCTTTGGTCTCTACTTGGATCCCTCCGAAATATAGTTTGATGTATTCCACATAGACTGCGTCACACTATCTACAATGCTTTAGTAAAACCACACCTACTATATCTAGTTGATGTTTGGGGCAGTGCGGCCAAGACGAAGCTAGCAAGTCTTTAAGTCGAACAAAACAAAATAATAAAAATGATTTTTAACAACCCTTATTCAACATCACCGTGCAAAATTTATGAAGAAACCAAAATAATGAACATTGGACGGTTATATATTTACAATACATGTATTTTCATTCGGAAGGCACTCCACAAAAGTATACAGAGTAACTTATCGTTTATGAAAGTAAAACAAGTAACCCAACGTAGCAGTCGCCGAGCTAGTTTTCTGATTTTACCGAAGATGAGAACTAAGTTTGGAAAAAAAAAAAAACTTTTGTAGGAGCACAATTATATAACAAAATACCCTAACGTATAAAAAGGTTGCACTCATTCAATGCATTCAAAATTCAATTAGCTGCATATTTAATCACAAATAACACCCTTCCTAAAAGCTGAATGCATTGGATGGTATATCATAATTGTATTTTTTGTATAATACGTGACGTCTGTGACGAACTTTATATAATATAATTTTTTAAGCATTGTTCTCATGTAAGTGACATTGTGTCTTTTTTGAGAATAAATATCTTTAAACCTAAATTGTCGTATTGCGTCCACAAATAGTACAGGAGCTTTAAAGGTCGCAATCGGAAGTTCACTTTCCAAAATAGCGTAAGCTTTTTAAAAAGAACATTCTATTTTTGGTGCCCTATAATTGCTCCCTCCCCCTTTTAAACAAGTTTATGTAGTTTATTATTTTATGACTGTTAGCTTATAATTATGTAAAAATCTTGTTTGAAAATAACCCTCTTATGGCGAAAGCGTGGGTAGCGCGCGAAATTCATTTTTTTTACGTTTTTGGCAAGTATTAGGTTGTATGTTGATCTAACGCTGACCTGCAAATTGCAAAAAAAGAACTTCGCGGGATACCTTAGGGCATGCCAATTTTGAATCTCAACAAAAACAATAGTTATTTTTGAGATTCAAAATTATTAGCCTTATCTTTGAAAGTCTAAATTTCGTTAATTTTTTTATCTGTTTTAGGTATTCATACTGCATAAACAGTTAACTAACAAAAAACAAGTGACCATACAAAATTCCGCTGGTGATTGGAAAATAATCCCCGTATAGCCCCAAAAATCATAGTAACTGAATCCCGTGGTTGACACAATTCCCACGGCATGATATGCGGCTGACGTGTTCTATGTTTTTCTTTAATTCTGCGCAACGTGTGCTTTTATAATATGGGTGACACGATATCACAGATTTTGTTTTAATTTTCTGTCGATGACTTACTGAAACATATTTTTAACTAAATTGCGCATGCAATTGGCTTGATGGAAATATTTATAAGTATATTCTTAAAGAACCAAAATCAAAATATTTTATTTCACATAAACCTACATGGGCACTTATGAAACGTCAGAAGCTAGGCGCACGGTTCCAATTGGTTATTTCCTATGGAGAAGAGCCGGCAAGAAACTCCACGGTTACTCTTTTAAAAATAATTGGCAGTTACAATCTTTCCAAATTACAGTAGTTATGGGAGAATAGCGTAGGATTGAGAATGTATATAGGTCCCTAGATCAAAAATAATGACAATCGAACGTTAGCTCAGCATCAACTTCAAATTCAGCTTAGTAATAAATTACACATACAAAATCACAACATCACGCCTGTATACCCCGAAGGGTCAGACAGTGGTGTATCTATGGTACACTCACATTTCGCCAGTTTTGTTTAAGTCCCATGTAACAGAGGGCGAGCCTATTGCCATCAACTGGGACCACAAATACAGACTCCGAGCTGCTACTAAGAAATTCCAGATGAAAAAATCTCGATAAAACTTTGCCCGACCCGGGAATCGAACCCAGGACCTCATGCTCAGCAGTAGTGCATGCGACCACTATGTCAACGAGGCAGTCGAATTACACTGTTCCAAAATGAAATATCAAACTGTACCCGTAACCCGTTGGTAAAGTGCAATGACAATCGCAAAAGAAAAACATAATGATTGAAAATCCCTTGTGTAACAAAATTCCATAGAAGCAGGAAAGATGTCCCTTATCAATATATCCCAATTGACGTAAGGGTCGTTTTAGTTTTACGGCGACGCAACATATCCAAACAGTTAATAAAAATCGTAGCCAGCCTTATAGCCCCCCCGTGCGTGACCCAATCGCCTCACACATAACATTTTTACAACACATAAATTCCCTACTCATATTTCCCAGTTTAGTTACATTATAAAAATAACATGAAGTTAAATATTACTAGGATTAACCTCCAGCTTCGCTCCCAGTATAAGTGTCAATAGAGATTTTTCAATGCGAATTTACAGCGTAGCTCGCAATGAAACCTGTTTGTATTGGCCAGTTTCATGCGGTTTTTTTACCTGGATTGCATAATTTTATGTACTACGTAAATTTATATTATAATATAAGTCAACAATGATTGAATGAGTGTGTGAGTGAGAAAACAAATGATCAGTCAGATCACTTTAGCTCTAGATCGAAACAGCTGGAAGTTATGGGGAGAGGCCTTTGCCCAGCAGTGGGATGATGCGGGCTAACATGTTACTGTAGGGGAACAATTGAGACGGATCTTGAATATTTATTTTTAATCCACATAAAAAGGAGTTTAAAACGAAAATACTTTTCTAGTCTTTTTATCTATCTACACTATTTTACGTAAAATGGGTGATTCTTTCTTCGTTGGGCAACGATTTGGTTTTATAGCTCTATTTGTCTTCACATGTATCAAAAGACTGTTCTAAAGGTTCTCAAAAATGATTTATGTTATTGTAACTGTTAAGACCTTTTTTGTTTTTCTTCTTGAGTATTTTAGAGTATCTTCATTTTGCACTTCAATTGGTATGTGCTGTGAGCAATGGTGGCTCAGTGGTACTGGTCCCGACTTACGAGTGGTAGGTTGTGAGTTCCCCAAGCAGGCAATTAACATTGTTGATTTATTTTAATTTCATCACCAATTCTCATTATTATTCAAAACGGTGAATGAAAACATCGTGACGAAACTGGCATGTCCTGGAACCAAAAATTGTAAGACTCGTGACATCCGCCAACCCACACTGGGCCTTCGTGGTGGTTTATGGCCCACTTCCTCTTACAGAGAGGACGATTGTGTCCCAGCAGTGGGAACGTTACAGACTGATTATGAAATAATTATTTAGGCCCTCACTTCATACTTCTGCCTTGATCAGTTAAATGTATTGAAGATGAAAGAACCTTACTGTTGAAAGAGAGTCACTTCAGACTGAGACTGATTAAAATGGAAAATGGTTTCTGACATGTTTAGTCAGGGAACAAACCCACGTGCTGATCCAAAAATAAACCCACAAAAAGCACTTGTCCCATAATTACTGCAAAATTTTCCCCATAAGCACAGCTGATTATAAAAGCGATCAAACAAGAAAGTTTCGTTACAATAAATAAACAAAGCTTCGAGGGTGGCTCGTAGTAGATAAAACCCTTATGGGCGACCGACGACAAGTGATGACGGTCACGTTTTTAATCACCCCGGTTTCATCCGTGACGTGTTTCATGTCGGGAGTTTGGTTGTGTACTTCTAGTTGGCTTGTTCATTGAAAGCTTTAGCGTGCCTAATTATTTGCTACGTGAGAGCCGCCTCGAGAAATATCTCTACGAGTTTTGTGACGATAAGACTTTTACAAATGTAATCCTATCCCACTATACGAGTATTGTTTGTATGTTTGTTACTCATTCAAGCAAAAACGGCTGAACGGACTTGGATGAAATTTGGCCCACAGATAGTTTATAACCTGGATTAACACAAAAGAACTTTTAATCCCGGTAGTACATTCCCGTGAAATAATTTCTGACCTCCACGCGGGCAAAACTGCAGGCAAAAGCTAGTATTATATTGAGTTTATATTCCGCAATAATTAAAACCAGGCTTGCCACATTGCCCTCATGCTTAAAAAAATATGCATCATATGCTGTTAGTATGGGGGAACATGCTACCCAAACCTATACTCAACCAACCTATGCATTTGAGTATGTGTATATTATTTATTGACGACACGGTTAGCGCAGTGGCTGAGCGATCGACTGCTGCGCTGCATGTCGCGGGTTCGATTCCCGCACGGAACAAATATTTGTATTGCCTACAGGTAGTTGTTTCGGGTCTGGCTGTTTGTGTATGTGAGTTTAAATGTTTGTAAACGCACCCACGATACAGGAGTAATTCCTAGTGTGGGGCAACGTTTTATTTAAATATATATATATATATTATAAGATACTAGCTTCTGCTTTTGCATGACTGAGTAACAAACATCGAAACATACAAACTTTAACATTTATGATACTACTACTAGCAGCAAACCGCGGTTTCACCCACATAAGCCTCGATCCCGTGAGAATGTCGGGATAATAATAATCCTATGTATTAATCCAGGTATGAACTATTTGTGTGAAAATTTTCATCCAAATCCGTTGAGCCG
This sequence comes from Apamea epomidion, assembly GCA_947507525.1. Classification (NCBI taxonomy): domain Eukaryota; kingdom Metazoa; phylum Arthropoda; class Insecta; order Lepidoptera; family Noctuidae; genus Apamea; species Apamea epomidion. The sequence goes on from OX382225.1 coordinate 13,052,145, forward strand.
TTTTTGTGTGACTACTCGTACATACAAACTTTAACATCTAAACTGATATAATAAGAGAAAAAAGTAGATTGTTTGTATGTCTGCTTATTACGTTTTCACGCTAAAATGGCTGCTCAAATTTGGATAAAATTTGGCACATGAGGACCTGGAGAGGGACATATATATTTTTATCCTAGATCGCAGACGAAGTCGCGAGCAACAGCTAGTTTATAAAAATAGTAGGACAGCGGGATTAAAACGAAATATGATTAAAAAGAAAACAGCAAAGTAACTTTTGATTTCATAACTTATGTTGATAAAATTCTTTTTAGTCATCAACGTATTCGTTTTAGTCTTCTACGTATGTCGATGACTAAAAAGATTACCATAGCCAGTAGGCAGGAATCACGATTTTTTCAAAATGTATGTTAGATTGTGAGTGGTTGTTGGTTCGTTGAGTACGTGTTTTGGTTAGACGTGCGGAAAATAAATAGCAGTCGTGTGTGTTGGATACCTTGGGGCTTATAACAATATTAATCGGCTTACTGTGATGCTACTAGCTAATTATGTATGTCCTCGTATTTTGTTGGGTTATAAAAGTATATTTTGTTCTTTACTTTTGCATCTGCAAACTGTCTAACCATGATTCTAGACCCTAAGCGTGGAAATTTTTCGTAGGCTATAAAAAAAAACAGCTGTTCCATGGAAAAGTGTGAAACCTATACGGTGAAAATGTACGAAACAGCTAATTTAGTACTTTTCGTTTGAATAAGTCATTGACCAACTAATTATGATTAATCATGGCTGATGGCACAAACTAACAGTAGGAACTCTTTGTTATTTAGTATTACAATAGACTTAAAAAAATATGTTCAAGTTCTCTGAAATCTATTAGTTTTGTTAATTGATTTCGAATACAAAATTACTTGCAAAAGAAAGTAAAACTGGCCTCTGTATTTTTATAACCCCCAATTCAATCGATTCACCTTAACCTTATTTAATTTCACCAAACTAGCATGGATTTACATAAACTATTTTGGTATCCGCGTCCTTTATCCCTTGGTCACCTTTGTCAACACCCTCAACGTTGCCCTATTTTTAGCCCACACAGGACAGATATTTTTTTTAAATATTTATTTTCTATTGTGTGTAGGACATTTTGTGGACACAGTATTTGTCGTTTACTTATATCCTTCGTTTCGAACGGAAATCACGAACTGGAAAATAGGAACTATAACTATTGGTTCAGTATTTATTGAACAAGCTCCTAATATTATTTTCGTTTTATTGGGGTTGATTGTTTGTGAACGATCAAATAAAGATTTGTGAGGTATCAAGTAAACAATGCTCAATTTATTTTGCGTCGTGCGATCTATGGCCCTTTACGGGGCACCGGTGTGGGCGGTTTCCTTGAGGCGGCCACCAGTCCGCCGGTTGAACGCGTCCCAAAGGGTCATGGCTGTCTGGCTGGTCCGAGGATTCCGCACGGTCTCCGCTGAGGCGGCGAGCCTCCTTGCCGGTTTGCCGCCATCGGATCTGGAGGCAAAAGCCCTCGCCCACATACGGGAGTAGCGAGAGAAGACAAAACGGCGCAACTCCGCTGCCGCGACAAATCACGGCGGCCAGAGCTCCGGCGGGATCTCATGGCGACATGGAGAGTGCGATTGTCGTAGCCTAGTGCTGGGCACGCCACAATTGCGGCGATAAGTCCCCTCTTTGAGGAGTGGCTGAAGAGGCGCTACTGCGCCCTCACCTTCCGCCTGACGCAGGTCCTTACCGGGAGGTTCCTGTTCAGGATAAGGCGGGAGGAAACGCTAGGGTGTCACCACTGTGTGGATCGCCCGGAGAACACGGTGGAGCATACGGTGGAGGTCTGCCCGCGGCGATCTGTCGCGTCCGGCCCTGGTCCAGGCCATAGTACGAAGCGAGAGTGCATGGGAAGCCGTAGGCGCGGGCTTGCGGGCGGTGAGCAAAGGCAGCTCGCCGCCCGGTAAGGACCAAGCCTGCGTCGACCGGCGCATTGTGTTCCACGCGCGCCTCATAGAGATGTTAGCACGAACTGACGGGGTCCGCTAGGGCCGATGCCTGCCAAGGCCGCGGGTTGTTCGAAAGAAATACCGTGCACAGGCAACTGAAGGAACAGTCTGACACGCCCTCCCGCTCTGGGCGGAGCGGGAGAAGTCATATGATGATTTCCCACAAAAAAAAAGGTATCAATAAACAATGCTGAATTTATTGCTTTTTTAACTCCTACGACTCGTAGCATCTCGTAGCTAACTCGTAGCATCTCGTAGCTAACTCGTAACATCTCGTAGCTAACTCGTAGCATCTCGTAGCTAACTCGTAGCATCTCGTAGCATCTCGTAGCTAACTCGTAGCATCTCGTAGCATCTCGTAGCTAACTCGTAGCTCACTTGTAGATGTCAAACTAATAATAAGAAATCTATACTAATAATATAGCTGAAGACGTTGTTTGTTTGTCTGAACGCGCTTATCTCTGGAATTCCCAGTCGATTTGGAAAAAAATCTATTTGTATTTGATGGCCTAATTCTAGAGGAAGGTACAGGCTATTTAACATCATCCTACAATCCTTAGGAACCGCGCAAAAAGCTAGAAAGAAAGTGAAAACGAAGAAACTGCGAGTGAAGTCGGAAGAAACGCGGGCAGAAGTTAGTTATACGATAAGTGTACTGCTAAGTAGTATTGATGGGGAGACAACATTAAAAGTAACAGTTGAGTGTTCCAAAAATAACATGAAGACGCATTTATTTTATTAAATTTTGCGCGTAGTCAAACTGAAAACTAATTTAATATCATTGCCAAAAATAACTTCTTATCTATTTCATGAGTACTTATAAAAAACTCGACGTAGAATATTTAGAAAAATTTACTTTAAAACAATTCCCGTAAGCAAAATTCTCTCACCAAGAAAATGGAACCGTATTAACAAAGAAAATATTTGTTTACTTAATAACTTAGTATAAAATCCTGTGCAGCATAGCTTGCCTTCGGCCGGAAATAGGAAAACATAATGCCATAATGTGGTGGCAACGCTCGGGCTCATCTGTTGCTGGACTGATAATCGTTTGACTAAATGAGTTCTAGACTTGAAACCGTGCCCAGGAAACATATTATGGAGTATGGCCAATGGTACTTAGAAATTATTGGTGCATATGGGAATGCTGGGAAATGTTCATTGGAAAAGAGATAAGGAGTCCAAGATTTTATTTTATTTTGTCAGTTTTTATTGCCATGGTTTGGGTTTTTTATTTATAAATATTGTAATTTAATAATATATCATAGATTTTGCCGCGTTGGTCTAGTGGACGCAAGCGCTACAGCTGAGCAGGAGGTCCTTTTTTTTTTGTGGATGGGAAATCGTCAAATGACCCCTCCCGCTCTGGGTGGAGCAGAAGGGAGTGTCAGACTCTTACTGACTAAAACCCACCCGTGTTCCTTCCTTAGCCCTTTATGTACCAGGGCAGCGGTAACCCTTTCGGACGATCCCGCTACCCCGGCAGGTTTCGGCCCTGTCGGGCCCCGTCAACTACGCTGACATCTCTTTGAGGCGCGCGTGGAACACATACGCGCCGTCCGGCACGGGCCTGGTCCTGATCGGATGAAAAGCTACCCATTGCTCTACGCTCGCAGGCCCGCGCCTACGGTGGCCGGGAGTCGTCACGCGGCTCCCGACGCCCGGAGCGTCTCCCGCGGCGGCTGAGGCGTGAGGATCTCTCCCTCGCCCATCCCGCCACCTCCTTCGCTAGCATGACTGCTTCGCAGAAGGAGGTGACCACCTCCCACTCCCTCTCGCCCCGGACCATGGCTTGAACCAGGGCCGGACGCGAGAGGTCGCCGCGAAGATCGCCTCTACGAGGACACGGCGGTGCTCTGCCTAAGCGGGGCAGACCTCCACCGTATGCTCCACCGTGTCCTCTGGGCGATCTTCGCAGTGATGACACCCGGGCGTCTCCTCCCGCCTGATGATGTGCAGGAACCTCCCGAAACATCCGTGTCCGGACCTGCGTCAGGCGGTAGGTGAGAACGCTGTGACGCCTCTCTAGCCACCCTTCAAAGAGGGGTCTTACCGCCGCTATCGTGGCGTGCCCTAGCAGGAGGTCCTGGGTTCGATCCCCGGGTTGGGCAAAGTGTTATTTGGTTTTTTTCATCTGATATTATCAGTAGTAGACCGGAGTCTAGATTTGTGCCCGATTGATGGCAAGCCTCCCACCTCCTGATACATGGGACGAACATAACTGGCGAAATGTGGGTGTACAGACGCTAGCACATCAAGCTACTACAATCTGTCAAATTTCTTTAATAGATTATCAACTTTATCGCTAAAACATTAGGTTCAAGGTTGATTGGGAAAATTTGACAGTTTCGGGTAACTTGATGTGATGGCGTCTGTACTATAGGTACACGTCTACCTACCCTCTCGGGAATACAGGTGTGATGTTGTGTGTTATCATAGATATTTATGAATACATATTGCAATAAATGTCCAATCCATGTGTGTTTTATTAAAATGTTAGTGTTATTTCGTGTCGTTATGTTGAAATACACCTTTTTAATAGCGTTCTGGCATTGATATTGCAGACTGGTAATTTAATTTGTTGTTCCCAGCAGATTTTGCCTGAAAACATTTTAAAGATTATTTAGAATTATTATTATCAAGTTCATAATAAAAATTCAAAGGCATCAATCATGGCGTCGTCCATGCCTAAGGCATTAAGTCCGCCTTTGTACCTTTTTGTGCGAAAAGTTTAAATAAATAAATAACAAGTCAACACAATTTTTGATCAAAATCCATCTTTTATTTAGTTAGCAGCATCATGTAGGTTAATTATGTAGAATTAAATTGAAAGTTGTATTTGTTTTTATTGGGACCAAAATATTAACGTGACAACCACCATATTGCGTAAAAAAATGTAAAGGCTATAATGAAAATAATACAACATGGGAGCAACTGCTGCCGAACTAGGTGAAAAACCTGTATTTAGCAGTAACCTTTATACAGCGCCAACTCGCCTCGCTAGTTTGGAAAAGTGAAATCAACTTTAAAATTGATAAATGTTTTTATTTTGTACCTAGGTTTGTACAAACACTTTTACACGTCAATCAAATTTAAACAACTAGATGAGGTCGGCGTTTCCTATCTGACAAGTCTGAGAGGAAAGGCCGAAACAAACTCAGAGGTCACAGTCTCTTTTAAAGTCCAGATATAATCTTGGTCGAATTCATTCTTGTAAGTAACTGTCGGGATTATAATATAACCTATGACTAAAATGACTAAGACCCACTTGCCTGACAAAAAACCACTAAAGTTTCGCTCTAACCGAATTGACAGAAACATCGTACTGTTTCTCTCAACCATTTTAAGATGATAGAGACAGAATGATGTTTTAAATAAGTTTAAGTGATTTGGGTCTAAGTTAAAATTTGTTTTTTTTTGTGAAAATTGTCACCTTGTTTTTATTTTATTTATGTTCATGTAATTTGTTTTCATTGTGTTTTTGGGTGTAATTTATTTTGTGTGCACAGTGTAAATGGTTTATCTGTCTTTCTAAGTTTCAGTAATTAAAGCCTTATTATGACATGTTATAGCCATCTTTGTATCAGTACCATCGAGTTTAAGAACTATACAGGATGAATACTTAATACCAGGTATCTCTAGTTTTCCGCAACATTACCAAAATTACACTTCACAATACAGCCCTAGATCAGCTGGTATATTCTGTAAAAATCTTGCCCTCAAAACTTTGGTGAAAAGAACATGAAGTGAGCTGTCAATAGTGGCATAAGAAGGCCAATTCTCGTAATTTAAAATGTTAAAAATCTAGTCGCAATCTCATCTCGGCGACAAACAAATGTCAAAAACTTGTCAAAATGTAGGGAAATTAGACGTATTTTTGACAGATTGAGACTGCGATCAGACTATGAACGTTCTTAAAATTACGAAAATTGTCCCTCTGATGGAATGACAGCTTACATTAAGGTCACTTCACTTCCGTCTTCCCGGTGATATTTTTACAGAATCACAGAAGGCCAATTCTCGTAATTTAAAACGTTCAAATTCTAGTCGCAGTCTCAACTCGGCGACAAGCAAATGTTAAAATGTAGGGAAAATAAAGGTATTTTTGACAGATTGAGATTGAGATCAGACTGTGAAATATCTCAAAATTACGAGAATTGCCCCGGTCACCTTAGTTAGCACGGTTAGATTTTTACAGAACAGGATCGGCAATGTTTAACTTCCGCGACAAAATAAGATTTAAATTCCCCCATGTACAGAGTGTGTTCGCTCGATCTCGATATGAACTACGAGCAATTTCTCAAGCGACTCTTCTGTCATTCGTGACGCGCCGGAGTCAAGAGGCTAATAAATAAAACTGCTCCCCTTTCCCCAATTTTACATAAAAACCGTCTCATCCGCAATCTGCATGTTTATGAGTGAATATTCTATAAACAAGTCGGAAGCCACGGCTTATGGTGTATGTTGGGGACAGCAATATACAGAATTGCATGCAAATAAGATAAGGGTAATAAATAGGGGCGCTCTTTGCGTTGTGTTTTGTTTTCGTCTAATGTTGCGTTTCTCTAATTTGCATTTGGTAAATATTCTTGAAAATTATATGAGTAATGTATTGGTATTCAGTTTCTTCAGAACTCAGCCAATAGTATATTAATATTTGTAATATTTGTTTTGACTATAGTGTTAATTTTTACAAGCTTTTATTTAACTTGCGATGTATGTATGTATGGACTTGGGTGGACTCTTGCAACTCAATTTTGAAGCAGATATCTTCAACCGATTGAGCTGAAATTTTGCATGCATGTGTAAATCGGATGACAATGCAAAATTATTATGACATGGAGCTGATCTGATGATGGAACCGGAAGGTGGCCAATCGTCAATAGTCAATCTCGCATCAAAAATACTAAAAAGTAAAAAATATAATTAAAAGAAAAAAAAAAACTTTAAACCTGATAAGAAATAAATAAAAGCGTGTTACATTGTGTTCTAAATGTTCTTTAATGTTCCATCGAAATGTAACACGCTTTTATTTATTTCGTATCAGGTTTAAATTATTTTTAACTTTTTAGGCCTTTTTATTACTAAGTAATAAAAGCTTGTTTATTAAAAGCTTTTTTTTTCTTTTAATTTTTGCACCATAATATTACTTTTAAACTGCAGATAGGAAATAGAAAACGCTTATCGTGATTTGTATAATAATGACTTTTATCGTCTTCATTAATTTTATTGTCCACTAGTACGTATGCGTTTAAGAAATAGTGTGAATGTAAATTCACGCTATTTCTTAAACGCATACGTACTAGGAATCTCGCTTCATACTTGGTTTGTCGTGCATTCATAAGCATAAATAATCACAATATTATGCTAGCTAAACCAAAAAGAAGTAAGTAAAATACCTTTTCCATTTCAAAATAGCACCAGCCATTAAAAATGATAAAATTCTGAGTTGACACGAACATTATTTCAGGGATATTTCGGGTCCGTCAGTAAATCACTGGGGAAGGATTACTCATCGACGATGTCCAAACAAAACGGCTCATTGACTTGCTGATTAATTGCAAGGAGACCGCGGTGACATTCCGATGTGGCGAAATATGCAAAGAAACAAATACGCCCTAATTGTCTAATGACTTGGAAGCTTTGAAGGTCTCACCCTTCGGCTTTGCTGTTGTCCTAGTAACTTGCAGGTTTAATGTCTTTTAGATATTAACAAAAAGATAGATAGATATTACAAAATGTACGATACCTTACTTTATGCTTTTGTGGATGATTAAAAAACTCATGTAATCTTCTGCCAGTAAAATTATGAAAAATATTTTTTGACATTCATGATACTCATGGAGTAATGTTCACTACTAAGTTCTTCATCATCATCTATCTAGCTTTTTCCCTACTATGTTGGGGTCGGTTTTCAGTCAAACCGGATGCAGCTGAATACCAGTATTTTACATGGAGCGACTGCCTATCTGACCTCCACAATCCAGTTACTGGCTAATACGATACTCCTTGGTAATACTGGTTATCAGACTTTTACAACCACACTTTTCTAACAAGATAACATTCAAAAGTATATGTAGTGATGTATTTGTATCGTGTAGTGTATTGTCTACCTCAAGTATTTAGTCAAAACAAACACGATCCACGTTAATGCAGATATACGAGTACTTCCATAAAGGTGAGATATGAATTTTGAATAGTAGGTATTAAAAGAGCTTTCTGGAGAGAATAAAAATATTAAACCCACCGACAACATCATTTTGTGTTAACACGTAGTTGTCATTCCGAGTTGCCGACCCGAGTGCGTCGTGTTTCACATAAGTAGGGATTTGGCAAAAAGGTGGTAATAAGGTATGCAAGCCCTCTTTCCTTTGTCGGCCACTCGCTCGCAACGTGACGTGAATCACCACACGAGATTCGCTAACTCTATGCGAAGAATCCGAGAGGTGAAATGTAGACGACACAATTCGTAAAAGTGTTTACTCATTCATACGATTCGAAGCTAAGCTTCCCACGTCGATCGGCGACTATCTCTGGCATTCGCTCCGGGATTGTGGATAGGTAAAGCAGCGTTATATGCCGTAAATAATGCTGGGGGTATTCCGTATTCTCATTTATTATAGAAACTCAAATTTGTATCATAGTCAAGGTAAAAGGCGAGTGTAGACGGGCGGGGTCGAACGGCCGCATCATTGTGCGGGCGGGCCGCGGGCGCGCGATTACAATGCCGCCGCTGTGACATTTTCGCTAATGGTTCCAGGGTAGGCACAATAAAACGACAATACGACAGGAGATAAGGTGGCAAGTGAAAATTTTAGAACGAGATTAATTCAATTCCGACGCGGGTGGTGTCTAGATATTTGCTGAGACAATCTCGATCTATTTGAGTTTAGTTTGGGGACCGACTAGTTGGTGAAGTGGAATTTATTTTAATTCGCGTGTTTTAAATAAAGGGGAATAATAAACCTAACCATCTTTGGGTGTTAGTCTCACCTTTTGCCATTTGGACGTTTTTCGTAAATTCAGCACAATAATTGCCTAGTCCACGTCTCACATTTCAATGTATTTCATAATAGAACATTTTGTTATCTCATACTAGCAGATTTACTGAACAATCCAATCAAATAAATACACAAATCCGACCATTTAATCTCAACCAAATCGGTACTGAGTCCGCGGGATTATATCCACTTCAATTTTATTAAATAGCTGTTTTACTAGAATTGCATGATATGATATTATTCAATTAAAAATAAATGGCCTAATTAGGACTGTAAAACTTTGTTTTTGTTAATTAATTAATGTTTTCCTCTTTCGTGAGTTGTAGAAGAAATTTGGGTTCATTGGCAGCAAAAAATAAATAAATAAATTGTTGGGCAAAATTTACGTTATTATTTCACATTGAGTAGTTAGGTGCTCATTCGTCCCTCTAACTAAAATTCGCTGATACCTACATAAAATGCCAAATAACAGCAATTAATGGCTGACGCGGGGATGCGTGTATCCCTTTCTCTATTTCGACCTCTCAACGGTTTTTCAATGAGGGATACCAAACCTCGCTTTGAGCTCTGAAAGGGTTATCCACGTTACTCTACGATGCTTTTATATTTTTATCAACGTTAAATGAATTGCTCCAATGTGACTACAAAAAATCCATTTGCAAAATGTCTCCCTGGATTTATTTTACGCGAACATTAAATACTCTCTTTATGTAGGTATTTTGAGGGTATAAAGGGCCCGCTAGATGATGTACTTAATTAATATTGCCTTTTGCGCTGAAAAGGAATTCTTTGAATATTTGTCTAGTAAGTCATAGAGGTTTGGAGAGGAAGCCATGTTATTTAGGAATGTTAGAAAGTACAAATTTAAAAAATCGTATTATATGTTCACTTAACCGGCGGATGGAAGAAATATTTTTGTACAGACGCCAACACATTAAGCTATTACAATCTGTCAAATTTCTTTAATAGATTTTAACCTTATCGCTAAAGCATTAAGGTTCAAGGTTGATTCGGAAAACTTGACAGTTTCGGGTAGCTTGACCTGCTGGCGTCTGTACAACAACGAACAAAAATAGCTAAGCACGTAAACTCCATTCGGAATAAGATTAGACACTTAAACAAACCTTTTTTACAGTCCGTTCAACCGATTTTAACTTCTATTCCGTAGGTAAAAGGGTGGCATTAAAAGCAAAAAGTGGTTACAATACCAACTATTTACTGCAGCTGCCGTTTGTCATGCCACCAACGCAATAGAAGTCAAAATCGGTTGAACTGAGTGTAAAAAAGGTTTATTTAAATGTCTAATCTTATTCCGAATGCCATCTAGTTGGGACCATTTTGACAAAATGTATCAGACATCTATAGATTATCGGTAGGTGAGCTCCCTAAAGTAGGGTTGACCTACACGATGACTGATGTATGCATGCCGTCTGTTGGGACAGGTCGACTCAAAGCTGCAATGGCTCTTTCTTCAAAAAGCCCTTCCAGCACCCTAATTGCGAAACACACAATCAATCTCAATCTGAATCATTTTGAAGGATATTGCTAATCCATTGCTTCATAAGTTCGAAAAATGTTACCTTCATAAAGTCTGCTCAACACGTAAATAACGCAATGAATGTTGTTGAGCTGTCAAAATGAAACCGATTCTGAATGGTTGTGTGTTACGCAATTAGGGTGCAGTTCCTGTGGGCCGTGGGCAATTTCCGACCTCGACGCAGGTGAAAGCTAGAATTCCATAGGTATACCAGTACGAGTATCTTAATCTCAGTTTATATGCCCTCAATGTTTAAATTAATCTTGTCTAAAACCTACCTAATGTCTGTTCAAATGCTTTTAGTGCAAGTAAGACTCTAATTTACTTCTAGATAATGTTTAAAAGCAGGAATAGTCCAGTGTGTCTGTCTAGACGTCATAAATGTCGGCTTTACTATTATGTTCGTTTACACTTATGGCACTGTCCACCACCAGTAACTTTTAAATATAAATATACAATAAGCTTTTGTGTTCATACAGGTAAGTAATATTTTTAGTTTTTATGAGAACAAAGACTTAAAAGAATAATATTATATTAAAAATTAGATTCTCCCGCGACATTGCCAGCGTGAAAGTTCTTACTTCCCCGACCCATCGCGTCGCATTGCATCGCCCGCCCGCGCTGTTACTACGTTTTCAAGTTAGTTTTATTTTTGTTCGGCTCCTAAGGATCGTAGCGTGTTGATCGTAGCATGCGATCCATACATTCCTTCCACCACAATTTGGGTATCAAAAGCAAAACATTTTTTTCAAATCTACAGTGGTTCCTGAGTTCAAACAAAAAAACTCTTCAACTTTGGCAAATTATTAGTAGATACAGATATACGGTAGATGATAGTGGGGCCTATAATTTTATTTTGTCTTCACTATTATCACGTATATGGCTTAGTGCATGTTTTAATATGTTAAGCATTTCACAGAACATCCTGTAGGTAGCAATAATAAATTAAACAACCACCAACAGTTTCTACAACTCACAAAAACAAAAACACTTGAGCTAAAACAAAAATACTCATTTCACTAATTCCTAGATTAATTTTAGCTCGCGATTCCATAACCGTAACAGTGTAAAGTACAATAGTTTAGTATTATGAAGCGTTCTACGCTTACGCAGCGAAAGCTTGCACTTTGTAAAATGAGAGCGGGTCCGGGACAAAGAGCCGTGAACGCGGCCCGAAACGTCGCATAAGAGCGAAGCCACACGATGCGATCTCGGCGCGTTGTCTGAGCGATGACGCTACGTCATCCATCATACTAACCACACTGATGTACCACGCGGAGCGCTGCGACGTGCGGCGACGCAACGCACGCTCAGCGGACAAGGGGGTTAAAGATACGAAGCGGGGAGGGATCTTGCGGTGCGACGCCGAATATTAGAGCGGCATCGCAGTGGAGCGCAGTGTGGTTTATACTATATAAAAGACTGACACGCCCAACACCGAGACGCTGCCACGTCGTAGTAAGTGCCGTTGCGTAGTGACACCGCATTGCCCGTGTGATACTCAGTGCGTTGAAATCATAGCGGTGTGACGACGCAACACACCAGCAACGCCCGTCTGACCTCACTCTAAAGGTATATACATGTTACCGCGAACCGAATACGCACGGGCTCCATCGTTCAAAGAGTATTGTGGTGTTTCGGGGAATCCTGTGTCCGGTAGGTTCCGATTAGTTAATTGAAACCGCACAGTGCATATCAATCCGGTAACATCCATTGTTTGACGTCCCCGTCATCCGCTCTACTTCATAGTATCACAGACTGCCGATCATGATGAAAAGCCCGTTTGTGCTTTGCTAGGAATTTACTAGAATCACACGTAAAAGGGTTCGTATTCCCTAAGCCAACCAACTTGTGGATACAGAACCAAATAACGTACAGTCATGTTATCTAGATTATTGTGAGAAGTTCTACTTTGTGATGTTTAATGTTAGTTTAGACAGACGTAAATTATATTTATTTATTTATATATACTTTTTGTACACCAGAAAATACGTACCTTATAATACCTATTTATCAATAAATGTTCAATTATTTCAACATGTTTCCACATGAATAGCTTAGCGAATGCGTATCGTGATTTCGCGTATATTTTTGTTTAGCGGATAAGTCTGCGCGCCCCTTTATCTACACGTGGTTGCTGAGTTTAGGCTTTGACAACCCACACGATGTCCTAGACAAACAGATTCTCTTACCATGATTTACTGTATATTACGAGATACGACTGACAAGGTGCGTAAAAATGAGAAAGCATATTATGCTTGCTGAGTTTGTATAGTAAGGCCTAAAGAATGGACATAATATTATGAAGGTATATTGTGGAGGTGTACATAGCAGATATTTAGAGCTCTTAAAATGATTTTACCTTAACTTATTTTGAGATAAAAGTCAGTAAAAGTAAATGAAGTCACAACTTCAAAGCCACTGCCAAGTTACTGAAAATATTCATAAAAGAATTTTAGAGTTCTCTTGACTGGACATAAAATTCTATTTCATCCGTTTCATTTTATATCATTTAACGTACAGCAAAGAAACTAAAATAAAATTAAAAACAACCTTTCAAACTAAAATTAAACCTGCCGTCCAAAGGTAACATGTATTAATTTATTATTCGAGTAAAAGTAAAAAATATATTACGAAGTACTGACTAATAGAAAGTTTTGACGTGAAAGGCTTTGTACCGGGCTGGGGAATATTCTAGTATTAATATCATGCATGTTTTTAACACTGTAAAATTACTAACTAGCTTCTGCCATATGCTTCGCCTGGATGTCCGAAAATTATCCCACGGGAACGTGCTACGGGAACAAACTGAAGTAATTATAATATTGCTTAAGTATGTAGCAATTATTGTAACTGCGAGTATTTAAAGACCTTAAGATGTTATTAATTGTATGGACAATGACGCATACATATAAAATGCTTCATTGTATAGAGATAGACTCGTGATAGCACAAGTTTAAACCTTAGTGGTTTTTGGTTGCTATTTTTTATGAATAATCCTGTATTCTTTTTTATAAATGATAAATAAAAAAAATAAAAAATTGTTGTTCCATCAAATGCAAAAATAAAATAAAATCGAGGAGAATTCAAATCCGACCAGTAGTTACAGATTAGCGCGTTCTAACGAACAACAAACGAAAAAAATAACAAACTCTTCAGCTTTATTATTGGTATAGAGATATAGTGAAGTATAACTTTTCTCGTTTTGTTAGTTTTTTTTTGTGTGATTCTGTTCTTACTGGTATTCCTTCCAAATTATATTGCAAATTTTGTCTGGTTTTATTGAAATTTAACTGTGCAATAACTTGGATCTACGTTTGTAATGTTGTGCCTGTTTTTACCCAAATAACCAGGAATCCGGCTTAATTGTACTAAAAATAGACTAAAGCGCAGTTTGTCAGTTGTTTATCGTCCCACGGTAATTTCAGCAGTCAACTCAGGGAAATAGCCTGGTGTAATGCCCTCCGGCGATGAGCGAACAATCTGTCACTATAAAGTAATGTTGCAATTTTTGAAAGTAAGTAATATTTTTCTAAAAATAATATTAAAAGTTCCCGGTAACAAATTGGTACCTGCATTGGGTTGTGTTCAAGGTAATGAAAGGTTTAAGACGCTTCCGAAGGATAAACGCTGAAAATATTACTGGGAATTTGATTTGTGATTTGATGTTATAGCTATCAAATATATTCTAAAATATCATGTTCTGAAAATACACACAGAGCTTCCAAAACTATTACAATTATGAAAGTTTAAATCAAAAGCAAAGTATAACTTACCAATAAAATTGACATGTAACACAGCCAATACTAAAAGGCGCGCGAGCGGGCCGCCCTGCGCGTGCGTCGCCATCTTGCTTCAACGAATCACTGTCCGGTGCTGCCACCTACCGCCGCTATCCAACCTCGACACCCACTTTAATCTTCTCATTTTGAAACACTAGCACGCAGTACGGAATTTGATTGGTCAGCGATATCTGTAAAAAGAGTAAATATTGTACCAAAAAAAAAATGAGTTGTGTTGTGAAATTTGTTTTTATTTTTGTAGGTCATGTTAATGTAATCAGTTGAATCATCTGGTCGGTACAGTTGAGTAGAGTAGCATTAATATAATAAGATATTATAATGATTTTAAACGATGTTATTATATTTTATTTTTCAAGAGAGCGAATATTTCTGTCTCTTATTAATGAAAATAGGGTCATTTATAGAATCTATTAGTTTGTGCTTGTTATTTATCAGTGTAAAATATTATTATGGAATATAACTCTAATTGTATTCACAGTTTTACTAAGCTAAGGACTTAGAAAACAAAAGGATCCTAGACTATATAAGTTACAATGAGCTCTGAGTGAGGCAGACAGAATACATAAGTAGTTACACGTGAATATATACATTATCGGTTGTTATAACTAGAAACTACTAACACTACAAAGTAACATTTTTTTTAGATTTTATACAAAAAATATTTTTTAACTTTAGTTGTGCTCTAGTGTAGTATAAAATTTTAACAACTTCATTCGCTTTAAAAAATATTCGCTCATTGGCCTCCATCGATCTGTGAACAAATTCTATCAACGCAGTATTTATTCATCAAAAACGGAATAAAAATATAAACTAACCCAACAATAAATTCCGGTATCTATGCACGAACTCGCAGGGGTAGTAAAATATTCGTATTTTTATTCACATTTGCTAGAACCAGAGCAACAGTCGAACGTTATCTAAAATATGAGTGAATGTGAGAGTACGTGCGGTCGGTTCTAAAAGAATTTGATATCAAAGATTCGAGGCAGCATAAACACGGACCTCGGGCCTGCCCGCCTGAAGAATTAGGGGTCGTGGAAGAGCCATTATTAGGGTGTCAAAGTGTTCGTTTAATACGTGTACGGGTGTTTACTGGAGTTCACAAGACGGGATCCAAGTAAAAGATAGTGTAGGTCTAGGTAAATATTTTCCATCTGAAATTCAGTTCTACATTTATTTCAGAAATGTCCTGAGTTGCTATGCATGTTTAAAATGATTAATTAAAAGTTTTGTGATTCTCGTATTATTAAAACTTTGACATTTATTTTATAAAGAGTTATTATACGATATATTTAAATAGCAGTTTGAAGGCAGACTCGGTTACTAAAAAATAAAAGACAGCACTCTCACATCAAAGGACTATTTAAATTTAAAACTATAGCAACACTTGTTTACGTGATTGTACAGATACTTATAATAATACATCTAATGAGCTAATTAATTGTCAACAAAAGTGATAACGGAGACGATATTTTTAGACCTTCAATGATGTCATGACCAAAGGGTCATGAACTCATGAGTATACACGGTCAAATTAAATTAGCTAGCGAAACTTCGCAGACGTGATGGGTATCCGTATGTTAACATGATAAAACAAAAAAGTTATCAATGTGATGTTTTTTTGTGCAGGCATCAACCGCAGTTAGTATAGTCACTTGTAACACCGGTTTTTCGCATTTTATATCTACTGATGATATTTAACGATATGCAACGAGGTGATCCGGCAGAGAACCAAAGTAGTCGACAAAGATCACAGAATATACCAGCTGAAGTGACAATGGGCGGCCATATTAGCCGTAGAACCGATGACCGTTGAGGTAGACGTGTTCTTGAGTGGAGACCGCGAATCGGCAAACATAAGGTGGGACGCCTTCAGGCAAGGTGGAGCGACGATCTTCGTAGGATGGCTGGTAGCAGCTGGATGAGAGTTGCCGGAAATCGAGTTGAATGGCGTGCAATAGGAGAGGCTTATGTCCAGCAGTGGACTGCTGTAGGCAGATGATGATGATGATATTTAGTCGTATAACAGTGATAAATAAATTAAAACAAATAAAAAATAACATATTTTCGTTCAATCTCTTCCAGGGAATCGTTGTGCTAGCACTCAACGTAACATAATCACAAAATGGATACGGTGGTGTCTTTCGGCTTCTGATTCTGTTACCATGTGCATTACATCACATAGTTAGCTAATGGAATATTTTTATAAGCCGGTTTTCGACTTTGTGGTTTTCTTTATGTAGGTATAGCTGCATGATTTTGGCATTTTTATTTCTAGATTTCTTAAAGTAATTGTTTGAATTTTGTATCTTATTTCGACATAGTTACTTCCTCAATATTTATTAATTTTTACCTAAACAATATTATTGTTCTTTCAAAGTATTACATATGACATATCACGCTTGTAATCTCCGAAGGGTTAGGCAAAGGTTTACACACATATATTATTTTTGTATTTTCTGTATGTGTCCTAAATAAAATAATTTTTTTTCTTACATATTATTAGATACCACCTAGCCAGCCACCACCCAGTTACTCATTTTAGGTCTGATTTTTCCAACGCCTGATAATTTTATGTGAGGAATCATTTTTAATTTTTGACAGTTCTTCCATAAAAAATCTGTCAGACGTTAATTATATTCCACGAATAAAAAATATCTGTCGATTGAAAAATCAGCCCTTATAATATTATCACAGAAAAATAAGACCTACGCTGTGGCAGAACAGATTCTTTTTTATTCTCTTTCATTCGTAACTTACGTTGTGGCAAGAAACATTAAATAAACACAGAAAAACTACCACCACTAAGCAAGCAATATAATCGATTCAAAACAAGCAGCTTGGCAATGACAAATTGCCGGAACGCAGCGCGGCCGCGTCTGAACCGCGATAACGTTGCGATCGCCATCGGAAGTTGTAATTAATGCCAGCAAGCGTTATGCGTTTCCTTTACGCCCTTCTGTATGTTGGACGGTGTGTGGTTGTGTACTTGTGGTGTGTGGTTGTGTTTGAGTAATTGTGACGAGCTGATGTGTTGGTAAATAGAGTGTAGACTAGAAGATGCTTTGCATTAGCGTATTTTTTTGTGATTTCAGGAGTCTCTTTAGACTGCTGAAAGTTTTAAATTTCACCTTTGTGAATTTTAAAACTTTGAACGGTGACAAAACTTTTGAACCACGACAACGCTGTGATCGCGATCTAAAAGTTGTAATTAATGCCAGTAAGGGTTATGCGTTTCCTTTACGCCTTTCTGTATGTTGGACGGTGTGTGGTTGTGTACTTGTGGTGTGTGGTTGTGTTTATGTACTTATGTTGAGCTGATGTGTTGGTAAATTGAGTGTAGACTTGTCGATGCTTTG
The DNA here is from genome assembly GCA_947507525.1 of Apamea epomidion. Classification (NCBI taxonomy): domain Eukaryota; kingdom Metazoa; phylum Arthropoda; class Insecta; order Lepidoptera; family Noctuidae; genus Apamea; species Apamea epomidion. The sequence goes on from OX382225.1 coordinate 13,069,860, forward strand.
CATCAGCGTATTTTTTTGTGATTAGGGCAATCAAAAGGTGATTTTTAAAAAGGTTGAACGGTGACATAACTTTTGAACCGCGACAACGTTGTGATGGCCTTCGGAAGTTGTAATTAATGCCAGCAAGCGTTATAATAATAATAATAATAAACATTTATTTCAGAATCCAAGTTCCATAATTTGTTAGTACAAGTATAAAATGCCTTATATCTAGTGTTAGTAAATAAACTAAGCTAACGAGTAATTATTTAAATTTTAAAAGTACACCCGCTAGAGACTTTCCCATCCCAATCTACTTCACTGCATGGAGTCGTATCCAGCGTCCTAGAATCGGAGAGTCCCAGCGGTCAGCCAACGTCCTCAGGATAGTGTTGGGGCTGGCGCGAAACCGATATAATAATGATGCGCATCTCTTGCGCATGACGGTTGAAAAGCTGTCAACATTTGCGTCGGCAAACATACCGGACGCGCTGCAAAAACGCGGCAGCCCCAACAACACCCGGAAAGCGTTGTGTTGTTGTGTTATGCGTTTCCTTTACGCCCTTCTGTATGTTGGACAGTGTGTGGTTGTATACTTGTGGTGTGTGGTTGTGTTTGTGTACTTGTGTGGAGCTGATGTGTTAGTAAATGGTGTGTTGAGGCTTTGCCTAAGAGTATTTTTGCGATCAGGGCAGTAAAAAGGAGACTTTTTTAACTTTTTTAAAGCGCTATAACGTTGCGATCACCGTCGCGAGTTGTAATGAATACCAGCATGCGTTATACGTTTCCTTTACGCCCTTCTGTTTGTTGGACAACGGTGTGTGAATGTGTTTTTGTACGTACATATGGGCGTGTGAACCTGGTTTTGGTTTTAAATGGAATGAAGTCACTTTTGCTATTTTTGACAATATACAGCCATGCACAAGTGCAGTGCAGCCCGCCTGTAGTGTGGATTGCTTCATAGAAAATATATGAAAGGGATGAAGGAGGATTTTTGCAATGCGTTGCATAGCGTCCAGGCGGGCCTCAAACTGCCCTATTTTTAAAAACGAAACAACTTTATAGCCTATAGTTTAATAAGAATTACTTTTGCTACTAGCAGCCAGTTCAATAACCATATCACATCACAAGACAAGACAACTTTTCTTTTAAATTATTTGACTCGAGTCAATTTTATCTAGTCCAAACTACGCTACATTACGAACATCGATAACAAGTTTGATTGAGGCGTCGTAGGATTCGTGTGTGTAGTTTATACCTACTAGTGTTGTTGGCAACCGACTATAAAGTAAAGTAAGTTTTTTTTTTGAATGCCATAAAACAGGTTACAGAAAAATGTGGGACCCTGGCTCCTACAGGTACTCTAACCTTGCTCCGGAGCTAGGTTAGAGTACCTGTAGGAGCCAGTGACTTCTTCCATTAAGGTTAAGTTATGCAAGTTTTATGCAGCAAAAGGTGATAAAATTATATTACTTAAAATTAAATTGTTCATTTAATTTAGTTATTTAGGCAATACGAATAGAATTAGACAATACAATCAGTTTTAAAACGAGTTAAATAATTTTATATAAAAATTTCTTTAGTATAGCATAATCAGCCTATAAGGTTCTCACTGTTGGGAGACAGGCTACCGTCTCTGTGAGAGGGGCCATAATCCACTATCCTAGTGCGGATGTAACATGTTTTCAAATGTTTGATTCTAGGACATGCCGGTTTCCTCACGATGTTTTCCTTCACCCTTTTGAGAGCAGTGGTGATGGAATAAATTACGCAAAGTAAATTGCCTACCTGGGATCGAACCCACGACCTACAACACGTAAGCCTCTCAACTTTCTTTATTGCCTTACAAAATGTAGTGACAAACAGCTATCAAATTAATCTATCTAATCAAATTAAGGTCTTAATGAAACCTCGTAATGGTTGTAGATCATCTTCATATTTTACATCAGTATTTTACATGGACCGACTGCCTATCTGACCTCGACAACCCAGTTACTTGGTAATACAGAGAATCAGAATCACAGAGAGAGAATCAAAGATCCACGAATGACAGCCGGGACCAACCTCGCAAAATAATAATAATGGTTGTAGATATCAGATATTTTAATTTTATTGACATTATTGTCACCTTTGCAACTTTTATTAGTATGTTGTACTTTAGTTTAATAGAAACAATCTACATTTATATACTTACTGTATTGTAGCCTACGTTGGTTCATGTTCCCTCACATTGCGTGAAAATAAGTGCGTTTAGTGTACCCATTACTTGCCACTACATTTGCGGGCTAAAGCTGTAAACTTACGCGTCACGGCACACTGAATTATTTCAATTTACAACTGGTTCAAATTGTTTCTAACTAACTAACTTTTAGATTGTTTCACTTGATTAGTTTTTGCGAACAAAGAACGCAATAAAAATGTTTAACAGAAGAAAGATAACATTCTTTGGGAGAAAATTATTCTTAAGTGTATGAGCGCTGAAGTTTGTGAAATGTTGACTGTGAGCATGACTGAGTAACTATTGATGATGACTGTACGTAATGTGTGAGAATGAATATTGTGTGTATTAGTGCTTGAGCAGTAGTAATATAGAAAGAAGAAAGAAATACGTTTATTCGCGGGAGACATGACGAGCAAAAAGAACACAAACACAAATAAAAAATTAAAAAAACAAGTTGGGGAAAAACATGCGCCTTATCCACGTAAAACGGCCATCCTTCAGCATAATGCTAGGGACCCTATATTTATCACTCTATAGTTTGCAGCGACAGCCGGCGATGTCGTCAACCAGTGCAGCATACGATTAGATATAAATAAAAACAACAATTAAAATAAGAAAAAGAAATATACAAGTACATTACAAGAAGATGTATAAACATGACATATATGGTTATTGAATAAAGATTTCACATGTAATTGCATCTAATAACAGAGGGCTGGGTCGTTCTTTGGCCAAAGAATTAGCATTGCCATTCAACGTGGCAATGCTGCCAGTCTTCTAGGCACGTTTCCGGATGACAGCGCTGCGGACGAGTACTTCGACGCCTAAATATTCTTTTGTTTTTGTGTTTGTTTATTATAGTTAGTGTTTTAATTTAGTACCTAGTGTCAATAGTTAGTTAAGAGAATATGATAATAATAGTTAATATCAGTCAGTCAATAATAGTCTGACTACGACTGACATGACAGTTAGTTCCAAGTAGTCAGAAGCCTAGAAGTCTGGCCATTGATCTAAACTTACAATATTGATAAGTCCCAGTACTTATAATTGGGCGCTGTGGGCAGATGACTAGCGCTCCTTAAATTTTGATATTAAACCGCATCTAGTCAGACTGGACGCCGACCTTAACTTATTTGCAAATATAGCATGAAAGCCCGAAACGAACATTGTCATATATCTGCGAAAAACCATCTAGCTGACTATTTCAAAAACCAACATACCATCCACATAAACAAAATCAGAATTCAGTGCTTTTGTGTACTGTTCATTGGATATTCATTACATTTATCAAACGTTACAGTTCATACTTAGCAATATTAACAACTGGAAATCAAAACGATTGCAATTCCATTTAAATCATCAATGCGAGAGTTGACACAATATACTCAAATTAATGATCACGCGACTGAAAACACATTTTGCTTTCGTCAGATTGGCAGTTCGAGCTCATTTGGGAGAGCGGCAATTATAAACCGGCGTAATCAGTGAATGGTCGGCGTATCGAACTCCGACTAGGGACTCGGAAAAAGTATCGATAGCTAAAGTTGCTTCGGTACCGAAATAGTCTCGATACTTTTGTTATGGCAGCTATGTATTTTAACGCGATGCTTTTCGAATAGGGACGATATTTTTAGGACCAACATGTATTTGAACTCGTTAGGTACTTTTGAGGCAATATTTTAGTTAGTATCGATTACTTTATATTTTTGTTATGATACTCGTTTTTAATATCGTAGTCGTATTTATGACGTCAGTGTTTTCATAAAGGCTGTCTTCTTGTATATCTTAACGAAAATTCGAAGCCGTCAATCGCGATGAATGTGAGTTTAAATGTTTGTAAACGCAACTAGGATACAGGAGAAATTCCTAGTGTGGGGCAACGTTTAAAAAAACAAAAAAAAAGTACTTACTTTTTTTTGTGATGGCTTTCATTTTGACAGTTCAACAACATTTACGTTGTTGAGCAGACTAATTTTTCAAACACAAGAAGCAATGGATTAGCAATATATATTACAATTAGGGTACTGGACAGTGAGTTAGATAAATGGTTGATTTGATTAATAATTTAGTACATTAGGTCAATACAATTCATTCGATTTGGAATCGAGTAAACATAATTATGTATAAAATATCGATACTTTTGATCCAATTCCCATCCCTACCTCTGACTGAACAGAATCCTTTGACCGGCCGCGTATTAGTGATGCATTTTCTATACATTACAGAGTGGGAAATGTGTCAGTGTATGCCTACTTTCTGATGCGTATGCGGCGTAGTTGAGAGTTTAGTATTATTATATTATGCAGCTCCTAGCTGTTTGAAAGCTCTGGATTGTATTATATGAATTTAGAATAGAAAATCGTGCATTGGAACGTGATAATATTGCGTGAGTTTTCTGTATGTGGAAATATTGAATAGGAGGGAAAATAGTCGATTTAAGTTATAGGTTTGGTTGATACAATCTTTCGTCGTTTAAACATGTTGTTTTCTACTTACAAAACAAAGCTAAAGTCTGCAAACACAAGTTGGTTTCTTAGTTTTACTTTCCGCACGTTTCGATTGCAAAATATGATCAACGATATACGGCAGAAACTTCATCACGAATTTAAAAATAACAGCTGTAAGTTGAACTTTATACAAGTGGAGGTATGGGCTGCCTGCTTAATGATTATTATCGATATTTCCCCGAATTTTGTACAGAACTGAAAAACTTACGGATTATTTTATCAAACTTTTATTTTTGCACACCACTTGACCTTTCGAGATTGTTTGAGAATCATTAATTAGTGTGGGATTTTTGATAAAATATTTATCAAATAAATGATATGCCGTTTACGAGTTTGCATGCCGTAAATGATATGCCGTTTATGTACTTTTTGATTTTCAGTTTGTCTTCATAATTATTGAGATGTGGTGTGTTATATGAATATCATATAGTAAGAAGGACGATGGAAGACTACATCTAGTAGACTCTAGGCCTTGTTGGTGGCCTTTCTGGCTGACTAATTTATTGACGAACTAGCTTTCGTCCGCGATATCGCCCGCGTAGAGTTCAGAAATTATCCTACGGCAACTTAGTACCGGGATTAAAAGTCCTTACCCAATGTCCGTACCCTGGTCATGGTGTACCCGCGTGTCACATCAAAATCCGTTGAGCCGTTAAGGTGTTAATAGGTAATAAACAGACATAGTTATTTTCACATTTGTAATATTAGAATGGATACTATACTTCTGTAGGTTGAAGATAATATTAGTATATTGCATTCCACAAATTTTTTCAGAGTAAGATCATAATTTCAGGTAAGCAATTTAGCCAAATACTTTAGAATGACCCTAAGCACCGACTATTTCCTACGCTCATCAGCTTACCAACATCCCGTCCGCTGTTATTGCCTTATCCGTACCGTATTTGCGTGTCATTCGTCAGAGGCGTCCTGTAATTAATGCGGACATGGACAGCGCCGGCCTAATGAATAGCGGGTGTACCGTGTCGCACAAAAACTGGACCGTCATACAACACGCGGTCGGTATCGGCCGGTGAGGCGCGGCTGACTGTTAGCGGGTGAAACGCTCATGTGTTCAGGGCCTTATTGCGCTTTCAATTTTTATGGCGTTTGGCGTGTAATAGATTAAAGGTATGATTAGGTATTGGAATTCAGTTGAAGAGAATAATGTACTAAATGATAATCATGGATGAATCATTTGCTGAGGAACGTGAAAATGAATAAGTTACTCGAACCATATACATACATACTTTGTAATCGTAATCGGGTATGGGCACTATTGTAATGGACTTTACATTAAATGTGTGTGCGTTTGTTTGTGTTTCTAAAAATAAGGCACTTAGGATTAAAAATTATTCAGTTACTCTTAAGGAACTGTATAGGTACATAGGTTTCTCTATCACATATCACCTAGATGCAAAGACATTTAAATATATTTACGATAGATAGGACTAAGCGAGCAACATCAAAGTCTACTAGGTATCACCCACAGGTCGAGTTTAATTCTATGTTGCTTGCCTGTCGATATTCTACAGACTATACTTTGGAGAGTGTGGGCAGGCGCTCCACGAGCTGATCCCACCTTCGCCCCTTTACTACCGGACTACCAGACGTCGTGCAGGGTACCTCCACACTTGGATGATATCCCGACCCTACACAGTGCTTCTCCTCCAAATTTATTATGCGCACAACCAAAGTGTGAACTCTCTGCCAGCGTCTGTGTTCCCTTCCACATTTAACCCATCTGCCTTCAAAGCAAGAGTGAATAGGCATCTTCTGGGCACGCTCGTTCCACCATAGACCTCATCCATCGTTTTCCATCAGACTTAAAAAAAATTGATATCGTGTCATAGGCCCCACATGACAGGCACACGCATTGTGTGCCAAAGAAAAATTATATTTTCGAAGAAAATATGCTGATTGTCCTACGTTTTATTTTCGTTAGTATTTTAATTTACTCAATATTGACGGTTGGTAATCAAAGGTCAGTGTTGGTGAAAGTGTATCATGTCCAACTTGTCTATTATGTAATTTTGCTATATTAAGTTAGGTTAGGTAAATGAGAAATGGGATCACAGTTTGATGATATTACTTCTTTTTTTATTGCTGAATGGGCTTGCTTGCTCCTCACCTCGATAACACTTGATGGAAAGCCATGGATTAGGTCTATGATGGAAGATGTCTGTTCACTCTTGCTTTGAAAGGGAGAAGACGGGTTAAATGTGGAAGGGAACACAGACGCTGGCAGATTCTTCTAATGGACTCTCTATAGTTTCTTAAATCTCCTTGCCCAGATGATGTCACTATACAGGCTGATTTTTTAAAGACAGCCAAATTTAAGGATGTGGTACAGACCATCCAACTGAACAACTTTCTCCATGGGACCAACATCGTAATCGCGAATAAAAATTCAGCCGTCCCATACATTTAGGTCGAGTAGGTAATGAAGTTTTCTATGGGACAGATGATAAAATTTTCGCGATTACGCTATTTGTCCCATGGAGAAAGTTGTTCAGTTTGATGGTCTGTACCACATCCTTAAATTTGGCTGGTCTTTAAAAAATCAGCCTGTATCTATCGCTGCCCGCTCTCACTCCGTCCGGCACTTAACTGAAGCATTGCCATAAGCTGCGTACGAAATTCTAGATGTCAAAATGATAGGCACATATTGGACGGTTATTGATTTTACCCGGACACTGACCGAACGCTGCAAATTTATCTACGGAGAAACAGCATTATATTACCCTTTAAATATAAAATTCCGCTCTTTTTACATAGGATGATACCTTTTCAACAAGAAAAATACTCGTAGGTAAACTGAACTGGGTATTAAAATTTCTCAGTTCATTCGTTGCAAATATTTTAATTTATTATGCATCGTTAAGGCCTTTTTTCCTGGAACAATATTGTTTGCTTGATGTGAAAACGTGAAGAGCATGTAAAAAAAAACAGAATACGAGTATTTTAAAACTGGTTGCTGTAGTCTCGCTGAAATATGCAATTATTTTTAATTTTTATTTAAATTAACTACATAATGAGGCAGCTTATTTGCATTCCAGGAATTGCGTAAGAGGAGGCTATTGTGTATTTCCAATAATTTATTTTTGCCCCAAAGCTTTGTAAGAGGTCATATTTTTTTTTCGAAATCTTCTACCTAGCCTTGTTCCATAAATTTTAGGGTCGACGTCCAGTCTAACCGGATTCAGCTGAATACCAGTATTTTTCATGGAGCGTCTGATTGACTTCAACTACCGGTTACTGGGTAATACGATACCCCTTGGTAAGACTGGTTCTCAGACTTTCGGGTTCCAACGACCCGTAACGACTGTCAAAGATCCTCGAATGACAGCTGGGGTCAATGGCGATAACGTGTTTTCCAAGATACCGAGCGGTCTCGGTTTGTAAAGATAGTCACCCATCTACGGACTAACCGTGGCAAGTGTAGCTTAACCTGATCGATCGACCCGAGTGGCTGTTATATGTACTTAGTCACGAGCCCCTCCTTCAGAACATTTTTTTCGAAATAGTTGACAAAGACCGCCATCATGGATTTTCTTTTTGGCCTCACTATAAAATAACATTTATTTAATATACATAGATTAATTACTATTTTTACAAGCTAACACTAATATATACTATTGTTGCGCGTCACAATTAATGCCTGGTACATGGTGGCATTAGTTACCACTAGCGCCATCTAGTATCAAGTAGCAGAACTAATTCACCACTAGCGCCATCTACTATCGAGTAACAGAACTAATTTACCACTAGCGCCATCTAGTATCGGGTAGCAGAACTAATATATCCTTCTAGAAATTTCGATACTAGAACTATCGACATCTGGTCAGTCGGGGCCGGTATGTACTCGAACATTCTAGATGTTTCTACAATAGAAGGTTTTGGAATTATCTGCGGCACTATATAAGGCAGGGATTAGCCGCAACCAGAGAGACTTGGATTAGCGATACATGCGAATACATCGAAAGCGATCTTCAAGTGCGACTTAAGAGCTATTGTGTTTTATAATTGGTGTGTTTGAGTTGTTATTAGTGTTGTTTAATTTAAGTGTAATTTTTGGTAATTTATATCGGCAGTTTTTATTGTCACGAACCCGAAGCTCGTAACACTATATACAATTATATACAAGTATATAATACGAAAAAATATAGAAAAAGGCAGGAGCTCATTGGGCATCAAAAAATTCGTCCGCATCACTGTCAATTGGATAAGTGCCCAAAAGACTGGCAACATTACCACGTTGGATGGCAATGCTGATTTTTTGGGCTAAAAATAGGCCAGCCTTCTGGTCACGTGAAGAGTCACCCAACCGCTTGGCGATGTCCCGAAAAATTCGATGAGCACTCGGACCTCAAGGCCCTAGTATTTCAACCCCAAACGACTCAAACATATAGCTACCAATAAGGTTGTTATATTTGCGCCGTTTGAGGTTTCCTGCTCCTGCAGCAGCCGCCCCAGCACAGCCCATCGTGGTAGGAAGATGGGATGGCGCGAGGGTGTCGACACAGGTTGCATCCCACATCAAAGGCCTACCTAACTTCCAAGGCATTGTGGTCATTCCATCGGGCCTCTTTCCATCATCGCGTGCCAAGCCATTGGGTTCTAAAACAGCTGGCACCCCGGCGGAGACAAGAGCCCGATGGATGATGGCGTGCCTTGCCATCCCTCCAGCGCTCTTGCTGCAGGATAGGTCACGGTGTTCGACGCAGTCGACTGCTTCACCGCATTGACAGCGATGTGGAGCTCCGAAAGGAGTGCCTAGACGCAAACATGTAGCGAGCCCGAATGTGGTGTACCCAGCATAGTGCCTATATTGGGTGACGGTAGCGTCTGAAGCCAGAAGCCCGACTCCCATTCACCCACAGTCAGCAGGCGGGCACGCTCAGCCGTATTGGTGGACGTATTAATAAGTTTATTCCGTACCAACCTGCAGAGTTGCTCATCCCACTGTCTCTGGGAAGACAGGTTCTCGGGCTGAACCGTGTCCGGGTAAGCCCTTTCCCAGGCGTTCACCGCGTCGGTCAAACACGGCACTTCAGAGTCAACCTGAGCAGGAACCAAGATTCGTGTGGTTAGCTTTTCGGTGCTGTGGACGGAGGTTAGGAACGCCGGTAGGCTTACACTAGAAATTTTGCGTACGTCGAGCCCACCAAAACGAATAGGTAGTGTGGCTTGCAGCCACGCGCGGTCGTCCAAAGCTACATTAAAAATGGATGTAAGAGTACTGCGAATTATATGATCGATTTTGTCCAAAAGTTGTGGATGCTTCCATAAAGAGAAAGAACGGAGAAAATACATAAAATTTGGACCAAAACAACAATATCTGATTAGGGTGAATGCCGAAATTAAATTAATTTTAGCAAGGCTATCCGAAATATCGTTAAAATGTAAAAAAAATCCGTCGACGAATGATGAAAAACTGTCTTCTAAAATTGGGGAACCTAAGAGGTGCAATGAACTTTTTTCCAAAACTTTGATTATTACAGAAACTTTAAATTCCTCGCCCGCACTAGCTATAGAATTATTGCAGCCTGTACTGTGGGATTTAAATTTAAACATATTTAGTCATTATAAAGGCATTTAAGCAACTTAAGATCAAATTTACCGAGGATCTGTGGGGCATGTCTACTAAAGTTTGTCAATCCATTATTGAGACAATTGCACCCTACTTAGCTTTAATATTTTATTTGTGTGTAGATCAAGGGGTATTCCCGGATTTAATGAAGTTCAGTAAAGATATTCCACTTTTCAAATCTGAGGACAGCAAAGACACGAATAATTATAGACCCGTATCGGTTTTGCCGTTTTGCAGCAAGGTGTTTGAAAAAGTAATGTTAAATCAAATGCTCAATCATTTTAATCATAACAACATTCTACACGATCAACAGTATGGTTTCACCAAAGGACGTTGTACAACTTACACTTGACGCCGGTGTCACCTTATTAAAACACATCTTTAACGCATGGTAAGAGGCACAAGATGCAATAGGCATCTTTTGCGACCTATCCAAGGCATTTGACTGCGTGAATTACGTAACACTGCTCTTGAAACTTGAGCATTACGGACTGGGATAGCTCTTAGCTTAATAAAATCATATTTAAATGATAGATTTCAGCAAGTTCAAATAAATGGTGTGAAATCATTGGGTTTCAAAGTCAAAATGGGTGTGCCGCAGGGCTCAATATTCGGGCCGTTATTTTAGTATATATAAATGATTTACCTCATCTGCTAGTGTCCGTGGAGTTTCTTGCCCGTTCTTCTCCATGGAGATCTACGTTTTGGAATGGGGAACTAGCTTCAACTTTCTGACTAACTGACCGACTACTTAATTTTGACAATTCAAAAGTGCCTGTAAATGGTTTAATTGAAATAAATGATTTGAGTTTGAGTTTGATGTCTGGGGCTACTAAATTAAATTTCTGTATAGTTGATAGTCTGTCAGTATTGCCACAAATGTAAATTTCACATTTTGAGTTGTTGAGGTCAAGGCCGATGGATTGGAACTGCTGCTTTAGGAATTGAAGATCTTTTAGAACGGTGTCTACGTCACCTCTTAGTGTTCCGTCATCTAAATACCACACATTGAATTTTGAATTTAGTTGTTGTATTATAGGATGGATAGCCAAACTGAAAATGACTGGCCCGAGAGGATCACCTTGTTGGCATCCGACTGCAGATTCTAAAACGTTCTCTTTATATAATAATTTTGATGGGTGCCTGTAGCACTGCCACATAAAACCATAAATTTCTGCTAACTCCTTTTTTACTTCAGCCAACAAAGTATCCCTGTTAACAGAGTTGAAGGCATTCTTAACGTCAACCTTGAGGATGACCTCACCTTTAATGGCATTTAAAAAACTAGATGTACGGCAGCCTCGCAGCCCCCTTTGGAACCAAAGCCAAGCTGTAGAGGCTGGAACTTGTTGGACAGAATGTCGGCGTACAATTTACAACATATTTTGGCTGCCGTACGCCTGTAGGTGCACCCAACGGCAATGGGACGAATGCCACCGTCCCTCTTGCGCAGGGCACATAAATTGGCCCCGTACAAGACATCGACGACCGACACCGCCGTTGAGCATCAGGTGAATTAGAGCCGCAAGCTCCTTCAAAAGCGACTCACCAGCTTCCCCGGCGCCTGAGCTCAATCGAGGTCGAGCTCAGTCGAGGCCGCCGGCGGTACCACTTCGGAAGGAGCTCACGGCTGCAATCAGCTTGGGGCCAGTGACATTAAAAGGCGTTGAATCCGAGTCGAGAGGGAGGGGTCGGCAAAGGTGAGACCATCCGCAGGCGCCGGATGTTTACTCTCCAGGGCAAAAAGGGCTTCTGGAGAGTAGGGCGCCACCAAATCACTACTGAAAAGTAGCCTGGCCGCTCCCCTGATATTACCTTCGCTTAATTTGGATTCTACATGTGAACATAACCCTTTTCCTGAAAGGTAGGGGAAAAACAGGTAATTTTGGATCCAAAATAAGCGTCGAATTGTTGACCAATAATATCGTAAGCTCTAGGAGTAGTAGGTACAGAGCACAAATAAATCGATAGATAACATAAAATGAACTCAAGTCTAATAAAATGGTCACAGCGGTAGTGAATCCAGGGATGTTGTCGGTCACGTGGGACATGAACCGTACCTCATTCTGTTCCATTTCAAGGTGGACAACCGTGGTGGCCAGGGTTGGGTCACGGTCAAAGTAATTGTCGCACCCATATAAGACTATTTTTTATTCACCCGATTCTAGTTGGACACACTGTGGAAATTATATGTAGGAAATGTTTGAACTGCCGTCGTATTGGCACGGCATAATGTATTTTCTCGATTCGTATATCCTACTAATATTGTAAATATTAATGTTTGGATTGCACAAAAACAGCTGAACGGATTTGGATGAAAGGCACACAAATAGTTTATTTTTTATTTCGGTAGTACGTCCCCGTGGGAAAATTCTTGACCTCCACGCGGGCAAAGGCTAATCTACTTAATATAATTATATTTTTTAATTCATTCACTGACAACGCACAGCCTGAACCGCTGGGTCTAGAATCATCAAATATTGCACAAGAGTTCCATAAATACCCAAAGTGGATTATAAATATGGGATGATTTCTTGGAACTAATGGGAAATAAACCCAAGGTTTGCCAAAAAGCGATGGAGCATAGTATCTTAAAAATTAAGCTCAACGGCCAATTTCACAACACCACAATACGCTCCAAGACAGGTATCATCGATGTTGGCGGCAAGTCTGCGAGGCTGAAGTGGGACTGGGCGGGTCACACTTATAGGATGCATTTAGACAGATGGGCCAAATTCGTCACACAGTGGGTGCCTGAAGACGGCCGTTGTCACCGAGACAGGCCTAAGAAACGTTGGCGTGACGATTTGGACTCGTTCTTTACCGATTGGACGGAGAAAGTACAGCACAAGGAAAGGTAGAAGAATATGGGGGACGCCTTTGCCCAGCAGTGGGACAATACAGGCTAACGAAAAAAAAGTGTTTATACTTTGTATGGAAGTTCGTCTTTTTGATGCAAAATATTACCTATGATTAAATTTATTTGAACTGAACGGACTTTGTTATTATACAAATATTTAGTTACCTTTATTTTTGTTAAGATAACTAAAATACAGTAGGATACACTGCCAGATTTTAAGTGTTGACAAAATTATGAATCCGCCGAGACACGAATGAATAACAAGGAGAGATAATATTTCATTCTCTATCTCTCGGGACCTCACTGCTATAAGTTTTTTAAAGTTGTTTACTTGTATCCTTTTTCGGTCTTTTTATCAAATAGGACGTACCTAATGTATTTATTGTGAACCAAAGAGGTTTGATGCGGAAAAAATACTACTTCGGAAGTCAGAACAGAATTATAAAAGAAACACACGAAGGGTTCCGTAGCACAAGTTATTTTATTTTTATTAAATATTGTTATAGCGGCAATAGAAATACACACTCTGGAAAATTCAACTGTTTACTTATTATGGTTCGTGAGATATAGCCCGCTGTACCAAAAGGCCGAAAAAAAACACATTTCTTGTATGGGGATGCTCTTTAATTTATCGAAACTCTAAAATAGATCCGTTTTGAAAATCGTGGAGCTTTCGAAATACATAGTCAACCTTTAGAGGACTATCAGTATGGTTGGGTTGATTTTTTCGTAGTTTTTTGTTATTTAACTGTAAAGTAATGAGCATAAATACCTTACCAATTACGCGAGATTCATAAGCGATTTTCTCCTAAAATAACAAAAAATGTAATAATAGAAATAACAAACATTAATAGAAACATACGAACATAGATAGTCTTTCCGAAACCATACTATTATGAAATACCTACACAAATTTACAATTGTACGTTATTTTACGAGAAAATTTCGGAATTTTAATTTAATTTAAGTCTTTTTTTATTTATAAGTCATTCATTAGATGAATAGGTACTTTAAAAAAGTTATAATTTTAGCTTTACCTGCGAGTATTGGTGATTTAATTACCGTCTGAAATTTCAAAGTAATGACATGTTACCCGCTTAACATTCCTCACCCCAAGTTTGCTTGTTCAAAAGCCGCAAGAGTCGGCTAACGGCAGGTAGCCGGACCACTAAAACAAATATTGCCCTTTTACAGCCAAGGGCAAAAACAGTAGTGCCTGTGAATGTCTCAGTGGAGCCTTTAATTTTTATTAGCCCAACATCGTGCATTAAATAGACGTGAGAAATGTTCGGGCTTCGAAAACACCCAGTTATTTTGTATCTCGGCCTTTGTTCAAATAATAATTTATTATTCAGCAATATTTGTGTATTTTAAAATTCAACAAAAATGTAGACGTCACGTGTTTTTTCGAACGGAAATACGTGGTCCGATCATTTTATTTTGACAAAAAATTAAAATGAAATGTTTCGAAATGTGTCGATGACGTGAAGCTTTAAATACATACATTGAAATGTGCTACGGAATTGAATGTTGCTACGGCGTAGGCAGCTACGCTTTCGTAGCATGCGATATATTGCTACGCTACTTATATATTTATGTTTTAAAAAATGTTTTTTTACAAACAAATATTAGAAATTCTTGGGAGATCGTAGGTAGATTGAATTAAGAGATAAGTGTATGGCCGGGCAGCCATGCTTGAGACTTACAAGGTATATCAAAGAGGCTGTTCTCAGTAAAATGGTGTTTAAATCATTACCCAAGAATATTTATTACGCGAAAATATTAAGAGAAAGAAATACTTGCTTCAGGTTGGCATTACACCAACTTAACGTAATCCTTTGTTTTTGTTTGTTATTTCCTTTGTTCGTTACGAGTATTTATCCCCGTTTAATTGTCTAGCAAAGAGTTAACATTTTTTAAATACCTGCTTACATTTGAATGACATTTATTTATTAGTTTGGTTTTTTTCTCTCGTGTTTTAATGGAGTTAGTGTAGTGTTGGTACACATTAATTACCATTTGTAGCTGTTTTTACTTTGTTTTATTTAAATCATTAGGTTTTGATGTATGCTGGGACACAGACCTTCTCTCTTCTTCGAGAGTAAGTGGGCTGTTATCTACCACGCGGACCCAGTGCGGGTTGGTAGATATCACATGTGTTCTAATTTTTGATTCTAGGATTTATCGGTTTCCTCAACATTTTTTTTCTTTCACCGTTTTGAGAGGAGTGGTGATAAAATTATTTACACAAAGTAAAGCGCCTGCCTGAGTTCGAACCCACGACCCACAAGTCCCAAGTCGGTGGCAGAAAATATCTGAATTATTAACTGAGTGTATTCACTTTAACATAACCAAAACGTATTCATTTCACTTAGTCATGTAACTTGTACATCAGATTTTAACATCGCATATTAGTAGCCAGGACCGCTCACACGGTACCCATAGCCCAATTTAAAAATCCCTCATACATTTCGGACACGACGTAACATATCTTCCTCACTCCATAACGAAACGCGTATTACCGCGAACAGCTGCGGTAATTGAGGCCCATGTGCTGGCCCCCATTATAAAGACCGTAGCATCTAAATACTATATACAATAGAAAATTTACAGCTCTATATAAATCAGCGTATAAGTATTCCTCCTTATAATTTATGGGAGCCTGGTACCCCGTTGTTGGGGGTAATGGATGCGCCCGCAGATATCAGCGTGGCCGTCTTTAAATTACTCACTGCTACGGAAGCATTGGCTCTGCCGTGACTACAAATCCACTTAAGTGTACTTCTCACACTATTTAGATAAGCGCTCCTAATAAAAATCGCCCTTACTTGTAATTGATTTTAATTGTATCCTGTTACAGGGAGATTGTGTCTCGAAGAATTATTGGTGGAGGTTTTCTATGATAAAAATCTGTGTTAATATATTTTTACCCGCGAATGGTAGGAGCAAATTAGTAAGATACTATTTTATGACCGCTGAAATTAATTAGGAACCTAACATATTACCGGTTCACTACATGGAAAACTCGTTTTAATTATTAAAATAAATCAACTATCGATCACATTAAAAATGAATACAAATTGCCTAGAAAATGGTGACCATATACGGCGCAATAAGGTGTATCAGTACAACTTACAATAATACCAGTTTAGGTACATTTTCATTAGCGGCCATAATATTAATAGCCTCCCGACCGATTTCGGTCACGGTGGCCAATCTTAACGGAATTAGCCAGGTACGCAGGAGATATTATAGTGCACAAGTGTGTGCGTAGATACAGGTGCAATCTCTGTTCCTTTACTCTCATAGTCCGATGGGGCGGCAATCCGACACGACCGGGGAGAGATCAGACGTAGGACCAACGTCCTACGCCCGATCTCTCCCCGGTCGAGTCTCGGAAAGCACATAAAGAGCCACGCGGGTATCGGAACATCGACTTCCAAATTCCAGGCTGCTACTGAGAAATTCCATAGGGAAAAACCCAATAAAACTTTTCCCCACCTGGGAATTGAACCCAGGACGAGACCAATGGGGCAGTAGTAGCAGTTAGCGGCCATAGCGGATGCGCTAACCGATGGGTTATATGGCATGGACTGGCAAGAGACAGATTATAAGTTTGTACTGCACCCATAGTTAATGAAAACGCTATCGACAAAGCTAGGATTTTAAAGATGGTAACTTAAGTCCATGTAAAACCCTTTAGCTCAAGCACATATGTTTAAAGTCACTCATAATTTATTTATTATTCAGCAAATTAAGATTCAGTACATATTGCAAATTCACGCACATTATAAATTATGGCATTGCTTTTATAAAAATATCCTATTGGTACTCGTAGTGTATGACTTATTATATTAAATAATACAATATTAAGTCTCTGTTTTATAATAATTCGTAAGTACCAAAGCGAAATAAATCCATGGAATTACATAAAATGTCAGTTTTATAATACTTGTCGGATTTAGAAACATCTTCATGAATGAAGGGGACTTACCCCTTCATTACTTGCTCTCATTACAGAACGCGCACATAAGACTGTGTTAACAAAACTCTTGTTATGAGAAATATAAATAATACTAGGGTAGAATGTTAAATATAGGAAAAAATACAAGGTTTTTATAAAAAAGCTCCTAAAAATTCTGTACACAGGAATTCATACAGAAAATGAATAGAATATTAAATTATGTCGGTCCGCATTTTGTAAAACTGACGAAGCTTCTTGTTAAGCTTTCAAGAAGCTTTTAAGTTAATGAACAACTTATTAAAAAAAATCTATTGACTTTTATACTGGTTGTTTGGTTAGAATTTGATCAACGTTTATTAATGAAACAGTGGATGTTATTATTTTAGCTGGCCGTGAAACCTAAAATGTTAAATGTCTTAATACCTAATATTCGAAATTATCTATAGTATTTACGATAAATTCAGATTCTAATTCAGATTCTATCGTTTACTGTTATTTTTTACTTAAAATAATTCCCTTTTTTATATAGAGCAGATATCGGAATTATATTAATAGCGAATACATTTTATTAAGCATCAATTCAGGGATATGTATAAGTAGGTATGAATTATTATTTTTTCCTGTTCCTACTAATTCTATTAGTTGCAACAAAGATCGCTATGTTATAATTAAAAAAGTAATAGAATATAATCGGTGTTTCTCTCTAATTTGAAATAGTTTAACATAATATACAATTTGTCGGTAGTATATACCTAGTTTGTACTGCAAAAATAATTTATAAATGACATAAATTAAAAATATGATTAAAATTTATCACTTTGGTCAGCATAAAAGAACATTCATGTAATGGTCGAAGTATGAAATAAACACCGTATTGCCTATAATTGTTTCGTTTAAAATATTTATTTACAACATTGGATAACGTTTGTTCGCAACAAGCAAAATAAATTTTATCAATATATGAAGCACTCCCCAGTATTTTATACAATTTTATATGTCCAACCGGTCAATTGAACGATTTTGTAAATCTTTAATTCGAACCATTTCTGGTTGGAAAATTCGAGTTTCATTGGGGAGAGCAATTGGCAACTTTATTTATTGCTCCTCTCGGCCCGCGGCGTTGCCCGTGAAAACGTACTTTATCCCTTTTACCTCGCTTAAGGGGCGATTTGGAAAAATCCCTAAGTGGGTACCTGCGTCACCGGCAGGGCTATCCTACAACAATTTTGTTTGCCACGGGCTACATTTAACATCACTTAGCTCTAATTTTGTTTGCAGTATTTTCGGTTATTTTATTTTTCCCTGTAATTTCTTTGGATATTTTCCTATTCTATTATCTTACTTGGTCTTGAATGGTTTGCTAAATAATTATACACTTAATTAGAAGAGCAGTCTAACCTGAACTTCCTTCACTCTGTTAACTTACAGCACAAACGTTCAGGCATAATTAATGAGTTTAAACCACTTAATTTACTTATTCTTACGTTCAAGTTTCCATAGTTGAAACCTTTTACTGTCCAATTATTTATTCAGGCATGACTGAAACTTACTCATTTGCGATATGGAAAATATAATATTAAAATAAATTGTAAAGATGCCTAAAGTATTATTATGTGAATTAAACTTTGATATTGGTTCACAAATGATGTCTAAATTATCTAACTAATACGGTGCTTAGAAAATAATTTTGTGTTGGTGGGTATCGCATTTCAGTTCAACTACTTTTTATAGTAGCATTAATTCTATTCAAAGTAACATTGATCAGCTAATACTCACCTACGTCAATTCAATAAAACGAAACAATACTTCTGCAACTGGTCATAGCTCATGGAGCAGATCTGTAATAAATAAACTTGCGGTTGTCATCCTCGCCACACTCACTGAACATGAAATCCACTCAAACCTGGACGGTTTAATTAACAAATTATTTGTTTACGGGCATTACTCTCCTCGTCTCACTTCTGTTGATCCGGTAAAGTTATATTAAATTTTGCGCAAGTTGAACATGAAAGTTTTGTGTATTTTCGCGGCACACAGACGGGAAGTAAGCTCGTCGTGTGGAGTGGCAAGTTGTGCGGTGGCGCGACACAGTCCCAGCGCGCGGTCCGTTTCGCACTGACTTAGTTCGCGCGACACACGGAGCGACCGGCCGACTTGAGAGCGAAGTCGGTGCGATTCATGCGCGGATCACTGGGTAGGAGGAGTCTTCGAACAAAACCACGCCTACCAAGGAGCTACACATTTCTTTTTCAATATGTGTAATTCAATTTCGCTTATGTCTTCGCTGGGAAAGTTGATGCCCCGTTGTCGTTGAACGCGATGTTTTTATGTAAACTGTAATGTAGTTCGCGAACCGAGTCGGCCCGTGATGCTACGCTCCGTGTGATTTTCCCTTTTCTTTTTTGTTGGCAATTTTACGTGCTGTTGCTTGTTCATATGTAGAGGTATAATAATAAAAATTGGGCAACTTTGTTAGGTAAAGAACAAGTGGTATGATGAGCTCTGTTCTATGTTAACTTTTTAAACTTTTATCGATGGTACTTTTATATCGCATATAAATTATTACTTTTATTGTACGGTAAGTACCTACCTGTCAAATAATAATAAAAAAAACATTACTAAAATTACGGTTATTCAACGTTTTAATACTTGCATCAAACACTAAGGGTAAATGGCAACTTAAACCACAACAGTAATATCGTATTAATTCCGCCAAACAACAGAATCCCATCCCACCGCGGCTAAGTTCCTCAACGCTTTGGACTGTAAAGGAATTCACCAAATTATAACAGTAAATTAAGCGTAGTTTCATTTGTGTTACCAAGTGAATTATGCGTTGGTATCTTAGTTCTGTCACCACCTAAGTTACTACGGTTCAAAATTAATACAGTGCCATAAGCCAGCTCTAATACCGCGCGTCCTGGGGCTTCTATTTACCGTATCAAATTTTAAGAAGACATCCAAGGCAACCCCAACCTTGTTTACTTAAAAATAGAGTTTAAAATCCAGTTGTAACCCTAAATGTACATACGCCTTTATCTACGCATTCAATCATTATTAAGTGTACACCTATTTGTTTAGTGTCGTATGTAACGAGATACTAATGACGACTGACATCTATAAACTAAATTGCGCTATATGATATTAGCACCTGGCTTCATATTAATAATTTACTTGAGAAATAGCAAGGAGTCGAAATAAGATGGCTGGGAAAAATAATCAGTTGATCCATTATGTCGAGTTATGCGAACATAAATCTATGGATCAACTGATTTTTTTCACGATTTCAGGGTTCGTCCCGGAGTAAAAGTTGTTCATAATGATGAGTACAATGACCCCTTTTAAGGATTAAAACGATCAAAATTTAACGATGTATAAATAAATAGACCATATCGACATTTATTTTGAAATCATGTGAAAAAATGTATCCATGCTTATGCGAAAAAACGAATTGTTTCTAATAAGCAAGGTAAACTTTTACAGTTCTCGTGATATCGCCAATCCCGGTTGAGAAAATATACAAAGTAGGTACCTACAACCAACATGACTTCCTAAAAAAATTTTCTTCATGGAAAAAGAAGTCCCACTCCATCTTGCTAAACTGAACAGACAGTGTTATAAATTCCCACTTCGCTATAAACAGCTACAATTACGTACTTACCGTAACACAAACAAGACGAGCAGGTAACTAACTATTTATGAAGCGAATGAATCATAAAAAGCAGAACCCACCGTAAAAGCTTAGTTTTTAAACTGAGCTAGTTTTAAAATCAAGCTAACGTTTAAAACTCGACAAAAAATGCAACAACACTTTAACGGCTCAAGTTTTTCATACGGCAGTCGGTGTAAGTCTGATGTAATCCTGGCAAGTTTGCTAGATCGTCTCGGCAAAGGAAGCAAAAGGAGAAAGGAGGCCGATAGTCGGTCGCTCCCTCGGGCCTCGTTTGAACCGGAGCGATTTCGCGGCCGTTCTTATGATTAAGTCAACTCTGGTGGGATTCAGAATCGAGCCTCACTAGACGCTGTTTCGATGATTCAACTCGCGGAAATATTACTTTGTCAAACGAGTTTATTGATTTTGATGCAGGGTTTTATTGTTTTTTTTTTTGGTTTAGTTTGTTTACTTCAATCTGGTATGGGAATGAGACCGGCTGTACCTTCAAGGGAGAGAAGTTTGAAGGTGTATCTGATATGCAGAACCGACTGTCAGTTAAAGACATTGATTTTCAATTCCCGAACAAACTTGTTAATAATGAAACATTCTATTTTCTGTACGAGTGAAAAAAAAGTTCTAATCTACACCATAATTTTAAAAAGTTTTTCAGTTAGTATAATCCAAAATAAACCTAAATTAAATACCATTTAATAACGTAGCTGAGTAGTTCATTATACAACTTACAAATTACCCTTTTTACTTTGTAACAAATTACGCTATCTTCTTCCAATACCCTCGTTTTTACAAATAGAGTAGCGTCTGAAGATTTTATTACAGAATATCTAGATAATGAAATGAACATAAATAAACTTTATTATAGAGCAAAAACAGGAAAATACGATAAAGGGGAAGGAGTATTCCATTTGAACGGAAAGTTGTTTTATATTAGGCAAATTTTCTTTATTTACATTTAAGTAAAAAGAAAACTTCACCTGTACTTTCACGACAGTATATTCAATGGTTTATGAATGACTTGTTCTGACTCTCGTTACAGTTCAATAACTTGTTTCTTTTTGGTTTTGCTTAGAAAGTAATCATGTAGGATTATTTTGTGGCTGCGATAGTCTGATGGTCGTTATGGGTTAAAATTAAGACTTGTCCGACTGTTTACCAATAATGAAGCAAACACCTCATAGCTTTGCATAGTAGACCCTCCCATATGGAACTAGTTATTACAGTTAAAATTAGCTTACAAATCTATTTATTTTCCCAGTTTGGCCATAGAAAATGTTACCATTGGTAAGCAAAATGATTCATTCCTGTTTTTAGGAACCGAGCATTAGCTAATATCGAGTATTTTCCGAAAAGGCTTAACTTGAACTGAACATATTCCATGAGTATCATCTGAATTACATAGGTTTCATTACATAAATGGTATGTACTTTTGTCAACAACAGCATCATATTAAACCATATTATTTGGACGAATGGCACTAGTCGTGGTTACGGGTACATGTTTAAAGATGCAATTGTACATAACTAGGCTTAAAGGAAATTAATAAATATCATAAATGGATTAATTGTACCTAAAATTATTTTAAACAATAATTGTATTATTCATCGTGTTGACATAACTATTATTTCATATTACTCCTTCCACTCATTTCAATAATTCCATCTACAGACCAGACTCTCATCATAAATTGAATTCCAAAAGACTCGTCAATTAGTCGTCAGTTAATTTATTAGTCATGATTAATTGAAAAATGTTCAAAGTGGACATTTTAACCAGATAAAATTTTTTGCTCATCGAATAACTGCCAAGGGGATTCCGTTAATTGGTTTCATGTCTCTGTAATTTCCACTAGTTTTTTTAATACATGCTCAGGCATTAATTTTCAGTTTTCATTCATAATATTTCATACAAGTTTTGGTACAGAAGTTGGATGGATGACTCTTAAAGTTCGGAGTTTGAGGTCCATGTGGTCAGCGCTGTTTGGCTAGTTTAGTTAGTTCGAGAACATAAGTTGAATTAGACTGTTTTGTGTATACTGTGAAAATGATTCCTTTTGGAACGACAAACTTTGTGGTCACAAGATTGTGTTCTATACCTAGAGATAATTAAGTTGAGATTTGTAAGTTATTAATTGTAAGTTTAATATTTCCGAGGTGGTTCCAAGTTTTTTTTGCTCTGCATTATAATGAGAAGTTAGTAAGGCGTCAATACCATGTATATCTTATTGTTTCATTCAGTCAATTATGTAAATAAAACGTACAATTTGTAATAGGAACTTTAGTAATTTACTCCTCAAAATATTCTAA
This sequence comes from Apamea epomidion, assembly GCA_947507525.1. Lineage (NCBI taxonomy): Eukaryota > Metazoa > Arthropoda > Insecta > Lepidoptera > Noctuidae > Apamea > Apamea epomidion. The sequence goes on from OX382225.1 coordinate 13,092,957, forward strand.
ACTTTTTCACTAAACTCTTGTGTTACTGTCGTATGCACGTGGACAATGCTTGCTAGTTAGATTAGATTAGATCTTGTATGGGAAGCCATGGGAACGGAAATTAGCGCTTCAGATATACATAGGTTAATTAAGGCAGAAGCTGAATTACTATTAAGCACCCAACATCCATTAACTAAACAAAAACCATATTTAAAACAAAATGTCGAACTGTATAAATTTTAAATGTCCTTCTATTGTCGCCCATCGTGTTTAAGCGAGTTTCTTAAACAATAGCGAGTTGGGTCGCCTCGCCTTAACGTACAGATCTTATTGTTTAGAGGAATACGCGGTTTCGGCTCAGTATTGTTGTTATCTATGCGCCCGAACTCCTTTCGTGAAGAAATTAAAATAATAATGCGTGTTACATGTTCGTGTTATCATTTCGTCTTTATCTCAGTTGATTAGGTGTTCTTACTTCTATAATGATGTCATTGAAACTGGTACCAAGTGTAGAAGAAGTGTGGCTGATGTTATCGAAGCAAGTTTAAGGCTCCCGCAGGCAGGTGCGACGCGACGCTGCGACACGATTCTGGTAAAACAGTTTCCATGAAGTTTTTATTGAAATTGTTCTACTAGAGTTGTGTCACGCTGTCGCGTCGCGCCTTTATACGGGAACCTTTAAGTCTTTTTGTTTTATCCGGATATTACTGGAACTAATTTTCCAACTACGATTACTTTATCATCTCAATATTTCAAGATTTTGGGATCGTACGAATCGTAGCAGGTGGCGTTTTGTAATTTCTGCCTACCCCCATGGGAAGACAGCGTGAATTTATGTGTGTATTTATTTTAAAATTTTCTTTAGACTACAACAGAACCTGTCATGATCCTCACGTCCAACAATTGATGGCAATCTTAATGACGTACCAGTTAGAACATAGGTCCTAACCCGGCCGGTATCAAATCAAAAGGTAGTCTTTCTCTCTCTTCGCTGAATAAAGACAGCGTTCAACAAAAGCCTCCTCCAACACATCCCAATAATTATTACATATTGATTGCAGCATGCATGCAAAGTTAATTATCGTCTGCAACATATTTACGACATGGGGTTGGTTGTCGCTTAATTTAGCGGTTTCCATACCACTGAGTAATTAAGCGATTGTTTGCCATTTTGCGATAATTGATGTTGCTGTGTTTGATTTGCACTAATTATCTTTCACGCATTAAATTATTAATTCAGTTGTTTGGCGTTTTACGATAGTTAATTTGGTTATGTGTAATTCGTGGTGGCTGCGTTCATTTGGAAAATTGGGGACTTTCGGGGGGCGAAGTGGCAACATTGCGTTGTTGATTTCCGTGTGGTAGTGACGACTCCTAGTTTCAGAGGTATTTTTAATATCTTTTTTTTTGGTTATGATTATCAGATCTTAAGAGATTATTAACCTCGATAATTTAATGTTAGTTGTCATTTATTTTCGATGCTTATGTATTTAGTATCTATGCATCTATTATAGTATATTGTATCTGTATACTTATTATTTTGCATCAATGATAACCCTATTTTTACGTCTATGCAATCACTGTCCATTCCAAGGTTGCCTGGAAGAGATTGCAGAAAGTGAAAGGCCACGCAATGTATGTCTTATAGTATAGTGTAAAAAATATTTTTTTGTTATCCCAACAATAGGGTAGTTGCCTGGGTAAAAAAATAATAATTATATTTAGTCTGTCAGTTAGACTATCGAAAAATAATGGACACGTATTTTTTCTTTTGTCAATCAAACAAAAAATGACACAGATAAAGCGCGTCAAAATTTGGGAGTGGGGCGTCGTGACATCACTTGCTTGCAAAAGTGTCGCAAGCAAGTGACGTCACGTGGAACTTTAACGGGCGATATCTTCATCATTTTTTATATAATTGACAAAAGAAAAAATGCGCGTTCAATATTTTTTGATAATCTAACTGACGGACTAATTAGATTTTTTTAGGAAAATAGCCTATTCACACACGAATCACCAGTGACTTGAAGAACATTTCTTTAAGCAACTTTTATAAAGAATCATTTCTTTAAGTGGCCAAAGGCGGTCAAAGGGCTAAGAAACGAAACTGCCAACCACGTTGAATTATCGAGTGCTTCAACATTTCCCCAAACGTCAAAGTAAATTATACAAAGCTGCAACATAGTCGAGGTACATACGGAAATATATTTGTAGTTTACCTGGGTCACTGAAGTGTTAAAAATCTGAAAACGTAAGTACTAAATGTTCGGAAATCATCGGTTGTAGGTAAATATTTTGAGATTGTAATCGAAGCACGTTGTGTCAGATAACTTCTTTTTAAAATTAACGGGGTACCTATCTACTGTTGAAAGTAAACAGTAATGTCTTTTTTTTTGCGAATTATTTTGTGCAGATTGCCTCACACCATTTTTACGTAACTTTTTATATTACCACTCTACTTTTAGGAAATCATAGGTTGCATCAAGTAGAAGTTTTTTTTTGCCTCTATTTGTTCCACTACTGGGCAAAGGCCTGCCCTTTCTCCGTCCAAACCTCCCCATCTTGTGCGATGTCTGGCCACGTTAAAATATAATTAACAGAGCATAATTTATACTTTTGCGCGTTTATAGTATTTTATTGGTTTATAATAAAAAAGTGTAATAGGTACCTCTACCTACTTAAGTAACAAGTAAATGTAGCGACACTTACTCTCGAAGAACAGTCTCCATCGGCACTTCTATAGTTGAAATAAAACCCATTTAATAGAATAAAAAGTGTATTGCTTTCCTTTTGAATGTAATTTCAAGCTTGGGGGAGCATGCCAGCATTTTTAAACGGCAGGATTGCGATCCTCGTGAATACGTACATATATTAAAATCAACTTGAGTTTTGCTCTCATTCGTCTCATAATTTTATTTGCTGGTAGCAAAAATTCGCTTGGTTGGAATTCTTATTTGATAAACATAATATTTTGCTTTTGTTTACATTTGGTGCTGAAGTTACTGAAAGGATTTTTATTGTGTTTTATTCGCTGCTTGTCACGGATTCTCTGTTTTGTAGAGATATAATACAAAAATAATTAGTCTTGAATAGCAGTGGTCTGCGGAAAGCCTTGGTACACACATGTTTTTCTTGCCTTGAAAAACTACGGTTTGTTCACCGTGTGCAAGGGGCTGAAGGCTGAGTTGATTAATACCATAATACATTTGTTTAAAAAAAATATTTTCCATGCATACTAACAACATGGCTAGACCTTTAAGTCATTTTTATGATTAAATTCCATAGCAGGAAGAGAGCACACAGACAGAGTCACGTGAGTGTTAATTTACTAAGCGACTGTCTGACATGTAAAGGAAAACATCGTGAGGAAGCCTGGACTATAATTAAAATAAGTCTGAAAACGCCAATCCGTCATGAGGTAGCGTAGTGACTGCGTGGCATGCTCATACCTTCTCTGTATATGAAGAAGCCTTTGCTCTGCAGTGGGATGATAATAGGCTAGTACTATACTTACATTAAATGAACGTGGATTTTTTACAAAAACATTGAACACACCTTTATACGTGTGCGACTGTGTGAGTGCGTAGATTAGTAATGTGACCACAATTTTCTCCCAGAATCAGTATATTTTTTTTATAAAGTTTTATACATAATAGTAAAAATTCAGTGTATGTCTTATGATTATAACATAATATTCCAATTGGGGTGTTTAGTGGCGTGTGTTAATTCCGGGATATGTTGTGTTATGTTTTATGTAAGTATATAAATATTTATTGTTTATGTAAATAGTGCAGTCAACCTCAAAAATATGTTAACATCGACAACTATTCATTTAATTGTCTACACTCTTTTGTTCTATAATATTGTATCAATGTCTAGCCACAAAACATTAATTATACATTAGTTACTTAATTGTAGCTACTCATACATACAGTATTATGAAACACAAATTGTAAGTAATCAATCGAATTCTTGTCGATGTATGCATCTTTTGAAGCTGACCTTACTCCACAAATTACCTCCAGTATTGTCTTTCCTTTTCCTTTAATCCATCCAAAGGTTGTCTATAAAATATCGCTACCTATAAGAAACCCATTCAGTCACCCTACATTAATATTTGTAATTTATGGTGTACACAATAAAGATTATTATATATACGATACATCTAATAGCCCCCTTCTGAAATCAGTCAAAAATAGTGGCCTTTCTAATTATCTAACCATCACATTTATTAGTCCTGTGTTCGAATCTCGGGTGGGGCAAAGTGTTGTTGGGTTTTTCTATCTGGAATAGGGTAGTTGTCTGGGTAAAAAAATAATAATTATATTTAGTCCGTCAGTTAGATTATCAAACAATAATGGACACGTATTTTTTCTTTTGACAATCAAACAAAAAATGACAAAGTTAGAGCGCGTCAAAATTTGGGAGTGTGGTCGTGACGTCACTTGCAAAAGTGTCGCAAGCAAGTGACGTCACGCGGAACTTTAACGGGCGATATCTTCATAATTTTTTATATAATTGACAAAAGAAAAAATACGGGTTCAATATTTTTTGATAATCTAACTGATGAACTGATTAGTTTTTTTTAGGAAAATAGCCTATTTCATATTAGCAGACCGGAGTCTGGATTTATGCCCGGTTGAAGGCAATAGCGCTGGCCCCCTAATACATGGAACTTAAAACATACCTGGCGAAATGTGGGTGTACTATAGTACACCTCTGCCAGACCCTTAGGGGAACAACACAACAACACAACAAGACACCCAACAAAACAACAACACACTGGAGAACAAGGCAGTGAATAGTACTTCACTGCCTTGTTCTCCAGTGTGTTGTTGTTATATTTTATAGTAAAAAAATGTATGTTTAGGTTAAGGTCACCTGAAATAAATGAATAAATAAAATAAAATTACTGGCGTGATATATCATCACGTGTATTGCATTTATTTCTAACGCCCTCTGTAACACAATTTACTCAACCCTTCTATCATAAGCATAAAGTTAGATAAACATGAAACAAAGTTTTTAATCAACATCCAATAGTAGCAGTAATCTTTCAACAATGTATTTAATATTTGCACAGAAGAATGCCTGACGTAGTTGGAGGCAGCTTTAGTTTTTGTTCAAAGCCTCCTTCTCTACTCTTTAGTTACACAAGTTGCATTATTAGTTTTCAACTTCACGAGTTTAGCATTTTCGGGTGAGTTTAGCTCGCTTAAATTAAATGTATAGTTCAATATTGGTGCTTTTTATTTAAACTTCATTTAGGAGCTAATCTAAAGTTTTAATCACGCTTCTGAAGTAAGCAATCCTTTCTTGTTCATTGGTCCGGATGTTAAATACTTTTTCAATTAATTTAAACTTGTTATGTCTATCTAGTCCCTGATGTTTTTTTTTGTTTGATTTTCCTATTTTTACAAGCTTTTATTTAACTTGCACTTTTCGTATGTATGTTTGTAAGTTATCCGCCAAACTTTGCAAACCATTTTTCGACCATTTGTTGGTAACCGATTGAGCTGAAATTCTGGAAACACTTATTCTCTACGATCTTTTCAAAGTGTAAAATATATATAATTTTTAAACGCTTGAGGCAATGATATTGTGTAGTACACCTGTATATCGTATAGCGACATCAGTGCCTCAAGCTTTTAAAATTTATACATATTTTACATTTTGAATAGATCTATATTTACGAGTATATTACAAACGACATATTATGTAATAATAGGGGTTAAAGTATGAAATTGCCGTTTTATTGTAATAGGTACTTCGAATTGACATAGAACCTTCATGGTTTGAGATTTTTGAGTGAAACTTTTTTCACATGGTACCTATGAAGTTCTTCTTTTAAAAAATGTGCAACATTCGATTATCGACTTTCAGTTGTTTTTTTTATTCAGCTCAGACAAGAAAGATGGATACTTCGAAAATTCGAGTTATTTTTGAATACGAGTTCCGACGCGGAACTAACGCGGTAGAAACAGCTCGCAAAATCAATGTTGCGTTTGGAGAGGGGACTGCTAATGAACGCACCGTGCGATTTTGGTTTAATCGCTTTGGTGATGGAAACTTTGATTTAAAGAACGAATCACGTGGAAGACCGGGGCACACAGGTGAATAACAATGAATTGAAAGAGATGGTGGAAGCTGATCCGAGCCAAACTACCCCGGAATTAGCGGCATAGTTTAAGGTTACCTTACTAACAATATTGACTCATTTGCGTCAAATCAATAAAATAAAAAAATATGAGAAATGGGTGCCTCATGATTTCACTGATCTGCAGAAAGAAACGCGTGTTGAAACTTGTGTTGCCTTGTTGAATCGATACAGAAATGAAGGAATATTGGATCGAATTGTGACATGTGATGAAAAGTGGAGAATCCACTTTTCATCACATTACGATAACCGTAAGCGAAAAATGCAATGGCTGACCCCAGGTCAAACGCCGCAACAGTGTCCTGAAGCAAAGCTTACCAATAAAAAGGTAATGGTAACTGTTTGGTGGTCTCAGCATGGTGTTATTCACTATAGCTTTCTCCGATCTGGTCAAGCAATAACGGCAGATGTCTACTGTGCCAAACTCCGAACAATGATAGCAAAACTAGCAGTGAAACAGCCCCGACTCATGAATCGATCTTCACCATTATTGCTCCATGAAACGCGAGTCCTCATATAGCACGAGAAACCGTTTTAACTCTACAGGAACTGCAATTAGAAACCATTCGTCACCCTCCGTATTCGCTAGGCCTTGCTACAACGAACTACCATTTTTTTCGTGATTTGGACAATTTTCTACGTGATAAAAAGTTTTCTTCTCAGGAGGCAGTACAAAATGCTTTCACACAGTTTGTCGAATCTAGATCACGAGAGTCCTATCGCAAAGGCATAAATGACCTTCCTATTAGATGGCAGCAATGTATAGATAATAATGGTAATTACTTTGATTAAATAAATATGTTAAATTAAAAAAAAAAAAAAAAAGAATTTCAATTTTTCAGTACAAATCGGCAATTTCATACTTTAACCCCTAATATAATTTTGTAAGAAAAATGCACTTAATTTTTTTTCCTTTTAGTTTGCGTTATTCTTTCTTTTTTAGGTTACGTTTTTTATTAAATAAAAACTATTTTCATTTTTACTGTTAAAATATCGAGAATGTAAAACCTATTGTAAGTGTATTTTGGAAAAACACGATGGAAAATAAGATACCTAATTTACTTTTCATCAAGATAGACGTCCTATGTCATAATTTGAGCTATTGGTGGTAATTTTCAGTGTTTAAATTAAATTCTAGTGATTTAAAGAATCTATGAACCAGTTGAAGATACTTGGAGTTGTAAGAATTTATGAAGTTCTTCAAAGAATGTATATTTTAAAATTCCGACGTTTTCAAATGAAGTGTATATACTGTGAAATAGCAGCTTTTAACTATTCAAAACTTAAGCTGTGTTACTTTTCCATCAACTTATATTTTATGGAAGTAAGTACCTACGGAGCATTAATAAATCTTTTTTTTTTTCAACCTGTCAAACTCAAACTCAAACTATTTTATTTCAAATAAACCAATTACAGGCACTTTTGAATTGTCAAGGTCGGTCAGTCAAAAAGATGAAGCTAGTTGCCCATTCCAAAGCGATGGAGAAGAACGGGCAAGAAACTCCATGGACACTCTTTTAAATCATAATAATATTGTTACAAAGTATTGGTTACATCATTCATGTTCAAAATTATACATGTGAGAACGATGCAAAACGTTAAAAGCGTCCGTAATGAAAAGGTAAAAAAAAAAAAAAATATTAAATTAAATCAAAATAAGCCATGGCAGCAAAGAGTTAACCAGTCCCTACTGACGGCGCCCGTTCACGAACATGACGCATAGATTTACACCATTCAGCTCAACCAATTTGAAGGGAGCTAAATGATCTAACACATGCGCCACCATCAGCGAGACATTAGAGTGAGCATGACATACTCTCAGCCGCCAAGGCACATTCAAGTCACTGAAAGACGTACCCAGTAAATGGTAGCTTTATAGTATATACATAGTACTCACATATGTTCTATGCAATTATACAATACTAGGAGATTGAATTTATACTAGAAGATTGAATTTATGTATATTCCCACTGCTGGGCAAAATTCTCCTCCACAGCCTTCTGTTCTTCCCTATATGTTGCTTTCTCCGTCCAATCTCCCATAATCGCTTCTAACTCATCAAGCCACCGTTTCCTCGGTCTGCACTGGACCAGCGCGACGGGATATGATCGAAACCCCCCACAAATATCGAAAGCACAACAATTAATCGTGTAAGTATTCCTTTAACTAACTAACTTATTGCTGATCATGACCTATCTCGTAAAGAGCCATCAACTAACTGTGACAAATATTTCACAACCCTTCTTTCCCGACCATAAATTGACGGTAAGCCCTCTAAAATAGAGAGGTGCCGGATGCAAGCAATATAACTATCTATCGAAACTGCACTTGAGGCCTTGTGCCTCATACAAGGAGGTGCTCCGACGCAATTAACTTGATTTATTCCCGGCGTTTACTTATTCAGTGCTACGGTTAGTACGCCCAGGGAACACGCAACTACATTTTAAAAATACTTGTTCTAACTTTCACAATATGCCACGCGAATTCGGACTCTATGTTTGTACATTTTGAGGTGTTAAAGCAGTTTTGAAGAGAAATATTTAAGACGCAAAGTTTCATGCAAACTGTCTCGTGTTCAGAACATCTTTTGCATGTAACAGTAAATATTTTTTAGACGCTTTTGATTTAGATTTGTGGCTAGCATTATTATTGTACGTCGGTATGAATATGATAACAGCGTTTGTTAACTTATTTCAGAATTGAGCAGTTGTAAAATTCACCTTGAATTTTACAAATAAACTGAGCATTTTTAAATGTTCACTTTTAAACGCGTGAAGCATGTAGCGTGATTAACGTAATAACATTTTCTGTTCGCAACACTCGCTTTTAACAAAATACTACTCTATAAAAGGTGAAAAACAGAACAATAAGCAAGAAGAAATAAGCAGATTACAATAACGAGATAATAAGAGAGCCTTAACAACTCAGCGAAGTAAACTTAACTACCGTGCTACAGCTATTATGAACTAATTCTCTAGAAAGAAAGCCTTTGGCGGATCTAGGGGTGGGTCTGGAGGGCCATTAAAAAGGTGTGAGAGTGCGCGCTACGCCTCGAGTGAATTTGTCAGACGACGTCGTGAAATTAACACTAGGCGAACATAAGTCACCGGGAGACAGTGCTGCGCCTTGCCCCCAGGCGGTTATCGATATCTCGGATATAGTAAATTTTATCCGCCAAATTCGCTACGAAAGTGGCTGCACCGAAGTGATTTGCAGTGTTATAACTGCGTTTGTGTTCGGTTTCATTGGATTAACGCCCGAGTAATGAGTGAACTTGTTAGTGAATACAGTGAACAAGATTCTGTTTCTATTTTGGGGATAGAATTTAGGTCGAATAGATTTGTGTCGATCAAATTACGTAACAATTTTTGTGAAAATTGGAGATAAAATTGGTACACATTATTTTTAAATCCTTACCGTTTAAAAATTATGTGTACCAATTTTATGTCCAAAAAGCTTAACAAAAATTGAATCGATTAAAACCCTATGAACACTATCTCATTATAATATCTGAACTATCATTAGGAGTAAAATTCCTCGATATTTAGAACGCTCTGTATTAAGCACGTCTCTAAAGACGTTTGGGATGTAGCAATAATTGCTGCGACGTTCACTACCTAGATGTTATTAAGTTGAACATTACAACAGCTATGCAGCTGACTCGGATGCAGTACCCCACGTTTCTATGGAGCCCTGGTACCCGAAGAAACGAAAAAGTATTATGAGATGAAATTATTAAGCTACTTCGTTTGACGCGCGCCCCGGATTTATTACGGTTGGAATTTTGTTGGAGTTTTTTATTTTTCTTCAGTTACATTCAAAGGAATAAACATAATATTTTCTATTGGACATGAGGTTTTATAAAAGAAATGGTCTAGACTTTGGAACTGGAGTGTTGCTGGAGGTATAGTGTACAGTCACGAGCATAAGTATATACAGGCTGATTTTTTAAAGACCAGCCAAATTTAAGGATGTGGTACAGACCATCAAACTGAACAACTTTCTCCATGGGACAAATAGCGTAATCGCGCAAATTTTATCAACTGTCCCATAGAAAACTTCAATACCTACTCGACCTAAATGTATGGGATGGCTGAATTTTTATTCGCGATTACGATGTTGGTCCCATGGAGAAAGTTGTTCAGTTTGATGGTCTGTACCACATCCTTAAATTTGGCTGGTCTTTAAAAAATCAGCCTGTATACACTTGGTTTTATTCAAAAGCGATTTACTCCTTTGTTTTTTAAATACATTTTATGTTGGTACGAACATAGTATTTTCGAACCCATAGGTTTTTGCAATGTGTCGTATTTCATTGTTGTTTTCTTTTATTCACACGAAAGTCGCAATTTAAAGTTTCCAAGTGTTGACATATTAGTGCTCGTGACTGTACAGACTAACATAACATATTAAAGTTACGTACGACATAAAAGGTTGCTTTTTAAGTTCAATTTAAAAAATCAGCTGAATGGTGTTACGTGGGATGTAGAGTGGGCAGGCTTTTGAGTGAAGAGAATCATCAAACACTGCGTGGGGCATATGGGCATAAGTTTTGACGGACAGATTTTTACAAAATAGATCGGCTGGAGTTTTCAAGTTACATAATATGATATAAAAAGGACATGTTTCAAATGAAAGAAGTTCACATTAAACATTCAGCTAAATGGTGTAACGTGATGTGGAGTGGGCATACTTTTGATTGAAGTCAATCGTCAAACACTGCGTGGCATAAGAGTGAAATAAACTACTATTATTAAAATTACGGACAGCTGAAGGCCAATTCTCGTAATTTAAAATGTTCAAAATCCAGTCGCAGTCTTATCTCGGCGACAAACAAATGTCAAAAACTTGTCAAAATGTAGGGAAATTAGAGGAATTTTTGACAGATTGAGACTGAGATTAGACTGTGAACGTTCTTAAAATTACGAAAATTATCCCTCTGGTTTATTCTGTAAAAATCTTACCAAGGCATGTTGCGCCGAACCCAAAGAAATTGGAATAAGGGCAAGAGCATGATGATGAGCTGGTCTATTCTGCATAAATCTCACCGTATAAACCTTTGGTAAAGTGAGTTTCAAGTAAGCTGTTATAGGGTAGTTGCCTGGGTAAAAAAATAATAATTATATTTAGTCCGTCAGTTAGATTATCGAAAAATAATGGACACGTATTTTTTCTTTTGTCAATCAAACAAAATTTTACAAAGATAAAGCGCGACAAAATTTGGGAGTGGGGGTTCGTGACGTCACTTGCTTGTAAAAGTGTCGCAGGTAAGTGACATCACGCGGAACTTTAACGGCCGATATCTTAATCATAATTTTTTATATAATTGACAAAAGAAAAAATACGGGTTCAATATTTTTTGATAATCTAACTGACGGACTAATTAGTTTTTTTTAGGAAAATAGCCTATTCCACCTCAGACACTAGGGCACACTTCACTCTCAACTCATTTCAAGCTCACTTCGCCTAAGTTTTCTCGGAGAGATTTTAGAGAGATTGGCGGTTGAAGATTAGTGCAAAGTGACTCTGGCAAATATACCACGCAAAGCAAAGATACTAAAGGACTCTGCGAAAATAGTGCAAACACCTACTTACAGTTTACAGTATTAACATTATAATTAAATTAGTTCTTCGTAGTGCGCGTTGAAGAAAGAAAGTAAAAATAAAACAGAAACCTAATCACTAGGAAGTTCAATAGGTGCTCTTGTTTTCCATCGTGAGCCATGACAGCAATTGAATGGAGTGGTCATTGTTATATTTTTATTTAATTTTTGACGGATTTTTTTGATTTGTTGAGCTCCTCCCTTTTTCTTTTATTTTTTATTATATACTTGTACATAATTTATATATTCAAGCTTGTATATTGTAGGAGATGGCGGGATGAGCTGGACATGTGCCGTCAAAACTGGAAGGAGGACGCGTGGGCTCGCGAAAGATGGAAGGAGTGGAGGAAAGGGTTTTTATTCTAATTTAATTTGAACTTGAAAATCTATGTACCTATATCCCACAGTTGATAGTGATAAACTACGTTAATTGAAGGGTTTAAAAGACAGTGGTTATGATTTAAAAGAGTGTAATAAGTGAGAATCTAACTGCAAAAGATGGTTGTGTAGGTAAATAAAATAGAAAAAGATTTTTGCTGCAAATGAAAGACATATTTTTGTGTTAAAATTCGTGCAAGACAACAACGTAAATAATAACGTATATTAACGCTAGTATTTTATTGATTAGCCGTTACTGTCCCACTGCTGGGAAAAGGCCTTCCTACTCTCCTTTCACCTCTCTCTGTCCAGAGCTGCCAAGGACCAATCTTTATTAAAGGAGTCCAGCTCATCACGCCATCTCCGTCTGGGCCTGTCAAATTGTCGTTTGCTATTAAGCAGGACTTATAGTATAATGATAAAAAAGGAAGTTAAAGTTAATTAAAACGCTCGTATTTTAAATGTCGACTCCATGGATATCGTATTCAAACATCTGTAAAAACTTGGTTCATTTGGTCGAATGCATTGAGAATTTTAATACTTTCCTTTATCTTGAACTCTACTTGTTAGGACCTTATCGGGTGCCTACTAAGTTCCTTTATTTTATTACCATTTCAATTCTTTGCATTACTTACACATTTCTATAATTATTTTCAGGAGCGCAATTGAAATTAGAACTGATTTGGTTATTCTTACAACGTTTTCTAAGACAGTTCAGAATAATTATTTGCTTTTTAGTGGTCCTAGACGCGTACCGTAACGGTTGGATGGAGGTGACTCTAGAAAATGATGTTTGGAAGTATTTGGCCTTGCTCAGCACTAAGACAGGGTAGGCTAACATTTAAAAAATGGTCTTAAATTGCTAAAGCGGGTTGGTTTAAAAAAGAATTTTGAAAATCGGTCCACAATTGGCGGAGTAATCGCGTAACAAACACACAAAAAAAAAACATACCGTCGAATTGAGAACCTCCTCCTTTTTTGAAGTCGGTTAAAAATACTAGAGAAATAAGTTATATTTTATTAGTTTAAAAAAGTACATACTGTAACCCTGAATTATTTTCAGCATTCCATAAGTCTACATGTACCACTACTGTACATGAGGCTTAAATAAATAAATAATGATTAAATAAACAGCAAAAAACGTGAACACTTTTTGAATGGCACCCACTTTTATCCTATTTCATAATTTTTTCTTCATAAAATACAGACACATGTATATGTACAGTCATACATACATAAAGAAACAGCTCAAAGTTTAACAGGTTGGGTTAAAAATCCGGCTTAGGTTAGGCTAAAATTGTACAGGAATCCTGGAATGTTCCTTATTCTGTAGTCTCTCACTCCTTTTTTTTAAATATCTTAGGACATTTACGTTGTATTTTTTAATAAAAAAGAGTGTTCGTGCAGCAATATTAGACGACACGGTTGACGAAGTGGCTGAGCGATCGACTGCTGCGCTGCGTGTCGTGGGTTCGATTTCCGCACGGAACAAATATTTGTATTGCCTACAGGTAGTTGTTCCGGGTCTGGCTGTTTGTGTATGTGAGTTTAAATGTTTGTAAACGCACCCACGATACAGGAGTAATTCCTAGTGAGGGGCAACGTATTAAAAAAAATATATATATATATATTATTATTAGTATTGATATGTGTAGATCATTTTCAATTCACTTTTTGGAAAAATGCTTACTCACCTCTAACGTCATTGAGGCCGTCTAGGCAAGACGTGCCAAATATGAAATTTGTGAAAAAATAAATAATGTGTTTTTCGACAAGTCTAGTTAGCTCGGGCGTTTTAAGATCGATTGAAGGCTATGATTGAGAGTTTCAATTCCCAGAAACAGCTTTTCCACATTCGAACCCGAAAGGCGACATTGGGCAATACGTTGGTTTGAATCCACGTCAAGCCGTGCCCTTTTTGAAAGTTTTCGTTATAAGTCGTAACAAATTCAATGTTATAGCAGTATAATATTTTTAAACTTGAGGAGTCCCCATATTACCTATAGACTTACAACTTTATTTAATGAGGAAACAAGACCGCATCTTCATTAAGTGGAACGCGGGTTAGCTCCAACAGCATCTTGTAAATCCTAGCCGAAAAACACGATTATTGTCAGTATAACAAATAAACATTTTTATTTTTTTTTCTATAAAGGAATGTTAAATAGATAATAAATAGTTAAATACTCCTTGCACAAATAGTCGCTATTTTTTATGTCAATCACTAGCATTTTAATGACAAGATAAATTTAGACGAGACAAAAAAGGATGTCGCCGTATGACGTTTGTAAAAATTCAAAATCCGTCCCAGTTTTTACTTTTATTGATGAATATAATAGTATATTTAAAAGTTAAGAAACACGCACAGGGTCTAAAAGTGAGTGTGATAATACGTGTATCCTACTAAGTGCGTATTTAATCACTGAGGCGTAGATATCGCGTTCAATTCCCAGGCAAGTTCAATGTTATTGCTTTTGGCGAAAGGCCGCCACTTCCAGTATATGTATTCTGTTGAATACCACTATCATTTTCAATATCAGACCGAGGGACCAAAAGCGCCATCTAGTGTAAATTAGCTGCGATTCAGACAGCTCGAGTCGTTCTGAGTTTTCAGGGAAACAAACTTTGGCAGCCACCATGCCTTTGCTGCACACACGACGCCATCTGCAACATTCAAACATTCCGGTGAAACCTACTTCATTGATCATCAAAACTAACGTAGATGGCGCTACGCTTTCGTAGCGTACTACGAAGCTACGTGTTCACGGCGTAGCACTGACGTAGCAAAGCTTCCTTTGGATGTATTTGTTTATTTGGTTTCCTGTAGATGGCGCTAGGAAGCGGTCATGGTTTGGTTTTAAGTTATTTCCTAAAGACGGCATGGCGTGCGCAGTTATATATCTTTTTTATGACTCACAGCTTATAGTTGATGACTTTTCCGAAAGATGACGCTGTTTCTTTATGGACTATGAACTCCTGTCTGAAATAAAAGTTTTCTATTCTATTCTATTTATTGAAAACGTAATGGGAATAAATATTTTTTTAAATTAATATTGCAATAATTGCTGTTCATGTCATGGAAATGTCCTTTATTCTGAGATTTGGCATAGCTAGAGATTCCAGAATTGCTATAAATAGAACGCATTGCTTTATTTCATAATTCCCTGATCAATGAATGCGGGTACTTTGCTAAACTTCAACCTAATCTAGCAGGGTTAAAGAACATTACTGTTCGAAAATCATTGTATGTTATAAATTAAGTTGAGTAGTTTGCTGAATGTATATCTTAGTATATGTACTGACATGTAGTTTCAGAAGCTATATTAATTTCTAAACCGTGTCTGTGGTTATTCTGGCAGTCTTGTAGTCTAGTTACTTATATAAATAGGTTTTATCTAAACATATTATGCATTTACTAACACGAAGAACTATGTATCTAGCTAATCATAGGATATAGATTAACTGACTAAAAAAGTTTTTTTTGTTTAAAAATTTAACATAAATAATATTATTATATCTAATATACGACAATAGCATCGAGCGTGCATTACTTCGCGCAAGTGATTCATGTCTGTAGAGAATAGAAATACTCCTAGCTGAACAGAAACACCTCCTATTTGTACTCCATTTGCTGTACATCCCCTTTAAACAATTCCAAACCTCACACCTTCGGAATAAGATTGTAACGAGTGGTACAGATAAGTTTGTATGTATCTACACGCGCTCTCGTTTCTCGTCTACGTGCCGAGTTCTGCAAAGTTCTCGCGTCTTGTTACCACCACGCGTTTGGCAGATTGGATTTGTTTCTCCGCATGCTAATATCATAGGTACGTGTGGACTTGTCTGGATCAGCGCTAGGGAAAAAATATGTCCCCTCGTTTGTATATTTTAGGAACATAAATACTATTATATATACGTTTGTTTGTGTCTGACTCTCGTTTCAAAAACAATTGTCCCATCTCGCCGAGTTTTAAGTATTGAGATTTTAATAAATGTGCTCTGTTGAGTCTGATAAAACCAGGGTCAGAGTAAAGTAGGTTGTATTTTTTGGAAAATGTTGTGTTACGTTACGACTTTGTTTCAATTCACTGTTTCAACCTAACCACGTATAAGTAATAAATATAATTGCCGAGAAATCCTGTTCAATTTCATTGTTTCGTATTCGGGGTTCTAATGAGTAATAGTGCTACCTCATCTTACATAATAATCGATTTTAGTATGTGTGCTGTTTAGTTATTATTATGTCAGTGTAATAATAATTGTATACTTTTGTAATAACTATTCTAAAATTATTTAACAACTAGCAGCGCCCCGTGGTTTCACCCGCATACGTTTCGATCCCGTGGGAAAATCGGGATAAACAGTATCCTATGTATTAATCCTAGTTATAAACTATATGTGTGCCAAATTTCATCTAAATCCATGTAGTAGTTTTTGCGTTACAGAGTAACAAACATCCATCCTTCCATCCATACTAACGTTGACGTTGATAATAATTAAAATAAAAATATAAGTAGGATAGTAGGATTTATTTTTACTCAGAATACCTACAGAATACTTTGAATAGGTGGAGAATATGGTATCAAATGTTAAATTCCAAAATAGAGAGTTAATTTAATCAAATTATCGTTACTGTTATATTCATCTACCGCAAAAACCACCGAGTTCAACGTGAAGACATCCTACATACGATCCGTGAAACCTCAGAACTATCGCTCCCTCAAAACCTCGTATTTTCAATTCCAATAAACGTATTATTACGTACAGGTAAACATATTTTCTGTCGTACCTACACGTTAGTGAATATCTCATTTGCCTTCGTTTCTGGGCCACTGGTTCGATACCCGATTTGATAAGCTTGTATGCTAACTTGGGGGCTCATATATTTATAACTTTGACAAGTTTAATTGGATTCTTCGTGTTTTTGGTTTGAGTCTTAAAGTACGATTGGAAGTTTAAAATTATGAGCTTAAATAAAACCATAACCACAAGCTACGTTCGTTTTTTTAATGCTAGACATCTGCACAGGGCCCGCCTGGTGGATTACGACACTCCCTCTCCCAGTGAGGAGACCTGTGTTTAAAACAACGAAAGTGTGTCTTTTAATTACGGGAGGACACTGGTTCCTGCAACACAGTTTTAACTAGTGCAGGAGCCCGAGAATTCCATACTCTGGTTTACAAATTGTTTTATGTCAATAAATATTTTTTATGTTTATGTTATGTTATGTTTATGTGTAACAAC
The DNA here is from genome assembly GCA_947507525.1 of Apamea epomidion. Classification (NCBI taxonomy): domain Eukaryota; kingdom Metazoa; phylum Arthropoda; class Insecta; order Lepidoptera; family Noctuidae; genus Apamea; species Apamea epomidion. The sequence goes on from OX382225.1 coordinate 13,110,318, forward strand.
AGTGGGAACATTATGGGCTAATTAAGATTAAGGTCTTTAAGCTATTACGTTTTGTAATTTATTTCATCACCACTGCGCTCAAACCGGTGAAGGAAAATATGTGACATCCACCAACCTGCACAAGGCGCGCGTGGTGGATTACGGCACACTCCCCCTCATAGAGTCTTTATGTAGCCTTTGTCCCAGCAGTGGGAACATTATAGGCTGATTATCATTATGCTAAGCTACCTTTTACTATCGAATAGGTCAAGTGTGTCTGGTAAATGTTTTTCTCAGGACAATTTTCATGAATAACTTTCTGAATAATAAGATTTGAAGAACAATTTATTCTCAGTCATTCATATTTTATTTTATTCTTATCCACGAATAGTGTTTCGTCAAACAAACAACAAATAATTATGTAATATTTCACTCTCAATACATCCTGTTACCATGGATTCAGCCTGAACCCATTGATGTTTTTCGGCGGTTATTAATAAAAATATTTGCTTTCTTAAAATTTCTACGCAATCGGGCTCTAGAATCATGTGTGCTGAATTCATGATTTTAGTTTGCGCGTCGATGTCTCCCTTTCACCCTATATAATCCCCAATTAAAAAACGATGAGTATTACGATAAATTGATTTTGATTTTTATACATTCCTAAGACTTAAAAGAACCTATATACAGTTCTTCATTGGTTGTTTCATTTCTTCATATTGTGGTGTAGGAAAACAGTTGAGTTGTTCGAAATTGTTATCCAAACAGGTGATATGTTGATATTTTCACACTGAAAATCTTTAATCTCATCACGTATGGCTCTACGTGACTGACGAAGGGATAGTCTGCCTTTAGGGGGTACTTTCCCTTCCTTTGCGGAAAAGCCGCATGGTTAACATGGTACCAAATTATATAAATAATATTTCATCCTTCACCCTTGGGGAAGAACTCCTTCCTTTCTTTATTTTTGCTTTTTTTTCTTGATCATAAGAGTACCACGTAGGTTTAGCACACTTGGTCTTGTGTGGTTTTGGCACGAGCTGTACAGTCACGAGCAAAAGTATGTATACACTCGTCTTTATTCAAAAGCGATTTACTCCTTTATTTTTGAATGAAATGTTATGTTGTTACGAACATAGCATTTTCGAACCCATAGGTTTATGTAATGTGTCGTATTTCAACGTTGCATTCGTTATTTCATGAAAAAATCGCAATAGAAAGTTGCCAAGTGTTGACATATTAGTGGTCGTGACTGTACGGAAATGTTAGCCAATGCTGTGCTGTTTGTGTTTGTGCTATGCTATACTAGGTAAGTTATTTCTGTTTTTTTTTTTTGTGTGCCTTAACCTGAGTCAACAAAATTTATTTTCTTTCGTTCCTTTCTTTCTGTGAAAAAGAGATAAGCTAGTCAGTAGGTGGTCAGTGTGACTGACTGCCAGGGTGCGCTGGATGAACCGGAACGAACGCGCGGTTTTACCGCCACCAATAGACAACCAAACGTTGAAGAAAAACTAAGTAAGGAAACCGGCTAAGCCAAGAACCGAAAATTTCAAGACATGTGATAACCACCAACCCGTACTGGGCCCGCATGGTAGGTTACGGCTCACACCTTCCCACGCATATTTTGTTACACAGTTGAAAACATAATAGTTCATGTATGCTAATAGAAAACTGGAACACCCAAGAGTTTATTACTTTAAATATTTATAATTCATAAAAGTAATGTAGTGAACGAAACCGAGTATGCAAGTTAATTTATTAATTTGATTTAAAAACTTACGCGGCACATCTAAATGCCTTTGTTCCACTATTTGTCGCGTAACACGCAGTAAATCTAAAAAGGTTGTTTGTGATTGTATAATTGCTGTGTGAAAACCATAGTCTTTATTGCTAGGGAATTAAGCCTAGAATGAGAGAAACGTGAGTAAGGAACGCTATAAGGGCATGTTTTGATTGCACGCTTGGAGCGATACGACGTGTGTATTGTACCGGCATTCGCAGTGTAACGACAAGTGATTCGGGTCACTAGTGCATACGAGCCTACTCTGGTACTACAGTTGATTTATAGTTACTAATGACAATTAAATGGTGTTGTTGTGTTCTGCCTTGTTTCCGTGTACCTGTAAGCAGACCCGGTAACTATGACCAAAGTGGGCTTGAGCGCAGATCGACGTGTGAGCTTACCATTGACATTTGATCAAAGGACTGTTCATGGGTTTCTATGACCCATCGGCTCTTTGTGGTATCTACTAGGCTCACCCATACTTTATACAGAAATCTTGTAAGTGCTAGTACTATGTAGCAATCTCTGGTATTACTACTCAGGTTGTCTTTCCAAAATAGGATTATAATCGGACGATAAAGTGTATTTGAGGAAGATATTGAATACAAATGTGCTGATAGAAATGTACGAGTGGAACAAAAAGACAGTTGCGATGACCATATATAAACTATGAAATAGGCGTCTGACTATTTCATAGTGGATGAACATGATATTTCATAGTAAGTTGCTATAGAGTCCTTCCGCCAATAATCTGGTACTTGTTGACAGGCTTACACTATCCGCCCGGACTATTAACAATGTAATTTGAAACCATTGTGCAACCCAAGGAGTTTCTTGCCGACTCTTCTTCAAAGGAAACGGCCAATTGGAACGGTGCACCTAGCTGCTGATAATTTATAAATGCTCATGTAGGCTTATGTAGATTGAAAAAAAAAACGATTTTAAATCCATAGATTAGTCACCTTGTTTGAATTTTAGATTTTTCTTCAACGTGAAAAGGCGCCACTGAATTGAGACGCACGTACACAATATGCCGCAGCCTTACCGTAGCAATATGCAAGCGACGACGGCACGAGCGTGTAAATTGTTAAAGTTGGAGGGCGGTTGCAATTTTCGCAGCTGTATAAAATATTGTCAGGCGCAATAGCAGACATGGGCGCGAAACGATGGATGCGCTCTCTTTGGCTTTTTGGCACGTTTCACCCGATCGACTCACACCACTGTTAACAGATATTGCTTTTGATTTGACTTGCACTTAGACTTTGTTTGGATGCTACAGTGCAGCCGAAAAGTGAATGCATTCTTGACACCTGTCAGTATGAAATAAACAAAATCGTGTTTTGCGAATGTGATCTTTATTTAGCTACTAGAAGTGTCGCACTGATAGGTGTCAAGAACGAATTCCTTCGACGGCCGGACTATAGTTTGTAACTCTTTTTGTAGTATTTTGTTTTTTTTTTTAATTGGGTAATGGTAGGTCCGGATTCGGTGTTGCTTCTGAAGAATAAGAATGTATATAGGCGTATGGTCTGTTCCAAAGGTATCTGATGCAAGTGCAAACAACCCCTATTCAGGTTAAATTCTTACGCGATTACTCACTAAGGGGAATATGTAAAACATTCATCTGTATTTCGAAGCATTACATTTTCTAACAATAAAATTATTGGTTGAATAAAATTATTGAATTGTACTTGAAAAATCATCGACGATAATTGAGGTAGTAAAGTCAACCGCAATTTTCAAATGAAAAACATCTTTAAGGTGATTTAAAGTAAGAGTTTAAGTATTCAAATAATCAAAACAAAGTACTCAATTTGTAAGTGGCACTACAAATTGGCATCTACAGGTACATTTTCTGTTCCATTTGTTTACATTTTAATCAGATGCTTTTGGAACATACTATAGTTTAAGCTATTGTGTTGTATCCTGTAGTGTATACTTAATCGTATAAGCACCATGTTGTGAAATAAGATTTATTTATTTATTAGCTTTATTTTATCCCTTACATGCAGTTCTTATATACTGTTTTGTGCTGTGTACTTATTTATGTATATGTTAAATATAATTGTAATTTTGTACTTAAATAAGGTTAGTATTTTCAGGTATAAGGGCCGCCTTTTGCGGTGAAAGCCTCATCCAAACCGTTCCAGGTGGCTCTATCCTTTGCCCGTCTGGGCCATAAGTTTCCGACTATTTGTACAATGTCTCACTCCATCTTTTAAAAGGTATATCTACCCTTCTTTCTTTTTTATATATTGGGTACCAACTTGAAATTATTTGTGACCATTTTTCATCCACAGCTCTCTGAATATGACCTGACCATTTCCATTTCAGTGTCACGACCTGTTTGACCGCATCCCTCGCCCTTGTTCTGTCTCTTATCAGTGAACTGTTGACTCTATCTTTCGATTTGATGTTCATGTTGCTCTGTTCTATTCTATTCCTCTTTGACAGCTTCTTACTGAAATGAAGATTGTTAAATTATAAACTTCAGATTGTCAAGTGTGGTGTTTATCTATTATGATTTTGTGATGTTTTATAACTATGTATATTAACCACCCACCCACTCTAGAACTTTCACTGTTTTTTCTCATTTCTTCATTGAACATTACCTACCTATATGAGAATAACACGAAATTCTTGTAGATACTTGACATAATTACCTAATTATAACCATTGGAGGAATGCTGCGTTCAAAGTACCTGCTGGTACCGACATTGGTGACACAGACAAATGAGTTTCCGAGTACATAACAACTACAGTCCAATGTTATGGCAACATTTCTATAGGATACTGTTTGAGTAATAGTCCGTACATACCTTCATATACTACACATTTAACTATAGTTAAACTTACCTTTGTATTCATATTTTCTCAAAAAATTATTTGCACAGAGCAGGCCACCAAGTTTCCTTAAAATACAATTCGTCAGTTTTTTCTAAGACTAGCTGCGCACCGCGGTTTCACCCTCAAGTCTCGATTGAGAATATCGGGATAAAAATATCTAATGTCCTAATCCAGGTCATGTCCATATGCCTGATTTCATCTAAATCCATTCAGCCGTTTTTTCTTGAAATATTAACAAAAAAAAAGTCAAATATTGTCCGCATAGGATTTTCCATCGATAAAAATTACGAACTTCCATATATAAGCTTTCATCCCCAATTTAACGAATTTTCTAAAATCCTTTCTTAGTGCTCACCTACAAAATCATTTCATGCTTCTAGTCATAGCGGTTCAGGCTGTGCGTTGCCCGTCAGTGTATTAAGATTTTTTTTTTTAAGTAGACAATAGGAAGGCGAATGAAATTCTGAATGATATTTCATACAACCAATTTATTTGTTAACTATTTTATGTGACTTAATAAAACATCACCTTAAAAAAACAAACTTAAAACCAAGTGAGTTCCTCCTTCCATTATTTTTAATACAATTCCATGCAACGCGTGCCGTTAATATTCTTTAACTCGATTAATTTTTACAGCACTTAAGTTTCTTTCAAAATTAATTATCCTTTACGTCGTAATTGAACGCCGCACCATTACATTCATCGTTAAGTAAAATGTAAATTTTTGTATTACCAAGTTTTTGGGACATTTTTCCGTAGTAGGTTTTTCTTGGAGCACTTTTTCGAGCTAGAAAGTTACAGAAAAATGAGTCGACCGACAAATACAGTTAATGTAGTGGCGCAAAAGCACTAGGAATAATTAATACTCAATAGAGTGGACGAAGGAAAAGAATATAAATGAAGGTACACCTTGAGGGTAGAATTTTGATACTGGGCAGTAAATTTCTTGCAATTTTGGCTTTTGTAGTAGGTACCCTAACCTTTGTGAGTCTAAAGAAACATCTTATGCTTTACAAAACTGCATCGATTGACTACACAAAAATAAATCGTGAACGTAAACGTGAGAATTAACTTTTTTGTAGCTGTCTGTACCGTTTTTATGAAATCTGTGAATGGAGTTAGCAATTACTCAAAAAGTTATGGACCGTCTCTTCAGAAAGTTTGCCGGTAGCTACCATAGTTAAGGTACCCTTACTCCCCGTCTCAAAAATCCTCCCTATTAAAAGAAAAATACGGAAGTACATATTTGCTAAAACCTATTTTAATAAATCCATATACTTTTCACTATCACAGAGCAGCTGTCTACTTATCCCTATAATAACTAACTAGCTTACCTAATCACTTATCCCAGACATCAATTAAATTAATTACCTGCACAAGACGCTGCAGATATTCCTGTAGAAAGCCTAACATCAAATAGTTTAGTTTACTATATGTGTCGGTAGTAGCATTTCTATCTCATTGTACTACGTACTCTAATACCATAGATCCGAGCTCAAAATAGTTGAAACTACTTACCAGCTGGATATTAGGTACAGCTGTCAGATTTAGGCAAACAATTGCGTCGCTCGTTTGCTCCGAAACCTAAATCCGCTCTGTTCCTCACATTAGTTCAGTCTCAATGAATCGGGGCATTTGCTCCACTACAGCTGAATTTCGTTAGAGCTTGCATTGTGTAACGCCTACCTAAAGTTGTGCACTCCTGTTGAGAACTTCGGACCGGATTCGTAAACCTTCGGTCGGGATATTTGCACGGCTTTTGATAAACGGCGATGTAACCTTTTTTGTAGAGTTTGTGGTTGCAAACGTTAAATAGACGGGTCTGTGGCTAGTCTTACTTATGTTGTTTACAGTAGAAACTTTACAATGATCTAGAGGGTGGCAGGGACATCGACGCGCAACCTGTTACCATGGATTCAGTAGGTACATAATGCTGAAAACCCCTGCATTGAAATTGTTAGTCGGTTATATATAAAACAGGTGTTTCATGCATTTTGATCGCGTTGGTATTACACTTTTTTATAAAACAGCTGATATGAAAATTTCTACGCTAGAATCATGTGCAGAATTCATGGTTACAGATTACGCGTCGATGTTCCTGGCAATCTGTATAACTTATATTATACAGCACACATAACATCATGCTAGTAATCCCTAAACCTGGCGAAATGTGGGTGTACTATAGATACCACACTTAACTTATTTTTAATGACAACTTTATCTTTGAACCCAACAAAATGCTACATAAAACAAAAGGTATCAGTATATATTTAAGGCTTAGTTGCCTATTAACTTTCCGTCTCTTGTTTCTAGGCAAAAATTGGTCCACATTTATTGTTTCTTCGATCAGCCTAGCTATAAGTCATTGCCAATATTGATTAACCTCACTAATAAATTACTATATGTAATAACTTCTTGTATAAACTAGTATTATTCCCAATTATCAGTTGAATGAGCAATAACAATATTCTTAACACAAAATATAATTACTTATCGAATCCTGTCGATCTATTCAATAATATCAGTAAATCAAAACACTACCTCAGTAAATATTCCTTAACAAAGACTCTTATAGAAAGAAACAAGAAACAAATTACCTAATTTCTCTTTATGTATACAAAATGAGCTCGAACTTGCTCAAATTGGCCGTTAAACACACTAAAACAATTTGGTATGAAGGCGAGAACCTTATTAGAAGGTTTAATCTGAGAGGCGACTGAAAGCGAAATACACTTCGTTTAATTTTTAAATGAATCTTTAAGGAACTTCCATCTTTCGCAGAGACAAATTAGCGTCATAAATGTCAAAATTAATACCATATAGGTATTAATATTCAGCTCGGCTTGTGCCTAGATGTAGGTACACGGGTACCGGTTGTGTCATCTATTATAGTGTGATATTGTGCCGTTTTTGAAGCTAGGTAACATATCTGTCTGTTTTTACTTATAATACCTGATTTTTAACGATCATGGTCTTTTGTTTTCATTCCGGCAAGGGCTATACAAGTTATTTATTATCAAAAACCGGCTGGATGGCAGGGCAGCTAAATGTCCAGGGTGCGCCAGAGGAACACTTATTTGTGGAGGTTCCATAACACAAAAGAAGCGCTTCTTATTTGCCTCTGACACCCTGAAAATACTAAATTATGAAGAGAAACTAAAAACATAAATACGCAAATCCAGAATCTAACCAAACCATCGCCAAATTCGTGGAAACAGAATTCCAAAGACAAACCCGTTACCTTGCAGAGCAGTGCTCCACACCACAATATGCAAACTCATTGTGTTTAGCCTACACGGAGCGGTTTGAGCGATGTAAGCGGTGTGAGCGGTGTTCAATAGGTGTATGTCTTTGAGAGCGGCGCCCGGGGCACTCGGCGAGCCTTTTAACACGTAATTGCGTTAATATGTCCCAACGTACGACACCTACGAAATTAGATGAACCTGTACTGTACTTTGATTATGTTTCTTTTTGAGATTGTGTTTTGTTCAGTCTAGGGCATGGTGGAAGATTTGATAGATATTGGTGCAGTTTCTGAAGTAATTTTTGAACGATCAGTGTTGTATCGTACAAAAAAAATATTGTTAATGGTACGTCAAAAGAGTAACTCAAAAAAAAAAATTGAAAAATCAGAGACTAAAATATAAATAAATAAGATAAAAAAGTTTATTGCAGAAACTTGTACAACTTTTATAGTAAATCTTACAGAGGGACCTCCTTTTAAGTAAAAAATATAACTGTGCTAGGAGGCCCCGCTATTCAATGACAAATTATAAAATGGTAAAAGTGGTGTACCAAAAGAAAATAGAATTGAGAAGAAAAATAAGAGGGTAAAAGAGAAACTCAAATATGAGAGTTACTCTTTTTTTTTTTTTGTTATAACAATGAAACACTAGTAAGATGTAAAAACTATAATTACAAGTAGTGCCTCAAGTACCTTAGATTCCAAGAATAGAAGTAATGAGCAGAAGAAAACAATCTGACATTGTCTCTCTTTTACATTTCATTTTCTTTTCATAGCAGGTAAAAATAGTACTGAAATTAGAAGTAACGAACATCAGGGTTGCCTATGTCGAGTATAAGAGGTAGGTAATTCTAACTAAAAGTTGAAAAATAAAGTGGACTTTTTAGAAACAGAATAGAATACCCTTTATTATGTACAGCATCAATATTACAGATATAAATGTAGACATTTTAGATATAGTGACACAATGGGCGGTCTTATCACTAAAAGCGATCTTTTAAAAACAACTTTTACAGCAGCATGCTTCCGTAGAATCTACTGGATGCGGGATTGCGTGCAGCGCAGGATTGTATGTTGTTAGCCTAAAGCTACTATAAAATCTTTTGCAGTTGCCGTTGTCAGTGGTCGGTGGCCGTTCATAATACACCAATATTTTCTCGTACTTTGATGATGAATGTCACATGTGTGTATCATTTTGCGATACTTGCAGTATTATCAACTTTCCTTCCATCTATATCAGTTGCATTTTAGCGCTAAATACGTTACTGCTGTTCATAAAAAGTTACTAAGGAAACGTAAATATTTTATGAGGAAGACTAAGAAGCCTTACCGGGAATTCCTTATTGAAACACCGGTAAAGGGCAGTTCTTCAGATTATAAAGACTAAGAAGCCTTACCGGGAATTCCTTATTGAAACACCGGTAAAGGGCAGTTCTTCAGATTATAAAGACTAAGAAGCCTTACCGGGAATTCCTTATTGAAACACCGGTAAAGGGCAGTTCTTCAGATTATAAAGACTAAGAAGCCTTACCGGAAATTCCTTATTGAAACACCGGTAAAGGGCAGTTCTTCCGATTATAAAGTTAAAAAAATCCTATCATTCTACTAAACCCACTTCAATATGTCGGGGTATCGATTTAGCCGACATCGCCGCTGTTGTTGACATACCCCATCGTTCAGTGCAATGTCGTAGGCCTGCAGCGAGCAGCCAGTATTTTCATTTTCGATTTACTGCCTCTAAGAGATAGCACATTGGTTAGTAATTGAACCACGGACGTCTTTGATATATCGGCCCTTTTATCGGATTGGACGGACGCAATAACAGACCGTTGATTGCTTCCAAGTGGACTCGGAAGATTGATTATTTTCTCGTTACTCCATCCGCGTCGCCGTTGTTTTATATACATTGTCGTATATAGTTTTAATTTTACCTTTAATCAGAAATGTCTGGAAGATAGAATGTAAGAAGCAACAACAACTTTGAACTTGATTTTAGTGTTGTCGTAGCCGGAAATTGATATCTCTTTGATAACTTTGGACTGTTAATAATAATTAACAAGTAACAAAATTGAGTAAAAAGATTGATTAAAATGTACTGTTGTTTGTATCAAAGAAGAGAATGGTTATATATTTTAACGTTTGTGAAACGAAGCACAGACAACAAGGGTGCATTTTCAACACATGAATGGCAGTTTAATATGTAAGTAATTTAAAATAAAATATCAAAAAATTGAGTTAAGCTTAAACCAAAATAATTAAATTATCCCTCGCTTCCCAGCTTTGCCTGAAACATCACGACAACTCGTATTCTCAGGACATTTGAATATTCAAAACGTTAAAGTATATTTTTTTAAAGACGCCCTAAACAAAGGCTGTACTTCAGAACGTGTGTTGTTCTGTCCCTAAATCGGTATTGCAAAAAGCGGGAAACATTAATGTGAATATATTGTCGGCGAAGCATTTCGTCCATTCGCACTGGCCAAAGCTCATAAATAAACAAAACTGGATGCTCTGTCGAAAAGTTCCGTAAAAAAACTCAAAAACGTAAAATTTACAACCGGGAATTCAGTGGAGTTTTAATTAACCGTACAATGGATTCGCGCGAGAACAAACTGTGCCATACGTGTTAGGTGCCATCTAAATATAAGTTGGACTAGAAAGTTAGGCGAAATCGACAGTTTGCAATATTGTGACGATGGGGCAATTAAAACTTTTATTTTTTGTAACTTAGGTATTTCTAACTTTGTAGCTTGTTCCCACTGCTAGGTCACAGGCCTCCTCTCGGTAAGAGGGAGTGGGCCGTGATCCACCACGCGGGCCCAGTACGGGTTGGTGGATCATGCGTTATAGCATACGAGGTCAATACTTAAGAGTCATATCCGATCAGCAGTCAGCTCTTGCGTTATCCACTGCTCATCATGATCTCACTGAAAGATCGCTGCAATGTCCAGTCGCAATGGATAAATCCCGTGTGCATCCCGTTTAGCAAAAGGATTGGTAATGGAAGAATCATGTATCTCCCGGGCTCCCGACTTATGATAGTAGAAGGAACAGTGGGGTTTTAGTCGGTAGGAGCCCAACATAACCCTCCATTCTCCCCAGAAGGAGAGTATCCATGAATATCCCCATGGAAAAAAAAAGGATCTGGCCTTCCTGTTACCTTTTTCTTCTTTTTACTACCACGGTAGTGCATGCTTTGCGGCACTCGTATTTTCATAATGTTATCCGTGTCATTTTACTAGGCACCTCTATCAAACTGAGAGAAGTTAGGAATATAGGTATACCCCTTTACATAATATTATTGATGTGGGTTTCACTCGGTATTATGATTCGTGTCAGAATTCGGGGTTAAGGTAGGTTAATAATCCCTATCGCATGTCTGGAATATAAAAGATTAATTATAATATATACATATTTTGAATGAGTATAGCCTATGTAGGTAATATTAAAATTCACAAACCATCCATCCTGTCTAGCCTTTTCCTCTCTTGGGGTCGACTTCCACACTAACCGGGTACAATTTTATACCAGTATTTTCCATAGAGCGACTACCTATCTGACCGCTACGACTCAGTTACGGGGTAATACGATACCCCTTGCTAGTAAGGTTATCAGGGCTTTTGACTACCCGTACCGAGTCTGTCAAAGATCTTTGATTACCAGCCGGGACAAACGGCTTAACGTGCGACCCTTGCAGCTGTTATTAATTAGCTCCTAAACTCCACACTCCATAAAAGGACAAAATCGTTTCCATATCATTTCTCTACCCTTCGAAAAAACTCCAACAAAATACTTTTTCAACAAAATTAAACAAGGCAGCCACAGCGTATTAACCTAACGTCTCTACAACCAAAAAGTTTATTTGTTTGTGAACTTAGCGCCTGATTTGCATACATAGCAACAAAACACGGCCGTCTCGTGTGGGAGTAGGCGGGACTGTGAAAATGGGAAAGTTCCTTCTGTATAATGAAGATGAGGGAAGACGGGTAATCCGCCACATCGGGAGAAACTTGCTACAAACCGCAAGTCGAGCTTCCTCGAACTTGACTGGTGAGAGTTGGCACTTATTTTTCAAGCGTGTGGCTACGTGATATGTACTGTTATCTAATGTAGGGTGTGTGGTCTGTTCCGAAAGTATCTGACGAAGATGTAAACAAATAGATCACAAAACTAACCAGAGGATGCCAATTTGTAGTGACATTTACGAATTGGTTTGATTACTGGAATACATAAACCCGAAATTCTCATTTTAAATCACCTTAATGATAGATAATAAAGATAAAATTGTTCCTTAGTATTATAATTTTGTGCACCTTAGTTAGCAATATCGGCGTGACGCGTTGTCTGTTTTATCGCGCTGACTCTTTCTGATTTGCACCTTCGGTGGTCAGGCTCCGCCCGGCTGGCCGTAGAAAGCGAACACCATCTCACCAGACTCAGGCTGCTGCCGCGCATAGGACAACTCCCAGCAGTATGTATACGATGGTGTACTTATGAATGTCACCGTGTGAACTAATTATATAAACTGAAGTATGTACTCTATGACGCAAAAAGTCGTAGAAGATGTGAAGATGACGTTTTAAAGCTAAATCTAACAGAGCGTATGTCCTGAAAACTTCAATGATAGTTAATTATGTTGTATGCAGTGCAAATTAACTTATGCTAATACTAATAGTACCAAAGAGTACAGCATGATTCACAACTCATTGCATTAATAAATAATAAATGCAATGAGTTGTGAATCATGCTGTACTCTTTGGTACCTACAGCATGATTCACAACTCATTGCATTTCAAACAACATTTTACATAGTTTCCATGTGTCCGTTGAACTGGTAAAATGGAGTCAGCCATTAAATCAGAATGCAATATTTGTTCCGAAACCACATTGTAAAACACAGGGTCGATTCAAACAACATGTTTAGAATAATAATTTATTTTTTTATTTCATTTATTTATGATGCCATGTTCTATCTAGCGATTTAGGTCCGAAGATCACAAAAAGTTTTGATTACATTTTGTTTTATTTGTTAAATAATATTTTGAGTTATAATAATTTGAGGCATTTTTTGTTGTCTTGTTCAGGGTTTATTGACAATGCCCAATTTATTTCTCCCCCTACTGGTAAACGCTAAAATGATGTCAAACATTTGGTACATAGAGTGCGGCCGACGAGAGAATACGTTCTTGACACCAGTCAGTTTCATACAAAAGAATACGTGTTTTGCTAATTTGATCTTTATTAGCTACTAATTGTCGCACTGACAGGTGTTAGGAACACATTCTCTCGATGGCGGGACTGTAGCTTTTAACATTATCTTGACAGCCTATACTAGTAGAGGGTCCCCGGAATATCTTTTACTCTTAACAACAGTTTGGTGAAATAATGCTAATTACAATAGATACTGTATATTACACAATTAATGGACTTTACATTATAATATTTTGTCCTCTTTTTAGGTACACATAGCAAAAATATTTTAACAACAAAATACTGCTCGTACTTTTGCATCATCATCATCTTCCTGCCCTTCCCATGTTACTTGGGGTCGGCGAAACACGTTTTCTTCTTCCATTCTCCCCTGTCAACCGTCACGCTATCATTCACTCCCTTCTCTTTCATATCATTCCTCACACAATCCATCCACCTTTTCTTCGGCCTTCCTCTCCCTCTCCATCCATCAACATGTATATTCATCACTCTTTTAGTCACATGCGTTTCGTCCCTTCTCATTACATGTCCATACCAAGCCAAACGATTTCCTTTCAACTTTTCTGTCACTGGCGCCACTTTCAAACTTCCCCTTATATACTCATTTCTTACTTTATCCATTCTCGTCACTCCACACATCCATATCAACATTCTCATCTCCGCTGCATGCAATCCACCAAAACCATCCAATCTACTTTTGCATAGATAACAATATATATTTTTAACTAAAACGGATTGATTATCTTTTGCAAAAGCTTCATTGTAGGTACGAGTACGTGTGAACGCTTAGATTAATGTTTGATAACAACTTATTTGAAAGTTTTTATACTTATATTTTTTTTAAATGGAGTTTAGGGAGTCGTGTTTCGTATAATTTAAATTATGGTAACGCAACGTTTTCTTATATGATAATTATTCACCGGTATACTATCTGGTATTTTGTCTAGTGAATTGTATTTTTCTTGCACACATAATTGGGAAACCCATTTTTATAACACCATTTAATAAAAGTTTTCATTAGCTATGGTTATGTAATCATATAATTATGAACAGCATTAGCTTATAATCTATCTCGCGATAAACTATCGAAAAATTGTGAACCGCAACAAACCATTGACAAGACACCTGTCCATGACAAACCGACAAATCGTGAACTAGTATCAAACTTGCGTGTACACACCTTACGCTATTACTAAATAGCCAAGTAACTGCGACTAACTTAGAAGTAGCGCTCGCCGGCCGCTGCCGCGGCACTGCTCGCTTCGCTCGATCGGCTCGCGCGTGGTTGGTCACAGTTCTAACCTAATACTCGTATAATTAATTTGGTCGGGGTGCCCTGGCTTAGTTACTGTGCCCAATTCAGCTATGACCAAGACCGACAAATCAGGGACGGTTCACAATTTTACGGGTTATACAATCGAATGATTGTGGGTAGATTATAAACTATCGAAAATTAATACCTATTGTAAGTATTACGGTACAGTTCACAATTTATCGACGGATTACAATCTCGCGAGATAGATTAAAAAGCTACTGGTGTTCACAATCATACGGTGACAGCTATAAGTAGGCAAGTAAACTAGCACCTCACTGAAAGGAGACCTGTGTCCCAGCAGTGGGAATATTAAAGGTTGATTATGAAGTAAAGTAGAGACTTAAAATAATGTTCTTTTTATAAATACGTTAGGATAATTACAGTTACCTATGTATGAAATATGAGGTCAGAAGATCGGAAAATCTGAATGCGTTTGTTCTGTGAAGTCAGGGAATTTATTTGTTAATCAAATTGACTACTAATTTTATTACTACTATTGACCGTTTATACAAATCACAATTTTCATTCTTTGACAGTTATATGAACTGGCTATAACACGGGAAATTGACATTATTTTATTTATTTACCATTTATGTACACACATATAGGATGTATAAACAGACAAGAATAAAATAGAACAAAAAAAATAGGTACAGACGACATTCTGAATATTAAAACCTTTTCTATTGTTCTGTAAGGGCTGATTTTTCAATCAGCTGATAACTTTATTCAAGGAATCATTTTGTAATTGTGACAGTTATTTCATACAAAACTTGTCAAATGTCAATTTTATTCCTCGAGTAAAAGTTACCTGGAGATGGAAAAATCAGCCTTAAAAAAAAATATATCAGTCACTTCACAGTTTTTATGCTGTGTATATTATAATATATATTATGTGTGCTAACTATTTGAGCTTCACACAATTTGTTTTCTTAACTAATAAATTATTTGATCAAAAATTTGCTGCCCTGTATTATTTCGGTAAATAACATGCCTTCCCTTATAATGCATCACGTATTTAATTATCTAAAAGTAATAATGTATTCTGCTGAGAACGGTGACGCGTGGCGCCATCTGTCACAGGAGTTATTAACTACCGGTACTCTGTGATATACCGGTCTAACATCCCCCACCATAAGTGAATCTTGTGTTCCTATGTAATTGTTTAATGGCCATTAGGATGCACCTACAAGAGGGGTGAGCAATACCAATTAAGTGAGAGGTTTTTCAAACGAAATTCTATGAAAAAAGATACTAACAACTGTCAAAATAAACTGTTAAGAGCTGGCTAAAGCTTAGTCCAAACTGCTCACTGAAGATACAAAATGTAAATGTTAAAAAAGTCTTGCGTCATTCATGTCTGTAAAATTTTTGTTCCGTCTTTGAGACCGAATTGAACCGAATTTGAGTCTTTTTCGCAACATGTATTGTGACTCCAGTGTAGATGAGGCATAAACCCCATTAACAAGATGTAAGTTTCTTGCATGTGGCATAAATAAATAAAATCAAAGTAACAAAAATAATTGGATCGTCCAAACATTGTTAAAACGTTGCAATATTTATTGTTGCTTCAACTTATGGTAGATATGTTACAGAAAATTAATTCGCACCCTGTAAATCAGGCTACCTACTTGTTACACTATATTTATGTAGATATGTTAGTATTTTTGAAATTAAAGACAGTTAAAATTATAGAAAACATAGCAAAAACACTAGGCAATCACTTGATTTTAGGGACAATATGCAATAACCGAAAATATAGCCAAACTATGCAAACCTACATACATAAATGAATTTAATAAAAAAATTACGTGCTAACGAAATATTAGTGTGTGTTCTATTTTTAATTCTTCGTCGTATAGATGGTACCACATATCTACCCGGTGAAGTGATATCGACGTGTAAACTGCTACAATGAATTCAGGATACGATTCTTATAAACCCCCAAAGTACTTATAATTCAGCGGTTATTAAAAAAATATATTTTCATACAAAAGTGAACCTACAGATATTTGGAATCACCAATAAGACGAAGCAGTGTAATCTGTGGAAGTCACATTACAAAAACCTAAATGAATCTAATATATCAAGCTTGTAAAAAGTAGGTAAAGTAAATATTTCAAAACAACCCAGGCAAAATTTCTCACTGAAATTATCATGTAACTATAGTCCTATGCGTCCATAATAAAAACACCAGAAAAAATATGTTTGAATTAATTCTCAAAGTAAAACAAAGAATGAAAGATTAAACAACAGCCGAAAAATTCAAAAGCAAACTGTAAGATACGAAATAAAACCCTCAACATATGGTATGGGATGATAATTTTAAATATTCAGAAAAGTATTGTCACCAACATCCATTCAGAGTTGTATCCGCCACGGATTCGCATTTAAAGCCGCATTTACATTAATAAAAAATCCTGTCTGTCGGTGTGCGACAAGCCTTTCATATGCTCACTCTTTTTGGTAAAAATCTTGTGGAAATATACATAAAATTATGGTTTGTGGTTTCAGCTAACACCTAAACAAACGGTTGGTATACGAAAAAGTTAGCAATTTGAGCATTAGGTACATAGACAAATAAGTAGTATAATTGATGTACGAGTACGTCACCAAAAGACATAAGTGACCAGGGTTGTCGGATATAGTTGAAATTTAAAAATTAATAAGAAACCGATGGATGTTTTCGAATGAAATTTAATTTGATAAATGAACTGTTTGTTTTTTATTAACTAAATTATTTTTGGAACGAAGTTCCTTATCGCGCGTTGTGAAAGGGGGCTAGACGGAAAAAATTCTTACGAAAAGTTGTCACGACACTTTTTGCTATAGTAAGCTATTGTAAGCTGTGCGGCGTCGCATGTTTCTCTGTCTGTTTGTCTGTCTCTCTCTCTCAACTTCGTCCATCCGGGTGTCCCTTGACACCTCTCAAGTTTTTTATTCGAAAACATGCATTGGTTTATTACTAAACTTCAACTACATCCGACGACCTTGGTTACTTATCTCCTTTGGTGACTGTACCTACATAAAATTGCGGTTTGATAAAGCAAAAATTAACTGAAAAGAACAACTTTTTAGTACTTATAGGGGATCATAAGTAGGTAAACGAAAATAAGTTAAAGGTTAACATTTACTTAAAGGAAACTAGGTCGACTGAAGAAAAGGCCAATCACTGCCTTCAACTATACACAACTAGACTAACTTTAGACATATGATTTTATTATTTTCATAAATCAACGCAGCAAAGTGAGGTTATTTGCAAATGAAAATGTGCGCTGTATACAATTAAATTTTTAACATTTTGCAATAGTGAAAAGTTTGAATAGCTGAAGAGCAGTCACATACCTATCTCAAATGTAGGCCTTTTTCATTCTATTCATTACATTCTGACATCATATTACACACGTATCCGGATAACGGGCAAAGCTTTTATAAATATTCGATTATAACGGGTAATAATGTAATGTACCGATATCGCGCCAATAGAATATTAATTTCCATAGCTACGGAACTCTCTCATCAATATCAATTTCGTATCCACTTCAAAACGTTCAATTAATTATTTTCGAAGGCGCTAAAATCTTGCATCGCATAACTTACAATATACTGGAATGAATACCGAAGTATTGTTTGGTTAACATTGTAAACATCCATATATAGTAATAACAGCTAATTCAAATATGTCTCTACGTATAATCTAGTACTACAATAATCCCTAACGAAAGAATACAGTTTATTACGTAAGGGGAATGCACACAACATCTGTTGTTGCCAAACTCTTCTATTTCGAATTTGTTAATAATTTTGCGAACTTTATTGCTAAGCTTTTGTTCTGGTGTCGGGGGATAATGGATTGTTCTGTTCCTAGTTACGTTTTCGTGTTTGTATGTATTTGAATGTCTGTCTGTTGTGTATGTGGCGATGTCTCGTTCATCTTCGTCATCCGACCTGTCAGCGGAACCGAATTGATTGTCAGGCCCCTCTATCGGTGTTGAGTACTTGAACTCTTCTCTTTTGGAAGCAGGACTCGTGTTCTTCATTGTGGGCCCCGGGATTTCTGTGGACGAATTTATGAATGTACTTGCTGTCAATATTGTCTCAAATGACTGCACAATTCCTCGTATATATAGGTACTTGGTATATTAGGAATTTAATATAAGTCGGACTAGTTGTTTTAATTAAGTAAGCTGTATCGATGTAATTACACAACTTTCACAACAGAACACTTGTTGTTTCAGTAGTCCGCTATTAGTTAGTTGTTCGCTTTCTCCTTGAGTGCAGAAATTGGATGAAAATAAATGCTATCTTCCAGTTTTATTCTGTTTATCTACTACAGGGTATAATAGGGTGTATCAGAATGGTGTGGTACAGACTATCAAACTGAACAACTTTCTCCATGGGACCAACATCGTAACAAAGAAAAAGTTATCAGCCATCCCATACATTTGGGACGAGTAAGTATTAAAGTTTTGTACGGGACAGCTAATATTTTCTCGATTACGATGTTGGTCCCATGGAGAAAGTTTTTCAATTTGATAGTCTGTACCAAATTCTTAAATTTGAAAACACTTCTCAGATACACCCTATATCTATAGGTGCAATGAATATAGAATGATTTAGTCAAAGAAAAATTGATTTTTCTTTCTTCGTTGTTTTAAGATGAACCAAGTAACATTGCAAATGTTTACAGTTCACGGGAAAAGCGGGAGGATAATATCAATTATCCTCCCGCTTTGCTGTGGCCTTTAATTAATACAACTTTTTAAAACTTTCTTGCAGAAGGTTTGAACAAGGAAAGGAATAGGAATAGGTAATGCCCTTTTTGGACATTTAAAGAAAGGGAAAGAGGATGTTTATTATTGTTTCAAAATAAAAACTAACTAACTTGTTTCAAAATAATTAATGATAAAATTACTAAGGGATTTTTCGGGTGACAATGTTGATGATATCTGTAAAATCAGGAAAAATATTTTTTAAGCAGATTGACGACCTACCAACTTAAATTGTCCGTATATTCAAATTACACAAATTGTCATTCTTTGACAGTAATATCCCTATAAAAGCAAATAAAGTAAGATCAACTGCTTACCATATAGCCTGATGACGCTATCAACTTCCCCCAGCGAATTCTTGGCGACGCACCTGTACCCGCCGACGTCAGCAGGCGTCAGGCGTCGCACCGTTAGCGCCATGCGGCTCTCGAACGAGCTGATGACTGTGTTTACCACCTCGTACTTACTTGATGATATCACCATCTCATCTGTAGGTGAAATAGTTGGTGTAATTATCACATGAAGATAATACGGGTTAAAGTATGAAATTGCCGTTTCATTGTAATAGGTACTTCGAATGGACATAGAACCGTCATGGTTTGATATTTTTGAGTGAAACTTTTTTCACATGGTACCTATGAAGTTCTTCTTTTAAAAAATGTGCAACATTCGATTATCGACTTTCAGTTGTTTTTTTTATTCAGCTTAGGTAAGAAAGATGGATACTTCGAAAATTCGAGTTAATTTTGAATACGAGTTCCGACGCGGAACTAACGCGGCAGAAACAGCTCGCAATATCAATGTTGCGTTTGGAGAGGGGACTGCTAATGAACGCAACGTGCGATTTTGGTTTAAACGCTTTCGTGATGGAAAAGCAAAGCTTACCAATAAAAAGGTAATGGTAACTGTTTGGTGGTCTCAGCATGGTGTTATTCACTATAGGTTTCTCCGATCTGGTCAAGCAATAACGGCAGATGTCTACTGTGCCGAACTCCGAACAATGATAGCAAAACTAGCAATAAAACAGCCCCGACACATGAATCGATCTTCACCATTATTGCTCCATGATAACGCGAGACCTCATACAGCACGAGAAACCGCTTTAACTCTACAGGAACTGCAATTAGAAACCATTCTTCACCCTCCGTATTCGCCAGACCTTGCTCCAACGGACTACCATTTTTTTCGTGATTTGGACAACTTTCTACGTGATAAAAAGTTTTCTTCTCAGGAGGCACTACAAAATGCTTTCACACAGTTTGTCGAATCTAGATCACGAGAGTTCTATCGCAAAGGCATAAATGACCTTCCTATTAGATGGCAGCAATGTATAGATAATATTGGTAATTATTTTGATTAAATAAATATGTTAAATTAAAAAAAAAAACGAATTTCAATTTTTCAGTACAAATCGGCAATTTCATACTTTAACCCCTAATATTAACACGCTTTTCACTCAGGTACAGCGTTTGTGGCTGTGGATTATTCAAGAGACTCTTCAAGACTGTTTTGGTCTTATATTTTTGTATCAATATTATTCTGTGTTCACTATCATAGGTACTACAATAAATCTTTTGGTAATATGGAAATATGAAACGCTGTGTCCCTATTAGCAGTAACTCCCATATTCAACAGCTACGAGGGTAGTGTACAAAATATGGTTCGAAACTAATTCAAAACTTTAAAAAGAAACCGTAACAGTAAGCCGTAAAGCAAATGTTATAATTCACAGCGAAGTCTAAGAAACTTAGGGCAATAAACTGTTGAATGCAAAAAGAAAACAGATTCAAATAATACAATTTTACTATCTCAGAGCAAAGCAAAATAGTTTACTGTAAACTTTTTCTTTCAGTTCAGCGTGAAGAACCCATAAAAAGAATTATTACGTCTTCAGTTTTCTCTTACTTGACACTCCATTTCATGAATATTTTTCGCGAGTATATAAGAAAGCCACAGTTTTCATACAATAATCTATTACACCGTATTACACGCAACCGTAGTTTTGTTGAAATATGATACAGTACCGAGATCCTAGTTATTATTCCGAAATACATTTGAATTGTAAGACAAAATACGTGTGTTATTTCGTGAAAAATACGGAATCCCCTTAGCTCGTGTACATTTATATATTGAATCCAGCTGTGACGAACTAAAGTGTTTACCAGATAAGGTAAACAATGTCCCAGTTGTCCCTCACAAAATTCCGTTGCAGGGGAAACGATATTTTTCAAGAAGCTCCAAATCGCCGACATTTCCTGGTAGACCCCTTTAGAGAGGTGGCCCAAACAATCCCTACATTGCGGTACGTAAGTATGTCGTTCGCTGCCTCGAAGCTGTGGTAAGCCTCTACCGCCTGTTGTCCGCGAATGATAAAGCGACTAGCTTTCTTTCGAAAACACTGCACCGCCGCCCGTCCTGTTAAACACTCCTTTCAACCACCCGGTTTTATTAGAACCAATAAAATATCCCCGCACTATTTACACTACCCAAAATATTTACACAATATTTAACATCACAATTTAGAAAGGCATTAATTTAAGCTTCCTCGCCCGCTATGAACTTTATAAGGAAACGATAACACCAGTTACGCCTTTCTTAATCTTCATTCCGATCGAAACTTCGGTTTGTTTACTCTCCAATGTGCTTCGACTTTACGACGTGCGGCGAAGATGGCCTTCAGAGGAAATTACTCGACAATCTCGAAGTCTACTCGTTTCATTATAACAAGAAATTTCATCTCAATTAATGTCTAAAATAACAGTGTAACACTCTTAATTACGCTCGAGTGAGGCCTGCTTAATTAACACTTACATGTCAGCCACCCTAACATAGATTGATGACAAACGAAAATGACGATCCTGTAGTGTTACCCTTTGGGGCTGGTTTTGGAAGCGGGCCGGAGCAAAAGCGCCAGTCATTGGGCGTAAGTTGGCGGCCTAACAAAGGGCTGTGTACGCCGGTCCACAATGCCCCATGGATCATAACGCAGACGTAAAACAACTTGTGACCTTAATGCGTTTTAATAATTAGCCCTCAACGTTGTATAAATTGTAGACTCCCTCTGCAGAATAAATATACTCAGTTTATTTTGGCAAAACAAACTTGTATTTTCATAGCAGGATTTATTTGCAAACCGCAATTTTGTGAATATTTCTATGAAACTAATGTATTTTGTAAAGAGAACGCGAAATGCTCTTTACTTGTGTACTCCTCAAAAGACGCAAATTAACTGAACAAGTCCTTGAAACCCGTTAAAGCCTTGAAAGTTGGCATCATGCTCTTCACTGGTTTCCTTTGTGTCAGTCACTCGGCGTTCTCGTACATAAATCGCGAGCTTACTACCTACTACCTCACCTCGCAACATTATAAAACGAATGCATTTCCACTGTATGTTATACACAAGTTATAAAGTATGCATTATGTTCTCCAACTTCACCGCTAGATAATATTGAGTTGGGTAAATGGGAAGAGTAGCAGTATTGAGCATTCGACAGAAGTTATTATGACTGTTACTGGTCTCCCCTGAGGTTCTCAGAGAGCTGTACGAAGCCACGTAATGGACTAAGCGAACAAAGCACTTGTGTGCTAAAGGCGACCACAAACCATGCTTGGTAATGAAATTATGTGTAACATAGGGGCTACTTATTACTGAGATACGGCTAGCGGGTAAATGGGTGAACTCAGATCTATCGCCGAACTAAATGTACCTTGTGTTGCGCTTGTGTTTCTGCCTAATGTTTGTATGTAAGTTATGGTAGCTGTGCTTTTTTAGGACATACGACTAAATCCTGAGAAGAATCAGAGTGACTTTTTCAATTTAATATGTAATAACTTTGTAAGTTAACTTTGCATACGCAGTAGGAAGACCTGGCGGACGATGTTTGTTAAAAGTCAAAGATGTGCATAGCAAAAGTTGGACAACCAAATCCTCAGCAACACCACAGTCTACGGAAGATAGCGAAGAGTAAAAAAAATATTCAACCACACTTTAGCTTCTGAATGTCATCGACAGGTTACACGATCAGATATGTATCAGACAGGTGTGGGTTACATTTAAGGGTGTGGTACAGACCTTCAAACTGAACAACTTTCTTCATGGAACTAACAAGGTAATCGCAAAAAAAAATCAGTCCCATACAAAACTTCAACACCTACTCGACCCTAAAATTTATGGGATGGTTGATAATTTTTTCACACTTTCTGATACATGCTGTGTTATCTCAATATATCTATGTTCATATAATGTAACATTCATAAAAGCTAATCATAACAGAAGATTTATCACGTTCACATTTGTCTGTGAGTGAAACAGAAGGTCTGGTATTAGTAGTGTAACTTAATTAATATAGTTAGGTACTCGCTAATGTACTTGTTGTACTTCCAAATTAGTATTATGTAACTCTTTGCATATGTTGGTGAAACGGCGGTGATGGAATGAATGTGCCTTTATGAAACAACAACTGATATTAATTTTCGAGCTTTTGAATTAGTCTGGTTGAAAGTTGAAGTTGAGTGTATTAGTTGCAAGTCAGCGTTGGTTGTGAAAATCACTCATTTAATGTTTGATTTTCATATGACCTTGTTTATGCGAATGAGGGAGAATGTTAGAAATTCTAAAGATCTTTGTGTTTGTTCAAAAGCCAAAAGATTTATCCTAATAAAAACTATTAAAACTGGTTTCATAAGAAGCAGTGAAGTTAAAACGCTCCCGCGCTAGTAAGAAATCATATCCAAGATTCATCAAAATTTCATAAACAGAAAAATCCGCGAACATAAAAAAGAAACTTCTCTTTATTACGTCATACATTCCCGCTGCGGATGAGAGCCAAGCATAATGTGGAACTTAAAATTTCCAGAAGCTCAAAACCCAGTCCCATTGAAAATTAACCCGTAAATTTCGCGCGACAAGTGCCGAATGGGGAACTTTGTGAAACCGCCGACGGCTCTGAGCGGGGGCGGGAACGAATGAACGAACGAACGGAACGAAGTAACAGCCACGAGCTCCATCCAGCTCATTACTTCACTGTGTGAATGGAAACTGATTTTGATACGTCATATTTGTGGGAAATCTGTGGAGCTAGCTAACTATGGTGTTGCGCTGCCACGCTTAGAGGGTTAGAAGGACTGCGATCGTTGTCGTTAGACCTTTAATTAAATTGAATTAATGTTATGACTATTTAAATCAAATGGAAAATACATTACCTATCCACGACTCAAATCTATATATATAAAAATGAATCCCTATTTCCCTTGGTCACGCCATAACTTGAGAACGACTTTATCGATTTCATCCATCTTTTTTTTTAAGTTTTCTAATACGAAGAAAGTTCTTACGGAAAAAAAAATTAAGAAAGTAGCTTCACGCGGACAAAGTCGCGGGCAAAAGCTAGTACCAGATAAATATAAAAGATGCGGGGAATTTTCCTATGACATTGTTTTGCCGTGTTCATAACTGCCAATAACACGTTGCACAATCTTTTGCAAAGTCAGGATCACTGTTCACAAGTCACTGATTCCCAATGTACAGAATTATAAAAACAATTCCAGTCTGTTTTCAAGCTAGATAAATATACGGCGCAACATTTATTTGCCTGACGCGCAATCATTCTTCTTGAATATCATAATAATATGATTCTGTACTTTCACATTACACCTTTCCTTATTATCAAACGGAATTGCGGAGAAGAATTTATTATTTTATTACGTACCTAAGTTAACTTTGGTTTATTTTATGCCCGGATAAGTGTTAATGGATTTTTCGCAGTGGATATCATGTGGGCTTTTATTATGATACCAGAGGTAATGTTTTCTACTTTTCACTGTGGAACACATTTGGGTTATACGACTGTGTTACGAGCTCTCGGTTGCGTGACGGAGCCGATTATTGAACCAGGATCTTTGTCATTTTAGTATGGGAAACGCGATTCAAATTATGCTATCGACTCGTTTATAAAACGATATGTCATAGTATCCTTGGGGGGTTTTGGGACTAACAGATGACGTCACGTAATCTCCACATTTCTTATGTCATAATTCTGCGCGTTGCGTGTATTATCGTGCCGACTTGTAGGTTGCATAACAAGGATCAATGCCAGATGGTTTTAGCAGGGACAACTGATACTGATGTCGATTTGTACTTGTGTAGATGTTGTTGTTAGCGTTACGTAAGCTGGAACTTTACCATTTTCATCAAAAACAAATACTTGTTTCTAGGAAATCAGGTACGTTAGTAACTACGAGGAAATTCCGTACAGGTAATACGTTATTGGAAATTTTCTAAGAAGCTTATATCTCGTAACATAGGTAATCTACATACAGGGGAGTCATATTTGCTACAACGTTAAGGTAAACTCAGAGACATAAAAGTAAGGGCCAGTTTGCTTTTCTTATATAATTTAAACTTCACACAGGTAATGAAAAAAAAGGCTTAAGTCTTGACAAAACAGACATTCCTAGACTTCAGAAAATCTTATACCTATTAGTTAATAGAATTTCGAGATATCTCGTAAATAAAACTCCTCGCCACCATCACTACTAACTGATAAAGACCATTCGAATGACAGCTCCTAATATCAGTAGCACATAAAAAGATTTATGCGAAAAGTCGGCGTCTGTTAAGAATTTTATATGAAATTCAGGAGAATCCTGCAGAGACGGAGTCCTTCCACACCTCATACATGGCAATATGAATAAAATATGGATTCATCAGTTGAATAAACGAACATTTCGTGCTCGAATAACGCTGTTCGCACGGAGTGTGTAATGATCACTTGAGTTCCGTCAAATATCCCATGTTTGAGGCACATCTTTGAATCATTGTCAATCTGGGTGAGATTTTTGAGGTGATTGCTTCTTTTTTCGTGTTTTGATAGCGTTTTTTTATGAGGTTGTGATTATGTCGGCGCACATTAGGGGTTTGTGAAGCTTAATGGGATGTGTGTCGCAGTTTATGTCGACGAATCCGGGCATGAAAAAAGTCAACAAAATTTGTTACTGAAAATGAAGCTGCCTGTCGTCATACCCTTTATTTTAGAAATAGTTCTCGCGATCACTAACGATAGTCTTTTGTTGTTTTATTACAAATTCATTTCGAAAGGGTGCTATGTTCTGTTACAGAGATTTTTTGTTGTTATCTTTTTTTATTGTAATCGTTAGCCTGTATCATCCCACTGCTGGGCAAAGGCTCCTATGACTTCCAGTAGATGCGATCCATTGTTTTATCCTTTATTAATAAGAACCAGGTTATTATTTATTAATTACAATCTAGCCTATAAGACTTAAAGAGATTACGCAATTTTAATTCAACTTAGATTTTAACGCGATAATTATAAATTATTTAGCAGTTAATGGCAATGATGTATAATTAGAATTACAGTTTTTGTATCCGTTCCCAAAACTCCTACACTTTCTAATGCATTACATTACGTATTTCAATGTTTCCCTTCCAATATTTTAGTACGTATACCCGCATACGAACATTATTTGTAGCAATGTACCTAGTTGTGCTAGTAAGTCGTCGGTCGGCTTGGCCGCTTATGCAGAAACTTACCGAATCAAAAGCTTGACTGGAGTTGGAGGAATGTTTGCGCTGCCAGTTAACTTGGTGTGTTGCCTTCAGACTTATGCTAAGATTACTAGACTGCTGCAAATTGTGTGTAGTGATAGTGTAGCTTAAGAATATTATGTTACATCGAAATACCTACCTATTTGATTCTGTGGACCGTTTAAAATTTAAATTTAAAATGTTTAAATTTAATAAAAGGGTATGTGTTTAGAGTGAGAGAGCTATGGTGGTCGAGTAGTAACGATTGCGACTTACGAGCATAGCATAGAGATAGATCGTAAGTTTGAACCCAGACAGGCGCTTTACTTTGTGTAAATTATTTCATCACTACTGCTCTCAAAACGTTGAAGGAAAACATCGTGAGGAAATCGGCTAGAAAGGTCTTAGAACCAAATATTCTAAGACATGTGACATCTACCAACCCGCACTGGGCCCGTGTGGCAGATTACGGCCCACACCCTCGCAATGAGAGGAGGGCTGTGTCCCAGCAGTGGGAACATTATAGGCTAATTATGTAGCACCTAAGATTTTTTTTTAATCTGTAAGTGCACAGATTTCGCTGTAATTACTGGGCCGGTGTACGTGATTATTTTTTCATTAATTTGTACAGGAAGATCGAACGTTGGTCACATAATAATTGAATTAACTATGCATGAATAGTTTATGAAATTGCTTCAAAAATATGTGTTTAATATATGTTGACCTACCTGCCACAGCTAAAAAGTGAAAAATAAAAATAAAACTTTCACAAAATAACCGCTTAATTTTGAAGAGGGTTGTTTTTTTTTATTTTTTTTTTTTATTGCTGAATGGACCTGCTCTTGACGTCGATCACGCCTGATGGAAATCGCTGGATGAGGTCTACGATGGAACAAGCGTGCCCACAAGATACCTGTTCACGTTCAGTTTCAGATCTCACATAGATCAAGATGGAATTAATACGATTTGGGATCCATCAGATTCTAGTTAAACGCACGGGATTATATATTTTTTACATTTTGTCACCAAAATTAAGACTTTACATTTTTAACCCCCGACGCAAAAACGATGGGTTGTTATAAGTTTGACGTGACTCTCTCTCTGTGTGTGTGTGTATGTCTGTCTGTGGCATCGTAGCTGCCGAACGGAAGAACTGATTTTGTTTTTTTTTTTTTTGTTTTTGTTTTTTTTTTTTCATTTATTTAAATAAAAAATTGATTGGATACATCTCTTAGATAAGATTTATACTATGAACACAGCAAGTACCTATGTTTAAGTAAACCAGCATAATACTCTCTACATCAACATATCAACGCCTTATATACAACTGAGAGCAAGAGCCTTCTCATAAATTCCACTACGATGAACACAGAACATCCTTCAAGAGACTCTCATAACCTCCACGCAGTGTTTTACGACCTATATCAAATAGTTATTTTTAAAACACTAAACTACATAAAAGCTAACAGCCGCGTTGGCAATATCGTACATCCTTAACTGATAAATTATAAAGGCATTGTTGGACGTTCTCGCAGAGAGTCGTAAATGGTCGTGTCCAGTCGTTCGGAACTAATGAGCATTGTCTTATTTCACCACAATAGGTCACTTTTCTTAAGACTTAAACCCGACGCACTCGTAAATTAAAACTTAATATCTCATTACTTGCAAGCGTTACCCCGCCCCGGTTTGACTCGAGCCAAAAAACTTCAATTACAAGCAGACTTTCTTCATTTCACGTCGGATTTTTTGCCTTTAAATTTTTAGGCGGTCTCGTAGTGTATCAATGTCATTGCAGTTTTTCGTTTAATTGTCATTCTCATTCTCCAGTTTCATTGTTTTTCCTTTCTGCGTGTCTGTTTAATGAACCAGTAATGTTTATACGTACTTTAATGTTTTTTTCCGTTAATTTTTTGGGTGAAAATCGTGTAAAATGTTGTCAGCCGGAATACTAACAGAAATGGATATTAAAATTTTTTTCTTCACTTCAATGTCACTCGAGGAAAACCGAGTCTTCATTTGTATTTCAGAATAAAATAAAAGTTATATAAACAGCGTAACTAGCTTAGCAACCTAATTAACCATACAAATGACCCTTATTACCTCTAACTAACTACCCACTTTTTCACAAAAGCAGACCACTCAACGGAGTTACTATCAAAATAAATCTCGGTCGTAATTAGCAATATTTCCTAAGTGATGTCGTGCTAAATTACTTGTGCAATTGCGATTAAACTCAGCGTTTTAGAGGTCACTTGCGTGCCGTTGCCATAGTTACTGAGGATCGTGGTCCCAGAGGAACACTAAACTGAGCTGGACACGACAAGAGCGTCTTAGTAACACAACACAATCTGTGTTATTTAACGGCTTTAGATAGGTTCAGTTTGTAAATAAATATTATTTTGGTATTTTTTTTTCATCG
This sequence comes from Apamea epomidion, assembly GCA_947507525.1. Classification (NCBI taxonomy): domain Eukaryota; kingdom Metazoa; phylum Arthropoda; class Insecta; order Lepidoptera; family Noctuidae; genus Apamea; species Apamea epomidion. The sequence goes on from OX382225.1 coordinate 13,139,431, forward strand.
TTTTCCCATAGGATACAATCTTTAAACGTAAAGCGGTATACCTACATAATTTAAATAAGGGATAATACCCACGATTACGCTAAAAAAAAATTGTTAACTCCATTTAACTTTAAATTATTTATTCGTAGACCATAACAATGAAGCATGAAAGACTCGGTAGTACCTAATCGAAACCTGCTGATCTTTTCACACGCTAGTAAATATAGATAAGAGGCATTTTATGTAAGGCTTCTATTTCAAAAACACGTAACGACGACGAAGTGACAAATAACATTTACACCAAGTAAAAAAACGTTTAATTTCTTGACAAGTTAAATTGATTAATCGAAGTGCCAACAACTTCTAACTGTCAAAGTCAACACGTATACTATACAAGTTGGTACTGGTACTAACTTGGTACTTCTACTAAGGTAGGCCCGCTGGATTAGTTAGAAGGTATTTTATAAATTAGTATCTCATGCTTGCAATTAAATATTTTGTTAACAGAGGGGCAAACCTCGTATTTTTAAGAACGTTCGCTTTCTAATCTGTCTCAATCTGACAAAAATATAATCAATTTCCCTAGATTTTCAACAAGTTTTGAATTTGAGCGTTTTTTAAGCACGAGAATTGGGTTACAGGTCTTACTACATAGCACATGCGAATTTGACTTTTAAATTCAAAACCATAAAAAAATCATTTCTCGAGGAATGTCAGAGAGGTATTGGCACTTCGCCGTCAATAAGTTTTTACCTAGATCGCTACAAACAAATAGGAAACACAACACACACACACACACACACACATCACATGTAGGTACTAGGTATTGTATCAAAAATTAGTAAGCTATTTTCTATTCCCTAATGAAATTGTTGTTAGGACTCAAAATTAATCATGGCCACAAGCTCTAAACAAAGCAACACTGACAGACACGTGTACATTTGCAAAATTTAACTCTGCATTTGTGTATTTATTACTATCCAATTGTACACTGGAAAACTGTAGAGTTGAGCTGTTGTAATAAATAAACAGATCCTACGACAAAACAATGATGCAATTTTTTAAAATAGAATACTTCGTTTGCATTTGTGAAAAAAGGATGTAATGTTTTTGAATAAAAAATGACCTCACAATAAAAGAAAAATAATAAATTCCATTTTATCGCCACCATGGCAAATATTGGCGCCGATTCCCTTGTTCACCAACTAAACTAAATTTAAGTTCAGTGCATCTTTTTCTTTCCATTTCTTTAAGAAAAGGACAGCAGATAAATATTAGTTTAGTCCTGTCAAATTAAGATACTCCATAGACAGTTTAGACGTGATTAAAAACATGGCTACTAAAAATACGTCAATTTACGTCAGGCGCTGACTAATTTGACAGGACTAAACTAATATTTATCTTCTGTCCTTTTCTTAATGAAATAGAAAGAAAAAGATGCACTGAACTTAAATTTAGTTTAGTTTGTGTACAAGAGAATCGGCGCCATTATCATGTTTAAACGAATACAATTTCAATATTTAACCGTTTTTACAACTCAAACGAAGCATTTCAAAAACAAAGTTAACGAAATGCCGTCTAATTGTTTGAATTAGGAAATACTGTAACAGTTATAGTTAGATAACGTAGTTAAAACATTTCGAAAATTAAATAAAACTGGTTAAACTGCGAAAGTCTAAGTAAATTTTCATTGCTGCGGTTTTGAAGCTTCAATCTTGCGAAGTTCGCAAAAAATATTAACAGGTACGGCAAATTAGTTAAATGGTCTATAAAGATGAAATAATTTTCTTGATAAAATTACTGTTAGAGATAAGAAGGTATTTGGAGATATACTTACTTGAATCTCTAACCCAGTAGTTGATAGACTTGGGCGAAGATTCGACGTAGCACTCTATGGTGACGTCAGTGCCCAGTGGAGCACCCACTAGCTGATTGGGCACTTGAATCACCGGGTGAACTAGACAAAAACACCAGCAAAAAACATCTTAGATACTAATTAACATTAACAAATCACAAGATTTAACAAGTTGCACAATGCAGAGAGAAAATTTGGGGGGACTTTGTTTAAGAAAAGTAGACTAATAATATTAAAGTTAAATCTTTCATAAAAGCGAAATGTCCGCTCGAGTTGACGCGAAGACACAAACAGTCCCTTACAGCCAGAAAATAATTAAAAGCTACTACTCGCTGACATTAAATAACACCATTAATAACAAGAAACCTCTGAAAGTTGCCGAGATAAACAACAATTACTACGAATTTGGGAAAGACCTATTTCGTCCTTAGAGTAAGGCTGGTTCTAAAACATTTTTTTGGGGAAAAAATATTCGTCTCCTAGGAAACCTCATTACTACTATGGACTTGTAATTTTTTTTTTCATGAATTGGTTTATGGATTTACTGGGGCCACTTAGAGGTCAATATTATTATTTGTAGGATGTAGTTTAGGCTGACTCATAAATAATGTACCCCTTGTTTATAAACGTTGCTTAAAGTTAAAAGACGTTTAAACGTCAAAAATTATGGTTCAACAGACGATTATTTAATTTACTTTGATTAACATTACTCAACACTAAATGATAAATGGTTTTATTTCTGTAAATAGGTTTGTACAAACACTTTTACACGTCAATCATATTTTAAGAACTTTTTTTTTTTATTCATCATCAAGTAGGAAAAATTAAAATAAAATAACAATTAAATCACATTACTGGTCATCAAAAAAGAATAAATAAAACAGAAAGGTTATAATTTTCGAACAGCAACATGAACTAGATGACGTCAGCGTTTTTATTTGACTACTCTGAGAAGAAAGGCCGAAACAAACTGAGAACAACGCAACTTACGCAACCTTTACAAATAAGGGGGACAGAGTTAATTTTTGGCCACTAAATAAGGTTTGATCGTACACAACACTTTTTGAGAATTCGTCAAAATAATCAAAGAATTATATTTTATAAATAAAAGTATAAACTCTAACATAAATTCAAAGTCAAAGCATTTATTTCGAATAGGCACATAAAAGGCACTTTTAAACGTCAAAAATTATAGTAAAATATAATTGATTCTAGTCACTAGAATGGGCAAGGAACTCCACAGATACTCTTTTAAAAATGTTAGTAGTATAAACCCTACTTACAATGTACTTTGATAGTGATCCTCTTGCTCACTGATGGCGGCACTCCGTTGCTCGCGATGCATAGATATGCACCCATATCAGAACGAGATATTTTCGTCAGTGTCAAAACCTCCTTCTCGTACATCGCAACTATATGGAAAATATAATCTAAATAAATAACCGAACTCTCGAAGATTTTGTGAATGGAATAAATGTAATATTCATGTTATATTACTTGGTTATGTAAGCCCTTTACACGGAAATGTAAATGTCAAGAGAGTATACAACATTTAGATGAATGTGACACGTTTTTGTATTGCGATATTTTTTTCGTTGTAACAAGATATGTATGGAGCCAATTCTTTTCTCTTGTTTTTTTTTCCTCTTTATTTATTTAGGGACATTTATAATTGCAATGCGTATGTCAGTCCCATCGTACCCTAAATACACATTTCTCATATCTGGACCATGAACCAAAACAGACTCTTCGCATCATCGCCATTTGGTTGAGCCAGGATTTTATGGAATGCCTACTTCAAGTCTGTTTAACCTCAAAACCCTAAACAAATCATTTCTACCAGACTCGTACCGAACACAGTCCATCAATAAGTGGTGTAAGTCTTCAACAACTCCGCACTCTACACAGTTAGGCGAGTTCGTTTTTCTCATCATGAACGCAAACTTATTACATGGAATGTGTCCAGATCTGAGTCTATGATATTACTATATTTACAAACCAGGGTACACGAAAAGGCTGACCCTACATGGTTTTATACCAAATCCCTTTGTCTAAAGAACGCTTGTCAAAATATTCATTCCAGTCATCATAACTCTTTTTTCCATTTTTAGCCAGCATATTTTGCCAGCATTCTCTTATTACAGTGCAGAGCGTTACAAAGATAAAATAACTAAATGTGCAATCATATACCTAATATATTAATTATACAATAACAGTGTACACGTAACTAGTTGATAAGAAGTAAAATTAGACATGAACTCAACGAGCTGATGATCCAAGACTCATTTCTTGCCGTGAAAAACTACGGTTTATTCGCCGTGTGTGGGTACGGTCGTCAATGTTGTATGGATTACTAGGGAAACTTGTTAACGGGCACGTTTTTTCTACGGCGCGGTTTATACGTGTCGTAAAGATACCGTGCCGTGCACAAAGGGCCTTAGACTCCAAGTATACCTTACATACCTTTAGTTTTGCCACCATTAGGATCCCTGATAACAATATCAGCACTATCTTCTCTCCTCCAAAGAACACGAGGCTCTGGCATACCTCTCGCTCGGCAAGCAACTTTGGCAGTACCACCTTCGGGCACCATTATGTCCCCAGAAGTTTCTTCTGGTATAAAGTCTGGTGGTATCACCACTTCTAGGTAACCCATCTGGTAAAAAATACACAAGTTAAAAATGAAATCATTTCGAGCAAAATATTTTGATTGTGAAAATAATGTTCGACAATTTAAGAATTGGTTAACAGCCTCGTTTCGATGACAGAAGAATTGTTTTATCAACACAAAATGTTAACAACTAAAACACAAACTTTAATAGAGTTTTAATTCTTAAAAACATCACAATGAAATCAACCAATCTGACTAGCCTTTTCCTAACTATGTAGGAGTCGGCTACAAGTCTAAATCAATGTCAAATAATTTATTTCTAATAGGCACCTAGAAGGTTCTTTTTGACGTTAAACCAGATGCAGCTGAACACCAGTATTTTACATGGAGCGACTGCCTATAAAATCACAATCACAATATTCAAAAAGGTCTCTATTGTGCAATAATAAAAATGATTAATTAACATCAACAAGCCTACAAAACAATGTGAAACAATTATCGAAAGTAGGTACACAGCATCAAGTGACGTCATGCCGCGTCAACGTCGGAGTCGAAACCCCGAGCGCTGTCGCCGCTGGCGATTTATGTCGTTATCAGCTCCGGGTATAAATTACAGCGCAGCGCAATAATTTAGGTGCACCATGCACGAATCATTACCCGCTGCGTCCCTCGCCTCGCTCCCGTCTGCGTAGCTTAATTCACTTTATCTCCCAAATGTTTATTTTAACTGCAATTTAATTTTCTTTGATATGCTGCGCCAGTTTATTCCTCACAGGATACCATTACACTTTTATATAAATGACACGATAAGATATCAACTGAAATAGCTTCAATCTATATGGTCACGATTCGATTGAGTCAGTTGAGTTGGCATTTCAAAATTAATGTTGTGTTGAAAAAATGGGATACGAAGAAAAAATCGAAGTTGATGGATCTTATTGCCCTGAAGTGAATAGTCGATGGAATACTTACGGTAGTTACAGACTTATCGTATGGGCGTGGATGATGAACGAAATCACAGTAATGTTCTCTCCTGCCGAGATATCACATAATGGATTTTATGCGCATGCAGCTCTGCAAACATTGGCAGTAATCTTGGTTGGGATGCCACTGGCGTATTCAGAGATATGTTTGGCTCAGTACACGAACTGCAATATATTCACCATGTGGAATTTCTTCCCGCTGTTTCGGAATGTTGGATATGGCACATTATTTTTGATTTTCTTGAAAGCATTATATTTGTTGGTATTAACTTCTTGGTATTTGGTGTACACATTTTATGCTGCCTTGGACGTTCCGCCCTGGCTCAGTTGTGATGACTATGGTGATACCAAATGTATGGTGAAGAGGGTGAATGTATCAATTTTCCAACATTGTCTTGAAGCTCAAGTTTTATTTGAAGACGATTGCGGCATGAAAACTGCGAGCAACTGTTTTTTTGAACGTGAAATAGGTGGAAACTGTACTGTAGAAATTGGATTAAGATGTCTTGTTCCATGGAAAACAATCGTAGCGGTAATAACAATATGCGCATCTGTTTACATTTTATCAATTAAGCAAGAAAGATTAATACAAGTGGCAGTCAAACTAGCAGCTGTTTATGTTTGTGGTGTCATCCTGGTTTTGTTTTGTGTTGCGCTGTCGACCAGCGGCACTTGGTACGCTACAAAGATTACTATAAATTGGACTAACTATACATTTCTCAATTGTTATAGCACAATTACCAGGGGGTTTCTGTCGGTAGGTACTGGGTACGGTATATTAGTTTTCTTAACTCGCGACGTATCATTTCGGAGCCCTGCCACGATGACCGCTATAAGTACGCCATTATTCGCACTGTTTGTATCATTTATGTTTGCACTTATTGCGTTTAGTGGAATTAAAACTATGTCTTACTACCACGGTGAAGAAGAAAACGTTATAGAAATCGGCAGCAGTTTATTTTTCCCAATGTTTGCTTCTATGTCCGAAATCATGAGTTACTTTGATGCGTTGCCGATTTGGGGATTTTTTTGGTTTTCCATCGTATTCTGCAGTTTATATATAAATTTTTGGATTTTGTATTTGTTTCTAAAAGAATTATTGCTTCACATGGATTTGGCGAAAAAGTATACAAAACTATCTTGTATGTTCTTGTTAATATTTTTAATAGTTTGTACTCTTCCATTTCTGTGTTCCGACTTGACTGGTATACTTACAGATGCAACAGAAATTATTCAATCACTTAATTGTTTATTTCTATCTGTTTCATTGTATTGGTTTTATGGTATCCAAAACCATAACGTGGACATTATTTTCATGATAGGGATCAAAACGAATTATTTTTGGAAGATAGCGTGGCTTTTAAATCCTGTCTTTATTTGTGTTATTCTTTACGCTCGATGGGAAGTTATGGAAACATACGAATTTCAGGACTCATATTTTGTTGAATCAGTTTCTATGACTTGTGATTTGTTGTTATTGTATACTATATTATTCATATACGGCATTATCATTGTCGTCGGTTTGATAGCACAAGTGATTAAGTTTTACGGTCGTGGTGAGCTTCATGCGCTATTTAGTGCTAAAGGAAGTTGGGGGCCCAGGGATAAGGTATTGTATAGAAGTAGGAAAATGTTCGTGCCTGAAATAATGACGAGAGAGTTTCTATATCGACAAGTTCGAATACGTGGTTATTACAAGAAACAGAACCCGGTGTATAAGACGAAGGCCAAGAGAGTTTCGAGTGTAGAGTCGCTGGGTGAAGATTTATCATGGAGCGCTATGGCATCAAATTAGTGTATTCATAGGTTTATTTAGTTATTGCTTACCGTACCTGGCTTTTCATCGGGTCTGTATTGATCTGACACATGTATTGTCCCCGGTCCTCCTCCTGGACGTTCCTAATGTGTAAATTCCAAACAGTCTGGCCGTTATGCGACACTCCCACACGGTGATTGTTTGTTATTACGTGAACATGTATCGCTTGAATAGCTTTAGTATCTGCTTTCACCCATCCGACCTACGAATTGTAATTGAGTTTTTAATTAAAAGGAAAATGAAAATTTCTAAGTATTTTATCCTTGTATTTGTAACTTACTCTGTATCCTCCTAAGTTCTGTACCAGACATCTGAAGGTTGCATCTCGACCAATTGGTACAGTCAAATTCATTAACGGTTCTGCGAATTCCGGCTGGAAAGCCTGACCTGAAATTATTCGGAACTGTTACTATATCGTTATACACTGGCTTACTTAAGATATAATATAAAGTATTGTCATCCAAAATAAACATGTTTTTAATCTAAAATGGCGTCCCCAATTGTATTTTCTAAGCTCTGTATTTCTCCAAAAAATACAAAAAACCATTATTCCATAAGTTGTTTCAGAAGTGTAAATTAAAATAAGTAATACTTTTCAAAACCTGCACCTTAATTGCGTAAGACACTATCAATCAGACAGAATCTGAATCATTTTGAAGGATATTACTAATCCATTGCCTTATATGTTCAAAAAAATTGTCTCCTCAATAACGTAAATAACGCAATGAATGTTGTTGAACCGTCAAAATGAAAGCCATTCCTACTGTTACCCCGCAGTATTTTATTTTACTAAGGAAGCCAATTTTGAAAAGTTCTAACTTCTAAGAAATAGTTAATTAAAAACTATATTCTATACAGCACTCACCGACGAGTTTTGAGTCTAGTCCTAGCATGAAAATGGCCAGCAAGTATATGGACCACCAAGGCTGCTGCATATTTCCAGTCGCGCCGACCGACTCTGCTCTCAAGCAAAGCCTTTATTAGCCATGGGACACTGCAACCAAATAAAATTATTCCAATAGGTAGCACAACTACTTATCTGCAACATTATAACAATATGGTGAAGATGAATACAATACAAAGAAATTCCTGTAAAGACTCTTTATTAACCTCTTTACGTATGTACTTAAGTAGGTACACAAAATATGATAAATGATTTTATTTTGTAAGTAGGTTTGTACAAACACTTTTACACGTCAATCATATTTTTAAGAACTAGATGAGGTCGGCGTTTCCTATCTGACTAGTCTGAGAAGAAAGGCCGAAACAAACTCAGAGGTCACAGTCTCTTTTAAAGTCCAGACATAATCTTGGTCAGATCATATGAAGACAATGTATAACTTATGACTAGTGATAGGAATAGGTAGTGCCTATTTGCCTAATCTTCGAAGAACAGAGACAAGAAACGGAGACTTCCTTAGGACTAAATTTTTTACGTTTATTTTTTCCGTACGTACATTTTGTTTCATGCTTTCCAATTATGTCATATTTAAAAAATAATATAAAATACATATATTTGTTACAACAATATTCTATGTGTTTTATTTTTCCTTTAGAGCCCATAGAGGATAAGTTATTATTATGGAGTTATAAATTATAAATGTTATGTCTAGTCGCAAACTTTAGGTAAATATAGACGAATTACTTATTCCAAATAACATAAATATTTTTTTAATGTATTTAAAAGTGTTGTCCCGAATTTCGGGACATATGTCCCGGAAAAATTTAGTCCTAAGGAAGTCTTCGTTTCTTGTCTCTGTTCTTCGAAGTTTAGGCAAATAGGCCCTACCTATTCCTATCACTGCTTATGACATTACTGAAACACGAATCCTCTCTTAAATTAAAACGTTAATAATATAATTATTATCACTCTATTTATTGTACAGACGCCAACACATCTAGCTGCTACAATCTGACAAATTTCTTTAATAGATTTTCAACTTTATTGTTAAAACATTAAGGTTCAAGGTTGATTGGGAAAATTTTACAGTTTCGGGAAGGTTGACCTGCTGGCATCTGTAAATACTATCGCAGGTATGCTGGAAGAGATTTCTTATGAAATAAGCATCATCTTTGTACCTATTTTTCTGTTCTGTTTTTTTTTTCTTGTCTGTTTATTTATGTGTACATAAAATGGTAAAATCAACAAGTTCTCCTACGGAAATGATCCCATTATCCTATCAAATTATCCTAAAGACGTTATCTCTACCAATGATACCAATTTGACTAATCATGCGTTCAAAACCAATACAACGATTCGTAAATAGAATTCCATTCTCTCGTATATGGCATTAAAACATTCTCCAAACACAATCTCCCCATTGATTTATAATATAAACATCGCCAATCTTTTTATGGCTTCTATTAATATCTTAACGATACCATTTACAGGCATACGGCTAAAAAGTCTCTGCTCCATAACCGCTCAAAATGTTTATGACATGTTTATGATACATCACATCAACATAAAACCAGAGAGGTAATATAAACATTTTCATGGCACATTGTCACTCTATTCGCAGCAATTATGATGCGTGACATCAACAACGAAGCTTTCAAGGTTTGCGATCCCTTCGGCCCCACGATTCAATAATGATTCCTTGTTACGACTATTCCTGTTTATCGGAGTCGTTCGTATGAGCATGTATGGGCATGTTTGAACATCATAACAACGGGAGAGCGTGTGAAATGAGCACGGATGCGATCGAGCACCGGTAACTACTTTTCCGCGAAGATATAATGTTTGAGAAAAAAAAAAAACAGTTTGCCGACACCCTCGTATTGATATGAACGGTGTTATTTCAGTGTGCGTTTAGATAAAAATGTAAGTATGGCAGTTTTTTCGGTTGAGTGTTGTGAGATGTCGTTTTGAAAGCTATAGGACTCACATAACGGAGTATTTGGTACAAACTGTGATATCTCGAGGGCTTTTTCAAGTTAATGGTGTGATTCCGATACGAATACCCAGCTGTATTTTTGTTTAATTCTAGAGTTACATGCTAAATTTTTGTCTAAATCACCAATCAATCAAAAATTCAATCCATTCCGTCTTGAGCAAGAGTGGCGAGTAATGCTCGTGACTTCTCTGTATGAGAAAAGGCCTTTAACTTGCAGTGGGAAAATACTAGATTGGTATTATTAATATAACCTGTCACTTAACGGTCATACTCATATATTTATTTGCATTCCATAATGTTGTAGAGGTGTTACAATGGCTTAAAGCTAAGGTACAATTATGGATCCTGAGTCCTTAGAAACAAGACTTTCTATCTAAGAGTTACTGTCTGTTACTTACGATAACGATTTGTGTGCATGCAGAGTTTACCTATAAGTGCCCACTCTATTCCGATGTGTTGCTTATGTTTAAAGTGCTTATAATAGTGTATACAATTGTTGGTGAACCAAATAAATAAATAAGAGATTGGCCCGAGACTGCAGCTTCCAGGAGAGAGAGAGACTCAAGCGCCGCAGTGAGACACTAAAACAATAAGCCGAAACAGTAAAAAATGCCTTTTAGAGACTTAAAAGTTTTAGTTTTAATTTGAATAAATATTATTCCTATATAAATCCTTCTATCCAAAGAAATATAATAGCAAGTCACAAACAATTAATTTAACAAAGCGCCAAACGCGGCCTTGTATTAAAATCGGCATCGATTTTAATCAGAAAATGTAATGAAACACGAAATATCTAAATAAACAAGGTAGGTAAATGTTGGGGGACGTGACAGCCGGGTCACTGGAACATCCCTGTCGAAGAATAATCCCGGTCTCAATTGTTATTGGCAACATGGCAACGTCGGAACATGTTATAACGCTTTGTTTAAACACGACTAATACTGTTCATGCGTGACGTTTATGTGTTAATTAATTAGAATAAAGTTTGTTTTAACACAATTTTTTGAGTCAGTTGCCACTGGTGGTGGTGGTGGTGTGAGTTTTACACGTCGATTACCTAAATTGTTGTGATGCACTTCGAAGTATACGGGGTGGGACATAAAGACAGGTCAGTAGAGGGAAATTACCTTCAATATTGTTGGTAATTTTGATCTTATTTGAGTAATGAATGGGCACCCAAAGGTCTATTCAAATGTGTTTCCAATTGATGTTATTTCAAGTTAAACAAATATCAACTTTACGTCTGTAGTAATTAAGATGATTTTAGAGTGACTAGCAAGCACTATTGAAAAAGTAATAAAAATGTTTAAAGCTGTAGCGTAAGAACTTTGTTGTGCTGAGGGAGAGGCAATCGCTGCACCCTCGCGCGCCTAGCCGCAGCAGGAGACGCCCTGGACGGGAGTCAACAGCCGACTCCCGGCCACCGTAGGCGCGGGCTTGCGGGCGGCGAGCTATGGGCAGCTTGCCGCCCGGTAAGGACCAGGCCAGGGTCGACGGCGCGTTGTGTTCCACGCGCGCCTCAAAGAGCTGTCAGCACGAACTGACGGGGTCCGCTAGGGCCGATGCCGCCGGGGCTGCGGGTTTTTCGAAAGAGATACCGTGGCCCCTGGCACAGGCAACTGAAGGAACACAGGTGGGTTTTAGTCAGTAAAAGTCTGACACTCCCTTCTGCTCCGCCCAGAGCGGGAGGAGTCATTTGATGATTTCCCACACAGAAAAAAAAAAAAAAAAACTTTGTTGTGTAGTTAAAGTTATTTTTCAAAAAACTCATATATGTTTACATGTGTGGCAAGTAAATCGTAAACGCAGATTAATTGCTTAGCACACTATCAATCACGATCTAAATAATTTTGAACTAGATTACTGCTCGCCTCCCTCTTTGTGAGAAGAGGCCTGTCTCTCGGCAGAACATTATAAGCTGATAAGCCTTATAATAACAATACAAGGTTTTTCTTTTGTCATGGTTTAAAGAAAACCATAAAGCCAGTTTTTGTAATAAGAATGTAACGTGTGACTGAAATAATATAGTCTGAATAAAGTACGAAATTCAGAAATGGCTTCATGATTTAAACCTGAAGGCCAATTCTCGTAGTTTAAAACGTTCAAAATCTAGTCGCAGTCTCATCTGGGCGACAAAAAAAATGTCAAAAATTTCTCAAAAATGTAGGGAAATAAGAGGTATTTTTGACAGATTGAGACTGAGATTAGACTGAACGTTCTTAAAATTACGAGAATTAACCCTCTGGTTCTGAAAATAAACCTGTTTATTAGGTTTTGTAATAACTGTTCGTGTTTATTTTTTAACTTCTCACTGCCCTGAAATTGTTCTTGAGAGGCTAGTACGGGTCTAAAGCGCTTGTTGTAATGATCACATGGGCAGTTTCACAACAATCTGATAAATTCCGGCTTGCTTATCTGGTAAAAAATTTACTACATACAAATCCTGAACCGTTATTGCGGAAAAGATTTTGAAGGAAATAGCTAATTCATTGCTTCGTACATGTTTGCAGCATTTGTTCGCTCAATAACATAAACATCGCATTGAATGTTTTTGAATTGTCAAAATGAAAAGCATTGTCATTGGAAGTGTGTTACGCAATAACCCCACTGATCAATTTAGTGCTATAATTTTGTCATTCATCAGAAAAGATAAAACTGTGTGGATTTAAAAACAAAGAATGATAACCTCACATAATTATAGATTTGTCACCGTTCTCTCGTAGTAGATCTAATTCACAACAAAAAATACCGCTGGATGGACAGGTAGCGGATCCCATAATACTAAAAGTGTCACGAGGGAAACATATTGGCTATAGTGCTTGATGGTAGTATGTTTATTTTTAAATGATAGGTACAGTCACCAAAGGAGACAAGTAACCAGGGTCGTCGGATATAGTTGAAGTTTAGTATTTTTTATATATGCATTTTTAGTAACCTTTAATAACGTGTTGTGGTGAATATTATAAATCGTATTCTGAACTTCAACTCTCAACTCGTTTACATTTAATGTAAATTTGATTTATCACATATCCCCACAAAAAAAATCTAAAGGGGTGAGATCTGGTGATCTTGCAGGCCATCTGATTGTGCCGTTTGTACCAATCCAGGTATTAAAATGGTTATTAATGTAGTGATTCTGCTGTTATGGGCTGGAGCACCATCTTGCTGTAGAATTATTTGGTTTCGCTCTTGCTCGGGGAAACCATTTAACTCATTTCTTAAGAGATCCAGTATTTCAAGATACTTGACAGTGTTTAAACAGCCTTCGTACACGTTGACTAACATAACCACATTTCTCATAATTCCGCACCAAACGTTGAAAGAAAATCTTACATGATTGTTAGTTTCATGAACACGAACAGGATTCACTCAAGACCAATAGTGGTTATTGGTCATTGTCATTATCGGTTATTGCGGCGATTGTACATGCCGTTATTGCTGAAGTTGGTTTCGTCAGACCATACAATGGTACTCAAAAAATTAGGGTTACAATCAATTTCTCTCAGCATGTTTTGACAAAATTGTAATCGTCTCTCACAATCCCCAGGATGCAATTTTGGCACCAACCGACCTTCACGATACCATTTATACTTATACTTTTTCAGCACTTTAAGTACGCTAGTGTGGGTTGTGCCTAATTCTTCGGTAGCATCTCTGCTTGAAGCCTTCGGAAATGATTCAAAGTATGTTAAAACATTTAGATCAAAATCGAAACAGTTCTGCTGAAGACTTTGCCCTCACTTTTTGAAACTACCCGTATTCTTTAAATTTTCTACCATTCTTTTCAATACGAACCAAGTTGATGCCTGTCGGTCTTGATATCTCTCTCCATACCACCGCAGAGCTAGATTCACGTTTTTGTTATTTAAAAAATAAGCTTCCATTAAATCAAATTGTTCTTGATAAGCCATTTTTAGCGTGAGACAATGAAATGATTTGTAAAAACAATCAAATGTTAATAACAAATATGACAATCTATTTTCAAATGTAACATTCCATATTTAAACTACCTCATACACGCAGTTATGTCGCATCTAAGAAAGGAGTCTGCATTACAAACACGTGCAAATTACAATCGTCTTATCTAAATAGTAATTCGTCATTTTAATGGATAAATGACGTCAATGATAATTATTCATTACTAACATAAGTAAACAGATGGATCTTTGAGTTAAAGAGCTTTAACTTGAGTCATTGAATTTATAAATCCAAATTTCATCCTTATAATTGATCCTAACGATCGATGCAATATAGTACCTACAGCCGATCGATTCTGTAAAATTTCACTGTGAAAAGTTAGGTGAAGTGAGCTTAGAGTGAGCTGTCAATAGTATCAATCCCTAGTATTAGTTGGAATGACAGGTCACTCCACGCTCACTTCACCTAAGTTTTCACGGTGAGATGGTTACAGAATCGCACTGCAGGTTGTAATTTTTACAGATTTTAGTCAGTTCGATTCCAAGGGTGGCAAGCGAATTTTTGAAAATCTTTGAATGCAGGTTTCTTTCTATTCAAAAATAAAGGAATGTTTTCTTTGAGTAAAATTTTCTATCTACAGTATTAAGAGTACTTTCCCTTCAGGTGGCATTACAAAATTCCACACCGTATACTAAATCTAAGGTAGTAACTTACCTTATTGTATTTAAAGTATTCCTTGTAGGTTTATAGAAAAATTAGAAGAAGATTGGATAGGAAGGATAAAAAATTAGAAACCTATTCATTTTTGCACAAAAATGATTAGATTACATGCCCACTCCCTCTAACAGAGAAGAGAGGTCTGTGTTACAGCAGTGGAAACTATATATGTAGGTTGATTACGTTTATGTAAAAGAAAAAAAAAGAAAAAAGACCAGCTATATTCTGTAAAAACCGTGAAAACTGAGCGTAAAGAAGTAAGTTTGAAGTGAGCAGGCATTCCACCTCATTCAAGCTCATTTCACCTAAGATTTCATGATAACATTGTTACAGAACAGATCGGCAGGCAATAAGGTACACAATTTCAGAAACATCCTTTAATTAGCTATTTATAATACCTCCGCCAGTGGGAAAGACAAACTCCCACGCACAACTCCCCATTGATATTATCTAACGCCAATAAGTTTCTTTGACTAAAACAAACTAAAGTAGCAAACAGCTGTTATAATCGCAATAATTTCTAGGCCTTGCTTTGATGTGCATTGTCTTGGACGACCTGTCTGAGACTCCCTACCAACTTCCTAGTCGGAACAAAGTTTGCAAACGCTCTGTCGGAAATTTCATACCGGCCGGCCGGCAAACTCCTCTCCATACCCTAAACATTTATACTAAGTAGATTTACTATGAACGCTTAACTTCAAGTGTTTCTTGGCTAATGTTCAGGTATTCTGAAATTCAACACATGGATCTGTAAAGTGGTTGGATGTATAACGTGGGTTAGCTGAGACTTCGATGCAAGTTTGGATTTCTGTTGTAAGAGTTCATCAATTTGCAAATTAACTATTAAATGTACCGCTATATATTTTTTCCTTATAGAGGTAAGCGGGTGTCGGGAGCAAGGCCTACTAGGTACTGATGATTAGGGCACCAGAGACAGGACAGACATGACTCCTCGATACGGCTCCTCCTTACGGTGCGGGCATAATGATAGCCAAGCTCACAATTTACATATCAACAACCTCGTGTGCTAAGTCAAGATTTACTTTTCACGAGTGTTATTAAATATAAATAAACATAACAATAAAAAAAATAGTAAAGGTAGGCTCTATTTAATTTTTATGGCAAAAGCCTTACAATATGATTAATGTAGTACATACTAATTCCATGAATATTTGACATTTATGGGACTAAGTGCCTATCTAGCCACTACCTAATATAAACCTTACTAGTCGTCAATTATTTTAGGGTCCGGACCTCAAAAGGAAAAAACGCAACCCTTATGGGATCACTTCGTTGTCCGTCTGTCTGTGTGTCAGTTTGTCAAGACCCTTTTTCTCAGGCACGCGTGGAGTACGCGTAATTTTAACTTGTATCAAGCTTAAAATACTCGCAATATCAAACACGTAGGTCTACAGTCCCTTGTAGCTTTAAAAAAATCAAGATTCTAATTCAACACAATAAAAAAATACGGCCATTTATGCGCAAGATTTTGATAGTCGCAAATAAATCAAAACCAATAGGGTACTTCCAGTTAACCTAGAGTCATAAAATTTGACAATGAGCAAGGTCTAGCACAGTAAAGGAAAAAGTCGAAAATCATGAATTTGTAGTTTTATCACATATAAAAAAATATTTTTGCTATTACCTTACATTTGCAGTTCGAGAATTGACCGCCACGCATATTGATGTATAAGAGAACATGTTTTCCAGCTACAATATTAAGTTGTTAAATTCGTTCCAACTACGGAACCCTTCATTGTGCATAGTCCGACACGCACTTGGCCGTTTATTTTTTATTAACAAATGGGCTTGCTTATGACTTTTCAACCTGTGATTATGAGAACGAATTTTACACTTCTCGCGAATTCCACCAATGTTTGATCCATCTCACCAGGGAAAGCTATGAGAGATGGAGAGAGCTAAATCATGTAATCTAACGAAGCTTAGATAAAACTGTAAAATTTTAAAGAAGAAGTGAAATAAAATTCATATGCAGTTAGACATAGCAGCCAACGTCCTTCCATTCTCATCTTGTCTGTTAAAAGTTTTGTTGCCATCGCATTTCCTCAAAGAACAAACAAAAGCTTTCACGTAGGAGGTATACTGTTAGCCTTAAAAAGATGTGGGTATACATCGACAAGAATTCTTAATTGTCTACAATAATTATGTGTTCCATAATCCTGTATCAATGTGTAGCTATAATTAAGTACCTAATGTGTAATATGTATTATGGAGACGATTTGAACAAGAATCAGGAATAAAGATTGTGGACAATTTAATGAATTGTTGTCAAGAGTTTACAAAATAATATTATATCAAAAGTAGGTACATTCAGCCTCAAAAAGTTGTGTTCAAATGTAGGTAGCCAGTATGCGCTCGAGGTTGTGTTCAAATTTAGTTACAGTCAGTGTTTTTTTTTTTGGGTGTGACGTCATCAAATGACCTCTCCCGCTCTGGGCTGAGCGGAAGGGCGTGTCAGACTTTTACTGACTAAAACCCACACGTGTTCCTTCAGTTGCCTGTGCCAGGAGCCACGGTATCTCTTTCGAACAACCCGCAGCCCCGGCGGCATCGGCCCTAGCGGACCCCGTCAGTTCGTGCTGACATCTCTTTGAGACGCGCGTGGAAAACAACGCGCCGTCGACCCGGGCCTGGTCCTTACCGGGCGGCGAGCTGCCCATTGCTCGCCGCCCGCAAACCCGCGCCTACGGTGGCCGGGAGTCGGCTGTTGACTCCCGTCCAGGGTGTCTCCTGTGGCGGCTAGGCGCGTGAGGGTGCAGAGATTGCCTCCCCCTCACGCGCTCCGCCTCCTCCTTCGCGAGCATTACTGCTTCGCAGAAGGAGGTGATGTCCTCCCATTCACTCTCGCTCCGTACCATGGCCTGGACCAAGGCCGGATGCGAGAGATCGCCGCCGGTTACAGTCAGCCTGGGCCTGAGTTGACTCTACCTTGATTTGATATAATATTATTTTGTAAACTCTCTTCTCTAATCATAGAGAAAATGTATAATTAAAAAACAATGAAGTTTTATACATTATCTACTTGATATTTTTATTTCTGTAAATTAAAAAATAATAATTAAGAAGTAAGTAACAACTAATACCTAATTAATTAATAAAAATAACAAAATTATAGTTTGTGTATTGTTTTAGTTAAGTTAGGATAACTAAAATTTAAAAAACCCCCGACAACGTGAAATGTTGTCCCGTCGGGGGACCGCTCTCATTATTAGCCAAACGTTCTGTTAAAGTTTAAAATAGTAGCGGTTCCCCGACAGGACAATATTTAATCAAAAAATTTCATACGTACTTACGTAGGGTCATAATTTCAAGGTTATTTTTTTCTTTTTATAGGGTTTCACGTTGTCGGGGGTTTTTTAAAGTTTAAATTTAATTTTTTATTTCATGCCTTTTGTAGGGACTCCTTGTTATTTCATTTCTTTTATTTTCTTGCGTTTTAAGATTCAGGTAATTTGGTATTTAATCAGGTTTTTTGTAATTCGCTATTTTGTGGTAGTGGCCATCTTGGATTTGAAATTTGTCATAGTGTATAGTATTCTACTAGTCAAGCCCTTTCATTTGATACCCATATAGAGGGAGTTGTGAAAAAATATGTAATCCGCCATTTTGTGGCGGCGGCCATCTTAGACCGATTTTCATCAAACATAGCTAAGAACACTCCCGACAAATTCACCTTTCAAACAAAAAAAAACAAAATTAAAATCGGTTTATCCGTTCGGGAGCTACGATGCCACAGACAGACATACACACACACACAAACAGACACGTTAAACTTATACGAGTAACACCCCGTCGTTTTTGCGTCGGGGGTTAAAAACTATACACAACCTAAAATATAGCGTCGAAAAATTCATCCGCATCTGGTAATGTACCCAAGAAACTGGCGGCATTACCACGTTGTATGGCAATGCTTAGCGTCTGGCCAAGGGAAAAGCCAGCCCTTGGGTCACGGGAAGTCTTGACATTTTTGTAAGTTTACAGACGTTTCAAATCTGGGCTGAAAAATCCATAATCCTGTTCAACACCTATGTAGATAATTTAAACAATAACCAGCGTATTAATAAATATGCGACAGCCAAAACAATACATGGTTATTAAACTTCTAAATAATTGATATACTTAACATAACATTGTAGAGTGTCAATACCAGCTTGTAAGGTCTATGCATATGAAGATGACACGGCTATTCTGGTTGATGGGCCCTCCTGGGAAGATGTAAAACAAAAGGCGGAATTTGCAATGTCTTCAATTATGAACTGGCTTGACTTAAACTTGCTGACATTAAATTTAAAAAAAAAACGGGCTTTAATAAGTGGGCTGAGGAGGCTGAGGTGGAGATCCAGCTGGAGGGAGGAAGACACGAGGCAGGTGCCGGTGACAGATGCAGGTATGGATGCAGGCGCAGGAACAGGTACAGGTGCAGGAGCAGGTGAGGGCAGGTGCTGGTGCGTGTGCGGCACGGAGGACACCCGTAGGAGCGCCCACGCAGCAGGGCAGGATGCAGCACGGCAGCAGGAGAGAGAGGCACGGCGGGGACGCTGTCAGCACGCCAGGTGAGGCGGCCCTCGGATGAGGCGCGGCCCAATAGTCTTAGGAGCCCTTCACGGAGGACGGACGCGTAGGCAGGGTCCGACAGGTACCGGAGCGGACAGGTACGCTGGGTATTCCCGCGATAGGTAGCCCGGAGTATCAGGCTCTTTATAGTATCCGCTTTAGAGGCGAAACCCGAACTGATCCTTGCATTGCGTGGATCTATAATGTCAGCTCGTAAAATAACATCATATAGAAAATATGAATTTGAGATATGAAAATGGCCAGTAATTTATTTTAATAAGTATGCATAATAATCAGCTAAAAAGATACAGGCAGGTGAGGACTTGAAAGAAAGGTTGCCATGGCGACGTATTAAACGTCGTTGTCAAAGCTGTCATAATAAAATATATTCTTAATAAAATACAATAAAATCTATAGTTATTTTGTATTAGAAGTATAGTGTTTATAGGAAAAATTATATCCATCAATGTGGGCGAAATACCAACCCTTGGATGTCACTAAATCGTCGTAGTCTCATGTTAAAGTTGGAGTTGTGTCTGTGTACTGATTGTGGATAAAACGTGTCGTAAGAAATAATCAGAACAGCGCCTAACGGTAACAGAATGCTTGTTCTGACCTGGAGGAATGAATGAAGATAGCTGTGAGTATGTACATTATGTTACAGATTGCTGAGTCTACATGCCACATGTCGACAACCTCGCGAGCCAAGTCAAGATACTTGATTTGTTTATCTTTCTCGGCTTTCACGAGGTTCTCATCATGCGGGACGGTTATGTCAACTATCATTGCGCGCCGCTCTGATCGATCCACCACCACTATATCAGGCTTATTGGCAACAATAGTCCTGTCAGTGATGATGGATCGATCCCAGTACAATGTGATATTTCCATTTTCGAGAACTGGGTCGGGCACATACCTGTAGTACGGCACCTTAGATTCCACAAGGCTGTATTTCTGAGCAAGTTGCTGATGGATTATCCTGGCTACAAGGTTGTGTCTATGCAAGTACTCTCCGTTAGCTAGACGAGAACACCCGGAGATAATATGCCTGATTGATTCTCCCGACCGGTGGCATGCCCGACAGATGTCAACCGTGCCGTCTTTCACAATAAATCTCCGGTAATTGTTCGTCATCATAACTTCGTCCATAATTGCACAGACAAAACCTTCGGTTTCTCCAAAGAGGTCACCGAAACGCAACCAGGCTACGGACGCTAGTAGATCTACATTGGGTCCATGTAGGGCCCGGTAAAAGCGTCCGTGAAGCTCCTTACTCTGTCATACTTCCATGCGATTATTGGTGTCAAGCACTACTGGCATGCACCAGTTCTCTTTATCCAAGGAGAGCGGGGTGAGGCCCTTGTCCACCGCGACTACACCTCGATGCATCCCCACGTCGGTTTCTAGGAAATATTCCCTGACACTGCATATCTCGCGATTGTGGAGGGTCTTAGCGTTTAAAAAGCCTCGACCTCCACACTTTCGCGGGATATACAGCCTCAATACCGATGACCGTGGGTGATGCATTCGATTTGCAGTCAGCAGCATCCGGATCCTCCTATCCAGGGCGTCTAGTTCGGTTTGAGTCCATTTGAGTATGCCGAAAGAGTACATCAAAACCGGCATGACCCAACTGTTGAAGTAAGCACACACACCTTGTTTCCGCCTGATAGAAGACTAATAAGTACTTTTTTCAGGCGGCCAAAGAAGCGCTCCTTCAGCGATTGCTTCATGTCAGTTACATTGATGCCTAACGCTTCCGACATACCCAAATACTTATAGCTTTCGGGTGAGGAGAGGGCTCTAACGTTTGCGGAATCCGAGAGTTGGGTTCCCACGGATTCCACAATCTCCCCTCGCTTTACATGCATGACCGCACATTTGTCCACACCAAAATTCCATCCTGATGGAGCTACTGAAAGTTTCAGTTACTTTCAGTAGCTCCATCAGTTGCAAATTGTTGGGAGCAAAAAGTATTGGTCATCCATGTAAAGGAGGTGCGATATAACCTGACCACCTCTCTTCAGCCGGTAGCCTAGACCTGAATCCTCCAACAGTGTGCTTAGAGGATTCAAGGCTAAGCAGAAAGCGGACTCAAACTATCGCCCTGAAATATGCCTCGCTCGATCCTACTCGGTTCGCTATTCCTTTGCGACATCCTGGATAGCGAAGGACCATCCTCCATTACCCCATACACGACATCAGGAAGGTACGCAGAGTTGCATCTACTTTATACAAATTCAGCACCCTCATGAGCCATGTACGTGGCACCGAGTCATAGGCCTTCTTATAATCTATCCAACATGTCGACAGATCCTTTCGGGAACGACGCACCTGTCGGCTAATGGCCATATCGATGAGGAGTAGCTCCTTAGTGCCGCGGGACCCATTCTTACATCCGTTTTGAGAGGCAGACATAATGGAGTTGGTGTCTATATGTTTGTTAATTTTAGCTCTCAAAATGGATGTAAGAACTTTATAGACCGTCGTGATCGGCCTATAATTTTTGGGTTCCGCGGTGCTACCTGATTCTTGGAGCAGGTGGATAACTCCTGTCGTTATGAATTGGGGTGGTGAACCAGACTCCAAAGTAGTCTGGAACTGAGATGCCAAGCGAGCGTGCGACCTTGAAAACTATTTAATCCAAAAGTTGTGCAGCCCGTCCGGCCCTGGAGACTTCCAGTTAGGTAACGGACGGACTGCATGAGCTACATCTTGGGGGCAGATGGTAATAGCCTCCTTTTCTGGTATTGGATTAAAGGCTCGCTCGACTTCTCGAGCCCAATCACCTTCGGTGTGACTGACAGGCGCCGACCAGATACTACGCCAAAAGAAACACATGGCATCATCATCCGGCAGGCACGTGTCAGCCACACCTTGGTCCGGTCGCTCCCAACCCCTATAAACCCACCTTTCATCGCTCTGGAAGGTGCGATTCTGAGTGTATCGCTCTACTCGCCGCTTATACCGACGAATACGGTTCGCCCATGCATACACTTTCTGTTTCAGGAAGTCGATGCGCTCTGTGACACAAGACATATAGTCTTGAGGAATGACATCAATCCCTGAGAACGCCTGTCTCACAAAGCGCATCACTCTAGGGCGAGTATTGCCCTCCCTGAAGCAGATTAGTTTGCCGATGAGCGCCCTGGCCCCACCAATACGGCATACTGCCAAGCTGCTTCGGCTGGTTTCGGTCGTGTAGCTCTAGAGTCATTGGCAAATTTGACGTGAGCTACACGACATTCCGCTACAGCCGCGCAATTCAGAATCGAATGAGTATCGATGAGGTCTTCGCAGGTATCAAAATAGTTTGACAACTGCGAATCCAGGACCGCCACCAGCGCCCTATTTTTGTTATGCCTGGGCAAACGAGGTAAGCGTCGCCTAAGTTCAGGCGACATGAACCGATATTCCTGAATTGCACCTTCCAAAGCACTCCTCAATTCCTCATTGCACTGGGTACTTACGTTTGTAACCCTGTCATTACTCCCCTCGTCAGCATGACTTGTGTTGGACTGCGGTAGTACTACAGCAGTCTGCGACTGGGGGGCGATGACAAGGCTACTCTGCATTTCATTTCGCAGGCGATCAAGTACAGTGTCATCTAGCATGTGATGACGGTGGATGACCCGCACCTGATCCGACAGTCGTTGTGCCGTAACGTTGACAGCTAGCTCAAGCACCTGAAAAAGAGAGAGTATCCGAACACGGTACGCGGTCAGATTGTTTCCCCCCTCTGTAGACCCATAGTGTGAGCGTATGACATTTTCATTGATGGATCGTGTCCGTCTCATGCGCTGCAAACTGCCGCCGGGAGCTGAGACTCTATCAGAGGCCAGTGGGCCTCGAGGTCCTAAGCCGTCCAGCGGCTGGCGTCGTCGTCGTGGTCGAGCGCGTGGGCGGAGAGAAATACTCATCGCTCGAGCTCGACGCAACTACCGCGGCCGGTGTCGTCACAGCGCTAACAGTGGGGCTGGGTACCGAGCGAGGCGGAGCTGAGCGAAGAGTCCGGAGGTGGTGGGCGTGAACGGCGAGCTGCTGATCTTGTCAACATTTTCGTATATTTTTCGTCAGTTTCACTTTTTCATCGGAGGTGACATGACAGATGTCACCTCCGGTTCGGCAGTTTTTGATGCAATTTTAGGGTACTATAATTCATTATGTTTATTTGAAATTATATTTAATATGGTATGGTATGGTTATGGTATACTTTTAAGTATATATAAATATAAAAAAAGTGCTTCTAAAAAATTATATATTCATTAAAATTGAAGAGTTGACAAAATAGATGACTTGTTGACTTTGGTGTTGCTAGCTTTTTTTATTATTTTATTTCCTTTATTTTAATGTAATCATATAAATTATATTTTTAAATATTAGAATATAAAAAGTATAAAAACATTTAAATATTTTATTTTATTATGTCGTTTATTTATTTAGTCGTCTTATTTTGTTACATTTTTAAATATTAGTATGATTAAATAAAAAAATAAAAAAAAAACATTTAAAAAAAAAGAACAAAAAATTATTAATTAAAATTATTAAATTATTAATTATTAATTAATTATTATTATTTATTTAATTATTATTATTATTTAAACATATAAAAAGTATAAAAACATTTAAATATTTTATTTTATTTATTATTAACATAACCATCCAGTAATGTTCCCACTGCTGGGACACAGGCCTCCTCTTCGTGAGAGGAAGCGGGCCATTATCCACCACGCGGGCCAAGTACGGGTTGTTAGATATCACAAAGGTCTTCGAAGTTTTGGTTCTAGGACATGCCGGTTCTCCGGTTTCTCATAATGTTTTGTTTTTTGTTGAATTGATATAGATAGTAATAATATATTGAATACTTAACAGTGAGAATTAGTAAGACCGCTAATGCTTGGTAAGTTAAAAGCAACCAAAAAATAAAATGGCGGCTAGAGCCTGACTCCTACCGAAAGGACTGGATCATAAGCTTGTTTACAAAAAAACAGAGGAAAATTTTGGCCATTATTATGACAATACCCCAGTATTATCACACTAATGGCTAAGGTATTATTATTTAATTTTACACATAACAAAAGATGATAACAACCAGCACCCTAATTGCGTAACACACGATCAATTGGAATCGGTTTCATTTTGACAGTTCAACAATATTCATTGCGTTATTTACGTGTTGAATAGACACATTTTTCGAACTTATGAAGCAATGGATTAGCAATTTGCTTCAAAATGATTCAGATTCCGATAGATCGTGTGTTACGCAATTAGGGTGCAGGTAACTGTGGTGTTTGACAGATCATCTTACATAATATGTAATGAAAATAATAACAGTGATTCACAGTGCCCTCCAAACGTTAGTTGACGTTTTTTGACTTTAGCTGTGATGCCACATTATGTTCTAAAATCCAAGTTTCAAATATTTGGCTTACACACTATAACATTTTTATTTAACTAATTTTCAACTAACAATAACAAAAAAAATCAGGTTATCCTACGAGATTCAACTAACTTTTAGGGCACTGTATATATTCGGATAGTTAGGTTAGTTAGGTATAAAATAGGTTCCGGTTTTTTATTTCACGAAGCGACGCGCGCTTTTCTTGCAAACACGATGTGAATGTCGCTGCAAAAATCGGCCCCCGATTATATGCCGTCTGTGAACGGTCTAAAGTAAGGCTGCGCAACCCCAGGCCCGCGGGCCACGCATTCGAACTGGCCCGCCAAAAGCTCAGCGATAACTTCTGAGAACAGTTTTCGCCGGCTGACACGGAATCAAAGTTAAGGCTCACCTACAAAATTGGTTGGGCAGCCTTGCTCTAAAGCATACTAAGAAAGTAGGTGATAATAAGTACTAATTAAGTACCAAATAGACTTAAAGAAGTACCGGTAAGAAACCCTTTAATTAACACCAAAAGTGTTAAACTTCTGTTGAGTACTCCGGAAATAAATATTTAAAGAGTTACTAGGTGTTTGAAAGGAACAGATAACTTTAGTTTACTTTTATTATCTAACCAGTTCATTTATGTACCCTTAGATGAACGAGATTATAATCAGTATCGCTAAAATGTAGTCGTAGATTCAAAACGTATGTTCAGAAAAGGTAAAAAAAACTGACTACAATCTGAGGAATTTAATAGCAAAAATAGCCCAATATACCTACCTCGTATATGCGTGCTATTTTTGCTTTTTAGTATTTAGCTAAACACCTACTTTAATTAAAATTTTTCTATCTGATTTGCGTAATTAACTCAATTATTGGCGTGGGTTAGGCACATTCTGACATATACTGGGACCAAATTGTTTCGTAACTTGGGAACCATTACCATCTATAAAGTATTCCATTATAAGAATAATAAGGGATTCGAAAATTCTAGGAAATATACTACAAACTTAAATCTAATTGGGTAAGTTATTCAAATTTAGGTAGATTATTGTGCCATACTGATTAAGTAAATTCTTGAGTATTGTCAAAGGAAGCCAAATAATTGGATTAATTTTCTTCGAATACCAGTCAATTTAAGTAGGTAATTATCTTGCAGTATATAGTTGACAATTAAATCAATTTAGGTTTGGACATAATTTTATTTGTAGGTAATAATTGGATTAATTTTCTTCGAATACCACAGTCAATTTAAATAGGGAATTATCTTGCAGTATCTAGTTGACAATTAAATTAATTTAGGTTTGTACATGATTTTATTTGTAGGTAGGTACACCTACTGAATTATTTGAATGAATTTAGGTCTTATAAAAAATTGAACTTTTAGAAATGGCACCTAATAACGTATTTCATAAATTAGAAATCATGCAATGAATAAAAAATTTAATTCAATAAAAAAAACTGAATATCTAAAAGTAAGTAATACAACGAATTTAAAAAATAAATACTTTGCAACAAAAAGTTACGTTCACACGTAAAATATTGTCACAGTACACAAATAACGCAATAACAAAACAAAAAAAAAAACAAAAAATTTAACAAAAACAGTAACATCCTTACCTCAACAAGTCAATCAACAGTGTAAAGCCGATCAAAAGTCTTTAGAATGATCCAGAAAACTTTTCCCTATTCCCGCATAATATTGTGCGTTACTCGCGTTGTTTGCGCAAAGTTTTTCGAGCGCGTGTGAAGTTTCCCGGTCCCGGGGGAGCGCAGTCGTGCGCTCGACGCAAGGCCACGACACACACTGAACCAATTGTTCATTCACTCCTCCACTCCATCGTTATTCTTACGCAGATGTCCGTATGATCGTGGCAGATATGGAGCCGATAGGATCCCTCGAAAAATTCGAACAATCTTTCTTCTCTCTATAAATTCGGCGTTTTTAATATCCAATAATTTGAATCAACAGCGGTGTTTACTCCGGGCAGTTTATTAATAATTCTGTAAATCCTTTTAATAATTGTTATTACTGTGCGTGGGTTTTCGTTAGGATATTATTGAAGTTTGCGCAGTAATTAATCGTTTAGCACTGATTGTCTATTCTATACACCTTGAATAGGCAGAGTACTTTGATTTAATACCTTCTTGAAATACAATACCGTTTGTTTAGTTTTTTGTTATCGTTTGAAACTTGATTGTTTTGCGACAATGGTTTTTTGTATGTTTTAATTAAATAAGGTATTTTTTTAGTCTATAAAACAGACGGATGAAATCACATTTAACAAAGAAGTGAGCCTATCAAAACATAACTGTGCAGCTGTGGTACAATAGTTTCACAATTTTTTTAGCTCTGAGAGCAGCAAACCAACAGCAACCTTATTGTAACGAGAATAAAAGTCACTGTGATATTGACAGACTTGTTAGCGGCAGCAACCCAAAAGCAACCTAATTGTAACGAGAACAAAGAACACTTTGATTTTGACAGTGATGCAATATCAGAGGTAAAATAACTGTAATTGGGCTGCACCTTTAATATTGGAGATGTCTGTACTTCCCATCGTATTTGTGATTATAGCTCACTTTCGCTTTATATTGTAACTTGTAACTAATTCTATAAAAGGTATCTTACACGCCCTTATATCATAAAGTTATTTGCTAGTGCTGCGCACTTCTGAAGGTGACGTAATAACAATACCTGAAATTGTATGTGATTTTTGTTTGTGTATGTTTAAGGGCAGATTTTTCCATCGAAAGATAACTTTTATTCGAGGAATAAAATTGACGTTATACGGTTTTTGTATGAAATAACTGTCAAAATGTATAAATTATTCCTCGGATTAAATTACTCGGATAAAAAACAGTCCGACGTCAATTTTTATTCCACGAATAAATATTATCGGTCCATTGAAAAATCAGCCCTAAGTCGTTGAAGCGTCGAATCAATAAAAAAATAATTTAAAAAACACACTTTCACCGGTAACTATGTAATAACCTTCTTATCTACGATTTGTAGTAGTATGCCATAAAAAAAACTTATTTATAACAAAAAGACGGCCCAGACTCCACAAAAATAGAGACGAGACTGTAGGAGAGGAGTTGGAAACCACCAAAAGGTTCATCTTTTGTCTCCGCTTAGCTTCAGTGGACACGGTTGAGCAGAGATGAGAGGAGATGTCTCATATTTGCTTAGCGCAAACAACACGCAGATGGGAGCTGTACCTCGCAAGCTGGCGACGACGCGCAGCGGAGACAAGAGATGTGAGCGGCGTGTGGCGAGCGGCACCGCTAATCCCCGCGTCGCACAACCCGCCCGCCGCGCCCGCGCCACATCCAACGGTCGCGGCACGCAGCTCAGCTCCGCTCTAACCAGCACACATCTCTGCTCCGGTCTAGCCAGTACGCATCTCCGCACAGCTTCGGTGACCCTAGCTGTTAAGCATCTCCTCTCCTCTCCGCTTCGCACATCTCCGCCCATCTTCGCTTTGGTAGAGTCCGGGCCTAAGTCTGAGATTGGAACACAAAGTAAGACACGCTTTCTAATAAGAATAATTCCACCAATTTAAAATCCCATTTTAACTGCATAATAATGAGGAATCGAAATCCAATTTGACTTACACCAGTTCAACTTACGAAGCCACTTAATGAAGCCGGCATAGAATAATTAGCCACTTTCCGCTAATTTCCAAGTTATTAATTGGGACGTTAGAAAGGGCCGTCATCTGGCCGGGGAG
Organism: Apamea epomidion; assembly: GCA_947507525.1. Lineage (NCBI taxonomy): Eukaryota > Metazoa > Arthropoda > Insecta > Lepidoptera > Noctuidae > Apamea > Apamea epomidion. The sequence continues at coordinate 13,167,899 of OX382225.1, forward strand.
CTATCTTGAGCTATGTGTGACGCTCTAAACGGTTCCATTGTGTCAAGACAAAAGCTCATTAGGGAATAAGCTGGATTCAAACGAGGCATCGCCGAAAGGAAGTCGGACGCGTTCACCGTTCATCAGTTATTGTAGAACATTTTAATACAGGTTATACGCGCTGTTATTAATAAGAAGGTGTTAAAAGAAAATAATATTTTTATTTTGAAATAAAATACATACGTAGTTAATATTAGCGTATTAACAAGGGCAAGGGTTCTCTACCTTAGGTTTAGGTGGTGGCTTTTGAGCATTATATGGAACATGAAACTTGTTCAAGTAGTGCCACGGTGTCTGTAGCTGGTACTGCCGCGCTTCTTGAGGATGCTCGTTCGGTTCATAAACCAGTTTCTTCAGCTCGTCATCGTAACGAACTTCAATGTATCCGACCAATGGAAAGTCCTTTCTCAATGGATGTCCAGTAAACCCGTAATCTGTGAGAATTCTTCTCAAGTCTGGATGATGAGTGAAAACTACTCCGAACATGTCATATATTTCCCTTTCGTACCAATTGCAGGCCTTCCAGACGCCGTACCCGGAGCGTAAAGGCGTCAGCTCATCAGTGTATGTCTTGAGACGAGCTCGTTCGCTAAACCTCAAGCTGAGGAGATCATATTCTACCTCGAACCTGTATTGCCTGCTTGGAACGTCTATAGCGCTTGCTGACGAGCATTGAGCGAAGCAGGCGTGTTGGTGGTCACGCATGAAGTTCATGACCGGGTACATACCAGCTGGAGCAACCAGTATCTCCAGCTCGTCAGTTGGCTGCATTTGAACCTTCTGCACATATTTCGGCAGACATGCTGCGACGTACATACCGAACTCGTACAGACGTTGGCGCCTCGCGTTGTTGTGGCACCTCAGGGTGTGATGAGATTGCTCCAGCGGTTCGATGTAAAACGGATCCTTTTCCTTGACCTTCACATCTATCTTGTTGTCTAAAACAGGGACGCCAGTGTGAATTTTGCGTCTTAAAGTTCTTGCTATGTTCGGTTTGACTAGCTTCGATAGCAAATATTTCATGATTTCTAAGATAATTCAATAAGATACTTGATTTGCAAAACTCTGTACAATACAATAAGCCATGAAAACAATATTGACATCGATTGCCATTTATATGACTTTTTCTTTTAATTCATTCAGTTCAAATTAAAATAAGGTTGTCTTAAAACAAAAATAAGTATGTATGTGTATTTCTATACAGTTTAATATATGTCGGAGTCATTCGTTTGACTATTTGGAACGTTAGCGCCATCTCGTGGCGCTAGACAGAGTCTAGCCTGAGTTCGTGATGGGACGAGAGTAACAGCTACAAAAGCGGTGTGAGCAGAGCTCTCGAGAGGATCGAAACATTGGACATCGTACGAGCAACATGTGCTTAGAAACTGTCAATTGCGTCCCGAATCGTTGAGTTGTGTGAGTGTGTGATTCGCTAGTGTGACTAACTAGTTCATAAGTTCTAATCTGATTTGAACTGTAAACCGTTTTTCTATTGTGCTATAACCAACATTACCCATAGTACGCCCACAGTAATTAAAATATGCCTGATGCTAACGAGAGACAGACATACCATCTCCGACATCAGAACTGGGATTCGTGTTGGTTTATGCACGAAATGAGAACGCTTAAAGTGAAAGTGACCGTTGACATTTGAAAAACAAAGTGCAAGCATGCGAACGCTTATTAAATAATCGTGTGGATCTGTCCAATTACGACCCAGACAAAGCTGATACGGATGCGCGATCATGGTACATGTTGTTTTGGGCATAGGCTGTATGCAGAAATACCTTTGCCGAATGACGCGACTGTTGTGCCTACCGCCATGTTTGAAAAAAGAAAACACTGTCTCTAACCGGGTGTTTGAGTTCGACGTATCCCGTTCTCGTAGTTAGAACACGCAGTATAAGGTGTGTGCAAATATAACAGTGCACAACAGCTGATTTGTGTTTTGCCGAAAATTCACTGCAAGGTGGTCAACTCGTTGTGGCCATCAGTAAGACGCACAAAGGAGCAGCATCAACGTGACTATCGCAAATAGCATACTAAGGAATGACATGGAGTGACTTTAAGAAGAATCGAGCCAAGCAGCCCCGCAGCCGTCAGCGAAGCCTTTCATGTGCTGCAAGTGAGGGAAACCAGGACATATCGCAGCCGGGTGCACGAGTAGTGGCAGCCAAGCCAAGCGGATGGTGGACAACGTGCGGGAAGTCGTGAACGGCGAGTGGACGTCGTAAAACTACCCTCAGACACGTTAGAACATAAAGGTGAGCTTTATTGTTTTGTTTACGATTCTGGTGCTGAATGCTCATTAGTAAAAGCGAGTTGTGCAGCCAAATTAAGTGGCAAACGAGTTAATAACGTTGTTGCATTGACTGGTATTGGTCAAATACGTGTATTCAGCACAGAACAAATCATATGTAGTGTTGCGATTAGCGAGCAACAGCTTGAGATTTTATTACATTTCTACCCGACATTTACTTGCAAAGTAATATTATGATAGAACGGGAAATATTGAACCTAGACTTTTCGATTAACATGTCTACGACAGAGTTTTTGTTGCATAAAGATCTTGTAAAAAATTCAGTTTTAAACGGTCAACAAAAGAAAGCTAGATTTGATAGAACAAAGGCAGCTGTAACAAAATGTTCGGTTGACGATTTCGTGTTATTAGAAAACGAAGAGTGAAATCAGATTATGAGACGTTAGATCGGAAGTTCAGAGGTCCGTTTACGGTAGCAGAAGTTTTTGCAGGTGATCGCTATACGTTAAAAGCTTTAAATTCTAACCTTACAAGTATGCGCATGATCGCATAGGAAAGATGCCACAAGATTATGTTCCAAGTGAATTGAACATAATTAGTGAAGAGTTAGACGTAGAAGATGCGGGTGAAGGCCAATCTACTGGTACTGACTAATATTGACGCACAATAAATGGCAATAACTTATCAGCGAGAAGTGACTGGTAATGCTATTTTGTTTTAAGGCTTATCAGCGAGAAGTGACTGATACTGACTTACGTATATGCGGGCTTAGGAACCAGCGATACGAACTGTTACCCATTTGCTGTCATTTGTGCATTAATATTGAGTAGCCTTGTACCTAATGTTCAGAAAGTTTGATTACAAAACTGGTATTATTTTATGTGCGTATATGGCATGCATCTTGCATAATTTCGATGTAGTCAGGATTTACGCTATGATTAGATAATCAAAGTTTGTTTACGTTACTCTGGTTGAATCAATACTTTAAAAGCCTTCAACTCTAGGCGTACGTATTTGTATGCTCACATACAAACGATGCCTCTAAGCATGTAGTGTTCCTAACGAGTTAAACGTGGAAGACGATGAGGAGAGTTCCTCCACCGAGTAGTAGAGCACATACCATGGCTATTAGGTCACACTGTACGCACTTGTCTGTAGTCGTAACTGCAACTCAGTTGTGAGTTGTTCAGGGGGCGATGGGCAGCTGCGGCGGGGACCCGGGTCTCAAAGGAGACTATTGTTGTGTTGGTCTTGTAATGACCTGGGAGTCATAGACTCTATGTGAAGTGATGTGTGTTGGTAGTATCACTTGAGGTGATGACAATATGGGTGGCATGAGTGTCACTAGCTGCTGCGGCAGCCAGACCATGAGCGTTGTATGTAATCTACGAGTTAGTTGATATAGTTTCTGACCAATTATTACTAAGGCTTAGAGGAATCTTTTGTTATCGATGACAGTTTGGATCAGAGTATTACAAACGAATTTGAGAATAGTGATAGTTTTGTTGATGAAACAGAGTAGAGATTTAGTTGTGTGTGTTATGTGGGTTTCGTGAGAAACCATAAAGTCCAGGAGTGACTTGGCGATTCGATGGGGATGCGCAAATGAATTTGACGAGTTCAGTAACTGGAGTTTACTAGATAGTATGAGACACATGCATCTTAGTTGATTCTTTTGATTGTAATCTTGAGATTTAGAAATCAAATAGTGGGTAATGCTCTGAACTCTGCTATTGTTAGTTTGTTCGAGTTTTCATTGTGTTTTTGCCTGTACCAAATGTGGTCAGGAGTGACCGAGCTATATGATACTTTGCGGGTATGTTTCTTTACAGATTAGCACACGAGGACGTGTGTATAGCAGGATGACCGTGTCGGAGTCTTTCGTTTGACTATTCGGAACGTTAGCGCCATCTCGTGGCGCTAGACAGAGTCTAGCCTGAGTTCGTGGTGGGACGAGAGTAACAGCTACAAAAGCGGTGTGAGCAGAGCTCTCGAGAGGATCGAAACATTGGACATCGTACGAACAACATGTGCTTAGAAACTGTCAATTGCGTCCCGAATCGTTGAGTTGTGTGAGTGTGTGATTCGCTAGTGTGACTAACTAGTTCATAAGTTCTAATCTGATTTGAACTGTAAACCGTTTTTCTATTGTGCTATAACCAACATTACCCATGGTACGCCCACAGTAATAATGATGCTAACGAGAGACAGACTCCGACATATATATTTTTTATTTTTTTATTTAAAAGGAACAACAAACAGCTACAATATAAAACATAGAAATAAGTATTATACAAAAATAATGCAGCCCACAACGCTGTTCACAGATTAACTATAGGATACTTATCTGTGAAATAATAATCGCTAGAGTTACAAATACATTTTTTTATATAAAGTTGGGCAGAATCAAATCATTCAATAATATAAAAAGAAAATCTTGGTTCAAACGAACAGTTGCTTAACTGATACAATTTTTAACCACGAAACAGTAGTTTGTCGCACAACTGTTGCGATTGGAACACTAACTTTTGTTTGACAGAATGCGCAAGGCAAAGTTGATACATTTTTGTTTTGCACCGAACCAAAATATGCGGGCTGCAGGTAATAATTGAGCAATATATTGTTATTACGGTACGAACTTCTTCGAGTGTGTTATGTATTAGTGTAAAGCACTATTTTTTGAGTGATTCTTTAGTTGGTATGGAACGAAAACAGTGGAAAAGCCAATCTGGGTCAGACTAGATAAGGAAGACGGAGCTCATACCTGGCAGTGGAACGTAAAGCATTGTTTGTTTATTGAGTGTTTGGACTTCAAATTAGGTATAATATGCATACGCATAATCAGCCTGGGACGGTTTCCTCACGATGTGCTCCTTCACCGTTTTGAGAGCAATGGCGATGAAATAAATTTCACAAAGCGCCTGCCTGTGTTTGCACCCAGGACCTACATACAACTCGTAATTCGAAGTAATTACCACTGGGCCACCACTGGCCACTGCTGTCGTATTAGGTATACACGGTCGTAAAAGAATAATAGAAGACTTGAAAGATAGAGAAATTCTCGCAATGAAAATAAGAACCATGATTAAAATTACATCATGCCAACTGGGTTTCCACCAAGTGTTAAAATTAAATTCATAATGCAGTCCACTGTTAGTCCTCAAGTTGCGTCAAACTAAACAGCTATCAGAAATCTAACCTTTCTAAGTTTATCATGGACTAACACTGACATCGGTGAAGAAAAACATCGTGAGGAAACCTGGACTTATAATTAATATACCAAGTCTGAATTCGCCAATCTGCCTTAAGCAAGCGTGGTGATCAATGCTCATGCCTTCTCTGTATGCGAAGAGGCGTTTGCCCTACTGTGGGACAAGAATAGGCTGGTGTTTTATTATATAGTAAATACCTTCTTTCTTTCCCATTAAATAACGTTCTTATTCCAACATCTGTTTTAACCGAAATTGAGGTGCCAAAGTCTGCTTTTGATTAAACTTTTATGTTCTGTTTTATAACGAATAAAATGCAGGTGGATGCCTGCGAGAGGTGTTCGCTCGGTAAGGAATCTTGTGGTGATTTTATCAATATCGAAGATAATTTAAAACGATAAGTCTGATGGCTTTGAAGGATTTATGTCTATCGAAATCAGGATTTGCTGTAATGGGTTTTTTTAATATCAATAAATAAAAATAGATAGCAATTTGCGTCGTCATTGTTTTTATCTGAAGACGGTATATTGAACCATGTTGGTTCATGAAATCGATTGGTGGATAGTCACGAGACCAGTCATAAAATGGTAATTAGTTGGTCGATTGTTTATATATTATGTTTTATATTTTTGGGCACCGAGGTATCTCAGATGATACAAACCGTCCATAGTTTAAAAGTTGTGACTGATTAACAGCTTATGTTTAACTGGTGAGCAAAATGACACGAGTTTTGCTTTGTTTTGATACATTATGGGCTTGTTTGTTGGTAAATAAAGGTAAAGCTTGGATTAAAACTTAGTCAAATAGCAGAATGATATTTCGACGGACAATGTTCCTATCTATACCTTTACATTATTATAAAATAAAGTCGCTTTGCGTGCTAGTCTGTGCTACCGCGTTGTTCATCTGAACTATGTATATGCAACGGATTTTGATGCGGTTTGCATCATCATTTAGATAATTTCGTCTGGATATGTTAATAATTAATTATGATTAAACTTTCGTATATAATAAAGCAATCTCGATATTATAAAAGTTAGCTAAAATTTCGCTACTTAAAAAACAAAAACACATAGATGATTTAAGCTTCCTACAATCTTGAATTCATCACATGATAACGCTACCCAAACACGATTACTTACCACCCACTACAAAACATGCTGAAGAAACATGAACGCGAAACACTCCTTCAAACAGAACCGTTGAGAAATAAGAACCTTAATTATAATAAAAGCTCTCAAATTACTCATTTTATTAAATTATGAAGATATAAAACGTTTCTTGGTGCACGTTACGAGAACAGGACTTTACTCTTTGTTCCGTTGAAGTTTTCGAGTAGAAGTTCCGACACATGTCTCGGAAGTCTTGCGATCCACGGATCTTCGGATCCGCGTCGCTACATGTCTACAAATAAATTTTGAAGCGAATTGTGTTATGAAGATTTTGGGGGAAACTATTTTATAAGTGTCTAATAAGAAGTGTTAATTAATTTGCTGTAATTAAGTGTTCTAAAGTTATGTAAAGTGGGGTATCGTATTTTTAAAGGTGGTTTATTTTGTCGTAGCTTTGCAAATTGCGAGCAGTGGTGGCCGACAACGTCTTACGTCTCGTAGGTCGTGGGTTCGAACCCAGACAGGCATATTAATGCTCATCTCATATCTTTCATCAGATCTGAGAGCGGCGGTAGGCAGGCTGAAGGCCAAAAATACCGCCCCGGGACCCGACGGCTTGCCGGGTAAAGCCTGGGTCCTGGCCTCGAGGGCTCTCGGGCCATGACTGGAGGCGCTCTTAAGCGCATGCATGGAGAGAGGCCAGTTTCCACTCCGTTGGAAGACGGGGAAGCTGGTCCTCATTCAGAAGCCAGGGCGCCCTGCGGACTCTCCGTCCGCATACCGGCCCATAGTGCTGCTCGACGAGGTCGGCAAGCTCTTTGAGAGAGTGATTGCGGGCCGCCTCGTCGGGCACCTGGTGAGGACGGGGCCGGATCTTGCGGAGTGCCAGTTTGGCTTCCGCAAGGGGCGCTCGACGGTGGACGCCATCATGCGCGTGAGAGCCCTCACGACGGGGGACGCGGTGTCCCGGGGTGGGGTGGTCGTGGCGGTGTCACTCGACATCGCCAACGCGTTCAACACCCTGCGCTGGAGCTGCATAGGGGAGGCACTCCGGTATCACCGGGTGCCGACTTACCTCCGTCGAATAGTCGGGGCGTATTTGACGGATAGAGCCGTCATCTACCCCGGTCGCGACGGGAATTGGAACCGGCGAGAGATGTCGTGCGGTGTCCCACAGGGATCGGTTCTGGGCTCCTGTGGGACATCGGTTACGACTGGGTGCTGCGGGCCGACCTCCCTGATGGCGTCAGCGTAGTTTGCTACGCTGACGACACGCTGGTCCTGGCGCAGGGGAGGTCGCATCAGGCGGCGGCCGACGCGATGACACGCGGGGTTGCGATAGTCGTGGAAAGGATCCGGCAGTTGGGTCTCGAGGTGGCATTGCACAAGTCCGAGGCCATGTCTTTTCATGGGCCCCGGTACGGGCCACCTTCAGGATCCCAACTGATGGTAGGAGGGGTTCACATGCGCGTCGAGAAGACGATGAGATACCTGGGTCTCGTCCTCGACAGCCGGTGGAACTTCGTCGAGCATTTCCGACGTTTGGCCCCCAAACTGGAACGGACCGGGGCCACCTTAAAGCGGCTCCTGCCCAACCTGAGGGGGCCAAACGCCTCCTGCCGGAGGCTTTACGCGGGGGTCGTGCGGTCCATGGCCAGTGAACGCGCCCATACCGGGGCCCCATATAGGTATGGGGCCCCGGTATGGGCGCGTTCACTGCGGCTGAGAGCCGCACACTACCTGAACCCGCCCCAAAAGGTGGTAGCCATAAGGCTTATCCGGGGATACCGCACGATCTCGGGCGAGGCAGCAAGCCTCCTTGCCGGACTGCCGCCATGGGATCTGGAGGCGATAGTCCTCGCGCGCCTATATGATTGGCGCGCGGAGGCACTACGTCGGGGGGAAACTCCGCACCCGCGGCAAATCGCAGCGGAGCGGACAGACCTCCGGCGCGGTCTCATGGCGGAATAGAAGGCGCGACTATCGCAACCCAGCGCAGGGCACGCCACGATAGCGGCGGTAAGACCCCTCTTTGAGGAGTGGCTAGAGAGGCGTCACGGCGCTCTCACCTACCGCCTGACGCAGGTCCTCTCCGGACACGGATGTTTCGGGAGGTTCCTGCATATCATCAGGCGGGAGGAGACGCCCGGGTGTCACCACTGCTAGGATCGCCCAGAGGACACGGTGGAGCATGCGGTGGAGGTCTGCCCCGCTTGGGCAGAGCACCGCCGTGTCCTCGTAGAGGCGATCGGCAGCGGCGGCGACCTCTCGCGTCCGGCCCTGGTGCAAGCCATGGTCCGGGGCGAGAGGGAGTGGGAGGCGGTCACCTCCTTCTGCGAAGCAGTCATGCTAGCGAAGGAGGTGGCGGGATGGGCGAGGGAGAGATCCTCACGCCTCAGCCGCCGATGGAGACGCTCCGGGCGTCGGGAGCCGCGTGACGACTCCCGGCCACCGTAGGCGCGGGCCTGCGGGCGGAGAGCAATGGGTAGCTCTCCGTCCGATCAGGACCAGGCCCGTGCCGGACGGCGCGTATGTGTTCCACGTGCGCCTCAGAGAGATGTCAGCGTAGTTGACGGGGCCCGACAGGGCCGAAGCCTGCCGGGGTAGCGGGATCGTCCGAAAGGGTTACCGCTGCCCTGGTACATAAAGGGCTAAGGAAGGAACACGGGTGGGTTTTAGTCAGTAAGAGTCTGACACTCCCTTCTGCTCCACCCAGAGCGGGAGGAGTCATTTGATGATTTCCCATCCACAAAAAAAAAAAAAATATATCTTTCATCACCACTGCTCTCAAAACATCGTGAGTCCTAGAACCAAAAATTTGAAGATATGTGACATCTTTTGTGTCCCAAAGGCAAAGGCCACCCTTCCCTTCTTCCACTTATCCCTATCTATGCCTAGACTAGACTAGAGTAGAATACGGAACTTATTGTAACTAATCAATTACTCGTGAAATTAGAGACAGTAATCAACGTTAATAGTTTGTATCGATTTAAACGCCGGCACTAAACTAATTCCCCACACGTCACTCCACACGGTATGTACGTAACTTCGGCGTACCGACTCAGCCGCACGCCCTACATACGCATGAATAGCACACACCACTACAACGGATATACGCATGTAAGAACAATTAAACCTAACAACGAGAATTACCTCTCCCACAGATGATATCAAATGAAAATGTACCCATATATCTTTTACACTCTCATATATAAAACAGAAAGCTCAGGCTGCACTTGATTCAGTGTTTCCCGCCGTCCAACTCCAGATTGTGCGCCGCAACACCACAACTTCCTGCTTCCGGTGGCAAGCCTGCGCCTGCGCTGTGCGTAACACCGCCCGGATGCGACGTCACGGCATGTCACTTCCGCATAGTGCTACGCCCCATTTAAAATAAGAACAACGGTTGTGATACATCCACGAAAATTATTAGGGGAAGAAATGGTACAAAATTGAATAATAAAACCAAAAAAAAAAACAAGAAAAAATCATCAAACACGCCTCTTTGCGTAATCATGAAATATTAACGGTTAACATACATCAAAGCAAAAAAAAACTCGACTTTATCAAGCCGCTGAAAAACCAAATACATTCAAGATACTCAAAGTAGATAATATATCTTCTCACATTCAACCAGCACACGGCGAGTACATTTAAATATTTAAAAATGAAACTGAGTGTTTAACGTAGCCCGAAATTTGGGTAAATCTTCCTTTCCGGCCGCAACGGACTGCGGCGGCCATTCTGAACCCTACCACTCTCATGTAAGCGGACGCGTTCTTAAAAATATTAATATTGCACGAACCTTGCTTTTAAAATTATTATATTAAGTTCTAGCCTGCAATGCTCTTTTAATTTCACTAAAATGTACGCGTTGAGTAACTTAGTTGGACGAGCCTACTTTTATTCCTAAAAAATTATATCTTTTGTTTAAGTTTTTGTAAGGTTATTCTTAATTTTTTGCAGGAGGTGAGGATTGTGGTCAGAAGGTTTTAAAAAAAAACACGGTTTTTAAACGTTTTGTTTAAGATAATCAGGAAAATCGGTCGAGTTAAAAATAAATGTGTATTTATTATCAGACATTTGGATCGAGAAGGTATTGAAGTTATGTATTTTTTTTTTTTTCGCCATTGCGACTTGCCACATGAAGTAAGTTGTTCAGTTTGATGGTCTGTACCTCGTCCTTAAATATAACCATAGGTACCATACGTTTCTCATTTTTTTATTCCTTAATATGAAAAGAGGTTTTTATCCATACGATACTTCGATACGCCAACTCCATCTACATCGAGATGATGCAAACTTGCATGCTTGCTAGTGTCCCAATTTATCTTTAAAATGTTACCAAGGAAAAAAAAGTTTACAAGAAGCCTACAATACCTTTTCTACCTTCACCATACGAACATTTAATCTCTAAAAAAGAAAAGAATGTATTAAATAAGATTTTATTTTAAAGAAATTAAGTGAGCCATGGCACGAGACTGTAAATTATTGCGAGCCGTTTTTTTCGTTTTAACAGATTGATTTATTGTAAAATATTTCTATCCCGAAATGAAAATATCTCAACGAGCGTTAAGAAATATTATTTTTATTCATACTTGGGACTGTGGCAAATTCTTGTTACTGACACATAACTTTACTAGGGTCTGTCCGCGACTTTGTCCGCGTGAAATTTCTTGTTTTATGTAAGTAACATAAAATATATATATTCGTTTTCGATTAGTGTTCTTTCTGCCTCTTCTTCTTTTTGCTCGGCACTTAATGGTCGTAACGTATTATGTCGTGTCATGTTAAATAGCCTTCCGGAAGAATTAGGCCATCAAATGCAAAAATATTTTTTCATATCCGACGGGCAGTTCCAGAGATTAGCGCGTTCAAGCGAACAAACTTTTCAGCTTTATTATTAGTATATAAACTCGTATATCTAGATAGTAACATACTCGTATATATCAAATATAGTTTTATAGGATAGGCCTATATATTCCTGTGCAAGAAGTAAGTAGGTAGTATACAGTTTTTATGACTGAAATTTTACGGCAGTGAGTGTCAGCTGTTTATTTGGTGTAGTTGTAAATGTCAACTCAATGAAATGGGGTCAAGTTAGCAAGATAGGGTTCACAAACAATGAGATTGAGCTTTTTGAGTCACGCTGTATACAGTGCGGTACTTTTAATACAGCGTAGCGATGACGTTATCACATTAATTGAAACCACGTATTCTACATAACGTACGTTAAACATACACAATTAAAATAATTAATAACAATTAACATTCTAGCCGTGGGACCTTTTTTTCATTTTAATATTTAACAACATTAAGCTTAATTTGTGATTATTTAGTAACAATAGCAAAAAGTTTGTGTTGAATTGTTGATACTATCGTCCTGCGCGTGTCCAGTGCTTTATTACACGGGTGGTTTATTTCGTGCCAATTTGCAAGAAATTTATTTTGTTTGAAAAATTCAGTTTTCTTTTTTTTAGTAAAATTCATTATTTTAACAGACCGATAACGACTTGCAATAACTGCTGTACTATTTAATGTGTAAATCTAATCGCTAATCTGTATAATAATAATCAGTGTTATTAAAAATTGATTTACGTCGTTGCTCTAGTCGTTGGAGTGGTCAAGCACTACTGCTGAGCTTGGGGTCCTGGGTTTTATTCCCAAGTGTTATTGGGTTTTTGCGTCTAGATTTTAGTAGCAGCTCGGAGTTTGCGTTTGTGCCCGGTAGATGGCAATAGGCTCGCTGTTGTGTCAGATTTAAAATCACTTCCCATTTCATGTTATTTTTTACCGACTTCAAAAAAGGAGGAGGTTATGAATTCGGCGAGTTTTTTTGAAGTGAAAACTTCTTTAGCGGCGTTGTGCATTTTTTTGCACGTGACCTGATCGAAAATTCGTAAGACGGAGGGAGAGATCTTTGTGATGGGTAAAAAATGTTAAGCTCCCATCAGGACACGTGACCTGATCGAAAATTCGTAAGACGGAGCTCGCGTCAGGACACGTGACCTGATCGAAAATTTGTAAGTCGGAGGGAGAGTAGACCGCATTCCAAAATATAAAAAATGCACAACGTTAATATTCAAGGTTTCACTTCTGCCGGCACTCCCGGAGTGCAACCCGTTTTTTCAAAGCAGCATCATGTTTGAAGGTTTTGCTGCCAGAAGGTACTTGTAGACACTTACTACACGGGTACATAGAGGGAGGTACACAACTTATTTTAAACCCATCAAATTACCATACACCTGTAACAAATTACGGGTCATTAAAATTTAGATCGACCATTACGCTGGTTTCACCAGTTGCATACAAGATGGCCGCGGCGCATAATGCAGACGCAATAGTTTAACCAAATGGCTATTATTGTTTCTACTTGGGGCAGCTTACAATATGCTATGATAGGAATAGAAATGGAAAATGTAAATAGTTTACTATCCAGGTGATGTACAGACGGCTACACATCAAGCTTTATATTTCCAGTTTTAGCTGACCTCGCATTGTATAGGTTTTTTGTACAAGCAGAAGTCAGCTTATACTGGTTATGTATAGCATGATGTGTAGCCGTGCGTACGCACGGACACTGGCTTAACACAGGTTGAAACAACATGAGTCATCATCTGTCTGGGCATTTTCCAAATATGTGTATTGGGATCGGTTTCCAGTCTAACTAAGATGCAGCTGAAAACCAGTATTTTAGATGACACGACTGTCTATTTGACTTGCACAACCCGTTTACTAAGTAATACGTTACCCCGTGGTTAGGCTCGTTGTTAGACTTTCGGGATTCTGACTACCTGTAAAAGCTGTCAAAGATCTACAAATGACAGCTGAGACCAACGGCTTTACGAGCTTTCCGAGGCACGCAGGGATCTCGATATTATTATGTAATGGTTGGTCACCCATCCAAGGACCAACCTTGACAACCTTGCTCTTTCAGCCACTTTACATATGTCAACGACCCTTTTATTGCTTGAATAGTGATCCGTAGGCTCAGTACCTACCTATGGTCATAAAGACGTGGAAAAGAACGTAGATTTTTAAAAATAAATTAATAAGCAAGGAAAGAAAGAAAAGAAAGAAAGAAAAGAAAGAAAGAAAAATGCGTTTATTGGCATTACACAAAACGAATACACCTTAAAACTATAAAAACAGAAAACAAAGATTATAATGCCAAAAGGGCCTCAGCTCAGTATTGTAATGTCAGATGACAACACAAGTGTACCACCTGACGCTGATTTTGAGCTGCCCATGGGGAAAATATGCGTCACATCCAGGTGCAAACGGCCGAGAACAGATCACAATTACATAAAATACAATCCCGCTGTTTAGTGCATATCATATCAATGTAAATTGCCTACACCACAGAACAGATAAAACCTCTTTTATCTGTTCTGTGCCTACACTTAGAAATGGAAATTCACATGCGGTGTAACAAGGTTATGAATACCCCTTATTTATAAACATTGCTTTAAGTCTGTTTAACCATACATTTTTGACGTTTAAACGTCTCTTAACCTTAAGCAACGTTTATGAATAAGGAGTATATGTATTCATCTTGTGTCACAAACAAATCTCTATAGATAAGAAGATGAGAACTGCTTTTTATTGCGGTCTTGTAATTTTAGATACTTATTTTTACATTTGTTCGCCGTCAACAATAGAACATAGGACAATACATATTTTATTTACAACTAGTTATGCCCGCGACTTCGTTCGTATGGATGTCGAAAAACAACAATGTGTCTTTACTAATTATTTTATCTTTTTCTTAAATAAAAGGAGGCTCAGTTACACATTATAACATTAGCTATCTGCCAGCTAAAATCTCGTCAAAATCGGTCTAGCCATTTCGAAGATTAGCCGGAACAAACAGAAAAAATAATTATAAGTACCGTACATACTTTCATCATATGCATTTAGTAAATAGTTGTTATTTTTACATTACAAACAGACACTTAAATTTTATTTATTTGTACGCACTATGCATAATTGTATATGTATAGGTATAGAAAATACGCGGGCACCTACCTGTTTTTACACCTACCCATGTTTTTAGACATAAAAACGTTTACTTTGGTGATAACCAGAAAAAAAAACACTTCATTCATTCTAAACAACTCGTAAAGTCTTTGAGACCTGACACCTTTTAAACAACTTTCTTCCACGTGGCTAAAAATAAATAATAAGTCCGTGTTGACCGTGACTATCTATGTAGGTCTTGGAAAGAAAGAAGCGGACGATATTTATGATAATATCCTAGACAAAAGGAGTTCTACACGAAGAGGATGTATGTGCCTTATTTATATACCAGATTCTATACAGAATGTCCGTATACATTTTTGTATTACCGCATGTAATCACGCGAGCGTATGTGGAAATAAAACTAAGTGCTTAAAATAATACTATAATTCTAATTTCAACTCTTTATTAGTGGTTGTAATAGTAATCATGTCATTTGGTTTAAATAGGTTTTTATATTTTATTTATCTTTTAAATACATAGATTATTTTATATTTTGTGAATGAATGTGAGAACGTTTTAGGCCTTGTAGACTTTAGACCATTTTCTATTTTATTAAGTACCTGGTATTTGTTGACGGGCCTACAATGTCCCCCCATACCAAGGCCCCAAGCCAATTAGTTTTTAAAGAGTAACCGTGGTGCTATTGCCGGCTCTTCTCCATAGAAAACGACCAATTGGAACCGTGCACCTAGCTTCTGACGATTTATGAGTGCCTATGTATGCAGGTTTATGTGAAATAAAATGTTTTGATGTTGAATATGAATGCGTGTGTATTGCTTGTATTATTACAGTGATTTCATACTATGAGTAGTAATGTAAATTCAGGGAAATTAATTGTTTATTCAAATCACAGCTTATAAAGAGAGTTATATGAAAAGGCTACTCTGCTTCGTAACGTGTCAATGGAAAAAAAAACCGAAAAAATATATATCGTTTTTAATTTTGTTTGGCTCAAAATTCAGCAACCTGAATACCGTTTGCTGATGCAGCCATTAGGTCCTCACATGTACAGGTAACAGGGCATGCGGTGCAAGATGGAAGGTGAGGCCCTGTCTGAGGAGAGACGCCGCATACACAGGCCTGAGCCGTCCATGAACTCACCCTTGTGGAGGTTGTCCTCGCTCCGGCCTACTTGGATACGAAGTATATCTAAAGGTTTTCTAAGTAGGCCACGGTTACCCGTGCCCGGGCGGGAGGCTCTCTATGGCAAATTTTCGAAGAATTACAATTTGCTTAACATTTTAATCTACTACAATATCTGGCATTCAGTATGTAGTAGGATAAATTTAAGCTTCAATGGTTGCTGAAAAACCCCTAGAGGAAAAACTCAATAACATTTTGCCGTAGGTACATGGAAATTGAATTCAGGGACGTTCGAAACCGTGTACGAGCTTTAAGCCATTGCGCAAACCAATTGGTGAACGCACCAATAAGTCTACACAGCATACTATGTAAAGTTATTGGCTGGTGATGGTAAACCATAGTTTACTACTTCTCCAACTCAAAGCATTTATTTAAATTAAACAATATCAGTCAGTTAGATTATCAAAACATATTGAACCCGTATTTTTTCTTTTGTCAATTATCTAAGAAATGATGAAGATATCACCCGTTAAAGTTCCACGTGACGTCACTTGCTTGCGACACTTTTGCAAGCAAGTGACGTCACGACCCCCTACTCCCAAATTTTGACGCGCTTTATCTTTGTCGTTTATAGTTTGATTGACAAATGAAAAAATACATGTCCATTATTTTTCGATAATCTAACTGACGGACTAAACATAATAATTATTTTTTTACCCAGGAAACTACCCTATTAGTGGGGTCCTGGGCTCGATTCCCAGGTCGGGCAAAGAGTCATTGAGTTTTTCGATCTGCAATTTCTTAGTAGCAGCCTGGAGACTAGATTTGTGCCCGGTTGATGGCAATAGGGTCGCCTCTATTACATGGGACTTAAACATAACTGGTGAATTGTGGGTGTACTACAGGTACACCTCAGCCCAACCCCTCGAGGAAACAAGGCATCGTTGATTAGGAATTTCTCAGTAACTCTCTCCAGTCGTATCGGTTTGCCGTCCCATCGGACTGTGAGAGTGAGTGCACTAGTGTATTTACCGTCAAAGAATTTTGTAACTCTCGTGTCACCCTATAAAACTACCCATGTAACTTTACTGTTAGCCTGCATCATCCTACTGCTGGGCAAGGCCTCTTCCCATGACTTCCAGCTCTTTCGATCCAGGGCTTAAGTGGATCACTGGTCATTGGTTTTGTCCAGCTCGTCCCGCCTTCTTTACGTGGTCTGCCACGACGCTTTCTAGCTGTGGCAAGGCTCCATGTGGTGTTTACTTTGGCCCACAGCTCATTAAGCATACGGCAGACACGGCCAGCCCAGTCCACGTAACATTAATATAACAAAATTATAAGCCAGTTAAAGTAGTAACTTATACTCATAATGTAGAAATAAAGAAGCCTAAACATTCTTTTAAAGGAGCGCTATAAAGAGGTAATTTGTTAATGGTGCGGCCGCAAATCTGCCGCTATCTGATCCCGCAACCCCCGCCTTTTCGAAACAAGTAAACTCCTTGCGGTTTCCTTTTTTTTCTAAATAATGTTCGCGACTCGCCTTGTTTAGTACCCCTTTCGCGATAAGAACTCTTAAAAAGATATTAAGGGCTTTTAAAGAAATTGTCTCCATCGGTTCGGTAAAGAGTGCGCTTAAACCTCATCCAATTTGGTAATTGGCACGTAATATTAAATGGTGTCATTATATTTATTATATTGTGTAAATAATGGACTAAGTTGGTGTAATGATGCTGTTCCGGACAACATTTAAAATTAAAGTTACTGAAACGAGGCTTTTAAATCCTATGTTTTGATTTTGGAGGTGGATAAAATAATTTATTATTTACTTGATAAAACATTAAAATGTTTAATAAAATAAAGCACGTGACAAAATAAACTTTCGATATATTACTTACCAAAACATAATAATAAAACAGAAACTATGCTTTTGCCCGTGAAATTTCTTGTTTTACCATAAAATATATTCTATGACACCCGGCAATACTATAGCTTCCCATTCGTGAAAGAATTTTCGGAATCGGATCTGTACTTCCAAAGATAAAATCTCAGAAAATTCACCTCTTTATTATATAAGTACAGGTAGATAGTTCATAATTCACACCAGAATAGTAACGGTACCTTAAAAAAAATGCGTGTTTAAAAACCCTGGAATAAAAAAGATACGTAGACTAAGGGGAAGATGTGATCTTTCTCACCACCTGTCATCACTTCAAGAGAGCAATGTGTTACTCCATTTTGTTTACAGCTTCTACAAATGAGTTTGGGCGAGCATAGACGGCTTATATCTGGGCTACGTCGTCTATGATAGCAGTTGTTTACGCATTCTGTTCATCAAACTAAGTAACATGTAGCCAAAAATATTGGTAGGAAATTACTTTTATTTTTTTCGCTAATGTCTCTATTATTGGCATCACGCAATGTAACGCACGCAAAACACATGTAACGGTACAGGAGTTGTGGGGTATTTAAAAGCAGTTTTCGTGAAACAAAGTAGAAACTTTGACCTTCAATAACCAGAAGGTGCCCAGGTAGGTACGGTACAAAAAAAATATCGCAGTGATTTGGAGAACAAGTGACTCTTTATACCCATCTTAAAAAATATATGATGCTATTGGCACAAGTAGTGAAGTGTTTAAAGTGAAATCATGTATGTGCCTTCGGGTTGATTTTATAAAATAATGGCCTATATGCACCAATTGATTGACAGAATTCCTAGATAGTACATTACTACTGCTACTGATTGAACTTCTAAATTTATAGGTATTACATATTTTGTGTTATTTTTCACCATACAAGCGGTGCGGCGGCGCAACCCACGTGTAGTGTGTGAGAATCATAACACAAACATACTTATCCATAACCGGCATTTGTTTATTTTAGCCACTTGTTGCCGCATCGAGACGTTTGAACGAAAACAAACAAATTATTATACGGGGTGTTGAAGGAGTTATGGATTCATAACAAGATTTTTTATGGCAATCCCTTTTTTTTTGGTCTAGTGGTTCTATTGTTGTAAGGTCTACTAATAAGCACTGGGTTCGATTACCAGGTCGGGTAAAGTGTTATTGTTTTTTTTTTCATCAGGAATTACTCAATAGCAAGCAGGAGTCTGGATTCGAGCCCGGTCGAGGACAATAGGTTTGCCCCTTGTTACATAGGATTTAAACAAAACTGGCGAAATGTGGGTGTACAGTGGTACACCTCTACCAAATGTGGGTGTACGACAGGTACACCTCTACTAAATGTGGGTGTACGACAGGTACACCTCTACCAAATGTGGGTGTACGACAGGTACACCTCTACCAAATGTGGGTGTACGACAGGTACACCTCTACTTAATGTTGATGTACGACAGGTACACCTCTACTTAATGTTGATGTACGACAGGTACACCTCTACTTAATGTTGATGTACGACAGGTACACCTCTACTTAATGTTGATGTACGACAGGTACACCTCCACCAAACCCTTGGGATTGCAGGGTTGCTGTTATATTGTGTTCATTTTAAACGATGTTCGAAGCCATTGTATTATAGTGATAGGCTTAGGTACTTTTAATTAGAGCTTCAAAGCTTCGGTTAAAACCAGCTCAGCGTTTAATGTCTCGCTGATGGCGGCTCGCTGATGGCTATGGTGGATCAAGTACTTCCCTTAAAAATGGTTGAGCTGAATGGTGCCATCCATACGTCATGTTCGTGAACGTGCGCCGTATGTAGGAACTGGTCACCTCTTAGCTGCTAATAATTATTTATTTTAATTTTTGTTTTTTTTTTCAAAAAATTTCTCATATTACAATATTACAATTTCAACAAGAATGATGTAACCAATATTTTCATTCAAAAGAAACAGTGGAGTTTCCTGTCCGTTCTTCTCCATAGGAACCTACAACGGTTTGGAATAGGCAACTAGCTTCATTTTTCTGACTGACTGGCCCATTGACAGTTCAAAGAGTTCAAAAGTGTCTTTAATTAGACGGCACGGTTGGCGCAGTGGTTAAGCGATTGACTGCTGCGCTGCGTGTCGCGGGTTCGATTCTGCACGGAACAAATATTTGTATGGCCTACAAGTAGTTGTTCCGGGTCTGGCTGTTTGTGTATGTGAGTTTAAATGTTTGTAAACGCGCCCACGACACAGGAGAAATTCCTAGTGTGGGGCAATGTTAAAAAAAAAAAAATGAACAATTAAACATTGAAATAAATAGTTTGAGTATGACTTACTGCCCAAGATGCGCGATGCCTGCCACGCCTGCCCAACGTGCGATCACGGTTAATGTGCTTTTTTTATCTCAACAGTTTCAGTTTCAGTGAGCTTACTGGATTCTTATACAAAAAAATTAATTTAAGCAAGTATACAAAACTTACTCCTTACGAGAGCAATGGCGTGTATTATAACATAATTTAATAACCTCAGGAGACACCTCAGCAGTCGCCAAAGAAAATTGAAACGTAATTACAGGCAGGTAAATACCTAAGTGGCCATTTTTCGCTATGAATTAAAGGAGACGCTTCCGACGTTCCTTTCATGATTTTTGGAGCGAAATAAGTACGTGTTCCTTTACATAGCGTTTTGGCAACATCTCTGCATATTTTGAAGATTTATATCTTTGTATTTTCATTTTTGGGCGTGTGATCTTCCCTGAGAATGTAATAACTGTTAAAAGTCATTTCATTTTTCCTGTTACTATTGTTTCAGATTAACAAAGACTTGATATTAAAATATTATGATGTGCCAGGTAAAACTTTGAGAATTAAACGCAGCCTTTATTACAGTGTTGTAAGTATTGTGATTGTAATATTTCCCAGAAGAAAATATTGTTTTGCTATTATATTAAGTATATAATTTTCAAGATCGGAACATTTAGAAAGAAAAGAAGAAAGAAATACATATATTTTATTTGGGACGCCCACAGGAAATACAAACAGTAAAAAAAGCATTTCAAAACTAATTAAACAATAGGAAAAGAAGATCTGTGCGAGGAAAATAGGCTCCTATCTCCGCATAGTGCTGCGATGGAGCCACGGACACACGGACATCAATAAACCTCATTAGGGGACTAAAAAATAAAGCAAATAAAGGTTAGAAAAAAAAACAAAAATAAATAAAAACCATAATGAAGTATAATCAATATTTAGAAACAGGATAGATACACGTGCTGCAAGAATCTCACGAATCTCAAAACTTTTCTGACATGTCTTAGTAACGTACAAAGTAACCTATCCTCGAGTAAGTTGAATGTAATCAAGCCAAGTTAACACGATGTATATGCACGATGTTCATACTCGAATCACCCAGAAGGCCATGTCAAAGCCAGGGATGTGTTCCTAGCACAGATTAGCTACTCCTCCAGAGTGTGAAATTTGATTATGTAGCGATGTTAATTGAAGCCTCTGGTTTACACATTACTCTATAATCGCTGGCATTTAATTTAGTGCCTATATACGTAGTCAACCTGTACCTAGATGGTGATTAATTAGCATGTTAGGTATATACTAAGAATGATACCTATCTTGATTGATAAAACATTGAAGCCTACGTGTGGTAACTATGTTTAACTAGCTGTGCCCGCGACTTCGTTCGCGTCTGTGTCGGAAAACCAACTGGATTTCATGGGTCCAATGTTTTTTTGCGCGCACAATTTTTTTTTTCTAACGTGAAAGTAGCCTAAAAAAGTTACTCTTTATAGCATCTGATCAGCCAGTGAGATTAGCCGGAATAAACAGACAGACAACATTGTAAGTTTTTTTTTTGTACAAGGACTGTAAATACTTTGACATTACAAACAGACACTTCAATTTAATATAATTTTATATATTTTATGTATCTCGTGTGTTTAATCGTCTCCCAGATTTACCTAAATCTTAATCTCAACACAAGAAACCCATTCAAAAATATTTAAATGAAAACTTTAAATTTCAATTAGTTAAGTTGTAAGCGACGTTCCAGTCGTAGTTCTTGCATTTAATTTCAGCTTGCCATAATGAGGTAGAGAAGTGCATATTTCATAGCGGCGGGGCTCGGAGGGCGTTAAGTGGGGTATTTTATTGGCTTATTATACAATATTCTAAGCTAAAAATCGTGGAAAGAGTACGTTTTTAATTGGGCAGTGAGCTCGCGTGGTGCTGACGCAAGGATTATTCATTGCCGCTTCAGAGCCAACGCTTCGTCGCGCCTTTATTCCGCGCGGATTTTTTTATGATCGCTCCGGCCTTTTTAGCCCGTTTTAACTTTTACTGATATATAGCAACTGCTTCTTTGGTTAGGATTCTGGCCCAATGGGCAGTATATATGGGGGTATATGTGTGGGTGTATGTTGATATAGTTTCGCAATGTGCTGGAGTTTGTTTTAAAACTGTAACGTTGGAAATAGTACACTACTACTTAGACTACTTAAGTCACACGTATCGTATACTATTTTATCGTGTGACCGAAGCCCGCAATTAAGTCACGCTTTTCTGTATAAAAATGGACTACGTTACAGAAATGCGTGACTTATAGGGCAGGTTCAGAAGGCCAATTCTCGTAATTTAAAACGATCAAAATCTATTCGCAGTAACTCGGCGACAAAGAAATATCAAAAGTTGTCAAAAATTAGAGGTATTTTTGACAGATTGAGACTGAGATCAGAGGGGCAATAGGGTATTTGCCTGGGTAAAAAAAAAAAAAAAATATATTTAGTCAGTTAGATTATCGAAAAATAATGGACACGTATTTTTTCTTTTCGTCAAACAATAAATGACAAAGATAAAGCGCGTCAAAGTTTGGGAGTGGGGTCGCGACGTCACTTGCTTGCAAAAGTGTCGCAAGCAAGTGACGTCACGCGGAACTTTAACGGGCGATATATTCATAATTTTTTATATAATTGACAAAAGAAAAAATACGGGTTCAATATTTTTTGATAATCTAACTGACGGACTAATTAGATTTTTTTAGGAAAATACCCTATTCTCGTAATTTTAAGAACGTTCACAGTCTGATTTCAGTCTCAATCTGTCAAAAACACCCCTATTCTCCATATTCCCCTCCTTATTCACCCCTATATTTTGACATGTTTTTGACATTTGTTTGTCGCTGAGATGAGACTGCGACTAGATTTTTAACGTTTTAAATTACGAGAATTGGCCTTCAGACTGTTAACGTTCTTAAAATTACGAGAATTGGTCTGGTCTGGTCACACAGCGTTATAAAGTCGTCTAATTTTGTGCGTAGGTAAATGGAATTGAAACATCCGAAAATTGGGTTATGTAATTAATTACCTGTACGTACCGTAGGTAGTGTGTATCTACAATCAAACAGATCAAAATATTCCCATTCTGTCTACTTCAATCAATTAATAATATTGCGAGCTTTGTCGGTCTCGGTGTATTTCAATTTGTTGTGGTTTTTCAACATGCGCGAATTGATTTCGACGCGAAATTCGCCGTCGGTGCCAATTTACACAATACCTTTTTAGCGAATTAGGGCGAAATGTTTCAATATTATGTTGATGAATATAAATGTGATATTTAAAGGGAAAGTAAATTGTGCAAAATTTTCTACAGCAGTTATTTTTGTGGTGCCCTATAGATGCCTTTCAAATTTATCAATGTCGACATTTTAATACTCATGAAAAGGCACAGGTTTACAGTTAGACCTTTTTTCATACAGGTCTGCAGAACTTAATACTATGGTGCTTAGCTACGACATCTGAAAAAGAAACAATAAAATCATCATCTGCCTAGCCGTTTCCCAACTATGTTGGGGTCGGCTTCCAGTCTAACCGGATGCAGCTGAATACCAGTATTTTACATGGAGCGAAAAAAGGAAACAATAAAATATTAGTAGATAATTACATAGATACGTACAATGTTTGTTTCTATAAAATCTATAGTTATGTCTACTAATAAAACAACATAAAGATAAACTCACAGCTTCTTCGCATGGGCGTAGGTAGAAACTATAGAACGCCACCTGCTACGATCCGTACATACTTCTTTTGCTTCGTTTGCCTATAAGTAATTATAAAAAATAAAATAGAGCTAATTAGAGCACTCTGAATTTGAATCAGTTATTTGAATAACTTGCACCCCCGGGAACACTAAATATTTATCAAAATCATGTTTGGATAATTTCTATTATTCCCAAGGTAATTATAAATTAAATTATACGTAGATACTAACTAAACTACCAGCGAATAAATAATAATAATCTAAATAATAGTATTTAATGTAAATTCAATGCTTTTTAAACCTATTAGTGAAATCAATTCATTGTGACTTTAAAAAATGATAAAAAATTACCGTCTAGGGTTTGATTTAATTACTTTTTTTTCCGCTAGACAGATTGAACTTTTTTTTCCACTACAGAAAAAGTCAAATTCCAATTAAAATGTAAAAAATAAATTAATTAATGTAAACTGTAACTTGTAACTTGACATAGTAGGCAGAATCTCAATACCTAAAGCATAATCAGCTTATAATGTTCCCACTGCTGGGACACAGACCTCTCTTCGACAGGGAGTGGACTATAATCTACCAGCCCAGTGCGGGATAGTAGAGATGACACATGTCTTCGATTTTTTGTTTCTAGGACATGCCGGATTCCTCACGATGTTTTCCTTTGCCATTTTAAGGGCAGTGGTGATGAAATTATTTACACAATGTAAAGCGCCTGCGTGGGTTTAAACCTACGACCTACAACTCGTAAGTGCCGGGCTCGGCCGATGGCCGCCCGACGGCTCCGCCGTCACCACTGGGCCACCACTGCCCGCTATTTAATTAATAATCTACCTTATCTGTAACATACACAAGACCAAAGAAAGGGATCCACAGATACTCCAAAACAGAATGTGAATAAAGTAATGTCAACATAAACCACGTTGAGGCTGATACTCATATCATTTCACATAATATTTCAAACAACGCTCTCTGCGGCGTGGCAGGCTAATTTAGCGTTCCGAGCCAGCGGGCCGCGGCAGGCTGAATTTAAACATTTCTTCTAGAATCTGCCAGAGGGCGCGCGGAATCTATTTCACGCACATTACGCCCATGACTTATGAGTTATTACCGCCGTAAAACTCAGCATACGTCACTCCATTTGCTCGCATTTTTAATATAATTTTGGCGTTTTTTTTTTGTTTTCTCTCTTTTTGTTGCGGTTCCTGTGAGTTTAGTTGCTTTGGCTAATTTAGGAGGTAAATAATAATACAGGGCAGAGATATCGACGCGGAACCCGTTACCATGGATTCAGTACATGATTCAGAACCTTGTACTTAAGGTGATTATTGCCTGTTGTAGTTGCCTTGTGGATAAATAAATAAATAAACACACCTGCGTTGAAAAAAAGAATTTGCTGTTCCATACATTTTGACCGCGTAGGTATTGCATTCTTCTATGAAACAGCAGAAATGCCTTTGATAACCGACGAAGTAATTTTACGCCGGACCGAACTGAAACCATGATTCTAGATCATGGTTTCAGTTTGCGCGTCGATGTCCCTGCCATTCTGTATACCAGCTTATTATTGTCCCACTTCAGGGCACAGGCCTCCTCTCATATAGGGAAGGCACGAGCATTGATCACCACGCTTACCCAAGACGGGTTGGCGATTCCAGACTTAAGATCGACTCCTTCTTCGACTTCAGTTATCAGTTGTCATTGGTCCCTGGCCTTGACATCAAGCAACAGACAAAAGTGTCAACATTTTTATGCTTATGAGGAGCAGAGCGGCTACTGTGTGGAGTAAGAGCGGGCCTGGTGTGCACTTACCCTGCCGCCGGGCAGGCAGGAGGGGATAACCCCCCCCCCTCCTGCCACCGTTAATATCGTAGCCCCGAAGATTGTCAAGGTCATGTCTCTGACTTTTGACGGGGGTCGAGGGTCTTGGCTTAACCGCCCGGACCGCGAGGAAGATTAACCTCTATAAAAAATTCCCCAAACCTCCAAGCGGCGGCGCACCGTGAGGGAGGTAGTAAGCTTGGCTAATGGGTAGCTTGATTTAGTCACTAGTGCGAACCACAGAATTTTGAGCAGGTACCTTTTTTTTTTTTTTTTTTTTCAGGATGGGAAATCATCAAATGACTCCTCCCGCTCTGGGTGGAGCAGAAGGGAGTGTCAGACTCTTACTGACTAAAACCCACCCGTGTTCCTTCCTTAGCCCTTTACATACCAGGGCAGCGGTAACCCTTTCGGACAATCCCGCTACCCCGGCAGGCTTCGGCCCTGTCGGCCCCGTCAACTACGCTGACATCTCTTTGAGGCGCGCGTGGAACACATACACGCCGTCCGGCACGGGCCTGGTCCTGATCGGACGGAGAGCTACCCATTGCTCTCCGCCCGCAGGCCCGCGCCTACGGTGGCCGGGAGTCGTCACGCGGCTCCCGACGCCCGGAGCGTCTCCCTCGGCGGC
The DNA here is from genome assembly GCA_947507525.1 of Apamea epomidion. Classification (NCBI taxonomy): domain Eukaryota; kingdom Metazoa; phylum Arthropoda; class Insecta; order Lepidoptera; family Noctuidae; genus Apamea; species Apamea epomidion. The sequence goes on from OX382225.1 coordinate 13,194,008, forward strand.
TGAGGCGTGAGGATCTTTCCCTCGCCCATCCCGCCACCTCCTTCGCTAGCATGACTGCTTCGCAGAAGGAGGTGACCGCCTCCCACTCCCTCTCGCCCCGGACCATGGCTTGCACCAGGGCCGGGCGCGAGAGGTCGCCGCCGCTGCCGATCGCCTCTACGAGGACACGGCGGTGCTCTGCCCAAGCGGGGCAGACCTCCACCGTATGCTCCACCGTGTCCTCTGGGCGATCCTCGCAGTGGTGACACCCGGGCGTCTCCTCCCGCCTGATGATGTGCAGGAACCTCCCGAAACATCCGTGTCCGGAGAGGACCTGCGTCAGGCGGTAGGTGAGAGCGCCGTGACGCCTCCCTAGCCACTCCTCAAAGAGGGGTCTTACCGCCGCTATCGTGGCGTGCCCTGCGCTGGGTTGCGATAGTCGCGCCTTCCATTCCACCATGAGACCGCGCCGGAGGTCCGTCCGCTCCGCAGCGATTTGCCGCGGGTGCAGAGTTTCCCCCCGACGTAGTGCCTCCGCGCGCCAGTCATACAGGCGCGCGAGGACTATCGCCTCCAGATCCCATGGTGGCAGTCCGGCAAGGAGGCTTGCTGCCTCGCCCGAGATCGTGCGGTATCCCCGGATAAGCCTTATGGCTACCACCTTTTGGGGCGCGTTCAGGTAGTGTGCGGCTCGAAGCCGCAGTGAACGCGCCCATACCGGGGCCCCATAAAGGGCCATGGACCGCACGACCCCCGCGTAAAGCCTCCGGCAGGAGGCGTTTGGCCCCCTAAGGTTGGGCAGGAGCCGCTTTAAGGCGGCCCCGGCCCGTTCCAGTTTGGGGGCCAAACGTCGGAAATGCTCGACGAAGTTCCACCGGCTGTCGAGGACGAGACCCAGGTATCTCATCATAGGTACCTAAAGTTTAATACTCGTGGGAACAATTATGGAAATTTTTTTAAAAACAAAAACAACAAAAGACGAAGGGAGGAGTGATGCGGTGTCGGAGTCCGATGCTGCATCTGGAGGAGCGAGCACGGGAGGCTCAGTGAGCTCTCGCCGTGACCAGAAGATGGCCGCTGCCAAGAGAAAGGCACTGAGCAAGCGGCCAAGGTCAGTGGACGGCCAGGGGTCGTCCTCGGACGGGGAGCTGGCTTCGGCCAGGAAAATCCCCACCAGCAGGCGGGGAGGAGCCCGAGAGCGAGGCGCAGGGAGGCCGCAGAAAAAGCGGAGGAGCCCGCAAAGGAGGGGAGTTCTGGTCGCGTGTCCGCATCAGAGACCTCAAGCGACGAGGCGGCTGAGGTAGGCGGCCCTGATGCGGACCGCAAAGAGAGGTTTGCGGCGGTCGTGGAGGCCGCAATCCGGGACGTGGCCCTGAAGAAGTTACAGACTTCGAAAAACAGGGCCATACTCTCGGCCAAGGCCTCCATCTTGGCGGCAGCGGAGGCCATCCACTTCGGGCCTCCGCCGGACGGCATGTCCGAAATGCGGGCGGAGGTGGCCCGCTTGACGGCTGCCATGGAGCTCCTCCGAAAGGAGAACGAGGAGCTCCGAGCGGACCTGGCCGGGATGCGAGCGGCCGGCACAGCGCAGACAGTCCCACCACCAAGCCAGCCCGTGCCGGTGGAGAACCAGGTCCTGAACCTGGTTCGGCAGGAGCTGGCGATCTTCCAGGCGCGGTTCGCCGTCCTGGAGGGTATTGTTCTGCGCCCTCCCTTGGCGGGTAGGACGGCCCCGGGGCCTAAGGCGGCCTCGTACGCGGCCGCTGCCGCCCCTAAATCCGGGCCGTCTGGCCGGGCCCAGGCGCCGGCCAAACCGGCGTCGGCTAGAGGAGCCCCGGCGCCGGCGAAACCGACGTCGGCTGGTGGAGCCTCGGCGCCGGCAAAATCGGCGCCTGCCACCAAACCCGCGGCAGCGCCGGCCCAGAAAAAGGGCAGAACGGCTGGGGAGGGGAAGGCCCCAGAGCCTACACCTCCCTTAAACAAATCTCCCACGACCAACGCCGAGTGGCAGGTGGTCGGGGAGAAAAAGAAGGCGGCCAAGGCGGCCAGAAAAAAGGCGCAGAGGAGGCGCCGCAAGGAGCGAGCCGTTGCGGCTAGGCTTCGCTCCCCCAAGACCGCGGCTGTAGTCATTACACTACAGCCGGACGCGGTCAAGAGGGGGGTGACCTACGGCGACGTGCTCACCAAAGCGAGAGCGACGGTGGATCTCCAGGAGCTGGGGATCACCGGAGGCCTCCGGCATAGGGTGACCGCCACTGGTGCCCGCATGCTGGAGATCCCCGGTGCGACGAGTGGCCCCACCGCTGACGCCCTGGCTGAAAAGCTAAGGGCGTCCCTCAATGCGGACGAGGCTCGAGTCTCCAGGCCCGTCAAGTGCGCGGATATGCGCATTGTGGGCCTGGATGACTCGGTGACGGGGGCAGAGGTGGTAGCCGCCGTCGTCAGGACGGGCGGGTGTCTGGCCGACCAGGTGAAGGCGGGCACCCTACGTCCTGACTTCACGGGTATGCGAACCATAACGGTAAGCTGTCCCGTGACGGCGGCGAGGAAGATAGTGGAGGGCGGAAGGCTCCTGGTAGGCTGGGTGTCAGCGCAGGTCAAGCTGCTGGAGCCCAGACCTCTAAGGTGCTATCGATGCCTCGTGGGGCACCACGTGGGCGTCCAGTGCACCTTAGAGGACCGCAGCACTCTGTGCTTCCGCTGCGGCAAGCCCGGACATACGGCCGGCTCGTGCAACGCCACGCCGCACTGCGTCGCATGTGCGGCTGCTGGCAAGCCGGCCGATCACCGGGCGGGGAGCAAGTCCTGCGCTCCACCCGCCGAAGCCAGGAGGAAGGGCAGGCCCTCCGCCGTCGTCGCCACCACCACCGTCGCCGCCACTGTCGCCGCCACCGCCGCCGCCGCCGCCGCCGCCGCCACCACCGCCGCCGCCGCCGCCGCCGCCGCCGCCGCCGCCACCACTGCCGATAGGGCCCGGGAGGGGGCATGGCGCAGTGGTCGATTAACATCGCCGTGGTCGCTGAGCCGTACTTTGTCCCGCCCAGGGATGACTGGGTGGAGGACCTGAACGGCTCAGTGGCCATAATTTCGTCGGCCGCCGCCGGTACCCCGTCCCTCGAAGGTGTCACGAGGGGACAGGGGTGCGTAGCAGCACGGTTCGGAGAGATTGTAGTAGTGGGAGTATACTTCTCTCCGAGCCGAACTCTCGCCGAGTTCCAGAACTCTTTAACAGAGTTGAGTGTCGTCGTCGCCAGAAACCACGCCTTCTCCGTGCTAGTGCTCGGGGACTTCAACGCCAAGAATTTGGCCTGGGGTTCCCGTTGCACGGATGTGCGGGGCAGGATGGTGGAGGACTGGGCTCTGGAAACAGGCCTGGTCGTCCTAAATCGGGGTTCTGTTCCTACGTGTGTGCGGATGCGGGGCGAGTCGGTGGTGGACATCTCGTTCGCCAGCCCCGCTCTGTCACAGCGTGTCATTGACTGGCGCGTCATGGAGGAGGTGGAGACCTACTCCGATCATCGGTATATCCGGTTTGAGGTCTCCACCCAGACCTCTAGCGCGCTGGTCCAACAGGCCCCGAGTGGTCCGCGGTGGGCGCTGAAGCAGCTGGACCGGGAGCTTCTCCTGGAAGCCTCGATCGTGCAGGCCTGGGTGTTTTCACCGGACAGGCCTGCTGACATTGACGATGAGGTGGAGTGGTTCCGGGAGGCCATGTCCGAGATTTGTGACGTGGCAATGCCCCGAGTCCGGCCAGGATGCGCCCGACGTCAGGTGTACTGGTGGTCGCAGGAGGTTGGGGCGCTACGCAAGGCGTGCGTCGACGCGCGACACCGGTACACCAGGCACCGCAGGCTCCGCATCCGCCCTCCGGATGCGGAAGCCACGGAAGCGGAGCTGTACGAGGGGTACAGAGCGGCGAAGACCGCCCTCCAAGAGGCTGTCCAGCGGGCCAAAGATATGGCCCGCGAGGAGATGTTGGAGACTCTGAACCGAGATCCATGGGGGCGCCCTTACAGAATGGTGCGGAATAAACTCCGCACCTGGGCCCCCCCGCTGACGCAGAGTCTCCGACCCCAGCTGGTGGAGAAAGTGGTGAGCGCTCTGTTCCCTTCACGGGGGGAGCATACTCCCCCGCCTATGGCTCCGCCACTTGCGGTGCCCGAAGCGGACCACACGGACGACGACGACGACACCCCTGAAGTGACCGGGGTAGATCTGAGAGCGGCGGTAGGCAGGCTGAAGGCCAAAAATACCGCCCCGGGACCCGACGGCTTGCCGGGTAAAGCCTGGGTCCTGGCCTCGAGGGCTCTCGGGCCTCGACTGGAGGCGCTCTTAAGCGCATGCATGGAGAGAGGCCAGTTTCCACTCCGTTGGAAGACGGGGAAGCTGGTCCTCATTCAGAAGCCAGGGCGCCCTGCGGACTCTCCGTCCGCATACCGGCCCATAGTGCTGCTCGACGAGGTCGGCAAGCTCTTTGAGAGAGTGATTGCGGGCCGCCTCGTCGGGCACCTGGTGAGGACGGGGCCGGACCTTGCGGAGTGCCAGTTTGGCTTCCGCAAGGGGCGACGGTGGACGCCATCATGCGCGTGAGAGCCCTCACGACGGGGGACGCGGTGTCCCGGGGTGGGGTGGTCGTGGCGGTGTCACTCGACATCGCCAACGCGTTCAACACCCTGCCCTGGAGCTGCATAGGGGAGGCACTCCGGTATCACCGGGTGCCGACTTACCTCCGTCGAATAGTCGGGGCGTATTTGACGGACAGAGCCGTCATCTACCCCGGTCGTGACGGGAACTGGAACCGGCGAGAGATGTCGTGCGGTGTCCCACAGGGATCGGTTCTGGGGCCGCTCCTGTGGGACATCGGTTACGACTGGGTGCTGCGGGCCGACCTCCCTGATGGCGTCAGCGTAGTTTGCTACGCTGACGACACGCTGGTCCTGGCGCATGGGAGGTCGCATCAGGCGGCGGCCGACGCGATGACACGCGGGGTTGCGATAGTCGTGGAAAGGATCCGGCAGTTGGGTCTCGAGGTGGCATTGCACAAGTCCGAGGCCATGTCTTTTCATGGGCCCCGGTACGGGCCACCTTCGGGATCCCAACTGATGGTAGGAGGGGTTCACATCGGCGTCGAGAAGACGATGAGATACCTGGGTCTCGTCCTCGACAGCCGGTGGAACTTCGTCGAGCATTTCCGACGTTTGGCCCCCAAACTGGAACGGACCGGGGCCGCCTTAAAGCGGCTTCTGCCCAACCTGAGGGGGCCAAACGCCTCCTGCCGGAGGCTTTACGCGGGGGTCGTGCGGTCCATGGCCCTTTATGGGGCCCCGGTATGGGCGCGTTCACTGCGGCTTCGAGCCGCACACTACCTGAACGCGCCCCAAAAGGTGGTAGCCATAAGGCTTATCCGGGGATACCGCACGATCTCGGGCGAGGCAGCAAGCCTCCTTGCCGGACTGCCACCATGGGATCTGGAGGGGATAGTCCTCGCGCGCCTGTATGACTGGCGCGCGGAGGCACTACGTCGGGGGGAAACTCTGCACCCGCGGCAAATCGCTGCGGAGCGGACGGACCTCCGGCGCGGTCTCATGGTGGGATGGAAGGCGCGACTATCGCAACCCAGCGCAGGGCACGCCACGATAGCGGCGGTAAGACCCCTCTTTGAGGAGTGGCTAGAGAGGCGTCACGGCGCTCTCACCTACCGCCTGACGCAGGTCCTCTCCGGACACGGATGTTTCGGGAGGTTCCTGCACATAATCAGGCGGGAGGAGACGCCCGGGTGTCACCACTGCGAGGATCGCCCAGAGGACACGGTGGAGCATACGGTGGAGGTCTGCCCCGCTTGGGCAGAGCACCGCCGTGTCCTCGTAGAGGCGATCGGCAGCGGCGGCGACCTCTCGCGCCCGGCCCTGGTGCAAGCCATGGTCCGGGGCGAGAGGGAGTGGGAGGCGGTCACCTCCTTCTGCGAAGCAGTCATGCTAGCGAAGGAGGTGGCGGGATGGGCGAGGGAGAGATCCTCACGCCTCAGCCGCCGAGGGAGACGCTCCGGGCGTCGGGAGCCGCGTGACGACTCCCGGCCACCGTAGGCGCGGGCCTGCGGGCGGAGAGCAATGGGTAGCTCTCCGTCCGATCAGGACCAGGCCCGTGCTGGACAGCGTGTTTGTGTTCTACGCGCGCCTCAAAGAGATGTCAGCGTAGTTGACGGGGCCCGACAGGGCCGAAGCCTGCCGGGGTAGCGGGATCGTCCGAAAGGGTTACCGCTGCCCTGGTACATAAAGGGCTAAGGAAGGAACACGGGTGGGTTTTAGTCAGTAAGAGTCTGACACTTCCTTCTGCTCCACCCAGAGCGGGAGGAGTCATTTGATGATTTCCCATCCACAAAAAAAAAAAAAAAAAAAGGGGTATCGTATTACCTAGTAACTGGGTTGTGGAGGTCAGATAGGCAGTCGCTCCATGTGAAATACTGGTATTCAGCTGCATCCGGTTAGACTGGAAGCCGACCCCAACGTAGTTGGGAAAAGGCTAGGCATATGATGATTCGTGCAGAATAAAATATTTTTCTTTCTTTCTTTTCTTTAGTTAAGAGCAAATTTTCATTTTTTCAGTGGTCTCGAAGATCATTCGTTATCCTTCTCACCTGCATCAAAATTCTTATTTTTTATTGCATACAAAAAACACATGATTTGTCAGATGACTTAAGCAGATAAAGGGACGCTATAAATAAATATGACAAAGCTATCAAAAATACTTTTCAGAAGTGCGAAAACAACTTTATACACGTGGTGCCTTAATTTTGACAGTGGGTGTAAGAATAAAAAAACAGCACAAGTTCGTGTTGGACCAGGCACAGTAAAGGGTTCCGTAGTTGGGATGAATATTTATGGAGACACAGTATTGATTTTATTGACCGCAAAAATAAGTTTCTATTTCTCGAAATAATTATGACGTATTAACGTAGTAGTTTTTTCTAGAAATTACTAGGTACGTAAAGTTATTTCTGCGGTTGTAACGAAAACATCACGTATCTTAAAAACTATTGACTTTAATAGCAAAGTCGCTTCATACCAAACAAATATCATAATATTTTTAATTAGACGATCCAAATATACCCCACATGCTTATGTGCATTGATTTATTTTCAGCTCTCTGGTAGATGTTTGAGAAGTGTAATTTCACTATATCATTGTTTAGCGGTGCACAAAATACACCTTCTATTCGCGACGATGCGTCACCAAGAGTCATTCAATGATAGTTATTAATAGCATTAGTTAGCATTAAAAGCAATCCGCACTGGGTGGATTACGGCCCACTCCCTCTGACAGAGGGGAGGGTTGTATCCCAGCAGTAGGAACATTATATAGGCTGATTATGCTTATGCTATGCATTAAAATTGTGCTCAAATAGTGATTTTACGTAAAAATTTTACGTACTGTAATGTTATAGTTTTTTTTAGTGTATCCGGTACCCTAAACCGAGACCTAGCCCTGGAATTAATTTTCAGATATGTAATCCTTCAGAAAAGCCTACTTTTTATTGTTTATTAATTAAGGAACAAAACAAAATATAAAGAGAAATATCACAAAAACCTCAATAGCTCTGTCCGAATGTTGACACACTTTTAAGCAATCATAACACATACTTTATAAAATTTTGTGAGGTAGATAACACCTAAAATGTACAAAAACGACAAAGGTCAGGCCAGGCATACGTCGATGTTTATTACTTATTAAATAAAATTTAAACAGGATGATGTATTTTCAAAGAGAATCAAAGAATTTTATTATAATTACTGTTTGTTTATCCGATTGAATTGTTGTTGGAACATCATTAATTAGAGTATATAGGTATTAAATAAGCGTTCGCTCATTTCCCTAGTCCTTGTATCTCGATACTACCAGTTTTGATTGGGCTGCCAATTGAGTTTATATGTTGTAAAATACTAAGGTTGTTATTTTTGTAAATGTAGTTTTGCCAACTAGTATTCAAACCACGTCACGTGCTGAAAAATCTAGATGTATTATTTTAAATACTAGATTTTGTTAGGTCCATACCCACCAGCCAGATGTTTCTTAGCGTAACTTGTAGTATTTCGTACTGTAGTATTTTTTGGGGTTAAATATATTGACCACCATAAAATGCTTTGATACCCTTAGTTCTTGCACTTCAAATTGTATTCGAACACCAAATGTAGTAAATGATCACTAAATCTTAGCGAGCAAATTAATGCGCTATTTCTACCTAAATAAACCACTATGTAAACCTACATTTTATGGCAATCCATAAAATGTAAATTTATTACCAAATAAAGTATTATGATGCCATATTAAGTTATGTCTCCGGCTTGCTGCAAACTAGATAGACGAGGTTAATTAAAAAAAAATGGTTTGGTTAGGTTAGGTTAAGACTGTGACCTCCTACGCACGAGCCGAGCGAGCGAAGCGAGCGGTGCCGCGGAAGCGGCCGGCGAGTGCCAGAAACAACTAGATTGTATAGAAAAAAAATATGGAAAAAAAGATATTATTTTTTGCAGGCTGTCGAGAACCGAACATGATTTTTTTTGGAAACATTTTGCTTAAATAGGATAGCGAGATGTTAAAACTTTGGTTATAAGTTTACATTAAAATGCGGGTTTAATTTTGGTGATCATTTACTATTTTTGTCTGTTATATGTTACTATATCTGGTGGTAAGTTAAACATAGGCCGTATTTTTTTTATAATTTATCATGTTAAACAGTTTTTAAACAAAATGAGTTAGTTTTTTTCCCAATTACACTGAAATATATTGTAGCTGAAATTGATACAGTTATTATTCCTCAGTAGATAGGTAATTTTAGAAGGAATTTTGTGATATATAACATGCCTTGTATACCTGAATATTTAATGGTGTTTGATAGAAAATTTCTCTCTTACTTTATAGCTTATAATATTATACTTTAACTCACGTAAAACACGTACGTACGTAAGAGTCCCAAGCAAGCGCTTCCTAAACACTTATTAAGACTTATCATTTCGTTTTTATTATTTCTACGTCACGAAATTTTTCTCTTTCAAGACTTCAAGACATAGCCGCCAACTTATTCACGATTCAGAGATGCAGGACATCAGCGCGGTCTGGATTAGGAGACACCTACCCTCACACAGGGATAAGCCTGGACAGACACTTCGCGTCCAGCGATAACACCTTCTTTTTAATATTCATCGATATTGTGCAAATAGTCTCTGAGTAAAATATGACTTCCGAACATGTTTTTTTTTAATAAGGATTTCGTTTTTGTCATTTGGCTACGTAACCTTAACAGGGAACCACACGTGTAAGATTCGATACACGGAATGTTTACGTTTTGTTTATCTGTGCCACTCATTGCCTTGCCCTCAATGTGTGAAGAGTTGTCCGGGGAACGGATTACAATAGACTTCGTAACTATACAGAAAACATAATTTTTCTTAATAGAGCATTAATTACAATTAAAGCATAGTATTTTCTTGACCTGGAAATGAAATAAAATATGCAAAAAAATTGGCGACGTACGAGTCGAACTCGCACATGAAGGATTCCACACAACAAAGCAAAAAACGCAAAAATAAACACGTTTCTTGTATGGAGACCCTTTAGTTTTTACCTTTATTTTATTTTTATTATTTGTTGCTATAGCGACAATAGAAATACATATTATCTACTCTGAGAAAATTTCAGCTGTCTACCTATTACGGTTCATGAGATACAGCCCGTTGACAGTCAGACGGACGGACGGACGGACGGACAGTGGACGGTCGGTTAATAAGCGCTTTTTGCATATGTGATGAGGTCATAAAAGTATAGCATGCTTACTTATTTATCTTGTTGGAAAGGTCATGAACTCATGAACGGCTAACTTATATTTAAAATACTCGGAAATCATTCAAACAGTCTACTCAAATCACTACTTAATTAGGGTAGACCATTTGTGTGATAAATGGAACTGTGTACAACTGTACACCATTTCACTGAATGTCGTCTTGGGTGTACTAACTAACATTTCTAAGTAATGAATTGTGGTCCATTTCGGATGAGATGGAATAAACAAAGTGTAATAATTTTTAAGTGGTACCTATTTGTTAATCATTGTTTGTCGTTTGTACGATGAAAATGGTTGCTTACGTTGAAAATGCCTATTTCCAAATCCAGTGAAATATTTTTACGGCTATAAAGATGCAGGGCTGATAAAAAATCAAATCATTTATTTCAAATAGGCACGTAAAAGGCACTTTTGAACGTCAAAAATTACATTAAAATAGAATTGATTCTAGTCGCCCCTTGCAAAAGGTACTTTTCGTATGGAGAAGAATGGGCAAGAAACTCCATCGTTACTCTTTTAAAATGGTTTCCAATATTTTTCATACATTAATTATATAATTATATGTGAAGACGATGCACCTAAAATAAAATTACTATACCACAATTATTAAGTAAAAGAATTAAAATAGATTAATGAAACTATGACATAATATTAACTATGTGATAGATACTCATACATGGTGCTCACATATTTAAAAACATTCTAAAAGTAGACGATTTACATAAAAAAAAGGTTTAAGTTCGGGTGTGACTTTACAGAACGTAAATCAATGTCAAAAAAAAAAAAAAAATTATAATATTACATTAGCAACCAGTTTGATTTTGTCTAGACTCAAGAGATTATCCTATGGAGCAAAAATTTAAAAAAACCCCGACACAACACACATTTTTACATTCATAGGTACTAGTTTTATTAATATTTTGTGTCGGGGGATTTTTTAAATTTTAAATTTAATTTTTTATTTCTAGCTTTTTGTAGGGACTCTTTATTATTTCATTTCTTTTATTTTCTTGCGCTTTAAGATTCAGGTAATTTGGTGTTTATTCCGGATTTTGTGGTGGTGGCCATCTTGTATTTGAAATTTATCATATTGTATAGTATTCTACTAGTCAAGCCCTTTCATTTGATACCCATATTGAGGGAGTTGTGAAAAAATTTGTAATCCGTCATTTTGTGGCGGCGGCCATCTTGGACCGATTTTCATCAAACATAGCTAAGAACACTCCCGATAAATTTACATTTCAAACAAAAAAAAAACAAAATCAAAATTGGTTCATCCGTTCGGGAGCTACGATGCCACAGATAGACATACACACACAGAGAGAGAGAGAGAGAGAGAAAGAGACACGTCAAACTTATAACACCCCGTCGTTTTTGCGTCGGGGGTTAAAAACCAGCATGTTTCCAAGCATTCTTATCTTGAATAATCCTCTAATTTGTAATATCTTTGTTTACAAAGTGTGATTTTAATATAAGTTTTAAATTTTCTTTCATTTAATTGCAATATTTCACAAGGTATTTTGTTGTAACATTTACCACAGTACCCCATAATAGATGCATGCACTTTAGATAATCTGAAAAAAGGTTGATCTAATTTATCTTTATTTCTAGTATTAAATAGATTGATTGATTTTTTCTTACATACATAATATTTTCATAAATGAATTGGCAAGGTACCGTCATAATATTAACCTTTTTAAATAGTTCCTTAAGAGATTCGCGGCGACGTACATTTTAAATGGCTCTGACAGCTCTATAATGCAAAATAAAAATGGATTCAATGTCAGTAGTCCGAGCCCACAGTAAAATACCATATGACATAATACTGTGGAAGTAACTAAAATAGAACAAACGCGCGGTTTCTTCATCTGTTAATTGAAGGTTTAGCTTCGCTGGTCGCGGTCGGTTGGTGGATGGGTGACCATCCATTACATATCGAGAGCCCTTCGTGTCTCGCCGTTGGTCCCGGCTGTCAATCGTAGATCTTTGACAGTCATGACGGGTAGTAAGCATCCCAACAGTCTGATAACCAGTCTTAACAAGGGGCGTTTCCCAGTAGCCAGGTTGTGCAGATCAGACAGGCAGTCGCTTCATGTAAAAAAACTCGTATTCAGCTGCATCCGGTTAGTCTGGAAGCCGACCCCAACATAGTTGAGAAAAGGCCAGGCAGATTAACAAAGAAGAAGAAGTTATGTAAAAAACCGGCCAAGTGCGAGTCGAACTCGCGCACGAAGGGTTCCGTACCATTATCTATAAAAATCACGTCTGTTGTATGGGGGCCCCGCTTAAATATTTATTTTATTTTGTTTTTAGTATTTGTTGTTATAGCGGCAACAGAAATACATATGCTACAGGAACAGAAACCTCAAACGGCGCAAATATAACAACCTTATTGGGAGCTATACATATGTTTGAGCCGTTTGGGGTTAAAACACTAGAGCCTTGGGGTCCGAGTGCTCATCAAATTTTTCGGGACATCGACAAGCGGTTGGTTGACTCTTCACGTGACCAGAAGGCTGGCCTATTTTTAGCCCAAAGAATCAGCATTGCCATCCAACGTGGTAATGCTGCCAACCTTTTGGGCACTTATCCCATTGACAGTGATGCGGACGAATTTTTTGATGCCCAATGAGCTCACTGCCTTTTTCTATATTTTTTCGTATCATATACTTGTAAATAATTGTATATGGTATATATTAGTGTTATCTTGTAAAAATAGTAATTAATCTGTGTATGTTAAATAAAATTTTTTGAAGCTCTGTTGGTACATAATTTTAGCTTTCATTGACCTTCATAAACGCCTCGATCTTTACATTCTACTTAATTTACAGGATTTTACTCTGCCAAGTTCATGCACCCCTAGTCCTTCCCTACATAGGTTTTTTTTTTACTGGTCTTTTTATTTTTACAAATATTTATTTTTTGGAATTATCTTCCAGTGCGAGTCCCAAAAAATACTTTTTAATTTTTTTTTTTTTCAATTTTGCATCTTGCAACACTTGCCTCATACATGATAGATTGGATAGAAAACCGACAAGCTATCAGGCAGCAAGCTATTACTTTCCGAACTGTAATCACTTCCACGGCTACCACAATCCTAAAAATCGACCATCCCACTCAGGAAATAGAAGCACAAAATAAGAAAACTAAGAGAAAAAATGTAGTTTCTATTACCAAGTATTTTTGCATCGTAAAGTTGAACTGTTTACTTAGTGTTGGTGTGTGTTCAGAGGCCCTAGCACGAACGCGCGTCGTAAGAATAAGCATAATCAGACTATAATGACCCCATTGCTGCTGCTGACAGGCCTCCTCTCGATGAGATGGAGTGGGCCGTAATGCACCACGCGATAGATGTCACATGTCTTCGAATTTTAGGTTCTACGACATGCCAGTTTCCTCGCGATATTTTCCGACGACGTAAAAGTAACGTCAATTTTAACGATTTTTATACCATTTTGGTTTTATTTTTTATAATAGTTCGAATTTACATTGGGTATGTGTCTGTGCGTTCGTGCTAGGTCCACAGGGTTCAATAAGTAAGTTAAGTAAAGTGTCGAGATTACCTTTGCGATTGCACTGGAGTGTGACATTATATCGTCTTCGACTAGACTACATGGCGGCAGTAGGAGGAATGACCAGTCAATGGTGGTTGTAACATGACAAGAATTAGTCGGTTTACACGGGGTGGTTATGGAAGATTTAAATCGGGGGAGTTTTTGTTGGGTTGATTGAAGAAAGGCCGCAACTTATAAGGTTTTTGACTACTATCATAAATATACATTTTTCTAAGCATACACGGCAAAAATAACACGAACCAATTTAGATAGTTTTTTAAATTGGTTTGGCCCAAATTTTAGCAACGCGAATACCGTTTGCCAACGCAGACATTAGGTCCTCACGTGTGCAGGTGACAGAAAATGCGGTGCAAGATGGGAGGTGAGCCATTGTCTGTGGAGAGACGTTGCATACATACCGGAGGTCTGAGCCGTCCATGAATTCCCACTAGTGGAAGTAATTGGGTTAGTTTTAGTAGGTTGGTCTTGGGTAGGTGATAAAAAGAAAAATAAAATCACCAGTTCATACTAGCTCTTGTAGCTCTAATAGGCTTCTGTGATAACCCCGTGGTAAACATAATATATCGGAATCAGTTATGGGGCTTTCCGAAAATTGTAAATTAATAAAAAAGATATAGCAGCTGTAAACACCCTCTCAAAATCGTGTAGTGAGTATCGTTCCGATGTATTGAACCCAAAATAACAGGTCAAACAGTAGGAAGTGCGCTCGACTCGACGTCGACGAAATATCATTCGTTGCCTTAGACTAGTAAATACAATATTATGACAGTGACTAATTTCATACGCAGTTCTCGTCATTATCCACCCACTGAAAATACTGCAAAAGTCATACAACATTTTCACTTTGAAGAATATTTCTGTGGTGTTTGGTATAGACGATATACGTAGTTACTATACTTATTTATTTTTTAATTTCTTTTTAGGCTCCTGCTGCTAAGTTCATGTAACAGCTGATCTCACCAAAAATCTCACCATGAAAACTTAGGTGAAGTCAGCTTGAAGTGAGCCGTAATGCTAAGGATTGACGCTATGGACAGCTCGCCTCACGCTCACTTCACCTAAGTTTTCACGGTCAGATTTTTACAGAATAAACCGGCAATTTGATCAACAAACGTAACTATCCAAATTTCTAGCATTTTTTTAAAGTTTAAAATGCTCATTTCGTCAAGGGTCAAACCGATTTTGAAAACCTGGATTAAAGCGGAATGCTTAACAGTATATGGCTGGTCGGAATTTTTTAATAAAAATTATATGTAAATAAAAAAAAATGCAGAGAACTTGGTGAAAGTCCCGGAAGAGGTGTATATACTGCTAAGAAAATGTTATTCTCTCAAATATGGCCCTGGACTAATAAATAGTGTAAAATCAGATTATTGGTAATTTATAGACACCAGACACCAGACACCACAGATGTTCTTATTCAATTAGTTTCCCGAAAAAGGATGTTTTTGGAAGTTGTGTGGGCTCATTCATTATGTAAAAAGTAATTTCCTCTTATTTAATGAAAGGACTGTGTCTGTGTTCAACCCCACTTTGAGCTTTGTAGGAAGTTTCTGTAATAATGAAACCTATTTTACATTTTTTTCTACTAAAAATACATCATACAATTTTTTATAACGTTGAGCTATATTAGCAAAATCCTTGTTTGTTATTTACGAGAACGTCATATGATCAATACTAAACCTTACGTAAGATACTTTTATCCTTCATAAATATATTACTAAATAGTTAAACATCACCGAAAAGGAGACCTCGTTTTGTTATGAAGTTACTGGAAGCAGCAAAAAGGTCGGATAAGAGTGACACTGGCTAGTGACAGTCACCCCAGCAGAGCGTCGTATCAATGGTTGCGTGGCGGCTGTCTTCTAGTTCTAATGACAGAGAGGATGTCAGGGGAGTCGCTGTCGTCCGGGATGAAACACCAGGGTGTCACCACTGTGTGGATCGCCCGGAGGACACGATGGAGCATACGGTGGAGGTCTGCCCGGATTGGGCGGGGCCCCGCCGTGTCCTCATGGCGGCGATCGGCGGCGGAGATCTCTCGCGTCCGGCCCTGGTTCAAGCCATGGTCCGGGGCGAGAGGGAGTGGGAGGCAGTCGCCTCCTTCTGCGAAGCAGTAATGCTCGCGAAGGAGGAGGCGGAGTGCGTGAGGGAGAGGCAATCTCTGCACCCTCGCGCGCCTAGCCGCCGCAGCAGACGCCCTGGACGGGGGTCAACAGCCGACTCCCGGCCACCGTAGGCGCGGGCTTGCGGGTGGCGAACTTTGGGCAGCTCGCCGCCCGGTAAGGACCAGGCCCAGGTCGACGTCGCGTTGTGTTCCACGCGCGCCTCAAAGAGCTGTCAGCACGAACTGACGGGGTCCGCTAGGGCCGATGCCGCCGGGGCTGCGGGTTGTTCGAAAGAGATACCGTGGCCCCTGCACAGGCAACTGAAGGAACACGGGTGGGTTTTAGTCAGTAAAAGTCTGACACTCCCTTCTGCTCCGCCCAGAGCGGGAGGGGTCATTTGATGATTTCCCACCCAAAAAAAAAGGGGAGTCGCTGTCGTACCCTATCCACACTGACCTATGATAAACAATTACGCTGGACTTTATATCACCGTCGATGACAAAATGAAGACAGTTGATTTTTGCCATTTTGGCGCTGTAAGCAACGTGAGCGTCCGTGGAACTAATATTTTTGATAGCGAGTTTTATAAGATGTGCATACTCTCATGATCAAAATATTCTAAATATGTCGTAGTAGCCACAAAATACACAAAAAGTCTTATTCCACGATTTAGACCCAAATCGTCAGAGACGTACCAAAACATAACGACGGCCATTTGCGGCAATGTGTCAATTTTAGTTCCTGAGACGCTCGAGGGGCGTTTTGAATCGATACAAAAACTACTGTCATTAAAATTTCATATATGTAGTATTTCATACAGTTCAGCGTACTTGTATTGTAAAAAGTCACAATGGTCTTTATACTCCTTGTAATAAGGTTGCTGTTGAATTGCTGCTACTGACAGGTCTGTCAAAATCACAATGATCTTTATTCTCGTTATAAGGTTGCGGTCAGGTTGCTGCTGTCGGAGGTAAAATAACTGTGAAAGAACTGTATATTATGGCACAATCCTCATGATATTGAAGCTACTGAACCACTAATATGATGACTACTTCTGGTAAAGGCTATCCTGTGCCGTTACATAAATCATCTACACTAATAATAATCTATAAATACTATTTAAAAAGTTGAAGAGTTTGTTTTTTTTTTCTTTTGCTCTGGAAATACCAGCTAGATTTGAAAAATTCTTTTTGCATTTGATAGCCCAATTCTACAGGCTATTTAACATTATAGTAGGACCCTTAGAAGCCGAGCAAAAAGAAAAAACACGTTGTACTCAATACTAATATGTCGTATTTGTAGCCTTTTTCTGTGTTTACGTCCTACTAATATTATAAATGTGAAAGTTTGTAAGGATGGATGGATGGATGGATGTTTGTTACTCTTTCACGCAAAAAGTACTGAACGGATTTGGATGAACTTTGGCACCAAAGAGATTTAAGAGGTACAATCATTTAATGTCTTTATTTGGTACCCCGATAGTTTATAACCAGGAATAACTTAGAGGATACTTTTATCCCGATATGCCCACGGGATCGAAACTTATGCGGATAAAACCGCAGGGCGCAGCTAGTAAATAATAAAATAAATAAACACTAAGCGAAAACGAAGTAGTAGCGCGGACAGACGATGCGATGCGACAGGGTGGGTCGGGGGAACAAGAAACGTTCACGCGGACGAAGTAAGGCTTAAGTCATGAAAATCTATCGAATAATGTCAGTCTATTATAACTAGTGTCTCATATCAGGCCGAGTGTTCATACTCGATGTTCCAATAAAGTTTTGTCAGGGGATCTTTGCCGGCACATAATAAAGTATTACAAAAGCCAAAGACCGCCATTGTTGCTGGTACTTCAATCCCCGACGCGTTGGCGCGTTTGAACGGGCGAGTTGACTTGACTAGTCGGGGTGTGTTTTAAGAGTGTTCGTTGGGAGTCTTTTCAAAGCCATGCTTTTATTTTTTCAGAAATTACAATTCACTGGATCGACCGGTGAACCGCATCAGTAGCGTTTAGGTGGTTTGTGTGAACTCGTAAGTGTTTTGAAACATATACGTGCGCTGCAATGAACTTTTATTTATTTATTTATTTATGTATCAATTGCTTGCTGCACTTACAGTATACACCAAAGCGCGCAACAAGCCAACAACATAACATTTAACTAAAAAACTTCATACAGACATTAAACATAGATTTACTGCTAGACGTAAATATGTCAACTTCCGGCTCCTGAGCAATCAGGGCATTCAGCAGATTGATCGCCTGGGTTGTGGGAGCATAGCGAGCAGTGAGAGTATGCACTGGCGGCGCCGCGAATAGGCCCCGCGAGGCACAGGCGCGCGACACCCGCAACCGTGATGATTTATCTTATATAATAAACTAAGCACGTGTCTGAAAGAAAAGTTTAATATTAATACTAAAATAGTACCTTTTCATAGATGCACTTATTTTGATTGAGAAGGTAAAAAAGTCTCAAATTAGACTACCGCTGATACCTGCCATCAGTGGTAGTCTAATATGAGACTTATTTTGATCTTAGCCTTAATTTATCCATTCTTTATCTATTAGAATCATTTTGGGTTCTAAATGACAGTATTTTTAGCCTACAGATTTTCCAAGTACAAGAAGACCGCTGTGAGTCAATGTTGCTCTTATTAATACAATTATAATGAACTTAATAAATGACGCTTTGATGTAGTGAATTATTCTTCTCATTATAGATAATGCCTGTTCCATAAGTTTAGAGAATCCTATTTTTGTTTGGCTGTCCCCAAAGACATGTATCTATATTAGAACAAAAAAAAAACTTCGACTGCAAAGTTAAGTTTGTCCTTCAATACGGAATTGGTAAATTTAGGCAGCCGGGCACAGCTTTGAGATGGCACCCTCAGAGCAGGAGTCTAATTCGCATTTTTATGAGTGTGTTCATCTCAGCAGAATCAATTATTTACCAGAGTCATGCCTTATTTATTGATTATTCTGAAAATTCAAACTGAATTAACAGAAATACTTATTTTTAGTGCTTGCTACATGCATAAGTTTATTAGGCACATAACGTGAAGTATACGAAACAAACGTACATCAAAAGCTTACTTTTATGTTCTGTGGGTTAGTCGTTACATCCCTGTCAGGGGGCGAGGCAGGTGGGTTACGAGCATGGCCCTTAAAGCCGCGGCACGTTCATCGTAGGGCCATGTAGGCCTTGCCTGAGGCAAGTGCGGCGGTAGCGCAACTTGCTTGTGTGTGTGGATACCTCTATGTTATTGTGATTGGTAACATTATCATTACACGTAGTCCTTCAAGTGGACCATTATATACGTGTAATGAGAAATAAATGGAGATCAATTCGATTTTATATACGCCTTAATAGGTAACGAATGACCAACAGACTGATAACCCTTTTTTGCCTGCGACTTCGTTAACACACCTACAAAATCAATGCACTGTTTGACTCACTCAGGGTCGAGATCAGGAAAATCTAGTCTAAATGCACCTACACTCTGTATTAAATATGTCTTCCATGAATTTCAAATCTCTTCTTAACGTATCGATGGCATTTTCAAATGTAAAGTAAATTATTTAAAAAAAATGTTATGTAAAGGAATCACTCGCCCCAAAATCTCTAAAACAGGCAAGTAGCAAAATCAATGACAACGCTCCCCGAAGGGTACAGATAAGGTTTTATGAGCTCGCCACGTCGTTTCTGTGCGGGAACAGCGAATGTGCACTACATAGGTTTGTACAGAAAACCAATTATCTCCTCTTTTGTCTAGCATTTGATTGTTGTTTTATGTCCGCTCTATTATAATGAGAGAAACAAAAGAACGCTTAAAAAGTAACACCTACTCGTAGATCGTGAAGACTGGACTTAGTTTAGTTTATCTTTTACTAGCTTTTTCCGTGTTGTCGGAAATTATTCCACGGAAAGGAGATAGTTTTTTTTTTGGGCCCACTGTCTTATAATGTCTATTAATAGTATTATACTTTAAAAAAACGTAACCAATTTACCATTTAAAATGGTCGATTTTTTCAATAAAGTCTAATAGGAATCGCGAAATCGTAATAAAAAGAAAATGTTTTGATAAAGCACTCAATTGATTCAATTCCAGATATGGTTCTCAATGTCATAAATGCATGTATTGAAACGTTTTTTTACGATTTTAAGGAAATAAAACAAAATATATATCTAATTACAGTTCGAGATGGTAACCGAATCTGTTTCATTAAGTAAAAAAATGTACCATTGACGCTGCAGCAGGTCCTCCTGTGTTTAAACCCATTTTTAAGTTTGCTTACTCTAGCATAAAGTGGTTTAAAAATCAACGTGAAATGGATTGTAGCTTTGATTTGTATGTCAGTTTGACTCTAGTGATGTTACTCAGTCATTAACGTTCAGGCACTCGATTGTCTCAATTATGCAATTTCGAAAACGAAGATCCCAGCAGTGTCGTAAGTTTGAAACGCATACAAAAAAACTTCAAGAAAATAATTATTGCAAGATCCAAAATACAGCAACCATTAAATATTGGTAGATTGAGGTTTAAGGTCCTGTTCGGCTTTGCAAAGAGCGCCTTCTCCTACTCACATTCCACTATCAACCTGATAAATAATGAAACAATCCGCGTCCTAAAGCAATTGTGGCGGTCGAAAGTGATTATTCTTTTCCACGGGAACAGTATTTTTTTCTGGATAAAAGGTGCCCTATGTCCTTTTCTATAACGTATATGCAAAATTTAATGATGATGGGTTCAGTGGATTAGGCTTGAAAAGGTAACAAACAAACTTACTTTTGCATTTATAATATTAGTTAGTATTTTATCGAGAAACTAGCGGCACACCCCTGCTTCGCGCCGATTTTACGACTTGACAAAACATCGAGATTTCTTTATGATAAGGTTAATGAATGTTAATCAATAATACGACGCGTATCGCGAGGGCTGGTTCGATGTGGCGCTGGAAAAGAGTTTCTGGAATTATTACAGCAGTGGGACAGTATAGGCCAACAAAAAAAATGTAAATTAATTTATGTATTTTACACAATCTTCTGAAATAAATTGTCTAAATGATGGTGAACACTACATCGAAATCCGTTGCGTGGTTGAGAAGAACAACGTGGTCACACAGACAGACTTGAAAAGCGTCTTTAATTTATAATTATGTATAGATAACATCACGCCCGTAACCCCAAATCGTGAGGCAGAGGTGTAACAAATTTCGCCGAGACTGAGGGATGCACTACCTATGTAGAAAAATCATCCAACTCTGTTTGATCCAACTCTGTTGTCTTGTCAAATTCCTAGAACGTATCAAAGGAAAACGTTACAGGGCAACTTTATTTTGTATTGTCAGTGCCACCTACTATGTCTATGTACAGGATGTCTCTAAAAGTACGTTTACTAGGAACTTTCGGGAACCGTACAATATTTTATAGTGAGCTCGTTCCTGCAGCCGTAACTAAAAAAAAGCAAAAAATATTTATTTTTATTTTATTTATTTTATCATTTATGTACACACATATAAACAGACAATGAAAAACCGAACAGAAAAAATAGGTACAGAAGTGATGCTTATTTCATAAGAAATCTCTTCCTGCATACCTGAGATAGGACAATAGATACAGAAATGTAGACAGCGTGTGATAGAGCAAAGGAGACAAAAAATAATACATAGAATCAAAAAACAATTCACTTAAAAACTAAACAAAAATTACGAGAAATGGTACCACATAACATCACGGCTTGTTTGGGCAGAGGTGCACCTATAGTACACCCACATTTCACCAGTTATGTTTAAGTCCCATGTAATAGGGTAGTTGCCTAGGTAAAAAATAATAATTATATTTAGTCCGTCAGTTAGATTATTGATAAATAATGGACACGTATTTTTTCTTTTGTCAATCAAACAAAAAATGACAAAGATAAAGCGCGTCAAAATTTGGGAGTGGGAGGTCGTGACGTCACTTGCTTGCAAAAGTATCGGTAGCAAGTGACGTCACGCGGAACTTTAACGGGCGATATCTTCATCGTTTTTTATATAATTGACAAAAGAAAAAATACGGGTTCAATATTTTTTGATAATCTGACGGACTAATTAGAATTTTTTAGGAAAATAGCCTATAGGGACGACCCTATTGCCATCAACTGGGAACAAATCTAGGCTACTACTAAGAAATTGCAGATCGAAAAACGCAATAACACCTAGCCCGACCCGGGAATCAAACCCAGGACCTCATGCTCAGCAGCAGCGCTTGCAACCACAAAACCAACACAGCAGTCAATCTTTAATTTTATCGAATCTTCTTTTTCTTAGCGTATCGATAGTAATCAGAATGGTCTCGGCTCAGAATTGCTCTTGTTTGGCTACTTGTTTGGCGCCATCACCTGCGTCCATCAGTTCCTGTAACGTGCAGCTGACCAGACACGATATTAATTGGCCCATCGTTTGTGGAACAGCACCAAATTTACATTCCAAGGCGGAGTCGTCTATGGATTTTATCGAATAATACAAGTAAAGTTATTTGAGAAAACTAAGCTAAATTCTACCTTGATTAAATATTCTTTCTTTCTTTATGTTAAGTTAGAAAGATAGAAATACAGTATAAGTTAATATTTCAGTTTCTTCCTATATTTCCCAGTAATTTAGAAATGACAGAATGTTTCAAATAGTTTTAGAATTTATTTCACGATCTATTATGATTTTTTTGGTAAATAAAAAGTTTTTCAATATGTCATCCTCATTCTCCTGCGCCAGTGGTGAGAGCCACACGGTGGTGGTAGCCCACTGGTAACGCTCGTAAGTTCGAAGCCAGGCACGCGCTTTATTTAGTGTGAATTATTTCATCACAGCTGCTTAACCTTTTCCGAACTACGTTGGGGTCGGCTTCTAGTCTAACCGGATACAGCTGAATACCAGTATTTTACATGGAGCGACTGCCTATATGACCTCCACAATCCAGTTACTGGGAAACACGATACCCCTACGTAAGACTGGTTGTCTAATGTTCGGGCTTCTGACGACCCGTCACGACTGTCAAAGATCCACCAATGACAGCCGGGACCAACGGCTGAGCGTGCTTTCCAAGGCACGGAGAGGCCTCGGTATGGTAAGTGTGTCATCCATCCACGAACCGACCTAAGCAAGCGGAGCTTAACCTGATCGACCCGTGTGGCTGTTATTACTTAGTTACGAGCTCCACCTAATATTATTAATTGGATTCTCTCTTTTAATTAGTCAAGAAAATAATAACAATTCTCTCATCACAACAACACTAATAAGTACCTACCCCAATTATTCCTAATTCGTAACAAATCAATAAGAAGTAATAACTAATTTAGGGCATTATATTTACCGATGTCGAAACCTTTCGTCGTTGATTCGGCGAACAACTAATTAGTGTGTCTAATTGTGAATCTGTGTTATTGAGCGAAGAGCGCACTCACACAGGCTTTCATCTTCATGCAAGTGCCTACGGGACGCATATTTAGAAACCACTGGAATACTACATGAAACTAGATTAGGGTGGCTAGGATGAGGTATGTTTTAATTAGGTATTGTTACAGCATCTTTCCTAGGAGTGGAAAAAGATTTAAAGTTTTAGCGTGTTACAGCTTTATGTTGCCAAGTCGGGCTTTTAAAGGATGCTGATACCAAGTAATTGCGCTCGGTATTTGGCCAATGGCTTGTCTGATTACAGGGGATAAAACGTAGGTGCATAAAAGTACTAAAGCTGAAGTAAAACTGTAATACCTACTATTTATTGTGTTCTATCTTAGTGGATTGATCTCATATTCAATATTTATTTCATTCTATGTGTGCATTTATCTCCCACCTACTACAGAAAAAGATTGAGTGAATTTTCCGAAACACATTTCAATGGCAGAAAATCCTAACACACTTCGCGTCCATTCCTACACACTTTGCACATAAGCATCCAGTATTTCCACACGCCTGCGTATTATCCTGTGTCTGACATACAGGTTGTCGGGCAAATTCACTTACCTATGTTCTGCAGCGCCACGTCATATGGACATTAAATTAATTAAAAAGCTTAATGAGTTCTCGCTGCAATTAGGCCTATTATTTTATTTTGTGTAAATAATTGATGTTTCTAAAAGATTCTGGGTATCGTATTACCCAAGAACCTAGGTCGGTCCGTGGATGGGTGATATTAACATTCCGAGGCCCCTCCGCGCCTCGCAAAGCACGTTCAGCCGATGGTCCCGGATGTCATTTGTGGATCCCGAAAGTCTGACAACCAGTCTTACCGAAGAGTATTGTGTTGCCCAGTAACTGGGATGTAGAGGTCAGATAGGCAGTCACTCGGGGGTCGGGTTGCCTCCTTCCCTCAAATATGGCGAGGGGGGTAATGGCTGATCTTTGCGTTAACCTCGTGAACAGGTGCTGCTTGTGGTGACTGGTCGTCTTGCTGACCATGGTTTTATTTTTGTTATTAGTATTTACTTATTTTACTTCGATGGTCCTAGTCTATCATTTAAAAATATTTTTTTTTTATCCATGTAAAATACTGGTATTCAGCTGCATCCGGTTAGACTGGAAGCCGACCCCAACATAGTTGAGAAAAGGTAAGGTAGATGGTCCTAGTTTATCATTTGTGACTTCAAGTGACAGCTATGTGAACAGAACCCAGCAATGCATAAATGTGTAAGCTGTCACGCCCTTTATGCCTGGAGGCTTTTATTTAGGTAGTAAGTTTTTATTTACATTTTAATTTTAATCAATTATTTTTTAGCTTGAGTACGTATAGTTTTTATTATACGAGTATTTGTTGGCATATTGGCGTGCCTAACTGACATATGGCAAATAATTTAATTTAATGTTCTGTGTCTTGTAATATTAATTACATAACATACCTATTATTGTACACAATCAAGTATTTTCCAACTCAACAGACAGCTGTGCTGTTTGGGAGTTTGTTGCGCCTCTTCTTCTTCCCAGCGATAGCACTAGGAAGTGGTGGATGACGGGCGTTTTTTGTAAGTTCTTCTGTAATTGACGTTCGTAAATGACTTTTGATTTTGATTAAAATACTGGTATTCTTTTTTTTTTTTTTGGGTGGAAATCATCAAATAGGGGTCATTTTTTTGTTTAGGGGCCCGCTCTGGGCGGAGCAGAAGGGAGTGTCTGCCAGCTGACTCCAACATAGTTGGGAAAAGGCTAAGCAGATGATGATGATGAATTGATGATTCTAAAAGATTAGAAAAGGTGTATATTTGCCTACCTTTGTTCCATTAGTTAATTACCAACTGATAGCCTAACATATAGTCTATACCTAACATTAAAGGGGCGAGAATTTATAAGCACCAAAAATTACATACCTACATTATCAGATTTTTTTGAACGAGTACATTGTTTTTTTTTTATATAAACGTTGCCCCACACTAGGAATTTCTCCTGTATCGTGAGTGCGTTTACAAACATTTAAACTCACATACACAAGCAGCTAGACCCGGAACAACTACCTGTAGGCAATACAAATATGTATTCCGTGAGGGAATCGAACCCGCGACACGCAGCGCAGCTGTCGATCGCTCAGTCACTGCGCCAACCGTGTCGTCTATATAAATAAATCGTTAAGTAAATAACCTGACTTGGTTACCGTACGTCCTTTTCGGGTAACCACTGAAAAAGAAGGGCTGTGCTGTGGGTTTCCTATAGCACAGCATCATACTGAGTGGAAGCCTTCTTGTCTCAGTCATGACGTGCAACTATCGACTATTTCTGTTTTGTGCTCGCGATTATACATGTAGATTTTGTTTTTATTTTTATTTATCATTTGAGTTAATTATCTTTTTCTGTACACGTGTTTCTGTGACAAATAAACCTATTTCTTTTCTTCTTCTTTCCTTTTAAATACCCCTAAGACAACCAACTGTCCAAATAGAGTAGGTATTAAGTTACGCACATAATGTAAACAACCAAGAAGAGTGCATTACTTGAGCGTCAACCAGTAGAGTTCATTATTGTAATGTTATACACTGTTCGAATACAATTGTGAAGTCTGCAATGTCAGACCGCAATTCATTCGGTCATCGACCATGATACCACGTTGCATTGCAATATGTACTCAGTATATAACATACTGAGTACATATCGCAATACAACGTATTTTGTACGTACTGAATAGGTGTCAAATATAATAAGGCCATACAAGGAGGAGGCCACATTACGCAAATTAAACTGCCTATATGTTCCTACTGCTGGGACACAGGCCTCCTCTCGGTGAGATGGAGTGGGCCGTAATCCACCGCGCGGGTTGGTAGTCACATGTCTTCGGATTTTAAGTTCTAGGACATGCCGGTTTGCTCACGATGTTTTCCTTCACCGTTTTGAGAACAGTAGTGATGACATAAATTACGCAAAGTAAAGTTCAATCCGACCTACAATTCGTAAGTCGCAGCCAATGCCACTAGGCCAACACTGCTCTAAAACCGAACCCAGCCGTACTTTTAAAAAAATCAGCTCAACAATGCTGCATCACTCTACCCGCTCACACCCCGCATGCATAAATACACAAAAAATATCGCCACTTTAACAAAAGCGTTCGTACTTTATGACGCAGAAAATACTAGCGAACGCGACTGTAACAGAACAGTGGTAATCTATAATTCCCTGTGTAAACGCGTAACGTCAATGGGCGATTTAAATAAATCCACTAGTTATCGCTCGAGCGTTCTCTTGCACTTATTACGTAACTAGCAATTGCGACTGCTCAGTCGATGAATTCGTAATTGCGTTGCATTTGTGATAACCTTTTCGCGTGCTAGATTAATTGCTCTATTTGTAGCTTCTGTCTGTCTTAATGGTTTTGTTTGTAGGCAATTAATTAAGTTTAGATTCAGCTTTTTCTCGAAATAAACAGGATTGAAATAGACTTTAGCATTGATTGGAATAAATTGTGTTTCTTTCTTTTTTTTATTAAAACGTTGCCCAACACTAGGAATTTCTCGTGTGTCGTGGGTGCGTTTACAAAAATTTAAGCTCACATACACAAACAGCCAGACCCGGAACAACTGCTTGTAGGCCATACAAATATTTGTTCCGTGCGGGAATCGCAACCGCGACACGCAGCGCAGCAGTCAATTGCTTAACCACTGCGCCAACCGTGCTGCTTACAATGCTGCGATGCGAAAACAATTTAATTGTGTTTTGTGTAAATATTAATTCTCAGTTTTGCAATATCGCTAGTACCTTTTAAGTCAAATCAAATCGAAACAGTTTATTTGTGATACACAGGTTACAAAATAGGTCTTACAATATACAGTGAGTTCATGCTGTGATCAGCCTCATGGGCATACAAATTTATAAAAAAATACAAATAATAAAAATAAACAATAATAATAATAATTAAAAAATAAACAATTATTAATATGTACAGTTCACAATGCGCTCAATAAGACATTGACACTTTATTTAAATCAGTAAAGAGAAAAGAAATAATAAAAACATAGTAAAATCATTGTAAGTCTAAAATATACTTTACTGAGTAAAATGAGTGTTCGTTAAGAAATTTAAATAATTTATTTTTTAATTTATATATGTGTATAAGTGATTTTTACAATATTATTGCAGGATATTATGTACCTTTTAGTTTTAATAACCGCAATTTTTAAATTATTTACCTACTTGACTCTATATTATTCCCATTGAATAGCTACTGGCATTGATTGATAAAATTTACCCGTGCTATTTATTATTCCAAAAATGTCCCTGGCGTATTTTTTACGTTTTTTACTATGAATGGTCACAGTTTTATAAAAGAAAATCCCGCATAAAATTCACACCTCGGCAACCGTCACCGCAGCAATTGCGGATCGCAATCGCAAGTTACGTGATGCGTCCCTGGGCGGCGCGGCGTCGACGGGGTTACGCGGCGAACGTGTCACTTCAGCACCAGTAATGGAATTCTCATGCTCGCCCCGCTCACGGTTTGCGGCGCTAGTAATACATACTTTAAATTTGCACCGGTATCGCCCGCGAGCGCTCCTACAAGAAACTTTTCACAACTTTAAAGGGATCCAAATGGGCCTTATTTTAAACTTTATCTGTTGATAAAACGAGTGACGAAAAAGACGTAGTGACGCCATTTCTTCCGTTTCTTTACTCTTGTTAGCAGACGCGAAAAGCGTACGCGTACGGGTGAAATACGCCGCAACGGACTTAGCCTTTATCGTCAGCATACTAACAATTTTATTATTTTAAAACCGACAAAATAAGTACGAACTGAAATGGCGCCAATATAATTATTTGCACATTATCTCAAGTTTGTGTTTTACCCAATCAACAGGAAATTTAACTTTTAGCTGTAGAATAAATATGACAGTTTGACATATTTTCTATACAAAAGCTGTCAAGCGGCAATATTTACTGTTCAGTTAGGAGATATATACTATTGAAAAATCAGCTCTAAGTAAACAAACTTAGAAATACTTTGTTAGCTTCGGAGTTGGCGTTTCAAAATGAAACATATCTTTCTTTAGGGGAAATGTAAAACCAGTTGCTATTAAAATTCTATTAGTTTGTTTTATAACTTTATTGTTTGTACAACGGACTTTAATAGTACGTTTCCAAGATTCACAAAGATTTTTTTCTTTAGTATAACTTTCTGAAGTTTCTGTTATATTCAGATTCTTTATTAACATAGACATAAAGTTACAGCTAAAGAAAAAAAGCTTTGTGAATCTTGGAAACGTACTATTAAAGTCCCTTGTGTAAACAATAAAGTTATAAAACAAACTAATAGAATTTTATGTAACGAATATAGAATGGAGATACGAAAGGACAATGCTCATGGATATAGAATCCAGTACCATGCTGCATCAAAGTCAAACTTTGTTTTTTATAGACTACACTTATCATATTAACTAATGTACAGGGAATTAAACAATATGAGCACTTGAACACTGTTCAAAAATCAAATCCCCGACGCGTAATGTCGGAAAAAACTATGAAAATAATTACTATAATATTTCGATCTTGATGCATAAGACTTTTTGGTACAAATCTTGGTCATTGCCCTTTTCCAAAAAAAATCTTTTTTATATTTTTTTTTTTCGGTAGAAACTCTTTTCATACTTTAAATTGGTTTTTCTTTATCCACCAGAGGGGCAATTCTCGTAATTTTAAGAACATTCACAGTCTTTTTTTTTTTTTTTTGTGGATGGGAAATCATCAAATGACTCCTCCCGCTCACAGTCTGATCTCACGTATCAATCTGTCAAAAATACCTCTAATTTCCCTACATTTTGACAAGTTGTTAACATTTGTTTGTCGCCGAGATGAGACTGCGACTAGATTTGGAACGTTTTAAATTACGAGAATTGGCCTACTGGTCATACATATAATATACTAACTTCTGCCCGCGACATGATGCACGTGAAATTGCTTTTCCTCCGTCGCATCTCATCGCCTGCTCGCGCTATTACTTTGTTTTCGCTAAGCGTTCTTTCTGATTTTTTTTTGCTCAGCTCCTAAGGGTCATAGCGTGATGTTAAATAGCCTATAGCCTACCTCAAGAATAAGCTATCAAATGCCAAAATAAAACAAAATTTTTAAATCCGACTGGTAGTTCCAAAGGTTAAGGTTTTCCGTTCGAACAAACAAACAAACTCTTCAGTTTTATTATTAGTGTAGAAGATATAATATTCTCATACCACGAAACAGGTAAGCTCTTCTATTCTTAGTCAGAACCATTGAGCGTTCGATAATAATTAACAGTTTGATTCTAAATGGGATTGTGGAGATGAGCCTTTAAATGATAAATTATGCTTTCACACCTGCGACAGTACAGACACATTGTACCTACTGACGTAGACCCGTATTAATGCCTAATGATGGTTTTAGGTTTCACTGTCATTTTGTCTATGGATATCGCAAATACAAGTTACACTAGAGATACATGGACAGATAAGCCATTTATTTCGTGCACGCAAAAGTAATAGCACAACACACAAATGCACAATTAAACGATAACAAACTAGGAATATGAATATAATAAAATTTACAGCAAAAAAAAAACTTGTTTTAAAGACATAGAGTGACACTATGACTATCACACACCTTAAATCAAATAAGGAACGTTGAATAAATATTATTAAAAAAACGAAGACAAAACTCAAACTCAAAACATTTATTTCAATTAAACCAGTTACAGGCACTTTTGAATTGTCAAGGAGTCGGCCAGTCAGAAATATGAAGCTAGTTGGTTATTCCAAAGCGTAGAGGTACCTATGGAGTACAACGGACAAGAAACTCCAAGAACACTGTTTTAAGTTATATTGTTACAAAATATTAGTTACATCTTTAATTTTGAATTTATAATAATTATTATAAATTATGGAAAGGTACCTAGATTCGTTAATGATAACGATGCAAAAGCTCATATGCATGTTAATGATGATAGAGATTGAGATTTACATGAAAAAGACCCCGAGAACTAAACGAAATTCTAAAAATTCTCTATTTATTCCTACTTGACAGATCAAAACTTGTTACACGAACTGTAAACCGCCAATACATAGGTATGGGTTTACAGTTCATGTAACAAGTTCAGTTCAGGCATGTGAACCAAAAAAATAGCTTCCCAAATAATCCCATTAATTAGTTAAAGACGTTTCAAATAGAAGTGGAAATTTTAAAATGTAACAACATTTTCTGCTGCAGCTGGAATGTTTGCGGCTGATTGGATTTGTTTCGTTTTCCATTCAGAAGCTCCTGAGTTCCAATGGCGGGCGAATACTCGTTTTCAGTAAAACACTACGGTTAACCATTGACTGCGAGCGTTTCACAATATGCAGCTCTTTTTATTCCCTTCCTTTTATTTGTTTCTTTTAAGCACTCATTTATTTAGGGGAGAACTGGATTCCCACGTTTCTTTTTCGCGTAGTAATTAATTTTTATCTTTTCTCAATTTGCGTGAATAATTTTGTTGGTAAATGAACAGTGGAGGCTGAATATATTATGTATACGTTTAGTAATTTATTGCTGGGGGGTAATAAACGTTCGGCTGTTGAACTGGGCAACTAATTCCCTGCAGATATAAAGGGATGATATATACCCTGTTTAATTACCGAGCCCTTGGCGTAACAGGGGAGAGCCGTAAAAATTTGTTTCCTATTAGTTGTGGCGTGACCCACTTTGAGGAAATGCATTAGTTCATTGGTACCACAATTATCTTATTCTGACACTATGTTTCAATAATGGCTCTTTAAATGGCTGTTTGTGTATGTGAGTTTAAATGTTTGTAAACGCACCCACGATACAGGAGTAATTCTTAGTGTGGGGCAACGTTTTTTTTTTAAGAAAAAAAACATTCAATTAAAAAAAAAAACAATAAAACGACACAGTATATCGATTGCTGTCTCGTTGATCTAGTAGTCGCAAGCGCAGCTACTGAGTATGAGGTTCTGGGTTTGGTTCCCAAGTACGCTAAAGTAAATAATAAATAAATAAATAAATAAATAAGTGTAATTGGGTTTTCCATTAGTAATTTCTCAGTCTGTCTGCCTCCACGCCTGGAGTCTAGATTTGAGCCTGGTTGGTGGCGATAGGCTCGCCCCTATTACTTGGGACTTAAAAATAACTGGCAAAATGTGAGTGTGTGTGCCCTTTATGCCTGGAGGCTTTTATTTAGGTAGTAAGCTTTTATTTATATTTTAATTTAAATTAATTATTTTCTAGCTTCAGTACGTATAGTTTTTATTTTATTTTGGTTGGTATAGTGGCGTGGCTAGCTGACATATGGCAAATAATTTAATTTTACGTTTTGTGTCTCGTAATGTTAATTACTTAACACCTAGTATTGTATACAATCAAGTATCAAGTATTTTCTAACTGAACAGACAGCTATGCTGCTGGAGAGTGTGTTGCGCTACTTCTTCTTCCCAGCGATAGCACTAGGAAGTGGTGAAGGGCGGGCGTTTTTGGGGGAATGTGTTTTGTAATTTTGACGTTCGAAAAGTGCTGATTCTCAGCCTAATTTGAATAAATAACTTTTTTGTTTTGTGTTATAGGTACCTACACCTCTGCCTAACCCTTCGGTAATTACAGGCGTGGTGTTATGTTATCTTCTTAATATATATAATTCTTCTGTACGTGTGTTTGTCACATAACTCCTCCTAAACGACTGGACCGATTAGATGAAATTTTGTGTGTATATTTCAATGGGTTCCTGGATGGTTTGAGAATACAATTGGACCCAGTAGATGGCGCTGCTTTTCCGGGCAGGACGTCTGCCGGGTCCGCTACAGTTAGTATATTATCGATACATAGATTTGTTTACTACATATCTTTTTGTCACAAAATAAAAAATGAAACAGTATACCTTCATCGATAAACCAGCCAGCCATTTGGGATTTTAAATCTATCAAAAAGAGAACATTCCAATCCACATAATCAAAGACAAATGACAGTTAAATTAAAAACACACATCAGTAGCCATATAACACATAGAAGAAATAATTTCATCGTACACCAGTGTCCGTCCGAAAAAATCGTATCTAAGCATTTCAATTAAATCTTGAAAGGTTTCTTTAGGAATGCCTCTCGTTTAGACAAAGGAGTTACAAAAGCCGTTTCAGGTAATTAATCCCTGTGGAATTCTTTCAGCAGCCAGTCAAGGAAAATAATCACAATTCACTATACTTACTTTGACAAAAGATTAAACATTTCTCTTCTCGTTAAGTAATTGCGTAATATTAATTACTTGTCTTTGTTATTATTTATTTTTAGGTTATTTTATTTTCGTAAATGCTTTCTGGTTTATTAGTTTCTAGGTGTTTTGTGTTTGAGTAGTTTAGACATTCTGGCTACTCATTGGTCATTTGTAAGGATGTACTTAACTGGTATATTTTGAGTAGCGTCGTGGACGACGGGCCTTAGACTTCCACACTGGTCTCAGTGTGGTAGTCAGACAGTAGTCTTTATGTTTAAGTGTGAAAGGATCCGCAGGAATCAGTTGGATGCGAGAAGCACAGAACCGGTCGAAGTGGAGGTGCTTGGGGGACGCCTATGTCCAGCAGTAGACGTCTTTCGGCTGAAATGATGATGATGATGATGAAAGTAATTTAAGTAAATCAGGGAGATTAGGTAATCCCATGTTCTTGAATAAATTGTGTAATGAATACTCCTGTTTTGGACTGGAAACCAGGATAGCAGTAATGGCACACGATCACCACACTTCTGCGAACACAAGATTTTAATGCAATAAGTCTGTCATGTTTGTTAATTCATACACATGCAAATTGTTCCGGACACGGCGGCGAAAGGATATTTTCTCGTAATTGTCCAAAAACAAAAATGCTTATTAAATATCACTTTATGCCAATTTGCCCACGATTATATGTATATGTCACCATAATAACTTACTGGACTGTAAATGTGAACCCATTAAAAGAGTTAACTGTGTCACTTACGTTGGCATGAAAATAGTTGAGAACTTTTCTTGGTCACAACACATAGATTACATTTGTACTTAATCTATCTATATATATTATATAAAAATGAATCCCTACTTCCCTTGGTCACGCCATAACTTGAGAATGACTTGACCGATTTCATCCATTTTTTTTTAAAGTTTTCTAATACTTTGTTCTACAAAGTATTTTAATTCTGTCAGAAAAAAAAATTAAGAAAGTTGCGCAGAAAATTATAAAATTTAAGAATTACGCTTTTACGCTAAAACAGCTGAACGGATTTAGTTGAAATTTGACACATGGGTAGACCATGATCTGGAGAAGGCCATAGGCTACTTTTCAATCTGGATCGCAGACGAAGTTGCGGGCAACAGCTAGTTAAGAATATTATTAAGTAAAATGTACCATCTAAGCTTTAAAATTACTACTAGTATATATATTAAGATGTATATACATGTCATTACTAGATTCAATTATGTAGAAGCTCTTTAAATTCGATTCTTAAAACCACAAGTTACTCAAAAAACTAAAAACAGTTGTAAAGGAGATTATAGGAAGCTATTTAAAATATGTAAAATTCTACCGATCAGTTTCAAACATAAATATCTTCTAGCAGTTAACCACCATGGGACCCCAGAGCATAACTTGACTCATGTACTCAACAACTATAATACGCAATCTATGGCTGCCGGCAAACTCATTGTACCCAGAGTCACCAATTATTTTGGTGACAGAACTCTAAAAAAAACCGGCCAAGTGCGAGTCGGCCTCGCGCACGAAGGGTTCCGTACCATTATCTATAAAAATCACGTCTGTTGTATGTTGAGCCCCCCTTAAATATTTATTTTATTTTAATTTTATTATTAAAGTAAAAATACAGCTGAGTATTTTGTGAATATTTCAAGTGCCTACCTGTTGCCATTATTGATATCGTGCAAAAAAGGGCAAAAAAATCGCGTTTGTTGTATGGGAGGCCCCCCTTAAATATTTTTTTTATTTTGTTTCTAGTATTTGTTGTTATAGCGGCAACAGAAATACATAATTTGTGAAAATTTCAACTGTCTTGCTACCGCGGTTCTTGAGATACAGCCTGGTGACAGACTGACGGACAGACAGCGAAGTCTTAGTAACAGGGTCCCGTTTTTACCCTTTGGGTAAGGAACCCTAAAAACGAATACCATATCTATTGAATAGTCTGTCGGCAGACATAAGGATTGAAACCAGTAAAATCCGATTAAAAAATAAGTTAAAAAGATATTATTTAGAAATGTATTAAAGTGCTACCTAAGTCTTAACTGTGAAGTATAAGTAGTGTATAAAGACTCGCCAGCCCCACAGTCAAACCAATACTACGGCTTTGTCGGGCTTAGTTTTAGTTTATGTTATTTAGTTTGCTGTAAACTTATAATAAATAAATTAAAATAAAATATAAACTCACTGAATCAAAGAACTCATCAATGTATGGTGTATATTTTTATGCCCATCATTGCAAACCTTTTTAACAAATATTTCAATAAAGATACCATGTAGGTACCAAATTATGGCACTGCACGAAGGCCAAAATATTGGGAGCTCAGTAAAAAAAAAAAATGTGGCAGAAATCCCGTGAAGATGAAAATGAGTCATCAACATGCTCCTGCTCGTATCCTAGTTATTTGGGAACGGCGCAGCATGTCTTCCTCTTCCATAAATCTCAATCAACCGTCATCTCAATGTTCAACCCCTTTCGAACCGTATTATTAACA
Organism: Apamea epomidion; assembly: GCA_947507525.1. Taxonomy (NCBI): domain Eukaryota; kingdom Metazoa; phylum Arthropoda; class Insecta; order Lepidoptera; family Noctuidae; genus Apamea; species Apamea epomidion. The sequence goes on from OX382225.1 coordinate 13,228,676, forward strand.
CGATCCATTCATTAGTTTCTATGAACTTTTTTTAATTTGTTATTTATTTATTCAAATAACAACATGCTGTAGTGGATACACATAACAATGCGAAAAAGAATTCTCACACATTTATTATATATTTATTCGGGAAAATTGCAGATAATTTACCTATACAGTGCACTTACTTAAAAAATATGAAACTGAAGGCCATTTACAAGTTTCCACTGATGAACATTAAAATGAAAACGAAAAAAGGTCGGTACAAAATATTTATAACATAAATTAGAAAATAAATAGAACACGATAGACTAATACAAAACTAATAATCGTTCAGACGCAAATAGTTACTTGCTCGTGATGAAGCTTTTTACCAACGCCGACAAACACTGGTATTAAAAATATCCAAATCATGCTCACGAGTCAGTTTTATTTAAATATCTTATCGCACAGATTAGAAACGAATTCTGTCCGAATTTACCTTCACATAATTTTACCAAGATGAAAAGTAGCGAGACACTAATTTGATTCATCATTATCATCAGCCTATAGCAGTCCACAGCTGGACATAGGCCTCTCCTATTGCACGCCATTCAACTCGATTTTCGGCCAATTTCGGTCTATTAAAGTTAAGTTCCGTAGTTCCGTTTTGCGTGAATGTGACGCATGTTTACCCCCAACTTGTTTTTTTTTTGTGTGTTTATGTCCTTTTTTCATGCGTCATATATGCCGCAAATAAATGCATTTTCTTTCTTTCTTTCTTTCTCAGTATATTCGGTTCGTTTAATTTGATTAACATGTCAAAATGATTCCTTAGATCCTCCCCACTCTTTACTTGTATCACATAAAGTTGGATTAGGAAAATCAAGTGGGGCTTACGTCGAAAGTAGTGAAAAGTTCGCTGGGAGCGGACGATACCCCGCCTGTGCAAATTTAAACAGACAGGCACGATAGCGGGCCGGCCGAGCACGAGAATTCCATTTACCTGACCGAATCGTCTAGGTCTTAGCCTTTAAACACTGTAGCCACAAAACAAAGGCTATATTTTTCTACCTTTAAGCCTTAGTCAGACCCAGACGGTATGTGAGTATGAAGTTCTATTATGGTTTCTGTAATTTTCAATAGAATTAATGTACAACTTAATAGACAAAGAAAATTATTTAAAATGAGAATACACAACGTAAATTAGGTAACCATCGGAATAACTATAAGTATTTTAAGCCTGCTGTATAAGACGCTAGTCTTTAGTAACAGTATCTTTCGATCCCTAGTCAGGCGGTAAGCACCCTTTATTACTTAATAGAAATAAAGGGTGCTTACTGGGTAATCCCAGCCTACGAGTTTATTTAAAAACAGCCAGAACACCTTTTGTGTTATCGAATTTCGGTGATCAGTCTAAAAGAGAATCGAACTTTTTTTGTCAACACGACATTCTTTAGTATATATTAGCTGTCATTTTGGCCGAGCAAATAAAAAATCAGAGTTTGTTATATCGTTTTAGATTTCTACATGAGTACCCGTATCTTCAAATAAATTTTATTAAGAACTGGATGTGGTAGGCCACAATGTCAGCATAAGTTGGCCTCATATTCTATTAAAACTCTATATTTAGGGTAGGCCAGCTAAAGTTCTAAGTGTTAGGTACCATCGACAAGCCAACTGTACTTTGACGGCGGCATCATCACGTCAAAAAACAAAATAAAATCATAAAACGAAAATATCAAAAGCGAGTAGGTCCCTCAAACACATTCATTATCCAAAAAGAGTTTACAATCCTAATATGGTACGGAACAACAGTACATTCGACACACAACCTTCATTCGGCTATAACTCTCCAAGTATTTTACGTCAGCACTAACATCGAGTAATACCAACTGTTTTCACGTCGCCACTCAGTAGATACCTTTTAAACCAGAAAATGGATGGTACAGAGAAGTTATAAAAAGAAATACGACATTCCTCCGTCTCTGTTTATTACTGTACATTAGTTATACAGCTTCCGTAGTGTCGTCTCGGCATGAAATGGAACTAATGAGATTTTGATGTTTTTTTGACTATGCTTTTATTTTTCTTGGGAACGTTAAGATGTTGTTCGAGGCCACGTGAGGACACTAGTTGCGAATTTAAGTTGGAAAGATAGTGGACTTTCTTTGAGAATGATTGATAGTTTTTTTCGCTTTGGTGGCATTTAGGAGGACGTGGACATTTTGAGTTACAAGAATGGTCCGGAATTTAAAGAGCAACACGAAAAGTTTATGTTACTACCTACAGTAGTCTTCCGGGCCGAATTTCGGTCATGGTAGCCAATCTCAGCGGAGACCTAGCCATTGACGAGGGAGATATTACCTGATATCAAATTACAATCGATGTATATCTTCTATACTAATAATAAATCTGAACAGTTTGATTGTTTTTTGTTTCTTTGTTTGAACGTGCTAATCTCTGGAATTACCAGCAGGACGTGAAAATCATTTTTGTGTTTGATAGCCCAATTCTTAAGAAAGGATATTTAATACGCTAGGCAGGCAATGCGTTGTGACAGGGTGGGTTGGGGGAACAAGACATTTTCGCGGACGAACTCGCGGGCAGTAGCTTGTACTATTTTATTCATAAAATAGTTACTAAACTATTAATCGATATCGAAAATCGATTAATAGTTCAGTAACTCAGTAAAACCAAAGAAAGTGGCCATAATAGTTATCATGAATGGATACCGAGGCTACGCTTGCTAATTGCTGAGTCTCAATTGACTTTGGACTCACTGATTTCCATAATAGGTATTATTAAACACTAACATTTTCTCAGTTTCTGTTCGATTAAGTTTTTATGATATTAGTATGTACTTTTTTCTTTCGAGTAGGTAGTTCGACTTTTTAAGCTAGGGTTCCCTAAGACTGTGGTGGTCGCCACATAGCGTCCGCAATTTACCTTTGAATGACGTCACTGAAACGTTATTTATGAAATGGTGTGTTTCCCTAGAGAGTTTTTAGACAGCGTAAAGTCAATTTATATTTTAATCGTAGCGTATTTTTATAAACAAACGTGATATTAGTGAACAGTGAATCAAGATGGTCGACTCTGGAATATTGCTGCTCGCAAGTCAATTGAGGCTAACTTCACGGCGAAGCGTGCGTAATTATTTTCGCATTTTTTACGACATAACGCGTCGGGGATTTGATTTTTGAACAGGGAATTTAATTTAAAGTAAAAAAGTGTTGATATTGTTTTATTCCCTTTACATGACGTTCCGTTTCAAATGATATGATATATAACTTTGAATTTTGAAAATGTCATGATCATGTCTTTCAAAAAACGTGTAAAAAAATTATACTTTGCCGATTCTACATTAATTAAAAATAGATAGAATAGAATTTTTATTTAAACGATTATTATTTTTTAGAGCAATAATGGCCGTTCGTGTATGACATGTTAAACAAAATAAAAACCTAGTTTTTAGGTTAGTTCGATTTTTTTTTTTAAATCTCCGAAACCCAGGTTTTATTTACAAAAATAACTTTTGTAGGAGTTCATATGATAAGTGTAGTATATAAAAACAAAGTTTGACTTTGATGCAGCATGGTACGGGATTCCATACATGAGCATTGTCCTTTAAACAATAAATAACTATTGTGAATGAATGCAGTAATTAAATTAATGCTAAACGAAACTCAAAACCCGTAGACGGGTAATGGTTATACATACGACTACTGCTGAGCATGAGGTCTTGAGTTCAATTTCCAGGTCGGGCAAAGTGTTATTTATTTATTTATTTATATATCAATATAAATAAATATAATATATATTTTTATAATATTTATTGTATTGTGTTTATTTTTTTTATGTATTTTAAATTTCAGATAGATAATCTGAAATTTCTTAGTGCAGCGTCTGGATTTGAGCCCAGTTGATGGCAATAGACTCGCCCCCTATTACTTGGAACTTAAACATAACTGGTGAAATGTGGGTGTACTATAAATACACCTCTACCCAACCCCTCGGCGAAATATGGCGTGACATTTGATTTTTTTTTTGCTGTTTATACTAACAGCTGCAGGAACGAGCACAATACAAATATTGTACGATTGCCGGAAATTCCTAGTAAACGTACTTTAGTAGGTGTCGCTAAATATACAAAATAACGTTCCCTGTAACGTTTTCCTTTGATACGTTCTAGGAATTTGAACAAAAACAGAGTTGACTGATTTTTCTACATACATAGGTAGGTAAGTAGTATATCCCTCATTCTTGTAATAAAAATATACACATGTCAGATTTTTCTGGTCTCTGGGAAGACGCGGAGAGAGTTTTAGTGCCGTGCCCTTTAAAAAAAAGAAAACCATTGGCACCTATTTTGTGTAAATTCAACAATGTGCCCCCCGTTTTGAGCATCTGCGCCTGTTGATTTAAAAAGTTTTTTTTTTACTAACAGAATGTCACACTGGTGTTCGGTTATGCGGCCTGCCTATAGAAACGTTAGTCCTTTCTTTAGCATTGTTCGTCGAATCATTGAGCTCCTTAAGTTTTGAGTTGAGCTGCATGATCACTTGACAATTGCGTGCACTGACTGGACTGGTTCAATCTGTATGGTTCTTTTCTCAAAAGGCCATTTCAGACAGTAATCTATATGGTCTGCACATGATCTGACCTAGATTATGTCTCGACTTTAAAAGACACTGTGACCTTTGAGTTTGTTTCGGTCTTTCTTTTCAGAGTAGTCAGATTTAGTTTTTAAAATATGAATGACTTGTAAAAGTGTTTGTACAAACCTACTTACAGAAACAAAATCATTTATCATTATCATTTATGAATGACAGAGACGACGTTCTGCGGGGGTAATTGCGTAGCACAATATCAGAAGCAATGGGTTTCATGTTGACAGTCCAACAACATTCATTGCGTTATTTACTTTGTTCAGCAGTCACATTTATCGAACATATGAAGCAATGGATTAGCAATATCCTTCAAAATGATTCAGATTGAGATTGATAGTGTGTTACGCAACTAGTGAGCTGCAAAGCGGATCTTTTTATAAAACTCAACGGCCATCTAAACTACGGTTTCCTACAGGAGCGGTGTCCGCCACATAACGGCCGCAGTGAAGCCCGTATTGAAAATGATGGCAATGTGTTTTGACTTTTTAGATGTCAAAAAACGCTTTTTATTAAAGTAAGGTGATAAGTTTTCTTAGAGAAGAAAAACACGTATAAATTAATTACATAAGAAACCTTTCAGTGATGTCATTCGTCGGTAAATTGCGGACGCTATGTGGTGGACACTGCAGTCTTAGAAAACCCTAGCTTTATTGAACAAACTACATAGTTAGTTTTATTAAACATTCGTAGCAAAGATTACGCCAATCTTCATCATAACCATCTAGTTTGCCAGTAATAAGTTAATATTCTGTTTCATATTCATCTAATTTAATACTACTAGCTCATTAATCACTCATCATTATGTGGATAACAGATGATCGCAACGTTTTACTTTCTTGCTTCAAGTTGGGGCGTGTATTAATAAATAAGTTTATGGAACATCTTATGAATATAGAGAGAGATTTTAATTATGAATTAGGATCTAGGCTACAGCCTGTTTATTTGATATAAATCTCAGCGTGAAAAGTTGGATGAAGTGAGCTTGAAGTGAGCTGTCAATAATGCCAATCCCTAGTATCAGGTAGAATGACAGCTCACTTCAAGCTTTCTTCACTTAACGTTTTCACGATAAGATTTGTAGAGAATAGATCGACTGGAATATTTAAAAAGGAAGATATTATAAACTGGCCTCTTTTTTTCTGATGGCCAACAACGAACCCAGTATGTCAAGTCACGGAAATAAATTGTTTATCAAATTGACTACCAACGAAAATTGTCCGTTTATTCAGATCACAACTTTTATGTTTGACAGTTGTATGAAATGGTTATAACACGCCAATTTAACAAAGGATATCAATTTGCTTAACAATTTATTTTCTTGACTTGCCATGCCCATCAGAAGAATGGGATAGCACACAATATTAAAAAATAACCAGTAGTCTAAATCTTAATTAATAATAAAATCTCTGTATCAATTCTGTATACTGCTACTATTTCTGTATACTACTTCTGTATACTGCTTACTTTGTAAAGTATTTTATTATTTTAATTACTGTGAATGTGAAGACTATGTAGGTCATTTTATTTATATTATTTTTCTCTCTGTTCTCTTAGTTTTTGTCATGGTCTGGCAGTTTGAGTAATTAATGTGGCCTACCCAAATGTCCTTTCTTTGGTATTGTTCGTCGAATCGTTGAGCTCCTTAAGTTTTGAGTTGAGCTGCACGATTTCTGACAAATGCGTGCACTGACTGGACAGGTCCTCTCAACCTGTGTGGTTCTTTCCTCAAAAGACTATCTCAGACATCGACCTACATGGTCTTCATATGATCTGACCAAGATTATGTCTGGACTTTAAAAGAGACTGTGACCTCTGAGTTTGTTTCGGCCTTTCTTCTCAGACTAGTCAGATAGGAAACGCCGACCTCATCTAGTTTTAAAATATGATTGACGTGTAAAAGTGTTTGTACAAACCTACTTACAAAAATAAAATCATTTATCATTTATAATATTTGTTACAAATCTAAAGCTAAGGTTGGGTTACCAGTCAGGAAACGTAGCTGCTTGTTTTTTTTATACCTTACCATTTCTCACAACAGCCCGAAACTAAACAACATGAACGGTACACACAATTTAACACGAAAAAGCTACAAAAAGCGAAAGGAAAGAGGCCTTATCACTTCTTCGGGGAAACTAAATGAAGCTCAATATATAATTTCCTCTTAGTTACCATAGACACGAGCGATAGTATTGATTCCCATCGAATCACTGATTGCGTTATCTAGCACGACGGTGTTACACATTATTAACATACAGGTCATTGACCTGGAAAGTAGCGTATTACTGAACTCCTAGAGGCACCATTAGGTAGGTAGGTAGTAACTAAGTCAATTTAATAAAATATGTAGTGAATTCAACTTCCTTTGTTTTAGGAACAGTTTGCAGTTTGTTCCTCTTATTTAATAATGAACGATAAGATTTTCTGTGACACAATGCTTCTGTTTGTTTTAGCAGTTTTTGTGGAAACAGTCTCATAAATGGTTGCATATTTGTTCATTATTTGTCATACGTGAAGGAGGACGCGCGAGCTCGGGAAAGATGGAAGGAATGGAGGGAGGCCCTTGCCCAGGAGTGGGACAGCGTAGGCTAGTGAAAATAAATTGTCATACGTTTGAATATTATGCTACATTAAATTTGCATTAGCAGTCGCTATGATCAAATTCAGGCTAGGTGGAGCGGCGATCTTCGCAGGATGGCTGGTAGCAGCTGGATGAGAGTTGCCGAAAATTGAGTTTAATGGTGTGCAATAGGAGAGGCCTATGTCCAGCAGTGGACTGATGATGATGATGATCATGTTGGTCGTCTTTTTTTTTTTTTTTTTTTGTGGATGGGAAATCATCAAATGACTCCTCCCGCTCTGGGTGGAGCAGAAGGGAGTGTCAGACTCTTACTGACTAAAACCCACCCGTGTTCCTTCCTTAGCCCTTTATGTACCAGGGCAGCGGTAACCCTTTCGGACGATCCCGCTACCCCGGCAGGCTTCGGCCCTGTCGGGCCCCGTCAACTACGCTGACATCTCTTTGAGGCGCGCGTGGAACACATACACGCCGTCCGGCACGGGCCTGGTCCTGATCGGACGGAGAGCTACCCATTGCTCTCCGCCCGCAGGCCCGCGCCTACGGTGGCCGGGAGTCGTCAAGCGTCTCCCTCGGCGGCTGAGGCGTGAGGATCTCTCCCTTGCCCATCCCGCCACCTCCTTCGCTAGCATGACTGCTTCGCAGAAGGAGCATGACTGCTTCGCAGAAGGCATGTTGGTCGTCTTGGTTGTTATTCTAATAAAATATTGAAATATTAGCCAGCCTATTATTGTTCCACTCATGACACGTCCTATACAGAGGCTTTGTCCTGCATAAGCCTCTACCCTCTGCCCTCTTCTCATTATTGCATTTGTAAATTTTAGTAGGAAATCTTTTCTGATTTTTCTACAAAAAACTGCTGGAACTAGCATTTGTACCTATATGTAACCTGATGCTAAACGATGTTATTTGGGTGTGTTACCCCCTGAGGGCCAATTCCCATGTTTTTCAGAACGTTCACTTTCTAAACGGGTAACCACTGAAAATCAGCGCTATGCTGTGGGTCCCCATAGCCTGCACAGCATCATGCTGAGTAGAATCTTGTTACTGTCATAACGCGTAGCTGTCGACTATTTCTGTTTTGTGTTCGTGATTATGTTTCTTTATTATTCAAGTCATTTATCTTTTTGTATGTACGTGTTTCTGTGACAAATAAACCTATTTTTCTTTATTCTTTATAATCTCAGTCTGGATCTGTCAAAAAACCCTCTTATTTACTAACTTATTTCACAAGTTTGTGACATTGATCGTCGCTGAAATGAGATTGCAACTTGAATTTGAATGTTTTTAATTACGGGAATTTGCCTTCTGATGGGCGATATTCGCAGTACCAGGAGACAAAACAGAAAGTCTGATGTTTCTGTGATGTTAAACAATGGTTGGTGACAAAACATCTTGTTAATTTCCAAGTGAGATGCAATTATTGCTCACTATGTGTACATATAGGTACTTTTATGACAAAACAGAGCACGACACGGCAGGTAATTAATTTCCAACTTGCATATAATATGGCAATTTATATTCAGTTACACACCACGTGTTTTGTTTTACGTTCGTCCAACATCGCCCTCAGTGCAAAAGCTTTATAAATTATTTAGAACTCTCAATGAAATTATTAAAATGCTGCACAGTGCTCCAAAATATGCTAGTTTAATACCCCCGTGTCAGCGTCCCGAACTAATATGCTTTTTAATCAAAAAGTTTATTTTTGTTGGGTGTTATTTTCATTGTTTTTAAAGTTTGTTATGAAAACTGAGGGTTATTTGGTTTAGGTTGTTGCAATCGTATGAAAGTCTCTCTTGAAGGAAAGTCAAATAATCTCGGACGTGTAGCAAAACAGTTCTTACGCTTATGAATTCCTCCTTAGATTTAGCTATTTTGTCGGGAGGCAGGTTGCTTATTGAAAACATACTATATAGGTAAGGGCTAGATCTTTGTCCGACAGACCTTGAACTTAATAAGGAGATCATTAGCCAATTAGTGTCTGCCGCATATCAGGTAACAATTGGGCTAAGAGAACCACAGATTGGGTCCCACTAAATGTACGACGCCATCGCGGCAGGTCAAGACGAAGATAGTGGGACGAGCTCGACTCCTACCGTAGGGACTCGCAAAAGACAGAATTTTGTGAAAAAGGGAGGGGGAAGATTTTGCCCTGCAGTGGGCCAGTACAGGCTAGTTAGATTAGATTAGCCAATTAAAGCAGCAAAATGAGCAATCATTTATAAAGTAATTGCCTTTTTTTCGGGACATCGCCAAGCGGTGTGTTTGACTCTTCACGTGACCAGAAGGATGGCCTATTTTTAGCCCAAAGAATCCGCATTGCCATTCAACGTGGTAATGCTGCCAGCCTTTTGGGCACTTATCCCATTGACAGTGATGCGGACGAATTTTTTGATGCCCAATGAGCTCCTGCCTTTTTCTATATTTTTTCGTATTATATAATTGTATATAGTATATATTGCCTTTACGTTTTCACAAAATTTGAAAGGCAGTTTTATTGTTAACTTACTCTTCCCACTTCAAAAATAAACAAAATATTTCAAATATTTTAACTAAAGAGAAACAAGTCTATCTAAGGAAAAGCTCACATAATTGCGCATGCAGGTAGTTTTGTATAACAACTGTTTGTAACAACACTCAAAAGCAAGCAGAAAAGGTATGATACAATTACCTTCCAACTTGCATTTTCCCAGTGTTTGTATAATAATGATGTTGCGGGTAATTTGCAGCTTCCGTTTTATTGCAAAAACACCGGAACTACTAGGTACTGTATTCAGGTAGGTACTATATTCAGTAAGTCTTTCTTTGGTAACTTTGGTGTGCAATAAATACAAATCACACATAGACAGCCAAATACAGACTCCCTCTACTTACCTACTGAGTATTCCAACTGCTTGACGTGTTAGGACCGGTAAGATGAATGTTAATCTCGCTCTCGATAAAAAAGGCCATCTATGACCTGTAGGTACCAAATGGTGCAACTTTTTGTAAATATTTGCTTCTAATCAGATCCCTAAGTGTCTGTCACATATCCGTGACTGTTTAATGCAAACTAGTGAAGTTTTATAAAAATTGTTTTAAAAACATTCTTCTACAAACACAACATAATATCACGCCGGTAATCTCCGAAGGGTTAGGCAGGGGTATACCTATAGTACACCCACATCTTGCCAGTTATGTTAAAGTCCCATCTATAACTCTTAATTAACGAAAAACATGACCGAAAAACATACTTTATTAAAACTCAACACCAAACCTAAAAGCCACTCAAATAAATCCACAATTTTCTATACGATTCATCTGTCTAAACCTAACCTAAATCTGTATGAGCGTACTCTAGAGCATTGTGGACGGAGAAACAATATACCCGCTGTTTACAAACCGCCGGCTTATTTCGTGTGATCCGCCCTCTGTCTAACATAATACTTTACTGTGGAAACAGTGACGTCAACTGCAGGGGTGTTCTCTACATGGCTGCATGTGTTATTTCGAATATGTATAGATATTACTGTCTTTTTACTTAAGAAATAGGTGGAAAGAAGAGATAGTTAGCGACCATGGAGTTTTTGCCCGTTCTTCCCCATAGGACTACCTACTATGCTTTGGAATGGGCAACTAGCTTCATCTTTCTGACTGATCGACTCTTTGACAATTCAGAAGTAAGAATTGTTTTCTCTCCAAATCAAATCAAATCAAATCAAGTCTTTTGACTTTTGAATTGTTTCAGTTTGAGGTTGATACATAGGTACCCACGCCTTCTTCCCATGGTGGTAGGCAGAAACTACAGAACGCTACCTGCTTACGGACCGTAGGCAGATGGCCTTCACACGTATGCATACTGCTTTTGCTTCGTTTACGTCCATACATATATAAATATGTAGCTGACGCGTGTCATAATATTGTTACAAGTATCAATTTACAAAATTAATACAAGTCTTTCACGTTTAGGTTGAAAAAAAAACAATCCTTTGAAGAGCCATCACTTTTGTCTCATTTATATCGATTAGAAATTGATGAAGGCAGGCGTCATTGACAAGACAGATGTATCTACTCAAAGCCTGATATCTAGGATATTTAGTAACCTGCAAGTACAAGACGGCTTGCTCAGGCAGACAAAATAATCTAACAACTAAATAAAGAAACGATTTTTTAAAATGAAGTGGAAATTTATTAATATCAGTATTTTAATAATACCAAACGGTGTAATATAGCAACAAAGAACGAAATACATAAAATTGTGGGCACAAGCGTAATCCACAGTATCTTTGGCTGAAAATAGGAAAAGGACCCTCCTGATTCACGCGAAGCTGGGAATGAATTTATTTAGCCACGGCAAAATTAAACACAAATATATTCATAATGCACTCTGAACGTAAGCGGGTTTCGCTGTTCCTGAAATTTATAAGTCTGTATTTTTTGTGGGAGCTGTGCATGATCGCGGTACTCGTGCAAAAAGGAGTTTGGAAGCGACGATCACGTTGTTCATTTGATAGAGCGTCAGCTATTAAATGCAAAAAGCGATAAGGCCGCCTATTGTGTGTTTTGAAATGTTAAATGTATTTTTTTTGTTATGTATTTCCTGGTTAAAAATAAAGTATAAGTGGGGTGAATAGGGACGCAGGGCTGAATCAGGACGAAACTTTAATATGGTTTTTAAAGTTGAAATAATAATTACAGTTTATTGCCAACAAGGGCACTTAAACATTAATTATAATACAGTACACACATTCTAATGTGTAATGTATAGTTTAACTATATTAAACTATATTGGCATTAAACAAATTATGATTCGTCCCGATTCAACCCTGCATACCTATTTACCCCGTTAGACGGTGTATTATAAATAAATAATAAATAAATTATACTGATAATTTATTTATTAGGGCATATTGTGGGTTAGCATTTTAGCCTGTAGTATGTAACTGAATAAAGCCGTACTAACGTTGATGGTACTATTTACAGTTATAGATAAGTACAAAGGACAAAATATTAATTTTCAGCTGAACCTGTTTTGCGTCCTCTTTATCTAAAGTTGTTATAACATGTGGAACTCTGTATCAAAAATCTTTATAGAAATATTTCCGTATTATCGTACTTTGACGTTGCAATTTATCTGTAGTAATCTCAAGGACTAGTACTTACTTTATTATTAATAATAATAGTAATAGTTAAGCACGCAGACGATTACAGTAAATACTACTTTGTTCTGATATCTCTAGATAGGACGTGTTAATGTTTCTACTACATCCTTCATTATGAATGAAGGATGTTTGTACCACTTCAAAGTTCATTGATGGTTACTAATTAGTTACTTTAATTGAAAATTTGAGCTGGAACGGAGAATTCGAAATTGTATGTGTGAAATTGTGTGTGAAAACTTAGGTGTAGTGAAGTTGAATTGAGTTTTTAATTCCTGGTATCAAATCGATTGACATCTCACTACAAGCTCGCTTAACCTAAGTTTTCACGGTGAGATTTTTACAGAATACATCAGGAGTATGTAGAGGGGCTTGTGGCTAAGTAATAACAGCCGCACGGTTCGATCGATCAGGTTAAGCTACGCTTGCCGTGGTTGGTCCGTGGATGGGTAAACATTTTTACATATATATGTAAAAATGTTGTCATACATATATATACCATGGCTTGGAAAGCACTTTAAGCCGTTAGTCCCGGCTGTCATTCGTGAATCTTTGATAGTCCTTACGGGTCTTCAGACAGAAGCCCGAAAGTCTAACAACCAGTCTTAATAAGGGGTATCGTATTACCCAGTAACTGGGTTGTGGTGATCAGCAGGCCGATTCTCGTAATTTAAAATGTTCAAAATCTAGTCGCAGTCTCATCTCGGCGACAAACAAATTTCAAAAATTTGTCAAATTAGAGGTATTTTTTGGCAGATTGAGACTGAGATCAGACTGTGAACGTTCTTAAAATTACGAGAATTGCCCCCCAGATAGGCAGTAGCTCTATGTAAAATACTGGTATTCAGCTGCATCCGGTTAGACTGGAAGCTGACCCCAACATAGTTGGGAAAAGGCTAGGCAGATGTTGAGATCAGCATTATGTAATTGCTTTCTTATTTCTCTCAAGATCCAAAAAGACATCACTATAATTATTCGAAGCCTCTATACCTGCTTGCAGTGAACGGCAGATTTGTAGACGTGGTATTACAGGTACAGTTCGGCCGTTCCGGCTGTTTTATAAACAGTATTGACACTGACACTGACAGGTGTAAGTGCGACAATTCTAGTAGCTAAAAATAAAAATAAACAAAATTACAAAACCTGTATTTTTTGTATGAAACCGACATGTGTCAAGAACGCCTCCTCTCGTCAGCCGCACTGTAGTTAATATTATTTTTATCCAAAAAAAAGCTGCTTTTATAAAACTGTTCATCGGAAATCCTTCGATTACGCCGCGGTTAGCTTAGTGAGGTTGTGCAATTTGCGGAAAGTAAGTGTTTGTTATATGTTTATTTTTAAATGATTATAAAGAAACACAACCACTGTCTAGTTACCAGTAAGGACGTATTTCATGAGGGCTACTTTTTTTACTGACAGTACGAAAAAATATAAATATAACTTTAGGGACGGCCCCACGAGCACTTTTGTCTCAGCAACTAATTTGAGACAAATTAGTTGCTGAGACAAAAGTTGCTCGTGGGCCTCCCTTAATGTTATTTTATTATTTATATATTTTTTAACTCCTGTTAAACTGAGCATCTGCTATCTTATCTCTACACTACACCACTACTTGGTAAACTGGTTAAGAATGCCTAAGGCATTAACTCCGCCTTTGTATCTTATTAATAATAATAATTCTTTATTGACATAGTAGGTTACAGAAACTTGTTTCAAGCCTCTGACTCCTTATCCGGGGGTACCGCACGATCTCGGGCGAGGCGGCAAGCCTCCTTGCCGGACTGCCGCCATGGGATCTGGAGACGATAGTCCTCGCGCGCCTGTATGATTGGCGCGCGGAGGCACTACGTCGGGGGGAAACTCCGCACCCGCGGCAAATCGCGGCGGAGCGGACGGACTTCCGGCGCGATCTCATGGTGGAATGGAAGGCGCGACTATCGCAACCCAGCGCAGGGTACGCCACGATAGCGGCGGTAAGACCCCTCTTTGAGGAGTGGCTAGAGAGGCGTCACGGCGTTCTCACCTACCGCCTGACGCAGGTCCTCTCCGGACACGGATGTTTCGGGCGGTTCCTGCACATCATCAGGCGGGAGGAGACGCCCGGGTGTCATCACTGCGAGGATCGCCCAGAGGACACGGTCGAGCATACGGTGGAGGTCTGCCCCGCTTAGGCAGAGCACCGCCGTGTCCTCGTAGAGGCTATCGGCAGCGGCGGCGAGCTCTCGCGTCCGGCCCTGGTTCAAGCTATGGTCCGGGGAGAGAGGGAGTGGGAGGCAGTCACCTCCTTCTGCGAAGCAGTCATGCTAGCGAAGGAGGTGGCGGGATGGGTGAGGGAGAGATCCTCACGCCTCAGCCGCCGCGGGAGACGCTCCGGGCGTCGGGAGCCGCGTGACGACTCCCGGCCACCGTAGACGCGGGCCTGTGGGCGGAGAGCAATGGGTAGCTCACCGTCCGATCAGGACCAGGCCCGTGCCGGACGGCGCGTATGTGTTCCACGCGCGCCTCAAAGAGATGTCAGCATAGATGACGGGGCCCGACAGGGCCGAAGTCTGCCGGGGTAGCGGGATCGTCCGAAAGGGTTACCGCTGCCCTGGAACATAAAGGGCTAAGGAAGGAACACGGTTGGGTTTTAGTCAGTAAGAGTCTGACACTCCCTTCCGCTCCACCCAGAGCGGGAGGGGTCATTTGATGATTTCCCATTCTCAAAAAAAAAAAAAAGCCTCTGACTCCTGAACTAGGTGTACCTGTGTGTCAGGAGTCAGCGCCCTCTCCCATTTTATTTGGCTTAGGTTAGGCTTATTGTTTGCGAGATGTTTAAATAAATAAATAAATATGCTGCTTGTTTTTTTTTTACAATTAGCGAATTTCTCATTAGAAGGTAGATATAGTTAGCTGCAGAATCCAAAATTCCTAGAACATCCCACAAAAAATTGTCCAAAAACCACTTTATAAAATCCTTCTGAAATAAAAACATTTTTTAAATTTGTAAGAGATCGAGGTGTTTACAAGAGAAATCTGTTCATCTCGTATGCGTGTCGGTGACCGTATGGCTGCGACGCGGCGCGACACGACGTAAGTACGCACTGTGCGATATCTGCATTATACATGAGGTGTTTGGGAACAGATCGCTTATATTTAGCTATTGAGCTATGTTTGAGGGATTTTTGTGAGATTACTTACACTTGTGATAAAATCGTTAGCAGGTTTGGTTCTGATGGTTTCTGGTTTGATTCTAAAAGTCCGGCCATAGCAGCAAATCTCAGCGGAGACTAACATATCTACGCGGGAGTTATTATAGTGCACAAGTTTGTGCGCAAACACAGGTGCACTCACTCTTCCCTCAGACTCATAGTCCGATGGGACGGCAATCCGACATGACCGGCGAGAGATCAGGCGCAGGACCAATGGCTAAGAAACAAGCAATAACAGACATAATTTTAGCAAAAAAAATGTCCCCGCCCGTTTTTAGAATTAAAAACCCACAGAATTTACAATCTCGGAAGGTGACCAAGCATCCAAAAAATCATCTCAAAACAATGTTACAGTATTTTAATTCTTCTGGTATTTATGACTTCACAAAACA
The DNA here is from genome assembly GCA_947507525.1 of Apamea epomidion. NCBI lineage: Eukaryota > Metazoa > Arthropoda > Insecta > Lepidoptera > Noctuidae > Apamea > Apamea epomidion. The sequence continues at coordinate 13,244,606 of OX382225.1, forward strand.
GAATTTCCTCACAGCAGGGATTAGCATTATCTTATCCTAAGCCTGGCTTTAAGGAATTCTATCTACTCACTTTATATCTGCCTATATCTATTACAACTGAGCCGGTGGTTTTCCTCGTTTTTAAATCTGTTGTTGCATAATTGAAATACGAGACATAAGAGGCGTATACTGATAAGAGATATTCTTATAATCATCTGGAAATAGCAGGAAAATAATGAATGGGAAAGGAGATTTATGGTTAATGATAGCTGGAATTAGTCGTCAGCTCGAATACCGCTGGTTGCTCTAGGATCTCCCGCAGTCAGCATGCAATCGCTGGCCGGTTTTTTGTAGGCGCTAAATGAAATAGTAGAGATCAAATGTATGAACACACACGTCCTACAAAATGCAGGTATTCCAAAAAAAAAATCTGACTGATTGTAGGACGTACAAAAAGTATGCCCCGTTGGTCTCGTGGTCGCAAGCGTTGTTGCTGAGCGGGGGGTTCGATACTCAGGTCGGGCAAAGTATTATTGGGTTTTTTCCATTTGAAATCTTTTAGAAACCGTCCATAGTTTGGAAGTTGGCGGTGTGATACCCCCCAGCGCAAGTTCTCTCCGGTCAAGTCGGATTGCATTTCATCCCATCGGACTATGAAAGTGAGGGAAGACAGAGTGCACCTATGTCTGCGCATACACTAGTGCACTATAATATCTCCCTCGCTGAAGGCTGGTCTCCGTCGAGGTTGGCCGCCATGACCGAATTACGGTCTGGAGGACTATGCCGCGTGGGAGCGCGCTAATACCTACCCACAAGGTCCCCACTTCAATCGCAAAGACAATTATAATATTTTAGCGTAACTGAAGTTATTTACAAGAATACTAGAAATATTCAACCCACATGACGACGTTATGGTGCCGCTCTTCACTTGATACTGTATGTTACTTAATAAACGAGTACTTAATGTAGTTCACCTACATTTGACACCCACAAAAGGTCTAAAATTTACGCAGAACACTCTTATATCATTGATTAGGCCATTGGGAGGCCCTAGTAAACAGAAGCCCTGTTTCCCCCTTGTTGCCCCTTGTAGTTGCCCCTCAAAATAGGATAGTTGCCTGGGTAAAAAAATAATAATTATATTTAGTCCGTCGACGTCACTTGCTTGCAAAAGTGTCGCAAGCAAGTGACGTCACGCGGAACTTTAACGGGCGATATCTTCATCATTTTTTATATAATTGACAAAAGAAAAAATACGGGTTCAATATTTTTTGATAATCTAACTGACGGACTAATTAGATTTTTTTAGGAAAATAGCCTATTGCTAAAATACATAACATAGTAGAAAACAAATTCCGCACACTAGCTGCACCAGGTCAACATCATCATCTGCCTAACAGTTTCCCGACGATGTTGGGGTCGGCTTCCGGTCTAACCGAATGCAGCTGAATACCAGTATTTTACATGGAGCGACTGTTTATCTGACCTCCACAACCCAACTAGGTTGTGGCTTGTGGAAAACGATACCCCTTGGTAAAACTGGCAATACTGTCAAAACTGTCGTAACGACTATCAAAGATCCACGAATGATAGTCAGGACCAACGGCGTAACGTGTTTTCCGAGGTACGGAGGGTTCTCGTTATGAAAAGATAGTCACCCATCCTCGGACCAACCGCGGCAAGCGTAGTTTAACCTGATCGATCGACCCGTGTGTCTGTTATTAATTAGTCACTAGCTGCCTTTAGCTGCGTCTAGCTACACCATGTCACAGTACACTTAATAGTATTAACATACCTACAGTATTTCAAAAAGAAACAAGTGGTCAATTCGACTCACACAATGCAAACGTACTTTGTACTCACACATAAAATCTAAGCTTAGTTTATGTAACAAATTAGTCATGAATTAGTTTTAAAGTGGTGTTTTTAAGTGTTTTACTACATTTCAATTAAAGGGTTTGGCCTCTGCACCGATTGCAGCATAACTTTTGTTTTCACACAGTACAGTATAAGATCTCAACTAGGGCCATTGAGATACTGGTCATCTTATACTGTGACCATGTTTAAACATGCGACCCCTCAATAGCTAGTCAACGTCTCCCCCCCATTTACCTATTGAATACTGTACCTATTCAAACCTCTTTTGTTCCGGACTCTAACATCAAAATATATCGCATAACGGGATATCACACACTCGTTAATTAGCCCTCATATAATATTACCTATTGTAGTGAACTGTCATGTCTATTAGGAAAGGTATTGGCGAGAACAGTACCCCCATGAATCATTTTGACGTGCCCCCATGCAAATATAATTTAATTTACAGCATTCGCACTTTGCGTTTACTTTGAATAAAAGTTTGTAAAAAAGGGGTAAAATACAATGATGGTGGCTTATGGAAAAGTCTGAAAGAAGAACAGATACTGCGCCAGCCAGCCCCATGCACAGGGTGGCAGGTACGTCGACGTGCAACCTGTTACCATGAATTCAGTACATGATTCTGGACCCTCCTGCATTGACAATTTTCGCTGTTCCATACATTTTGACCGCGTAGGTATTGCACTTTTCTATGTAACAGCTGGTTTTTATTTTTTGATAACTAACGATGAACTTCTATGCTAGGAGGTATAGAATCGTGTGCTGAATTCCTGGCTACAGTTTGCGCGTCGATGTCCCTGCCACTGTGTATAAATTGAGTAAATAGCAGTAGGTTGACTGATGATAATGCGTAGATAAAGTTATGGAAATTATTTCTTAAGAAAATTGCATACCAGCTTAAATTGTCCGAAGAGAAAAAAATCAAATTTGACAGTTGTTGTATTGACTTTAGAGTGTCAATGTGCTTGACTGTAGGTCACTGACCCCTAATAAACAAGTACGCTGGACTAAATATACTATACGAAATGACATTTGCTTTTTGTGCCGACTCAAAGCGCCCCAAGCGTCTCAGGAACTAAAATTTATTGTACATTGAAAGAAGAACAGATACTGCGCCAGCCAGCCCCATGCACAGGGTGGCAGGTACGTCGACGTGTAACCTGTTACCATGAATTCAGTACATGATTCTGGACCCTCCTGCATTGGCAATTTTCGCTGTTCCATACATTTTGACCGCGTAGGTATTGCACTTTTCTAGGGAAATGGCCGTCGTGTTGTGTTGGTACGTCTCTAATGATTTAGGTCTAAATCGTGAGACTTTTTTGTGTTTACTACGAGATATTTAGAACTCTTTTTTATCATGAGAGTAGGCGCATTTTGTAAAACTCACTATCAAAAATATTAGTTCCACAGACGCTCACGTTGCTATCAGCGCCAAAATGGCGAAAATCAAATGTCTTCGTTTTGTCAGCGATGGTTAGATGTCCAGCGTACTTGTATAATATAGATTCAGTGCTGTAGGTATTTTGCTGAGTTAGAATAAAGTTCCCTATTTTTTAACAAGTATTATTCAAGAGAACTAGGCAGATGAACGTAAGGATACTTTACGTCAAAATAATTTGTGCTAAAGGTCCACTTACTGTACAGACAACACAAACTTCTTCTTAATAGTAAATGACCCAAACTACATAAAAGAATGGTACAACACGAAAAGGAGCAAGTACTAATATAATATATTAGTATTTGCTCCTTTTTGCTACTCATTTTCGTGTTGTACCATTGTTTTCCCTTGGAGGGTGGAAAATGGGATTCGTTATGCCTCGTGACTGTACTTGCCGAGTATGACACCGGAGTTTTCAACGTAAGCATCGTAATTTATTTTGTCATCTTTGGAGGTGAATAATTCAATTTATTCTGTAATCAAAAGTCAAACAGCACTCATTTCTATACTAAATAACATTAATTACGAGTACTTTAGAAGGCTCTCTAAAATGTTGATCTGCCATTAGTCTAGTTATTAGAGTGTGGTTGCTAAGCGTAAGATCCTGTGTCTAGGTGCATTTTGTAGTGGCAATGATTAAACCTTATAAATGGCAACTAGGCTGTTGCCATTTACAAGCGCTACTACAAGAGATTTGTCCGCTCTGCATACTGGCGTTTGACCATAATATTTCATCTAGTTATCTAATACCATCGACATAAAAAAAAAAGATGATTGGTACTTAAAACATTAATTTGAATCTTTTGGCGCGTGGCCAATATCGGAACTAATCACGCCATCTCGTTTCTTCAATATAATATCACAAAACAATTTCACAAATATCAGTCAACAGCGGCGCCTGTTAATGTCATTCAATCGCCAAAACATCCTTACACATGTAAAGTGAAAATTTCACAGAAATTCACGTAAAAAGGTCAGTTCATCCAACCCAATTTAATTATCACACCAGTGCCAGTTATTTTTGTACAGCTCGCTGGAGCTGCGGTCAGTGCCGTAAGCGTAATGTCTGCTGTAGACTCGTCTCATGTCCACATTTGCATAGACGTCGTCTAAAATACACGAAAATTTACAGCGCATTGCCAAAGCGCCACTTGTCACTGCGGCTAACTCCGTCTGTACCCGACCTTACCGAGGCATTTCATTTATTTAAACAAAATGAGGAACTTATATATATATTCAATTTATTAGACTGGAGACATCATTATTTTGGTGTTAAATAATTTCAATAAATGTAATCGTTCTTTGGCCACAGAAAGGGTTCTTTGCATTTTTTTTAAATAGATTAACCTCACAACATACCCTTTAAAAATTAAGTAATAATTAAAGTCTGCTTAGCCTCATTACTTTAAACAACGTATTTAAATTAAGAGGGTAGGGATCTAGGGATTTTTGGCAGCAGCAGTTTAAGAGAAAATTGTCACGATCTAGGAACTCCAATGTTCCGTTTTATAGCTTCGCAATAATGTTCGAGTTTCATTTTTCAATTACACATAAACATTAAATTGTTCCTATGTTTGTGGTTGTTCTGCGTCTATCTTCTTCTGTCTTCTTTCTTTCATTACAAAGTATAACATATCAGGGATTCACGCAACAAGTGCATATTACTGATACTAATACAGCATATTTTGTGCTATTATACATGTGCCGTAGATTCCAGTTTAATTTAGATAATATTTTGGTTGAAAACCAAGTGTCTCTATTGATTCCTGTAGGTAATAAAATAAAAACATTTAAACATTATGCAGTAGATAGAAAGCAAACAGAGGAAAGAACCACGCACTTTTGTATGGGAATAGAGTTCCGAGGGTAACACATGACGTTCAGTCGGTATTATCATTATAATCATCGTTATGAGCCTGAAGCGGTCCAGACAATGTCAATAAAAGGTTTTCCATAAATTGGCAGCCAATTAAAAAAAAAAAACTTCCTATTTTGATCCTAAGGAAAAAAACTATAATTTTTCTTTTTTTTTAGATATTGTTACTCATCACGTCTGTCACTTTCACTAGCTAATTTATTTAAACCTTGTAGTTTTGAATGTTTTAATTTTTGTTAATTTAAATATTTAAAAATGTACTTACGGCCCTAGTGCTTCTGCTGAGCATGAGGTCCTGGGTTCAATTCTCGGGCCGGGCAAAGTTTTCCATTTGGAATCTCTCAGTAGCAGCTCAAAATCTGGATTTGTACCCTATTTACAGCAATTGGCTCACCCCTATTACATGAGACTTAAACATACATATGTATCTTCCGAATGTGAGTGTACTATAGGTAAACCCCTGCCTGCCTAACCCTTCTGGGAACACAGGCGTTCTGTTATGTCATGTGTGTATATATTTTTGATATATCCACGTAAAGTTCGTTTTTCAATCCCAGATACTAGTCTGACATTAAGCCTTTTGTGTTTGCGTTATTTTAGTGTAGAAATTTGACATTACACCTGTCAAATTAGTATCTGGGATTAAAAAACGAACATTAGATCCAGCAAACAATAGGCTACTAAAATGTCACAAGGCGCTTGAACAGGTAACTGTATCGAACCGCAACACAGTGAGACTACAATGGATAAAAGGACACAGTGGATCACTAGGTAACGACGCAGCTGACGAGCTGGCCAGAAGGGCATCCAGCACGCCAGTGTATGGGCCAGAACCAGTTGTGCCCATCCCCTTCAATCAACTACGCAGGTGGCTACAGAAGCACACCCACACACAGGCAGAGAACTGGTGGTCCTCGTCACCGGGCTGCAGGCTGTCCAAAGAAGCTATGCCATCATTAGATGGCGAGCTAACCAAAAGATTACTACGACTGGACAGGAAAGGCCCGCGCCTGGTGACGGGGACCATCACGGACACTGCTTACTAAACAAACACTTCCACACGATAGGCATAACGGACAGCCCCATGCATGGAAGCTGATAAAACCGTCGCGCATGTGCTCTTTGAGTGCACAGACGTCACCCAGATTAGATCAGAAACCCTCAGGACGACCAGATCCTACACAGATATTCTCGACATACCAGGAGAACTAATAAGCTTATGGAGGGAGGTGGGCTGGTTGGAATAAGCACCGACGGCCACCATGGCCCACGCACAATGGTCCACCATAAGAACTAAGTGCGGAAACCAAACCCGTAACATAGAACAATAGGCTACTTTCCTAAAAAAATCGAATTAGTCCGTCAGTTAGATTATCAAAAAATATTGGACCCGTATTTTTTCTTTTGTCAATTATATCAAAAATGATGAAGATATCGCTCGTTAAAATTCCGCATGACGTCACGCCTTGCTACACTTTTTAGCATGGCGTGACGTCACGACCCCCTGCTCCCAAATTTTGACGCGCTTTATCTTTGTCATTTTTTGTTTGATTGACAAAAGAAAAAATACATGTCCATTATTTTTCGATAATCTAACTGACGGACTAAACATAATAATAATTTTTTTACCCAGGAAACTACTCTGTTATTTTTATGTTTCGAGATGTCGGTAGAAAAATATTTTTTAGAAAGGTACCCACTGACAGTAGGCCGCGTGTCGGTGGTTTATAGACCTTGAGTTAACGTATTTTTAACTTTATTGCTATCGGCCGTGTAAATAAGTCACAAAAGCATGTCATTAAAACATTCTTATCAGAATCGTAAAATGCTTTACTTTTTTAAGAATTTAACAAGTAGGGCTTTCAAATGATTAATTATGTTGAAGAGAAAACAGCATCACAATCCATCAGACACGATAAGCGGTTTTAATCTATAATAATTATGTATAGTTATAGATATACATACATAGATGTAGAGGACGTCGTCGTCGTTGTACGTACCACCAACGTTCCTCTTCTCGCGTGGGTTTCGCGTCAGTGTGAGTTCAGCTTTAAGTAAAGGTGCTAAACTCACACAGATAACTTCGTCAGAAAAAATAAATAAAAAAATAACGTTATTCAATAGACTGTAATCAACATCATAAATGTTACTCAGACATATCATAAGGTTACGCAGTATATTAGACTAGAAACATAATAAACGTAATTGACAAATTATTACATACTATCTAACAAATTAAGTCTTGTTTTCAACATTTAATTTAATTTTATATCCACACGATGGATTTTTTTTGCTCCATAATAAGTGTAATTACCTCACCCATTGACAGACATTATCATTAAACATTAAACTAATTAGGAAGTAATACATATAATCTCCTTTGTCCCGCTCTTCTCGTCAATTTAAAATAAGTACCAACTGGTCAACTTTAAGTATATTTATAGTCAATAAAATAAATATAAACGTGAATTCACAGCCGCGACGCTAAATTCTTCAGGTACTTTGGTCACAGACAAATTATATTTAAGTCTAGCAATGACCACTGGACCACAGTATAAAAACTCTGAAGTTCCATATCTGTTTTCGACTTATGAAAGTCAGTGTACCATTCACAGAAAAACAATGGACCCATCTTTGTTCACATTAAAGCGTTTCTATGATAGTAATCAATATAAATAACTTTATTCACTAAAAAGGCAAAACTCCCAGTAATATTCTAGGTAGGAACTATTCATGTCTTTCATGTCCTTCTATTACTTTTAATATTTTCCCAATCAAATAGCATACTTATTATCTTGAACCATAGAACCCTTTGTCGATTTGGCTCTTCTTATGAAACTAAACTTCTGCCTTTCCTGGCAAAAGAGTGCAAAGCACTTGAGAGTATTTTCAAATACTTAATATTTTAATTCCACCTACAAAGAAATCAGTCCCTATGTTTGTGGTTGTTCTGCGTCCAACTTCTTCTGTCTTCTTTCTTTCATTACTAAGTATAACATATCAGGGATCCATGTAACAAGGAGTATGACCAAGAGCATATTTTGCGCTGTTATGCATGTGATGTAGCTCCCAGAGTAATCTCTTATCCATCCAAGGAAATATCCAACTGGGGGTACCATGATACCCATGGTCAACATCCCAAGACCGACGGCAGCGGGCACTTGATCCATCCTGCAGAACTCAGATATCGCGAGGTTCCTTGCAACTATGATCATACTCCTGCCGACACCGTAGAGGCAAGACATGACGAGCAATACTTCAATGTTAGTTTGATACGCCAAAACTGAAAATAAAATTGAATATTAGTTACTGAGTCAACTAATAGGCACGGGTATGACCGTTGAGGTGAACATACTTATAGAAGATTAAATTCCAATCGATAATAGTTTTATCATAGACGTATAATTTTTCAATTTTTCTTGTTCATGTCTTAAGTGGTTAAGATATGTTAGATTAGGTACTTGAGGAGATAAGTGTGTGACGTACTTTGTCTGATGACGATGAGCCACGTGCTTGTCATGATGAGCATCCATCTGGCCTTTATTTTGTATTTGTCTTGGAAGATTGGCAGGATCAGACGCCCTGCTATATCTGCACCAGCGACCGCGGACATGCAGTTTGCAGTCTGCTGCTTATCCATCGACGCTACTTTCTGCAAAAACAATGATGTCATGAATTAACGCTGTTCCAATAGCTGTACGAGTATTCATATCCGTTTTGTGAACTGAATCATGAGCATTATCTCTAGACTTTGGATTATGTATCAACGAATAATAAAACCATTTGGACTTTGTGCCTGTCAAGTATTTTCTATTAGTGTTCCAGTTTCAGATGGGATTCTCTGTGTGGTTTTAATGTTTATAGTCAGCACGTGTGTGTCATAAAGAAAACGGGAGAAGATATACACTAAAGTTATTATTTTCCTAGAAGTGATAATAATATTGTCAGGTAGATTAGATCTTGTCTGTTTATATCAGTTGCATACCTACATCATCTTTTATACAAGGTTGTATAATGATTCACAGCGATTTATTGATACAATGATGATCACAGCCTTACTGGATGCACAGTAAATAGATAAAATGTGGAGAAGTCTATAAATACTGATAAGGTAGTAATCAAATAAGAATTACTTCATATCAGCGTTGTAATCGAATTATTATAAGTATCTGCACGTGCGCAGGTGAATAGTCTTGGATCCGTTGACATGCGAGCTAGCGTGGTATTTGTTTTATGTGCCTTTTCTGTATGTGACGAGGCCTTCGCGCCAGCATTAGGCCTACTGCTGGCACGAAGGCGCGAAGCTTATAATAGACCTATTATAAGCTGATACAATTATTTGGGTACACAATGTGTAACTGAATTTATGCACATTATGAAAGTAGTTTCTTCAGAATCGTTTACTGAATCGACTTCTCTAATTTTTATAAAAGGTAGTTATTTATCCCAAAAATAATGAAAACGATGTAAAATACAGTCACCCTTCCGCTGTACAGTCAAAGCAAACCAAAATGAACGAAGTACCTACTACGCTAGACCCTTACACGTGTGCAACTGTGTGCGTACGTAGATTTGTAATGTGACCACATTTTTCTCCCATAATAAATATTAATTTAACGAATAAAGCATGTTTTCTACAGAATAGTAAAAAATCAGTGTATGTAATAGTCCTCCAGACCGAATTACTGAGATGGCGGTCAATCTCAGCGGTGACTAGCCATCGACGCGGGGGATATTATAGTAGGTACAGAAGTATGTGCGCAGACACAGATACACTCTATCTTCCCTCACTCATATAGTTTGTTGGGACGGCAATCCGACACGAACGGAGAGATCAGGCGCAGGACCAACGGCTTAGAGATGTCAGCGTAGTTGACGGGGCCCGACAGGGCCGAAGCCTGCCGGGGTAGCGGGATCGTCCGAAAGGGTTACCGCTGCCCTGGTACATAAAGGGCTAGGGTTTTAGTCAGTAAGAGTCTGACACTCCCTTCTGCTCCACCCAGAGCGGGAGGGGTCATTTGATGATTTCCCATCTACTCAAAAAAAAAAAAAAAAAGGACCAACGGCTTGAGGTACTTGCTCGGTGTATGTATTATGATAATATCATTATATTCTAATTGGAGTGTTTGGTGGTGTGCGCTAATTCATGTTGTATAAATGCTAACATGTATTGATATCACATAATTTAAAATTGATACCTAATGGTATTATGCAGCTATAATCTAATTTCTGGTCTAATGAAGTAAACAAATAACATTATTACAATGAACCCATGGTCTATAATAATTTTAATAGTTTGAATGAATCAATTATTGTTGTGCACATTAATAATACGTGCGAACATTGTAAGGCATTAATATGAAAACGATAAAAGAGCTTCCGTTAATAATCTCATTTGCTATACGTTGTGGAAATAACATTATTAATTCACACTTAATTATATTTCGTTGGAAAGTTTTTTTCGAGAGACTCGTGGAAAATGTGTATGATCATAATTTTATTAAACGTAGTATTTTGATTTACAGAATACTTTGTCGAGTTGTTGTGTTTTTTTGGTTAAACTAGCGAAACCTCTCTTTTGTAATTAAGAATACACTCTGTTGAGTAATTAGAAACATGCTTAATAATTTAAAGGCAGGTGATTGATCTTCTTCCAGGGCTGCGGGTTGTTCGAAAGAGATACCGTGGCCCCTGGCATAGGCAACTGAAGGAACACGGGTGGGTTTTAGTCAGTAAAAGTCTGACACGCCCTCCCGCTCCACTCAGAGCGGGAGAAGTCATATAATGACTTCCCACCCAAAAAAAAAGGTGATTCATCTTGAAATAAATCCAACAGAAATATACCTATAGTAACAAGCTTCTGCCCGCGACTTTGTCCGCGTGAAAATCATGATTCCTTGACCCATCCCGTGACATGACATCGCATCGCCTGCCACGTTTTTGTTTTTGGTCAGCGTTCTTTCTGACATTTTTTATATTTGCTCGGCTTCCAAGGGCCCTAGCGCAATATTAAATAGCCTATAACCGCCCTCATAATTTGGGCTATCGAATGCGAAATTTTCAAATCCGACCGGTAGCTCCGAAGGTAAGCGCGTTCAAACAAACTCTTCAGCTTTATTATTAGAATAGAATAGATATGTTAGACTCGAAGACGGACAACGCGTTCTGCCAATTTCTGTTTTTGGTAGCCGCCATCTTGGATGTTCATTTCGGCCATGAACATACAACTATACTTTTAAATTGGAATATCCCAGGCTTTTATTCCATAAAACCTTAATATATTTTTAAGAGCAGCTTAAGGATACCATTAATAACTGATTAAAAAAAACATATTTACCTGTAGGAAGAATGGGAACAGCATACTGAAGTTTTGTATGGAAGTGGCAGCTAGGGCTGTGCCGGTCACAATGTTTAGGAACCGCATATTCGACAGCAGGGAGATTCCGAATAGGTCGTACAGCTTACTAAGCAAATTTTGTTTTTGTGGTGACGCGGATACATGAGTGGCTCCTGAAACAAAAGACGGTTGAAATTGAGTAAATCACTTAGGTGTACCACAGAGCACGGAGATGCCTTGGCGGTCCCTGCTAGAGCCGGCATTGTCAACACTTTCCATACAGACCAAGAGTGTCACCGTTAACTCGCATGCATGTACAACAAAATGCTACTGTGATATGAACAGAGATAGCTTTTAATGTTTTTGTAGGTGGTGTGCTAGCTGACATGTGGCAAATAATTTAATTTAATATTTTGTGTTTCGTAATGTTAATTAACTATTGTTGTATAGAATCAAGGTCTGTTAACTGAACAGACAGCTGTACTGCTGGGGAGTGTGTTGCACCACTTCTTCTTCCCAGCTAAAGCACTAGTAAGTATAAAAGGGCAGGTGTGGTGGACTGTCTTATGCAATTTTGGCGTTCAAAAAGTACTGACTCTCAGCCTAGTTGGAATAAATGACTTTTGCTTTTTAATGTCGTATAGAAACTGTCATTGAATGGCGGTCACAACAGAAGTTGTGCGCTCAACGCACTTTTGGCGCCAAGATTTTATTAGAAGTGCCGTCTCTGGAAGTCTGGACGCTGCCGCCCGTGGTGTTGCCGTCGTGGTGTACCGTTGTACAGATGCCAGCATATCAAACTACTACAATCTGTCAAATTTCTTTAATAGATTTTCAATTTTATCGCAAAAGCATTAGGTTCAAGGTTGATTGGGAAAATTTGACAGTTTCGGGTAGCTTAATGTGCTGGCGTCTGTACCATCTAGAAATAATTCTTCTTTTGCATAAACTTTGGTACAGCCTTCCAGCATTCTATACCTTTTAAAGGCCAGATATTAAACGCCATTACTTCTTTTACGTCGCGACCTTCATAACTTTATTTGTTTGTCTACGTATTACGTTGAAGGTGGATCCGTCAAGATAGCCCGTGAAATTAAAAATATCTAATGTTTTTTTGCAAATTGACTCGCTGTTTTTGGTCAACATAAAATGTTTTATGTTGATCAAACTTAATTTCTCGGCAATTATGATAACTTAACTTATATTTACTAAATTATAATAATTTAAAACATCAATAAACCTATCTACTTAGTTCTAGAAATTTTATTTAATGGAAAAAAGGCTTTATGTTGAAAAAATATGACAATTACATCAACAAACCGTGTGAAATTTTTGAGTTTCGCAGGCTACATTGATTCACCTTACCTTGACGACAATAGTAAGCGGTGTTTTGATCATTAAAAAATAATTAAAGGTATATTTTTTAGTGTGATCTGTGTGATGTAACTTACAACTTATTGTTGTTAGCGTCACGTTAAGTATAATAACATCATATCGTGCATATTTTGAGTGCGAAAACAGATAGTTTTATCATTACCTCATAAACTTTGAAGTGTTTTGAAATAACCGATAGTGATGATAATAGATATATTAGGTACTATCAACATATTTGTGTTTATTTATCACATTTTCTAGTAACACTCATGCTATGATGCCAATAAAACTTCATTGGAAAGAAGAAAAATAATCGGGAACTTTTGAATAACTATGTGTCCTATCTACTATATATTAAAAGTATCTAAAGTATTATTTGGCAATACATTAAAAAAAAACAAATTGACATAAAAAATGATCAACTTTCAAAAATAATGAATGATTTTTTTGTCAACCAGACTTATTAATTTTCAGTCAGCCTTGTGATCACTGCTGAATAAATTAGATTAACTTATTGTGGTTATGAATGTAGCTCTCATATAGTATTTCTTCGAGAAATAAGTATATTATTAAGTTTTTTCATTTTAATTTTGTCAGATCTGCTGATGCGGGTCTTGATTTGATAATTTAGTTCTCGAAAGTATCAAATCAAGACCCGCGGCAGCTGATCTGACTGTTTAGGTCTAGATTCCTAGTAAAATGCTGGAAACATAGACAGTATTATTACAATTAATTGAAAGTCTATAAATAGAGTAGTCTAACGATCTTTGATTGAAACGTTTTATGAGAATGACCTTGGTCACGGATGTACCTACATAATGTAAATAATGATAATGACGTAGACTTTGAATGAAATAAATACTATAGAAGCAAATAAGTATGAGCAGTGCCAGTGGTAATGGGCCCGACTTCTAAGATTTAGGTCGTGGGTTCGAACCCAGGCTAGCGCTATTCTTTTTGTAAATTTTTCATCACCACCGCTCTCAAAATCATATTGTATGGTCAGATATAATCAGAGATATAATCAGATGGTAGATTACAGCCCACCTTCTCTCGAAGAGAGGAGGCATGTGTCAGCAGTGGGAATATTAGAGGCTGATTACGCTTATGCTTAAAGGAGTATTTCCTATAAACGTCCAATTGCGTTCCAGTAATTCAACTTTAGAAAGCAGTTGGCCTAAAAATAACGAATGTTAGACTTTTAAATGAACACAAAACATTGCTTTTCTTACCATTTAGACCATTTGAGTCTGATTTATTTATTTTTCCTCCATTTAGCTCTTTATTGCTCAGCGTTTTTTTGCTTCCCCAATTTTCTTTACCATTTTGTGCGTCACCGTTGGATTGAGATGTTTTGCTTACGATCGCATCCTTGGGTTTCTCTTGTAGTAAGTGTAGATTTTCATCTACCGGTACTTCTTCTTCTACTCGCTTCATGTGCCATTCTACTGGTTGTATTAGCATGGTCCCGGCAATCTATAATAGTAAGAACAATAACAGTCCCAATAACGAACTAAAAAATGTATGGACTTAAATATACACGGTGTAAGATTCTTTTTACTATTCAGCGCATGATTGTAGACTGCTCAGTGCAGAAATTTATTGGAGATTATAAAATTGCTGTTTCATACAAAAGTCCAACCGTCGCAATGTATGGAATAGCATTTTTTTTTAATAACGGAGGAATTACTTTTTACGAAAATAAAAACAAATAATGGAAGCTAACTTTACAACATCAAAAAGTAATAAAATAGTCACTAACCCCGTGTAAACTCAGAGCCGAGAGCAACAAGCAAGCGCCACGGAACCCGAAATGTTCCAGGAGATACCTCACTAAGTGCGGCATTAAGGTCTGTCCCACACCTGTGCCCACGTTAGCGAGCCCCACTGCACGGCTTTTCTTCAACTTGAAGTAGCTATTTATAGCCACAAATGACGAGTTTTGGATGAAACCCAAACCCAAGCCTAGAACAAGCATAATAGATCAGTTGTATGACCAAACAATTCGGATTATGGATAAAATAACCGAAACTCGGGGTTGGATTCGGGCCATTCTAAATATTAATGAATGGGTTTCCGAATTATGGTTTTATCTGGGTCAAAGTGCCATAATATTTAATACAATTTCATAATTGTATTAATTAATTAATATTACATTTAATAATTAGCTGATGTCACTTAATATGGTTTTTTGAAACAGAAAAATCTAGGATCAAATATGGCCGCAATATTATTGTCAAGAAATACTATAACATACAACACTTTTGTTCATTTAAAACAGCTTCAAGCCTACACACTTCCACTATACCGCATTATGCTAAACAATAAACATTGAACAACAAACAAGACAATCTTACCTAATAGGACGCCGTAAGTTAACACCAAGTGAAAGATATTTGTCGAAAATCCGCTGAAGAAAATTCCAGCAGTACAGAAACAGGCTCCTGTTACCGCTACAAATCTTGTTGATGTCAACTTAACAACAGCCCCGGCTATTGGGCCGCCAAAATTTGAGACGAACAGCATTGTACTCATTACTATGGCCGCTCCTTGAGTTCGGTGCCCCATTGCCTCTAACGCATCTCCGTATAGCAAGCTGAATAAAGACAGCATTGATTGATTGAAAATCTGTAATGGAAAGTTTTATGTTAGTGGTGCTGTGACCTTTATTCTTGGATAGAGACAGTTATGCTCGGTTCCTATAAGCATAAACAAATCGTTTTGCTTGCCAATGGTAGCATTTTTTATTGCCAAACTGGGCATATAAATATATTCGTAAGCAAATTTTACCTGTGATAGCTACTTCCATATGGGAAGGTCTACTATGGAAAGCTTTGAGGTCTTTGCTGCATTATTGGTGAAGATACAAGAGTCTTAATTTTAACCAATAACGGCCCGTAAATTATTGGAATCGGCTATTAGTCGTTACGGGCAGCGATCGAACGTTGGAGAATCATTTAAGTCACAGCCATTTGGTTGTAGTTGCACCCCTAATTTGTTTGCAGGAGATTAAATGGCAGTCCTACTATGTAAACAATTGAGAGGCATACTTTTGAAACTGAAAGGTTAAGACGGAGTAATGTTATTTAGACTTCTGCAGAGCAGTTATTTGTGAAAATTTTGACAAGCTTTGTCAGGTTTTAGTCTGTCCTAAATAAATGTATTTTCTTTCTTTCTTTTTCAGACTCAAGAGACTTTTGGTATTTTATTACGGAATTAGGTACGTACCTATGCTAACTAGGTAAATATAGGTACCTATCTTGTTTTCCTAATAAAGGATAAGGACATTTATTCATGTTATCATGACGCGCAAAATTTCGTTACTAATACAAATACTGTTGTTCTATCTACCGGTCACTCGATATCAGTTGCTGATAAATTGGTAGCTTCCCTAATGGGGGGTTATGTTATAAATTAAACGGCCTTCTTTATCTAGAAGGCCGCATTGCCAAAGATAATGCTCAAGTATATCCTGTTGTTGTTTTTGTCACTTAATTACGTTTTTGTTTAATTTTTATTGTATATTATCACGCTATGTTTTCCCGACGGGTCAGGTAGAGGTGTACCTATAGTATACTCATATTTGGTCAGTTTTGTTATGTAATAGGGGGTGAGCCTATTGCTATCAACCAGGCTCAAATCTAGACTCCGGGCTACTACTAAGAGATTCCAGATAGAAAAACTCAATAACAGTTTACCTGACGGGAAACGAAGACCAGAAGCCCAATTCTCGTAATTTAAAACGTTCAAACAAATGTCAAAAACTTGTCAAAATGTAGGGAAATTAGGCGTATTTTTGACAGATTGAGACCTGAGATCAGACTGTGAACGTTCTTAATTACGAGAATTGCCCCTCTGATCTCAGTCTCAATCTGTCAAAAATACGCCTAATTTCCCTACATTTTGACAAGTTTTTGACATTTGTTTGTCGCCGAGATGAGACTGCGACTAGATTTTGAACGTTTTAAATTACGAGAATTGGCCTACTGACTGTGAACATTCTTAAAATTACGAGAATTGCCCCTCTGATCTAATGCTCGGCTGTAGCGCTTGCGATCACTAGACTAACGCGCAACGAGGCAAGAGCATTACATAATTGTTAATTGCATTTACGATAGAGTAGAGAAAATTAAGATCATAATTTACGCGATAAAATTTTCTTTTTTTGTATCGGCACGGCGAAAATACTCTTAAATTGGTAATAAAAATTGGTCGATTGGTCATAGTAGTATACAAATACAGTTTATGAACATGTAGATATTGTTGTTGTCTGCGGCAATGACTGTTGTGTTAGTGGGATATATATTGGTACATACTAAATAATACTTACATTAGATATTGCTGCCCCTAATAACACCATCCACCCCCATCCTCCGTCGGGCGGTACTAATTTCATTACTTTCTGTGTCTTTGGAGATGCCATCAACGCGTTCTTTTCCATCGCCATGTTTTATTTGGTTTGGTTGTGTCTATAAATTAGCTTAACATAATTTGATTTTCAAATGTTTTTCTTGGCTTCTGAAACAAAAATAAAAGGTTGAGAAAAATATGCATTAAGTAGGTAGGTTAAAAAAAAATGTATAGCGTGCGGAAGAAGTTAAATGCTGTCATGGCAACCCGGCCGCCCGTCTGAGGGCGCCCGCCTTCGATCAATAATAGAACTAGATTCCCGATAAGCGCTTCATAAACGGCCCGAAAAATAAGACCACGATTACTTTATTTGTGGTCCTATTTTGCAATTTTTGCAATGGTAATTAAACTTTATGTTTAAGCATTAAGGTTTATAATAAACTGAAGTTGTTAATATTATTAAACTTTTTTCTAAGAAATGTAGATGTTTACGTGGCCACTTGAGCGACTTATTTTTGTTCCTAATCCTTAAACGAGTACTATTATTGATCGAAGGCGCCCGCATATACTCCTGTAAGAATCTTAATGAATATTGTTCTTAATGTTTACTTTTTCTGTTCTAATTTTAATTCTATTCTATTTTTTAACTAATCTACCCAAAAAAAAATCTATTCTATTCTAATTTTGAGAAACTATTGATGTCTAGTTGTGTTGATGTATAGTTCTTGTGTTATGTTTGCTGCATCTCAAAGGCGAGTTTCCAACTCACTGAAAGATATGCGTTTGGTTTCAAGTAGGTAAGTATGGAATTCCGATTACCCTGCTTGATGCTATTCTAATGCTAAGTGATTCACTTGAGATCATTGAGAATCACTCAATATCATCATCATCTGCCTAGCCTTTTCCCAACTATGTTGGGGTCAGCTTCTAGTCTTACCGGATACAGCTGGGTACCAGTATTTTACATGGAGCGACTGCCAATCTGACCTCCATAACCCAGTTACTGGGTAATACGAAACCCCTTGGTAAGACTGGTTGTCAGACTTTCGGGCTTCTGACGACCCGTAACAACTGTCAAAGATCCACGAATGACGGCCGAGACCAATGGCTTAACGTGCTTTCCGCTGGTCACCCATCCACGGACCAACCGCGGCAAGCGTAGCTAAACCTGATCGATCGATGAGAATCACTCAATAACCTAATTAAAAAGTTTCAAGAGCATAGCTACCCACCTACTGATAATTATCTAGTCACACCCACATTACAATGTAAACAAATGGAATTCTACCCACGTGTTGAATACTGTCAAACCAAACATTTCGTATCATTCCAACCTGTATTTTGATATGTAAAAGTAATAAAAATTTCGTATATTTACGTAAAAGATATCAATCTTTGCACAGTTACGTCGTTTTACGATTGGGGTGTGTCTGATATGAAAGTGTTATAATTAGACCGAGTTCACACTTGTGACCTCTTATCTTGTGTCAATAGTAATAACGGAATTGTACAGTTTTTTACTCTATATCAGTGTTTGTGTTGAAGAAAACAAAATCGCTGCTCTGTTTTTGTAATGTGTTATTGCAATATTGATCGTGTGGGGTCGTTTATAATAATTGATTATTGCATCTTCCAGCAAATAATGGTAACTGGGGTAACTTTTTTTTGTTTTAAGGCAAATTTTATAGTCTGAAGTGTATTTTTTTCAGTAGCTCTTTGTAACATACTGCCCAGAGACCAGCGGTGCGTCAGATTGACTAAGGTTATTAAGATTTGAGAAAATTAGAGATTTTAGTAGGCATTGGCGCCGATTCCCTTGTTTACAAACTAAACTAAATTCAAGTTCAGTCCATCTTTTTCTTTCTGTTTCATTAAGAAAAGGACAGAAGATAAATATTAGTTTAGTCCTGTCAAATTAGTCAGCGCCTGACGTAAATTGACCTATTTTTAGTAGCCATGTTTTTAATCACGTCTAAACTGTCTATGGAGTATCTTAATCTGACAGGACTAAACTAATATTTATTTTCTGTCCTTTTCTTAATGAAATGGAATGAAAAAGATGCACTTAACTTAAATTTAGTTTAGTTTGTGAACAAGGGAATCGGCGCCATTGTCCTTTTTTGTAATTCTGTTTTTTGCTTGCGTCATGTTTTACCGCAAACAACGGTGATTTCATTATGTCTGTCTTTAGATAATTTTTTCCATATACCTCCGTATCCTGTGAAGATTTAAGGCTGGCAAAGGCCATGAGACCTAATGAATCAACTCTCAGGGTGATATCTAAAATCTAGAGCAAAGTACCAAATAATGTTCCTATCCTATCACTCAACGCTATCGCTAAATAGGTACTTTGCATCTACTTTATATCAGGTCAAAGACCGTTCGCACGTTCTCAACAAAGATTTGACGTAAGAAACATTATTATTATGTAAATATATAAAAAATACATATCTATGTGTAAGACTAGTGTAATCTTTATCTAAGAGCCAATGTTCAGTGCCAGTCTCGGTATGATGTTATGACAAACAATTGTTGCGAACCGTTTGATTCTAAATAGGTACATAGTTTCCTTTACCTTTACTCATTATAGTTTAATAGATCAAAATATAACGATGGCTAAGTAATAAAAGGTTGGTCCGTGGATGGGTGACCATCTTAACATACTTTGACCCTTCCGTGCCTCGAAAAGCACGTTAAGCCATTGGTCTCGGCTGTCATTCGCGGATCTTTGACAGTCGTTACGGGTCGTCAGAAGCCCGAAAGTCTGACAACCAGTCTTACCAAGGGGTATCGTATTACCCAGTTTCTGGGTTGTGGAGGTCAATAGGCTGTCGCTCCATGTAAAATCCTAGTATTCAGCTGCATTCGGTTAGACTGGAAGCTGACCCCTACATAGTTGGGGTTAATAGATAATGGAGATCAAATTATTATTAACTTTATTCTTAATCAGAAATATTTGCACACGAAAACTACATTTTATGATTTAGTAATCATTATCATGATCAATTCAACTGCTTTCAGCTGAATTGATCATGATAATGATCAATTCAGGTCTTTACGTCAACTACTGGACATAGCCCTCCCAAACATAACATAACATTGTTTCACCGAAGGGTGAGGGACAGCTGTAACCATAATAGATACATCCATATGTCGCCAGTTATGTTTATGTCCCATATAATATAATATATATGTCGGAGTCATTCGTTTGACTATTCAGGATGCCAGCGCCATCTCGTGGCGCTAGACAGAGTCTAGCATGAGTTCGTAGGGGGACGAGAGCTACAGCTACAAGAGCGGTGTGAGCAGAGCTCTCGGGAACATCGAAACCTTGGACATCGTACGAACAACATGTGCTTCGCAACTGTCTCGCGTTCCGTATCGTTGAGTTGTGTACCTACAGTGTGTGATTCGCTAGTGTAACTAACTTGTTTGTAAATTGTAATCTGATTTGAACCGCAAACCGTTTTTCTATTGCGCTATAACCAACACTACCCATAGTACGCCCTTAGTAATTAAAGTATGCCTGATGTTAACAAGATACAGACATACCTTCTCCGACATATATATAATAAAATAATATATACACATCAAAACCATGGAATTTAAGAGTAGTTTACGGTTTACTCCCAACACAAATCTCATTTTAACTTATAAGACTCCGAAGAAAACCGACAGACACCACCAAAGCGGGAGAAAAGGGAAAATATGAAAATGTTATTCCTCTTACGACCCCGAAAATGTAAAATATCCGGTAGGGATAACGCTGTATAAAGATTTTGTTTTTTTCCACGAATACAGTCCTACATTGATAACGCGGTATCTACATATTTTGCGTTTACGTACGTATGACGTATTTTTAAAGGTTATTTTTGCTCGTACTGCTGGAACTTCCGCCCTCTGAACAATATTGTATGGCACTTTGAACTGTGTATTGATGCAATACGGTACTGTTGTTTTTTTGGTATCGTTTTTTGGCGAGTATAGTAGGTAGGTATGTTTTAAAATAGAAGATTTGATGTTTGTTTGATCAACAAAATATCTAAGCGAGCTATTTGTGATAGGGCCTTAATAATAATAATACCAGCCTATCAATGTCCCACTGCAGGGCAAACAATTTGCAATAATTGCTCAGGTGAGTGTTAAACAATGATAATTATGGTATTATTTTATCAAACTGATCGTTTCGCTACTAATTGGAACAAATTAAATTGTTTTTTTCCCTCCAATGTGATAATTATAGGCTATTTATTCTCTTTGATTGACACGAAGCTAGAGATCTGAGAGGCAATTCCCGTATTTTTATTGCAAACTTTCGCATTCTCGTCGCGATTCTGATCTCAGTCAGTTTTTGACATTGATTGTCACTGAGAGGAGTCTGATCGCGACTGGATTTTGAACGCTTTAAGTTACAGGAATTGGCATTCTGTACTGTCGTTCCAGGAAAATGAGGAAAGCTGGACTGCAACGAAATAAGTAGGTACCTAGTTAAGTTATTGCAAATTATTTGTTCCTAGGATTTTTGTAGAGTGTGAATTAAAGTTAAAAAAATTAAATAATGTTGCAAATTCTAAATTTTCTTTCGGTACCTAGAGAAAGTTGTTTTTTTTTCATAAATCATTTATTGTGACAAAATTGTGATAATACTTATCACCTTCACTTCCATGTAACAATATTTACCTACACTTTCTTTTTAAAGGACATTGATCATTGCCTTTCAAGATTATGTGGTATTCCGCTACTTATATTACTTAGGGCGGATTTTACTATCGAGAGATAATTTTTATTCGTGGAATAAAATTGACGTCTGATAGAATTTGTATGGCAGAACTGTCAAAAATTAAAAATTTGTCGGATAAAATTATCCGGCGTTGGAAAAGTCAGCCCTTATAATAATATTATAAAAGGTTGTGAGTTTGTAAGTAGGAGGTAATCTTCAGAACTATTTTATTTTTATTTTTAAATTTATTTATAAACAACTAAGTAGGTACAACATATATAAAACATTAGGTTAACAAAACTTTAAATAGAAATGTGGCAGTCCACTGAATTATCCGCAGGTAAGGATCAGTGGTTGCCACTGGACAGTATTACCAAAATTAACAAATATTTTGAAATAAATAAGTTACTATAAGGCTAGCTATAGCTACAAAACCAAATAAGATAAGAAACAATTTAATTTACTTAAATTATGCAATAAATAATAAAAATAAGATTTAGAATTAAGATAAGATTTTAATAATATTAGATTTTTATTTTTCGAGTATGCAAATATATCAATATCAATGAAATTTGCATGATAGGATTCCAACATTCTATGAATAGGGCACTGTAAGTCAGAGTTCGAGTACTAATGATCTGATTCCGAAAAATCTTCCACTAATTGAAAGTTACAGTATTGCCGAGTGTCAGACGACATGTTTTTTGTTAAAACAAGAAGACTTCACGCGGACGAAGTCGAAGAAGTTTGTAAATAAAAAAAAGTTCGTTTTCAGCTGTAGGTATAAGTGCTATGTCATACTATATCACACAGTCAGAATGTGATTGAGCTACAAAGAATCATTGTATTTATAATCTAAATCAGAAGGTACTTTATTACAGGCGTGATTATAACTATAATGGTCATAAAGATAAACTAAATTACAAAACCAACGTCAGAGTTAAAATAAGCATGATTCATAAATCATTTCTTCTACATGCTTAGATTTGAAACAAAAACTAGGAAAGTAACCGAGTCATTTGTTCTAACAGGGTTTTTATACTTGCTTCGTTCGTTTGGTATTATTTGTTTTGTATCTCGATATATTTTTGATTGAGCTCTTAATACAGGCTGATTTTTAAAAGACCAGCCAAATTTAATGATGTGGTACAGACCATCAAACTGAACAACTTTCTCCATGGGACAAATAGCGTAATCGCGAAAATTTTCAACTGTCCCATAGAAAACTTCAATACCTACTCGACCTAAATGTATGGGACGGCTGAATTTTTATTCGCGATTACGGTGTTGGCCCCATGGAGAAAGTTGTTCAGTTTGATGATCTGTACCACATCCTTAAATTTGGCTGGTCTTTAAAAAATCAGCCTGTATAATTGATTATAAAAGCATCTCTATTGATAGAAATAAAGTCCTTCAATAAGTAATAGACTTTTAAAAAGGTTCTTAGCTATTTATATACACACAAGTTGGTTACAGTTACTAGACTAGGGCACATAATAAAAAGACGATGTAGTATACATATTAGGGTATCGATTTAGTATTTTTAGGAAACCAAAATGAAAGTTATTTGAGGCTCATAAAAAGAATCTCATTTATTATTTATATAATAACGTAACGTAACATCTGCCTGTAGAGGTGCACCTAATATAATACACCCACATATATAAGTCGCAAAAGAAAAAGAAGCAAATCTATCAACCGGGCACAAGAATTTTGACGACACGGTTGGCGCACGGGCTGAGCGATCAACTGCTGCGCTGCGTGTCGCGGGTTCGATTCCCGCACGGAACAAATATTTGTATTACCTACAGGTAGTTGTTCCGGGTCTGGCTGTTTGTGTATGTGAGCTTAAATGTTTGTAAACGCACCCACGATACAGGAGTAATTCCTAGTGTGAGACAAAGTTTTTTTTTAAACAAAAAACAAGCTCCGGGCTGCCGCTGAGAAATTCCAGGTGAAAAATCCAATAACACTTTGCCCGACTCAGGAATGGAACCCAAGACCTTATGCTTAGCATTAACGCTTGCGACCACTAGACCATCGAGGTATGTATAGATAATGCTAATATTAAGCATGTCCATTAATATTTTTAGAAAATAAAAATGCAAATATTTCGATTAAATACATGCCAATTTAAAATGCTTATCTTTGATATAAATACGTGACGAGAGTAACGAATGCAAGTCGTTGCAGTTATTACGTATTATGTAATGCAGTGTTGCAAGAACAACGTGCAATTGACGACATGAACTTGCCCATGGACTTGATAAATGAAAATTATCAATGATTTTATTTATGTAAGTAGGTTTGTAGAAACACTTTAACGCGTCAAAAATAAATTATATTTTAAAACTAGATGAGTTCGGTCTGACTACCAGTCTTAACAAGGTCTTATCATTTTACCCAGTAACTGGGTTGTAGCAGTCAGATAGGCAGTCGCTCCATGTAAAATACTGGTATTCAGCTGCATCCAGTTTCACTGGAAGCCGACCCCAACATAGTTGGGAAAAAGCTAGGCAGATTTTTTTATTTTTTTGTCGTTGCCCCACACTAGGAGTTACTCCTGTATCGTGGGTGCCTTTACAAACATTTAAACTCACATACACAAACAGCCAGACCCGGAACCACTACCTGTAGGCAATACAGATATTTGTTCCGTGCGGGAATCGAACCCGCGACACACAGCGCAGCAGTCGATCCCTCAACCAATGCACCAACCGTGTCGTCTGAGATGATGATGATGAGATGACTTCGGTGTTTAATATCCCACTACTTTGAGAAGAAAGACCAAAATAAATATGACCTTAAGTATAGTCACATATTACCTAATGATAATTTCATTTACTGGGCTGTAATGTATAAACAAGCCAATTCTTAAAATCAGGTAGGTAGCCGGGGTGGTTTTAGTGAGTTAAGAATCCCACACTCCCTGGTCTTTTGCTTGTACAGTCACCCCAAAAATATAATCATCGGCAAGAATATAATTATATTTTTTTTAATTTACTCGTATATCCATCCACATTCATGCTCAAAACTTACCTGACGACATTTTCCTTATTCCTCCGCATTATATCATCTCTCTCTTTCTCTCGCAGCCCATTCAAAATATTTCATGCCATGGTGTAACCTTCGCAAGTTTTATAGAATCCTCTATTTAGGTTCCCATATGTACTAATATTACCATACAGGATGGCAGGGACATCGACGCGCCAACTAAAACCATGAATTTAGCACATGCCTCTAGACCCTTTAGCGTAGAAATTTTTCAGCTGTTTCATAGAAAAGTGCAATACCCACGTGGTCAAAATGTACGGAACAGCAGTTTGTTCTTAAGTAACTGACGAGAAATTTGGGGTCACAACCTTGTGGTTAATCCATGGTAACAGGTTGCACGTCGATGTCCCATGCCAACCTGTATATCCTATTTTTTTTTGTATTATTTTCACTGAATGTTTATACTTAATGAAGTTTAGTATAAATAAAATAGAGAAGAAACAATCGCGCAGTCCTGCGCCAGCGCTGGAATGACGAGATACCTTAGATTAGCAGACACAGATTTCGTTTACGTAAGTACATGACAATTGGTAAAAAACCAAATTAACTAATCAATGCTGAATGAATCTTATCAATCTGATAAGTAGTTTTACAATAAGTGTTTAGGTAGTTAGTTACGTAAAATAAGAAAGCTTTTGCAAATTGCTGCTAAAAATAGCACAGACAGGATTTATTTTTATCTAGTTGGTAGGTACTAGTTACTACACGTTACCCCGTGAAATTTCTTGTTTTAATATAAAATATATCATATAACGCTGAGCAATACTGTAGTTTTCCATTAATGAAAGAATTTTCGCATTCGGATCAGTAGTTCCGAAGTTTACGCGTTACATACAAACTCACAAATCTTTACGCTCTCACAGCTCTTTATAATTGAAATAATATTACTTGAAAATACATAAACGAACACAATATTGCGTTGTTTTAAATCCATTCCATCTGTGTCCCCTGACAACTATCTTAAGCAGCCTACAATGTTCCCACTCACTGCTGGGACACACGCCTCCTTTCTGTGAAAGGGTGTCACTCCCTTTCGAGTAGGTTCTTTTTGAATCGAACTGAATCACTACAAAAAATATCCCAACTGTGAAAACATGAATAACACTTTAAAATGCTCAATTGTTCGTTCCAAATTGTTGACACTTCAGGAACACACAAAAGCCACTCGCGTTCGCGTTGCGGGTTCAAAATACTTAGCGCGATTGAGTTTTCTACAGGGTTCGTAAAAATCCGATATTTATAATAAATACATAAAAATATATCCGATATTTGATATACCTATTGATATCGTGTATACACAAAAGATGACATTATCGTTCTGTCAGTGGTTTTTTTATGTTTTAGTAGTAGATTATCAATGTGTGTTTGATTATTTGACGATCTTTGTCCTTAATGAATAATAATAAGTCTTCTTAATCACAACCGTCCTTGCACGTTATTTAGTAAATCCCTGAAACTTATGATTAAATTACTACTTCGGGAAAGGTAACTAAAATGTAATTGTTTGTCAAGTGTCGCTAGGGTTAACTTTGAATCTGCGTATATATTATGATAAATATCCACTGATTCGCGAACCCTGCTTTTTTAGCAATATAGTTTTGTATCTATCTAAACAAAAACAAACCTATGGGTTTGTTAAAAATAAGAAGATTTGCTGCAATCGAACTTTTTTTTTGAAGCAATTTAAAGGAACGTTTCGAAAATGTGTTTGCTTATTTTCATAAATAGGTGAGGGGCTATAGGCTTAAGAGGGGCTCGTGGCTATAATAACAGACGTACAGATCGATCAATGATTGAGATATGCTTGCCGCGGTCGGTTAAATTACATACCGATAAGCCGTTGATCCCAGCTATCATTTGTAGATCTTTGACAGTCGTTACGTGTCAGAAGCCCAACAGTCAGACAACTATTCTCAAGGGGTATCGTGTTACCTTAGTCTGCTGTATCTGGTAAGACTGGAAGCTGCCCCCAACTAATGCTAGATAGATTGATTTTCATAAAAAGACCGCACAACATCAACGTAAAAAACACTGTTTAAAATTAAATACAATACCATAGCAAACAGGACGCAATATATTTTTAATAATAAAGTTTGAAGACACAATCGTATTAGAGTTAGCTACGGGAACCATGGTCTGGTGGTTCAATTCTCTTAGTGAGATTATCTCGGGTATAATTAGCTATACGACAAATGGCAATGTCCGGTGCTAGTCCTAGCTGAATGAAACTGCGTGTACGGCGAACAATATTATAATTCATTTTGAAGCAACTTGGCAAAATTCTATTCCTACTAATATTATAAACGCGAAAGTTTGCGAGGATGGATGGATGGATGTTTGTTACTCTTTCACGCAAAAACTACCGAATGGATTTAGATGAAATTTGGCTCACAGATAGTTTATAACTAGGATTAACACATAGGATACAATAATCTAAAACGTTGAAATGAAACGAAGTTATGTTTATTTTTGTATGTAGATATTTTAAGACACTTTATTTAAAACACGTATTTTTTTGCATTTCCTAGCTGACAGATCCCTGAGAAGGAATGGCGAAACAAGCTCAGAGATCATGGTCTCTTTTTAGGGTTCCGTACCCAAAGGGTATAAACGGGACCCTATTACTAAGACTTCGCTGTCTGTCCGTCCGTCTGTCTGTATCTCAAGGCTGTATCTCAAGAACCGCGATAGCTAGACAGTTGAAATATTCACAAATTATGTATTTCTGTTGCCGCTATAACAACAAATATTAAAAGAAAATAAAATAAATATTTAAGGGGGGCCTAATACAACAGACGTGATTTTTATAGATAATGGTACGGAACGGTTTGCACTTGGCCGGTTTTTTTAACACGCTTTTTTCTTTGTTGTTTGTGTGAATTCTAAAAACACAGTCTTAAAAACTCAGCCATTGTTGTTTAATTAAATGTACAGTTATGGCCTAGATCCCAATTTAAAAAAAAAC
This sequence comes from Apamea epomidion, assembly GCA_947507525.1. Taxonomy (NCBI): domain Eukaryota; kingdom Metazoa; phylum Arthropoda; class Insecta; order Lepidoptera; family Noctuidae; genus Apamea; species Apamea epomidion. The sequence goes on from OX382225.1 coordinate 13,272,580, forward strand.
TGAGATTTTTTCTAAACTAACTTTGAATCTGGGAGTGTTGAACTTTGAATTTTAATTGTAACAAAGACGCTATTCGTTACTTTACCTTCTTCTCTCTTTTTTTACATTTTTGAATAGACAGCAGCTGTTAATATAATTTTTATACAGCTGCCTACAGGGGAAGTATTAAATTTCGTAAGGGCACACGGCAGACAGGTACCTATACACTTAAAAAATCAAGATCAACTTTTTCATCTAAAAAAGATGAAAAAGTTGATCTTGATTTTTTTAGTCTTCGCAAGTTTCGGTGAAACCATTGAGTCACGTCCTTTAAGCAGAACTCTCAAACTCGTCGCCGGTAAGTCTAATGATTCCCCTGTCACTTCAAAGTGTATTGTAGCGACCTATAATAGGTTATACAAAAAACAACACATTGGCGCCGATTCCCTTGTTCACAAGCTAAACTAAATTTAAGCTCAGTGCATCTTTTTCTTTCTATTTCATTAAGAAAAGGACAGAAGATAAATATTAGTGTAGTCCTGTCAAATTAGTCAGCGCTTGACGTAAATTGACGAATTTTTAGTTGCCAATTTTTTAATCACGTCTTAACTGTCTGTGTATCTTAATTTGACAGGACTAAACATTAGTTTAGTTCTGTCAAATTAAGATACTAAAAAAAAAAAAAAATATCTTCTGTCCTTCTGTGGACTAAACTACATAATATTCATCTTTTTGAGGTGACTTTGCCTACTTTTTAAAACGACTTAAAGTTAAATGTTGATTGAGCATTCGGGTTTAAATTAAGTAACGCGCTTCGACGTATAGTTTTTGGTGGGTTGTATTGTCACAGAGAGGTACTTTGCCACAGGATATGACGCAGAACGAATTTGTTTAAATGCCGGTGACTTTTGTTGGGATCCCGTTACGTCATTTCGTGGAATATCGCATAGCATAATCAAACTCATTTATTATAAGAGCCTCCATTGACGTCTGGTCTGGGACTTCCCAGTCAGTCAGAAACTACCTACATGCTTAATAAGGTAGCAACTTAAAATATTCTATCAATTTCGTTATCGTTTCTTATAACTATAAGAAATCCGTATCAGGAACATATGTCTTAAGGTAGATAAACAGCTGATACGATCAATACGATGTACTCGATGTAGACAGTTCTTATAATGCGTACCTACAAAAAAGGAAAGAAAGTAAAACCGAATGCCTTTCTAAAGGATATCCCCCCTTACTAATATCTACAAACTCTCTTACTGGTTGATTAAAAAATCGCTTAGTATAAAAACGAACTCTATGACCTTTGAGTTACGGTCTAGTTAATGCTTTCGCGCTTTAATGCGACGTCGGATACGCGGTTTGGGCATTCAAAATGTACAGTTAGCACTAATATTGGCGTGCGAAAAATTCTAATAGACGATTATTTTATATCATAATAATTTATTATGTACCTACTTTACATGATTAACATTTAGTCATTTAAAAATAATGAAGTATGTTAATTTTAGAGCTTATGAATCACAACTTTTGGCGAGTTTCATAATGTTTGGATAGATTAACTCATTCCATTTATTATAATGAAAAATACAGGTTTTTGCTCAACATTTTATAGTATTTTTGGATCATGGCTTTAGATATTTTTGTAGAAAGTATCTATTATTGTTTTAATTATATGGTAGATATATATTGCAAGTGCAAATATTGCTATTGCAACTAGGTCAATATATTTGTTTACTTTTTTGCAATTCACACACAAAATATTGCACCGCTGATGATTGCAACAAAAAAAAAACCTAGCCAGAATAACGAAAAATAAAACCTATTTTCTTCGTTATTATTGTTACCGGCCACTCATAATTATATAAAAAAAGAGACAAACAAAAAAGAAAAAAAAACAGTCCCTTACCTACACTCACAGTTAGTTCAAAATTCAAAATTGTATCACGTATAACAATGGTCCGATCAACGAGTTCGCAACGCAACCGTCACTGACTCATCAGCTGTTTTCTTTATACGACCGTTCACTGTGGCTACACTAACATCAATGAACATTGACAACGTATATCATTAAGCGAGCGAACGCGATAATACTCGATGTTTTTTTACCTTTTATCAGGACTGTTGCTAAGTATTGTATCTGTCGTCGGTCAGTATTGATGAGATTGGCTTGTCAACAAGTCTAGTGCCTCTCTAAATATCTACTATATAGTTAAAAAAAAAAACATCGGGACATCTCTACAGTTTCTCGTGTCTAGTTGAACTTAGGTGCCTTTAGTCTACGACATAGTAGCTTCTTAGAGTTGGTAATCAACCTTTGTACCCAGCTACGACTGCTACTAGACCACTCAGGCAAGGCCACTAGAGTCCATTAAAGTTTATGCTAGATTCTAGAGAGATAGTGTATTGAAGCCTATGCTGAATTCTTTATTGAATTGAAGTCTATACTGGATTCTAGAGAGATAGGCCAGTCATATCGAACATTAAAATCGTAAACTAACGGCTAGATCTGATTTTTTAATATGTTTTTAGGACCACTACCAGTAGCGTATATACAAGTTTGCAGCTTCGAAAGACCTGTGCTAACTTTGCAGCACTCGAAGTTAGTTTGCAATTTTAGCGATTTTTAGTGTTAGATATGACTGGTCTATAAAGTTTATGCAGTATGCTGTATTGAATGGGTTCTCTAGCTCTGTTGCTCTTTCGCTTATGAGAATCACGCTTGGAAAAAATCGTCTTGTCTCGTTCCTTCCTGTGATTACACAATTTTTTTTTTCTGTCTGTCGAGCACCGGCAATTTGATGGACCAGTTTTTCTGAGTGCAAATGTGCCGCTTGTTGAAACCGGTTTTGCGATCAGATTTGCAGGTGATGCTTTATGTATTTACTCTCTTGATGTTATGTCAACATATCCACGTGGATTGGCGGCTGACGGCTGAAGACAGTTCAATGAAACATTGTTCGCCTACCGTACGGAGTTAACATAATCATGTATTGATAGAACTAATTAGAAATTGAAACCTTTCATTTTGAGTTACCTTCGTCTAAATATTCCAAATGTGAGCAAATTTTATATTACTTATACAGTCAATATAGAGTTTCCTAGTCTATTTTAATATTCTCTCTCGGTTATCAAATGATATTAGTAACAGGAAAAATATTGATTTAAACATAATAGAGTTTTTACGATACGCATAGTCAAACAATCTGCCTAGCCTTTTCCTAAGGTTGCTGGGGTCGGCTTCCAGTCTAACCTGATGCAGCTGATTACCAGTTTTTTACAAGGAGCAACTGCCTATCTGACCTCCTCAACCCAATTACTGTGTAACATAATACCCCTTGATAAGACTGGTTGTCAGACTTTTGGGCTTCTGACTACCCGTAACGACTGTCAACGATTTAGGAATGACAGCTGGGACCAACGGCATAAGGCGGAAGCTCCAGGATAGCCCGCGAAATATCAATCAATAGTGTTATATCAATTTAGAAGTGTCATTGATGATTTCAATGATAACAACCTGACACTGACTTGCAAATAGCAAAAACCGTAAGAAAACGCGGAAGTAACCTATACAACAGTGAGAACATCATTCTTATAACAGATGTTTATATATGAAACTAGTGTTCAAACAAAGGAGCCCATCATGTTGTTCACAGCAGCAAAATGCTAATTAAATTACATTAATTTACGATAAAACTGTTGTAATAATTCATGTTTTTATTACATAAGACAGTTATGTACAACGATTGATATCGGCCCAGCTGTTTATGACAGGAAGGCGTAACTATCAAGTAATGTGTTGTAACAAACAATATCTGTAGTTGTCATGTTTTTTAGACGAGACAATGTCCAATATTCAACTCGTGCATATGTAATGTACATATTACGCTTCTGTTGTCGAATATACCTTCTTACCCCAAAGAGTACCACCTGCAGTCCGGCTACCAAGAGAATGCGTTCCTGACACCTGTCTGTGCGACAATTCTAATAGCTAATAAAGATCAATTTCGCAAAACACGTATTCGTTTGTATGAACCTGACAGGTGTCAAGAACGCAGTCTCTTGTCGGCCGCACTGTAGTTGAGGTCACAGCAAGTTTGCTACGTTGCACTTATAATAACTTTCAAGTAACCACACTGCTTCATCTTCTGTACCACGCAAGGGACTTGGGGTTGGTTCGAGAATTTCACTCTAGGCGCAAGGAATGCTTATGAATTCACCACTTGGGGGGTTAAAGGATATATAGAACCTACATCAAAAATGTCATGTTAATTAAACATTAAACAGCTCCTATGATACCTACCACCTAATATAAAATAGGTATTGATCACCATTTAACAGTTATGAAGATATTACCCTAGTTGTAGAAGCCTTTTGTAACTAAATTTCCAGAATCTATTTACAAGACTACCTTTATAAATACTATATGGGTGCAGGGACATCGACGAAACAGATGATAATGGTTACAGTTTGCGACTGTAACCATTATCAGCTGTTTCATAAAAAATGCAATACCTACACTATCAAAAGGCAGCATTTTTTTTTTGTTAATAACCTCCGAAAAATTTCTAAACTACATATGTATAGAATCAAGTCCTGAATTTATGGTTAAAGTTTGCGCATCTATGTCCCTGCCACCCAGTATATTATATTATTATTATAACATACACTTCACCAGCTAACCAAACAAAAATATCGAGTGTATAAACTACTTATCATTCGATATTATTTATCGAAGTGAAAGTCATCTTCATACCCAAACCTGGTAAAGCCGACTACACGCAACCCAAGGCGTACAGACCCATAAGTTTCACATCCTTTCTACTAAAGACCCTGGAGAGACTATATGATCGACACATCCGAGATGGTTCCCTTAGGGCAAAACCACTCCACAAACAACAGCGATTGTGGAGTGTGGAGTTCGTGTAGAGTTTTTCACAGGAAAATCAACAGAATCCGCGCTGCACAGCGTGGTATCCAAGATTTAATGCGCAGTGGACCACAAATGCTCAGCACTGGCCGCCTTCATTCACACCGAGGGCGCCTTTGACAAAACCACATTCAAAAGTATCAGCACGGCCTTAGACAGACACGGTCTAGATCCGTCTCTGAGCGGCTGGATAACCAATATCCTCGAACAGAGAGCTGTACAAGTGACCGTAAACGACACCACAAGGGCCATTGTGGCAAAGGGCTGCCCGCAAGGGGGCGTCCTTTCGCCGCTTCTCTGGAATCTGGTTGTAGACAGCCTGATTAAGGCACTAAACGATAAAGGCTAGTTTACCGTAGGCTACGCCGATGATCTAACAAATGAAAACGAAAACACCCTGTGCAACCTAATGCACCAGGCCCTGAAAATAGTAGGGAATTGGTGTAGTACACACCAACTACCAGTGAACCCAACAAAAACCGAATTGATCCTCTTCACAAAAAAGAGGAAACATGCTACACTACAACTTCCACGATTCTTTGGCACTACCCTTAGCCTAACTGAAACCAAATACCTGGACATCTTTTTGGACAAACAGCTGAATTGGGCAAAACACATCAAGTACATCACCACAAAGGCCAGCATAAATGCAAGACAATGCTTGGGAAAATTGGGGGATTAGCCCCAAGGTCACCTACTGGCTTTACACCACAGTTATTCAACCAATTATCACATACGGCTCACTAGTCTGGTGGCCCAGAACAGACCTGAGTACAGCTCAAAGAGATCTCGAAAAGCTGCAGCGGTTTGTTTGTGGGGCAATCACTAGCTGCATGAGAACTGCGCTCACCGCTGCCCTACAGGCTATGCTTGGACTGCCTCCCCTACACCTTATCGTGCAGAAGGAGGCGGCTCTGTCTGCCTTCAGATTCCATATATCAGGAACCACGAGCAAAGACTCGAGGATCAAGCACATACGCATAAAGGACGAAACAGCCAATGATAGCATCACCCTACGACAAAGCCCCTAAGCTATACTGCTTCCAAAAGCATTACAACATAGTGCTTAAAGAGGAGCAGTGCGACTACTCGGGCTCGGGAGAGCTGAGAGTTTACACTGATGGATCAAAGACCGACTGCGGAACTGGAGTCCGAGTTTTCTCACACGACCACAACATAAACATATCTAGCCCGCTCGGAATGCTCAACACGGTCTATCAAGCAGAGTGTGTGGGTATAATACAAGCGGCTCATGCCATAGCAGCCAGGAGAGTTACGGACACTCATGTTTGTATACTCTCTGACTGCGCCTCAGTCCTCCAATCCCTAAAGAAGGGAAGCATCACATCAAATCTAATACTAGAATGTCACAAGGCGCTTGAACAGGTAACTGTATCGGATCGCAACACACTGACACTACATGGATGGACACAGTGGATCACTAGGTAACGACGCGCCTGACGAGCTGGCCAGAAGGCCATCCAGCACGTCAGTCTATGGACCGGAACCAGTCGTGCCTATCCCCTTTAATCATCTACGCAAGTGACTACAGAAGCACACCCACACACAAGCAGAAATAAACAGAGAACTGGTGGTCCTCGTCCCCGGGCTGCAGGCAGCTCAAGGAAGCCATGCCATCATTGGATGACAAGCTAACCAAAAGATTACTACGCCTGGACAGGAAAGGCCTGCGCCTGGTGACGGGGACCATCACGGGACACTGCTCACTAAACAAACACTTCTACACGATATGCATAACGGACAGCACCCTGTGCAGAGCTTGCATGGAGGCTGATGAAACCGTCACGCATCTGCTCTTTGAGTGCACAGGCGTCACCCAGATTAGGTTGGAAACCCTCGGGACACCCAGATCTTACACAGATGTTCTCAACAGACCAGGAGACTTACTAAGCTTCTAGAGGGAGGTGGGCTGGTTGGAATAACCACCAACGGCCGCCATGGCCCACGCACAATGGACCACCTGAAGGACTAAGTGCGGAAACCAAACTCGTAACATAGAACATAGACATATAACTACTTATCATTCAGCGCATGTCGAAAGGGTCAACCGAGAGAAATGGTTCAGAACTGTACCCGCGAGCAAAGGGTTAAATAAACTACCTATGAACTATGACTTTATCAACTTGTTACTGTTTGGGTGTATCATCTCACTACAGGGCAATGCCCCTCTATGACTTCTAGTTTTTTCGGTCCACGTTTGCGTATGCAATGTTTACAAAATTTGTAATTTTTTTTTAAAGAGAATTGTCAAATAAATATAGGAGTCGGTCTAAAGACTAAAGTTAACTGTTTTAGGGCTGATTTTTTCCAACGCCAGATAATTTTATCCGAGGAATAATTTTGAATTTTTGACAATTCTTCCATACAAAAACTGTCAGACGTCAATTTTATTCCACGAATAAAAATTATCTGTTGATTGAAAAATCAGCCCTTAATCAAATTCTAAATATTATGTTTCACATAAAACTACACGCATTTATGAAACGTCAAAAGCTAGGTGCACGGTTAGGTACGATTGGTCGTTTCCTATGGAGAAGAGCCGGCAAGAAACTCCATTCGTTACTCTTTTAAAAATAATTGGCTTTTACAATGTTTTCAAATTATAGTGTTAACAGGTAGGACAGTGTAATAAAATGCAATATCTGCAATGGCGGCTAATTTCAAATAGCTGTGAGAAAAAAGTTATGGCTATGTTTCCTAGGACTGACCTGCAGGGTAATTACGTCACACACTAATAGTAGCAATGACTTTCATTTTCACAGTTCAACACATTTATTGCGTTATTTATGTTGTTGAGCAGACATATTTTTCGAACATATAAAACAATAGAATTATCAATATCCTTTAAAATGATTGTGATTGAAAGTGTGTTACCATGGATGCTAGATTACGAAATTCGAATGACTACTAGCAACCTACCTTGTGAGCTCATTAGATGTGTCAAACTTTATTGTCTTTGAAGACGCCATCATGGTTCTAGTGTGTGAAGCTAGTTGTGGCTATGACACCTTCCCATTGTGACAACAGAATAACTATAACTCTTCACTTTTTGACTCACGACAGTAACTGTACTTGTACTACAAAAACCACCCTTATTGTAACGATATAAAGGCGCTGTCAAAGTCAAATCTTTACCACTGATTTGTCGTTTGCGGTGGACCGTACTTACTCAAATATTTCACAATTGCATCTTTTTTGTTTTGTAGGTGATGCCTTTTACAGAATTTTACTTTTACAATGGGCTTCAAAACAGGATTTGTATTTTCATGGGAATCTCTACGCTATTTGAAAATAGTTCTTAGAAAAAAAATGTTTTTAACATTTCTGAAACCAGTTTATAGTTCAAAAGCGAGTTCTGGCTTTATCCCGTCACCAAATTTCAATTGCAAGCTTTTACAGGACAGCCAATGTTTAAGTTAAAAATTCTGAAAGTATACGACTTTACAACAAAATAAAAATAAGTTTAAGTATTACTCTGGGTTTACACAGTACCGTCGGAAGAGCAGACAAACTTTGTGATCATGGCTAGTGGTCACGAACGCCATAAAAGACAGGAAAACTTTTCAAATATATAAAACTTAAACAAAAGAATCTGGTAAATTAAAAAATGATGTCCTTTTATATTTCTTAGCTTCAATTAAACTAGCCATCTATTCAGTTGAACCTCTTATTTTTCCGTTTTTAAAATACAATACACAGGGGATTGCTTCGTTGGTCTAGTGGTCGCAAGCGCTACTGCCGAGCACGAGGTCCTGGGTTCGATTCCCAGGTCAGGCAAAGTGTTATTATCTGGATTTTTATTCTCTATTTGTAATGCTTACAAATAGAGGCCTCCTTTTAAGTAATAAAGATACCTGTGCTAGGAGACCCCGCTCTTCTAAAACTAGAAACAATAATAATGTAGGAATGTACATACAAAAGAAATTCAACTTTTATCCAAAAAAGCATGTGTGTGTGTGTGTGGTTTGGTGTGCGTGTGTGTGGTGTGTGTGTGTGTGTTTGTGTGTCCCTTATCGTCAAATTATCGTGGTACTTTGTAGCAGTTTCAATTTAGTCATAGCTCTTGCATTTTAGCCAGTCTATTAAAGATTTTTTACATTCTCGATATGTCATGGGATAAATATTTAAAATTTTATTTAATTTATTGTAGACGGAAGCGGATTGCCTGGTGAACTGTCTTTTTGCATATGACGTTTTAACTGAAACTTCTGGTGCAACAACATATTTTCTTCTTCATTTGTTGAGGCTAAAATCATAACGGAGGGATTTGTGTAGTTTTAAATCTGTATGGAGTATATATAATTTCCTGACTGTGAGAAAGCCACTTACTGAGTAAAGATTTTCAGTAGGGAATCTATACGATTTAAATTACATCACTTTCAAGAGAGACCTTTGCGCTCTTTCCAGTTCTAGGAACTTGATTTTAGAGGCCCCGCCCCAAACAGGTATACAATATATTAAAACTGACTGGGCCAGTGATACGTATATTTGGTTTAATAAAGTCTTTGCGGTAACACGTCGTAAAGTTCTGAAAATTCAAATGAGTTTTCTAGTTCGAGATTTCATGCGACTATAATAACTGGCGCAACGTGGTTGTACTATTAGTACACCAATAGTACACCCACGTTTCTCTGCTATACACTACACATATAGTCTGTCTGCCATACACTATGGTCTGTCTGCCATACACTAGGTAATAACAGGCGTGACGTAATGTTATGTTATTTGTTTTTTTATCCGCATTTTAATTTGTCTTTGACACTTTAGAAGCTCGCAGTTTGCCAACGAGCCATGGAGTGCAGTATCCTAGGGGTTCGAATTTCTGACCGTATAAGGAACACAATACTGCGCGCCAAAACCAAAACTACAGACGTTACCCAGAAAGCCGCTAAGCTTAATTGGGACTAGGCTATCAATGTTTGCCGCATGTCAGATGACAATTTTATTGGGCTAAAAGAACTACCGATTGGGTTCCACTAAACGTACGACGTCATCGCGGCAGGCCAAAACCAAGATGGCGGGACGAGCTTGACGCCTACCGTAAGGACTGGCCGGCACTCGCCAAAGACAGAATTGTGTGGAAAAGGAAGACGGATGCGTTTGCCCTGCTGTGGGACAATACAGGCTAATTAGATTAGATTAGATTTAAATTTGACTCTTAATTACTACATTTTCTGACAAAGTTTTTGCCACCGATTGTTGCTGAGCTGATATTGCGACTAGATTTTGAATGTTTTTAAATCATTGGCCTACAGATGAATCAGAGTGCAATAGTTTATTAAAGTATCTCTTACTGTCACAATACCATTGTTGCAAAAATTTCAAAACAAATATCTTTGAACAGTAGATAACATTACCGTGACAGTACCTATCAATGTTTACTATTCATATTAGGTATCACAAAGAGAGTGATTGCAACATTCGCTGTAGTTTATGAGTCAGCGGTAATTCGCGGAACTTTAATCATTATGACTATGTTTGAGCACACTGTGCTAGAATTCGTTGTGACGTATACAGCGCTACACACGATCAAGATCAAGGTGAACGTAGACCTAGTTAGCATGTTAGCATAATTAGATGTACCTACTCGTATCTTCAAGATGGAGAGATAAGTCAGAAATAGATGTACGAGTATCTTACATACATACATTTTTTTTTGTTTTTTTTAACACAATTTTTAATTTTGATTTTATTGTAAATTATTTAATGTAATGTTAGTATTGTTTAAATTGCTTTTAATTCTATTTTATGTAATTTTAGTGTATATTGTCTATGTACCAATTGTTTTTTTTTGCCCCACACTAGGAATTTCTACTGCACCGTGGGTGCGTTTACAAACATTTAAACTTGCATACACAATCAGCCAGACCGGGAAGAACTACTTGTAGGCCATACAAATATTTGTTCCGGGCGGGAATCGAACCCACGACACGCAGCGCAGCAGTCAAACGCTTAACCACTGCGCCAACCGTGCCGTTAATTTAATGTGTTGTATGGATTATTACTATCTGAAATAAATGAATTAATAATGAGCACCTTCGAAAATCTGCCTGCAATACCTCTGTTATTCTGAATGTCTACAAGCGTTGGCGACTATCACGGTAGGTCACTCTGCTTGTTTACCATTAAAAAAACCACTACCCCGAGCGGGTCAAACATAAGAGCTGTATAAGAACTAAGTCAAGGCACCCACTAGTCTTTCATAATAATTATTTTTATTGTTTGTTTGCTAAGTAATGGGCTTCATGATCATATAGGGCTCGGGGTTGTCCCGTACAGAGCAACAATAATATTTTTTATGTGTTCTTAGGTGTCCTTATCAAAATAGGTCCACTATTATCAATTAATTTACCAATAAAAACGACTGCATGATACTTACGAATCCCCGAGCCCGACTGGGAACCATTGAGATAACTTAAAGTCCCGATTGGTACATTTATCATCTGTGTTTCGAGCCTCGGGGTCAATGACCCACACCACGATATCAGCTGGTATCGACTGACGATGATTGACCTGCTGTGGTTACAGTGGCCAACAAACGGTTAGTAGTACAGTCACGAGCTTAAAGTTTCACAAAATTCAAAAGCGTTTATCTGATTGCATCTTTAAAAAGGATCAAAAGTCACCAAAGGGCAATAGAGGGGGCTATGCTTGGAGTTTCCCTACGTGGTCAAATCAGAAATGAGGAGATCCGCAGGAGAACCAAAGGTAACCGGCATAGCCAAAGAATTGCTAAATTAAAGTGCAGTGGGCAGAACAGATGGCCGATGGGGCCGAACGGTTCTGGACTGGTGACCGTGTACCGGAAAACGTAGCGTTTGCAGGCCTCCCATATGGTAGATCGATAACCTTGTGAAGGCCACAGGAATCGGCTGAATGCGAGAAGTACAGAACTGGTTGAAGTGGCAGTGCTTGGGGAAGGCCTATGCCCAGCAGCTTTCGGCTGAAATGTTCATGGTTTCGATAGTACAATGCTGGTAAATCAATAAAATACATATCTATCAATACTTTAGCAGAAAATCGCTTTTAAATTTTACGTATAACGCTCGTGAGTGTACCTACGAGCTACTAGTTGATTGCGATTGGTCGAATATGTGATGTGGTCATTGTAGGAACTACAGGTAGCAATAATGCTAACAATGCTAAATGCAATGTTCCCTGTGCATACAGTGTAGCCGGCAGTCGTCTTCCCAGCACCGTAGCAAAACTGATGTTCTGAATAGTTTATGTAAGTAACGTCACTGTGCTATTTAATATTAAATAGACTTTATACCGGACACTGGCATTTTATTTACAACCCTGTCCAACCACAATATCGAAGGTTCCGACAGTCATGCAAAAACATACAGGTTTTAAAACCAAATGAACACAATAGAGTATTTTTTAGTAAAACATTAACTTGCTTAGTGATTTGGTTTTATTAAGCTATTAATAATAGTCATCCAGACCAAATTTCGGCCATGGCGACCAATCCCAGGGGAAAGTAGCCTTCGACGCAGCAGATATGATAGTACACTAGATTGTGCACAGAAACCGGTCCACTCTCACTCTCTTACCCTCACTCTCATAGTCCAATGGAATGGCAATCCAACACGATCGGAGGGAGAACAGGCTCAAGAGATTAAGCTATTACAAAGATGCTATCCACACTGAACGTTCTAAGCAGGGAGACGTTTTTGTCACGGAGACCTAGAATCATAAAGAAAACTGGCCAAGAGCGAGTCGGGCTTTTTTTTTTTGGTGGGAAATCATCAAGTGACCTCTCCCGCTCTGGCTGAGCGGAAGGGCGTGTCAGACTTTTACTGACTAAAACCCACCCGTGTTCCTTCAGTTGCCTATGCCAGGGGCCACGGTATCTCTTTCGAACAACCCGCCGCTCTGCCGGGAGCGAGTCGGGCTCACACAATAAAGGTTGCAGACTATACTGAGCAGTCTGTGAGTCGGTCACTGGGCTGCCGAAATCACTGCATTGCGCGTATTTAATAACCCTGCGGTAGATGCTAAACTGTACAGTGTCTAAGTGTTAAGGGAAAAAATGATGTTGCACTATATAATTCAGCTAACTAAGCAAAATCTGCTTTATCAATTACAGGATAGGTTTCCTGTAATTTATAAGAAAAGAATAATTCTCTGTGTTTTTTTCGTAATATAAACAAACTTATATTTACAGTTAGAACGTATGGGAAAATGTGTTTTTCTACTACAGTATTAAGTTTGTCCTTTAGTCCGGAATTACAATTTATAGGCTGTATCACTTGAATGAAGCTGCGGGCAGACGGGCACAGCTTTGAGACAGAACCCGCAGGGCGCAAGTGCATGTGTGCTACATGCACTTGTCCGGTTTTTTTTAAATGTTGAGTTATATACCGTTAAATTTTGATAGTTTTTATTTCTTAAAAGGTGTTAAAAGTTGTTCATAATGATCAACTTTTACTACGGGACCAACCCTGAAATCTTGAAAAAAAAAATCAGTTCATCCATAGATTTATGTTCGCATAACTCGACATAATGTATGGATCCACAGATTTCTTTTTCACGACTTCAGGGTTGGTCTCGTAGTAAATGTTGTTCATAATAATGAGTACAATGACCCCTTTTAAGGATTAAAACGATCAAAATTTAACGGTGTATACTCAAGGCTGCAAAACCAAACATTACATGAACTATATTTTTAGAATGCTTAAAGAAAGCTCTCTTAAAAGAGACTATACACGTAAAATAACACGTTCTTTATCCTAAGATCAAACTGACCCAAGTTCTACAACATACGGTAGGAACAGATATTAATAAATATAAAAAACTGGACTTTGACTGGCGCTCTGCGTGCGAGTCACTGAGATCTAAACATTATGCCAAAATTAAAATTCCTGCATTGCATAGAGCTCGAGAAATAATTCTCGGACAGACGGACAAAATAGTGATGGGTTCCGTTTTTAACCCCCGACGCAAAAATGACGGGGTGTTATAAGCTTGACGTGTCTCTGCGTATGTGTGTGTGTGTGTCTGTCTGTGGCATCGTAGCTCCCGAACGGATAAACCGATTTTAATTTACTTTTTTTTGTTTGAAAGGTGAATTTGTCGGGAGTGTTCTTAGCTGGGTTTGATGAAAATCGGTCCAAGATGGCCGCCGCTACCAAATGGCGGATTACATATTTTTTAACAACTCCCTTAATATGGGTATCAAATGAAAGGGTTTGACTAGTAGAATACTATACACTATGACAAATTTCAAATCCAAGATGGCCACTACCACAAAATGGCGAATTACAAAATACCTGATTAAATACCAAATTACCTGAATCTTAAAACGCAAGAAAATAAAAGAAATGAAATAACAAGGAGTCCCTACAAAAAGCATGAAATAAAAAATTTAATTAAAAGCGGTACCCCGACGGGACAACATTTAATCAAAAATTTCATACGTACTTACGTAGGGTCATAATTTCAAGGTTATTTTTTTCCTTTTTATAGGGTTTCACGTTGTCGGGGTTTTTTTTAATTTTTAATATTTTTTTTTCTTTTAAGTTCGGTACCTAGATAATTACCTAACTATAATCAGATTGCTAATTTTCCACAATAGACATATAGATAGATAGTAAGTGGATCATGACAACTAGCCGTGATATCTCTACGAAGAAAAAATGAAGTTGTTTTGACACAGGTAATGTACCTACAACGATCTTTGTCATTGTTATCATTCGGAATTAGGTAATATTTTATCGACGTCACTTCAACAACATACCTACGAATGTGCGCTTTTATAAATCTACACGACACGTTCTCGTGGACGGCGGCGTCTACGATATTACCGTTGATGTCAAAGTCCAGGATATCCGTTTAAAAAAATTACATACCGTGGAATTTTGGCGCCATTTGTGCAGGATTTCAGTAAGTGTGGTGTGCTACGGTACCGTCACATCATAGCATGGAAGTGGACGTTATAAGCGTCGTCATACATTTTACATCCCTACCTTATCGAGATGCCATGGACGTCCACGACAATATCAACACGTTAGAAATTATAAAAGCGCACATTAGTCATGGCGGTTGCCATGTTTTTATCAGAATTTTACTACAGATGGGCTAACATGGCACGATGTTATAAGCCAAAACGAAATTGCTCGTGATATCACTAATAATATCTGTTAGGTAGGCGCCAAGTTATAGATTATATCTGTTAGACAGGCACTGAAATCAGCCAAAAATCCACAGTGTCTGAAGTCCGATTTAACGATGTTGAATTTCGGCATTCGGCATCTTTCACTCGCCTACAGAATGATCGATGAAAATAAAAGGAGCAGATGTACGTGTCTGATTCCTATCACCTTATGCCATACTTTAATAAAAATTTGATAATAGGCACCTAAATCTAGATAGCATTACTATCACATTGTTATTTTCATCAATTTGAATTGTACCTAATCTGCCATAGTAACAAAATATTCCGATTTTATTAAGTAATAATCATCATTTATTGAGTAAGGTCGTGTTAGTTAGCGTGATCAACACGTGCTGTCTGGTGCATTGTAAATTTTACAGTTTAAAGATAAGCAAGCATGTTGAAACTTTTACAAATCAATTGGGCTTATTATTCGACTCCCACGAATTTACTCGCACGAATTTCTGGAGTTGTCGACTCGCCCACATATAAATTAACTTCGTGCGAGTCGCCTATAGAAAAAATAATATTATTTGTGTGAAATGACGATTCGCCCGTATCGTGCGAGTAAATTCGTGCGAATCTAACCACACTTATGAAACTCTGTTCAGCTTTTGTCCATAGAACACAATATGTATGGACAAAAATTAAAACAAAAATTATGAGTAGGTACCTACCTACCTATAGTTTTTATAACGATCGATAACAGCATCAGCTGTAACCTAATTCAACAGCTTGATTGTTTAAAATCAAAGGCATAGATAGGTATGCCGTTAGTATTAACAAACAGTGCAACAGTGCACATTCAGTATAGGTAGGTACTTAGTACTTTTCCACACTGGAACATGTTGACAACACGTACCTAGACTTATCTCAAACCGACATGTCCTCGAACCAAAAATTCGAAGACATATAATATAGGCATATATTTTAGGGCATGGGTGAGATAAGTCGTTTTAGGGTATTAATATTATTGTGGATTACATTTATTTATTATTATGTTTTATTATTTGGTTTATGATTTTAATGGAATTTTCCAAAAATTCCAAAACTTAGAAGACATAATATAGGCATATATTTTAGGGCATGGGTGAGATAAGCCGTTTTAGGGTATTAATATTATTGTGGATTACATTTATTTATTATTATGTTTTATTATTTGGTTTATGATTTTAATGGAATTTTTGATTTTGATTTTAATTTATATTAATTTTAATTCATTGAATTTATTTTACAATTTGACTTTGTATATTCAGTTATTTAATTTTAGTTATAATGGTATTATTGTGGCATGTATTTTAATCTTTGGTTACTAACATCATTTTTAAGTATACTAACATAACTATGGATCACTGTGTCTGACTTAAATAAATAATAATAATAATAACATCTACCGACCCGCACGGTGCCAGCGAGTTGAATTTCGGCTCACTCCCTCTCACAGAGAGGAGACATGTGTCCTAGAAGTGAGAACATTATAGGCTGATTATGCTACAGCCAATCTCAACGGAGACCAGGCTTCGGCGGGGAGATGTTAGGGTGCATAAGTGTGTGCGCAGTCACAGGTGCACTCTCTCTTCCCTCCCTCTGATAGTCCGACGGGACGGCACGCAATCCTCGACCCGCGACCACGATCCACGACCGGAGAGAGATCAGACGCAGACCGATTTAACGTGTTATCCGAGAACCTAGATACAGGGGGATCACCCCGCCAATTTTCAAACTCCGATGTTCCACCTCTGCCTATAGCCGGGTGTGCGGGATTCGTATAAGCATTCACCGCTACCCCGACAGGCCTCGACCCGCTGTTCCTCGGCGGGTCCCACCTCCCAGTGCGGCCATTCCCACAATGGTCGCACACACTCTCGAGTCGCGCGCGTGGAACACTGTGGCGCCAACTCGGGACTGTGTGGTCGGACGACGGACGCCCCTACAATTAATTTACCTGACTTTACCTACAGGTATAAAAAACAGTGGATTATTTCCAACTTTTTGCCCTTGACCATCCTATCGCTAGTTTAACAAATCGATAAGATATAGTAATAAAGAAAACACAATCTAATGTGTAGAAGACTAAACGCGAAAGCAAACATTTATTCTCTGAACTATACAAATTGTAAGAGAATCCTCAAGGAGGCTCTCCAAAGTATGTCTTACGAAGAAACAGAGAATTTACTAACTGTGTTAAAGTAAATATAGGTACTTATACAAATATTTATCAAATTTAGAAACTAGGAGTTATGCTACTCAACATATAATTATTTTTCTATTGTCAACTTTTGATTATTTATTAATTTTTAAAGACTATTTTAGCTCTTTTCGCCTGAAACACAGGATTACCTAGTTCAGGCACGTAAAGTCTTAGGAATATAATTTACATTTAAGCAAAACTGTACAAATTTCCATGCCTTATAATTTTTTGTAAATAAGTAATAAATATTATTATTATTATACGAAATCCAGTTTAGTATCTACGTTGTAAAATACCAACTATATGATTTTTTTCCGCTGCTGGGACTGAATACTGCAGTGTCTCTTTTGTTGCATAAAATAGTTAGTGTAGTGGGGTGGGGTGATGTGGGGTGGTGTGGGGTGGTAGGTGGTATTTATGGCATCTATTTAATTGAAACACAAATACTTCTCATTTTGCTTTCCTAAAAATATCATTGGTAGGGCCCAGAGAGCTTTTGAGCAAGCATACGCAGAGCGAAAATTGCTGAGTAGGTGTGGCATGATAAGAGAACACCGAAAATATGTTTGAAAAGTTTCAGATAGGAGCCCAGTGGTCAGGAGTCCACTTTCAGATTTACAAAGGGCCAAAAATAAAGTGATCTTCACAGCCATTGATTTTTGGTTTGATAGTGTGCAGCCTAACCCATAATGGCTTAAATAAGCAAATCTGCTGAAGAGATTGAACGCTTTCCCTAAATCTGACGACTTTCAAAAATCTGATTTAGACAATTTTTAAAAGGATATTCAGGGCGAATAAAAGTTATTCTGTGCAATAGTGTCACAGGTCCGATAGTGTCACATGTCAGAATTTGATCCCTGTTAACGTGACTATAGGACGGTGCTATTGCACCGTCCTATAGTCACACAGGCAGTTTTTTTTATTTTTTTAAATTCGATTTTGATTCCTAGCTAGAGCAATTGCAGTTTTCGTTTTCATCAACATCGACACCGAAACCCTTTTAAGTATTTTTCACACAAGTTACTAGTTGGTCACAGTTCTCACCTTTTTTTTTCGTGGAGAAATCCTCATGGATACCCTCCGTCTGGGAAGAACGGAGGGTTAAGTCGGACTCCTACCGACTAAAACCCCACTGTTCCTTCTAGTACTATGAGTAGGGGGCCCGGAAGATACTCGTACATTCGCCAAACCAGCTTGGTCTGGGTTCCCTAGTTTAGTTTTTGCGACCAACTTTGAACAAAGGTCTTAAAGTTAAAAAGAGGTTCATTGATTTTAAAAAAAACGTGAACTATTAGAAGCCCAAAAAGTTTAAAGAGTTTCAATAATTGGAAAAAAAAACTTACATCATTAGGTGGTCAATAAGCTTTTAAAGCATTATTTAAATATTTCCCTTTATTGTTTTCGTAAATATTTTAGACAAAAATTGAATTATGGTAGAATTTTTAAGTGGGTTTAAATTTTGACTTAAATTATAGGTAGCAGTGTGAAAAATATAAACGAAAGAGCATGACAAAGGAATGCGGATATAATAAATCCGATATCAGTTATAATAAAAACAGTAATCTGATTATACAATAGCGCTCGACAAAGTCACTATCTTCAGTGTCAGTCATTTTTGTTTAACGTAAACGCACACGCTTGTCATAAGCATAGTCATAACCAGCTTATAATGTTCCTACTGCTGGCCGTACTCCACCTCGCGGGGACTGTGGGTCGCAATCCACCATGCGGGGTCAGTGCGGGTTGGTAGATGTCACATGTCTTCAAATTTTTGATTCTAGGACATGCCGGTTTCCTCACGATGTTTTCCTTTACCGTTTTGAGAGCAGTAGTGATGAAATAATTTACACAAAGTAAAGCGCCTGTCTGGGTTCACACCTAAGACCTGAACTCGAGACCACACGGCCGTTACCGCTGGGCCACCAGTCACTGCTATGCACATGTTTACGTTAAGGAAAATAAAAAAGTCTTCAGAACAAACTATTACCTACATCGCCTCAGGGCAACTATATTTTATGCTTTTTCTGAACTTTCTATTTAACGTTCCTGGTATAGTATTCTAATTTTGGTGACCCTGATTCTAATTTGGGCAGTCGCATTTTGTTTTTAATTTAGAAGGAATATTTAAAATATTTTTAAATTTTGGTTGTATTATGTATTCTTTAGTTCACGAAGTGCATTCATCACGCCTTATCCTTCTAAAGCTGGCAGAGTTGTTGTAGGAGTACGCACTTGACCCATTATTGTCGATAGGGGGCGAGTTTATTTGGCGAAGTAATCATTTTAAATGTTTTAACATTTTTATTTTTTAAATTTATTGGTTTATAAACCAACCCCTTATGTGCATAATCTCTTAACTAACTATTTACACTAGGTACTAAATTAAAAGCCTAACTAACAAACTACGTATATAAATAAATACAAAACAAAAAGGATATTTAGGCGTCGAAGTAATCGTCCACATCGCTGTCATCCGGAAACGTGCCCAGAAGACTAGCAGCATTCCCACGTTGAATGGCAATGCTCATTCTTTGGCCCAAGAACGACCCAACCCTCAGGTCACAAGAACAGTACTTGGATAATTACGCACACAACTGCATGATAAAAACACTTAGCTATTTCCCACGTGTTAAAAATCATTTTAATGTTTTGAAACTTAGGCTACTTTTATTTCAGAATAAGAATAAGGGAACCGCGAAAAAGAAATACCACTAAATTTCATTTGTTTTCCGACATGCACATGAACGAAGTCGCGGGCACAGCTAGTCCAAAATATTTATAGTTACGATTAACAACAACTTACTTTTTAACAGACACTCTATTAAAAAACTTTTTGAGAAAATCACAGCACACATGAATCAGTTTAGTATCGATCTATTATACTCGTAGACAGTAGGTAATATTGTAATAAACAATAAATAATATTAATAATAGTAATATTGTAATAAACTTGCAAATGTGACAGCGAATGACTTAACACTGATATAACAAAATTGGTCTTTGATTACTTTCAAACCCAGTTGAAAATTGGAGTCCTTTATGACGTCAAAGAACACATTAGAGAAGAACAGGCTGTATATCCTGACTTCAGAGGTTTCAATTAGGCTCTCGTGCTCAGTAATTAAGACAATTTATTTTAATTTCTTCGAAAAAGTCAGCTTTTGTTTGTGTAATTATAAGAATTATGAAGTCTTTGAAATCCATACTTGTAGTGTAAATGCGAAAGTAAAGGCCGAACAGATTTCTATGAAATTTGGCACAGAGATGTGGTTTTTTTTAGCCCGTTTGGTAGTACGTTCCCGTGGGATAATTTCCGACCTCCACTCGGGTAAACTCGGGGTAAAAGCTAGTATTTAATAAGTATTATTAAAGTTCTCAGGTTCTTAAATTAATCTGCAAACTAGCTGATATTGACCTAGAGGACCATTTTTTTTTTTAAATCTTTATTTAGTTACGGACTTTTATAACAGTTCCATCATACCTTAAATACACACTGCTACGGATTACTTTTGGGCCATGAACCTGAACAGACTCTTCGCATCATCACCAAATTTTAAGGAATGTGCCCATATCAAGTCGTTTCAACCTCAAGACCCCAAACAGATCATTTCTATGAGACGCATATCTAACACAGTTCATCAATGAGTGATGTAAGTCTTCCACAACTCCACACAATTACAGACTCAACTTTAATCCAGCACAGTCTTTATCATTGGTAGAATCATAACACTTGATCGACTCCCATTTAAACACAATAATCTAATCAAATTAGGACATACAAATTAACGTCGACATTGATAAAGACCACCACTGAAGCGTTAACATGATCAAAATCACTGAAGCAAATCTCACAATCGTAAAGATAAATAAAAGGGGCATTTCTGAGTACAGGAAAGCGAATTTGTGAAACATTTATTCAGAATGTGTTCAGGGTCGATCGTACGAAGATAAACCGAGGCAATTTCGAGCAGCCAAGGAGCCGTTAGCTGGTGAAAGCACGGCGACGCAGCGGGTACGGAGTTACTAAGAAAGGGATGTGCCTCGTGACAAGACCCAAATTAACGAGGCCGGCTCCGCTTGAAATTTACATGGGTATGCATGTTGCGCTACTAGATAGTGCTGTACCGGCAACTGGATTTAGTGCCACAAATAGTTTCGGAACTCCGGATCTAAGCGAGCTACTCGCATAAGGAACTGTAATTAAAGAAGACTCGAATGAACTGTGACCGGGCTTGAATTGTATGGAGCGTTTTACTTAATTTGAACGAACAATGTTCTTACAAACAGCTGTAACTGTTCTAGGTATTTGTTGCGTTGTTAAGCACGTTATTGATGTTAATGTTTTAGATATTACTTGTACTTTTAAAGTTAGCTAATTGTGCGTGATATGTATACTGCTTCGTTGGTCTAGTGGTCGCAAGCGGTACTGCTAAGCTGGTCCTGGGTTCGATTCCCATGTCCGGCAAAGTGGTGCTGAGTTTTTCTATCTGAAATTTCTCAGTAATAACCCAGGCTTTAGATTCGTTCCCGGTTAATATACTCGCCCTTTATTACAGAGGACTTAAACATAACGCGCGAAATGTAGGTGTTCTATAAGTATACTTCTGCTTAACCCTTCGGGGAAACAAGGCGTGATGTTGGGAATAGACTTCTGGTTAATTAAACTATAAACTACTATTATCCGATGTAGCAATTTCAAATTCAAAATGATTATTCTGCTATTTTCCTATTGTTTCATTTTAAAACAATAGTTTGATTAGCAGAGAAACAGTATAAAGTCGAACAATGAAATAATAACATAACGTTAGGTACTTTAAATCTACAATCCTAGGTACTTCAACCAATATAAATGGCAATATCTAAATTTTTTTGAATGAGTACATAAGAGAAATTTTGAAAAGTGCCACCGGTATCTAACTGAAAAGTTGTGAGGAAATCCGTTGTCATAGTATGGCATGTGTTACGGAGAAATGTGGAAATTTTCGTGAGGAGAGTTTTGAGTATGAATGTCGATGGCTTTAAGAGAAGGGGAAGACCAAAGGAATGATGGATGGAATGTGTGAATGATGATATGGTTAGAAAGGGGTCGACTACCGAGATGACGACTAATAGAGAAATATGGAAGAAAAAGACATGTTGCGCTGACCCCCAAATACTATCCAAAGAACCCAATAATATATTTATAATAATAAATATATTTATTTTATATAGTGATACAAGCCTACTGAAGTCACGTTCAAGAAACCGATAAAAATAAGTTACATCTATCTGTTTTCAACAAACTTCGTCGCAGACCATTTAGCAATTCAGCAGGATACGAAAATTGGCCAAGTTTAATTAAAATAAACTTAACTCGGGATTTATACCGTTATCAGGAGGAATCAATAATTTATTCCTTCAGTTGGGAGTGTGTACTGTGTAGGCTATTTGAGTGCAGTTACAGCCTCCAAGCTCGCATACTGTAATACATAGCTCCGCAAAGCGCTTAGCACGGAATTCGATTCAACTAATGCCACCTAATCCTGACCGGTGGCACACAAATGGCACAGGGTGCATTCCGAAAGGCTGTGTGCAATTTGCAGTTGGTGATTGATGATAATCCCTGGCGCATCTGTGCGGCGACAAAACAATGCACTCGCCACGGCTGCAGTGCTAATACAATTTTTCCAGGGCGCGTCGATTGTCCCTATCAATTTTCTTTGTCGTTTAGATGGAGGACGGGGATATTGATATTGTGAATGAAGCTATGTTTCTCGTTTGATTTTCGAGAGATTTAATTTTTTTCATTGATTATTTTCGTTTTTATTCATATTCATATATTTATTTGCATTCTATAATGTTGTAGAGGTGTTACAATGGCTTAAAGCTAAGGTACAATTATGGACCCTGTAGGGCACAGCAAAAGGTATAAAATACATTTTAGATAGGTAGGTACTTATACGAGTAGGAAAACCATTGTCCTTCTTTCAATCTTTTTTATTATTATAATTTGGTACGTATTAAGGTACAAAGGCGGACTTAAAGCCTTAAGCTAGGTATACACGCAATGGCTTAAGGGGATTATCACACTGCACCGGACACTGTTCCGGTGTGCGGTGCTGCGGTTTTTAACTTTGACTGTAGAGTCTTTATTTGTATACGAAAACCGCAGGCTATAACATTCACACCGCATCTCCTTGCGGTCTACAGTCAAAGTTAAAAACTACAGCGGAGCAATTTCCGGTGCAGTGTGATAACCGCCTAAGTCGGAGGCGACTCACTGGCGATATCAAAATCTCACATTCACACGCAGGTTTTGACATAGCTAACAAAAACTGGACTGTTAAAAATATACGTGTGGACGTGAGATTTTGAATTCAGCAACGAGCGGTGACTAAAGTCAACCTGGGGTGTAAAGAGATAATATAGCAGGTGCACAATGCAAAGTGGCGATTAGGTAATCACATAAAACAGTACAGCGGTTATTACAATCAGTTTGTTAAAATAATAAAATATTTTATTTTACAAAAAAATTAAAAACTGTACTTTTTGAAAAAAAATAGCTTAAAAATAATTGTTATGGTTTTAATTGTGTATGTTTACAATACGTTATGTGGAATACGTGGTTTCAATTAATGTGATAACCTAACCGCCACACTGTTTAATTTCTTCATACAAATGAAGTGTGCAAGCAATGCCAACACTATGCGTTTGTAACTAAGTGCTACATTTAGCGTCAATTCGTTATCAAAAAGAAACTCGTACTTTTACAGTACCAAGTTTTGGAGTATTTAAATTTTAATGCGCAATAAGAATCTGCTGTTTTATTCTTAATAAATCCCCGTCAGTTCCGGTGTGTAGTGCGGCGAGGCGGAACGGGGCGGAAGGTACGCCTTCGGAAGCAGGATGGTGTAAGATAAAGAGAACATTTCCTATGGCACGTCTGGGGAGATTTAGCAACATTCCGAGACGCCTCTTTAAATGTGCCGCCGACTATGTGTAATTCAGTTTTTATGAGAATTTAGTTTTGAATATGGTAATTATTAAGGGGTACTTTGAATTATTATGTCTCTTAGTATATGCGTTGAATACTGTATGAGTTGAGGGATTAGGTACCTACTCGTATCTACTATTATTTTAAAGGCCGTGTCGGATTACATTCTCATCGGACTATGAGAGAGGAAGAGATGAGTGCACCTGTGTTTGCGCACACCTTGTGCACTACAGGTAGGTAATCCTGCGTACTTTGCTTATCTCCATTGAGATTGGTCATCGTGACCGAAATTTGATCAGGAGTTATTACTATTATCTTTTTATATTATTTGATCAGACTATGCTTCAAGACCTAAGCACGGCAAGCCTTTTTTTTTTTTTCGGGTGGGAATCATCAACTGACCCCTCCCGCTCTGGGCGGAGCAGATGGGAGTGTCAGACTTTTACTGACTAAAACCCACCCGTGTTCCTTCAGTTGCCTGTGCCAGGGGCCACGGTATCTCTTTCGAACAACCCGCAGCCCCGGCGGCATCAGCCCTAGCGGACCCCGTCAGTTCGTGCTGACAGCTCTTTAAGGCGCGCGTGGAACACAACGCGCCGTCGACCCAGGCCTGGTCCTTACCGGGCGGCGAGCTGCCCATAGCTCGCCGCCCGCAAGCCCGCACCTACGGTGGCCGGGAGTCGGCTGTTGACTCCCGTCCAGGGCGTCTCCTGCGGCGGCTAGGCGCGCGAGGGTGCAGCGATTGCCTCTCCCTTACGCGCTTTGCCTCCTCCTTCGCGAGCATTACTGCTTCGCAGAAGGAGGTGACGGCCTCCCATTCACTCTCGCTCCGTACCATGGCCTGGATGAGGGCCGGACGCGAGAGGTCGCCGCCGCCGATCGCCGCCACGAGGACACGGCGGGGCCCCGCCCAAGCCGGGCAGACCTCCACCGTATGCTCCACCGTGTCCTCCGGGCGATCCCCACAAGTACGGCAAGCCTCAAGGTTGGACTCGCAATGAATCGGTCTAAAACAAAAGCCATGACCAACAGCACTAAGCGTAGGGTCAAGGTAGATGGGCAGGAAAGGCATTATGTCGCTGAGTACATCTACTTGGGCCAGTTAGTTTCTTTGGAAAACAGGCAAGAAAAGGAATTCCATCGCCGCATCGAAAATGCCTGGAAAAGCTACGGTCTATCAAGACTCTAATGAAGGGCTATCTACCAATCTCCCTAGGGCAAAAACTCATCGATATGTGTATCTTGTTCGTCCTAACCTACGGTGCTCAGACCTGGTCACTCACGGAGTCGCAAAAGTTCCGCCTTGGCGTTTGCCAAAGAGGAATGGAGCGTAGCATTCACGAACTGACAGAATACGAGACACCACGCTGAGCTCCAAAACGGGGATCCAAGACGTAGGCAAAAAGGCTGCCAAGCTGAAATAGGATTGGGCAGGTCACATCTGCCGCTGGGAACAGTCTTCACACGGTGGGTGCCTGAGGATGGATGGCGCCGGACGAGACAACCTGGTGGCAAGACGACCTAGACGCGTACCGCTAGGGTTGGATCGAGGTGGCTCTACAAAGGAAGGCGTGGAAGGATGCCTGGATGGATTTGGGGGTGGTCTTTGCTCAGCAGTGGGACAGTGTAGGCTAAATAAAGCATATTGTAAGTCCCAAAGGGATAGAGAATGGACCAGGCAAAGCAGCAAAGAGCTATAGAGCTAGTTTGTATGATAAAGGTAACGTAATTATCTATGTCGTTTGTGTTTTTTATATTCCAAACATCTAATATTTACATATTTATTTATGTGTAGGACCACGTACGGTCACCAAAGGATATAAGTAACCTGTGTTGTCGGATATAGTTGAAGTTTAGTAAGAAACCGATGGATGTTTTCGAATAAAATGTTGTTTAATTAATAGAAAACAAACAGTTCGTTTATCAAATTAAATTTCTTTTCTTACTACACTTCAACTATATCCGACGACTCTGGATACTTATCTCTTTTTCTGACTGTACTTATACCAATTTATGACGTAATAGTCCCCTAATTATCCCGTAATGTAAACAATACTCAAATCACTCTAAAGTCATATCATATTCGGTTTTAATCGCCAATTACGTGCACAATTAGGTAAGTCATAATCAATAGCGTTGCAATAATTATTTAATATTAGCATTAGGATGTCATATCTATTACCTGAGTTAAATCTAGACTAAGTCCTTTAACACTACAAAGCATTGGGTTATTAACGGCTTAACGGTGAATTATTAAGGTAAAGCTCGTCTGCGAGGTAAATGCGAAACACGCATTAAATGGCAATTGCTTGCAATGCCTTTCATTATGATTTTCAGCCCCCTTCACTTTGTTATTAAAGTTGTTGAGAAGACGAGGTTTTCAAGTTTTTCAAACCTATAAGCAATGGTTTAGAAATTTCCTTCAAAATTTTGATACTTCGACACCCATCACGTCTGCGGAGTTTAGCAAGCCTATCCTACTTTCTACTATACTATACTATAAATCTTACTAATCTTACTAATATTATAAACGTGAAAGTTTGTATGGATGGATGGATGGATGTTTGTTACTCTTTCACGCAAAAACTACTGAACGGATTTGGATGAAATTTGGCACACAGATAGTTTATAACCAATATTAACATATAGGATACTTTTAGGATCCATAATTATGCGGGTGAAACTGCGAGGCGCTGCTTGTTTAAAATAAAAATGTGTATGTGAGCAAAGTGCAGCAGATTTCCGGAATAAAACTTAGAATGGAGAAGAGACTTCATACATCCCCTTAAGCTAGGTATTAGTATAATGTAAGCTTATCATAATAAGACCATTATTACATTAATTTATGAACAATATATTACCAGAACAGTACATACACCTGACTCTTGCACGATGCTGTTATGAGCTTATATTCATTTAATTAGCTGTAGGTAGGTACTTCAAGTATTATTATCTAGTAAGTCGAAGCAGTAGTGGCCTAGTGGAAACGACTGCCACGGACTGCCGTGTACTATATTGATGATATTTATGATTATTATTCTATAAATTAATATTTATTACGGGCGCGAATCATATTAAGATCAACACACAACCTGATGAAACTGACCTGCAAATTGCAGAACGTAAGAAAACTTAAATTTCGTGGGCCTGACGGTTTCGCCTTAACGCTAGAAAAACAATAGATATAATGAAGGTAAACCAAGACGGCTTTTATTTCTTTTACCAATTTTTGAAATCCAAGTGGATTTTATTGTCTTATTTAGCCAGACAGACTGGCAATCCCTCGTCTTATTTCTAAATACTCTCACCATTTAGCAATTAAGCGTCTACATCCAATAATTAATTATCCTACAACAATATTCGTTTCTCCTAACCGAAACTTTAATGCAATTTACTCAAACAAAACAATTTTGAACAATTTGTTTCGAAATTTAAGCGAAATCTGAAGTTGGATAGTTATACAGACCGTAGTTGACGAGTTATTTAAGAAACAATGCTATGCCAAAATTATAATATAAATATCGGTTTTTGAAAGTGTTAAGAGTTCTTTTTAGTTTATTTCGCTTATAAAGAGTGGCGATTAGGTTATCAAATTAAGGGTTGATTTTTATTATATTTATTATATGATATAGATTATTAT
Organism: Apamea epomidion; assembly: GCA_947507525.1. NCBI lineage: Eukaryota > Metazoa > Arthropoda > Insecta > Lepidoptera > Noctuidae > Apamea > Apamea epomidion. The sequence continues at coordinate 13,300,479 of OX382225.1, forward strand.
TATGCTAGATAACTTTTATTCGAGGAATTAAATTGACATCTGACAGTTTTTATGTGGAAGAACTGTCAATTATTCAAAATTATTAAAATTATCTGGCGTTGGAAAAATCAAAATAAATCACCCTTGATAGAGACGCGCGGAGCGATGGTATCAACAATTCAACAAAAAAAATTATGGTATTTTTATCAAATAATCACCACACGCTAAGCGGTTGGTTGACTCTTCACGTGACCACAAGGCTGGCCTATTTTTAGCCCAAAGAATCAGCATTGCTATCCAACGTGGTAATGCTGCCAGCCTTTTGGGCACTTATCCCATTGACAGTGATGCGGACGAGTTTTTTGATGGCCAAGGAGCTGCTGTCTTTTTCTATATTTTTTCGTATTATATACTTGTATATAGTAGGATATATTAGTGTTAGCTTGTAAAAATAGTAATTAATCTGTGTATGTTAAATCACATATTAAGTTTACCTAATGTTGTTAAATACTAAAACGGAAAAAAGGTCCCACGGCTAGAATATCAATTTTTATTAATTATTTTAATTGTGTATGTTTCAAATACGTAGATAATGTAGAATACTACATGCAGTGGTCGCTCTTTGGTAACAACCGCTATTTACCTGTTGTAGGACATGCCGGTTTCGCATGAACCAAAAATTCGAAGACATTGTGACATCTGCCAACCTGCACTGGGCCTGCGTGGTAGATTACGGCCCACTCCCTCTCACAGACAGGAGGCCTGTGTCCCAGCAGTGGGAACATTATAGGCTGATTATGTATTATGTGTACTAATGTGTAGAATACTTACGTGGTTTCAATTTATGTGATAACCTAATACTTAGCTACACAGTATTTTGCCATTTTTAGAAACCTCCTGAATAGCCGGCTTGAGCGGATTTTTAACATACCATCTAATTTCCGCTTGCTTTGTTTATTCGCTGTACCGTGGTTTGAAACCGTCAGACATTTTATAATTTCTGCTGAAAGTTTAACATGAAAATGCATCGTTGTGTGGAAAATCTTGAGTAGCGTAGCGGTGATGCTTCTAGCTTATTTGTACCCGAGTGTTATTGCATATTAATCACAATAACATTATTCTAAAATAATCAACCTATAATATTCCCACTGCTGGGACACAGGCCTGATGGTCTCTGTAGACCGTAATCCACCATGCGGGCCCAGTGCGGGTTGGTGCATGTCACATGTCTTCAAATTTTTAGTTCTAGGATCTGCCGATTTCTTCACAATGTCAATAATAATCTTAGCTATTATAAATTCTAAAGTGCCTGTTATAATCCGAGATAAATTATACAAGACTATTATCTTCTCATCCTATTTTACATTGGATTTATAAAATAAATATCTTGGATTCTCTGACAGACAAGACAACGCACGTCCTAAACCGCCGCAAAAAAGTTAGTTAAATAACGAAAGTGAGCGCAAAGAAAAGATTTTTGAAAATTCGTGCCATAAAGGGATTAAATCGGAGATGAAAGTTTGGATGGAAGTTCGTCATTTTTGCTGCTAGGAAATCCAATCGCACGACTTGTAACTAGCTAAATGTGGATGTACCGTACAGACGTCTAGGGATGCGCCGAGTCCTCGTTTATTAGCTACTCGATATGCGGCATACTCGGCCATTTTGGTAGTACTTGTTAACAGCCGAATAACTTGGTTTGACTGCCGAGATACTTGCGAAGAACTCATAACCTGACCTCTTTACAATATTAATGTATGTAGATTAGTCATTGTCAGAGAAATCATGTGAAAAAAACGTACATATTTAATTAAATAATCAGTCTCTCGTGGAAAAATACCTTCGCTTAGAAATATGAGTTAACTCTATGGCGATGGCATTTTTCGAATATTCACGCTGTTGCGGCGCTGTAGATGATAATTCCCCGTAGCAATGCCAAAAACTTGCATGGCATACTTCTATAACATTTGAAGCGTTTTCAGCAGAAAGACGTCCACTGCTGGATATAGGCCTCCCCCAAGCACCTCCACTTCGACCGGTGTTGTGCTTCTCGCATCCAACGGGTTCCTGCGGCCTTCACAAGGTCGTAGGTACACTTTGTGGGTGGCCTTCCAACGCTACGTCTTCCGGTGCGCGGTCGCCACTCTAGAATGCCTCAGAGTTAGTCCGCAGAGTACTAATTTCGGAAACGTAATACCAAGCAATACTCAGTATTCGGTTACTCGGTAAAACTTGTACTCGGCGTCTTTCTAGTACAGATACACCGCTGCCTACCCCCTTTCAGAATACAAGCGCATTGTTATGTTATAAAATGTTGATTGAAAGATGATCGATAAGAGCGACACGAAAGACTTATCAGGTTGTCAATCACTTCTCGTTCAGGAGTTGAGTAAATCCCTAACACTATCTACACAAAGAACGCTATCAGCGTTGAATACTGCTGAAAGCTTCACTGATTGACGTACCTACCTAAATAGAGTTCTGAAAATAATAACACCGTGAGTAATAACTCGGCCTTTCTATCTATTTTAACTCAAATGTCCGTGAACAGGTGTTTTGGTTTGTCCTTTTTAGTGAGAAAATCACGCCTTTGACCACTTTCTCATCTGGGCCCCTTTAATATTATAACTGTCACTGCGACATATGTGTCAAAAATGACATAATTATGACAGGTGCTGTTCAATGCAGTAGAACATATACGAGAGAAAATTGTGAAATTGACGGATTGTCGTCTGTCACCTGTCGTATGTCAGTTTTATTAATTAGACCCCTAATGGTAAGAGGTGATAAGGTTTACTTCAGTGTACGCTTGCTTAGCAGTAGGCAACCTATCTATTCACTGGAAGTTTGAAACCTCCAAGAATAAGCCATCGATAAATATGTACAAACGCGCATTAAGTTCCATTCCTTAACAGTAAAAATATCAAACACATATTATTTCCGAAACGTTTTATGGCTACTTACAAGTGTCCAGTACTCTCAATCATCTCTGCGCCAAACAAAATACCGGTTTGGTATTTGAACCACAAAAACGATAGACTTAAAAACGAGAAACCCAAATATGTTTTAGAAACTACCTAGGTATTGACTTTTGGCACTAATCTGTGCCGTGTCTTATAGACTGCATTACATTGGCACCCGGCCATTACAGATAGCCAGACATTGAATTGCCAGTCATCAAGAAACTATCTGTCCGGAGTTAGAAACTACTGATCTAATTTAGCAGCTATTTAGCTGTGATAGATGTTTCTCTATTAGGAAACTCTGATTTTGTACGGAAATGTGCGTCAAGATCCTGGATTTTATTTTGATTAGTACCTTCCTAATTTGTTGAATGATTTTCACATTACAACACACTATACCTCTGTTCTTTTTCTGCTTAGGACAGGTAGGTATAGTTAGTCTGCGGCAGAACACAAACAAATTATTAACCTCCTCTCGGTGAGAGAGAGTTGGCCGTAATCCACCACGCGGGCCCAATGTGAGTTGGTAGATGTCACATGTCTTCGAATTTTTCACCGTTTTGAGACCAGTGGTGATGGAATTATTTACACAAAGTAAAGCACCTGCACCTGGGTTCGAACCTACGAGCTACAATTCACAAGTCGCGGCCATTACTACTGGCCCACCGCTGCTCTTCGAGAATAAGCGCGAGAATCAAACAATAAAGCCAAAAAATGTTTGCTGGTATGGTTTATTAAAAGTATCTGATGAAACTGTGTCAAACCTGTCCACGGTGAATTATTACGCAATCACTCAGTTTAGTGAGTAAACGTACTAACTCAACACTAATTCCTACAGGGAATTAGTAACACATTTATCTGCAATAAAAAGTTTTCAACTTTAAATCTCACTGCTTTTGCCACTTAGCACTATTGCTAAGCACTTATTGTTTGAATAACATTATTAAATTGTAACTGAAAATTCATCAACGAAAATTGAGGTTATAAAATTAACCACAATTATCAAATGGAAAGTGACTTAAAATTTACATTTCGGGGTTAAGCATTAAAATAATCAAAATCAAAGGACTTAATTTGAAAGTGAGTCACTACAAATTGGCATCCACGGGCACGTTTTCTGATAAATCTGTTTACATTTGCAAATACTTTTGGAACCAACTATAGGTAGGTATTTTCCGTATTACTTATTCTATTCAATATGTTATATATCACTACTACTGTCAGCATTATTGCTCGACGCATTTTATTTTTTGGAAAGGAGTTTGAATGGTGTCAGTTCCGGAACGGAATCGGTCGGAATACTGTCATTGTTTTATCGCATACAGCGTGAAACTATTTTATCGGAGGGAAAGCGTATTGATATCGGTTCAATATCAGGACTACTCGTATATATAATTCTATGTGTAGTACATACGCGGCTTAAAAATAGTTCTAACATTGTAGTTTAAAGTATAGTTTCGGATAGTCCTATCGATGCTGTATATGGTGTTACACGATCTTCATTGTTGTTTTGTACGAAAAGGCTTTTTTTTTTTTTTTTTTTTTTTTTCAGGATGGGAAATCATCAAATGACTCCTCCCGCTCTGGGTGGAGCAGAAGGGAGTGTCAGACTCTTACTGACTAAAACCCACCCGTGTTCCTTCCTTAGCCCTTTATGTACCAGGGCAGCGGTAACCCTTTCGGACGATCCCGCTACCCCGGCAGGCTTCGGCCCTGTCGGGCCCCGTCATCTATGCTGACATCTCTTTGAGGCGCACGTGGAACACTTACGCGCCGTCCGGCACGGGCCTGGTCCTGATCGGACGGAGAGCTACCCATTGCTCTCCGCCCGACGAACGAAAAGGCTTACGTTTGATAAAATTCCCATCACGTTAAAGCGGATAACGCTTCTTGTTCAGTTTAAATCTTTTACTCGAAGCCTGAACGCAAAATGAATAAAAGTGTAATATTAATTCATTATAATATGTTGTATTTTGGCACTCGGCAACTTTCACTCGCATAACGATGATGATGATGAATGATTCCTAAGTATTTTTTAGATGTCATGTGAACGTGCAATGAAATAAAAATGATATTCGCTCGAGTGAAGCATCTGTTTTTGATTCATTTTGTGTCCAGATGTTTTACTACGAGTGAAAGAGGTGGAATGATAGACACCCATGAACAAAAATGGATGATGCCGGCTTAAACGATGATGCATTCAAAGAGGGTGCACGTTTAAATTACCTAGAAGTAACCTATTCAATCATGTCATGACTAAAGATTTCCTGTTCTAGTTACCGGGAAATAAAGACAGATATCACGCACGCAGTCTGATCTTTAAATGCAGTTTTTTGTTAACTCAAATTAAAAGCAGAGTAACCATTACATATTATATTAGGTACTTAACAAACTGAGTCCATAAATAGTTACAACCAAAAGTTTAAAACTCAATAATTCGTTAAAACTCTCGGATCATCAACAGCTGTAGCTCTTTTTATGGCAGCTAGGGGGCAGACAATTACTGCAGTCGGGTAGCAAAACCCAAAAGATACGGCGCTCTTTTGAACGCCTATTGACGCAAACAGGTGCGTTGTTCAGTTGTTCTGAAACTTTTTCAAAGACAAACTTCGCAGACAGTGCGGTATCAGTGCGTCTCATTTTTTCTTTTTTTTAACCTTCATTTGCATTTTCTGTGCAAAGGCTTTTGTGTTGTTGTTTTGGTAGTGAGTTTTATTATTTTGTGAAATGGTTTTTGTAATGTATAGGAGTTATTTGAACCTAGCTGACACGACAGACTTTATCCTGTCCAAATTTCAATACTTCATACAGAAATCTTGTAGAAAAAAGGACGTTCAGTTTTTAAGAATTCAATTCCATTACGCACATTTAAAAAGATATAATAGCCAAATCAGTCAAGCCGTTCTCAAGTGATGAGCTTACCAACGAACATCGTTTCATTTTTATTAATAATAAAAAGTAAGAAAGAACGCTAAGCGAAAACGAAGTATTACCGCGGCAGGCGATGCGATGCGATGCTGCGACGGGGGCACAAGAAATTCCACGCAGACGAAGTCGCAGGCAGAAGCTTGTTTTTAATCTCACCATTATTTCTTCAACAGCACATACCTATTTGTATTGAACTCGACCAAACGTCGAATAATATTATCAGTATTTACAAACAGTGAAAAGAAAAAAACAAAATCAGTGGTTACTTACAGTAAATATTATTGTTATAAAATACTTAAGAGTACAATCAGCCTCGGCAAGAATTCATTTATTTATTTTCAACATTTGTTCCATAATATTGTATCAATGTGTAGCCATACATCATATTACACATTGGGTACGTAATATTGTTGTTTTGTGTCGAATTTCCTTAGTCTGTATGCTTATCATCGTGCAATATTTAACTTATCTATATTTACTAATAATAAAACTGTTGAATTTTTTTTTTTTTAACGCGCTAATCTCTATATCTGCCAGTCGGAATTGAAAAAATACTTTTGCATTTGATAGCTCAATTCTTGAGGGAGGCAATGGGTATTAAATAAATCACGTTAAGGCCCTTAGGAATCGAGCAAAAAAAAATGTCAGAAAGAACGCTCAGCGAAAACGAAGTAGGTGGGGCAGGCGATGCGATGCGACTACACTTATAGAATAGAATAGAATTTATTTATTTGTAAGAATGTAGTTTTACATGGTATGGTGTTAATTTTTTTTTTTACTGTTCTATACATTCCACCATAACATATGGTGTACAAATATAAAAACAGTTATAATACCTACCCTTAACATTAATTTAGTCTAGGATTTGTAGTGAAAATTTGACCTCAAAACCTCATCCGAAACTAATTTTCAATGAAGTTTCAGTCACGTTTATTCCATCATTTTAATTTCCGACAAAAAACCTTATTTTTAACGTAAAAATCTTTGGAAACTGGCCCGAATTCTTTGAATGATTGCCATTGTAACTTGGAACAATGAAGAGAGCTTGAAAAGTTTACAATCAACCGTGATGTGATTGTTTAAGTACACGATAGAAACAACTTTTTTCGCATTCAACTTTATCGTGAAAAAATCTCGACAGATTTTTCTGTTAATGAGAGTCGGTTACAATTTTGTTGAAAGACTACGAATGGAAACGGACGTTAAAATATCGTGTTTAGGTTTTTTTTTTGAGCAATGTGTTTTGTAAAAATGTGATTGTGATCGTGAGAAGCACAGAGCCGGTCGATGTGGCGACACTTGGGCGAGGCCTATGTCCAGCCGTGGATGACTTTCGGCTGAAATGATGAAGATGATGGTTTTGATATTAATATTTTTATACCTATATACTATGCTCGGAATGTACCTCAATACTTTTTTTTTAATGATGCAGAACGTACGTCATTACTGTTATACACTAATGTGCTGGTCGAAAAGTGTACGAAAAACCATTGTTTACATGCTGTATTTGCACAGTAGCTAACCTAATTAAATATAGTATAATGCCAAAGGACGAAAAGTTTTTATCACCAAGCGCTAAATGATACTGGCCACATACTTATGCTGAACATTGATTTTAATAAAAAGAATGAACAATTGAAAATCGTGCGCACGAAACGTTTTCTTTTGTTTTATTTATCAGAATTTTCAATTTGTGTTTACGATCTACTCGAAATGCCGTCTAGTATTGAGAGTGAATATTTTGATGACGCTGCTAGAATTGAAAGAAACTGACCAAGCAGTTATAATATAGAACCAGGGACCGGAACCGGGGAATCCAGAAATAAATATAACAAGACATATGAAGATTTTTTTAACGTGAAAAGCGAGAAAATACGCCTTCTTTTTCTGAAAAGGTTTTACTGTCTTATTTTAGTGAAAAAGCGCAAAAATATAAGCCAAGTACCTTGGAATCTTTGTATTATATTATGTATGTTAAATAGTACTATATTGGTAACAATGACATCAATATTATGGAATACAAAAAACTTACAGCATTTCTGAGAAGAAAATCCGAGGGATTCCACAGTAAGAAATCAATTGTCTTTTATTTTCCTCGTAGGTATAGTATAAAACACTATGTATCACTCGGGAGAAAGTGCGATTCCAAACTCGTGTGTATTAAGGCCCTCGACTTGGCCTCGGCCCTGAAACTACACCCTCGTTAGTAATCAGTCACTTTCTCCCCCCGGTGAACCATGTACTATTTTAAAGTATAAACACTGTAAACACTCTAACTGTAAGTTTCCAGCAATATAATAATATAAAATTAATATATTTTGATTGCTCTACTTCATTGCATCTTTTACAAATTAATCCCTTCACTATTAGAGCAACCCCATCGATATGATTGTTTATGAAGTTTGCTGTAACCTCCGCTTTTGTCTGCTATTTTATTTAATCGGAGAATTTACCAAAAGAAACATTCCTATCAACAAGAAAATACCTGAAATCCTTTTCCAAATGCAGTTAATCCTTTACTCTCATCCAATTAACTTATTTTTTTATCTGTCTTCACCACAATCCCATTAACTGTTCTTCAATCCTTAGCGGATCGTTTGTGGTTTATTGGTAGCGCTAATCTTGAGTCTCCTTCTAGTTCAGAGCTGTCAGTTGCCAAGCACTACTCGGTGACTGGTGCAAGTGTACATTGTAGTTAACTGCTTCGGCTGTGTTCCGAAATTTAGTACCATCGTTACGATATTTTGATTATTTACTATTATGGTTTATTGAGAAATAATATATTATTTACTAAATAGTAGATAAGTATCTATTGTATATATAATTTGGTCTCTTTATTTAATAATAATAATAATATATAATAATAATAATTAGGATTTAAACATAACTGGCGAAATGTGGGTGTTACTATAGGTACACTTCTGCCTAATCCTTCGGGGATTATGTAACATACCTACTATATACTCTTTGTCATCTTTATTTCAATGAAGTAAGAGCGCAACAGGCTATGGCACAATAATTTTAATTACAACATTAAGTTAGACATTTTCAACATATGAAGTCATCATTCACTTTTGAAAATGAAAGTTGAATGGAAGAAATAAAAATAATTCGAGTTTTTATGTCCTCAAATTACTACCTACTGAAAAACAAAATGCGTGAATTTAAACACAACGACTTAGTAAAAAAAAAAAAATATCATGTTCGTTTTTATTTTCAATGGACGTTTATTTCAAGCGAGTGTCATGCATTGTATGGGTACAAACAAATAACGAAATACCTACTCATCGTCGAATATTATTAAAACAATGTTCAGGTGTAAATGTTGAACACAAAATTATGTTGTTGACTTAAATCGTAAGGAAAAAACATAATTGTGCATCAATTCTGAAACTTAATAACCGTCGATACTAAAAGAAAACAAAATAATAAATACCTAACACTTAATTTTTTATGCGACTTACATGAATCTCAACGATTTAGAAGCAAGCGTTAGATTGCCGTTTCGATCTCCATCCATTGCACCTTGCACTAAGGACATTACTGAGATAAATTAATAATTAATATTAACCCACTCCACCACCACCACTCCTGGTAGGACCTAGTAGGAAAGTTCCTCCCCTAACTACAGGCTCATTTTTCCTGCATCTTAGGGGCAATTTCAAACGTTCACAATCTGATCTCAGTCTCAATCTGTCAAAAATACCTCTAGTTTCCCTACATTTTTGACAACTTTTTGACATTGATTGTCGCTGGGTGAGATTGCGACTGCTAGATTTTGCAAGTTTTGAATTGCGAAAATTGGTCTCCAGATATCTTTGTCCGAGGAACAATTTTGAATTTTTTACAATTATTCCATACAAAACAGTCAAATGTAAATTTTATTCCACAGATTAAAAATATGTGGTTTTGAAAAAATAAGCCCTTATTAAAAAAAGATTTAAAACAAGAAAGTTTAAAAGTATATTTAAATGAAAATTTTTTTTTTTGAAAAGATTTTGATAAAATACAAGCTTCATTATACTAGATTAGTACTAAAAACTGTTCTGTTCTAAAAAAAATCTTTCCTTATTCTCCTTTCAAATTTCCTCTATCAAAATTCGGAGCGCACCGAACTGAACTCCTAGCTACGTCTAGCTAGCACCATTAATTGTAGATCAATGAATGGGTCAAGCCCAAGATAGCTGACGTCACTGCTTCGAGAGGGTGTGGGATTGTTGACACACTGGTGCTGACTCCCGTCGTCTTGTGCACTCACTTAGTAATTTATGTCAGCTGTGTGTGTGTGTGTGTGTGTGGGTGCAATCTGCATAAATATTGGTGACGATGGTTTGTGGGTTTTCAGTTTATAGGTTGGGTTTTAGAAATGGAGCTTCATAGAAAGCTTTCATAGTAACATAGTATAAGATCACGCCTTATTCCCATGAGGGTAGGCAGAAACTACGGACCGCCACCTGCGACCCACGACGTAAGGGTCGTAGCAGGTGGCGGTCTGCAGTGTCTGTTCCTTTGGCCTCGTTCATGTAGGTATCTGGTCATACACGCACGCTGGTTGCGAGTACTACGCACCTGACCTTTCTGAAGGACATCATCAGTAAAGAAGGTCAGTATATTATGTATGTCCTCCTAGGGCCGTACCCTTTTTTTTGAGGATGGGAAATCATTAAATGGCCCCTCCCATTCTGGGTGGAGCGGAAGGGAGTGTCAGACTCTTACTGACTAAAACCCACCCGTGTTCCTTCCTTAGCCCTTTATGTTCCAGAGCAGCGGTAACCCTTTCGGACGATCCCGCTACCCTAGGGCGTCCCCTTACGGACGCTTTCATAGTACCTTACAAAATCACGATATGTTCCTTAATTTTTACACATTTGATTGTTGAACAAGAAATTGCAGATGTGCAAAGCATGTACCTTTGTGTACATAATTATGTAAATGTTATAAGTTTAGGATCGTCATTAGTGGTTGTAACATCATATTATATCTAAAGTATTACTTTAAGCAAAGGTATTCAGAAGCAACTTCATTTCCAATAAACAGTTTTCAAGATTAAAGTTACCCTAAGAAACTAAGGCTTTCACAATGTTCTGTTGAAGTCTAAAGTGCGTCTGTTGCTTAGATTTCTCTTATCACTTGAAAACAATATTTAAGCATAACCACTTAATAAACTTCGTCGAAGTACATTTTAAATACTAGCTATCTGCTGTCTCCAGGGGTGTACCAGTTCTGTAAAACTTACGCTTTTATATTTCGAACAAAAGCGCCGGTAATAACTCCCCTCCTTACTTCGGGCATAGACAACTGAACTGAAACAACTCTATAGACTTCTTGGACGAAGTCCATTGACGTGCACGAAGGTGTGTAGTTTTGGAAACTTTTTAAAGGAAAAACTTTTGTGTACCGCTCGGAAAGAAGTCCTTGGTTATAAAAAATCCTTTGATGTTCGTACAAGGTTTTATTTATGTAATTTGTTTTAATAAATGCGCATTGTTTATCAAAGATAGGTAAAAGTACATGCTTCCATTGAGAGTGAAGGATGTTTGTTTATTTACAATCTAATCTAAAAAGAGTAAAATAAATTAGTATTGTAGTGAATCTTAATTCGATAATCTCTAACAAAAACAAAGTACTTATGATTATACGAGCCATAGTATTTGTTTTGCGCTTTATAAAATGTTATGTTATGAAGAACTGAACTGAACACTTGAATTGTTCGGATTCCTATTTGTTATTGATGTGGTTTTTTTTTTGTTTCAGATGTGTGATTCCCCGTACTGATACATTAACTAACTTATGCAATGAAAAGCCACCTTTTCCTTATTTTGTTGATTTAAGTATAAATATTTGACAAATCTTATGAGTGTTTTAAGTTAGCTCTTAAGCCAAATATGATAAAACTTTAAAGAAAAACTGATACCTACTCTTTTCTCTATGTAAAAAAACACGAAATCAGACGTAGAAGGAGATTTACATGCATCATTATTTGGAAAATTTAATACACGTGGATGGTTCAACTAGTTTCGAACTTAATGGATGGTTACGAGATGGTCACGTGGTATGATCGCAGTCCAAACTTAAAACTCCGCATTCGTTAATTAAATTAACATAGTCAAATACTTAGAACTTACGCCTAATTATGTAGATTACTCACGATTCTTGTGGTCAAAACCTACGTCATCAACTGTGATGATGACGTAGGTTTTGGATGGTTTGGATGACGATTTTGAACACAAGAATCGTGAATAGGCAATTGTTTGAAGATAATAAAAGACAAATAATATCTACTGAGCTATCTTCAAATAATTGCCAATTCTAACTAACGTACTTGTTCCTCAGAAAGGCATGAACACAACAACATCAGTGCATTTTATTAACAACTCAATGTATCATAAAGTAGTGCTGATACAGTAAAAGTTGGGAACACCCGTAATATCCGAGTGTGTTGGAGACGTAACGTTATTGCGTTATAAAACTATAAGAATCCCCTGTGAGTGCACTTCGAGTTGAGTTTAACTTGTGAACGATCCGACCGGACCTTAGTACCACGTTTTGACTTGTTTGCCAACTACAAGATGTGAATTTATTGGATGTTTTTTATTAGACGTGTTTCAGTTGTTTCTTTGTTCTTCAATTGTTTCCCAGGTTCATTAGTAGAGGAGCCCGAAGCATTTGAACACAATGACAATTATAATTATTTCATTTATTTATTTAGTTCCATATCTTATACGTTCTTAAATAAGTATTTCTTAAAATGGAAAATATAAGTATTTATAAAAAAACATTTAAAAATATAAAACAAAGTGGTTCCCAGTGTCGGAAGCAGGGTTCAAGCTACTGGTGGTAAGGGCTCCAGATACAGAAACCTTCTCATAATGCGAGCCGTATGGAGAAGTACTGCGCGCTTGAATGATATTGACAAGGGAGCGGTTGTTGGTAGACATTTGTAAAATTGTTTCGTCTATAGGTATGTTCTGAACATGTTATTCTAAATAATCCCCCCAAATCCAAAAATAAATTCTTTATTTCTGGCCTTTTAATTATATTTCTTATGTTTTTTTTTACCTTCAAAATAACGATTTTTTTCATATAATATTGCATATTGGGACGCCATACCACTTCCTCGTCAGGTACGATTTGGCCATCCTCCTTTGTATTTTGTCAACATAACGATGTATTTCTTCTCTGCAGTTAATTATTATAAAAAAAAATAACCTTTGATGTTGAAAACGGTTATACAACTGATTGGGTCAGTTGGTTTACTTATTTAAAAGCAAATTCAATTTAATTGATAGTTTATTAAAATAATGCTAGTTAATATTCAGATTTTAGAAATATTTACTCCGTTTAGTCTTTTGATTCAACAACAATAAACAATTCATATTTAAATATAGAAATGATTTTCATATTTAATTTATATGAAGTTTTGATTCATTTACTTATTTCAATTGTGGTGGGCTGGAATCACAACAAATAATGTTTTTGTTAGAAAAGCAAGATAAAGTTAGTAGTCTTCTAATTTTATTTGAATAAATTAAAATGTTGATCAGAGTTCATTTACGTCGAGTACGTAGAACTAACAAATTAAAGATGAACGTCTAAGGTAGGTTGGTTTTCATTTATTTTTCTATCACTGCATATTTTCTACACATGCCTGTACAATATCTATCTGCCTAGCCTTTTCCCAATTATGTTGGAGTCGGCTTCCAGTCTAACTAGAAGCAGCTGAATACCGATATTTTACATGGAGTGACTACCCATCTCACCTCCACAACCCAGTTACTGCGTCCCTTTGTCAGACTTTTGGGCGTCTGACTATCCGTAACGACTGTCAAAGATCTACGAATGTCAGCCGGGACCAACGGCTTAACGTGATTTCCGACGCACGGAGGGAGAGGTGTAAAGGATGGTCACCTATCCACGAACCGACCGCGGCAAGAGTAGCCTAACCTTCGATTAGACCGTGCAGCTGTTATTATCTGGCCTCGAGCCCCTCGTGGCTAATGATAACAACCGCACGTTTACTAACTTATCTATACAAACAAATAAAAGACAGCACTACAAATCCCGTAACTCGATTACATCAATAGATACAAATCGTGTCACTAAGACGATTGAATCGCCAAACACACTGGCCAATCCAATCTGCATAGATACTCAAAAGGGAAAGATCGATGTACACGACTTTATTATTCAGAAGTGCTGCTATCCGTGCTTTATAAAATTTAATTGCTAGGTACTTGAGTCAACAATTTCTATGAAGACTTCGTGGAATTTGTGCTCCTAGAATCGTGTGGCACCGTCGCGTCGCGTGTGTCTGCGGGAACCCTAATGTTAAGCCAAAGTTTTTTCCTTTTTTATTAGACATGTAGAAAAAGAAGAAGACATGTTGAAAAAAGGAGGCCTGTGTCCCAGCAGTGGGATCACTATAAGCCGATTATGCAATATGAAAAAGACACGTTACACACTCCACTAAACACTGTTACCGTGTAAATCGAGCAAACACTAACATGCAGTGTGTTTACGCTTCAATCCTGATCCGAGGGATTAACAATAGTCTATTAATTTAGTGCAACTCTGGTCTCAGATGGTGTGAACCGGTCGTCCATTACTCGCAAAGCTGAGGATAACTCTATAATATTGCGTCGCACTGCGATAATGCACTGCATATTACTTGTCATTAGGCACAAGCCAGGTAGATCCAGTAATTAGTTTGCCCAATGAGGGTATAATTGTCCAAAGTCATTAGCTATGGGCGATTAAATAAATACTGTGATATTAGGTGTTTGGGGGTTCGCGTTGATTCAATTTTCGAGGTGGGAAATTCGATTTCGTGATAGCTTTGTTTTAGGTGACTACGATACTATGTAATGGTATTGTTATAACTAGTAATTAGGTTGCTATGGGCTTATAATGAAGCAGGAGAATGATGATTGGCGAATAATATACAGCACCCTAATTGCGTAACACACGATCAATCGGAATCGGTTTCATTTTGACAGTTCAACAACATTCATTGCGTTATTTACGCATTGAGCAGACAAATTTTTCGAACTTATGAAGCAATGGATTAGCAATTTGCTTCAAAATGATTCAGATTCCGATTGATCGTGTGTTACGCAATTAGGGTGCAGGGTGGCAGGGACATCGACGCGCAACCTGTTATTATGGATTTAGTACAGTCAATAAAAGAGATAAGTATGCAGGGTCGTCTGATATATGTAGCTGAAGTTAAGTAAGAAACCGATGGATGTTTTCGAATGAAATTTAGTTTGATAATGCACTGTTTGTTTTCTATTAATTAAATAAAATTTTATCCGAATACATCAATCCGTTTCTTACTAAACTTCAACTATATCGGACGACCCTGCATACTTATCTCTTTTGTTGACTATACCATGATTCTGAACCGCCCGGAGTTGAAAGTTTTCGGGGGTCTTAAAAAAAAAGAAATTGCTGTTCGATACATTTTGCACTTTTCTATGAAACATGACTGTGTTTTTTGAGGTCCGTGACTACATAATAACAGCTGCACAGGTCGATCGATCAGGTTAAGCTACGCTTGCCGCGGTTGGTCTGTGGATGGGTGACCATCTTTATATACCAAGACCCCTCCATCCCTTGGAAAGCACGTAAAGCCGTTGGTCCCGGCTGTCATTCGTGGATCTTTGACAGTCGTTACGGGTCGTCAGAAGCCCGACAATCTGAAAATCGAATCTGAATCGAAAATCGTATTATCCAGTAACTGGATTGTGGAGGTCAGATAGGCAGTCACTCCGTGTAATATACTGGTATTCAGCTGCATCCGGCTAGACTAGAAACCGACCTCAACATAACAGGGAAAAGGCTAGGTAGATGATGATGGTGCTTTATTTTAGACGAAAAATTTCTACGTTAGTCTTCTTGAATCATGTGCTAAATTCATGGTTTCAGTTTGCACGTCAATGTCTTTGCCACTCAGTATTCGTTTTTGAAAATGTATCAGCCATTATTGTTTAATGAAAACCAAAAACTAACCCTCGTTCAAAACAGCAATCATCGTTTAACATAGTGCTTATTCCGTTAACAAATAGTTTTATGACGGAATCAATAGTGGAATTAACACTATATTTTAGTCAATTCTTATTATGAATGGTATTGTAGGTTTTCGAAAAGTAAATCTTCATTCAATATTATTTATTTACGATTATTTATAGAAAGACGCCCTAGGCTAGTGGTCGCAGGCGCTACTGCTGATCATGAGGTCCTGGATTCAATTCCCAGGTTGGTTAAAGAGTTATTGGGTTTCAGGAATTTTCCATCAAGAATTTCCGAGTAGTAGCCTGAAGGCCAAATCTCGTAATTTAAAACTTTCAAAATCTAGTCGCAGTCTCATCTCGGCGACCAGTAAATGTCAAAAACTTGTCAAAATATAGGGAAATTAGAGGTATTTTTGACAGATTGAGACAGAGATCAGAAGGCGATTCTCGTAATTTAAAACTTTCAAAATCTAGTCGCAATCTCATCTCAGCGACAAACAAATGTCAAAAACTTGTCAAAATGTAGGGAAATTAGAGGTAATTTTGACACATTGAGACTGAGATCAGACTGTGAACGTTCTTCAAATTACGAGAATTGCCCCTCTGACTGTGAACGTTCTTAAAATTACGATAATTGCGCCTCTGACTGTGAACGTTCTTAAAATTACGAGAATTGCCCCTCTGACTGTGAACGTTCTTAAAATTACGAGAATTGCCCCTCTGACTGTGAACGTTCTTAAAATTACGAGAATTGCTCCTCTGACTGTGAACGTTCTTAAAATTAAGAGAATTGCCCCTCTGACTGTGAACGTTCTTAAAATTACGAGAATTGCCCCTCTGACTGTGAACGTTCTTAAAATTATGAGAATTGCCCCTCTGACTGTGAACGTTCTTAAAATTACGAGAATTGCCACTCTGGAGTCTGGATTTGTGCCCAATTGATAGCAATAGGCTCACCCACAAATACATGGGACTTAAACATCTGGCGAAACGTACGTGTACTATAGGTAAACCCCTGCCTATGCCCCTGGCCTTCTTACAGGCGTAATGGAAGAAATAAAGAATAAGAATAAATTCAGTAAGAAAAATGAAACTTAAACTAAAAATGCTTACACTACTAAATAAGATGTAGCTAAAGATTTGTTCCAAAACTGGGTAACATATCAAATCAGGGACATAAAGTATAAAGTTTGCCTACGTTTCACCGCACTGCAGTCCGGAAGAATAAGTATCCACCACAGCTGAATCTTTATTTTACTTTCGAATAATCTTTTCTTTTTGTAGGTAAACGATAGAGTTTTAAACTTGGTGTGATAATAAGCTAGGTTAACTATGGTTATCTCAAGACTTAGAACGTTTATTTAAATCATTTGTCAATTGTTTTTTTCCTAAATCTACGGATTCCTAGAAGATGATTTCTGTCACATTTTTAACGGACTACGGAAAACTGGTATTCAGCTGCATCCGGTTAGACTGGAAGCCGACCCCAATATAGTTGGGAAAAGGCTAGGCAGATGATAATGATTATGATGATGATCATGAAAGTCTGACATTTTCACCAGCATTTGACGTCGCTCTGTAGTTGGACATTACGGCCGCATGTGGCGGGCACCGCTCTTTAAGGAAACCATAGCTTAATAAGTGCTGATTGTCTGTAAGTTTTACAGTATTTTTGTACCTTAGCTTTTGTTGTTTCCCAAGGGGTTTATTTATAAACATTGTTTAAAGTTAAGTAATGATTAGCGACTGTTTAACCATATATTTTAAAAGTTTAAACGTCTCTTTAACATTAAGCAACGTTTTAACTACACGGGCGTATTTTTACCGTGAATGCATTCGATGCACGCAAACGAAATAGATTAAATTACGGATGCACACAATATGTTTCCGAAAATCCAACTTCACTAAAGAATTCTACAGCTAAGTGATACGTTAAAATGTCAAGTGTACCAAGTGGAATACATATTTTACGTTGTTAAAATAAAAAACAAACAGGAGCACTTCTTTACGGGAAGTCTCAAGCCCCATCAGTATTCCGTACACCGTTCGACGGGAGGAAACAAATTCCCAAAATTGAATTTTAGGAAACGAGTTGAATGCGACACGGCAGGGTTTACAAACTCCAAAAACGAAACGAGATTTTTATCATTTTAACAATGACTTTTATGATTGTTTTACGACAAATCTGGCCTTTATGGAGTTTCATTGGCTAACTCGTTGGTTGGTACTTCCTTTTTTAGGAATTTAGTAATTGCGGATTTGGCTTTTTGTGGCCAAATGAAACAATGCCTTTGCTTTGTAACGATTAGCTACTATTCTAATAATGATGTTTTCATAGGGATAAAAATAATAATGACCCATTTAGTCCTTCAAAATCAAGCATATAAAGACATTAACAATTTTATTCCTGAATCAAAAAACCTACCTAAGTACATAAACTCATTTAGAAAAAAAAAATTATAATGCTTCTAAAAAGACGACTAGCCCGAAATAGAACCAAGGCCAGCGTTATTAGTCCTTGAGAGAACTAACTTAATAAAGTTATTTATATTTACGTATTCAAAACGGCTTTTAGAAATAAGATGAAGAAAAATTTAAGTTTGGCACCTCTACTTCGGTAAAACAGGAAAATGATTGATCGATTTTAAAGACAATCATTCACGTGATATTGTTAAATAATCAAGTATAAAAAAGCCCCTGGACTTGGCTTCGACTCCTAGGTCGGACATTGCATTGTTGGGTTTTCCGTCAGGAATTTCTCAGTAATAGTCCAGAGCCTGGATTTGTATGGCCCCGTATTACATGGGACTTAAACATAACAAAAAATAAAAATAAAAAAAAAATCAATTAAAAAAAATCTGTTGATCCATCTACATTATGTCGAGTTATGCGAACATAAATCTATGGATCAACTGGTTTTTTTTTTTCAAGATTTCAGGCTTGGTCCCGTAGTAAAAGTTGTTCATAATAATGAGTACAATGACCTCTTTTAAGGATTAAAACGATCAAAATTTAACGGTGTATATACCTCTGCCTAATCCTTCCGGGAAAATAGGCGTAATGTTGTGTTCAATAAAGAAACAAAAATATAACCATTTTTGAGTTCATTCCATTCAAATCTCCTGCAAACTTAGCAGCTACTTTGAGACAGCCTGTTCCCAAAATGGTAGCATTAGTAGTACTCGTAATCCTATGTATGAAAGTTAAGCAGTGGACTGCTGTAAGCTGATTATAGCTGATGAGAGTTAAGTTGTGGGCAGTGGGGCGTTTCTCGTAAGTTTAAAAACGTTCACAGTCAGATCTCAGTCTCAAACTGTCAAAAATACCTCTAATTTCCTTACATTTTTGACACTGATTGTCGCTGAGATGAGATTGCGTCTAGATTTTGAACGTTTTTAATTACGAGAATTGGCCTTCAGATTAAAGATATAGTATACTACGTAGTTATGTCAGGGTACCAGAAGTTTGGCTTTATAATTAGCCTGTAGCGGCAATAAATTATGTTGCATGATTTTTTTTTCGAGTTCGTCTAGTCCTCAACTTCAAATTATCAATTCGTAAACCAGGTATTTGGGTAAGATTATATTTGCCGAATTAAAATTAACGATGGCGTTGTTTGTCCAAAGACCTCATTTCAAAAACAGAAAAACTCATTTCTAAAATAAAAAATAAGATATATTAGTGTGTCAGTGGAAATTACCACTGAATATGACCTCCTAAATGAATGTTCTTTAATCTTAGATAAAATTAATATGATAAACATTGTATTTTTTAATAACGTAAACACCGATGTAAAATAATATCAAATCAGCTTCCTAATTAGGTTTATATCGTTTAAGCGATATACTCGTATTCTAGTCAAAACATTGAACGTCATTTATATGTTTAGTTCCTCGTAGCGTTGTGTCTGCTTGGGATCCTGGGGTCGACTTTCGGGTCAGTTTTCTTTGATTTTTATGAGATGTGGTGTGCTGCGGAGATTTCCTACTCTCCGCAGTACATTAAGTATGGATTTGTTCCCTGATAATGGTAACAGGGACGTCCCCTGTTTCACGGGACTTGTATAGTTAACATAAATGGCGAATGTGGGTGACTAGATACAAGATAATCTGCCTTTCCATTCAACAATACATGGTCGATGATTTGCTATAATTATACATCCTAACTAATATTATAAATGCAGAAAGTAGGTTTGTTTGTTTTTTACCTTTTCACGCCTAAACCACTGATCCGATTTTCATAAAATTTTGCATACGTTGTCAAGGGACTCAGAAACGGACATATAATAACTTTTATCCAGAAAAAAGTACTATTCCCGAGAAAAATAACAAGAACTTTCGATGGTCATAATTGCTTTAGGACGCTAGCTACGCTACGTGTCTTTCGAATCATGATTGAATTATATTAATAGAAACATTAGTAGCATGTTAAGATTTTTTTTTTAAATATACTTGATACATTTTGTGAGTCTAGAGTGTAACGCGAGCGAAGCTGCGGGCAAAACCTAGTTATAACATAAAAGTAACTTCCTATTTATTAAAACCGACAGGTGACAGGAGACAATCTGACAACCCAACAGTTTTCCAAGTTTCTTTCATACTTTTTCTAATCTATTAAACAAAACAATGTCGTGATAATGTGTCAATTGGTCAATTCTGACAAAAACGAGTATGACGCATTGACAGTTATGTTAATTAGGGCCCTGAACTAACATTATTATCCAAATTACCGTCCCAAGATTTATCAAACTATCCTAAAGATACCCAGTAGACATGAAAGCGATGTATTCACGGTCCCTATTTGACCCAAAAACTTAAACTTAAGTGGGACATTATAAGGCCGGTTTGAACTTTCATATCTTTTGCTGAATGCAAAAATTTGCGCTTGCTCAGCTAAGATGCACTTGGTATTACCTACATATACTCGTAATAGGTATATGTAGGTATCTATGGAACTCTGTATGTGCTGTTTTCACTAACGATTTTGTGTTCAAGCCTTCAAGCCTTTTCGATAGCGTTCGACGTAATTTAAAGAGGAACTCCCTTATCCGTAAGTACATACAAACTTGTTGTTTATAAGCACTACGTAATATATAGGATTTATTTTTTAATCTTATTCAATCGATTACTATATAGTGTAGAATTAGGTGATTTTGTTATAATTTTAAAAAAATATTTTCGATTCTCATCAGTGAGAACCAAAATAATTTTCTTTCTAACCAAGGTTTTAATGTTTAAATTATTCTGTCAACTTAGCCTGCCGCAGTTCACTGCTGGAGAAAGGCGTCTCCCAAGCTGCGCTACAACACCCTGTCCTTGGCCTTCCGCATCCAAACTGTCCCAACCACCTTCTTAAGGTCGTCGGCCCACTTTTAATGTTTACGTACTGGTTACTATGTATAATCATAAGTATGTCTACAGTGGTTATTCGATTCTGAAGCGTTCTAATACTTCGGTATCGTGGCGGTCTTAAAGAAAGACCTGATATCGAAGGCCAAAATGCCAACATTTTTTTACTTTTTATACGAATACAAGTTTTAAATTTTGTAACGTAACCTTTATATACTCCCACGATCCCTGTACCGTTGCATGAACTCATAAGCACAGTGTTTTGCATGCGTTACATTGCACAGTACCCGTAGTAATATTAGTATTAATAGTACCGTAAACAGCTGCAGATAACAGCCCCCCAAAATAAATGTTGCGTACTCGTATCAGGAATTTTTTTTTGCATAAAATTACTTAAGTTTGATGTACAGAATGCGTTGATCACGGCTTCGTGATGGGTCTTTTACAGCCCTGTATTCACTGCCTTTAATCTGACTGCAAGTCATAAGTCTCAACAAAATATTGTACTGAAACAGGCTCTGTTCTTTCTTTATCAGATATCCGAGTGAACTTATATAATCTTATTTAACTATCCAGAGAGGGACAAGAAAAAATCAAGGTATTAAGTCTTACAAGTTAAAGTCGTGGATAAGTCGGCACGGGCATTAAATTCTAGTCTTTGTGCAATTTAACTAGTGCAGCTGAAGAGATTATGCTCTGAAAGTGATTTCACACAGTTTAGCTCTTAGACTCCGTGAGGATATTAGCGAATTGGGGTGTGTTAATGTTTTCTAATTTTTGTTAGAACAAGTAGGCACTTATTTATCTACCTATGCTACTTTGCAATAATTTTACGTGCAATACTCTTGCAGCTGTAGCGGTATCTACAACGCCACATGCGAACAATGCGTCATACTGACGTCACGCAAATCCTGCATCTCGCAAGCAGAGTTTACCGCGCAATTACCATAGATACAATTTCCCAACATCAATCGTTGGGCAGTTGCCCGCCAGACACAACACCCGTCTGGTCGGAGGATCCTCTCTTTTCTATAGAGTATGAGTGAACTTTACACCCTGTTCCTCATACCTCTATACAGCACTTGGTACCTACCCAAATAATATTCAATCTATATTACGTAAAACAGAGTAGAGCAGAGGTGGCCCAGTGGAAACGGCCGGGACTTACGAGTTGTAGGTCTTAGGTTCGAAACCTGACAAGCGTTTTGCTTTGTGAAAATTATTTCATCACCACTGCACTCAAAATGGCGAAGGAAAACATCGCGAGGAAACCATCATGTCCTATAACCAAAAATTCGAAGACATGTGACATCTACCAACCCACACTGGGCCTGAGTGGTGGATTACGGCCCACGCCCTCTCACAGAGAGGAGGCCTGTGTTCCAGCAGTGGGAACATTATTGGCAGATTATGCTACGTAAAACAAGACCAACATTGTTTATAAAGGTGATCTCTGCTATTTAGAGTGATAAATATTGTCATAACGATTGATGTTAAAGAAGCAGAAAAACCCCAATGGGGACATTTTTGAAAAAGTTAGGTCCTATAACATTCAGAAAACAAAATACATTGGCAGGGACATTGACACGTAACCGGTTACCATGGATTCAGTAAGTACATGACTCGAGAATTTTAAAAAAATCTACTCTTTCATAAAACAACTGCAATACCTACGCGGTAAAAATGTATGGAACAGCAAATTTTTTGTTTGTCGATGTCCTTGTCACCTTGTATAATACTTCGTTTAACCAGATGCAGTCTATTGCTTGGGAAAGAACTCTACAAAAAGGTAATATATGCAGATATCATATATAATCAATCATCATCATCATCATTTCAGCGGAAAGACGTCCACTGCGGGACATAAGCCTCCCCCAAGTGTCGCTACATCGACTGGTCCTGTGCTCCTCACTTCCAGCGGATTCCTTCGGCCTTCATAAGGACATCGGTAGTTAGGGAACTTAGAAATCTCTAATTAGATCCGTCTAAATTTACTTCGACCCTCTAAACTAACTATCTTCAGTAGTTATATCTACGAAAGTTAAAACCACTTGACCGATATAAACTCTGGAAAGCCGTAACATTTGAGGCTAGGAATTGCAATAGCAGCATTGAACAGGCCGTAATAGGTCGCTGGCCTCGCAATGGACACCACAATGGGCCATTTCCCTAGTTGACTCTCGCAACTTGTATGAAATGACAGCCTTTCCCCGGGGTAGGGGGGAAAAATGTTGGAGGAATATTAAATATTTGATTGCTGTGTGTAAACGACCCGTACGCAAGTTAGGCTGGTGCTGGTAAGGGTTTGGCAGGAGATGATAACAGAAACATACATAGTTGAAACAACGCCTGTATTACATTATTGGTCTTGACAATAAGCTGTCAATTGGACGAAAAACTCTTTTTGTTATAACGTCTGACAAACGTTATAACAAAAAAGAGACTTTTATAAACGACCCTGTTACTAGAACAGGGTCGTTTATAAAGATTACTAAAAGCAAAAGAAGTGATAGTTAAGGATAAAGTCCGTTTGATACGAGATGGTAACTGAAACATGGCTAAAACAAGGCCTAGAGACCTCTCATAATTGGTTGACAATAAACTGTCAAGTAGGGCTAAAAAACTTTTTGTAACTAATTGATATACTTATGAAGGTGAAACTTGATTGAACCACATATGACCTTATAGTTCTCGACGACCCGCGTAGGTGCATGTTATTTTAAGTAAGTCGAAATGTTATTTCATAACTTTTGTTAGATACGAGTACATCCAGACTGGTTTTATTGAGTTCGACTTAAAACTTTGCCTTGTTATCAGCTTATGATTAGTGGTTCTGTGTTTAAAAATTGTTGGTTGGGGTATTCTTGAAACGTGCACGTGAGCAAAATGATAAACTGTCGTAATGCAGCAATGCAATGCAATTCAGCCTGATCGATGCCCTGATCAGTAAATTGGCTGTCAAAACGACGTCATTTTGTTATTAGTTGGCTAAAATGAGATTTAATAACAAATTAATTAATACGCCTTTCAAAAGCCTTTTCGGGAGGCTAACACGAAATAATGACGGTAATTTTATGTTATAAATTGATTATCTAATGAGTTGATGATCTTTTGACTCTTAAAAATAATCATAATATGTTGACATGTGGAATGTGAGCTCGGCTGTCATTGTGCCGATAGTCGTATCGGCCAATGGCCTGATGGCCAAAAGCTTCGATCAACATCTCTCAAGGCTTTTGGATCAAGGGCCTGATTCAGAAGGCAGTACTCCTTGATACGGCTCGTATTGTGAGGAGGTTTCTGTCTCTGGAGCCCTAACCACCGGTAGGTTGGACCCTGCTCCCGATACATTTAAAAATATAAAAAATAGTAGTCCACCGGGGACTACTATTTTTATATTTTTAAATATTTTTCTTGTTTTTTATAAAAACATTTGAAAAATTATTTAATAAGTAATAAACGAAATCATAATATTACACACAACCTTAAATACCAGACTTCCATTAGGTATCAAAGCAGCAGGTAATCTCAGAATTTAACATACGTTAATATTTAAACTTACTAGCGATGTCCGAATTACCCCGCATCGCACAGACTAATACTGACCGCGAATAGCGTTACTATGCTCACAAATTGATATTCAACTAGCAAAGCACGGCCGTGCGTCGAAATATAAACAGTGCTAACGTTGCCTTATTTCAAACTGAACTTTGGTTTCCGATTCATAAACGCTGTTGGGAATTTCATTACAAGAACCATGCTTTTACAGTCTGATTGGACTTTACGTTGCAGTTTCATTAGCCGAGGTACGTAGTCTAGGTATCTATATTTTTTTTCTTTTGTATCGAAGCTCGAAGTAAAAAGGAACTATACTAAATTCGACACGATCGTTAACACATATTCTTCAGCTTTTAATGTTCCCAATGCTGGGACACAGGCCACCTCTCGGTAAGAGGGAGTAGGCTGTAATCTACCACGTGGGCTCAGTGCGGTTTGGTGGATATCACATGTCTTTGAATTTTTGGTTCTGGGACGTGCCAGTTTCCTCATGATGTTTTCCTTCACCATTTTTGGGAGCAGTCACGATGAAATAAAATAACAAAGTAAATTGCCTGCGTGGGTTCGAACCCACGACTTACCATGTGTAAGTTAAGGCCGAAGCCACTGGAGCACCACTACTCTGTACGACCACGACCATCAACAGTTTGCTTGCACTTTCGTCGATGTTGAATAATAATAATTATGTTATGTCAATGACTCGCTCACCTCTAGTTAATTACTTAAGTGGATCACAGCTAAAAGTTTTTATGATAAAAGTTGGTAGTCATCGTTATGTATAATTGCACCGTTTTAGGTAGGGAAATACCTTAAAGTCTCTTTGGAGAAGTGACTTCTTTAGGCACATTTTGTGCTCTTTCTGAACAGTAAACGTATGGTACGTTTACTGTTCAGAAAGAGCACAAAATGCTCAGGTCGGTGACTGAATCGGGTATACTCGGCTCCACTCGGTTGGTGACACTGAATAGCGTAAACTCGGCTCTAGTCGTAAGTTTTTGCTTCTATCGTGTGATTATAAGCACACACCCTCTTTTTAACCGACGACCAAAAAAGGGTGAGTTTTTTTTTTTGTTGATAACTTCTTAGATCTGCTATCATCATCATATTAAGCATAATCAGCCTATAATGTTCCCACTGCTGGGACGCAGGCCTCCTCTCTGTGAGAGGGAATGGTCCAGTGCGTGTTGGTAGATGTCACATGTCTTCGAATTTTTGGTTCTAGGACATGCCGGTTTCCTCACGATGTTTTCCTTCACCGTTTTGAAAGCAGTGTTGATGAAATAATCTACACAAAGTAAAGCGCCTGATTGAGTTTGAACCTACGACCTACAACTTGTAAGCCGCAGTCGTTACCACGGGGCCACCACTGCTCTTATCATCATCATCATTTATTTATTTCTGACCATAAAATCCAATTTGTTAGTATACACAACATAAACACTAGTGTGTAGTGTAGTAATTGTTTGTTACAAAAGTCTTAAAACTATGTTAGTATTGCACTACAGACTAAGGTTTACCTATGTTCATTAGATTTCCATTTATGTAAGCTGTACCTTATTTCCATTAACTTTGCCTACACTGCACATCTAAACATAAGTCTCCCCCAGTTTGCACCAGAATACAGTTTTAGAGACTCTGCTAATCGTGTTGGTCGCTCAAGTGTGGCCGAAATCGACTATTCTGTGTACTGTATAGGCTTCATATAATGGTATGGCCTTTCCGCACAGCACCGCACTGAGTTGCGGCACTACTTATCATTATTCAGTGCAGTATAGCAATATCAGGCGGTATCTTTAGCACGCAGCTCCGAGAAACGCCCCTCTATTGCAGACTTACTACATAATGGGTGAAGCGTAGTCTTTGGAAAATGGTAGTATAGGTACTGATGGTAATAACATCCTTTATTTGAAGGGCTTGTGTGGGTAAGTGATGCTTGCTGTGTGATGCTAAGTAATAACAGCCACACGGGTCGGTCAATCAGGTTAAGCTACGCTTACCGCGGTTGGTCCGTGGATGGGTGGCCATCTTAAATACCAAGACCTTTTGGGTGGGAAATCATCATATGACTCCTCCCGCTCTGGGCGGAGCAGAAAGGAGTGTCAGACCCCACCAGTGTTCTTTCAGTTGCCTGTGCCACGGTATCTCTTTCGAACAACCCGCAGCCCCGGCGGCATCGGCCCTAGCGGACCCCATCAGTTCGTGCTGACAGCTCTTTGAGGCGCGCGTGGAACACAACGCGCCGTCGAACCAGACCTGGTCCTTACCGGGCGGCGAGCTGCCCATAGCTCGCCGCCCGCAAGCCCGCGCCTACGGTGGCCGGGAGTCGGCTGTTGACTTCCGTCCAGGGCGTCTCCTGCGGCGGCTAGGCGCGCGAGGGTGCAGCGATTGCCTGTCCCTCACGCGCTCCGCCTCCTCCTTCGCGAGCATTACTGCTTCGCAGAAGGAGGTGACGGCCTCCCATTCACTCTCGCTCCGTACCATGGCCTGGACGAGGGCCGGACGCGAGAGGTCGCCGCCGCCGATCGCTGCCACGAGGACACGGCGGGGCCCCGCCCAAGCCAGGCAGACCTCCACCGTATGCTCCACCGTGTCCTCTGGGCGATCCCCACAGTGGTGACACCCTGGCGTTTCCTCCCGCTTTATCCTGAACAGGAACCTCCCGAAACAACCGTGTCCGGTGAGGACCTGCGTCAGGCGGAAGGTGAGGGCGCCGTGGCGCCTCTCTAGCCACTCCTCAAAGAGGGGACTTATCGCCGCAATTGTGGCGTGCGCAGCGCTCGGTTGCGACAATCGCACTCTCCATGCCGCTATGAGATCCCACCGGAGCTCTGTCCGCTGTGCCGTGATTTCTCGACCCCTGCGTGCCTTGGATAGCAAGTTAAGCTGTTGATCCCGGCTGTCATTCGTGGATCTTTGACAGTTCTTACGGGTCGTTAGAAGCCCGGAAGTCTCACAACTAGTCTTACGCAAGGGGTATCGTATTACCCAGTAACTGGTTTGTGTCCCGTCTGTATCATCACCATGACATCCAGGGCTTGCGATCCAGTTTTAATATGGACCACTGGTCGTTTGTTTTGTCCAGCTCGGCCTACTATTTTCCACGGGGTCTGCCGCGACGCCTTTTAGCTGTCTCAGGGCTCCACGTAGAGGTTCTTATGGACCACAGCACATTGGGCATGCGGCAGACAATGAGCGAATACTGCGCTTTATCACAATAAATAATAAAGACACATGTCTTAATTTCCATCTAAAATATGAAGGTCATATAGACCCGCTCAAAAGGAACATAATTATGTAAACAACACTCCAGGCCCTTGTAATATTACATCAATTCATTAAACTTATATTGTAGGTACGTAGTCCTGATTCATTTACTTTCTCTCATTATGCCCTGACGTAAACGATTTAATGTCTTCATTTACTGCACAAAGAGAAATTAAAGAGGCTGCTAAAAGCTTGACATGACAAAGTGCTCTTTCTATTATAACTTTTAAGACCATAAGCTTACGTACGTGTTGTAATTTTCTTAATTACTTTCGTCGTTTAGTTTGGAGTAATTAAAATTCGTTAGGCATATTTTTAGGTAGTGTTTTGGCGAAGGATCTCTTTTTCATTTCGTGTAGGTGATTTAAGGGAACATATGAAGGGGTAAAGGGGTAGACGGGCTTGTGGCTAAGTAATAACAGCCGCACGGGTTGATCGATCAGGTTAAGCTACGCTTGCCGCGGGTGGTCCGTGGATGGGTGATCATCTTTACATACCAAGACCCC
Organism: Apamea epomidion; assembly: GCA_947507525.1. Lineage (NCBI taxonomy): Eukaryota > Metazoa > Arthropoda > Insecta > Lepidoptera > Noctuidae > Apamea > Apamea epomidion. The sequence continues at coordinate 13,329,038 of OX382225.1, forward strand.
TCCATGTCTCGGAAAGCACGTTAAGCCGTTGGTCTCGGCTGTCATTTATGGATCTTTGACAGTCGTTCCGGATCATCAGAAGCTCGAAAGTCTGGCAACCAGTCTTACCAAGGGGTTTCGTGTTACCCAATAACAGGGCTGTGGATGTCAGATAGGCAGTCGCTTCATGTAAAATACTGGTGCTCAGCTGCATCCGGTTAGACTGGAAGCTGACCCCAACATAGTTGGGAAAGGCTAGGCAGAAGAAGATGGCATATGAAGGGGTAACAATAGAATATTACATACATATATAACAAAAACATAGTATTTAACAATAGGTACGACTGCTAAAATTAGTAATCTTTCTCGCCTTTATTATGTAAGAAGGTCCTGGGTTCGATTCCTAGGCTCGACAAAGTGTTGTTAGGTTTTTCTGGCGAAATGTGGGTGTCCTATAGAGTTGCAACTCTGCCTAACCCTTCGGGGAGTATTCCCTGAAGGGTCTCTTACACCTGTAAAGGCGTAATGTTATAGTTATATGTTATGTAGGTTTCTAGGTACAGTTCAGTCAAATAAAAAAAAAAGGAAAGAATAGGGAGAAGGAAAGAAAAGAAAGAAAAGGGAGAAGGAGGAGGAAAGTAGAGACGCTTTTGCCCTGCAGTGGTACAACCCATGCAATATTGCATGTGATGTCCCACTGCAGGGGAAAAGAAAAGGCAAAATACTCTTACTGTTACCAGTCTTTATCATTATTAAAAGCATGTGATGTCCGCAGGGTAAAAACCTCCCTACTTTCTACATACGTCTCCGTACCTTTTATCGAGCCTACCTAGACACATTAATCACAGACCCTATAGCAGATAATTTAGCTTAGTAGAGGTACATAAATAAAGGAAATTATTAACGACTACTTAGACTCCTACTTCGTTGTATTTTGAAATGATTCAATACCCAGTTTGTACCTAAATCTTTTCACGGCCTGCTAGGTATTAATTTTGTTAATATCTTGTGTATTTTATTTTAATATTTTTATGACTAAAAGTATGTACTCTTAGACTACATTCTATTAAAATTTTACTGTTATGTTGTGCATGCATATCTGAAATAGATAAATATTTTTTGTACCATTAAGGCATGAGCAATTCGCCCAGAGGACACGGTGGAGCATACGGTGGAGGTCTGCCCCGCTTGGGCAGAGCACCGCCGTGTCCTCGTAGAGGCGATCGGCAGCGGCGGCGACCTCTCGCGTCCGGCCCTGGTTCAAGCCATGGTCCGGGGCGAGAGGGAGTGGGAGGCGGTCACCTCCTTCTGCGAAGCAGTCATGCTAGCGAAGGAGGTGGCGGGATGGGCGAGGGAGAGATCCTCACGCCTCAGCCGCCGAGGGAGACGCTCCGGGCGTCGGGAGCCGCGTGACGACTCCCGGCCACCGTAGGCGCGGGCCTGCGGGCGGAGACCAATGGGTAGCTCTCCGTCCGATCAGGACCAGGCCCGTGCCGGACGGCGCGAATGTGTTCCACGTGCGCCTCAAAGAGATGTCAGCATAGTTGACGGGGCCCGACAGGGCCGAAGCCTGCCGGGGTAGCGGGATCGTCCGAAAGGGTTACCGCTGCCCTGGTACATAAAGGGCTAAGGAAAGAACACGGGTGGGTTCTAGTCAGTAAGTGTCTGACACTCCCTTCTGCTCCACCCAGAGCGGGAGGGGTCATTTGATGATTTCCCATCCTGAAAAAAAAAAAAAAAAAGGCATGAGCAATTCTGTCATACCTAGTTCATGTCATTATAAAAGGAAAAATAACAACGACAAGCTTAGGAACGATTTACAAAAAAGGATGTTACTTTGTGCTAAAATACAGCAAATATCACTTCTTGGAACTCGTTATATTTTCGTCCACGATAAACTTTATATCGTGGAAGGAAATATATCGAGAATTTTGACCATCGTGACGAATCTCAGCTGAGTCCAGCCATCGGCGCGAAAGATATTAAAGTGCACAAGTTAGTGTGTGCGCAGACACAGTTGCACTCTCTCTTCCCTCACTCTCATTGTCCGATTGGACGGCAAGCCGACACGACCGGAGAAAGATCAGGCGCAGGGCCAACGGGTTAACGTACTTTCCGAGGCACGGAACTTACAAATCACACCGCCAACTTCAACAACCAACTAAGAAATTTCCAGTGGAAAACTTAATAACACTTTGCCCGACCCGGGAATCGAACCCAGTACCCCACGTTCAGCAGTCTCTTACGACGAGACCAGTCAGTATACTGTCTACATAGCACCTATATAGAAATAGTTAATTGAAAATAAAGTGTCAAGTACATAAAAGAAATGTAGTATAGTAATTACAACGTAACTTTTACGTAATAAAATTAATTGCTTCGAATAAAGTCTTTATTATGTTTCCATTTGCAACAAATGAGTTCGAGAGAAAAGCCTCTAAAATACTAATTGTAAGCCGTTGGAACCACACTCTTAAAACTGTAAGTTTTAAAATAAATAGAATTTTAAAACGCTTACAACGTTAGTATGTAAATGTCCCGATTACACTGCTGGGTAAAGGCATCTTCTCAAAGAGAATGAATGATCATTTTATTTATATTAAATTATATACTAACCCCATTGGTGTCGTGGTCGCAAGCCCGACTATGAGAGTACCCATTGGACTATGAACACATTTGTGCACTATAATATCTCCCGCGCCGAAGGCTAGTCTCCGTTGAGATTGGCCGCCGTGTGCGAAATACGGTCTGGAGAACTTTATAATATACTTACCTACACACGGATTCTGGAAAGAAAAAAAAACAACGGAATGATTTCGATGACCACGCGGCCGTCTTCTAAATTAAAAAAAAAATCACGTAAATCTCCACAGTTTTCTTTTTTAATTTCATTTATTTCATCAACAATTGATTAGGTACTCTGAAAACACTATATAACAGTGTATCAGTAACGTATTTAAACATATTTAATGTTTACCATTTGGCATCCACATGGTAAACATATTTACCCATATGTTAAATGTTTTCTGCATGTGGATGCAAAAAACAACGAATCAGAGAAATAAGCTTACTTAGGTACTTTGCTTGTAATTAGCGCTAATATTGACAAATTGGTAACATCGGTAAAAAGTTACAGTTTAATGAAATTCTGCTACTTCGACGTTGGTAACATTGGTAAAAAATTGATAAGTATTAAATAAAAATTGTACTAATTCATAAAATATGACAAAAAATAATAAATTATTTAATAATTAATGAATTAACAACAACAAGTAAGTAATCATGGTGAAATCAGTGAATGTACATGAAAAAAAGATACTCGCCGAAGTCAGTTAGTAAACTCGAAATGATAAGAATGGAATGAAGCACAGAAACGGTCGAAGTCGAGGTGCTTGGGGAAGCCTATGCCCAGCAGTGAACGTCTTTCGGCTGAAATGATGATGATAAGAATGGCTGACCAATTACAACAGTTAATGCGCGCCAGACAATTTGTTACCTTATTATTGCGTTGATTTTCTGTAGTCGATTTGAATATATTATTGAAGTCCAATTTTATCTTGATTTTTCCTTTTTAGAGACAATTACTGGTTGATAAAAGTTAAAAACTGTTATTTACAATCCATAATTATTTAATGGCTTTATGGAGTAAAATCAGTGTTTGCTAAATCAAAAGCATTGTGTTCGCAGTGCCTGTATCACAGCCAGAGTTCTACCCTAGATTCAATTTTAAGAATTTGCTCCACTCGCCGTTCGCATGCTGAATACCAATGAGATCCAAGTTATGAGTAGTGCTTTCTAAGTATTGTTCAGCGCGTTATTTTAATCTATGACTTAACTTTATGAAATTTTATTAAAAATGCTCTGTAATATTCGATACTGGTTTAGGTTTTTGATAAAAATGAATTTATAGGAAGATGTGAGAGCTGTTTACAAGCATAATAAAGAATACATTTTTGTAAATACCTATATGATAATGCATAAATTCAGTAGAAAATTTTTGAGTATGAATGTCGATGGCTAAAAGAGTAGGGAAATACCGAAGAAACGATGGATGGACTGTGTAAACGATGATATATAAAAGGGGATAACTACCGATATGACGATTAATAGAGAAGTATGGAAGAAAAATACGTGTTGCGCCGACCCTAAATGAATTGAGGCAGGCGAATGATGATTTATTTATTTATTTATTTATTTCGGGATAAAAAACAGGAGTACAATTAAATATTATACAATTAACTACTAATTAAACAAAGGCCTACAGGCCTGTTGGTCTAGTGGTTAGTGACCCTGACTGCTATGCCGGAGGTCGTGGGTTCGATTCCCACCCAGGACAAATGTTTATGTAATGAGTACGATCATTTGTTCTGTGTCTGGGTGTAATTTATCTATAATATTTATGTATTTAGAAATATATAAGTATGTTTATCAGTTGTCTAGTACCCATAACACAAGCTCTGCTTAGCTTGGGACTAGATGGCGTTGTGTGATAGTTGTGGAATATTTATTATTTATTATTATTATTATTAAAGTACTTATCATACTACCAACAACATTATCCACCTATTACTAAATGATGATGTAGGAAACTATCTTTCACGTACACCTTAGCAAAAGATGTGGCCAATTTTCTTGTATGAGTGTGAATATGAATTAATTTATGTGATGAATTTAAATATTATCAAAAAATAATAATAGGGTAGTTGCCTGGGTAAAAAAATAATAATTATATTTAGTCCGTTAGTTAGATTATCGAAAAATAATGGACACGTATTTTTTCTTTTCTTCAAACAATAAATGACAAAGATAAAGCGCGTCAAAATTTGGGAGTGGGGTGTCGCAAGCATGTGACGTCACGCGGAACTTTAACGGGCGATATCTTCATAATTTTTTATATAATTGACAAAAGAAAAAATACGGGTTCAATATTGTTTGATAATCTAACTGACGGACTAATTAGATTTTTTTAGGAAAATAGCCTATTTTCCTAAATGAGTGTTATCAATTTAAATATTATCAAAAAATAATAATTTCCTTACTTTAATTAAATTACAACCAACGTAATTCCACAATTCATTTTACACCAAAAACAACGTTTGAAACACGCCAGTATATCGCAGCGCTATCAAAATCTTCATACGTTTCAGTCAATAATTCGCCGCTGTCTGGCATGGTATTCGCACATAGCACCAACGGAAATTGAATGCGAACTATCGAGTATGGACAGAGCTGACATGATGCCGATGGACATATACATTCGGCTGACATATCTGTCCATCAGTCCGGACAAAGACAGCCATCTAGCGTCCGAAACATCAAAGACTCGATGACATGTTTCAATTATGAACGAGCCGTTGCGATTGCGTTACTAACAGTTTTTATTTGTATTGTGTTTGGTTTTTGGCTATTTCGTTGTATATGTTTTTTTTTTTGTTCAGTTTTCTTTTGACTTTGGGATTTTGCTCGTTAAAAAAAGTGACGTTAGCCAAAGGTAAGTATTCAAGCTAAAAAAATCGATTTTTTAAATTGCTAAATAAATTGTTTGTTGGATAAAAAGTTATGACGTGTGTTAAAATAAATGTAATATACAAACAAATAAAATTGAGCTGTTTGTTGTTATATCAAAATAACAACTTTTTACTAAATGCATAATATGAAAGTTTATACGGTACTTATAACAAAAAAATCTGCTTTTAAAATGTTTGTCTGTTTGTTCCGGCGGATCTTTGAAACTGCACGACCGTTTTGTCGAGATTTACACTGGCACATAGCTGATGTTATAAGGAGCTATTTGGGCTACTTATGTTTTAGAAAAAGGACAAGGATTCTGAGCAAAAAAAAGTACATCCCATGAAATCCTTAAAACCCTTAACCTTTAAGCCTTAAAAGGGCTTTAAAACCAATCGAGGTCATTTTTCCACCGTTAACAGATTGCAGGTTAAATTTAGCCTGTCACGCTCACCCAGTGTAGATATTGATATGTCTTTCTCTTTGCCTAAAGTCAGGTCTGTCTTGCATAGGGCATTATCACAAAAGTGAAAAACGAAAAAATATGTCTGCATTTATGTAACAAGTAGGTTCTGCCCGCGACTTTGTCCGCGTGAAATTTCTTGTTCACCGGCCCACCCCATCGCATCACATCCGCCCGCCCGCGCTATTACCTACTTCTTTTTCTGACGTTTTTTTCTATATGCTTGGCCCCTAAGAATTCTAACGTGATGTTAAATAGCCTATAACCTTTCTAAAGAATTGGGCTATCAAATGTAAAAATATTTTTTCAAATCCGACTGGTAGTTCTAGAGATTAGCGCGTTCAAACAAACAAATTAAGTAGATATAGATTTTGTTGCGGATTTATTTTAAAATTATGATATCTCCTAAGATCTTGATTGAAATCAAGTGATGTCAAGGGCAATTAGGTTCACAATTAAATACTTGTGATGAATAATGTATTTATTTGGATAAGGATTAATATCATGTTGATAAAACACCTTCGCAAATAATGCATTAATTTCGAACAAATTTGATTACCATAAAAAGGTTATAGTGAGTCAATCTTAAAAGATAGACATATGTTGTCACGGATTTCTTATTTTTGAACTTTTAAAGAGAAATAATTCCCTCATACATGATTTTTGCGTAACTTAAACCGTTTACGCAGCGCACGCAACGGAAGCTCTCAAAAAGAAATCATTTTTCCCGTTTTTACAACATTTCCCATTGATGCTCCGCGCCTATTGGTCGCAGCGTGATGTTATATAGCCTAAAGCCCTCCTCGATAAATGTAATATTCAACAAAAAATAATTTTTGAATTCGAACCAGTACTTCCTGAGATTAGCGTGTTCAATCAAACAAACTAACAAACAAAGTCTTTAGTTTAGATAAATCGAGAGGGTCATCAATCCGCATCCGATGAATGAAAGTTGTATTCGTGAATGTTTTAGTGGCATTTTGCGTTTTTAGTAATTTTATATTCTCTCCGAAACTATATGACCAATTGACATACTGTAATGGGCAGATCTAATCTCTATAATGTCCTTGTGATTCTAAATATTTTATTTTAATAAGGATTCATAATTAAAAATTATATTTTCATCCAAGCATGTGAAAAAATACTTTTTTAAAACATAAAAGTGATATTAAAAGTTAAAATGTAAAAGATAGAATTATGGTGTCAAGGACTTTTTTGTAGAATTACTTAAGGCGGACCAGATTACCATACATTGTTTTTAGTTATATACAACTATTGAGGCAGCGCATGCAAATAATTCTGTTTTAAGAGGTATTTCTTTCCGACTTGCTAGACAAAAGTTGTGATAGCTTAGCTAAAATGCATGATGTAAACATTATTTATAGCCCATAGCATTCACACATAATGTAGCTTTCTACCAGTGAAAACCTTTTTAGAATTGGATCATCAACTCCGGAGATTACCCCCTACATACAAACAAACAAACAAACAAATTTTACGTCTTTATAACATTAGTATTATAGATCTATCTAGCTTAGAAGTAAAATCTGTTTTGTTACTGCATTTTCTCCTTCTATGCTTAGTGCATGCCGTGGCAACCTTTAATTAAGGCTACACTATAAAATGTAAAAAATATGGAATCTTTAGCATGTATTATGGTGTATGCTTTCTTGGTTGTCCTTAAATAAATAAATCCAATATGCTCGCGAACGAAGTCGCGGGCACAGTTAGTAGACAATAAGGACCAACTGCATTTCAAGCATCGTAATATGGTAAGTGAATTTTCTACATTTTGTCAATCTTGTTAATGATTCTATCAGGAAAATATGATTTAATAACACAAGGTTGGGTACCTTTATTAAAAAGCAGAATAAAACGCTACAAATGCCTCATTAATTTTGCTGGCGTATTCAA